>CM071162.1:2500-2755000 GCA_036417725.1 Clanis bilineata | reverse complement strand
TACTCGTAATTGACATGTAAAATTGATATAAAATATCCTATTTGCAGAATAAATGATTTGAATTTGAATCTATTAATGTGGTACCGAGCTCAGAGATTTGGTAATATTGTGGCGTCTGGGGGGTAATTTGTCTATGATCACACGTCACAGTGTCGGCCAACACTTGACAATATGGCCAGTAATAAACATAGGATGGAACGTACGCCCAAAAATCCATGGATACGACTTGCGTTACAAAATAACATAACATAAGCTCACGCCTGTATCCCCGAAAGGGTAGGCAGAGCCGCACTAGCCAACTAGTACACCCACATTTCGCCTAGCTTAATTCCATATGTGATAGGGGGCGAGCCTATCGCCATATCGGGCACAAATTCCAGACTCCGGGCTGATATGGAAAAATCCAATATCACTTTGCCCGACCCGGGGATCGAACCCGAGACCTCAAGACAGTAGTCGGACCGAAATACAACCACGCCACCGAGGCAGTCGCGTTACAAAATTGTTGAAATCATCCGTTCTTACCCCTGTAAACTGATACCCATTGTTTGTCAGTGGTCGTTTGGACGGCACTGCCCTTACGATCAGCGGCCTGAGCAGGAAAATTTCTGACAACCGTAAATGTATTCGAACTCGATGCGCGTCTATGAAATATTAACCAAACGTCATCAGTGCGCAGCGAACTCGAATACATTTACATTTACATTAGTTTTTCGTGCTCGGGCTACTGGTGTAATATAGTGTAATTACAAGTTAAAAAACTCAGGGCGACTTGCAACGCTATTACTCATCTAGATTTAAACGTAAACTCGATTTATCCTTAAAGCTCACCCCTATCTTTAAATCAAGATTTGGGATAAATAAAGATTTATCGTGGAGCTGCAAGTGGTCCTTAATGGACCGACTTCAAAGTTTATCCTATCGTGATGAAATTTATATGGGACTACCCTTAGAATAAGCTCCATCGAACACAAAAATAATCATGAAAATCGGACCACATTTGGCGGAGATATCGGGAAACATACATAAAAAACAGACGAATTGGAGGCCTTTTGCAGACGGTCGAAAATATCGATCCTTCCCTTCAGGGACACAGGAATAGCGAGTCCGGGTAAGATCGAACGAAATGCAAGATTAGACAAAGCTAAAATACTGCAAAGCTCTAGAGTCTAGACATATTTAAATGTTTCAATTTTTATATGTATAAGGGCCCTTGGCGTCAACGCCTTTGCTTCAAAAATCATTTAAAAATCACCCAACCTATAACAAATCCATAGAACGTCCATTGCTGGACATAGGCCTCCCCTGATCTCCAGACGACTTCCTATGGCTGATGATGATGATAACAAGTCTTCATACACCAGTATTTAATTTCTCGAGACTCCACACCACTCCTGTCCTCAACTTTTAACTAAGCTCTTCCAGTGAGTTAAGTGAATTTGGTTGAAATACGCAAAATAAAAGCCGGCGAGTTCGAAAAACGACAAAAAACAAGCTGAAGCTGTCGGTAACAGCGATTGACGAAAAAGGAACACTCGCGTCGTGTGTGCCATATCCGAGGACCACCTGTAATGGACGGGGGTTCTTTTTGGAAAACACGATTAGGGTTCCGCATCTTAATATGTAATACTAGCTAGGGGTTCAATATTTTTTCAAAAAAGTTAAGATAACTCTTTATTGAACACCTTAATAATGATCAATCCTTTTTATAGCAGAGACTGGCAAACGAACAGATGGGTCACCTGATGGTAAGTGATCTCCACCGCCCATAGACACCCAGGACACAATAAGAATCACGGGTGCGTTGCCAACCTAAAAGGAGGAAATGGATGGGAAGGGAAAAGGAATTGGGAAAAGGAGGGGTGGGGGAAATAGGCAACCGGAAATCTCACTCACCGAACGAAACGCGACAGCAAGCTGCCAGTTTACGTCGGTTTTCTGTGAGACAGTGGTATTCAAGCATAATAAACCTTGAACTATAAAATATTACAATAGGCGGTCTTATCGCTTAAAGCCATCTCTTCCACATAACCTTATGAAGGATTTAATTAAAGGGTCACAAGGTTATTCAAATATTTCATGATGTAGTCTGTTTTTCCTTATTGGTACTACTTTAATGTTGGGTCGGTGTTAGAAACTTTTCACGAAATTTGTAGAAATTATTCGGCTTACTACCTGCCTGCTTGATGTTTACGAGATGCAGTGTCTCTGGAAAATCGTCTTGGAAATACGCGTTGGCAAAATATAGCCTTCTGTTCAGAAGCGCACATAGACTAACATATGCGAATATTGTGCAATTCTAACATACCTTTAACTTACATGACATACAGATTGAATTGATAAATTTTTTTAAGTCGATTAAAAAACTGGGTCTAGCGGCAAAACATCGCCTAAACCTTTGTTCGTTTGTTAACTTAAACCATGCGATTAACATTGAAATAAAACTATTCTTACGGATTCTATCACGATTAGCTTTTAATAAGTATTCCCGACGTTTCGTTTTTCGTTTTTTCGGACAAATGACACCTCAGTCTGACCCGTGACAACGAAGACTGCAAAGCCTTCGAAACGTCGGGAATAATAATTAAAACCTAATCGTGATAGAATCCGTAAGAGTAGTTTTATTTCAATGTATAATATTCGCGTAAACTTAAGAAATCAGCATGCGATTAACGTTACCTTTTTGTGCGGAACCCCAAGATTTATGTGGCAAAATTTGATGTATTTTGCAAATATCCAGTTAGCGTGCGACGTCGCCCAGCCGCCAGCCGCCAGTCACCCCGATGTTTGTAGGCTTTCGTCTACCTTCCACTGACGTCATTGTGAATTATTACCATTCATTCCGCTTTTAAAGCTTTCGTAACTTTTTGTGCATTTTTCAAACCTATTTTTAGTATTGCTTTGTTTCGGCATGCTTAGTTCAACTTTCTGAGACAATTGCTTTGTATAAAGCCTTAAAAGACTGTATCCCCGAAGGGGTAGGCAAAAGGTACACTAGCGAATGCAATAACTATCCGTGCTTTCAATATCTACATAATTGCTTGATGCCAGTAAGCATAGCATCCAGCTCAAAGTGGTCATAAACATAATAAATCACATAAGCTCACGACCGTATCCCCGAAGGGGTAGGCAGATGCTCACTAGCGAACTAGAATACCCACATTTCGCCGAGCTTAATTCCGTCCTGGATGTGATAGGAGGCGAACCTATCGCTATATCGGACACAAATTCCAGACTCTGGGCTGATATTGGAAAAACCCAATACCAATTTGCCCGACTCGGGATCGAACCCAAGACGTAAAGACGGGTGACCTACCGCGCACGCAATACAACTACGCCACCGAGGCATTCAGGCATTTGGAATTATCATTAACTGATTAAAACCAGGTAAATGGTTTGTAAATTATTTTAATCAAATCATATTCCCCGAAAACAGGACTTCGTGGGTATAATAAAAAAATACCTTTTCAATAAAATTTCCTTAAATGTTTAATATAGATCACCAGTGGAGGATTGACGTCAGACAAGCCACCGGTCGCAAAAATCTGAAACCGAAAAAAAATAATCTTTTCTGTAAAATACTTGAAAAAGTGTGTAGCGCTGACCCGACTTTGAGGTATGATAAGGATAGGTGAAAAGATGTAATAATTATTTCAATAGGATCGACATAATAGCGCAGCTTGAACAAACCCATTCCAAATTCAAAATCATTTGAATTTTATTCTAAAAATAAAAATTGTCTATGCCTGTAACAGAGTATTAAATCGACAATAGTGCATAGAGCGCGGTGCGTGCACAAGTTAGGTACCAAAACGCGTCGACCTAGTTGCAGTGACCTTGTGCCGGTTGCACGTAGCTATTAATGCATCTGCGTCGATGGCAAGGACATGAATTTGTTACCGCCGATCAAAACAGGCCTTACGCGTATAGATAGTAGATATATTTTGAAACCCTAGTATGTTTGGATAGTCCTCACTTGAAAATAAATAATAATAAATAAATACACCCAACGGTATCAATGAGCCTGAAGTTAGCAGAAATTTTTTTATGAAATTTTTCAAGTTGTCATATAGATTCGAATAAAAGAGTGATTAAAAACAAAAATATGTAAATAACATCACAATAAAATAAAGAAAATATGCCTTATTTTTTTTATTTTTTTTACTTACCATTGCTAAGGTATGCTCAGATACAAACTTTGCCATGAGATTCTGGCGATTTGAATCAACGAAACGAATATTTTGGGCTATGCTTTTTTTGATTGCGCTATTATCTAATGGCGACTTCCCTCTTTTTTTTAATTTTTTGAGAAAATTTTTACCACGTCATATCTCCTCCAAAAAATATTTTTTCAAAAAACTGAATGCAGGCATATCTTTAATTTGCTATTATCTAGTGGCGACTATTTTTATTTTTTCATATTTTCGTCTTTTTTTAATTATTTTTGTAATTTTAAGGCAAAAATAAATTTCAATTTTTTTTCACCATGTCAGATGAGCGAGAATAAACATGGGATCAACAAAAAACAGCATAGCACCCTTTCCTTATTTAATAATCTAATGGCGACTTCTTTTATTTTTTTATTTTTTTTTATTGGTACTTCTATATGACAGTTTAAATATTGAAATCAATTAAACGCTTATAAAGTCCCATACTCAATACATAATGAGTGTTTTTGGGCATTTTTGGACAAATAGAGAATAAAAATACAATTAAAAATATAAAACACCACAATTTTGAAGTTTTGAGGAATTTTGAAAATAAAAAATTTACCAAGTCATATCTCCGACAAAAAATATTTTTTACAAAAACTGAATGCAGACATATCTTTAATTTGCTATTATCTAGTGGCGACTTCTTTTATTTTTTTAATATTTTCGTTTTTTTAAATTATTTTTGTAATTTTAAGGCAAAAATAAAATTCAATTTTTTTTCACCATGTCAGATGAGCGAGAATAAACATGGGATCAACAAAAAACAGCATAGCACCCTTTCCTTATTTAATAATCTAATGGCGACTTCTTTTATTTTTTTATTTTTTTTATTGGTACTTCTATATGACAGTTTAAATATTGAAATCAATTAAACGCTTATAAAGTCCCATACTCAATACATAATGAGTTTTTTTGGGCATTTTTGGACAAATAGAGAATAAAAATACAATTTAAAATATAAAACACCACAATTTTGAAGTTTTGAGGAATTTTGGAAATAAAAAATTTACCAAGTCATATCTCCTACAAAAAATATTTAAAAATTAAACTGAATACAGGCATATCTTTAATTTGCTATTATCTAGTGGTGACTTCTTTTATTTTTTTAATATTTTCGTTTTTTAAAATTATATTTGTAATTTTAAGGCAAAAATAAAATTCAATTTTTTTTCACCATGTCAGATGAGCGAGAATAAACATGGGATCAACAAAAAACAGCATAGCACCCTTTCCTTATTTAATAATCTAGTGGCGACTTCTTTTATTTTTTTATTTTTTTTTTTATTGGTACTTCTATATGACAGTTTAAATATTGAAATCAATTAAACGCTTATAAAGTCCCATACTCAATACATAATGAGTTTTTTTGGGCATTTTGGGACAAATAGAGAATAAAAATACAATTAAAAATATAAAACACCACAATTTTGAAGTTTTGAGGAATTTTGGAAATAAAAAATTTACCAAGTCATATCTCCGACAAAAAATATTTTTTACAAAAACTGAATGCAGACATATCTTTAATATGCTATTATCTAGTGGCGACTTCTTTTATTTTTTTAATATTTTCGTTTTTTTTAATTATTTTTGTAATTTTAAGGCAAAAATAAAATTCAATTTTTTAACAAAAAGAGAATAAACATGGGATCAACAAAAAACAGCATAGCACCCTTTCCTTATTTAATAATCTAATGGCGACTTCTTTTATTTTTTTATTTTTTTTTATTGGTACTTCTATATGACAGTTTAAATATTGAAATCAATTAAACGCTTATAAAGTCCCATACTCAATACATAATGAGTGTTTTTGGGCATTTTTGGACAAATAGAGAATAAAAATACAATTAAAAATATAAAACACCACAATTTTGAAGTTTTGAGGAATTTTGAAAATAAAAAATTTACCAAGTCATATCTCCGACAAAAAATATTTTTTACAAAAACTGAATGCAGACATATCTTTAATTTGCTATTATCTAGTGGCGACTTCTTTTATTTTTTTAATATTTTCGTTTTTTTAAATTATTTTTGTAATTTTAAGGCAAAAATAAAATTCAATTTTTTTTCACCATGTCAGATGAGCGAGAATAAACATGGGATCAACAAAAAACAGCATAGCACCCTTTCCTTATTTAATAATCTAATGGCGACTTCTTTTATTTTTTATTTTTTTTATTGGTACTTCTATATGACAGTTTAAATATTGAAATCAATTAAACGCTTATAAAGTCCCATACTTAATACATAATGAGTTTTTTTGGGCATTTTTGGACAAATAGAGAATAAAAATACAATTAAAAATATAAAATACCACAATTTTGAAGTTTTGAGGAATTTTGGAAATAAAAAATTTACCAAGTCATATCTCCGACAAAAAATATTTTTTACAAAAACTGAATGCAGACATATCTTTAATTTGCTATTATCTAGTGGCGACTTCTTTTATCTTTTTAATATTTTCGTTTTTTTAAATTATATTTGTAATTTTAAGGCAAAAATAAAATTCATTTTTTTTTCACCATGTCAGATGAGCGAGAATAAACATGGGATCAACAAAAAACAGCATAGCACCCTTTCCTTATTTAATAATCTAATGGCGACTTCTTTTATTTTTTATTTTTTTTAATTGGTACTTCTATATGACAGTTTAAATATTGAAATCAATTAAACGCATATAAAGTCGCATACTCAATACATAATGAGTTTTTTTGGGCATTTTTGGACAAATAGAGAATAAAAATACAATTAAAAATATAAAATACCACAATTTTGAAGTTTTGAGGAATTTTGGAAATAAAAAATTTACCAAGTCATATCTCCGACAAAAAATATTTTTTACAAAAACTGAATGCAGACATATCTTTAATTTGCTATTATCTAGGGGCGACTTCTTTTATTTTTTTAATATTTTCGTTTTTTTAAATTATTTTTGTAATTTTAAGGCAAAAATAAAATTCAATTTTTTTTCACCATGACAGATGAGCGAGAATAAACATGGGATCAACAAAAAACAGCATAGCACCCTTTCCTTATTTAATAATCTAATGGCGACTTCTTTTATTTTTTTTATTTTTTTTATTGGTACTTCTATATGACAGTTTAAATATTGAAATCAATTAAACGCTTATAAAGTCCCATACTCAATACATAATGAGTTTTTTTGGGCATTTTTGAACAAATAGAGAATGAAAATACAATTAAAAATATAAAACACCACAATTTTGAAGTTTTGAGGAATTTTGAAAATAAAATATTTTCCAAGTCATATCTCCGATAAAAAATATTTTTTACAAAAACTGAATGCAGACATATCTTTAATTTGCTGTTATCTAGTGGCGACTTTTTTATATTTTTCATATCTTCGTTTTTAAGGCAAAAATAAATTTTAATTTTTTTTCACCATGTCAGATGAGCGAGAATAAACATGGGATCAACAAAAAACAGCATAGCACCATTACCTTATTTAATAATCTGATGGCGACTTCTTTTATTTTTTCGTCAGTCAGTCGCCATTAGATTATTAAATAAGGAAATGGTGCTATGGTGTTTTTTGTTGATCCCATGTTTATTCTTTTAATGCCTAAAAAACTCATTACGTATTGAGTATGGGACTTTATATGCGTTTAATTAATTTCAATATTTAAACTGTCATATAGAAGTACCAATAAAAAAAATAAAAAAATAAAAGAAGTCGCCATTAGATTATTAAATAAGGAAAGGGTGCTATGCTGTTTTTTGTTGATCCCATGTTTATTCTCGCTCATCTGACATGGTGAAAAAAAATTGAATTTTATTTTTGCCTTAAAATTACAAATATAATTTAAAAAAACGAAAATATTAAAAAAATAAAAGAAGTCGCCACTAGATAATAGCAAATTAAAGATATGTCTGCATTCAGTTTTTGTAAAAAATATTTTTTGTCGGAGATATGACTTGGTAAATTTTATATTTCCAAAATTCCTCAAAACTTCAAAATTATGGTGTTTTATATTTTTAATTGTATTTTTATTCTCTATTTGTCCCAAAATGCCCAAAAAAACTCATTATGTATTGAGTATGGGACTTTATAAGCGTTTAATTGATTTCAATATTTAAATTGTCATATAGAAGTACCAATAAAAAAAATAAAAAAATAAAAGAAGTCGCCATTAGATTATTAAATAAGGAAAGGGTGCTATGCTGTGTTTTGTTGATCCCATGTTTATTCTCGCTCATCTGACATGGTGAAAAAAAATTGAATATTATTTTTGCCTTAAAATTACAAATATAATTAAAAAAAACGAAAATATTAAAAAAATAAAAGAAGTCGCCACTAGATAATAGCAAATTAAAGATATGTCTGCATTCAGTTTTTGTAAAAAATATTTTTTGTCGGAGATATGACTTGGTAAATTTTTTATTTCCAAAATTCCTCAAAACTTCAAAATTGTGGTGTTTTATATTTTAAATTGTATTTTTATTCTCTATTTGTCCAAAAATGCCCAAAAACACTCATTATGTATTGAGTATGGGACTTTATAAGCGTTTAATTGATTTCAATATTTAAACTGTCATATAGAAGTACCAATAAAAAAAATAAAAAAATAAAAGAAGTCGCCATTAGATTATTAAATAAGGAAAGGGTGCTATGCTGTTTTTTGTTGATCCCATGTTTATTCTCGCTCATCTGACATGGTGAAAAAAAATTGAATTTTATTTTTGCCTTAAAATTACAAATATAATTTAAAAAAACGAAAATATTAAAAAAATAAAAGAAGTCGCCACTAGATAATAGCAAATTAAAGATATGCCTGTATTCAGTTTAATTTTTAAATATTTTTTGTAGGAGATATGACTTGGTAAATTTTTTATTTCCAAAATTCCTCAAAACTTCAAAATTGTGGTGTTTTATATTTTTAATTGTATTTTTATTCTCTATTTGTCCAAAAATGCCCAAAAAAACTCATTATGTATTGAGTATGGGACTTTGTAAGCGTTTAATTGATTTCAATATTTAAACTGTCATATAGAAGTACCAATAAAAAAAAATAAAAAAATAAAAGAAGTCGCCATTAGATTATTAAATAAGGAAAGGGTGCTATGCTGTTTTTTGTTGATCCCATGTTTATTCTCGCTCATCTGACATGGTGAAAAAAAATTGAATTTTATTTTTGCCTTAAAATTACAAAAATAATTTAAAAAAACGAAAATATTAAAAAAATAAAAGAAGTCGCCACTAGATAATAGCAAATTAAAGATATGTCTGCATTCAGTTTTTGTAAAAAATATTTTTTGTCGGAGATATGACTTGGTAAATTTTTTATTTCCAAAATTCCTCAAAACTTCAAAATTGTGGTATTTTATATTTTTAATTGTATTTTTATTCTCTATTTGTCCAAAAATGCCCAAAAACACTCATTATGTATTGAGTATGGGACTTTATAAGCGTTTAATTGATTTCAATATTTAAACTGTCATATAGAAGTACCAATAAAAAAAATTAAAAAAATAAAAGAAGTCGCCATTAGATTATTAAATAAGGAAAGGGTGCTATGCTGTTTTTTGTTGATCCCATGTTTATTCTCGCTCATCTGACATGGTGAAAAAAAATTGAAATTTATTTTTGCCTTAAAATTACAAAAATAATTAAAAAAAGACGAAAATATGAAAAAATAAAAATAGTCGCCACTAGATAATAGCAAATTAAAGATATGCCTGCATTCAGTTTTTTGAAAAAATATTTTTTGGAGGAGATATGACGTGGTAAAAATTTTCTCAAAAAATTAAAAAAAAGAGGGAAGTCGCCATTAGATAATAGCGCAATCAAAAAAAGCATAGCCCAAAATATTCGTTTCGTTGATACAAATCGCCAGAATCTCATGGCAAAGTTTGTATCTGAGCATACCTTAGCAATGGTAAGTAAAAAAAATAAAAAAAAATAAGGCATATTTTCTTTATTTTATTGTGATGTTATTTACATATTTTTGTTTTTAATCACTCTTTTATTCGAATCTATATGACAACTTGAAAAATTTCATAAAAAAATTTCTGCTAACTTCAGGCTCATACGGTATCAAGCAAGTTTCCATACAAAGAAATTGATCTCAAACTTCAGTACCGCCATCAACTACTTATTACAATGCGAGGGCGATTATTACAATTTAATTTAAATTTTGTGAATGGTTAAGAATCACGTAAGATAAGTTTGTTTTCTCAATATTATTTCGCTGGCCGACCTGACGCGGGTATATTTCAAATAAACTGAGCGACTTATGACCACTAGGTCATAACTTTTGGATCACAAGTTTTGTGCTGTTCTCCCGTCAATATACTGTTGAATGTTTTTGCCCGTATACAACTATTAAGTGTTAATAGATCAAAGGAAGTTTTAACCGAACTATTGTATTGACTCATGACAACATCTACTGCCAGCAAAATTAATGCAACGCAGGATTCACGGTGCACTTTAATATATTTAATAATAATAATATTAGCCCTGTAATATTACTGTCCCACTGCTGGGCACGGGCCTCCTCTACTAATGAGAGGGGTTAGGCCTTAGTCTACCACGCTGGCCTAATGCGGGTTGGCAGACTTCACATACCATCGAAATTCTTGTGAAGAAATTCTCGGGTATGCAGGTTTCCTCACGATGTTTTCCTTCACCGTTATAGCAAGCGATATTTCACAATGAAAATACACTTAACATAGAAAAGTCAGAGGTGTATGCTTCATTTTGTGGTTGGTCTCGAACTTCCGACACTTGTCTCGGCAGTTCATAACATTCCCAACTGAGCTATTGCTGCTTAATATATTTATTTGTATGTAAATGATTAATTTACACACTAAACAATACGATGCACAGCAAAACAATTATTGTAGTTAATGATATTTGAAATGAAACAAAATTTGCGCAGCGCAGTGTCACATTACTCGTAGTAGGTCGAAAGAACCGTGGGAACATCAAAAATATGCCAAGCTGTGTAACACGAGCCGAGCTTCGTTGCCGTTAACTACTCGTAAAAAGTAAATAAAATATCATAATATACTTACGATATACAAATTAAAAAAGCTAAGAATAATCGATAAAGAAGCAGCGATAGCTCAGTTGGGAATGGTACGGACTGCCGAGACGAGTGTCGGAGGTTCGAGACCAACCCCAAAATCGAGCCCACACCTCTGACTTTTCTATGTTATGTGTGTTTTCTTTGCTATAACGGTGAAGGAAAACATCGTGCGGAAACCTGCATACCCGAGAATTTCTCCACAAGAATTTCGCTGGTATGTGAAGTCTCCCAACCGGTTGGTTAGACTAGGCCTAACCCCTCTCATTCGTAGAGGAGGCCCATGCCCAGCAGTAGGACAGTAATATTACAGGACAATAGAATTAATGAGAATGCTCGGATTGCCTAAGACGGGGATGGTTGGCAGTCATTTGACAGCCTCACAGCAGTCACAGCATAGCGCTGCAGCGGGCGCGAAAAAAACTCGTGAAGAAAGAGGCCGTGAAGAACCGGTTTTGATTCCCGTACTGAGACAAATGTTTATGTGACCCACAGATAATTACAGGTTAAACCTCCTGCGGGGTCAGGACTATTTCGACGGTCCCTACGTACAAAGCGACATGTCAAAATGTCATATTTTTTATTGCATATATGGCTTTAGATTATCCATACGCTCATAACGATATAGATATATTTTTTAATTATTTTGTATTCTAAAAAGTCTAATCGAAATACTAATCGAACAATATGTATAACAACTATGATAAATCTGAAACTTATAAATAAACTTCATTTCGTTCTCCTGAAAACCGCAGTTTTTGACATGTCGCTTTGTACGTAGAGACCGTCGATTTGTGTGACTGTTGGGTGTATTTATTTTATTAACTATGCTGCCGTCCTGACAGTAAAATGCCATTAAGTGAATATACTTAATTTTGATCGCCTGTGAAAATGTGGAAGATATGGTCCCTAAAGATTTCATAGACTTATGGTTATTTTTAAAGTAAACAAGTTATTAGGTATTCAATATAATAGCCACAGTCGAATAAACCTGTAGGGACAATATTTTCCACGTTTTTTGGGGACATTAAAAAATAGGTTTATTCAATTACGGCATCTTAGTATTAGGGCGACAGTATGCCTGCCCCATTGTCCTGAGTCCTGAGTCCTGAGGTCTCGGGTTAGATTCCCGGGTCAGGTAAAGTGAGACGGAATAGCCTGAAAACTGAAACGCGCCAAAGATATAAATTCCATTTAAAGAATTACTTCACTCTCACAAAAGGACTGCCTCGGTGGCGTGGTTGCATTTCGGTATGACTGCCGTCCTGAGGTCTCGGGTTCGATCCCTGAGTCGGACAAAGTGATATTGGATTTTTCCATATCAGCCCGGAGTCACATTTGTGCCCGATATGCCGTTAGGATCGTCCCCTATCACATCTGGGACGGAACTAAGCTCGGCGAAATGTGGGTGTACTAGTTCGCTAGTGCGCCTCTGCCTACCCCTTCGGGGATACAGGCGTGAGCTTATATTATGTGTCACAAAAGTTGTAAACGTTTATACTCGCCGCGGTGTCGATATAAAAACGCGTCGACCGCGCTGACATCAGCACGCGACTATTGTTTCATATCAATTATGCAGACGATGGGTTAAATCTTGGCCTAAGCAACTATATGCAGGGCTGGCTAGTTTATTGACATTTTATACAACAAAGCAAACGAGCAAGTAGGTCGCCTGATGGTGTGGACTTTTTATGAATAGTTGAATACCCTTGATTAAAGGAATGGAACAGTAGCTCGACCATGAGTTTTTTTGGCATTTCACGCTAGCGACTACGAAAAGCAATTTCTATGAAAAATGACAGTTCCCCGCGTAACCGCTAGAGGCGTTCGGGTGTTTTGTCATACAAATATTTTACGGAGTCGCTAGTCAATAAACTCATGGTTGGCCTGGCCTACATTGGGATTGGGAACGGGAGAGAGGATCTTGGTATCCGAATTTCTTTCGAACTAGTCAATAGCTAGGCTTGATAAATGCAAAGAAACAAGAAGTATTTATTACCTTCCGCGATCTTATAAAGCAATGCAACTAATAAAATAAATTTTCTCAAAAATCGTATATGTAACAAAATAAAAAGAAATAATGAACTAGGGGACACCCGGATTTGAACCGGGGACCTATCGATCTGCAGTCGATTGCTCTGCCACTGAGCTATATCCCCGATGTAGAGTTGTTTCTAAATAGATTGTTATTTTTAGAATCACAATAACACTTGTTGAAGGCACAGAAATACAAAAGGAGGATCAGCAAATAATCCACAACGTTGAGCTATCTAAAGATATGTTGTAAGACACTCAGTCGTACTTATAGTGAAGAAACTACTGTTATTTAAGTAGTAATTAATCACAATTATGTCCAATTTTAATTTAAATTAGATAACTATTCAGTAATTACTTTTACATTATTATATAGGTAGGCAGAGGCGCACTAGCGAACTAGAACACCCACATTTCGCCGAGCTTAGTTCAGTCCCAGATGTGATAGAGGGCGAGCCTATCGCCATATCGGGCACAAATTCCAGACTCCGGGCTGATATGGAAAAATCCAATATCACTTTGCCCGACCCGGGGTTCGTACCCGAGACCTCAGAACCGTAGTCGTACCGAAATACCACCACGCCACTGAGGCAGCGTAACATACATAAAAAAATAAAAAAATACGACGAATTGAGGACCTTCTCCTTTTTGGAAGTGGGTAGAAAATTACTAATTCCAAGTTTTACCTGTATTATAGAGGTAGAGGTACTTACTATTCCTATCAATATTTTGGAACTTTACTTCTATCTAGGCGAGGTCATAGCTATCATTGGACAGATTCGGGAGCAAAAGCTAGCATCTACAAAAGTTGGACAATAACTTTAAAAACCGTTTTAAAAATTGTTCATTAAGATTTTTTACTGATTGGTACTCATGATTGATTAGAGGGCTTTTGGAATAGAATAATGCAGACCGGTTCGATATCCGATGTGAAGTGGCAGTTTGCTGTTGCGTTTCGTTCCGTGAATGACTTTTTTTTGGTCCAACCCCCCTTTCTCTTCCTATTGCCCATCCCCTTCTTATGTAGTTGGCAAAGCAGCCGTCATTCTTTTCGTATTGTAGGTGTCTATAGGCAGTGGAAATCACCATAAGGTCTCATATGCTCGTTTCCCAGTCTTCCACAAGATTAATTGAGGACCTCCTCTTTTTCTAAAGTCGGTTAGTAATACCTAATTATTGTCAATCCTGCATGTATTAAGGTGAACAGCACGACACAATAACCCACAAAATTGAAAAACAACACTTGTGTGCGAAAATATGCTGATTTTGCACTTCAATAGCTGTAATTCGCTAATTGCTTTTTGTTAGTCGAATATGCAAATTCACTTATTTACATCCTCACGCTAGTACATAGGGATAGACAGATGTGCAACTTACCCACGAAGCATGTTTTCTTTCGACCGACTTCCACAAAAGGAGGAGGTCCTTAATTCGTCGGTATTATTTTTATGTAATTTTCTCGATATCTCCGCCAAATGTGGACCGATTTTAAAAATTCTTTGTGTTCGATAGAGCTTATTTCAAGGATGGTCCCATATAAATTTGGTCACGATCGGTAAATTGGAAGTCGGTCAGTTAAGTTTTTAAACTTGTGATTATTGTTCTAATTGATTGAGGTATCGCGTAACGACAAATGTTTCTCTAAACTAGTTGTTTTTTCTGGTGTGCAGTGTCACCATAATTTCCTCATAGGTTATACCGCGAGAAAAACTAATATAATAAATAGTCTGGTGCAATACGACCGCGCCGACCTTGTCAAAATGCAGTTTCGTCTAGACGAATACAAAATGAACTGCACTGTATGATAATATTTCATAGTTGTTGATAGGTGCTTTGCTTAGTGATACGTACAGATATTTTAGTCTCTATGGTATAAAAATTATGAGACACGCACTGAATTTCAGAGGTCGGGGTTTGTTTCCATTATAAATAATAATATAATCTTATCCCTATAATATTACTGTTCCCCTGTTGGGCACGGGCCTCCTCTACTAATGAGAGGGGTTACTAGGGGGAGCCTTCGTCTACTACGCTGGCCTAATGCGGGTTGGTAAACTTCACATACCTTCGAAATTCTTGTGGAGAAATCCACGGGTAAGGAGATTTTCTCACGATGTTTTCCTTCACCGTTAAAGCAAGCGATAATTCACAAAGAAAACACACTTAACATAGAAAAGTCAGAGGTGTATGCTCCATTTTTGGGTTGGACTCGAACATCCGACACTCGTCTCGGCAGTCCGTACCATTCCCAACTGAGCTATCGCTGCTTATATTTCCATTAAGGGACTTTTCAAAACTGGTCTCATGTTTGATCAAATCTTCCACCTATATATCTCGTTTGATCAATACTCTTTCCACCGAAATAATAATTTATTTCACTTCAACGTTGGATCGACATTACACTTTTTTAGGCATGTTGCAAAATGTTGCCTCCGCGGCAGTCTTGGTCTTCGCGACATGGCAGATAAAGTTTGACAGCCTCCGTGGCGCAGCGGGTGAGTCGCTGGCTGTGAAACATGAGGTCGTGGGTTCGATTCCCGCACTGAGACAAATGTCTGTGTGGACTGTGGCCCACAGATATTTGTTTTGAGTCTGGATGTTGTGAAACCGAAAGTCTCTCGTAGTTCCTGATACCCACGACACAAGACTCGATCTTGGTGTGGGGTCAGGACTATGTGTGTGACTGTTGGGTGTATTTATTATTAAAGTACGGAAAAGTCGCATAAAATGCTATGGTCCAGTCAAGTGTCTTGAAAAATCGTACCAGCAGCTTGACTGAGTTTTTTTTGACATTTCACGCTAGCGACTACGTAAAATAATTTGTATGAAAAACGTCAGTTCCCCACGTCACCGATAGAGGCGTTCGGATGTTTGTTATACAAATATTTTACGCAGGAGTAGCGTGAAATGCCAAAAAACTCACGGTCGAGCTATATAAGTACGTTCTTTTGGACGGGTAAAAGCGCTGGCTGGATGTTTGGAAGAAGATATGAGCAGTGACGGTCTCATAGTGGAAGATGCTGAAGACCAGGCGAAGTGGAAGCGTTTGAGTAGGAAGGCGGACGGTGACAATTTTAGATTAGAATCACGCTACACAAAGAAAGAAGACGTTTTATTTTCGACCGACTTCCAAAAAGGAGAAGGTCCTCAAGTCGTCAGTATTTTTTTAATGTATGTTACGCGATATCTCCGCCAAATGTGGACCGATTTTCAAAATTCTTTTTGTGTTCGACAGAGCTTATTTCAAGGGTTGTCCCATATAAATTTGGTCACGATCGGATTTGAAGTCGGTCTGTTAAGTTTTTAAACTTGTGATTATAGTTGATGTGTATATTCAGTCACATTATTCCTAAGCTAGGCCATCCAAACCGACAGTATCAAGGTAATAGTTTACAATTTATAATCCGCTGCAAACAAAAGGCCTGTTTCGTCATCCTGCCCTTAACACTTCAACACTACGGTGGGTCGGAGTGACCCGACCGCCTCGTCTTTATAATTGGCTACGGGCTCTTTGAATACTAGAACATGATTATATCTTATTTCAATAATTAAAATCTCATTTGGGAGTGGTATGGACTGCCGAGATGATTATCGGAGGTTGAGACCAGTCCCGAAAAACAGCCTGCACCTCTGCCTTTTCTATGTTAAGTGTGTTATCTGTATGAATTATGGGTTGCTATAACGGTGAAGGAAATCGTGAGGAATCCTGTATATTTGAGAATTTCTCCACAAGAATTTGAATAAATAAATAAATAACACCCAACAGTCACATACGTAGGTAGTCCTGACCGCACACTAAAATACGAGTCTCGATTGGGTATCAGGAACTACGAGAGACTTTCGGTTTCACAAAATCCAGACCCGATACAAATATCTGTAGGTCATATAAATATTTGTCTCGGTGCATGGATCTAAACCGCAGCCTCTCGCTTCACAGCCGGCTACTCGTCCACTGCGCCACGGAGGCTGTCAAATTTCGAACTTATGTGAAGTCTAATGGCGCGTACACACCGGGCTGAACGAAGGCGAACGAATCATGCCTGTTTCATTCCCACAACAGCGAAAGTTTGTGTGAACGCAACAAGTATAGATTCTTACGCCTTCGTTCGGCCGGTTTGTACCCGCTTTAACATCCCGCTTTAAAATAATACTATTTTTACGGATTCTATCACGATTTGGTTTTAATTTTTATTCCCGACGTTTCGAAGGCTTTGCAGTCTTCGTGGTCACGGGTTGGACTGAGATGTCATTAAACATAAGAAATCAGTATCCCGCTTTAGGCCAGCATTACACTAAGGCTTAACCCTCTCATTGGTAGAAGGGGACCATACCCAGCAGGACAGTAACATTACAGGGCTAATATTATTATTAGGGGCCATTAAGACCACTCAAGCACACTAGTGTTAACTAGCCGAGCTATCCATTCAAAACACGCCATTCAATGCAGAAGGTCAAATGACAAAAGCATTTGTTTAACATCTACACACGTGTACTCTAGGTTTTGTTTTCGTTTCTAGTCAAAAGTTAAAACCTAGAATAATAGATGTTATGAATAGAAACATCCGACTAGATCACGACCTGTGATGTCATCCGAATAAAAATATTATAATTGAGGTGAGCTAAGTTCCCACACGGTTCATTCAGCGATTTATAAATAGTATGACAGTGGTATGGCGCAGCGGGCGAGTAGCCGGCTGTGAAGCGGGAGGCCGCGGGTTCGATTCCCGTATTCCCGTATTTGTGGGACCCACTGATATTTGTTTCAAGTCTGGGTGTTGTGAGACGTGCGTCTCTCAATTCTCATAGTCTCTGACACCTACGATACAGGTTATACCTAGTGTGGGGTCAGGACTATGTGTGTGACTGTTGGGTGTATTTATTATAGTACCTAATCATTAGACTGAGTAGTCATACTAATCTTATTCTACATTATAACTTTTATCAAGATAACTTTTATCTAAGGAGTAATTTCGACGTTTTGATAGGTAATGTATAAAACTTCTATCAAAACAAAATTATTGCTCAGATAATAGTTATCTTGTTGGCAAATCGACCCTAAGTAGGTTAAAATTATACCATTGAGGAGAAATTTAGGGAGCCAAAAATTCCACTTCCAAGCGATTAAGTGGCAGGGAAAATTAGGCAATTCGTTAAACTTTGGATATAGGATATAGCAATACCGATGGGCGTATTTAGTACGATTTCTATTTGCTTACTTTTGTACTTCTCAAGTAGTATAACGGTAGTACTTTACTATAAGAATGAGTGCCCCTTTTCGTCAAGTTTTTCACCGCTGATAGCTACAGGTGCAGAATATACAAATAACTTTACTTAATAACTCATCGGTTAAAAATCGCATAAATACTGGGGAGTAACTTCTGACGCTCGAACTTAAATTCGATTCGGTTTCATTTATTGACTTAAAATTCCACCGAAATCGAGTTTAAAAGTGCATTTTTTTTATGGTAATTGAAATACATTATGCCAATGTCAAGTTAGGGAAATTGTTTTCCTACATCTAAATTTTCACAAGTGCAATGAAGTCGGATGTGTTCGATTTCAAGGCCCTGCTGGAGTTTTCGCGTCAATTCCTTCCAGTTTGATGTTTTTTAGACGATTTTCTCGCAGCGGAGGAATCGAACATGGTCGACCCATCCACCCGCCAAAAAGCATCCAAAATCACTTATTTCAAAGCTTCCACATGCTGTCCCTCTTCGTTGATGTTTATTGCTTTGATACACATCACATTTAAACCACGAACACAACTTTAGACTAAAATATTAAATCATTAAAACAAGCGACCACCCGCACCGTCCGAATTCCCGCCAAAACTCCTAAAAGTGCATTAATATCACGTTAAAAATTACCAAATGACAAATTCTCGAATATTATGCAACATTAGCGTACTTTAAAAGTCGAATTTTAAGTAAATAAATGAAACCAAATCGAAATCACAATCGAATCGAGTGTCAGAAGAAAGGGGGCTATTGAATACTTTTGTCACTCGCTTTTTGGTTGTCACTCAATGTAAAAGTATTTCTCTATGACAACATACGTGCAACCATTCCGAACATCAGCAGCACAGTTAATGTCGCTAATCTGTTTAGTTATTAGTAAGATGCGGGCCCACGGGAAGCCATTTTGCATAAACAAAATCCAATATGCAGTAAATGCGCGGGTGTGTGCGTCCGCAGTCAAGGGTGGCTCATCTATGAGATTTATTTACTGCGTTGGACGCAACCATTAGGGTATTTACACATTTACAGCCTCCGTGGCGCAGTGGGCGAGTAGCCGGCTGTGACGCGAGAGGCCGCGGGTTCGATCCCCGCACCGAGACAAATGTGTGTGTGGCCCACAGATATTTGTTTCTAGTCTGGGTGTTGTACCCACGATACAGGTTATACCTAGTGTGGGGTCAGGACTAGATGGGACCGTTGGGTGTATTCATTTATTTATTCATAGACAATCATGACGCATCTGTGCGATAAAACAAATCATCACTCAGCTACATCTATGGAGACACACTAAAGAAAATATTTTTCCAATTCACCTTTAGGTAGAGGTTTATACCATAAAAAACACAAAACTATCCTTGTATCTATGTAGTGACAATAAAGTTTTTGCAAAATTTGTTCAAATTGATTAATTTTATTCATATTATTAATTAAATACCAAATCATCAAAATTACTCCCCAAATAAAAGTTATTGTAAAAGTGGCCCTTAGTCTAAATAAAGACAGTTTAAGTGTACTCAAACATAATAATTGGAAGAAGCAATATTCGGTACAAAGGAAGCGGAGGCTCGACGGTCGCTCGGTCACCCAAGCGATCTGTTTCACTCGTTTACCACCCCCTATTGATTTTGTTCGGCCCACTTCTGCCCCGCAGACACCCCTTAGACGGTGGGCAATGAGCCCGAGTTAGGATACTTGGGTTAGGTCAGGATTCGTGGCTTGTAAAGGGTATTTTTGGCGCCTAAATTATCCGGTTTCCGAATTGCTTCCTTTGCGTTTTTTCGCCCTCTAATTATGCTGGGTGAGGTTAGGTTAGGGCTTATAATAATTGTTCGGAGTATTTTGGGTCTGAAGTAAAATTACCTTTTTTTGTACTGGGAGTTTGGACAAACGGAAAGCATTGATACTTTACATTAAGCAGCAAAAATAAGGTTGAAAAAACGTTCTTACCAAAATTATTGTACTTCGTTTATTATTCGGAATCCTGGAGAGGAATTTAAAATAACTTTATGTTGACTATTTTTAGGGAGACGGAGTTATTAAACCATAATTTATATTCATGTTTATTAAGATTTGATTTGTTAATACATACACACATTTCCACTACATATTATTGAGTAGGTACGTCTGAAGTGCTAGATACAAATCATTTTAAAGGATATTTTTACAGATATGTGTAATGATTGAAATAAGTTAAAGAATGCATTAAAATGTGAAAATATTTAATAAATATTATCTTTTACTTTAACGACGATCATCATTATTATTATTATACAGAGCCTCCAATATCTCACTGCTGGGAATATGAATCTCATAAAGGCATGGGCTTTTCACCATGAGTTCTTGTTAATTTACCTTAATAACAAAGAAACTACAGAATTAAAATCATTTGTAACCCTTCTATTCTCTATTCGAACCGTACAAATCTTGAAACATTTGCTTACAAGAAACAAATAGCCAACTAAAACGCTTGTGCAAAGTTTGGTACGGATGTTGGCCACCGTCTCGGCACGGAATCGAAGAAAATCAATACAATGGAAGTGTTTTAGCATGTCTGTCTGTGTTATACCTAGTCGTAGCGCCGAGGAGCAACAGTTAGCGAACCCTGGGAGGAGAACTTGGATCGAGAGGAACAATTTTGGCAGGTTATATTATCATTATCACATTATTTATCATATATCTAAAATCATACCCAACAGTTACCGCAACTGATTCCACAATTGACCTCCAAACTTCAAAAAGAAGATTGCACCTCAAGATGATGACCCAAATATTCTGATTTCACACAAGATGTATTATTTCTTGCATCCAATAAGGAACTACGAGAAACTTTCGGTTTGATAGCACTGGTGTGGGAATTGAATCCGCGTTCTCCCACTTCATAGCCGGCTATAGAAAGAAAGAATATACGCCCATCCGTTCTATGGAGTACGGAGAAATTTTTTGTTGAAGGAAAATAACATTGTTTTGCCTGCAATAGATAATTTCTTAATATAAGCTCTAGAAATATTTTTATTTCATAGTCATAAATGGTATCCATTCTGTTAAAAAATATATTTATGGTAATATCAGACCTGGATATACGTTCCAGTGCTTTCTACTGCTAGCACAGGCTTTCCTAAAGAAAAGAGTTATAATTTATTCCACCATGCTAGATTAATGCAAGGTTTCCTTACGACGTTATCCTTACTATTAGAATTTTAAAGGCTACAGAATATAGTTTATGTATTAAAATACATTGATGTATACAGGCGGGCGCGCGACCTTGCAAGAGACATTGGACGAATGCTAATGCAGCTGAAACTAGGTCCAATTAAATTTCAATACTGAGCTATTAGCCAACAGACTAACTCCGAGAATGATATTTAAATAAACACAATGAAGGGCATGGAATTCGAACATTTTTCAAAGCAGCTTTGTACACTTTTGGGATATAATCGGATCTGGGTGTCTATTCTAAACACGTTATGGGATGAACAATATCGGACCTATACTCTACTGCACAGATGCACGTAGATAAAATAAATGTCAAACACCGAAGAGTGGGCTGTCAAACAGTTTACAGCATAGCATTCTTTGAATCGAAGCTTGTAGCACCGATATTGTTCGGACTTGTGAAGTCCGCAACTGCGGATTTTGTTTTACAAACTAGGCCCCCAGGTCCATCAACCTGTTTAAGATCAGTGTCACCTTTGGTTTCAACTTCTTTTTCTAAAGGAAAGTTTATTTAGGCTACCGAAAATTTGCCATGAACCCACATTAAGACGGATTGTATTAGATATCAGCAACTGTAAAGGTTAACCGTAAGAATCAAAAGCTTTTTGGTGTAACGATCAAGGTCATGTCGTAGTCGGCTATTTGCCAGGTGGTTCAGACGCTGTTTAACTAATTTCTGGTGAAACCCACCCTATAGTGCAGTTCCTGCTCTTTGTATGAAACGAGCTCGTGTAACATTAGAAAAGTTGAGCCTTTTTTGCATAGAGGTGGGCAGAAACAACGGATTTCTTCTTACTACAATTCTGGTACACCTCTTTTGCTTCATTAAGTCTTTTCACATTCTTCATGCCTGTGTACGTCGGTTTAGGGTACTTCTGATTTGACATTTCTGACTTGGTCAGACAACGTTCGATGAGGTCTTCCCCTTCCAACTTTAAGTCAGTTTTGATCTCTATATTTACCTTTCAAGTTTCGCTGCGATATTTTTTCTTTCTGCCAGTAGTTATGAACTTATGATGAACTAGTGCTAAATCCACTCCTACTAAACATTTTCCTGTACCTTTGGCGCCCTTTCATTGTATTTTTACGGGTAAAAAAATCATCGATAGTTTCTTTAGAATGCATTATGAATAATGTTTATTTAAAGACATGACGCAGCTATAAAAAATAGGTCACCACTTGCAGTGGTTTTCACTTCTTTTATTCTAGGCTAATTCAAATTTACTGTTAGATATGTATTGGTAGCCGAATGTGGGTTTTATGGCATTGAAGTTCTGGTTGTATTTTGAATTGCGTTGAGAATTACGCTTGCGTCAACTAGTATTTCTGATGCAGGAAATCCTGGACATTGAAAATTTATAAATAAAATTACTGGTATAGGAATTGTTTAAAATGATACGTAACGGTATGTCATTCATAATAAAACGTTAAAATAATGCATTACCAAAACCAATATAACCGAGGAAAATTGATTTGAGCTGCTAACCGCATTGTTATTTATGAAACGCAAATGCAAAATTAAGTAATGTTATGTTATATTGTTTTGTGGCAGGAAGAAATAAAATTAATGAATTCCTTAGGCTTCCTTAGGCTATAATACCATAGACCACATTCATACGCTGCGGCAAGTTATACAAAAAACCGAGGAATATAACTTGCCACTTTGCTTAGCGTTTGTGGACAATGAGAAAGCCTTCGACTCGATCGAGACCTGGGCTGTGCTGCAGTCTCTCCAGCGGTGCCATATCGACTATCGCTACATCGAAGTGTTGAGGTGCTTGTATAGCAACGCCACCATGTCGGTTCGAGTACAAGAAGAGAGCACGAGGGCTATTCCACTTCAGAGAGGTGTGAGACAGGGAGACGTTATCTCTCCGAAACTGTTCACTACCGCATTAGAAGATGCCTTCAAGCTCTTGGAATGGCTCTTGGAATGGAAAAGATTCGGCATCAACATCAATGGCGAGTACATCACTCACCTTCGATTTGCCGACGATATCGTTGTCTTAGCAGAATCGCTGGAAGATCTAGGTACTATGCTCGAAGACCTCAACCGAGTTTCCCAACAAGTAGGCCTTAAAATGAACATGAACAAGACGAAAATCATGTCGAATGTCCATGTCGTTCCTACCCCAATTGGTATAGGGAACTCAACTCTCGAAGTTGTAGACGAATATGTCTATTTAGGACAAGCGGTCCAGCTAGGCAGGTCCAACTTTGAGAGAGAGGTCATTCGTCGAATCCAGCTCGGCTGGGCAGCATTTGGGAAACTACGCAAGGTCTTCTCGTCCAAAATACCTCAGTGCCTGAAGACAAAAGTCTTCGACCAGTGTGTGTTACCAGTGATGACTTATGGCACTGAAACGTGGCCTCTAACTATGGGCCGCATTAGAACGCTCACAGTCACTCAGCGAGCTATGGAGAGGGCTATGCTCGGTGTTTCTCTACGTGATCAAATCAGGAATGAGGAGATCCGTAAAAGAACGAAAGTCACCGACATAGCCCAGAGGATTAGCAAGTTGAAATGGCAGTGGGCAGGGCACATAGCTCGTAGAACTGATAGCCGATGGGGCAGAAAAGTTCTCGAGTGGAGACCACGTACCGGCAAGCGCAACGTAGGACGTCCACCTACAAGGTGGACCGACGACCTGATAAAGGTCGCAGGAAGTCGCTGGATGCAGGCCGCTTCCAACAGGTCGATCTGGAAATCTTTGGGGGAGGCCTATGTTCAGCAGTGGACGTCCTATGGCTGATGATGATGATGATGATGGAACCTTCCTTTCAAAAATTTATAAATACAAGTCTAAATCCTTAAAAAATAAAACGTGGATGCATTTTTAAAATTCTAACCATACACAACTTGTTGAGCATGAATTATAAATGACGGTGTGAATTTTTTTAACAAAAGCAAAAATCGCGCCATTTGCGAGCCATTTGCCCGCATTCCCATAGCTTTCCACGGCTTGAGATCGATTAGTTTGGGAATCGTTGCTTCTATTTATATTATACGATTATTTATATCCGATATTCATATCACAATCATCCACCGCATTTTATCCTATTTTGTCCATTATTTTTATAACTTTATCTTAATCAAAATCTTCGGTTAAGTATAAACCTAAGTAACAAAAAAGAACAAATTGTTATTTGGTAATTTACAGCATTAATTAAGACGTCAATTTATAAATCGTCCTTTAGAGACTTGAATTATTTTGGCATTGAGTTGCTTTATTTTGATTGATTCCACTAAGAATACTCAGGACTTTTCTAAAGAAATATTAATAATAGGGTCGCCTCCAACAGGCATACGACTCATAAGCCCAGACTTTCTTTCTTTCTGCCTGGCGTTATCCCGGCCTTCTGCCAGGGTCCGCCTTCCCACTTAAACGCTTCCACTTCGCCCGGTCTTGAGCATCCTCCCTAGCGAGGCCATTGGCTCTCATATCTTCCTCCAAGACGTCCAGCCAGCGCTTTTTGGGCCGTCCACGGCTACGCACCCCTGGTACGATCTATGCTAGACACATGCGACCGACGTACTCCTGTGGTTTCCTCAAAACGTGGCCATACCATCTCAAGCGACATTCCTGCAGTTTATCTGCCACGTCGCGGACGCCAAGACTACCGCGGATGTGCACGTTACGAATACGATCCAGTCGTGTAACATTGCACATCCACCGCAGCATCTTCATTTCCGCAACGTGGATTTGCCTAACATGACGCTTAAGGGCAGGCCACGTCTCACACCCATACAGAAGTACAGGCCGAATGATGGTCTTGTATATGAGACCTTTGAGTCTCATCGGCATCTTCCGGTCACAAGTGACTCCCGTGACCTGTCGCCACTTAGCCCAGGCGGCGCCAATACGTGCCGTGACGTCGGAGTCGATGTCACCCGACTCGTGCAATACAGACCCTAGGTACTTGAACTTGTCCGTTTTCACGGCAAGCTCGTTCCCTATCCGGATACTATCCGGGTCTGCACTCCCGCAGCCCATGTACTCGGTCTTCGCTACATTTAGTTTCAGACCACCGTTCTCAAGCGTCTCCTTCCACAGGTTTACCCTCTGTTCTAGGCGCTGTTTGTCCTCATCTATAAGCGCTATGTTATCAGCATACATAAGCACCCACGGGGGCTGCTCCTGTACCTCCGCTGTTGTGACATCAAGCACTAGGTTGAATAGAAGAGGACTCAGCGCCGAGCCCTGGTGCACCCCCACGGTTATCGGGAAGGAGTTGGTGTCGCCAACAGCAGTCCGAACCAGAGACTCGGATCGGAGGTACATGTCCCTGATGATGTCAATATAGGCTTCGGGCACTCCTTTAACCCTCAGTGCCCACCAGATCGCCCGTCGGGGCACACAGTCGAAGGCCTTCTGCAGATCTAAAAAGGCGATATGCAGAGGCTTCTTCTTCGCCCTATATGCCTCGCTTAGCGATCTAATGGCAAAGATTGGGTCCATAGTGCCACACCCAGGTTTGAAGCCATATTGACATCCAGAGACATCACACTCTTGGCGGAGCCTGGATTCGAGGACGCGTTCGAAGAGCTTCATGGTGTGGCACATGAGCTTAATGCCGCGATAGTTACCACAATCCTGAACACTACCTTTGCCCTTGTATACGGGAGTTAGAAAACTCAACCTCCACGGGTCAGGCATTTTCTTGGTGTTCAGTATGCGGTTGAACAAGGCGGCAAGAAGCTCCACACCATAATAGCCCATCGTTTTCCACGCCTCGATAGGGATGTTATCGGGCCCCACCGCTTTCCGATTCTTCATGCGACGGAGACAACCGAGGACCTCGTCAGGCGAAATCGGGGCAACCAGTCCCTGATTCGAGGGCGTCTCAGGGAAAGACACGTCCAAATGCTGGGTGTTTAGCAGACTGTGGAAGTAAGAGCGCCATCTCTCCTTTACCGCGCTGTCCTCACAAACCAAAACACCCCGGGAGTCCCTGACACATCGACATTTAGTAATGTCGAGTGTCGCTTTCTCCCGAGTCTTAGCAAGCCGATATATGAGCTTTTGGCCCTCCACGGTTTCTAGCTTCTCATAAAGAGGCGCCAGATGGTCGTGTCGGGCCTTAGCCACTGCTCGCTTTGCTGTGTTTTTGGCCGCTCGGTACGCAGCGCGATCTTCAGAAGATCCGGTCGCTTGCCACACATAAGCCCAGACTATGAATAATTAAAGTTTTAGGGCGACAGCGCTATTACTAATCTAGAATTACACCTTATCTCGATATATCCTACAGCTCATTCCTATCTTTAAATCAAGATTTGGAATAAATAGAGATTTCTCGCGCAGCTACAAGTGGCCCATAAAGTGGGAGTAAATTGCCGTTGTTAGTTTGGTAGCTTTTATGCCACTGTTAGATTGAGTATAATGTAAAAATATTTTTTTATAGCAAAGGCTTGCAACCGAGCATGTCACCTGATTGCAGCTGATCTCCACCGCCCATAGACACCCGAGACATAAAAAGAATCATGAGTACGTTGCCAATCTAAAAGGAGGGAAATAAACATTGGAAAAGGGAGGCGGGGAATTGGGCCAACGGAAATCACATTCACAGAACGAAACGCGACAGCGAACTGCTACTTTAAGTCGGTTTTCTGTGATGCAGTGGTACAAAACCAGTCGAGTCGGCCCATTCGTGGTGTAGTTGTAACTATCTACAGCGTGGCTCTACCACACAAACATTGTAACATTGTATATCGTTCTTTACTATCGTAATGATAAATCGTATCGGAACAGGTAAAGGGAACGTAAAAGTGATTTCATACCTTTAGTTCTTTCGTTATATCGTACTTATGAATTTATTATAGTGTTGTTGAAACCTTACATTTGTTATAATCATATAAATCAACTTGCAAAGTGAATTGTACAAATATTGTTTAATGTACTGTAATGATATCTTACAAATAGTCAAATCAAAGTTGAAAAAAATATTTATAGGTTTTTTATAGCAGACTGGCAAACGAGCAGGTGGGTGGCGTAGCAGCATATATGTGCTGTGATCCAAGAGGTCGTAGGTTCCAATCCCAGGTTGGTCAACGATTGTTTTTCGGACTTGATTTGCTCGAACCTGGATCTTTCAAAAAGAGTTGACGGCAGGCAGACGGATGGTTGTAAAATAATCACAAGTTTAAAACTTACTGGACCGACTTCAAATCCGATCGTGACCAAATTTATATGGGATCACCCTTGAAATAAGCTCTATCATACACAAAAAATAATTTTGAAAATCGATTCACATTTGGCGGAGATATCGCGTGACATACATAAAAAAAATACAGACGCATTGAGGACATTCTCCTTTTTGGAAGTCGGTCGATAAAAGCGGAATCGTTCTGCAACATGCGAAAATGTGTATTACAACGATCCCAAACTAAAGTGGGGTAAACTCATGTGGAAGAAAAAAAAATAAAAATGGCTAACAGGATAAACACAATTTGTATTACAAACTACAAACAAAGAAGTGAATATTTATATACATATTTTTTAACTTTTTGTTATAGAAGAGACTGGCAAACGAGCAGATGGGTCACCTGATGGTAATTGATCTCCACCTCCACCAGACACCCAAGACACAAAAAGAATCAAGGGTCCGTTTCCAACCTAAAAGAAGGGAATAGACTGACTGGGAGGTAAAAGGGATTTGGAAAGGGAGGGGGAAATGGGCCACCGAAATTCTCACTCCGAACGAAACGCGACAGCATGGTGCCACTTTACGTCGGTTTTCTGTGAGACAGTGGTATCAAACCGGTCGAGCCGGCCCATTCGTGCTGTAGACGTAACTGTCAAAAAATCGGTGTTATTTTTATCTTAAGTATTCGTATAAATCGTTACGTTCCATCTTCACTGTACAGTTTCCATTTTCCATAGCTACCTACCTATACATCTCACCCAATCGATGTTAGGAGTTAAGTAAAGAAAATAATAGATTGGTGCATTTTTTAATTTCTTTTTATCGAAGGACATGGCATAAATAATGGAACGGCTTTTTCCCTCGTTGTTGAGGTATTCGCGAGGTCACGAAGCTCTCTAATTTGTCCGTCAACCGTCATATCGTATTCATGTATAATTATTGACGATTTTCTTTGATAGTGTGGGAATTGATAGCTATCGGCATTAACCCCTGTCTATAACCTAAATACAGTAGAAAATCAATTGGTCGAGAGACAATACCTATAAATAGTCACGGGCGGCTCGGCCTCCAGTGGCCCATACGCTTATGTAACATATTTATGTATGTGCCGCCTCTGACGATTTCAAATGCCATTTGTGCTGTCTTCTTTCTACCTGACGTTATCCTGGCCTTCTGCCAGGGTCCGCTTTTCTACTTAAATGCTTCCACTTCGTCCGGTCTTGAGCATCCTCTATAGTAAGACCATTGGCTCTCATATCTTCCTCCAGAACGTCTAGCCAGCGCTTTTTGGGCCGTCCACGTAGCGTACCTCTGGTACGATCTGGGCAAGACACCTGCGGCGAGGTACTCCTGTAGTTTCCTAAAAAAAAAGATATACTGCAGGGTTACCACGACCTCTTATAGCAGTATTATTATAATCGTTCTTCGTTTGTTTTGTATGGGAATATTGACAAGTAAAATTATAATAATACTGCTATAGAGGTGATGGTAACCCCCCAGATCATTATCTCTAAATTAACTAAATACCGTGAGTGATTAATATTTTTAAATTCAGAATCTCTATTTTTATTCGACAGTGATGTTAATTTGTATAATCTTTTAGAAACAGACGGTGAGTGATGCTTCGTAACGAAATATAGTTATAAGCTATTGAGTTCAACAAAAAACTAACCTGAAACCTCAACTCGCGAAGTCGCAATGCATCATCCAATTTTAATAAGGCATTGGTGCTCCAAGCAAATCCATCGATCTGTAGTCACAACTGTCAACAGCGTAGCTCTAGCACTTTATAAGCAGTAATATGTAATTACATCATCATCATCAGCCATAGGACGTCCACTGCTGAACATAGACCGCCCCCAAAGATTTCCAGGTCGACCTGTTGGAAGCGGCCTGCATCCAGCGACTTGACAACTTACTTATTATGTATTTATTTATTTATGAACAACCAGGAGTAGTTGCACTTTGCTGATGTTTAGGTTGATACATACAATAAAAAACTTAAAATCTAAGTTCACCACTTTTTAAGGAAATGTAATGTAATGTAAATACACAATATTTGTAAATTACTAGTTATAACTTAATTTATGTAATTGAAAAAGAAATTGAAGTAAACAATTCCATGTGAAATGGAATTGAAGTTGTGGGAACAGTTGCACGTGTTTCACTTGAAGGAAACTTATGTTTGAAGTATGTATTAAAAGTTTATTTTTTGTTATTAATTGAAGTCAAACGTGTTTATAAAATATTGAAGGCTTTTCCTTATTTTAGTACTTGGCGATTCAGGCCGAGTACAAAAGATGCGCAATTTTTTTATTGATATTAAAAATGTACATAGGTACTGAAGCCTTGTATTTCCGACCGACTTCAGAAAAAGGAGGAGGTACTTAATTTGTCTGTATTTTTTTAATATATGATACGCGATATCTGCGCCAATTGTGGACCGATTTTCAGGATTTTTTTTTGTGTTCGATAGAGCTTAATCCAAGGGTTTTCACAATATTAGTATAGTATACCTTAATCCAAGGGTTTTCACAATATTAGTATATATAGTTTTCACAATCAAATAAGTTTTGAAGTCGCTTCATTAAGTTTTTAAACAAATCATTATTAGATATCAAGTGACTCTTTTTAGTATTTAGTAAACTGGTAGATTACCAGCAGGGTTACCACCACATTTTATAGCAGTATTATTATAATCGTTCTTAGTTTGTTTTGTATGGAAATCGGTACAAGTAAGATTATACTAAAACTGCTATAAGAGGTGGTGGTAACCCTCCTGTAGGGCACACGCAAATAGTATTGAATTTATAATAAATCGCATAACAATTGGGAATCATCCGCTTTTAAACATGTTTTTACACGATTATTTTGTAAATGTCACATACCGTGGATCGATTCATTGGGCCTTACTTATAAAATAGTTTAGCTGAGCAAATGGCAAAGAATAGTCTGTCACTTTTTTCCTTGTGTCACATCGCTTGAAAATAAAAGAGACAGACTATTTACCATTTGCTCAGTTAAAGAGTTTTTATATCTGGCCCAATATCTGCAATCATATATTCGTATGAGTAAAAAGGTAAAGTCCAGCAGTGAACGTCCTGTGGCTGATGATGATGATGAGTAATAAAGGCTGCCAAACAGCTTAAAAATAACATTACAGCTTAATTGTAAATTGAAAAATATAATGATAATATAAAAAATATAATAAATAATAATAATATCTAATAAATCGTATTGGTATCTATATGTGTACTTGTGCGTTGTAGCGATGGTTAAATAAAGATATTTCTTTCTTTGTCTATTTAATTCTAACAAAAAATATTTTCAAAATAATCACGATCCAAACTGTCCTGCGACCGTGCACGAGGTGTACCACCTGTGGCTTCGTAAATTTAGTGTATCTCCATCTCTCTCCCCCTCAAAAAACTAGAATATTGATGTCCCTCTCACTCCTGTTTTCACAAATAAGTTGCATCCGAAAACAACATAGAAAACACAAAACCCGGTACAAGTAGATATAGTCCTTAATTTATAAGCAATAGAGTGCAAATTGCTGTGATGTGATACCGTCTGAAAATTCTTTGTTGGACAAGCTGAAAGTTTCAGGCCGGTAGTTGGTACGAAATGCTGAGCCACGTTGTATTCTCTGATTGTAATATAACGCGATTTAAAATAAATAGTGAAGAACAAACATCGATGCTTTGATATCGATAAATTAAAAACGCCTTGGTTTAAATGATGAATGAGGAATATCTAAGTTACAAATAACTACATACGTCTGTATGTGACATACTAAATTATAATTGAAACATAAAGTATCTATTAGCAAATATAAAATATATGTTTCCATAAATGACTGCCTCGGTGGCGTAGTTGTATTTCGGTATGACTACCGTCCTGAGGTCTCGGGTTCGATCCCGGGTCAGGCAAAGTTATATTGGATTTTTCCATATCAGCCCGGAGTTTGGAATTTGTGCCCGATATGGCCAAAGGCTCGCTCCCTGTAACATCTGGAACGGAACTAAGCTCGGCGAAAAATGGGTGTTCTAGTTCGCTAGTGCAACTCTGCTTGCCCCTTCGGGGATACAGACGTGAGCTTATGTTATGTTTGCAAATGGTGGTTTTTGGTATTTTACTTTTATATTTGATTTATAGGAACATCACAATTTGGTAGTTTTAAATAATAACAATCTATATATTCTTACATTTACACCCAAGAATCTCAGTTCCTTGGAAAATCATTATAACTAAATACATAAAGGGTAAGAAAACTTACTCAGAATAGACTATTGGAATCTATCTCATATTGGAACTACAGCGCACTAAACAATATACCACAATTATCGATATATTTATCGAAAGCGTGTCCCGCCCCTACTATGTTACCGGGTTACCCGTGTTGCATTTTATCCGTGCCAACGTAAACTGCCGCCGCCCGGTTTAATCCTTTAACGAGCCGGTATGTTGTGAATCATGCCCAATGATATTGTAGAGATGCTCGGATATTTGCGACAGACTTCTGTGTTGTATCGACAGTTATTTCTTAGCTTAGTCACATCCTTAGTCCATAGACGTCGCGTCGCGTTGTAAAAAAGGGTATAAATATTTTTTATAGCAGATCCCGGGAAACGAGCAGGTGAGTCACCTGATAGTAAGTGCTCTCTACCGCCCATAGACATCTTACGTACCGTACCTTATTTCTTCCTACGTGCCCTTATTCCATCTTAATGTGGTGTCATGGGAACACACTTTTTCACACAAGTTTCAGAAAGGATTTGGCTTAATTTTACGACCGACTGCCTGCCTGATGTGTAGCCCTATCTGGATGATCCAGTACCGGGCATATCAAATTAGGAAAATCGCTTTGCCCGACCTGGGAATCGAACCCAAGATCCCGGTCCATAGCCCATATGTGCTGCGACTAGACCAAGGAGTCGATAACTAGACCAAGGAGGGGGATAGGAGTACCTTCTAGAAACTCGGAGAAATATTGAAATCATCTTACGAAAAAGGTTCCTAGAAAAACGTCTTCTTTCTTCTGATTTGTGTGGCGACTTTTGAAGTCTTACCATAAGTGTGGAACAGTGCAATAAAATGACATAAGCTCACGGTTGTATCCCTGAAATGGTAGCAGAAATATGACAACAGCACCAAAGGTTTCCAATGCATTATGTGATAGCGAGGTTAAACGACATTCCGTACAGAAATTTTGCAAGATTTTCTCAAAATATACTTTTTTAAGAAGAGTTATGGTAGTAGAGTATCGTAGACATATTTTGAAATAACATGGGGCGTTCGTAAAAACTAAGTCGAATGATTTTTACAACACATTTAGTGTGTTGCGCCGACCCCTCATTTAAAATAGAATAAGGACGGGCCACGGACGTAAAAAAAAGATGGACGGAGCGCTGGGAACACTGAAAGTGAAGCATGGTTTTCGGCTCATTCGATCAGTCGCCGCTATTACGCGTTGATATATCAAATTAGCCGAAAACCCTGCTTCACTTTGAATGTTCCTAGCGCTCCTTCCATCTTTTTTTTACATCCGTGGGACGGGCTTCAGTCCCGTAAAAACGCGTTAGAAAGACCCCCCGCCCATATTGGGGATCGAACCCAGAACCTCCCGGTTCACAGCTCATATACGCTGTCACTAGACTAAGGAGGCGACGGACGAACCCTACACAAAGAGGTCTAACCGATCTATGAAAATTATTAGTATAGAAGCGAGCGGATTGGGCCAGTCGATGCCGTTTTCTAAGGTCGAGAGGTCACTTTCACTCCATACTCGGCCTGTTGCTGCATGCCGAATAATTCACAGCATTTTTCCTTCATTCATTTTCATTTTCTTATAATAATAAGACTTTCATAGTCATTATAAGCAGCGATAGCTCAGTTTGGAATGATACGGACTGCCGAGACCTTACAACCGATAATCACAAGTTTAAAAACTTAACTGACCGACCAATTTACCGATCGTGACTAAATTTATATGGGACCACCTTTAAAATAAGCTCTATCGAACACAAAGACTTTTGAAAATCAGTCCATATTCTGCGGAGATATCGAGTAATATACATAAAAAAATACAGACGAATTGAGGACCTCCTCCTTTTGTGGAAGTCGGTCGAAAAGGACATAGAATAAGTCTATAATTCTCAATGGTCTTAACAGAACCTATGATAAATGTCTTCTAAATATGCCTTGATTCGCGCACCAGTTGGCCTTAAATCGGCTTTACACCGAGTGCGCTCGCTAGCAAATATTTAGAGGTCAAATAAATATCTGTGTCGGCATTTAACTGTGTAGAGGTTGGACCAATGACGACCGCTCTAACCCGGCAACTCCTTATTTTGGACCTTATGTCATATGGAACCCGTTGATCATTTTTGCAACAGTATGATGATAAGCAGGATAACAGTAGCCCGAGCACGAAAAACTAATGTAAATGTAAACTCGCTGCGCACTGATGACATTTGATTAATATTTCATACAAATTTCATAGACGCGCATCGAGCACGAATACATTTACGGTTGTCAGAAATTTTCCTGCTCGGGCTGCTGGAAACCGACGTAAAGTGGCAGCTGTCGCGATTCATTCTGTGAGTGAGATTTCTGGTGGCCCAATTTACTCCCTCCCTTTCCCAATATTTATTTCCCTCCTTTTGGGTTGGCAACAGGCAACCCATGATTTTCGTGTCTTGGGTGGAGATCACTTACCATTAGGTGACCCATCTCTTCGTTTGCTAGTCTCTGCTGTTTTTTTTACATGCCCTTATCCCACCTTAATGTGGGGTCGCGTCGTTCAAGTCTTGAACTTTTAATTGCATTTTAATTTTGAAACATGTTAATGAATAATAAGAAAAATTACTCTACCATAAACAATTTGGTCCTAATATGGACTTCACAACAAAGTAACACAAATATGGCAATCGTTAAGCCGAACATCTAATCAGTATTAGAAAAATAATTGCGCACTTTTAATGGCGTTTCTAAACAAGCGGGGACACCTGCGGCACTTTATATGCACAACAGGGCGTCGTCGTCGTATCTTATTATAAAATCGATTAGAAAAACTAAACCGGTTGTCTAATTATTAATACAATGCGCGGGAGTACTCCGCCATGTTGGTTCGCCGGCCAATCACAAACGAGGATTCAATGTCGCGAGCAATGTCAAAACTGGACACTTCCTAGTAAATCGAGTAGGACAGTTACTACGATACGACAGATAACATTCGGTGGCCATTTTGTTTTTCGACGCTCTTATCTAGCGCGATAGCGGGCGAGAGATAAAATTTTGCTGTTAGAAGCTTATTTATGTATCATCCGACATATTCAAATTCGCGCATCGAATACGATACGAATTCGATTGTCAAAAATAGTCCTGCTAGGACCACTGATCGTTAAAACTTAAGCATAATCGTTTTTGCAATATGCTTGAATATGTGTGTTGTGTCACCCCACAGCAGTGTGGGATACCTAAGAACATGCAGAAAAAGAGAAAACAAGAATAACGAGTGCTATAAAACTATATGAAAGTGATTAACGTGCAAAGAGATTAAATAAGTTTTAATGTTTTTGTTAACTTTTTTATAGCAGAGACTGGCAAACGAACAGATGGGTCACCTGATATTAAATGATCTCCACCGCCCATAGACACCCAAAAAGAATCAGGGGCGCGTGTCCAATCTAAAAGGAAGGAATAGAAGGGGAGAGAATAGGGATTGGGAAAAGGACGGGGGATATGGGCCACCGGAAATATCACTCACCGAACGAAATGCGAACTGCCACTTTACGTCGGTTTTTTGTGACACAGTGGTATCAAACGTAACTGTCTACAGCGTGGCTCTAACACACAACGTGTTCGTAAATATATTAGTTGTGCCAAATGCGGGAAAACTTCGCTGGACTGTACGTAATAATTATTTTAAGTTGTGCGATAAAATTTAATAACAAAATACGTTTTAACATTAACTGAATCATTAATGTATCATTTCAGTACCTTAAAACCACTCTACCGAATTAATTATAATTTTCCGTCTAAATAAACTAAATCAATAACCAAAAACACACGAGGAAATGTAAATTAAACAGAGTAAACATAAACTTAAGCTCACGCTTGTATCCCCGAAGGGGTAGGCAGAGGCGCACTAGCGAACTAGAACACCCACATTTCGCCGAGCTTAGTTCCGTCCCAGATGTGATAGGGGGCGAGCCTATCGTCATATCGGGCACAAATTCCAGACTTGGCTGATATGGAAAAATCCAATATCACTTTGCCCGACCCGGGGATCGAACCCGAGACCTCAGAACCGTAGTCGTACCGAAATACAACCACGCCACCGAGACAGTCGTATAATTTCAGTACCTTAGTAACCACACTACCGATTTAATTATAATTTCGTCTAAATAAACTAAATTAATACCCAAATACACACGAGGAAATGTAAATTAAACAGAGTAAAAGACGAAAAAATCGAAATACAACGGCAGTGGCCAAGACTAGAAAGAGAAAAAACGCAGCAAAATAGCCAAAGTTGCAGTTATCTTAGCAGCATTAAAGGCCAGCCAGAAAAGGGAAATAACTCTTAATAATTCACCTCGGAAATTTTAATAGCAAAGGTAAAACGTGAGCGGTACGACGAAGGCACTTTGGCTCAAACGAAACTCCAAATCTAAAATTTTACGCTTATTCATGGTTGTCTCAAAAAATCTTGGTGTCATGTGGTTTGCGGGGCGACTCCTGAAGAACTTTTTAATGTGTTGAGGTGATTTTATAACATCATATACATGCATAAGCTCAAACATATAGCACCCACACTCATAGCTATAAACCCTGAAGGAGTAGGCAGAGACATACTATTTTTTGGCACGGTTATTTCCGTTCCATAATGTGATACGAGCCCAACGCTATACCGGTAGCGAATTCCACGTTCCTAGCTGATAGTGAACAGAAAAACCCAATATCACGATTCACTACCCGACCCGGCTATCGAACCCAAGATAGTAGTGAACAGCATAGACAATACGACTATGCCACCGTTGCATTTATTTCTACAAACTTTAAAATCATCTCAGTGCCTCCCCATATTGTATCGTGCCATCGATTCTATATTCCATAGATTCCCACTACCAATCCCATGGCGAATCCCATCCCACAAGAACAAGTTAAATTAAACACAAATACAAAACAAAGTATTTGAATAATACGCAATCATACTTTATAATTAAAGCTCAGGTATTGTATAATAAGTGATAAAAAAACTGAGAGCACGAAAAATTGATAAAGGGTGGATGTGATAAGGAGGCAACCCCCAGCTATTGATCGGGGCCCGCCACCCCGGCACACCCGGGGGTGTATAAGTATAAAAAGCGTAACAAATTTTCGTCTTAAGAAAAGGAAAAGAAAAAATGTATACAGCCACCCCCGGGCTGGGGGGTCCACGGCGAGGGGTGGGGATGCATTTTTCTCGCGCTCCCGCTCACTCTTGCCTTCAGAACGTAAGATGTTACAAAGGATTCTTTGTTAGCGGGCGCAGTTAATTAGATTTGGGGGCAGACCGATTTTTTTTCGGTCCATTTTTTGACTCAATGTGTAAAAGCATTTGTTTTGCGGATTTGAAAACCACGGTCGCTGCGAGGTCACCAGAAACATGCAAAAATATTTCAGCAGATTCTTGAAATGTTTTTGAAGCTAACAAAATTGTGAACATGTAGAAACTTTGTTTAAAAAAATTGTAGACTTCAATATTCATTTACGAGATGCCTTATACTAACGCTACATTTGATTCTCTGAAAGGGAAGCAGAGAGGCAAATACACAAAGGTCAAATTTTATTTTATTAAAACGAAGAATAAAACTTACGAATCAAAATGTCAGTCAAGAGATCACGTAATTATTATACTTCTTAATTTTTATAAGACAATACAAAAGCAATCGCATATTCTTGAATTGCATTGACTCTGTGCAGTTATCGAACCCAGTACCCACGACCTTTTTTCACATCAGGCTAACGGCCTGCGGCAATACGGAGATTAACAATTAATGATTTAAGAATATCATATTTGCTAAGCTACACTTAACATCATTAAATTCCTTCATAGTCCTTCTGAACGAATAATAAAAACTCACGGACGGAAAAAGAAATGGATGGAGCGCTACGTACATTAAAAGTAAAGCAGGGTTTTCGGCCCATTCGATCTATCGACACGTACCCAATGGCGTGTGTGTGCGTAGGGCCCTTTTGTACAGGCGCGTTTGTGTGTGTGGCTTCTTTGTGGCGTCCGTTGAACTATAGACGAGATGGTGTCCTTCTTCCCTGTCTCCTAATGCCCCTTACTTATAAAAATATTTAAGCGCTGCTTATCTTTATACCATAGGTTGTCCCTTTCATTTTTAAACAATGTAACGCAAGGAAAAAAGTGACAGGTTATTCTTAACCATTTGCTCAGCTAAAAATGCTGTTTTAAGTAAGGCCCAATATTTTTGCACCAATATAACAATGCACGTAAAAACAGCTTTGTAGGTTACTAGGTCCTAAGATCCAGACATCCTCAACCCAATCCTGAGATAGCGTTTATCTTACGTCTTGTTGAGACAAAACGATGTCGCCGACGGTTGTCATGGTAACCATTCCTGCGAGACCAATTCCACTGTCCGCTGGATTCGGAAAATCAACTTTCGTATTCATTTTATGTATGTTCTTTAATGTTTTGCTTTCTTTGTATCTTGAAAACTGCTTCGGTGGCGTGGTTGTATTTCGGTACGACTACCGTCCTGAGGTCTCGGGTTCGATCATCGGGTCGGGCAAAGTGATATTGGATTTTTCCTTATCAGCCCGAAGTCTGGAATATGCGCGATAAGTTTGCCTCCTATCACATCTGGGACGGAACTAAGCTCGGCGAAATGTTCTAGTTCGCTAGTGCACCTCTGCCAACCCCTTCGAGGATAAAGGCGCGAGCCTATATATGTGTCTTGAATAATATTATTTTAAAGGAGACTGGACACTTTAATATGTATATATATCTATTGTTTAAATGTATAAATATCCATCCCCTAGAAAGGGTTTACGTCAGGCTGGCAGCCAATTGTAAAAATTAGGCTGAATCTGCAACATGCTTGAAAAACTGTGTTGCGCCGTCTCCACATTGGAGTGGCATAAAACACATGGAGCATGCATTCGATACTCTAAGTAAGATAAGAGTCTGGTGTCTTGGGTCTCCGGAACTACGAGCGACTTTCTGCCTCATAACGCCTAGACCCGAAACAATTTGCGGGTAAAAGGTATCAGAGAAGGGCATTTTGTCACGTTGGGGTCCGGTGGTTTTACTAGTAAACATATTTTCTGTAACCTAAAAGAATAAAAAACGAAAACATCGCCATTTACTCTCACGGAATGATTTTTCCTAAATGAAAAGCATTTTAATTTAAAATCGACTATGAGTTTTTTCGAAGTCTATACAAAAATCTGAACAAACGACATAAGACATAAGCACCGAACGTAGGAATGTATCGAGGCAATAGAAACGCGGTCAGACGGCCGACGCGTTGTCGTCGCGTCGTGAAAACGCTGACTTGACGCGATGCTGACAACTCTTGTCGCGTGCGTTTAAAATGGGCAGTATGGATGCGACTTTACACGAGTATTCATTTACGAATCGCCTCCTTTAACTTCAATATACTAGTCAAGATGAAAGTTTGAAGTTCATGTACAAAGTTTCCGATACATTGTTTGGTTAAAGATTGTAGTCGTTGAGTGTTTAATTTAACATATTGAGCAGTAGAGCCACCCTGTAGACATAAACGTCTACAGCACGAATAGGCTAAATATATTTACTTATTTCCTCGACCAATACTCAAGGATCTACTTTCAACCAAGAAAGGAGGATTCAGAGGACCGATTTTCAAGATTCTTTTTGTGATCCTTTTCAAAGGGTAACATAACAAAATAAGCTCACGCCTGTATCCCTGAAGGGGTAGGCACAGGTGCACTAGCGAACTAGAACACCCACATTTCGCCCAGCTTAATTCCGTCCCAGATGTGATAGGGGGCGAGCCTATCGCCATATCGGGCACAAAACCCAGACTCCGGTCTGATATGGAAAAATCCAATATCACTTTGCCCGACCCGGGGATCGAACCCGAGACCTCAGGACGGTAGTCAAACCGAAATACAACTACACCACCGAGGCAGTTTTCAAATGGTTTTCCCATATATGGTCACGATCGGATACATTTTGAAGTCATACTTGATTATTACTGTTTTATAAGGACTTATGTACGTAGTTGCATAATATCAGCTCATATTTCTCCGACATTGCGCTGATATCTCATAAAAGTGTTTTTGTGTTAATAAAGGAAGATAAAAATAAGTGCGACCTACATAGCGAGTGGCGACTGCCGAGACTTGCTATGGAAGGGAACCGGCGACCGTGCGTCACCAGCACACGATTGATTGAGACCTAAAACAACTGAACCTGTTTAAATAAATAATAATATTAGCCCTGAAATATTACTGTGCTACTCTGGGCACGGGCCTCCTTTACTAATGAGAAGGGTTAGGCCTTTAGTCTACCACGCTGGCCTAATGCGGGCTGGTAGACTTCACATACCTTCGAAAGGATTTGTATGGACTCTCCCTTATTAGTCCCTGATAAAGGTCGCAGGAAGTCGCTGGATGCAGGCCGCTTCCCACAGGTCGATCTGGAAATCTTTGGGGGTGGCCTATGTTCAGCAGTGGGCGTCCTATGGCTGATGATGATGATGATGATGAAGACAGACATGTATGTAATATCTTGCTATATTGAATGACATTTTTAAGTAGCATATTGTGGAACTGTGACACGTGTACAGGGATTATAGAGCCCTGAAGTATATTATTTATTTAACGGCGTCCGTGGCGCAGCGCACCAGTAGCCGGCTATGAAGCGAGAGGCCGCGGGTTCGATTCCCGCATTGAGACAAATGTTTGTGTGGCCCACAGATATTTGTTTCAAGTCTGGGTGTTGTGAGACCGAAAGTCTCTCAAAGTTTCTGATACCCACGACACAGGTTATACCTAGTGTGGGGTTAGGACTAGGTGTGTGACTGTTGGTTGTATTTATTATTATTAGGTCTACGTGTGTCAATTTAAAATAAAAGTAATTGTAACAAATTTTATCAGTATTTCACAACGTTCTGAATGTCTTTCAATGTTCATGGTTACGGGCCGACCTGTGTATATCTGTGACCATAAAACGAAGTCTGGAGCTAAAATAAAAACTAATAGCGATAAAATATTATTTTTATTACTATATATTATTTACTTGGTATGTATTATGTACCTACATAATTATCCAGTGCAAAGAAACAACCGATACTAAATAAATTAAAATGCAAGAGATCCGGACACCATCCAATATCCTGCGAGCAACGTTAAAATATTCACTAGAAACCGCCCCTCCCCGCCGAGAGGGGGGTATGGAAAAAACCACAAAATTCAATTTGTACAGAAACTACAGTTCTTACACTTGCAGACGTGCAAAATGAAAACATACTTCGGGAAAAAACTCTGGGGTTTTTGTACTAGGAATTAAACTTAGGGTGGTAGGGAGGCAGGGGTGCGCGGGTGGTGGGTGCTGAGGAGTGGGGAGGGGCGGGAAGACGCTGGATGATTAATTATTAGTTTGTGTGTGTTGTGAAGATAGTGTGTTATCGCGAGTCCGCGCAGGTGAGGCGGGGGCGGTAGTCGGGACACGCGTGTCTTATTCATTTTTAATTAATTATAAAATAGTGTTACCTTATTGGCTATTCACTTGGGATTCGATATTTGAAATCAATGTGTATTATGTATGATTGGTCTATTGGTTCCGTAATTACAATATGAAAACGAGGAAGACAATCAAAAGTGTAGGATTTAAACATACATTATACTCACCCCCATAACACCTAACAACTAGGGTGTATCTAATGTGACGGTGTAAAATTTTCACGACTTACCCTATATCAGTCCATAGCTACGTAGAGTTTTGGGAAGCTGTATTATTAATCTATTAGCAAAGATATATTTTTCCATTTTCATAAGTTTTAGTAATTTCAAACTTCGGTATAAACAAAATAATGTTCTTATTATATTTTTCTAGAGAAAAATCTTGATTACACCCTGATGTTCGAGTTTTAAAGGAAGTTTAAAGTTATTATCAGCAGCGATAGCTCAGTTGGGAATGGTACGGACTGCCGAGACAAGTGTCGGAGGTTCGAGACCAACCCCAAAATGGAGCATACACCTCTGACTTTTCTATGTTAAGTGAATTTTCATTGTGAAATATCGCTTGCTATAACGGTAAAGGAAAACATCGTGAGGAAACCTGCATACCCGAGAATTTCTTCACAGGAATTTCGAAGGTATGTGAAGTCTATCAACCCGCATTAGGCCAGCGTGGTGGACTAAGGCTTAACCCCTCTCATTAGTAGAAGAGGCCTGTGCCCAGCAATGGGACAGTAATGTCACAGGGCTAACATTATTATTATATTATTAAAGTTATTGTCTGTTGTCGACAGTGATGACAGCCTTATGCATATATGCTTATTACAAAGAACCAAAGGGGGTTGACGTCAGGCAGGCAGCCGGTCGTAAAAACTTAGCCAAATCCTTTCTGCAACATGCTTGAAGAAGTGTGTTGCGCCGACCCCACAAGAAAGACAAAGAACCATTTATCTCCATACTTGTATTTTTAGGGCTACTTGCAGCTCCGCGACAAATGTCTATTTATCTCAAATCTTGCTTTAAAGATAGAAGTGCATTGTAGGATAAATGGAGTTTAGGTTTTACTCTACATTAGTGAGAGCGCTGCAACCTTATTGTTTTGGACTAAACTTAATTTTAATGGATTTCGTAAAAATAAGAATCTTAAGAGGCCGCGACTCAGGAAATGAGACAATAGACGTCTGCCAACTCCGGCGGGGCCATGGCGTGATGGTATTTAAGTTATTTCCGGCTGAGGCGCCATTTTCGCCTCAAGTGTTTTTATGGGATTGCGAATTAAGAAACTGCATTGTTTGGTCATAGAAATATCATACATAGAACCGCAGTACAGGGCCACGGCGTGAAGGCGTTCTGGGTGAGCCGGTTTAGGTACCCAACGCCGCACGGCGTGTCAGTGTCCTATGTCAAGTCTTAGTATGAAGAGCTCCCACAAATTTAATTATATTATGACGAACTGCGCTATCAAAGGATGTCACAATACAATGAACAAGCACCAAGGAAATATAAAGATAACATTTCACAAGTAATTAATTGCTGACATGTTTTAATATTAAGTAAAACATTCATCAAAACTACAAATAAAATTGTAAAAATGACAGACGCCATTTACGTTATGAATCATTATGAATGTTGCCAATAATGCCAACCAATTTACCCATTTTTTAAATACTATTAGGGATAATGAAATGAGAGGGAAATGCTTCCATACAATCTTGGGCCTAGATTGTAAAAGGATGAAAGTAGTGTCAATTAATAGATATAATATATTATGAGATCATTACTAAAACTTTGACTTAAATAAAAGTGAGGTTATGGAATAAACTATACGCAAACAAATGATGTTCTAGTTAAAATGCAAATCTATATTCATATTAAACTAATTAACTCTGCGATAACTCTGTTTGTGCAGTGGCGTGCACTTCGTATAGACAAAGCTACACTGCCTATCCTGACAATTTGCTATTAACATAAATAATGAATAAAATCAAATAACACAGCTTAGCTTATGTTTGATATCAAAATGGGGATTATGATGATAGTAATTGGTGATGTAAGGGTTAAAGAAAATAATTTTCAACTTTTATGCGTACTCTAATCGGAAAGTGTGTTTTTGCGTTTTCATGGTTATATCACTGTACCGATTTTTATGTAAATAGGTATGATTAAACCTAAAGGATTTTCTGTTTTTTAATCTTTTTTAACGAACAAATAAAAACTAAAAGGAGACGGGGATCTTTGGGCCAAAATGTAATGAGTTGAGATATGGCCCAAAAATTTGACATTTTTTTTATTTCAAAATATAAAAAAATCTGCCCAATTCACAATCTAGAAAATGAGATATCTGAAAAATAAGTAAAGGACATTATTAAAATAGAATCGATTACTTTACCGATTAAGATGAATGAGTTAAAAAATATATATATATATATATATATATATATATGTATATATGTATGTATGTATATATAATGTTATACCCGGATGATTAATTCAAGTAAAAATAATTGAAAACATAAAAACTAACAATAAATAGTTCTGAAAAAAAAAACAGTAACTGAATAGCTTGGCGGCATGCATTCAGACCTTATCTGGTTCCCTGTAAAAAAATCGTTTTCATTTGCTTCGTTTTCGTATTGTTTCGTGCGTGTGCGTTTTGGGTGTTTTCCATCTTTTAAATAGAACAATGTTGCTCAGTCTGTAGAAATATTATGTTCCTGAGAATAATCGTCTTTGTGATCAACATTTAGTTATCGAATGTGGGTGTTCGAGTTTCTGCCATCCCTTCGGAGATATAGGCGTGAGCGTATGTTATCTACATTAAAACATATCAATACGTAAGATTTGTACTTATAAACATCAGTTATTTGCGTATAGTTTGTTCCATAACCTCACTTTTATTTAAGTCAAAGTGAGGCTCATAACTATGTTCTCAGATTACAAAAAGTCGCCAAATGTTCAGTAATGATCTCATAATATACTATCTATTAATTGACACTACTTTCATCCTTTTACAATCTAGGCCCAAGATTGTATGGAAGTGTTTCCGTCTCCTTTTTATTTCAAACACATTATACACAAATATGGTCAGACGAACTTAATGCCAGCGGCATTCGCTACCAGTCAACCTTTGGGTGGTGCAGAGAAAAGACAAGGCGGGTGTATATGAAGAAAATAAAAATGAGGGTAGTGTTAAATTCTACTGCACCGCATCTGCTTATAGTCTTCGTGACTGATCGCATGATAATATATAAAAAGAAAAAAAAAAGTATTAAATATAATGTTACATATACTCATAATATTAAATATCATTGCGATATATAGCTATAAAAGAATATATCATATAATATACATAAATAAATTCATAATCATAATATTTATACATACACAAGCATATACATACAACGCGAACGCGAACATTACGAACAACTCTATCGAACAATTGATAAAAAAGTTATGTTTATACAGAAAAATTCAGAACCTTTTTATTTTAAAGTCGGTTCAAAACTATACAAATGTTTTTTAAGTTCAGAATAAAAGAAGTGTATCATTATTAGGACACTTTCGATTTCCCTATTTTGTTGGTAAAATGTCTTTTACTTGCAACACTATTTACGTGCGTATGTGTGTGTCGGCTCAAGTAGTTACGCGCCGACGATGCACACATTGAATCGTTATCGGCTTCAATTTCCGAAGGAATTTTGTATGAGACTATATCTCTATACGTTATTACTCTAAGTGTTTGGTACATCCTAATTATAGGGAAATGCTGAGGTCCGTAAGGATACGTTTTATTTATGCTCTATATTACGGACGTAAAAAAATATGGACGGCTCATTCGATCTATAAACACGTAATGGCGGCGAGTGATCGAATGAGCTGAAAACTCTGCTTCACTTGCAATGTTCCTAGCGCTCCGTCCATCTTTTTTTACGTCCATGCTTTACATTTTTGTTTTACCGTAATATTTGAAAAATAATTACGAAAAACACTAACATTGAAATAGTCGCCTCTTTGGTCTAGTGGCAGTGTATATGGACTGATGACCGGGAGGTCTTGGGTTCGATTCCCAGGTCGTGGTGTTTTTCTAATATTATTTTCCGGGACTGGATTCCCCAGGTTGACGTCAGGCAGCCGGTCGTAAAAACTAAACCAAATCCTTTCTGCGATATGCTTGAAAAAGCGTGTTGCGCCGACGGCATATTTAGGTGGGATAAGGGCAGGTAGAAAGAAAGAAAGAAATAACTGCAATCGACTGCCTCGGTAGCGTAATGTGCGCGGTACGACTATCGTCTTGAGTTCTCGGGTTCGATCTCCGCGTCGCTTAAAGTTATATTGGATTTTTCAGTATCAGCCCGGAGTCTGGGATTTGTGTCCGATTTGGCGATAGGCTCGCCTCCTATCACATCCGGGACGGAACTAGCTCGGCGGCATGTGGGTGTTCTAGTTCGCTAGTGCAACTTTGCCTACCCCTTCGGGGATACAGGCGTGAGCTTATGTGTGTATGTCATTATGAAAGAAAGAACGAAGTACATATTTCGTTTATGTTTATCATCCATGATGACCAATAATAAAAACAACTTCAAATAACTTATAACAGTCTACTTCGAAACGACTCTAATTAATCAAGTTTTAACTAGTTCCAATCGGTTATAACCACAATCCACTGGTACGAAAATTAAAAAAGACCTCGAAGGAAATCATTATTGAGTGATTGACAATAAAAATGGATGCGTTTAACTTTTCATCAGACGACTCATTTAACTTCTGAAGGCTAAAATAACAATGAAAAATAAAAACAGATTTCAAAAGTATTTAGATCGTGACAAAATTTATCCACCGACTTCCAAAAAAGAGAAGGCCCTCAATTCGTCTGTATTTTTTTATGTATGTTACGCGATATCTCTGCCAAATGTGGACCGATTTTCAAAATTATTTTTGTATTCGATAGACCTTATTTCAAAGATGGTCCCATATGTACATATATAGTCACGATCGGATAAGTTTTGAAGTTTTGAAGTCGGTTTGTTAAATTTTTAAACTTGTGATTATATGGGAACACTCTTGGAATAAGCTCGATCGAACATAAAACTAATCATAATAATCACAAATTTAAAACCTCACAGCCCGACTTCAAATCCGATCGTGACCAAATTTATATGGGACCACCTTTGAAATAAGCACTATCGAATACAAACTAATTTTCAAAATCGGTCCACATTTCGCGGAGATATCGCGTAACATACCTAAAAAAAATACAGATGAATTGAGGACCTCCTCCTTTTTGGAAGTCGGTCGAAATCTATTAACAAGTTATGCCACTCAAAATATTCCTCTGACCAAGAAAAAGTTGTACAATAGTATTAAATTGAGGAAGAATCTTACCGTATTGTTGTTTGTGTCCTAATATTCAACTATTGTAGCTACAATATTGTAAGTTTTCCTCAAATAAACATTTAAGAACTTGAAAATATATTTGAAGGTAAAAACGCAATAAAATCTACACATACGTATTTAGGTTAGCTAGTTTTCTATAAAAAGGTATAAAACCATACTGAAACTACTTTTCTAAATATTTTTATGTTCTAATCAAATTCAAGTTACGTTTATTTTTTTAGGGAAGTTATTTATTTGGTCCATACTTTTTAGTACTAGAAAGTTGTAAGTAATGTTGTTACTGCATAGACTGATTAGTCCATTTCACAGCCATTCTTTTGACAGCCTCCGTGGCGCAGTGGGCGAGTAGCCGGCTGTGAAGCGAGAGGCCGCGGGTTCGATTCCCGCATTGAGACAAATGTTTGTGTGGCCCACAGATATTTGTTTCAAGTCTGGGTGTTGTGAGACCAAAAGTCTCTCATAGTTTCTGATACCCACGATACAGGTTATACCTAGTGTGGGGTCAGGACTAGGTGTGTAACAGTTGGTTGTATTTATAAAAAAATCGTTTGAATTTTTAATCGATTAAGAAATTGCCACGTTTGCGTAGTTGTATTTCATGGGATATTGAGTTTTTCAATACAGTTATCAGCCCGGAGTGTATATGTCTGGATATGGTCGCCCTCGTACTACATTTGGGACGAAAATGAGCCTGACGAAAAGTGGGTGTTCTAGTTCTCTAGTTCGCTTCTGCCTACCCCTTTAGGGATATAAGTGTGAGTCTATGTGTATATTTAATTGTCTATGAAACATAAGTACCTAATGTAACTGTTACTCATTATTAATGCTTCACTATTGCATATTGTTATAGTATCCAAGTAGGTATATGGCTGGTCATTATAAATATTATCAGAGAATATTAAATAGTACACGCTAAACTCGTTGAATAATTTTCATTTTCTTTAGCTCTAGACGTAGTTCATTTCTTGTAAAGGCGGTGACGTACCGGGAGCACTGTATTTAAATTATCTTAACTGACTTTGAATGTTCATGTTTCTCACAAGATGGTTCCTAACTCTGAATTCTGACAAGTCTTTAGAGGAGAAGAAATAGATAAATACTTAGAGATTTGATTGATATTTGAAATACATTTCTCATAAATTTTTGGGCTCAAAACGAAGTAAAAATATCGAATGCTGAAATAAATAATCGCGCTAGAAAGTATGCATCGTTTATGACATGCATTTGTATGGGTCAGATTCACAACTTCGCGATTTCATGAATACATACATACATACATGCTACAAGGCAACGGAACTGATAGCTCATAACCAATTATCAACCAAAAATATAACAATAATAATGATAAGGCCCTCTACGTGTTGGCTTCGGCCCCACGCGTGCCTTCTAAAGGTGCGGGACTTTAATAGTCCCGAGATATGGAAAATACATAATTGATAATAATAAATACACCCAACAGTCACATACATAGTCCTGACCCCACACTAAGATCGAGTCTTGTGTGGTGGGTATCAGGAACTACGAGAGACTTTCGGTCTCACAACACCCAGGCCCGAAACAAATATCTGTGGGCCACACAGATAAGGAATCGAACCCGCGACCTCACGTTTCACAGCCGGCTACTCGCCCGCTGCGCCACGAAGGTTGTCCTATAATATCCTTAATGTGCTCCCACTATACCACCGCCCATCGTCGTCGGTCGCCGCATTTTTGTCTTTCACGGCTTCAATTTAAAATTTTATTTCCCCGCTTGACCCAAAGGGGAAGTCGACCCGCCGGGTGGCAGGGGGAGGTCTGAAGACACTCATTATGACCAATTTCACCCCACCCCCGCGCCGCCATTGTTTGCGGTGATGGCTCATTTCTGGCCGCATTCAAAGTTTTGTTAAGATTTCGTTCGGAATGTTCGTTTTTTCGCGTACTTTTGTCAATTAAGGTAATTAGTTCGCTTAATTACATATCACGTCACCTTGGTCTAGTGGACAAGAGGTCCTGGGTTCGATTCGATTTTTTTTCGAATTTGATTTGCCCGAGATCCTTATCCTCAGAGGGGTGGTTAATGTCAGGCAGGCAGCCGGTCGTAGAACTAAGCAAAATCCGTTCTGTAACATACTTAAAAAGGTGTGTTGCGCCGATCCCTCATTAAGGGACAAGGACAGGTAGAAAGAAAGAATTACATATCATGTATGTGTAAGAAAGGAAGGCGCAATGTAAATGTACTCATCTCATACAGCTTGTTATTGTATCCGTCGCTCCGAATTATGTTCAAATAATATATTATGTCACAAGCCACAGGGTCAATCTATACTACACCGGGTACAAAATCTTAACGCCGCGCCGCGCCGTTTTTTGAACTGTCATCAATCATCACACCGAAACTATTGATTGATCTAGGATTTAGATCAAGATAGGATTACAGTCTTAGCTTTCACTAGACTAATTAAGCGATTTGAGTTCGGGTGTTGTTTTGTACAGACACTTAAAATATTGGCGTAGTTCAGCGTCACGATACTTATTTGTGATATTATGAAACATTTTTAATAAAGAAAGCTGGTTTCGTTCGTCAATATATTTATTTTCATTACAAAAAACAATTATGCTTAGTAGGTCCATCGTCCAATCATACTTTTAATCCTCGAAAAGCGGGAGTTAGCCCGTATCGCACCGCGCGCGGCTCCTTTAATTTCGGTCTAAAATGGCGACGTCTGGTCACGTTGACATAGGTTATGGTTGTTGGCTGGCGTTGCGTTTTGATAGAATCATAGAACCCAACGTTTCGGTGAAGCTTTCTGCGCTCTGAGGATAAAAGTACTTATGTAATTTTTTTAATAATACAACTTTATAATATAATTAACTGTATGACAATGACAACCTCCGTGGCGCAGTGGGCAAGTAGCCGGCTGTGAAGTGAGAGGCTGCGGGTTCGATTCCCGCATTGAGACTAATGTTTGTGTGGCTCATAGATATTTGTTTCAAGTCTGGGTGTTGTGAGACCGAAAGTCTCTCATAGTCTCTGACACGCACGATACAGGTTATACCTAGTGTGGGGTCAGGACTAAGTGTGTGACTGTTGGGTGTATTTATTTATTTATTTGTATATTAACTATCACCAAACCATAACTCATAGTTAAATACAGTTTTGACAATCTAACAAAGACCCGGACTTTAACAAAAACTATGAAGAATAAAGGACGGTGAAATAATGAGAAATCGATGGATGTGTGGGAAGCAAACAAAACGCAACGTGGAGACGCGACGGTTCGCAATATGCTCTACCTTGGAGGAAATGGTCTTGGTGGAGTAGTTTCATGATTATCCTTTTTGAACTATTTATTTCTTGTATTGTTATGATGATATATATGTATATAGATGGATACGAGTAAGTCGTTATTAGCCGTGTCTCCTACCCTAAAACATTACACAAAACACGTACACAAAATACGGTATTTCTAAAATTTTTTGTCTATGGTCCATTGTTCTATGAGCAGGAGACAGCGAAATACATTGTTTTGTGTAGGTGTTTTTTGTGTGTTTGTTTCGAAAAAACATGTGTAGGAAAAATAAACATTGCTGCTTTAGTTTTTATTACACACCAACAAAAAATGATTAATAAAACAAACAATAATAAAATATAACTGCCTCGGTGGCGTAGTTGTACTTCGGCACTACTATCGTCTTAAGGTTCGATCCCCGGATTTGGCAAAGAACTATGGGATTTTTTCAATATCAGCCTGGAGTCGGAATTTGAGCTTGATATGGCGATAAGCTCGCTCCCTATCACATCTGGGTCCGAACTAAGCTCAGTTTTCACTTAGCTTGGCAACAAGATGTGTCTTGGATGTCTATGGGCGGTGGAGCTCACTTACGGTCAGGTGACCCATCTGCTCGTTTAACAGTCTATGCTATTAAAAGTTTATACGGATTCTATCACAATTTGTTTTTATTTTTAGTCCCGACGTTTCGAAGGCTTTGCAGCCTCTGTCCGACCCGTGACCATGAAGACTATAGAATCCGTATAAACTAGTTTTACTTCAACGTATAACATATGTAAAACTTTAGAAATCATCAAGTTAGACGTACTAAACTTAGATAATGTGAAATACATTGGACGTGGCCGAAAAATTCTTATCCCGTCATCTAGGGGAGTGGGGTGGTAGCGCGCCTGTGTGAAAGAATGTCGGGGAATCAATACATTGGTGAACATTAAATTGGCTGGGGTGCGGGGTGGGTAGGGGTGCATCGTTGACCCCCATTTTTTGAGGGAGGGGGATATTTTTCAGTATATGAGTGTAATTATCTGTACAGCCGGTTGTCTGACGGTGTAATGGAAGATCAAATGATTTTTATAAATGAGACACATATAAGCTCAGGGCTGTATCTCCGAAGGGGTAGGCAGAGGCGCACTTGCAAATCTAGAGCATAATTGAAATGATATATACATACATAAGCTCACGCCTGTATCCCCGAAGGGGTAGGCAGAGGCGCACTAGCGAACTAGAACACCCACATTTCGCCGAGCTTAGTTACGTACCAGATGTGATAGGGGGCGAGCCTATCGCCATATCGGGCACAAATTCCAGACTCCGGGCTGATATGAATAAAAATCATCATTATCATCATCATCAGCCATAGGACGTCCACTGCCAAAGATTTCCAGATCGACCTGAATAAAAATATGAAATGATAATTATTAAGAAATAAGTTTGTTACTAAATAGCGAGACTTAAAAGTTATATAATTATGTATGTGTGGGTTTTTCATAAAAAAAAGTTATGTATAGTCTATTTTTAATCAACTTTAAAGATACATATTAGGTATTTATGACATAACAGCCTCCGTGGCGCAGCGGGCGAGTAGCCGGGTGTGAAGCGAGAGGCCGCGGGTTCGATTCCCGCATTGAGACAAATGTTTGTGTGGCCCATAGATATTTGTTTCAAGTCTGGGTGTTATGAGACCGAAAGTCGCTTATAGTTTCTGATACCCACGACACAGGTTGTACCTAGTGTGGGGTCAGGACTAGATGTGTGACTGTTGGGTGTGTTTATTTAGGTTTTAATTATTGACGTATGTTATTCGTTCTCCGGTAAATGTGGACCGATTTTGAAGATATTTTTTGTTTTTGATAGAGCTTATTCCAAGGGTGGTTATATATACCTAGATGCACACTTGACGCCCAGAAAATGGAGCAGCAAAAGAGTGCTTAAAGCGTAGCTTAATTCATTCAGCAGTAGACGCATTGTAATTTTGATAAGCCTTTACAAAGATTTACCGATGTTCATACACTTAGGGCGATTTGTAGCGCTATTACTAATCTAGACTTAAACCTAAACTCGATTTATCCTACAGCTCGCTCCTATCTTTAAATCAAGAGTTGGGATAGAGATTTATCGTGGAGCTGCAGGTGGTCCATAAGGTCGCCTTATGTTATTTAAGGCCGCATTATCTTGCGAAATTGTATGGCGAAAATCAATGTAAGAAGTTGTTTAAGTTGAGTAGCGTTTGAGCGTTAGGTAAACAAAGCCTTCATTTTATAGACCATAGTCCAAAATAGGCCAGCGTGTATGCAACAGGTCGTGCGGGTGTTGGCCTATTCCGGGAATCGTGCCTATCGTAATGGACACCTCTGCTGTGTACTTTGTTGGGCGTCTTCGTGAAAAGGGCGTCGTCAATGTATGGCGAAGGCGTTGGTAAATGGATTTCAAACTTGAGGAAGTTTACTGCCTAATATAAATATTATATTATATGTAATAATAACACACAGAGCCTCCATGGCGCAACGGGCGAGTAGCCGGCTGTGAAGAGAGAGGCCGCGGATTCGATCCCCGTACTGAGACGAATGTTTGTGTGGCCCACAGATATATGTTTCGGATCTGGGTGTTGTGAGACCGATAGTCTCTTGTAGTTCCTGATTCCCACGACACAAGACTCGATCTTAGTGTGGGCTCAGGACTATGTGTGTGACTGATGGGCGTTATTTATTTATTAAACACCTAAGACACACTACCTTGACTTCACACTAAGATAAGAGTCTTGTGTTGTAGGTATCAGAAACTACACGAGACTCTCAATCTCACAATACTCAGACAAATATCTATGCTACGCAAACTTTTGTTTCGATGCGGGAATCGAACCCTCACACTGTCGCTTCACAGGCGGTTACACGTTGCGGTACGGGAGCTATCAAAATTAAACAAAATTCTCTGTAGAAGTATAAAATGAACATGTTACATCTAACATAGATTGTCAAACATAGCTACGATTAAAGCGCATAGTCGTACAAAAAGACATGCACAAACGGCAATGTTGGTAGAACTGATAAACTGGCCGTGCACGTGGCAATAAACTTGTATCAAACGAAACTGCGCCAAAACTAACCGGCTCGCCTCCGATGTAGCCTGGCTGCGGCGCGGCACGGCGCGGCGAGCGCTGCCCGTCAACAAAACAAAGGCCGCGCGGCAACAGGTATCGCCTACAAACACCAATCTGTACTTTAACTTGTCGCAGACTACAGCTACTTCCTCCTGTCGCGCCAAAGACTGTCACTTCCAAAAATCCACCATCCACGGCACCTCTACACTGTGACATGGTAAAAAGTTCCACACTCAAATTCAAACACCTGATGTGATGCGATTTTATTGCGCATTTGAATTTTAAAAACTCGTTCTAAATTTGAAATTGCGTGGAGAAAGTTAGCATGTGTTTTATTTTTTTATTCTTCGAGTGTTTCCTAGATGTTTATGGTGACCATTGACCATAAATAAACATGTAGTTTGAAAACAAAACGGAATTTTATTCAAATTTTGGTGTATTATATCAGCATATATGCATAAATCATCCTTTCTGTGATGCAAATTTCGGGTGTACGCAAAATAGATAATTTCCACAAGCTGAAAGTCGAAGTTAAAAAGAGACATTTTAACCTTCCGACAATGAGACGGCGCGACCAAAGTTGCCGCCTATTGAATTTTCGCGTACAAAAGGAAAGTTTTCAGGAAACGTACCCGGGTTACCGGCTGGAGGCCCCGTTTTATATTTTAGTGTAACTTTGACGAAAACGGATAGTGTATTCAATTAAAGTTTGGCTACGGACGATGTTACGCTTTTGAATGAATTAACAGGAACGAGAGACGCATTTACTGCCAGTTGTGCAGTTGTGACGGTGTAAGATACTAGAAGAGAACAAGTTAAATTGTGGTAACGGTTAAAATATAGCAAACTCCACTGATGTTCTATGATCATTATATTCGGCTAAACGCCTCGAAACGGTCTCTATGGTTCTGAATCCATGATGAATACTCATTACACCTTAGAAGCAAGCTCCAAACTGTATTGAATTTATCTTTTTAATTCTGGCTGAAGATGAAAAAGAAAAATGATATCAGACGGAGATTTAAAAAAGTAATCAATTTATTTCTTATAATAATTAATAATAGCAAAAAGAATATACTGGCCACCGACGAAAACCGTTGGAAACTAATTAAAAACATCAATTCCGTGCGCAACGCTACGGGGGAATATTTCAAACGCACGCACACACACGCACCGCCACCCCCATGCACACACCCACAACATAAGACGCACACAACAGTTAAAAATAAGTCCCGGGCCATATCCGCGTGAGAGAATGGCCCGGCATTGTCCAGACACGGAACCCGGCATCTGACGCCCGGTCCACACTCCACGGTACACCTCACTCGCCAACTATTTCAATTGTCCGCCTGTCATTAATGCGCAATCTGGTCAACGAGTTTTATGCTTAAAAGGAAATAAATGCACATACTTTTTGTATGATGGTGTGCGTTCATTATACATAGCTTTATCTAAATCTATGACTGACGAGACCTTCAAACGTATTGATTTTTCCGCGCTCCCGCATCACTAGGACAAACTGGATTTGTGCACCAAGTTTTCTGCTATGTATAATATTTTCTGTAAATTTTCGTCGATAATTTTAATTAATTTTGCATATACTAAAGATCAGATGCTGCGTTGTGGTAATGAACAGTTGCCCAGTTCTAGAACTTATCCGGCGGGAGACGGGGATAGCCGCGTGTCTTAAGGCGGAACGGGACGGAATGCTGAAACCGAGTTATCGTAAATTGATCTAGGCCGGGGGTGGTCGCGCCCCGCGATCCCCACGGTCCTCGTGCACCCCGCCACCGCCTGCCGACGCGGTTCCAAATTTGACAGCGATGGAAATTGGCGGGAAAGATTATTGGTTGCGGCGCGTTCGCTTTTTGTATCTCCATTTGTGAATTTCGCATCCACAATTAGAATACATTGCATTTCGATGTCGTGCACCGGCGAGATTTAAATTCCAAATGAATTATTTGAATTTGGAATTGGATATTTTTCAAACGGCGGCGCGGGGTAAAGGCGACAACTGGGTCGCGTCGCGTAGGTCGGCGATCGCACGAGAGCTCCTCATTTATTTTCGCGACGCTATTAGAAAATTCATTACGAAGTAAAGTGTCCTCGATGTGAAAATCGCCGGCCGCACCCGTGCACGGTGCCGTGGTTCGGCGAATGCCCCTTTGTGTCTAAGACGATCCTCGCTCACGTACAAGCGGCTCCATAAAAGCTTGCACACACCAACATCTTAATAACAGAATCCGAACGCTTCGAGCGATTTTAAAATAAGAATATCATAACTGGCCAGCGGGGGGAAGGGGGGGATCGAGGGTGGTGGATTTCGGAAGAACGTTCGCACCCGCGCCCGCGCCCGAAGTTTTTAAAATAAGAAAATTTCGGTGGAGCGTGATATTTTTAAAATAAGAACCTCTTTCGTGGCATATTCCGTGGAGAGAGATTTTAAAATAAGAATAGTTTCGCGATACCCTCCATCCCCCGTCGGCCCCGCGCACCGCCCCCGCCGTTCGTCTGGAGTTTGAAATAAGAATTTGGGGGCCAGAGATTCGGGTGGTTCGGGTATATTCGGTGGGTGTCGGGGTGTTCCTTGATGAGAGCGGAGGTTTTTCGTAGAATTTCGTTAGGTGCCGGCGGCGGGTCGTCGACCGGCGGCGTCGATACTTCGATGAATGTTATAGTAATTGGATCGCGCTTTGTGTGCGGCACCGAAAGGTGACAAGCGTCGGTGAGACGCGGCACGGTGCGGTGCGGCGCGGCTCAGCGGCGGGCGCGCATGGTCGCCACAGGAAATAGCCACTAATGAAGTTTCAGTTTCAGAGACGATGTCGCTTTTATAAAGGACATCTCTCGAAATCGAATTAAGCTTTGCGTCCAATGTTTTAAGTTCGTTCGTGAATTTTTAGGAGCGCGGTATTGCGTCTAATCTAGCTTCGTAAAGAAACAAGTTCGATGTCATTCCACTTGCAGTTATTAAAAATGACTCAATCAGTCGGTTAGTAGGAAATTGTTATTTTCATCGTCATGCTAGTTTTGCCGAACTGTGGAAAAAAAATCGAGGAAACTAATAAGGAAATACCGACAGTTTGATGTAATATTTTATCATTGGCGATCATTGCACATCGTCGTAGAGGCTGATGCTTGAGGAATAATATTTTAGATGTTTTTTTTATAAATGTTAAAATAATGTCTCTTATAACACTTTTCTCCTTGCGTCACATTGTTTTAATGAAAGGGGCAAACTAGTTTTAAAGTTAAGGAGCGCGTAAATGTTTTGATAACAACAACAACATAAGCTCACGCCTGTGCCCCGAAGAGGTAGGCAGAGACGACCTAGCGAACCAGAACACCACATTTCGCCGAGCTTAGATCCGTCCCAGATGTGATAGGGGGCGAGCCTATCGCCATATTGGGCACAAATTCCAGACTCCGGGTTGATATGGAAAAATCCAATATCACTTTGCCCGACCCAGGGATCGAACCCGAGACCTCTGGACGGTAGTCGTACCGAAATACAACCACGCCACCGATTATAATCATTGTTCAACTAATACCAGTCAGGTATCGGCATTGCATGTCACAATTGCTTTTTTTTTCACTTAAATTCAGTACTGACGTATGTCAGACTGCCTCGATGGCGTGGTGGTATTTCGGTACGACTACGGTTCTGAAGTCTCGGGTTCGATCCCCGGGTCGGGCAACGTGATATTGGATTTTTCCATATCAGCCCGGAGTCTGGAATTTGTGCCCGATATGGCGATAGGCTCGCCCCCTATCACATCTGGGACTGAACTAAGCTCGGCGAAATGTGGGTGTTCTAGTTCGCTAGTGCGCCTCTACCTACCCCTTCGGGGATACAGGCGTGAGCTTATGTTATGTTATGTAAATTCAGTACTTTTATGGAACGAAAATAGTGTGTTATTCAAAAAACAGCACATTTTTACAAAAATATTCTGCGTTCCAAACTCAAATTTGAAATTGGAATAACAAAAGCAGATTTCACGTTCGCTGCGAGTGTAACCGGTGTCTGTGCTTGTCAGCAGGGTTGCCGCACGTGTGCCATGGCGGAGTGTTCGTTCGCGCGCTGTCAGCAGGAACGTCGCGCGATACGCAAGGAGCTCCAGCGCTGGACCAAGAACATGGTTTATGTACTCGGTGAGTCACAGCCCTATTCATATCAATATGTTATTGTGTTGTTTGGTACTCACCTTTAGGGTTGCATACACGTGTCTACAATTTAAGGTTGTCTCCCTCACTGCAAATCGATTTCATATCCACCAGTTGAATACCAGGTAGGGCTGTACGGTATTGAACTCTTATTATTTCTTTACGTCTTATGGTTTGTACATTGCATCTAGGGTTGCACTTTCAAAATACGACGCTCATTACTAGGGTTGTGCTTAAAATTAATTATTTGTAAAATTCCACGGTTATGGATAAAAATCTTTATAATTAGAAATAACCAAACTTAAATAGACTATTGTAATACAATTAATTATTTGTAAATAGACTATCTCTTTGATTATAATGCCTCTTTTATTGTTTTCCTTAGTTATTCTCGCAATTACTTAGGTCTCTACATTATAAGCTTTACTTAGCTGTGCAACAAGCTAAGTAAAGGTTTGTCTAGGGTTGTCTAGTCTATTTTCATAACGTAATTTAGGAACACCCATTGACTTCCTCCATGAGTTATTATATCTAATTTTAATAATATTTTTATTCAGGTATCTCTAAGTGAATAAATTAAATAATAACAATTAAGAATTGAATGCCTTACCTATAACTCTACAAACTACACAAATTAAAAAATATTCATTTTCATTTTTAAATGTAGTACATATTCTTTATTTAGAAAAGATACTTTTACAATTAAATTTATTAAAATTATATGATCATAAAAATTAGTAGAGGAGGCCCGTGCCCAGCAGTTGGACAGTAATATTACATAGCTAATATTATTTTTATTTTAATAATAAAAACGCACATATAAGATATAAGAGAGAGAAGAGAAGTTAAATGGTAGGGCCACGCTGTAGACAATTACGTCTACAGCACGAATGGGCCGGCTTGCCGGGTTTGACCACTGTCTCACATAAAACCAACATAAAGTGGCAGCTCGCTGTCGCGTTTCGTTGGGTGAGTGAGATTTCCGGTAGCCCTAACAACCCCTCTCTTTCCCAATCCCTATTTCTCTCCCGTTAGTAATGCAATGCACCCATGATTATTTTTGTGTCTTGGGTGTCTATGGGCGGTGGATATCACTTTTCACTTTACATCAGGTGACCTATCTGCTCGTTTGTCAATCTCTGCTATAAAAAAAGATATTTTTTCGATGATTAAGTTACTTTGTTGGTAGTGAAATTATTGGCTAAGCCAACCCTTCCAACAAGTTCAGATCCACACATTTTAATTTTAAATTTAAGTTACGAATGCAATTTCGTCTTCAAAAACGCAAACATAGCTCTGCATTTGACTCCGCTCAGATCTAATACAAACACCAACTTTGTTACATACAACGACGAGCGTACGCACTTCCAGCTGTAATTATCACAAGCGATGATCAACCTTACACCATTTTAATAAGATGTATAATACAATGTCCGCCAAAGTCCACATTGACGAACTTCGCGCAATAATCCCTCACCTTGCTGAAGTTTTGTTTTGCCTAAAACTCGTTTCGCAATAACGTGAATAGAAGCAAATAAAATGCTCTCAGAAACGTGATATTGGGCGCGTTCGTTGAGGATGTTTCATCTGAGACCTGTTTTGAGAAGGAATTGTAGAGCCGCGGAATATTAAGTACACAGAGCTCTTATTATGGTTCTCCTGAGATGTAATTAAAATGTCATTTAGCTGTATCAAAGCTTTTATTAAAAGCTCAATAAACTTAAAATAGCTTGTCCAGCCCCATTCAACTGACATTATCCCATTCCGTAGGAACGGCGCGAGCATGGTGCGTAAAGGATCCGGCTTGGTTTTTACGACCAGCTGCCTGCTTGACATCCACCCCATTAGAGTCTCAAGAATCATATTAGAAAACCATTTCTCCCTCCTTGAGAATCGAACTCAGGAGCTCCCCGGTCCTCATAGGTTCTTTCGCCGTTACTCGTCCATATAAATAGCTGGTCTTTAAAAACAATTATAAAAAAATCCTACAAAATCCATGCCGTTTGAAACCAAATACCCTTTTAAAACAAACAAAACAAAAATTTCGCCGGTCAATTACTAGCGCAGTGTAAGTTATCGCACGGCCGGATTATACTGTGAAATATCAGCGCATTTGAATACACGACTGACCCAGTTCACGAAAACACGTTTAAATTGTCATACGGCCACTGTACAATAAGCTAAACATACAGATATATCATAAAATATGAATATTTGGACGAATAGTTGATTTCTTCAAAAAAGTCACCTACTGATTTATCATAAAATATGAATATTTGGAGAAATGGTTGATCATCAAATTGATATGTCAAACAAGTCATAATTATGTGCGTAAACACGTGTTTAGTAATACATTTTTATATGTCATTTGGAAGTAAAATAGGCACCGAATACCTTAATAATCTAAATCAATAAAAACGACATTATAATTGAAAAGTAATAAATCCTATGTGATCTATAATCTATCTATATTTAAGTGGACTTATGTTGTTGTATGTGCAAAATAAAGCTTATGCCATTCTAAAAGGAATGAAATAAATTCAAATAAAGTAAAACCTATGTCCATCCCTATTTCTTTAATTACATATTACATACAAAATAGCTTTGCAATATATAGAAGTACAATAATTGTCAAATAAATCAATTATTATTTATTTATTTAAAATTGGAATCCATTACTTTTTAAGTCAAAGGTCGTGAGTCGTGTCACTGCTACTTAGGGTTAATTACATTTGACTTAAATCCTGATTACAAACCATTGTGTGATTACAATGGTTGATTACAATTGGGCAGCGCGAGATAAGGCGCTAGGCGACAGTGTCTTGTGCATACTTCTACTAGTTGTTATACACGTGGAGCGCGATGCAGACGGCGCTGCTACAATGGAACCTACTGATAAGGAAATGTTGCGATAACACATAAATACCCAAAAAATTACTCCAAAATATGATTGGTGATGACAATGGAAGCTATTATATTAGTTTGTTGAAATGCGAAATTGCTTATCGACACTTATCGATTTGTTATTTTGATATATTTAAGAGAGATCAAATGTATGTTACTGATCGGTAAGATGTTTTGAAAAAGTTTGTTGAAGGTTATCAGGTGTAACGATTTTCCAGTTTTTATGCGGAAATGCATGGCTATGTGTGTGCATATGTGTTGGTATTGCGGGCATTGTAGAGGCGCCGCGGCTCGTCGACAACGCGCATGCGCCCTTCTGCCGCTCCGCCAAACAACCTGTTGCAACTGGGCCGACGTGCACTAATGCAACTTCTCTCCTACGATATCAAGTGATCAATTTATAAAATACAGCCGCTCGGCGCCGGCTCGCGGATCGCGATCACCACAACCACTTCCAAATTCAAAATTTAAACGTCGACCACAAAAACCGGAACCGGAACCGATATAACCGGTCAACAATTTAAATTTCGAAAACCTAACACCCGTCGAGCCGTTTCTTGTAAGTGTTCCGCGTCTTGAGACCGAGACGTTAGTGATGTGCCGTGTGAATTGAAAATAGGTGCTTAAATTTTTTATATAAAAGTATTTAAAAATAGTTTACCATAGTTCCTGTTGAGTAAGTTGCTTGTGGCTTTAAGTAGTGTTAAAAAAAAGTTGAACGTCAATTTTTGAAAATCGAATTAGAAATTCGGCGAGCGTTCAGCGTCGTCGTGTGAATAATTGGGCGAGTGGATAAGAGAAGTTTAGAGTCGTCGGCTGCGGCGAAGTTGGAAACGGCAAGCAACAAGTGTCCGCCTGATGCTTTACCCGGTAAATGTGCCAGTGTTATGCAAGTTTGCATGCCCGCTCTCGCCGGATTATGTGCCGTACGTGTTCGGTGCCCGGGCGTGCACCGTCGTGCCCCGGCATGCCTCGACCCGGACCCGAGAGTCGCCACCGCACCTGCTACACTCCACACTGTACCCGTTTGTTTTGATTTGCGATGCACCCTGTTGATCCGACGCGCTACGCTTCCGACACTATTTGGTTATTGTCCATTGTTTTTTCCCGTATGGTGGGTGGGGCGCGTTTCTTTTGTTTTAACTCACCGTCACACGCCATCTTAGGTCGTCGACAAAAAAACTGTCATGGCGGCCCAATAGAAGCAGTTTTGTTCTAGATCCGCGACAAGGAAAACTTCCTACTTTTGTCTCGCCTTTTGAAATACAAGGCTGATTACAATCTAGCCTCAGAAGCTTGGTTTCTACGTCTAATTGTTTGCTGTTTGAATTTAAAAATAGTAGAAACGTTGTTCAGCTCAAGATGACGAAATCTTGTGAATTACGTAAGCGAACATTTTTACGAACCCAAAATAAAACATACTTTATCATATTAACATTCAAGGAAGGAAAAAATAATGTTATTGAAAATGTATTATTTTAAACAAGGAACTGCAACGCTGAAAGATAAACAAAATGATTAAGTTATGAGGTAAATATGAATTTAAGAATTATACACAATTTCTAACCATAAACCTGCCTATACATCTAAAAAGCGTGAGCCTAAAAAAGTGCACAGTACCTACTATGAAAAATTTGGAGTCTGTAGGTCCCAGAATATTCAAAAGTAATATATTCGTAAAAGGTCCTAAACCAAATTCATTCATTCTCACTATTATCCGAATCCTGAGATTTCCTGAGGTCCGACAAATTCCATTTCCTTTGCATAAAGGTCAACAATGCACCCAAGAATCCTGTGGTCTGTGGGCGTTCAAGGGCGACACTGATCAATACCAACAGGTGACCCATTTCAGCGTTGCACTTTATACTACGCCTCGGTGGCATGTTGGTATTTCGGTACGACTACGGTTCTGATGTCTCGGGTTCGATCCCCGGGTCGGGTAAAGTGATATTGGATTTTTCCATATCAGCCCGGAGTCTGGAATTTGTGCCCGATATGGCGATAGGCTCGCCCCCTATGACATCTGGGACTGAACTAAGCTCGGCGAAATGTGGGTGTTCTAGTTCGCAAGTGCGCTTCTGCCTACCCCTTCGGGGATACAGGCGTGAGCTTATGTTGTTTATACTATCCTTTTTTCTTGCCATTATTCCACATTAATTTGGGGTCGGCGCAACACAATTGGCTTAGTGGAGGGTTTCAGTCCCGGGAAAATTAAATTAGAAAATTTGCTTTGCCCGACCTGGAATCGAACCCAGACCCTCCCGGTCTACAGCCCATATATGCTGCCGCTAGACCAAGGAGGCACCTTATGATATAAAAATCTAGTTCAAAAGCTCACGACTGCAATCCCCAAGAGTAGGCAGAGGTGAACTAGTCAACCAGAATGACATATCGCCAAGTCTACTTCCGTCCCTACATATGATCGCAATACCGTCCACAAATCCAATCCCGGGTAATTCTTTTTCACATTGGAAAATTCAAAATAGTGTTTTCCGGACTGTTATTTGAACTTAGGATCTCACCATTCTCAACTTAAATGAAGAGCCACCAGACCAGTGTGACGGCGTAAATAAAATTTTAGGAAAAAACGGGTACCTTTATGGTTTTTATAAGAAAATCTCCTAATTTCGAAAAGCAATGTTAAACAATTATTATGTCGACCCGTGACAACGAAGACTGCAAAGCCTTCGAAACGTCGGGAATAATAATTAAAACCTAATCGTGATAGAATCCGTAAAAATAGTTTTATTTCAATGTATAATATTCGCGTAAACTTAAGAAATCAGTATTATGTCGAGATTTTAATGAACGGTTATCAAATACCATAAACATAATCATCAAAATGTTCAAAAGGGAAACGTGCTAGATTTAAAATTAATCTTATTTGCCGACAATTAGGTAAAGGTAATTCAGTAGGATCGTGATATAGGGGGGGAGGATAGTGAGATAGGCTCGCGCCTATCGCCATATCGGGCACAAATTCCAGACTCCGGGCTGATATGGACAAATCCAATATCACTTTACCCGATATGGGGATCAAACCCGAGACTTCAGGACGGTAGTCGTACCGAAATACAACTACGCCACCGAGGCAGTCTTACCAAACCAAACCAAATTTAAATGGAACCAAATTTATATGGGACCACTCTTGAAATAAGCTCTATCGAACACAAAAAGAATTTCGAAATTAAATAATAATAATAAATACACCCAACAGTCACACACACCTAGTCCTGACCCCACACTAGGTAAGTATAACCTGTATCGTGAGTATCAGAAACTATGAGAGACTTTCGGTCTCACAACACCCAGATTTGAAACAAATCTCTGCGGGACACACAAACATTTGTCTCAATGCGGGAATCGAACCCGCGGCCTCTCGCTTCACAGCCGGCTATTCGCCCACTGCGCCACGGAAGTTGTCGGTCCACATTTGACATATTGCGTAACATACATAAAAGACATGCAGACGAATTGAGGACCTTCTCCTTTTTGGAACACGGTCGATAAATTTACACAAAGTAACAGATCAATTGCAGGAATCAGTAATATTTTTATTATCATTTAACCTTATTGTGAATGACGTGCGCTTACGGCTGAGTGGCCAAAATACGTGGGCCATGCCTGCGGGTGACAGGTTTGATTCGCGTCTACACAAAATCGTTGGCAGCATAAAAATGTCCAAACACTGACAATATTCAATTGTGGCCGTTTGTGTAAACAGGAAAATTTTATTTTTATAACAATTTTTCCAAACCAATAATTGGGTAGTACAATGACTATTGTTTCTCTTTGTTTTATTTAACCAAAATACCTAACAAAAGTTTTGTATATATTGTTTGTGGTTTTTAAATAGAGCTGCGATATCTCTGTTCCGAATGGTAGTGTCCCCTTACTTCTGACACTCTATTCGAAATTGACTTCGATTGCATTTCATTTACCGCCGAATATTCATACACTTAAGGTCGCCTTATGTAGTTTAAGGCCGCCTTATCTGTCAAAATTGTATGGCGAAAATCAATATAAGAAGCCATTAAAGTTGAGCAGCGTTTGACCATTCGGGCGTTAGTGACTTAAAATTGGGTACTTGACTCATTTTTTTAATTAATTTTATACAAAACTGACGCCATCTAAAATATAGCACTGAAAGAATTATTGAAATATTCTCAAAAATAAAGAAGTTATAAGCATTTAAATTTGGTGTAACCTTCAAACTGCGGAAAAGAGAAGTATCAGTAAAATCACGTCAGAACCATAACGGTACCTGCGTTAGAAAGGGATAACAAGATATCCCCACTACATCCCCACTCTTGCTCATTGCAGAATTTAAAATATGAATAACTTACTCATTTTTCAACCAATTTCGATGCAGATTTTACAGAAGAGTTTCTATTTTGTTATATTTGCTAGTAACAATGTGTACAAAATCAAACATAGTCAAGTACCCAATTCCACCGAAATCGAGTTAAAAAGTGCGCTAATCTTGCATTGGATTCGAAAAATTGTCATTTGGTAATTTTTAAGTTGACATTAATGCACTTTTTAACTCGATTTCGGTGGAATTTTAAGTCAATAATTGAAAGCGAATCGATTCAAATTCGAATCGAGCGTCAGGTTTCACCCCCCTAGTTGCAATACGCAGTACCTATGTGACGAGGCAATAATGCCAGTTCTTTGATCATGGATACGCATCGAATATTAATATTGATTGCTTATTGCACAAGCTCACACCGTTAATAATATGCTTGTTGTATTTTTAATAATAGATCTATAACTTCTGGATGCGCCAAAACTCTATAATAGACAACAATATATCAACATGACAACTTTTTTATAGATAATTAGATAGAGTCTATATACAGTTATTTTGCCAGAAATAAAGAAAGCATTTATTGGCAGACAATTTACGCACGGTTCCAATAAACAATCTCAGTTGGAATGTGCAGATAGATTACAAAAATTAGCCAATAAGAACACAGTTTGAACATGACTGCGTCAAATGACTTGATTTGATTGGTTCATAATCGCGATCTATCTGCACTCTAAACTGAGATTGATTATTGAAACCGGCCGTAAGTGGTTATATCTATCCACTGTACTCTTAAATATAACATGTCCCCCAAAAAGATCAAGATATAATTTGTGAACTATGTTGTGAGTTACTTATTTGTATTATTTATCAGTGTAAAACTAGTTTATAATATTTAATGTGTAGCTGTTTGTTGGTTCCTTAAATAAACTAAAAAAAAAAAAGAGATCAGTAAGCGCCTGACATTATGGGCCTTACTTACAAAAACAGTTTAGCTGAGCAAATGGCTAAGAATAGTCTGTCAATTTTTTCCTTGTGTCACATTGTTTGAAAATATAAGGGAGATACTATTTTTTACCATTTTCTCAGTTAAACTGTTTTCAACCGACTTCCACAAAAGGAGGAGGTCCTCAATTCGTCTGTGTTTTTTATGTATGTTACTCGATATCTCCGCCAAATATAGGCCGATTTTCAAATTTTTTTGTGTTCGATAGAGCTTATTTCAAGGGTGGTCCCATATAAAATTGGTCACGATCGGTAAATTGAAAGTCGGTTAGTTAAGATTTAAACTTGTGATTATTATAAGTAAGGCGCTAAGTGCTTGCGCTGATCTTCATCAAATCATTAAGGCTCAAACACTTGTATACTTAGGGCCTTACTTAAATCAGCATTTTTAGCTGAGCAAATGGTTAAGAATAACCTGTCACTTTTTTCCTTGCGTTACATTGTTTAAAAATGAAAGGGACAACCTATGGTATAAAGATACGTAGCGCTTAAATATTTTTATAAGTAAGGGGCTTAGTTCTTATTATTCTTTTCAATTAGGTATTTTATCGTATACCCACTTGATCCTTAATCCAAAACCAATCCACGTTGACTTGGCGTTGGCTTAAAAATACCCCTCTCCTCAAAAACCTTATAGATAAGGTTGCAACCAACCAATGTATCCCAAACAAAATCAATGAAAACTCCAAGTAGCATCCGATAGATTTTTACTGCGTGTGGGTGGAAGCTCGTGAAAGTGGCAACTGGCAACTGGCACAAGGACGCCTGTGGGAGGCGACTGACATTCAGGGAAACAATGTTCCACTGGAAAATATTTTCAAATATAAAGTACCCATCTTCGTAGTTTGATATCCAAATTCTGTTCAAAATTAAATAACGCTCATCAGTCACACGCATAATCCTGTGTCCTTAGATGTGTTTTGCAAAAACGAGGATTTCTTCTTTATACATTTGACAAGCACCGTTTTTAAACTACAGTGAACTAAAATAAATGTATGGAGAAACAAACACTAACACGTTTTTGCAAGCTGTCAAAACTCGCACTTACTGTCCTGACCATTCAGTAAGATTCCAGGGGGGCTACCACTACCTCTTATAGAAATATTATTACAATCTTGCTTGTTCCTATTCCCGTACAAAACGTAGTATGATAATAATAATACTGCTATAAGAGGTGGTGGTAACCCCCCAGCAACGATTTCAATCCGGGTGTGCAGATAGATTACAAATTAGCCAATTAGAACAGCCAGTTTGAACATGACGCCATCAAATAACTTAATTTTAGTGGTAGAGCCACGTTGTAGACAGTTACGTCTACAGCACGAATGGGCGCACTCGACTGGTTTGATACCACTGTCTCACAGAAAACCGACGTAAAGTGGGTTTCACTGCTGGGTTTCATTCATTGAATGAGATTTCCGGTGACCCAATTCCCCTTCTCCCTTTCCCAATCCCTATTCCCCAAACTTTTTAGGGTGCAAGGCACTCATGGTTTTCTTTGTGTTTAGGGTGTCTATGGGCGGTAGAGATCCCTTACCATAAGGTGACCTCATCTGCCCGTTTGCCCCTCTCTGCTTTGAAAATAAAGGTTCATTCTCATGATCTATCTGCATACTCGGATAATGGTTTATTGAGACGGGCCGAAAGTGACTCAATTGGTCTTTTCCAGCCTCAAAAAGAATAAATTCTATTCTCATATCAAAATGCTTTTGGTATATAACGTTCTTTTAATACAACTTTGACGATTGCTATATTGTTTTCATTTTCCTTAAATATGTCATTGCTACCATGGGAATCCCTGAATTTCAGTTCTGAGGAAGTTATACCAATTTCCTCTGCATGTTAATTTAATTCCATCTCATTACCATGGCCTAAGGTAATGTATAAATATGTATTTTTGATTTGTCAAACAGTGTCGGGATCAGTAGTTAATATTTTTTAGATTTTTGAAATAAACTACTGCCTCGGTGGCATGGTGGTATTTCGGTACAACTACGGTTCTGAGGTTTCGGGTTCGACCCCGGGCAAAGTGATATTGGATTTTTCCATATCAGCCCGGAGTCTGAAATTTGTGCCCGATATGGCGATTGGCTCGCCCCCTATTACAAAGAGTAAAGTAATCCACATAACATAACATAATTCATTTATCTATAAAAAAATCTCTATCTTGAGCTACTTTTATCCATAGTGGGCCGGCTATCTTCTTTACTTCGTCGCCCCAGTGTGTCCTTGGTCATCCTCTTACTCATTTTCTTTGAGGATCATTCCATTCCATTTTTAGGGTTCCGTCGAAGGGAATAACGGAACCCTTATAGAGGTAGGATCACTTAGTTGTCGGTCTGTCTGTCACGACCCTTTTTCTCAGGGACGCATGAAGGTATCAAACTGCAATTCATATCAAATACTCAGGTCTACTGTCCCTTGGAGCTGTGAAAAAATCAAACTTCTAAGCCAATGCAATCAAAAGATACAGCCGCTTATGCCGCACATTTTCGACACTTGCAAGGAAATCAAACCCTATAGGGTCCCGTGAACTCAGAATATTGAAATTTGGTACGAAGCAACGTCTTATAGCACAGATAAAGGGAAACATTGCGTAATTCATTATATACCTTCAGGTTTGTACGGAACGCTTGGTACGCGAGTCCGACTTGCACTTGGCCGGTTTTTTTTGTCTTTACATCATCGATATATTATTTACCTAGATGCACAGTTGACGCTCGGAAAATAGGACAGCAAAGAAGTGCTTAAGCACTCGTTTTTCATACAGGCCGACGCCTATGGAATTCTAAATTTAAGAACGCTTGCTCATTTCGTTTAAAAATCTACTTTATTACACGTGCATAGGGTTATATTTGTGTTGATTTAATTAGAACTTGTGATCTTTTTCTTTGTTTTATTCCTGAGACCACTTTTTAGGAGGATATTTGCAAAGAACTGTGCATCTAGGGTATATTATATTGATGCTTTACACTCACAACTACGCTCCCTATATTAACTGAACTACGCCCGTGTCTAATATATTAATACTAATTCCGTGGTTCCACGTATCTCATAAGCAACGCGGAAACTGCAAATCCGTGTGTATATGGCAATGTATATGTCAATCACAAAGAGCGCGGGGGAAATCAGGTTCATTACCATACATAAGTTCACGCCTGTATCCCCGAAGGGGTAGGCCAAGTAGAACACCCCCATTTTGCCGAGCACATTTCCGTCCCAGATGTTCCAGACTCCGGGCGGATATTGAGTAGAAAAACCCAGTATTTTTTTTTATTATGACATAATAAAAAGTTAAATTATGACATACCTTAAAAAATATTTACTAGTTAAATATCACAATAATAAGAAAGCAATTTCGATTCATTATCATCTGTAACTTTATTTTTTGGATAGGTCGAGTTATTATTGATACCAAGTTTATGAAACACCCTGTATAAATTCAAAGATATCACCCGACCCATTTGACTAGGATCTGCATAATTTATTATAATCGCTGCCCACCTCCCAACGTCGCGTCGTGATATGAAAGCAGACGATAGCACCATAACACTAATTCTTGAGGTAGTTACGAACCGTTTATATTCGCTGCCGGCCCGTGTGAGGCGCCGTCGTGATGAAAGCTCGCATTCTCTGTTTCGTCATTATAACGCCACTGGAATTTCATTTGTTTACTGAGTTCTATTTATAGTAATGACACGGTTAAGTGGGTCACCTGATGGTGATCATCGCTGACCAAGGACATATTTTTTACCAGATAAAAGAGGTGTGTGTATGTTTACATTCCATCTTCATGGTGCAGCGGAAGGGACGCCGCGGGTTCGATTCCCGCACCGTCACAAATGTTTTTTCTGTAATACCAGTCGTAAAAACGAAGCCGAATTCCTTCTGCAACACACTTAAAAAAGCGCGCTACGCCTACCCCACATTATAGTAGGATAAGGGTGGAACGGAAGAGTTAATAAACAAGATACATAAAACAAATCTTCCTTGTATTAGTTTAGAAAAATGTATGACAGGTAAGAAAGATAAAGAAAATTCGTGTCAAGTCGCCTTGAAGTCGACAAACTGCGATACACATCTCACGGTCATGTCGGGGATGTTGGGGACTGTATCATGCACCGACTTATACCAAAATATAACATACTAGCTGTTGCTCGATACTTCGTACGGATATCCCACGGAAAGCGTGCATTTTTACGGGATAAAGTAAGCTTAATGAACGTACCCATATCACGTGACCCATTTTTCCCCTCCTCGTTGACCACCCGTAGTATATGCCAAGGCCCCCCCCCCCACTAGTTGTCACGTAGTAACTTATAAATATGGTTTTAAATATTTTTTTGTCGAAGAAAAGTTAAAAATAAAATATTATGATGTGTTGCCATGTATGACTTTAAAAAGTGCCAAACGCTGCGCACCATATTTGAATATAGCTAAAAAAAAACAAGTTTTGCCTAGAAGATATTGACCGCATGACGAAAACCTAAGACACTTTGCCCGACCTCGGAATCGAACCCACGTACTCCGGGTTCACAGCCCATGCTGCCACTAGACCACGAGGGCGACGCAAACAAAAATACAAAAAAATAAATCTTTCTTCTTTATAATATTAAGTATAGATATACCATAGTAGCTTTAACTCGTGGCCCTGCTCTCGTGGCAGTCTTTCCCATCGCAATTCCATTGATTCATACATACACACTCACACCTGTATCCCATGGGGGTAGGCAGAGACTATTGAGCGCCACAAGCTACGATCCTGACACACCTCTTTTGCCACACAAACTCCACACTCCACTCCACAAACACCTCCACACTCATGCATCTTTTCATATATTTCCGCCGGTTGAGGGTACTCCTCACTTGCCATTTTCGGAGGAGATCACTTATTTGGTCCATGTATGTTCTCCTCGGGCGCCCTCTTCCGACCCTTCCATTTACTTTTGCGCCATAAATACCTTTCGTAAGTCGCCTTTCATCCATCCCCTCCACGTGCCCAAACCATCTCAACATCCCTTTATCAATTCTAGTCACCACATCATCCTTCAGCTGACAGCTATCCCTTATCATGCTATTCCTCACACGATCATCAAGGGAGACTCCATTGACATTGTCCAATGATTCCCCATAAAAACTGCTTACTCCCGTCTTATGAGGAAGTAGGTGAAATACCAAGAGCCGAGCCGAGCGAGAAATCAATCCTTTGCAATTAATTTGTAATTTGGATTTTTTAATATTTGCCACACAAACATGAACCCAATACCTCAACGTTTCTCATCGTTTATGACACCATCCCATGCAATGCAAGTGTTTTTCAAATCGAATAAAACACATAACACAAAAAACTGGCGTCGAACCAATAGTTGCATATTCCGAAATGTCACATTATCAAAATCTTTATTTTAACATAAGCTCACGCCTGTATCCCCGAAGAGGTATGCAGAGGCGCACTAGCCAACTAGTACACCCACATTTCGCCGAGTTTAATTCCGTCCCAGGTGTGATAGGGGGCGAGCCAATCGCCACATCGGGCACAAATACCAGACTCCGGGCTGATATGGAAAAATCCAATATAACTTTGCCCGACCCCGGGATCGAACCCGAGACCTCAGAACGGTAGTCGTACTGAAATACAACCACGCCATCGAGGCAGGCACCGACATATTTTTAGTGGATCTTTAATGCTTTTTTCTTTAATTTAAATAATACCTGTTTTCATTTCAACTAAAATAACTAAAACGAAATGTATACTGAATAACTGAAATCATTCAAGAACGCTCTACAAAAATGTAGAGATCGTAATCCACATGTCATAACTTTACTGTACCTACTAAGCCCTATGTTATAAATAAAAATAATAAAACGATTCATAAATGTTTGATAAGAAACTCTATCTATCCAGCCGACGGAAAAATACGAGAAATCATCCATCAAAATTATATATTATTCCTTTATAATCCACTCCAAAATATCTAAAAATGTTTATATTGCTTAAAGTTATCCTTTATGGTAAGCACTCCACCTGCTTACAATATTATAAAAGCTGTTTGTACCAGCTATTTCCGATTCTAAAATAACACAGCCCTACTGCATAAATACATTTTTTATCATTTTGTTGCAAAAACTAGCGCTGAATATATATAGCTCTTTCGCAACAAGTGCGCGTCGAGTGCCTTTATCTAGTTCTAATCGTTCTGATAACTTATTAACGGCAGCTGAAGAAAATCGCCGACCCTGCACTATGCAATGTCACTTAAATCTCTCGTGTGTACACGCGCAAATTTGAATCTTAATAACATACATGCACTATGCAATATTGTTTGCAACAGTTGTGACAAATTTTTGATCTCAGATCCGGAGGCTCGAGTGTCCGCCGCGGCGACAGCGCCATCTCTACGGATTCCGACAAAATTTTTCACTGAACCATTTTCTTATAAGAACTCACACACACAAACACCACCCGTATGCAGTTATGACCCACACCAACGGAACTTGAAAATACACAATCGAACGAACCCACACGCCGAAGAAAAAAACGATAAAAAAGTGCACACAGATACATCTTTATTACACACACGTCAGAAAAGGACGGGGCGCGTCCTATTTTTTGAATTTAAAAAATATAAACACCGTTCTAAATTTAAATTTGGCGTGATGTAATGACGCGGGAATGTGATGGAGTTTGAATTAATACAAAGGGCGAAGATAAGAAGTAAAACTGAAATGCACAAGGTTCATACAAGCGCGCGCACTCACACAGCGCCGCCTCGTGTCGACTAGACTGCACTCTGTCAGTGTGTGGGTGTACTGCGACTGCGTCGTCTTGACACTTGAACATTACTTTCGATTCGCCGCCGGTCTTCCTTGTGTGTTAACGCGTTAGCATTTTACGAATTCACTGCCTTAACAAGTCTTAACTAACTATAATATTCTTTAATACCGATTGTTTTGTACTCTGTATCGATTTTGGCGGAATGTGGGTGTTTATACTGATTTAAATATAGTTTTTGCCTGTTAAATAAAAAAAAAACATGCATTTATTGTGGTAAATTCCCTTTAAAATGAATATAAAATGAGCAAATATTTTCCTGTACATATTCTGTTGGTATTGTGAGCGCGCGGCTAGTACCAAGTAGTGTGGCGTCGCTCTCGCGCTGGCAGTAAATACAAGGTAATGGCTAAGTACGCACGCGGTCTAGTACGGTGTGCGCCGTCTGTGCAGTCCCGCCTATGCACAATCGGTAGAGAGTCGCATTTCCGCTCCCGCCACACAACAGGACCACAACACGCGACATAACCGCTAAAAACCTCCCGAATATAAACATATAAACAACAAGCGTGATTTAAACAAAACAAAAAATAACATATTTTGACCACAGACTATATTTTATAAAAATAATAAATATATTCATATCATTCGCGTAGTGGTTTCGACTTTTAATAAATTATAAAATAAATATTTTTGGGATTTAGTGAGTTTTTCGGTATTTCTCGTCGTTTATAAGTGCGGTTGAGTTCGCTGCGCGATGCAAGACACATATCACATGGAAACTTAGGACCCGAACATTTAGCGCTAGTTGATATATGATAAATATTTTTGTGTACAGTGACATTCGTGATGTGTTGCGATGTATTGTCGTGTGCCAGTGTGATCGCTGTGAAGTACGGCTGATGGCTCGCTAGGTACATGAGCTGACGCGTCCCTGTGCCGAACTCACTTTTATTTTTTTACAACATTACCACCGAAGTGTCACACTGGACCGACGGAGAGGCGACCACCCCTGACGCATGTGAGTTAATTATCATTTAACTTCTAATCATAAACAATCGCTTTTTTTTCAAAGTAATTAATGCGTGCCCTTAATCCTGCGCTCTCCTTGACTTACCCGTGGCGGTGTGCGTGAGGTGCATATGTAAAGTTACGCATACAGCGCGCTGGTGTGCGTTAGGTTCACGCACATTTTTTTGTGTGTTTTCTTACGTGCACCCCCTCTGCCCCCGCCCCCGAAGCTTGGTGTCGAACCCCCCCTCTTCGCCCCACCTATACTCGTTATCGTTTATCTGTCCCACTCTTTTTCTATGACTACACCGTTTTACATTGCACCCATGGTGACGTGTGCGTGAGCTACGAGTGTGTGCGTTAATAAATTGCAACCTATATTTTGATCGAAGGCCAATGACGGCATAGAATAATGACTTTATATTATTTTTTATATTTTTTCTAATGTTCGAAAATCTTTCAAATTTGAGCAACGTTTTATGGTACGAATATTTAAAAAAAAGTTTTTAAAAACAAAAAAGATATGAAATAGTTTATACACTTTTAGATGAAAACAGTCCAAAAATAGTTTAAGGGAGCAATTAATTACTAAAAAAATATTTATTAATAAAATTATGCATTTATAATGGCCGGTATAAAAGTGCACGCGCGATCGTAGGCTAAAATAAAGCCGTCGGAACTTATAACGAGCGTCCGAAATAAGGATTTTTTTAATTTCGGCTATTATTTAATAAATATTTGTTATCATTGATTAATAAAATTATGTAGTATCGTATAAGTAACTACCTTATAAAAATATAGATCCTGGATACGAATTCAAATGAACAGGTGTTTATTATTTTTTTTACTTTATTTTATTAATAAATAATTTCTAAAAATAATAGATAAGTAACAATAATATTTACGTACTATTAATTCAATTAAAACATTAATTACAAGTAGATTACTTTTTTAAGCAGCGACTCAAAATTTAGAAATAATGGATGTTACAGAGCACGTGGAGTTAAGGAAAAAATAAAATTAATTTATAAATAGTCCACGATTTTTAATCATAATAAATTATAATATTTCGTAAGATACCTACATTAAATTAAGTTGATATCTCCGAAAAAAAGTGGAACGGAAAAACGATATTCAAAAATTATATTTACAAACTGAAACAAGGTTATATCTGCATTCAGGAAATGCGATATGACTTCACGTATCTACATACAATTTAAATTTAACTTGAACTGCGACCTATATTGAAAAGGCTTATCGTTTTTTGGTGAAATTATGTTTATTTAAGTCATTAAAATCAGGTCTGCTTTGCACCATCAAAAGGTCATTTAAAAAAATAATAATCACAAATAATTGGCACATTTGTTTTGCAAATGTCATCATACAGCCGTTAAATAATGACAAGTAAAAACTTAACGACTTCAAATCCGATCGTGACCAAATTTATATTGTGCCATATAAATTTGGTCACGATCGGATGGCTCCTGAAATAAGCTCTGTCGAACACAAAAAGAATTTTGAAGAATCGGTCCACATTTGGCGAAGATATCACATAACATACATAAAAAAACAGACGAATTCTTCTCCTTTTTGAAGTAGGTCGAAAAATGAATATATTTTTTTCATTTTTTGGTACTGGAAATAATAATTTGGAATTAAAATGAATACGAAATTCAAAAAAGGAACAGCGTTCTCAACAATCAAGTTCGCGCCCTTGGTCGCAATTCCATTCGGGAGCGGCGCACGGCGCGGTGCGGTGGTGCGCGGCGCGCGGCGCACTCGCGCGTCGGGTCCTTGCGCGCATGCGCTCGGCCAAGGCGAGCGTTTACACAACTCCAGCGGCGACTGTCAATGTTACTACACAACCTACAACCGCTTTAGTAGCTAGTAACTTAGCCCAACGGCCGCCATCTTGAGTTTAGAACTAGTCGTGTGAAGGCTGAACGCGCTTGATGTCTTAGTCTCCACCGCGTATGTCCGCGCACAAGTTATTAATGGAAACGTACTCGACAAACGTTTTATGATCCTAACACTGTCTGCGGAATATTAAATGGTAATCATTGTTATATTAAATTGTAACCTTTCTATTTACCAACGGAATAAGACTAGACTGTATCAATGCAACACATATCAAGACAAATAGATTCAACACGTTTGTCTATTTTTAAGTTTTCGAGTGGTAGAGCCACGCTGTAGACAGTTACGTCTACAGCACGAACGGGCCGGCTCGACCGGTTTGATACCACTATCTCTACTTCTGTCACTGTGAAGTGGCAGCTTATTGTCGCGATTTCTTGGGTGAGTGAGATTTCGGGTGGCCCAATTTATGCACATGTAGAGCAAAAGGATAAACAAATCATATTTTAAGCTCTCCGTATTAAAAAATAAATACACTTGCAGCCAATAATTTGAGTGCAATTTATCGGCATAATAGCAGCGATAGCTTAGTACGGAATGGTACGGACTGCCGAGACGAGTGTAGGAGTTCGAGACACTAAACCCAAAATAGAGCACACACCTCTGACTTTTCTATGTTAAGTGTGTTTTCTTTGTGTATTATAGCTTGCTATAACGGTGGAGGAAAACATCGTGAGGAAAACCCGCATACCCGAGAATTTCTTCACAGGAATTTCGAAGGTATGTGAGGTCAACCAAACCGAATTAGGCCAACGTGGTGGAATAAGGCTTAACCCTTCTCATTAGTAGAGGAGGCTCGTGCCCAGCAGTGGGACAGTAATATTACAGGGATAATATCATTACCGGCATAATAAATACAACGACAATGAAGCTGCTATCAGGCTGTGAACGGGGCTCCGATGGCATCACCACTTGCCAGAGGTAGGGCGAGACGAGTCGCGGACAAGGCGAAAGTCTCTGTACGTCTTAAGCCGCATTTCCTACACTAAAACATTACACAAAACACCTACACAAAACATGGCTTCGCTAAATATTTTTAACTATGGTCCATTGTTCTATGAGAAGAAGAAAGCGAAAATCATTGTTTTGCGTACGTGTTTTTGTGTATTGTTTCTAGAAAAACAGGTGCAGGAGACACGCCTTTACACTACTGCTGTGAATAGAAAATGGGGGGTTAAGAATTAAGATATATATGGATATGCGGATTTGATTTCTTAATACTTGGATGTTTGTTAGCTTTAGTATCGGGGATGTTAAGTGATAAGAAAATAATATGACTATTAAGCTTCGGGAAAGTTTTTAAAACTATTCTAGATAATGGTCATTTTTAAGCAATCTTCGTTAGGTGTAAACTATTATTCTTAATAAATAATTGTGAATTAATAAATGTGACTGCCTCCGTGGCGTGGTGGTATTTCGGTACGACTACGGTTCTGAGGTCCCGGGTTCGATCCCCGGGTCGGGCAAAGTGATATTGGATTTTTCCATATCAGCCCGGAGTCTGGAATTTGTGCCCGATATCTATAGGCTCTATAGGCTCGCCCCCTATAACATCTGGGACGGAACTAAGCTCGGCGAAATGTGGGTGTTCTAGTTCGCTAGTACGCCTCTGCCTACCCCTTCGGGGATACAGGCGTGAGCTTATGTTATGTTATGTTATGTAATTGTGAATGAATGATTTATATTCGCGAGTGGCGCTGGTAGTCAAATTTAGGAAGGCAATGTAGGAAGGCAATACTATCGTCATTGTTCAGGAACGATAATAAAAAAAATTGTAAGGTTACAGGAACCAGGGAAAATCAGTGGTATCTAGGCGGATTGACGAGAGACCAACCTTGTGAAATTGTAATATGCCGAGGTTTCTATAGAAACGTGGGTATAATTTGGTCACAGCCCACATCCCGCCGGCGCACAATTCGAGTCCAATGTCAGTGACGCATCAACGGTTGTTATTTTTGTCACTCGACGATCCTTTATCACGCAGAGACAAAATGTGTTCACTTTAGGATGTCAAATTATGCTGATTTTCGAATTGAAATAAAACTATTTTTACGGATTTTATCACGATTTGGTTTTAATTTTTATTCTATATTGTATATAAAAATTAAAACCAAATCGTGATAGAATCCGTAAAAATAGTTTTATTTCAATTCGCGTAAATTGATTTTCTAAGTAAAGAAATATGGTTTGTTGAAATAAAACTAGTTTTTACGGATTTAAATTATATATCCATCATACCTCTTACCTATAAAAATATTTAAGCATTTATATTATCTTCAAGAATAGCTTGTCCCTTTCAATATCAAACAATGTGATACAACGAAAAAAGTGACAAACTGTCTCTTAAAGGTAATATAAGCGTAAATGTTTTATAAGTAAGGCCTTTACGGCCGAATGATCAAACGCTGCTCAACTTTAACGGCTTCTTACATTGATTTTCGCCATACTATTTTGACAGTTAAGACGGCCTTAAGCGACATAAGGCGATTTTAAGTATATGAACATTCGGCGGGAAATTACTAAATAATTTAAATGTTGCAGCTTCAGCTGTAGAGCCATGCTGCACAATATCATCCAAGCACGATGTTCGGCTCGACTGATTTGAAACCACAGCCTCAGAGAAAGCCGACTTAGGCTGAGATCTATAGAGCGAACTTCGACTAAGTCGAAGTCAATGAAACGAACTCGGTGAGGATTTGGAATTTTTAAATCTATCTTTGACTAAGTCTAGTCATTTTTAACATGAAAATCTTTGCTTAGTCTGTCTGTTTTTCTAGTAATAAATGGCTCGTACTAAGTCGAAGTTCGATTTAAAAATTCTAAATTTTCAGTAAGTTCGTTTCTTTGACTCAGACTCAGCCTTAAAGTGGCAGGTTGCAGTTCCCTATCGTTCGTGAAAGATTATTAAATTTCCCCTCCCGTTCCCAATTCCTATTCCCCTCTTTTAAGAATCATGGGTGCCTATGAGCGATGGAGAACACTTACCAACTGGTGATCCACCAGCTCTATTGCCAACCTCTAAGAAAGTGTTTTGTCTCTGATTCTCAACTTATTTACAGTAAGGAAGAGACAATGAAATTAGTTAAAAATAATCATAAGTATGGCGCAATGTCTTTTACATATATACAACATACATTTAATATCACGCCTGTATCCCATAGGGGTAGGCAGATACTATGGATTTCCACTTCGCCCAATTCTGACATACTACTTTCTCTTCATCCACTTTCATCAATATTTTCATACATTCGCTTTTATCAATTTCTTTTATCCACACTTAAATGTGTAGAACATTTTTAAAAATCTAAGTACTTAATATTGAAATAACCTTTAAAATAAGTGTCCATTACCTTTTTATAACCATTTTTAATAGACACCGATTCATAAGTACATACTTTCGATATGACTTCAATTTTATCAGCTACATGTTTCAGCTCCCGGCATGCATGCGTGGAAATCGTTTTCTTTGTGTATCAAGGATAGGATAGAAGGATGTCTTACCAAAAAGGACTTATAAATGTTTATAATAATTCAGAAACGTAGATATATACAATCACGTTATAATTTCGAACTTGAGATTTTCATGTTTTAGTGGAATACCCAACCGAGAAATCGCTTTACCAACCATTGAGAATTAGATGAAAATATTAATTCGTTTATTATAAGATTACTGGACACAAAAATTTCAAATAGGTATTCAAAATATAGGTAACTAGTTAACACGTAATTTTACTAATATCTTAAGTATTTAAAATGATAATAAAATGTATTTTACTGTCCTAACGACACGCACGCGACGTTTATCGAAAATACTTTGACGTCAATGGAACCGTTAAAATAAATATTACTGCCGTTTTTATTATTATTGCCGAATATAATTATCGAATATTTTACAGTTTTGACGTACATTGGGTAGAACCGACTTCAAATTGAGGAGGTTCTCCATTCGTTGATGCTCCGGCAAATTTAGATTTCAAAATTTATTTTGTGTCGATAGAACTTACTCCAAGCGTGGTCCTATTTTAAGTCTCGTCTCCTATAATAATACATTACACAAAACATGGTATTTCTAAATTTTTTGTCTATGGCCCATAAGACAATGAAAATACTTATTTTGTGTTTGTTTTTAGGGTTTTGTTTTGAAAAAATCTTGTGCAAAAGGCGCGGCTTAATTTATTCAAGATGTGATGAGGATTGGAAGTAGTATTGTAGACTCTTTATTATAGTGATAGATTCACTTGGTAAATAGACAGACAACACCAATAGCAACAAACATTGAAATACTGAGCCCTGTGTATGACAACGTAATACATTTTTTTTCTGTCTGGCGTTATCTCGGCTTATGCCAACGTCCGTCTTTCTACTAAAACGCTTTCTTCGCCCTTGAGCATCTTCCACAGTGAGATACGACCAAGGTGTGGCTTATTGCACCAAAAATCTTAGCACAACGACATTAAGGATTCCATCCCCGTACCGAGACAAATGTTTGTATGGCCTACAGATATTTGTTTCAGGTCTGAGTGTTGTGCGACCGAAAGTCTTTCGTAGTTCCTGATACCCACGACACAAGACTCATATCTTAGTGTGAGGTCAGGGTGTCTATTCTATAAAACGTTATCGGATGAACGATATCCGTCCGATACTCTACCGCACAGACTAATATAGACGCACGTGGATCAAATAAATGTCAAACACCGAAGAGTGGGCTGTCAAACGGTTTACAGCATAGCATTCTCCGAAACGAAACTTATAGCACCGATATCGGTCGGACACGTGAGCCACATAGATTATCAAAATGTCCGAAACTAAGTTCACAACTGCGGATTTCTTTTTACAAACTAGGCCCCTAGGACTCAGTGTGTGACTCTTGAGTGTTATTTATTTATTATATTATTATTACCAACAAATAGTAAATCACATAAAAGACAATTAGTGTGACTAAGATAATACGTGAATGAGCTTGCACCTCGCTTGGCCAGTAAGTTTACGAGCTAGGCTCTGTTCACACAACTTTATGCACAACTCTATGAAACTGAGAGTGCTTGTCGTTTTGTTGGAACCGTGTCTCCTCCGTTTAACAGGATTACGTATTTAGTTGCATTCCCACGACACCTTGCGCCTTCATATAAAACATTTTAGCTGATCCATATGGTTTGTAGTCTGTCACTTTTTTCCTTGTGTCACATTGTTTGAAAATGAAAGGGACAGACTATTCTTAACCCTTAGATTAAATTCTTTGTCTTAACCATATGATCAGCTAAACTGTTTTATAAGGAAGGCCCCTTATTTGTAAAGGTACTGTTCCAATGGCTGCGTCCAACGTCATGATATTTTAACCTTTTCTACTGATGTTAAACATAGTATATTCTCTTTGGCTGATACATAAACTCTGGGACGGAACTAAGCTCGGCAAAATGTGGGTGTTCTAGTTCGCCTCTGCCTACCCCTTCGGGATATAGGCGTGAGTTTATTTTATAAACTATGGCATAGTATTCGTCGGAAGTAAAAATTGATTTAAATTCTTCTGTAGTCTAAAAGTTGTGTATCCAACTTCACGATTTTAAAATAATTTGATTTTTGTGTGACTGGTTGCTGTTTATATTTAAGGGCTGTGATTAATCAGAAATGAGAGAGAGATTAAACCCTAGAGCCACTTTCAGCTCCGTGATAAATCTCAAGTTATCCCAAATCTTGATTTTATGTTATGTTGTTATGTTATGTGTCGAGCCGAGCCGAAAACGATTTGCCAGTATCTGCTATAAAAAATATGTTCATCAAAACATTTAGCTACATGATTACTACCGCGTGTGAATCAGTACACAGTTATTCAATTATTCATAGTTTGTATTTTTGTTGGATAACTTTGTCGATCCACCAGCATTGTTTATCAACATGTTACAAAACATTATTACTAATAGATATTTTTATGTATTGACTAACATTAATTTGCTATCTCAATCGCTATTCTGCTTGGTGGAAAATTTGAGGTTATGATCTTATCAAGTTGTTCCAAAGTGAATTGCAACACATACATATGTGCCTCACTTATAAAAACATTTAAGCGCTTCGTATCTTTAAGAATAGTTTGTCACTTTTACCTTGCGTCATATTGTTTGAAAATGAAAGGGATAAATTATTCTTAAAGATAAGACGCGCGTAAATATTTTTATAAGTAAGGGGCTATAGTTTTAAAGTCAAAACAGAGCACACATAACATGATTCTGACTTATCTCAAAGTTATTGTATGAATATTTTAGTTTTCTAAAAGTGATATTATTTTCCATATCTGTTTAGTTCAAAAAGTTGCTACATTTAGAGAAAAAAACTTTCAGCCTTATAAAATGAGTATCTAGGTAACTATAGATTTCTGTACTTTACTCTATTCAAACAATCTATTCGTCAAATTCTGAGTCCTAACGCTATGTTTACAGAGGTACAGAATATAATAGTAGGGGAGCCCAAGCGGGGATTTCGGGATTTACTAAAGCGCGTCAGATTAATATACAGGGGGATACCTTGTACCCGGTTAAGTACCTCCACAAAACATGAGGCCCATATATAAGGCCGCCCGTGAAGGATACAGGATCAGATTAGTAAAAAAAAATTGACCATCAGAAATTCTCGAGCGCGTCAGATTAAGGTAGGGTGAGTTAATTACATCCTAAAAAGTGTATATTCCACTAATCTGACAATTTGAGAGTGACGTAAAAAAAGGGGAGGGCAACAAAGTTGTAAAAAAAAAACGTCATCTCGACATTCTCAAGCGTAGCTAAATTTTTTTTATTTTGAAGGAAATAATTCAAGAATAATGAAAAATATATAATCTGACGATTTCCGCAAGCCGAAATAATAAAAATTCGTCGATAAAGTTAAATGCGTGCAGTTGCGTGATGCCTACATTTCTTTCTCCGCGCTTCTATTCCTCTCTCACTCTTTCTCTATCTATTACTCTCTCACTCCGTCCCCACTCTGGTTTCTGCTTCCTGAGCTTTTCAATTAATTAAGTTCAATGATTTAAAAAAAAAATATATTTTGAAAGTGGTTTTTTGGAATAACTTTTAACCGGCTTTATCGATCAACTTCAAAAACTAATCCGCCTTTGAGCTTGAAAAACCACGTCGATCGCCACCTAGCTGGTTAAAATCGGTTGATTCGTTCGAGAGATATCGTGAACGAAAGAAACCCGAAAAAGGGTTTTTTCGGGATTACTCCGAAATTTGTGGTTCGATCAATTAAAATTGCAAATTACTTATGAGGGTGATAAAACTGCGTCGAATGCCGCCAACCGCGTGAAAATCGGTTGATCCATTCAAAAGTTATTGCGGTTTGAAAATTCCAAAAATAGTGTTCTATGAAATTTCTATTTCTTTGAACTCAGCGAGCTCAAAATATCACATAAATTATATTTTGAGCTCAAAAATGTCATAAGTACAATTTTAAGAGCCCAAGAATGGAATTAGCGGGAAGTTGCAGGGATGGCCTTTAAGGTGAACCGTTTTTCTAATTTTTTTTTGTCAGATCAGGCCAATCCCTCTAGATAATCGTCAGATTATGAGACAGTACGTTTAGAACATAAAGATGAACCATATATATCTTAATCTGACGCGCTTGAGTATTTCAAAATGGCGAATTTTTTTTGCACATTATGAAAATGGCCGCGAGTTTGCGTCCCATCGAAATCGTCAGATTAGTGAAAGAGAGCTTTTTTTTGGTGCACTTAACACTACGTTAGAAAATCTGACGCGCTCGATATAATTTTTTTTTTTTTCATTTTCAACCCTTAAATACAACCACTCGCATCATGCAAACGATCAGATTAACATACGTACATTATTAAAAATACGTAGGGCATTGATGCTATCAATATCTGACGCGCTCGAGAATGTCCATGCAACAGTTTTTTTTTACATATTTAAAAATCTATAGCCGCTTCCCCCACCGATGTAAAGGTATATATCATATAACATTTTTTTCTTCATATCATCTAAGCTTTGCATCCCAATAGGTCTCTACGACGCTCGAGTAAATCCCCATTTAGCATCGTGGGCTCCCCTACTATAAATGTAGACCTAAGATCTTAAGTTTCCACTAGTCGAGACTAAAATACAAAATGTTATTATAAATACACACAAATATAAAATATGAAGAGTCGCGGTCGTGATCGCAAGCAATAATTTCAAGTAGCAAAACTAAAATCAAAATGGCGGCCGCGGGCGTAGATCAGGTTATCTATGGCAACCGGCCGCTGCGAAATATATTCCGCCAAGTAAAAACTGACGCACCTCATCCGTCCGCGGGCGGTTTAGATGCGGCAAAAACACTGGCCACCGCCATCTTATTTTGTCTATGATTAGACGTGGAACGGTTTTGAAATTAATTTTAAAATATTTAACGATCACGGTGAGATGTCGATGCCTATTTCATTATGTCCTATAAGCCTCCGTGACGCAAAGGGCGAAAAGCCAGCTGGAAAGCTGTGTGATCCATAAATATATGTTTTGGTCCTGGATCTTCTTACTTCTTGATACTTACTATACAGTCAGTCTGGGCTATGTGTGTGATTTGCGTGTTTTTTATTAGCGAAATGTAGAGAATCATTTAATCCGTACTTAAACTATTCTCCAAAACTTTGGCTTTGGATTTTTTCGTCCTGCAGATTCATATTCATTTGAAATTGCATTGCACTACAAAAATGAGCTGTTTCGACGCGTTGCCTTGTAATTCATCGATGGTCCTTAAAATTTCACATTAAAAAACATAATTATGTTATATATTCAGCTCATTCTTACATGTCTTGCTATTTGTGCATTCTTTGTTTTGTTTGTATATGCCTGACACGAAATAACGACCTATTTAGAAACTTACGCACACTTAGAAAAACGTGAAAAGGAACCGATCTCTACAATTTCATTAAGTAAAGTAAAATTATAACCGTAAACTGACACAATTTTCTTTTCATCCAATTTATATCTATTTTTAAATGTGCAGTATAAAAAGTTGTGATTCAAAAACAATCGCAAACTTTTTTAAAACAGTTGGAAGCTAAAACCAATAAAAAGTACAGAAATAGAGACAAAAAAATGTTCCGCCATCACCATCCTCGGGGACAATATAAAATACAAAACATGTAACTTAAATAGAAATTTGCAAAACCAGATTATAATTTAGTTTCTGGGCTCCAGTCGATCTATTTTATAAATAAAATGTCGGACGGTCTGCTCTGAATAAACCATGGCTGGACCGTTTACAATTTTAATAAATTCTCTATATACATTAAAGTTAATCGGATCTAATCGTTAATCTATATACATTAAAGCGGGAGCGCACCGAAAGCTACCGAACCTTCTCGCACATCTCCGACAGGGTTGCCAGGAACTAACTTACCTAGATCATGACAATTATTTATCATTTCGATCTCATGAAATCGGTGAATTTAGGGTAAACCGTCGCGTGACCTAATTGACAAAATAAAAAAAAACAGACTGTTTACGTAGTTCTTTTATTAATAAGTGAATGAGATAATACAAAAGATTTAATCAATTTTTGACACCAAAATAACTACATACAGATCAAATTAATTTGATATATTTTTCACATTACTCTTTACATTTTCACCAAAGTCTGTCCTGCTATGCCGCAACCCTGTCCGCAAGAATCCAGTTACGGACCAGTTTCAAACGTCATACGGCAGAGTTATGTTTTATACGAACGCACTTATTACGTATTATATACGTGTGTATTTAGTTTGTGCGGCTAAAAAACAAAATAAATGTCGGGTGAATGAACGCACGTTGGTCGCGGTTGAGGCAGGTTCTAGACGTGCCCGGGTAGTTTGACAGCTTTTGAGGAGCGTTCGCTTTTGAATTGTGGGCGTGCAACTTTTTTGCGCGCGTTCTTTTTTCAAATTGGCTCCGGTTGCCAGTTTCGGTTTCGCTGATTCGTGGTTTTTTAAATATGCTCGCAACACTCGCGCTGTCAGATTCAATTTTTGTTTCACACGTTTATGATGCAGGCAACGATAACGTTTTATTTATTCCTCAGTGGAATTGTTTTGTTATAGTTTATGTATGGTTTGTACATACTCTACAAGTATTGAATATAATAGTTCTCAAAACTCGCATCACCATAAAGTAGGTTGCATTTTCATTATGGATTGATCGTTTTAAAACTGCGTGACGCAGAATAGTACTTTTCCATTTAATGATTAGGGCTATAATTAGAGCAATTACTCTTTCAAAATGATAAACACACGTCAAAGCTTCCATTAAAGTTTATTAAAACTGAAAATAAGCGTTTTGCACTCGAGTCTCGACCCGTAACCTGTTTGTAGATATCGGGTATCAGCCATCAAATAAATTGAACAATAAAAACATAATAAAATGTATGATAGTCTTGAAGTAAAGGAGATATTTGTTGTTATTTTAATATTATAACATGACCAGTGTTAGTCAATAATTATACTATTGTTTGTGAGGTACTGGACTCTACTTATATTAATCTTTAGAGTTCCGTACCCCAAAAGGAAAAAAACGGAACCTTATAGGATCACTTTGTTGTCTGTCTGTCTGTCAAGACCCTTTTTCTCAGGAACGCGTGGAGATATTATGCTGAAATTCATATCAAAGGTCTAAGGTCCCTTGGAGCTGTGAAAAAAATCAAATTTCTGAGCCAACGCAATCAAAAGATACAGCCGTTTATGTCGCAAATTATGGGTACTTTCCATGAACTCAGAATATTGAAATTTGGCACGAAGCAACGTCTTATAGCACAGATAAAGGAAAAATTGCGAAATTTATTATACATCTACTGGTTTGTACGAAACCCTCGGTGCGCGAGTCTGACTCGCACTTGGACGGTTTTTTTTACTCACGAAGGCAGACAACGACAACTCACCTAATGGTGAGTGGTTATCGTTACCCATCGGCAAGCCCAGGGCAGCCAGGGACACAGCCAAGCCGCTGTCTACCATGAAGGAATGAAGAAGGCGAGGTGGCATTTAGATCAAAAAGCAAGTTGTCAATTCACTTAGATTTTCTGTTAGACAGTCTTATTAACCAACGAAACAGGCATAACTCATGCACCTCAAATAGTTTACAGTGAGGCTCTACCACATGTTAAGCCGCGTCTCCTGGACAAGTTTTTCTCTAAACATTACACAAAAACACATACACGAAACAACTATTGTATGCATGTAGCTACATACAGGAGACAGCTGTCTCCTGCTCATAAAACAATGGACCATACATCAAAAATACGTGTTTTGTGTAGGTGCTTTGTGTAATGTTTTAGCGGAGGAAACACGGCTTAATTTGACCATCATCATCATCATCATCATCATCATCATCAGCCATAGGACGTCCACTGCTGAACATAGGCCTCCCCCAAAGATTTCCAAATCGACCTGTTGGAAGCGGCCTGCATCCAGCGACTTCCTGCGACCTGCGAAAATTCGCGATCATACAGGGCCTTACTTAAAACAGCATTTTTAGCTGAGCAAATGGTTACGAATAACCTGTCACTTTCCTTGCGTTACATTGTTTAAAAATGAAAGGGACAACCTATAGTATAAAGATAAGCAGCGCTCAAATATTTTTATAAGTAAGGGGCACATTGTTTAGCCATCTGCAAGTATGACAACTGGCTTGTTTTTATTTTATTTTAGAAATTAATCGATATCTCTCCGTCGGGGGCAACAGCCGCAATAATTCATCAATAATCATTTTCAATAGTTGCACACAGACGGTGCTGAGTCATAAAAAGTGTATTGAACTGATAAAACTAACTGCATGACCTTAAACGCACTGCAACGCGACCAAAACACGTCGTTAATGTATTTAATGTACTACGAGAGAGTACACGGGCGTTTTGTGCCTAGTAAATATGTTATGTTGTCCTAATAAATAAAACGAACGAAGAAGAAAGAAAGAAGAAGAAAGAAAAAATATGGGAAGGGCCACGAGGCGATGAGGATCGAACGTTTACGAACATTCGCGAATTTTAACTGTTGTGTTCACACAACAGTTATCCTGCGTTCGTTCGGCTTCGGTGTTGTGTCCACACCGACCCCTTCGCGAACATTCTTTCCTGTTCGTTCGGTTGGTGTGTACGCGCCGTTACACGCGGTTACGAGCATTTTGATGCTGAAGTCGGTGGATGAAATATATACAAACATATTAAAACTATATCCCCGAAGGGGTAGACAGAGACGAACTAGAGAAACAGAACACCTACATTTCGCAGAGCTTGTGTCCGTCCCAAATGGTATAGGGGGCGAGTCTATCGCCATACAGGGTACAAGTTCCAGACTCCGAAGATTTTATCTTTTGTGTGTTTTTATAGTGGATTAAAGCATTGAAATTAAACTATTTTTACGGATTATATCACGATTTGGATTTAATTTTTATGCCCGACGACCACGAAGTCTGCAAAGCTTTCGAAACGTCGGGCATAAAAATTAAAACCAAATCGTGATATAATCCGTAAAAATAGTTTAATTTCAATGAATAACATTCACGTAAACCTAAGAAATCATTATGGATTAAAGCGTTTAAAATAACGCCCGTGTGATAAATTCGAACGATAATGAAAATAAATGTGTAATAAAAACAAAATAGTGCGAACGATATGAGAAAGCATTTGTCATACAACTGGCAATATTTGTTTACTGCAAATGTTTTTGTAACAAACACTTGAATCTTCTATTGAAGAAGCCTTACTAATTGTATTAATTGTATTGATATGACGTCATTAATGTATTATAAAAGACGATAAAATAATGTGTTGTACGTAACGTTGTCAGGTAACTTACTGTATAGCGACTCCCAAACTTCTGTTTTCATAATTGCATTTTCCAATAACTAAAAAAAAATAAGAGGACCTAGCAGAACTACGAAAAATACGTGTATACTATGAAGCTGGTTCCGCCATTTGAGTTTCGCGATCTATTGGAATAAAACTATTTTTACAGATTCTATCACGATTTGGTTTTAATTTTTTTTTATGCCCGACATTTCGGGTAAAAAAAAAATTGTGACAGAATCCGTAAAAATAGTTTTATTCCAATGAATAACATTTACGTAAACCTAAGAAATCATTTCGCGATCTATTTGATTTGATTTGATTTGATTTATATGTAATTTGATTTATTTGTCACTATGTCATAAGAATGAAATGACGTATAAATACTTATTGATAGTATTTATAAATACGGTGTATTATTTACAATAATACTAATTTCGGAGTATGAAGAAGTTAATCATTGCCCTTTTCCCACTCCAATGATTTTTGAGCGTGTTGCAGAAAGGAATGTATAGCTGTGAAGCGAGAGGCCGTGGGATCGATTCCGGCACCGAAACGAATGTAATTAACGAATATGGTGTTACAAAACCGAAAGTCTCTCATACTTCCTAATTCACGTGATATCACACTTATGGGAATTATAGATACCAGTCAAAAAAAGTTTGAGCAAAGAAAAAGTTACATAGATCAATAACTTAAAACTATGAAACGGCTCTATCTTTGAGTGGTAGAGCCACGCTGTAGATAGTTACGTCTACAGAACGAATGGGCCGGCTCGACCGGTTTGATAGCACTGTCTCAGAAAATCGACGTAAAGTGGCAGCTTGCTGGCGCTTGCTGGCCTTCCGAATTGGCGGTAGAGTAACAATTTTACGGAATCTAAATGATGTTTAATCACATCATGGATTTAATAAGTATTTTGATTCGTGTGTGTGATTGCGTGATTTGATTCCCAGTGCCTGTATAATAATAATCACAATGTTAAATACTCAACGGACCCCTTTCGAAACTTTTCTGATTTTGACCAAATTTATATGGGACCAACCTTGAAATAGGCTCTTTCGAACACAAATATAATCCTAAAAAATCAGTTCACATTTGGCGGAGATATCGCAACATACAAAAAAAATATACAGATGAATTGAGTAGCTCCTACTTTTTCGAAGTCGGTAGAAAAATGCTTTTAAAAACATAACATAAGCTCACGCCTGTATCACCAAAGGGGTAGGCAGAGGTGCACTAGCGAACTAGAACACCCACATTTTGTCGAGTTTAGTTCCGTCCCAGATGTAATTCCAAATGCTTTTAAGCCATCAAATATCAATGTATAATGCGTGATGGGTTATGTCGTGTGGAAGTGGAGGTATGGCGGTATGTAAGGCAGTGGAGAGTACCGAGGACAAAGCCCGCCGTCCGAGGATCGATACCCGAGCACTGGACTCACGCCGACCTATAAAACTGCTAAGACGATGCGCCCGACGTCACATCGAGTCATGCGTTTATGGATGAGCTTTCTTTTGTAATACCAAAACAGAAGCCCAAGTAGGAATATTTTTGATAATCAAATTTGTACCTATGGAGCTCGAGGCGCCTCTGACATTTGTTTGAAATATTGATTTCTTAAGTTTACGCGAATGTTATACATTGAAATAAAACTATTCTTTCGGATTCTATCACGATTTCGTTTTTGTATCAGTCTAACCTGTGCCCACGAAGACTGCAAACCCTTCGAAACGGCGGGCATAAAAATTAAAACCAAATCGTAATAGAATCCGTAAAATAGTTTTATTTCAATTTGTTTGAAATTTGAAAAGAGCGCAGCGAGCTCTATACGAATTCCAATGACAAAAAAAATCCTGATCGGGCCATTTTGTAGCATAAGCTGATTTTATTCCCAGAGGGGAAGGCAATGGAGAAATAAAACAAAGTCGAAGACTTTTCTTCTTATGATTTCACTATTGAAAGCAGGATTTCATGAATTGATCGTTTTTTAAACTGAAAGCAGTCCGGACAACTAAAACTTGTTTATCTAGTAATGTTGTATTTATACCTTTATCCAACTTACAATGTATGGTCGGAATAACACACTTTTTCAAGCATGTTGTTTGTACCTTTATACCACTCCAATGTAGAGTGAGCATAACATTTTTCAAGCATGTTGCAAGAAAGATTTTAATTTTTACGGTTAAAACAGACATCAACCCCATTTGATCCCCCTAATATCCAGTCTAAAGCTAATCAAGTCTCCAACACTTGATAACGACAGGTGGAAGACGATCTCATAACATATATTATCTAATCTTAGATTAATGAAAAAGGGGCCTTACTTTTAAAAACAGTTTAACTGAGCAAATGGTAAAGTCTAGCCTGTCCCTTTTATTTTCAAACCGTGTGACACAAGGAAAAAAGTGACAGACTATTCCTGCCATTTGCTCAGCCAAGTGTTTTATAAGTAAAGCCCAAAAGCTACCACGATCACCTGTCTGTCAAAGGTCATTGAATTTTAATAATTTTCTCCAGTCTGACCTTGATGAAATTATCATTTCTCACGACACGATTAAATTAAGAAAGAAGAAGAAGAAAATAGCGGTCATCGTTTGTTAATAATTCTATGAAATTTAAACTAAGTTATGTTCTGAAAAAATCTTTTTTTTCTCTTAGTTATGAACTTATGAAAGAAAAAGTAGTATATTTGTTATTATAGATCACATATCCAAAAGCGCAGTGTTTCGTGTATATCGGTTGTTATCTAGACGGTCAAAGATCCCGGCGGGACGTCTCCCGTCTCCCGGCTCTCGGCTTCATCTCCCGGCTCCACTGAACTTCACACGCGTAGACTAAACGCTCTCAACTCCAGACTTCATTCACAACTATTATGCATTAATTCTTAAATATAAAAAGAACACAAAACTTCTCAAACTATGATTAAAAAACTTACTTTGCATGTTTATGATTGTGACAAAAAGCTAATTTTGTATGTTATTGATAACAAATAACTCCCATTGATGTGAGGCAGCCGGTTGTAAAACTAACCCTGGAATACTGAATCGCTTCTCAATATTAACTATTATAATGTTACTTAGGTTAACTACTATTAATGTAAGTAACATTGTAACATACAATTTTGACAGATAAAGCGGCTTCAAATGACATAATACGACCTTAAGTATTTGAGTATTCGGGGGTAAGCTTCGGCTTACAGAGTAAGTTTTTTAAAACAGAAAGGATTCGCTCTTCTGCACCCTACTTAATAAATTGTTGCACCGAATTCACATTGTAGTGGGCAAGTAGGAAAAAAGATAACAAGCATCACATTATTTATTTAACTGTTAGACGCAGCACCCGTACCTAATAACATTAGCCCTGTAATATTACTGTCCCACTGCTGGGCACGGGCCTCCTCTACTAATGAGAGGGGTTAGGCCTTAGTCTACCATGCTGGCCTAATGCGGGTTGGTAAACTTCACATTCCTGTGAAGAAATTCTCGGGTATGTAGGTTTCCTCACGATGTTTTCCTTCACCGTTATAGCAAGCGATATTTCACAATGAAAATACACTTAACATAGAAAAGTCAGAGGTGTATGCTCCATTTTGGGGTTGATCTCGAACCTCCAACACTTGTGTCGACACTCCGTACCATTCCCAACTGAGCTATCGCTGCTACATATCTAAACACACTAAAATTCAGTAAAAGAGTAGACATAATAATTAATAATATGAATAATTTAATTAAGCAGTATTCCGCCGCATGTTCATACACTTAATACGCCTTATGTTGTTTAAGGCCGCCTTATCTGTCAAAATTGTATGGCGAAAATCAATGTAAGAAGCCGTTAAAGTTGAGTAGCGATTGACCATTCGGGCGATAGATGTGTAGTTGTAATAAGACAAATCATAGTTATAACTTATTAATTCGGGACGGATTTCTACATGATAGACTTTACAAGAAAATAACATATTTATTCTATAAGAAAATACAAGTGTTTTTCTCAAAAGGTCATATTTTGATGTACAAATAATTATATTTAGTCAAAACAAGACAACAGCCAGAGTCTAAATATAGTTTAGTGATTTACACTACACTTCTCCATTATCGTTTATACATTAAAATATTTGTATTTTTGATTATTCAGCATTCATTTTTGGAATGGGATTTTAATGTTTTGTTGAACTTTTTAATTATTTTAAAAATGCTTATAAGCTTACGCCTGTATCCCCGATGGTAGGCAGAAGCAACTTAGAGAACTAGAACACCCACATTTCGCCGAGCTTATTTTCGTACCAGTGAAAGAGGGCGAGCCTATCGCCATATTGGACACAAATTCCAGACTCCAGGCTGATAATGAGTAGAAAATCAATATCACGTTACCCGACCCGGGGATCGAACTCGAGACCTCAGAAGAAGTCGTACCGTGCAACTACGCCACAGAGGCAGTCAATATAAAATCAATTAAACATATATAAATCAACTAATACAGGTGCGATAGCTCAGTTGGGTAATGGTACGGACTACGGAGTGCCGAGACAAGTGTCGGAAGTTCGAGACCTACCCCAAAATGGAGCATACACCTCTGACTTTTCTATGTTAAATGTATTTTCATTGTGAAATATCGCTTGCTATAACGGTGAAGGAAAACACCGTGAGAAAACCTACATACCAGAGAATTTCTTCACAGGTATTTTGAAGGTATATGAAGTCTACTAACCCGCATTAGGCCAGCGTGGTAGACTAAGGCCTAACCCCTCTCATTAGTAGAGGAGGCCCGTGCCCAGCAGTGGGACACTAATATTACAGGGCTAACATTATAAATCAACTAATTCTCTTGCATTGACAATTCAATTAAATGACCATAAAATTAAATAACAAATAAACGCACAACTTCATTACCCCATACGTTACATAAACGTCAACAGGTATGTGCGTTGGTTATGCGACAGACAAACAAACAAAGTGCTAATAGTAACAAATTAGAGCTGGCGGCCGGCCAACAGATGTTGGGAGAGTGAAATCTGCACGAGAGTGAAACCGCGCCGCACCACCGCACCGCCGCACCACCCGGCACAGATAACGCTGCCGAACTTCACTCTAAATATATTCAAACTGTACTTAACGTGTTTGTGGAAATAGAAAAACGTTTTTGAATTATTTAAAAAAAGACTTGCTGTCTGTCCGTTTCGTTCGGTGAAGAGAATTCCGGTGGCCCATTCCGCCCTTCCCTTTCCCAATCCCTTTTCCTCTACCCTTCCATTCCCTCATTTTAGGTTGGCAACGCACCCACGATTGATTATTTTTGTGTGTTGGGTGTCTATGGGCGGTAGAGATCACTTACCATCAGGTGACCCATCTGCTCGTTTGCACGTTTCTGCTAAAAAAATACTACCTCTAGTTTTTGCTCGCCTCTTCCAAATCACAAAATCCCTGATTTTTAGTAACAACTTTATTATTAATCGTGCGATATGTTTAATTGTTTTCTTTGATACGATAAATATGCTCCTAATACATTTTGCTGACTGCCTCGGTGGCGTGGTTGTATTTCGGTACGCCTACCGTCCTGAGGTCTCGACTCTCGGAATTGATCCCCGATTCGGGCAATGTGATATTGGATTTCTCCAAATCAGCCCGGAGTCTGGAATTTGTACCCGATATGGCGATAGGCTTGCCCCCTATCACACCTGGGACGGAACTAAGGTCGACGAAATGTGGGTGTTCTAGTTCGCTAGTGCGCCTCTGCCTACGACTTCGGGGATACAGGTGTGAGTTTATGTTGTTGTTGTAATTCATTTTAATGCATTCTTCACATATTTTTTGTCACCTCATTTTTTTCATCCCATGTTGTTGTCTATCTTTTCCAAGTCGCTGCGTGTTATCTACTTCCGTCTCGCTAAGTTTGGGCTTCCTTGTCTAGTATGATACGTGCTTTGTCTACCCACGTGCCTCCAACACGTGTCCACTGTTTTAATTCTATGCATCTGTGAGTCATACCCCTAAATTGAGCTTGTTATATGAAAAGACCTACACCGGTGTTATATCACCATGTCCAAAATTGGTGTTGGTGGCACTTCATGATGATGATAAAATATTAACAATAATAAAGCTCCGAACATTAATTGAATATTAATTTCAACAGGTCGACCTGGAAATATTTAGGGGAGGCCTATGTTCAGCAATCGACGTCTTATCGCTGATGATGATAATCTGACTCTAAACTGGTTATAACATAACATAACATAAGCTCACGCCTGTATCCCCGAAGGGGTAGGCAGAGGCGTACTAGCGAACTAGAACACCCACATTTCGCCGAGCTTAGTTCCGTCCCAGATGTGATAGGAAGTGATCCTATCGCCATATCGGGCACAAATTCAAGACTCCGGGCTGATATGGAAAAATTCAATATCACTTTGCCCGACCCGGGGATCGAACCCGAGACCGCAGAAACGTAGTCGTACCGAAATACCACCACGCCACGGAGGCAGTCTAAACAGTCAGTAAACTGGTTATTATTCTTAAAAAGAGCAACGTCAGAGTTTCTTGCCCGTTCTTCTCTGGCGAACCAGCTTCCGAACTGGTGGTAGAGTAAACATTCTAGACGGAATCTAAACAATGTGTGACATTTTATGGATTCAATAAACGATTTGATTTTGATTTTAAGGATTAATGTTTTTTGTAAGACATGAGTGAATATTTGCCAACATACTTTATAGCACTGGAAGACGAGCAGGTGGGTCACGTGGTAGTAAGTGATCTGCACTGCCCATAGGCACCCATGACACCTAAAAAACCATGGGTGCGTTGCCAACCTTAAAGTTGGAGAATAGGGGTTTGGGAATCGGGCCACCGGAAATCTCACTAACCGAACGAAACGCAACAGCTAGCTGCCACTTCGTCGGATTTCATGTGGGATATACCCCCGAATACTGAGACGCTACTTAACTTTAATGGTTTGTTAACTCCTTCTGTGCCATCCAATGTTGTCAGAGAAACGACCTCAAATGACAAAACACGACCCCAAGTGTTTGAGTTGCGTCTATTTGGGTGATAATTAATTCAAATGTTTCAATAAAAAGTGATATTTCCAAAAATTACACGCGTAGAAATATTATTTTTTTACTACTACATTTATATTTTAGATATAATTCATTTATGACATATTAGAAGTAAGACAGCCCTCGAACTTCAAATGTACATGGCTTACGATCGCAGAGAAAATATTATTGGAAAAAAGTCACCATATACCCTTTTTGCCAGCAAAATCTAAAATCCTCTCCTTTGCAACCAACTTAAAAAAAAGGAGATGCTCTATCTATATCTCCGGCAGATATGGACAAATTTTTAAGATTCTTGTGTTAGAGCTGTTTTTTATAGTAGAGACTGGTTTACTCCAAGAATGGCCCGCTATAAATTTGGACAGTATTTTATTATTTTATTTTGCAACCACTTATATTACACTAAGGTCTTTATGCCTATCTACTTAAATTATATATGTAGGTATGTGTGCGTGCAATAAACGCCGAATCAATGTGGTATGTGTGCGTGCGTTGATGATAATGAGCCGGCCTACTATTGGTGTAACCCTGAAGCTGTTATCACACGCACTTATCTATTCCGCACCGTTAGGCGTCGCATGCCCCGCGTACTTGACACTACCAATTTACATTTTAATCGATTAATCGATTGTTCATCGAAAATCCCGTCCCTAAGTTTCAAAGTCGCAACAGTTTTTGTTCTACGATTATGAATTTAGAATCGAATGGATATTCAAAAATGTTCTATTCTGAATTTAATTCTTAATCGATTATTTATCGATAACGGTGTCGGTCGTTGTAATCCAAAACATTGTAATTAATGAGGGCTGCTTTAAGTTTAGGGTCAGTACAATTTAATCGCCCATTTCGCTTCACGAATGGTTTTGACGTATCGATTAATAACCATGACGCCTTGATGGCAGTTATAAATCTGATATTTAAAACGATACATAGGTCATTGTCAAAGTACCTACTTGCAATGATAATACATTATTGCATATTCTCTCTGAAGTAAGTAACAAATGAATGCGAGACAGGGAAGTAACGAAAACAATCGCTTTATTGCAAACTAAATCTACTTCACCATGACTTCTAAGTAACGTTGACTGCGCATCTAGGTCAAGTTTGCAGACACAGATGCAGATAGAGAACTGTCATTAAATAATCGACTATCGATAATTAATTAACTGCACTAACTAATCCTAATAATGTCTAATCATTGATCATGAATTTGATTGAAATATAATGTAGAGAAAAAAATACTGCCATTATTTTAATTTAATACACTTTTTTAATCCTTTCGAATATTAAAAAGTTATTTACATTTTTTAATCGGCAATTGCATTAAGCATTTGAATTTATGCCAATCAATAGATTATTTTAATTAATGCTTACGAATACTGGCCAAAACAAATGCCGTTGAAATACCAATGATAATTAAACATTCCAATTTCAAAATCGACTCGCATCAAATTGAAAGTCGATAGTAACAATGCAGCACGAGTCTATCATCGTTCTTTAAACAAATAGTTGCGCGCCGCCATTTTGGCTCGTGAAAAACATTTTAGAAGGCGGAACTAGGTTGGGGTTTTTGTTCAAATTTCGAACAGCGGCCCTCCAATGGCGTGCGCGGGCGGGGCCTGTCAATTCCGCTGACTTGATGTGGACAATGACCTTTTTGTTATTTTTTTAAGCAGCCAGTTTGATGATTCGGAACTCGAGACGGTTTTGGTTTAACCTCTTTTTGTTTAATCTGTGACAATGCTGCGCGGTTCGGCAGTCTGTGGCCAACTTGAAAGAGATTGTTTTTGAATTTATTACTTTTTGTAATGTTCTTTTGTTATTCGTTCTAAATGAATCCACGACAATTTTATTGTTTTGTTTAATTATCTACTAATTTTCTTTAATTAACGTTATAACGTGCCGTTATTTGTTTCTGGTAACATAGGACGTTACTTATAAAAATATTTTCGCTTATCTTATCGCTAATAATAGCCTGTCACTTTTTTCCTTGCGTTACATTGTTTAACAATGAAAGGGACAATCTTTGGTTAAAGATAAGCAGCGCTTAAATATTTTATAAGTAAGGGGCATAATCGTTGAAAGCCTAATAATTGGGCTCTTGACTGTAGTAACCAATATCAATGAATTTCTGTAGGAACATAGATTTATCATCGAAATAACCTGTGCAATAGGAGTTTATCAAAAATACTCCAAGGATAATTTTATTTTAGTAATTTAAATACTTAATTTTTTATCTGTGCGTCACGTGACTGTAAACACCAATCGCGATGCATGATATCACATTAGCCATTTTTCTTATAAATTTATTCCACAATGGCCTAAGACCCTAAGATCCAAAGTCATACTGCCAGGTTATTTGGTATATTATTTTCGTATTTTTGTTTAAAGTTCAACCTAATTTCAACGCGAATGTGATCACCAATCAATATCAATATCTGACCCTTTTTTTAGTTTAAAATCATACATGTATTTACGATTTTGTATCTATGGTAAGGAAAGATAACGTCACCCGTATCTACAGGCAGACGGATAGCATTTTGGCGGCAATTTAAATTATAGATAGTAGTTTTAGCTTTTTTAAACTAAATATATGAAAATAAAATACGAAATATTTTTTTACATGTTTAGGAGAAACTAATGAATAGCCTTGTGTACCTAATTTTCTATTATACATCAAATTAAGTTTAAAACAAATATACTTCAATTGTTAGGATAATATAAAGACTAAACTTACCTCGCCACGATTTCATCTCGTGTGTTCATGATAGCAGATAAAATGTACAATTATAGTTATTTAGATAGCGATTTATGTATTTATTTTGACGGCCTGGGTGTCGTAGTGGTATTGCGTGCGCGGTACGACTACCGTCCTGAGATCTTGTGTTTGATCCCCGGGTCGGGCAAAATGATATTAGATTTTTCAGTATCAGCCTGGAGTCTGGAACTTGTGCCCGAAATGTTTGTGTGATCCGCAGATATTTGTTTTGTGTCTGGGTGTTGTGAGACCGTTACAACCTCGTAATTCCCCACAATATTTGTTAAACCTAGTGTGCAGTGGACTTTGTGTGTGACTGTCAGAGAATTATTTACTAGCCATTGTCACTATTCGCGTAGAAATATATTTTCCGGGATTAAAAGTAGCCTGTTTGTTAATCCATGGTGTCACCAGCAACTAAATTTCATCAAAAATGGTCCAGCCGTTTGAGCGTAAAGAAGAAACAAATATACAAACACACTCAGAAACTTTCGGCTTTATAATATTAGTAGGATTTAAATACAGCCACTAAGTAGGTAGGTGTAGGGTCCCTGCTAATCAGGACTATTGACCGCCATATTTTTGTTGCGTATAAGCAAAATTATATTTTCCTGTTTTCAATACGAGTTCAATTATCTACATTAAATTATATTCAGAATGTTTATTTAAGTTTATTTAAGATGTGTCAATGCAAGGTTATTGTCGACCGGCGCCATCTATTAACGAGTAGCACTAACTTTGATTTTGTACTCGATGAATACTTCGGTGTAGTTGTCTGTTGTAGTGCATGCGCGGTATGACTATCTTCCTGAGGTCTCAGGTTCGACCACCGGGTCGGGTAAGCTGATACTGGGTTTTCTGGTCAGTATCAACGCGGACTCTGGAATTTGTGCCCGATATGGCGATAGGCTCGCCCCCCATCACATCTGGGACCGGAATACTAAGCTCGGTGAAATTTGTATTATGTAGTACGCTAGGGGGTTGACGTCAGGCAGGCAGCTGGTCGTAAAAACGTAGCCAAATCCAACATGCAACATGATTGAAAAAGTGTCTTGCGTCGAACCCACCTTCAGGAGGGATAAGGGCAGGCAGAAAGAAAGAACGCTAGGCGTGATCCGTATATGAATGTGCTGTATTTGAACCCAGGACCTCATGATCCACAGTCCATACGCTGCATAGACCAAAAAGACGAATAAAGTCACATTACCTAACTATACAGCAGCACGTAAAGGATCGTTATGCTTACCATATTACAACCTAAGAAGGCAGATCCACACCCCACGACACAATCAATCAACCAGCGACAACATATAAAGTCCTCGAATGGTTAGCGAACGACCGATGCAAATTGAATTGCATTACGTTAATGTGTTTGTCGTGGTCGTGTCGGACGCGTGTCGTGACCTACAAACACCACCGCTCCCAATTTTATGATCGACTACCATTCGACCGCTGAGATTTTAAACTTCTTTTCCAAACAATTTTAATGTAGTAAAAAAAAATTTAAAGCAGTGATAGTTCAGTCGGGAATGGTACGGACTGCCGAGACGAGTGTCAGAGGTTCGAGACTAACTCCAAAAAGAGCATACATCTCTGACTTTCCTGTTAAGTGTGTTTTCCTGTAAATTATCGCTTGCTATAACGGGGAAGGAAAACATCGTGAGGAAACCAGCATACCTGAGAATTTGGAAGGTATGTGAAGTCTATCAACCCGCATTTGGTCAGCGTGGTAGAATAATGTTGAGATCTATAGAGCCAACGTCGACTAAGTCTAAGTCAAAGACACGAACTCAGTGAGAATTTGGAATTTTTTAATCGAACTTCGACTTAGCCCGAGACATTTTTTACAATATAAACAGACTGACAGATAGACTACGACAGCCTCCGTGGCGCAGCGGGCGAGTAGCCGGCTGTGAAGCGAGAGGCCGCGGGTTCGATTCCCGCATTGAGACAAATGTTTGTGTGACCCACAGATATTTGTTTCAAGTCTGGGTGTTGTGAGACCGAAAGTCTCTCATAGTCTCTGACACCCACGATACAGGTTATACCTAGTGTGGGGTCAGGACTAAGTGTGTGACTGTTGGGTGTATTTACTTATTTATTTATTTATTAAGATTTTCTTGTAAAAAATTACTCGGACTAAGTTAAATTCCACACTGAGTTCGTTACTTTGACTTAGACTTAGTCGAAGTTCGCTCTATAGAGATGGATCTCAGCCTAAGGTCTATCCCCCTTCTCATTAGTAGGAGAGGCCCGTGCACAATAGTGAGACAGCAGATTGAAATAAAACTATTTTTACGGATTCTATCACGATTAGGTTTTAATTATTATTCCCGACGTTTCGAAGGCTTTGCAGTCTTCATTGTCACGGGTCAGACTGAGGTGTCATTTGTCCAAAAAAGGTTAGTGTTACAATATCTACCTTGATTTTTAAATTATACAAAATCAAAAAAGGTTAATTATTTGTGTTCCGATCTACGCAGTACGAGCTCACGGTGTCTTGAGTTCTGGCAGCTGGACAGCAGATACAGATACAGATATCTAATATAAACTAATACGGGATTTATAATATTCTATTCTTTTAATTCTATTAGCATCAGTATAATATACCCTAGATGCACAGTTCTTTGCAAATATCCTCCTAAAAAGTGGTCTCAGGAATAAAACAAAGAAAATGATCACAAGTTCTAATTAAATCAACACAAATATAACCCTATGCACGTGTAATAAAGTAGCTTTTTAAACGAAATGAGTAACCGTTCTAAAATTTGAATTTTGAAATTTAGAATTCCATCGGCGTAGGACTGTATGCAAAACGAGTGCTTAAGCACTTCTTTGCTGTCCCATTTTCCGAGCGTCAACTGTGCATCTAGGTAAATAATATATCTATGGTTATTAGTCAAAGAAAATATTCGATAGAGGTGCAGGAATAGTGCCTAAATAATTGAGGGAGTTACCTACTACCTGTATTAGTTTTAGGCGATCTATTAGACCTGTCCTTTATTTTAAACTCACTAATTTGGCTGACGTAGATTTCATACGAAAGTAGGCACTAACTGGTCAATGACCCCCAATAATTCCACGTAAGAATAACAAAGAATACTGATTTCTTAAGTTTACGTGAATATTATACATTGAAATAAAACTATTCTTACGGATTCTATCACGATTAGGTTTTAATTATTATTCCCGACGTTTCGAAGGCAACAGCAGCAAAGCAGCTTTTACAGCCTTCGAAACGTCGGGAATAATAATTAAAACCTAATCGTGATAGAATCCGTAAGAATAGTTTTATTTCAACAAAGAATACATAAATGTTACTAGTATGGGACTGGAGAGAGAGGGATATAAAAAGTCCTCGCGTAAACTTGCACCGGATAACGGATGTGCGATTTCTCAGACATGGCCGCGGATCCGGTGTGGTGTGCGTGCGCCGATTTCGACGGAATTAGCGAAATGTCGCCCTTTAATACATTTTTAATATTTATGCCGCTTATTTATATTTTTGCTGACTGCCTTGGTGGCGTGGTGGTATTTCGGTACGACTTCTGTTCTGAGGTCTAGGATTCCATCCCCGCGTCGGACAAAGTGATACTGAATTTTTCCATATCAGCCCGAAGTGTGGAATTTGTGTCCGATATGGTGATAGGCTCTATCACATCGATATCACATCTGGGACGGAACTAGGCTCGGCGAAATGTGGGTGTTCTATTTCGCTAGTGCGCCTCTGCCCACCCCTTCGGGGATACAGGCGTGAGCTTATGTATTTATGTATGTATTTATATTTTTTTAGGCACTGCCTTATTTCAGTTTGTCCTAACGATTTTGTCTTACACCAAATTATTATTTAATTTTAAGAGTCAGGGACAACACTTAAACAATGTTAACCCGCTACATTTGCCTCAGCCTCCGTGGCGCAGCGGGCGAGTAGCCGGCTGTGAAGCAAGAGGCCGCGGGTTCGATACCGGCAGTGAGACAAATGTTTGTGTGGCCCACAGATATTTGTTTCAAGTCTGGGTGTTGTGAGACCGAAAGTTTCTCATAGACTCTGACACCCACGATACAGGTTATACCTAGTGTGGGGTCAGGACTATGTGTGTGACTGTTGGGTGTATTTATTTATTTATTTTTCGTAAGTAAAACCAAATAGATACTTCTACAAAGTATAGGTTAAAAAAATCATTTTCACGCGGACAGCGCCAATATCAAAACCTAGTTCCATATCAATAAATCAACTAAAAGCATTAACTCGAGTCCAGACCGGACGTGGTCACTTCAACAGAACAATCTCAGCGAGTCTGTTTCGACAATCACGGGATTAAGAACAGACGCACGCCGTCGCGACCGCACTCGACGGGGGACATGGGGACAACTGACCCCTACCCCCTCTTGACCTACTTAAAGTTACAAGATCTTTTGGGGCCATAATTAATATCGTAGCCGAAATACTTTAAGTTATTTGGAGGTGGTTCCCAAATATTAATGAAAAAATCTTAGTAAATATAAAGACGCGTCTCCTGCACTAAAACATTATACAAAACACCTACAAAAACATGCATTTCTTATCTATGGTCCATTGTTCTACGAGCACATAAAGGTGACAGCTAAAATCGTTGTTTTGCGTATGTGTTGCTAGTGTGTTGTTTCGAAAAAACGAGTGCAGGAGACACGTCTTAAAAATCAAATTCAAATCTAAATTCCAATATATTTTTTCCTCATTGTGAATTATCTATATACAGCTAATGTGGTTTGTGAGACATCAGCTTTTCATTCCTAAAAACCCCTTATTTGTTACAAAATACGTCAATAAAATGCCAATAAAAGTAAAATCCATTGACGTAGGAGTTGCCTACTAAACACTAAAATTAGTAAATGTTATCTACATTTTTAATCTCATAAATAAAACACCATCACTTTATTAATAAATGGTGTACTAGTTGCAGTGTTATTTTACCAAACCCGTTGACCTAAAGCCTATTGACAGTTTACTGTAATAAATAAAATTGTCGCATGAGAGGAGAGTAATTTAACATAAGCTCACGCCTGTATCCCCGAAGGGGTAGGCAGAGGCGCACTAGCGAACTAGAACACCCACATTTCGCCGAGCTTAGTTTCGTCCCAGATGTGATAGGGGGCGAGCCTATCGCCATATCGGGCACAAATTCCAGACTCCGGGCTGATATAGAAAAATCCAATATCACTTTGCCCGACCCGGGGATCGAACCCGAGACCTCAGAACCGTAATCGTACCGAAATACCACCACGCCACCGAGGCAGTCAATTTGTAAGAACAACAAGGTACTTATGTTAACACAACACAATTCGTTGCTAATCAAAATTGTATAAAACTGACTTATCAATTACTATACGCAGACTAAAGCTAAAAAAAATAAATTAAACGACTATTACATAATTATCTTTTAAATTAAGTTGACAGACACTGGGGTTCTAAGTGCGTAACAGACGCAACCTGGAGAGTGTTTTTGGGTGCACATTATTGTAAGGGTCTCGAGTGCAGACATGTTTTGGTTTTCACCCCCGCGCGGGCCCTCGGCTCCGTCCACAGTAATCACAGATTTAAGAGTGCGCGCGACCCGGCCACGCAACCCGCGACGCACTAGGGTACCGCTGGCGCACTCTTTAAACCATTCTAACTAGCTTTAATACTCTGCAAATTTTGTTTATACCAGAGACTGGCAATCGAGCAGGGTCACCTGATGGTAAGTGATCTCCACTCAGACACCCAAGACACGAAAAATAATATGTGCGTTGCTTGCGAACCTTAAAAGAAGGGAGGAGGGATTGGTATAGGCAGGGGGAAGCTTTTCCCGTCGTATTCCCATTAATTCTCTGTACAAACTTTGATCCCTCATGTAACCCCTTTACGCTTTGAATTTGAAACTCCTTTCTTACTTCCTTATATATGTACATTATAAAAACGATTTATGTGTAAAATTTCACGTTTCGAGGTCCAAAAGTGTGGACTGAGCATTGAGTAATCAATAAGTCAATGAGTGAATAAGACTACACACCTGATTAACTTGCCATTATAATATATTTACGGCAAAAAATTACAACGCCCGCCATTGATTTCACCCTGATTTAAAATCATCGTAACCATAAAGCCAACCGTCTCGGAGCCGATGACATCTATGTACTAACATGCACGTACTAACACTACACCAGTAACTAAATTACAATTTGCAAATTTGTGGTCACTGTTCAGTGCACAGGAAATTGTCCAGCGTAACATAGCTATAACACGAGTATGACAATATTGTGTTTAAGATTAGACACCCAAATCATGCCCTAGGTGGCATGCCATTTACTCAGTTCAAGGAAATTATTTAAATTAATTATATAAGCAGCGATAGCTCAGTTGGGAATGGTACGGACTGCCGAGACAAGTGTTGGAGGTTCGAGACCAACCCCAAAATGGAGCATACACCTCTGACTTTTCTATGTTAAGTGTATTTTCATCGTGAAATATCGCTTGCTATAACGGTGAAGGAAAACATCGTGAGGAAACCTGCATACCTGAGAATTTCTTCACAGGAATTTCGAAGGTATGTGAAATCTACCAACCCGCATTAGGCCAGCGTGGTAGACTAAGGCCTAACCCCTCTCATTAGTAGAGGAGGCCTGTGCCCAGCAGTGGGACAGTAATATTACAGGGCTAATATTATTATTATATTATTATAATTATCTTAGACGAAAGGTTGGGTTTAAAACCCCCAAAAAATAGGAGCCTGATAAGTTTTACCTTTAGGTAAAGAATAGCAGAAAGAGGATAACAACCCAAGCAGATGGTGGTTTATTACAAGTCAGTTTACTAACAAAATGGTCCATTGACCTTACGAACGATTTGAAATAAATAATTCGGAAGTATTTGTATTCTAGATCGACCTGTTGGAAATCTTTGGGGGAGGCCTATGTTCAGCATTGGGCGTCCTATGGCTGATGATGATGATGATGATTTATGTTTCTGCATAGTCATTCCTTTGTCAAATTGTCCATAAGCTCACGCCTGTATCCCCGAAGGGGTAGGCAGAGGTGCACTAGGGAACTAGAACATCCACATTTCGCCGTTCCGTCCCAGCTTAGTTCCGTCCCAGATGTAATAGAGGACGAGCATATCGCCATATCGGGCACAAATTCCAGACTCCGGGCTAATATGGAAAAATCCAATATCACTTTGCCCGACCCGAGGATCGAACCCGAGACCTCAGAACCGTAGTCGTACCGAAATACCACCACGCCACTGAGGCAGTCAAATTGTACCAATAAATATATATTATGATTTGCTATACACTAGTAGTAATTATATGAGAAGTTTGGTTTCTCTTTTAAAAAAGGTTCACCAATCACAACTAGCTTGCAGTATAATTTTTAAGTCGCAATCCGTATGTACTGGTAAGTCTAATTTTCCTCATACATGTATGTGGTTTAAGTTATGAACATCTATTTTGCAACTATTCGAGTACCTATTTAGAGGTACATTATCGTAAGATAATCATCCAGCATTCGGTTGGGCTTCTTTGTAAATATATGCTTTTTTCGACTAAACTTTAAGCTTAACTCTTGGTAGCCAAAATGCTACCTAGGATATGAAGCTATGATTCTACAGATTAAACTGAAATGTTATTTGCTACTTGATCAAGACACAACCATCCGCGTTTCAAGTTGTTTAAAACCTTGTTTATAGCGAAAAGCTCTCTTTTCTAGAGAACAACAATCATGCCGAAGTATTATAAATCCAGATCAACAACTTTGTAAGTGTTAGAGACTAGAGCCACGCCGTGATAATTTTGTCTACAGAAAAAATGCCCTGTGGCTATAATAGTAACACTATCGCATAGAAAACTGACGTATATTGGTAGGTTACGGGTCGTATGGTGATTGAAGTTCCTGGGCCTCAAATAACTTCTCACCCTTTGTCAACCTTTGTTTCGTTCACTCATGGATCGTGTAGGCGAGATCAGCATAATAAATAAATAAATAACACCCAACAGTCACATAATCCTGACCCCACACTAAGATCGAGTCTTGTGTTGTGGGTATCAGGAACTACGAAAGACTGTCGATCTCACAACATCCTGACCCGAAACAAATATCTATGGGCCACACAGACATTTGTCTCGGTGCGGGGATCAAACGCGCGTCATCTCGCTTCACAGCCGGCTGCTCGCCCGATGCGCCACGGAGCCGGAGGCTAGTATCGACCAGCAATATGAGTTTAATTTCCCTTATCTCTATTATAGAGACAACCTTTAACTCGTAAGTTTTATACAAACACCAATTCAGCATATAAAATCAAATTAACCAAGTATAGTTACGATAGAATATCAACAGTAACCTATTTGCTGACTAGCTGTCGCGTGCTGCTTCACTCGCGTGATGAATTTTATCGGTCCTCCTTTAGGGAATTATTAATGTATCTACCACAAAAACTATTTGTATGTTACTACGACACGTAAAGTATAATATCACATTTACTTTTGACAAAAATATGTCGTATTCCAATACATTTTATAGAGATTTTTGATCCGGAATTGCAATTTAACTTCGAATTAAATTGTAATTAACTTGGGTAGTTTGCCTTGATTTCGGTCCGGTAAGTTCATTACCTCGATGTAATCGAATGAACATGTTCGCAAAGATGTACGAGCAAAACAGATTAGTCTCCGAAATGTACAGAACCCGTTTTACGATCACGATGCACGCTTGTCATATTTTTTGCGTGCGTGCATCGTGTTAACGCACTCAAAAGCATCCGCGTCACGCACACACACACACGCTCACACGCGCAAAAATGTTCGAGCGAAAAATGCGAGCGCGAGCGGAGTTGTGAGCGTACGAGCGCGAACGAACACAAGCGAACGGCACACGCGCACGCACTACGCACACGCGCTCGGCGAAGGACACGGCGCGAGGTCGACGACCCCCGGCGTTTTTTGCGAGCGACGCAGCCGCCTGCCGCCTTGCGATGTGAGCCCCTCGCGCATTGCCCTGTGCGCTTTTTTATTTTTTCTTTAAGATATTAAGTTTCGAATTTTTTGTTTATTTATACTTTGGCGTTCTCGAAATGGTTTTAACAGTGCGTAAATTAGACGTCATGTTTCATACAATTTTATTTTATGGTAAGTATAAACAATCATAAGTAAACTTTTTTATACTGGAACAGCCTTATCGTTATTGAAGTATCGCCAACATAGAATCTTAATAAGAACAACAAAAGTATTTCCATACAATTCATACACAAGATCCCCTATTGAATAGCCCTTTAAAAACCTTGCAACTTTTATGAAATATTTATATCTGCATTAGTTGGGACGGCAATCTTTGAAACCAAGATTGAATACACCGTGCGCAGTCGACATAAGAACGGCATAGAGCGAAATCTATCCGGCCGGTTGTATCGGCGCTTTTTTACTTTATTTCGTCGAAAAGATCGTTCACTCGTCGGTTGGGCCGGTTGATTCAGCGACTATTCGCACTGTGGGAACAGGGATATGATGTCAGTGTTTTTTTTTATTCTATTTCCAGCACAGCCGACGTTTCGAGCCGTCTCACTTTATGTACCGTTTGTTTTGATTACATATTTAATTGTACAAAGTTGGATGACATTTTTATCGATCTGTTTCTGCTTTTTATTGTGTCGATGACTGGCGTGTATGATACGGCTTAAATTATTGATATGCGTGGTTGCTATTAAAATTATAATGTTGTGTTATTCGATAGTTTTGCGTTAATTGACAATTATTTTCTTTCGTTTATGCATGACAACATCAACAACGCGTAAGTCCGGTAATACGTGAAATAAAAAAAATATGTGCGTGTGTAAAATTTTAATACATTAACATACAGAATCTCGTTAATATTTTACTTTAGACTGCGTTTTATCACATGTTAACTACGACTAATGGTTTAATAGAGCGACCTGTTCCGGTTTGACTGGTGGTAGACGCCATCCGTTTTTACACCATGCCGTTAACTCCTGTCAATAACTTATGGCATTTATGCATGAGCTTATCAAACCCAGATACAGATTTGCATGTAACGATCCATCTTAGAAGACCGCTTCAAGAAAATTTTATTATTTTCGACCGATTTCCAAAAAGGAGAAGGTTTCTCAATTCTTCTGTTTTTTTGGCTATGTTACGAGATATCTCCGCCAAACGTGTACCGGTTTTAAAAATTCCTTTTCTGTTCTGAATTTATTTCAAGGGATAAATTTGGTCACTGTTGGATCAAATTGGAAGTCGGTCAGTTAAGTTTTTAGACTTGTGATTATTAAATTTCAATAAATATTCTTTTCTGATCTAAACCTTAAAAAACATACACAGGTTTTGTCTCATACCATGCTTCAAATGAAACCAAAATACATAAATCCTTATGGATTACTGACGCTCAAATAAGAAAGAGACAGATAGCTTAGCACTAAGCATATCAGTTAATTAGTTATCAGTCAACATCGTTTTATACAGTCCAGGACACATAAAAGGACATGCACAGTCGCTCGAGAGATCCTTGTCTGTGTACTTAAGTTAAAAAACGTAAACATCCAGAATATGTGTAACATTTGAATAAGAAACAAGAAAGAAACCATCGGGTGAACGAACCTATGAGAGCTATCGGAAAATGGCATCGCAGTTTCGATGTTCACTAGAATACGTGGAATATTAAATGCAGATTAGTTCTTTTTGTTTTTCTGTATTAAACGGAACACAATAAGGATCCGTTTTGCAGATACTTTAGTGGTTCATATTTTTATAGATTACACCTATGTAAGGCGAATACCTTTTCACTATTAACTTTGTCAATTTAAACAAGAATTTGTTTTAACAGTTAATGATTTAATTTGAACTCAGATATTGTAACCTGATTGCACCCACTTTAAACTACATTTTATGTCATATCACATCTACAACCAAAACTCACCAAACATAAAAGCATCGAAATAATGTCCAAAATTAAACAGCCGCACTGGCCAATACGCTACAGGCTGAGTATATTATTAACAACCTAGGCCAACATTCGGCGCGGGACAGCCCACCCCAATTCTCTAACCTACCCCAAGCGAACGCACCGTGGCGGTGTCTCTGTGTGCGGATGGCGTGCGTAACGCACACTACGACACCACGTCACGCGACCACAACGCTGTGTCGGTGTGCGTGCGACTTAGAAGGATTTTCGACTGTTTTTCATTCCTTTGATTGACGTTTTGGCGAATGTAGAATGGTATGGATTTTATTTTTTGATAATTACGGAATTTACACACAATAATATGTAATGTATTTACAGATAAATGGGGGTATTGTGTGGATCTCAAGTAAATTTACATATTAAATTAAATATTATTTTATACAAAATATTTCCTCGTACTTGGTGACTTTTATAATGTACGTACTTGTATTGTTTGATTACGCTTGTCAGTACATAAGGGCAAAAGTTATTGAAACCAATATTTGTGTGTGTTATTTTGATTTATTTTTAAATGTTTCTCTGCGGTTACACAATGTATAAAATGAGTTTTGTTTTTAAAATAAACAAAACACAAACTTCGTCGTGACAAATTACTGGCACATTGCATAACAAATTATAAAAAAGTCAAAAAGGTTACGTGAAACGAAACCTAAACGAAACATAATGTCAAACAGGATAATCCGATACAAATGTGATGTATAATAAATATCTTTCAAATTACGTTCCATATTTAGAGGCGCGTTCGAACGCACGGCTGTGAGCCGACCTATATAAAACGTGTCTGTGTGCGTCTGTCCCACATAAATACGTATATGAACTCCGAAATGGTGTGCGTGTGCGACTCTGTGTGTGCGGCTTCTTCGCACGGAATTCCAAGTTTGAAATTGGAATGAATGACGGTTAGGTTACTGACCTACGCCAATGGTAGAACGTTCCTTTTTTGAAATTTAAAAAACTTTAACTGGCGAGCGAAATGTGCGTAATGGCGGCGGTACTTCGAAATTTGTATTTTATTCTTTTTTTAGATTTGTCGGGTACCTTGTGCCTTTTCGTTCGTGAATTGTGACCGTTTCGTTCGACCGTCGTTCAATTACTTAAACTTTTGAAATACGACGAAAGTTTTAATTTGTAAATGTACTTTTTAAATTGAAATGCACCTATTTTTAAACTAAAACAACTTATAACATCGATAACAGTATATCAGAGGCGTTCAAAATGTTCAATAATAATTTGGTCATTCAATATGAAGCTATAGTCGAAGAGAGAGCTGCAGGTAGTCCGCAACGCTGGCTCTATGCGGGTCAGTGGACGATGGTAGACTAATGATCAGTCTAGTGTTAGAATTCTTAGCTCATTACAATTCAGACTTAGTTCAGGGACATTAGCTGTACGATCGACGGATTTAGTTGCTTTAAAACATGTTGAAGGCTAGTTTTCTCCTAAAGGATTTTCGATTTGTATTTTGAAATGATTCCGCCGGTTTCTCTCGATGCTTACTGCTTATCTATCGTCGCATTGACCAGTGATGTCAGAAATATACAACTGTAAACGCTGTGACTTGTTTTGTCATCGCTGTCAAAAGCTTTGTTGTTTTAATCATTCTTTCAAAAACTGGGGAATATTTTATAGCATAAGCTCACACTTGTATCCCCGAAGGGGTAGGCAGAGGCACAATAGCGAACTAGAACACCCACATTTCGCCAAGCTTAGTTCCGTCCCAGATGTGATAGGTCGCGAGCCTATAGCCATATCGGGTACAAATTCCACACTCCGGGCTGATATGGAAAAATACATTATCACTTTGCCCGACCCGGGGATCGAACCCGAGACCTCAGGGCGGTAGTCGTACCGAAATACAACCACGTCAAAGAGGCCTTATCTGAGGCCAATGAACCGATTTTGAATTTTCTTTTTAGACATTTTTACTATAGAGAACTGGCCTCTTTATAATCTGGATATGAAGCCGCGACCATAGCTAGTTTGAAACAAATGAACTCTCATAGACACAGGCTCCTTTGAATTTCACCCTTTACATCCAATACCTCTCAACCAGTAATTAAACGAAAAAAAATCACAAAATAGTTTCCAAAATCCCGAGTTCCGGTTGAAATAAGAGGCATTTCCTTGACAGGGCTCCGTAGGTTTCCCTATCTAGGAGTGAAAGGGACAGAAGATGAGCACATTGTGACGTGAGACAAGGAGGGCGCGAGGGCGACGACCTTTAAAACAAATCGTTGGTGTAAAGGGTTCGGTTTCAGTACGGTCAGAATGTTAAATGATTTTAATTAGTTTCATCATTTATTAAACTTTGACGAGTAAAGGGGGTGGGGGGGGGGTATGTAATAAGAAAGGGCTTATGGTTTAGGGATATAAATGAATAGTCAGTAGGTAATGTATAGAAATTGCTAGAAAAAGAACTGTACATACATACATACATAAGCTCACGCCTGTATCCCCGAAGTGGTAGGCAGAGGCGCACTAGCGAACTAGAACACCCACATTTCGCCGAGTTTAGTTCCGTCCCAGATGTGATAGGGGGCGAGCTTATCGCCATATCGGGCACAAATTCTAGACTCCCGGCTGATATGGAGAAATCCAATATCACTTTACCCGACCCGGGGATCGAACCCGAGACCTCAGAACCGTAGTCGTATCAAAATACCACCACGCCACCAAGGCAGAAAAGAACTGTATAGTTGACAAAAAGACATAAGCTCATGCCTATATCCCCGTAGGGCAGGCAGAGGCGCACTAGCGAAATAAAACACCCACATTTCGCCAAGCATAGTTCCGTTCCAGATATGATATGGGGTGACCTACCGCCATATCGGACACAGATTCCAGATTTCGCGCTTATACTGGTTGAGTTTGGATTTTTAATTCTTGAGTGGTAGAGCCACGCTGTAGACAGTTACGTCTATATCTACAGCACGAATGGGTCGGCTCGACCGGTTTGATACCACTGTCTCACAGAAAACCGAGGTAAAGTGTCCCGCTTCGTTCGGTGAGTGAGATTTCCGATGGCCCATGTGCCCCCCTCCCTTTCCCAATCCCTTTTTTCTCCCCTTTCATTCCCTCCTTTTAGGTTGGCAACGCACCTATGATTCTTTTTGTGTCTTGGGTGTCTATGGGCGGTGGAGATCACTTACCAATAGGTGACCCATCTGCTCGTTTACCAGTCCCTGCTCTTTCTACCTGACCTTATCCCACCTTAATGTGGGGTCAGCGCAACACACTTTTTCAAGCATGTTGGAGCAAGGATTTGGCTTAGTTTTTACGACCGGCTGCCTGTCTGACGTCAATCCTCTCTGAGGGATCCAGTCTCAGGCAAATTAAATTAGAAAATTTACTTTACCCCACCTGGGAATCGAACCCAGGACTTCCCGGTCCACAGCCCATATATGCTACCACTAGACCAAGGAGACGACGAAACCTTCTTTATATACCACATACCCCATTACACCCACATTCACAAATCTTACTATGAAGCCTCAAGGTGTCGCGTCGCATAGGGGCGATACAGCCATGAACTATACTTGAATCTGTCAATGTTTTGTGATGAAATATTATTTCATCAATACGATTAGCACCAATTTTTTATAAAGAAAATAAACAAAGGCATTTCACAAAAATATTCAACACAAATATTGTGAATGGTAGTTTTTTCTAGGTCCATATTCGCTACGCAATAATACATACATACATACATAAGCTCACGCCTGTATCCCCGAAGGGGTAGGCAGAGGCGCACTAGCGAACTAGAACACCAACATTTCTCCGAGCTTAGTTCCGTCCAAGATGTGATAGGGGGCGAGCCTATCGCCATATCGGGCACAAATTCCAAACTCCGAGCTGATATGGAAAAATCCAATATCACTTTGCCCGACCCGGGAATCGAACCCGAGACCTCAGAATGGTAGTCGTACCTAAATACAACCACGCCACCGAGGCAGTCACGCAATAATATAATAACATAATAAAGTATTGTGATGACAACATGTCAGCAAACAAAATTCATGAGTCGGAACCCGCGCGTCTCTTTCTGAAATGCATGAACTATTGCGAATTCGTAAGGTTTAATATCAGTAAGAGTTTTTGCTTCTCGAAAAATATTAAGGCGCGTTTCCTGCACATGTTTTTCCGAAACAAAACACAAACAAACACTTACACAAAACAAGGTTTCATTTTCTCCATACCTTTGACTACGCCACTTGCACAAACTACTACAAACTAAATACAATATACATAGATATCTTGTCTATGAGTGTTCTTAAAAAAATCGTATATTTTTTTAATTTTTTTTTTATAGCAGATCCTGGCAAACGATCAGATGGGTCACCACTCACCAGATGGTAAGTGATCTCCACCGCCCATAGACACCCAAGACAAAATAAGAATCATGGGTGCGTTGCCAACCTAAAAAGAGGAAATGGATGGGGAGGGAAAAGGGATTGGGAAGGGGAGGAGACTTCAAAATTATATGCTGATAATAAAAATACAATTTAATTAAAAATTAACATAAATATTTGTTTATTTTCTGTCTGTACATTTATCTAGGCGCACCCTGTACCCTAGGTTCGTTACAAATATAGACAGAGACCTAGGCAAAAATTACTAGGGTGCTCTATTACACATACTCGTACGCCGGCTGTGCGTGTGTGCGTGACGTGCTAATGTGGTGATTTTTTAAAAGGTAGTTATGCAGATGTATCAATGTCTGGGGGTTTTGTGAAAATTTTGATCCGTCACTCATTAATTTGAGTATTGTTGTATATTCAAACGACGCAAAAATGTTCGGTGTATTTATTATTATTATTAAAAATCGGTAGTATTATGAAGAGTTAATGTTGAATAAGATGAAACGTCCACCTACAAGGTGGACCGACGACCTGATAAAGGTCGCAGGAAGTCGCTGGATGCAGGCCGCTTCCAACAGGTCGATCTGGAAATCTTTGGGGGAGGCCTATGTTCAGCAGTGGACGTCCTGTAGCTGATGATGATGATGAAGATGAAACTAGTAATTCATATTTTTAAAAGGTAAAGGTGCTGCGGTGGATGTGCAATGTTACACGACTGGATCGTATACGTAACGTACACATCAGCGGCAGTCCTGGCGTCCGCGACGTGGTAGATAAACAGCAGGAATGTCGCTTCAGATGGTATGGCCACGTTTTTAGGAAACCACAGGATTACGTCGGTCGCATGTGTCTGGGCCAGATTGTACCAGGGGTGCGTTCCGGTGGACGGCTCAGAAAGCGCTGGCTGGCCGTTCTGAAGGAAGATATGAGAGCCAATGGCCTCATCAGGGAGGGTACTCAAGACCGGGCGAAGTGGAAGCGTTTAAATAGGAAGACGGAACCTGACAGAAGGCCGGGATAACACCAGGCAGAAAGAAAAATAGCTGCAACTACTTCATCCAGATTCATTAATATTTTTCCGTCCCATATATGGAGGGCGAGCATATCGGGCACAAAATCCAGACTCCAGGCTGATATTGAAAAATTCGATATAACTTTGCCCGACCCGGAGATCAATCCTGAGACCTCAGGACGGAAGTCGTATCGAAATACAACCACGCCACCGAGACAGATATAAAAAATAGGCACTGATATAGAAAAAAACTTATATTGTAATCCCATCATTCAGTTGTATAATCTACATAAATATTGGATATCCAAAACATATTGATTAAGGCGTGTAAAAATGTTTAATACTGGTAATCCTCCGCGCAGTGAGTACAACACGCACACCGCTCTGTTGTAAACACCTGGTTTTATACTGTCCAAACTCCAAACTGCACGCGGGAATTTTGGTCGGCTGCTGGATACAGGGCATCGATTTTTGTAATCCACTTTCAATGTTTGGTAATTGTATTTAAGTAGTTGTCCCATACGGTAATGAATACGATGCATACGCTTTCTATGCCATCTTTGCTAGTCGCATGTCCTCCCAATCAGCGGCTCGAGCAGGAAAATTTCAGACAATCCTCAATATTCTATGAAATTTATATAAAATATTAACCAAATGTCATCAGTGTGCAGCGAACTCGAAGACATTTACGATTGTTAGAAATTTTCCTGCTCGGGCGGCTGGAAGATTAGCAGTGTTATATAACATACACATTTGGGTGGTAGAGCCACGCTGTGAACAGATTTCCACAGAACGATTGATTTGAACCACCGGTTTGATAACACTGTCTCAATGAAAACCGTAAAGTGGCAGCTCGCTCTTACTAGTAGTAAACCAAGTAAAATATATTGGTACAGACAAGAGTCTGATTGAAGAACAATAATTATAATTAATGTCTTTCTCTTATTTCAACCAGCTCATATCTTAATTCATATAAAATCGGCCCAACACACTTGCATGCATATTCTAGAATGCATTTGACTTAGTTTTTACGACCGACTTGGCATTAACCCCCTCTGAGGGATCAATAAATTAACCATATAATGAATGTCGTCGAATATATTAGGTAGAAAAGGCGCTTGAATTCGGGATCTCGGGAGAACATCTTTGATGACCCATGGTGTTATGAAGATAGTACATATAATATTTATGGAACAACTCCAGTGAATATTGCTTTTTCTATTAACAGTTCCAAATTAACAAGCACCTACAGAAACCGAACCCGAGACTCCACGCACTGAAGCATAATTATGAAGCACGAAGGTCGGCAACAAGTCCACAGATGTTTAACCTTTTCTCTTCATTTCCAATTAAATTGAACTTTTGTACGGGCTCTGAGGAGAGAGCATTATCGTGCAGAACACAGCATGTCGCGGAGACTTCCTAAATGTCATGATTTACAAAAAATAAATAAATACACCTAACAGTCACACACCTAGTATACACCATAACCTGTATGTGTCAGAGACTTAATAAGATGTAACTTTAATTACGTACCTACTTCAAAAGTTTTCGTTCGTAGAAATTCTACGGATATAACTGAATCTTTGGTTTAGTGGGATTGAAAATTGTGGCTGTAGGTACAAGATTCCTGAAGTCTAATCAAGATCGGGAAACACTTAGTGTATGTATGTTTTAATCATACGATTTGCCTGGGACTGAATGCCCCAGAGAAGACTAGTATAGGTCGTAAAATCTAAGACGAGTCATATATGTAACATGCATAAACAAGATATGAACACCTTGTAGGTATGACGGAAAATTGCTTAAGATTTGTTTAAGCGGTCACATACGTAAATAATGGAACAGTGGCGACGTGTCTATACAACTCGATTCCTACCGGCTTTCCTTTTCCAAATTGTAGGCTGAATAAATGAGTTTTATCTAAGTACTATCTAACAGAAAAAGTAGCACTGGTTTCCCTTTGGAAAATGTTCATCCTTCGCCCCAGGAACGGTACTATGCTTCAACACACATCTTAAAAAATCAACAAAATATTTTCACAATGAAGTCGTCTCCATTCGCTTCCGCGTTCCAATTCCGTTGACTAAATTGGCATTTGTTAATTAGATCACAACGGGGTTAATAATTGAACGTGAGTGCAAGTGGGACGGAGAATTGCAACCCCCAAAAGCAAGAAAGGGAGAGAAGATATTTGTGGACGTTAAAAATGTGGTTTTGTTTTGACGACGCTCGTATGACGTCATATGATATCCCCATTGCTGTGTCTGGGGTTTTATTGTTCACAAAAACATTTGGTAGTTTGTGTTTTTAATTCTTTCGATTTTGGATGGATAATGGTTTGACAGCCTCCGTCGCCCAGCGGGTGATTAGTTGGCTGTGAAGCAAGAGGCTGCGGGTTCGATCCCTGCACCGACATAAATGTCTATATGATCTAGTGTAGTTTGAGTTGTAGAGCCACGCTTTAGACAGTAACGTCTACAGCACGAATGGGCTGGCTCGACCGGTTTGACACCACTGTCTCACAGAAAACCGACGTAAAGTGGCAGCTTGTTGTCGCGTTTCATTCGGTAAGTGAGATTTCCGGCGGTTCATTTCCCCCTTCCTCTACGAATCCCTTTTTCCCTCCCCTTCTATTTCCTCTTTTTAGGTTGGCAACGCACCCATGATTCTTTTTGTGTTTTGGGTGTCTATGGGTGGTGGAGATCACTTACCATCAGGTGACTCATCTACTCGTTTGCCAGTCCCTGCTATAAAAAAAACTACAGATACTTATATCGGATCTGGGTCTTGTAGGACCATAAGTCCCTCGTAGTTCCTGATACCACGATGTTTGTGAAATGAACTTCAGAACTAGAACAACTTAATTGCGTCGAGGTCATTTCCGTCCCAGATTTATAGAGGGCGAGCCTATCGCCATATCGGCTCATATTAATAAAATAATAATAATAATATTAGCCCTGTAATATTACTGCCCCACTGCTTGGCACGGGCCTCCTCTACAAATAAGAGGGGTTAGGCCTTAGTCTGCCACGCAGGCCTGATGCGGATTGGTAGACTTCACATACATTCGAAATTCTTGTGGAAAAATTCTCGGGTATGCAGGTTTCTTCTCGATGTTTTCCTTCACTGTTATAGCAAGCGATAATTCACAAAGAAACCACACTTAACATCTAGAATGTCAGAGGTGTATGCTCACATAACTCAAATTCTATACAAACTGCTCACTGCTCAGGCAGCGAAAAATCTTAGTGTAACACGATAACTCATGAACGGTTCTGCACAATACAGTGGACGACCCAAAAACCAACCCAGCGTACTCTACGATTGTGTTTCATTACAACATTGACAACTGGGGAAACTTTGAGCCAATTTCTGAATGTATTTCGCTGAGCTCATGTCCGTCCCAGATGTGATGGGGCAAGCCTAACGCCATATCGGGCACAAATTCCAGACTCCGGCCTGATACTGAATTTAAAAACCCTATATCACTTTTCCCGACCCGGGGATCAAACCCGCGACCTCAGAGGACCTAGTTTGTAAAACGAAATCCGCAGTTGCGGACTTCGTTTCGAAAGTTTTGCTATTCTATGTGGCTCACGTGTCCGACCGATATCGGTGCTATAAGTTTTGGAGAATGCTATGCTGTAAACCGTTTGACAGCCCACTCTTCGGTGTTTGACATTTATTTGATCCACGTGCATCTATGGAACTTACTTATGAAAAACATTTTCGCTTAACTATTCGCTAAGAATAGCCTGTCACTTTTTTCCTTGCGTTACATTGTTTAAAACTGAAAGGGACAAACTATGGTTAAACATAAGCAGCGCTTAATTGTTTTTATAAGTAAAAAGCATTATTAGTCTTTGCGTTAGAGTATCAATCGATATCGTTCATCCGATAACGTTTTATAGAATAGACACTCAGGACGGTAGTCATTTGGAAATACAACTACGCCACCGAGGTAGTCAAATTTAGTTTAGAATGAAAATATCCGCCAAGCACGTGAAACTAAATAAACTGAGGCAGAATCGACTCGGTGGTATGCATTCTAATGGGCTTGTTACGTCGGTGATCGGATATTGTTCGATACGATTAGCTGCTTTGGAACCTTATGGCGGGTACACACCGGCCGAACGAAGGCGAATCTATACCTGTTGCGTTCACACAATAAAACTTTCGCTGTTGTGGGAATGAAACAGGCATGATTTGGTCGCCTTCGTTCGGCCCGGTGTAGACGCGCCATGACACCTTGGACCTTACTTATAAAAACAGTTTAACTGAGCAAATGGCTAAGAATAATAATCTGTCACTTTTTCCTTGTGTCACATTGTTTGAAAATAAAAGGGACTCAAAAATGACGGATTATTCTTAGCCCATTGCTCAGCTAAACTGTTTTTATAAGTAATGCCCCTTATAACATAATATAAGCTCACGCCTGTATCCCCGAAGGGGTAGGCAGAGGCGCACTAGCCAACTAGTACACCCACATTTCGCCGAGCTTAGTTCCGTCCCAGATGTGATAGGGGGCGAGCCTATCGCCATATCGGGCACAAATGCCCCTTATGTTTAACATAAAATGTATTTTGCTTTCTATGATGAATTATACCCCCGAAGGGGTAGGTAGAGGCGAACCGTCCACTGTCGCGTCGTGCAACTGATGCATCACATCACCCAAATCAGTTTACGCATATTAAGACATGCAACGTGCTACCGAATCTATGACAAGTTACTGCTCCGGTAGTGATTCCAAAACCGCTCAATCAACCATTGGAAGCGTGTTTTCGCTTTATTAATCCCACAATCGCGCTCAAAGTAATCCATCTCATTAACCCGGCAAATGTTCCCGCTGGAGCTCAAAAACACCATTGCCCCCAATCGATTGGCACTGGCCGAGACAAGACCGAAGTCACTTTGCAAAACAAAAGGCTAAGTCCCAAGAAAAAGTCCCAATTACGTTTCCCAGTGAGCAGCCCCCCTCGCCCCCCGCCAGCGGCCCCCGCGCGCCTCCCCCTCATCTCCCCGGCGACCGCACCCCCGCCCATACTCTTGTTCTCCCGTTTGGAGGTGCGGTGCTAGTTGTAGCGGAGCGTATTAAGATTTAATAAGCATTTTCTCATTGTTGTCTTTACGATTTAATTTCATCATCATCATCATCATCAGTCATAGAACGTCCACTGCTGAACATAGGCCTCCCCCAAAGATTAATAACGATTTAATTTATCTGTTATTAATTATGATACACACACAACACACTTTTTCTTCCTTTACCTTCCCTTATCCGACTTCTATGTGGGGTTGACGCAATCCATTTTTAAGCCTGTTTTAGACTGTAGTAGAATTTATTGCGATCGGCTGCACGTCTAACGTCAACTCCCTCTGGGGGCTTCAGTCCTGGGCAAATCGTGTTAGAAAACCGCGTTTCTGGGATTCGAATCCTGAACCGCCCTGTCCACAGTGCATATACACTGCCACCAGACAAAGTTTTTACACTGTCATTAAAGTAAAAAAAAAAAAAACATTGAAGTCATTGAAATTCAAGTAAAATTACAAAAGCTATTCTTAGTTTGTTCATGACAAATGTTTATTTTTGGAAACACATTTTTCCTAATGAATGATATTTTGGATCACGTAGAAAATGAAATATATAGTAATTAATTGCAATTATTTTATTTTGCATGTTACAACGCCGAGCGCTTGTTTCATAACACATAAACAAAACCTTATATTAAAACATCAGAAGCATACTCCACGCTGCACATAAGACCACACCTTTTCCCCAAAGAGTTTTATTGCGCTGTCCGAAGGAAGTAATTTTGTAGGTCCGACTTTTAGTTTTTAAGAAAGTTCATTTTCCTTAGCCCAGACACTTTTCCCCCATAGTACCTATATCCTAATCTGTTCGCTTCAATGTCTTTATTCGCGCGAACTAGAGGGAATTTTAAAAATTAAGTTTGTTCTAGTAAGTTCCTAAACAGCTTTTTGGAACTACATATCGGGCGGTTAGAGAATTTCCGGCTGGTTCAAGAAGCTGCGAAGAATGGAGAATTAGTTGAGCCAACTTTAAATAGGATGAGCTTAAAGCTTCATAGACTCATATACTGGTGCTTTAAAACACAAGCTTAAGCTTAGTTTAGGCTGCAGATCTTTACCGTCATTACCGTCCTTGAACAATACACAAAATTCCTAACAACCATCTCTTGTACCTGTCTAATGTAAATTAATGTGGAGATAAAAAAGAATTTATTAAATTATTAAGATGCTTTTTACGCTATTGTATGGATGTTTTACATTCACAATTTTTTCTTAGTTTAAGTTTTTTATAGTACCTAGTATAAACTATCACCATATGTATGTAAATGAAAGTTATTTATATAATTTCCCTAAAATCAATAGATTTAGACCAATTCTTCAATAGCTAAATATTTTTACCTGTATAATTTTTTTTTGTTTGACATATGTTTCAGACGTTATTATTGTTTGACGTTACGTTATTTAACGTCAAAACGTCAAAAATATGTTGCAATTAAAACCCGCCCTAATGAAATACCTGACAGTAATATAACAAACGGTTGAAACAATTCACGTTATCCCGAGTTTTGACGGCATTAAAAATAAGGAAATCTTATTTTGGTAATGTACCTAAGAGGTAATGAATACGTCAATTAGGAACGGGATTGTCCCAGCGTCTATCTGCCCAAAAAACCCTGATTAACCGTTTCGTTCCCGTATGAGTCGTCCGGTTATTCCGAATACTATGATAACATACTGTGATTACGCATCTAATCACAGTAATAATATAAGAGTTTGTGCTGTTTTTTTTTATAGCATCGACTGGCAAACGAGCAGATGGGTCACCTGATGGTAAGTGATCTCCACCACCCATAGACACCCAAGACCCAAAAAGAATCATAGGTGCGTTATCAACCTAAATGGAGGGAATAGAGGGAGAGGGAAAAGGGATTGGGAAAGGGAGGGGAGGGAAATCTCAATCACCGAACGAAACGCGACAGCAGGCTGTCACTTTACGTCGGTGTTCTCTGAGAGTGGTATCAAACCGGTCGAGCCGGCACATTCGTGCTGTAGACGTAACTGCCTACAGCTTGGCTCTGCTACTAAAAAATGTGTGTTTTACATAACATAAGCTCACGCCTGTATCCCCGAAAGAGTAAGCAGATGCGCCCTAGCGAACTAGAAAATCAGCTCGAAGTCTGGAATTGGTGCCCGAACGGCGATAGGCTCGCCCCCTATCACATTTGGGACGGAAATGAGCCTGGCGATATGTGGGTGCTCTATTTCGCCTCTGCCTACCCCTTATACCGGATGTTTCATAAAGTTGGTACCAATAACAATTGCACATACAGGGAGAACGATTTAAAGCGTAATTGTAAAGTTAAAAATTTTAATTGAACTTAATTTTTTAATGGATTATTAAGCATGGAAATCTTTGGGGGAGGCCTATGTTCAGCAGTGGACGTCCTATGGCTGATGATGATGATGATGATTATTAAGCATGGGAATTTTAAAGGCCACTTGTAGCTCCGCGATAAATCTCTATTTATCCCAGATCTTGATTTAAAGATAGAAGTTAGCTGTAGGATAAATCAAGATAAGTTGTAACTCTAGATTAGTAGGTAATAGCGCTGCAAGTCGCCCTAAAATCGGAATGTGATCTGTAAATACTCACTTTTAGCATAGGAATCGCTTAGTGTATACTAACAATGATTAGTTACTTACTAAAATCATGGTTTTATTTATTTATTTACACTTTATATACATGGAGTCTAAAGGCGGACCTAATGCTCTAAGCATTTTATTAAATCCAAAGTGATTCCTAAACTTGATTTAACTTACATCTCGTTCGTATATTTCAGAGATTTAAGATAAATCGATGACATGCAAGGCATTAAACAGTTTAGTCTTAAATCGTGTTTATTTTGAAATAAGTCAAATTCAATTCAAAATTAATTCCATTCATCATCCTTAATTAATAACGATTTAACCCGAATCTTGTTTTAAATACGAACGACATGTGGGCTAAATCGAGTTTAGGACTAAATCTTGATTAGTAATAGACCTGCAAGTCGCCCATAAAACATAACTAATAACAACTCAGGGGGGTTACACCTCCTCTTATAGCAGTATTATTATAATTTTACTTGTACCGATTCCCGTACAAAACAAAGGAAGAACGATTATAATAATACTGCTATAAGAGGTCGTGGTAACCCTGCAGTACACCGCACCGTTGATAAACCGCGAGTAAATATCGTCAGTTCACTTGTACTTTGTACATTTACTTTAAGTTGTACGAAATGTCCAAGTTACATAAAGAGCCAGTATTGCCAAATTATTCACTGTCGGTGACCCAGTTACAATGATCGGCCTGGTTCATGGCCGCGACGTCTGAGTTAAGGCTATGAACATGGTCGAAAGCAGAGAGGTTGCAAGCGCGGAAGCGTTTAACGATTTGCCACTTAAATTTTAAATAACAATCCGTAAACTTATTGTAACTTTAAATAACCTGGTCAATGTTGGTAAAATATAATAAACAAATCCATTGTCTGCCTGTGTATTAATAAACTTAAAATTTGAAGGGTATTCGTGTCGGATACCTATCGCGATTTTGCTTAGACACAAGATTTGCCCGAAACTGGATTTCCCAGAGAAGATTCATGTTAGGAATTTGTGCCCGATATGGCGATAGGCTCGCCCCCTATCACATCTGAGACGGAACTAAGCTCGGCGAAATATCGGTGTACTAGTTAGTTACAGTTAGGCAGAGGTGCACTAGCGAACTCGCTAGTGCACCTCTGCATACCTCTTCGGGGATACAGGCGTGAGCTTATGTTATGTTAGGATGCATTCGACCGTCTACTACTACACTTAGTATTTTCTGCGAAATGATTCAAAAATGTGTTGAACATTTCTTAATTAGTATTTTGGACCATTAATTGATTAATTAATTAGACCATTCGTTCATATGTGGTAGAACACCATGACGTGTGGGTCACATGCTTTGTTTCATTAATTACGATATCCATATATTGCTTATCGATATTTTATTATTTTGCGCTATTACAATCTTATCTCTGTTTAAAAGCTATTGCTTGTACGCGTAGTTTTTACATTAATTTGCTTGTTTCAATACATTGATAATATAATATAACCTTTACAGCGTTCTTGTTCTTCTTCGAACGCGATACAACTACACCACGATAAATTAAATATTATAAACCCGCTTCCGCGTCCGCTCGTCTCCCCAACATAACCGCACCGCTACATTGTTGGCAATAAGCTTTATTCCGTTCTCGTATTATGAATTCGGGCGTTCATTTTGTCGCATTTCCCGTGATTTGTACTCATATCCTTAATGGATATTACTTTTGTATTCTCTTGTTGCTTACATTTTTTTGTGGATATTAATTAATGTTGGCGAGTCGTGCCCATGCGGTGAATATAAAAAAAGTATACCTCTACAGGATATACAGTACGCAGGTAATTTGTATACAACGTGGCTTTGTTATCTGTTGGGATAAATAATAAATAACACCCAACAGTCACATACATAGTCCCAACCCCACACTAAGATCGAGTCTTGTGTCGTGGGTATCAGGAACTACGAGAGACTTTCGGTCTCACAGCACCAAGACCCGAAACAAATATCTGTAGGCCATACAAACATTTGCCTCGGTGCAGGGATCGAACCCGCGGCCTCGCTTCACAGCCGGCTACTCGCCCGCTGCGCCACGGAGCTTGTCGATACAATAATAAATTAATAACACTATAATGCTACTACCAGTTGGAAGCGGCCTGCATCCAGCGACTTCTGAATCTTTGGGGGAGGCCTATGTTCAGCAGTGGACGCCCTATGGCTGATGATGATGATGATGATGATGATAATGCTACTACACTGGGACTGCCTTGGTGGCGTAGTTGTATTGCGATACGACTATCGTCCTGAGGTCTCGGGTTCGATCCCCGGGCCGGGCGAAGTGATTTTAGATATTTCCGTATCAGCACCTAGTCTGGAATTTGTAATTTTTTTTAACGCATATTGTAGTGGGATATTAATATGATGGAAGAAATTAATATTTTATGGACCCTGATGATAACAAGTGTAGTCTAATAAATGAATTGTGAAAGAAGTGAAGTCGAGAGATACGATTATATCAATGTTTCCTCAGTAGCATACACGTAACACATAACATAAGCTCACGCCTGTATCCCCGAAGGGGTAGGTAGAGGTGCACTAGCGAACTAGAACACCCACATTTCGCCGAGCTTTGTTCCGTCCCAGATGTGATAGGGGGCGAGCCTATCGCCATATAGGGCACAAATTCCAGACTCCGGGCTGATATGGAAAAATCCAATATCACTTTGCCCGACCCGGAGATCGAACCCGAGACCTCAGAACCGTAGTCGTAATGTTATACCACCACGCCACCGAGGCAGTTCCTCAGTAGGTACGTGCTAATCCGCGGTTAGTCATAATGGTTTATTATAAACCGGTTGTAGTTAGTGGACAAATAGAGTTGTGGCTATAATAACAGCAGAAGTAGTTCAAGAGCAGGCGCGGTTATCTCACCAAATGTGTTTGAACGTGGTTCCGTCCCAGACTTTAACAGGCAAGCTAGTAACTTTTGGAATATATACGTTACTAAACTTACTAGCTAGCCCGGTGCCTTTTTTTGCGCTCAGTTCATACATTCATATGTTGAAAGCATATCTCATGCTCACGCCCACCTCGCTGTATGCAAAACTGCGTGGCGAAAAATAGAAACGATTCCGCTTCGTTTTAGGACCATCAGTCTGCATAACACCAAACCCCTGTGACGAATACTGTCCCAGGCGAATCATGTTAGAAAAACAGCTTTACTCGACCCGAGATTTGAATCCAATACTTCCCGGCCTACAGACGTTGCCTCTAGACAAAGCACTTTTCAAATCCGTTCTGGGAGGGGCCTACAAATTAATTCCTGACACCGCCTCTGTAGATAACGTAAGTAAAGCGTGTTATCACTACTGATAACGTTACATCGAAACTCAAGTGAATTTTGTTTGATGTGTACCGAATTTGACGAATCCATCACGAGTGTCGAACCTGACGAGCTGATATTTGTTGTGTAGACATAACTGTAGGAGGACACAAGTGGAGGAATAAACGGGAGGCCTTTGCCCACCAGTGGGACACGATGTAGGCTGAGAAAAAAAAAGACAACTGTGTAAATGGCCCTCACTCAAAGTGGATTCAGCTTACGATTACTCCTCTTATTACCAAATTAGACGGCAGCAGCGATAGCTCAGTTGGGAATGGTGCGGACTGCCGAGACGAGTGTCAGAGGTTCGAGACCAAGCCCCAAAAGAGCATACACCTCTGACTTTTCTGTTAAGTGTATTTTCATTGTGAATTATCACTTGCTTTAACAAAATTCTTCACAAGAATTTCGAAGGTATGTGAAGTCTACCAATCCGCATTAGGCCAGCGAGGTAGACTAAGGCCTATCCCCTCTCATTGGTAGAGGAGTCCCGTGCCCAGCAGTGGGACATTAATATTACAGGGTTAATATTAAATATATTATAATATATTTAGGGTAAATAATAATTAGAAGACGGGCCCCCTAGAGGCGATTGACCTCCCTCCCCCAATTGTTTGGGCCGGATAGTCTCGTTGACGCGGCTATTAAAATCTTTATTGTTTCTTTTCCTTCGAGGCAGACAATGAGATGGATCAATGGTAACTGATCTCCACCGTCAATAGACACCCAAAGCGCTAAAAGATTCTTTAGTATCTGAAATCGAATCTCAGCGTAGAGCTGAACATGCAACACCGCCAAACCTAAATAATAGAGATTGCATATTAATTGAAATCAGTTCATAACATCGAGCCAAACTTCACTTGTTTTTTCAACTGTTAGCTTGAAACTAAGTTATTGAAAATAATTAGTTTTTAAACTAGAAACAAAGTATTAAAGATTAATTATATGCAAATACGTCGAATCGTGTTTGATCGGTTGTTTTAGCTTTTATAATACTAGTTGTGGCTCGCTGCTCCGCTTCCGTGACTGTTATAAAAGACTTATCTTTTCGACCGACTTCCAAAAAGTAGAAGGTCCTCAATTCGTCTGTTTTTTTATGTATATTACGCGATATCTCCGTCGGATGTAGACCGATTTTCAAAATTTTGTTCGATAGAGTTTTTCAAGGGTGGTCCTATATAAATTTGGTCACGATCGGATTTGAAGTCGGTCCGTTCAGTCGTGATTATGCCAAGATGAAATGCAGATGTTACTCTGGTACAGTGTTTTTAATAGTGAACTTATTTTATAACATAACATAACATAAGCTCACGTCTGTATCCCCGAAGGGGTAGGCAGATGTGCACTAGCAAACTAGAACACCCACATTTTGCCGAGCTTAGTTCCGTCCCAGATGTGATAGGGGGCGAGCCCATCGCCATATCGGGCAAAAATTCCAGACTCCGGGCTGATATGGAAAATCCAATATCACTTTGCCCGACCCGGGGATCGACCCCGAGACATTTATTTTAGTTTTAGAGTAATGTAAATGTAAATAACCGTATTTGGGGAACTGATTTATTTCATACAAATTATTTAACTTAGTCGCTAGAGAAATGTGTTAAAAAACTCATTATTGTCAAGCTACAGATCTGTCTATAACTAAAAACAAGTAAAAAGATTAAAAGCTGTCATGTTTATATATCTTTGGAGTAAACTCTATCGAGCACAAAAATAATCTTGAAAATCAGTCCATATATCAGGGATACATACTTACATAAAAACCGCCGAATTGAGAACCTCTTAGTTTGAAGTTCAGATAAGGGAAGTTTGAAGCCAAACACTACAGTGCACTATAAATATAGTTGTCACGTATGTTCGTCTAAATTCACCGCGTTGATAAGATAAGCGTTGATAACAGCAGGTCGCACCACTCGCACACCAAGGTTCCGTGCAATCACAACCATCCGGCATGATGCAAAATCATTACACATATCAAATGAAACTACACATAACATAAGCTCACGCCTGTATCCCCGAAGGGGTAGGCAGAGGCGTGCTAGCGAACTAGAACACCCACATTTCGCCGAGCTTAGTTCCGTCCCAGATGTGATAGGGGGCGAGCCTATCGCCATATCGGGCACAAATTCCAGACTTCGGGCTGATATGGAAAAATCCAATATCACTTTGCCCGACCCGGGGATCGAACCCGAGACCTCAGAACCGTGGTCGTACCGAAATACCACCACGCCACCGAGGCAGTCTAAAGTCTAAAGTCTAAGGCAAATGAAACTAAATTGTCTAATATCAACTAAGACTGTTAGCAGAGTGTATTTAGACTTTGCTCGGATGTTGAACTGTTTTGGCTGAGGTAAAATTAAATAGTCACGGGTGGCTCGGCCTCCGATGGCCCATACGCTTATGTAACATATTATGTATGTACGTGCCGCCTCCGCCGGGTTAAGGACTTGGCATGACTAGGAAAAAACCTGTATAATGTATGGAAAGAAACCAAACTGCCTCGGTGGCGTGGTTGATTTCGGTAAGACTACTGACCTAAGGTCTCGTGTTTGATCCCCGGGTCGGGCAGTGATATTGGATTTTCCATATCATTCCGGAATTGGAGTTTGCGCCCGATATGGCGATAGGCTCGTCCCCTATCAAATCTGGTACGGAACTAAGCTCGGCGAAATGTGAGTGTACTAGTTGGCTAGTACGCATCTGCCTACCCTTTCGGGGATACAGGCGTGAGCTTATGAATGTATGTAAGAAACCAAAATGGCGACTTCGGGACAGGTAGATCCCAGTAATATAGCAGTTAGGCATCTTCTTCACAATCCAACAAATCTCCACAAAGTAAACACGATTTTTTGTAGTTATGCTAAGTTAATTTTCTTTTGTTATTGTTTTTTACACAACTCTGGGAATCAAACCCAGGACTTCGGTTTCAAGTAAGTAAGTTTATAGATCACATTTAAGTCTGATCAAACTAGTTTTATTACAATTAACGTGAACTTAAAAAACCATTGTCTAACTTATCGTACAAAAAAATAATTCAAGCATAAAATTTGTAATTTCTTTTAAAAAAAATTATGGGTAAAGTTTTTGGCAAAAAAGAAGGGGGAAAATAAAATCTTAATACTCGGATGTTAATAATAGAATAACGCGAATAATTCAGTAACGTATACTTAAATTTATTTGTTATACGTTTATTTATTGCACACGTAGTTGTTAAGAGCCATTTCACAAAATTCGACTGCTCCAGAATAGGTAAAAAAACACCCGAGTCGCGTACGAATAGAAAAAAATGCAGATAAGAGATCATGGCGCGACTAAAACATTTTGATACTTTTGCATCTCACTAAACTCGAGTCATCCGAATTTTAATTTTATTATTTATCATAATAATATAAGTATTCTAAACTATTATATATAATATGTAGATGTATACTAAAACAAGCCAGTCTTATTACAACATAGTGTAATATCAAATTTAAAAAAATCAAATTAAATTTATATAAATTATCCCGTAAAGGCATCGATATATTATTATCCTAGATGCACAGTTGACGCTCGGAAAATGGGACAGCAAAGGAGTGCTTTTGCCTACTTCTTTTGCCTACAGTCGGACGCCGATAGAATTCTAAATTTCAAATTTCAAATTTAAGAACGCTTGCTCATGTCAATTAAAAAGCTACTTTATAACATACGCATAGTTATATTTGTGTTGATTGAGTTTGAACTTGTGATCTTTTTCTTTCTTTTGTTCCTGAGACCACTTTTTAGGAGGATATTTGCAAAGAACTGTGCATCTATGGTATATTATATTGATGCGTAAAGGCATTGACAAAATTAGGTTCAATTTTTATGTTTTAACTTTACTATTACGCTTTTAATTGTTCTTGATACGAACTTTCTTAAACTATATACCGCATTTATATCACCATTATTATTATTACATCTTCGTGTTTTCGAAATAGATGAAGCTATTTGCAGGCGTCCCATTGCTTGAACTAAAAATTAATACTATTTGTGAAACAACAAAACTAACTATTCTAATAATACTTCATCGTGAGGGCGCTAATAATAGTAAATATAAGTCAATTAGTTTTTACTTGCAGCTCCACATGCTTAAAATTGTAATATTGAAGGGAAAAGTTTATTATTTGTCGATCTGATCTATCATTTTAATTTGAATATTCTACATGCGCATGTGGCACAGCGGGCGAGTAGCCGGCTGTGAAACGTGAGATCTCGGGTTCGATTCCCCCACCGAGACAAATCTCTGTGTGGCCCATTCATTCATTTCGGGTCTGGGTGTTGTGAGACCAAAAGTCTCTCGTAGTTTCTAATACTCACGACACAAGACTCGATCTTAGTGTGGGGTAAGGACTATGTGTGTGACTGTTGGGTGTATTTATTTATTTATTTATTGAGAGAGAATCCCTTTAGTCCTAAAAAATACGTGTGTGGAGCCGCGGGTAAAAGCTAGTATTATATATTTTATTTATATAGATTACTAGCTGCCAAATAATACAACGCAATAATACGACCACTTTTTTAGTTATGACACCAGATCCGTCGTTGTGTGTGGGACACAACAAAAAAAAATATGACAGAATATGTCGCACTAAGGATCAAATACAAAAAAATCAAAATTTCAAACTTTATTTTATCCCTTTTCAAGGTAAAAAATTTCACAACCACTGTCTGATCTTAGGGCTAAAGGTATCCTCATACCAACTTGCATCAAAAACAGTTTGATCAGCGGTATCTGAATTCCTATACATACTTTCATCCCATATTTTATGCCTTTAGGGGTTGAAATAAACTCTATTGAGTCCCTAGGGTCGAAGGTACCCTTATTTTACCAAAATCTATTACGCGGGGTTTTATCCCATTAGGGGTTGATTTAAAAAATAAGGAGACTTTGTGTTAATCCAGGATGTCAGCAACCCCCATACTAAATATCATCAAAATCTATTTGGTCGTTTTTGCGTGAAAGAGTACCAAACATACACACACACATACACTTACACTAAGTTTCGCATTTATATTACTTCGATGATGATTATAATAAAAACTGAAAACCGACTTCAAAAACGAACAATTAAAATGTCTTCAATTCTTAAATCGCGTTTCAGTTTTTGTTAAACTTTAATTATTATTTATCTATTTTTAGTGTAATATTGAGATAATTATCCAACAACTCTTAATAGTTAAGGAGTTATATTTTACATCATCAGCTCAGCAACATGAGATGATGAGTACCAGACGCAAATACCAATATAGTTTTAGAAAATATATAAAACACACTATGGGTCCCTATAAAATTTGATGGTTACCCTCGATTTTTCTAGGATCCCATCATCAGATCCTGATTTGGTGCCAATGGGACCACCTGGGAAGTATACCTACCCTTTTCAACAAAAAACTAATTTCACAAATTGGCCTAGGCGTCTTCGAATAATCGGGGAACATACATAAAAAAGACTCCGACGAATTGTTAACTTCCTCCTTTTTTTGAAGTCGGTTAATAAAATGCAATTACAGTACAATGAGGTACAATAATTAAAATTATATAACGTAATAAAAAAAATAAACTCTCATGGATCAAAACTTGTCAGTTGTGGTATATTTTGTAATTACGAATTCTATAGTGTTCGGGAGCAGCGCGAAAATAATCGACACAGGTCCTGCTTCGACGAGCGCTGGCGCGCGACTGATTTCCGAACGCAAATTCATTGCAATTTTGTGCGATGTATTTTTTGTAATAAAAAAGTTATTAATAAAAATATTTCCATTTGACCTACAAAATTAGGTTGTTTATGAAACAAAGTTTATTTTGGTACAAATCGTTTCTTGTAATTTGCTTTTCTTCCTTGCAAAAACTCGCGATACACTTCGAATATAAATCGTAAAAATCGTCACAGTCTTAATTTTTTTTACAATTAGTGTGATTAAATATCGATATTCTGATTACCAAACGTCAACAGTTTTATATGCCTGATATCTAGGATTTTTCTCAAGTCCATTTAATGACTTTTATTAAGAGAATTAGGAGCCTGAAGATGACCTGTTTCGTTATTTTCAAGAAACAAGGTACGGGAGATTAATCGCTACTAAAAAATCAAAGTAGTATTAGTAAATGTTTTGTACAATACGTCAACAAAAAGAATCGATCTATATTTTGAATGTATTTAATGGCATTCAACCCGTTCTTATCATGGTAAATTAGGCGCTCAAAATCTTGGAAATCTCGCATAAAATGTGAAATGCCTCTTAAATAGTCACGGGCGGCTCGGCCTCCGGTGGCACATACGCTTATGTAACATATATATGTGCCGCCTCCCACGGGTAGGAGCTTCTGATATGGGAATACCCTCGTTTGCGATATTATAAGGGGCGGGAAATTGTCACAATATAAAGTATCAACTAGCAGCTTTACTTGGTCATCAGCAACTCCAACCCTTACGGTTAATGGATAATCCAATGGTTATCGTACAATAAGTTAATTTATATAGGCAATATTGCTTGATGTGGGACCAATCATTTATATATTTTTGAAGTTATTATGTACATGCATACATATGCTTATGCCTGTATCCCTGAAGGGGTAGGCAAAAGCGAACTAGAATACCCACATTTCACCGAGCTCACTTCCGTACCAAATGTCATGAGGGGCGAGTCTATCGCTAGAAGTTATTATGTTTTTCTAAATTGTCAAAATTTGTCTACGTACCTGTAGCGTAGATATCGCGTAACAAACAAATATAGAGACGTTGAAATAAAACTATTTTTACGGATTCTATCACGGGCCGGACCACGAAGGCTGCAAAGCTTTCGAAACGTCGGGCATAAAAATTAAAACCAAATCGTGATAGAATCCGTAAAAATAGCTTTATTTCAATGAGTAACATTCGCGTACACAAGAAATCATTAAATATAGAGACGAATTAAAAAGTAATCATTGTAATTCGGTTGAAACGAACCCTCTAATTGCAGTCACTATGCCGGCCTCTAGAGTTCAGTGTAACTGTACATAATGCGGAATGTCATCAGCGATTAGTGACGTTAATAGCTTGTTATCTCGGAACCTTGAGTATTGCATTAGAACACTCATATGCTTATATCATAAAAACATACATAACAGATAACTAATTATGTTTTTGTAATGTACGACATTATTAAGCCGCGTCTTTTACACATGTTTTTTGAAACGAAACACTAAAAACATCTACACAAAACAAGGGTTTTCATTGTCTAATGCTCATACAACAATGGACCATAGACAAATGTAGTAATACCATATTTTGTGTAGGTGTTTTGTGTAATGTTTTAAAGAAAGAGTTTTAGAGACATGGATTAATGGCGCGTACACCGCACATTTATTTATAGATAGACGTTTTGAAACATTTTGCGCCAACCACCGAACCAAAAAGTATATGTCTAATGGCGCTTACACACCGGGCTGAACGAAGGTGAACGAATCATGCCTGTTTCGTTTACACAACAGCGAAAGTTTGTTTGTGTGAACGCAACAGATATATATTCTTTCGCCTTCGTTCCGCCGGTGTGTAAGCGCCATTAGACATACACTTTTTGGTTCGGTGGTTGGCGCAAAATGCTTCAAAACGTCTTTCTATAAATAAATGCCTCGGTGGCGTAGTTGTATTTCGGTACGACTACCGCCTTGAAGTCTCGGGTTCGTCCCCGGGACGGGCTTAGTGATATTGGGTAAAGAAACAAACTCAGTGAGGACTGGGAATCTTTAAATCGAACTTAGACTTATACGGAACCATTTTTTACAAAATAATTACACGTTTAAAAACTTAACTGACCGACTTCCAATTTACCGATCGTATATCGTACCTTGAAATAAGCTCTATCGAACACGAAAATAATTTTGAATATCGGTCCACATTTGGCGGAGATATCGAGTAAGTATCGAGAGAGATATCGAGAAAAAAAATACCGACGAAAAGACCTCCTTTTTGGGAAGTCGGCCGAAAAACAGACTGACAGATTAACTAAGCAAAGATTTTCTTGTAAAAAAAGACTCGGACTAAGTCGAAATTTGATTTAAAATTTCCGAAACCTCACTGAAATCGTTTCTTTGACTTGGACTTAGTCGAAGTTCGCTCTATAGACCTCAGCCTTAGACCATGAGGTCTGGAGTTTGCATTTTGTATCCCAAGTCAGGCAATTTCAATTTGTGTTATGGTTTATAGACAGCCTTCGTGGACAGTGGGCGAGTAGCCGGCTGTGAAGCGAGAAGCGGCGGCTTCCATTCCCGCATTGAAACAAATGTTTGTGTGTCCCACAGATATTTGTTTCAAGTCTGGGTGTTGTGAGACCGTGCGTCTCTTATAGTCTGTGACACCCACGATACAGGTTATACCTAGTGTGGGGTCAGGACTAGGTGTGTGACTGTTGCGTGTATTTATTTATTATTATTTATTTTCCAATTCGATAAATCACGCACAAGTTGCCATGTTTACCTCAATAACACTTCCAATGTCCCGTTATTTACCCTCCACCGCACAAAACCACTGCTTAATTAAATGTCCATCAATATTATTTGCGCAAACATTAATATATTAAAGTTCCTCGCATTGTCGACATGAAGGAATGGCGCACAAACAATTTCAAACAAAACAATCCATGATAGAAGCAATTAATATAATAAAACCTTCATTTAGGCCAAACTGCCGAGCGGTGGCGGCGAACGCACAAAAATACATCGTTCTCGTTCGCTCGCACGCCGGTCCCGCTATCTGTCCTCGTCGCACGATCGAAATACCGTAAGCGAGAGGCACGGTGGGCGGGCGCGGTGGGTATTTTTTCACGGTTAGATAACGGCCCAAACGGTTCGCATCTAGGCGCCTTTCCGCATAACGATGTTGACTTTTGGCGACTATAAAGAACCTTGTCGTGTTTTTATTCGCGACTCTACATGCCGATTAGTCTGATTGGAAACCTAATTGAAAGAAATGAATTACCTTTTTCTAAAGCGATGGACTTGTTGGAATATCAGTCGCAGCTGTAATTTAAAAAATCATCTTTTAGCATATAATTTATTGTATTTAGGTAGGTATGTCTTTTTCTAAAAATTAATCGTTATAACTGTGAGGTGAGTGTTGATAATTGATTAAAGCAAAATAATAATGCAAAACATAATATTTTCAAACTATTTTAAGTTTTATACAGATAGTTAAATTTATATCGCACACAGACTAATACTAACATAACATAAGCTCACGCCTGTATCCCCGAAGGGGTAGGCAGAGGCGCACTAGCGAACTAGAACACCCACATTTCGCCGAGCTCAGTTCCGTCCCAGATGTGATAGGGGGCGAGCCTATCGCCATATCGGGCACAAATTCCAGACTCCGGGCTGATATGGAAAAATCCAATATCACTTTGCCCGACCCGGGGATCGAACCCGAGACCTCAGAACCGTAGTCGTACCGAAATACCACCACGCCAACCGAGGCAGTCTAATACTAAGCAACCTAAACATTTTTTTTTCAAGAGACAAGAAAAACATTTATTTATTTATCTCAATAAAATTACTACAACAACTTTCTATATTTACAATTTAAATAATATATTATACTGTATAATTATATAATATACATATCGCATACCTAGATCGATACTCAATTCTTGTTGAGATACATTTTTCTGGTCTCCTGAAAAAAAACTTTTTGGAGTTTGATTGATCTAGGTGTACGATATATTAATATAAATACCAATCTACATTAAGGCAATATGGAACACAGTTAAAAAAGGTCCCACTGTCATAAACACAGATAAATTAGCAATAATAGCTAATTTTTATAATTCTTAAGGTCATGTCGGCTCTGGACAGGAGTCATTTTGGTTTTTGCCATAGTGTTTATTTTTCATTTTTGTAATCTTTTTTATTTATGCTTTGCTCGACTCCCTCGGTGGCGTGGTTGTGTTTCGATACGACTACCTTCCTGAGGTCTCGGATTCAATCCCCGGGTCGGGCAAAGTGACATTGGATTTTTCCATATCAGCCCGGAGTCTGGAATTTGTGCCCGATATGGCGATAGGCTCGCCCACTATCATATCTGGGACGGAACTAAGCTCGGCGAAATGTGGGTGTATTAGTTCGCTAGTGCGCCTCTACCTACCCGTTCGGGGATACAGGCGTGAGCTTATGTTATGTTTTTTTTTATTTTTAAGTCTTCCTTTTATATGTGGAATAAACTGATTTTCTTTCTTTCTAATTTATCTGTACTCTAATTGGGTATGATTATGATTTGTAGAAACTTTGCTGGCTCATCACAATTAATGATTTAAGTTACCTACATTAAGCTATTGTTTGTATGTTTCCCTTAAAAACGAGTAAAATAAATATAAATAAAATAATTTTATAGAGCTTATAAAGAGGCGTGTAAATAAAGTAAATGCGGTTTGTTATACGTTAAAAATACCACCGAGTATCAAATTAACTCAACGCAATAGTACAACGATACCTACAGTGTTATTTCCTCAAACGCGCCATTTTAGTTGTTTTTTTACTAAGCGCATTAATCATCAGCACTTGACCGTGGTTGGCCGGCCACTATTCGTCACATAACATAATTGGTTGGTTTTTGAATTAATTTTTTACTTAGATACACGGGCACCGCCTCGTGACCTTCGTTATTTAATCGTTTCTACATCCTGTTCTGATATTTTACATATGGATTGTTTTGCCAACCGCATGTGGCTGAACGTTCAAGTTTCCTTGTGCATTTATAGACAATAGAAAACAATTTTGTTTATGCAATCGATGTTGCACTTTATTCAATTTAATCGATTATAAAATTAATTAAATCGATAATTCAAATATTTATGTACTAATTTGTCCACTAGGGACACTTGTTCACGTTACTGAATCCATCGGAAAAACCCTCTGAGAAGAATCCATTTTGCGCGGAAGACCGACCAACTTACGAGTACTATTCGAAATTCTAAAATCAAATTCAAAAATAATTTAATCAGAATCGTGTGATGCGGCTCACCACGCAAGTTTCGCTTGCATTGTTGACGTGAGCCCTACACAGGTGTGTCTGCGCGGACGGGTGTACGGCAGAAACCCAATCCCCGAGACAAGGCCGCGCCCTTGTTCCAATAGTCCGGAGCGCCAATACCTTCAAATGTATGTAATTACATATCTAATTTACATCTAGCTTTGATATTGATGAATTTTATCGCAGACTCTTTGCTACAGACAGAGATTCAAGTCTCGGACAGAAACCGGTTTACTTAAATGGTTGATTCTCGACTCGAAGTGCCAATATTTTGAATTGGCTTGAATCTTGTCTTTGGTCTGAGTATTATTATTCGAGTCTTTAGTTAAGTGTAAACTGTGACCGTACTGTGGTTTGAGCGACAAACTACTACCATGAGAGGCCTTCGTCTCCACAGGAGTCATGGACAGATTTGCAAATAGTGTCTCCTAATGCAGTAACGTCACATGGTTTCACTAGGATAATTTGGACCGTGTTACGCAGAAATGATCCAACCCACAAAAATATTTTAAAAAATGATGACGCCAATATGGTCTATTAATGGTTTAGAACATGCTGGCATCAATAACAATTTTTTTATTTTTTGTGGGTTGGATCATTTCTGCGTAACACGGTCCAATTATACCACCATTATTATTATTTCAGCCTATCGCCGTCCACTGCTGGACATACTACTCCCATACGTGCATAAATTACCAATGTCTTGTCTTTCTAGTAAATATTGTCGGTGGTGATCGCTTATCATCAGAGGACTGATGTATCTGTTCACATAAATATTAACGAAACGAAAATGACATGGCAAAATACATATTTAAATTACCTGGCCTCACAAACCTTATTTTTACAGCCAATACACCATAGACAAGATAAACTCGTTCCCTAATCGTCCAAAGTATAGCGAAGTCCAGTCTCCTTGCCGGAAACCCACCAGCGACAACATTACACTAAACAGCAAAGACTTCTATGTATACTACTAGACTGGCTGTTCGGTACATAGAATGTGCGCACTAAGTCTCTGTTAATAGACCTCTACTCACTATACAAATCTGCTCTTTTCCTTAGCCGTGAAACGTCAAACACTCGCCGTCATGTGCCACAATTTTACTGCGAAACAGCTTGTCTAGTAAATACATAGAAGTCTTTGCTAATCAGCGACACATCTCACCCCCACAGAGTAACACAGGATAAAAAAAAGAAAATTATTGGCCGACTTCCACAAAAGAAGGAGGTCCTCAATTCGTTTGTATTTTTTTATGTATGTTACTCGATATCTCCGCCAAATGTTGACCTATTTTCAAAATTCTTTTTGTATTCGATAGAGCTTCTTTTAAGGGTCCCATATAAATTTGGCCACGATCGGATTTGAAGTCAGTCCTTTAAGTTTTTAAACTTGTGATTATTTTTACAGCCAATAGACCAAAGCTAAACTCGTTCCCCAATCGTCCAAAGTACATTGGTATAAACGCATGATGATGTACCATGTACCGAGTCCGTGTACCGCGGCCGTGGCTGCATGGCGAGTTTCTCTAGTCCGGGCCGGTTTGTGCGGAAACAGGTGTTCTGCCGTCTGTGCGTTTGTAGATAACCGATAACCGCTATTAATAATTTAACTTTTAATTAAAAAATGTGTATTTCGATGTGGAAATTTTATTTTTGTTTTCAAGTTCGTTTAACTATTTGTTGAAGTTAAGGCCAGTTTTCGCTCATGTTTTCTCGAAACTCTATACAAACATCTACACAAAACAATGTTTCGGTTTCAATATATTTTCTCCTGCTTTTAGAACTATGAAACACTTCAAAATATTTTGTAACCATTGGGTAAATTGTGTGAATAAATCGCAGAACGTAGAATAGAATATTGTTTGCTATTATCTCCCTCCAGCGTGGGGTCCGCGGAATATATATATATATAAATATATATTTCCCAAGCATATTGCAGATTCGGCTTAGTTTTGCGACCGGCTGCCTTCCTGACTTTAACTTTACTTTTGAGTATTCAGTTTTGGACAAATCTTTGAAAAAACGCATTGCTCGACCCCGGATTTGAATCCAAGACTTCTCGGTCCATAACCCGTATACTGCCATTAAGAAGACAACAACGTATAATAACGTGCATTTAATCTCTCCTACAAAACATAGAATAATCTAGGCATCAGGCTGGTTGTATCATGTGATAAAAAGCTTAACACGTCGGTACCTAGCTGATATGATAACAGAGGGGATTAATATGTTCGTGTTTAGAGTGGCCTTGTGTATCCACTGAGTATTCTGGCGGAAAGTTATCTATATATTATTCTATATGTTATAGCAGAGACTGGCAAATGAGCAGATGGGTCACCTGATGGTAAATAATCTCCACCGCCCATAGACACCCAAGACATAAAAAGAATCATGGGTGCGTTGTCAACCTAAATCGAGGGAATGGAAGAGAAGGGAAAAGGGATTGGGAGAGGGAGGGGGAATTGGGCCACCGGAAACCTGACTCACCGTATGAAACGCGACAGCAAGCTGCCACTTTACGTCGGTTTTCTGTGAGACAGTGGTATCAAACCGGTCGAGCCGGCTCACGTTGTATACGTAACTGTGATCAGCGTGACTCTACCACTAAAAAATATAGAGTTTAAACGACTATACATCATTTACCGCCGAATGTTCATACACTTAAGGTGGCCTTATGTCTTTTAAGGCCGCCTTATCTGTCAAAATTGTATGGCGAAAATCAATATAAGAAGCCGTTAAAGTTGAGCAGCGTTTGACCATTCGGGCGTTAGCCACCAAAAATAATCCAATATTTAAATTCTCAGCATCATGCTCTATAAGTAAAAATGTGTTGAAAATGTCAAAATGCCTTCTATTATAATCTCCGATCAGACAAAACGTCTGACCGCCGACCCTCTAAAAAAGAGGTTTCAAGATTCACCACACTGACACAATGCGCATGTGTGTTTAGATTGTAATAGTCTTATTATGTTCATAAACTATTTCGAAGTTTGTTTGTTTTTCTAAAGATGCTATTTCAGCCTGTCTACCTCAGGAATAAAATACACCCAACAGTCGCATACATAGTCCTGACCACACGCTGAGCTTAACCTGACTTGTGGGTATCAGAAATTACGAGATAATTTCGGTCTCGCAACACCCAGACCAGAAACAAATCTGTGGGTCAAACATTTGTCTCGTCGCGGGAATGGAACCCGCGGCTTCTCGCTTCACACTCGCCCGCTGTGGCGCCGTGGCTGTTGAATGTTATTATCATTTTTAAAATCCACTATACATCTTCCTATTATAAACATGATTAAGCCATGAAAAGCTTGTATCATAATTATAACAGAAAATAGTCATAGACATCCATCCACCTTGAATAAAATTAATAAATTGAGAATAAAATTGTCAATATAATCACGTAGCATGAAATGTCCGGAAAAGATCTAGTATTATCTAGTACCGACCCAAGGTCTACTATAGACAAGGCGATCGATAAGTTTCCGCGATTTCAACCTGTCCAAATGACAAACAATGGACGCATCAATGCAATTACAAGTTGTAAAGCTGTGTCCACAAACGGGCTATTTTATTTGCGTTTTTTTTTTCTATCCTATTTTTGAGTGGTAAAGCCACGCTGTAACAGTAACGTCTACAGCACGAATGGGTCCGGCCGGCTCGACCGGGCAGATACTACTGTTTCATAAAAAACCGACGTAAAGTGGCAATTTGCTGTCGCGTTTCGTTCGGCGAGTGAGATTTCCGGTGGCTCATTCTTTGTTTAACATAATTCAATAAATAATAATAATAAATACACCCATCAGTCACATACATAGTCCTGACCCCACACTAGGTAACACCTGTATCGTGGGTGTCAGAAACTATGAGAGACTTTCGGTCTCACAACACCCAGACTTGAAACCATTATCTGTGGGCCAAACAAACATTTGTCTCAATGCGGCGGGAATCGAACTCGCTGCCTCTCGCTTCACAGCCGGTTACTCGCCCGCTGCGCCACGGTGGCTGTCATTAAAATTAAAAAGTCGATTATGACACCGACATGGACTTGTGTGTGTGATGATTTTGGACATAGTAACGTGTTAAACGGTGTCTAAACTAAGCTGAATATGCTAAGTTGTCGCGAGGTCGCATTGTCGCATTGTCGCAGTGTCGCGCGACATTAGCCAACACTCGCACGTCACTAACAAGCTCGCGACATGATTAACGAACGCTAATTGTCACTCACACATGCATCACAAATATAGGACATGATAATGGAACTTTTTTGCCAATATTAAACTGTTTTAGACGAGTGTTTTGTTAGTCAGGGACATTGTATTGAGTACTTGGTCGTTGTAATCTAGACCTTTTGTTTTCAAGTTAGTTTACATTAAATAACTTTGTACAAATCAGATATATTCTAGTTTCTCGCTTTCTTTTATAACAGCAGCGGAAGTGGGCTGTGGACCGTGATATTCTGGTTTCGATTCCCGGGTGGAGTAAATTATGTTTTCTTCAATTTTATCAAAACTGAATTCAGCAGAGATTTACTTCAGGCAAGCGGCCGATCATTAAAACTTTTGGAAACATGTGTCTACCCCAACTAGATATTTAGACTTCACAATAAATATTTACAACATTCAATAAAATGTAACCTATGATCTGAACAACAAACGTTAGGTTTTAACACCTAGCCAATTAGTGCTTATAAACTGAATTAACACAATATTAACAAACACCAGTGGCGTAAATTACATAAATTGTTTGTTAACAGTATGAACGTTTACCTATTAATAACTGTAACATTTTCGACCGACTTTCAAAAAAGAGAAGGTCCTCAATTCGTCTGTATTTTTTAAAGTGGTAGAGCCACGCTGTAGACAGTAACGTCTATAGCACGAATGGGCCGGCTCGACCGGTTAGATACCACTGTCTCACAGAAAACCGACGTAAAGTGGCAGCTTGCTGTCGCGTTTCGTTCGGTGAGTGAGATGTCCGGTGGCCCATTTCCCCACTCCCTTTCCCAATCCCCATCCCTTCCCTTCCATTCCCTCCTTTTAAATTGGTAACGCACCCATGATTCTTTTTGTGTCTTGGGTGTCTATGGGCGGTGGAGATCACTTACCATCAGGTGACCCATCTGCACGTTTGCCTATCTCTGCTATAAAAAAAAAAATTATGTTACGCGATATCTCCGCCGAATGTAGACCGATCTTTAAAATTCTTTTTGTGTTCGATAGGGCTTCTTTCAAGGGTGGTCCATATAAGATTGGTTTCGATCGGATTTGAAGTCGGTCCGTTAAGTTTTTTAAACTTGTGATTATAATATTATTAATACTGATGTAAAAAAAACTGACAATTAACAACAATTTCTTACATTCTGAGGTCGTGCTGAGAAAATACGAGATTGTTAATACATATTTACAAAAAAAAAATCATTAATTATGATAGGTTAAGGGTACATAATATGAACAATACATAAATCACTAAATACAAGATTTTTATGGTAACAGGTTTATATGTTTATAACTTTTGTATTTATCAGGCAGGTCCGCTGGGCTACAGACTATCAGTTCTGAGCTACTCAATCTTCCAACACAGTAACTACTAACCTAAACAAAGCTTAACACATGTTAGTTAGCACATCGAGTCATAAAGTTGTGAGACCTCTGTTCATTTAATAGTCTTCATTGGTTGGCAAACTGGTTGGCAGTTGGCACCACGGCACGGGTGTGGATCACGTGGCACTTGTGTTGATTTCATGGAACACAGTTCGTGGAATACTATGGAGGTATAAGTTGATCATCAGTAGAGGAATGTGTATTTACGTGTATTTAACACCCATCAGTCACACACCTAGTCCTGACCCCACACGAGGTATAACCTGTATCGTGGGTGTCAGAGACTATGAGAGACTTTCGGTCTGACAACACCCAGACTTGAAACAAATATATGTGGGCCACACATTTGTCTCAATGCGGGAATCGAACCCGCGGCCTCTCGCTTCGCAGCCGGCAACTCGCCCACTGCGCCACGGAGGCTGTCGATTTACGTATGAAGAGATTAAATTTTACGTAATTGATTATACAACAAAAGTTTAACACGCAAAATTGCAAGTCGGTCAGATATATATTAAGTTATTGTCGAAAGTGCCTCAAAACGGATTTTGATTTGCTTTTAAATTGGCTAATTATCGAAAATATTACAATGTAGCTAAAACTAATTCTAGATTTTTTTGAGTGGTAGAGCCACGCTGTAGACAGTAATGTCTATGGCACGAATGGGTTGGCTCGACCGGCTAGATACCACTGTCTCACAGAAAACCGACGTAAAGTGGCAGCTTGCGTTTCGTTCGGTGAGTGAGATTTCCGGTAGCCTTTTCCCAATCCCTTTTTCCTCCCCTTTCACTCCCTCCTTTTGGGTTGGCAACGCACCCATGATTCTTTTTGTGTCTTGGGTGTCTATGGGCAGTGGAGATCACTTACCATCAGGTGACCCATCTGCTCGTTTGCCAATCTCTGCTATAAATAATAAACATAAATAAAAAAGAAGTGTTGTTGCATTTTACTTATTTGCAACGTTGATATACCAGTACTTATTTTTATCAGCTAAACAAAATATTACTTATCATCATTTTAAACCATCATCCCTAATAGAAACTACAATAAAAATCTAAATGGAAATATACATTGTATCACGTCTAAAAGTATAAAGTTCAAAACACCAGTGGTAAAGGGTGAAATTTTCGAAAGGAATGCCGATGCTAGCTTTCTTTTAGTACATGTACATGTAGTATAATGGGTACACACCGGCCGAACGAAGGCGAACGAATCTATGCCTGTTTCATTCACACAACAGCGAAAATTTATTTGTGTGAACGCAACAGGTATAGATTCTTTCGCCTTCGCTCGGCTGGTGTGTACCCGCCATAATAAACACAATCAAGACTAGTGATGTAAAGCAATTCAGCTTATAAAGTAATAAAGCTATACTATAGTTTATAGATAGCTAAATATGGCGCGATGCGGGAGCACCGACAGGTCCCGTATCACAAACGAGCTGGACGGAGTCTAGGCCACGCCAGTACAAGGCCATTGACGTGTGGAGACCACGAGATTCAAAACACGGAGACATTCAACAGATAAATATCCTTTATTATTATTTGTATGTGTATAAATAGAGACTACTCATTGGGAAAGGGGGGGGGGGAATGGATCACCGGAAATCTCACTCACCGAACGAAACGCGACAGCAAACATCCACTTTACGTCGGTTTTCTGTAAGACAGTGGTATCAAAGCGGTCGACCCGGTCTGTAGACGTAACTGTCTACAGCATGGCTCTACCACTCAAAAAGTTGTATAGATATACATAGGTATAGCTAGATATGGCGCGGCACGGGAGCTCTAACAGGTCCCGTATCACAACTTAGCTGAACGAAGTCTAGGCTAGGCCACGCCGGTACAAGGCCATTAGCGAGGGGGACCACGAGATACAAATTATGAGGACGTTCTCTTACCAAACAAATATTATCTCCGTATTTATTTATACGTAAAAGCAGCGATAGATCAGCGTAGAGTTTAATGGTGTAGCGAAATAAAAGTCGCAGGTTCGGAATTCGCAAAATTATGCACTTCCGACTTATTCAGAATTTTCTTTTGGCTAGTGCGAAAAACTCGCACAGCAACCTGCAAATATCAGACTTGTCTAGAAAAATTGTAAAGCTCTTAGTTTACTGACGATACTTTGAGATTAGTCATTGTATAAACTCACTTAAATTCAGTAAACCTTGGTTGGCAACGCACCCGTGATTCTTTTTGTGTCTTGGGTGTCCGTGGGCGGTGGAGATCACTTACCATCAGGTGACCCATCTTCTCGTTTGTCTCTGATATAAAAAAAATAGCATCCACTTTGAAATCACAGACACACAATAAAACTTTATTTCTTGATTATATTGAGTGGTTGTTTGATACAAGTCCTAAAGAGTAGCGACATCGAGTATTCAAACTGACTATTCATTGGAGATCGTAAGGTCTACATGAATAAAATAATGATTTGACGTCAACTTTGCAATTATAAAGTGTTCGTATACGGGAATAGTGACTGTAACTGCATAACTACATTGAATTAATTGAATTAACTGTTCGACATTATATCTTGTTTAAGGTTCTTCTTGTACTTTGTTTCCTAATTGAGTTATCGATGAAGTATCTTACATATTATGGTCATATTACGTTTTAATACTATTTTTTTCACGTCGCTAAATCTTAAAGCCCTACATAAAGTCCCGTTTAGATAGTGAATATATTCGACGATCAATGCAAGAATTTAACAGACAACTGTCATGCAATTATTTGGAAAAAACAATCATGTAATGGTGTCTCATAAATGGTAGTTTTTTGTTGAATTCGCGCCTCGTACGTTAATCGTTGTAATGTGAAGGTTACTTTATTTTTGTACGCTGGTGAATTTATGTTTGTATATTCGCCTGTTTAGACGACAATGTTTAATTTGCGCCTGTTAATCCCCCACTGGATGCAGGCCGCTTCAAACAGCTCGATCTGGGAATATTTAAGGGCGGCCTATATTCATCAATGAATGTCTTGTGGATGGTGATGACGAATTCCCTCCATTCTTTACCGTAGATAATGGCTGCAACTTTATATTGCTGTCAATAGAATCATTGAACTAATCACTAGAAAAATAAACTTTTCTAGAAACCTCGCCATTTTGACTAACAGTTTAATCCATCAATAAGGAAAATACGCATAGATCCGCCGCCATGGCCACCGCGCTGCGCGTGCGCAAGCTCTAACCTACAAACTGGTCGGATTTCGTGACACTCGCCTCTACGCGTGTGTGTACCCATTCACAACTGTGTTCGTTATTCAACAAATAACCGCCTTCTATTTACGCGCATACTTTACGCAGTTAGGCGATTATCGACTCTATTTTATTAGTAATAAAGTGGTAATGTGACACGTGAGGTGTATCATAATGTTGTAACGTCACTTGTCGTGGCATTGGTCCGTTTTGGAATGATAAAATGGGCGTTGTTGTGCATTAGTGTTATAGCTGTTTAGATTTTTGTTACACAGTGTCCGGGTGTTAATTTGTGTAGTGGAAAACTTATAGATGTGTGTGTCAGTTATCAGTGCATTATTTGATAAGAACATCGAGGATTTGAAGGTAGTGTGATGTAACTGATTCTTTTTTTAAAATAATGGCTTCCACGCATTTACGATTATTTAGCCAATGTCAAGGTAAATAGAGCAATTATCAAGTATTCGCAAACCATGAGACCCAGATGTGGATGATCTCAAGGTCCTGCTGGGATTATGGCGGTAGATATAATAAATAGCTTATAAAGGTTTGGTGGGAATTCTGACAGGGCGGGAGTCGCTTGTTAAAATTATTTAATGTTATTGTCTAAAGTTTTGTTTGTTGTTTGAAAGTGATATGGTTTTATGCACTCACTTTGAGGATGGACAATATAATATGAAATTCTTAAATTGGTGATTTTGGATGAATTTTTTCTTAACGTGTTGGCTTGCTTTGTTCAGTCGATTCGGTACGGGAAGGTCGTCTAAAGAGCATCGCACTGACAGGAATTGCCGCCAAAATTCCTGCAGCACCTTGAAATCGTCTGCATCTGGGTCTAATGATCATTGCGAAAACTCATAATTTTTCTGCTAACAAATATAAGAAACCTGAGATGGCGTGATCTTAATAGGCGGTATGGATCCATTACTATCAAGTGACCCTTAGAGAATAGCATTTTAATCATCCTTTCAGAAACCGAAGTATTGTATCAAATGTACAATCCCTTCCTATCTTCTAAGAACAAAGCATGACGCTTCCTCTCTAAAACAAAGTAGTAACAGCTACACCGGAAAAATACTAGCTCCGTACAGCCGTGACTAAGTTAGGCATCCTAGACATTTTATAGATTACCTAGGCTAGAACGCACGTTCCGCGAAACCAACAAACACGATCCGTCACGGCAGAAGGAAAATAAAGTGATGTTTATAACTTGACTGCCTCGGTGGCGTGGTTGTATTTCGGTACGACTACCGTCCTGAGGTCTCGGGTTCGATCCCCGGGTCGGGCAGTGATATTGGATTTTTTCCATATCAGCCCGGAGTCTGGAATTTGTGTCCGATATGGCGATAGGCTCACCCCCTATCACATCTGGGGCGGAACTAAGCTCGGCGAAATTTGGGTGTTCTAGTTCGCTAGGGCGCCTCTGCCTTCCCCTTCGGGGATTATACTTTCGTAGTTTTTGACACCCACGATACAGGGTATACCTAGTGTGGGGTCAGGACAAGGTGTGTGACTGTTGGGTGTATTTATTATTATTATTATGTTTCATAGAGATTACGTACATGACCTATTTTGCTCAGCTAACATGAAAATGAACAAGTTTAGATCCCCGAATGCAGCATACCGTCAGCTGCGATATGTGCGGCCGTGACATACAAACAGACTGCGCACGCCGGTACACATGCCGTATATCTATACACTATACACTATATATGTACCTACGTAGCTAGGCATTACGCACACAAGGTCGAACTCATTCCGCACTAACGCAATGCACTTGTGATTTTATGCACTTAACATTAGATCCTAAGGCGAGGATGATGTGGGATGAAATTGAAGTAAAGCGTAGAATGTAGCGTCTAGCAACATCCATTTTCGGCCGCCTTTACAAAAAGAAAAAGAAAAGAGCCTATAACTACCTCAAAGGCCGGCAACGCATCCATGATTCCCCTGGTATTGTGGATGTTTATGGGCGGCGGTGATCACTTAACATTAGGTGACCCACTTGCTCGTTTGCCCCCTCTTGTATAAAAAAAAGGTGGTCCTCAATTCGTCGTTTTTTTATGTATGTTACGCGATATCTCCGCCAAATGTAGACCGATTTTCAAAATTATTTTTGTGTTCGGTAGAGCTATTTCAAGGGTGGTCCCATATAAGTTTGGTCACGATCGGTTTTGAAGTTGGTCTATTAAGTTTTTAAACTTGTGATTATGAGAAATCGATCCGACATTTTGCAGAAAATTGGGTCCTTGACTTTTTTTTTAATTGATTTTATACGAAATTTACGTCATCTGAAACGTAACACAGAAAGAAATATTAAAATACTCCCAAAATTAAAAAGTTATAAACCTTTGTAGTTTGGTGTAACCTTCAAACAGCGGGAAAGAGATGTATCAGTAAAATCACGTCACGACCATAACGGTGCGTGCGTTGGAAAGGGATAGCAAGATATCCCCACTACGCCTCCACGCTTGCTCATTGCAGAATTTAAAATATGAATTACTGCCTCATTTTTCAACCAATTTCGATGCGGTTTTTATAGAAGGGTTTCTTTTTTGTTTTATTTGCTACTACATATAAAAATGTGTATGAAATGAAACATAGTCAAGTACACAATTCTGGATGATTACTGATTTTATGGTATACAGGAGATATTTAAACTGCAAAATGGTAGTAAGGGCGACATGCAGCGCTATTATGTACTAATCTAACTCTATATTAGCTATATCCTACAGCTCACAGAGGCTAACTTCAGTATCTATCAATTGATCGGACTAGAATATTTAGGCGGTCCTTATCCCATTTGAATATGGGTCGATACCAAACTTACCGCCGACTGTTCATACACTTAAGGTCGCCTTATGTCGTTTAAGGCGCCTTATCTGTCAAAATTGTATGGCGAAAATCAATATAAGAAGCTGTTAAAGTTGAGCAGCGTTTGCAAACTTACCGCCGACTATTTATACACTTATGGTCGCCTTATGTCGTTTAAGGCCGCCTTATCTGTCAAAATTGTTTGGCGAAAATCAATATAAGAAGCTGTTAAAGTTGAGCAGCGTTTGCAAACTTACCGCCGACTATTTATACACTTATGGTCGCCTTATGTCGTTTAAGGCCGCCTTATCTGTCAAAATTGTTTGGCGAAAATCAATATAAGAAGCTGTTAAAGTTGAGCAGCGTTTGCAAACTTACCGCCGACTATTTATACACTTATGGTCGCCTTATGTCGTTTAAGGCCGCCTTATCTGTCAAAATTGTTTGGCGAAAATCAATATAAGAAGCTGTTAAAGTTGAGCAGCGTTTGCAAACTTACCGCCGACTGTTTATACACTTATGGTCGCCTTATGTCGTTTAAGGCCGCCTTATCTGTCAAAATTGTATGGCGAAAATCAATATAAGAAGCTGTTAAAGTTGAGCAGCGTTTGCAAACTTACCGCCGACTATTTATACACTTATGGTCGCCTTATGTCGTTTAAGGCCGCCTTATCTGTCAAAATTGTATGGCGAAAATCAATATAAGAAGCTGTTTTGACCATTCGGGCGTTAAACGTGCAGCAGAAAGGATTACGGCTGCTTGCTTGATGCCAACCCTCAGTATCGAGCTAAACATGTTCATAACCCGTATACATTACCACTCGGGGGCAGAAAATCTATTTCTTTGTATTCATAGAAAATATTTACCACACCATTAGAGGGACTTTTTCAATATCTATGGTTTGTCATAGACAATTCGCTTTGTTTGTCACAATTTAATTTAATTATTTAGTATCGTTGCACAATGCACGGAAAAGGTCTGTGCGTGTTTTTAATTGCTATTAAGAATTTTCCGGTAATGTTTGCAAACCGGTATTTACAATGTAAACAATTATAATTAATGATTGTTTTGGCTCGATGTTTACTGAAGCTTCGTAGCTCTGTGATATGGGATCACTGTATCTGTGAGTTTGGATACGGTGGCATTCACCACAGATACTTGTAAATAAATTAATAATACCTAACAGAAAATAAGGATTGCTTGAAAACAGTCATCGTCAAAAGTATGCCTTGTCTTGATGATTCAGGTCTTGTACCATAGGCTTCAGGGTGTCTATTCTATAAAACGATATTGGACCCATACTCAACCGCAAAGACTAATATAGATGCACGTGGATCAAATAAATTTCAAACACCGAAGACATAACATAAGCTCACGCCTGTATCCCCGAAGGGGTAGGCAGAGGCGCACTAGCCAACTACTACACCCACATTTCGCCGAGCTTAGTTCCGTCCCAAATGTGATAGGGGGCGAGCCTACCGCCATATCGGCAACAAATTACAGACTCCGGGCTGATATTGAAAAATCCAATATCACTTTGCCCGACCCGGGGATCGAACCGATATTTGTACCGAGCACGCAATACCCGCGCAGTCCAAGCTTTCGAGATATGACACTGTCGTTTCAAATGAGCGAAATATGTATATTATTCGTTTTCATACAGTTCTTGTAGTGTTCGAAATTCACATTACCCTAACCGACCAGCTCTGACGGTCACGTACCACGCGAGTAACTGATATTTTCTAAACGTTTACAATGCTAGGGTAGAAAGCGCGATCCCCGAACTATAAACTCTGACCGTGATGCGAAACGTTTCTATTACTCCAGTGATTATAAAAATGTCAAATAAATAATCATTTGAGTCGTAGAGCCACGCTGAAGACAGTAGCGTCTACAGCACGAATGGGCCGGCTCGACCGGTTTGATACCACTGTCTCACAGAAAACCGACGTAAAGTGACAGCTTGCTGTCGCGTTTCGTTCGATGGATTTCCGGTGGCCAAATTCCCTCCTTCCCTTTCCCAATCTTTATATCCCTCCCTTGAGGTTGGCAACGTAGGTAACCATTATTCTTTTTGTGTCTTGGGTGTCTATGGGCGGTGGAGATTGGATACCTATCTGGTGGTCCAGATGACCCATCTGCTCGTTTGCTAGTCTTTGCTATGAAAAAAGTAGGTACCTAAGTTTACATAATTTGCTAATGTTTCACAATATTGTTTTATAAAGTTTTGAGTTCTAAGTATTTGAAAATGCTTTCAACTAGGCCTCTGTAAGATACTTAGCTTTATATTTTTTCATTTTATGAAAATTGTTGTATGCATTCATAGTATGAAAAAGGTAAATGAATGGAATTATTGTATGGAATACTACGTACTCATTATTGCGGGTATTGTCTGTTGAATAGTTGAATTACCTACTTGTAGTCTTTGACCAACGTTTTTGTAACAAATCCAAGCCATAGAGAATGGCTTTAAATAAAATTACCCCTTACTCGTAACAAACCTTGTACTCACAACAAAAACTATTATTTCAACTCTCAACAACTCCTAAATTACCAATTTTGTTTCACTCTCCGCCATCTTGTGGTAAAAAGGCGCGTTTTGTGAAATGTAATAATTTCCACAAATGGCTGTGGATGTGTGGCTTGCTATATTTTTTCTCCACAATAGTCGGCATTAGAGCTCAAAGAAAATTTCCCCGGCATTTTACGAGTTCACGTTAACAAAAGAAGTTAATTTGTGTGATTCGAAACGCACCATCATTTTGTTATTGCGTCCGCCATTTTTGTGTTTGCGCGTTTCTATCTAGGGTTACCAGTTGCGTATGGAACGCCAGATGTTAATGGAAAAAAAGAATAATTTCTATATGTTATATAATAATTTCTTGCGCAAGAGTGATGTGTGTGGCTCACATATTATTATAGTCACAAAATGTTGTCACATGACTGTTCCAGAAAGAAAACTGAGATAATTACGCTTTAAAAATTTCACTGCATGTTAATGCTGAGGAAGGCTATTTAAGTGTTTATGCTGCATATTGCGAAAAATATACTAAGTATCGGGAGTAGAATTACGGACCTATATAAAAAGCCACCGGGCATCATTTTTGACCCATTCATTCAATTCCAATCCGCTCCAATAAAAACATCCTTTTCGTGAGCAACACTACAAAATTACACATTACTAGGCGAAACTGCGCAAAACCAAAAATCATGTCCAATCATGTTTTCCCATGATGGCAACCCTGTTTTCTACTGTCATTAGGCAGTGGTACCAACTTTGTGAAATTACGTGCTACGGCTGCGTTCAAGTATTAAATTATGGGTTTTTATGGTTTACGTGTATGCGTATTTGTGTGTCTGTGTGCCGCGGCTAATTTAATCGATTATGATGATATTTCTTACGATTATCGATTTAAGATGTGATTTCAAAAAAGGAACAGCGCATTTTGATCGAACCGAACTTGTAGAATGTACAATTCAGAAGACATAAAATAAAGTAATAGTCGTCATGGATTGGTCAAACAAAAGGATAAAGTAAAACTGCTATTACCAACACAACGAAAACAATTCCAATACATTCCATATTTAAAGGCAGTAAACAATGAACAGAACTTCCATAAAGTCGGGACCACAACAATTTTTACCACAGAACCAATCGATGTCGATGCTAAATACCAAAACTGTTTAAATGAAAATAGTTCCACCATAGTTGTCAATGGCTAGCGGCTATTATGCACCCGACGTAGTGATCAACAGTACGGCATCGTGCAAGCTCCAACTTTCTCAGGAATTGAAGGCCTTATGAGATATTTAAGGTTCTGTGAAGCGCGGTATTCTCGGTATTTTCATCAAAAATTAAATCTTTGAAGTCTTGCAAGAATTTATTTCGTTGAAGTAATAAATCGAAGATTTGATAGAAGAAAGCAAAGCTAGCGACCACTAAAAGTTAGTAAAAAAGTTTTTGTTGTAAATCATTGACTTTCATAAGGCACACGTTATGGTATTCTAATTCTATTGAGATTGCCCTATTTTTGCAACATATATTAAATAACATCCCTTACATTATATATGAGGGTTGTTGTATAACATATAATATTGAGGATTAACTTTTATTTCAGGCTTTTTTATCGGTTAGGTTATTTGTAATAGTTTTAGCAAAACATTTTTCATCAACAAAGCCAAAATTATATATTTTATTAACTTAATAACGGTGTCTTTCCTTCTTCCTGCCCTTCTCCCACTTCAATGTGAGGTCGGCGCAATAGACTTTTTCAATCATGATACAGCAAAGTTTTTTTATGACCGGCTGCCTGCCTGACGTCAACCCCTCTGGGGATTCATAATAAACAATGTAACTATTATTTTAAATTCGTTATTTTACTTTTAGTGTTGCATTACTGTTTCTCCACACGTTATACAATGGGTATATTAAAATAGTTGATTACACAACGCACACCTGCAGCACACTCATCTATTCAGCTATTCGGTTATACTAATATGTGCTATTTTCATAATATAATACTGTTTAGTTTTTGCTATAAAAATGTTTTACTTTGAAACGTGAAGTTCGAAGTGATGTCATCGATGCTTTTGATTATAATTGCGATGATAATGGGCCTTATTTAAAAAAAGCATTTTTAGCTGAGCAAATGGTTAAGAATAACCTGTCACTTTTTTCCTTGCGTTACATTGTTTAAAAATGAAAGGGACAACCTATGGTATAAAGATAAGCAGCGCTTAAATATTTTTATAAGTAAGGGGCATTATGTGTGAAGTATAATTATCTGTTGATGGAATGTGTCCGATATAAAAGCGTAAGAGAAACATAAATGTCAGAGTTAAAAATTAATATTTTGGAATTTGGTGTTATACAAACTATTTTATCTAAACCTCACGGCGAAGACGCTATCAAAATTTATTTTGTGAATAATTTGAAGCGGCCTTAACGTTTCTCTATTAGGCTAATTATTAATATTAGGATACAATGGGGCTGGCATCATCTTTTTGATTAAAATTCCCTAAATAATTTAAGAATAAAAATTTTAAAAAGCTATAATTATTAACGCCTTGTTATAAAGGCACCAACAGTCACAACTCACAACACAAAGAGTATTCCTTTTAAATGGTTTCACCCTTCGCAACTAGCAACTTGTCCACAAAAACCTAAGTCTTAAGAGTACTATTATTTTTGTTTTATAGTATTTTGTAGTTTAATTTTACGGTTTCATTGCAAAATGTCACACTTATTTGAAATAAATCGTTATCCAATAATATTCATAGCGCTTCTAACACAGGAGCGCTCAACATTTGGTTCACCAAAATAAATCTGATTAGTTTAAAATAAGTGATTCGTCTGTGTTTTTAAATAAATAAAAGTGTTGAATGCAGTACTTAAATTCAATTTGATGATTTATTATTTATATGTAAGGTCCACTCTGTATTAACACTATATGTATAATAACTAATAAATAAATTGTATAAAATATTTTGTACTTAAGTACATATTTTATTTTTTAAGTTAATAATTTATATTCGAAATAAATTTGTGTGCTTTGGCGAAGTCTTACCAGTTTTCAATTCACGAGTAGAGTATAAATCCTACATGCGTGTTTGTACTGTGCATGTGTGTAAGCGGGTCCGTGGCCGCTTTGTATCGCTAATTATGTCGGACGTTACGATTTGTTACTTTTGCCACAACACATGTATTTACATTACTTACCATCTCATTTGTCTTGCTGTTCGTACCATTGACCAAAATTAGGGAGAAGTATTGATTCTAAAAATTAAAATGTTCACATAAATATTTACTCCCCGAAAGACAAGCCACGTGGTACGTTAAAAGTCTGCTGTTAAAAGAAACTTCTTTGGATTTCATCAGTCCTTAATCCACAAAGCTGTTTAAAATAAGTTATTGTCGAGTATTAAATATAATAAATATGCCACATTAACCCGTCTTAACACTTGTCAATTACAAGGTAACACTATATTTAATGACGTCAAATGATTTTTAAATTACTCAACTGGTGTTTATAAAAACAGTTGAATAATGAACACGTCGGACGCAGTGAAGGAATTAATAATTAAATAATACAATAGGATATTTATACTTATTACCTAGTTTTTTACACGTTATTATACTGAGTTATCTATATAAGGATTTAAATCACATACGTGATAACTTTTCAGAATCAGCGATTTAAAAGTTTATCAAATGAAAATATAGTTTAAAACGTAAAAAATAACAAGAACGAATAAGTGGTTGATTTATAAAGGCAATAATTGATTGAAAAAATGTGACCCTCCTTGAGTCACGACAATATTTCAATCAGTCCCGAGTAAATTTTCCATTTAAATAAATCGAAATCGCCTTCGGATGTTCGTCTATTACATAAAATGTGCCATTACGTAACTACACCTGCCAATAAAGTGTTATTAAAAACAAAAATTACATTAAAAGTACTCGTCCCATCGAACAAACGGCGCCTTATAAGGAACCCATTCGACGAGATCTATTAAAAAATTGAAATAACTCGCGTGCAACGACCGGCCGATAGATAGTTAAAAAAAGAATCTGAACCATTTGACAATTGCAAATTAGATCTTAACACGATAAATTTAAAGTACCATTTCGTATAAACATTACCATGGCAGATGTTCGAAATGAAGATTAGGGGAACTAAGGCATAAAAAGCGATCGGCCAATGGGTACGCGCGTTCGTTCGCGATCCCTCTCGCACGGTCATCACTCCTTTTCTAATGGTCATATTTTTTGCCATCTTCTAATTCCTCATTCAAATGACGTTCGATTCCAGAGGCGCGTAACCTTTTATGTCACAAGAAACTGTATTTTTTATAGTAATTTCGAGAAACGGTTATGCATTTCAAAAAAGTTATATCTTAGATTATGATCGATGTTTTTCGCTTTTTCCATGTTCGACGTTGCGTGAGCGATGGGAACTGTTAAACAATGTTTTATGTTAATATTTTTTTGTTACGTCTCATTATGTCATACAACTGTGAACATATTTGGTTAAATGGCCCTTTAATATATGAGGAAATAAATAGTGTGGGCGTAATACAATATTTAATTAGCACTTTGGACTTGTTAATAGGTGTAGAATATTCTAGTTACTAGCGTTAGTTTATTTATCGTTGTTTTGTACATTTAAAACGTCATGGTTCAAGGTTTTGAATAAATTTCAATACTACGCAGAACATTAAATCTTGCCTTGGCATAAAGCCTTTATGGTGCTTTAGTAGGTATTCATTAGAGTCAGATTTTTATAGTATGAGTACATCGATCTTAAATAAGATAAAATGATCACATCTAATAGGTAGTACTTGTTACATGATTCTGTTTAATGACTATGAACTGGCTTTAAGACTCCAATAAACTAACGAATTCAGGATTTTGTGACAAAATAACGATTTATAGGCGAAAATGCTTAAATAAAAAAATAAACCAATGACTTTAAACAAAAAACTGCTAGATTTAATTCTTAAGAAAGTATTGCAATATCTGACGGAGATTCGGATGTCATAATGTCAAAACAGGTTTGAGAGATAATAAGCCCTACAGACCCTCGTGTAATGCATACTGTGGTACATATAGGTCGAGACACAGCATCCGGCCCTTATTGTCTCCTGACAATTGTATCTGATATTGTTCCTTTTGCTTGCATTGATTCGTGTTCGATTGTTTTTTTGAGTTTGTATGTCGTCTTTATCCGACTAACTAGATAGGATACTTAAAATGTATCCAAAATACGCTAATAATAAACAATTTGATCTGACTTTATGTATCAGTATTGTGCAAGTCTTATAGAATAACCAAACCTAATATCACCACCGTCAAAATATGGTAACATTTATAATTCACTATAAAGCTTATATTAAAAAAGGCAGGTTTGCTTATTTGTATACCTTTATAGAAATCTCATATGTTTTCATAAATAAAAGCAAAGAAATGGACTCATAGAACGCAATGGCGTTAATATGTAAATGTTTATTTATCTTGAAATTATATTCAGATTTGAGATAAGTTTTATTGACAGTGTTGTAGATAAGCTGTTATTCCTTATTCATGACTGGACTGGTAATGGTATCATTACCCTTAGCCCTCAAGCGCATCTATTGCGATGGATTGTGCATTCACCTTATTAGCAGCTGTAATATACCTTACAACTTTATTTCCTCTAATATCTTTTAAATTTACTATTTCTTCCATATTAACTATGTCTCTATATTTTTTATTCTTTTTTGTCAAAACACAGGCAGTATCAGCAGCATCTATACAATCTATGGATTGTGATGCTTAGATAATTATCATCTTTTAAGCTTTCATCTATCTCAATTTGAGCTTTACCTTTTTGATGTTGAAAACACAGATATGTTTTTTCTAGCAGAATATATTGTCCTGCAGTGGTATTCATCTCTAAATCAATAGCATTATCTACTACTATTAATTGTATTTCTGATGATGTCCAAACTTTTATAGCTTAACTAAAAAATATGTTATTTTATTTTGAAGTAAGTTATAACTGCATGTTTAAAGTCTAAACAATAAATGTTTTTGGGGCGATCCGTATACAATCTATGACTAATCGAATCATTAGGTTTGACTAATAAATGAGTAATACAATACCTAGAATTAATTTCCTATGATACAACTTTGTTTACGGATAGGTCTTTAGTACTGCTGAGTCTACGAAATCGAGAATGTAAACAATTTCCAACTGTAGTTTTGATAACATTAAAAGTTCTGTAGGTAACAATGCTCCTATTTTCATTCCTAAAATTGTTAATTACAGATAAATAGTTAGTTAAGATATTACATGTTTCAAAAGTATTACTAGGACACTCCCAATAAATATAAGACCTCTGATCAATACCGGCATTCTTAAACTTATAAGATACAGCTCACAAGGTTTTGTTTGTTTTCAATTTGCGATAAAGAATCTCCAGGCAGAATTTGCAGGCTATTATTAATCTACAAACTAGGCACATCGCAGAAGGATATAATAGTGATGATAATTAAAAGGCAATAATGTCGACTATTCCGCACGCATATTCGCGATGCACCAAACAAGGACATCGGACGTTTCCGCGTTGATTCACTTGTTGCGCAGTACACGGTTAGAACTGAAGCGTGGATAGTTTGACGACACTATTCTCGAACTAAGCTAGGCTCAGCCATGAATTTCAAGGAATACAAAACGGACTTCCGGCAATGAAAATCGAATTTAAAGTAAGTTTTCCACTTCAACCTGGAACGGTATTTATACCAATAAGAAATGTTAGTAGGTATACTGGAATTTTATGCTGAGCCTTAACCTTAATGAGTTAGAGTTTAAGGGCGACTTACAACACCATTACTAATCTAAAGTTACTCTTTATCTCATTTTATCCTACAGCTCACTCCTATCTTTAAATCAAGACTTGATATAAATAAAGATTTATCGCGGAGCTGCAAGTGGCCCTTAAGCTTTAAACCGGTAAGTTTGTGCATGTCAAGGAAATAGAGGAGTTTATGCGACTCTTACTAGCATATCTACGGTCCGAAATAATAATTTGTACATGCGTCAAGATTTCGTGTCGCCACCGCCTGTGGCGCACGTCAAACATTCAAACATGCATACACAAATGCATCGTGTTCGTGAGTCACCGCGACCTTGCGGCAGACCGGTCTAATCGCAGTTTTAGCCAATCAGTAGTCGCCGCACGCGCCACCGCCATCCTTTGTTTATACAACACATTTTCAACAAAATCACCTTTTGTCCCACATTTTTTGTGTCACATAATCATTGTCTAGCTTTTGCTAGTGGCTTCCCGCGTATTACTTTCTGGCAAACCTAATCTATCGTCAAATATAGGCCATGGTCTTTGCGACAAATTGCATCTAAAAATATTTAATTTTAATGCATAAAAAGATCCGTGAATTTTGATACTTGAAAACAGCCAAATAACAAACTTTTCCCAAAAGTATTCCATGAGTAGGATATGCCAATACATCACTAGTGTCTTTATCGGCCGACTTCCCAAAAAGAAGGAGGTCCTCAATTCGTCGGTATTTTTTATATATGTTACGCGATATCTCCGCCAAATGTACACCGATTTTCAAAATTCTCTTTGTCTACGATAGAGATTATTTCAAGGGTGGTCCCATATAAATTTGGTCACGATCGGTAAATTGGAAGTTGGTCAGTGAAGTTTTAAAACTTGTGATTATGTTGGTGATTCTTTTTGGGTTAATAGTCTTTAGTACGATTGACATTGTAATTTAAGAAGAAAGAAACATCTATGAAATCCATAAGTTTGCGGATAAATTCCGCATTGTTACATTGTATTTGTATCCTAATATCATGATGTCAATGTTACATGTTGTAACGTATGAAAAAGTTGCATTACCATTATTATATTGGTCGTAAGTAGGTGGTGATTTGATAGTATATTTTTAAAGATCTTAATCTTTGGAAGTAATTATAGTAGCTCACATGTCTACTTTGGTACTGCCATTTATTCTTTAACAGGTAGTATAACTATAATTGGTAAATCTAAATGAGCTTTAATAATTTACTCATAATTCTCATTATGTCTATAGGTGACACAGCTTCAGACTTCTATATACGTTGCAAATACTTATCGGTTAAAACCAACCAACATATTATGCCACTTAAGATTGTGAATTTTTGAATCATCCTTACCAAGCAAAATCCTTAGTCTTTTTCTGATACAGCATGTCATAATTGATAATGGAATACCACGACCTGATAACGAATATATCCAAGCAGTGAATCAACGAAGGTCCAAACAGGATTAGTGGTTATCTGCTAAATAAATGGGCTCAGGACATTAAAAAGAGCTTTAAACTGACAGAGGATAGACACAAGTGATATAAATAGAGGTGAGGCGACAAGAGATGAAAATGATTGATGATGAAAGGATGTCCGCTTATAGATTATGAATAATGCGATAAGTTAAAATGATTGCAATTTTGAAACAAATGACGTCCAAGTCATTATCTTACGGAACTGCTCTATTGTTGGAAAAATTCAAGAAACATTAATTGTTATCTTATTGTCGGCTCGTTAATAGCAATAATTTACGTAAACTTGGTGATTTTTCTAGATAAATTATCCTGTACTTTATATTATCATTTTTGTATTGGCTAATCATCATCAGCAGCAGCAGCCACAGGATTTCGGTCTTCCCTAAAGATTTTCAGATGGTCTAATATTTTATGTTTATTTTCTCATGTGTCAACATTAGGCAAATTCTTCCTAAACTAAACTTCTCGATAATTCTCTAAGTATACTTACTACCATTTTTAATTTCTAAACATTATATAAATGCCATTACCAAGATCCAATTGTTTTTAATATAAAAATAACATTCCTACTACTGAACGATGAGGCAATAGGTAAGGCATATCATGACAATACATCTTGAAAAACAAGTTCTTGTACTTTTAAAGTTCAATGCCTAGTAATATACATCGCGGCCTGTAATTACTCAAGACGTTATTCAACAAAAACTTGAAAACTTCATGTTTTTGTCTGCAAAAACGGACACAAAAAATGCATCATTGCTTATTTGACATATAGGCTTGCGGCTTGAACAATTGATTTTTTTGCCTTAAACAAGTTGTAGCTTATATACTACAACGGCTTTATCATATAGAAAATTAATAAGTTTTTGTTTATAGGTTTAAAACAGTTGTAAGTACACCAGAATTCCGAAATTTTAGGATTTTAATTAAATTTTCTAGTACAGCAGGGTTACCATAACCTCTTATAGCAGTATTATTATAATCGTTCTTCGTTTGTTTTGTATGGGAATCGGTACAAGTAAGATGATAATAATACTGCTATAAGAGGTGGTGGTAACCCCTCTAGTATTATTTGAAAATAACGATACTCGTACATATTGGTATAACCAATAATAGTCATTGTATCAAAAATCCTATGTTTAAAAGAATTATCTCTAAAAAAGATACATGTAAAATAACTCCATACCTTTACTAGGCTTTGATTTGTATCAACTTTTCTCACGGAGTATCAATGGATGGTGCATTAAGAGCCGGAAACAAACCAGTCATCAGTTACATAAAACTTATAGAGAAACTGCAAATGGACTTGTAGGGATTTTTATAAAAAAAAATACTGACTATTTTCATTGCTTTAGAGTTATCTATATGCTGGATAGTGACTATTATGAACTTAAACGCATTTGGGCGAGCCGTGATCCGCCCAATTGCTGAAGTAACTTCCTGCCGCCATAAACTGACTTAGTCCGAGCCATTTTTTACAAGAAAATCAGACTGACAGACTAAGCAGTCAAAGTTCGATTCAAAAATTCCAAATCCTCACTGAGTTCGTTTCTTTGACTCAGACTTAGTCGAAGATCGCTCTATAGATCTCAGTCTTACATTGCACCTACTCTATTTTCTATACACCAAACAACGGTTTCTTCGCAAGCGATACGAAAAATTATAGCAGCTTTCAAAACACATTAGCTGTTCCGATTTACTTGGAACTCAATGTAATGTATAATTATTTTTTTATTACACCCACCGGTGAGGTAGCCATAGCTTTAATTACAATACGGAGAAGCGCGGGACACGCTTCAGTTACCCAACTTGCTTAAATTCACCTTTTAGATTGTGCTAAATTATATGCTCGCGATTTAAAGCTAAAATTAAAATATATTTATCGAAAAATATTTCCTGTTATAAATGTAATACGTTTTTAATGGTTGACAACCTCTGGTAATTGTTTAACGTTTACCAAAATTGTTACGTATCAGATGATTAAGCTTATAAATATTACCTCTATATGTTTCTATTGGCTCCGCTCCTGTGATAATAGTAATTTCTTGGTTCAGCGGCAGCAGCAGCAAATATGTGACAATCGTAAATGTATTCTAGCGCACTACGCACTGATGACATTTAGGTAATCATCATCATCCGCCACAGGGCGTCCACTGCTGGACATAGGCCATTTAGTTAACATTTCATACAAATATCATAGATGATTGTTAGAAATTTTCCTGCTCGGAACGCTGTAGTTCCAAAGACTACACTGAAACAACATTTTAAATTTTATAATATCAGTATCATTTGTACCAAACATTATGCAGGAAATACCCTGTTGTGAAGTTGGGACTCTTAATTGTCAATAAGCTTGTAGAAAACAAGGGCTCTTTAAGAGATAGAAGAATATTTAAGATTTTTTTTTCTCTTTAATTTAACTCTCTTCTTTCTTTTCTTTATACCTCTATATATTTGTAGAGATTAACTATAATCAAAGAGATTTAATATTACTAAATATAGAGGGGTTATCAAGCAAGTTTCCATACAAAAAAATGATCTCAAACTTCCGTACCGTCATCAACCACTTATTACAATGCGAGGGTCATAACTTTTGGATCACAAGTTTTGTGCTGTTGTCTCTTCGATATACTGTTGAATGTCTTTGACTGTAATGCAATATTAAACGACGCTGAACATCTTTAATTTGTAAGATACCTTATTATATTAAGATCTAATCATCAATACTATTTTAAAGAACTTTTACAGTTCGAAGAACATTATCCTCCTCCCGAGGTAGTATAATGAATAAAACCTAATATATAGTACGACTGCCTCTGTAGATTAGTAGTATTGTGTGCGCGGTACGACTATCGTCTTGAGGTCGCGGGTTCGATCCCCGGTCTGGGCAAAGTAATATTGGATTTTTCAGTATCAGCCCGGAGTCTGGAATTTGTACCCGATATGGCGATGGGCTCCCCCCCTATTTCATCTGGGACGGAACTAAGCTCGGCAAAATGTTGGTGTTCTAGTTCGCCAGTGCGCCTCTGCCTACCCCTTCGGAGTTTACAAGGTGTGAGCTTATATTATTTTATGTTCTAATACGTAGAATATGATAAAGTAAGGGTATTCAACAAATCTGAACCTTCGCATGACGCTAAATTAAGATCAAGATAACACAAAATAATGTTTAAAACAATGAACATTTCGTAATTTTCCATTTCACCTCAAATAGCTGGATTCCGTACAGCGAAATTATTATTCAAATGATGATCACATGTCTAACTAATTAAATAACAAGCTACGTTTACTACGTCGTAAATATTATTGCTTTATGAATACAATGCGTAGTTCGCGTAGTCTGGGTGACAACAGACAACATAGCACATGGACAACATACACTATTCCACTAAAACAAGCTGTAAGCAGCCTTCCATAAACTCTCAAATTCAAAAGATAAACAAACTAGCCAACATGGATTTGAAATATACTTTTTTCCTAAGTACAAACTGTATTTTTTTTTTTATAATATATTCGCCGTAGCTGTTTTAGCGTTTGTTAAAACCTATTTTTACGGAGTAGCACCCCGATTTGAGTTTAAATTCAGATATCTATGTTTTTGATGAAATATGATTTAAGCTTAAACTTGTTTTACATATTCAAAACATCAATAATCACAAGATTAAAAACAGACGGGCATCAAATCCGATCGTGACCAAATTTATATGGGACCACCTTTGAAATAAGCTCTATCGAACACAAAAATAATTTTGAAAATCAGTTCACATTTGGCGGAGATATCGCGTAACATTCATAAAAAAATATATATACAGATATAACGTGCATATTACACCTAGAAGTGGGATAAGGGCAAAGTGGTGGTGACATTTAAAATAACTGACGATTATAGGATTTCTCTAAGTTCCAACACAACGTAGGAAACGTACGCGAGTCATTATAAAGTAATTTCTAATACATTTGTGACCATTACCACTGCAAATGGTAGATGTGGGATTCGTAATATAAATTACTGTGGTTTGGCACCCATCTTGATTTCTAGTATTTATTTGTTTTAAGGTTAAACTCTGTTAAAGGTTATAATATTAGCCCTGTAATATTACTGTCCCACTGCTGGGCGCGGGCCTTCTCTACTAATGAGATTAGGTCTTAGTCTACCACGCTGGTCTAATGAAAGAAAGAAAGAAATGTACATATATTGCTACTAGTATAAGACGCAACATTAACTAACATAAGATTATACATTAAACTAAAACTAAATACAAAGAGAAGTAAAATGAGAATGCGGATTGGACTTCACATACCTTTGAAATTCTTGTGAAGAAATTCTTGGGTCCAGGTTCCTCACGATGTTTTCCTTCACCGTTATAGCAAGCGATAATTCACAATGAAAATACACTTAACATAGAAAAGTCAGAGGTGTATGCTCTTTTTGGGGTTGGTCTCGAACCTCCGACACTCATCTCGGCAGTCCGTACCACTCCCAAATGAGCTGTCGCTGCTGTTAAATATTGAAGCTATGATATTGGTAATTCTTAAAAACATATTCCTTACAAAATAAAAAGTCATGATAAATTACCAACCAATCGACAGTAAATGTACTGCACGAGTATCTCAAAAACTATAAAATGTTCAAACTGTAAACTTAATGAGGCGGCAACGAGGCCGGACAACAAAAACTGCCTTCACTAGGGATGTACATGATCGATAACTGTTAACGACTGACCTAATATAAATATAATAAATAAAAATACACCCAACAGTCACACGCCTAGTCCTGACCCCACACTAGGTATAACCTGTACCCTGGGTGTCAGAGACTAGGAGAGACGCATGGTCTCACAACACCCAGTCTTGAAACAAATATCTGTGGACCACACAAACATTTGTCTCAATGCGGGAATCGTACCCGCGGCCTCTCGCTTCACAGCCCGCTCCACTCTCCAGCTACAGCTCCACTCGCTCACTGCGCCACGGAAGCTGTCAATATGGTCTGTATAAGCTGTGATTTCCATCTACTCTTATCCCCATAATATAAGGAGTGGCGCAGGAGACTTTTTAAAGCATGCAGAAAGTATTCACCTATTTTTTTACGACCGACTGCTTGACGCCAATCTCCTCTGAGAAATACTTAAAGAACAAAAACTAAAGAAAAAAATAATACTTAAATACCCAGAAAACCTTAAAAATTCACTAAGCCGATATAAAACCAAAGTAAAAGAGTTTTACTTCCACTCACTATTCCTATCAAACATTAAAGTTCCATGCATCAATAATTCGAACCTGGGACCACGCACTGGAAAGATCATTAGGTAACCGACCAATAGAATCGATAACGCGTGAAAAACCCCATTTGAATACTAAGTTCATGGTGGTATGGCGTTTAGATATATTGCAGAGTACAAACTTGTTTTTATGACGTCCGAGGCACGGTAATTTGTGCAGCGATTAGCGGGCCATAGAGCCAATGAACCAAATCTCCCTTGCACCCTGGGTAGATCGACGACCTGTGAAAACTTGGGTAAGGAGTAACACACAATATTGAAAAAATATTTTGTAATACACAATGTAAAGCCTGATGTTCATTAACCGATTGCAAGGCGAGTGTAAGGTGTAAGGATCTACGGTGTAAAGTACACAGTGTATATGTCTGTTTGATGACATGATATAGAGCTTTGATTAGGTCTATACGAAATTGCAAATAATAAGGCATATTTATATATGCAGGCCGCTTCCAACAGGTCGTTCTGAAAATCTTTGGGGGAGGCCTATGTTCAGCTGTGGACGTCCTATGGCTGATGATGATGATGATGATGATGATGATGATGATGATGATGATGATGATGATGATGATGATGATGATGATGATGATGATGATGAAGGCATATTTACTGTTGATGTTTACCCTGCTAGATTTATGTCGCCACTCAAACGATGAGATTATTAACCAAATACTTTATGTATAGACTGTGCTTCTGATACACGCTGACAAGAAGCCCCTGCCCTAAAAAAATCTTGTAGTGTTAATGATTACAGTGGATTTTATATAGTGGTAAAGTAACGATATGCTAGTCATAAATATTGTCAGTCCTTTACAATCCCTATTCTCGAAGTTTGGCAATGCACCTACAATTCGTTCAGTACTATGGGTGGCCATAGGCGGTGGCGAACACTTACCATCAGACGACCAATCTGGTAGGTTGCCAATCTCTGCTAAAAATACAGAATAATAATAAATATAAAGCCGCTATAAATCTAGAAACTAGTCCTTATAAATACAACTGAGACGTGGATTCCACGAATAAGTGGAAACCAACAATTTATGAATTAACTGTGGTTATCTTAACGCGGTGTAGGCGTGAAATCAGTGATTGTAAGTGACGTAAGGGGGGCATGGGACCACCGCATATTCTGACTCCACACCTGCCATCATCGGCTGATTTCGACATGGGAAAGTATGTTTTTATTAGTTTGTAAAACCGGCCGCGGCTGCTGTAAACGTCTGAATTTCAATAGCACACGCTTTCTATAATAAAATATCAGCTTAAATTAAACGAGAACTTTCTAAACACTGAGATGTGGCTATTGCCATAAAGAATAGGCTCGTAAAACGGGCTGGTTAATTTGTGACACTGGTTAAAATCATGACTATGTTATGATATTGTAATAATTTTAGGATGAGCATTATATGAGCAACAATTCTGAGATCTAAGGCATGATGATTCTTCCACACTCAACAAATAAAGTTTTTATTTCTCTAGCATTAATATTGATCCCTTTTAATGAATTTTCTCTACACTCGTCGTCGTCCGTCTCTGAGCCGCTTAAAATTGATAAGAATCTTTTTTGAATTAGTTGATTCGACATCCAGCGACTTCCTGCTACCTTTATCAGGTCGTCTGTCCAGCTTGTAGATGGACATCCAACGCTGTGCTTGCTGGTGCGTGGTCTCCACTCCAGAACTTTTATAAAGGTCGCAGGAAGTCGCTGGATGCAGGCCGTTTCCAACAGGTCGATCAGTTAATATTTAGAAGAGGCCTATGTCCAGGAGTGGTCGTTCTACGGCTGATGATGATTCGATATGGTATCTAGGCGAATAATTAAACACTTTCAATTTCACTCTAAGCATCATTCAATAACATCAAAAGTCCATTAAAAAGGCTCAAAGTCCGTAATTTCTTAAATGGAGTTAGTTTATTAACCTCAAGTCCCATCTGCTTGTTATTAGCACATGTAAAGGAAATTAATGTTAGGAATAAAAACTAGAATTAACGATGTTACATTAGCAAAGCTATGTTTATGGTGAGCCATTAAAACGCTAGTTTTTAATTATCTGAATTTACGAGTAGTAATTCTAATATCATTATTAGTATAAGAAACAGCGGTTGTGGTTTCAACCACGTTCGCTAGTTTGTTGGTTGTTGGTGTATTTTCCGGAATAGAAGTAACTGTTAACGCAAGTTCATTTGTCTAGAAGGCGTCTTCAATAGCAATGATTTTAGGAGATTCTATAACATAAGTATGCTACCTCCTGACACTTAGGAAACACGTCGTTTTTCAGGCCAAATCGAAATTGGCAAATTCAGCAATTTGACTAAAGTTGAGGAATGTCTTTACCAACTACTGAGACACAAATTAGATATGCAATCAATGCTTAAACGAACCTGTATATGAAATTCTATCATAATTAACGACGGCTTTGCGCATAGACTATTAGCCTGCAAAAGTTAATAGTTTTACGTACATAATAAATGACGATAAAAAATTTAACTTACTGAAACCCCTATATTTAATTGGGAACGGAATCTTATTCTGACTACATGTTTCTTCCATTTATTATAATGTGTGTTCTTTTCCCTTGTTATATGACAATATCAAGTTTGCTAGTCAGTTAATTCATTCCTTTTTCATTCTGTTTTTCTTTAGCGACTACAAAAACATCAAAGGAAAGTCCCAAGAAGTTAAATCAAAAACACAAACCTTCGTGATTTGTACATATCCGGCTAGATCTCTGAGCAAACGTTATGACGCCAAACGAATTTCATTCTCGACAGAGTAAAAACTTCCACATGACTAAAATGAATGGCCACCGCCCGCTGAAACATTGTGCACTTACGAGAAAAACGTACTTCCACGACAAATATTTGTGTTTCTACAGTTCTATGCTTCGCATTTTTGTTTTAAAATTTGGTTTTGCGATATTAGTATGAGTGGTAGAGCCACGCTGTAGACAATAACGCCTACAGCACGAATGGGCCGGCTCGACCGGTTTGATACCACTGTCTCACAGAAAACCGACGTAAAGTGGCAACGTGCTGTAGCGTTTCGTTCGGTGAGTGAGAATTCCGGTGGCCTATTTCCCCCTTTCCCTTCCCAATCCCCCTTTTTTCCTCCCCTTACATTTCCTCCTTTTAGGTTGGCAACGAACCCATGATTCTTTTTGTGTTTTGGGTGTCTAGGGGCGGTGGAGATTACTTACCTTCAGGTGAACCATCTGCTCGTTTGCCAGTCTCTGAAAAAAAGAAGTAGTTTGAAGTGGTCTGTGGAAATTGTTTATTTGGAAGTTAGAGTTATGATTCATAAATGTTGCTAAACTTTATTAAACAGAAATATCGGTTCTACTTATCATCATGCCAGTGTGCAGTTCCTTTGCCACATCTGATCCACCTGATAAACTTTGCTTACTTTCAATTGATTTTTATTGTTGTTTTATATTAGAAACAATATTAAATACACATTATGTTATTAGTATTTAACACTTTACATTAATATCACCTACGTTGTTATATATTGTATAATCTCGCAATAAAATTGTTTTTCTTGCATTCCTTAGGTAAACTCAAACATCTTCGATGACTTGTAGTAATGATATTGAATTCCTGTAATTTATAAATTATTTTTCGTTCTTCCAGGTCTAGAACGGGTGGCAGAGGAGTTGATGGGTCGAAGAAAATGGAAACTATACCAGGACGCCTTGATACCAAAACGGAACGACCCAGAGCCGTCGAGCGAGGAGGAGTCGATGCCGTCCACCGACCCGCCGCCCGCGCTCAAGATCAAGACCATAGAGGAGATAAACGCGCCCGAAGACGAACGGCCCAAGGAGGACGGCGAAGAGCCCAGGGTCGAGCGGCGGCCGGAGACCATCCTCGAGAGCCTCATCAAGCGGCCGGCCACGCAGCCCAAGCTGGAGGTAGACGAGCCCGCCGACTGGAAGCCGGCGGACAAGTGCTACTTCTGCGTGGATGGTGAGCGAGGCGAGGCGGCGCCGGACGGGGCCCCGGCCCCCACAGCGGGCGGCGCGACCGTGAGTACCGCCCTGTTATTTTGGTGTTTGTATGCCTTATCCAAAATTAGTTAATATAACTAACTAAAGAGCGGCTATCAAGCAAGTTTAAATACAAAAAAAATTATCTCAAACGCCACTAACGCCATCTACCACTTATTACAATGCGAGGCCGCTTATAACAATTTACATCTTAGGATGTTCAATAATCACGTAAGACAATTTTATATAGAGGTACATACATACATAATATCACGCCTGTATCCCATAGGGGGAGGCAGAGAATATGGATTTCCAGTTCGCCAGATTCTGACACACTACTATCGCTTCATTCACTTTCATCAATCTCTTCATACATTCGTGTCGGTTAAGATAATTTTATTCTTCATAAATATTTTTACGCTGGCTGGCATTACCTTGAACGAGTATGTTTCAAATATGATTTCGATTTTACTATTCAAATACAATGACATATGATCACGAGGTCATAACTTTTGGATCAGAAATTTCGCGCTATTGTCATGTTTATGTACCTATAGTGGAAAGTCTTTGGCCATAGGTATTATTATTATTAGGCCATAGCGTCGCGTACAGAATACACTTCTATAACGCGCACAAGTTTATCTGAAGATCTATAACATAATTTACATACATTACAATAGTTGACTGCCTCGGTGGCGTGGTGGTATTTCGGTACGACTACGATTCTGAGGTCTCGGGTTCGATCCCCGGGTCGGGCAAAGTGATATTGGATTTTTCCATATCAGCCCGGAGTCTGGAATTTGTGCCCGATATGGCGATAGGCTCGCTCCCTATCACATCTGGGACGGAACTAAGCTCGGTGAAATGTGGGTGTTCTAGTTGGCTAGTGCGCCTCTGCCTACCCCTTCGGGGATACAGGCGTGAGCTTTTGTTATGTTTATGTGTCATGTTTATGTACCTATAGTGGAAAGTCTTTGGCCATATGTATTATTATTATAAGGCCATAGCGTCGCGTACAGAATACACTTCTAAATAACGCGCACAAGTTTATCTGAAGATCTATAACATAATTTACATACATTACAATAGTCACGCGGGACCAGAGGAAAAGTTACTTAATTAATATTGGGAGGGAGGAAAACAAAATCTCTAGGTATACATTCAAAAAACAAATTCATGATTAATTATGCGATACAGTTATGGTTAATACATAATTATATACCTAATTTCAATCGTCTACGTGAGGACCGACACGGGAATTTTGTAATTCATGGAATATTTTGATAAATATGTTTGTGTCACGAATTAAACTAAAATGCGGTTTAATTATTTCATAAACCTACGTAGCAACTCAAGTCAACTTATTTTAGTCGCCTCCTTGGTCTAGTGGCAGCATGTGTGGGCTGTGGACCGGGAGGACCTGGGTTCGATTCCCAGGTCGGGCGAAGCAAATTTTCTAATTTAATTTGCCCGGAACTAGATAGGGGGTTAACGTCAGGCAGGCGGCCGGTCGTAAAAACTAAGCCAAATCCTCTCTGCAAAATGCTTTAAAAAAGTTTTTACGACGGGCTGCCTGCCTGACGTCAACCCCCTTAAGGGGGTAATATACAGTCCTTTTTTTTCTACTTGCCCTTATACCACCTTGATGTGGGGTCGGCGCAACACACTTTTTTAAATCATTTTGCAGAGAGGATTTGGCTTAGTTTTTACGACCGGCCGCCTGCCTGACGTAAACCCCCTATCTAGTTCCCGGCAAATTAAATAAGAAAATTTGCATCGCCTGACCTGGGAATGGAACCCAGGACCTCCCGGTCCACAGCCCACACATGCTGCCACTACACCAAGGAGGCGACTAAAATAAGTTGACTTGAGTTGCTACGTAGGTTTATGAAATAATTAAACCACATTTTAGTTTAATTCGTGACACAAACATATTTATCAAAATATTCCATGAATTACAAATTTCCCGTGTCGGTCCTCACTCCTCACGTAGACGATTGAAATTAGGTATATATTAACCATAAAGGCGAATTGCGGCATTTTAATAAATCTTGATTTACCCCAAATCTTGATTTAAATATAAGAATGAACTGTAAGTTAAATCGAGTTAAGGACTAAATCTAGATTATTAGTAATAGCGCTGCAAGTCGGCCTAACTGTATCGTATAATTAATCATGAATTATTTATTTTTAGCAGCGATAGCTCAGTTGGTAATGGTACGGATTGCTGAGACAAGTGTCGGAGGTTCGAGACCAGCCACAAAATGGAGCATACACCTCTGACTTTTCTATGTTGAGTGTATTTTCGTTTGTGAAATATCGCTTGCTATAACGGTGAAGGAAAACATAGTGAGGAAACCTGCATACCCGAGAATTTCTTCAGAGGAATTTCGAAGGTATGTGAAGTCTAACAACCCGAATTAGATTGAAATAAAACTATTTTTACGGATTCTATCACGATTAGGTTTTAATTATTATTCCCGACGTGACGTGTCTGACCAGTGACAACGAAGACTGCAAAGCCTTCGAAACGTCGGAAATAATAATTAAAACCTAATCGTGATAGAATCCGTAAAAATAGTTTTTTTTCAATGTATAATATTCGCGTAAACTTAAGAAATCAGTATGTAACCCGAATTAGGCCAGTGTGGTATACTAAGGCTGAGATCTGTAGAGCAAACTTCGACTAAGTCTAAGTCAAAGTAATTAACTCATCAGACCTCAGCCTTATCTCTTTGTTTATTATAGTCCGATTGTTAATTAAACGGAGTAAACTGACAGATCGAAATGTCACTTTCCAAAATAATGTTGCTTACTTTCAAAACGTAGTGATTCACACATTAGGCAGAAATTACGACTTTGATTTGGACTTTAGAAAATGAAAGAATGAAATGGTTCGCTGAATTGAAATGTTCAAATAATCTTGATCTTTTTACCGCAGCACTATTTAAATTTCATGAAAAAGTGGCAACATTCGAAATGTCAGTTTACTCCGTTTAATTAGCAAACCTACTATAGTAGATTTCCGCGCGAACGACGTCGCGGGTAACCACTAGTGTATTATAGTGTCATCTCTCTTATCCCTGTATATGATGAATTCCGGTATGATTCAAAAAGCATTGGTGCGGCAACCTTGAACCTTGTCCCAGTGATTATGCGCTGAATCACCACTTAGCATTGTTTCGTGATGCATCTCGAATGCAACAAGCTATTTTAATAATTTCACTTCTACTCAAAGAGATTTAATATTACTTACTATAGAGGGGGCTATCAAGCAAGTGTCCATACAAAGGTTTTTTTTTATAGCAGAGATTGTTAAACGAGCACATGGGTCACCTGATGGTAAGTGATCTCCACCGCCCATAGACACCCAAGACACAAAAAGAATCAAGGGTGCGTTGCCAACCTAAAAGGAGGGAATGGAAGGGGAGGGAAAAGGGATTGGGAAAGGGAGTGGAGAAATGGGCCACCGGAAATCTCACTCACCGAACGAAATGCGACAGCAAGCTGGCACTTTACGTCGGTTTTCTGTGAGACAGTGGTATCTAACCGGTGGAGCCGGCCCATTCGTGCTATAGGCGTTACTGTCTACAGCGTGGCTCTACCATTCAAAAAAAGAAATTGATAAAACTTCAACTACTGATTATAATGCGAGGCCAATTGTTACAATTTACACCCTAGAATATTTTCTGAATGGTTAAGAATCACGTAAGAAAAGTTTATTATCTTAATGTTATTTCGCTGGCCGACCTGGCACGCGTATATTTCAAATATACTGAGCGACTTATGACCACTAGGTCATAACTTTTCGATCACAATTTTTGTGCGGTGGTCCCGTCAATAATACTGTTGAATGTCTTTTCTTCTACTTGACTGAGGCCGCCTTGGTCTAGAGGCTGCATGTATGGGCTGTGGACCGAGAGGTCCTGGATTCGATTCCCAGGTCGGGAAAACCAATTTTTCTAATTTGATTTGCCCGAGACTGGAACTTCCAGAGGCGGTTGGCGTCAGGCTGGCAGTCGGTCGCAATAATTAAACCGTAAATTTTCTGCATCATGCTTGTAACAGTATGTTGCGCCGACCCCACATTAAGGTAGGATTAGGGCAGGTAGAAAGAAAGAAAGAGATGTTTCAATGTCATTAGTAGAGCAGGCCCGTAATATCACAGGTAACAGGACTGCTATAACTCATTAAGATTACCTATTAATCTATAGCACCAATAAAAATTGATGTGACATACGAACGGACAGACAGACATGAAGAAACTGCATCAGTTCCCTTTCTTACATTTAGCTAGTTTTTTCCTTGACTATTTAAAAGCTTCTACTTCTCCTAGTCTTGAGCATCCTCCACAGTAAGACCACTGACTCTCATATCCTCCTCCAGAACATCTAACCAGGGCCATTACTACATTTTCCATTTGGCTACGAAACCCTAGAAAGGAATTATGATCTTTCTGTTTCTCTCAAAGTGAGAAGATTTATTCACCAATGCATCGACATTTCGCCATAGGAGTTTCCTTTATTATGCAGAATTTATTATCTATGACTATTTGACGAGCTAAACCTATCGCATTAGAATAGACCATAGACAACAGACATCCATTAACAGAAATAATAAACGCACAGGAACAATCATTGTCCTATAATTGTGCTTATTGTAAATCCTTTAGATGCTTCGGGCAATTACTAGGGCCCCAACCAGCCTAGAAGAGCCCTGTCATTCAATCAGAATGTATGACAAGGAACGGCTTCGAAGCTCTTTCTGTTTGGTTGCTCACCCTTCTATTCGACGACTAGTTTTCTACCATGGTTTGCTTGGATTATTAATTAATTTGATACTATAATGTTGCAGTGAATAAAACAATGTATTAAATAAGTTGGGAATTTGAGAAATTGTGTTGATAAATCAATAAACAAAACCTTGGAATGTGCTACGATGAAAATTGTAATATAACATAATTGATATTTTACAAAATTCTTAATTATAAACTACATATAATGGAACGTAATTGCAAAACCCAAGTGACGTCACTGCTTAGAGCAATGTTTCCAGGTTGGGATATTTTCCCAATTTTGCGGAAAATTAGTGCATACATATTTTAATGTTTTTGTTTCTGGTGTGTTTATTTGAGACTTAGTTCTTTACAATTAACGAAAAAAATTACATGCAAGTTTATTGTAATAAGAGTGACTTAGAGAAAAAAGATATGTGCAAGTATGGTAGGTAGTGAATGAAAATTGTATGTGCTTACTCCTATGGAAAAAAGACATGAGACTGTGTTCAAATTTTATTACTATAGCTAGTATTTTATTTTCCAGTTTTAAATAGGCGTTAAGAATATTAACATCCATACGGACTGAAAATAAATAATAAGCAATTTTCATTTTTGGATAAATCAGGAAAACGTATGACCATTGTATAAAATAAGTCCGTTAAAACAAAACAAAATTAAATTATTATTTATCTATGATTTATCTAGAAATGGTAACTTCCCTTTTTTATTTATATTTTAACTTAACAAAAATTAAACAAACATACATAATTCAGCTAAATGTATTGTTGTAATCATTTTAGAAATCATTATGACCGCCGGGCGTTTTTGGATCTTGCAGGTTCCTTTTATTTATAATTTGGATAATCAAATTACAAAGACAAAGGTTGACATGGCAATTATTGCATATACTGCCGAATGGTCAAACGCTACTCAATTTTAACGGCTTCTTACATTGATTTTCGCCATACAATTTTGACAGATAAGGCGGCCTTAAACGACATAAGGCGACATTAAGTGTATGAACATTCGGCGGTTATTCTGACAACTTATGAGCAGTTAAATACAAAGTTATATTATGGACTATTAATGGTGTTGAGTCATTTGACGTTCATTGGGTAAAGAACAATGTCTGTAAGTAGGTACCTAATGATAGCGTCCATATAACAATAATAAATAATTAAATTAAAATTAGGGGTTTTCATCTTATTTTTGTCGGAACCCTATTATTTTGAAGTACATTCGATCCCGTAGTCAGGGATCAAACAATACTGGATAGGCAACACAGGCAACCATCGTTCCAATTTACAATACAATGCCTTATCCATTTTCTGCGTTTCCACGTCAAAGTTGAAAAACTCGTATTTTGATTAATACGCGCGACAGAGACGGGGTGCGTGCCACGCTGACGTCACAGGTGATTCTAAGCTTTAAATTCCGAATAATAAGGTCGAGTTTATCGTTGGCAACTTTTGTTGTTACTGAAATAGTGGATACGTGTAGGCGTAGGGCATGAAAAGTAGGCAGTGTTCGCACAGAGCAATCAATGGAGTGGCCATTGTGGCCAGTGCTTCGATACAAAAATAAATTCGAATTGACAAATGTGTTCCGATTTTGAAAATTATTCTTTTTTACTTTAGGCGATTCCAACGTCATTGCTCTAGATTTAAAGAATCGTGAATTTGACTTTTAGTTTGTTTATATATTTAGATCTTTTTGTGCCCCAAAGAGGGTTAACGTCGGGCAGGCAGCCGGATTAAGGCTGATTATTTTCTATCAAATATTATTTGAACATGTACTGTGCCGACCCGACAGTAAAGTGGAATAAGGGAAGCTAGAAAAAAATCTTTATTTATTCATTTGGAGTACTAAATATTATATTGTTGTTTAATAAAGCAATGGTGTTATTACGCTACTTTTTAAAGGCCACTTGCAGCTCCACGATATATCTCTATTTATCCCAAATCTTGATTTAATTATAGGAGTGAGCTGTAGGATAAATCGAGATAAGTTGTAACTTTAGTAATATAATAGCGCTGCAAGTCGCCGTAAGACTTTAAAATACAATTGGATTTAAAAGTCGAAAAAGATGACTAACAATAACTAACGTCATTAACTTTCCAACGTCATTTTCCACATTTCACATTTGCATAAGCTCACGCTTGCATCCCCGAAGGGGTAGGCAGAGGCACACCAGCCAACTAGTACACCCACATTTCGCCGAGCTTAGTTCCGTCCCATATGTGATAGGGGGCGAACCTATCGCCACATCGGGCACAAATTTCAGACTCCGAGTTGATATGGAAAAATCCAATACCACTTTGCCTGACCCGGGGATCGAACCCGAGGCCTCAGCACGGTAGTCGTACCCAAATACAACCACGCCACCGAGGCATTTCACACCCTCATAATAACAACATATTATTTTGATTGAAGGGCATGGCAAAAACAAGTCGGCAACCACACCGGTATTAATATTAACATTTAGCTGTAAAATGGCAAGTAGCAATTGTTTAGTAGTTAAAACTATAAAAGAGGCGTAATTACACACCAAAAATGGTTCATGCATGAAATGAATTCACTCACCGCCATGAGTTTTTATTGCAGTTGTTAACTATCTGCCGCTAGCTCATGGGGTAGTTATATCAAAACGTTTTCTATAAAAATAGAATAAAAGACATGGCACACGTGGATTTTGAGTGGTAAAGTCACACTAGACAGTAAAGTCTACAGCACGATTGGGAGGTTCGATTGGTTTGATATCAATGTCACGAGTGAGATCTCCGGAGGATCAAACTACACTCCCGTTCCCAGACCCTATTCCGCTCCTTTAATGTTGGCAATCACCCCATAGGTGGTCTACGGTGATGGAAATCTCTTACCATTAGGTGAAAGAAAGAAAGAAAGATATAAACTTTATTTAGCCAATGTCTCAGGCAACAATGAGTGTGAGAGAACAAAAAAAATTTATAAGACAGAATATGTAGCACCTTTACCAGTCTCTGCTTTAAGCTAGCAATTTGTACAATGCATATACTATATATCAGTTCTACGAGCTATGTGCCCTGCCCACTGCCATTTCAACTTGCTAATCCTCTGAGCTATGTCGGTGACTTTCGTTCTTCTACGGATCTCCTCATTCATTAAGGTCGCAGGAAGTCGCTGGATGCAGGCCGCTTCCAACAAGTCGATTTGGAAATATTTGGGGGAGGCCTATGTTCAGCAGTGGACGTCCTATAGCTGATGATGATGATGATGATATGCTATATAGGTAGAAAAAAATACGAAAAATGATTTGTGAATCATCAAAGTATTGTTTTCCCTAGATAGCATTGAATTAATAAGCTGACAAAGACCACAAGACGGTTATGGTTAATCAACCACTAATCAGTGGCTTAATGGAATTTATACGGCGATAACCATTATTGTTGTTTTTCACAATTACCAACTATTGTAAATATATTTCATTTACTGTTTATTTATTTTACTACAATGCATTTTTTATAGCAGAGACTGGCAAACGAGCAGATGGGTCACCTGATGGTAAGTGATCTCCACCGCCCATAGACACCCAAAATACAAAAAGAATCATGGTGCGTTGCCAACCTAAAAGGAGGGAATGAAAGGGGAGGGAAAAGGGATTGTGAAAGGGAGGGGGAAATGGGCCACCGGCCCAATCTCACTTACCGAACAAAACGCGACAGCAAGCTGCCACTTTACGTCGGTTTTCTGTGAGACAGTGGTATCTGTGGTGCCGGCCCATTCGTGCTATAGACGTTAATGTCTACAGCGTGGCTCTACCACTCAAACAGTGAATAGTGATGAATTGACAAAATAGTACCTCATTGTTTGTTAATTATTAAATACGTAATTTTATTACTGTAGCATTGTTCTTTACTTAATTAGCCTAGATAACGCCTAATAACAATAAAGATACAACTAAAATTCAACGTCTACTTTATTTCTATCAGCTTTCTTGTTAATGTGAGGTAATAAAATTATTATTCAATGACTGCCTCGGTGGCGTGGTTGTATTTCGGTACGACTACCGCCCTGAGGTCTCGGGTTCGATCCCCGGGTCGGGCAGTGATATTGGATTTTTCCATATCAGCCCGGAGTCTGGAATTTGTGCCTGATATGGCGATAGGCTCGCCCCCTATCATATCTGGGACGGAACTAAGCTCGGCGAAATGTGGGTGTACTAGATCGCTAGTGCCTGCCTACCCCTTCGGGGATACAGGCGTGAGCGTATGTTATGTTATGTAACAATGGAAATTACGTATTCTATAATTCAACACAAAATAACCGTACAGTAGTGTCAAAGACCTCGCCGAGGTAATTATGTTTTTATATAAGAACCGTTGCATGCTTATACAATAGAACAACAATTATGTAGTGCGCAAAACATTGTGTTTTATTTATTTTACTGTATTTGAAAACGCGTTTTGTAGTTCGGCATATACCTCCTTACTTACGACCTATCCAAAGAATAAAGTTACATATGATAATGAATCGAAATTGCTTTTTTTTCTGAGCTTAAATTGATCTTAAACTAGTTTTTTTTTTAAGTTATGACACAATAACAAGTTATATTATGACATAGTTTAAAAATATATTTACTAGTACTACTGAATATATAGGTCAATTTAAGCTCAGAAAAAAAAGCTATTTCGATTCATTATCATATGTAACTTTATTCTTTGGATAGGTCGTATTTACGCGCTACTTAACTTTAAAAGTAGTTTCTCCCTTTCATTTCCAAACAATGTGACGCAAGGAAATAAGTGACAAACTAGTTTCCCAGATAAGAAGCGCGTACATGTTCTTATAAGTAAGAGGCATAAAATATGTAAAATCAGAAAATATTTCATAAAATGTTTGATACATTATACACGCTAGGAAATTTGTCTTACCTGCCTACAATACTAATGCATTATTTTAATATTTCTATATCTATTGAACAGCGATAAATATAAATCATAATAAATACCTATACCGACTCCAAATCCGATCGTGACCAAATTTATATGGGACCATCCTGGAAATAAGCTCTATGGAATACAAAAAGAAAATCGCTCCACATTTGGCGGAGATATCGCGTAACATACATAAAAAAATACAGACGAATTGACCTTTTTGGAAGTGGGTCGAAAAATAAAAAAGGTTTCAAAAACTGCTATTCTGCATTATATAATATATTTCTTTTTATATTTTTATAACTGTCATACCGTTAAGTCTGTTTTACGTTCCACGATAAAGTCAATTTAGAAAGTTTTAATTTGACACTCGTTTCTATTTGTAATGATAACGTGACAGTTTTGTATTCAGCTGTCTTATTATATTTTATCTGATAGCAAAGCCTATCGCGTGAAACGGGTTCATCGTAAACGAAATGTCTTAAGTTAATATTATTACAATGCATGCTCTATGGTGTCGCTCTTCCTTTACTTTTTATAATATGCTATACTAATCGAATTAGCTTATAATAAAAATTATAGGTATTATGCATCAATATAATATACCCTAGATGGACAGTTCTTTGCAAGTATCGTCCTAAAAAGACGGTAATCATGATAAATAAAACAAAGAAAAAGATCATAAATCCTAATTAAATCAACACAAATATAACTCTATGCATTTGCTATAAAGTAGCGTTATAAATGAAATGAGCAAGCGTTCTTAAATTTGAATTTTGAAATTAAGAATTCTGTCGGCGTCCGACTGTATGCAAAGAGTGCTTAAGCACTCCTTTGCTGTCCCATTTTCCGAGCGTCAACTGTGCATCTAGGTATATAATATATCGATGGTATTATGGCCAATATATTTGATTATTATTACAAAAGGTTCATGGTCATTATGTAGTTTATGTTAATAACAAATAATGTGAGAATCTTTAATTAATGCGAAACTTCAAATACATTAATTTAACTGATTTCAATACATAAATGTAATGTTAAAATTGTTGACGTTGAATATCGATTCGTGTTAAATTTAAAAATAACGATGTCGAATGGTTTTATTAAATAATTTTCCTCCGTCCATTTTTTGCTCGATAAAATTATTCACATTTATGATTAAAATACATTATTAGTAACGCTAGTCACGTAAAAATATATGTTTTCCTCCCTTCATTATAAGCCTATATCGAATGCGATATTTGCATATAAATAACGGACAAAAGGCACGTGCAAAGTCGACTCCACGGCCGGCGCAAGCCGATCGGTTAAACAGCATAGGCCGGACAGAAAAGCCTATAGGGGCGGTCCGTGGAGGGTGGAAACCTCGGAAAATTCACGTGCCAGGCCCCACCCTCAGCGCGGAACACGTGCGGACAAATAGCCCCAGTACGTACGCGCTCGCTAATCATCGCCCTGCGCGAAAAACACCAAAATATACCATTACGAATATTTTTCGTGTCGCGGACTTTATGTTTGACGTTTTCCAAATTACACGGGCCGGTCAAGCGCTACCGATGGATTGATGCTTTTTGTAGCGATTATTGAGTAAATTCCAATTTTAAAAGTGGCGTGTGATTATTTATGATTTTTATTGATATTTTAAAATGTTAAATATTTTTTTTTAGTATCTACGGTTGTTATTCGAAGTTTAAAAAGTGGCGGTTTTGTTCAGTTGTGACATTTTGATTTTCAAGACTAGCGCGCGAATTACTTTTTAATTTTTCAAAATTCGCGGCATTTTTTCATTACGTGCGCATATATTTTTTAATTCGCACGTTCCATTTAAAGCAGCGGAAATGTTGGAAAGCGCCAGCTTTGTGATTTGAGTGCGCTTTGTTGCTTTTTTTATAGTGTGAAATGGAAAACGTAACATGAGCCGATTTCATGGTTAGTTGGTGTTATTAGTTCGAAACATGAAATACTACTAAGTGTGATTCATGCATCAAATGCACCTTTTTATATGCCGAACACTTCTTTTTGTTTTTCTTTTCCCCTTTTTATAGAGCCAGCACTATATCAGATTACATCAAAAAGTGATTCTCACGCCATTTCTCTGTTACATTCCATTTTCATATTGTTTTATTATTTTAATGAATTCATAATACACATAGATGATTAAAAAATAATGGTAATCACTTTACTTGTTAATAAGGACATGATCTAATGAAAAATCGGTGACAAAACCCTGTCGCAGCGTTTTGTAATAATAATATCCATAAACAAAGTTAAGTTCAACATATTAGGCATAGTTTTTTCTCTATGTAAACGTAAAGTTGTTGTAATTTGTCTCTTTTGTGCCAGGCGTGTTATTTAATGCAGTACAAAGCTGGCATAATGAGCACATGATCATATACAAGGGCCGTGTTTGGAGAACTCCATGCCACTGTCACTGTCAACTTGTCTACATTTTTAATCTGTGCGCTCATGAGTTTTGTTTGTTGCTCTAAAATAAATGCAAAGGTTTGTTAAGTTTTTAATTAACATAAAATTAATTTTATATTACTACTAGCTGTTGCGACTTCGTTTGCTTCGATATCGCACGGGATCAGCAAAATTTTCCGGAATAATAGAAGACTATGGTCCCATATAATATCAAAGAATTTTTAAAATCGGTTATATTTTTGATACATTACAAAATGATACAAAACAATAATACAAAAAATTAGAGAAATATTCTCGCTTTATAATATTAATAGATATTGACTACACATCAAGATTTTAAAACAAACATATAAAATTATGACATAGAAAATAAACTTCAAATGAACAGCAAAGGCCGTTTACACGAAACTTTTTCCGAATTTCAACCGTACATTTCCGTACATTATTTTGATGTAAAACATAATAAAAAAAATAAAGAAGACGCGTTTAAAAAAAAAACTTATTTAATAGACCCTCAGCAGTATAATCTACAACGAGAAGTGTGTAATGTTTTACTTGCTTTTTTTTTCTTCCACAATTATTTATTTCTATCCCAAAATACAGATTTTTTATATTTTATTCACACTACTTAGCAATTCGACCCAGCCTAGCAACACTAACTAAAAGCAACAAATCAGGCAAGAGACGTTACATAACACGACGTCGTGTGTCCGTGTGTGACTGTGTGACTGTGTGTAGCACAGAAACCTTGGCACACAACGGCGAGGGTTATCTACCAAACTAAACGTACTTTGTATGTACATAGTATTACGGAAAATATTAGATTCAATCAAAAACATTTTGAGTTTTTTATTAAGTAAGTTGACTGTCGGGAAAGCGTTTAAAAGCACGTCACCTAGTCATTTTTTTCTTGAATTACTTCTCAAATGGTTTCGCTAAACATTTTTTTGTTTCCTCCTGCCCTTATCCCACTAAAATATGGAGTAGGCGCGATACATTTTTTACCCTTATTGCAGAAAAGATTGGCAGCATATATGGGCTGTGGATCGAGAGGTACTGGATTCGAATTCCAGGTCAGGTTAAGCGAATTTTCTAATTGAATTTGTCCGTGACTGGATCCCTCAGAGGGGGTTTACGCCAGGCAGACAGATGGTCGTAAAAACTTAGCGAAATCCTTTCTAAAACATGCTTGAAAAGTGTATTGCGCCAATCCCACATTGAGGTGGGATAACGTCAGGTAGAATGGAAGAATTGCAGAAAAGATTCTTCTTAGTTCTTACACGGCGTCGACTTCTTTTGAGAAATTCGATCCAAGATAAAAATATTCGTAATATCCGATGACAAAAACAATAAATAACATTGCAGTGCCCCGCAAATGATGGAAAATAATGATAAAACTTATTATCACAAGTTTAAAAACTTAACAGACCGACTTCAAATCCGATCGTGGCCAAATTTATATAGGACTACCCTTGGAATAAGCTCTATCGAACACAAAAAGAAGATTGAAAATCGGTCCACATTTGGCAGAGATATCGCGTAACATACATAAAAAATACAGCCAAATTGAGGACCTTCTCCTTTTTGGAAGTCGGTCGAAAAATTACTTTGAAAGTAGCTGTACTTTAGTATTAAATTTAAGATTGTTTAAAAAATATTCTTAAATAGAATAACGATGAATCCAAGTTTAAATCAATTTCTATAGTTACATTGTAATTAAATCTAATTTCAATCTGAATACCAAATCAGTAATAGCGAAACTAATTTAACCTGATGACCTTATTCAAATTGTAAACAAAATTTATTTATATATTCACAGAATGATAAATAAATTGCGAATTAGAAAAGAAAAAAACACCAATTGTTCTCGAACACATTAATAAAAATACTATTCTAAATTCAAACGGCCCATTAACCGGTTCCCACGAGCGCCATGTTGGCTCGTCCTCGCCCGCTATTGGTCGAGGCCGCGAGTTTAGAATTAGAATGTGTAGACCCCACCATTTGGCGAGCAGCAAATTATGTTGCCAGTATTTTTTTCACGATTTCGGATAATGGGAGCAGCTGTTCGACGCGGCTTGTCATCACTGACTACTTGATGTATGGACATAGTTACGTTGTATCGGTAATTACCAATTGTAATTGGTGTTTGCTACAGCAAAATTTACTATTAAAAAAAAAATATGTCGGCGTCCCAAGTTCAAAATTTCAGCGAAACTGTTTAACGTTGTTAACAAGTCCCTAAGTTGAAATAAAAGTCGTTGCACATTTTAAATGTCCAATATAATGAAACATAATTGTCTTGTTTGTGAACACGTTTATTTGTAAACAATTTATGTCATTGATAATGGTTAAAGGACAGATCCTAAGTAACAGTACCTATACAGAAGTGGAAACAAAAAGTGGATATTCCGGATCTGAATAAGTGTTGCAAGGACATATAATCATCAGACTGAGATACGAATTTGATACAATAGTTCTAAATTAGTAAAGTATTTTTTTTATTATGAAAGGAAATTAATTACATCATAAGACTATATCAGAATTAGTAATCACGAAATATTCCGATATTATCATTCATCATCCACCACTACCTAAAAGGCTGATGATATATTATTTCTTATCCAAATAACGCCCTCGTTCCCTCCTTAACTGCTCCATTTTTAATGACTTCAAAATACGGATATCATTGATTGTTTCGAAATCTGCAACTCCTTTCTTTTTCTTTCTTTTTTCGGTCTTTAAAAGAGGGGATATCAAACTCACTTCATAACGTGTATGTTAGTGTAAATAGTTTAGAAAAAGAGGTATACTTTTAAAATTTCAATTTCTAGGTCTGTCGGTTTGGTTAAGTGTAGATCATTATTCAGGACAATTTTACCAGAGACAGGAACCCCAAGCTGTCATCACGTAAAGTCTAAGCCAAATCATATCTGCAACATGTTTAAAATGTATCTTGCGGCGACCCCACATTGGAGTGGAATAATTGCAAATAGAAAAAAATAATTTAACGACACAAAAAAAAACCTTACCTAATACCTCTTTTTAACTGACATTTACCAATACCTACTTACATATAGAAATAATTAAAAAGGTCGCGCTGGCATCCCAGGCGACAAGGCTGGCAGGCCATCTCGTTAGACCGTTTGAAACGAATCATATGGTGGGTTTACCGCTCAATTTAGTTGTAATTGCTCGCATTCCACTTATTAATTGGCTAGTTGAAGAGATTCGTGTTCTATAATTAAACATTAAATAGCGCGCGTATGCTTATTAGTCTAATTTAAAAATGGAATGCATGACATCTCGATGCATACAATATAATACATGCATATCGATATCATCAATATAATTTCGCAGTTTTTATTTTTATTGACGTTTTAAATATTAGCTCTATGGTTTTTTATACTTACTTCTTAAATATTTCATACAGACTTGCGTATTTTTGTTTTGAAGCACAATGTTTTCGGTTGCTACTCCAATAATAGTAGAACAGCTCTGACGATGGTAGAGTCGTACTGTCAATTTTGTCCGTCGCCTGTTTAGAAGAGCAAAACCGATGTAGTACCACTGTCTCAAACAAAACTGTCGAGGATAAACCACTTGAACACTAAGAGCTTTACATATAAAAACAGTTTAACTGAGCAAATGGTAAAGAATAGCCTGTCCCTTTTATTTTCAAACAATCTGACACAAGGAAAAACGTGACAGGTTATTCTTAGCCATTTGCTCAGCTCAACTGTTTTTATAAGTAAGGCCCAATAACGCTACTTTTCGGATCATGAACGATTTTTAAATAAACTTGATTTATTTATTTTTGTTTAAGCCATATTTTATCTTTTTAAATAAAGAATGTTTTTCTATGTTTCAAAACTGCCAGGTATCCGGCAAAGGATCAATTTTTAAACCCATAATGTGTGTTTATGGTATCGATGGTTTATAGGTTTAAAAATGGATCCGTTGCCGGGTGCCTGGCAGTTTTGAAACATAAAAAAACATTCTTTATTTAAAAAAATCATGAACAACACGAAGATTCTGAATTATGTTCACGTGTTGTTTGACGTCAGATGCTCGTTTGCTCTCTAATAAAAAAGTTAATCTCATCATTTTCCAACTAATTCGTTCCACCAACTATCTAGATAACAATCTGACCTTTCATTATGCATTTTTATTTAACTACACTTGAACATAAATTGCTTGTTCTAAATAGCGACTGATACAATATTTTTGTATTGTATTGACGACGGGAGATATTGCATCCCTCGACGGTCGACAGAATTATGCCGACCTAAAGTTAACGAAACAATAAATTTAACTTTTAGCTTTTCCTTTGCCCAGCAGTACACAATAGGATAGAAAAGAAAGAAAAAAGATCTTTTAGCTTGGGGTCATCCTGCCAAACGTCCGATTTCTTCATCCAAATCAATAGTCAAAGGTATAAAAATAAAAAAGTAAATATTTAATACATGTTGCGTGCAGTGCACGTGCATACGTTCAGTTAAGTTCATATAAACAATATCTATCTTTCTAATAACTGCCTCTGTGGTTGTATTTCGGTACGACTACCGTCCTGAGGTCTCGGGTTCGATCCCCAAGTCGTACAAAATGATATTGGTTTTCCACATCAGCCTGGAGTCTGGAATTTGTGTCCCATATGGCGATAGGCTCGACCCTATCACATCTAGAACGGAGTAAGTTCGAAATAAGGGTTTTTAGATCTCTTTTCGCCACTGCCTACCCCTTCAGGATACAGGTGTGAGTTTATATATTATGCATTATTAGCTACCCGCCTCGGCTTAGCACGGGTGTAATTTTTACATATAAACCTTCCTCTTGAATTACTGTATCTATTAAAAAAACCGCAATCAATAATTAAAGTTTAACAAAAACTGAAAACCGACTTCAAAAACGAACACTTAAAAGTAAAAAATAACAACAATTTCTTACTCTCATCGGAGTCGGTGCTGAGGCCGAAGCGGATTAAATGAAAAGGCACCGACTCCAAAGTGACGACTTTAAGTTTTCGTTTTTGAAGTCGGTTTTCAGTTTTATACTACGCAGTGATTAAACGGCTCAAAGTCAACACGTTGGTTGCTTTTAATTTCTGTTTGTCCTTACTTCGACTTGCATAAAACATCTGCGGAATTTGCCATTGGAATTAATAATCGTATTTAAATAATACAGTCTTTATAATTCAATTTTATTGCATTAATATCCACAAATAGCTTTAAGTTAAAATTATACGGCTCTGTAAAGTGATATAAGTTACTGAAGGGTTAATTAATTATGTTTGGGATTGAGTGTAGGAATTTAATTAGTGTTTCAGTATTCGGGTAAGAGGCTGTTTTGAGAACTAATTATTATTCTGTAAATATTTTTACATCTCTAAAAACCCGAAAATGAGGTGCAACGGTATTTTTTTATCCGAGCACGAAAAAGTAAGTACGTTTTTGAGTGGTAGAGCCAAGCTGTAGAAGTGAAGATAGTTATAGACACAAATGGGCCGGCTCGACCGGTTTGATACCATTGTCTCACAGAATACTGACTTAAAGTGGCAGCTCGCTGTCGCGTTTCGTTCGGTCATTGAGATTTTCGGTGGCCCAATTCCCCCCTTACTTTCCATTGGGAAATAGGGATTGCCCTACTTCCCACCTTTTAGGTTGGCAACGCACCCATGATTTTCTTGTCTTTGGTGCTTATGGACGACGGAGATCACTTACCATCACGTGACCCATCTGCTCTTTTGGCAGTCTCTGCTATAAAAAAGTACGACTAATCGTAAGCGCAGTGCCGTCCCAAAAAAACAGCGGTCACTGACAAACAATAGTCTATCGGTGGTCACCAGAACTATGCCGGCCTATTATGTCTAGTACTAGCGACCCGTCCCGGCTTTGCACGGGTGCAATGCTGATATACATTATTATATATCAACCAGCGTTTGCAATGTACGCTCAAAAAAATTGTTTAGTTATCATTGAAATAAAACTATTTTTACGGATTTTATCACGATTAGGTTTTAATTATTCTCTTCGTTATTTATCTAATTACTGTCTTCGTTGTCACGGGTCAGACCCGTCACAACGAAGACTGCAAAGCCTTCGAAACGTCGGGAATAATAATTAAAACCTAATCGTGATAGAATCCGTAAAAATAGTTTTATTTCAATGTATAATATTCACGTAAACTTAAGAAATCAGTATGTTTAGTTATCACATTAGAAACCTATAAAATTCTCAAAGTCATCAGTGTTTCTCAACTATATTATGAAAAAACCTTCCTCTTGAATATATCTATTAAAACCGCATCAAAATCCGTTGCATAGTTTTAAAGATTTAAGCATACATAGGGACAGACAGACAGCGGGAAGCGACTTTGTTTTATATTAAAGTAAGGATGTGGATGCGCAAGACCGGGATGGCATTCATTTAGGAAGGCCTATGTTCAGCAGTCAACAGCGGTAGGTTAAGATAGATGAAAAAAATATCTAACTTTTTCACCGACTTCAAAAAAAGGAGGAGGTCCTCAATTCGTTCGTATTTTTATAATATATATTACGCGATATCTCCGCCAAATGTCTGATTTTCAAGAGAGAGAAAATAGAGCTTATTTCAAGGGTGATCCCATAATGTGGTCACGATCGGATTTGAAGTCGCTCGTCGTGAAGTCGGTTAAGTGTTTTGCTTTTCAACATTTAAACTGTAAAGAGCAGAGAGATAAAATATATTAAGGTAACGTGAGAAGAGCCTTTATACCTATCGACGGCTTCTAAATAATGAAACCTTGCAAGTTGTAAATGATGTATGTACGTAGTGTATGTATAGATGTATGTACTCGTGGTCGAGTGACGTGTGCCTTGTGGCTAAACAATCCGTTAGTTAATATTCAAGGTGGACGCGATTAGCGAAACTTCAAGGTGAAAACGACTGGACGTGTGGCGCGACTCAAGCTGGCCGCATGTAAGGACTGACAAACTTATCTATGCGTATTGCCCTTATAAAAATATTTGAGTGCTGCTTATATTTAGGTTGTCGCTTTCATTTTTAAACAATGTAAGGCAAGGAAAAAATTACAGGCTATTCTTAGCGATAAGCGAAAATGTTTTTATAAGTAAGGCCCATAGTGTTTAGAAACAGTAGCGTGTCTTCCATTTTTTCTTCTGCCAGGCGTTATCGCCTAATTCCAGGATCAACCTGTCTGATATACAATTGCTTTCACTTCGTCTGGTCTTGAGCAGCCTCTACAAAATATTTAGAGTTTAGACTTTTTTACGCACTATTTATATTGCCTCTCGCTTCTTCTTCGATAATAAAACTTAAATTATTGTATGCCATACCTGCAATATGACGTATATGTCGATGTACATACATACATGAATAATTTAGTTACCGCACAATTCTATACAAATTCGAGTCATGGCCTTTAATATGTACTCAAAACTTCAATACTATATTTGCTAATTTATTTCAATATTCTTGCATTTTCTTTTCATCTTTTAATGTTACGGCATTTTTAAATAACCTACAGTTATTTTTTACATTCACACGTCATAAATAACAACACTGAAATTGCTAGTAATTCCCCCACTACATTTACAGTTAAGTTTGCTACGCTGTACCTTGTATTAAACTTCGACTATACGTGACCACAAGTGGCTGAATTTTCAAACTAGTTCCAATTTCCTAGGCTATTGAGTTTGGATTTAAATGTACCAGAAGTCAGCGAATTAGATCTAAGTGCAATGAAAATCGGTTTTGATGCTACTAGTTTTTCTCTCGGCTTGGTTCTCGTGATAAAAGTCTTTTTCTGGAATAAAAGTATGCTAATCAGAGACTTGGAAATGTAGTAGTATGAACTATTTTCAAAATCGTAGACTTAGATCAGAAAGATAAAACATTTTCACTTTTATTTCTTTATTAGCTTAGTTGTATTGCTAATCTCTTCTCATTTTCCACCGTTGGAGTTTGGTACATTTTAGTACGGCTTACTGTTTTAACCGCGGTTACTTTTAACAATTGTTAGAATTTGAATTATTTTCTCATGTAAAGTAATCGCGCTTTTTCAACTACAGTCACGAAGTTACTGTGACTTTTTTTTCTCTACCAGCCCTTATCCCACCTTAATGTGGGGTCGGCGTAACACATTTTTTCAAGCATGTTGCAGAAAGGATTTGGCATAGTTTTAACGGCCGGATGCCTGTCTGACGTCATTTCAGTCCCGGGAAAAATAAATTAGAAAATTCTCTTTTTCCGATCTGGTAATCAAACTCCGGACCTCCCGGTCCACAGTCCATATATGCTGCCACTAGACCAATGCGACTGTTACTGTGATTATACTTAGAAAAAAATAGAGAAGAATTCAGATATTGACGAAACTATGTCAATAGAGAAGCGATGGGCGTTTTATGTAGGAAAGGATAAAAAAATAGACAATAATAACACATAACATAACATAAGCTCTCATGCCTGTATCCCCGAAGGGGTAGGCAGTGGTGCTCTAGCGAACCAGAAAACCCACATTTCGCCGAGCTTAGTTCCGTCCCAGATGTGATAGGGGGCGAGCCTATCGCCATATCGGGCACAAATTCCAAACTCCGGGCAGATATGGAAAAATCCAATATCACTTTGCCCGACCCGGGGATCGAACCCGAGACCTCAGGACGGTATTCGTACCGAAATACAACCACGCCACCGAGGCAGTCAAGTAAAATATATCCAGCCTACAAAATACGCACATTACATGTCCGAGACAAAATTCATCAATTTGCTAGTTCATAGACTACGAATTATGATACAAACGCTGAATTCCTCGCAATCAATGAACATTCGCGAATGCCTAAATTTAAGTATCTAGTACAAGGACCAATGTCGGCGACTAATAGATTGTGGGCTAAATATTGTTTGTGCAAAATTTGGTACCATTCATATCAGACAAGCATTCAGTTCACAGTTGACACAAAAAGTTGTAAAATCATTAAAAAATAATGATATATGAAATACACTTAAAATAAACCAAAAAAGAGGGAAAAACGTATAGACATATAGACTTAAAACAAAAAATAAAAGAAAAACGCTTTAAATAGACTTTAAACAATGCTTAAATGATTAATAATATTGTTACTATGTCATATTGTTTAATTTATTTAATGTACACTTAAATAATGTTTTTCTACATTTATTTAATTTAATTTTTAAATAAATCATACCGATAAATTTAGGTATAACTATCAAAGATTGGCATTATTTTTGTTTAGACAAGGCGGTAAAACGACTTGCTAATTCAGGGTTTCCCAGCCATTGTCAATTGACATTCAATTTTATTTAATTACTACAATGACTAGATTCATAATTATTATGATAATTTTATTTATTTGTAGATTGGCAATTTTCTTAAACTTACTTTTTGTAGCTGGTGTTTTTACAATTGGATGTGTTTTGATAATATGGATTATTTGAAAAACATTTTTAAATCTTACTGGAGGTTGATATGAGATAGACATATATTCCTCCACTATTAGATCTTCTTTACTAATGAAGAAATAGTCCCAACCTAGCGAGGTGATAGAGTTAAATCGACCCTTACCGGCGAAAAAGGATTACCCCCACTTTACAAATTGACCTATACAAAATAAAAGCCGATTCTAACAATATATATCTAATATTGCAACAAAATTTAGCTTAACCCTTTTTGGCCGTCAACCGTCGATGTAAATAGTTATAATATTACTAGGATTTTAACGAGAAGTCTGACAGAGTGGGCGTCTCTTGTTAAAATTATTTAATGTTATTATTTGACGTTGTGTTTGTTGTTTAATGTGATTTGGTTTTATGCACTAAAATTCAGCGAAGATGGACAGTATATTGTGGAGTGTTTTTAATCGGTGATCTTTGATGAGTTTTGCTTGGTGCGTTGGTTGGATTTGTCCGGTCGATTCGCTGAGTTAAGGTCATCTGAGGGGCACCACGCTGGAAGGAATTGCCGCCATAATTCCCGCAGGGCTTTGGGACCATCCACATCTGGGTGTCATGGTCATTGTGAAAACTTGATAATTGCTCTATTTACCTTGACATTGGCTAAATCATCGCAAATGTGCGGAAGCCATTATTTTTAAAAGAAGAACTATAATATTACAAATTTCTATCATTTTGATGCTTCCTTGTTAGTCAACTGTAATTAAGTTCAATTAATGAAAATGTTGCGGAACATTTCATGACGAAGCGTCAACCTTCGTCCATACAATTGTTAGCAATTATTGAATCTGTGGCGCAAACTGAAATGTTTTTATATAATAAAGCTATGGGGACATTTAATTTATTGTGATTGTGGTTTGTAATACAGTATAAAGAAGTTTTACTTACAAGGTGGACCGACGACCTGATAAAGGTCGCAGGAAGTCGCTGGATGCAGGCCGCTTCCAACACGTCGATCTGTAAATCTTTGGGGGAGGCCTATGTCCAGCAGTGGACGTCCTATGGCTGATGATGATGATGATGATAAAGAAGTTTTAATTATCATGACTCTATAATATTTTGTGAATATGCTCAAAGTTTTTTAGTTTTTTGTCCGCTTCCAACAGGTCGATCTGGAAATCTTTGGGGGAGGCCTATATCCAGCAGTGGATGTGCTGTAGCTGATGATGATGCTCAGTTTTTTATGATACAAACATTAATACTTAATTGTACTTTCAGTGTCAACAAAATTATTTTTTTACTAGTTGTTCGACTTCGTTCATGTGTTTGCCGGCCTTTAAACCTGTGTAGATGATATTCGTAACTCTGTTGTTGATTGTAACGTTTTTGCCGGCAGAGTCCAGCGTCGGAGTCGGACAGCAGTTCCGTGTCGGGGGCGAAGAGCCCCGCCGCGGCGCCGCCCCTGCTCCAGCATCTGTTGCAGCTGCAGGCACAGAACCCGCAGACCATCGCGCAGGTAACGACTAACCACCAACACCAACTCTATATGATTTTTTTTTCTTTCTACCTGCCCTTAGCCCACCTTAATGTGTGGTCGGCGTAACACACTTGTTTAAGCAAGTTGCAAAGAGGATTTGGCGTAGTTTTTACGACCGGCCGCCTGCCTGACGTCAATCCCCTATGAGGGATCCAGTCCTGGCCAAATTAAATTAGGAAATTTGGTTTGACCGACCAGGGATTCGAACCCAGGACCTCCCGGTCCACAGACTATACGTGCTGTTATTAGACTAAGGAGGCGACAACACCAACTCTATATTGAAAAATCCAATATCACTTAGCCCGACCCGGGCATCGAACCCAAGGCCTCAGGACGATAGTCCTACTGAATTACAACTACGCCACCGAGTCACAAAACCCTATGTCATCCTTACTACTAATCTTGGGCCATAATTTATGACGAAAATACCTTCAAAAGTACCTACATCATAACTCCATAAGTAATGATAAGGTTGTAAGTGAAAGTGACCCCGTATTGACGACAATGTCGTACTATTGTTTTGAAGGAAAATATTATGCTTATCAATATGAATTGTTTCTCGTATTATACTTAATTTTAACACTTTATTGTAACACTAACCTTTTCTGGACAAATGACACCTCAGTCTGACCCGTGACAACGAAGACTGCAAAGCCTTCGAAACGTCGGGAATAATAATTAAAACCTAATCGTGATAGAATCCGTAAGAATAGTTTTATTTCAATGTATAATATTCGCATAAACTTAAGAAATCAGTACTTAATTTTACTGTTCGAGGGTACAATGATTTGCTTTAAATAGTCACGGCGGCTCGGCCTCCGGTGGCCCATACGCTTATGTAACATATATATGTGCCGCCTCCGACGGGTTAAATATTTTTAATATTTTGGAATCGATTAAATCTGATCTGTGCTGTTTTAATTGTGTTAAAAAGGTTTTTTGATTCTTCTGCCACAGAATTGCTACAGCCTTAATCTTATCTAGATAGGCACTTGTACCTACTAGAAAACGTTTTGCGTTTTTCTCTTTTACGTATAAATCAATTGTCTTTTATGGGTACGTACGTTTATACTTTGCATTGAGTATTGTATGGGTAATAGTATTCAATGATTACTTATTTATTTTCGAATGATTACACACCCGGAAAACTAAGAAATATCAATTTCATAAATACAAGGAAGATAAAAAGAGGTGGTTCAAGGCCCGAAGATAATTGCCAAATATATTCTGCAAGGCTTGCGTCATTGAAGGAAATCCTCTTAAATTCCAACCATGTAAAAACAAACATTACGACTTTTTTATTATTATTTAAGTTCCCTTTAGATAATAACTAAGCGGGTTTAGTACAACGCAACCTTATTAAATATTTAAAAGGATACACGAATCTGTATTTTTAATAAGTTGAAAGGCACGGATGTTATTAGGACACGCATTAAAGTAAATGCTTACTTGGTCACAATAATGCAATCGTTAAACCCAAATTAAATTATTTAAAACAGAAATAACTACCAATATTCCAGTACAATGAAGTACGATTAATTAAATGCGTTTACTTAAAATTAAATATGACACTTCGTAAGCTTGATATTTTTAACAATTACCTCAAAATAATTTAAATAAAAATCAGTTTTTAACTCCGACAGGATCTAGGATGTCTACAAACTAAAGCACTGATTATACACCTATAAATAGTCTTAAATAATAACGTTTAATTTTAATGATACAAAAACAAATAAAAATTAATATCCATCCGTACGTGAGGCAAAAGCAATTAGTTTCGGTAATTATACGCTCAAAATATTCATTAAGAATTTTAAAGATAAGTAGAATGAAGTAATTAAAAGCGTCGCTTATTAACAAAATGATATCAGTTTTAATTTTATACTGCGGCAGTTTTTAATAAAATGTCACGAGTAAACAAACAGCCGGGGTATTAAAAGTCAAATTTATATTTTATATAATTTCGGAAATGAAAGTTTTTAAAGGAAGAAACGAGTTTATTTGTATTCATGATAAACAGAAATAATTATCCAGTTTCGAATTAAGAACGACTTTTATAGAATACCACTTTTACAAAACATTCTTATTCTTATAATTTTAAACTTAAGTATGATCAAGACCTTATTTTTTTAATGATGATTTTTTAATAGATGTAAAGTTAAGAAACTATGTTGTATCTCTGTTTACATAAGATATTTTATAGAGCAAGCATAGATTGAGTTCTTGCTCTATTAGTTAAACTTAATGCCCCTTACTTATTAAAATATTTAAGCGCTGCTTATCTTTATACCATAGGTTGTCCCTTCATTTTTAAACAATGTAACGCAAGGAAGAAAGTGACAGACAAAGAAAAAGGACACCATCTCACCTATAATTAAACGGACGCCACAGAGAAGCCACGCACACAAACTGCGCCTGTACATAAGTGCCCTACGCACACATACGTGTCAATAGATCTAATGGGCCGAAAACCTTGCTTGACTTTCAATGTTTCTAGCGCTCCGTCCATCGTTTTATTTGCATCCGTGCTCTAATACACTTTAGGGCACTTTGCTGACGGCTTTTTGGTTTTGGCAACTATATAAATTATGCTTATGACGTTAGTTGCTTCAACTGGCAACTGTCAACGTTATTTCTGAAAAGTTGACGATTGCGGCAATTAATGTTGCTCATCTAGAAAGCTCCTGTGAGAAAACGAAAGCTGCATCGTTTTTGTACTGTCAAATATCGCGTTAGGGAAACAGACGTACTTTCTTTAATTTATAAGTTCATATACTATACCTACATATATACATTAGGTCACGCCAGTATCTCCGAAAGGATAGGCAGAACAGCGATATATGCGAGCTCAGTATAATGTATTAACGTATGCGTGTTCAGTTCCAGCAGATGCTGGCGGCGCTGGCGGCGTTGGGCACCGGGCTGGTGCCGGCGCCGCTCACCCAGGCCTGGATGATACAGCGGCTGGCGCAGCAGCGGCATCACACTGACAGGTAACTATACTCATTCAGCTTTTTGACTTTACTGTTAAATCTTCTCCGTCGTATGGTTATTTGTCAGCTATTCTACCGTCCTGAAGCTAAAATAGGGCCTCACGCATCAATCCCAACTGCTTTCAGTATTTCCAGTCAATCCCCTGCCGCCATTCCTGCCATATGCCATTCCCACACAATCCATTCCCTTACACTCTATTCCTATCTCCCCTTATCACCCTATCTTAGCCATCCCATCGTTATTATGTCCATACTTGCCTGCCTGTTGTCAAATTCAAATATATAATGTAAATTATATTAATCCTAATTTAAAAATTTACTTGTGTTGACTTGTCATAAGTGCTTTTTTACATGCCTACGTGATCAATAAAGATTTTTATTTTTATTATTTTTATTTTACATAAGCGTATGGGCCACCGGAGCCCGAGCCGCCAGTGGCAATTTAATAGTTATGGGCGGCCTGGGCACTGGTGGCTGAGACGTTTATGTAACCTATATAATGCCGCCTCCAATAACCGTAGGTCTATGAATCTCTAGGGACCATATTTTCCACGTTTTTGGAGATATCTCAAAACTAGGTTTATTCAATTAATGGCATTTTAGATTGAGGACGGCAGCATTACCCGCCTATTGTTTAAACTATAGTTATTTTTTTGTTAATGTGTTTTAGTTGGTCGTGTCCTTGGTCTAATGGCAGTATATATGATCTGTGGATCGGAAATCCCTGGGATCGATTCCCAGATCTGGCAAAGACCGGCTGCCTGCCTGACGTCAACCCCCTCTCGGGATCCAGTCCCAGGCAAATCAAATTAGAAAAAAATATTTTAACCAACCTGGGAATTGAACCCAAGACCTCCCGGTCTACAGCCCACATATACTGCCACTAGATCAACTCCACACTAAAATCCGAGCCTGGTGTTGTGGGTATCAGAAACTACCAGAGAGTTAAGACTTTCGGTAAACAACACCCAGACCTGAAACAGATATCTGTGGCTCACATAAATATTTGTCTTGGTGCGAGAACGGAACTGCAGCCTCTCGTGTCACAGTCGTCTTCTTGTCCACTGCGCCACGGAGGCTTTTAAAGTCCGTCACTTACTGAACTAAACAAAAACGAGCTGCCACTTCACGTCGGTTTTCTTTAAGACTGTGGTATCGAACCGGTCGAGCCGGTCCAACCCTGCTGTAGATATGCCTACTTAGAAACATACACGTAACAAATAATAAATAAATAAATACACCCAACAGTCAAACACATAGTCCTGACCCTACATTAAGATCGAGTCTTGTGTCGTGGATATCAGGAACTACGAGAGACTTTCGGTCTTACAACACCCAGACCCGAAACAAATATCTGTAGGCCATACAGACATTTTTCTCGGTGCGGGAATCGAACCCGTGACCTTACGTTATAGCAATAATAATAATAAATAATAATCATTTAATATAATCTCCATTATCCCAGAATGTTTAGAGTATCTTATAATAACATGCGTAATATATGAAAATGTGTTATAACGGGTGCTTTGTAATCAACGCACAGACAGACGCATGCTCGTCACGTACCAAGGCTATGTATTTATGGACGGTACATGATAAATAAGTATTTTCTCGTGTATGTACTTCCGCTAATGCTAATACATACGAAAATATATTGTTTACACGCATCATTTGTGCTAATATGGTTAGGTGTCTTACACGAAGATAATCCATACATACATAACACGCCTGTATCGCTGGGAGATAGGCAGAGGCTATAGATTTCCACTTCATTTGTTTTTTTTATAGCAGAGAATGTGACACGAGCAGCGGCCTGAACAGGAAAATTTCTGACAACCGTAAATGTATTCGAACTCGATGCGCGTATATGAAATTTGTATGAAATATTAACCAAACGTCATCAGTGCGCAGCGAACTCGAATACATTTACATTTACATTAGTTTTTCGTGCTCGGGCTACAGATGGATAACCGTTAATTAAACTTAATTCGTAAAAGAACTATGAATCCCAAAGTGCATAGCTTCTATCATCATAATTAAACTATATTTAGTTTAATCACTTGATATATATATTTAAATAGTACGATACCTAACACTAAAAGTACACGCTATGAAAAGCCCTTCAACTGATGATTTATGTAACAGTTTGTAATTTAGATGATAAAAATGATGCAGTAAAGAGAGTTAACAATCATACAAATACTATAAAGTCTATGCTTAATAATAATAAGTGATTAAATTACATTGGCCTCGATGAGAAAAACGTTCCGAAACTGCCTTCACAATGTTTTGAAACCAATATCGGTTAAAGAATAAGCGCTAATGGGCGGAGAAGAAATCAGATCATGTTCATTCTTTATTTCTTTATGCCTGGCGTTATCCCTGCCTTCTGCCAGGGTCCGCCTTCCTACTTAAATGTTTCCACTTCGCCTTGAGCATCCTCCACAATGAGACCATTGGCTCTCATATCTTCCTCCAGAACGTCTAACCAGCGCTTCTTTGGCCATCCACGGGTACGCACCCCTGGTATGATTTGGGCCAGACACATGCGACTGACGTAGGTACTCCTGTCGTATCATGTTCATTATTGGGTATAATTATTTAGTACACACACAACGCATATAGTTTATTATATCATTTTACAAGAGAATCTGCTGAATCAAGTAGGACACCTGGTTGATAGTGATCACCGTTTCCCACTGACACTAACCATGTCCATGCCACAAGAATGGGTATGCCAAAGCTTATTTGCGAAATAAACATCCCTACACGATAGTCCAAATAAATTGTATATACACAATTACTCATAGGGACTGCCTCTACCGTCCTAAAGTGTCGGGTTCGATCCCGGATCGGGTAAAGTGATATTGGATTTTTCCATACCAGCTCGGAGTCTGGCATTACTATCACTTTTTGGACGGAACTAAGCTTGGCTAAATGTGGGTGTTCTAATTCGCTAGTGCACCTCTGCCTACCCCTTCGGGGATACAGGCGTAAGTCTATGTATATATAGATAGTATGTATGTACTTAAAGTAGTAACAGGAATAATAACAGGAAGACAGTAGTAGATTAAAAGTATAAGGATACAAATTTAGGTGGATCTTGAAGAGAGAAAGAACTTGCTTTCTTTCTCTCTTCATCCCATTGGGTTGGTTGGGTGGTTATCCCATTGGGCCACGCCATACATGTACGTAATAATCATCAGCGTAATTTTAAATATAATCTCGCCATTGCTCAAAATGTCCGTCCACTTCACCGCTACATTGAAAGTGAGATATTTCGCCTTAAACTTTGTTTCAATGCCATTAGAAGGGCGCCATTCAATACTGTAGTGTACTAAACTGTAATTTAGCTAGCATAGATCCTTGGCCACGGCGGCCTTGCTTGTTAGGTAATAAGTTGCGTGTAGGAAACTTACTATGACGTGTGTCTATTTACACTAAGGCTGCGATTTATCGAGCGAACTTCGACTAACGGCCGGTTTCAATAAACTATCTCAGTTTAGATGAGATAGATCGCGATTATAAACCAATCAAATCAAGTCATTTGACGGAGTCATGTTCAAACTGTGTTCTTATTGGCTAATTTTTGTAATCTATCTGCACATTCGAACTGAGATTGTTTATTGGAACCGGGCGTAAGTCAGAGTCAAAGAAACGAACTCAGTGTCAAAAAAGATTTATATTTTTGAAATTGAACTTTGACTTAGTCGGAGCCATTTTTTACAAGAAAAACAGACTGAGAGACAGATTAAGCAAAGATTTTATTGTTAAAAATGACTCCTACTATGTCAAAGTTCGATTTAGGAATTCCAAATCGTCACTGAGTTCGTTTCTTTGTGTTCTTTGACTTAGACTTACTCAAAGTTCGCTCTATAGATATCATTCTCTTCTCTATTTTCTCAGCCTAAAACTGTAGGGTTACTTTTGACACTTCGATTTCGACTACGACTACTTAGATCAAGTAAGCGCCTATGGTCATTATTATTACTACATTATGAAAGTTTTAAACTAATCTCGTAACCGATAATAAAATTAATAATCAAGATACGTTTCTATTATATCGATTATTCATGATCATCCATTAGGGTAACTATTGACATTCGATTCGATTTTGACTACGATTCGATTTCATGTACTGACTTAAAATTCCACCTCTGACTTGGTCAGAAAATGTTCGATGAGGTCTTCCCCTTCCAATTCTACCATTCAGAATTTATGTTTAATTATTTATTTTCAATCATAGCAGCGACAGCTCAGTTGGGAGTGGTACGGACTGCCGAGACGAGTGTCAGCGGTTCGAGACCAAGCCCAAAAAAGAGCATACACCTCTGACTTTTCTCTGTTAAGTGTATTTTCATTGTAAATTATCGCTTGTTATAACGGTGAAGGAAAACATCGAAAGAGAACCTGCATACCTGAGAATTTCTTCACAAGAATTTCAAACGTATGTGAAGTCTACCAACTCGCACTAGGCCAGCGTGGTAGACTATGGCCTAACCCCTCTCATTAGTAGAGGAGGCCCGTGCCCAGCAGTGAGACAGTAATATTACAGGGCTAATATTATTTTCTATTATTATCTATTCCTAATCAAGATACTCTTCTCTTTTATGAATTAGTAGTACGTAGGACGCCAACAGTAGCATAATGTCGATACTTGCATTGTTATTGAATCGAGTATCCTTTTGCCGGCATTGTCTCGACTCTCGGCAGTCAGCAGTCAGCACTCGTCAGTAGGTCAGTTGTAACAATCGTATTATGTCACAGCGTTTGTCATTGACGACGTAACGGATATGTGTGAACTTTGTCATAAAATTAATTTTATAATTAAACTTTTTATTGGTGTATTTATTTATTTATAATTATTATTAATTGATTTAATTGCGTGCAGGCCGCTTCCAACAGGTCGGTCTGGAAATCTTTGGGGGAGGCCTATGTCCGGCAGTGGACGTCCTGTGGCTGATGATGATGATTTAATTAATTCTTTTAAGTAGAAAATAATTCTTAATATATCTCATATATAGCCGGTCTTAAAAACTTAGCCAAATCATTTCTGCAACATGCTCGAAAAAGTGTGTTGTGCCGACCCACATTACAGTGGGATAAGGGCAGGTAGAAAGAAAGAATTCTCATTTTTCCAATTTCGAGTGGTAAAGCGACGCTATAGACATTTACGTCTAACGCCTCCTATGCTCGCGCCCCGTCACATTTGGGACGAAATAAGCTCGGCGAAATGTGGGTGTTAGTTCTCTACTTCACCGCTGTTTACCCCTTCTGGGATATACGTGATACGTATTCACATTTAAAACAAGTATTTAAAGCGTAAAACCGGATTGTGTAGACATCCCGCATCCAATCGAGACGTCTCGCCTCGAGTCTCGATCACACCGCTCCACGCCGCGCCACGCCGGATGCAACGCCGGCGCTCCTCAATTCCGCTATATTTTCGACGCCTTCATCTGTTTGCATTAGTTATTCCACAGGTTTTACTAACAATAAGTTTCTTCGTGTACATCTAAAGTCAGTTTTTCCCTTGTGGGCGCTGCATGCATAAATGGGGGGGGGGGGGAAGAGACCCAGAAAAAAAGGGATCTCCGCTGATATAGCTCACAATAATTCATTTAATTTGAAGTTATAGTGGTTTTTAAGTAGGTAAAAAAATTAGGGGCGCTAAAAAATAATTTATTTTCAAACTGGGCAGTAGACAAAATAAATTTGGGAACCTCTGCTAAAGTATGAATAGGCTGGCTTGACAGATTTTATACCACTGTCTCTCAATCCGATGTAAAGTGGCAGCTTGTTTCGTTCGGTGAGTGAGATTTCTGGAGGGACAAATCTCCTCCCACTTTCCCAATCCCTAGTCCCCTCCATGAAGGTCGGCAGCGCACCCGTGATTATTTTGGTATTATGGATACTTCCATCATGTACACTAAGTTTGCGATCTATAGAGCGAACTTCGACTAATTCTTAGTCAAAGAAACGAACTCAATAAGGATTTGGAATTTTTATAAAGTAAAAAAGAAGTAAAAAGTAAAAATTGACTCGGACTAAGTCGAAGTTCGATTTAAAAATTTCATATCCTCACTGATTTCGTTTCTTTGACTCAGACGTAGTCGAAGTTCGCTCTATATATCTTAGCCCTAGTACTTGTTTGCTAGACTCTGCTATAAAAAAATATCACATTCACACATAAGCTCACGCCTGTATCCCCGAAGGTGTAGGCAGAGGTGAACTAGCGAACTAGAATTTCGCCGAGCTTAGTTCCGTTCCAGATGTGATAGAGGGCGAGCCTGTCGCCATATCGGGCACAAATTCCAGACTCCGGGCTGATATGGAAAAATCCAATATCACTTTTCCCGACCCGGGGATCGAACCCGAGACCTCAGAACCGCAGTCGTACCGAAATACCACCACGCCACCGAGACATAAATTCCCTTTTGAAAATTATCACCCCTCGCCACTTGTAGGTATTGTCATTCTCACAGGTACTTCTATTGATAAGCAATGATGCAGAAGCCATTTGTTGACCACAGAGAGAAGCCCCTGCATGCTCTAATAACGCCACAAGGATGTTAGATAAATTAATAAATACAATTAAGCGAAAGTTACGCTACCGGTACAACTTAACACAAGAATTACCTACTTACGATAGTGTTAAGCTACTGCTTAAATGCCTGTCTTAATAAAATGTAAGCAATGCTTAACTTGAACAATGTTTTGTATCTTTCACTCCCAAATAATTCGATAGAAAGACGAAAGGGACTAACTAGTTTTTAAGATAACCGGATAAAATATATATCGGATAGAAATAAAAAAAATATTATTAAAATTATATATAAAGGCCTAAAAGTAAAACACCGACCAAAACAAGAATAAACAAAAAATTATCGTTTACGAGTTCACGTCATTACATTATCTCTTCAAACTGCATGACACGGCCTCGTTGACAGCTTTCTGTACTCTCGCCTTGTCACCTCCGTAGTAAGATAAAGTCTGTCCATATAAGGCCTAAACATACGAATCTGAGCAACAAATGAAATGCATCAAATACGAATATTTCCTACACAAAAGAGTAACACGTCGTGCGAAGTTGTGGCCACAATGCCGTCACAGCGCGCCTTTTGTGAGGGCTCTGCTACACTGGCACGACGCGTCATCGCATCGCCTCGATACCCATTGAGACAGTTTTCGTTTATATAAACGGGGGTAATGTTGAGAACGATATTAGAACGATACGTTTTGGATTCAATAAACATAACCTACGCCCGTATTATCGAACGCTGGTTAAACTATTTAGGGGCGGTTGTTTGTTTGTTTGTTGTGTGGGATCCATTTTCCGCAATCAGTCTCATTATGGGCGGTGGTGTTCACATAACTTTAATCAGATGGGTCATATGCTCATTTTCTCCCTATTCTATAAAAAATAATGAACTGTCAAATCACATGTTAAGTACACATTAATTTGCATTACAGAATCTGGAATTTTCACTTCGGTGTCAAAATCAAAGTTCCGTTTATTGAATATCGTCGTTGTAATATTATTTTTAGGGATTTGAAAGTTTGTTTCCTTGGGTTGCATAAATTTTCTCCTTTCTAAGTCGGTTGAAAGTATTGTTCTTATAGTGCTTCAAGAGATAATGATATAATATGGTATTGTATGACACAGACATTGAAAACTCGTTTTCTATAAACAACGGGTTCTCGTTAAACTATTGATTATGTAAAATGCCATTTTAATGTCAAACTGCATAAATTGCCATATGGCGCCGCATACACTCAGCATTATGTATGCAATTTTTGTAATTTTACGATAATTTTATTGCACTTATCCTTGTTAACGATTCAATGAGGAATTAAAAACATTTATATATTTATTTAAACAAAAACTTTAACATACTAAGGTGTAAATTGTATAATATTGACGTGTAGTCGATGAGGTAATTCAAACACCACATGTCGTAACTAGCCAATAAGCAGAATATATTACAAATACATTTTTTCTACGACAATTGGGTACTTGACTATGTTTGATTCTATACATATGTATATTGATATGTAATAGCAAATAAAACGATAAAGAAACCCTTCTACATATGAAAATTGCATCGAAATTGGTTGAAAAATGAGTAGTTCAGTAGTATTTTAAATTCTGAAGTAATATTGGAGATATATTGCTGTTCCATCGCACGTACCATTATGGCGTGACGTGATTATACTGATACTTCTCTTTCCCGCAGTTTGAAGGTTACACCAAACGTCAAAGGCTTATAACTTTATTATTTTTGAAAATATTTCAATACTTTCTGTTCTATATTTTAAACGACGTAAATTTCATATAAAATTAATAAAAAATAAATAGTCAAGTATCCAATTAGACATAAATATTTCATTAAAAGTTTTAGAATTAAACATGTCAATGGTTTAATAACAGCAAAAAGAGTGAAACTGTCAAATAAATAAAGGCTTTATCCAGGTGTAGTTAATGTTAATATCGATATCGTATCGTTGGCGGCATAGCGCCTGTCACCTGCCGCGCGTCCTCATTCATTACTATTGAGACGGTTAACTTGAAAATAACTGAAGACACTCTGGAGCAGCCTTCTGCGAGCATAATGCTGTATTGTTGTTGTGGCTAAATGTATTAAAACGGCTGTCTGCCGCTCGAATAACTTGTTGCGAGGCGTACTTGTAAGGCATCTATGCGGTACTGATGTAATGGAAGTTTATTGGAAGCAAATACAAATATTTGTTTCGGGTCTGGGTGTAGTGAGACCGAAAGTCTTTCGTAGTTCCTGATACCCACGATACAAGACTCGATCTTAGTGTGGGGTCAGAACTATGTATGTGACTGTTGGTTGTTATTTATTTAAATAATACGCGTTCTGAGCCCCTAGACAAAAACCAAGCGTGACGTTTGATAACGCTAGACATTTTATTTAATAAACAAAATTAAATTATATTTTATGTTTGATATATATCCAATAAATATAATAACTACCTACATTATTTCTCATTTTTGTAACACCATATATAACAGTTTCGTGAATGCGTAATTAACGAACGTATTTCTTTGTTTTTACAACTTAATTAATTTTTATTTGAATTTATTTTACAATTACCACATATTGTTTCGTATGTTTATTTGGGTAAGATGTACAATGGTGCGAATTTCGTTAAATGCTTTGTGATCGAATACACACCGACCCCGCACACCTGTGTAAATGATAACCGTAACGTTCAGCTCCAATGGAAAAAATATAAAGGCCATGGAAATAGTCATAAAGCCACAATACTGGTGTTATTCTGCTATAAAATGTTGGAAATGTTTTTCTTGCGATTCTACCTCGAATACTATCTATTTACGAAAGTAAAAAAATACTTAACTGACCGGTCGTGACCATTTATTTAGGACCACCCTTGAAAGCTCTATCGAACACAAAAATAATCTTGGAAATCGGTCTACATTTGGCGAAGATATCGCGTAACAAACATATAAAAAATACAGCCCAATTGAGAACCTTCTCCTTTTTGGAAGTCGGTCGATTATTAAGAACTTAACGGTCCGTCTTCAAAACTTATCTGATCGTGACCAAATTCACCAACCTTGGACTACCCTTGGAATAGGCTCTATCGAACACAAAAGTAATTTTAAAAATCGGTCCACATTATTTTATTTTATAGCAGAGATTGGCAAACAAATGGATCACCTGATGGTAAGTGAACTCCACAGCCTATAAACACCCAAGACACTAAAAGAATCATGGGTGCGGTGCCAACCTAAAAGTAGGGAATGAAAGGGGAGGGAAATGGGGTTTGGGAAAGGGAGGGAAATGGGCCACCGGAAATCGCACTTACCAAACGAAACGCGACAGCAAGCTGCCACTTTACGTCGGTTTTCTGTGAGACAGTGGTGACTAACCGGTCGAGCCGGCCTATTCGTGCTGTAGACGTTACTGTCTACAGCGTGGCTCAAAAACATTTGGCGGAGATGTCGTGTAACATACATAAAAAAACGAATTGCAGATTGAGTTCCCGTGGAATATAATATAAATAGAATTAATAAAGTGGCGGGCAACAATGAATAGTTATTTTTACAGAATAACCCAAAATCAATGTGAGTTTCTCATAAATATGAGTATTGAATACCTAAATCTTCAGTCTGGTTCGGTGTAGAGGTGTAATGAATTACGCAGTATTTATTAAATGTGTCAGTTTTCGAACGACTTCCAAAAACGAGAAGGTCTCACTTCGTCTGTAATTTTAATGTTATGCGATATCTCCTCCACGTGTGGACCGAATATCAAAATTATTTTTGTGTTTGATAGAGTTTGTTTCAAGGGTCCTATATAAATTTGGTCACGATCGGATTTGAAGTCGGTCCGTTAAGTTTTTAAACTAGTGATTATGTTACAATGTGTCGGTGTTTGTGCCAAGTTTGCTACTGTTGTACTTATCCATGGATTCTTTGGAGGTAATTTATATACTTGTCATGCCATCTGTAAGTAAGAGGTCGCAGCGTCGATTCCCGCATCATGACAAATAAATAAATACACTCAACAGTCACACACCTAGTCCTGACCCCGCACTAGGTATAACCTGTATCGTGGGTGTCAGAGACTATGAGAGACTTTCGGTCTCACAACACCCAGACTTAATACAAATATCTGTGGGCCACACAAATATTTGTCTCAATGCGGGAATCGAACCCGCGGCCTCACGCTTCACAGCCGGCTACTCGCCCGCTGCGCCACGGAGGCTGTCCGTGAAATATTTGTGTGACACACAGATTTGTTTTCGGGTCTAAGTGTTGTGAGACCGAAAGTCTTTCGTAGTTTCTGATACCCATGCATACCTAGTGTGGGTTTCAGGACTAGGTGTGTGATGTGTATTAATAGAACAACAGAATGTGTTGGGTGTATTAATAGAACGTCTTCCAAAAAGGAAGAGGTCCTCAATTCGTCTGTTTGTTTTTATGTATGTAACGCGATATCTCAGCCAAATGTTAGACGGATTTTCAAGATTCTTTTTGTGTTCGATAGAGCTTATTTCAAGGGTGATCCCATATAAATTTGGTCACGATCGGATTTGAAGTCGGTCCGTTAGGATATTAAACTTGTAATTATTATTTATTTAATCTTCGTTGCGTTCGACAGCCTTCGAGGCGCAGCGGACGAGTAGCCGGCTGTAAAATATGAGGTCGCGAGTTCGATTCCCGCACCAAAACAAATATCTGTGTGGCCCACAGATATTTGTTTCGGGTGGGTGTTGTGAGACCGTGCGTCTCTCTAGGTTCCTGATACCCACGACACAAGACTCGATCTTAGTGTGGGGTCGGGACTATGTGTGTGACTGTTGGGTGTATTAATTTATTTAATGTACTCGTTGTCGCGCAGGCTAGGCGAGGGTGGTGACAAGCCACCGTCGCTGTCGTCTCCGAGCCCGGCGGAGCAGCCCCTGGACCTCAGCGCCAAGTCCACCTCCAGCACCAGTGGAACACCACCTCCTGACTCCAAACTCCTCGACAACAGGTAAACGAACAACACAATATGTAACCTGCTTTTTTTCAGTTAGCTAATGAGGATGTGATGCATACAAGATTTTTTTTATATCAGGGACTGGCAAACGAGCCGATGGATCCTGATGGTAGGTGATCTCCACCGCCCATAGACACCAAACATTCAAAGAGATTATGAGTGCGTTGCCAATCTAAAAGGAGGGAAATTGGGAAAGGGAGGGGGTTATTGGGACACCGGAAATCTCACTCACTGAACGGAACGCGAAACGAAAAATTCCAGACTCCGGGCTGATAGTGAATTGAAAAAACAATATCCATGGCTGACCCGGGGATCGAACCAGAGACCTCAATACGACTGGACAGTCGGACCGCTTTAACATTTTGGAAGTAATTTCCACTTGTACTACTGTACAATGGTAGCAAGAAATGCGTTTGATACAATACCCCAGCATTATGTAGGCATCATGTGTCACAAGTGGAAAGTTCATCGACCTCCGCAGCCGATCGGTTTAGTTTTCATAGTTTTACGAGTACATTCACATTACTATTGTTTTTGTAATCGGAGTCGTTACTTCATGGAACATACATAGGAAGTGCCATTATGCGGCGTCCGTTGCAAATGTTGGCTGAGGTATTTCTTGAGAATTTCCTATACCTATGATTGATGCAGCGAGTGGCATGGAAGACTTATAACAAAGCGGTTCAATTCGATTTAAAAATCACACATATTATTACGTTGCTCTAGGTTCAAATATGTTCTGGTTATCTAGTCCATCTCTACCTACCTCCTCAGGGATACAAAGTTTGATAAAAGATTAGATTGAAAGATTTATCACCAAATATAAGATTGATTACAACCAACCCGCCCGTCTGCCCTTTATACATATATAGAGGTAGTATGATGCTAATTAGAACATCAGGTTTTATCCCCGAATAGTGATGCCCATTTGAAGCCACCTTATCTGTCATAATTGGTTCGCGCAAACCAATATAAGAAGCTCTTAAAGTTGAGTATCTTTCCGGGGGTTAGTCACATTCTAACATACATACATAATATCACGCCTGTATCCCATAGGTGTAGGCAGAGACTATGGATTTCCACTTCGCCCGATTCTAACACACTACTTTCGCTTCATCAACTTTCATCAATCTCTTCATAGATTCTAACATGCACTCAATTATATCTAATTAATGATTTTTGAGTCATCATCATAAGCCACAGGACGTGATCACACCACATCGACCTGTTGGAATGAAAATTGTAATGTAATGGCAAACAAATATATGATTTTTGAGTATTATACCTCAAATTATCATTATTTGTCTATTATTTGTTATATTGATTTTGTTCCATCGCGTCTTTGTGACAAACAAGCTTTTCATTAATTCTTTCTCTCTTTCTAGTAATTATGAAATGCATACCAAGCTGCACATTTGTAATGGTACAAGTCGAGGCCCTTTTGCCTTTATCGTAAGACGTCAATGTCCTACAGTGACGAATTGCAAAAGAAATAGTTTTATCTGACATCACACGGCGCTGGCTATTTGAATTGAACCGTTGTGTATTATCTAAATAAAGTGCGTTTTTATGGCGAAATACTTGCAGTTTGTTGCACTTTTATGATTAGATAAGTGTAGCACAAAGCACTTTAATTCTTGAAACTGTGTGTAAGATATCAATTCTTAGGAATATATCCAAACTGGTGGGGGTTTGACGTCAGACTGGCAGTCGGGCGTAAAATATAATCTGAATCCTTTTTATATATATTACGGAAAGCTTTCGGTGTTACACTGACCCCACACTAAGGTAGTATAAGGGCAAGAAGAACTAACAGGAGTGACATCGTAGTGTCAGACAGGTTTAGAACATAGAACTGTCAGGTCCTAGGTTCACATAACAGGTCCAGCAATTGCAAAAAAGTGAAGTTAGAGAAATGTAGTAAAAATAGATGTATACATACATGCATAAGCTCACGCCTATATTTTAGAAGGGATAGGTAAAAATCAAATAGAGATATAGACAATCCACATCTCGCCGATTGCAGTCACATATGACAGCCTCCGAGGCGCAGCGGGCGAGTAGCCGACTGTGAAACGTGAGGTCGCGAGTTCGATTCCCGCACCGAGACAAATGTCTGTGTGGCCCACAGATATTTGTTTCGGGTCTGGATGTTGTGAGACCGAAAGTCTCTCGTAGTTTCTGATACCCACGATACAGTTTACACCTAGTGTGGGGTCAGAACTATGTGTGTGACTGTAGGATGTATTTTATTATTTTATCTAGAGGTATATAGTGGGTGAGCCTATCGCCATGCCATGTCGTGTCAGAATTCAAACATCGGGCAAATAACCTGGGCAAAAACTCAAATACAGATTGCCCAATCTAACATTAGAGCTTAGAATTTCACGGTTGTCTACCTAAGACCTAAGTAACTACGTACTCTAGACTATAGAGTCTACATAAATCAGGCGGTAAAATAAACATATTTATGTTTACTACAGTAATCTCATAGGTCTTATGGCAGACTGTATTCAGGTCGCCCCTTTATAAATGGGGGACTCTAGGTATTGTGTTATTGTTTTTCGACCGACTTCCAAAAAGGAGGATGTCCTCAATTCGTCTGTATTTTTTTTATGTATGTTACGCGATATCTCCGCCAAATGTGGACCGATTTTCAAAATTATTTTTGTGTTCGATAAAGCTTATTTCAAGGGTGGTCCCATATTTTATTGGTTATTTATAATTTGGTGACGATCGGATTTGAAGTTGGTCTGTTAAATTTTTAAACTTGTGATTATTTGCAGTTTCATAACACCTGCACGGAATACCTGTCAAACTTTTAGACTTCTAGAGCATTCACTAAATAACTTTGAGGGCCACTAAAACTCCGCGGTGAATCTCAATATATCCCAAAACGTGATATAAGATAGGATTGAGCCGTAGGATAAATCGAGATAAGGAGTAAATCTAGATTTGTAATAGCGCTGCCAGTCGCCCTAAAAGTACTTCAAGCAAACAGGAAAATATTGCGCTATTATAAAGCGCCATTTATACGGAGCCAGTCATCTTCAGTGCGTTTCCATAAAGGAGCCAATGTCTCCGATATTATACACAATGGCCAATCGATAGCAGAATAAATTCATTCGGCTCGTCGAGATGTGGGTCGCAACTCGCACCACTCGGCCAAAACAAATAAAAATGCACCGATAGACTGGCGGTGCATCGACCTTGCATCCTCAGAGATCGCTCCACCAACCCAATAACAACCTTACTCCAAAGCGGCTAGGTCCGAAATAACATAAAGCACGCGAAGAAAAACAACAACTTAAAAGATGAAATCGAAGACGACAACCGAACGCGCTCAATTGTGAACCATAATGAAATGGGACAGGATTGTTTTTTGCAAAACGAGCGGTGTAAGGACGCGTCCATAGCCCTTATCTGTCGTACGCAAATAATTCGTTATCTGGAATTAAATACGGTTTCGAAATGTTTGGTGTTAGCGACTGTCGTGTTTACTGTGGTGTTGACCTGGATGGCGAAAAATGCACCAGTGTGACGCACCGCCTAGCGCCTACCGCCTAGTTGCACTGGATTATTTGCACTATATCTTACTGAAAACAAATTCCAAGGAGTTCTTGAGTTTTTGAGTGGTAGAGCCAAGCTGTACACAGTAACAGTACACAGCATGAATGGGCCGGCTCGACCGGTTTGATACCACTCTCTCATTGAAAACTGACGTAAAGTGGCAGTTTGCTATCGCGTTTCGTTCGGTGAGTGAGATTTCCGGTGACCCAATTCCCCTCTTCCTTTTCCAGTGTCTATTTCCCTCCTTTTAGGTTGGCGACACACTCATGATTCTTTTTGTATCTTAGGTGTCTATGGGCGGTGGAGATCAAGTTACCATCAGGTGACCAATCTGCTCGTTTTCAAGTCACTGCTATAAAACAATAAAAAAGTTAATTTTAGTAGAGTGAGAGATACTCAATTTAAGGGCGACTTGCAGCGCTATTACTAATCCAGAATTACACCCTATCTCGATTTATCCTACAGCTCACTTCTGTCTTTTAATTTTTTTGGGATATATATTATTGCGGAGCTGCAAGTGACCCTTAATTATTTTGATCAGCAGTGGATATTATATACTTCTAAGCCTAGATCATTATGTCGGATAGACCGGATAACTGTTTTCTACTGATGTGATATGTCAGGAGCTTTAAAATTCGTCATTGTGAGTGTTCATGGGTGGTGATGATTAAAACATTAGACGATCAAACCGCTGAAGCTTATAACCGCCTTATGCCCTTTAAGGCCGCTTTATCTGTCAACATTGTATGGCAAAAATCAAAGTAAGAAGCCGTTAAAGTTGAGTAGCGTTTGACCATTCGGGCGATAAAGTAATAACAATAGAGATCATAATCATGCTTTACGTGTAGGTCGTTGCATTTTAGGGGGACTTGCACCGCTATAAATAATCAAGAGTTAGTCCTAAACTCGATGTATCCTACAGCTCATTCCCATACTTAAATTGAAGTTTGGAATAAATTGAGATTTATCGAAGTGCTGCAAGTCGCTCTCTGAGTATTGCGAGGATACCCACAAATATTGACTGTCGATTACGTTCGACGATGAGTTCTAAAACGTGATTATTCTTCTTTCTTTGTTTCTTTTCAAAAAGTATATCGCCATCACGGACGTAAAAAAAAAGATGGACGAAGCACTAGGAACATTGAAAGTGAATCAGGGTTGTCGGTTCATTTGATCAGTCGCCGCCATTACCGATCGAATGGGTCGAAAATCCTGCTTCACTTTCAATGTTCCTAGCGCTCCGTCCATCTTTTTTTCGTCCAAGATCACCATGTTACCTTTGATCGTGTAAGTAACGTATGTAACAACAGTCCTCGTTGTCGTAGATTGAAACGAGCATGCGCGGAGAGTTCGTCCGCGTGCGCGTCAGGGTCGCCGAGCAACAGCGCGTGCGGCGCGCGTGCGCACCGAGCCTACACCGAGGAGGAGCTGCAGGCGGCGCTGCGCGACATCCACGCGGGCCGGCTCGGCACCCGGCGCGCCGCCGCGCTCTACGGCATCCCGCGCTCCACGCTGCGCAACAAGGTCACCAAGTACCCCGCCGACCCGCCAGACTCCGACCCCGACAGCGACGAGCGCGCCGACTCGCCGCACTCCGTCATACTCAAGATACCCACCTTCCCGCCGCCCGACGACAACGGCGTCTCCCCCGCGAGCACGCCGCACGCGACCCTCGCGCCCCACGCGCCCCTCACGCCGGTCACCCCGCTCCCGCACCCGCCCCCGCGCCCGCCACAGCCCTCGCCCGGCCTGCTGCTGCCCGCCGTGTACGCGGACCCGCCCGTCACGCAACACATCTTCACCTCGCTCAACGACGTCATCGCCAAGAGCATCAGCCAGAAGTTCCAGCAGCCGATCGACCGGTCGCACCAGGCGGAGCTGCAGTACCTGCGCGGGCCGGACGCGAGGCACGTGTCCGTCATCAAGACGCAGCACGACAACCAGCGCAACTACGCGATGCCGAGCAACTCGAAGGTGACCGCCAACAACAACGGGCAGCCCGCCGCCGGCGGCAAGGGCACGCGACCCAAGCGCGGCAAGTACCGCAACTACGACAGGGACAGCCTCGTGGAGGCGGTGAAGGCGGTGCAGCGCGGGGAGATGTCCGTGCACCGAGCCGGGTCCTACTACGGCGTGCCGCACTCGACGCTCGAGTACAAGGTGAAGGAGCGGCACCTGATGCGGCCGAGAAAGCGCGAGCCGAAGCCGCCGCAGGACGTGAAGCCGCAGCCGCCGAAACCGCCGCCGCCTAAACCGCCGACGAAACCGTTCTCGAACGGTCTGAACGGCCCCGACGCGCCGGGCTACCCGGCCGGGTACCCGTTCTGGGCGGCGCCAGGGTTCCCGCCGCCGCCGGCGCCCGACCTGTACGCGTCGCACATGATGCGGCGGCTGCGGGACGAGGCGCCGCCGCCGACCAACGGGTCGTTCCTCGAGGGCATCATCCGGTCGAGCCTGGAGCGGCCCGGCGCGGCGCTGCTGCAGCGGCTGACGGAGTCGCGCGCGGCCGCCGAGGCGCCGAGCCTGCTGCGGCGGCTGGCGGGCGAGCCGGCCGAGCCGGACGAGCCGTCCGCGCGCCGCCCGCGGCTCGACAGCTCCGACCACGCGCTCGTCGCCGCCGAGATGCGCGAGGCGGTGCAGCGGCTGCGCGCCGACAAGCTGCGCCCGCGCAACGGCACGCCCACGCCGCCGCTGTCGCCCCCCGCGGGGCCCCCCGCCGCGCCCCCCGACCGCGCCTAGTGCCGCCCGCGCCCCCCTCACGTCGGGTACTGAACGCGAGACGTCCCGATCTCCTCGCTCTATGTGATAATATTATGTAAAGTACATTCCGTTGGGCGCGACCGCTGAGGCCGCTCACACTCACCTACTGACAATAAACCGACACGATCCTAGTTCCGCCGGCCTGTTCCTCCGTTCCCGCGTTTTGTCCATGCCCTGTATCCACACAAACAATATAGACCGCGTCCAGTTTCATTTACGGCGTTTGTGTGCCAGCCTGGCTGTACACACTACATACACACACACAATACACAGACTCAACACACATACACACAGACACAGTAACACGAACACATACATATATCACCAAATATCACAATAGTTACCTAAAAGTCACAACCAGTTCAATATATCACAGCTTTACTAATGCAATATCACAATATTGTAGTGTTTAGTATCCCATGACGGTGTCGGCTGCGTTTATTAGCGACGCTCAGTGTTGTTCTCATACGCGACTCGCGACTCGCGACTAGCGACTGTCTCAACATCACTACTTATGACAAAAACATAGAAACTCTTATTGTTTGTAAAAAGTATTCGAATTACGAATATTGTAACTAAATTTTTTAAAATAATAATGTTACAGTAGAGACATCAAAATTGAAACAGAACTACACTGGGCGTCTCACATGACGCTAGGGTTGTCCATACTCACCTTAATCCGGAGAGCCTCGACGTTCGACCTTGTTTTTTTAAGTAAAAGACAACCAAAAGTTAATGTTATAAAATTAACTATTTAAAAGTAATTTCTAATTAACTAAAAAGAAAAAAACATTGCAACAAATTAATGATAAAGCTAGCTATGAGTGTAAATGTTATCGATTTTTAAGTAAACTATTGCAGATTTTGTGCAGTGTTTTTATAATTAGATAGGTAATATATTGAATGAAATTATTAGCGCTAATGGCGGGTAGTGCGGTTGTGGTACTGTCTTTTTGTATCGAGAAGTAAAGGCACTAGTTGTAGAGGCGGGGTGCGCCTTCACTGCGTCGTGGTCGCGTCTCGGTCGCGTCGTGGTCGCGCCGTGGTCGCGTCTCGGTCGCGTCGTAATCGCGTCGTGGTCGCATCGTGGCGAAGTCGGCGCGCGCAGACACGCTCGGACTTATGTGCAATTATTATTTTGTATAAAATAATGGTAATTTAAACTGTGTCTAAGCTAACACGTGGATTTCCATATTACTAAATGTGATATTTAGGTATTACGAGTGCGGTTTGAGTGACGACCCGCGGGGGCCGCCGGCCCCCCATCATTTATATACACACGTACGTACATTAAATACATCTAATGAACTTATATATTTTATGTACTATTATTGTATCTTAAGAAGATATATTCTTATTTTTCATGGTCCAAGTTTTAAATGTTTTATCGACTATACAAAAATGTGGATAATCATTATTATATTCTTGTCGACTTTAAAAAATATAATTAGCCCAAAAATCCTCAAAAAAAAACTAAATGATATCTTCAAATTTGTGAAATTTTTTGGTGTTCAATCAAAAGTATATTATTGAAGTACGAGATGGAAAAAAATGTATACGCTCTCCCAGATAAATGTAGGTAAAACTATCGGATATAAAATTATCATACGACACTTATTGTAAGTTATGTGTAAATGTGCGCCTCATGGAAATTAAGAAATCTTTGTATTATGTATGTAACTAAATATATACATAATTATATTATATACAAGTTAAACATCGTGCATTTTCTTCGGAGACCACGGATGTGCAAATAGGACTGTTGGAGTGTGGACTCGACGTTTCGACATGCCTGCAAACTATTTACCTGCGGACCGACTAATATAACGAACAATATCCAAATCATAATACATATCCACTGTGCCGAGATGTCGAATGCATTCTCTCTTAATCAAAATACAAACATTTTTATATTCAAAATTTACTAGTCGATAGCATTCTTTCAACTTTGTTTCTCTCTGTGCATAATTTTCGATGTATTTTTAGCGTTTAGTGTTTAAAAAATCTTTAAAAAACGTTACGTGCATTTATCTCATTGAGTACTTTTATACATTGAATAAAATATTTATCGTCGTGTTGACAACCCTACCAGACCGCATTTTGAATTTATTCGAAAAAATACAAACTTCAAAGTCGTATTATTTTTATTAATACAACACTACCAGACCGCATTTCGATATTAATCGAGAAAAAGCAAATTAAAAACAGAATTTAATTCCATTTTTTCGTTCTGCAATATAATTATTTTCGGAATAAAATCGGAAAGTTTCTTTTAAAATCGAACAAGTTGTTTATGAAATACGTACACGGACCTGTGTGTTATGCCTGACATTTGTTGATAGCTTAAAAAAGTTATTTTGTGTAAGTTTGTACATAAATAGGATGGGACAATTTGCAAAGAGAATTTAGATAATAATCAACATTCCGTTTAGAATGTTACTAGATTTTTTTAATTATAATATAAATATTTTTTGCATCGGGAACAAATCATTATGTTGTTTAATCTTATTTTGTAACGTTAGTTAATTTTAAGTGGCTTTATTTTAAATAACCCTATATATTAATTATATTGAGATGTTAAACATGTCATTGTTTTATGTGAAAGCGTACGGGGTTCCCTATTCCCGGGACACAAAGAGAGTTCGCGACTGATATGTAGTAGAATATGGCGAGGCGCGAGGTGTCACGTGACTCACACGTGACTCGTGAGTCGCGACTCGCGAGCCGTCGCGTCGTGAGTCACACGCGCACCGCGCGCGCGCTCGGTCTGTACAAATGGTATACGCCGCCTTAACACTTAAAATGTTATTTACAACGACGCAACACACATTTAAAATAATCAACATTCTAAGCGCGTACAGTTAATTCCAAAGCAACACGAACGTGTGTTGATTATTTTAAACGAGGCTGTAGGCGGTTGTTGTCCTGAGCCCACAAAAAAAAACAAAATAAAAATCTGCCTCTATGCAAATACCTCAATAGTAACAATGGAGAAACTTCAAGGATGAAATTAAAAAGGTCGGTCTTGTCTCGTCGGCTGGACGTGCACTTGGACAACACTCGCCTGACCCACTGCGAAATCGTTGGTTTATTAGTGAATCATTTTTATTGTATATTGTTCGAACATTTTTTCCACATAGTTTAAGTATTTTAGTTGATACTGTAGTGTAATTTTTCAATTAATAGGTAGCCGGTAGTAATTCTTTAATATTTTGTTAATTTTTTTTTCGTATAAATTCTCCCTAAGGGTTAGGTTAGAGTCTTGAACGGTCCTCGATCGGTCCAGGAACAAAAAGACAACGGACGGGAGATGCATTTCATTAATACAAGTGATAATATAGGAATCCGCGAGACGCGAACCAACTACTTACAAAATATAATATGCATACCAATAGAGTGCATACAGCTGATACAGATACAGCCAGCGCGCGCTCACCAACTTGCGAACGAGGCGAGGGCGTCGCGTTGTTCTCTTTTTGAATTTTTAAAATTCGACCGTCGAATCGCGCTGTTCGAATTTTGAATTTAAAACGAGACGTGTTAGTCGAGCTGGGATTTCGCGGGGAACTCGTAAAAGACATTGCCAGATCTAATTTGTAAGCATTTTGAACACAAGTTGTTTGTTTGTGTGGCTGTACCTAACTGTGTATGCGGGCTTTCCACCCGCGAGCACCGCGTCACGTGTGTCGGCTCCTCGAGTATGTTCCAGTTATTTCATATTTGTACTCGATGGTGGATGCGACACGGAAGACTCGGTGCCCGCGCGACGGAAACGGAATTATGTTTCTATAAATATAAGATCACCTTTATTGTCACTAATTGTTTTCCTTTTACATCTCGTATGTATTTTCTAGATGATTAATTTTTAATAATTATTGTACTATTATTACAATAATTCGACTTATTATTATTGACATTTAGAATTATCGTGGAAAGGTATAATAGTGTAACGGACGTTCTAAAGGATCAAGACTGCGCGCGCGCACTCGGCCGCGCGCTGTCTCTACATTATTTTGTTTAAGTATAAAATGAATATGTACAACACGAAGCATTTAATTTTAGACATATTAAATATAATGTTATGTTTATGAAACGGTACGGTGTTGATTGGACTAGAAAATATTTTAAAATGTAATATATACGATTAAATTGAACGCTTAAGCGGTAAGCGGGGTAACATCACATTGCTGGGGCCGTCATGTCACTTCCTTTATGAATCGAGTAGTCATTGTAGATGTGTTCACTGTTCTGTGACGCTCGGTTCACTTTCGGTTTTCATTTCGTGATCCAAAACAGGCGAAGGACCAATGCGTAAGTGTAGAAATGTTATCAATTAAATATAAAACGCTCACTTTTCATTTTTTAAATAATATATAAACTCCGAAAAGAGCTAATAAGATCAAATTATAATATTGTTATTTAATTATTGAGTACAAGTTTATATGAAATATTTTTTTCAATATACCCTCACTCGCCTCTATATTTTTTGTTATTTTGTTCCTTTAGTTTTTTATTACAATTGTTTAAATGTCATTGATAGATATCGCCTTCATTGTAGCGATTCATTGATGTTTATTTTTATTACACTTTATATAAAGCTATTATATATTTTTCATTTCCTCAGTAAGTCAAGTGATGTGAGGTGACCCGCAAGCGCGCGGGTCATCTCAAAACTAATTGGCGAATACAATTGGCCCAAACATTATTGTATTTTTAAAAAATCTAGTCAAATTTTTAGTGTGAAAAAATTTCGACAATGTTTCGACTGAAATTTTTGATAGTTGAGAAAAGAGTGGAAAATTTTTAAGACGTCCAAAAATTCGAAGTCGCCAGGCGACTTTAAAAGTTGATTTGAAAGACCGATTTGACGTTGTGGAATTGTAGATAATATTATATTAAAATTGTTTCTTACGTACTTTGTAACTTTGGATGGGACAAGTTTGAATGGAAAAGAAACAGTTTTTTGTTCAACGTGTATTGTCCCGTGTCTATATGGTGTTTATAACTTACGTTAAATATATTAACGAGATGGCTGGTTAGGCAGGTGTGAGAATGCGAAAATATTTAAAAACCTGTATACAATAAATTTCTTTCATTTGTTGATGTTCATTTGTTTTATTTATATTAATTTACCCAAAAATCAAACACATACACACAAATAATAAAGTATTTTGAACACGCCTTATATTATACATAGATAGTTATTTGTTATTACGGACTCTACGTCCGTGAAAATCAATCAACCGCGGGGGCCCATAAGATTTAACACAAAGTCAAAATTTCCTTTTTTCCGTTACCATTTAAATGTTGAATCACTCTATAAACTATTATGTTTGCCCTTGAAATAAATTTATTTTTATTGTAAAATAAAAAACATTGGAATCCTTATATTTTACAGTATAAAACACATTTGTGCCTTTTAATTTTAAGGCCTATATACTTGCTCAAAGTAATAATTATCATTGTCGTGACCCAAAAAGGAAACCAGACCACCAAACCAAACTCACTTAGTTCAAGACAGGTGGCTCACAAATGTAGGCCATAAAACCACATGAAAGCATACAAAATTAAACAAAAAACATGTAATCAGACGTTATCGGCTAAGTGCCGTAAGTGGGTAGTTTAACAAAACTAACCAATCCGTTAAATTTACTGAATTGTAAAATGTAAACAGACTTACTGCGAACATAGGATAAATAATATTCTAGTCACTAAACACCGTCACTCTAACTTCGACAAAACTTCTAGACTTCAACTTCAAATACTTCTATGTAGGTATACTACTAGACAAGCTGTTTAGAATTAAAATTGTGTCACATTACGGCAAATGTTTGACGTTTGACGGCTAAGGAAAACCAATATCTATAGTGAGTTGCCGACAATTGACGGAAACATAGTGCTAAAATTCTACCTCTATGTACCGAATTGCACGTTTGAATTTCTTAGATGAATTAACTTTCATATTTTAAATAGAAGAAAAACACAAAAGAGTGTTCATTCTCAATTCAGCACAACTCTTCATTATTTCCAAAATGCATCAAACAAAACCATCGATCAAAGATTGTTCAAATAATTGTTATTTCAATTCAAATAACATTCAATCGAGATTCGAGCCACGTTCGTTTGCATTCAATCACCGAATATTACAATAAAACAATACGTCAATTTGACAGCAGCCGTCAGCCAAATGTCACGTGTCAGTGAGAAGAATCGACAATGACAAGGAAGCAAAGTAGAGATAATGTCGACCGCAAATAACAGACGAATTTACGAGAATAGCTGCCGCAATGCGCCGCGAGGCGGGACATTTGCTCGCAAGGACAGGGGAAATATTAAGGTTTTTATACTACATATTAATTTATTTTTATTTTTTGTTTTAAAAGCATAAATACCGTAATTTAAACATAATATACTGACAACCCCTTCTGGGCATTTAAGCGCAATAAAATCATATTTGAATTATAAGGTTTCCGTTTTTGCCATTTGGAACCGTAAAAACTATGTTATCCTTTAGGATTAGAACCTGGGACCTCCCGATCGTCTATCGATCGTATATAGATACGATGCCAAGTTTAATTATTTGATCGTACTATAATTCGTTATTACATCAATTTAATCTGTGGCCTGTGGTGCATATTATTTGTTAGACGAATACAAGACTATAGCTGCCATCTATCGACTGTTAGATGGAAACTTAATATATCTTGGAACTTTGAAATAGGGTAGAGCCCTGTCTGACTCTACAAATTATCTGTAATTTGTTGACAAATTCTTAACCCAAAAGTGTAAAGAAAACATTGGACGATTTGCCAAAATATTGGAGAAAAGTTATATTAGATCAGAACAAATTGAGGGATTTAGAGGAGGCCTATATCACAGGACAGCCTGACCAGGAAGCTGATAGAGAAATCATAACGGAATCGAAATACAAAAATTCAAAACTAGGTTATAATTAAGGCGAGGAAATGAAAGCTACTTTTATTTTATTTATTTTTCTATTTCATTCATTTCTTTATTAATATACACATGATATTTAAATTTTCGGGATACACGCCCTTTTTTCGCAGATGGTAATGGATGGCGTCGTTTTCGCTGATTTTATTGGCATACGACTTTTCATTACGCTTCCCGAAATGTGAGTGTTCTAGTTTGCTAGTGCGCCTCAGCCTACCTGTTCGGGGATGCATATATGTCTTATTTAAGGATAGGCATATCCACAGATCATGGAGAAATACATCAATACCTACATAATATTTTCCCATTACAAAAATATTCATATAGGTACCTACATAGTATACCAACAACTTTGGACAAAGCACGTCTCGCCTCGCCCAACAAGCAATCACCGCGAGCGCCGGCGCAGCCGAACAGCGCCGAAAACGTCCGAAAGCATCCGAACCGCCGCCGAAAGCGCAGCCATGACCTTACTCCCTTGCTCTTGACTTACTTGCATCTTTGTGTGAGTATAATTCGGGTACTTGATACGGTTTTTTTGGCGCGCAAAGAGTAAAAAGAGGCTGCATACAGGTAAGACAAATGTCACAATGATTTCTGATCATAAACTTCACAATAAAAAATAAAATCAAACTACGAATGGACTGAAAATACACTTTTTTAAGTTAAATAGGCTTAGGATTAGCTTGGGAACAAGTTATAAATACAAGACGCGCTCTGAAGAGAATGAATGAATCCATTTACTACTTTTTCACACAGTTTAAATTTTTTTGCTTTAATTTAATTTTTAATTTCTTATTTAAGTATTTTGTTTGTGTTCTGTTTCTTATAATCCTCAATCTAGAGTCGAAATTAGATATCGACGCTATATCATAGACCGATGCCTCCGTAGCTTTCTAATTACTTATCATGTTTTTTTTATTTCATTTCCTTTTAACCTGAATATATCCCACTGCTAGGCAAAAATACCAAACAAATACGCAAGAAATAATACCTAAATGTTAATTTTGGTAATGGTCACAATACCAATCCCGTTCACTTATCGCTAACAATTTAGCATAAACGGCGGCTTTCTTAGAAAGTGAATATACTAAGGCAACTCTCCCGCATCTTATCCATAACATTATGTGCAACACCTGCGAATGCATTCAACGGGACTGCACAAATCCACTGGCTAAAGCTACTTTTGGATGCCGTTTTATGGCACAGGTGGAGATTTTAACAAAAATTTACACGGCCGCGTCATATGCCTTTAAAATAGTCATATGATGCAGCCTCATGTCAGTTTTCTGTCATATTCTCGCTTCGAACGTGCGATAATATCCCTCCATTTATACTATGCTTTAGAGTGGATAGGTAATAAATGTAATGCATTGGCTGTAAGGTTGGGCTAAGATCAGTGGCGGATTTGCAGTGCTGGTCGCTCTAGGCCCGGTAAGGGACGGAGCTACGCCCCTTGTTTGCTAATCGAACCCAAAAAGGAAGAAAGTTCTCAATTTTATTGTAGATAATGGAGTTAACTTCGCCAGTATGGTGAAAGTTGCCAAAGTTTTTGTTTCGTGTTTGGCCGCTTTTAATGGTACAGCCGCCCTAGGCCCGGGCCTAGTTGGCATCAGGAGAAATCTGCCACTAGCTACGATAAAAGGCAAAAATTATTCTAATTTCTATTCAAGATTTCTGCAGTCTGGGTTGGTTAATCACTTTAGGTGATTTAAAATTTAGATTCTCACTTTCCTTTGTAGATTACACAAAGGTATAACCTGTCTACACTAACTTAATCATTGACGTGCAATTCGGATACTTTTTGTGTGGAGTGCACTCACACCGTCTTGCACAATCTTGCATGCGACGCGTGCGCGTGTGTGTGCGTGTATTTTTCGCTTGCAGCCTTTGGGCAATGCACTCGCGAAGCACAATGGCACTGACCTTGGTCAACGTGCAGCTGCGTACGAGGGACGGGGGACGCGATTTTTGTTCCGCGCCGTTCCAAATTTGAATTTTTGTTTGTTTTTGTAAGGTTGGTAGGCGTGTGATTTAATTTTATGTGCTATAGTTGGTCGGGTTTTGTTTAGTTTTTTTATGTATTAGCGGAGGTAATATGGAGGATTCGTCTATAATACCTATACCTAGACTATATATATACCACTTTTATTATAGGTAGGTATTGTTAACAAGTTAGGTCAGTTAGGATATCTACGTACTTATAATTATTGCTCTCTCTACTTATAAAATAGGTTTAGTATGATGACTAAGTACCTATAATTTTATAAACTCATCAAGCAGCAATGCAGCGTGAATTCAGGTTTATTTTAACAATAAATGAAATACATCATATTCTTTTATCATAAAATTAAACACAATGCAACTTAATAGCCACAATGATGAAATCATACTTCAGCAAAATAATGATCGTTCATTTATTTAAAGATCAAATTAGTACAATGTTCGAAAATGTATGTGGATGGTGAACCGGACAATTTACATCGCTAATGTAATTCTGAATATAATTTGTTCGGAATTAATAACATATTATTAACTACAAACTTCACTTTTCATTATGCTATCCTATTCTGTCGGATTTTATTTGGAAACCTGTTAAAATCACGATCTAGGGTCCTTGAAGGTACAGTTAACTGATTTTATACTCTTTATTTACGAAATATCTATTTTTCTGTCATTCTTTCTTTCTACCTGCCCTTATCCCACCTTAATGTGGAGTCGGTGCAGCAAACTTTTTCAAGCATGTTGCAAGGATTTGGCTAAGTTTTTATGACCGGTTGCCTGCCTGACGTCGACTCCCTCTGAGGGATCCAGTCCCAGGCAAATTAAATTAGAAAATTCGCTTTGCCAGACCTGGGAATCGAACCCACGACCTCCCGGTCCAAAGCCCATATGTGCTGCCATTAGACCAAGGAGGCGATACGGAAAATATATCATTCTTAAAAAATGTTAGTTATTACCTATCTATTGTGGGAAATATACACTCCGCGTCCTTTCAATCTTTTAAACGTCATAATTTATAGCATTTATCGCAAACAATATAAAATCGGTCAACCATGGCTACATTTAAATCTATCGAAACAAATTCTACTATTTCTTTTTATAAATAATTGCCAGTAATTAGGCAATTAGTCAAAAATTAATGTAAAAAAGTCTCGTTATCACGGTCACGTAGAATGCCGGTCGGTTGCACGCGAACCGCCATAATTCGCCAAATTACAGGCAGGTGGGAAATTTTGGCTTGTTTTTGTTTATAGACAAATTTTTAAATAAAGTAGATATTAATATTTTTTGTAATTGCAACCCAGTCAGGTGCGGCTTAATTATAATTTGACATGAATACAGGACGCCATCATCAGGAAGTTGTAATCTGTAATCTATGTTTATAGGTACGTTTTTTGAGTAACAGCTACGTTTATAGCACGAATGGGCCGGCTCGACCGGGCACATACCACTGTCTCACAGAAAACTGACGTAAAGCGCCCTCCCTTCCCCAATCCCTTTTTTCGTCCTTTTAGGTTGGCAACTCTGACGCACCCATGATTCTTTTCGTGTCTTCAGTGTCTATGAGCAGTGGAGGTCACTTACCATCAGGTAACCCACCTGCTCGTTACTAGACTCTACTCTAAAAATTGGTCAAGTGCATGCTGCATATGATGGTAATGCGCATGATGCTAGTTTATCTTTGAATTAATATCGACTTATTAGCAAACACTTTGGCGAAGGTAAGCCGTAAGGAATCGTGTTGTATGGATCCTTCGCCACTGTAAACCATAGAACTCTGGTCTTATTTCATAAAAAAACGGCATTAGACTCTCATTGCTATCGTAAAAAACCGTGACTTTCGGATCAGTTGTTTTACTTCTGTCTTTTTCATTTGCTTTCGTGTATGTGGCTCTTAACCGGTTTGGATTATAATTATTGTTCCGTATTGAAGCTTTCTTTAACAAACATAATACTTCTGTCTCCCTAAAGGGGTAGGCAGGGGCGAACTACAGAACTAGAACGCCTATATTTTGCCGAGCTCATTTCCGTCCCAGATGTGATAGGGGGCGGGCCGTACCGCGCGCGCAATACCACTATGCCTAGAGCCAGTTATATAATTCCTTCATTTAATAATATAAAGAGCTATTTTGCCGTTCATACTCTTTCGTGATAACAAAAATGGTCACGAATAAAACCGAATGCCAGTTTTGGGGAGTTTTTATAATTCCGAAAACTGAATGTTTCTTTAAATGTTGTCATCGCATGTGTAATGTACATTATTTAGTTCGAAATGCGAGCATTTTCGTTGAACCAGCTCCGTCGCGTTCGGTTTGTTTATATGTTAATAGTTTTAAGGTAAGTTGAGTGAGGCCAAGGTTTTACGGATCAAGTACCTATACTTATGCTTATTTAAATAAGTGCCTCAGTGGCGTGGTTGTATTTGGGTACGACTACCGTCCTGAGGTTTCGGGTTCGATCTCCAGGTCGGGGAAAGTGATATTGTATTTTTCCATATCACCCCGGAGTCTGGAATTTGTGCCCGATATGGTGATAGGCTCGCCCCCTATCACATCTGGGACGGAACTAAGCTCGGCGAAATGTGGGTGTACTAGTTGGCTGGTGGGCCTCTGCCTACCCCTTCGGGGATACAGGCGTGAGCTTATGTTATGTTATGTTATTTTAATAAGTAGATACATCGCCTCATTGATGTAGTGGTAGACGACAGCGTATTTTTTTATAGCAGAGACTGGCAAACGAGCTGACGGGTCACCTGGTAAGTGATCTCCGCCGCCCATAGACATCCAAGAAACAAAAAGGATTATGGTTCCGTTGCCAACCAAAAAGTAGGAAAATAGGGATTGGGAAAGAGACCCCCGCTCTTTCCCTCTCCCTATTTTCCTCACAAGAGAAAGCTGCTTACACGCTCGACTCTTAGTTGGTGGAAACTTATTTAAATTCAAATTGATTTCTTAAGTTTACACGAATGCTATACATTGAAATAAAACAATTTTTACGGATTCTTTCACGATTTGGTTTTAATTTTTATTCTCGACGTTTCGAAGGCTTTGCAGTCTTTGTGTCACGGGAACCAATCCAACCCGTGACCACAAAGACTGCAAAGCCTTCGAAACGTCGTAAAAAATGTTTTATTTCTACAAATTCAAATTATTTATTCTGCAAATAGGATATTTATATCACTTTTACATGTCAGTTACGAGTATATATTGAAAAAATAATAATGGCGTCGTCATTCCGTAGCTATCCCTGAGAAAATATCCCGAAACAAACTTTAGGGTTACTTATGTTAGTTTTCTGTTGCGAGGTAAAATAAATCATTAATATTGGTCCATTCTGGGGACTGACTCTTGAGTCTTGACATTTAATTCTAATGTGACTTCGATTCAATTTCATTCACCTACGCCCGGTTTCAATAAACAATCTCAGTTCAAATGAGCAGATAGATTACTTAAATTAGCCAATAAGAACACAGTTTGAACACGACTCCGTCAAATGACATGATTTGATTGGTTTATAATCGCGATCTATCTGCAATCTAAACTGAGATCGTTTATTGAAACCGGCCGCTAGTGAGTTAAAATTCCACAGAGGTAGAGTTAAAAAGTGCACTAATGTCACGCTAAACATTACCAAATGACATGTTCTCGAATCCAATGCAACATTAACTAGATTATGACATTTACCCGTGGATAAATATACCTAAATATAGCAATAGTTATGCATAAATGGTCCATATGGCTCATGAGTCGCCTCTCTGGTTTAGTGGTTGCGTATATGGGCTGTGTTCTGGGTTCGATTCTTAGACCTAGTAATCGAATAAGTAATCTAACACAACCGGCAAAACTTATCCCCATAACCTAGATTACAATATATTATCATTACAGATTAGGTATTTATTTTAAACAAAATGTTAGCATAATTTAACTACACAGTCGTATTAACGTTGCACCGAAAATCCATTTTGGGACATTTCCCGCTATCTGGAATCTAATTCGAGACACGCGAGCCGCTCATTAGTTGTTTTGTGGCTATCAATGTCATGAAAGTGAAGCACGTCGCGTCGATATGGGATGATTGTGAATCAAAGACATTCAGCAGTACCTACATAGACAGGACAACAGCGTGAAAATTGTCTTCCAAAAGTTGTGACCTCGTGGTCATAAGTCACTGCTGTGAAATGGCTACTGGAAACCTGGCTGGCTTCTCTCCGATTGCGTATGTTGTATGCCTACAACGAGTACATTGAACGTCATTAGGCTGAGAAATTATAAGCTCATAGGTTCCGACTTAATTTTCCCGGTCACTCGGGCTTTTGATAACAACGATTTTGAGTACCTACCTACCTAATAAACGCTATGAAAATATTTAATTGGTAGCATACTGAATTGATATGTGAAATTTTGAATTTTATTGTTACTTAGAAATTTCTTAGGTTTACGTGAATGTTATTCATTGAAATTAAACTATTTTTACGGATTATATCACGATTTGGTTTTAATTTTTAATTTTTATGCCCGACGTTTCGAAAGCTTTGCAGCCTTCGTGGTCACGGGTCAGACTAACGTCGGGCATAAAAATTAAAACCAAATCGTGATATAATCCGTAAAAATAGTTTAATTTCAATACTTAGAAATTCTTTGTTTCCTGTTTCCACTTTTAAAAATGTTTAGAAAATTATACTATACATTTCGGACACGCACTGCCATCTATTGAGGTTTATATGAATGACTTGTGCTGTGATTTCTAACTATTGTTAATAGATGTCGCTAATTAACTACCAACTTTCACAATAATATTAAAACACAACAAGTATTTGCATTAGGTACATAAATTGTTATTTTTTAAATTAATGTAATTAAAAATTAAAATTTATTTGATTATTATTTGGAAGCTAAATGAGTAATAATATAATCTGTTGCCATTTTTAATTTATGGCAGCACATTTGCTGGAATGTCAATCTGGTGTGACCAATTTATTTACGCTTAGTATGTCATAAGGATTATTGCATAATTTGAAGCCCGGTGACATATGATCCGTTAAACATCAATAAGAGGAATATAATTACCTGAGCATACATTTAATATACATGTATGGTGCACTCAATCGCCTGTCAACATGAGTTGTGCCACGGATGAAACACTGTTTACTAATTGACTAAAAGGCGGTCCACCTTTAAAAGTATCGGCGTCTACATTTCATTGTGTACTGTAATAAAACTGAAAAATCTCCATAGATGTTCCGATTCAGAATATATCAGATAGTACCCAACCGCCGCCATGATCAGCTACAATACGGAAGAATTATATTAGGAATACGAGGAAACTTTGGGTCCTAGAATAGGTCCAATTTCTACATGAATTGAGTATAATGATTTTTCAATTTTATTTCAATTGCACGATACCCGTCGGTATCAACTCCAGGAATAATCCTATTTCATTAAGGTTTTGTAGCTTCTCAGGGTTATTGTAAACTATGTTGTATATTGATTTTTGTTTATTTTGCACAATACCGTATATTCGCAAAAAATCCCGCATTATTTTACATTCACTGTGACAACCCCAAATTTAGTACCGTACGAAACTACGCGACGTCGGAACCGCTTTACGTCCGCGATCTAACAAAACTCAATGAAAATGCATACACCAAAATGGTAGAATCTCTACAAATGTTCTTATTCCTGTTCAAATCTAAATACAGACGAAAATGTCGGTGGCTGTCGCCGTTCCTTTGTTCAGTTCTCATAGTGTTATTGTTTTGTCAGTGTGTTCATACCAAGTGTAGTGAATATAACTGTATAAATGGTGTTTGTAAGAACGATACGTGCGTTTGTTACGAGGGATGGCAGGGTCCCGAGTGTCAATACTGCGGCGGGAAAGTCAAGTGAGTATGCAGAATGCGGTGGCACTCCCAAAAAATGCGTTTGGAGTGATCAGTTCAGTGACCCCTTTCACGGCGCGATGTATATGAAATTGGCAAGAGAAAGCAGCCAGAGGATTATCCAATTATACACTTTGGCTTCTTCACTTCCTGCTGAAGGTCACATCGGTGTTGCGTCGGCTGACATTACTATTTGTGCCAATAAAACAGTAACACACTTTATAATGTTTTCGATATGCAAATGGGTTTGCATGGTGGAGGTAAACTGTATTAATGACTTGAATACACACTAATGTGCATACAAATAGTGCAGAATTAGTGAAAACATAATAACCTTATCATCTGTGTCTCTTATTAAGAGCTCTGGCCATTAACTGATGTTGCATGTCAATAGGAATCAACCTTCAATAGAATTTTCAAACAGTTTTGAGTGGTAGAGCCATGCTGTAGACAGTAACGTCTACAGCACGTATGGGCCTGCTTGACCAGTTCGATACCACTGTTTCACAAAAAACCGATGTAAAGTGACAGCTTGCTGTCTCATTTTGTTTAATCAGTGAGATTTCCAGAGGCTCATTTCCCACCTCCTGTTCCCAATACCTTTTCCGTTCCCCTCTATTCCCTTCTTTTAGGTTGGCAACGCACCCATGATTCTTTTTATGTCTTAAGTGTCTTTGGGTGGTGGAGATCACTTACCATCAGGTGACCCATCAGTTCGTTTACCAGTCTGTGCCATAAAAAAAAACAGTCTAGTACCAGACATTATATTATGAGACTAATAAATAAATCATCAGGCTTTATCCTCCTATTGTTTATTAAGGCTGAAATAGTGAATAAAATGAGCTGTTGTCCTTACTTCAGTGAGTCAGATACAACAGTTTTCAAGTTAAAAACTTAACTGACCAACTTCCAATTTACCGATCGTGACCAAATTTATATGGGACCACCCTTGAAATAAGGTCTATCAAACACACAGAGTTTTGAAAATCGGTCCACATTTGGTGAAGATATTTAGTAACGTACATAAAAAAATACAGACAAATTGAGGACCTTCTCCTTTTGTGGAAGTCGGTCGAAAATCATCAATACATTTGACTACTAATGTTCCCTGTGGAAACTACAACAAACTAAAATGGAGAAAGTGAAAACTATCACAGTTTTAGAGAATTAAGAACTGTCAAAAATCCTTGTACTAGGAATACTGATCACCCATCTGTTCAACTGCAGACGTCCCCACCATGAATACAATCCTACTGCTTTGATATGCTTCTGTCTATACACCATAATGTTAAAACCTGCCCTAGTGCCCCACACTCCTTGTGTGCACGTTCCAGGATGAACCAGTGTATATCTGATTCTCTCTCTCTACTAAATAAGAACAGCTGATGGAAACTGGCCATGTTTTCACCATTGAATTTTTATAATTAGGTTCTTGTAGAAACAAAACACATAAACACATACACAAAACAATGATTTTCACTGTTGCCTGCTCATGGAACAATTTACCTTGTTTTGTGCAGGTGTTTAATGTAATAATGGAGATGCGGCTATATGCGGAAATTGTTAATGTTGATAGTGGTAATATCTTAAGGTAGCATGAAGAAACCACATACATAAGCTCACGCCTGTATCCCCAAAGGGGTAGGCAGAGGCGCACCGGCAAACTAAAACACCCACATTTCGCTGAACTTAGTTCCGTCCCAGATGTGATAGGGGGCGAGCCTATAGCCATATTGGGCACAAATTCCAGACTCCGGGATGATATGAAAAATCCAATATCACTTTGCCTGACCCGGGGATCAAACTCGAGACTCCAGGATGGTAGTCATACAGAAATACAACTACGCCACCGAGGCAGGCACTAAAGAAACAAATGTCAAATATAGCTGACATTTGAGTGTCAATAAACGCAAAACAGTTTATTCAATTCTTGCAACATGAATTCTGTAAGAACATGCAATTTTCACAAAAAAATCATATTCTAATAAATTTTAATGCCATTAATGAATAAGCTCTTGCCTGTATCATTGGAGAGGTAGACAGTTGTGCAAGCGTTGAACTTAGTGTGTTGGTTCCAAAGAGTGAAACAAGCTTTACATATTTCCTACTTTTTTTATTTCAAAAATATTACATGGGGGATACCTGGGTTTGATACCCAGATCAGGTGGGTCTCTACCACAATGTGCCCTGGATTGGATCTCCCAGAAGGGGGTTTATAACAGGCAGGCAGTGAAATCCTTTCTGCAATATGCTTAAAAAAAATGTACCCACCTCACATTAAGGTGGGGTTAGGGCAGGTGGAAAAAAAATTGGGCTACTATTTGAACTTAGCCATTACCCTAGTATATGCTGCCCTAAATTAGATCAGACAATATTAATACTTAGGTATACATTTATGTATTTACATGTAAATATGAACAATAAACAGTTTTTTTTATTTACTTAGGTGTAAGCCAGCTACAAGAATAACAAAACAAATGGTTAGTTGAGTTATGCAAAAAGGAACCAACCCACAAAAAACAGTTTTAATTTTTTTAATTGTTTTTTTGTCCCAATAAATATTGGTGGTGTTATGAAGTTTCTTTTATTTTTTGTTGGGTGAATCATTTTTGCATAATTAGGTACATTTGAATAAAATGTTTTGAAATAAATAACAATTGACAGTATGTGAATAAATAAAACCTTTGTCATACACATTGTTGAACTAGATTTAGAAAAAGTATAACAGTTTCAGACATAAACAAAGTGGTATAGACTCTTATAGGTAGTATAGAAGAGGCTGCCTACCACTTGACATATAACGTGATCACTACAAAGTATAAAACAAAGTTGCTTACCGCTGTCTGTCTGTATGCTTAAATCTTTAAAACTATGCAATGGATTTTGATGTTTTTTTCTAAATAAATACACCCAACAGTCACACACCTAGTCCTGACCTCATACTAAGTATAACCTGTATCGTGGATGTCAGAGACTATGAGAGACTTTCGGTCTCACAACACCCAGACTTGAAACAAATATCTGTGGTCCACGCAAAGATTTGTCTCGATGCGGGAATCGAAGCCGCGGTCTCTCGCTTCACAGCTGGATACTCGCGCTACAGGGGCTGTCAGATAGATAGAGTGATTTAAGAGGCAGGTTTATACGTTTAATACATGCATAAATTAACCCCCTAAAGGTATGTAATGGGGGATGAATGTTAGTCAAGAATCTCACATGAGTGTAGCCACGGGCAAAAGCTAGTTTACAATAAAGCAAAGGAATTAAGTAATAAAACAAAGTTCTCTTGTGTATGTATTTGCTCAATACTGCTAAAATACTTGGTAGGCCCTTTCACTCCCCGGAGAAGTAGAATTAAGATTCCAGCAGATCATTTCTTTATTTAATTTCTGCATTTTTAGAAACTACCTCAGTTAATTTCTAAAAATGCAGAAATTAAAAATTAATCTGTCGTAAAATGGCTGATCCTGGCTGACAGGAATTACATGGCTATTGGCTGGTGTGTGGGTATAATCTTGGTTGCTGAAAATTAAGAAAACCTCAATTGATGTTTTTCAAACAAATTATTATATGTTTTCTTCTTTTAAAAAAAAAAACCATGCATTTTCTTTTATCATAGTTCCTATTGACTCTTATGAGTGTGATGTCAAAAAACTAATGATTGAGATACTTGTAAATAATTTGTTTATGATAAGTAATCATTTATTTACAAATGTCGCATCATTGATAAGTTTTGTGGTCAAACACAATTTCTGATGTTTATATTTTTATCTACTGTTGTGATAAAACGGGAATTCTATCTATAAAATATTATTCCATGCAAATAAACACATCCAGTTACATTGTCCTGACCTTGTTAACGAGTTTGACTCTTGTGTCCTGGGTATTGAGCAAAGAGATTTTTTTTTTTTTTTTTTTTATATAGCAGAGATTGGCAAACGATCAGATGGGTCACCTGATGGTAAGTGATCTCCACCGCCCATAGACACCCAAGATACAAAAAGAATCATGGATGCGTTGCCAACCTAAAAGGAGGAAATGGAAGGGGAGGGAAGGGGATTGGGAAAGGGAGTGGGGAAATGGGCCACCGGAAATCTCACTCACCGAACGAAACGCGACAGCAAGCTGCCACTTTACGTCGGTTTTCTGTGAGACAGTGGTATCTAACCGGTCGAGCCGGCCCATTCGTGCTATAGACGTTACTGTCTACAGCGTGGCTCTACCACTTGAAAATGAGATTATATATTACTACCTATAGAGGGGTTATCAAGCAAGTTTCCATACAAAAAAAAATAATCTCAGACTTCAGTACCGCCATCAACCACTTAGGCTCAATTGCACCACTATTATTAACCCAGAGTTAGTCCTAACCGCAAGTTAAGTTACATGTCATTCATACATTTTCTATCAATTTAGCTTGCGGTTAGGACTAACTCTAGGTTAATAATAGTGGTGCAGTTGAGCCTTATGTTTTATGCCCAATATTACTACTCACCACCTATCACATGAAGGGAAGAAAATAAACTCAGATTATGGGAACTATACTTTTACGGCCGGTTTTAATAAACGATCTTAGTTTAGAGTGCAGATAGATCGCAATTATGAACCAATCAAATCAAGTCATTTGACGGAGTCATGTTCAAACTGTGTTCTTATTGGCTAATTTTTGCGAACTGAGATTGTTTATTGGAACCGGGCGTTAGCCTACGCAATTAAAACTTCGTGTTTTCTAAATCCCAAAATTTTAACCCGCATAACCGCCTATTCATAAATCTAGGTGTAAACCTAAGCTTTAATGAATCAGCTGACCATTTGTTATGCAAATGACTATCATCCAGTGTTATCGCCGTGTGACATCTGCCTCATTATTGCTGTAATTATAACTGGGGTTGAGTTATGTATAGCGGCGGGTATCACGCACAACTCTTACCACGTTCAAATCGTGGCAGTGTATGTTATGTTTCACAGTTGCTTGTTTCTAATGAAAGCTCTTGTCTAGTTTTTTCACTATTTGATACCCTCCATGGCGTACTGAGCGAGTAACGAGCGGCCGCGGGTTCTATTCCCGTGGAAAATTCTTGTGCCGGGATTTGGTGAGACCGCAAATCGTTTTCGATATATACGACACAAGACTCGTACCGTAATGGATTATGGAGATTGGAATTGCTTGAAACATATTGTACCGTACTTATAAAACATTTTAGCTGAGAAAATGGTTAAGAATAGTGTGCAGCACAAAAGCAACGAAAGTGCATTGACAGAGACAATAGTGTTTTTATGTAAATAGTTTATAGTTTCTTTGTTTCATTTTATTACTTTATTGTTACGATTGTTTCTTTATTATACATTTTACGTGTTTTCTCTTTTAATAAAACGGCCCTCCCCACGGTAACGCCGGTTACTACTTAAGGTCCACGCTAGTATACCCGTCTCTTTCGCACACACAGCTCCATCTCGCTCACTCGTTAGAGCGAGACACAGTTATAGGGAAAAGCGGGATGGAGCTGAAAATAGTATAAAAAGAGTGCAAAACAGTGGCACTCACGGCAGTTCACAGCAGTACGCGTTTCAAGAAAACTAGCGTGGCGGAGTAACCGGTGGTGCGCGGAGAGGGACCCACAGCTTATTAAGTTGTTTTATTGTTTCAAGACTGTCCCTCTCACAACCCACCACACAACTCACGCACAAACGTACGCACTGCCATACAGAAACAGAATTGGAAGAAAAAGCGCGATCTTGTGAGAAGCAGCAGATTCGAAGCATACAGTCACAGAAAACTCTCCGTATATGTGCAGGAACAGACAGTCCACCCTGTACAAATAGTCTGTCACTTTTTTCCTTGTGTCACATTGTTTGAAAATAAAAGGGACAGACTATTCTTAGTCATTTGTGCTCCTCGCCATCCAAATAAGATAAGAAGAAGATTCTTAGTCATTTACTCAGCTAAAAATACCTTATAAAAATATACCATACATGTTTTGTATCATACATGGCCAAGTCTCACATGGTTTTTAATCCAATTCGTGACATTTTTGCCTCGTAATCTGCTGACACAAGTATTCACGATTCCTTGATTCGAAACCACGCGGATTCAGACACCGAACCGAGGCCTTGATTGAGAATGCGAGGGCACCGTCGCATCGCATCGCGGCTTTTACCCGTCTGTTATATATAACTTCCGCATGCTTTTGTTTGATATAGGTTTTGTTTGGATGAGGCCACGGAGGGCGGTTCTCAGCCATGGTGTTTTGTTAAATCACTGCTTTAATTATTACAGTTTAACGGACCGTGTGAAAAATTGACAATAAATACTACGAAATGTTGTGTCGCCATATTATTATGACGGGAAATCTTAATTCAGATCACTGACTACAAATGATGAACTTTATCTTCGTCTTATATTGGTCTCGTGGCAGTTATGAAATATCATTACGTGGCAGTGTATGTAGGTACAATAAGACTCGAAAGGTTCTGGTTTCGACTCCTAGGTCGATTTTATAACACCATTTGGGACTGGATACTCCAGAGAAGGTTGACGTCTGAAAGGAAGCGGATCGCAATCATAGTGGAATCCTTTCTGTAACATGACAGACTCCGTAACGGAGCGGGCTTGTAGCCGGCTGTGAAGCGAGTGTTTTGTGTTTGAGTTGAGTGTTGTTTCAAATGTTTGTGTGGCCCACAGATATTTGTTTCAAGTCTGGGTGTTGTGAGACCGTGCTTCTCTCATAGTCTTTGACACCCACGATACAGGTTATACCTAGTGTGGGATCAGGACTAGGTGTGTGACTGTTGGGTGTATGTATCTATTTATTATTAACATGTTTGAGAGACTATTGAGCCGATCCCGCATTGGAGTGGGGGATATTTGTAAGTGGAAGGAAGAAATGATGAATATTATGCAGAATATTCTTCTTTACTTAAAAATACCTATCCATATCGGTATTCGGTTTATAGAGCGAAGCCCCATATAGGTTGTATACCTGCAAAACTTGTTTCAATTCTTTAATTTAGCACAAGTCACAAATACGCAAGAACTATAAGGAAAACGTATCTTTAAAACCTATTTAGATTTGGTCTGCTCAGTCGAAAATGTCTTGAATAATATAATATAATAATAATTAATTTAGAAGAAAGGATCACTGCGCACAAAAGAATCACGTATTCATTGTGATATATATATTTTTTTTTATAGCAGTGATTGGCAAACGAGCAGATGGGTCACCTGGTGGTAAGTGATCTCCACCGCTCATAGACACCCAAGACACTAAAGGAGGAAATGGAAGGGGAGGGAAGGGGATTGGGAAAGGGAGTGGGGAAATGGGCCACCGGAAATCTCACTCACCGAACGAAACGCGACAGCAAGCTGCCACTTTACGTCGGTTTTCTGTGAGACAGTGGTATCTAATCGGTCGAGCCGGCCCATTCGTGCTATAGACGTTACTGTCTACAGCGTGGCTCTACCACTTGAAAAATTGAATTAATGTGAATGAAATGAATGTGAATAATGGAATTAATGTAATAACACCTTAACAGTCACACACTTATCCTGACCCCACAATAAGATACGAGTCTTGTGTTCTCGATATAAGGAACTACGAGACTTTCGGTCTTAACGCCCAGACCCGGTACAAATATCTGATCCACACAAACATTTGTCTCGGTGCGGGAATCGAACCCACGGCCTCGCTTCACAGCTGGCTACTCGCCCGCTGCGCCACGGAGGCTCTCGATTAATTAATAGACCGTGTTGCTGGTATTAATAACTAATTTAATTATGTTTTTCATGGATTATGTGTTGGCTAAATTACGTCTAATTGGTTTACATAATTAATTAGAGGTTGTTATGGCAATGAATCTTTCATACAATATCTGACGTTATACAAAAAAGTTATCTGCGGCCTGAGCAGGAAAATTTCTGACAACCGTAAATGTATTCGAACTCAATGCGCGTCTATGAAATTTGTATGAAATATTAACCAAACGTCATCAGTGCGCAGCGAACTCGAATACATTTACATTTATATTAGTTTCTCGTGCTCGGGCTACTGAATTTACTTGGTTAATTTAATTTACTACACATTATGTTAAGACCTGGCATAGGTTCTTGGCATAGTGATTAAATAAGCATAAATAGGCCGGCATCATTCTGGTGTCTACAGATAAACCTATTTTTTGTCGGTGGTCTGTTATTTTGCATTTATCATCAGGTTTAGGGTATACAAATGAAAGGCAAAGTTGCCCAATGCTCGAATATAAAGATGCTGCTTCACACTCTGAAGATGGAATCAAAAACATACCTACCACTACCAGTGCCACTAAGAAAAAAAGAAAGTCAATTGATGATGAAAAAAACAAGCCCAGTTTCTTTCCGTATTTCTTCTTCTTCGGGTCGTCATCCATAGGTAGCTAGAGAAAGGCTGGTAGGTTAACTAGGATAGGGCCTTATAGTTCGTATATATGGCGTGATTTTCCATATCCACATTTCCAGTCAAATCCTACAAGCTTCCAGTTTTATTTTTCCGTAAACTCCCTGCTAGCATTACTACCATATCCTGTTCCTTTTTCTACAATTCATCAACCTCTTATCAAAGCCCCATCCTTGTTATTGTGTCTATACCTGTCTGCTTGTTTCTAAATTGATAGTGTTATAATATAATGATTATATAAATGTACCTAGACCTTGTTTGTTTTGAACTTGTGACCTGTAATAAGTGCTTTTTATATGGCTGTGTAACCAATAAACATTTTTATTTTATTTATTTATTATATAATAGTAACATTCAACCTTTTTTAGCTTGACCTCCCCCATGGGGGTGATAACAGACGGCCCTGGGAACTACAGCGTCAGCACCCAGTGCACGTGGCTCGTGAGCCCCCCACGAGTGGGGCCCACGATCCCCGTGATCCGCATCAGGCTGGAGAGCTTCGCCACAGAGTGCGGCTGGGACCACCTGTATGTCTATGACGGAGACAGCGTCAGAGCTGAGAAACTGCTGGCTGTGTACAGGTATGACTTTATTCTGGTATACGTAAGGCACTTCACGTCGATTTTCTGCGAGAGAGTTTTATAGAACCGGGAATCACTTCGTTGGTCTAGACTCTAGAAGTTTAGAGGCAGCGAATATGAGCTGTTAATCGGGAGGTCCTGGGGTCGATTCCTAGGTAGGGTGGGGTGTTTTTCTAATATGATTTGCCTAGGACTGGATCCCTCGGAAAGGAGTTGGCGTCAGGTTGTAAAAAACTGTGTCGAATCTTTTTCCAACATGCTCGGAAAGTGCGGTGCGCCGAACCCACATTGATGTGGGATAAGTACAGGTGGAAAGTGTCATTTACTCCATTCTAAAAGTCAATAATACCTATAAAATCAGTCCTGTATTGTGTTGTCCCACTGGTAGTAGGCACGGGTCTCCTCCAGCAAAGTCATACTTTTGTAGGCTTCAAATACCCTCGAAATTCTTGTGGAAAATTCTTTTTCTGGCAAACGAGCAGATGGGTCACCTGATGGTAAGTGATCTCCACCGCCCATAGACACCCAAGACAAAGAATCATGGGTGCGTTCCCAACCTAAAAGGAGGAAATGGAAGGGGAGTAAAATGGGATTGGGCAAGGGAGGGGGAAATGGGCCACCGAAAATCTCACTCACCGAACGAAATGCGACAGCAAGCTGCCACTTTACGTCGGTTTTCTGTGAGACAGTGATATCAAACCGGTCGATCCGACCCATTCGTGCTGTAGACGTTATTGTCTACAGTGTGGCTCTACCACTTAAACTCTTCCTCTTTGCAAACCTCTTAATATTTTCGTTCACCGTTTAATTTTTCCAGCGGCGTGTTGGAGCCGCGCGAGTCAGGATGGACGCGGCAGGTGGTGGCTCGGTCGGGCAGCGCGCTGCTGCACTTCTTCTCGGACGATGCGTACGCGATGGAGGGGTTCAACGTCACGTACGCAGCGTACTCGTGCCCCTCTGACGATCACAGAACTAATTGTTCAAGTAAGTTATAAAGCACTTACACAAAACATGCTTTCGCTACACATCTTTGGCTATGGTCCATTGTTCTATGAGCCATCGTGAGACAACGTTCTTTAAACAAAATTATTGTTTTATGTAGTGTTTCGAGTAAAACATGAGCAGCACATACTTTCTGCAACATGTTTGGAAAAAAAAAAAAATGTTAAAAAGTAAAAAATTTCTTATCCGGGCATGGTAAAATGACTATACTGCACCTGATCGTAAGCGTCCAAAAAAAGCTAGCGACCACTAACAAACAAAGGATTTATCAGTGGGGCGCCAGAATCATACCGGCCTATTTAAGCTTCTTCACACTCCGAATCCGAAGAGGGAAGAAGCAAATCGAGGAGCTTGCGACAAGACAAGCGGATGACCTATGTGGATACAGGGATACCCCATCTATCCCGGATACTCATTCCAACGATCAAGTCATGCCGCAAGCCCCTCGAGAGAAGCCCAAGTACACTGGCTGATCCTGGAACGCGAACCACACAATCACTGGCAGGTTTTAGCACCATGTGTACGGTGGTCGCCATCCGGGCGGATACGAATACCCTATCACCAGCATGCTGACAGTTGCTAATTGTGATTCTATTTATTTTACTGAACTAATTTATAACTTGTATTTTCAGATCACGGTGAATGTGAAGATGGCACGTGTAGATGCGAGTCTTTTTGGACGGGTGTAGCGTGTGATCAGCCGCTTTGTCCGGGTAATCATGACATTATATTTCATTCACATAAATTCATTAGATATCTATGTGCCATGAAAAAAAGTATAAATAAATTACTCAACAGAAAAATTAAATGTGGGATCAAAGGACTTGTATCCAGGACTATTTATAGCCATTACTTAATAGAAGTAGGTACTACTAAAGTTAATAGAAAAGTATATGATGGGAGTAAAAAGGATATGATGGGAGATTTAACTTTTGGAGTTATTTTTAGTTTTAGGGCTGATTTCTCTATAGCCACATAACTTTATGTTAGGAATAGCGTTGTTATTGCTTATATTCAGCCATGGCGTGGCGTAGCGGGTGAGTAGCCGGCTGTGAAACGAGAGGCCGCGGGTTCGATGGAGGAGGATCCCGTTGGACGCGGCAAATATATATGTTACATAAATGTCTCGTCATAAGATTACGTCAATTAAAAAGGGTTACAGTTTTCGCTCCATGTATTTGTATATAGATTCTCTTGCACATTCCAGCGGGTTGTAACGAGGGTGTCGGAGGCGGTCGGTGCACGAGCGCGGGGTGCGAGTGTGCACGCACGCGCGCCGGCGCAGACTGCGGGCGCGAGCGGGCGCGCGCGGGCTGGGGGTGGGCGTGGCGCGAGCCGGGGGAGGGGCCGCGGCCGCGGGGCGCGCCCCCGCCCGCCGCCGGCATGGCGCTGCTCAACTACGGGGACGACCTCGTGCGGGTCGGGGGCGAGACCTTCACCAATGAACACTTTTTGTACAGGTTACTGATTTTCCTTTTCACCTGTCTTTTTAAAATGGGGTTGGTGCAACACAGTTTTTAGTATCAAGTCTGCAACAGCTTTAATTTTCACGAATGGCTGTCTGCTTGATGTGAACCCCCTCTAGGAAATCCATTCATATATTCCTGGGTGAAGTGTGCCCAACTTGGTATTTGGATCTGGAACCTACTGATCCACAGTCTATACATTGCCACTAGACCAAGGAACTCCAATAATAGACAGCAGATATTTGATTAGTGTCTATAATGCATGAGATATGTTGTTAAAGAGTAGACTGGATTTATGCCTGACTGCCTCGGTGGCGTGGTTGTATTTCGGTACGATTACGGTTCTGAAGTCTCGGGTTCGATCCCCGGGTCGGGCAAAGTGATATTGCATTTTTCCATATCAGCCGGGAGTCTGGAATTTGTGCCCGATATGGCGATAGGCTCGCCCCCTATCACATCTGGGACGGAACTAAGCTCTGCGAAATGTGGGTGTTCTAGTTCGCTAGTGCGCCTCTGCCTACCCCTTCGGGGATACAGGCGTGAGCTTATGTATGTATTTCTAAAACGAGTCATATTCTCTGACAGAATTTAAATTTATTATACGAAGGTTTATGTTCCTAATTTATATCGATTTATCTATGATATCCGCAGGTATAGAGTATCGGCGAACGAGTGGGAGCCCATAGAGACGGTGGGCGAAGCGCCTGCGCCGAGGTTCGCGCACGCCGCCATCATGTACGGGGATGAACTCATTGTCTATGGCGGCGTGGTCGCTTCCGACGACCCTGAGAGGGGGTGAGTGGAGCATACGGATATTTATGTACAATTATTGCCAATTAATTTAATTTTCAAGCAATCCAAAAAACAGTAGTTCCCTAATTTGTCAGGCTCAAATATATCGCAGATGTGATAGGGAATGAGCTAACGCAATATCGGGCTCAAATTCCTGGCTCTGGGCAAATTTCAATATCACTAACCGACCGGGTGATCGAACCTGAGACCTTAAGACGGTTGTCGTACTGCACGCAATACAACTACGACACCGACGAAGTCATTGTAATTTAATGATTTTTTAGGTTTACGTGAATGTTATACATTGGAATAAAACTATTTTTATGGATTCTATCACGATTTGGTTTTAATTTTCAATTTTTATGCCCAACGTTCCGAAAGCTTTGCAGCCTTCGTGAGTCTGACCCGTGACCACGAAGGCTGTAAAGCCTCCGAAACGTCGGGCATAAAAATTAAAAATTAAACCAAATCGTGATAGAATCCGTAAAAATAGTTTAATTTTAATTTTTGTGTAATTGAGTTTGGCATCGACTTTCCAGCGGCGGTCTAGCCGGTCTGGAGGGCCGGGCGGGCGAGGTGACCAACGAGCTGTGGCGCGTCCGGCTCGACGGCGAGCGGCCCGCCTGGAGCAACGCCACGCCCGCCGCCTGCTCGCCGCACCGGCAGGCGCCGCTCAAACACTGCGGTAATGTACTTCTACCAATGACAACAGAAAAATAAGGAATGGGCATTACTACGAAAAACCAACCCGCATTAGGCCAGCATGGTAGACTAAGACCTAACCCACTCTCACTTGTAGAGGACATTGGTTTGTTGTAAATTGAAATAAATAAATTAGAAATAGGCATATACGTTTTTTTCGTAGTAATAATATTAGCCCTGTAATATTACTGTGCCACTGCTGGGCACGGGCCTCTTCTACTATTGAGAGGGGTTAAGCTTTAGTCTACCATGCTGGCCTAATGTGGGTTGATAAACTTCACATACCTTTGAAATTTAATAACTTCTACCTTATCCCACATGATCCCACTGTGGGGTCGACGCAACATATATTATTGTGTCTTGCAGAACAGATTCTGGCATAGTTTAAGACCGGCTCCTTGCCTGACATCAACCCCTATTAGGGGGTCTAGAGGGGGTTAGAAGACATGGTGGTAATCCCCCAACCCCGGACATATAAGCTGATTGGGTATTCAGTTTTTCCCAACCTGATATTCGACAAGACCTCCCGGTTCGCAGTCCGTATACGCTGTCCCCAGACCAACGAAGCTACTTTTCATATTCTAAGACTAACAGAATAATATTTCGATTTATTATTTATATTCCGCAGGTGGTCTCCACGTGTCGGGTCACACGGCGGTGTTGGTGTATATGGGTGCTACTAAAAAGCCGGTGATGTTGGTCTTTTTCGGACACTCACCGCACTACGGGTATCTGCATTTAGTACAGGTGAGTCGATCTTATTCTATAACACAAAGGTACGAAAATAAATGTTGAATTCCGGAAAGACAATCGCGCTTTTGATTATCTCTTAGGTATAAAGGAATGGGCTTACGGTATGTAGTTGATTATAATTATGATGGGGTGGTGGTGATGATGGCGACAGGTGCTAGTGGCAGGTGATGATGGTAAGTGATTTTCGTGGCAGGTGGTGATGATGGGTGGTGGTACTGGAAGTTGGGAAACTGTTGTTTAGATTCGATGTTTCACATCTGCCAGGCGTTCTGCGACAGCTGAATTTTTTCTTGACCTGATAATGCATATGTCGTGTCGTGCAGGAGTACTACATCACCGAGGGCGCGTGGTCGTCGTCGAGCACGCGCGGGTGGGCGGCGCGCGGTGGGTTCGCGCACTCCGCCGCCTGGGATGCGCTCACCAACCGGGTGTACCTGCACGGCGGGCTCGTGTCGCACTCCGAGGCCACGCAGGTATCTCACCCGCAGCTCTATACCTCACCCGCACTTCTACATCTATCCGGACCTCTACACCTCACCCGCAGCTCTACACCTCACCCGCAGCTCTACACCTCACCCGCAGCTCTACACCTCACCCGCAGCTCTACACCTCACCCGCACCTCTACACCTCACCCGCACCTCTACACCTCACCCGCACCTCTACACCTCACCCGCACCTCTACACCTCACCCGCACCTCTACACCTCACCCGCACCTCTACACCTCACGCGCATCTCTACACCTCACCCGCACCTCTACACCTCACCCGCACCTCTACACCTCACGCGCATCTCTACACCTCACCCGCACTTCTACACTTCACCCGCACATCTACACCTCACCCGCACCTCTACACCTCACCCGCAGCTCTTCACCTCACTTTGTTACTCACGACAAATACTTCACCTAGTGCGACTTAGTCCAGCATATATATCTGTACACGGTTCACGGCTAGGCAATTAGATATCTGACGCCGGTACTGTGTTGTTGTCGAAGTTTTGATCAATGATATATATATTTCCAGGCGCCGTCATCAGCCCTGTACGAGTACTCGGTGGAGAACAGGGTGTTCCGCCCGCTGCCATCCGCGCCCACTCCCAGATACTTGCATACGTCTATATTCATATCACCAGGTAACTTTTACGCGCATAGTGCTTTGAATTAATTTCGACCACTAAGGGCGACTTGCACTACTATTACTAACTTACCGTTAGTCCTAACCTCAAGTTAAATTGAAAAAGAAATATATGCAGGGCATGTAATTCATTACATGTAATGTACTACCTGTAATTACAGATAATATGTGATGACATTTAATTAATTACATATAATGAATTACATGTCCTTTATTTTTATTTCAATTTAACTTGAGGTTGAGGTTAGGGCTAACTGTAGGTTAGTAATAGTGGTGCAAGTCGCCCTAAGCGAACTCTGTTTTTGACAATAAGAAGTATAGTTTTTTTTTCTATACATAATATGAAGCGCCTCTTGCGGAAAGTATACTGAAATATAATGAATGCATGGAGAAAACGAAACCCGTCATCGTGTTCGAGAAGTGTAGAAACTTGAAACTAACCACGACCTCTTATAGCAGTATTATTATAATCTTACTTCGTTTTATTGTACGGGAATCGGTACAAGTAAGATTATAATACTGCTAGTAGAGGTAGTGAACCCCCTGTAAAGCCGGGTCTCCTGCACTAACTTTTTTGAAACACAAAAACACATACGCAAAACCACGATTTTTGCTGTCACCTGCTCGTAGAACAATGAACCATAGATAAAAAATACACGTTATGTAGTTTTGTGTAATGTTTTAGTGCAGGAGACCCGGCTTAAGGACTGATGTCTTGATCAAGTAAAAAACGTCACGGTGACGTCACCCCTTGCATGATAGCTACGATATGAGATGTATCGATTTTGGCAGGCTCGACCGGTTTGATACCACTGTCTCACAGAAAACCGACGTAAACTGGCAGCTTGCTGTCGCGTTTCGTTCGGTGAGTGAGATTTCCGGTGGCCCATTTCCTCCTTGCTTTCCCAATCCCTTTATCCCTCCCCTTCCATTTCCTTCTTTTAGGTTGGCAACGCATCCATGATTATTTTTGTGTCTTGGGTGTTTATGGGCGGCGCAGATCATTTACCATCAAGGGACCTATCTGCTCGTTTGTCAGTCTGCTATAAAAAAAAATCACGTGCTGTGTGCGCAGGGGTGCTGCTGGTGTTCGGCGGCAACGCGCACAACGACAGCGCGGCCGCCGCCGTCACCAGCCCCGCCGGCTCGCGCTGCTACTCCAACAGCGCCATGGTGTACCACGTCAGGTATTAAACATAATATGAATACAACTGTTTTACGGATTTATTTTGATTCATGTGTAAGATTCTTATACATAAGAAGCCATGGTAGTGTCATTTTTTTGCAATTATATTATTCACTTGTTGAAATTATTGGAAGAAAATGGTAATTTTTGATTTAACAAAAGTTGTAACTCCAAAAAAATTACCGAAACAGGTCTCATGCCCAACTGAATCAGTCTGATACGTTTTTGGGTCGTGGGTCTGTTGTCTATGGGCGATAGCGATATCTTTGGCAGCGGTAAACGTTTGATGACCCATCTGCTCGTATACTGATCTTTGCTATAAAAAATCCCCTGCAACCCGAACATGATTTTCAGATTGAAAAAGGCAACGTCAGAGTTCTTACCCGTTCTTCTCCGGCAAAACAGACTTCCGAACATGAGTTAAATTTGACGGAATCTTAATGATGTTTGAACATTTTATGCATACAAAAATATTTTGATTTGATTTGAGAAGTGAAACATATTTTGTGATTGGTGGATATAAAAATTTGAGTTCATATCCTGGTTGTATCCCTAAATCTTTCTTTTTACCTACCCTTGTCGCACCTTAATGTGGGGTCGGCGCAACACACTTTTATTCAAGCATGTTGCAGAAACGATTTGCCCAAGTTTTTACGACCGGCTGCCTGCCTGACGTCAACCCCCTTTAAGGGATAACCCTATTGTTTCCCTTAATCCTATCACCTAAAAAATCATATAGCTAACGAGTTGTATTGTTTCCATGTTTCCCCAGATGCGGCGTGTGGTACAGCGCGGGCGGTGACGGTGACGGTGGCGGCGGTGACGGCGGGGAGCAGGTGCGCGGGGGGGCGCGCGCGGCGCTCGCCTCGGCGCTGCTGCCCGGGGACACGCGCACCGCCATACTGCATGCGGGGTCTGTACTGTATACTGTATACCATAAACATTAATGTAACGTCTATGTATCGTACCGACTGCCTCGGTGGCGTGGTGGTATTTCGGTACGACTACGGTTCTGAGGTCTCGGGTTCGATCCCCGGGTCGGGCAAAGTGATATTGGATTTTTCCATATCAGCCCGGAGTCTGGAATTTGTGCCCGATATGGCGATAGGCTCGCCCCCTATCACATCTGGGACGGAACTAAGCTCGGCGAAACGTGGGTGTATTAGTTCGCTAGTGCGCCTCTGCCTACCCCTTCGGGGATACGCGTGAGCTTATGTTATGTTATGTTATGTATCGTAGTTTTATCGGCCGACTTCCCAAAAAGGAGGAGGTCCTCAATTCGTCGGTATTTTTTTTATGTATGTTACTCGATATCTCCGCCAAATGTGAACCGATTTTCAAAATTCTTTGTGTTCGATAGAGCTTATTTCAAGGATGGTCCCATATAATTTGGTCACGATCGGTATATTGGAAGTCAGTCAGTTAAGTTTTTAAACTTGTGATTATTACGTGTGCGGTATGACTACCGTCCTGAGATCTTGGGTTCGAGCTGCGGCGAGGGAGTATCGGCTCGGAGTCACCAGGCTCGCATCCTATCACATCTGGGACGGAAATGAGCTTTGTAATGTGACTGTTATAGTTTTATAGTTCACCTCTGCCTACCTAATCAGGGATACAGGCGTGAATTTAAGTATATATTATTTTTTGTTAATGGGATCCTGAGTAACATAAGCTACTTTTCAGGTCTTTATTTCGAACTCATCAATGCTTCTTCCTATTTAGAGTATAAATAAATAATAATATGTCACTATCATGCTCGCATAATTACACGATTAATCACAATCTTATTGAATTCGGCATTATACACATTACATTAACCTCTCGGCCACTGGTGGCCGAGCCGTCCGTCACTATTAAGGAACTTAATTATAAATTCCACTCAATAAGTCATGTTGTTCCAGGTTCGATGGGCGTCTCCGTTCTGATGCCCTAATATTCGAGGCGGGCGCGCCTTGTAATGTGCACACCACCGAGGCGACATGTCTCGAGGCAGTCAACAGCACCGCCAGGGCGTGCGTGTGGCGGATCCAACACCAGACTTGTGTGCCTGTATGTACAGTATATTGTAGTCCATCATTATATACGCTAGATGTAGTGTAATCCACAATACTGAACACTGCCAATATGTGTGAAATTCAAGCTTATGCTTAACACATTAAGTTCTTATTCAGTTGGTTTATTATATCGGTTTGTTTCAGTTAGAAGAAATTGGATGGAAGGAGTCTTTTGACGAGTCGGTGAAAGCGTGCGCAGCCGAGCCTGTATTTGGTAAGTTTGATACCAATTCTTAATTATAGAAAAGAAGTGTGCTATAGTGCTTTATTAAGACGGTATACAGTAATTTCATTGGTTTATCAATATTTATGATTCAATATCATCAACATCGTCACCATCATTAGTCATAAGACGTCCACTGCTGTTCAAAATATTAGAATAATATTCTATCCACGTACAAATCCTTTTACTGAATGCTCTTACTCTCTGTGTCTCTCTCTTTCCCCCTCTCTCTCTAAATCCTTGTCTCATTTGTTATAGTTTTTTTATAGTTGATAATAGTAAAGTAATGAGTTTACAGGAATTGATCTCGGATCACTTTTCTCTATGAAGGATTACTTGTGATAGTGCATAATGTTATTTGTGTGTGTTTGTGTGTAGAGGAGGGGTGGTGCAGCCGCGCGTCGTGGTGCGGCGCGTGCGTGTCGGCCGGCTGCGTGTGGTGCGGCGTCTGCGCGCCCGCGCCCGGCGCCGGCATCAGCACCGGCACCGGCACCGGCTCCACCATCACCATCACCACCGGCACCGGCAGCAGGTGCTCGCGCCGCGCACACAGGGTTAGTCACACCACACACGGTTGTTGGTATACGAACTTGATTTCTAACACACAGCAATAAGTGCTCTTACATATCAACTGTTGTAAATACTTAACGTTCTTGAGAACTGTCGTTAACTTTTGAAAATTAAAGACTGTATTTAGATTATATAGTAGAAAATAATTCGTTGAGAAAATCTCAATTTACTCAAGTACTAAATGCCAAACGATTCAGTTTCTTACAATGTTAAAACATTCTGTGGCACTAATCAATATTCTAATTTTAGTTTTAATTGGGTACTTGACTATGTTTGATTTTATACACATTTTTATATGTAATTATATGTAATAGCTAATACAACTAAATTTTTTTTTATTTTTATTTATTTAAAACAAAGAAATTTAAATTACAAAATTACATAGAATGATGCCATCATAAACTCTGTTGAGTTTTACCGGGCACCATTATCATCGACAAAAATGAAAGTTACTAGATACTACATATAGCTAATAGTTAATTGTTCGTAGGGTAGATATCACAATTGTATTGTTTTGCATCGGAACATTGCAACATTGGGTATAATATGAACAAAATGGCGGTAGGTGATTAATGTAAGCAGTTGATACAGGCTGTTCCATGAGCCAAGTCTGTGCATAATATATGAACGTAGCTGTACCTAATAATTGAAACTTTATTAATTAAGAATGAGGATGTTAAGTATAATTGTATTTATTATGTAACATATTTTATTTTAAATTATAATAATTTTAAATTATAATAATTTAAATAGAAACCTTCCTGTAAAAACTGCATCAAAATTGGTTGAAAAATGAGGCAGCATTTCATATTTTAAAATCTGCAATGAGCAAGAGTGGGGGCGTAGTGGAGATATGTTGCTATCCATTTTTAACGCACGTTCCGTTATGGCCCTGACGTGATTTTACTGATACTTCTCTTTCCCGCGGTTTGAAGGTTACACCAAAGTTCAAAGGCTTATAACTTTTTTATTTTTAAGAATATTTCTATATTTTAGTCGACGTAAATTTCATATAAAATGAATAAAAATATTTTGTCAAGTACCCAATTGTTACATATTAACAGTTACACATCTACTCTGTCGAATCCCGTTCAGTGTCCCGTAGTTAAGCCACTAAAGACACTTTTACACCTCACATAAATGTCGATAATCCGGAACCAAATAACACTTGTTAACACAACGAATTATTATTTTTTTTAGTCTATGTTTCATATAACATTATCGTTGGTTCCAGATAGCGACGACGTTAGAAGAGTGCCACTCTAACGAGGAGTCCCTTAAGGAAGTATGTGGGCGGTACCACTCGTGTGCCGCCTGTCACGCACACCAACACCATCATACACACGTAAGTACAATAATTACATCATAATATGTACTGTCTTTCCACCTGCCCTTATCCCTGCTCAATGTGGGGTCGGCCCAAAACGCAACAATTTGCTGAAATAATTCGGCTTAGTTTTTACGACCAGTGTGCAACGACAGTGCAAAGTAATATTCGATTTTTCCATATCAGGCCGGAGTCTGGAATTTGTGCCCGATATGGCGATAGGCTCGCCCTCTATCACATCTGGGACGGAACTAAGCTCAGCAAAATGTGGGCGTTCTAGTTCGCTAGTGCGCCTCTGCCTACCCCTTCGGGGATACAGTCGTGAGCTTATGTTATGTGTGTTATGTTTTTATGACAAGCTAGCTCCCTGCCGATGACCCCCTTCTGAGGATCAAATCGTAATGGGGCTTTAATATTAGTATCGATTACATACATCAAGCAAAGCTTGTACTCTATAGCCATAAGCAGATGAACTAAAAAACTAGAACACATACGTTCCGCCGTCCTTTGATATGATAGTACTTTCACGACAATCTAATGTCGATAGAGTTGATAACATTCTTCATATCGATAGTTTTATTATCAATATTTAACAATACAAATATAATAATAATATCAGATGTGTAATATTACCGCCTCACTGCTAGGCACGAGCCGCCTCTACTAATGAGGAGTTAAACCTTGGTGTACCATTCTAGTCTAATGCGGCTTATTAGATTTCACATAGCTTTGAAATTCTACATAACATAACATAAGCTCACGCCTGTATCCACGAAAGGGTAGGCAGAGGCGCACTAGCCAACTGGTACACCCACATTTCACCGAGATTAGTTCAGTCCCAGATGTGATAGGGGGCGAGCCTATCGCATATCGGGCACAAATTCCAGACTCCGGGCTGATATGGGAAAATCCAATATCACTTTGCCCGACCCGGGGATCGAACCCGAGACCTCGGGACAGTAGTCGTACCGAAATACAACCACGCCACCGAGGCAGTTGAAATTTGAAGCTATACAAATTATAACTTAAATATTACCACGATTGTTTGTAGGGCACGGAAGAGCTGAGTCAGCGAGCATGTTACTGGGATTATGATACAATAAAGTGTAAAGCTGCGAACACATCGGAGGAAATACGGTAAGCATAATACTAAGTATTTTATTGGCTTGTTTCTTTTTTATTATACACAAATTACTTTAATCGATTAAGGAAGATCGATTAAGATTAAGGAAGGTATGCTTTGGTGGTTTGGCCACATTGAATGGAAAGTAACGAAAGAAATTTACATCGCAAAAATGAATGGTACTGTCGGTTGAGAACGTTCTAGACGTACTTTTATGCATCAACATTGGCCAACTCTTAAAAACGTAAATAAAGATTTCTCATAACTTATTTCCGAATACTCGAACACTTGAGGAGGTGTTATGTCAATTAAGACCGCCTTATCTGTCAATTGTATGGCGAAAAACAATGCAAGTATCCGTTAAAGTTGAGTTGTCCCAGTTTTCGGACGTTGTAAGTGTGAATAGGCAAAAAAGGTGTACCGAAGCACTTGTTGGCCCATAGTGTCCGCCTGCCCCAGCGGGAGACAGGCGTGAGCTTATGTGTATATGAGTTGCGGTGTACTGTGTACTAACGTCCCGTGCGTCGGTCCCGCGTCGGTCCCGTGTCGGTCCCGGTGCAGCAGCGTGTCGTCGTCGTCGTGCAGCGCGGCGTGCGCGACCCTGTCGTCGTGCGCGAACTGCACCGCCGAGGAGTGCATCTGGTGCGCATCCGCCGCGAGATGTGTCGATAAGGTAACATCCCTACACTAAACTCTATCCTACCATGCTTCATCATATCCTTGTAGGAGTCCTGAGGCATCATTCTGTAAGGTACTCTGCAGCACCTACTAGCATAGCATACATGAAAATAGGACTTCAATAGAACGGTATAAGGAATACTTTTCGATACAGATTTTGTTAAGTCGACATGACGTGAGTGCTATAATTTCGAGAATCATGTCCTTGTGCGTATTCGATATTTTGCAAGATTAAAGCTCTCAGAAAGTTATGAATTAAAACGTATTCATTTCTGCACCCCTACGGGATTATGTACAGAATTTTTTTTGATATTAACTTCGCCTTGACATGATTGTCAAAAAATTAAATAAAACAAAAATGTCACCAAAATACAGCAAATATCTGCGTAATTTATTGACCGTGGTATCTAGCTATACATAATGATATAGTCTATTTAGCTTACCTGAACATGATATGTTAAAACAGCAACAAAACTTGATGTGTAAATGGTAGCCGTTGTTTAGTTTAGTTTTATCGATCGACTTCGTTTGTATTTTATTTATGTATGTTACGCGATATCTCCGCCAAATGTGGACCGGTTTTCAAAATTATTTTTGTGTTCAATATTTCAAGGATGGTCCCATATAAATTTTGTCACGATCGGATTTGAAGTCGGTCCGTTAAGTTTTGAAACTTGTGATTATTCGTTGTTTGTTTCAGAACGCGTACGGAGCGTCGTTTCCCCTCGGCGGTTGTCGCGCGTGGGCGACGAGCGGCGGCGGCGGGAGCGGCGCGGCGGGCGGCGCCGGGGGCGGGTGCGGCGCGGCGGGGGCGGCGGGCGCGGGGGGCGGCGCGGGTGGCGGCGGCGGGTGCGGCGCGCACCAGTCGTGCGGCGCGTGCCTGGCGGAGCCGGCGTGCGGGTGGTGCGACGACGGCGCGGGCGGGGGGCGCGGCGCGTGCCTGCCCGGCGGCGCCCGCACCCCGCACGCGCCCAAACTGTGTCCGCACCACAGGTACACCACTATTTTTCTTAAAAAAAAATGGCTTCCACAGGTAAACTCTATTTACAATCGTTATTAGCATCATTTTAACTACCTGCCCTTATCCCACCTTAACGCGAGGTTAGCGCAAAACACTTTTTCAAGCATACTGTAGAAAGGATTTTGCTTAGTTTCTACGTCCGACCGCCTGCCGGAACAAATATCTACCCGCTCAGTGGCGTAGCTAAACGTGGGCTAAATGGCGCCTCGCGAAGCCCGACACCTCAGGCTTTACCATAACTTACTTATCAGTTTGATACTTTTACGCTAAAAAAACGCCTTGAATTTCGAAACAACTTTGTTTGGCTCCTCGCAGGAAGCCTATCTTATTGAGTAAATCTTCAGAAGGAAAGAAAAATAACCTCGGTGATATGACTCCGCCCACGTTTATACTTTAAAATATGCACACTCTTAGAACACAGAATTTTACAGTAATGACATAAGACACCCATAATGTACCAATTTCTAACTTTGGAAAAGGCGTAAGTAGTTTCATGTCAAACTACATTTACTGTATAACATATACCTAGTGCGAGTTGTTTTACAGGGTTATCCGAGCCCGTTAACATTCACTACGATTTGTATAGAATTAGTATAGTTTCAATTGAAGTGATATGTTCCGTTAACGCTATTAACAGACAACAGTAGCTCAATAGGCTCCACCCTATTTACACCTGGGATGGAAGTAAGTTCGGCAATGTTCTTTATTGTTTTCTACTTGGCCTCTGACTATTCCTTATGTATATATATACCTTATATCAGAGTAACATTGCCTCCAAATGCATATAAAATTATTGAAAAATGACTCCCACTCATTCGTTGTACTTGCAGATGGCACTTCACCCGCTGCCCCTTGTGCCAGTGCAACGGTCACGCGCTGTGCGACCCGCTGTCGCGCTGCATCCAGCCGTGCAGCGGGCGCGCCGTCGGCGAGCACTGCGGCGCGTGCGCGGCGGGACACTGGGGCAACCCGCTCAACGGCGGCGCCTGCTCGCCCTGCGAGTGCAACGCGCGCGCCACCGCCTGCGCGCCCGACTCGGGCCGCTGCTACTGCGCCACCAAGGGGCTCGCCGGCGACCGCTGCGACAAGTGCGACAACACCAACCACTACCACGCGGACCTTTACAACAAGGGCGCTTGTTACTGTGAGTTTCAACTACGCACTACTCGCGCACCGTCATATACACACCCTCGTGCACTCATACGCACGCTTGCGTACACACATACCCTCGCGCGCGTACATATACGCGCCCTCACGCGCGCGTACACACACACACACACACACACACACACACACACACACACACACGCACACACACACACACACACACACACACACACGCACACACACACACACAAACACGCACGCACGCACGCACGCACGCACGCACGCACGCACACATACCAACTCAACATACACACACAAGTACACGCATACACACACGCGCACACACACGGACACATACACACCGCCCATGTTCACGCACACAACATGCCACCCCTGCGCACAAAATATCTTTTAAACTGAATTTCGGACAAACTCAAAACCATTCTCCACAACTGATTCTAAAAATCCAACTAAATTTATCGGTAACCATCTTTTCTTCAGATGATCTGGCGGTGGACTACCAGTTCACGTTCAACCTGTCGAAAAAGGAGGATCGACACCTCACCGCTATAAACTTTCGGAACGCGCCTGTGAAGCCGGATGTGGACGCGGATTTCAGCATCACGTGCTCGGCGCACGCGCGCATGAACCTCACCGTGCGCACGCGCGCCGATCCCAACGAGCGGACGCTCTTCAGCGACCTCAACTGCACCAACTTCAAGTACAAGTACGTGTAATACTGAAACACAAAATGTACGACATAACTCGCCTGAAGCAAAATTGGAACGACTTCAAGTATTTTATTATCCGCAAAATTTATTAGACAACAAACTTATCCATAGTTTTCAACTTTAATATTTATTAATTAGGACAATGGGACCAATGGTGGGAATTTTTATTGACTCGTTTTACACTGTGTTACCGGACAGCGTAGTGCTGGGGGTTACGACCATGTCTTATAGCAGTATTATTATAATCTTACTTTGCTTTTTTTGTACAGGAAACAGTAAAGTGTTAACAGATTACAATCACATCATTACAATTACAATATGTTTCATATATTCATTTTTCAATGACCAGACTTTTATTTTAAGAAAGTGTTTGGTATTTAATCAGTTAATGCATAAAACACGTCAAAGTTAAAATGTAGTCGTGTATTAAAATTGAAAAATGAACCTTAAGCCAAATACTAAATATACCTTGCATGGTTTATGTAGATTCGCGAAGTCTGAGCACGCGTTCGGCGTGGAAGACAACGTGACGCTGACGACATTCTTCGTGTACGTGTACGACTTCCGGCCGCCGCTCTGGATACAGATCTCCTTCTCGCAGTACCCCAAGCTGAACCTGCAGCAGTTCTTCATCACCTTCTCCTCGTGCTTCCTGCTGTTGCTGCTCGTCGCTGCTGCCCTCTGGAAGATTAAACAGGTCACTAATGACAAATTCAAATATTTTGGTGGCGTAGTTCTCCTTCACTACCGTACTAAGGTCTCATATTCGATCCTGGGTCTGGAATGTGTGCCTGACATAGTGATAGGCTCACCCCTGTCACATCTGGGACGGACATAAGCTCTGTGATGAAATGTGGATGATCTAATTCGCTAGCGCGCATCTACCTGACCTTTCGTAATAAAGGCGTGAACTTATGGTATATTTATAAAGCAAAATAGGTCACTCAAGGCACTTTTATACAGTTTGTGATTTATTCCACCGGTGCAGTGTCAAAAGATCATTTATCTAAGAAAAATACAAGAGATTCTGTATTTAGTTTAAAAAAATACATTCATAAAAATAAAATGAATATTCATGTCCAACCAAAACCAGTTGCTGTGTGTTTGGCTTTAGATTCTCAATTTCCCCTTTATTTCCCCAAAATTTTATTTTCAATAATTTATCGGTTTGGAAGGACCATATCTGTGACAACTATCCCGCTCGTAGGACACGTATAATTTATTTAAAGTAAGATTTTGTTCGACAGAGATACGACATGTACAGAAGGAGACAGCGACTATTTGTAGAGATGGAACAGATGGCGTCGCGCCCGTTTAGCCAGGTGTGCGTCGAGTTAGAGAAGGGGGGAGGCAGTGAGTATACATTTTTAATATGGCAAATAACCTGGCAGTATGACTTTGGATCTTAGGTCTGAGGACTTTTTGGAACAAATTAAACACAAACACACACAAACGAAAAATGAGTAATGTGACATCATGCAACGTGATTGGCGTTTACGTCACCTGACTATGCATGTAAACGCGTAGTCACGTGACGCACATAATATAAAAAATTGAGTATTTAAATTACTAAAATAAAATAATCCTAGGAGTATTTTTAATAAATTCCTATTGCACACGTTATTTAGATGATTAATTCTTCCTACAGAAGTTCATCGATATTGATTACTACAGTCAAGTACCCAAATATGCTGTATATTTTGATATTTGGGGGTATCTTTTGTTATGATCTCTCCCTTTGATGTCGGTGAGTGAATGTGTCGTTGTCGTGTCGCAGGCGTCGGCGTGCCCGCGCCCGTCGCGCTGGAGCCGTGCGCGGGCGGGCGCGCCGCCGTGCTGTCGCTGGTGGTGCGGCTGCCCACGGGCGGCACGGGCCGCGCGCCGCCGCTGGGCGGGCTGGCGGTCGCGTCGGCGCTGGTGACGCTGGGACACCACGCGCAGCACCAACACAGCACCGACAAGCGGCCGCGACACCGCTGACCTGCCGACTGACTGCACCGCTACACAGGTACTCACATGGGATATACAATCACATTGCAACTACATTATTAAACTTTTTTTTTAGTACTAAATTCTTTCTTTCTACCTACCCTTATCCCACCTTAATGTGGGGTCGGCGCAACACACTTTTTCAAGCATGTTGCAAAGAGGATTTGGCTTAGTTTTTTTACGACCGGCCGCATGCCTGACATCAACCCCCTATGAGGAATCCAGTCCCGGGCAAATTAAATTAGGAAATTTGCTTTGCCCAACCTGGGAATCTAACCCACCTCCCGATCCACAGCCCATACATGCTGCCTCTAGACCAAGGAGGAGGACTAAATTAATACAAAAATGTATAGTGGCATCACCTTTAAAAGTATTTGCGATTAGGCTATGTGATACCGAGCGGCGCCGACATAACGACATTAAATCATACGAGATATGTTACAACGTTGCAAGGCTTTGCACCAAAAATCTGTGGAATAGGGAAAATAGCTTAGCTACAAGATTCATTTTTAGTTTTGTCAATTTTTGGATATGATGTACATTCGGGGAGACAGCTGATCTTAGCAATTAAAGACTTTTATCGAATATAAACATAAACGAACTTATCCGCCACGACTTAGATGCGAGAGCCACGCGCTGCGTACCTATTGAAGTTTACCTACATATAGATTTTGGCGCATTATACCTTTTTTACATAGTATAAATAGTGTGACATTTAGTAACTGAACTTTTGCTTTTGATTTTATTTTAAAAATTGATTTTTAGGTTTTTTATTGCTGCGGCGATGTTTAAAAATACCTATGTTACATAATATCAAATTTAATGTCGTTAGATTGGCGCTACTCTGCATAAAAACATAAAAAAAATCCGATATTTGGACCATGAAACACTTTAAAAAGAGACAAAAGGCTCGTGTTTTTTTCGGTAAAATTGTACCCACGGAAAATTTATTATTTTTTCATAGATATGTATTAAAAATAAAAATTGTTCTGTAAGAACCATATTGAATAAAATTATTATTGTTTCAGATTACAACACCAATGTACATACATAGCTTATGTAATTAATAAGTGCTGTACATATACGTGTATAGTTGCTCAATGTGTGAGTGTGCGAACTGAATACTCAATACTTATATATTAAGGCAGCTTGGGAACTGTTCACAAACTAATATCGATATAAGTTTAAACTCGATTATTTATCGATTACATTATAACGTCAAAATTATCAAAAAATATCGATTATTCTGGAACTCTCGCAAACCAGTATCGATTTAAATTGATACTATTTTAATGTTGAAATATGTCGATAACTTATCATTGTCAATTTATTTATGGATTTATTTGAATGTATTGGGTCATGATCGATTGGTTTTTGAAACCTCGTTACGTAGTAGAGTGAATAAATAATTTTAAAATATATTTCCATGATATCGATTATAAAATCGATATGTACTTTGAATATAACTTAAAAATTAACCGCATGATTTGTAATAAAAATATTTATTATATTATTGAAGATATTTAATATGTTATTGAAAATCAAATATACTGTTCTACCCTCATATACATATGGCATTTTTTTAAGGTTTAATTTCTAAGCAGACAGTAATTACGGAGGCCACAATGAGTAGTCGGGAATATGATATAATACCTTTTTTCTCTCAAAAGAACATACCTTCTTTCTTACTGGCTTATCTCTGATCTTTCGAAGTGTTTTTCCTCGAACTAGTATGTATTTCACGTCATTTCGAATGACAAAGCTAAAAATTTATATATTCAGGTACGTTAGAACACGAATTTTAGCTACCAAATTTTTTAATCACGTATAAAAGATTAAAGACCGTTTTTATACCGTTCATTACTGTCAATCAGAATTATTCCCCTTATAAAAAATATTTGGCTATTGCAAAATCGTCTCTAAATCATCAAATTCAGAAACTTATTAATATCGATTAACAATCGAGATCGATATCAATTATTAATTTAATTATTTTATCTACATAGTGGTTATAACAAAAAATATTTGTTAAAAGTAATTATTTTACGCTGCATTTTTTAATTCTTTCCTTGTTTAAACCTAGTATCACTGCCTTATCTAGTCTATGTCTGAATTGGCTTGCATTGATAAACTAATCTTAGTAATTTCTAAACTACAATTTTCAATTTTGTTTTGACATCAAATGCAACTTTATGTCTTTAGCTATAAAGCTGATAATTGGGTACTTGACTATTTTTTTAAAATTTTATATGAAATTTACGCCATCTTAAATATAGAACTGAAAGAATTATTGAAATATTCTCAAAAATAAAAAAGATACAAGCATTTTAAATTTGGTGGAACCTTCAAACTGCGGAAATGGGAAGTATCAGTAAAATCACGTCATGGTCATAACGGTACGTGCATTAGGGATAGCAACATATCCCTACTACATCCCCACTCTTGCTCATTGCAGATATTAAAATATGAATTACTGACTCATTTTTCAACCAATTTCGATGCAGATTTTACAGAAGAGTTCTTTTTTGTTTTATTTGCTAGTACATATAAAAATGTGTACAAAATCAAACAGAGTCAAGTGCCCAATTCAACCAAAATTACCCGCTGTTTTGTGCTCGATTATACTAAAATTAGCTATCTGTTTAAAGGCATAAGACTCTGTTTTAAATTAGTTGATCTCTTCGCAGCTTTTTTTGTGCGTTAATTCTTATGCAGTACTAGGCAACATATACCCACATTTCCCTCTAAGGAAAGGATGATGTGACGATAAAAATCCGAAAAATATAGGATTTTTAAGGACAATAATTGGTTACTGTGCATCTGAGAAGAGTATGCATCTGAGGGCCCTTAACACGAATTGTTTCACTAGAATGCGCGTTTACATTTGTATGTAATTTTAATCAAATATCATGACTGCGGAACTCTATTCGTATACGCAGTCGATAGTTATTCGTGCTAGGGTGGGCCTCTGTTTTAAGTCTATTTCTTATTTTATGTGAAAATATAATTTTTATTTTGTTCTATATTAGTTGTCAGCCTGATTTGTAACATTATTAATACAGATATATAACATAAATATAATATCTTAGTACGTAATTCATTCACTTCCGCGTTAATGTTGCCAAATATTTATGATCATTTTAGGTGCGCATAATATCTAACGTTGCAGTCATTTTGCATACTTTTGACATTTCACGAAATGTCTAAAAACTATGAAATTGCAAAATATAAATTTTTGACATTTCTTGAAGTGTCTAAAAAACTAAAATATAAATTGATGGAATTACTTTTGTCTTTGACACTGTCAAATCAATCCAAAATGCATCTGTTTTAGTTTTTTCGATCTTTGCTTCCAAAATGAAATTAGTTACACATTATAACCGAAAAATCACTTTTTGACACTACAGCAACTATTATTCCATGAATTGGTATGATATTTATTTTAATGATCAGACGGTGTTTTAACTTTTTTCAAGTGTTTTTTACATTAGTTAAGTTATAATATTTTTTTATTCGTTGTATCAATTACATTCCCTCGAATCTATTTTTCAATAAACGTATTTATGTGGTTTAAGAATACAGTTATAGTTAAACATAATTAATAATCGTAAAATAAACTAAATTATTTTAAGAAATATCCATCGTTTCCCAATAACCAACAAATTATAAAATGTAATGTGTACCTAATAACATTAAAAATATAATTATGAGACTTCTATTTATCTGTTCCTTGTGTAACTTAATTTTGAGTAATATATTACATTTTATTATTGGTCACAAACAGTTACAGTCAACTTGATATCAATTAAAAAATATAAGGAGTATTCTTGTTGAATACGGACCCCTCAAAAGGGCTTGAGGCGTTGAGTATGCGTAATAAAAACTAATTAAATTAGTGATATTTGCAATGTAATTAACAATTAAAAAAGCATCACATAATATTGTTTCCATACGTAAATATAAAGTAGTGGTGACGTCACAGAACGTCACGTGACGCGCCCCGTGTAATTAACGTGTAAATAATGCAGCTTCGATAAGACTTGATATTTTTCTTACGACTGATGTGTAAATTATGTATAAAAAGATTTGTTTTATTAAAAAAACAAGCATTTAATGAAAGAATGTTGTGGCGAATAGTGTTTTAAAATCTGTACTGAATGTGTCTTATAAAAAATATTTTTATTCTGTAATTATTCTTTAATTTTATTAGCATAATATTTAAATATATTTTACCATTAACAGAACTTTTCCTTAAGACTTACTCTACTTCGTGCTTTCTTGAATTTATTTTTTGGGCGCCCTTAAAATTGTATGCAAATCTGAGATTAGCTGGCACATTCAAGCACATACATAGTTCTGTCCCAAATTGATCAATCGAGCCTTATGGCTTCGATATCATAAACTATGTGAAATTAGCAATCCTAATATGTAGGCTTTAAAAATGGCGCTACAGACACTTAAAATCAAAATAAATAGTTTTAAAACTTCGATTCGCACACAACATTCATACATTTTAATATTAAAAATGTTGTATTATAGATGTAGGTGAACTATAACGTATTTTATAAAGAACGTATTCTTATTGTGCTACTAAATGATAGTAGACTTATGATAGCTTTACAAGTCTCATTTTAATGTAGGTCATTTTTTATACTAGATTTTACATGTTTATGCTTTGAATGAAAGGTAGGAGCGTTTTCCAATGTCATTTTGTAAGAAAATGTGGAAAATAAAGTGCATCCATAATAGTAATGATTAGCATTTTTTATAATGGTTTTTGGGATTTTAAGTTTATAGCTAGTAATCCCTTGACGCTACATTTGAAATGGAATAATATTTCCATAAAGTATGAAAAACACATTTTTTATGAAATCGCTCTTGTATTTTAACTTCAGACTTTACAAAACGCCAAATTTTGCGACTTTAAGAGCTTTGCATTTTTTTATATATTTAGGAACATTTTTTATGGATGATAGGATTTTTGCAAAGATCTCGTAGCGGTTTTGGAAAATACATATAAAAATTGAATATGTTTTAGAGCTTTATTGTGTAGACAGGAAGTTGATTATAATTTTTTAAAGTATTTTTAAGTAAAAAAAAGTTTTTTTACACCTACCGATTTTTAGAAACTAAACTTTTGCATTTTTTATTAACTAATGAAAAGCAACGTTCTCGCCATGACTTTAGCTTATTTGTGTCTAATGATAATTTTACGAACAATAATTCAAAATTATTCCGGGAACCGTTTAGCCAAAAAAATTAAATTCAAAACCTAGATATTTTTTGATGTTAAATTAAATATATTTCGGATGAGTTATGAAAGCATATATTTTTGCTGACTGTCCGAATGTCACCAGTTCCAAAATTATATACAGAAATGAGGCTGAACGGCTTCATAGACCTGGATTTACAAAAATTTAAGTTGAACAATTTGAAAAAATACCGATTTCGCACGACGTTATATTTTGATTTAGGTGTCTTTGTAATGAAACAGTGAGTTGTCTTCTTTGTGTGAAATATGAACTTATTCTATTCAAATAGTTAACCCGTTATTTTTAAGTGTGGGTATGGTTTTTTTTATAATTTATTGTAAGCTATAAACATATTGAGTTAATAGAAAGTGCTCGAACGCTTTATTTTTATATAATGGTTTAAGTAAATGATGTACGTATTACAATATGGGCCTTACTTTAAAACAGTTTAGCTGAGCAAATGGCCAAAAATAGCCTGTCCCTTTTCGACCGACTTCCCAAAAAGGAGGAGGTCCTCAATTCGTCTGTATTTTTTTATGTATGTTACGCGATATCTCCGCCAAATGTGGACCGATTTTCAAAATTCTTGGTGTTCGATAGAGCTTATTTCAAGGGTGGTCTCTTATAAATTTGGTCACGATCGGATTTGAAGTCGGTCTGTTAAGTTTTTAAACTTGTGTTATTTCCTTTGTGACATTGTTTGAAAATAAAAGGGACTAATCTTTAGCATTTGCTCAGTTAAACAGTTTTTATAAGTAAGGCCCTATGTGTGCAGTTATTTAAAATTACTTTTACGAACTTGATGTACCTATTTTCTTTTTGTAAACTTATTTAATTAAAATTGTGAGTCTGCGTTTAATTTTAAAATGACTTCTATGATAGTTCGTAAAAATAATTTCTAATCAGCCCCCTGACTTTTGACACTCGATTCGAGTTTGGCTTCGATTCGGTTTCATTTATCGACTTAAAATTCCACAGAAATCGAAATAAAAAGTGCGATAATGTTGCATTCGATTCGAGAACTTGTCATCAAAAAGGAGGAGGTCCTAAATTCGTGTTTTTTTTATGTATGTTACGCGATATCTCCGCCAAATGTAGACCGATTTTCAAAATTATTTTTGTGTTCGATAGACCTTATTTCAAGGGTGGTCCCGTATAAATTAGGCCACGATTTTTAAACTTGTGATTATTAAGGAGACATTAGGGCACTTTTTAACTTTATTTCGGTGGAATTTAAGTTACTAAATGAAATCGAATCGAATTTAAAATCGAATCGAGTGTCAAGAGTCAGCCGCTAAATGTTATTTTTTTTTAATGTACGATATCTCGACATACATTCGATATGTAACATTTGTATGAAACACCCGTATAATGGTGCGTCCATACCGGGCCGAACGAAGGCGAACGAATCATGCCTGTTTCGCTCACACAACAGCAAAAGTTTGTTTGTGTGAACGCAGCAGGTATAGATTCTTTCGCCTTCGTTCGGCCGGTGTGTACCCGCCATTCCATGATACCGATGCCATATAGAGAGGTTAGTTTACATTGTTATGTACTTCCTTTACTTGCACAGTGCGGTCAGCGATAAAAAAATATAACATATTGTTTGCCCAGACAGAAACAGGACGTTTCTTATTTATACGTGGATTTAATTTGTGTGTAATTATTTATCATAATCTTATTTGATATAACTGTTAAAGCAACGTATCATCATATAAAAGTTATCCTGGCTACTGAAATATCGACCCTAATTGAATTGATTTATGACGGAATTCAAGTTAAAACAAATAAAATGTTTAAAATGCTAACTACGATTAATAAAATATGATAATACGATTAATATATCAAATAGATCTCCGTTCAGACAGGGTTCATATCCACTGTTTATGTGTAAAACGATTGTGCGCTTGTCATAGACTAGATTGTTTTAATTTTTAATTTACATAGACAAAACATACAGTTGAAGACACATGTTTTAAACTAGATGTCACTACATTTATATTTTGATACAATATTTATTTATCAGTTATCATATTTTGGGTAACTTAAGTACTTATTTCCAAGGTAGCTTTTATACTATACTCAACTATAATTTAAGGTGTTGTATTTTTTGTCAGCTGATTGTACTGCGCACCTCGCCCACACTGTGAGTCACCGGTGTATCATACTAAGTATAGTGCTGTACTATTGTTGATATAGTAACTATATAGCGATAGCCAGTAAGCGGACGTTTGAGCGTTGTAAATATAAACAATGACCCGTAAATTATTGTATTTCATAATAAAATAATCGACCTGCATTTTTTGTTTCATTTTAGGTTTTAGTCCAATTATTTTCCGAGTTATATTTTTTTACGTTGTTAAACTCCAGGGCAATGACGTTGGAACTAAATTCCAGAGCCATAAAGATCTATATCTGAATTATCATTAATGAATACATTAATCGGAAGAACACTTTAATGACAACATATGTATGTACCTAGGGAAAAATAGGCAAAATAAATATTGACTGATTTTGCAGTTCTGCATACAACATGAGTTAGCAATTCCTTATTAATAACTTTTTTTTAACTTTGTTTACTTTCTATGTCATATATGCTCTAGGCTTTCTATGCTTATTCTTGTTTCTGAACATTTAAAAAATTCATGAATATAACAATGACGTTGGAATCGCTCTGCTTAAAGAAAATATAATCTTTACGAAACTTTATCAAAATGTAATTTGACGATGACTTCTGAATTTTCAACTTCAAATTACAACTGTTACCATCTGTTACTTTGACAATCATGTCGTAGTTGTTTTGATTTATTTTTATAATAATATTACATGTTTTGTATATAATTTACTAAATGGTAAGTGACTTCATTAAAGATCTAGGCTATTAGTGACAACTTAACTCTTTTCTTTGGGGATTAAAGTACCCAAAAATCTCGCCAAACGAAACCTAACAGCGAGCTACCTCTAGTTTTCTTTCAAACCGGTCGAGTCAGTCCATTCGTGCTGTAGACGTTACTGTCTACAGCGTGGCTCTACCACTCAAATCTCTACACTTTGAATTCCCATACCAACCATTCGTGGTGAGCTAATTTCCGTCCCAGTTGTGATAGGAGGCAAGCCTATCGCTATATCGGACGCAAATTCTAGATTCCGGGCTAAAATGAGCAGAACTAGGTATCACGTAGTTCGACCCAGGAATCGAACCTGAGGTCAACGCAAGCCTATCGCTATATCGGACGCAAATTCTAGATTCCGGGCTAAAATGAGCAGAACTAGGTATCACGTAGTTCGACCCAGGAATCGAACCTGAGGTCATAGTCGTACTGCGCACGCTATACAACTACGCCACCGAGGCAGGCTATTTTGATTTATTTATATCTTATCCCACGTTACATTTTTTAAGCATGTTGCAGAAAGGATTTGGCTTATTTTTACTACTGATTAAAGCCTGTAAAATCGCTTTGCCCGACCTGGGAATCGAACCCAGGGCGTCCAGGGGGTGACTCCTTACGCTCGATTCGAACTAGAATTGGATTTGGATTCATTTATTGACATAAAATTCCACCGAAATCGAGTTAAAAAGTGAATTCATGTCACGTTAAAAATTACCAAATGACAAGTTCTCGAATATTATGCAACAATAATCGGTGGAAATTTAAGTCAATAAATGAAACCAAATCGAAATCACAATCGAATCGAGCGTCAGGAGTCAGCCCCCTGCTCTACACATATACCATGAGACCAAGGAGGCGACTTTTTTTATGAATTACAGCTACCAAAAAATGTTAAGACATGCATTATGCGCGTGGTTGGTGTTGATCGCAGAGATCATGGCGTCGGATGAATATCAGTACTGCGCGGTGCGGTACAGGCGACTGTGTCAAGGCAAAGGGAGGCATGTCGCCTGCCAGTTCCCTGAAGTTAGTACCTACAGTATTTTAAACCGATTTCAAAAAAAGGAGGAGGTTAACAATTCGTAGGAATCATTTTTTATGTATGTTCCCCGATTACTCGAAGACGCCTGGGCCGATTCGAAAAATTATTAACGGATTAAAAAATAAGTAGATCTTTATTTGTGGGTATTATTGTTACCTAGCTGCCTCAGAAGGGGAGCAATGAGTTTTTGAGTGTAGGTACATAATATGCAATGTGTATCATCTATTTCAATATTCACGTAAAGGTAGGAGGTACCCTAGACCCATAGTCCATAAGTAACAACATAAGCTCCCGCCTGTATCCCCGAAGGGGTAGGCAGAAGCGCACTAGCCAACTAGTACACCCACATTTCGCCAAGCTTAGTTCCGTCCCAGATGTGATAGGGGCGAGCCTATCGCCATATCGGGCACAAATTCCAGACTCCGGGCTGATATGAAAAAATCCAATATCACATTGCCCGACCCGGGGATCGAACCTGAGACCTCTGGACGGCAGTCGTACCGAAATACAACCACGCCACCGAGGCAGTCCATAAGTAATTAATTCATTTATGTATTTTCTACTGCCTCGGTGGCGTGGTTGTTATTCGGTACGACTACCGTCATGAGGTCTCGGGTTCGGGTTCGATCCCCAGGTCGGACAAAGTGATGTTGGATTATTCAGTATCAGCCTGCAGTCTAGACTTTGTGCCTGATATGGGCGATAGACTTTCCCCCTATTACATCTGGTACGGAACGGCGAAATGTGGGAGTTCTAATGCGCGAATGCGCCTCTACCTAACTCTTCTGTGTTGTAGGCGTGAGTTTAAGTATCTATTTTCTTTGATTTCATATTAATGAATCCCTCTTAACATAATATCAAGATCATCTAACATTGGATTTTGGGGAGTGCCTTTGCTGGCGAAGTAAAAAATAAGAAGTTACACTGTACATCACTGAAGCCATTATTTTAAAGCATGCAGTCAAGAATACCGTAAAGGGCGATTAAAGTAAACATTGTTAGGCTAGTCAATTAGCCTGCCAATTATCAGATATAAAATCAATTAACTGCCTCGGTGGCGTGGTGGTATTTCGGTACGACTACGGTTCTGAGGTCTCGGGTTCGATCCCCGGGTCGGGCAAAGTGATATTGGATTTCTCCATATCAGTCCGGATTCTGGAATTTGTGCCCGATATGGCGATAGGCTCGCCCCCTATCACATCTGGGACGGAACTAAGCTCGGCGAAATGTGGGTGTTCTAGTTCGCTAGTACGCCTCTGCCTACCCCTTCGGGGATACAGGCGTGAGCTTATATGTCAATTACTTGTACCTACATGTGAATATTTGACAGGCCGGGCCTGGACTGTCGTGTGAGAACTACACAGAAATAGAATTCACCGAGGAGTTGAGACACTTCATAACTCATTATATCAATAGGTAACATATTTATTAAACAAATGATTGTTTGACGAAGCGGTTGGACTATGAAAGATTTAATGTTATTTATTTCATTTATTCGAAGACGTCGCCAACGCCTTGCATCGGGAAATGAACGGGTCCGTGGTGGAGCACATTTACCAAAACCACAAGTTATGATGTTAGTGGTAAGCAGCATAATATGCAGTAACTGTAGAATAAGAAACAGACACATCTGCAAACTATATCCTACCTACTAACTAGGTACCTAGATATTGAAAGAAAGAAACTTTATTCAGCCAATGCCTCAGGCAACAATAAGAGGAGAAAAAATAAAATAAAAACAAAATATGTACGTAGACTGCCTTGGTGACGTGGTTGTATTTCCGTACAACGTAGTTCTATTCTTATTTTAAGCCGTTGCCTTCTCTTTCAGGAATGGGACCGCGAACTGGCTTTTCTCGCGAAAAGACTCGCTGATCAGTGTCACTTTGTACATGATGACTGTAGGGCGACAGGTATTTTCACCAAACTACCCATTCGTAAATAATTTGCCTCCATTTGAACATTTTAACAATATTTATAACAACAATCCATTACAGACGAAGACAAGACGTTGACCCAATCATAGGCTAATAACCAAAAAAAGTAGACAACAAACGGCAAACATACTAATGTTTTGTAGTAAGCATCAGAAACTATGAGAAAGTAGTTAGATATTCAACACTCGCAACCATTGGCGACACAGCTTATCCACAACCGAAACATATTTACACGACTGCCTCAGGATCGCACAAACTATTGATTTATTTTATTGACAGCCTCCGTGGCGCAGCGGGCGAGTAGCCGGCTGTGAAACGTGAGGTCGCGGGTTCGATTCCCGCACCGAGACAAATGTCTGTGTGGCCCATAGATATTTGTTTCGGGTCTGGGTGTTGTGAGACCGAAAGTCTCTCGTAGTTTCTGATACCCACGATACAGGTTACACCTAGACTACAAACAATGTATACAGTTCTAAAACATTAGAAACAGTTTGATCAGGAACGGACTAAGGCTGAAATCTATAGAATGAACTTCGACTAAGACTAAGTCAAAGCAACGAACTCAGTGAGGATTTGGATTTTTTAAATCGAATTTTGACTTAGTCCGAGTAATTTTTACGAGAAAAACAGACAGACTAAGCAAAGATTTTCTTGTAAAAAATGACTCGGACTAAGTCAAAATTCGATTTAAAATGCCAAATCCTTCTGAGTTCGTTGCTTTTCAGCCTAAGAGTACGAAAGAAAAATCCAGGAATCCTTTGTTATCAGTGCGCTATCCGTACGCGGGTCAGACAGTGGGAGAAGTGAGATGGCGCAAGTCGAGTGACTCGGAGGCGCTGAGTGCCCTGCGCGGGATCCGGCGCGTGCTGGACGCGTGGTGGGGGGAGCGCAGGAGAGTGCAGCCCAGGCAGCTCACCACGCCGTTTAAACTCACATCTAGGTAACAATGAAGACTGTGGATTGAGGAAATTTGGAGAATTCCATCAAGGTATCCCCTACGCGTTTAAAGCGCGTTTGCCTTCAAGGTTGCGCGCACGCAGCGAGGGGGCTGTTGTACTACCCATTCGTTTTGAGTTTTAACCTCATTAAACCCCAGAATAGACGGTAGCACGGGAATTTAGGACGCTCATTAATACGTCGAAAAGAGTCCTTTCCCACGGTTACAGAAATTCCTATCATAAGATTTAGGTACTTCTTTCTTCTACCTGCCCTGATGCCACCATAATGTGGGTTCGGCGAAACATACATACATACATACAAACACCCTTTTTCAAGCATGTTGGCGAAAGGATTTGGTTTAGTTTTTAAGATTGGCTGCCTGCCTGACGTCAACCCCCTCTGAGGGATCCAGTTCCGGGCAAATTAAATGAGAAAATTCGCTTTGCCCGACCTGGGTATCGAACCCAGGACCTCCCGGTCCACAGGCCATATATGCTGCCACTAAACCAAGAAGGCGACAATAAACGTAACGACATAAGGCTTAGGTACTATACGAAATATTTTCCGTGCTGTTGTGATCAGTATTTCTGACATCTCCGTAAGTTCCATGCCTGTGGAGTCCATTGGTCCGATTCCAGAGGGGCTGTATGGGGTCACTTCACCCAGCTGGCAGTATGGTCACTCCGCGCCGTGGGCTGCGGCGCGGTCCGCCACGGACTCCCGAAGCCTCGGCTACTGCTGGTGTGTGACTTCTCTCATACAAACATGTTGGGCCAGAAGACCATTTCACCAGGCCCTTTGGCCCCCTGTCCTATGCACACAGAGAGGCGATCAAGGTCGCAGTACCCCTTGCTATGTGGTCCGGTCAGTGCAATAAATTTAATTATACATACATACATACACACTCACGCCTGTATCCAATAGGGGTAGGCAGAGACAATTGAGCGCCACAAGCTACGATCCTGACACACCTCTTTTGCCTCATCCACATTCATGCATCGTTTCATACATTTCCGCCGATTGAGGGTACTCCGAACTTGCCCTTTACGAAGGAGATCGCTTATTTGATCCATATAGGATCGTGTCGGGCGCCCTCTTCTGGCCCTACCATTCACTTTAGCACGATAAATACCTTTCGTAAGTCGCCTTTCATCCATCCTTTCTACATGTCCAAACCACCTCAGCATCCGTTTCTCAATCTTAGTCACCACATAATTCTTCAACTTACAACAATCCCTTATCTTGCTATTCCTCATACGATCGGCAAGGGTGACTCCACACATACTTCGCAGGGAACGCATTTCCACCGCATTCACTCGACTTTCATGCTTCTTCTGCCAGACCCAGCACTCACTTCCATATGTAAGCGTCGGTATCAGCACTCCATTGTGAACAGCCTTTTGCGACACTGCCTGGCTACCCACTATGGATCGCAAGGCACCGTTCACTTTATTACCAGCCATCACTCTCCTTTCAATATCCGCATCACACTTACCATCTCTCGTTAACATACTTCCCAGATACACAAACTCATCCACTTGTTCCACTCTTTCACCATCTATACTAATGTTACACTCAGTAACATCGTCCTCTCTTTCTATAACCATAATTTTCGTCTTATTTACGTTCACTTTCAATTTAACGTTCAATTTAATTACTGTTTTAAATAGGGTAATTTGATAAATTATTTCCGCAATTTGATGTACCCATTTAGTCTATCAACTAGCCCACAATTGGGCACTTGACTATGTTTCATTTCATACATTTCATAAATTTTTATATGTAATACCAAATAAAACAAAAAAGAAACCCTTCTCTAAAAACCGCATCGAAATTGGTTAAAAAATGAGGTAGTAATTCATATTTAAATTCTGCAATGAGCAAGAATGGGGGCGTAGTGGGGATATCTTACTATCCCTTTCCAACGCACGCGCCGTTATGGCCGTGACGTGATTTTACTGATACTTCTCTTTCCCGCTGTTTGAAGGTTACACCAAACTACAAATGCTTATAACTTTTTTATTTTTGGTAGTATTTCAATATTTATTTCAGTGTTACGTTTTAGATGACGTGAATTTCGTATAAAATCAATAAAAAAAAATTGTCAAGGATCCAATTGTAGGCCTACTTCAGATATCTCATTTACCGAACGCAACGCAACAGTGACCTCACACTCAGTCTGTAGTATATGAGTAACCTCCCGAATTTCTGCTAAACAAGTTCCTGTTTTTTGTAGATTCGGCGTCCATCAGAACAGAAGTCAAATGTTTATGATGATGAGGACCTCGAGGACACAGCGGAAGTAAAGGAGACGACACCCTGGGTGCAGCCGATACCTCGCAGGAAAACTACATACACAACCGGACAAGGTACCTATGATTATAATATATGTAAAAGGTATTTTTAATAGCAAAACGATTTATTGTGAAGGACGTCATGATAAGTGATCACTAAGGTGATCACCAACAAAAATCAATATCGGAGGAATTGCCGATGTTATGGGACAGTTGTATTCTCATTAAGCGTACGAAACGCAACTTCACTGAGATGGTAGCGTGGTACCTACACCACTTACGAAACAATTAAAATTGTTTAATTTTGTATTAATAGCCATTTTATTAAATATTAATGGGTTTATGGATTTATTAAAATTGTGTTAGCTAACGTTCTGGCTATACCCAAAGCGGTCATCATAAACAAGATGGAACAAGAGTTGGTGAAAAAAGGCGGAGACAAAACCTTTGAGAGTCCTGCACAAACTATAGTAACGTTCCACGAGCGGACCACAACAAGAAACTATTTTGGGAAATGGCGGTTTGTTTCACCTTGTTACAAATACAAATAAAAATCGAGTATTTTGCATTTCAGTTTTGCTGGTGGTAGGTTCTTCTTTTAATAATAATGGCTTCCACGCATTTGCGATGATTTACTTAATGTCACGGTAAGTATAGCAATTATCAAGTTTTCACAATGACCCAGACCTAGATGTTGATGATCTCAAGGCCCTGCTGGGGTTATGGTGACAATTCCTTCCAGCGCGATGCCCCTCAGATGATCTTCACTCAGCGAATTAACCGGACAAAGCTAGCCAAGACACCAAGCAAAACTCATCAAAGATCACCGATTAAAAAGTTTCTATATCTGTCCATCTTCGGAATTTTGGTGCATAATAAAACACATAACATAACATTAAAATTAAAACAATAAACACAACTCTAGAGAATAATATGAAATTATTTTAACAATTGACGCCCAGACTCCCCGTCAAAATCTTGGTGGTAGGTTATTCGTATCCGGGAGATGGCGACCACCGTACAGATGGTGTTAAAACCTGCTACAGTGCCCCATACTCCTAGTGCGGTTCGCGTCCCAGGATCAGCTAGTGTATATCCGGTTCTTTCGAGGGGCTTGCGACATAACTTCATGGTTGGTTGGGGTAGCTTGGTTGAGAGATCCTATGTCTGCATCGGTCATCCGCCTGTCATATCATAAGGCCCTAGGCTTCTTCTCTCATCGGAGTGTGAAGAAGCATAAATAGGCCGGCATAATTCTAGTGTTAAACCTATTATTTGTCGGTGGTCATTGTTTTTAAGACTGCACTAATTATTTTAAAATGTATTTAATACTTTTTGTGTTTAATTAGTGAGAGTCAAGAATCTATAGATGAAGGGATGACGGAATATGAAACGAGATCGTACTCTATACTGTATCAGCCAAGTTTTATCACTATGGAGCCATCGAGACCTACAACTATTGTCCGTGTGAGTATGAATATTTCGGGATTATGAATTTATGATAACAAGAAAGTAAGAAAGAAATTTTATTTTTCCATATACAAGGCACAAGTACAATTTATTCAAGGTAATATAATGTTACCACAATAAATTACATAAATAAAAGGCTTAACGGGATATACCCAAATAATCATTGCGCCCTGGCAATGAACAAAAAGGCCACGATTTCAGCATTCGCCAGGTAGGAATTTCCACCTGATATTCTGCCAGGGCCTATTAGTGAGTGAATGTCACGGACGATCGCAAACAGTATAACAGTACAACAGTACAAATATATCAGTAGCTCAAACATTTCAGTTTGTTGCACGTATTTAAGCGAGCGAGGACGTAAAATAATTGTATGGAAAACGTCGGTTACCCGCGTAAACGCTAGAGGCGTTCGGATGTTTGTCATACAAATATTTTACGGAGTCGCTAACGAGTAATGTCAAAAAAACTCATGGTTGGCTTACAGTTTTTCTTCGACAGTCAGATCAGATAGGCACCGGAACCAAAGACACGCATGTTTCTGTTATTATTATTATTATTTTTGGGGATATGGCTCTGTCCTTTGACAATTATGTTTCTGTAGGTGTATACATTGAAGTTTATTAACTTACGTACCTACCCAAAACACTATTTTAATATTTTAGGAAACACCAGCGAGGGTTAGATGGAAGCAGACGAGAGATCGACCTATGAGGTGAGGTAAACTTTAATTTTACATAAATAATTACAAATTATGCTCATAACATCGATCCGAAATGCCATACGAATTCAGCTGGCAAATGAATCTTTCTACCTGTCCTTTTCATATTAATGTGGGGTCGGCGCAACAAACTTTTTCAGGCATGTTGCAAAAATGATTTGGTTTAGTTTTTACGGCCGGCTGCGTGACGTCTATCCCCGTCTGGGGGACCCAGTCCCGGGAAATTAGTGTTAAAAAACCACGCCTTACCTGGGAATCGAACCCAGGACCTTCCGTTCACGGCCCATATACACTGCCACTAGACCAAGGAGATAATAGATGACAGTTTTTTTTTGTTTTTTTTTTTTATAATTCACAGACCAGGCGCAAACGCTCTGTTGAATCTACAATCTCCAAAATTGCTTGCGGGTGAAAGAAGACAATCTGCGGTCAGTACATACTCACTATGTTTTTTAGTCATTGTAATTCGGTCTTTATGAGGATTATTTAAGCCTTGGTTAGTTCCCTCATGGTCTTCATTATAATAATATTAGCCCTGTAATATTACTGTCCCACTGCTGGGCACGGGCCTCCTCTACTAATGAGAGGGGGGTTAGGCCTTAGTCTACCACGCTGGCCTAATGCGGGTTGGTAGACTTCACATACCTTCGAAATTCCTGTGAAGAAATTCTCAGGTATGCAGGTTTCCTCACGATGTTTTCCTTCACCGTTTTAGCAAGCGATATTTCACAATGAAAATACACTTAACATAGAAAAGTCAGAGGTGTATGCTCCATTTTGGGGTAGGTCTCGAACCTCCGACACTCATGGTCTTCATATTGAAGCGTAATATATTTATATATATTTTAAATGTATATATCACACACCTAAGTACTTATTCCAGTACCTGTTCAATGCACATCCATGAGTCACTTAGGTACTCATAGGTTTGGCTGAAATTTATTGTCTGGCATATGCTGAGCCCAAACCTTTTCGGCAGCATCGTGAGACGCAAAGTTGTAATTATTATTGTGGGTTATGTTATCAGTTCATTGTCTCCTTTTAAATATGTGTTTTATCGCCTTTCTGTATATACCATTGTGTCACACAATGCTGTGCCGAATAAATCTTTCTTTCTTTCTTTCTTTCTGATAGCAAAATATACGTTTGACTGAGGTTAGTGGTTAAAATAAATAAAAAACAACTAACAGTCACATAGTCATGACCCCACATTAAGATACAATAATTTTATACATTACTAGCTTTTGCCGCATATTAAAGTACAAAATGAACACCAAAACCTTCCTCATGAATTACTCTATCTATTGGTGAAAACTGAAAACCGCATGAAAATCCGTTGTCGTTTTTGAGTTTATCGCGAACAGACAGACAGCTGCGGCGGAGGGCTTTTATAATATGTAGTGAAATATCAGAAACTACGAGAGACTTTCAGGCTCAGGATCTATAGAGCGAACTTCGACAAGTCTAAGTCAAAGCAAAGAACTCAGTGAGAAAATGAAATTGTTAAATCGAACTTTGACTTACTCCGAGGCATTTTTTATAAGAACAGACTGACAGACAGACTAACGAAATATTTTCTTGTAAAAAATGACTCGGAATAAGTCAAAATCTTCACTGATTTCGTAACTTTGACTTGGACTTGGACTTCGAAGTTCGCTCTATAGAAATCAGCCTCAGTATCACAATACCCAGACCCGAAACAAATATATGTGGGTCACACAAACATTTTTCCTCAATGAGGGAATCGAACCCTCAGCTTCTCGCTTCACAGCCAGTTACTCGCCGCTGCGCTACAGAGGCTGTCATTCTGTCATTGTCATGTCGGTTACCAACTTATGTCCAATTTAATGTCTCACTTGCTACAGAGTTAAATATATTTCAGATTTATTCCATCCTTTCCTTATTTTACTATTTGATTAATTTCACTGAAGTAACGTTCATAAAGAAGGAAAGCTGGTAGCTACGATAGGGCCTTAAAGTACCTACTTGCCGATGAGGGCCACAGCGTAATTTTTTTTCCTTATTCGCTCTTTCTCTGCACCAATCCCACCAGCTTCCATTATTTCCAGACACTTCCCTGCCACCATTACTGCCATATCCCATTCCGTTTTCCACAAACCACAACCCCTAACACTCTATGTCTATCTTCCCATATTAATTACCATATCTTAGCTCCATCGTTTTTGTCTGTTTAACTTTTTGGTCCGATGTAATGTCGATAAATGAATGCTATTGTTATGTTATTATTTGAATGTAGTCATGCATAAACTATTTATTTTTGTTTTAGGCCTCACTTGTGCTGGATAAAGACGAGGTGGAGCAGCTGTTCAAAGACACAGGGTTTAGCTTACCGTCGAAAACAGACCATCAACATAAACATTCATCATGATTTATAATACACGTGGTTATATACACATAATATCGTTTTATTTAGAGATTACTTTTTATAGCAGAGACTGGCAAACGAGCAGATGGGTCGCCATGCAATCATAAATGTATTATCCATTGTTGTATGAAAACTTCGGGTCCTGCATCCTGTCATACTTTTTAAGTGGTAAAGCCACGCTGTAGACAGTTACGTCTACAATACGAATGTATCAGCGCGATCGGTTTGATACCACTGTCTTACAGAAAACCAATGTAAAATGGCTGCTCGTTGTCGCGTTTCGTTCGGTGAGTGAGTGATGATTTTCGGTAGCCCAGTTCCTCCATTCCCTTTCCCTATTTCCCACCTTAAAAGTTGGCAACGTACCCATGATTATTTTGTGTCTTGACTGTCTATGGGCAGTGGAGATCACTTACCATCGCAAGTGAAAAGTATGACTGGATGCAGGACCCGAAGTTTTCATACAAGAATGGATAAAACATTCATGATAGCATGGCGAGCGCACGAAAGGAGAATCGAATAGAAAAGTAGATCCTACACCTATTCTGCTTTGGCAACACATTCCTGTCTGTGATCACGTTGCAGCGTTGTGGTTGAATAATGAGTCAAACTTCATGGTTTTTATGACATGCTAGAACATAATGACAAAAGTAAATCTTCGATATGTCAAATACTGTCAAGCAGTCAACTAAATAAATGTTATTAAAATGAGGCATCCAAATTTTAGAAAAAAGCAACTGTTTTGTTGCAACCCAATGATTCAATTTAATCAGAACAATTTAGAAAGCATTGCAGATTACAGGTACGTTACTTACCGTACGTAGTCAGTCTCCTTAATATTCACAATATTTTTGTCGTATGAAAAGGGGGCAAAGACACAGCCTAAGTTAATGGAAGAAATTGCTATAAATCCAATATCTCGGTTAATTTTAGTGAGCAGAGCCTATAAAGTAGGTCTATGATTTCCGTGTTCCAATCACTAACATAGCGGGACTAAATTTGGTCTAATAGGTTTCGAGGGCAGACGACAAGACGGCCCACCTAATGGTTTGTGATTATAGTCACCCACGGACATCAACAATGCCAGGAGCATAGCCGTGCTGCTGCCTATCGTAAAGTGGAAGAGTAGGGATTGCAAAAGAGAGGAGGGAAGGCTGCAAAAACCTCAAGCACCCCACAAAAAGCTACAGCAAGCTGTCAGTTCACGGAGGTTCTATGTGAAAATGGTAATAATCCGGTGGAATTGGCCTAACATGCCGTACGCAAAATTTCTAGGTCCAGCGTAACTCTAATACTAGTAAAAATTTTGGTCTGCCTCAGAGAATAAAGAGAGAGAATCTAGAGAATGATCAGGAAAAATAAACTGCTGACAAAAAAATAATTATTCTAAATAAGATGTGTATATTTTCAGTTACTCTAAGCTACGAGCAAAATTAAACTAACAAAGGAGATATTCAGCAACTTAACAAACAGACTGGCAGTGCAGTAAACTACAACAGTGGTCCAGCAATGTGCTGTATTTGTTTCGGCTCTAACGACATCTGCACGCGCTGCTTGAGGTGTTTGTGTTGTATCACGCTGTGTGCCATGTTGTGTCACTTGTGCGGGTGTGATGAGTTATGCGACGACGTCGCTGAAGACAACTGACTTGTGATGATAATAAACTTGTATACGCTACTGCCTATTTTTTATTAATTTTGCCAATTCTCTTTTTTCAAAGTAGTAAGACGATATCTCTACCGTAATTATCAACGATAATCGTGGTACAGATAGTGTTGTTGGAAAGCGTAGGAACGATGTACCTATAGATGTTGCTATTGTAATAGGAATATACATTGATAAAACACAGTGTCAACAATTGTTTTTTTCTGAATATATTTAAAAAATAAAATGTCCTGTACCAACATTACATAGTATTACACTGTTTACATCCTGCCTCTACAACTTTCTACCAATGCTCACAATACAAGCTGTTAATGTACATAACATTACATTTCCCTTGGTATTCTGAATATCCATTTCAGATTTAAAGGCAACATCTGTATTTACTTTATACTCCGTACATCGTATTCTTGGTCTCATTTACAATCTTCCCACTCGTCCTGTGTTCTACAACACGGACTGCAGTCACTATCGCATTCTATACCGCACAAATGGAACATGTATGCACAGCACATGAAGCAAAATAAGCACCTCAAACTGCCGCAGATGTTGAAGCAGCACATTCAATATTTGGTTTCAAATCCTCTATATTTATGGAGGCAGTTCGAAGCGGAGAAATTAATCACGGAAACTTCTGATCGATGTTGTGGATTGTTTTACATCTAATGGTGTTTGGAGATGCATTTTTTGGGTTTTTATTTACAATTTATCATTGTAATACAGTTGTATGGTGCATCATTTTCACACCACGGACCACGGACACCAGGGATAATGTTTTGACACATGACCTAGCAAACGTCTATAGTATTATTTATTATCTTTGATTTATTTATGCTAATGATTGCAACCTTCATGGTCCCTTAATAGGCCGTGGAGGCAGTGGACTGTGCTGTGATTACCTATTATGGTGTTTTTCATTTAGCTTAGATGCTCACTATAATCACTTATCACGTTTGAAATCAGTTTCGTTGTTGCAAGGAAATCAATGAATTTTTGGGCGTTTGCATACCAGCTATTTTTTTACATACTTCTCTGTAGACTGTTCACTTTTGACTTTCTTTCAACGTGGTCCTATCCCACAGTCGGTGTCGGCGCCTTTTCAAGCATGTTGCAGAAAGGATTTGGCTTAGTTTTTACAACCGATTGCCTGACGTCAACCCTCTCTGGAGGTGCCATACATATTGTTAGTTCAAAATGTAGACTGTAGATAGTTCAACGCTCGGAACATTTTCTGTTCTGTGATTCAAAGTCTCCTCCTTGGTCTTGCGGCTTTTTTTTTATCCTGACACCGCAATGTGATTACACTACACCAGATGGTAAGCGTAGTACATACATACATAAGCTCACGCCTGTATCCCCGAAGGGGTAGGCAGAGGCGCACTAGCGAACTGGAACACCCACATTTCGCCGAGCTTAGTTCCGTCCCAGATGTGATAGGGGGCGAGCCTATCGCCATATCGGGCACAAATTCCAGACTCCGGGCTGATATGGAAAAATTCAATATCACTTTGCCCGACCCGGGGATCGAACCCGAGAACTCAGAACCGTAGTCGTACCGAAATACCACCACGCCACCGAGGCAGTCGTATGAGGCAGGCGTAGTAGTCTAAAAAAATCAGTGACCACTGACAAAGCTGGAGTTTATCGGTGATCACGAGAATCATGTCGGCTTATTTATGCTTCTTCACACTGTGGAGAGGAAAGAAGCAAATCCAGAGGTTTGCGACAAGACAGGCGGATGACTGATGCAGACACAGGGGTGTATCCTCATACCCACCCAACCAAAGAACGAACTGTAATAGGTGTCTGGGTTAGGTTTGGCTAGCTCTTACCGATTCTTACCTACTTGCGTAATTTATTAATTCGTTTTTATTTTGTAAGTATGATAAGATGTAATCTAGAGCTGATATAAAAATCAAGTTATTAATTTAAGCTAATGACACTGTTGAATCACAGATTGATAATAAATGAAGGTTTTGTTGATGGATGCTCATATTATCAGCTTTAGATATTAGGTAAGAATATTATATTGGATTTAATTCCTATTTATGTAACATAATAATTAAACCTATTGTGTGTGCTCGTTGTTGATTTTTTGCGGAATTTTAATATGTTGGATAATTATGTACTTACTAAAGGAAATTAATGATACTTTTTATAGCGAAAGTATTTTAAAGTAACTACTTTTATAAGCTAGGATGAACAGGCGTATCTACGCATTAGGCAGGTACCTACTCGATATTAAAGCAGCGAATTACGAATTTTCTAAGTATTACAACATTTCATACTTGTATTTTTAAGGCGCGACTCCTGCACATGTTTTTTGAAACAAAACGCAGAAAACACCTAAACGAAAACAAGATTTATCATTGTCTCCTGCTAATGTAACAATGGACCACAGACAAAAAAATTAGAAATACCATGTTTTATGTACGTGTTTTGTGTAACGTTTTAGTGCAGGAGACGTGGTCTTATCAGTATTCGTCAACACGGGCAAAGCCCCAGCAAATGGTTGTACACATTAAACCTACACCTGAGTCACAACTGACTCATTTAACGAAGCGGATAACAATACAAATAGTTGAAGTCACGAGGCGGTGACGAGAGGTCGCGGTCGATTTCACACTTCGACAGAAATAAAATTCACTAATTAAATAGTCAATCGTAGCATTAGCTTCGTAAACTAAAAACTTGAAGAGGACAGAAGAATACGAAAGAACAGAAGAGTAAACTGTTAAAAAATAATAGCTACTAGAAGTAACCAGAGGGAAAGAGCAAAGAAGACTAACTTTAAAACAGGAAAAGGATGTGTTGTTCGTGCAGTTGCAACTGTGGTACCTGCGGGAAGATTTTGAGATGTCTCCTGTGCGTGACTCTCTGTGTGTTTCTATTGAGGATGTGTGGCGTGGAAGTTGACGACGGTTGCTGTTGCGGTGAAGGTGATTAAACTGTATCAGAACTTAGTGTATATACCATCATCAGCCACAGGACGTCCACTGCTATACAATGTATACAGAAGTGTAAATAATCGTCAAGATTTTGCTATGTCCTTTTATATTCTATACAATCAGTTTTTGCCGTTATGCCCGATAATTTGTTTGAATACAGTTTGTACAGTTTTTATGCGTGTCAATGGCGAATGATGAATATTTCCGAGTAAGAAGCCTTACGTTATAGTATTTTATAAACATAACAATACATAATGGGTAAAAAAAAATTAAGCATAAGCAGGTAAAAGTCGTGGTATAGAAACCTATTGCCACCGATGTTTTTATAGCTACTCTCAAAAGAGACACAATGTCGAAACGATGATTTCTCACGATATCAATTTTTTTTATTTTTAAAATAATTGTTTCTAAACTATTATTTACCTACATTGTGAGATTATTACATAATTACCAAATAAGTGTTTCTTAGTTTTAAGACTAAAATATATTAAAAAAATACACACATATCAAATCTTTTTTATTCTGCTATTCTATGCAAATTAGCAGATTTTAATTAAAAATTAAACGTAAATCAAGTAATGTAAGGCAAAATAAATTATGTAATTATCACTAAATAGTATATAATCAAGTTTAAAAACATAACTGACCGACTTCCAATTTACCGATCGTGACCAAATTTATATGGGACCATCCTTGAAATAAGCTCTATCGAACACAAAAATTTTGAAAATCGGTCCACATTTGGATATCGATATATACATAAAAATAAATCGAAAAAAACGAATTGAGGACCTCCTCCTTTTGTGGAAGTCGGTCAAAAACAAAGTCGCTTCCCGCTGTCTGTCTGTCCCTATGTACCTATGCTTAGATCTTGAAAACTACGCAATGGATTATGTTGCGTTTTTTAATAGAGTGATTCAAAAGGAAGTTTTATACGTATAAATTGCACCCGTGAGAAGCCGGGGCGATCTGGGACGAAAATAAGCTCGGCGAAATATTGATGTTCTAGTTTTCCTCTGCCTATCCTTTGTATCCCCAGGCGTGACCTTATGTACCTATGTTCAAACTGATAACCTAGTATTGCTGCAGCAATTTCATATCAATTTACACCTTTGTCAATTATTATCTTAACGACCTTGGTTAAAAGTATATTTGTGAAGATAACGTACTAACTTCAGAGATTATAAATGTTTACCGAGCCAAGTCTTTTATAAAGACAAACGTAATCCTGACCACATACTGTAGCTTCATACATGAGATAATTTTCCTCATATTTTTTCTTTCTACCTGGCGTTATCCCGGCCTTCTGCCAGGGTCCGCCTTCCTACTTAAACGCATCCACTTCGCCTGATCTTGAACTTCCTCAATAATGGGACCATTGGCTCTCATATCCTCCTCCAGAACATCTAGCCAGCGCTTTCTGGACCGTCCACGGGAACGCACTCCGGGTACGATCTGGGCCAGACAAATGCGACTGACGTACTCCTGTGGTTTCCACAGAACGTGCCAATACCATCTCAAGCGACATTCCTGCAGTTTATATACCAGGTTACGGACACCAAGACTACCGTGGATATGCACGCTCACGCACGTAAGTAGGCACCTAATGCATGGAATAAAATTGATGTAATAAATAAAGCCTCATTTATACACCGGACATACAGGCAATGTCGCAAATCTGTAATTTTTATTGCATTTTGTAGTTATGTACGTAGGTACCTAATTAAAATATATTCATCAATGATAACAATGCACAAGTTGCGTCAATGCCATGCATAATTCGTTTTCCTCTAAAGAAAATGAGTCATGAAAACATACAATAGCTAGTAAATGCATTATATTATTTGGTTTCAACGCCTAATATGGTCCTAAATTTATAAAGTACCTACATATAAGGTAATAGATATCACATCACCTTATTATTGGGTGTCGTCAGTAAATCGGTTTTCCTTAGGCACATCCAAACTTAATAAAAATATGGTAAAATTATTACCTCTTATTTTGACGGTAAGTCTTGAGATCCTGGGCGTCGCTTGTTAAGATTATTTCATATTATTGTCTGGAGTTGTGTTTGTTGCTTTAATGTGATATGGTTTTACGCACCAAAATACAGCGAAGATGGACGGAATGTGGAAACTTTTTAATCGGTGATCTATGATGAGTTTTGCTTGGTGCGTGAATGTCATCTAAGGGGCATCGCGCTGGAAGGAATTGCCGCCATAATCCCAGCAGGGCCTTGAGATCATCCACATTTGGGTCTCATGGTCATTGTGAAAACTTGATAATTGCTATACTTACTTTGATATTGGCAAAATCATCGCGAATGCGTGGAAGCCATCATTTTTAAAAGAAGAATTATCACCTAAATAAAACTTATTGCACCTAGCAGTCACCATTACCACAGATTACCTAATAGTTATCAAACAACCATTACGAAGCATACGTGTTTAGAGGGGATATCAAGCAAGTTTCCATAAAAAAAATTGATCTCAAATGTCAATAACGGCATCTACCACTTATTACAATACAAATAAACCTTAATATTATCTTGGGGGAGGCCTATGTTCAGCAGTGGACGGCCTATGGCTCATGATGATGATGATTATGTTGTGTGATTGTTCAAGAATCACGTAAGATAATTTTATGGATTAACATTATTAGGTACGCTGGCACGACCTTGCGCGCGTATCATTCATATACGACTGAGTGGCTTATGACCATGAAGTCACAACTTTTGGATCAAAAACGTGCTGTTGTCCCATCGATGTACTATAGAATGTCATTCGATAAAATACACTCGTTAGCAAATTAATAATAACAAATAATAATATATAAATAAATAAATACACCAAATAGTCACACACTTAGTCCTGAGTCCTGACCCCACACTAGGTATAAGTGGGTGTCAGGGACTATGAGAGATTTTCGGTCTCACTACACCCAGACTTGAAACAAATATCTGTGGCCACAGACATTTGTCTCAATGCGGGAATCAAACCCACGGCCTTTCGCTTCACAGCCGGCTACTCGTCCGCTGCGCCACGGAGGCTGATATTATAAACGCTTATGGTCACTTACCCTGGTTTGCAGCTTCCTGTCCGGATACATCACCTCCATGTATAGCGCTGCTCAATACATACAAAAACTTTTGCACTTATTCACTAAGCCTCAATTGCACCACTATTATTAACCTAGAGTTAGTCCTAACCGCAAGTTAAGTAACATGTCATTCATACATTTTCTATCAATTTAGCTTGCGGTTAGGACTAACTCTAGGTTAATAATAGTGGTGCAATTGAGCCTTATTAATTTAACTTAAGTATTTAAATTTAAGTTCGTTAAGACTGCCTCGGTGGCGTAGTTGTATTTCGATATGACTACTGTCCTCAGGTCTCGGTTCGATCCCCGGGTCGGGCAGTGATATTAGATTTTTCCATATCAGTCTGGAGTCTGGAATTTGTGCCCGATATGGTGATAGGCTCGCCCTCTATCACATCTGGGACGGAACTAAGCTCGGCAAAATGTGGGTGTTCTAGTCGGCTAGTACGCCTCTGCCTACCCCTTCGGAGATACAGGCGTTAGCTTATGTTATGTTATGTCAATCATTAACTTGAAGTAGACTTTAATAAATGGCCGTATCACATGCACTGATAACTTTATATAGCATAATCATGTATAAGTATTTAGTGGATAATTGAAATATCCAAAATTATTAATTAAAACTTCTTTTTTTGTATTTGATTTCCGTTGACTGTTTAGTATTTGACAAAATGATTATCCAGTAATTATATACAACGATAAAAATAAAACTTTATAGATATGACATACAGCTTTATTAATGAGACCATAATAAAATTATCGATGTTTATTTTACAAAAATATATAAATTCGATATTTGCTTAACATATAGTAATATCACTGTAGAAATGCTGGTTTTGTTGACTAGTTCTTCCATTTTATTGACTGTAAAAAAATAATAATTTCATTGTAGGTATAAATGTGCCGCGTCTCCTGCACTAGCTTTTTCGAAACAAAACACTAAAAACACATACGCAAAACAATGATTTTTAGCTGTCACCTGCTCGTAGAACAATGGACCATAGATAAAAAATGCTGTGTAGGTGTTTTGTGTAATGTTTAATGCAGGAGACCCGCTTGATAAAAACTTAACGGATCGACTTTAAAATTTATTACATCGTGACCAAATTTAGATGGGACTGCCCTTGGAATAAGCTCTATCGAATACAAAAAGAATATTGAAAATCGGTCCACATTTGGCGGTGATATCGCGTAACATACATAAAACACAGCCGAATTAAGGACCTTCTCCTTTTTTAATTTACTGGGAACAACCCAGGCCCTCTCGGTTCACAGCCCATATACACTGCCACTAGACCAAGGAGGAGCGTGGGTTGTGACTACCATTCAAAAGTTGGAAAGCCGTATTGTGGTTCACTGACCGGATCCCTGAGCGTGTTTTCGGCGAGGATGTACTCCTCGCTCTGCGGGTTGAGCGCCATCTTGTAGTTGGTGATCGCCGCTCTGTCCTTCTGCTTCGCGTATATCTCTATCACCAGGTTGTGTATCTATGGACAAGATGAGATAATGTTATGTTGCCTGCGACTGCGTTCGCGTGGAAAAATATTTTCGGGGGTAAAAAGTAGCCTATGTCAACACATAGGATCCTGGATCAACATCCAGGATGTCAACTACTTCCATGCCAAATATCATCAAAATTGGTGCAGCCGTTGGAGTGTGAAGAAGTACCTAACAAACGCACACTGATAATAAGTATACGCGAGTGTTATACATTGAAATAAAACTATTTTTACGGATTCTATCACGATTTGGTTTTAATTTTCATTCCCGACGTTTCGAAGGCTTTGCAGTCTTCGTGGTCACGGGTTGGGTCCAACTCGTGACATCTGATAACCAGATGAGACATATTTTTTATCAATTATCATTTATTTACAAACATGCCTATAATATGCCTATTAAAATGAGTTCATAGCTATTTTTAATTAAATTAATTTAAATATTTTTTTTTTCATAACCTAACTCTTGATAACCGAAAAAAAATTAAATTGTAGTTTTTAACATAGAAAATATGCCTGGTAGGTTTGCCTACTTATTTTTCACGGTTACTTGGCAAGCAGGTACGAACAGGTATGTCAATATAAGTAACTACGCCGATGTGATAACCAATAATAATTGGTATCATAAGAAAGATAATTGAATTACAACATCAATCGTATAGGCATGCCTGCAAAAAACCCGTTAAGAAAAAAAATAGCCATGATAGGCAATTTTTGATAGGCAAGCTATTATAGGAGTGTTTATAAATAATTTATATTTGATAAAAAATATGTCTCATCTGGTTATCAAATGAGTGAAGGTCGATGTACCACGGTCTCTTAGACCAACTTGTTATGAGGCTGGATGCGGAAAATGGAGCTCACAACAAACAGTGCGATTCGTGTGATAATGTGATAAGTATCATAGTGTGATTGTAAATAGCTTGATTGATTATATAGTTGTTTTTGTACAACTAAAGGTTGACCATTTTTAACACGACAACAATAGGAGCTTGTGACAAATTTATGGTTTGCTTTATGTTCGATGGAATGTGGGGCTTCAAAATCGATTTTAGGTTTTAACAGTTTACAGCTTATACCTGACATGCTACTCGGCTCAATCTAGTGTTGTATATCTGACCTTATAGTTAAGCGCTAGTGTGAGCCGCTCGTCATGTCCGGCGACCCTGTTGATGCAGGTCGTCATGAGCTGCTTGCTGGCTCGCAGCTCGCTCAGACGAGACAGGAGGGTTTCTATGGGGATGTGGGACGCCATTGTTGTGCGACCCAACCAGTCCTATGTGGGGAAAAATAAATAAATAACACCCAACAGTTACACATATAGTCCTGACCTCACAGTAAGATACGAGAGAGAGACGGTCTCACAACACCCAGACCCGAAACAAATATCTGTGGGCCATACAAACATTGTAACACAGACATACAAACATGTCTGTGTGCAGGGATCGAATCCGCGGCTTCTCGCTTCACAACCGGCCTATCCTGACTATTTATTTACCTACACCTGGGAGGAACTAAGCTCGGCGAAATGTGGGTGTACTAGTTCACTAGTGCGCCTCTGCCTACCCCTTCGGGGATACAGGCGTGAGCTTATGTTATGTTATTATAAAACAAATACCTCCGCCGCGTCTATCCGTCTATTCGCGATAAACTCACGAACTATTGAAAGGATTTTCATGCGGTTTTCACCAATTTCATCTCATTTAATTTGCCAGAGACTCGCAAGCGAGTAGGCGGGTCACTTGATGTCTCCACACACCATAGACACTATTGATACCGAAAGAATCATCAACGCGTTGGGTATTACACCAGTCGAGCCGGCCTATTCGTAATGAAGTTATTGCTTACAACGTGGCTCTACCACCAAAAAATTCAGTATTGAAGCTGGTACACTTACTTTTTTAGTGAATAGAGATTCAACGATGTCCCATTTGTTGCCTTTCGCGTGAACGTTTAGTGCCACCCAGTCATATTGGAGGGGAGGGATCTGCAAATAATAATTACACAATAATATTAATAATATTTTATAACATTATACGACAAATTGGATTTATCTGGTCAATTTATCAGTACCTCAGTGTGTCAATACGTTAATTTGTCAGTACATCAGTGTGTCAATACGTTAATTTGTCAGTACATCAGTGTGTCAATACGTTAATTTGTCAGTACATCAGTGTGTCAATACGTTAATTTGTCAGTACATCAGTGTGTCAATACGTTAATTTGTCAGTACATCAGTGCGTTAATCCTTCAATTTGTCAGTACATCGGTGTGTCAATACGTCAATCTGTCAGTACATCAGTGTGTCATTGCGTCAATTTGTCAGTACATCAGTGTGTCAATGCGTTAATTTGTCAGTACATCAGTGTGTCATTGCGTCAATTTGTCAGTACATCAGTGTGTCAATGCGTTAATTTGTCAGTACATCAGTGTGTCATTGCGTCAATTTGTCAGTACATCAGTGTGTCAATACATCAATGTATCAATTCGTTAATACTACTTCGGTAGCTCGACTATGAATATTTTTGTAATTTCACGCTTCTTAGCTAGCTATAAATAATTTGTATGAAAGACGTCGATTCCCCACGTAACCGATAGAGGCGTTCGAGAGTTCGTCATACAAATATTTTACACAGTCGCTAGCGATATATAACAAAAGAGCTTATGGTCGAGCGACTGCAATATTTTAATACGTCGGTATGTCAGTATGTCAGTACGTCAGTGCGTCAGTGTGTCAGTGTATCAGTGTGTCAATGTGTCAGTGCATCAGTACGTCATTGCGTTAATACCTGCTGCCGCTGACACAGTGTGAGCGGTGACATCATGTTGCCGGCTCCCTCGTGCCAGTGTTGCGAGCATGTGTGAGCGAGACACTGCAGCGCAGACATGTTCTGCAACTCGGACTTACTCGCGAGCCTCTGCCATTCTGATGGTTAATACAACACTATAGTCATAAAAAAAGTTATTGTGAAAAAACTGTCTAAAAATAGTGTCTTATTTTGCTTAGTGCGACTTGCACCACTAGTACTAACCTACAGTTAGTCCTAATCTCAAGTTAAATTGAAAATTAAATATATGAATGACACGTAATTCATTACATGTAATTACAGATAAGATATGACGACATTTAATTACATGTCATTCATATATTTATTTTTCAATTTAACTTGAGGTTAGAACTAACTGTAAGTTAGTAATAGTGGTGCATGTCGCCCTTAGTCGTTATCCAAATAGCAAATAAACGCAGCTCTAATAACGTCTTTTTACCTGTCGGAGACGGCACATATATATGTTACATAAGCGTATGGGCCACCGGAGGCCGAGCCACCCGTGACTATCTACAGTATCTTACCAAGTAATTTTACGTAATCGGCCACCATCTTGGCCTGATGCGCGTCCACACCAGGTTGACTGAAGTGGTTTGCCGATAAATTGTTCATTTTTTTTAATAGACTATCTACGTTGTTCCCTTGAGATTTCACTATGTGCTGGAATTGGGCGATCTGTGGACAAAAACATTTCGGACAATAATTTTATTTTTAGTTTTACTGGATTGGTAAAGGATGTCTCATCTGTTGGTTAATGATTACCGTTGCCAATGGACATGTGGAATCATCATCATCATCATCATCAGCCACAGGACATCCACTGCTGGACATAGGCCTCCCCCAAAGATTTCTAGATTGACCTGGAATACCAGAGTACAACCAAGTGGAGACTTGGATGAGCATTAGTACTACTAGAAGGCAGAACCTACCTTGGAAAAGTAAGGAGAGAGCCGAGTTTCATTTGGATACAAGTTTTATTTAGTTACAAATAAGGTGAATAATTTTTATACTTACAGCTGCATCTGGACTCCGCCCCAGCATTCTAAAAATAATGAAAACACACAAAATATATCTGTACCTCTAGAGTGATACAATAGTAAATCTATTTTTTCCAAAATCCTGCTTTTACACCAATAGATGCGCAAAAACCAAATCTTTAAAATGGTATGAAACACAAAAATGTTAATACGTATATAAATAATCAGTACTGGCTTCATACATTTGCGGCGCATATTTTCGCCTCTCCTCTAAAAATTGTGATTTGGCGGTTGATTAAAATCAATTAGTATTTATACATTATTTATATCTTATGAGTTATAACACAATGACAACTTACATGTAAATAGATCAAGAAACTACTTGGCGGAACCGGTTTCAAAGTAAACACTTTGTTTTCGTAGTTATGCCCAGTCTTTAGTTTTCTCTCATCATTGTTCTAAGGCGACTACACCATCATACGATTAAAGCCAGCATCAAGTAGTACTGATACGATGTCGAGGAGGTGTAAATAGTCATACATACGCGAGTAAATCTGTGAGTTCAGTGACCTTGCCTTCGTTCTGCAGAAAGCTGATGTAGTGGTTGAGAGCCGAGGGTCTGGACGAGAGCAGCTGGTACACCAGCTTCTTATTCAGTGTCGCGATCAGGAACAGCACCACCTGGAACCAAAGCATGTTTTCCAAATTTTTTCGATTTCATATGTGAAGCCTGAATGTTCTTTCTACCTGCCCTTATCCCACCTTAATGTAGGGTTGGCACCGCACACTTTTTCAAGCATGTTGCAGAAAGGATTTGGCTAAGTTTTTACGACCGGCTGCCTGCCAATTAAATTAGAAAATTCGCTTTGCCTGACATGGGAATCGAACCCACGACCTCCCGGTGCACAGCCTATGTGAAGCCTGAATACTAAACCATATTAAGGGCAACATACAGCACGTAGATAAATCTCAATTTATGGGAATCTCCAGGGATACAGGCGCGAGCTTATGTGAGAAAGCGAACATGGTTGATCCACCAACCGAAGAAAAACCGTCTAAAATCACTTATTTCAAAACCTCCGTACACTATCCATATTCATTGATGTTTATCGCATAAACTCACATCACTTTTAGTCAATAAAATCAACTTCAGACTAGACTTATGGAATCATTATAATAAGCGACCACTTGCACCGTGAGAATTCCCGTCAAAATTCCCATGAAAGTCCCTCTAAGCCAGTGTGGTTAGTGGTCAACATTTAACTCTTCTCATTAGCAGAAAAGGTGTGTGACCAGCAGTGGTACAATATGGCAATGTCAAGTTGGACCTTATGGTGATAGCCTCACCTCCTACAACATAAAGATTATAAACAGTTTTGACAGCCTCCGTGGCGCAGCGGGCGAGTATCTGGCTGCGAAGCGAGAGGCCGCGGGTTCGCTTCCCGCAATATAACAAAGGTTTGTGTGGCCCACAGTTATTTGTTTCAAGTCTGCGTGTTGTGAGACCAAAAGTCTCTCATAGTCTCTGACACCCACGATACAGGTTATACATACAGGTTATATATAGTGTGGGGTTAGGACTAGGTGTGATGAGACTGATGGGTGCATTTATTTAAAAAAAAATGTTATGTATAATTGGGATTCCAAAGGAGTCGAATATATAAATAAACAACCCATCGTTCTTTTATCTGCTTTAATCCCATTCCACTATGGGGTCTGAACAAGACACATTTGTTTTTACATCCAACTGTTTACTTGACTCGTTGTTAAAAACTATACGTACAGTAAGTATAGCGTTCCCATCACCAGCTGCTATGGCACCATCCAACAGTTCAGTCTTGCTTGCCATGCTGCGGTGGATGTGAAGGGAGCAGCTCCGGCCCAAGATCAGTCTCTTCAATGTAACAGCTGTTGTCTCTTCAGGTTCTTTTTTAACTTGCTTTGTGGGATCCTTCCCCGATTGGGCTAGGATAACTGAAATATGGAAGAATATCATTATACACAGCTTCCATAAGGCTTGCTGATATAATTACCATGACTATAATTCAGTAGATACATATAAGTACATATGTACATATGCAAAATTTTCTTCAGAATATTGAAATTTCAATCCACAATAAAATTCTGATTTTGAGCTAGTGTCGATGTTTTGGTAATTGAACCTCAGAAGATTGGAACTGTTTATACAAGTTTTTGAAGTATTATTATTGTAATAGGCTGTATAATACTCACTAAGATCTAAAACCTTGGATGAGACAAGACTGGATAGGGGCAACTGTGCTGTCTTCACTGGATTTATATTCAGACCACTGGATAGGCCTTCATCCTTCTGTCCAGGATATGTCTTTTTACCAATGGCCAGGATCTCTTGTGGTGATAGCTGAAATTTTACTAAGAAAGTTTAAATTATAAGCTCAAGCTGTTAGTACAGTCACCCTGTTGACAGTGATGTCTACAGCACAAATGGGCCGACCAACCAGTTTGATACCATTGTTTTACAGAAAGAGAGCTAAATTAGTAGTTCGCTGAAATAAAACTATTTTTACGGATTCTATCACAATTTGGTTTTTAATTTTTATTCCCGACGTTTCGAAGGCTTTGCAATCTTCGTAGTCACGGGTTGGACTGGTTGGTCAAAATAGTTTTATTTCAATGAATAGCATTCGCGTAAACTTAAGAAATCAGTAGTAGTCTGCTGTTGTTATAGCTATAGGATGGTCCCCTATCACATCTGGGATAGTATTTTCAGTATGTACAAAGTACTCTGCGGACGGCATTATGTTATGCAAATTGTTTCATTAGACTACTCTAATAAAAACACTTTGAGTAAAGGAAGCATTTATCTAATAGTATTTCTACAAAAAGTTAAAATGAAAAACATAAGCTCACGCCTGTATCCCCGAAGGGGTAGGCAGAGGCGCACTAGCGAACTAGAACACCCACATTTCGCCGAGCTTAGTTCTGTCCCAGATGTGATAGGGGGCGAGCCTATCGCCATATCGGGCACAAATTCCAGACTCCGGGCTGATATGGAAAAGGGAGGCCTATGTCCAGCAGTGGACGTCCTGTGGCTGATGATGATGATGAAACATCTGTGAAAATACCTATACTTACTAATAAATTATTTTGATTTGATTTGACAGAGTGCTTGATTTGTAACGGCAGCAAAGGAATTATACAAGGACAAGATTAATACTGGATAAGGACTGCCTCCGTGGCGTGGTGGTATTTCGGTACGACTACGTTTCTGAGGTCTCGGGTTCGATCCTCGGGTCGGGCAAAGTGATATTGAATTTTTCCATATCAGCCCGGAGTCTGGAATTTGTGCCCGATATGGCGATAGGCTCGCCCCCTATCACATCTGGGACGGAACTAAGCTCGGCGAAATGTGGGTGTTCTAGTTCGCTAGTACGCCTCTGCCTACCCCTTCGGGGATACAGGCGTGAGCTTATGTGTAATACTACTTTAATGTAAATAATAGCGAATATAGATATAGGACGCCGGTGCGTATTTTTTTGAATTTAGAATACTTTAGAACATACCACATCATCATCAAAACTTAGAGCCTGCGCTTTAGTTTCACTTGTATTCCAATAGTCGTCGTCATCCATTTATCCTATGCAAAATTGACTGATGGAGGTCAATATAAATAACGAAACTTCTTCTTATTTTTGACTTGATTAAAGAAAATTTAATCAGTTTTATGATTTCACTTTGTTTGTAAGCTTTTTGCTTATAGTCGGATTGCTAATTATACGGAGTAAACTGACAGATCGAAATGTCACTTTTCAAAATAATGTTGCTTACTTCCAAAACATAGTGATTGATCTAGTTCAATCTTTATCATTCAAAGAAATAATAACTCGGCACTAGCCTGGAAAATTAGAATTTTATTGCGTATTTTTTGAAATTTCAGTTTAACTCTTCGACTAAATGTCTATGTAAATCATTTTGTGTAAATAATCAGTACAGATACGCGATATAATAACAATAAAAATTACAAATATTACTTTTATTATTTGAGAAAAATTAAGTTCCGCACATTCATAGCTATTGTAAATTTTGTTTATAATGAACCATGACTGTAATTCCAATAGACATGCCATAACTTACCATGCAGTAATTTACTATGACTATAATTCAGTAGACATGCAGTACTTATCACACATTAGGCAGGAATTACGAATTTGAGTTGGACTTTAGAAAATGAAAGAATAAATGGTTCACTGAATTGAAATGTTTAAATTATCTTGATCTTTTTACCGCAGCACTATTAAAATTTCATGAAAAAGTGGCAACATTCGAAATGTCAGTTTACTCCGTTTAATTAGCAATCCTACTTTTTATAGTAGCTTTTTGTATGCAATATGCAAACCTGGCACATATTTATTTTAACAATGACAATTGACATTATTAACGACAATTGACATCATTGACGTAAGACGTTACTTACAAAGTTACAACAACCGCCGTTTAAATACTTTTAAATAATAGTATTTTTTTAAAGCCACATTTGTGGCGATTTTATAATAGCTAGTAGTTATTGTTCCGAGCTTTTTTTATGAAAATGAATCACAAACAAGGATCTCACTGGCACAAAATAATTATTACATTACAAAATTGACTGCCTCGGTGGCGTGGTGGTATTTCGGTACGACTACGGTTCTGAGGTCTCGGGTTCGATCCCCGGGTCGGGCAAAGTGATATTGGATTTTTCCATATCAGCCCTGAGTCTGGAATTTGTGCCCGATATGGCGATAGGCTCGCCCCCTATCACATCTGGGACGGAACTAAGCTCGGCGAAATGTAGGTGTTCTAGTTCACTAGTGCGCCTCTGCCTGCCCCTTTGGGGATACAGGCGTGAGCTTATGTAAAATTATTGTGTGTGTTAGTAGACTAAATTCAAAATATTTACGTAATCCAAAAAACTAAACAAATACAACTTAATACTATATAACAACCACATCGACAAAACGATCGCGATTTACAAAGTAATATTCCAACGAGAAAAATTAATTTAATAATAAAGCTTAGAGTTATCCAGATAACTGCGGCGGTTCAAGAAGTCGCTACGTAAAAAGTAATCTATACGTTACTAAAACTGCACGGCGAAAAATAGCTGGTCACTTTAAATAGCGACTTAGAATGATAGCTTTGTAAAAATAGCCTAAGCGACACAACCGAATGAGAAAAACTAGCTGTTATTTCATCGCTAATATCATGTATTTTTTAAATTTTCCCTTTTGGGAAGGCAAACGGATCTAGCCCATACAGCTTCGTCTTATGTGCTTTTTTGTGACTTAAGAGATAGACTGAGGTAGAGGTGGGCAGAAAACCAATGATAAGGAAAGATCGAGAAAAGCTTGCTTCAAAGTAAATACTTTTTTTCGACCGACTTATGCCAAGCCGTAGTTTTGCCAAGTCCTTATTTTTCTTATGTCTCAAGTCTATATATGTTTAGATTATTCTAGTATATATGAAAGACCACTTCACGTGTCCTTAGTCTAATGGCAGTGTAGGTACATTATTAGGTAGTATATTATTATGTTGTAGGTAGGTATATTATTATGTTATGGACTGTGAACCGGGAGGTCAAGGGTTCGATTCCCAAGTTAGGCGGGGTGTTTTTCTAACACGATTTGCCAGTGGCTGGATAGTGGATCCCCCAGAAAAGGACCTCGTAAAAACTAAGCTGAAATCTTTCTGCAACAAGCTTGAGATAGTATGTTGCGCCGACTCCACGGAGAAGTAGCATATGAGCAGGTAGAAAGAAATAATTCTAGTACCCAAAGGTATCATTGGTCTCTGCTAATACGGATCAAGGGCAATATAACTTGTAAACTATGTATATTGTACGTATGTACCTATTCAAATGCCATTGACAGCATCCGTGGCGCAGTGGGCGAGTAGCCGGCTGTGAAGCGAGAGGCCGCGGGTTCGATTCCCGCATTGAGACAAAAGTATGTGTGGCCCACAGATAGTTTCTGACACCCACGATACAGGTTGTACCTAGTGTGGGGTCAGGACTATGTGTGTGACTGTTGGGTGTATTTATTATTATTAATATTATAATTCTCAAACGCAAATACCATTATTATGACTGTATCTAATTCTTATTTGATATTTCATTTTATTACCGTGTCGGAATTTCTAATTTGTTTCGGTCATCGACATCCTTTGGACAGCCTACTGCCGCTAATGTTTTAGAAACAGGTTTACCAGAAACAGGAAAAACCTTGCCAAAGTCCAAATCATAATATATCGCACTACCCACTATCCTATCTACACGTGAAACACAAACGAACAGATGGGTCACCTGATGATAAGTGATCTTCACCGCCCATAGACACCCAAGACACAATAGAATCATGGGTGCGTTGCCAACCTAAAAGGAGGGAATGGAAGGAGGAAAGGGATTGGGAAAGGAAGGGGGGGAATGGGCCACTGGAAATATCACTCACCGAACGAAACGCGACAGCAAGCTGCCACTTTACGTCGTTTTTCTATGAGACAGTGTTATCAAACCGGTCCAGCGGTCCCATTCGTGCTGTAGACGTAACTGTCTACAGCGTGGCTCTACCATTAGAAACGTTTCATATCGACATCCATTTTGACAGCATCTGTGGCGCAGAGGGCGGCAGAGGCGTAGTGTAGACTACGAAACAAAATTCTAAAAAAACTTACACAAAATAAGGGTTTTCAATGTCGCCTGCACATATAATGGACCATACACAAAAAACATTTAGAAATACCATGTTTTGTGTAATGTTACGACGACGAGTCGCGGCTTAATTATTATAAGTATTAAGTGGGCAAAGTATCAGCAAGGCCTCTTTTCTTTCGTTCCCTGATCTACCTAACAAGAGGGGTTTCTTAAGCTGGGTCTCCTGCACTAAAACATTACACAAAACACGTACACAAAACATGCATTTTTTATCTATGGTATATTATTCTACGAGCAGGTGACAGCTAAAATCGTTGTTTTGCGTGTGTGTTTTGTTTCGAAAAAGCTAGTGCAGGAGACGCGGCTTTACGAGGAAACAAACAAACACGCTTTTGTGTGACGATGTTTTTCGATCATTAATTAGTCATCTGTTGCCTCCTCGGTGTAATGGCAGCATATATGAGCTGTGGACCGGGACGTCGTGGGTTCGATTCCCAGGTTGGGCAGAGTGAATTTTCTAATTTAATTTGCCCGGGACTGTATCCCCTACAGAGGGTTGACGTCTGGCAGCCGGTCGTAAAAACTTAGCCAAATCCTTTCAGCAACATGCTTGAAAAAGTGTGTTGCGCCGACCCCACATTAAGGTGGCATAAGGGCAGGTAGAAAGAAAAAGATTCGTCTGTGCAAAGTTTGGGAACGGGGTATCGCATTTAAAGATGTTTCGCGAGTGTTTACATGCGAGGTCGTGGGCGAAGGCCCACTTCACTCACGCCTAACTACGCCACTGGCTGGCGGCTGTGAACGAGAGGCCGTGGGTTTTATTCCCGCATTTCGGGTCTGGCTGTTGTAGGACCGTAGTTCCTGGTTAAGTCCCTCGCAGTTTCTGGTACCCAAAATAGATGTTAAACCTAGTGTGGGGTCGCGTCGGGAATAATATGTGTTTGACTGTTGAGTGATATATCAGGGGGGTTACTACCACCTCTTATTAAATTCCTTGCACGTTTATCTTGGGCTATTAACGTAAGCTTACGTGTTATGTGGTTTAGTGAAAGCTAACATAACGCATTTGAGGCATCACAGCGAGGTAACGTTTCGCAAACGTAATTTTTGTGACGTCCCCTACTACGGAGTTTTGTTGATATCTAACTTTTGTATTATTTTTTACTTAATGAATTTCGATAGTGAAATAAGTTACAAGTCACAACGAGCAACAAACTACCTCATACGCTTCTGGTAATCGTACTTCTTGTAATACAACGATCAATTAATAAGCTGATTATGTCATATTATGTGTAATTTTGTTTAAATGTATACAAAATATTATATTTGTCGGCGAAATGTGGGTGTTCTAGTTCGCTATTGCGCCTCTACATACCCCTTTTGGGATACATGCGTGATCTTATGTTATGTTATATTCTCCCTTGCTTATAAAAACATTACGCGTTCCTTATATTTAAAACTAGTTTGGCTGTTTACAGTTATTTCCTTGTGTCTCATTGTTTGAAAATGAAAGCGTAAACCTAGTTTTAAAGTTAAGTAGCGCGTAAATATTTCTATAAGTAGGTAAGGGATTCATGGACTTTCGTTATTTCTTTAGTTAGAAAAAAAATAACATAAGTACTATAATACAACAGTTTTAATCAATCGTGATTTACTTGTATAAACTTCATTGCTATTTGCTTGTATGCATAATGTCCACAAGCAGCTGGCGGATTGAATGACGCCCTTCACATGGTTATAACTACACGTTTTGTATGTAGAAGTGATAATATTATCGTTAAAACGCTATGTAAATATGTAAAGTTATAATAGCAAAAGAAAATAACGTTGTAGTTTTATACAGTACAGGTGTATTTCTTGTTATTGTTCGATAAAGAAAACATTCATAGTTTAGTTTTATTCTTTAGACTTTATCGCTTTGTCTATAAATAAGGATGTGCTTTGTCTTATTTGATGTTACTACATGAAATACATGTAACAATATAACAATATATTATAATTTGGAATTAAAATAAAATCTGGTTGTTTTTAAGAGCTGAATTGGTTCGGAGTTTTTTCAATAATGCTATGTATTTAGGTCATTCAGCATGTCACTCGTGTAGCTTTCTGTCTTCAATTATGCAATTATTAAAGTAGCTTAATTAAATGTATTTTTATAAAAAAAATAGAATTATGTACAATTGTTGTATTTCATCTATTGTTGACTGCCTCGGTGGCGTGGTGGTATTTCGGTACGACTACGGTTCTGAGGTCTCGGGTTCGATCCCCGGGTCGGGCAAAGTGATATTGGATTTTTCCATATCAGCCCGGAGTCTGGAATTTGTGCCCGATATGGCTATAGGCTCGCCCCCTATCACATCTGGGACGAAACTAAGCTCGGCGAAATGTGGATGTTCTAGTTCGCTAGTGCGCCTCTGCCTACCCCTTCGGGGATACAGGCGTGAGCTTATGAGCTTATGTCATCTATTGTTTTCATTGAAAGAGACGTTGGCCTTGGGCCAACCTCATTATGCTTTTCATCTGTAGGTACCTATATGTATATAGGCATGATTTAATATGCAATATTACCTTGCTCCATTAACCAGAAAAATAAAATGGCGAAGTTGTTTGTTCTTTTACCGTTACATTACAACAGGTGCATAGAACTAGGTTACGTACTGTCAAATCTTTGTCCGCATTGTTTGTCGCATGAAAATCAAATAAAGATGCGAGACCAGCGAGTCACCTATAGTAGGGGCGTTCAGTAAAGGTTCCATTCATTCAGTTGGCAACTTCGATCGTCGAACTGTGTCCCAACTCCCAGTGGTTAATAGGTAGTGCTGTGTTGTGTTGAAAATCTTAAAATGCATTTACCTTCGATTGGACCTCTTTTGCGGCAATACCTCGTGGTTATTCTTGGTGAGTATTTTAAGTTTGGAATTTTAGCAGTGATTGTGAAATTGTTTTTTATCTGTTCGAAATTTAAATGGATTTAATTTTAATTAGCTTTTGTTTTGCGTATGTTTTTTATTTCAATACGAGAAATAAGTTAATTCTACTAGAATTTAACGTGGAAAAGTTAAGTTTTTGATTATGTGGTTAAATAGATTTAACAACTTACTGTCAGTTGTATTTTTATACACACCTACGATACATATACTAGGTACTCATTATGTTGCTAGAATTTTAATCAATAGATTTTCACGCGTACCTACATATAAGCAGAATAATATTATTATAGTCAAATACATTAAATAACACCTTTTTAAAAAGAAATTGTCAAAGGCACTGGTGACTTATTTAAATTAACATAAAAAACTTCCAAAATAAATTATTTCGCCAGACAGATAAAGTATTTCCAAAGTGGGTCAATTTTGTTGAGGTTCAGTTTTATTTTTAGTAGCAACAGCTCAGTTAGTGATACGAGTACAGACTACCTCGCGAAACAATAGTCCCAGGTTCGGAACCTGCCTCGAGAACACGAACCTCTGACGTTTCTGTTCCAACCCTGGCCTACCCAATGTAAATTATTTGGTGAAGAAAACTCGTTTAATTAATGTAGGTACCAATTACCAAATATATTATTATTTTAAGTGACGAGATTCTTAAATTCAAATAATTTATTCTGCAATCAGGATATTTATATCACTTTTACATGTCTATTTAAATGGCGTCGGCATTTCATTTTGGAAATAGGAATATAAATAATAATTATCCTTGTAATACCGGCTCTATGTATACATATGAATTTGAATTAAATTTTAAATGTCTAAACATTTTGATTGAATTTCTTTCAACACATATTTGAATCATGTCGCAAAGTAGTGTCTTTTCTGTGGACTTCTTTTTTCTTTTTTTTTTGTCCCTGACTTTTGACTATCAATTCGATTTCATGTGACTTAAAATTCAACCAAAATCGATTTCAAAAGTGCGCTGATGTCGCGTTGGATTCGAGAACATGTCCTTTGGTAATTTTTACCGCAACATTAGTGTACTTTTTAACTCGATTTCGATGGAATTTTAAGCCACTAACGGTTTCAACAAAGTTCAATAAACAATCTCAGTTCGAATGTGCAGATAGATTACAAAAATTAGCCAATAAAAAACAGTTTGAACATGACTCCGTCAAATGACTCGATTTGATTGGTTCATAATCGCGATCTATCTGTACTGCCAAACTGAGACCGTTTATTGAGACCGGCCGTAAATGAAACCGAATCGTAGTCGAAATCGAATCGACTGTCCAAAGATACCCCACGGGTTTTCTTGCTAGTTAGAAGTTATGCACTCTTGGCCACAGAAGATAAGGTATAGTGTTTTGTGACTCGGCAGAGTGCTGGTGAGTGGTAAGACGGTGGTATACGGAAGGTCATCAACGCCAGTCTTCTTGATGGTGACCACAGATCTTGTAACAGTTCTTCTTAAAATGTGCCTTATCTAATTCGTAATAAAGTACTTACAAATGTTTTTTCTTTGAGTACAATATGCTTAAATGCCGTTGTCACGCGCCTTTGGAAGTGTTTATTTATGTCTGGCGCGCGCGAACTGATTACAAAGTTTTGGCAATTTGAAGCGTGTCAAGTGAGGGGGGATCATTATCACTACCTGCCCCCTTTTCAATTGGCGTCTGATTATCGTTGTCTCCATCCTTTAGCCAGTTAAAGCATATCGTTGTCTCCTTCCTTTAGCCAGTTAAAGCACCCCTCTAGACAATGGACGTAATTTGGCATTTCCTTTAAAGGATGACCTCAAATTATAAACAAATACTCGTCGGGCAACATGGTCTTTCAAACACGATTTCATAGAAACAAAGACAAATCCTTTCTGCAAGATGCTTAAAAGAGTATTGCGTCGACCCTACATTGGTACGTTAAGGGCGAATGAAAGTATAACCAGGGTCTCTTATTCACTCACTACTAGCTTGTGTTTTGCAAAGGGAAGCCGGTAGGAATCGGGTTTTATGGATCCTTCATCACTTAAACATCTGTGTACTGTATCTATACTTTTTTCTTTATTTATGATTCGATTGACGTACATGTACATACATGCTTCTGTTAGTCAAATAGTCAGTAGTTACTCGTATCCTAATTAAAAAGTAGATAAAACACGTTTTGAAGACTACCAGTGATTGCTATAAATCATCATGTGTATGTATATTGAAAAGATATAGGTAATATAATCACGAAGTTTAAAAACCAAAAACGACTTCAGAATTCAACGAAAACACTCTTGGAATAAGTTCCATTGAACAAAAAAGAATCCTAAAAATCACTCTATCTATAATTAATGATTTCTTAGGTTTACCGGTGTACATAAATATTATACATTGAAATGAAAAAAAACTAGTTAGTTTTATTTCATTTTATATTTTCCAAAAGTTTTGTAAAAGTTTTTTTTATATTTTTGACTGCCTCGGTGGTGTGGTTGTATTTCGGTACGACTACCGTCCTGAGGTCTCGGGTTCGATCCCCGGGTCGGGCAAAGTGATAGTGGATTTTTCCATATCAGCCCGGAGTTTGGAATGCGTGCCCAATATGGCGATAGGCTCGCCCCCTATCACATCTGGGACGGAACTAAATTCGGCGAAATGTGGGTTCTAGTTCGCTAGAGCGCCTCTGCCTACTCCTTCGGGGATACAGGCGTGAGCTTATGTGTGTGTGTTTTTTATATATTTTAATGCTTAAATCTCCTAAAAAGATAACATATTGTGGTAATTTCAAAGAAACCACTTATGGCGGGTACACACCGGCCGAACGTAGCCAAAAGAATCTATGCCTGTTTCATTCATACAACAGCAAAAGTTTGTGTGTGTTAAACAGGCGTAGATTCTTTCGCCTTCGTTCGCCCGGTGTGTACCCGCCATTAGCAGAATGCTGTGTTGCTTGACGATCGTAAAATAGTCTCCTTCCGGTCGTTTCGCGTGTTTACGTCCATTGTATTGCAATTATGAACGCAGTTCATTCATAAACTCGCTATAACAATACAAAGTAAATGCAATTTCTTATTTTTAGGGTGTTTTTTTCAATTGGCTTTATGTAAACAGTAAAATTGTTATATCGTCCCACCCATTTAGACCTACTAGAAAGAAAAATGAGTAACGGTAATTTTGTGTTGGCATTTCATGGTGGTGTTGTCTCAACTGCTTTGAAATACCATAATATGTGCATGTGAGTGGTAGAGCCACGCTGTAGACAATAACGTCTACCTACAGCTCGAATCGGCCGGCTCGACCGGTCTGATACCACTATCTCACAGAAAACCGACGTAAAGTGGCAGCTTGCTGTCGTGTTTCGTTCGGTGAGAGATTTCCGGTGGCCCTATTTCCTTCCCCTTCCATTTCCTCTCTTTAGATTGGCAACGCACCCATGATTCTTTTTGTGTCTTGGGTGTCTATGGGCGGTGGAGATCACTTACCATCAGGTGACCTATCTGCTCCTTTGCCAGTCTCCGATATAAAAAAAAATCTTGTGTTCACTATTTAAGTTAAGAATGTCTTTAATTATCACCCTCTACTGTATAAACCAAGGCCTGTGTCAGTCTTAAGGAACTTTTTTTAACCTTTATTGTCCCACTGCTGGACAAAGGTCTACCTTAATTCTGTCCAGCATTCTCTGTTTATCGCTATTGCCGGCCAGTTTTTTTCGAAGCGGTCAAGGTCGTCGCGCCACCTCTTTCGGGGTCTGCCCCATGGTCGTCGCAGGCCACGTGAGCCGAATGCATCTCAAAAGCTGGGCCAGTCTGCTACAGAGTGGATACCTGAAAATAGTAAACGTAAACCAAATAATGAAAAAAAAAACAGTAACTCCAGTGTAGCTGTACCTATAATGTACAGGTAGTTGTTTTATTGGTCTACGAAGGCAGACGTGCAGAAGGTCATGATGGTAGGTGCCAGATGGCTACCATCGCTCTGGTATCGAAAATGCCCCAAGTACATCCATGCCTCTGCCATATTAGAAATTTGAAAAGAGAGGATCGAACTCAACTACTTCAAAGTTCCTAAATAATTTTCAAAATATTTTGCTTATCTTATCTATGCTGTTTATGCTATAATCTTAGATTGCTATAATGCTGTTTGCATTCAATATAATCACTTGAAGAAGAAGATCTTGGTTTTGAGTTGTATTGGTTAGAACTAGCTGCCGACTCGAATTTATGCATTTTCTATGTTGCCGACCTGTTAAGTATTTATTATACTTAAATGTGGCATTAGCCTGTTTACAATGAACAATTTATTTTCAGTAAACCTGTCCGTAATATGCACCGGTTTGGGTCTGGCGTGGCCGTCGCCTGTGCTGGTGAAGCTCAGGAACGAGACGGAGACGGTGCTGTCGAGGCCAATGACTGAAGAGGAGGGCTCCTGGGTCGTCTCCATTGGATTCATTACGGGGATTCCACGTGAGTATTAACTAACTTTTGCTGAGATTTGCCCACGTGCGATCATCTCATAAAATAATAATAGTTTATTGACTAATTTCAACAGAAAGAGGTAATCAAGTCAATTCAAATTCAAATTCAATTAAAATCAAGGTCAATTCGTCTGTCATCATCATCAGCCTGTACCCGTCCACTGTTGGACATATGTAGGCTTCTTTCCCAGTCCTCTTCTGTATTTTTCTTTTAATTTACGTATGTAACTGATGTTGGTATACGTGTCGCTTGCCACTAGGCGAGCTGGCGAGTGGCTTGTTCGTCTGGTCATCTTTAAAAAGCTTATTCTTTCGGCACTTTAAATTCACCTTAATTAACATTCTAAGTACTTATGAGGTGTTTATGGACCTTGGAGATCACTTACCTACCAATATGAGCCTCCTGCTCGTTTGCCAAATATTTGCCAGTCTCTGCTATAAAAAACCTCTATTAATATATAACTGCGAACTTATAGCAAGCATATAAAAATGTTGTTGCCTCATGTGATTATAATTTACAACCCAGATTACATCAACTGGATTGCCTTCGACATAGCCTGTCTTTGACTTCGATTCTTTAGTGTGATTATCCTTATGTGTAACCTATTATATCGATATTTTTCTAGTGTTGTATTTACTACTATGTCTTCTATGTATTGTATTTATTTTTGGACTGCCTCGGTGGCGTGGTGGTATTTCGGTATGACTACGGTTCTGAGGTTTCGGGTTCGATCCCCGGGTCAGGCAAAGTGATATTGGATTTTTCCATATCAGCCCGGAGTCTGGAATTTGTGCCCGATATGGCGATACGCTCGCCCCCTATCACATCTGGGACGGAACTAAGCTCGGTGAAATGTGGGTGTTCTAGTTTGCTAGTACGCCTCTGCCTACCCCTTCGGGGATACAGGCGTGAGCTTATGTTATGTTATGTTATTTATTTATCGACCGACTTCTAAAAAGGAGAAGCTCCACAATTCGTCTGTATTTTTTTTTCTGTATGTTACGTGATATCTTCGCCGAATGTGGACCGATCGTCAAAATTCTTTTTGTGTGTGGGTGGTTCCATATAAATTAGGTCACGATCGAATTTGAAGTCTGTCCGTTAAGTTTTTAAACCTCCGTGCAAAAAACAGCCTCCGTGGCGCAGTGGGCGAATAGCCGGCTGTGAAGCAAAAGGCCGCGGGTTCGATTCCCGCATTGAGACAAAGGTTTGTGTGGCCCACAGATATTTGTTTCAAGTCTGGGTGTTGTGAGACCGTGCGTCGCTCATAGTCTCTTACACCCACGATACAGGTTATACCTAGTGTGGGATCAGGACTAGGTGTGTGACTGTTGGGTGTATTTATTTATTTATTTATTTATTATTTAATTTACTTGTGATTATTACTTCCCAGGTAGTGTAAAGCGAATTCGTTCGCGTGCAAACCTATCCTGCGGGATACATTTTTTCGAGATAAAAGTGGCTTAAGTTTTTCTTCTTCTTGTTGTGCCTCTTTAACTAGTGAAGGTTGGCTGGCTCAGCATAATTAGTTAAAGTAAGAAAGTAGTAGAAAGTAAAAGATCGAGGCGAAATAGTTCAAGAGCGCTCGCCTCATGTCGTTTAGGACCGCCTTATCTCTCAAAATTGTACGTCGAAAATCAATGTAAGAAGCCGTTAAAGTTGAGTAACGTTTGACCATTCGGACGATAGCCATGCACTCCCAGCTATGTAGGTATTTAAAAAGTATATCACGGGGCAAACATCCATTGATGCAGCCATTAGTATAAATTTAAATAACCTGTATTTTATTTTAAGTTATTAGGCACGAAAATTTTTAAGAGCTCAAGTTTATATATTTTTATTTTTTTATTTATATCAATTAAAGGCGGATTGTTTTACGAGATTGGGTAACTGTTATCATACGCGCGTAAAATAATAAAGAGTATACAAAAATGTTTAACATTAATTACATACAAAATGTTATTTCATTGCATAAAAATCGGTTGCAACATTTAAACGAGTTACTAGCAGAACGCAAAATCATGATCAATAAATTGTTATCGTTGAACAAAGACGATCAAAACTATAAAACATTTTTGAGACCATATACATATATGTAGATAAAGGTTGCAGGAAGTCGCTGGATGCAGGCCGCTTCCAACAGGTCGATCTGGAAATTTTTGGGGGAGGCCTATGTTCAGCAGTGGACGTCCTATGGCTAATGATGATGATGATGATGATGATGATGATGATACATATAACGCACCACTGCCGAGACAAGTGTCGGAGGTTCGAGACCAACCCCAAAATGGAGCATACACCTCTGACTTTTCTATGTTAAGTGTATTTTCATTGTGAAATATCGCTTGCTATAACGGTGAAGGAAAACATCGTGAGGAAACCTGCATACCCGAGAATTTCTTCACAGGAATTTCGGTATGTGAAGTCTGCCAACCCGCATTAGGCCAGCGTGGTAGACTAAGGCCTAACCCCTCTCAGTAGTGGAGGCCCGTGCCCAGCAGTGGGACAGTAATATTACAGGGCTAATATTATTATTATTTTACTAAATTTAGCAAATAATATGGTACTGTAAGTACACAAATATCTTGTATTTAAAAATAAATACAGAGTTACGGAATAACTGGTTTATTTTATGTATCCTTATAGAAATCTTGTTCTTGTAGGTACAGAAAATACTTTCACTTGCAGGTATCGGTTTTCAATAACGGATTTCTTATTAGAACTCGCTATAAATAAACCCTTACCCCCTTATTCATAATAACTTAGTAGAGCGTAATAAGACCCCAATAGTACGTTTCATAAAAATTGTATTCATAATCGTTCAATAGCGTTAAAACGTTCCGACGTTCGATAGTAAAAACATGGCCGATTCCGATCAGCTGTTTCAAGTTTGATGTTCTTTCTTAATGACATTAATTTTGTTATAGTCTAGGACCCATCTAAGATTGATATATATTTTTTATTGATTGTTTCCAGCCAAGACGATTTGTTTCAAAGCTTGCCAGAGATAAAAATAATGTTTTTTCTGTAACCAGCAACATTGTATTCGATAAACATATTTTAGTTCTCTTTTAGCTAAAGTAGGCAAAAGTAGGGTTATGCTTTCGATAAGACCAGTATTGCATTATAAATAACGGGGTAGGCTTATCGTTGGAAACCCTGTACAACATGGACGCACTACTTCGAATTCTGCCTACCCTTACTGGGTACAGGCGTGTGATTAATTTCAATTAGTTCGTTTACGTAGGAGTTAAATCTTATTGATTGTAACTTGCTGAAAAATAAAAGTGACCGGACATCTTAGTTTGTCGATGGTCGCCACAGACATCTATGGTGATCGCGGATTTTGTTTGGACTGCACTGGTTCGATCCCCAGGTCGGCAAAGTGATATTGGATCTGTTCATATCAGCCCGGAGTCTGAACGTGCCCGATATGGCGATGGCTCGCCCCCTATCACATCTGGGACGGAACTAAGCTCGGCGAAATGTGGGTGTTCTACTTCGCTAGTGCGCCTCTGCCTACAGGCGTGATACAGGCGTGAGCTTATGTTATGTTATGCACTGGGCTTACCATGTTGTGCAGTCACTTCGCCGTACTCGGTTAAAAAAATCATTACATTTACATCTGTAGAACTGTAATGTTTTTCTGCCAAGTTAATTCATTTCCTAAAGACTGTTTTTGTGTTCAGTTTACTTCATTCATTGTTCTCGCTCTTCCTTCATTTGCATAGTACTTCGGTTGAACGGTTCACTAGTCGTTTCCAGTATTTCCCCGTCATCGGCCATCGGCCTGAGATTTGTAAGATCCGGGTGACGGCATCATGGTTGTAACCGTGACGTCAAATAGTGAAGAACCTTGTAAATACAACCACAGGTTTTAAAATGCATTATGTGCTTTAACGCATCTTTCTTTCTCCACAGTTTTTAGATGCAATGATGCGTGAACACATCGTTTTTTTTTCAACCTGCCTTTATCTCTTATGGGGTCGCGTCTGCCGTTGGATTTTATAACCGGCTACTGTCTGACGACAACACTTTCTGAATGTTCCAGGAGCAAATTAAATTAGAAATATCCTCTGTCCAGGTCCTCTATTCTCTGTCTATCCTCGAACCCAGTACCTTTCGGTCCACAGCCCGTAATCCGTATACGCATTACGCTGCCAAGACAAAAAAGGCAACTATAAAAAATTATATTTTTTATAACGTAGTACCTACTATTAGCTATTTTGCGTTATCAATACAAGGTCTATCTACAGGTTTTTTACGGCTTGGGTTTTCCATCACAAAAACAACTGACGTTCGGTAAATCATAAATCATTACCATTCTTGATCATTAGATACTAATATTGTCCTAATATTACTATTGTCCTGAGTGTAAAAATTTCGTTTGTCCATACATACAGCTATTTTACTCCAAAACTTTGGAAAACAATCATCATCATCATCATCAGCCATAGAACGTCCACTGCTGAACATAGGCCTCCCCCAAAGATTTCCAGATCGACCTGTCGGAAGTGGCCTGTACCAGCGACAAAAACAAAAAAAAAACAATTGCAACCACATTATTTAAATAATATCGATGTGTAAGATGTATTCTATGAAACAAAAACAGAAATGAGGAAAGATACATTCGTGGTATAGAGTTGTGCTGTAGGCAATATATGGACGGCCAGCTAGTTTGATACTGTATTTCAGAAAATTCACTTGAAGTGTTCGTTACGTGCCCCTTCCATTCATAATTCCTATTCCCTGGACCTTGGCAAATCTTACTCATCGCATGATATATAACAAATGCCACTAGATCTTTTTGATTGTAACTATCTTACATTAAAAAATAAATATCCTCTCAAACTGTTACTCCCCAGTGTCCTAAACACTCTTTCCTTCTTCATCACCAAATCGTGATTGAGACCATTCCAATGAGTCCAAACTCGATACCTCTGCTGTAAAATGTTGAGAACTTAGAACCGGATCCGATAAGAGCTGATGATCTTCAAAAAGCTGAACAGATTTGTAAGATCAAGTGATGAAGTTGCATTACAAACAAATAAAAACAAAATCTGTTCATCCGTTTCGAAGCTACCCATGACACACAGATAGATGTTATTACACCCCTCTTTTTGCATCGGTGATTTAAAATTGACCCAGAAGATTCCTGATGTTTACTTTGAAATATCTAATTCTGTATTTTATTGCTGATATGTATTTTTTTACAGCGAATTTACTAGCAGCATACTTAGTGGATAAAATAGGGAGGAAGTACTGCATCATACTATCCTCTGTACCGAAGATCGTGGTGGGTCTTCTGTTCACATTCGCCACTGAGGTGTGGGTGCTGATGGTCGCTCGGGCTTTGCTCGGAGTGTCAGATGCCTTCGTCTTCACTGTGGTACCTATATATGCTTCAGAAATTGCTAGTGTGAGTATATTTGTAGAATCTCATATACCATAATAGAACTTAGTGCTTCTCCTTTGCTGGCAGTGGCTTTGCTGTGCCTTTGGCATTGCCAGTTTTCATGCGTCACTAACACTAACCATTAAAGGGTTTGGGTATTGATTCTGTAAAACGAAATCTGCAGTTTCAGACTTATAGACGTGTTATAGGCTTCTTTTTCTTTATTTCTGTACAATATCGGTAGAGCGATGCTTTCGGAGAAACTAGAAGTACTGGAGAAGTTTTATAGCATAGACACCCTGGAACGAGTTACCAAAACTCATAACGTAAATTACATACTAGGAGACTGGCGAGTTGATTACTCGTTTGTACTCAAAAGCAAAGAAAAAATGTCAAATTGGTTACAACTAATATTTGGATTCTATTATAAATACACAGATATTGTAATAGTCCACCGAAAAGCTGATTCGCCAAAGCATAATATTGATACAAGTTATTAAAACAGTGTTGATGTAACAAATTAGATGATAGCTGTGGAGCTATTGGTATTTCCAAAAGACGCATCATTTTCAAACATTATCTTTGTCCACGGTTGAGCAACCGACCGTGAACAATTTTGAATATTTGTTCGTGGTATGTGCTGCGATTATGCGATATAATGACTGGTCTCGTAAGTAGTAATTGTAACATCAGTGTTTTGACGATTGTAGTTGTCTCACTTTTTGAAAATGATGGTTTTGATCAAATACATTTATTTTAGTTTATTGTAGTCGTTTCTTGGTGTAATGGCATCATATATAGGTAATCCTTGGTCGAGCAAAGCCAGTTCTCTAACTCGATTTCGAACATCAGACAAGAAACTAGGACAAGGTTTTTGGGTTATTTCCTTATCACATTGTAGAACTAAGTTACTCTTCTATTTCAGAAAGAAATCCGAGGAGCGCTGGGTACAATATTCCAGATACTTTGCTCCCTGGGTGTTGTGATCATGTTATGTATGGGTCCATTCATATCGTACATACATTTGAACGTAGTGTTTACGGTGTTTACCATCGTGGCTACTGTGCCTCTTGTGTTTCTACCTGACAGCCCCTACTTCTTATATTCTAAAGGTATTTATGGTATTCTAATAAATAATTAGTGAGCTTCCTCCCGAATCCTGAATTACCACTTCAGATTATTATAGTCATTTGAGAATTGAGAGTTATTTTGATATCTGATTTAGGTAGTTGTCAAAATTCTATGATGCTCAGTAAATAGATAACTGTTATAGTTGAGTGGTGTATCAGTATTTGGAACTTTATTAAATTGTTTAGAAGTGTTAGAGAAATGATTTCAATTTGTTATTTACTAGATTTTATCGTGGCTCTGAGATCCGGCCGTGGTCTTTCCCTTCATAACGATTTATGGGATAAAAAGTAGCCCATGTGACTGCGGATTATAAGCGAAAAATCAAAACCTAAAAATATTGTGTTAATCCTTTGCTGCATAAAAAAGGAGACGTAGATTATAGATAAGGAAAACCACGCGATAAATTATAACACGTCGAGGAAATGTAGGCAATTTTAGACTGGTAGTAAAACACACGTCCATGATGAGTTCTGGAGTTATAGGCTATGACGAAAGTGACGCCGACGGTCATCGAACACTTAATTTCATTCGTAGATATAACATATATATTGTCCAGCCGACCGAAGAAAGTCCGTGTTCACATACAATGTAAAGATGTTTTTTAAAGAGTAGTTAGATAACTGCCAGACGATGTAGGTCTCCTGGGGGTAAAAGATCTCCGTCACTCATGGAGACCTACATTATCATAAGAATCATGGAGAGGGGATGGCGAATTTGGATCACTGGGAATCTTACTCACGAAACGAAACACAGCTATGATGATGCTGTCATGCCATGTCGGGTGCATTTCGTCGTAATTTTAATTATATCCTTGATGAACATCATTGTTATGGTTGCCATATTCTAAATATAAAATGTCTCCCGCCATAAAATCCTTTTCCTGGCATAAAAAGCCTGTCACTCAGGGATAGTATAGTTTTCTAATAGTAAAAGAATTTTCAAAATCAATTCAGTAGTTCCAGAGATTAGTGTGTTCAATGAAACATTTTTTAATAGTACTAAATATTACGTGAGATAATAAAATATTAATAAATATTAAACTATTTACAGGTAAGAAAAAAGAAGCATTTGACGTTCTCAAAACTTTAAGAGGCTCAGAAACTTTAGCCAACGAAGAGCTAAAAGAATACGCACTACTAGACAAAGTGGATGTGAAAATAACAGATCTGTTTCGAAACAGGATATTCTTGAAATCATTTGGGATAGTATTATTTATTGGCATATGGATGCAGTTCATAGGCTTCAATTCCATATCATTCTATTTGCAATCGATATTGGAGTCTACAAAGACGAGTGTAAAGCCGGAGGTGGCTTCGGTGATCATTGGGATCATACAGTTGGTAGCGAGCGTTTGTACAACCCTGGTGACTGATAGATTTGGCAGGAAGCCTATCCTGTCGAGTACTTTGATGGCTATGACAATTGGAATGGTAAGTAACACTAGCCTCGCATCGTCGTGGTATGGCGCGAGTCTCCTAAATAAATAGATACCAAATTTTAAAATTTCTAAAGCATTCCAAAATTGTATATAATTAATTTCGAAAATGCATTAGTAGCCATATTTAATTGACTGGACATAGTAAGTACAGACTTACTTCACTTATATGAGCGGTTAGGTTAGGTATGTCGTCAAAATTGTATTCTTCTTAATAGTATCTGATGCGGCTGATACCTCGGCGTGCAAATCTCTGATTACAAAAACAATCCTAAGACTTTTTTTACAGCAAATTATATCAAGGAAACGTATGATGCGTCAAAATAGTCGTTTATTTATTCGTGTTTTATCGCTCTGCCATCTACACACTCTAGGAATACTTGGAAATACATTGTTGTTTTTTATGCATATTGAAACATAGTTTTTATCATGAGTAACTTGTCATTAAGAGTTATTAAAGTGATTTATTTGAAAACATCAACAGTACCTATATCCGTATGAACAGACAAAACATGATTGCTCAGTTACATAACCTTTTATTTATTTTTGACTGATCGAAGTTTTTCTTTTATTTCAGGTGGGTCTGGGCCTGTTTTTCAAATTGAAAGACGCCGGACCTATTAGTGGTGCTATGAACTTCTTGCCTATAGCCTCTTTGATTCTAGTCGTTTTTGGATATAGCGCAGGTATTTATTTTATATCCATACACGAGAACAATACTTATATACACATATACGACTACAATACTTAATATTAACTACAATAATATTTGGTGCTCTGCAATATCACTATTCACTATATAATGTTTTGAATTTATCATAATACTGCATAAAGTCTATAACCTTGAAGCATGCTTTGGGGTGTTTTTAGTATCGAGTATTGTACTGCTGTTGCTTTGCCTTGCTCTTTCTCTTCCACTCCTAAGAAGGTCGTCACAACTAAATTCAAAAGCATATTTTTCTCCCCATTATTTTCTGTTACTTACCTCTCACTTATAGCACGCAACATCTCAAAGTTTTTCACATAGTCCTTCTAATTTTCTCTTCGCTGATCACTACTCTTCTATCCATTTAAAATATGGGATTAAATTTTACCATTGAGTTATCACTAAATATACTACTACTGAATTCTTTTGTAAAATATAATTTCCTTACAGGTGTCGGTTCTCTAGTATGGGTCTTGACAGCAGAACTGTTCGAAGACTCGGCTCGCGGCATTGGCATTTGTCTCTCAAGCGTCATATCCTACATCTCTTTATTCCTCATCACGAAGTACTTTGAGCAGATGGTCACCGCCATTGGCCCTGCCGAAACCTACTGGGCTTTCAGTGTCAACAGTGTGATCTTCACCCTGTTCATTCTGTTCTGTATTCCTGAGACGAAAGGGAAAAGTTTCTCTGAGATCCAAGTCGCTTTGGGTGCTAAAGATAGAAACTCAGACGAGAGGACTAAATGCTGAACTTATAAGACTGAAGATGGTATTTCAATGTAGTATGATGGTATTTCTTGGGTTTTAGGAGTTGAAAATGTGTTTGTTGTAGAAGTACTTCCCGTTGAAAATGTGTAGATGTATGAAAAGGATTTTTAGGTAGAAAATGTGAGAAAGAAAAATAATATTTTTGAAAGTATTGATGTTGCGTTCTAATTAATAAATATGGTTTCTTAGATCAGTGGAATTAGAATTTAGAAATACTAGAATTTAGATGTTTATTGTTGAATCTCCATTATAAACTGTGATATTGGGTTCTTTAATTTAAATTAGGGACTCTCGTAAAACATTGCGATACAATTAGTTTTTGCGGACGTTGATGATCGATTTTGCTGTTTTTTTTTTATCAACTACTGACGCGGTGAGATGATTTATTGGGTCATTAGTAAAGGTATAGAATACAGGGTTTTCCGATCATTGTTACATCAGACCTCTTTGAATTTATTGTTGTGGAAATGAATCTTAAACCATATAGAATGAATAAGTAGGTGCATGAATGAGCTTGTGTATCGGATTTAGTTATAAGAATCGTTTTTCGAAATGTACGTCACTTGGCGAACCTGTACATGCGTTGGAGTCTGGAGACTTTACTAGAAAGACTAATCCTAATAGCTAAACTAGTATTGCTTCCATATTTTGTCTTTGTCCTTTTGCATCTCACAGTGTATTTAAAAAGGCCTTTAGGAATGTAGGTAGGTACTGATAGATAGCATGAGATTGTAAAATTAAATCGAAGTTTCCGGACCTTGAATGTGAAAGTCGTAAATAATCAAAATACAGCTGCATTATCATTTTAATAACCACGATTTTTTAAATATTTTATTTTAGCAAAGCGAAAACAGATCACGAAATGAATGTAAAACCTAAAGTATTTATGTGCCATAATTTATTATTACAAATATTTGATAAATTTGTTGAATCACTATGTACATAATAAAATAGCCCTGTGAACTTTTTTTATTTACAGTAGGTACCTAAAATAAAAGTTCCTAAATCTGGATATTCCAATTCTGAATTGGAAAACCTTTATAATTATGTGATTTAAATATATGCGTGGGTATGACTGTTTATTAATTTAGGTAAATTTTATTGATGTGTTAAATCGTAACTTTAATAAATGAAATTTATTTTATTACGTTTGTTGTTTTCTGTTTAATTGTTGTTGTAACGCCCGAATGGTCAAACGCTACTTAACTTTAACGGCCTCTTACAATTATAAGGCTGCCTTAAACGACATAAAGCGACCTTAAGTGTATGAGAATTCTGCGGTAAGTATTAACACTTTCATTGTTTAAGTATCTTCGTACATGTTTAATTGGATTTTCTACCGACTTCAGAAGAAGGAAGTAATTAATTCGTCTGTTTTTTATGTATTTAGTACCTATGTTAGTTTTAGTGGGTATAGCAACGATAGCTCAGTTGAATGTCGGAGGTTCGAGACCAACACCAAAAAAGACCACACCTCTGACTTTTCTATATGTGTTTTCATTGTGAATTATCGCTTGATATAACGATGAATGAAAAAATCGTGACGAAACCTACCATACCCGAGAATTTCTCCACAAGAATTTCGAAGGTACGTGAAGTCTACCAACCCGCATTAGGTCAGTGTGGTAGACTAAGGCCTAACCCCTCTCGTTAGTAGAGGAGGCCCGTATCCAGCAGTGGGGGAGAGTAATATTATATGGCTGGTATTATAATTAGTAAGCAGCGATAGCTCAGTTGGGAATGGTACGGACTGACGAGACAAGTGTCGGAGGTTCGAGACCAACCCCAAAATGGAGCATACACCTCTGACTTTTCTATGTTAAGTGTATTTTCATTGTGAAATATCGCTTGCTATAACGGTGAAGGAAAACATCGTGAGGAAACCTGCATACCTGAGAATTTCTTCACAAGAATTTCGAAGGTATGTGAAGTCTACCAACCCGCATTAGGCCAGCGTGGTAGAATAAGGCCTAACCCCTCTCGTTAGTAGAGGAGGCCCGTATCCAGCAGTGGGGGAGAGTAATATTATATGGCTGGTATTATAATTATTACTTATGTTATGCGATATCTCCGCCAGTTGTGGACCCATATAATTTTGGTCATGATCGGATAAGTTTTGAAGTTGGTCGATTACATTTTAATATAGCATACGCTCTCTTATGTTTCATGCGATAAGGAGGATAAGGAATTGAGGAGAGCCAAATACTTCTCCCATTTCCAATCTACATTCCTTTTCCTTTAGGTTCTTAATATCTTTTCTAAACTGTTCCGACCTACGTAATCTTTTCTTTTACGTCTTTAATATAGAAAAGTTGGTATAAAAATAAATAAAGACACTGTTATGATACCTTTATTCAATATAAAACATCTAGATTTCTTCATCATAGCCTTATTTGCCATCATCGATGGTCATGATCATGCTCTCAGGTTCGTAGGTATGGTCGATGACACGGGTGCTGATAATGTTCTTGTATACGAAGGCGGATTTGCGAGGTGTCCTCGTGCGAGCTGGGTCGTTGAAGTCGACTTCGTATAAGCCGAAGCGTTCTCTGGAATAATAGTATTAGATTAATTAATTTAACCTAAAGTTAAAATATTAATAACAATAGAATAAGCACAAGAAGATTTAATAACAGATTCTCACGAATAGATCTATATCTATACAATTTGGATGTGAGCATAATGTATGCATATGTATGCACAACGAAATATTCTACCATAAAAAGAAAATAATCATAATATGTGTGCATACCAGCAATTGGTCTAGGTACCTAGACACCTAGTCTAACAGAAAAAGTCTGGGCTCAGTCGTTGCCTTGCTGTGTTAGGCTGAGATCTATAGAGCGAACTTCAACTAAGTCTAAGTCAAAGAAACTTATTTATATCTACCCCGAACTACTTCATAAAATCAACTTTAATTTCCTTTCTAAACCGACTCGATTCAATGCTCCGTTGAATAGGCATACCTGTAGTGACGACAAACTATCGACAAAACTCGTTTTTGTGGCGATCAAGGGACAGTCTGACCCGTGACCACGAAGGCTGCAAAGCTTTCGAAACGTCGGGCATAAAAATTAAAACCAAATCGTGATATAATCCGTAAAAATAGTTTAATTTCAATAAATCGCTTATGACTTACGTGTATCCTGCCAACCACTCGAAATTGTCCAACAAGCTCCAAGCCATATAACCTTTGAGGTTGACTCCAGCGTCCAAAGTGTCCAGAACGCTCTCCAAGGCAGCCCTGTAGTATCTTATCCTGCCGTCATCAATCAACCCACTGCCAGGGGGATCGGACCAGCCGTTCTCAGTGATGTACATCTTTACGCCGTTGTATTTCTTGTGGAGATGAGTGAGAGCGTTGTAGATGCTGTCTGGTGTTAACTGAAATGTATTTTAGATACGTACTATACAATCGGACGAAAATATAAAATTGACTTTGTTGCCGAACTTATTGATATAAATTAACTTACTCTTAGCCAAGGCGATGCAGCTACAGGCCAATCTGGAGACACGTACGATCCAACATCAATATCACTGTACAATGACGGCTTGGGATACTCCGTCTTATATTCATCAGAGGCGCTAACAAGAACGCCAGTATAGTGGTTAATGCCTAAGAAATCAGCCGCACCTCTGAGCAACTTAATCTCATCGTCGGTAAGTGATGGTAGACGAGACCACGGATAGTTCTCTTTGGCGCTGTTTTCTGCTATTCTATCGGAAATTTCTTTTGGAAAACCTCCCTCTTCGGAAAATATGGGTTCAGCGTACAGTCCCCACTGAAACAGATGCTTGTTACCCTCAGTTCAGAATATAGATGGACCTTGATACAATGGAGTGTCCAACTTTCGATGTTAAAGTTTAACGTTTTGACTTTAAACGAATATTAAACTTTAAAAAAATATAAGCGTCCCTTTCTAAGCTCCGGTGAGGGGCACAAATACACAGATTTTTTGCTTTGATTATCTTACCCACTTTATCTCGGCTTACCCTAAAACATAACTCGAAACCTATAAGAAAATTCAGGCTATTGCCATGGCCAAAAAGTTGTTATCGTTAAGTAAGGGTTTAAAAAGGTATGAGCACTTGTGTTCCAGTTGTTTCCACAAGTGGTGGTAATCTAAAACGGTGTCATATCATTCAAAAGTAATCCTACTGCACATGAAATCGAGTGGTTGGATGATAGATATGTAGTTGTCAATCAGATTATCTTAGATATCTTTGCTGAATTTGGGTATTGATGATTTTGTTTAGTAAACTAAAATATTTTACAAAGGCTTTCATATAACGAGCGCATCACCTGATAATAGGTGAAAGCTATACTTAGTGAAAGAACATAGGCATCTAGAAATTTAACTACATGATAAAAACAGTATGACTATTGGTTCCTTCATATAGACTTTCTACCTGAAAGTAGTTATACCATAGAGAGGTTGACTTCAGGCAGACAGCCGATAGTAAAATCTAAGCCAAATTCTCACGACTCACATTGGAGTGGGATAAGGGTAGGTTAAGAAAAGGAACGTAGTCATACCCCACTCGAGCCAGCCCATTATGGTGTATCCAAATCAGAGGAAACTGTGGCTGTTCAACGTGACTATAAACTTACATCAGCTTGGCGTCTGAGTTCAGCTGCAAATTGATCCTCTTCAGAATCAGTGAGAGGTCCGAACCAGTTGACACTGATGGTGATGCCGCACTCGCCACCCTGCTGCGCTTTGAATTCGTTGTTATACAAGTGGTAGGCCTTAGCATGACCGATCAAGAGATGTTTAGCGCAAAGATAAGTCCCAACAGCAGTATCGTTAAGTAAGGGGGCCTTGTTGTCACCGCCATAGCCCTCGTAACAGATCTCTCGGGGCTCGTTGAACGTAATAAAGTGCTTCACTCTATCACCTAAGTTCTCGTACACCACCCTCGAGTAGTCCTCAAACCAGTCGCTGAAGAGGGGATTTGTGAACCCGCCCAGCTCTTGCAGCCTTTGAGGCAGGTCCCAGTGGTACAGCGTCACCATGGGTATGATGTTGTACTTCAGCATCTCGTCAATGAGGTTGTTATAGAAAGCGATGCCAGCGGGGTTGACTTCATTGGCTAAGCCTGTAGGAAGGATTCTTGCCCAAGACAAAGAGAAGCGGTATGCGGTTAGGCCCAGCTCGCGCATCATTTCCACGTCGCGTTTGTAGTTATGGTACGAGTCACCGGTGATGTCTCCATTGGTCTGGTCCATGATTACTGTCGGGTTGTTATGGGTCATATGATCCCAAATGTTTTCGCCTTTGCCTAAGAAGTAAAAGACTTTCTGAATGACCTTGTGATTTAATTTTTTAATTTGGAGTTTGCACAACCTTTATTACCCAGGGCTTACGTTACACCTTATATAATTAGATAAATTAATTCATATATCTTATAGCTTCCTGAGCTGTAGTATCTAAATAAATTTTATAAGAGTATGTTTACCATCCTCATTCCAAGCTCCTTCTATTTGGTAAGATGCTGTGGCGCAACCGAAGAGGAAGTCGTCAGGGAACCGCCTCTCGTTCTTCACCAGAGCTGCGTGGCAGCACGCCACCACCAAACTGTAAAGATACATAAACCAGGGTCTCGCCATCAGCTGTATTTACCCTTGAGAATTTTATAGATAAAGGTCGATTTATACCGGCAACCACGGTATGTGGCTTAGGCAGTTGTTGCCAATCTTGATAGATACAAAAAAACATAAGCTTTACTTCCTAGTGTTACCAAACGCTTGGTTTTTATCTAGGGCCCCAGATATAATATAATTTCATACTTAGTAAGGATTAGTTATGTTCTATAATTCTATTAGAGGATCCACTGTAGAGGTAGAATTCACTTGCATGATGTTTTGTTTTGATTTAATTATATTATAACTGTAACATGCAAAGATGTTTTAAACTTCTGAGTTAGCCACAACTTCGTGGCAATGATATAGTGATTGGCGAACGTAGATCAAAGGCAGGTTCACTAACAGTAGGTACTAGAATATTAAACTTACCCTAAAACAACTGCAACCTTCATGTTGGTAGGACAAACAGTCGACTGACGTGCATCGCTTAAATACGTGCGTATATCTCCAAGTGTTATCACTACCGCAGGAGATCTGCACCACTTCAGATTTATCTTTCCCTAGTTGACCTTTGAGTCGTGGATACTTGTCGCCAACTGACATTTTAAAGCTCCTAATCATCCACAGCCTGAAGGATCTTATTACATAACATAAGCTCACGCCTGTATCCCAGGAGGGATAGGCAGAGGCGCATTAGCGAACTAGAACATCCACATTTCCCCGAGCTTAGTTCCGTCTGTGATAGGGGGTGAGCCTATCATCATATCGGGCAGAAATTCCAGACTCCGGGCTGATATGGAAAAATCCAGTATCACTTTGCCCGAACCCGAGACCTCGGGACAGTAGTAGTACTGAAATACAACCAAGCCACCGAGGCAATCTTATTGTTTGTAATAATCACCATTTATGCTACCTACCAGTGTCGAAAGTTGACAGTTTCCAAATGAAAAGGCAGTGCTTTCGTACCTTTTATTATACATATATATATCACGCCTGTGTGTATCCACGAAGGGGTAGGCTGAGACGGTCTAGAACACCATCATTTTGCCGAGCTCATTTCAGTCCCAGATATGATACGAGTTCTGGATACGAGCCTTTTGTCGTATTGGGCATAAATTCTAGACTTCGAGTTGACAATGAGTAGAAAAAAATCCTGAAAATCTCAATATCATGTTACTCCACCTGGTTCGAACTTGAGACCTTGCGTCAGAAGTAGATGTACCGCGCAGGCAATACAACTACGCCAAAAGTGTTTATCTCGCTAATAACATCGTCAGTCTAGACTTTAGTGGTCTGGAGATCGGCTAGCATGAGAATAACAACCGTTACATAATGTTGATATGTATATCTGATACCATATCAATGCGTAACTTTGTTTACGATGACAAATCTAAGATTAACTCTGTCGGTCACAATATTGTTAGATATGTGTTATAGGTATGTTATGATTGATCAAGGATAAACAACGGTAATGACTAGTACGAAAGTTAATATAATAATGTAAATTATAAAAATAATGCCAAATATAATAGGATACGGAAGTAAAAATACATTACTCTCGGGCAATCGGAAGAAAATCACAATTTTGATGAGTGTAGTTGTGTAGTTAGTGCGATTGATTTTGTTATATGGTTAAATAACATACCTACCTAACTCTAAACCTTGCAAGCCGTGGAGCCGTTTTTTAAAAAGAAGAATATGGAGATACCTCTCAATTTTCAACCCGAGGGAAAACGGATGGCTATTGGCTATGCCATACTTGTCGGCTTTCCGTCCCAGTGTAGGTTAGGTCGGAGCTCTAACGGACTAACCATTAACTTAAATTGGCTGTTGACATTATATGCCACTCTAATGCTATGGATTGTTGCTGGAAACATCCATATCCGGCAATATCCGGCAATCTAATGGGCAATAGTGCATACACACCAAAGTCGCCGACCCGACGGCTTAACTTTTATCGGCGGGATTAGGTTAGGATAAATAAGCCGATCCGCGGCGCTCAACAGCGTGCGACCCTGGTTAACAACAGACTTTGTACATTCTTTTGTTTTTAGTCGACGAATACGTGAGGTGATTACCTAAAAAACGTTGATTTACGTGTAAATGAAAATACAAGTAAAATCAATATGTAGTTGGTAAATTAATTTAAAACTTCCATCCAAAGAATTTAAACGCCTTCCATCTTTCTAAAAAGTCCCAAGTGTTCTGATTCCTTAGTCACACGGTCGGTGTCAAATATGACACTGTCATTCGCAAACTTCATTCGGAAAATTCAAAATTAGCGCGCGAAATTCTTTTACCTGTCTATCGCGATGGTTTTGATGTCAGGTATAAAAACTTAATTAATAAAAGATAATGTATCGCGTAATACATTGTAACATTATATTATGTGATAACGTGCGGTTGTAACTGACGTGTGCAAGTGCTGAAAACCTGAGAAAATTGTGGAAGTGTATGAAGAATGAAAGTGCTTCTATTTTTTATTCTAAGGTAAGGTTATACGAAAGTTACGCAGTCAGAATTCCCCAATGATAGGGTAATAAGAAAGTGATATTACATCTTTATTTCTTAATTAAAATCTTGCAAATTATTTGAAGTGAGGTTACTAAATCCTAACTTTAGTTCTAGGTTCTAACGATACTTGTCTCTTAAATGTGCGTAGTTCTAGACAACTGAAACCTTGAGATATTATTAAAAAATAATTATTTAAAAATATAACAAAAATTAGGTAAGAACCTATCAAAAAACAAAGGTCATCTTGATAGTGACAATGTACCTAATATCCCTTATTAATTTTTGGTCCATTTAATTTAATTTTTAATTGAAATTATAGTATAAATATTTCCTATTACTACACTATACCTGATGGTAAACGGATGCACTCCAAAAAACCAGATCTGTTGACAAACAATGGGTTTACCTATCCCTAATCACCAGAATTGTGCCAGTCTATTGATGTTTCCCCACACTTTTAAGACAAATTGATGACTGATGCAGACTCAAGGATATACCCCCATTCCCATCCCCACTGACCATCAAGTCACGTCATAAGCTCCTCAAGAGAACAGGGGGTTACCACCACCTCTTATAGCAATATTATTACAATCTTGCTTGTTCCGATTCCTGTACAAAAAAAACTTGGTAAGATTATAATAATATTGCTATAAGAGGTGGTGGTAACCCCCCAGGATATATATTGGCTGGCTTCACACAAGGAATATGGGTCACTATGCCAGGTTTTAATACCATGTGTATTGTGGTTGCCTCCCGAGGGGATACAATACTTTTTGTTTATAACAGAGACTGCCTCGGTGGCTTGGTGGTATTTCGGTACGACTATGGTTCTGAGGTCTCGGGTTCAATCCCTGGGTCGGGCAAAGTGATATTGGATTTTTCCATATCAGCCTGGAGTCTGGAATTTGTGCCCGATATGGCGATAGGCTCGCCCCCTATCACATCTGGGAAGAAACTAAGCTCGGCGAAATGTGGGTGTTCTAGTTCGCTAGTCCGCCTCTGTCTACCCCTTGGGGGATACAGGCGTGAGCTTATGTATGTATGTATGTAACAGAGACTGGCAAACAAGCAGATGGGTCACCTGATGGTGAGAGATATCCACTGCCCATAGACACCTAAGACACCAAAAGTATCATGGGTGTGTTGCCAATCTAAAAGAAGGGAATGGAAGGAGAGGGGAAAGGGATTGGGAAAGGGAGTGGGGAAAGGGATTGGGAAAGGGAGGGGGAGACATGGGCCACGGGAGACCTCACTCACCGAACAAAACGACAGCAAGCTGTTACTTTACATATGTTGGTTTTCTGTGAGACAGTGGTATCAAATTGGTCAAGCCAGCCCATTTGTGCTGTAAACGTTATTGTCTACAGAGTGGCTCTACCACTCAAAATAGCAAAATGACAGTTAAAAATACATATTTAGCACATTTTACATTATAACTAGCTTAATTAAAGTAAAATTAGTTTTGATGTAAATCAAATATCTTTATCATATTGCCCCTTACTTATAAAAATATTTGAGCGCTGCTTATCTTTATACCATAGGTTGTCCCTTTCATTTTTAAACAATGTAACGCAAGGAAAAAAGTGACAGGTTATTTTTAACCATTTGCTCAGCTAAAAATGCTGTTTTCAGTAAGGCCCATTGTTTACATGTGTATGAATAATAATGTCAGCTGTGTAGATTTAACAACCGACTTATAGAGATTTATTCAACAAATTCTTCCTAATTCCTTATTAACATATGATGATATTGCATTAAAAATGAGGAAATAATACACTATCAGTTAAATAAAAAGATAAAGTATGTGTGTTTCATGTATAATTACTTTCTTTTTGCCTGGCGTTATCCTGGCCTTCTGCCAGGGTCCGCCTTCCTACTTAAACACTTCCACTAGGCCCCATGTGCAATCTGTAATATTATTGTCCTGTACCAAATTCAAGTAAAAAAACTTTTATTGTATTTCAATAGTTTTTTTTACAACTTTACAACAACTGACTGCCTCATTGGCGTGGTGGTATTTCGGTACGACTACGGTTCTGAGGTCTCGGGTTTGATCCCCGGGTCGGGCAAAGTGATATTGGATTTTTCCATATCAGCCCGGAGTCTGGAATTTGTGCCCGATATGGCGATAGGCTCGCCCCCTATCACATCTGGGACGGAACTAAGCTCGGCGAAATGTGGGTGTTCTAGTTCGTTAGTGCGCCTCTGCCTACCTCTTCGGGGATACATGCGTGAGCTTATGTTATGTGTGTTATGTTTTTTACAACTGTGCTGTACCTCATTCGAACTTTTATTCCCCTCTGTACATTTTTTTTTAAACAACTCGAAAAATTTTTAATATTTTCAGTTTTTATTTGTTTATTACAGTATTCTCTCGGCATCAGTAGGATGGCAGGATTTAAAAGTGCGTAAATTCCCCGAAAACTTTATGTTTGGAGTGGCATCATCTGCATATCAAGTTGAAGGTGCTTGGGATGAAGATGGTAAGAATGTTTAATGGTTTAGTGTTTATACCTAGTCTTGGATTTGAGTCCCAAGTTGGGCATTTAAGTATGAAAGTGTAGACTGTATGTATGGACAATGTTGCATTATGCCATTGTTCATTGCCTCGGTACCATAGAGGTATTGCGATCGCGATATGATTATCGTTCTGAGGTCTCAGGTTCGATTCCCGGGTTGGGCAAAGTAATATTGGATATATCAGTATCAACCCGGAGTCTGATATTTGTGTCCAATATGGCGATAAGCTCACCTTCTACATCTGGGACAGAAGTAAGCTTGGCGAAATGCGGTTGTTCTAGTTCGCGAGTTCACCTCTGCCTACTTTTCGGGGATACAGGCGTGAGCTTATGAATTGTAAAACTTGCAGGTAAATCTGAGAGCATATGGGACCGTTACTTGCACGAGCATCCTGAGGTGGTGGCTGATGGCACCAATGGAGACGTAGCATCCGACTCCTACCATCAGTACAAGCGGGATGTGGAGATGCTGCGGGAGCTTGGTGTGGACTTCTACAGGTTCTCCATCGCTTGGACCAGGGTTCTGCCTACTGGTATGATTACATTAAATTATTAACTCGTCGGAGGCGGCACATATATATGTTACATAAGCGTATGGGCCACCGGAGGCCGAGCCGCCCGTGACTATCTACTCCACTTATAAAATATAGCCAACAATTTTGTTGCTTTGGTCTAGTGGCTAGTATATGTGCTATAGACCAGTAAGTCCTGGGTTTGATTCCCAAGTCGGGTAGGGTGGTTTTCTAAAATGATTTGGTGGAGACCGGATCCCCAAAGGTAGACGGAACCGGTCGTAATAATTATGGCAAATCCTTTCAGGAACCATCCATCTGGGTATACCGCGATGTCCATTTCTACTGCCAAGCATTATTTTTGCACTCAAAGTTCCGGTTTGGACATTATAGCCAGTGTAATTACAATGGCAACTAATATCGGCGAAATGTTGGTATTCTAGTTCGCTACCGCGCCTCTGCCTACCCTTTCGGGATACAGGCGTGTGCTTATGTAATTTTAAATCACACATAATATACCCATAACTCCTAATTGTACACTGGATTCTTATGTTAGTGGATGAAAACGTATTTTGAATTACAGGATTCGACAACGACATAAACGAGGCAGGCTTAAAATACTACGAGAACTTAATTGACGAACTCTTAAAATACGACATACAGCCAATGGTGACGCTCTACCATTTCGATTTGCCCCAACGTTTGCAAGACTTGGGCGGTTGGGCCAACCCTAGAATAGTTGAATGGTTCATGGACTACGCCAAGGTGGTGTTTGACAAACTTGGATCCAAAGTCAAATATTGGATCACGATTAACCAACCCAACTCGATATGTATTGAGGGGTATGGTGGGTCCTTAATGGCGCCGGCGATCGATTCCAAAGGCGTTGGTGATTATTTGTGCGTTAAAAATGTTTTGTTGGCCCACGCAAGGGTCTACAGGCTTTATGAAAGGCAATACAAGAGTAAACACAAAGGTAAGATAAAAATTGGTTAATTTGTATGTATTATAGGGTAGGTGACACCATTATTTACTTATAGGTAATTTATTTTGAAAGTAAATAAATCTACTGCTAAATTTAAATGATCTGATGCTTTACAGATAAAATGCCTGTAAATTATTTTTCAAATGACAAAAAAGGATACATTCACACACAGCGTGACGTCATGCCTTGTATCTTAGTATTAAAATGTGAGCGTAAGAAAGAGATTGCACGATTCCACGGAATTGCTTCAGCCATATAATTTTTATAAAATAATTTATAAAATTAATCAGGGAACTAATCCATCCAGGCATTCTTTCTTGATAGAATATCAATTCTTAATAATAAATTTGTCAAATATCCATCGGACACATAAGATATGACTATAAGTTGAAAGTTCCCTATACAAGTATACCTGTATATGTATATGTTATAACATAAAATGTCCATTCCAGGTTCAGTAGGAATAGCATTAGCTGTGAACTGGATAGATCCGTTAACTAACTCTACAGAGCATAAAGAGGCGGCTGCAATAGCTAGAGAATTCACTGTGAGTACAATTTTAATAGGATAGACCATTTTCAATAATATTCTTCTTTTTTTAAAAAAATCTCTTAAATACAAACGATCTTATTCATAATGGGTCTTACTTATAAAAACATACATACATACATAAACATAAGCTCACGCCTGTATCCCCGAAGGGGTAGGCAGAGGCGCACTAGCGAACTAGATCATCCACATTTCGCCGAGCTTAGTTCTGTCCCAGATGTGATAGGGGGCGAGCCTATCGCCATATCGGGCACAAATTCCAATTCACAATTTATAAAAACATTTTAGTTGAGCAAATGGTTAAGAATAGTCTGTAACTTTTTCCTTGTGTCTCATTGTTTGAAAATGAAAGGGACAGACCATTCTTAAGCATATGATCAGCTAAAATGTTTTTATAAGTAAGGCCCATTATATTGACATAACGCTTATCGAAGGTATAAACCTATATTAGTTAAAATGCATTTTAAACCTATCGAAGGTTAGATATAATGTATATGACACTTATTATATGTAGGTTCCTTTTTTGAGGAAGACTGGTGAATTCCGGTATGAATGACCGACATTCCCTCGTTCCCATATTCTCAAAAATAATAATGAAATGATATTTAAGTCGTTATTTTTAGAACAAGTCGCACGAAACTGATAAAAAAATACACTAGGCTAAATTCAAAGATTTACTGATTTCTTCGGTTTACGCGAATGTTATACATTGAAGTAAAACTATTTTATACGGATGCTATTGCGATTTTTTGTTGACAAAAAACAAAAATGAATTGTTTTAAAATAAAGGTAGATATTGTATCAGTAATATTTTTTTCAAAAATGACACCTCCGTCCGACCCGTGACCACGAAGGTTGCAAAGCCTTCGAAACGTCGGGCCTAAAAATAAAATAAAAATCTCGATAGAATCCGTATAACATAGTTTAATTTAAATTCAAAGATTTATTTAGTAAGTAGTAAGTTGTTTTAAATATAATTTAATGAATTCAATAGATAGGCCTCTACATGAACCCGATATGGTCAACACAAGGCGACTTCCCATTGATAGTTAAAGAGACCATAGCCAAGAAGAGCAAAGAGCAAGGATTCCCAAAGTCTCGACTGCCGAAGCTGACTCCTGAAGAAATCAAAATTTTAAGAGGTAACAGGCTTATGGACGTCGCAATTTTGTTTGAAAGCCATTTGTATTTTTCTTATTTTTTATAGCAGATGGGTCACCTGATGGTAAGTGATCTCCACCGTCCATAGACTACCAAGACACATAAATAATCGTGGATGCGTTGCCAAAAAGGAGGGTAATAGCGATCTTTGGTTAACATTTTTATGAAATATTAACCAAATCTCATCAATGGGCTATGAGCTGGACAAAAATCCGATTGTCAAAATGATTCCTTCTCTAGCCCTACAACATGGGCCACTAAAAATGTATATCAATACCACCATTGTTGTCACGAACGCAGAAATTTGGCAATATGTTGTGATTTTTTTCTCTATTTATTTAACAAGTCGCCTCCTTGGCCTCGTGGCAGCATATATGGGCTGTTGACTTGGAGGTCCTGAGTTCGATTCCCATGTCGGGCAAAGCGAATTTTCTAAGTTAATTTGCTCGGGACTGGATTCCCCAGACCGAGGTTGACGTAAGGCAGGCAGCCGGTCGTAATAACTAAGCCAAATCCTATCAGCAACATCCTTAAAAAAGTGGGTTGCGCCGACCCCACATCAAGGTGGGATAAGGGCAGGTATGAAAAAATATTTATTTAGCAAATTGCAATAGTAGATATCTTTGCCTTTATAGAATGTACGCCATCATAAAACTCATTGTGTATTCACCAGGTGCGTCAGATTTCCTGGGCATGAACCACTACACCACATTACTGGTCAGACCTTCTACCAAGAAGTATCCATCGCCATCATTCGCTGATGACCTTGGAGTCGATTTCCAAACGCGCAAGGAATGGGTGCAAGGGAAATCGCCCTGGCTGAAGGTAATTTTATTCAAATATATGTTTGTACCCTCACACTACGGTCCCAGAAGGGTGAGCAGAGAACTATATTAACATGATTGGACCCATAGTTGGGTTTATAGCCCGTTACTTATAAAAATATTTAAGCGCTGCTTATCTTTAACCATAGGTTGTCTCTTTCATTTTTAAATAATGTAACGCAAGGAAAAAAGTGTGTAAAATAAAGGTATGTGTAGTCTACCAACCCGCATTAGGCCAGCGTGGTAGACTAAGGCCTAACCCCTCTCACTAGTAGAGGAGGCCCGTGCCCAGCAGTAGGACAGTAATATTACAGGCCTAATATTATTTTTATTATAATGAAAAAATTGTCAGGCTACTCTTAGCGCAAACATAAGCGAAATCGTTTTTATAAGTAAGGTCCATATCTGTTAGAGATGATCTGTATGAATGGCTGAAAGATACACATTTTGAGAGGTCTTTTCCATGTCTAGATTCATATCCTCATATATAAATACATAATTATATACTGCATTAAGACTTTGCTACACTGTATGAGAAGTACTTAAAGATGTTTTTGTCTTTCTTTCAACCTGCCCTTATTCCACAGTGTGAGTTCGGTTTACCACACTTTTAAAGCATGTTGTAGAAAAGATTCCGCTTTTACGACCGGCTGCCGTCACGTCAACCACCTCTAAAGCTGCTTTTGTCTCATTTCACTTACTGAAAAAACTGGTTTTCTTTATTTATTTAATAAATCCTTATTATTCCACATTGGCATGTCACGTTCCAGAGTGCCCCTTACGGGCTATACAGAGCGTGCATCCACGTGAACATGGAGTACTCGTACCCTCGAATCCTGGTGACGGAGCACGGCTGGTCCACTGACCCTGGGCTTGTGGATGCACAGCGAGGGTCCATGCTGCGGGAGTACCTCGGAGCCCTACTCCTGGCCCGGGAGGACGGCACCGATGTGGTCGCGTACACCGCCTGGAGCCTTATGGATAATGTCGAGTGGATTGCTGGAATCACGTACGTTAAGAAGCTTAATATCATGGTCATAGAGTGTTGCACCGAGCTAATATCTTCTACAGATAGTTTCGCTATGTCTGTCCGTCTGTCTGTCTAGCCGCAGTTTACCTCAGAAACTACTGCACACATAACCTCACGCCTGTATCACGAAAGGGTAGGCAGAAGCGCACCAGTGAACTAAATTTTTGTTCTAATAATAATTAGTTTCTAGTAAGAACACCCCCATTATAACGAGCTTAGTTCTGTCCCAGATGTGATAGGAGGAGAACTTATCGCAATATCGGGAACAAATTCCAGAGTTCGGGCTGTTATTGAAAAATTGCCCGACCCGGGATCGAACCCGATACCTCAGGATGGTAGTTGTACCGAAATACAACTATGTCACCATAATACAAAGTACTAGAAAGTTGTAATTTGATTTGTAGAGATTGACAAGATATTGGCAGGATAAGACAAGATTCAAGATGAATTGTCAATCTTAAAGAAAGGAATAGAGATTAGGAGGGGTTATTTGGGTTACCACCACAGACATGTAGCTACCACCAAAATCCCACTTTTTAAATGTTTGTTTTATTTATTTAATGATATATGGCGGTATATTAAACTTTGTTGCAGTGAGCGGTTCGGCCTCTATGAGGTGGACTTCGATTCCCCGGAGAGGAAGCGAACAGCACGACAATCAGCTCTCATATACAAACATATCATACAAGAGAGAGTGACCACGGATGAATGGCTTCCAAGTTCACTAAACATCAGTATTACTAAGAAAAAACCTAAAGCGAAAGCTAGAGTGGAATTATAAGATGGATCGTCATAAACCGTAAAGGTTTATTTTATTTTATTTATTTATTTAGTTACATCTACAGTGCATGCATTAAACATTGAACGGTACATTTTACTTCTAGGTATAGGAGCTAATACATACACCAGTTACAGATGTACACGACATTGATTACAGAAAATTGTTTACACAGTGTTCCAAAACCTGCCCCGCAAAAGCAGCATCAATTTAGAATTAATTTATTATTAATTATTAACGTAACGTAACGTAACGTAAGCTCACGCCTGTATCCCTGAAGGGGGTAGGCAGAAGCGCACTAGCGAACTAGAACACCCACATTTCGCCGAGCTTAGTTCCGTCCCAGATGTGATAGGAGGCGAGCCTATCGCCATATCGGGCACAAATTCCAGACTCCGGGCTGATATGTAAAAATCCAATAACACTTTGCCCGACCCGGGGATCGAACCCGAGACCTCAGAATCGTAGTCGTACCGAAATACCACTACGCCACGGAGGCAGTTAATTATTAATTATTATTTTATTTTTAATTATGGTTTATCATAATGCCGGGTACACACCAACCGAAAGAACGATAGCGAGTCTATACCTGTTGCATTCACACAACAGCGAAAGTTTGTTTGACAATAACAGGCGCATTCGTGAACATTCGTTCGGTTGGGCTGTACACGCTTTAAGAGAGGCCGTCTGCTCATCTGTCTTCATAAGACAAGAAGTCGAGGAGTTTTGGCGGGAATTCTGACGGTGTGGGTGGTCGCTTATTTTAATGATTTCATATTTTAGTCTAAAGTTGTGTTTGTGGTTTAAATGTGATGTGTATCTAAGCAATAAACATCAACGAAGAGGGACAGTATGTGGAAGCTTTGAAATAAGTGATTTTGGATGCTTTTTGTCGGGTGGATGGGTCGACCATGTTCGATTCCTCCGCTGCGAGAAAATCGTCTAAAAAACATCAAATTGGAAGGAATTGACGCCAAAACTCCAGCAGGGCCTTGAAATCGAATACATCCGACTTCATTGCACTTGCGAAAACTTAGATATCGGAAAACAATTTCCCTAACTTGACATTGGCATAATGTATTTCAATTGCCATAAAGAAAAAAAAAGACAAGAAGTCGTGATATTTGGCAGCTTCCGACTTACCGCCGTTATCAGTATCTTTTTATAGTCATCTCTTACCAGTATTTTTAATATTGACCTAATAACAGTATCTTTAGAAATTACATTATACCAGTATACTTTATATTGACCTCGTGATTAAATCAGTGTTATTGATGTTAAATATATTTTGTTGTTGTAAACTGTTGTTTCATTTGACAATAAATATAAAAAACTAACTAGATTGGACCTTTACCAAAAGGTACTATGATGTATATGTAATGAATGGATACCATTGGGTGTTTTTCACTCACGCCTGTATCACATATGGGTAGGCAGAGACTACTGAGCGCCACAAGCTACGATCCAGACACCTCTTTTGCCTCTTCCACTGGTGCATCTTTTCATACATTTTTAAATACCTGCAAAAATAGTGTCTAAAAATCCATATATATTTAAAAGAACGCACAAAATACATTATCTGTGATTTCTATGAACGCATCCATAATTTCCATAAAAACGATATAAATAGTTATAATCCAAACAATTTTATCGATTTTTTCCAAAGTGATATTCGGGCAAAGTGACATTGGATTTTTCCATATCAGCCCGGAGTCTGGAATTTGTGCCCGATATGGCGATAGGCTCGCCCCCTATCACATCTAGGACTGAACTAAGCTCGGCGAAATGTAGGTGTTCTAGTTCGCTAGTGCGCCTCTGCCTACCCCTTCGGGGTAACAGGCGTGAGCTTATGTTTTTCCAGAGATAAAAATTCTCACAAACGATTAATTAGTTATTCTGCATGGAAAGATTAAATAAGAATTGATGAACAAGCAAATATTAAATTACAAATAATAAAAAGAGCTCAAAACGAATGTTTTTGTAATATTACTTAATTTAAATTACATGTTCATCTTCATAGTCCAAGTTTGTACGGTTTCTATTATTCTTTGGCATCTAAGTTTGGCGCACAACAATTTTGCAGTTGTTATCACAGATGGCGTTAATTCGTTCCTCAAAGTAATAATAGATGTCGCTACCTGTATTTTAAATGAGAAATGGAACGGTTTGCTTTCCATATATTGAACCGCTACTAATTTTTTATATCATCATTCGTGCTCAGTACTTAGTAGATACCTAAGCAATAAAGATTTCATTTAATAAATCCCAACCTAAAACACAAATTATCAGCTTGCCCTTAAATGAAGGTACCTACATAAGACTTTCGACCCACTTATAAAAAGGGTTCAGTTTTTTCCTTTTGAGGTACGGAACCCTCAAAAGAAGGAGGTCCTCAATTTGTCTGTACTTTTATGTACATAAATGTTCCGAGATATCTCCGCCAAATATGAACTATAAATAAATAAATAAATACACCCAACAGTCACACACCTAGTCCTGACCCCACACTAGGTATAACCTGTATCGTGGGTGTCAGAGACTAAGAGAGACTTTCGGTCTCACAACACCCAGACTTGAAACAAATATCTGTGGGCCACACAAACATTTGTCTCAATGCGGGAATCGAACCCGCGGCCTCTCGCTTCACAGCTGGCTACTCGCCCACTGCGCCACGGAGGCTGTCAGAACTGATTTTCAAGATTCTTTTTGTGTTCGCTAGAGCATATTCCAAGGGTGGTCCCATATAAATTTGGCCGCGATCGGGTAACTTTTGAAGTCTGTCCGTTAAGTTTTCAAGATTATTTTTGTGATCGATAAATCTTATTGCAATTATAAAGGTCACGATCGGATAAATTAAAGTCAGTCTCTTTTTAAACACACACGTAGGTACTTATTATGTAGTAATATACTTAGTTAGTTTTTCTCGCGGGTCTGTCATAGTGTCATAATTTTCCTCTTTTTCACAATGTCGTGTTTTAAGACTTTTAAGTAAGTATGTTGCAGAAAGGACCACCTCTTATAGCAGTATTATGATAATGCTTGTACCGATTCTCGTACAAAAAAAACGAAGTAAGATTATAACAATATTGCTATAAGAGGTGGTGGTAACCCCCCAGGTCGTCTGTAAGTTCACCTTGGACGTCAGTCGTTGCGCTTGCTTGCTCTTTGAGGGAGGGCTGGGCTACGTTCATCAGTGGACATCCTGTGGCTGATGATGATGATGTCTCATTAATTAATGTAAGTTTACCATTTTAAGTTGTGAAATCTTCTTGCGCTTATCTCATTTCAATGTGGAGGTCGGTGGGATACTTACACGTTAGATTTGGCTTTTGTTTTTTAGGATCAGCCGCCTGCCTGAGGTCAACCCCTCTGATCTAGTCATGATCACATCGACCTTGGGATACGATTTCCGGACCCTCGAGCCTCCATGATCACATGAGATGGCGAATGGGAATTTGCCATCAGTAACTTAGAGAGACCAAGGTTTCTACAATGTATATTGTAGAATTAAACAAATTGCATATTGTTTTCGTAGTGGGATCAATCATAAATTTTGGTACAAAAATATTTAGGGCGACTTGCAGCATTATTACTAATCTAGAATTAGTCCTAAACTCGATCATTCCTATAATTAAATCGAGATATGACATAAATTGAGATGTATCTGAGAGCTGCAGTCTGCAAGTCGCCCTTAGAATATCAGGATCCCTAGATTAATGAATGCGACCTGGTCAGTACCTACGGTTACTAGATTCGTAGCTTGGACATGTCATTCTTTGCCTGAAGTATAACTCATTTGTCTCGGTGCGGAAATCGAACCCGAAGAATTGTTTCACAGCTGGATACTCGCCTACTGCGTTCCGTAAGCTGCCTTGACTTTTTGTTTTGTAGCCAAACAGCTTTCTAAAATGGCAATATGGCAAAAATTATCTGCTGAATAAAATATTGTTATTTGTCCCCTGCACATATTTTTTCGAAACAAAACATTATAAACATATCTATACAAAATAACGATTTTAGCTGTCTCCGGCTCGTAGAACAATGGACCATAGATAAAAAATAAATATTTTGTGCAATGTTTTAGTGCATGAGATGAGACGCGGCTATCACGCCAGTGGCCATACACAAAAGCCAAGCGTGACGTATGATAACGCTAGGCATCTAACTTTTTTTTTGTTTGAAGTTGATACTAGCGTCCGAAAAGTCACGTGACTGTTGCTAATCTTGATCGATACAAAAAAAACATTAGCGTGAGTGCCTAGCGTTATCAAACGTCACGCTTGGATTTTGTCTAGAGCCTCTGCTCACAGGTTGTCTATAATTTAGTCCATGATCCAACAATAGCCATAAACAAATTAATTGCAATACAAACATACACCCTCAACTACATCGGTATATTATATCAAGTATATATCCGATTACAATAATTTCAATAGATATAGGTAGCTCATAGGATCAACAGCTTACCGACTTTATAAACACAACCGAAAACCAACTCAGTGAAAACTCAATACGGTTTAAGTTACATTGATGAGGAAAATTAAAAAAAAAACTCAAATGTTTGTAATTGTTTATTGTCGGACGCCACCCGCGGCGTTGTTACAGTCCATGTTTTTTGCCACTACAAGATCCATTGTCAGTTTTTTCCCTCCATTGTGTCTGTACTAAATACTGTAATGAGTGTAAGAATTGGATAATGCCCCGCGCTTTGTGCCGCTGTCATGTTTATTTTCGCATGATAAACTTTTTTTATTTTTGTCGGCGATTTGCCATAGAGTCGCCTCCTTGGTCTAGTGGCAGCATGTATGGGCTGTGGACCGGGAGGTCGTGGGTTCGATTCCCAGGTCGGGCAAAGCGAATTTTCTAATTTAATTTGCCCGGGACTGCCCTTAGAGGGGGTTGACGTCAGGCAGGCAGCCGGTCGTAAAAAACTTAGTCAAATCATTTCTGCAACATGCTTGAAAAAGTGTGTTGCGCAGACCCCACATTAAAGTGGGATAAGGGCAGGTAGAAAGAAAGATTTGCCATAGAGGATATATAGGTAAAAGTGAAACAGTCCTTTCGTTCGGTAAGTAAGATTTCCGGTGGCCCAATTACCCCTCCCTTTCCCAATCCCTATTTCCCTCCTTTTAGGTTGGTAACCCATGATTCTTTGTGTCTTGGGTGTCTATGGGCGGTGGAGATCACTTACCATCAGGTGACCCATACGTTTGCTAGTCTCTGCTAAAAAAAAACGGTTTAGTTTTACTTATTACACCCTTAAATATTTCAAAACCATACTGCCTAACTGCCTCGGTGGCGTGGTGGTATTTCGGTACGAGTACGGTTCTGAGGTCTCGAGTTCGATCATCGGGTCGGGCAAAGTGATATTGGATTTTTCCATATCAGCCCAGACTTTGGAATTGGTGCCCGATATGGCGATAGGCTTGCCCCCTATCACATCTGGGACCGAACTAAGCTCGGCGAAATGTGGGTGTTCTAGTTCGTTAGTGCGCCTCTGCCTACCTCTTCGGGGATACAGGCGTGAGCCTATGTTATGTTATGTTATGTGTTCAAAACTATATTAGGTAATGTCTGAATATCTTTCCGTAAAGGACCTAAGGCGGAGATCTATATAGCGAACTTCGACTAAGTCTAAGTCAAAGAAACGAACTCAGAGAGGAACTTGCTTAGTCTGTCTGTCAGTCTGTTTCTTTTGTAAAAAATGACTCGGACTTAGCCAAAGTTCGTTTGAAAAATTCTAAACCCACCACAAACCATTCGTTTCTTTAACTCATACTTAGTCGAAGTTCGCACCATAAATCTCAGCCTAAGACTAACTCAGCCATTGGATACAAAATCTTGCCGTTCAAATATGGTTAAATCGAATCAGTTACATTTAAACCACCCCACAACCCTTAGGCAGAGCACGGAGCGGTAAATTAGTGTGGTAGCCGACGGCGTTTCCTGCGTCTCGTCGCAGCTCCGTCTGTTTTCGCCCTAATGACTAATTTGCCCTATAATTGCCCTGGTTGAGTGGGGTGGGCGATTACTTAGTATGGAATGGTTTTATTACTCTTATCTCTTGTTTATGGTTTTTGGGTGTTTTTTTTATCCAAGCACGAGAAATACTCTTTCTTTCTTACTGCCTGTTCTTATTCCACTTTAATGAGGAGTCGACGCAACACACTTTTTCAAGCATGTAGCAGGAAGTATTTGGCTTAGTTTTTACGATCGGCTACCTGCCTGACGTCAACCCCCTCTGAGGGATCCAGTCCCAGGATAATTAAATGAAAATTCGCTTTGCCACAGCCATATATGCTGTCACTTGACCAAGCACGAAAACTACTCATAGATGTAAAATTCATGTGGAAATGAAAAGCAAACTGAGACCCAACAGACCAAAATCCTAGCCTAATCAGCGACGAAGGGTGATTTGGTAACAGGAACCCGATGCTAGTTTATCTTTGTATTAATATTTTTTACTAGAAGACAATTCGGTAAAGGTAAGCTGGCGGGAATCGAGTTGTATGGACCCTTCGTTACTCCTACACTAGGTATAAATCTGTGACGTAGGCATCGGTGACTACGGGTCTACGAGGGACAAACAGGACCAACTGGCCCAAAATATCTAAAGCCGATACAAATATTTGTGGGACGAATACTTTTACAAATATTTTTCTCGGTTCGAGGATCGGATCCCCACTGGCAAATTGTGTCAAAAAAACACGTCTTGTCCATCCCAGGACTCTGTCTCTTGACAGACGATTCGATTTTGACCTCGAAATCGAAGTAAAAAGAGCGCCAATGACGCATTAAAATTGCTAAATGTCATGTTCTCGACTCTAACGTGACATTCACACTTTTTTTACTCGATATCGGTAGTATAAGCTCGGCGAAATGTGAATGTTCTATTTCACTAGTGCGTCTCTGCCTTGTGATACAGGCGTGAGCTTATGTTATGTGTACTTATGTTATTCGGTAGTATTTTAAGTACATAACTAAATGAAATCGACGTTGAAGTCGAATCGAGCGTCAAAAGTTACTCTATTGGATTCGCACCCCGGACCACAGTCTATATAAGCTGCCGCTAGACCAACGAGGCGACTAGTTTGACATTTACATTTAGAAGAAAGTTTTATTGACGCGAATGAAACCCACAACTATATTATACAAGTAATAAAGCGCTAATTGTGTCAAATTAGCAACATACGCAAATATTAGTCGACTAATGCACAAAAATTACGATCGCGGCACATTTCGGCGCGCCTCCCCCGCCGGCCATTAACCGGCTTACCGTAATAACCGCAAAATTTAACACAAACACAACACGAAAGTAGTTTCAACAATTTCAGACGCGGGCGCCCGCTCTTAATTGCGTTAGCTTAGGCCTCTGAGGTTCCACTTTTACAATCGATTACCCATCCTTAAACCACGCACAGTTTTCTTGCCTACACGCGCGACTTTATTACATTTGCGTAGAGGCGAAGTTGCCTCGTCGTTTAGCGTCGTATATCTTTGTATTTTTGTTGGAAAAGGATAGGACGACCACCCCGTCGGTTGGCTGGAGCAGTAAGGGGTGTTTCTGTTGGAGAGTGACGCCCCAAAATCTAAGGGTAGCTGTCAGTAATCGGGGTAAAGTTGCGCGGTACGAACGCCCCGGGGTAAAGACGATTATATTATCGTACCATTGTTCCGTTACCGACTGTGCTTGTGTGAAGTGTTGTGTGATTACATTCTAAGGAGTTTGCATTTTCAGGTATTCATTACTCCAATAAAAAAATGTTTGTTGTTAAAGTTTTATTTCAATTTAAAAGTGCCTATATAACTTTTATTTTCATGGGAAAAACATCTACATTTGATTCCGTGTTTTATTTTTAAATTATCTTGAGTGAAATGGGTTTAAATAATTTTTATTTTGGTTTTATTTAATGCATAAACATACTATACACTCTACACAATGCACATACCATTTTCAAAGTTTCACTTAAAATATCGTTAGAATTGTCTTAGGCCCTTATTTTTTTCTAATATTAACACAAGTTATTAAAACTTTATTGACAAAGGTTGTCCACATACGAGTAAGAACATTATTAACATTCTGTTAAATTAAAGTTATTTAAAAACTATTCATAAATATGCGTCTTACCAAATACAAGGTTACTTTGCAGAGCTTTTACTTTGTTACCTAGCAGGTTACTTTGTTTTATCTATCAATTGATCCCGTCGTACATAAATAACCTTAGATAATATTAAATATATCGCACATACCTAAAATATGCGTTTTTTTGTGTCGTGTAGAAAGAAAACGCAATTAACTTTATAAACCATAAATTAAAAAGGAACTAATAAGAAAGAGCAGTAATTTTGCATTGATTAATAGTAGAACTGTACCTAAGTAAATAAAATAGAATGGATTTGAAAGCGACGACGGACGCAGCCAAAACTATAGGTACATATGAGCCGTTCTTTAATTTTAACAGTATTCGAACATTCAGGACTGCGCCATAGAACGTGAATATTTTAAATATAGTTAAAAAATAATCACAAGTTTAAAAATTTAACAGACTGACTTCAAATCCGATCGTGACCAAATTTATATGGGACCATCCTTGAAATAAGCTCTATCGAATAGAGCTATCCATATTTAGCAGAGATATCGCGTAACAATATGTACATACACACGACACACAAAAAACATCTACACGGTAGGCAGCGGCTTGGCTGTGCCCCTGGCATTGCCGATGTCTATGGGCGACGGTAACCACTTACCATCAGGTGGGCCGCCTGCTCGTCTGACTGCAAATAAAAAAAAATCAAAAAAAATACAGACGAATTAAGGACCTTCTCCTTTTTGGAAGTCGGTCGATAAACATAATAGGTATAGCCGGAATAAAAGATTGGAATTATTATGTAATTTTATAGAGTTTATTTTTAAAAAATTATATAGTCTAAAGGTCTAATAAAGTATCTGAGACGGCACTCCTCTAATCGCGAGCGAAGATGAGTGAAAACCCGCTTCAGTAATGTTGGTGTAATTGCTGATAAAGATCGCAGGAAGTCGCTGGATGCAGGCCGCTTCCAACAGGTCGATCTGGAAATCTTTGGGGGCCTTTGTTCAGCAGTGGACGTCCTATGGCTGATGATGATGATGATGAATCAGTTGACTGATGTTTCTCGGATTGTTGATGTAGACTTTGTTACTATACTATACTACTGTATATACAGCCTCGGTTGGGTAGTTGCATTACGGCACGACTACTGTCCTGTGGTCTTAGGCTGAGATCTATAGAGCGACCTTCGACTAAGTATGTGTCAAAGAAACTAACTTAGTGAGGATTTGAAATTTTTAAATCGAACTGCGACTTAAGTCCGATCCATTTTTTACAAGAAAACAGACTGATAGACAAACTAAGCAAAGATTTCCTTGTAAAAAATGACTCGGACTAAGACAAAGATCGTTTTGAAAATTCCCAATCTTCTATGAGTTCCTTTCTTTGACTTAGGTTGAGATTTATAGAGCGAATTCGACTAAATCTAAAAAGAAACGAACGAAGTGAGGATTTACAATATTTAAATCGAAGTTTGACTTAGTCCGAGTCTTTAGTTACAAGAAAATGTTTGTTTAGTCTGTCTGTTAGTATGTTTTCCTTGTAAAAAATGGCTCGGACTAAGTCGAAATTCGATTTAAAAATTCCAAATCCTTACTGAGTTTCTTCGATTGTGACTTCGTCGAAGTTCGCTCTATAGATTGAGATCTATAGATCTGAGCCTACGTTTGGATCTCCGAGTCGCAAAAAGACATTAAGTTTTCCTACTGCCCGATACGGCGATAGGCTCGCCTCTATCACATCTTGGACGCAAATTAGCTCGGCGAAAGCAGGGTGTTCTAGTTCTCTAGTTCACCTCTGCCTATCCTTCCGGGGATCAGACGTGAGTATTAGTTTGAAAAAAGGAGCCGAAATATCTATGGCTGCTCTCTTATATTAGGGTTTGATTGTTGAATAAGTATATTGTATATATGTATTGTGAACTAAAATAAGGTATTTTGTTAATAATTTATATACACCCACAGTATCTCGTCTCTGCGTCTTCCATAAGTAGACTGGTAGAGAATGCCTTTGACTTTTAAGTAACATTTTTTATTAAAATAACATATAACATAAGCTCACGCCTGTATCCCTGAAGGGGTAGGCAGAGGCGCACTAGCGAACTAGTACACCCACATTTTGCCGAGCTTAGTTCCGTCCCAGATGTGATATGGGGCGAGCCTATCGCCATATCGGGCACAAATTCCAGACTCCGGGCTAATACGGAAAAATCCAATATCACTTTGCCCGACCCGGGGTCGAACCCGAGACCTCAGGATGGTAGTCGTGCCGAAATACAACCACGCCACCGAGGCAGTCGAGCATTTTGTATTAATTACTTATATAATTTTTTTAAATGAAACAAACGTGTCATATTTCTATTACTAATTTATGATACAAATTACTTTTAGCTGGTTAGTCATGGAAATAATAATTTATTGAAATACCCACCGTAACATATCCCCTTCAAATAAAACACGCGTAAACTACATTTAAAACAAATTTTCGCAAGTGTACACGATGTTTAACAAAAATATTAACACTGAACACAGTACGCAATGGCACCTAATTACTTGAATTTTAACTTTCGAATTAATTAACTAATGCTTAAATGACGGCCCGTTACAGTGCTCATTTATTTCGTTCCCCAGTGTAATGTACAACTTTAAGTAAATTAATTTCTTTTTTTATCATTTGATATTCAAGCCGCTCCTACTAATCACTTTTATATAGTTTTAATTGGTGCTTTAGATAATTTTTATAGTCTAGACTTTATTCGAAATAATAATTCATAATAACGCCAAAGTCATAGCGGTCAAAGTTTTTTTAATATTCCCAAAGAGGTTATAATAGGCGAATAAAGATAGCAGATCATTTTATGTTTCCAAATTGCCATGTGTGCGTGAGTTAAATTCATAAATAAATACACCCAACAGTCACACACATATTCCTGACCACACACGAATATAACTGTATCGTGGGTATCAGAAACTACGAGAGACTTTCGGTCTCACAATACCCGAAAAAAATATTTGTAGGATACACAAAAAAATATGTCGGTGCGGAAATCGAATCCGTGGCCTCTCACTTTACAGTCGGTTACTGGCCCGCTACGCCACGGAGGCTGTCATCGTTCGTATTTATAATATGTTAATTTTATTATTTTAAACATAATTGACATAGAAGTGGTATAATTTATTCAATTTGCAGAATTATGTGCAACATTGAGTTATATTATCACAGAGAATGGGTTTCCTAATAGTATCAGCCCGGAATTCCAGACTAGAATTTGGGTCATATGGTCACATCTGGTATGGAAATAATCTCGCCGAAATGTTGCTAAAATGTTACTTCGCATTCCTTAATGATATTTTTAGAGGTCGAAATTCACTTAGTTATAAAAATAATTTGAATTGTATTTTGACAATTATTTATTATTATTTAATTTCTTCTTGTAGTATACTTTATTCAGAGTGATGCATGCTGTGTCTCCTTAGATTTTAAGATACACAAGGACTGTATATGTGACTATGTACTGACGCCATGAAGGCATGCAGCATTTTAGTATTTAAGTATTTTTTTTTGTTTTAATTATTTTTATTTAATATAAGTGAGTTGTTGCCTGTCCTTTTCTGGTTTGACAAATAAACTTTCTTTTTTCTTTCTATATTTATATTGAGCACCCAATGAATTATTTATATATTTTTGTAATCTTTTTTTGAGAACTTCAATAAATAAATAAATGTGGGTGTCCTAGTTCGCTAGTGCGCCGCTGCCTACGCCTTCGGGGATACAAGCGTGAGCTTATGTTATGTTATAGAATTCGAAATAATTGAATTCTAAGACAATTTGTAACTTTCTTTCTACCAGCCCTTATCCCACTTTAATGCAGGGTCTGGGAAACACACTTTTTCAAGCACGTTGCAGAAAATAATTTAGCTTAGTTTTTACGAGCGCCTGCCTGGCTGACGTTAATCGCCTCTAAGGGATCCAGTCCCGGGTATACGCTGTCACTAGATCAACAAGGCCACTGACTAGTTCTCTAGTACGCTGCCTACGCCCTCGGGGATACAAGCGTGAGTCTACGTATTTTTTATAGCAGAGACTGGCAAACGAGCAGATGGGTCACCTGATGGTAAGTGATCTCCACCGCCCATATACACTCAAGACACAAAAATAATGGGTGCGTTGCAAACCTAAAAGGAGGGAAATAGTGATTGGGAAAGAGAGGGGCGGTCACCGTAAACCTTGGAATGGAATTCATGGAATCATCATTCATGGAATGGAACGTGATAGCCAGCTGCCACTTGACGTCGATTTTCTGTGAGACAGTGATATCAAACCGGTCGAGCCGGCCAATTTGTGCTATAAACGTAACTGTCTACAGCGTGGCTCTACCACTCAAAAAACGTATGTACCATTATTATGATAACTTCGCAAAGAACTTCAACACCCACGAATAGTTCTGGCTAAAGTAACATTACATAGTGGTAATTAATTAAACCCACGGACAGAAGGCCATTAGTGTGTTTAATATACGAAATTAACTTTTTAACAGTCGCCCGCTGAGCTCGTAAAATTCAATTACAAAGTCAAATTTTAACCACCCTTTAACAGCTAAGATGCGCTTTCATTTGGTTTTCATAAATAGCCATTTGTTACACCGTAGAGTAACGTTTAGATGACTTACGGCCGGTTTCAATAAACAATCTCAGTTCGAATGTGCAGATAAATTACAAAAATTAGCCAATAAGAACACAGTTTGAACATGACTCCGTCAAATGACTTGATTTGATTGGTTCATAATCGCGATCTATCTGCGCTCTAAACTGAGATCGTTTATTGAAACCGGCCTTTAATCGGTGTTTGACGTTAATAAAAAAATGTTGTTGTTCGGGACTCCGCCGCCGCCTCTTTTCCGGGATTAAAAGTTGACTATTTTAAAAATAATAATGTTAGCCCTGTAATATTACTGTCCCACTGCTGGGCACGGGCCTCCTCTACTAATGAGAGGGGTTAGGCCTTAGTCTACCACGCTAGCCTAATGCGGGTTGGTAGACTTCACATACATTCAGCGTAATAACGCTGGCACGACCTTGCGCGAGTATGTTTCAAATACGACTGAGCGACTTATGACTACGAGGTCACAACTTTTGTATCACGAATTTCGCGCTGTTGTCCCGTCTATATACTCTTGAATGTCTTTGGTTTCTATCGATGATTGGCGAGAGACGCTTCGAAAATCGTTAAATTGTGTCCCCTTTTAACTTTTAAACTAAAGCGTGGAAATAATAATAATGCAGCTTAGAGTGTATTCAAAAAATGATTTCGGAGGCGGAGGCGGCACATATATAGTACATAAATATGTTACATTAGCGTATAGGCCCCCGAAGGCCGAGCCGCCCATGAATATCTACAGGTGTCGAGTCTCTAATTATTGAGAAAATGGGATTTTAATACATTCATTCAATACGGAACCTTTCACTGTGCATGGTGACACGCATGATTTTTTATTTTTTAAGGCTCCATTACAAAATGTGTACATTTTACGACGGTAAACATAATTAGTAGCCAATAAAACGCGTTCGTTCATCGGTGTGACAGACGGCGCGATTAACATGCAAAGGGTTATGGCGGGCGAAGTTTACAGCGCAGATAACATCGCAAGTGACCATCTGCCGATCTTGTGTGGTCACTGGACGCCGCTTCACCTTTCACTAGCTTAGTATTAGTTGTAGAAAGATTTAATATAACATAAGCTCACGCCTTATCCCCGAAGGGGTAGGCAGCGGTGCACTAGCGAACTAGAATACCCACATTTCGCCGAGCTTAGTTCCGTCCCAGATGTGATATGGGGCAAGCTTATCGCCATACCGGGCACAAATTTCAGACTCCGGGCTGATATGGAAAATCCTATATCACTTAGCCCGACCCGGGGATCGAACCCGAGACCTTAGGACAGTAGTCGTACCGTACAACCACGCCACCAAGGCAGTCTAAACTAATAAAAAAGCGTGTAAAAATAAAAGTGGGTCTTGGCGGTTTGCGCACCTGCAAATGCTATTGATTTCGTATTTCGGACCGACAAAAATACCTAAAAAACTTAATCTTCCACAAAATATTGATACACATTAAAAACACGATTATAAAAAGCAAGTGATGCGCGCAGATTACAATCGATATAAAGTATCGATTGCAGTTTAATCACGGCACATCGGGTAGCAATCGATGGCTGCTCGATTATTATCTGTATCGGGTTACAGTTCGCGGCAAAACAACCACGAATGGCGGTTAATTCTTCTACTGTTACGCTTTTTCATAAACGTAGATCGAAAAGATAATTAAGCGTAGGGTAGTGAATATTAGTCGCCTCACTGGCTTACGGCCAGTCTCAATAAACGATGTCAGTTTAGAGAGCAGATTCATTGCAAATATGAACCATCAAATAATAATAATAAATACACATAGTCCTGCCCCACACTAAGATCGAATCTTGTGTCGTGGGTACCAGGAACTACGAGAGACTTTCGATCTCACAACACCCAGTCCCGAAGCAAATATCTGTGGGCCACACAGACATTTGTCCCGGTGCAGGAATCGAACCCGCGACCTCACGTTTCACAGCCGTAACTCGCCCGCTGCGCCACGGAGGCTATCAAAATCAGGTAATTTGACGGAGTATCTAATTTTTGTAATCTATCGGCACATTCGAACTGTGATTGTTTATTGGAACTGGGCGTCAGTAATAGCTTATCTGTATTTCGGGCCATGTGGTCATGGGTTCGGTGTCTAGTTTATGCACCAGGCAGCATGTGTAACTAAAACCGCGTCACCTGCACGCCTTTTTCTCGAAACAAAACACGAAATCACCGACACAAAACAATGTTTTTCGCTGTTTCCTGCTCGTGGGGCAATGGACCATAGATAAAAATGTGTAGCGAAACCAAGTTTTGTGTAGGTGTTTTGTGTAATGTTTTAGTGCAGGAGACACCCCTTTAATAAACATAAGTTAGACGTCTATGCTATTTTGTTGACTGACTGAAAAAGGTCCTCAACTCGTCTGTATTTTTTATAACACATAACATAACATAAGCTCACGCCTGTATCCCCGAAGAGGTAGGCAGAGGTGCACTAGCGAACTAGTACACCCACATTTCGCCGAGCTTAGTTCCGTCACACATGTGATAGGGGGCGAGCCTATCGCCATATCGGGCACAAATTCCAGACTCCGAGCTGATATAGAAAATCCAAAATCACTTTACCCGACCCGGGGATCGAACCCGAGACCTCAGGACGGTAGTCGTACCAATATACAACCACGCCACCGAGGCAGTCAGTATTTTTTATGTATGTTAAAAAAATCGCTCTACATTTATCCGATATATCGTGTCATATGCATAAAAAATACAGACGAATTAAGACTTCGTAATTTCTTAGTCGGTTGAAAATGGAGACGAAATGAGGACTTCCTCTTTCTCATGTCGGTTGAAAAAAAATGATGGATACCTACGAGCAATAAAAAAATTTGTTTCCATTCAAAATCACCGTATTTTAAAATGAATAAATTAGTATAAAATTCGTGTTTTTTGCACGTTTACAATTAAGTAACGGATATAAAATCGCAAAACGTATTTAATTCCATAAGTAATATACTTTTTAAACGCGATCGCATAAAGTTAAATTTTTACGACAGGGTGTGGCGGTCGCACGACGTTAACATAATGGTTAATTTTAACTTCATAGTAACATGTTACGGTTAACTATCTATATGTATGATCATAAAGTTCAAAAAATTGAAAAAAATAGTTTGAAAACATTAGTGGTTCATGGTCGAGGAACAGTGGGTTAGAAGATGTAGATTGTAGGCTATACAATAGCGATGGAAATAACAAAGACTTTGAAATAAAACTATTTTTACGAATTCTATCACGATTAGGTTTTAATTTTTATTCCCGACATTTCGAAGGCTTTGCAGTCTTCGTTGTCACGGGTGACGAGTCAGACTGAGGTGTCATTTGTCCAAAAAACGTCGGGAATAAAAATTAAAACCTAATCGTGATAGAATTCGTAAAAATAGCCACATTGGCTTTAATAAAATAATACTATTATTTAAACCGCTTTCGTTATCACCCATGACTACTATACGATTATTACTTTTGAGTTTATTACTTATTATTAATTAATTACTTATGATTTATTACTTATATAGATTATGTCGAATCATAACCTCAAAATACAATGAAATAAAACTATTCTTACGGATTATATCACGATTAGGTTGTGGACAAATGACACCTCAGTCTGACCCGTGACAACGAAGACTGCAAAGCGTTCGAAACGTCGGGAATAATAATTAAAACCTAATCGTGATATAATCCGTAAGAATAGTTTTATTTCAATGTATAATATTCGCGTAAACTTAAGAAATCAGTACTCAAAATACATATTAAAACAGCCGATAAACTGCACGCACGTTTATAAACTACCGCGTATTCACAGTGTTCACAGTTCAAACGGCATTTCATCGGGAATTGCTCGTTTGATCGCCACACGTTATGATAAACTATTCAACCGATACGCTGACAAATGTTATCGATACTTTAATTTTATTAAAATTAATTTAATGTGCGTAAAACAGACATGAAAAGTGATAACACTCATTGGGATGTACAATGAGATATTTGTTAAGTTGGTTTTATGATATAAAAAGCTGATTTTCTCTTTGGGTCTTTGAACGTGGGTCGGCGCAATACACTTTTTCAAGCATGTTGCAGAAAATGATTTGGCTTAAATTTTGAAACAGGCTGTCTGCTTGATGTCAACCCTCTGGATCTAGTCAGCAAACCAAATAAGAGAAAGCACTTTGTCCGACATGGGAATCGAACCCAGTAACTCCCGGTCCACAGCACATACACGTTGTCACTAGACCTAGGAGGCGACATTTAAAAACATTTACTGCATAAATGTAAAACAAGCTCGCAATAGCTTGAATAGAGATTATCTATGTTAAGTATTTGTTCTTGCACCATCTTATTGTAATATTCAACGTGCTGGCTAGATGTTGGAAGAAGATATGAGAGCCAAGTATCTCTCTGTAGAGGATGCTCATTATCGGAAAACGGACCCTGGCTCATGTCAGGCCTCATGACCGGGATCACGCAAAGCAGAAAGAAGAAAGATTATTTCTGCAAATCACATTATCTATCATATTTCTATAAATGAGGTGCCAGCTAGCTGTTGCGCTTTATTCAGATGACAATTCCTATGGCCCAATTCTCAGTCCGCAATCCTTATTTCCTATCTTTCTGGACTTTAAAAGAGGCCATAACCCTTGAGTTTGTTTCGGCATTTCTTCTCAGGGATAGCCACGAAATGCCGACGCGTTTATTACTTTATCAATATCTTAAAATCAATATGTACTCGTAATTTACATGTGAAAGTGGTATAAAATATCCTATTTGCAGAATAAATGATTTGAATTTGAATGAGATTATCAACGCACCCATGGATTTTTTGGTATCACGGGTGTCTATGGCCGGTGGAGATAAATTACCATCGGGAGACCCACCTGTTAGTTTCCTAGTCTTTCTTTCTGGCGTAATCCCGGACTAGTGCCAGGGTCCGCCTTCCTACTTAAACGCTTCCACTTCGTCCGGTCTTGAGCATCCTCCATAGTAAGATGGCTCTCATATTATCCTTCAAAACGTCCAGCCAGCGCTATTTGGGTCGCGGGGACGCACCCCTGGTACGATCTGGCCCAGACACTTGTGACTAACGTACTCCTGTGCTTTTCTCAAAACGTGACCATAACATCGCAAGCGACATTTCGTTTGCCAGTCTCAATAAAATAAAAGTTTTCAATAATAATCATATCTCATACATCCTATTTTCTCAAAATCTCATGTCAAACACGATTATATCCTTAAGATTCGCAAACATTTCCATTTATAATTCATCACGCAGACAATAGAGGGTGGGCAGGCACCCTTCTATTAGCAATGCCTGAGGGACCCGCCCGAAAAGCTAAGAACAATAACGCACTTAAATAACATGAATTATATATGACAGTGGGTTCTTAAAGGCCCCTTAGACTGCTCAAGTTGCTGATGCTGTTTTATTTACCTACTTGAATAATAATATTAGCCCTGTTATGTGTATTATCCCACTGCTGAGCACGGACCTCCTCTCCTAATGAGGGGTTAGGCCTTAGTGTATTCTGGCCTAATGCGGGTTGGTAGCATTTGCTGGTGGTAGGATATTCGTATCCGACCGGATAGCGACCACCGTACACATGGTGCTAAAACCTGTCATAGTGACCCACACTTCGTGTGTGGTTTCGTTCCAGGATCAGCCAGTGTACTTCCGGTTCTCTCGAGGGGCTTGCGGTATGACTTGGTTGGTTGGTTGAGACGGGTATGGGGATATCCCTGTATCTGCATTGGTCATCCGCCTGTCTTGTCGTAAGCCCCTCGATTTGCTTCTTCCCTCTTCGGATTCGCAGTGTGAAGAAGCATGAATAGGTCGGCATGATTCTGACGACCACTGATAAACCCATTGTTTGTCAGTGGTGGCTAGTATTTTTGGACTGCACTGCGCTTATCATCAGGTGCAGTGTAGTCCCTTGCCGTGCCCGGATAAAAACAAAATAAAAAAACTACATATGTACTCTCGAAATATATGACCAGAGATTATTCCGTATACTCGTGTCACTGTGATTCTTGATTGTCCGGATTCAAATCATGTCTTTTCATAAAAACCGTTTTTCTGATTTGGGATTTGAATCCAGACTTCCCGGTTCACAGACTCCCAGTGCCACTAGATAAAGGAAGCGACTTTGACGACTACGATCACCATACTAAACCAACTTAATTTTCCGCAGATAAACCTAAAATGCGTCAGTGATCACGATGGATTCGCCAGCGTCCTCCCAAGACGAGCGCGACATCGAAGTGAACGTGGTCTCCGGCGCCAGCAGCCCGGACATCACCTCCTCACCTTCAAGAAAGGAGCAGAAGAGCCCCTTCTACGAGCTCAAGAAGGACAAAGAAGAGAAGGCGACGGGCAGCGCTCCGTACACCAGCTTCTCCATCAGTTCTATCCTCAATCGAGCTGAGCCAAGACGAGAGAATGTTCTGGAAGCGGCGTTGGCGGCTAATCATTTCGGAAATGCCAATGATGCTATGTTGTCGAGGTAAGATACTATTTTTTAGAAAAACTGGCAAACGAGCAGGTGGGTCACCTCATGTTTAGTGATCTCCACTGCCCATAGACACCCAAGATATAATAAGAATCAAGGAAAAGAAGTCTATTCAAAAGGAATCTATTTCATGAAATGGATTATCCTTGTCTTAACGCCAAGTCATAGCATGCTTTTATTCTGAACATAGATTGACATTTCCACAAATCTTAAGTTACATACCAAATCCATTATTCTCTTCTAATCTATTAATATTCTATTCTTTTTACTTTTGATAATATAATAATAATAAATAAATAAATAACACCCAACAGTCACACACATAGTCCTGACCCCACACTAAGATACTAGTCTTGTGTCGTGGGTATCAGGAACTACGAGAGACTTTCGGTCTCACAACACCCCGACCCGAAACAAATATCTGTGGGCCACACAAACATTTGTCTCGGTGCGGGGATCGAACCCGCGGCCTCTCGCTTCACAGCCGGCTACTCGCCCGCTGCGCCACGGATGCTGTCTATATACAACATACATGGGTTGTGCGACGCGTTTTAATGTAACTACAATTATGAAGTACCTAAGAATTATTTTTCCATGCAATTAACACAAAGCTGTTAACGTAGCTTATTAATGCAAACTTCAAAGGATTAAATTTTTAAACAGTTCGTTCAAGTTATAGTAGGTATTTAGCTTAGGCTGGGGTTAACCCGATCTTGAAGCCTCGTTTGCACTCCTCTGTTACACAAACCGCAAACTAGTACGTGCTGCGTTTTATATCATTACATTACATGGTCAAGTTATTGGCCGGAAAGTTGTAAGTATTTTTGAAATTTGTGTAATTAGTGTTCTTTCTTATGATATAAACTGTAATTAAATGTATGATGTAAACAATAACTCAAAGTATTTAAGAGCAAAATAATTAAATTAGCTTTTAACTATTTATAAATATATGAATCGATTGTTAAATTGCATCTTTATAGACTGACACATCAAAGATCACTGGCAAGAATACGATGACACATAATCATAAAAAATATTATAGATACTCGTTCAATTGATAATCTTCTCCTCCTCTAATTGTGATGACAGCCTCCGTGGCGCAGCGGGCGAGTAGCCGGCTGTGAAACGTGAGGTCGCGGGTTCGATTCCCGCACCGAGACAAAAGTCTATGTGACCCACAGATATTTGTTTCGGGTCTGGGTGTTGTGAGACCGAAAGTCTCTCGTAGTTCCTGATACCCACGACACAAGACTCGATCTTAGTGTGGGGTCAGGACTATGTGTGTGACTGTTGGGTGTATTTAAAAAAAAAATCTCTTATGTTTTTAATAAATTAAAATAAATTTTCGGAGCTCTATTCATAAATATAACGACCTCAGTGGATCGATTAAAAGTTTATGACTAGTATTACTGAAAACATTTAAGTGCTAAACGCTGTTGGATTCATTTTGATATAACTAATTTCAGTGTAAAATTAATCTACAAATGGTATTCTGAAATAACAGATATCAAACTCACAAAGTCAAACTTTAATTAGAAAAGAGTCAAATCGCCAGACGAGGTCAGCGACCAGACGGGCGAGTACAGCAACTAGCCCGTAACAAACGAGCGAGATCGTTCGCAGATTAAGTTGAGCTAATAGCTATAGAGTGGCGCGGTCGGAAACTAATCGATCTTCGGCATTATCCCACCGACGTCGGTTGGCGCACAAGTGGACGGTCACTATACTGAATGGCCTAGTGGATTTAAACGAAGCACCATTATAAAGTGCTCGCGTTGTAGATCGGTTTATTCTTGTACGTAAACTTGAAAATTTATATACATACATACATACATACATAAGCTCACGCCTGTATCCCCGAGGGGGTAGGCAGAGGAGTACTAGCGAACTAGAACACCCACATTTCGCCGAGCTTAGTTCCGTTCCAGATGTGATAGGGGGCGAGCCCTTCGCCATATCGGGCACAAATTCCAGACTCCGGGTTGATATGGAAAAATCCAATATCACTTTGCCCGACCCGGGGATCAAACCCGAGACCTCAGAACCGTAGTCGTACCGAAATACCACCACGCCACGGAGGCAGTCATTACATAACACCCTAAAATCACACATAGTCTTGACCCTACACTAAGATGCAAGTCTTGTATCGTGGGTATTAGGTATTACGAGAGACTTCCGGTCTCACAACACCTAGGCCGAAAACCAATATCTGTGGACCACACAAATATGTATTGACCCGTCGCCACTGGTACCGAGTACAAACAAGAGCATAGATGTCGCGTTTAAGTTATTTGCATCCTATAATGCGATAGGGGAGCCTATTACCGTATCGGGCACAAATTCCAGGCTGGTACTGACTAGAAAACCCCCAACATCAGTTTACCCGACCCGATGATCAAACCCGAGACCTCGCGGTAGTCGTCCGCGCACGCAATACAAAACCACTAAGGTAGTTTATCGCCGAAAATTCCGTCAAACTTAATCCGGACTTTAGCTACAAAAATAATCCCCGAAAACTAACAGAACAAAACTCGTACATGGGTTTTATTCGTTTAATACCGGGGTAACATCATTACCCCATCTAATCAGGGACAAGGTACTCGCCGACGACCCTTTTATCTCTCGACACGGCATATAAACGGCAGGATTGGGGTAAATGGGGTAATATTGGGTAACAAATTAGGGAGTGGACGGCTGTCTTGTTCGACGTGACGTTTGCGAATCGCAATGCAACAATGAATTGTTAAAATGAAATTGACTTGTTGATTTCGATTACATAACATAACATAAGCACACGCCTGTATCCCCGGAGGGGTAGGCAGAGGCGCACTAGCGAACTAGAACACCCACATTTCGCCGAGCTTAGTTCCGTCCCAGATGTGATAGGGGGCGAGCCTATCGCCATATCGGGCACAAATTCCAGACTCCAGGCTGATATGGAAAAAATCCAATATCACTTTGCCCGACCCGGGGATCGAACCCGAGACCTCAGAACTGTAGTCGTACCGAAATACCACCACGCCACGGAGGCAGTCATTACATAATGTGTTATGTACTATAGTTTTGTCTTTGTAATATAGTTTTTTTTTCAAAATGGCCACTTCCCGTGCCGAAAAAACAAAGGCCTTTTCCAAAGTTCCTCTAAGAAATTATTACACCAAAATATTCACAACTTTCAATTTTTTTTAATTCAGCGCGAGCCGAGACACCCCACTTGTATTCCAACAAGCAGCTGTGCCTTGTGAGCGTTGTAAACGTCTTTATTCCCACTTTGTTTGTGCCCTTAATTACGGAGTGACGGAGGGACATTCGGCCTCCTTGTAAACGATCTGTCATCCCGAAGCTGATGGCACGCAACTTTTTTTTAATTAGCCTGTTTGTCCTTTGTTCCTTCGTCTTAAAAACATGATTTCTTTGAATTTGCGTTGTTTTTTTTTATATGCTGATATTTTTTTTTATTGATGTTCTTACATAAAACAGCCTCCGTGGCACAGCGGGCGAGTAGCCGGTTGTGAAACGTGAGGTCGCGGGTTCGATTCCCGCACCGAGACAAATGTCGTTTCAAATATTTGTTTCGGGCTTGGGTGTTGTGAGACCGAAAGTCTCGTAGTTCCTGATTCCCACGACACAAGACTCGATCTTAGTGTGGGGTCAAGTATGTGTGTGACTGTTGGGTGTATTTATTATTATTATTTATTATAGACTCACGCCTGTATCCCCATAGAGCTAAGTAGAGGTGAACTGGATAATTAAAATACTCATATTTCGCCGAGGTCATTTCCGTCCCAGATGTGATAGAGGGTGAGCCTATCCCAATCTCTGACACAAATTCCAGATTCCGGGATGATACCGTTTAAAAACTTTGCAGACTGAATTCAAATCCGATCATAAACAAATTTATATGGGACCACCCTTGAAATAAGCTCTATCGAACACAAAAAGAATTTTGAAAATAGGTCCACATTTGGCGGAGATATCGTGTAACATACATAAAAAAATAGACGAATTGAGGACCTTCTCCTTTTTAGAAGTTGGTCGATAACTCAATATCACTTTGCCCAATCCGGGGATCGAACCCGAGACCTCAGGACGGTAGTCGTATCTCACAATACCGTATCGAGGCAGTCAATGAAAGATCACTTATAAAAATAATAATATAATAACAAATATGGCGTAACGTATATCCCTGTGAAACGCATTATTTACAAACAACAATAACTTTTCCTCTAGTAAGGTAAAATTAGAAAACATTACTTAATGGGGTAGGTACAGCACGTATTGGGGTAGTCTGCCCTCCGGCGCGGGATCAAGGGGACGCCGTAAATAACTCGAAAAACACATAATATGGGATCAACTAGAGTAGCGAAGATAGTGGTTTGGAGATTTGTGTTGACGGGTCGCGGGATTTGCAGTTTGAAATGTACAAAATGTACTTGACTTGTTGAATTTGCAGGATTTTATTAAAGTAGGATTTTCGATTGCATTGAGGTCAAGGAGGTGCAAGATCAGCGTGTTGGACTAAGGTCTAATCCCTCTTTTCATACCCAGACGTGGGACAGTAATATTACAGGGTTAAAATTATTATTTATTTTGTCATAATTTATAAATAATAATGACTTCATTTATAAGGACTATGGACTATGTTTAACGGGATTGAAAATAGATATCCTAATTTTACAGGCATCAAAGCGGTGGCTTTAAAAATAAAACTGACAAAGATGTTCAAACAGGCCGTCTAGTTCAAAGAGAAAGAAAGAAAAATATTATTCAGTTATTTTAAATTTATCGATCAGTACAAATATTATACATATACTTTAAATAGGAACAATAGCTAAAACTAGCACGATCGATTGAAATGGATTACTAACGATCTTTGCACTAGGCTCACGACCTTTATACTGACTGATAGGTTTGCCAATAATAAGTATATCTAATCACTAAGTTTACAGTTAGTTTATCCGTCTATCATCATTTAATCCGCATCACACTCAAATGAGCTATCGTTGCTACTCAACATGTTTCACTGACTAAAAATTTTGTAAACTTCCGACGGCAGACGCGGCGCATGACGCGACGCGACGGCCGTTACATTAGGCTAGGACTAAACCAGCCAGATAAAAAGGACATGGCCGGAAATTGTATGGAGCTATGCCCTAAGTCTTAGGACACGGACACGGACATATGTTACGTCATATGAAAGCTCTCAGGCCCGCGCTTATAATAGTATAAGATTTACTTACCAAAAACCTGCGAGGATAAATAAAAAGAGTGTACAAAGAGCGTCTAAACTTTTTGAATAGCAATTATTATTTTTAATAAAGGCAGAATTTTAGCACCATCTAGTATCTATACGATGGGTACTATTGGTATCTGGATAATCTTGGGTCTTGGATGGCTCACTTTCAAACAGAATATTATATACAAAATCTTGTTTTCGGTTTATGTTACGTGGCCCGTGACTTTGTGAAGTCTAAATGGCAAGAATAGCAAATAATTCCATAAGGCCGCCCTTACACATAAGACTTGCCGATAAAAATTCAGATAGGTACACAAATAAATAGTCACACACATAGTTCTGAACCCACACTAAGATACTAGTATTGTATCGTAGGAATCAGGAACTATGAGACACTTTCGGTCTCACAACGCCTAGTCCCGAAACACATATCTGTGGGCCATACAAACATTTGTGTCGATGCGGGAATCGAATCCGCGGTTTCTTGCTTCATAACCAGCCGCCTGTAAAGGCGAGTAGCCACTCGCACACTGCTCCTCGTAACATTATATATCGTCATAAAATATAATATAGTTAAAATCACAACAAATATTGACGTCAAGCAGGCGGCTAGTTCTAAACACTAAGCTCGATCACTTCTGCAACAGGCTTGAAAAAATAATTTCTGGACAACCTCGAATTCGAGTGAGACATTGGCAGGGGAAAGGAGTTGGTTGGTTACAAACATTTTTAGGAACTAAGGCGCAAATTCCGAAATTCAGACTCTATAAATTAATTTTGTTGCTATTACATAGGAGCACTATAAGTAGCGCACTAGAAACAATAATTTTATTACTATTACGGGGAAAAAAATATGGATTTGTAGTTGTTAGAAAGATATGAAGCTTGAATACTTACTTATTTAAGATTATAATTTCCATTTTTGAATTTCGTCCTGTGTGAAGCCTGCCTTATGCAGAAATACATAAAAGGCAGAAATGTCAAAATAACGCCTCCAATGTCATTATCAAAATAGCTAGCGCATTCAGAAACATAATCTAAAATATTATTATCGATGCAGTTAATTTTAACATCATACGACATGACAGCATAAAATATCTATCGTTTATTATTAAGTTGATTTTGATGTTTACTTTTATGATTCGTTCAGTAGCATTATTAATTATTCTGTGGGTAGGTAAAGATCACGATCGAATAATATTACAGTCATAAAAGATGTTTTTCTTAAGCGTGTTTCCGAATACAAATATGACAAACGATCTTTGAAATCAAGTTAAAGGAAAACAATTAGTATACATATTTATTCGGCATATTTTTGTCGCAGGTTCTAGAGAAATATAATTAATGCCATATATTTTAATTAATTTTGTAGTTAATTTTAAGATATCACTATTGACAGTATATTTCAGTTGATTTTTCTATATACATATAGGGCAGGACTCGGCCATGTCCTTTACCAGTATTATAAATATACCTGGTGTTTCATAAAGTTGGTACCAATAACAATTCCATATACAAGGAGAACGATTTAAAGTGTAATGGTAAAATAAAAAAAATAAAATTGAACATATTTTTTTTTATCAATTAAGCATGAGAATTTTAAAATCGGAATGCGACCTGTAAATCGTCGCAATTAAGATAGGAATGGCTTTGTGTATGATAAGAATAATTAAAAACCCCTATAGGTGGTTTGCAAATGTACTGCAGCTGACCCAAGGAGCCAGAAAATTTTTTTTCCTCACAAATTAAAGTTTCTATTGTTAAAAATTATGAGCCTTACGAAATTTTAAACTTAACCGCTGGATTGCTAGCCATCCCTTTTTTAAGTGTAATTATTATTGACACCAACTTTATGAAACAATGTATAATAAATGCTGGACTTGAAAAAATAGTTCTTCCCTACAAAAGTGTAAAAAAATGACGAGGCACATTTAAGTTTGGTATGTTTAAACCCCGTTTAGAGCCCTCGAGTGTTGCCGCCCAAAATCTCGGCGTGTGGCCCGCGGGGCGTTGCAATCTGGCTACTTTACTCCGCTCCGGCAAAATGTAAATAATTTAACAACATACCCCGTGGTACAAGGTACGAGAGATGGGGTTAATTGTTTCATAACTCTGGATTTGAAGTTCAAATGATTGAACTTCATCTAATCGTAAGTTTTTTTTAAAACATAGTAATTATAGATAATATGGAAGTGGAACAGAAAGGTAAAAAGAGCCTATGGTAATCTAAGAAAAATAGAAAACCAGATTTTAAACATTTATCTCTGTGATAACTCTTCTTGATGACATTCATCACGGATGACATTACAAACACATCACATCTAATTAGAGGTAGAAATAAACATCATCCAAAATTAAAAAAAGAAAACACAAAATAGCATTAAAGTTATAGCCCCTTACTTATAAAAATATTTAAAAGCTGCTTATCTTTAACCATAGGTTGTCCCTTTCATTTTTAAACAATGTAACGCAAGGAAAAAAGTGACAGGCTATTTTTAGCGAAAAGATAAGCGAAAATGTTATATAAGTAAGGCCCTTAATGTTAAATTCATAACTACTTTAATTTAAGCATCGATCAGCCTTTGAAAACCGTTAATTTCTTGAATGCGGAATTACCCCAATCCGTTCATAATGTAACCGCGCGTCGCTGTCGCGGGTACAACGTACCCCACGGTAAGATCTCAGCCACTCCATACACTCCTTGAGGGTTGGGTACTTACCTACTTATCGGTTTAGACGATTTGATATAAGGGGCTTGTTGATTTTTACGACGGAATGTACTCAAGTCTGCACTTTGGGGTTGACGTGTATTGTTGACAAATAATTCTTTATATTTTTAAGTTGGAATATTATTACACTTTTTAAAATAGATTCTGTGTATTACTGCGGTTGTATATGACTGCGAAGTTTTTTAATGTTATAGGTATTAATTAATTGATTACTTAAAATAAATAATCGAGCAATATTAGAAAAATACGTAAGTAAATGTATGAAAAGTGAACGACTAGAATAAAAAAGAAAGAAATGAAGATCAAATAGTGAAAAATGGTTTTCTGGGCCAACAATTGGTAATTTTCCTAAGTTATAGAGGTACTACCGTATAAATTAGGAAAATTACTGCCTTAAGTGTAATCCTGTATAATCATACAACAAAAAATACGAAGCAGAATAAGCGTTGATATGGAATTTTGGCCCGACGGCAACTGGTTAAATTAAGATATTTAACATGACAAGAGGCACAGTCATCGTCGTGCTAAAAAGCCATTTGTGAGAGTGTCATCTCAGAGCAAAATAGAAAAGGAGCTTTTAAAACGAGAATACCCTATCTGAACTAACAAAAGACTCCCGTGTCGCTTGCACGGACAACGGATACAACTAAACACTTTAAGCTATAAAAGCGAGCACAAACGGCATTATTAGTAACAAGTGAAAAGTGTCGAGCGACGCGCCACGGCGCCGCGGCAAAAAGAACTTCAGAACGCTCGGCATCGATTTTTATAACCTCCCGAGGGGGGGCGGGGTTACTGCGGCGGCCAATCAGAGCGCGGTGAGCCGACCAATCACGCGGCGGCGTCGCAACGTTCCGATTTCAAACGTGTAATGGAATTTGTGCGGGAGAAGTTCTGCCGGATTACCCGGCCAATGCAGATCGGTAGCGGGGCCTTTTAGACCCCTTATTGATTTACCGCGCGCCCTTATTTTTTGATGGGCTAATTATTGTTTGTTGCGCCTTTTTTTTGAGATTTCTCTCTCGCCTCGGGCTACTGCCAGTTAGTTAATGATCACCGCTTCGGTATCTCTACTAAGTAATAAGTCGTCGTTTAATTTGAATAGAGTTTGTAAAGATTATTTTTGTTTGTATTCAGATTTGGACAACAGTGATTTAAAATAATATAATAAACGTTGTATTAACCGTGACTATACCTGCTTGATGCTAATAGATGATGAGAAGAATTAATGCATTTTTTTTATATTTCTTATTAACTTCATTACATAATTAACATTGAAAGACTTTGTATTATTTCAACATTCTATTTTTAAAACAAACCGATTGTAAAAAGTGTTTGTTTGTGATTCCCACATTTCCATTAACCGGTGACATTTATAGAAAGTATCGATACAAACCTTTCAATAGTCGTTGTTCTCGCTGTCGGTGGAAAATAAAACGCCAACGTAGTGGGAATTAATACGAACATAGTGTTGAGCTTTATCGATATTTAAATAATGACGTTTGTGTGGATGTAATCTGTTGTATGATTTTCGGTTGTGGAATAATTATTAATTTATAAAATTCGGGTAATTATTTTGATTCTCAAAACAGAAAAAAGGGGTATTTGGGCCACCGGAAATCTCATCACTTCAGTCGTTTTCTATAATCGAACGATCAGCTTATTTGTGCTGAAATAAACTATTTAGAGCGTGGCTCTTTCACTCATTTGTATCAAGAACAGATAAGATATTATTTGCAACAATAACTATACAGTACGTTAGTTTAAATTGTAAAGTTTAATTTGAGTGCTAATTTTGTAACGTAGGCATTCGTAGATGCTCGTAGTCTCTGTAGCAACGCGTAGGAGTACGTAGCCGCGTAGCATCGTAGCGTTACTTTACAGTAAAATGAAAATTGCCGATATTTTATTTATTCCTTTGTTATTTGGATATTTTGGAGTCTGAATATAAAATTATGTTAATTTTCGTTTGCTTAAATCGAGTTAAAATTGCAAATTTTAATAGAGTTGCTCCATAACAAAATATCATCTAGTAAGTTATTTTTATTATGAAATTTGCATTAATCATTACAATTTGATTGAAAATTAAATTACGACGTGTTAAAATTGTTTAAAAACGGCAAATTTTATGACAACACCAATTTAGAGACAAACAATATTAAAGTAGTGTACTTATTAATATAAAGTAGACAATATTTAGAAAGCATTTTAATTCTTAAATACGTTAAAATATTTTATCGATAAATTTCCAGCTCTAGTTCCACGAATTGTCACAACTATCGATATCTTCGTACGGTGAGCGACAAAACTTGTACCGTCGGAAGTACCGGCAATATATCACTTAGTGTTTCCTGAAGTCGGCGCCGGATACGATGGAATTGTGTTGTAACGTCCAATCGATTGGATGGCTGGATGGAATTATATTGTAAAAATAGGATTTGGAGCTTGAAATACCTACTGGATTTTAATAGAACAACTAATAGTTAACTAATAGACTAATACTGAATATACTGAAATGCTACTTAACTTTAACGGTTTTTTATATTTTATACGCCATAATAAATAGTGGCCTCAAATGTCAAAAATACCTTAATTAATTATTGTTTGATTTGCTTTTCAGTACCTAGGCATAAATCACGTTTTTCGTATCTTTTACTTAAAATAATAGTGCGAAGAAAAAGACAAAAATAATATTAATTTTATTGTCCTTATCGTGACAATTTTTTTTTCCGAGCACGGCAAAGTGACTACACTACACCTGATGGTAAGCGGAGTGCAGTCCAAAAAAACCAACGACCAACGATAAATGTAGTTTATGAATGGTCGCCAGAGTCACACTATTTTACACTCTAAAGCTAACAGACGTATGTAGTGTCAAACATTTGCTTTGCGTTTACAAGATTCGTAAGGGAAAAATTATAATTATAGATTTCCGATTATATTTCGGTCCTATCATTTAGTGTCTGAGGTTGATATTTATATAGTGCACTTAGACTTTGCTCAGATTTTACGCTATTAGAAGGTTATTAGTGAAGTGATTGTAATTTACAATCTTCACTCATAACCTTTTAATTTTTCTTTTAATTTCTTTTGTTGTAGCTGTAGTTCATATAGAATATATACATACACACATACACACTCATGCCTGCATCCCATGGGGGTAGGCAGACTATTGAACGCCACAAGCTACGATACTGACACATATTTTGCACTCTTCTTTCTTCTACACTCATGCATCGTTTCATACAATTTCATAAGGAATATCATATTAAAACGGAACGGACCAGTTTAAAAGGGACAACATATATTTTTGGAGTTTGTCGAGCAGTGGACGTCCTGTGGCTGATATGATGATGAAGTTTAGAGTGGTCGTTGGGCACGCATGACCACGTAAACGAAGCGAACAGAATAAATGCTGTCTATCCCACTCTTCCAGATGAGTTGTCCAGCGACGGAACTAGTGAGACTGATTCGTCCCACCTGTCCCGTTGGAAAAAATGAGACCAGTATTTCGGTGCCAGCTGGCATAATTATATGTAACCTTGCAGTGGCGAAGGGCTAAAATTTTCAAAAGGGAAGCCAATGACACTTTCTCTTTTACATAATACCTAGGTTTTATACATACCATACTCTATTAGTCTACAATCTGGCAAAGGGATGCCGGTAGGAATCGGGTTGTACGGACCCTTCGCCGCTGTGACCTAGTATCTAATAGTTTATTATAAATCCTCGCTCATGTACTGCGCGTATTACCAGCTAAAATATTTGACAACACTTGCGGCGACATAAGCCGCTTTACCACACCTACATTAACTGCAGATTAGCATAATAACCTAATTGTCTACTACCACTCGACTTAACTAAAACTGAAAGAAGTAATTTTACATAACATAACATAAGCTCACGCCTGTATCCCCGAAGGGGTAGGCAGAGGCGCACTAGCGAACTAGAACACCCACATTTCGCCGAGCTTAGTTCCGTCCCAGATGTGATAGGGGGCGAGCCTATCGCCATATCGGGCACAAATTCCAGACTCCGGGCTGATATGGAAAAATCCAATATCACTTTGCCCGACCCGGGGACCGAACCCGAGACCTCAGAACCATAGTCGTACTGAAATACCACCACGCCACCGAGGCAGTCGAAGTAATTTTGATTTTGGTTTAGTTTTTAACATGAATAGCCTGAGAATGTCTGCCAAAATACTACTTTAAAATAAGTATTTTTATATCGCACAGTCTATACATACTATGACCTCGCCTCCTTGATCTAGTGGCAGCATATCGACCGTAAGCCGCCAATACCTCCTAATTGCTTTGGGATCAAGTTTATAGGAGACAATAAAAACGAATAAAAACTAATTATATTAAAAAATATTGATGATATTTATGCACCCAAAATCCAAGTTTATCAATTTTACAATAGTTTAATATTGCTTATAAGAAAAAATTACATCATGTTCCATTAGGACTAACACGTACCCTCATTATTTTTAAGATGAAATATGTTATCACATAAGCGACAATTTGTCTTTGGTGATAATAAAGTTCTTTAAAGCTTAAACCTATAGCGCAACAAAACAAGATTTTGGCAAACATGTTAGTTACGAGGTATTGGCAGGTATACGGTCGATATATGGGCTGTAGACCGGGAGGTCCTGGGTTCGGTTTGTTCTTCAAATTAGGTGGTGTTGCTACTGCTCATAGATACTTGCATCGCTTACCATCAGGTGAAGGGCTTGCTCGTCTCGTCATTAGAAGGGAGTAATAATCACAAGTTTAAAAACTTAACGGACCGTCTTCGAAATTTATCCAATCGTGACCGAAATATGAGACCACCCTTGAAATAAGCTCTATCTAACACAAAAATAATCATGAAAATCGGCCTACATTTGGTGGAGATATCCAGTATAACACATTAAAAAAACATAGGCGAATTTAGGACCTTCGCCTCCTTGGTCTAGTGGCAGCATGTATGGGCTGTGGACCGGGAGGTCGTGGGTTCGATTCCCAGGTCGGGCAAAGCGAATTTTCTAATTTAATTTGCCCGGGACTGATCCCTCAGAGAGGGCTGGCGTCAGGCAGGCAGCCGGTCGTAAAAACTTAGCCAAATCATTTCTGCAACATGCTTGAAAAAGTGTGTTGTGCCGCCCCACATTAGAAAGAAAGAAGAAAGAAAGATGGGATGGGATAAGGACAGGTACAAAGAAAAGACCAATTGAGGACCTTCTCCTTTTTTGAAATAGATCGAAAAGTGTTAACACACACAAATAATGTTTTTTTTTAGTCGGTCTGTTAAGTTTATAAAGTTGTGATTATTTAGGGTTTCTGGACTATGTCTGTGACTGTTAGTGTATATATGTATGTTTGTTTCAGGTTGGGTCTGATATCCCAGTGGAGCGCTCTGGCCGGCCGGTACGGGGGCCTTGTGCCGGCGCCATGGTACTGGCAGAGACCTCACGAGAGGACATCACCACCACGAGGTACATATTGCCCCTTACTTATAAAAATATTTAAGCGCTGCTTATCTTTATACCACAGGTTGTCCCTTTCATTTTTAAACAATGTAACGCAAGAAAAAAAGTGACAGGTTATTCTCAACCATTTGCTCAGCTAAAAATGCTTTTATAAGTAAGGCCCATTACGATTATCGTAGATACTAAACTATGGCATATGCCAAACGATTAGATATAGAGACCTACATAACCCCTTTCCATCCAATGGGAAACGGTGGGATATTCCCTGCCAATTTCCTGGCAATAAGAAGCGACTTGCTTACGTGCCTGGCATTGATGATATTCATGGGCGACAGCAACCACTAACCATCAGATGGCCTATCTCTTGAACTCTCTCAAAGCCAATAACACAAAAAACATACAATAAAACTTACATACAAAACATAACATAAGCTCACGCCTGTATCCCCGAAGGGGTAGGTAGAGGCGCACTAGCGAACTAGAACACCCACATTTCACCAAGCTTAGTTCCGTCCCAGATGTGATAGGGAGCGAGGCTATCGCTATATCGGGCATAAATTCCAGACTCCGGGCTGTTATGGAAAAATCCAATATCACTTTGCCCGACCCGGGGATCGAACCCGAGACCTCAGAACCGTGGTCGTACCGAAATACCACCACGCCACCGAGGCAGTCATACAAAATGTGCGGGGATAAAGCAAAATAATAAATTATGACGTGAGGTAGAATCACATAATATCTTAACCCATTACCCTACCAAATGTGAGTAATGACACGGCCGCGTCGGCTTCGTGGTAACTGGAGCCGGCGCGGCGGTGCGGGGCCGTGGAATCGATGACCGCAGCGGGAAGCCGCACCCGTGCCATGCACCCGTCGACGATGCTAATCCCACTCACCGATACACACGCACTGATTTACTTGTGTTCAATATTAAATGCACCAGGCAATATAGCTATAGGTACATATATATACATAAATCACGGCTGTGTCCCACAGGTGTAGGCAGAGATGATGGATTCCACTTCGCCTGCTTCTGATACACTACTTTCGCTTTATCTACTTAATCAAATGAACTTAAATGCATTTCAAATGGTAACAAACATTAATTATTCTATTAGCTCATAGTGCCTTTTTGTGTGCTATCAAGAAGAGCTTTGCATTATGAAGATACATTTTATGTTGTGGCCTAAGCGCAAAACATATTAATGGATATTGTATATTGACAATTTCGTCAATCAACCTTCCTTTTATTGACTATTTCTTTAAATAACAATAAAAGCAATCATGTTATTAATGTTTCATTAAATAGTAGGTACCTACCTATACGATAATTACCAAGAAATCAACTACATAAACATACTGCAGATATATGCACTGTAAACTCGGCACTCTCCATAATTATATTAACCCGCTGTTAAGAATCCAATCTGCAAATAATTATATTTTTGTATTTTAAATAAAAAGAGCAAAGAAAATTTATTTTCATTTATAAATACTGTTTAATGGAAGCTCGCAAAACATCAAAAGAAAACATTCAAAACATGTCATTACATATCATATGGGAACTCATTACAACAATCATCGTACCAAACGCAACAAATACGCGACGCATTCGCACACAAAGCGGGCATGATTGTTGTCCGTACAATAAACGTACATTTCCGCTAAACAAGCAATAGTAGTAACGCCACACTCAACCCCGCTCGTCTCGCTTTAATTTCCCCAAAACCCATCCACTCCGAGACAAAGGCGACGCCATTTCACGCGGCCCAAACCGACCGTACAATGCTTTTCTACCATCCTCCTACAATTATTCACGTATAGCAACACTCGCGAAACGTCAAGCGTCGTGCTGTCTCTGTCCGACTTGCCACGACTGTGCTGTCCGTCTCCCTCGCTCCCGTGAGTTCCACATTTGAATTCGTTCGCGCCAAAAGCGGTGTTGCTACGTAACGTTGCGTGCGGTTGTTTTAATTTTCGAATGCGGTTTTAGAACGACGCTTCAGCGACGACCGCGCCATTTTTGCGCTTTTTTAATTTTTATTATTGAGTCGGATGAATGGGTTTCGTATTTTGTGTTGTTCAATCTCCTGACTAAATGTGATTGTGGATATTTTTCATCTTAATTAAGTATCTATAATGTTGAAACTCCTAGAAGTTTGACAGTAAGTGTAATTGCCATGTTGATACCAGAAATTCAACTCAAACAAATAACACCTCACTTTTTAAATAGTGGCAGTCTAGCATGATAGCTAAGTGCCTAGGAGTCCTGGAGTGGAATCCTAGGAACATCACGTGTTTTTGTGACATTTATCCCGGCATTGGATGCCCTAAAATGATAACTTCAGACAGGGGGCCAATTATAAAAACGAAGCTAAATTCAGATGATTTCTTTCATGCTTAAAAAAGTTGCGCCGACTACACACTGGAGTAGTGTAAGGGCAGGTGGAGGAAGAAGGCTGTAATAACATCATAAACAATAAATAAATCAAACATCTAACTGTCGTTGTTCTAACTCATAAACTGCTTATAGTGCTAAGCGTTTGTGTAAACACCGAGCCACCGGTAACAAAGGATTATGAGTGCGTGGCTTCGAAAATCAATTCCAACAAAACACCAGCATACACTGACCTCTCACCGCTACACATATTCAATTAACACAGAGTCCTGCTTATACTGGATATTTTCTTCCTCAGAACACCTCTGCAATGAAATATGAACTTTGATTTAACGTTGAGAGCGTAGAGGTTTGCATGAGTGCAAATATTGAATATTCAAATTTACCGATCCGTATGACAGCGTTGATGACATCCGACTTCGCGCCAACTTCCATATTCCAATTTTGCATTCGAATTTCAAATTTAAATTTGAAGATGTTTTGTTGCGCTGTCGACCGGAACGCCACTACTATGTGATCTCGATAGTATTGATGTACATGTATTTTCATTCGACTAATATTGAAGAGCAATAATTAGAAATATATAAAAGAGCATTAAATAAAATACCATCAAGATGTTTTTCGAAAATGATTAGGTGAATTATCTTATGGTAATTGATCTCTGCCGCTATGAACACCCGCTACAAGAATCGTGGGTGGACATTGCACAAGTTAGGAAAGCGTTATGGATGGTGAAGAATGGAGGTATTTATAATTGTCTACAGCGCGGCTGTACCACAGTAATAGTGACCAATACTATTAATCTTAAATATGTACATTAACAAAAGGTCTTAACACTAACGTGCTTGATATTTTCCAAATTATAGCGTATAATTGTGTGTTCTAATACATACTCGTAATTATGTCATTATACTAACAAGTATGAACAAATCGTGTTCACTGAAGTAGATAATGAGATTATCATACTTTGTTAAGATTATTGTTGTACAAAAACTAAATATTATATGTATATTTCTTATAAGATATCTACTTCTAAATAATGAATTCACCTGACAGCCTTTATCGCACAGCGGGCGCGTAGCCGGCTGTGAAACGTGAGGTCGCGGGTTCGATTCCCGCATCGATACAAATGTCTGTGCGGCCTACAGATATTTATTTCGGGTCTTGGTGTTGTAAGACCGAAAGTCTCTCGTAGTTCCTGATACTCACGACACAAGACTTGATCTTAGTGTGGGGTCAGGACTATTTGTGTGACTGTTGGGTGTATTTATTTATTTATTTACCTTCTTGGTCTAGTGGCAGCGTATATGGGCTGTGGACCGGGAGATCCTGGATTCGAATTCCAAGTTGGATGAAATGTTTTTGCTACCATGAATTGCCCGAAACTGGATATTTAACGGCGATGAAAGCTGTTGTTTAATGCTCGTTTGTAATTTTGTCTTTAAATAAATAATCATCATTTTACAAACATTTTAAATAGTGTACGGTGGCTATTATCGATGTTTCGTGTAAAGTCAATAGAGCACAACAAATCAGAGCGGATTGCGTTTGTAGGGCTTCGCGCCGGACCAAATCGACACATATCGCGTACCTATCGTTGTATCCAATTACAACTCTCACTAATCTGATTTCAATTGAACGACGACGCTTGCCATTGGGCAATTTGACGGATTTCTGTTCAGCGAGAGACGTTAAGTCACTGTATAATCAGCACCCGTATGAATTTGTAGGTCTCATTACGTTGCCGAACAATGTTCAGTCCCACTGTTATGATTGCACACATTTTGTTTGGGTGTAACAATGAAAACATATTATTCACGCCTCGCAGGGGTGCCTGGTAGGGGCGTGATTCCAACACATAACATTATTGCATTCCGTTTGCGAATACAGGAAATATTGTTACAGAGGACTCGACGACCAACGAGGAGGGCTCGGCGGGCGGCTCCCCGCGGCCCCGCAGCCCGCCGCGTGCACCCACGCCCCCTTCACCGTCGCGCTCCTCGCCCCGCTCGCCCCGCCTGCACCCCGCGCTCTACCCACAGCAGCAGGACCCGCAAGACTCCGACCCGGACATCGACGAGAGCGACGACTTCGACAAAGACGAGAAACGAGACCCAAACACCAACTTGGGCAAACGAAAGAAGAAAACGCGGACAGTGTTTTCACGTTCACAAGTTTTCCAACTGGAGTCCACGTTCGACATGAAGCGATACTTAAGTAGTTCAGAACGCGCCGGTCTCGCCGCGAGCTTGCACCTCACGGAGACGCAAGTGAAGATCTGGTTTCAGAACAGACGTAACAAGTGGAAGCGGCAGCTCGCAGCGGAGCTGGAGGCGGCGAACATGGCGCACGCGGCGCAGCGGCTGGTGCGCGTGCCGATCCTCTACCACGAGTCGCGGCCGACGTCGATGCCGCACACGCCGCTGCCGCTCCACCCGCAGTTCTCGAACGAGCCGGGCGTGTACTTCGGTGCGCAGGCGCCGCAGCAGCTGCAGCCGCTGCCTGCGTCGCCGGTGACGTCACGGGCGCCGCTGTCCAGCCTAGTGTAGTGTCCGCTGGAGCCCGCCCGCAGGACTGACGGCGGAGCGGACGGACAGTATTGAACGTGCCACGGACTAGTCACGTCAGTGTTGAATGCCAAATCGTTTATTGTAAACTTATATGTATAGGTCAGTTTAAGTATTAGGATTTTTAAAACATATTTTACTGTGCCAGGAAATGCGTGACGTTTTGGTATTCTTCCTGCTGATCACTTATAATGATTGTGTGTTACATTGAAATCGTTGATCAATGATTCTCTAATTTAACATCAAAAACGATGAGTGCAACCTATTTTTTATTATAAGGTTTTAAATTCGCCTAAGGAGAATATCAAAACGTCATGAATCATGATGGAAGATTCTCGTTAGTGTAAAATGAATTCGATTAAGAAGGTAACGTACAAAAATCATTGTCATCCCATAAAATGTATATTGTGTAAATAAGAAAGTGTTTAAATCCTCTTGTATTTATTTATTATGCTCTTTAGTTCATTATTGTAAATAAATAGAGCTCTGCAATGAGCAGAGTATGCTTTTTATAATGCTCATGTAAGTAGTGTAGGTATTTTATTATTTCATGTCAATTTCATTATATTTTTAAACCTAAGTAAAGAAAAAATTGAGAAGAATAATAATTATAACGTATCAAAATAAAAATAACAAAATAATTGAAAAGAACCAATCGTAGGGCAAAAGTGATTCAAAATTTAAAATTGGAATTGAATGAAAATTTTATGTTTTATGGCCAGTACTAAAACTTCCATTATAGTAATTAAAATAACAACGAAATTGTCTATAACATAACCGATTTTTGTTTTATTTATTTAGACTTTAAAATAATTTTTGTACATAATTAAATCAGCCATGTTTGTAAAAGTTTAATAAAATATTGTTTTACTAAACTGTGTTGCCACGCTTCGATGTAACTCTGTAATGTTGCTAGCATAAATAAATACCTAAATAAAACAATGCTTAATTCTAAACAATTATTAATGTTATTTATTGATAGTAGTTGAATGGACTTCGTCATCGCGTATGCAATGTTATAAAGCTGGGAATATGATGTAAAATTAAATGAATACGCATTACATTGTCTCTGAGTTTTTTTACCAGTTTGTTTTAAAAATGTAAAGATTTCTAAAGTTTACGCGAATGTTGTACATTGAAATAAAACTATTTTTACGGATTCTATCACGATTTGGCATCGATGTATTATTTACCTAGATGCACAGTTGACGCTCGGAAAATGGGACAGCAAAGAAGTGCTTAAGCACTCGTTTTGCCTACAGTCGGACGTCGGTAGAATTCTAAATTTCAAAATTTAAATTAAAGAACTCTTGCTCATTTAGTTTAAAAACTTACTTTATAACACGTGCTTAGGGTTATATTTATGTTGATTTAATTACAACTTGTGATCGTTTTCTTTGTTTTATTTCTGTAACCACTTTTTAGGAAGATATTTGCAAAAAACTGTGCATCTAGGGTATAATATATTGATGCGATTTGGTTTTAATTTTTATTCCCAACGTCACGACTTGGGTTTAACTCTGAGTCCAACCCGGGACCACGAAGACTGCAAAGCCTTCGAAACGTCGTGAATAAAAATTAAAACCAAATCGTGAAAGAATCCGTAAAAATAGTTTTATTTCAATAAGAATGAAAAGGAAAAGAAGGACACCATCTCGCCTATAATTAAACGGACCACACAGAAAAGCCACACACACACAAACGCGCCTGTACAAAAGTGCCCTACGCACACAAACGCCATTACGTGTGGATAGATCGAATGGGCCGAAAACTCTGCTTCACTTTTAGCGCTCCGTCCATCTTTTGGATCCATATGATGAAAAATTTGAGATAGTTAATTATGATTTTTCTATTTTTAATTAAAATTTAACAAGAATCAAACCTTAATCTCCTATAAAGAATTTAAATATTTTTATTCGTATCTTTTACTTAAGTTACTTCTTTTTTCTACCTGCCCTTATCCCCACCTTAATGTGGGGTCGGCGTAACACTAATTTCCAACTATGTTGCGGAAAGCGTTTGGCTTAGTTTTTACGACCGGCTGCCTGCCTGACGTCAACCTCACTCTGGAGGATCCAGATCTCTTCCTTGCACTACTTCGCTATGAAAATTATTATATTTTCGACCGACTTCCAAAAAGGAGGAGGTCCTCAATTCGTCTGTATTTTTTTATGTATGTTACGTGATATCTCCGCCAAATGTGGACTGATTTTCAAAAATATTTTTGTGTTCGATAGAGATTATTTCAAGGGTGGTCTCATATAAATTTGGTCACGATCAGATTTGAAGTCGGTCTGTTAAGTTTTTAAACTTGTGATTATTCTTACTATCATTCATATACCGTAACAAATTTTCATTTGTATAATTTGGGGGTAGTAAATAAAATTGCGTGCAAACTAAACAAGATGGTTATCACAATAACACGCCGAAAATGCGGTTAAACGTGCCCACGCGGCGTCGGCACTAACCGACAACATCCGGTTCCGGTGGACTAACCGCGTACTTCCGGTGCGGAAATAGGGGGTCGAATATGGTGGAATGAAAATGAAATAGTAAAAGATTATTTAAGCTATGTACAACATCGACGACATGGACGTAAAAAACAGATGGACGGAGCGCCAGGAACTTTTTTTTAATAATATATAACACCCAACAGGCACATACATAGTCCTGACCCCACACTAAGATCGAGTCTTGTGTTGTGGGTATCAGGAACCTAGAGAGACTTTCGGTCTCACAACACCCAGAACCGAAACAAATATCTGTAGGCCATACAAACATTTTGCTCGATGCGGGGATCGAACCCGCGGCCTCTCGCTTCACACCCGGCTACTCGCCCGCTGCGCCACGGAGGCTGTCATTCACAGTGAAAGTGAAGCAAGGTTTACATTCGATCTATCAACACGTGATGGCGTGTGTGTATGTCACTTTTGTACAGGCGCGTTTGTGTGCGTGGCTTCTTTGTGGCGTCCGTTTAACTATAGGCGAGATGGTGTTCTACTTTTTCTTTACGTCCGTGACGACAATTATATTCTATTCATGAATGTACAAAAATCACACAGCAGAGCCGGATTCACATTGATTACATGGGGGTCACTGGGCTATAATTCAGATCGAAAAACGCAGGCTACACCGCAAGTAAACTAAGCTAGTTCAGTAGACCAACTATGAGTTTTTTTGACACTACTCGCCAGCGATTCCGTGAAATATTTATATGAAAATCACCCGAACGTCTTAGTTACTCCTACGTAACCAAACAGCTAAACGTAAATTAACGTTTTATGTACAAATTATTTGACGTACTCGATAGCGTGAAATGTCAAAAAACTCATGGTTGACATATATCTTAACTTACGTAGCTGTGTGACACGTGTAGTCATAGTTCTGTACCCCTAGTACGAGATTATTTTGACAGTTCCCGATTCTCGAAATCGACGATAGTTTACGTTTTGTCGATACATTTGCAGCTAGCGCCGCATTGCGGAAACTTCAATGGACTAAAAAATATATGGCGAAACTGTAAACTATCGTCGATTTCGAGAATCGAGAAAAACTCGTACTAAGGGTACAGATCGCAACCGCAACCACAAACTAATAAACCTAGCATCGTTTAGTTTAGCTCTTGATGGCTTGCGTTTATTCGTCAATTCGATTTTTTGTTTATGAAGGTAGATGAGCTAACACACGCTCAATATAAATATTCCTCTGCTTTCTGGGCAGTCGGGTAGAACAATCTAATCCCCTACAGACAGTGCCAAATTAATAATCACAAGTTTAAAACTTAATGGTTCACCTTCAAATCCGTTCATGACATTTATATAGAACCACCATTGAAATAAGTTTTATCGAACACAAAAAGAATTTTGAAAATCGGTCTATATTCGGCGGAGATATCGCGTAACATACATAAAAAATATACAGACGAATTGAGGACCTTCTCCTTTTCTGAAGTAGGTCGAAAAATACAAGACTAGTATAACAATAATACATACTCCTCCCTCCTCCCGCCACCCATGAAGAAAACCAACCTCAAACCGTATCAATTTAATTAACCTACGGATAGCCACTAAACACGAACGCCTGAACTAAATGTCCACAACAATATAGCAATTTAGCTTTTATCGCATCGTGATAGAGATTACCTTGCTTTATGCTCGCTACTAATTATGTGGACAGGGGCGGAGTGTGGGGGACAGGCTGGGGGTCGTGGTCCCACATTGGTGTTATAGTGCAGTAAGTGCGTGTATGGAAATCATTTTTCCCAAGCACTTTCAAATTCTGGAATGAATTTCTTTCTATTCTCGGTGTTCCTTGACCTCTATGGCATGTCTTCAAACGAGACTTAAAAAAGAATTATCATGATAGGTGGCGGCCTGTTTGTGTCCCTATTTTGAGTGGCAGAGCCACGATGTGGACAGTTACGTCTACAGCACGAATGGGCCGGCTGGACCGGTTTGATACCACTGCCTTGCATTGATTTTCGTCATACAATTTTGACAAATAAGCCTTAAATAATATAAGGCGACCTTAAGGCTGTGATCTATAGAGCGAACTTCGACTAAGTCTGAGTCAAAGAAACGGATTCAGTGACGATTAGAAATTTTTAAATCAAACTTCGACTTAATCTGAGTAATTTTTTACAAGAAAAACAGACAGATTAAAAAGATTTTCTTGTAAAAAAATGACTTAGACAAAGTCCAAGTTCGATTGGGGGATTCAAATCCTCTTAGAGTTCGTTTCTTTGACTTAGACTTAGTCAAAGTTCTCTAGATCTAAGCTCTATAGATCTCAGCCTTATGTATGAGCATTTGGCGGTAAGTCTTACCATAAGAATTAATCACATAACAAAAATATAACATAAGCTCACGCGTGTATCTCCGAAGAGGTAGGCAGAGGCGCACTAGCGAACTAGAACACCCACATTTCGCCGAGCTTAGTTCCGTCCCAGATGTGATAGTGGGCGAGCCTATCGCCATATCGGGCACAAATTCTAGACTCCGGGCTAATATGGAAAAATCCAATACTACTTTGCCCTTTAGATCGAACCCGAGACCTCAGGAAGGTAGTCGTAATACAAGCCACCAAGGCAGAATTAATCACAGTATTAGAAAAATACTACACTTGTCAACACAAAAAGTGGACACCCCACATTCTGTGTGTGTTATCATGCTGTCACTTAATTATCCAAATTGAATCGGCGACGCGTGTCCGCCACGTTCCTACTCGTTATCGCGTGCAGATGTCTCTTTGATTGCTTTCCATTTGCACGGCCGGAATTTTTCGTCCGTTTTTATATGTTTTAAATTAATTAACGCGTTGTTTCCAAGATTTCTTGATGTTTATTTGTGTTATGGGATTGCGAATTTGGATGGTGCTGATGGTGATGGAATTATGTACCAATTAAAGTACATAGTCGTGTTGTGTCGTGACCCGGAGCTTCTGAGTCCGATTCCCAGGTTAGCGGTTTTGCTAATACGATTTTTCCGGGATTGGACTCCCCAGAGGGAGTTGACGTCAGGCAGGCAGTCAGTCGAAAAAAAAACGAATCCTTTCTGCGATATACTTAAAAGGTGTGTTGCGTTTAACTCACAAACTCACTATCATGATAAGGGTAGAAAGAAAGAATGGACCATGACAATGAAGCTTCAACATATACGTCAAACTGGAATCTCCAATCTTTCTTTCTACCTGCACTTATCCCACCTTAATGTGGGGTCGGCGCAACACACTTTTTCAAGGATGTTGCAAAGAGAATTTGGCTTAGTTTTTACGACCGGCCGCCTGCCTGACGTCAACCCCCTATGAAGGATCCAGTCCCGGGCAAATTAAGTTAAAACAAATGTCTTTGCCCGACCTGGGAAACGAACCCAGATCCTGCCGTTTCACAGCCCATACATGCTGCCACTAGACCAAAGAGGCGGCGAACTCGAATCTTTTAGTAAAAGTAGTTTTTGTTCCAATTTTTATGATAACATCACCCAGCGCCATTATGGCAGGTAGCAAAATAAGAATGATTCAGCCAATCGCATTCAGTACAAGCACTAAATCCGAGTCTCCTGTACTGAAACATTACACAATACACCTTCACAAAACATGTTTTGGTAGAAATTTTAGTGTATGGTCCATAGTTCCATGAGCAGGAGACACTGTCCAAACAGAAACAATGTTTTGAGTTTTGTTTGAGAAAAACATGTTCAGCAGACGCGCCCTACAATAGACAATTATTCAAATATGAAACATAAACAAAAAAACGTTCGTACCACCATAATGATTACATTGTTGGTGATAATGGCGGTCTTCGTGTCAGTGTTTGTTTAAAAACATATCATTAACAACAGATGCTGCCGCTAATCGATTTGTACTGCATGCATAATTAATGGTAATTTTGGAAATTACGTTTTAATCATTAATTACTTTTGTTGGTGGCCAGTGTCATTTCGAAGACCTCTGTGTAGGAAAAAATATTCAATTGGGTACTTGATAATTTTTTTTAAATTGATTTTATACGGAATTTAGGTCATCTAAAACGGAACACAGAAAGAAATATTGAAATACTCCCAAAAATAAAAAAAGTTATAAGCCTTTATAGTTTGGTGTAACCGTCAAACAGCGGGAAAGAGAAGTATCAGTAAAATCACGTCACGGCCATAACGGTGCGTGCGTTGGAAAGGGATAGCAAGATATCCCCACTACGCCCCCACTCTTGCTCATTGCTGAATTTAAAGTATGAATTACTGCCTCATTTTTCAACCAATTTCGATGCGGTTTTTAGAGAAGGGTTTCTTTTTTGTTTTAATTGCTATATCATATAAAATTGTGTACGAAATGAAACATAGTCAAGTACCCAATTCAGCTTTACACGTTATACTACGTTTAATAAACAAACAAACATACAAACAGAATTAGATAATATTATTTAATTATTTGATTACAATTACGTCGCTACGTACGCTAAGCGCCTCTTTGGTCTAGTGGCAGCATATATAGGCTGTGAACTGGGAGGTCCTGGGTTCGATTCCTAGGTCAGGCAAAACAAATTTTCTAATTTAATTTGTCCGGGACTGGATCCCTCATAGAGGGTTGCCGTCAAGCAAGCGGCCGGTTGTAAAAACTACGCCAAATACTCCCTGCAACATGCTTGAAAAAGTGTGTTGCACCGACTCCACATTAAGGTGGGATAAGGGCAGGTAGAAAGAAATTTTTTATTACATTTACGATATTACAGTTTGCATGAAAAATATATATAAAATTACTGCCATAGCAGCTCTCCTACCTGGGGAGGGTTGACGTCAGGCAGGCAGCCGGTCAAGCTAAATCGAATTCTTTCTGCAACATGCTTGAAAAAGTGTGTTGCAGCTACGACTCCATATTTATGTGGGATCAGGAGAGTAACCACCTCTTCTTCTAGCAGTATTATTATAACCTTACTTGTACCGATTCGCGTATAAAAAATACAAAGTAAGATTATAATAATTCTGCAGCCTGAGCAGGAAATTTTCTGACAACCGTAAATGTATTCGAACTCGATGCGCGTCTATGAAATTTGTATGAAATATTAACCAAACGTCATCAATGCGCAGCGAACTCGAATACATTTACATTTGTTTTTCGTGCTCGGGCTACTGGTATAAGGCTCAATTGCACCACTATTATTAACCTAGAGTTAGTCCTAACCGCAAGTTAAGTTACATGTCATTCATACATTTTCTGTCAATTTAGCTTGCGGTTAGGACTAACTCTAGGTTAATATTAGTTGTGCAATTGAGCCTTAGTCGTGTTGGTAACCTCCCAGGATTATGCGTTACTAAAGTTACAATTAGGTATGTAAATGTGACCAGTTTCAAACAAAAGAGTTTTACACGTAACCTATTCAAAGTGAATATTAGATTACATTTAATTTGAACGTCCATTTGGCTCAATAACCGCTAATGATCCGTATAATGATGGTCGGTTACAATTAACGGCAACTAACGACGCGTGAACTATTGGGCACTATTTTACTACTTTAATTTACGCTGAATAAATTATAAATAAATAAATACACCCAACAGTCACACATGTAGTCCTGACCCCACACTAGGTATAACCTGTGTCATGGGTGGCAGAGACTATGAGAGACGCACGGTCTCACAACACCCAGACTTGAAACAAATATTTGTGGGCCACACAAACATTTGTCTCAATGCGGGAATCGAACCCGCGGCCTCTCGCTTCACAGCCGGCTACTCGCCCGCTACGCCACGGAGGCTGTCAATGGAATGGCACAGGAAGATACGCGATACAGCCTCTCAATATCAAACAGTCACCTGTGGTCCTAGCACGAATATTTTTGAAAATTCTTATCAAACTCGATGCGCGTCTAAGACATGTATGTGGAATATTAACCAAATATCAACAGTGCGCAGCGGGTTCGACATGAATTCGATTGTCAAAAGTGTTCTTGTAGCTCGACCATGAGGTTTTTGACATTTCCCGCTAGCGACTAGCGAATACTACATGCGGAGGGGGATATGGCGAGCTCTTCTTCCTACTACCTGTAGGCTAACCATGAGTTGTTTTGCCGTTGCTTGGTAGCAACTATGTAATTGTCATACATTAGACAGCATCCGTGACGCAGCGGGCGAGTAGCTGACTGTGAAGCGAGAGGCCGCGGGTTCGATTCCCGCATTGATACAAATGTTTGTGTGGCCCACAGATGTTTGTTTCAAGTCTAGGTGTTGTGAGACCAAAAGTCTCTCATAGTCTCTGACACCCACGATACAGGTTATACCTAGTGTGGGGTCAGGACTAAGTGTGTGACTGTTGGGTGTATTTATTTTATACAAATTGTTTTACGTAGACGCTACCAAACAACATCAAAAAACACATGGTAGAGCTTCTGACTTTAGGCCACAATTCCAACTAAAATTAAACCTATCCTAACCCCTTAAGAATTAGGGAAGTAATGACTTCATCCACTAGGGAGGCGACGTTGCAAGGGTGCGATATTAAATAGATAATTTTTACAATATTAGCAGTGTTTAACGAGCGGATGTCGTGATAACTTTGTGTTAGTCGCTCACGGCTCTTTTAACTGTGTTAAGGGGCATACTGATTTATTTTTAACCGAATTCGAAAATGGGTGAGTAGGCCGTGAGTTTTTTTGGCATTACTCGCTAGCGACTCCGTAAAATATTTGTATGGCCAACACCCGAACGCCTCTAGCGGTTACGCGGGGAACTGACGTTTCATACAAATATTTTACCTCGTAAATACATGCAACACACTCATGGTTGACGTCATCAATAAGACGTAATATGAGATAGATGTTTGTGTGGTTGATAGGTATTTGTTTCGGGTCTGGGAGTTGTGAGACCGAGAGTCTCTCGTAGTTCCTGACACGACACAAGATTCGTATTTTAGTTTGGGGTCAGGACAATGTGTGTGACTGTTGGGTGTTATTATTATTATAATTATTTACTTAATGATTATAAATGAATGTGATTAATGGGAATGTTTATAAATTAACGATAAAGCCGTGCAGTACCTAATCAGTTAGTAGTAGATTAAAGGTCTGGTTAGATCGTCGTAAAGGTACCTACTACTGTAAACTGACAAAAATTGAAGTGAAGCACGATCTTCAATGTCACTCTAGACGAAGTAGTTTGAATTTTAACACTTTACGAAAAGGATGAGAGTTACATTATTTCCATTCATTTATTTTAGTTTGTTATAGAGTACGTAAGTTGTGCTAGTCGAATGTATAAATAAAACCAAAACTGAAACATCGGTTTTGCAAACTATCAAAACTTGTAATTAACCCCCGAATACTGAATCGCAACTCGAATACTTAAGATTGCCTTATATAATTCGAGGCTATATTGTAAGTAACTCTTAAAGTTGAGTAGCGTTTCAGTATTCGGGGGTGAAGGCAATGTATTCCCGAAGACCGGTATATAATATAGGAAAGAGCCAGCGGTGCAATGAATACATCCCTAAGTTTTTTTACTTACTTTCTTATTGCCAAAGTCTTGACTCACTATGTTAATTTATAAAGATATGAAGTCATGGCCTTAAATATCGGTTTATAATTTTCGCTCGTGCCTAATATCGATGAGTGCTTATTGGCCGTTAAGTCGATAGTCACTATGCCTCCCTACACCGCGCTCTATAATTGATTATAGTGTGTATTTGGCTTTTCCAATTATAGTTGTTTTATTATTTGTTATATTATTATTATATTACAAAAATTGAGAAGACCCTATCAAAAAGAGAAAAATATATTTTTTAATACATATAATAGTTATCTCGTCGCATCAAGACATTTGCTAAAAAGCTCTTCAGCCCGCCTAGCATGCGCGCCACGAGATATCGCGATAATCGACAATCGATATGTTGTATACATGTTGTCTACAATATTGTATGAAAATAAACGAGGGCGCATGTTAGTGTCCGTCGACAAATAGAGAAAACCGGTTATAACAGGACTGAAAGCGTAGACAAATTGTTCTCGTGGCGCGTATGGTAGGCGGGCCAGTGTTCAAAACAGCAGTAATGATAATTAACACTTTGAATGAAAAAGTACAACATGATATTGAACGCAGGTTGACACTTGTCCTCGCTAGGTATAAGATAAGAAGTAGGTCTACCATAACACAATTAGGACGAAAATCTGTAAAGGTTGTTGTTACCATAATAGTGTTTATTCATTGTGCTATCTGTGCAGACAAACTTTCACATACAAGAGACCTACCACACACATTATTACAGAAAACTCTCAAGAATGCATTGATAAATAATAACAATGATTAACTACGATATTCTACTGTGAATCTAGTACGAGCTTCGACACTGCAAAAGCGATTTAATGAAATTATGAACATAAATACCTACTTTCTTTCTACCTGCCCTTCATCATCATCATCATCATCAGCCATAGGACGTCCACTGCTGAACATAGGCCTCCCCCAAAGATTTACAGATCGACCTGTTGGAAGCGGCCTGCATCCAGCGACTTCCTGAGACCTTTATCAGGTCGTCGGTCCACCGTGCAGGTGGACGTCCTACGCTGCGCTTGTCGGTACGTGGTCTCCACTCGAGAACTTTTCTGTCCCATCGGCTATCAGTTCTACGAGCTATGTGCCCTACCCTTATCCCAACTTAATGTGGGGTCGGCGCAACACACTTTTTGAAGCATGTTGCAGAAAGGATTTAGCTAAGTTTTTACGACCGGCTGCCTGCCTGACGTCAACCCCCTCTGGGGGATCCAGTCCCGGGCAATTAAATTAGAAAATTCGCTTTGTCCGACCTGGGAATCGAACCCACGACCTCCCGGTCCACAGCCCATATATACCACTAGACCAAGGAGGCGATGTTATAAACAGCTACATTGTCACCAATTCCGCATGCTAACTAAACCAGCTGCTTATCAAGGCATAGGAAACTAGCAATAAGTTAACTTTATCATCCGGCGTCGCTCGCGTGCCGTGATGATCCATAAATAACATATAAATTATGTTTTTAATTCCCCGCGTTGTTTATCGGCGCATTAATTAAAATGAGTCGAAACGCTGACCCCCGAAATTTCACTATCGCCGATCGCGAGTTAGTGATCTAACCGCGAGATATGGTGTAATAACGGCTTTTTTGTCCGTCTGTTTGCGTTGTAAATGTTGGCTTGTGTTTAATTAGTGGCACGAGTCATCGTAAGAGCCATCGGAGTGAACCACTTTCAGTGAACAAGGAAATTAATCGAATTAGATCGGTAGATGTCACGATTAATAAGGTATTTTAGTTTTATTTTAATTTTTTTACATACATAGCGTCGTCGACTGCCTTGGTGGCGTGGTTGTATTTCGATACGACTACTGCCCTGAGGTACCGGGATCCCCGGGTCGAGCAAATTGATATTGGATTTTTCCATATCAGCCCGGAGTCTGGAATTTGTGCCCGATATGGCGATGAACTAGCCCCCTATTACATAGGGGCGGAACTAAGCTCGGCGAAATGTGAGTGTTCTAGTTTGCTTAGTGCACCTCTGCCTATCCCTTCGGGGATACAGGCGTAAGATTATGTTATGTTATGTACATAGCCTCGTCTCCTTGGTCTAGCTACTAGACTCTAGTGGAGGGGAGGTCCTGGGTTCGGTTCCCAGGTCGGGCAAGGTGAATTTTCTAATTTAATTTGCCTGGAACTAGATTCCTCAGAGGAGGTTGACATCAGGCAGGCAGCTGGATGTAAAAACTTAGCCAAATCCTTTTTGCAACATGCTTGAAAAAGGGTGTTGCGCCGACCCCACATTAAGGTAGAATCAAGGCAGAAGGAAGATTTTACATACATATACGCTCACGCGTGTATCCCCGAAGGGGTAGGCATTAGGATTTGGAATTTTTAAATCGAACTTTGACATAGTCCGAGCCATTGTTATAAGAAAAGCTTTGTTTAGTCTGTCAGTCTGTTTTTCTTGTCGAAGTTCGCTCTAAAGATCTCAGCCTTAGCCCAAATAAAAATATGATTCCAAAATTCCATGTTTTTTTTTATAGCAGAGATTGACAAACTAGCAGATGGGTCACGTGATGGTAAGTGATCTCCACTGCCCATAGACACCCAAGACACACAAAGAATCATGGGTGAGTTGCCAAGGTTGGAATGGAAGGGGATGGAAAAGAGTTGCGAAAGGGAGAGGGAATTGGGATACCGGAAATCTCACTCACCGATCGAAACGCGACAGCGAGCTGTCACTTTACGTTGGTTTTCTGTAGGACAGTGGTATCCAACCGGTCGAGCGGGCCCATTCGTGCTGTTGACGTTACTGTTTACAGCGTAGCTCTACCACGAGAAAAATATTTCAAAATTCCATGTCATATATTCGTCAGCCTCGGTGGCGTGGTGGTATTTCGGTACAACTACGGTTCTGAGGTCTCGGTTTCGATCCCCGGGTCGGGCAAAGTGATATTGGATTTTTCCATATCAGCCCGGATTCTGGAATTTGTGCCCGATATGGTGATAGGCTCGCCCCCTATCACATCTGGGACGGAACTAAGCTCGGCGAAACGTGGGTGTACTAGTTCGCTAGTGCGCCTCTGCCTACCCCTTCGGGGATACAGGCGTGAGCTTATGTTATGTTATATTCGTCAGCTACTGTTATGTAAAATCCACTGTTATCTCTGATCTCAAGTATGACAAGTAATATATTTCGAGCCGAGGCGATGTTTCGGTGCTCATTTGTATATATTAGCATAATGTGGACACTGGACGCACGGACAGACAGATATACGTGTAATTAGAGCATACATTTACATGCTAAGCGTAACAACAAAAACAATGAATGGGTGACTTTCAATTGGATTTTACTTTATTATTATTGGAGCTTTCTCGTCTTAGTCGCCGCCTTGGTCTATGGGCTGTGAACCGGGAGGTCCTGGGTTCGATTCCCACTGGATCCGTCCAGAGAGGGTTGAAGTCAGGCAGGCGGTCAGTTGTAAAAACTAAACCAAATCCTGTCTACAACACGCTTGCTTAAGTGTGTCATGCCCACCACACATTAAGGTGGGATAAGGACAGGTAGAAAAAAAACAGTTACACTTACTTCGGAACCCTGTACTGTGCGTGATATGTAGCATGCACTTGCCCGGTTTTTTTTAGAGCAGAGACTGGCAAAGGAGCAGATGGGTCACCTGATGGTAAGTGATCTCCACCGCTCATAGACACCCAAGACACAAAAATAATCATAGGTGCGTTGCCAACCTAAAAATTCACACTTCCACGTCCTCTTATCCCACTTCAATATGGGGTGGACGCAACTCATGGTTGTCTGCTAAAATACGCGTGTTTTTAATAAATAAATGGAATTTCCGCATTGAACTAATGACTTCCCGTTCTCACCCCGTTACATCCCGGTCCAGCGCGGCATTCGATTCATAGAATAAGAATAATGCTGTATTTTTTCATACTAACTTATGATGCAATAAGAGAACCATCTAATGCTTCGATATAATCTCCTCAAAGAAAAAAGATTTTAGATAATTTATCTATGGATATTAAGACGACAAAATAATACCCCTAATGTGCCAGTCGATTTTAGACCTTATTCCTTTTTGTTAAATATTAATGCAATTGCAAAATAAAATTATAGAGGCCTGTTAAGCCAACGGATTTTAGACTGTATGACTTTGCAATACGATAAATCAGTAGTTCAACGAAACCGTGAGTTTATAAAAGATGCCTGCCAAGCCAGTTTTAACTTTATCAAGTTAGAATAAGGCGCAAATAACTGCAACATAGAGATTGTCGTGAAAATGTGGTGTCAAAACGGGCGACAATTCAAACGCGATTTGTGCGTTCAAATCAAAAACACACGATTCCTATTTCAAAACGATCTGATTACGAGTACGGCATACCGAAAGTATAAATCTTATAATACATACAATTAAAATAGATAGAGAATTAGATTGATTTATACAAGTTTTTCTAAAGTAATTTATTTAAAAGGATTGTATAAAAACAATCACAAGTTGAAAAACTTAATGAACCGACTTCAAAACTTATCCTCCGATCGTGGCCAAATTTATATGGGACCACCCTTGAAATAAGCTCTATCAAACACAAAAAAAGAGAGTAGAAAATTCGTCCACAATACAGACAAATTGAGGACCTTCTCCTTTTTAGAAGTCGGTAGAAAATACTTAACAACAAATACTTATATGAGTGAGCTTTGATGCTTAAAAATAACAGAAATTATGTAATACTATATACACTTTTGGACCGACGACCTGATAAAGGTCGCAGGAAGTCGCTGGATGCAGGCCGCTTCCAACAGGTCAATCTGGAAATCTTTGGGGGAGGCCTATGTCCAGCAGTGGACATCCTATTGCTGTTTATGATGATCATATACACTTTTTATATTTTCTTCGTTATTATAATATCAACATGCTCATCCAAATTATGAATTGTTAACTAAAATTAATTAATCTGCTTATGTACTACAATGTAAACGTTACTAAAATATTTCAGCATAACATTAATGTTGTTCACGAAATTTGATTTCTATTCAGTCGAAAACGCTGCGGATTCAATGGCAAATTTACATGAAATGCGTCGTATTAAGCGTGTTTAGCAAATATTCCTACACAGCGTTGAGTGTTAATTAATTGAAAGTTACAGCGAAGTTGATGTTCCCAGTATTTACAGGCGAATTTCACCTAATTAAATATTGGCATCGTTCGGAGAATTTATATAATACCCGTAATTGAAGCAAGGTTTATTATTACGGCTGTTAATTGGCAGTTCGCTAGCAACACGATCGCTTACATTCAATCACAAAATGGCACCTACGATGGACGCAATCAGTGAAATTCATGTATATGTTGCGAATAGTGAACACCTTTGTTTTGATTTTGGAATTGGATATAGAAAAAGTGCTGTAAAAATATAAGTAGTGAGTATTTGTTTAATAATTATGCCAGTTATAGGTAAAAATACCTACAAAAATCATTTGTTGATTTGCAACGAAAATAATAAAACTTACGCGGCGCCGTACACAATAGGGAGTGTCCAATGACACCTTGCTGATGTTTTGAAATAAGAACGCCGCATTCGCAATTTGAAACTACGAATTACAAAGTTTAAAAAACGTAGGGAGCCGCTTTTTTCTTCTTCGCCTCTGTTTAGAGCCCATTCTTATAATGCCAGTTGTAAAATTACTTTTTATAGCATTTTAAACTTTATTGCGGGCCTTTAAGATTTTGTTTGTATTTATTGGAAATAAAAAAGCTGTGGCGAATTATACAAAGCCGTTTATTTTCCCTTTGTCCAGTATTAATGCGTCGATTTGGGCGTTAAGTTCCTTTTTTGAAAAATGAATAGGTAAATAGTGGCGGGTCATGTTACGGATTTCGTACCATAGATATTGTGGAATACAATCGAATGTAATACTAACCTTCGCGCCATGGACAACAGAGTTCAGTTTAACAAAACTCCATTGACACGCTATTAATATTTGAATGCAGTTCATAACTCAAGTCTTTTCTAATTGAAATTTAATTTCTTTTTTTAAGTAACACAAGCCAGTATTTCCGTTACGCCGTGCGATCCAAAATAGACATTTAATTTAGTTACATTAAAGCAATGGGCAATTAGATAAAGAATTAACTTTGGGGGCGGTATTGTCGCCTTTATTTTTATTGTGTCATCATTTCACGACATCTGCCGTGAACATTAAAATAATAGAAATGTATATTTCAACTGGGACTATCGTTTTATCCGCCGGGGTAATGTTTGGGGTGACCTATTTGACGTGCGCCCTAATGGTTCCACAAAAGTAAATTAATCGACTCATTAATCGATTAACTGAAACGTATCTAATCGATTTAATTAATCGTATGCATGATAAATGAATAAACGTACCCACCTACAGCATATACCTGGGGGGGGGTTTACCAACGTCTTATAGCAGTATTATTATGACAATAGTACAAAACTTGTGATCAAAAGTTACGACCTAGTGGTCATAAGTCGGTCAGTTTATTTGAAATATACGCGCGCCAGGTCGGCCAGCGTAATAATATTGAGAGAATAAAGGTATCTTACGTGATTCTTAACCATTCACAAAATATTCTTTGGTGTAAATTGTAATAATCGCCCTCGAATTGTAATAAGTAGGTGATGGCGGTACTGAAGTTTGAGATCAATTTTTTTGTATGGAAACTTGCTATAGTTAGTTATATTAATTATCTTTGCTTGTACCGTTTCCAGTGATAATTATTGTGGTGGTATTTATATAACTACGTCATACAATTTAGTGTTTAAAACAAAAAAGGATTAATATTTCAATAAATTATAAGCATGATAAGAGATCGCTATAAGTTGAAGGATAACGTGGTGCCGAAGGTTGAGAAAGGGATGATGAGGTGGTTTGAACATGTGAGGAGGATGGATGAAACGTAAATTTCAAAAGGCATTTATCGTTCGAAAGTGAACGAAGACATGAGTTATTTCAATGGAATAACAAAACTAGCAACCCGCTCTCATTATAGCATAGGATACCTCATACGATAACCCATGAAAACATATGAGTGTGCATAAAAGGCAAAAGAGATATTTCTAACAACGTACCCTAATAGACATCTAATGTTCGACATTTTTCCTCAAACCAAATCGGCCATGGTATAAGGAGCGGGTACTGTGTGGCTACTAGCAACTCAAATCTGGTTATTTTAATGACATCGCCGTGCTGTTGTTCAAGGAGGCATTATAATATTTATATATTTTTTTCTACCTGCCTATATCCCACCTTAATGCGGGGTCACACTTTTTCAAGCATGTTGCAGAGAGGATTTGGCTTAGTATTACGACCGGCCGCCTACCTGACGTCAACCCCCTATGAGGGATCCAGTTCCAGGCAAATTAAATTAGAAAATTTGCTTTGCCCGACCTGGGAATCGAATCCAGGACCTCCCAAGACCTTATTATATTTATATACATATTTTAAATTCAAACAAAAAACATTTAAATTCAAAAAAAAATATTTTAAATTTCGACAGCCTCCGTGGCGCAGCGGGCGAGTAGCCGGCTGTGAAACGTGAGGTCGCGGGTTCGATTCCCGCACCGAGACAAATGTCTGTGTTGTCCATAGATATTTGTTTCGGGTCTGGGTGTTGTGAGACCGATAGTCTCTCGTAGTTTCTGATACCCACGATACAGGTTACACCTAGTGTGGGGTCAGGACTATGTATGTGACTGTTGGGTGTATTTATAAAAAAAAAAATAAAAAAAAATTCGCTAATGCGGTAGTATTTACGGCTCGGAGATGTAATCGATTGTGGTCTGAATTAAATATATTGAGCGGCCTCTATATCAAATCTTATAGTCTGATGTGTTGTCAGATGGGAACGCTTGTAATGCGGCGTCTAAGGGTGTGTCGTCGTTGGGTATTTCACACATGACCGAAATGTGTATTTTAACATAAAAACTTCAAACCCGAAAATTAAGTAACTTTAATATAATCCTTATTTACAGTAAACAAAACTCAAAAACAATTTAAAAAGTCGACTCAATTTGAGTTGAGCCCCTCGGCTTATCAGTTTGAGTCGAATTAATCTAATGCGGTCACAACACGATGCGTTTGCGTATAATTGTATTTTTATTCTAATATCGACAGACGCACACCATAAATTATGGGGGACTTCCAAAATGTTCTTGTTTATGCTCCGAAAGTGCGTTGTTAATTAGTGGGCTTGAGTGGGTTCGATTCCCGTTGCGGAATATGTTTTGTAATATTTTAAAATTTATATCCCATATCCCCGAAGGAGTAAGCAGAGGCGCACTAGCGAACTAGTACTCACACATTTCGCTGAGCTTTTTCAGTCCCAAATGTCATAGGAGACGAGCCTATTGTCATATGGGGAACAAATTCCAAACTCCACCAGCAAATACGCCACCGAGGCATAAATCTATACTTTTATTACCCTGTAATGTTACTGTCCCACTGCTGGGCGTGAGACTCCTCTATTAACGAAAGGGCTAGGCTTTTATCCTCCGCACTGTAATGCGGGTTGGTAGACTTCATACCTTCGAAATTATTTGTGGAGAAATTCTCAGGTATGCAGGTTTTTGCTATTACAGCAAGCGATAATGAATAATCACAGGTTTAAAAACTTCCAACCTTCCCATCGTGACTAAATGTATGTGGGACCACCCTTGAAATAAGCTCTATCGAACACAAAAATAATTTTGAAAATCGGTCCACATTTGGCGGATATATCGCGTAATATACATATAAAAAAAATTGAATTATTTGAATTAATTGAGGACCTTCTCCTTTTTGGAAGTCGGTCGAATATGAATACACACTTACAAATTAGAGATGCGTGCTCATAAGGTTGATATCGAAGCTGCGACTGTCGTCATGACATCCGTACCATACCCGATTGAGCTATAAGTATACTTCCATACTAATACTTCTGTCTGCCTGAAGTCATGCCGGCCTAATGTCCGTATACTTTTATACTCATCATCATCATCAGCCATAGGACGTCCACTGCTGAACATAGGCCTCCAAAGATTTCCAGATCAACCTGTTGGAAGCAGCCTGCATACTTATACTACATTATATTATTATACACATACTTATTTTAAAACCACACTACTTTCAAAAACATCTGACAACTGAATATTAATTTGATCATCCGTTCATACCGATCGTAACTTGTAAGGCTGTATTCCTTTGTAATTACGTAAATCCCATACCCATTAAAAAAAATAGGACCGAAACCAAAATCCAACATTTCGGAACGTACGCAAAACCGGAATACCTAACCGTCTCCGTAAAAATGCTTGGCTTTACATCACTGGCGGCTGGCGGCTGACGGTGGACGTTCGAAAAGCGACCATAAATAATAGAGGCAGGCTAATGACTGCATAACTGATATTTACGCTGCACGCGTTGCTCTTACACACTCTCTGTAATGATGGCGCATTCGACTCTCAACCGTCTTAAAAAGATGTTTTTGATTCTAGACAAAGACTGCCTTGGTGGCCTGGTTGTGTTTCGGTAAGACTGCCGTCCTGAGGCCTCGGGTTCAATCCCCGGGTCGGGCAAAGTGATATTGGGTTTTTTCAATATCACTTTCATTGCCCCCGTGGCACCGTGGGCGAAGCGGGCTCTGTGAAGCGAGAGGCCGCGGGTTCGATCCCTACATCGAATTTTTGTGAGGCCCACAGATATTTGTTTCGGGTCTGGGTGTTGTGATACCGAAAGTCTCTCGTAGTTCCTGATACGATACAAGACTGGTATCTTAGTGTGAGGTCAGGAGTTAGGACTATGTGTGTGACTGTTGCGTGTTATTATTATTAATATATACTTCTAAAGGACTATGTGTGTCTTTAAAAAAATGTCAGCCGGAAGTCTGGAATATGTACCCGTTACGACGATAGGTTCGCCCCCTATCACATTTAGGACGAAAATGAGCGCGGCCAAATGTGATTGTTCTAGTTCTCTAGTTGGCTTTTGCCTTCCTCTTCGACAGTGGCGTCCATTCTATATAAACAAAAAGACACTGTCTACCCTGACAGTTTGTTATTAACATAAAGAAAGAATAACCATCATGACCAAGTAGATTTTCAAGATAGCAGCGCTTGCCTTATTTTAAATCGTCACGGGGATGATGATGATGATGATAGGGATCGTGATGCAAGAGTTGAAAAAATAATTATGCCATTTTTTTGTCTATCCTGATCGGAATCCTTGTGCACGTCCCTGCTCTTCTTGTTAGGCGTGAGTATATAAGAATTAAGTATAGTAATTTTCACAATAAATACCAAATGCAATGACATTAACGCGACGTACCATTACACGAAGCCATACACCAACGTCGAAAGTAATATTCGACGAATAAAAAAGCAGTTTTTCAGAGCACAGTTATCATTGTAAAACGAATTAAAAAGCGCCGGTGCCTTCTGAAAGTACGTATGGTTTCGGCAAAGGATTGAATAAAATGATAAAAATGAAAATATGATGGCTGCCGGGCCCGGTTTGATGTGCGAACACACGGATTATAGGGATGGGCTTCAGGTAGTGTTTCGACCGATTATCGATTAAGGTATTTTGTCTGAATCTTTATTTTTTTCAAATGAATTTGGTACCAAAAACTGTTGGTAAATCTAAATTTAAATTACATAAAAAGAAGTTTACTTCTCGAATATTGAATAGCTACTCAACAACAAAACTTTAACGGCTACTTGCATTATTATGTACCGAACTATTTTAGCAGATAATATGACCTCAAACCGCATTACACGACCATATATATTTGAGCTGTGTTTCAGTATTCGAGCATAGGTACATTTATAATTTAGTCTTGATTCTAGAATAAGATGAATGTGCGTTCGTGACAAATCAAAGGGTTGGGTTTAAAAAGCAGTTTTTTAAACTTGTAATAAACTTAAAATGTTTAATCGCAAAAATTAGAAAATGATAGTCAAGTATTTTTTGGTTACAAACAAATAATGACAAAAAATAATGCCTTATTATTATTCATAGCACACACATTTAATATAGATTGTTGTCAAAAACAACAGAAATCTACCGTACCTATTTCGATTCCATAATATCGATAAAGTTACTACATCACTAGACTATAAAGACGATTTCACATCGCATATGCTTTAAAATTTTTAACATCAGACCTTTCATTAAAAATGTGAAAATAAGCACTTGTTTTCCTTTTATTGAAATTTATAGTCAAATACGAGTATTAATATACCTCTAAAGCTACCCAAGCGAAAAATATCAATATCGCATTGTATTTGATTTTTTTAAACAAATGAATATTTTAACTAGGTACATCATCGATATAATAATATACCTAGATGCACAGTTCCATACAAATATCATTGTAAACAGTGTCCTCGACAGACAAAACAAATAAACATCACAAATTTAATTAAATTAACACAAATATGACCTTATAGACGCGGAATAAAGTAGCTTTTTAAATTGAATGTTCAAACGTTCCTATATTCGAAATTTTTGAATTTCTAATCGTTTTTGAATTTGACAATAATTTGACATTATTAAAAGAAACATTCTAGTCACTTGGACAAAGATTGAATGGAGTCGAATAGTTCTTGTATTTATCTGTGAGAAATTTTGACCACGTGGCGTACAATGTAGATGAGAATGGCGATATCTCTATAATAATTTTACTTACATTAAGAGATAGATAGAGTATAAATGTTTAGAAGATAACAAAGCTTATGAGTTATGAATATGAAATAAGCACTGTTTTGCCTTAGCGTGATTCATAAATAAATAAATAACACCCAACAGTCACATACATAGTCCTGGCCCCACACTAAGATCGTCCTTTGCTCTTTAGATTCTTAATAATTTCTTTTAGACTATCATTTCGTTTTCTTAATCTTTTGTTCTGCCTTTTTAAGTTTCGCACTAAATTAGATTTAAGTTTAAATTTTTGGTTGCGTTCTTTCAAATTATCTTTCAAAAATAACGTCTTAGGTGTGTTAAAGATTGATGAAAATTCTGATGGTATTGGTGATCCTTCATTATTTATTGGTTCAATTGCTGGTTCCTGGAAATGAATATGTTTCCAATAAATGATGACGCCACAATTACTGTTGTAGTAATTATGCCTAACGACCGGTTCGAATAAATGATCTCAATCCGAGAATCCAAGATAAAAATGAAAAATTAAAAATCGCGAGAATGAACCATTAAAATTATTATTTGACAGCGGAATTTTCAACTTTGTTCATGTTGGCAATTTTTTATGATCTGCACACTTTGATTGAAAACATTTATTAGAATTAGCCGCAAATTATTAAATAGTCATTTTACATGGCAGTATGTACCTAGTATATGCTTGCTATTGATGAATTCTATATCAAATATTTTTCAACTATTACACTTGTACTGCACCCTGCCTCATTTAAACTTGTAGTTACGACAATCTAAAATAAAGTCAATAAATGTGGCAATATTTATTTATTTATTTATTTATAGGTACACCAACAGCATACATATTGTTAAACTAAATAGTAAACATTAGTTAAGGACAATGTAGCTGATGACAATTTACCACCTTTATTTTTGGTACAGCATTCTTTTTAATTTTCCTAATCCCTTTTTCTGTATAATATTCATCGAAATCGGCAAAATGGTCTGAACAAACCACACTTGAGTAATTGGGTTTAAAATTTTCTTCTCTCCTTTCTTCGGAAATAATTTTACGCCATTTATCTCTTACTATTTCATTTCATGGAAATTTGTAATTAATAAATAAAATTAATAAAAAAAATCATAAATTTAAAATAAATATAATATATTTCCAAAAAAAAAACGACTCCATATATTTCATTGTTCCAAATCATGATTTCAAAAGGGACAAAATATTTGATTAACTGAATTCGTTAAATTAATTATTTATACACGTTTAATACTTAATTTAACATGATTAAGGTTTTAAGAATCAAGTAAGGGAATTATACTTACTTAAAATATGAAATCCCATGTGTTTTGCGCTTTGTAAGAGTGTTATTTTTGCACTCTTTCACAGAGCATTTAGGCATCTTCACAGACGAACGGTCGGCGCCCGACTGACAGCCAACAAGTGCTTACTTACATTTTAAGCACTCGTTGGCTGTCCCACTTTCTGAGCGTCAACTGTGCATCTAGGTATATTATATCGATGAGGTACATCATCATCATCAACAGCCACAGGACGTCCACTGCTGGACATAGGCCTCCCCCAAAGATACAAAAACATGGTAGAAATACTGATTTCTTAAGTTTACGCGAATGTTATACATTAAAATAAAACTATTTTATCGATTTTATCACGATTAGATTTTTAATTTTTATTCCCGACGACGTTTCGAAGGCTTTGCAGTCTACAAAATCGTGATAAAATCCGTAAAAATAGTTTTATTTCATGGTAGAAATGTAGATAAATGTCTGAGTTGAAAAATACATACATATATAATTTAACATTTAATTAAAAACAAACTTAATACTGACTTCACCATATTCACATATTTAAGTCCATATCTTCAAAACTACTGAACCGATTTTGATGAAACTTACACTATTCACTAACTTGGAAGATACCTAATCTAATAAAAAAAGATCCATCGCAATCCAATTTTTAGTTTCTGTGATATACGTGGATAAACATACGTACATACACTTATGAAATTTGGAACATCTGTTCAGAAGCCCATATAGCCTAACATACGCGAATATCGTTTAATTCTAACAATATTACATACATACGGGTCGAATTGATAACCTCCTTTGTTACAAGTCGGTAAATAATAATATAATATGAGTGCAGAGTGACGAGTGAGAGAGCACTATATCCATTGCAATGTAGACCAATTCATAGAATAAGTTTTTAAGAAAAATGGTAGTAGAAGCTGGAATTTGTGCTCGATATCACTTCATGGGACGGAAATAAGCTCAGTGTTAAGTGGGAACACTGACTCCTCTGCTTAACCCTTCCGGTATTAACTAAAACATAAGTTAAATCTATTTCTTTCTTTCTAACCGCCCTTATAACACTTAACACTTTTTCAAGTATGTTACAGGAAGGATTTGGCTTAATTTTTACGATTGGCTGCCTGTCCGACATCAACCCCCTCTGTGGGATCCAGTCCCGGGCAAATCAAATAAGAAAATTCGCATTTCCCGACATGGGAATCGAACCCAGGACCTCCCGATCCACAGCCCATATACTGCCACTAGACCAAGGAGGCGACTCTAACGAGAAGTTTAATCTATTTCTAACTAAGTCAAAACCTAGAAACCTCAACTTAAATAAATTGCCAACCTCGTACAATGTGCAGTCTGCTTTAGCAAATAAAACTCACACGACGGCACGCCACGTTAAAAGAATTAAAAAGTGCCCTCGCTCCAAATGGGTTGCCAGAGTACTAGCTACAGCCACACGTCAAAGTAACGTTATTAACGGGCCGGCTTTGAGTTGGATTATATGCCACGACACAACACAACACGCGACGACACTTGTGTCGGATGTTGGAATTACATATGAGCAACAAGAACGACACGACATAATGCCTCTTACTTACAAAAACACTTGCACTACTTTTCTTCAACATTGGTTTGTCCTTTTTTTCCTTTCGTCAAATTGTTTGAAAATGAAAGCGACAAACTAGTTTTACGGTTAAATATTTTCTCAAAACAATTATATGAAATTCACTTACTTGAGAAATATTTGCACTGATACATTATGTAACAATCGTGATGGCGTACATAGTAGTAGAGTTACATTTTATTATTTGAAATAGTTAAAAATTAACATTCCGATAAACTAAAACCATATTTCTTAATGCTAAGTATGAAATTATCTATAGTTATTTTAAATTAACAATATTACTCCAGTAACTAAAATAAAAATAAATAAATTAAAACTAGTTTTAAAGATAAGAAACGCGTAAATGTTATATAAGTAAGAGGTAATATGATGTAACTTGTAGGTTATATAAAGCAATGAGACAACATTTAGAAAAATTTAGCGATAGTCCCGCGCTGTAGACAGTTATGTCTAGGAAAATATCTGAAAGTCGTAAATGTATTCGAACTCGCTGCGCACTAATGACACTTGGTTAATATTTCATACAAATTTCGTAGACGCGTTCGAATACATTAACGATTGCCAGAAATTTTCCTATTCGGGCCGCTGGAAAAATAGGCCATGTCTTCTGGGTTATTACCACTGCCTTACAAAAAACTGTCCTGCGGGCTTAGACAAGTGGCTTATGCGCTAGTCGAATATAAAAGTCGAATAAAATAAATGTATGGGAATGACATAAGAGTACGTCGCATATAGCATTCCGCATATAGTGGAACATCTCACTGTTTGCGTTGCATTCAATGAGTGTTCCAGGGCGTTCAAAATCACTCCTCCCGTTCCCCGTCCGTACTCCTTTCCTTTCATTTCAGCGGCTTGACTGTGACTCTGGCATTGCCGAATTCCATTGGTAAATTCCACTTACCATCAATTTCTGCTCGTTTGCCTTCGTAACAGAGAAGCTGAAGACCTGAAGACTCCATTGGTCTTCTTTTATACTGATGATTAAATATGTGTTTAGTTTTTGGAAGAGGATAGAATTCGAAACTGATTTAGAGGACCAGTGGTCTCAGCGTGGAGGATGCTTAAGATAAGGCTAAGTGGAGGCGTTTTAATATGAAAGCAGTCCCTGGCTACTACCATTAGGTCGGGATAATGCTAAGAAGAAAGAAGCTTTTATGCCACAATTATTAATCGGCAAGTTTATCGAAGAGGTACCATTGTATCAATTATTTAAAAAAATACCATAAATAAAATGATTTTGTTTACAAAATCACCGATAGAGGAAAAATAAAATGGCAGTCGTCAATGCAAGAAGTTGCCTTACGAACGGTACGAACAATAGAGCTACCGACAGGGGTATTACCGATCGGCACATAGATAACGTCATATTTTTCATACTGAATACATCTTATCTGTGGTACAAAATGGAGGATTTAGCGGGTCAATTTCTTTAAATCCGACCAAAGGGAATATAAACTAAATATTTGTTATGGAATAGCATAGCAAACGAGCAGACGGGCTACCTGATGGTAAGCGATCACCGCCGCCCATGAACACTCACCATACCAGAGGAATCTCATTAGACCTCCATTTAGTTGTAGATTATGTAAATAAAACAAATACACCCAACAAACATAGTCCTGACCCCACAGTAAGATACGAGTTATGTCACAAGCCTCGTATCTTAGTGTGGGGTCAGGACTATCTTGTGTCGTGGGTATCAGAAACTACGAGAGACTTTCGGTCTACCTATCTATATCTGTGGGCCGCACAAACATAGGTACTTACGGGAAATAGATACTAATGTTAATTTACCCTACAAATAAAAAGGGCTTAAAACTCATATAATTGAACCTCTACCCGCTACTCCCTTATACCACATTCGAGGGTGAGTTAAGGGTACTTCATACGAGTTATTAGCCCTTTTGTGTAGTAGTGGGTATATTTTACGCATCGGCGACGCGGGACGGCGCGCGTCTGCTCTAAAACATTGTTGTTGTTACCTGTGACACGACGGTATAGCTTGAACATATAATTTTCAAGGAACCTATATGTGATCCGGGGGTTACCACCATGTCTTATATTATTATAATCACCAAAGACTGTATGTAATGTAGAGGTAGAATAGTAATAATCGGAAACTAATTATTTTTATTGTTTAAATTAATTACATATGCATCTCGCTAGATGCAGGCCGCTTCCATTAGGTCGATCTGGATATATTTAGGCGAGGCCTATGTTCAGTGCATGTCCTGAGGCTGATGATGATGTGCGAGAATGGCAGCTTGTTCCTAAAAAATATTGTAACAATAATCACAAGTTTAAAAACTTAACGGACCGACTATCAATAACTATAACAAATCCGATCGTGACTAAATTTATAAGGGACCACCCTTGAAAGAAGCTCTATCGAACACGAAAAGAATTTTGAAGATCGGTCCACATTCGGCGAAGATATCGCGTAACATACATAAAAAAACAGACGAATTGAGGACCTTCTCCTTTTTGGAAGTCGGTCGAAAATAGTAGTCTTTTTGGTGTAATACATATGCAAAAAGTTCTCTCCGGCGGGGAATCGAACCCCGGTCTCCCGCGTGACAGGCGGGGATACTGACCACTATACTACCGAAGAATTACTGTTGGTAACTTATTACGTTACCACTTTATAAATAAGGTGCTATTGAGCCACCGGTTCAAGGTAACATCACACAATACCTCCACAAAACTTGATTGCGCAACACATTTTTGTCTATGGTCCCGTGCGCAGGAGACAGCGAAAAACAATGTTTTTCGTATGCGTTTTGTTTCACGAAAAACAGGTGCAAGAGCGACGCCTGTATTGTAACGAGCAGTCGCCCGAATGGTGAAACGCTACTCAACTTTAATGGCTTCTTACATTGATTTTCGGCATACAATTTTGACAGATAAGGCGGCCTCAAACGACATAACGCGACATAAGTGTATGAACATGAACATGACTGCCTCGGTGGCGTGGTGGTATTTCGGTACGACTACGGTTCTGAGGTCTCGAGTTCGATCCCCGGGTCGGGCAAAGAGATATTGGATTTTTCCATATCAGCCCGGAGTCTGGAATTTGTGCCCGATATGGCGATAGGCTCGCCCCCTATCACATCTGGGTCGGAACTAAGCTCGGCGAAATGTGGGTGTTCTAGTTCGCTAGTGCGCCTCTGCCTACTCCTTCGGGGATACAGGCGTGAGCTTATGTTATGTTATGTTAAGTGTATGAACATTCGGCGGAATGGTTCATGACATAAATTTTGTTTGTACTATCAATATTGGTAGATTTCATGACCCATTGCGTACTACAATACCTTTTGTTTTACTCGACAGATCTGCTAGAGCTAAAGTCTATTTATTATCTAAATTCTAAAATGATACGCGTCACCATTTATTTATATCAGCACAAAATGTAACTTTTCCTTTTATCTTATTTTTCTAATATAAAAGCCAAACTAAACTAAAACAACTAACAAATGTACTGCTTATTATAATCCATTACTGCAATTTCAAATAGTTTCTAAAAAGCACAAAAAAATAAGGTAAGTTCATCTTGGTCAGACAAAAAGTTCTCTCCGGCGGGGAATCGAACCCCGGTCTCCCGCGTGACAGGCGGGGATACTGACCACTATACTACCGAAGACTTGTTTTGATTGATGTAATAGAACACCAGTTATGTGTAGATACATTACATCTAACATCTTATTTTGACTTCATGTATAAATAATACACTTGAGGATTTCTCTCATCGATTTTATAATAAACTTACGGCCGGTTCCGATAAACGATTTAATTCGAGTGTGGAGACTTGAGATAGATCACATGGCGTCTTGTTTAAACTTTGTAGGTGCTTAATGCTGACAACGCGCAATGTGTCGGGACGTCGTGAGCGCTGCGTCGCGCCACGACAGTCTTAGGTTCGACGCGACACGAGTGTACACGCGTACTCAATTGTTTTAATTTAATATTTTAATTAAATAAATATATAAAGTTATCTTCACTCGAGCGTAGTCATTTCACCAAACACCTAAGACTCACACCTTCTATAAGTAGCACTATAGGCCGCTACAACTTTATTCATGATGAATCCGATCATTAGTATTTATGTTATATCTATAGTAAGTAATCATTGTGTGATTAGATATTTCATGTAGATAAATACCTAGACTAGAATAAATAACACACAACAGTCAACACACATAGCCCTGACCCCACACTAAGATCGAGTCTTGTGTCGTGGGAATCAGGAACTACGAGAGACTTTCGGTCTCACAACACCCAGACCCGAAACAAATATCTGTGGGCCGCACAAATATTTGTCTCGGTGCGGGGATCGAACCCGCGACCTCTCGCTTCACAGCCAGCTGCTCGCCCGCTGCGCCACGGAGGCTCTCAAGAATGAAACAATGTTCTTTAATTATCAGATAATTTAATAAAACATCTTGAAATATTAATAATATTCAAATTGATTTGAGTACGATGCATTTTACCTTTCTAAACAATACAATAATATTGATTAAAGCCTCCGATAGCCGCCACCAAGACGCCGCCTAAAAATAACATTATTTCCACACCAATAAATTAACGATTGTAGTTAGTTCCTTTACTTTTAGAAAACAAAAACATTCTTTACCGCTTCGCCGACATCACAGTAGCGATATAATCGCATCCATTCGGCTAATTTAACAAAACTAAGATCAATGGCGCGTATAATTGCAAATGTTGTCTATGGGCCGCAAGATGGCCGCCTGACAGCGCGCCAAAACCCTTTGGGATCTGTCAAAATGGCAGATGGCGGTAATTTGCAATTCAGCCGATATGTTGACAATTCAATTGTAATTTATTGTAGTGTAATAATTGTTTGGACATGTGAACGGTAAGTGTTCAATAAATTGGTGCAATTAGATTTTATAAATGTTTATAACAATTTCAAACTAGGTTACTTTAATTGCACCGCGGTTCCTTAACAAATTTTTAAACATGTATATAATTATGTATGTAACTACTATATGAATTGACAAATCAAACTTTTATACTCTACTGTAAAAGTGGATAATAATTTAGCCATAATTAATACCGATGTTTTACTCATTCACCAATTCTACTTTTCTTTATTATTTTCAGAACTAGTTATGAAATACCATTGGGAACTAGTAAAGCGCCTGGGGCCAAAGGCTACACGTAGACGATCTTCATGCTTATAATAATTTATTGTACCACAAAAAGTATTACATACTACTATTTTATTTTATGATTGAGTATTTGTTTATTATTGTCTTATTGTAAACTGCGAGTTTCTTGCTCGTTCTTCTCTAGCGAACCAGCCTTCCGAACTAGCGGTAAAGTAAATTTTTTTACGGAATCTAAATAATCTGTGACAGCCTCTGTGGCGCAGGGGGCGAGTAGCCGGCTGTGAAGCGAGAGGCCGCGGGTTCGATCCCCGCACCGAGACTAATGTTTGTGTGGCCCACAGATATTTGTTTCGGGTCTGGGTGTTGTGAGACCGAAAGTCTCTCGTAGTTTCTGATACTCACAACACAATCTCGATCTTAATGTGGGGTCAGGACTATGTGTGTGACTGTTGGGTGTTATTTATTTATTTATTTTATGGATTCAATAAATGATTTGATTTGATATAAAAATAGTAATTTGTGCGTTAGTCTGTTTCGCGAGATTTAGTAAATATCGGAATTATTTTATTTTGTCCATTTTTCATTGGCTACATACATAAAAATAACACACACGTATGATTGTAACCTACACACCCCAGGTAAAGGGGTGCCATAATCTTTAATAAACAAAATGATCAGCGCCCACCCCCATCCCTCCCCACTCTCCAGTTACATGATTTGGCAATTACACGTAGCCGCGCGGTGTGCGGTGATTAACATTGTCTCTGATATGGATCTTTATGGATGTTGTGTACTTTTATACAATTAAATGTGGCTGCTGAAATGTGTGGTATTGATTGTTGTGCACATCAGTTTTGCACGCACTATGTGTGTCTCGCTCTGTGAGTGCGTTGTACTCAAAGACGTTGGAATCGCTCGTTAGAATAATATTTCTATGGTTGTACCTGTCAAGAAACTCGCTGAGGCATTTATTGTGACAAATTCAAAATTACGTATAAAGGCTAACGCAACCGTTCCGATATTTTGTTAGATAGTGATTAATGCACTAAAAGCACTTTTTATTATCCTCTTAATCACTCATTGGTAGATTGGTAGAGAATGTCACTGTATGTATATAGAGGTAGAAAAAAAACATGTTTAAAATTCATACTTTTGCTAGTACCTATAATAAAAACTGCAATTGAACATTATTATATTAAGATAAAAAACCACGTCCTCAAAAAATCTAATTGACACGAAATCCCGACCTCATAAAATATCATCAAACCGCAAAATGCACCTCATAAAAAGCTTGTCCAAACAGTGCAGCACGCAGATGTGAGGTCCCGGGGGGCGGACCTCCCAGACCCGCGGGACCGGGGCCCCTCGCGTTTAATGATTATAAACGTTAGTTAAATGATCGAACGCATTTACCCGCACTTTAGTTTACATCGTATAGATGTGTTCATTTTGGTATGGTGAAAAGGGAGTCGAATTGTATTATGAAATTTAGCAAATATTTGACAGCTCACGATATTACTGTCCCACTGCTGGGCATAGATCTTCTCTACCAATGAGAGGGGTAGGCCTTAATTTACCGACTGGAAAATTCGAAATTCTTGTGGAGAAACTCTCAGGTATGTTCCTCAAAATGTTTTCCTTCACCGTTATAGCAAGCGATAATTCACAATGAAAACACACCTTACATAGATAAGTCAGAGATATATACTCTTTTTGGGGTTGGTCTCGTTCCCCCGACACTAGTCTCGGCAGTCCGTACTACTCCTAATTGATCGCTGTTAGACTTCCACAGTTGATGATTCCCAAAAATAAAAACCCATTAAGAGACCGACAAGATAATATTAACGTCCATATACGAAAAGAAATAAACACTTTAGATAAAAATTATTCAGTTTTGAGCTATTTACATAAAAATAAAGAACTCAGAAATTCCTTATCTCTATTTCGTGTGTATTATAATTTCAATATAACTAAACTTTCTGATCATGTTATAATTTTGACCCCTTTAGATTAAATTATGGACGAGTACTAACGAAGAGAATAAGCCCTAAACAAGACCTAGTTATAAATCTGTAACAAGGACACGATAATTAAATGAAAACGATACCAATCGTTTGTGTTATGATTGGAAGAAAACCGCTCGAGCGACCCATCGGCGCCGGTTAAAGGGTTCTTAGCCGGTGAACTGAAAAAGGGGTTTTCGAAAACACTTGCGAATGTTCGATATCGATAATATGAAATACTGATACAAAAACTAACAGGCAAATAGCTCCGAATGAGGTTTTTTTTTTCAACAGGTCAATCTGGAAATCTTTGGTATCCAGCAGTGGACGTTCTGTGGCTGGTGGTGATGATGATCTTGACATGAGTTTAATTATTGTTAAAAAAAAGGCGAAATGAAATTCACTGATAAACAATGTTTAATAGCATTATTATTATACTGTTTTATGATTTGCAATAACTAAGTCAACTCTTTTAGTATTAAATTTTATGTAACTAGCCGGTATTCGTGGCTTCGGTGTTGTCGTGTGTCATTTTCTGGCATAAAAAAAACCCTATGCCACCCTGGGATAGTGGTTTTCTAATTGTTAAATAATATCAGTCGGTTTAGTATTTTCGGAGCTTGCCAGAGAGCACTTTGAGGAGGCCCATAGTCAGCAGTAATCCTGCGGCTGTTGATGATGATGATGATGATTACATAAATCCGGGTCTCCTGCACTAAAACATTACACAAAATACCTTCACAAAACATGTTTTTTTATCAATGGTCCATTATTCTACGAGCAGGTCATAGTTAAAATCGTTGTTTTGCGTTTGTGATTTTGGTGTTTTGTTTCGAAAAAGTTACTGCAGGAGACCCGGTTTAATAAGACAAAAGAACTAACTAACAAATCCACAATAACCAATACTACAATACGTAAAATCGATAAATAAATCGAAAGTCCATTCCACAAAACCCGGCTAAGCGCCAGCTCCTGAGGGCATCAGTAGTGGTCCAATTACGTCCCCCGACCATTGTGAGCAAACAAAAAGCATCTTATGTTCTCTATTGGCGAGTAATGGAGTAATTACTAGCCCCCTCTCCCCTCCCCCTCTAGCCCCCACGCCTCACCCCCGCAACATGAGGGTGTGCCCCTTTTGATGTTTGACTTTGATGTATTTTTCGGTGGTTAGTATCATTGATTATGTGGATACATTTGAATTTATGAATGTTTGTTGAAAAAATATGGGATTAGGATTATATTCGAAAGGAACGTTTGGTTTCTAAGGCAAATAAATGATAAAGATAAGATGCATCTCCTGATCACTTTTTTTCCTGGAAATACACAAACCATCTACACAAAACAATGGTTGTTTAGACATGATTTGACAGCCTCCGTGACGCAGCGGGCGAGTAGCCGGCTGTGAAACGTGAGGTCGCGGGTTCGATTCCCGCACCGAGACAAATGTCTATGTGGCCCACAGATATTTGTTTCGGGTCTGGGTGTTGTAAGACCGAAAGTCTCTCGTAGTTTCTGATACCCACGACACAAGACTCGATCTTAGTGTGGGGTCAGGACTATGTGTGTAACTGCTGGGTGTATTTATTTATTTATTATTTAGATACACGTTGTCTTCTGCTAAGTCGATAAGTATTTTTTTTTATAAACAACATTAGCTGTGCATTTCGTAACCCGCATCTCTTGCGCCTGTTTTTCTCAAAACAAAACACAAAAACACCTACTCGAAACAATGTTTTTCGTTGTCTCCTACTTAGAACAATGGACCATAGACAAAAATGTGTAGCAAATCAATGTTTTGCAAAACACAAAACACATACGTTTTGTGTTTTATTTCGAGAAAAACACGTGCAGGAGACGCGGCTTAATACAAACTTATGAACTTTAAATTAAATAAAAAAAATGGGTTAATTATATTAAATAAAAGTATTTTTAATTTACATCAATAAATAATACATACGGATAGTTAACCTCAATTGTATTGGAGCACTTGAAAAAGTATATAAGCACATTTTTTTTCACTAATATTCACAAATAGTAAGTAATATCAATCAAAATATTCAATTTAAATCACTACTGAATATAATTTATTAGCACATATATAATTCGCACTTGTATGAAACTAAAACACGTGTTGTGAATGTATAAACTAGAAACATGTTGATAAATATTATAAATATGAAAACAGTGATCAGAGGTGACGAGCGTACCAACATGCGCGACTAATATCGAGGTTCAATTTCTATTTTGTTGGTAGCTCTTTTTTTCGAGACTTAATGAGCGGTTAAGCAGACAACTTCATACTGTAGACAACTTCATACTGTTAATTTTGTGTCACAGATGCGCGCGCATCTGAAAATTTCACTCTCATCATTTTTTCATAACGCGCCTAAAGAAGTATAACTTCAATAAATTGCGTCTCCAAATATTCCTTATCACAGCAAAAATATAAACATAATAAAATTATACAACTATATTTTAGATATTTGTCGGTCCGTGTACGGCCCTAATCGCGCTATTACACGAGCCGTTGGCCAAATGGCGCGAAATCTGACCCTCCAGAGTGAAAAACCAGAGGGCGGCCGACCATAGACTACGCCAATATTGTATTAAAATAATAAACTCTGTGCGAGGGACCGTGGAGTACCAACTAATTTACAAGTTTGGTTTTTATCAGATTATTTTAATAGGAACGTATTTAGATTGCTTATTTAGAGATTATTGTTATAAAATTTATTATAAATATGATATTAGAAATACTTTGATGATTAGTGGATTCATGCAGTACGTTTGTACACAGGGGTTACCACCACCTCTTATAGCAGTATTGTTATAATCTTACTTTTATTATATCACATACAAAAAACACAAATGGGTCGGCATTCGGGTCTAGCGTCTAGCTGTAGGCACTCCCGATGTTGTTGATGTTCCATGTCCACTGGCGTCAAGTCAATATTCTTATTCTTATACTCCTGGGTTCTTAAACTACTTGATGGAAAAATATCTCCTATATCAATTATTTTACGATAAACGCAATAAAAATCATTGTGATTATACCACCAATAAAGGACAAAAATATGTTTTATACATCGCTTCTAAAGTAAGAAACGAAACGAAAAAACACGGAAAGAAATGAATGCTCAAAGACGTGCTGGAACAAAATTAACCTTTACGGATAAATCACCTAAGCAGTAAGATAGGAAATGATTGATCTCAAACATTGAAATCAAGTCATTTAAATCTTCTCAATTTTATTGAAATTTATAAAGTGACTAGAGATCGTAATAACATTTAAAAATAGTAATTATAGAAATAAAAAGAAATTAATCCTGACCCCTTAATATAACGTGGTCACGCTCCTAAGCCCGGCAGTTAAATGAGTCAAACTGGCCAGTTGCACTTACTTAAAAAACCAAATTAATAAAAAAATAAACGACATGGGATGACACCTCATTCAAATATAAAACGCTACCGGACCATCTGCCGCCACAATGGGCACTTACACGCGCACGTCCCGAGCGCTTTTTTGAAATCACATATTTAGGAAAATAAAGGAACATCGACCATGAAAACAATATACCAAGATTGAAAATCCAATGTATCAACTGAAGCATCTCCCCCATTTTTATAAGGATTAAGTATAATGAATCGTAAATTCGATCTTTGACACCTTTTCCATTTGGATTCGAGTGATTTCTATGATTGTATCAGCCATGGTGCGTTCCAGTTCGACAAATTTACACCTTATATTGTATGTGAGAGGGTTTATTATTATTTGTTTATTTTAAAGCTATATGTGTAAATTAAAACGTAGTCAGCGAAGAGGAAGGCTCGCGAGGCGAGGGCGTCGGATGGCGGATTCACTGCTGTTGATGTAATTGTGTCTGATTTTATTAGTAATAGAGAGTTTATTTGTTAATGGAGCGGGGGTCAATGTTGTGATTTGTTATTTGGGTTTTGTTTAATGCATGTGTGATTGAGAGGGCGTTCGATGATGTCTTAACTGTAGACATGTCTTCTTTAAGGTTCCATCATTAAAATTTAAATTTGTAAAAAACATTACAAATAGGAGAGAAAGAATGTAGGATGGCTACAGTATAAGATCATTGAGCTTATTATTGTGCATCTTGATAAATGAGACAAGCGCGCAATGAAAATGTTTGTAATCGTAACTATACACAAAACTACATACTCTAACATCTCAGACACATTAGCAAACTGTACAAATTAACCGTTTCATGTACAGTCTTTAAAAAACCAATATCAGTATCATTATAATAGCTTTTAAATAAATAACAGTAAAATCGGAATGTTAAACAATTATACGCGACACAAGTACAACGTGAAACGAAACTTGTCGTAGCGTGACAACGCTCCAGGCCAATGCAGGATAACTGACAAAATCATTCGAATTTAACGAATGAAACGGGTCGGCCGTCAACGTAATTGTATTGTTTGAATTTGGAACATGTGAGTTCCGAATTCGAATAGTCGATGCAAATTAGTTCCAGCAGGTTGGTAACACCCACATCCCACGGTAATGCCATTACCTTGAAATGGTGTGAATAATATTATACTCTGGAGACCTCGTTAATTCGATCATAATGGCAAACAATGTCTAATTGGGTACTTCACTATGTTTGAATTTATACACATATTTACATGTAATAGCAAATACAACAAAAAATAAACCCTTCTGTAAAAACTGCATCGAAATTGGTTAGAAAATCAAGCATCAATCATCAATATTTTAAATTCTGGAGTCCCTCACTCCATATTGGATGTCTTGCTATCTCTTTCCAACGTACGTACCGTTATGGCGTGACGTGATTATACTGATACTTCTCTTTCCCGCAGTTTGAAGGTTACACCAAACTTCAAAGGCTTATAACTTTTTTGACAGTATTTCAATATTTCTTTCTGTTCTATATTTTAGACGATGTATTTCATATAAAATTGATTTAAAAAGATGAGTCAAGTATCTAATTACAGATGTTTTAGCCAGTCTAAGTTGGTCTTCTTCTTCTTCATTCATTATTAACACACGTTTACTTTTAGTATGATGGAAAGTGTTCGTTTTTGTTTTTACGTCTGGCTATCTGCCTGACATGAACTCTCTCTTGGGGATACGAGACTGAATAGTCTCAGGCAAATGGTACTAGAAAATCGCATAGTCCGACTGGGATTCGAACTCAGGACCTCTCTTCCCTTGCGACTAGTTACCAAGAAAGAGTCTAGACCAAGCGGGACCGTAAATTAAAGTTCAGGAACTTTGATAACGACGTCCGTGCTTTGATACTTACACCATTCGCCATCTAGATCACCATCGGTAGTGACCATGTACCTACCATACCTCCATTAATATTTCAAGCCTCCGCTTTTTGACCCACAATTATATGCATTTGCAACTTCCATACTTCTAAGGCTAATTGCTTGCATATTTAGGGAAAACCTGTATTAATACTGTCCTACTGCTGAGCTATGATAAAAAGGTATTTAGGGCTTAGTCTACCGGGCTAACTTAATGCAAGAAATAAATGGCACAGCATAGAAATTCTTATACACATCTATATGCAGATTTCCTCACGACATATTCCTTCTAAGTTAGATTGGATAAATCAACAATTCCAAATTCAAAACACATAAAAAGTCAATTATTTTTCACCAATGGCGTTCTTCCATTCAATACGTGTCGCTACTCTATGGTCTTGCGGCGTGACAGGCGATGGATAACACGCGCGACGTCGTGCGACCGAGCTGATTTCCCAACGGCACGTGACGCGCCACGCACCAATCACAGCCGCTGGTGCCCCCCCCCCCCCTTAAACACTTCTCCACCCCCCAACCCCCACAAATGTGCAGCAGGGCTGGAATACAGCTGAAAACTGTTAATCGTTGTTATTAATACCGCGTATTAAGTGTTGCCGGGAAATAACGTGGTGGCGGTAAATTCAATGACCCTCCATTTATTTAAATCAATATCATTTAGCTTTTGTTTGTAACCTCATATGAGTTTCTTACACACTACTAAGATCCCATTCTGGATTTAATAAATAACTCATGCAAAATATGCAATTTAAATATACATTTCTTAAATGTTGACGTCACGCTAGCAGCCGGTCGTCAAAACTAAATCCGAATATTTTTTACAACATGCTTGAAAATTTGTTACGCTGACCCAACAGAGGAGTATGATAAGGGCCGGTAAAAGAAGATTAAGTAAACATCATCCATGCAAACCCTGCACTGAATTGCAACATAAACAAAACAGATACCAATTTCTTCCGCCAAGAACGGGCTACAAAAATAAAACACGGTATTATTTCAACAGACAGCCCTCAGGATGCCTAATACCTCACCTCACCACCCTAATCAACGCCCCAATTGGAGCGCACCTCAAACGCGCGTCTTTGCCGATTCGCTGTTTCAAATAAATTCCGAATTCTTTCTCTATACAGTGTTCGAAAATTGAATTCGAAAATGGAATGCAGCGCCCGCCGCATCGCAGTTCGTTATGAATATGGCGGTTGAAACACGTTTATTTTTTGTATATTTTGTTATTGTAACTTAGCACAGTAAGTAATATAGTAAAGTAATTCATTCATGCTGTAAATTGAACTATTTAATAGATGGCTCTATGTATACAAAGATATATAAAAGGGCCTCGGGTATCACTGCTACGGGCTGCCTACATGTCTACTGTACAACTTGATAATATAAATTCGGTTTGTAATATCCAAGGTTCAAACCTCGGGTCAGTCAACCGCCAGTTAAATTGATCTTTTACAATTCAAAAAAATACACGAGTTGCCTTGAATTTTTAAAGAGGCAGAAGGAATAAGTTATGAGAGAGTGGTGCTCTAATTCGCCTCTGCATACCCTTTAGGAGAACACAAGCATGAGCTTATGTAGAGTACTCTTTCTTTCTACCTGCCCTTATCCTACCTTAATGTGGGTTGGTGCATCACACTTTTCAAGCATGTTACAGAAAGAATATGGCTTAGTCAACCCCCTCTGAGGAATCCAGTCTCGGGCAAATTAAATTAGAAAATTCGCTTTACCCGACCTGAGAATCGAACCCAGTATGCTACCACTAGACCAAGGAGGCGACAGCTTATGTAGAGTACTGTATTTACAAAAAAAGGAACATTTATCGCCGAATGTTCATACACTTAAGGTCGCCTTATGTCATTTAAGGCCGCCTTATCTGTCAAAATTGTATGGCGAAAATCAACGTAAGAAGCCGTTAAAGTTGAACAGCGTTTGAACATTTGGGTTTCAGTCCCAGAAATGGTTGAGTGCAATCGCCTTATTACTGTTCCCACAGCTATCTGTCCTTACAATGAACTACAGAAGCATCTAACCCCTCGCTCTGTCTCCCTTCAGCAAGGTCTTTTGTTTCACATTTTTATGGTCGTTTTATCATAGATTTGTATGCGTTGAGAAAGATACGGCGTGCCGTAACTTGGTATGAGGCCTTTGTCAGAAAACATATTTTTATTCATTTCCCATAGTACGGAATTTTTGGAATTAACAATTGCTTCATTGCTCTAGTAGTAGTGTTTCTTAGTTGATAACTGAGAGGTCATGGGTTTGAATCCCTGGTCGAACAAGCCGTGCTTTTTAGTATGGTCTAGGATTGGAGAACTTGTACTACGCCAACCCCCAGATTGAAGTTATAAAGGCAAGTGGAAGAAATACAGCATTATTGAAGCAGTAGTATATTGCTGTTATATTCCACTTTGAATAGTTGTAGTCAGATGAAAACCGATCCACGTGTAAATAAAGACTATTATAATGTATTAACATAAAACATTAACATACACAGTGATATTGGATTTTTCCATATCAGTCCGGAGTCTGGAATTTGTGCCCGATATGGCGATAGGCTCGCCCCCTATCACATCTGGGACGGAACTAAGCTCGGCGAAATGTGGGTGTACTAGTTGGCTAGTGCACCTCTGCCTACCCCTTCGGGGATACAGGCGTGAGCTTATGTTAAAGATATTCTAAATACTTGTAAGTATTATATTAAAGAAATTTGTTAAAACTCAACGTAGCAAAACAGTATACACTGCTACGAATTTCGTAGCCTGTCGTAGCATATACGTAGAGCTGATAGATCGCCATAATTATTAGCAGTTTGTTTTCTCAAGATTTTTCACAACATACATACATACATACATACACACTCACGCCTGTATCCCATGGGGGTAGGCAGAGACTATTGAGCGCCACAAGCTACGATCCTGACACACCTCTTTTGCCTCTTCCACAGTCATGCATCTTTTCATACATTTCCGCCGGTTGAGGGTACTCCTCACTTGCCCTTTTCGGAGAAGATCACTTATTTGATCCATGTATGTTCTCCTCGGGCGCCCTCTTCCGACCCTTCTATTTACTTTCGCGCGATAAATACCTTTCGTAAGTCGCCTTTCATCCATCCTCTCCACGTGCCCAAACCAACATGAATTACAATAATGTATTATTAAGTTTACCTAATGTCACCTCCTTGGTCTAGTGGCAGCATATATGGGTTGTAGACCGGGAGGTCTTAGGTTCGATTCCCAGGTCGAGCAAAGCAATTTTTCTAATTTGATTTGCACGGGACTGAATCCCTCAGAGGGGTGGTTGCGCAAACATTACATTAAGGTGGATAGGGGCATGTAGAAAAAAATTACCTACTGAGGAAAATTAAAATCTTAGTTTTTTTGACGTTTAAAAAAATGGATTAAAAAATATCCAGTCTGGGCGCCATGTTCTCTATTCAGACAGTTTTTCGCGCTAACCGATGACATTCCCGGCCGATGATTTTTCCGTTCCACCACACTCGCGAATGACTGCGTTCTCATTTGAGCAATGGCATTTGACGGCGCGCCCTTTGTCGCCGGCGGCTCACAACTAAATGTAACGCTCCATTTTCGATTGAAGCCCACCAGTCGCAGAGCGAGCTTCCGCCTTTTTGTTCTTAATATAATATTCACTTTTATGTATTTTTTATTTACAATATTTTTTAATGTTAAAAAAGGAATGCGCTGTGTGCTTCTTCGTTTGTATTGATTGGGAATGTGCTGTGCTAGTCGATATTTGTAATGGATTAATTCTAAAGATGGATCTATCATTATTACAGTACGCAGGGGTACTCCACTCCTTGTACCCACTATTGGAAATAATTGGAATCGATATATTAATTACCTAGATGCACAGTTGACGCTCGGAAAATGGGACAGCAAAGGAGTGCTTAAGCACTCGTTTTGCATACAGTCCGACGCCGATGGAATTCTAAATTTCAAAATTCAAATTTAAGAACGCTTGCTCATTTCGTTTAAAAAGCTACTTTATAACACGTGCATAGGGTTATATTTGTGTTGATTTAATTAGAACTTGTGATTTTTTTCTTTGTTTTATTCCTGAGACCACTTTTTAGGAGGATATTTGCAAAGAACTGTGCATCTAGGGTATATCATATTGATGATAATTGGGAATAAATTAAATCTAAGCGGCGAGACACTAGTGAAGAAATATGGTGATGACCATGAATTATGAAGACCTTTTTTATTTTATTTAGGTATTTACTTGAAACGAAAGAATATCAATATAACAAAATTATTCAAATATTGAACAAATAAACATCCAGAAATATCATTATGATAAAATAAATTCAATTGAACTTTTCCTTTTAAAAACAAAAAGTCAAATTATCTTTGCCAAAATATTCCAATATGACGGCATCGAACTTTCTTAATCAAAGTTAAAAAAAAAACGGGGGCTAAGACATAAACGTATACAGCCAACATTGAAAGTCATTAATATTTATTGAATAAAACCATCCACACAGATGAATGTTAAACAATCTCCGTGCACGCGAACCGCTCGAATGTAAAAAATATCACTCGAACTAAGCAGATATTTTCGTTTTCACATCTTGCTTAATCTTGCTATGGGGACATTATAAAGTTGAATTTGCTTTGAATTCGAATTCCGAACGCGTCAAAATAATATTGCTCGGATGTTTTCGATAAACAATAGCTGATGCTGCTAAGGTCAAAACAAATAGTCATAATATCAATAGGTTAGAATCCATTTTCGAGTGACTACGATTTTAAAATACATACACAATATTGGTTTGATATGATAATGGTATTTTTCACATTAAAAGTTGTAGCGCGTCTTTTACAGTACGTTCCCCGGTGTGTTTGAGATTATTTACTGAATCGGATATGATTTTTGTATATAGAATGAATGTTTAGAACAAAATGATGTCTATGGCTGTTCTTAATTTAAATGTAAACCGTTATTGATAAAGCTGTATAATGTCTTACTGTGTTTCACGCAGTTAAGTACCTATAGAAGTAATAATTTATGCTTATTTTAAGCCGAATATTCAACAATTTTAATCATAGTCGCTATAAAGTGTTTAGGTACCAAAAGTTAAATCTTATAGTAAGATATTCTAGTTCTTTGCTCACTAGATACGAATATTTAGAATGTCATGAATATTAAGAAAATATAAATAAGATTTCCAAGTGACTGCAATGTCGATAAATGCTGTAACATTAATGTCTTGTCACTACAGCAGACTGAGGATATGTGCGACACTAACCGAAAACATCAAAACAAAACTCAAAATTGGAACAGAATTAATCATCGAAGCAAATCGGCGAATCAAGAAACCATTAAATAACCAATCCGCTTCGATCTCAAAAAGACACTGGCCGGTAACTGCTTCAACCTTATTTGCTAACCAAAAAGGTCTTTTATACAGCTGAGTGATGGCAACACTGAGCGTGCGGAGTATTTAATCATGTACAAAAGGACCTATTGCACATACGTGTATTCAAAAACTGACAAAAGAAAAAAGCAATCTTCTCAGATTGGCATTTGGGGGCGCTCACAAAAAGGGCCCTCCATTTCGGGCGAATATTGTTAGTGCTGAATTGAAAAGCGTTTTGTCGTCAACATGTTATTCGGTAATTTAGTGTTGCCCGATTGAAATAACGAGGGTCGTAATTGGAAAGGTTTTAGTACGCATATGTGGTTGATTGATTGCTTTTTGCTGCCGTTTCTTAATCTGTCTTAGCTGTTTATTGATTGCGGAAATAAGAAATGATCAATTATTCATAATATTTTGTGATTTGTAACCTCCTTAGTAATGATAGATTTATACAACTACCTTTTTTGTTAATAGTAGGTACTTATTCTATAGGTACTACTTGTTGAATTAAAACTTAAACTAAATTCAGTCATCAACAGAAAATTAGAGTTTATTATGCAACATGCTTGAAAAGTGTGTTGTGCCGACCCCCTATTACTAAGGTGGAACAAGGGCAGGTTGAAATAAAATTAAGTTTAAAAGTAAAAAGAAAATTGAGTCAAAGGAAACAGGACAAAACATGTCCTTTAATATTATACATTAGAAGAGCTCACACCTGTATCCGCGAGCCTATATCGCCGAGCTTAGTTCCGTCCCAGATGTGGTAGGTGGCGAGCCTATCGCCATATCGGAAACAAATTCCAGACTCCGGGCTGATATGGAAAAATCCAATATCAGTTTGCTCGACCCGGGAATCGAATCCGAGACCTCAGGACGGTAGTCATACCGAAATACAACCACGCCACCGAGGCATTAATATTATTATATTACAATATCAAAGAGTAAGTACAGCCCTAAATACATGCGGAAAAGTACAGCCAAATCGTAACTACAAAATAATTTTTAAAATTGGAATATTAATAAAACGCAGCTTTAACAAATTCGAAAACATGGTCATGCATAAAATGCAAATATTTCAATTTTGAGCTTAAAATATTAATACAAATAACGAATAGAACATGATATGAAACAGAAGGTACAGTCGAAGCGCTATTCATTGCGTATCGCCCATAGATATAAAAAATAGTAGAATGTGCAATAGCCTCACAAAACAAGACAGAGACAAAACAATTGTACCGTGCGGACAATACCTGTCTCTTTTGGCAGTTGACGAACCCCAATGCTAAAAATGAACTAGATAAACTGCTCTTTCATTCTTAAATCTCTTCTTCGACTAAATTATGTAATAATTACATCGATATAATAATATACCTAGATGCACAGTTCCATACAAATATCATTATAAACAGTGTCCTCGACAGACAAAACAAATAAACATCACAAATTTAATTAAATTAACACAAATATGACCTTATAGACGCGGGATAAAGTAGCTTTTTAAATTGAATGTTCAAACGTTCCTATATTCGAAATTTTTGAATTTCTAATCGTTTTTGAATTTGACAATAATTTGACATTATTAAAAGAAATATTCTAGTCACTTGGACAAAGATTGAATGGAGTCGAATAGTTCTTGTATTTATCTGTGAGAAATTTTGACCACGTGGCGTACAATGTAGATGAGAATGGCGATATCTCTATAATAATTTTACTTACATTAAGAGATAGATAGAGTATAAATGTTTAGAAGATAACAAAGCTTATGAGTTATGAATATGAAATAAGCACTGTTTTGCCTTAGCGTGATTCATAAATAAATAAATAACACCCAACAGTCACATACATAGTCCTGGCCCCACACTAAGATCGTCCTTTGCTCTTTAGATTCTTAATAATTTCTTTTAGACTATCATTTCGTTTTCTTAATCTTTTGTTCTGCCTTTTTAAGTTTCGCACTAAATTAGATTTAAGTTAAAATTTTTGGTTGCGTTCTTTCAAATTATCTTTCAAAAATAACGTCTTAGGTGTGTTAAAGATTGATGAAAATTCTGATGGTATTGGTGATCCTTCATTATTTATTGGTTCAATTGCTGGTTCCTGGAAATGAATATGTTTCCAATAAATGATGACGCCACAATTACTGTTGTAGTAATTATGCCTAACGACCGGTTCCAATAAATGATCTCAATCCGAGAATCCAAGATAAAAATGAAAAATTAAAAAAAAATTCAACTATTACACTTGTACTGCACCCTGCCTCATTTAAACTTGTAGTTACGACAATCTAAAATAAAGTCAATAAATGTGGCAATATTTATTTATTTATAGGTACACCAACAGCATACATATTGTTCAATTAAATAGTAAACATTAGTTAAGGACAATGTAGCTGATGACAATTTATCACCTTTATTTTTGGTACAGCATTCTTTTTAATTTTCCTAATCCCTTTTTCTGTATAATATCCATCGGAATCGGCAAAATGGTCTGAACAAACCACACTTGAGTAATTGGGTTTAAAATTTTCTTCTCTCCTTTCTTCGGAAATAATTTTACGCCATTTATCTCTTACTATTTCATTTCATGGAAATCTGTAATTAATAAAAAAAAATCATAAATTTAAAATAAATATAATATATTTCCAAAAAAAAATCGACTCCCTATATTTCATTGTTCCAAATCATGATTTCCAAAGGGACAAAATATTTTATTAACTGAATTCGTTAAATTAATTATTTATACACGTTTAATACTTAATTTAACATGATTAAGGTTTTAAGAATCAAGTAAGGGAATTATACTTACTTAAAATATGAAATCCCATGTGTTTTGCGCTTTGTAAGAGTGTTATTTTTGCACTCTTTCACAGAGCATTTAGGCATCTTCACAGACGAACGGTCGGCGCCCGACTGACAGCCAACAAGTGCTTACTTACATTTTAAGCACTCGTTGGCTGTCCCACTTTCTGAGCGTCAACTGTGCATCTAGGTATATTATTATATCGATGAATAATTATCAAAACAATCATCATCATCATGAGCCAAATTACATCCACTGCTAGGCATAGGCCTCCCCCAAAGATTTCCAGATCGACCTGTTGCTAGGTAGATAGACGACTTAATAAAGGTCACAGGAAATCAAAATAATATTAACAATAAAACAATAAGAGACAGATTAATCTTCTGGTCCTTATTATTAACCTAAACTTGGTCTAAACTTTTGGTCTAACCATGCAGTTCATATTCTATGTCTATGGTATCGTCAAATTCGAAATTTGAATTGAGAACACGGGTACGGCGTGGCGCTACGTTCTGTTCTTTGCGGACCTCCAATTTGGCTGATTGACGCGTCGGGTTCGATTTTCAAACGGCTCAAAGACTGCAGTTACGTTCCGTTACAAGGACGGATCAAATAGAGCATGAAAATGTTGCTTGTGACGATGTTTCGTTCCTTTGAATGACATTAATCCGAACACAGCTAGAGATTACATACTCGGCTTACTTTCATGTTGATTAAAAATTTTGTTAGCCAACATACAGTACCTACTATTAAGTGAAATAATATTATGTATCAGGTTTGTAAGGAATAGTGCAGTAATTAGTGCATGATTGAAGAATGAGGCGAGGCTGGCTCCATATCCTCGTACATTTAAACATTTATTTTATTTTGCCACATAATATGTAATTTTTTAAATCGAAAACACAAGAATAAATTGTGATTGTCTGACCTAGAATTTGTGCGCATGTTGCTGAATCAGTTGCCTGAGAAAAAAATTATTCGTAAATATTTCCGAAATAGCTGAAGACTGCATAAAGTGCATAACTTTAGTCATATAAATGGAAGTCACTAGTAGTTATGTCACGTCGTCTGTCGATGGACTATTGTTCCACGCCTTTGTGCTGTGTTTTGGTTTCGATCCGATGTAACAACAATGATTATTTGAGTCGACACAATACTGCCAATGTGAATATTTCTAATTAACGTGTGTATTTGTTAATTTTACGGACTGCCTCGGTAGCGTAGTTGTATTTCGATACGACTACCATCCTGAGGTCTCGGGTTCGATCCCCGGGTCGGGCAAAGTGGTATTGGATATTTCCATATCAGCCCGGAGTCAGGAATTTGTGCCCGATCTGGCGATAGGCTCGCCCCCTATCACACCTGGGGCGGAACTAAGCTCGGCGAAACGTGGGTGTACTAGTTCGCTAGTGCGCGTCTGCCTACCCCTTCGGGGATACAGGCGTGAGCGTTGTTAATTTTATCATTACTTTTATTGCTACGTTTATGTTGCCTTTCTTGGTCTTGTGGCAGTATATATGAGCTGTGAAACAAGAGGTCCCGGGTTCGATTCCCAGGTCGGGTGATGTTTTTCTAACACTATTCTCCCGGGACTGGATCTTCCAGTTGAAGGTTGACTTCAAACAGGCAGCCGGGCGTAAAACAAAGCCAAATCCTTTCTGCAATATGCTTGAAAAAGTGTGTTGCGCCAACTCCACAATAATGTGAGATAAGGGCAGATAAAAGAAAAATTGTTACTTTTATGGCGGTTGAAAAATAGCCAAATCTATTACAATAACAATGACAAAAGTCTTAACCTCTATTATAACGTCTTTTCTAAATATTCTTAATGAAACATTTAAAATCCTTTATTTCTTTTATTTTTTTTTCATTTTTCACATATATAATTTTGTATAATATTAGGTGTAATAAGAATAGTACATTATACATTTCATACATAAAGAGTGGCATTTGTAAAAATTATGGGAAAAACCCATCGATTTAATATATCCTAGATGCACAGTTCTTTGCAAAAATCGTAATCATTAAAAGTGGTTTTAGTAATAAAACAAAGGAAAAAATCACAAGTTCTAATTAAATCAACACAATTATAACCCTATGCCAGTGATATAAAGTAGCTTTTTAAACGAAATGAGCAAGCGTGTTTAAATTTGAATTTTGAAATTTAGAATTCTATCGGCGTTCGATTGTATGCAAAAGTAGTGCTTAAGCACTTCTTTGCTGTCCCATTTTCCGAGCGTCAACTGTGCATCTAGGTATATAAAATATCGATGGAAAAACCCGTCTTAGTACCTTGCTCAGGCATTCCGAGGTCAGCCTGCTCAGTCAAATCAAGACGCCATAGGTAATTTACAATGCATTAAATTCACTATACTAGATCAATCTTATAAAAGCCATTTTGGCAGTCCGTTCCACTTCTTAATAAACCATCATACTCTCATATTTGAAATCCTTTTCCTAGTAAATCCATTCAGATGTTCATAATTAACCATCCCTTCTGTAATCAATTTAATAGCCATTTACGATTATTCAAATGCAGTTTCTTTAAGATGTTGTCCAACATAAGTACCGCAAGCCATCAAAGTAACTTGATGAGGTCCATCATCGTTATCCCGGCGGGATGATCTCTTTCAACGGACACGACACCAATCCAATTTCTTAATTCAAATTTTCAAACGAGGGGACGAAATTTAAACTTCGAATAAACGTGGTCTATGACGGATTTAAATGATTAAGTTGACAGATGAGACATGACTATTCCGGACTTTCAATGGTCAGTTTTAGGAAATGTATTGTATTGGCTAATGAAAATAGACGAGCAAATAAGAAATATATTAGAATAAATTGAAACTGTGGTTCATAGAAGAATTCTTTTTTTTTTTCTACAATCAGAACATTATACACTTTTAACCTCCAGGTTTTTGACGTACCTGATTCTATTAAAATGCCTGGCAATACAAAATTAATTTGCAATTTTGTATTCAGTTGTGAATACCTATTCCACCACATTATAATACAAAGTTACAAACTGGCCTAAAAGCCATCATGAGATAAATCTCACAGGCATAATATTTGTCACATCTGCCTATTAATCACTGGCCAGCAAATTCCAAATTCAAATATAAGGCCGAAGCGATAGGGATCGTTCGGGAGTGTTCGGCTATAATCGACTCCGTTCGGACCGTCGGGTATTCGTCGTAATTAGCGCGGCTGTTGGCTGATTAGCGGGCTTCCTTATTACTTAAAATTTACTCGTGTACTTTCTTGAGACGCTTTTAGGAGTGGTTGGAGGAGAGATTAACGTGGATATGATTTTGAATTTCGAACAAAATTTCGATTTGCATTGAATCTATGGTGTTCCGATCAAGATTTTATGCTGGTGACATATTAATTGTGGTTGCTGCAGAGTATGTCGTGGCTGAATTGCAGCAACCTCTGTCAAATGGATAGCTAAGCAATAACGTGGCTTTACTTTTCCATTTAACAGAACAAAAACTTCACGCCCCAGCTTGAGGATTTTTTTGACAGGTCCAATATTTCACTTTTTTATTTGGTTTGATAATTCAAATATTTTTGACGATTTTATTTCTCCTCTAGAACTGACTCTTGTTGACTCATCACATAAGATAACATAAGCTCACGCCTGTATCCCCGAAGGAGTAGGCAGAGGCACACTAGCGAACTAGAACACATTTCGCCGAACTTAGTTCCGTCCCAGATGTGATAGGGGGCAAGCCTTTCGCCATATCGGGCACAAATTTCAGACTCCGGGCTGATATGGAAAAATCCAATATCAGTTTGCCCGACCCGGTGATCGAACCCGGGACCTCAGGACGGTAGTCGTACTGAAATACAACCACGCCACCGAGGCAGTCATTATTCATCAGTAAATTACGTAACATCGGACCGTAGCGCCTACGCACCGCCTTGCTACGCCGCGTAGCACTACGGTAGTCGCTTGCCAGTCAGTAACATACGTCATTATACTTGCTTTAAAACGTTACTTTTTACCTGCCTTTATTTCGTCGAATGTGGGATCGGTACTATAAACTTTTTCAAGCATGTTGCAGAGAGGATATGGCTTAGTTTTAACGTAACGTAATGTTGACTGCTGGCTTGACGTCAACTCTTCTCTCTTAGATATACCAGTACCTGTTAGCCAGAAAAACATCTAAGAATCTACAGATAATTATAATAGTTAAGGATCAATGTAAGACAATTGCACCGGCTTACTTATTTCAAAATGGCTACTAATAAATAGGTATTAAAAACTACTAGAACTAAGATCGGCGAAATGTGGGTGTTACATAAGCTCACTGTGGGTGTTCTAGTTTGCTAATGCGCTTCTGCCTGCTCTTTCGGGGTTACAGGCGTAAGCTTATGTTATGTAAGAATATAAACGCGTGTCGGCTACTAAAATTTGAGACTTTTTGATATTGAGTTAACTAAATGTATATCCATTACTTAAAGTTGGATGAAAAAATTTACTTCAAAAGGCTTCAGCTCTAAATGTCATACAGCATCAATTCTTTGAAGGAATTATTTTCTTTCCAACAACCACATTCGACGTAAGATTCCATTTTTGTCTCAGTAAACGCATAACGAACAATGATCCGGCATTATCCCCACTAATCCACGGTGTAGGGGGGCTCCGAGTCGAGTCCCGGGGGTGGATGCCGAGTATGATTCAACATTTAAATGTTAAGCAACGCCCGGCCAAATTTGCGGGAGACAACATCTTAGCAAATATACTCAGGTACAGACGCGTACAATAACATTACTTAAATATATTTTTTGATGCCTCTGTGGCGTGTCCAATGTGATATTGTTTTTTTTCTGTTCAGAATTAGCCTGGAGTCTGTACCCGATATAACGATAACCTCGCCTCCTATTATTGTTGTTTCTGCCTGGCGTCTTATGCTAATTGCCAGGGTTCGCCTTCCTACTTAAACGTTTCCACTTCCCCGGTCTTAAGCTCGTCTCCTATCACATCTTGGATAAATGTGTTATTTGCAGAAAACCAAGTCCCTGTTCTCCTTCTTAAAAGTACCTACTCCTTTATGTCGGTAAGGGACTCGTAATTCTTCTGTTATTGTGATTTTGCATGAGCAGTAAAAGTCACTCACTGTGTTACCCACTTGATGGTAGTTTGCTAGTCTCTGCGATCTCTTTTTACATTCCAAAATAATGCGAGGCGCAACACAGATGATTTTAAAGTAAGTTGCAGAAAGTATTTGGCTTTACTTTTCTGTTTTTACAGGTACCTGCCATCAACATGACATCAAGCCCCTATGGGTTCTGGTCTAGTAAATCATGTTGGAAAAACCGTTTTACCTAACCTGGGATTAGACCCTAGGACCTCCCAGCCCACAGCCCATATACCCTGCCATTAAACCAAAATCGCGACCAGTTACCAAAATACACATTAATGGGTATTAACTTAAATACTTTTGTTGACGACTGTAAGGTATATTGTAACTTAGCTACACCTTTGAGATATTCTGAAGAGCACGAATAAACTCTTATACTGCGACTGCGCACTCTTGATACTTTAAATAGCATTTCATTATTAAAACGACATATAATACCATTTACCAATAAGATTTAAGCGGCGTTTACCATTACAACTAGTCTATAATATAATAATAAAACATGTAGTTTAAGAATGAAAGAAGCAAAACACTGTTTAAGCTAAGTTCCGCTTAAAATGCATCAAGAGTTCTATTGTCGAGAAGAGTATTATTTATACACAATTTAAGCGGTGTACAGTTTTAACATAGTTTATCTTTTTCACTTTCAAACCATTTGACGTAAGGAATAAAGCAAATTAATATTTAATTTAAGCCCTGCTTACATTTTTCAAAATAGGATAACATATAAAATAGTAAATATATGGCAAATAATACCAAGTATCAAGACCAGCCAGTCGTTAATACCCAAGATCTTAAATGAAGGCGAGTCGCCGAAATAAATAAAGTTGTTACTACTGAGAGCAGACTTACTAATTACTTATACACATTCATTTGCTCGTTACAATAGTAGTGCGGTAAGTTAGTCAACGAGTTAGTCGGAAATCGACACGCGTGGGGTTAAAAGGTTGGAAATCACAACTTCGTGATGTGGAGAGTTCGTTAGGGTTATAGGTATAATAAAATAATGATTTGGGATTTGCTATTGATGGTCTTACTTAATCCACTTACACAAATACAAAGTCTTACATACTCCAATGTGGTTTTTTTTTAAACATGTTGTAGAATAGATTCACTGACTGCCTCGGTGGCGTGGTGGTATTTCGGTGCGACTATGGTTCTGAGGTCACGGGTTCGATCCCGATCGGGTCGGGCAAAGTGGTAATGGATTTTTCCATATCAGCCCGGAGTCTGGAATTTGTGCCCGATATGGCGATAGGCTCGCCCCCTATCACATCTGGGACGGAACTAAGCTCAGCGAAATGTGGGTGTTCTAGTTCGCTAGTGCACCTCTGCCTACCCCTTCGGGGATACAGGCGTGAGCTTATGTATGAATAGATTCAGCTTGGTTATGACCAGCTGCCTGCCTGAATATACAATTAGCTTAGAAAAGTCAGAGATAAAATATGGTCCTTATCACGGACGTATAAAAAAGGTCACCATCTCGTCTTTAGTTAAACGGACGCCACAGAGAAGCCACGCACACAAATGCGCAGGAAAACCTGCTTCACTTTCAATGTACCTAGCGCTCCGTCCTTGTTTTTTTACGTCCATGGTCTTTATTATACATCCTGTCATACTAAAAAGTGCATCTGGCACAAATAAGAGCAAACTTATGTCGTATCGTATTGATAACATTGCAAGCTTCTCTGATTCGGCCTCTTTGTAGTCAAAATCTGAAGTAGGAATTTGGAAAGCAATTCGGGTTTACGTTCATTATTTGTCGTTAGTCACAGACGTTTAAGGGCCGAAATTAGGTCCGAAATTTCGGTCATAATAATTTGCCGAAAATTTTTCTCGGTTTAGAAGCTGCTAGTGGCTTTTCCGCTTCCGTGACAAATCTTTTCTAGTCCCCATTTCTGGGTTAAAAGCATATGTTAATTAGGAATAGGTATTGTAGCTATTTTCAGAATAGATTCAGTGGTTATAGATATTAACGCGAATCAAACAAACATTTTCCGTTTATAACATTAGTATGTATTTCTGAGCATAATAAATTATTAATTCTTTATAGAACTGAATGCAAAGACGAGGTTTTAATTGTTATTATTATTACTTCGGCGTAATCAGCCTATTCGGCCTCATCACGGAGAAAGTCACATCACTAAGACAAAGTTGGTTGTGACACATCGCGGTGCGCGGTGTTGCCATTTCTGTTTTAATCACCGCTCAGAGGAGCTTTGTGTGCCGCGATTAAAACAACACTAGTACATCTCTATACATTGTCTATAAGGTAGCTGACGCAATGGTACAAGGTACTTTATTACTAAGAACAAAACTGACAACCAATAATATAGCCCTCGGGCCTGATTTAATGCATTCTCATCGCGTTACAGTAGCCTAAGCACGAAAAACTAATGTAAATGTAAATTCGCTGCGCACTGATGACATTTTTTTAATATTTCATACAAATTTCATAGACGCGCATCGAGCACGAATACATTTACGGTTGTCAGAAATTTTCCTGCTCGGGCTGCTGAAATATAGACGTAAAGGGAATGGTATGAAGTTTAATTTTCCATACGAATTTCATTTAATTAGCGTGACCACGATTACCGATGATATGATCATACAGAATTGGTATGAGCTTAACGAGACAGGTTAGGCCTTAGTCTACCTTGCTAAATTAATGTAAGTTCGTAGACTTTACATACCTTTGAAATTGTTATGGAGAATTCTGATATCTTACTAAATTATTTTACTAAATGATTAAATATCAAACCATTATTTGGCGAAGTGGAGCCCAATTAGATGACCTATAAAGGTACTGCGCGGGACTATCCTTCACGTGTCTAGTAGTAGAGTAACAAGGTAAAACTACAGCGGTCTACGCGGCTACGTGAGCTACTACGTACTACGTTAGCCATAAAAAGTCACAATTTCACTGCTGAACAAGGAAAATATGATGTCTTACTAACTTACTAACGTTCTGTGTGTGAAAAAGTTATAAATGATGAAGAAAGTAATAATGTTTTGCGTGTCTTATATCCGAGTTTTTAAATACGATATCAAGCTTTCTTCCTTATAATATTTGATTCCACTCCCTACTTAAATAACCACGTTTAATAAAACCTCTTTTAAAATAGGCCACATTAAAAACATTCCGAGAGGCGTCTCATCCAATTTGAATTTGGAATCCGGCGCTCGTGCGGAACCGCCGTTGATCGGGTGGGCTCGGAAACGGAAAGGGCGGGAAATAATTAGCCATGACGTCGGGGCCAGGCGCCAACGCCGCGGGCGGAGGAAACTCGCCATACAGCTGCACTGTACTGCTGCCAGGATTTGTTATTTTTTGTAAAAGAGTTGCGCAGATCGCGTTCTCTCACTTTGTTTATTTTTTAACGAGCCTAATGGATACATTGTTACGATAATAAAAATGATGATATATTTTTATACAAAAAAATTACGCGAAATATTTTAAAAAGTATTTTTTATTTGACGATTTAAAGAACAGCGTCTAGCTTTATTTTTGTACTACCATTGTATTCTCAAATGAAAAAAGGCATACTCATAATATTTAATGCTTTTAGTCTTTGGTGTAGGCTTCGGGACTAACGCATTTATATTGTAATTATAAATAGCTTTTACTATAACTATAATCCAGTAACCACAACAGCTATCATTAGATTGCCGAGTCTCCATAGATTAAACGTGAGTAAGATTTTTCGGTCTACGTCAGTTAATGGATGATTATAATAGCTAACCCCATTTGACGATGTTTAGCTATAATAATAATAAATAATATTAGCCCTGTAATATTACTGTCCCACTGCTGGGCACGGGCCTCCTCTACTAATGAGAGGGGTTAGGCCTTAGTCTACCACGCTGGCCTAATGCGGGTTGGCAGACTTCACATACCTTCGAAATTCCTGTGAAGAAATTCTCAGGTATGCAGGTTTCCTCACGATGTTTTCCTTCACCGTTATAGCAAGCGATATTTCACAATGAAAATACACTTAACATAGAAAAGTCAGAGGTGTATGCTCCATTTTGGGGTTGGTCTCGAACCTCCGACACTTGTCTCGGCAGTCCATACCATTCCCAACTGAGCTATCTCTGCTTTGTTTAGCTATAAAATAATGATAATTATATTATGTTCTGTACTTGTCAACTCAATAAGTGGATTTAGACTAAACGAATATAAGCTTATTCCATGATCTTGCTAAAAAGTCAATTATCGCTGTGCCGTTACATTATCATTTATCGCTCATATTGCCAATCTAATCTTGAAATAATATAAATATGATTCCATAACGTCAGTAAAGGTATCCCGTTCCAAAAATACTGAAGCTGTCACAAAATGGCGCGTTATTATGTTGGCTAATAAAAATTCAGAGCGCGCGAAATCCCCGCGCCGCGATTGGGCGCGCTCCCTCGGGCCGACGCGCCATTGGTCGTTCGCTTCTTATTCCATTTTCAAATTAACTTTCACCGTCGCCTGTCTCCGTTTGTGCTAAGTTTCAGGGTTGTCAGATCAAAAGTGTGTTTTCTCTGATTGGATGAACCTAAAATCGAAAAATTCATAAAACTTTAGCAATGAGTGAAGTAATTAAACTTAGGTAATTTTGAAGAGACAAAAACTATCGTTACATCCAATAATTATCAATTCTCTGTTAAAGTAAACTTATGAATAGGTACATAATGTATAGAAACAGTGTAGTATCGAACATTGCTTTGTATTATAGGGTGCATGTAAGTAAACACATTCTACATAGTGAATTTTCAGCGAATGATTGAGAGTATACGTTGAACTAACATTTACCTTTTTAAAATGATAACATTTACCTTTCCTGTGTAGTTATCAGTAGCAGCGATAGCTCAGTTGAGAATGGTACGGACTGCCGAGACAAGTGTCGCAGGTTCGAGACCAACCCCTAAATGGAGCATACACCTGTGACTTTTCTATGTATGTTAAGTGTATTTTTATTGTGAAATATCGCTTGCTATAACGGTGAAGGAAAACATCGTGAGGAAACCTACATACCTGAGAATATCTTTACAGGAATTTCAAAGGTATGTGAAGTCTACCCGCATTAAGCCAGCGTGGTAGACTAAGGCCTAACCCCTCCCATTAGTAGAGGAGGCCCGTGCTCAGCAGTGGGACAGTAATATTACAGGGCTAATATTATTATTTTATTATTTATATAGTTTTTCTAAGGTGTAACCCATCAATATAATATACCCTAGATGCATAGTTCTTTGCAAATATCTTCCTAAAAAGTGGTCTCAGGAATAAAACAAATAAAAAGATCGTAAGTTCTAATTAAATCCCTATACATGTGTTATAAAGTAGCTTTTTAAACGAAATGATCAAGCATTCTTAAATTTGAATTTTGAAATTTAGAATTCTATCGGTGTCCGACTGCTGTCCCATTTTCCGAGCGTCAACTGTGCATCTAGATAAATAATATATCGATGGTGTAACCTGTAAAATAAATACAGAATCTGGCACCCCTACTCAGGTGTGAATTTATATGGCGGAGTTTTTATCACGTCGCGGTAAGCGAGGATAAGGCCCCGCAAATGGATTCCCTGATACGAATATTTAAAAAAAGAATCATATCGTTCGTGACAAAGGCAATATTGAATTTTTCTCTTCAATTTTCTTTTTTAGGTATGGCGAAATATAAAGGGTAATTGAATAACACGAAATTACTTATACATGCAATATTAAAATTTAATTTAGTGTACGTATCTACTATTTGTTTAATAACAGTCCTAAAGGACAGGGCAAGACAAGGAGTATTTTATAGTCTAATCCGAAGAGTAAGCATGAAGAGACTAATGAAAGTAGGTATGTACTTCCTTCGTCTGCATCAAACTGCAAGCAAAAACATTTCAATATCATGTTAATTGAAAACCTAAAACCCCTGCCTAGCATTATAACAAAACTGATATGGATATTCTTATTTCTATTCAATTACTCCAATCCTTGTTTTAACACAAATAATCAATTTAAAACTTAAGTACTAGGTTTCATCTTTTACTAACTTTACCCGTCGGAGGCGGCACATATATATGTTACATAAGCGTATGGGCCACCGGAGGCCGAGCCGGCCGTGACTAAAGCCCTTGTACCTATATACTTTAACGACACACTTAACAATAATAGCACCTTCTTAAAACGACCCACCCAAATGATTTAGAAAAAGCTCTCAAATAGCAAATGTAATTCATTCCAAACATTAAATAAACGTCGTAGTGTAAATCCGCGTGTATTCTACTCGGAATATATCGTTATAATAAAACTAGTTTATGGTTACCGATTCACTCCACTGCGCTTAACTTCAGTGCTCGTACACATGTTGTATAAAAAATAATACTGGGTTTCTTAGTTGTCGTATGTAATATTACTAACTTTAGAGGGGCCATCAAGCAAATTTCTGTACAAAAACAAAAGATTTCTTAGGTTTACGTGAATGTTATTAATTAAAATAAAACTATTTTTACGATTACATCACGATTTGGTTTTAATTTTTATGCCCGACGATTCGAAAGCTTTGCAGCCTTCGTGGTCACGGATCAAACTCACATTGGGCATAAAAATTAAAACCAAATCGTGATAGAATCCGTAAAAATAGTTTTATTTAAAAAAAAATTGATCTCAACCTTCATTACCACCATCAACCACATATTACAATGCGAGGGCGATTATTACAATTTACACCCTAGAATGTTCTGTGAATGGTTAAGAATTACGTAAGATAAGTTTGTTCTCTCAATATTATTACGCTGGCCGACCTGCCGCGCGTATATTTTAAATAAACTGAGCGACTTTTGACAACAGCACAAAACTTATGATCCAAAAGTTGTGACCTCCTAGACTCTGGTCATAAGTCACTCGGTCGTATTTAAAACATACGTGCGCAAGGTCGTGCTAGCATAATAATGTTTGGACAATAAAATTGTTTTTCGTGATTCCTTCCTCCAACCTTCTTTCTAGGGTGTAATTGTAACTGCGTACCCCGTGACCTTCGTAGAGAGAGAGAGAGGACCACTGCGGGGTTTAGTTGGTAGGACAGCTTTAGGGCCGGTGAGTCCGACATACCTTCATGCTCCGGCATAGAATGTGAATAGATTCATCGAGTAAAAAAAAGGGTGTAAATTGTAATAAGTGCACTCGCATTGTAATGAGTGGTAGATCGCGTTTCTGACGTTTGAGATCATTTTTTTGTATGGAAACTTGCTTTTTAGCCCTTATATAGATAGTAATGTTTAATCTCTTTTTCTACAACATAACGGTACGGTAAAATTAGGACTTAGCTATTTTCTTGGATATGATATGATTATATGGATTGGATTTTATGAGAAAAGAAAACAGCATCCTTAATTCCATCAGGCTAACACGCATAAAAATACATAACATAACATAAGCTCACGCTTATATCCCCGAAGGGGTAGGCACAGGCGCACTAGCCAACTAGTACACCCACATTTCGCCAATCTTAGTTCCGTCCCAGATGTGATAGGGGGCGAGCCTATCGCCCTATCGGGCGCAAATTCCAGACTCTGGGCTGATATGGAAAAATTCAATATCACTTTCTCCGACCCGGAGAACGAACCCGAGACCTCAGGACAGTAGTCGTACCGAAATACAACCACGCCACTGAGGCAGTCATAAAAATACAATATCTAAAAAAATCGCCTAAAAAGTGTAAAAAGCTATAACTACTTAAAATATTGGGAAAAAGAACGTAACAGATTTTAAAAACACACCCAGTGTGTACACACCTCGGCACACAAAATAACAAGTCTGATTCACCTTAAGCCCTTCACATTACCTTCTAAATTGGAAGCCGGGCGGCGGCGGCGGTGGCACGGCTGTAATTCCGCCCATATAAGGGCTCAGACCTGAAATTGCTCCGGTCCTCGTAATTTGTGAACGAATTCAACGTAATTCGGTGTGACAACGTGCGCTTTTTGTGAACGGGTATTTGAATTTGAAAAAAGAATGTAGGTACTTTTAACATTGAGAAAAGAAATAGTGCTATCATCGATATATCGTATCAATGGTTGCTATCTCTTATTTTTAAGATGTTTTTTGGCTGGCTTTGTTCGGTCGGTTATTATTATTACTATATTTTTGGTACTTAATAAATTATTTGTATTTGTATTTATTGATTTTGTAAATTGGCAACATTTAATGTCAACCGAGTTTTGATGGGAGTAGGCACTAGGCAATTCGACGCTTCATTTAATGGGGACTGATTGCTTGCCTCGAATTCTCGATTACAAATCAATGCAAAAATGCCTAAATATCTTTTAAATCTTATGTCATCAAATTAGGGAACTTTAATTAAATATTTAGAATCCGGCACTGATTAGAAAACAAACTGTTATTTCAAAGTTAACTCCTTCAAACCTTCAGAAACCGACACACATAAACAAGGTTATTTTTCACTGTCGATCAAAAGATATGCCGTTATAGTTAAACAAAATATTATCAAAATTCCCATCGTATAACGAATATTTAAAAAAATCACTACGGCGTATTATTCCAGTTCCCCACGATCTTCAAACGGTGCTCAACTCAACGAGGTCCTCAACAAAAACAGTATAAAAGCAACACAATTACGGTATATTAAAATGTATCGAGCACAATGGCGGCCCTCACTCGTTTAAAAGTGTAAAGGTAACAATAAACTGCGTGTATCGACGCGCCACGCGACCACCAACCGCACTAAACCACTGGAAATGTCATACTATCAAAATCAAAATATATAATTGAAATTCAAAGCTCGGGTATAATTGGATTTAAAGTAATATAAGTACAGCTGAAATCTGCTACTAGAGCATATAAATATTTAAAAAATATACAAATCTAGCTTAAAACTAGGCGATCAGAAGTACTTATAGATATAGAACTGACATGTTTTAGTCTATTAATCATGGTTTAAGTTCTGTGTCCACAAAAGCTACTTGGCTACAATGCAACGGAGGTTTAGTAATCAATGTATGCTAATAACTATTTATATGGTATCCTGTTTTAATATATAATTATTGGTTGGTCGGACGCCAGAGTATTCAGACAGCGTCCGACGGCTATCCAGACTTCTAAAAAAATAACTATTGTCCGAAATTAGATTTATTAAAATACCCAACTAATCACTTAGTCTTTCTGTTTCTTCTACGTTTCTTTGTTAATTGTCGTCCATGGAATCTAAAATGCAAGCACAGACAACGGGAACAAGCTCCAGCTTAAGTACTTATGAAATATGGAATCCTTTGGACTTTATACTATACGCCATGCCACATCCAGCCCCACTGTATCCGTCATTAGGGTCGTTTCACACGACGCGGCGCGGTGGCGGGCACATATTATATTTAATTAAGGGCGGTAATGGGCGCCGCGTGCCCACTCTCAGCATCCTTGATCCATTACATCAAGTGGATCAGGCTTCAATTAATAGCGCACTTTTTATACAATGTTAACGAACGTGAGATTATTACAGTAATTTACGAGATTTTGTGTTGCTGAACTGGAAAAAAGTGAATCATGAATTCAAGTTATGTCCATTTTGTAATTTGTTAAGATGTTTACTTCGTACTCTTCATGAAATCTTGACGTTTATATGGGTCCCTTTCAGTAAGCAAACACAGAAAGATTCTTGAAAATTAGTGGACACATTTTTTTTTTATAGCAGAGATTGGCAAACGAGCAGATGGGTCACCTGATGGTGAGTGATCTTCACCGCCCATAGACACCCAAGACACAAAAAGAATCATAGGTGTGTTGCCAACCTAAAAGGAGGGAATGGAAGGGGAGGGAAGGGGATTGGGAAAGGGAGGGGGGAAATGGGCCACCGGAAATCTCACTCACCGAACGAAACGTGACAGCAAGCTGCCACTTTACGTCGGTTTTCTGTGAGACAGTGGTATCTAACCGGTCGAGCCGGCCCATTCGTGCTATAGACGTTACTGTGTGTGGTAGAGACACAGCGTGGCTCTACCACAATTAAAACATTTGCCAAAAACATCACGTAACATATAAAAAAATACGGCGAAATTGAGGAGTTAATAAATATGTTCCTAACATTTAAACTCTCCGATTTAAGCAATGTAACTAAGCAGAAGCACAGCTAAAGCAACTCATCGTGTTCTGTGGGGTAACTTTTGACACACGATTTGATTACGACTACGATACGGTTTCATTTCATCATCATCATCATCAGCTATAGGACGTCCACTGCTTAACATTGGCCTCCCCCAAAGATTTCCAGATCGACCTGTTGGAAGCGGCCTGCATTCAGCGACATCCTACGACCTTCATTTAGTGACTAAAAATTCCAGCGAAATCGGGGTAAAAACTGCACTAATGTGACGTTAAAGAATACCAAATGACAAGTTCTCGAATCGAAGCAACTTTAAAGCACTTTTTAACTCGATTTCAGTGGAATTCTAAGTCGATAAATGAAACCGAATCGTAGTCAAAACCGAGTGTCAAAAGTCAGGGGTCTGTTCCGTGCCTTCATGACGAGATAGACCTTAGCTTAGCTGTCCACGATTCTGTAACAGTACTGGGTACAAAATACAATTCCAAGGAACTAACGCATTTTAAGAAAAGTTAATACGTATGCTCATCGATATATTATTAACCTAGATGCACAGTTGACGCTCGGAAAATGGGACAGCAAAGGAATGCTTAAGCACTCGTTTTGCCTACAGTATGACGTCGATGGAATTCTAACCCCTTTATTCATAATAACTTAGTAGAGCGTAATAAGACCGCAATAGTACGCTTCATAAAAATTGTATTCATAATCGTTCAATAGCGTTAAAACATTCCAACACTAGTTAGTGAAAACATGGCCGATTCCGATTAGCTGTTTCAAGTTTGATGTCCTTTCTTAATTATATTAATTTTGTTATAGTCTAAGACCCCATGTAAGATTGATATATATTTTTATTAATTGTTTGGAGACAATTAATAAAAAATAAAGCCAAGACTTCGTATTTGTTTCGAAGCTTGCCAGAGATAAAAATAATATTTTTTCTGTAACCAGCAACATTGTATTCGATAAGCATTTATTAGTTCTCTTTTTGCTAAACTAAGCAAAAGGAGGGTTATGCTTTTGATAAGACCAAGATTTCGTTATGAATAAGGGGGTAAATTTCAAAATTCAAATTAAAGCACGCTTGCTCATTTCGTTTAAAACCCTACTTTATAACACGTGCTTACGGTTATATTTGTGTTGATTTAATTACAACTTGTGATGGTTTTCTTTGTTTTATTTCTGAGAGCACTTTTTAGGAGGATATTTGCAAAGAACTATGCATCTAGGCTATAATTATATTGATGCGTATGCTCATGAATCTAGTTTCGAACCTGCGATTCAGACGTTGTTACGGCGAAGATCAATTGTCATACACTACGAATAATATACTTACGCAATTGTATGACAACAATCAGGACCAAGTACACTCGGTATTAGCTCGTAATCCATCACTTTCGCTCACAATACTTAATCCCGAAAAACCATTAAGTGCACTCGACGGCGCCATTGTCCCGCGGCTCTGGGATTCTGTGAAACGTCAATATCCACAAGGAACGGATTTAGAGATGTTTAAAGGGGCCATCTAAGGTCAAATATATTTAGGATTTACGTACATTTTAGATTTTAGAGTATAAGATCACTATGTAGTATAGTAAATTTTCTATAAATTGGTACTATGCGTTCTTATTTCTTTCTACCTGCCCTTATCCCACCTTAATGTGGGGTCGGCGCAACATACCCTTTCAAGGATGTTACAGAGAGGATTTGGCTTAGTTTCCACGACCAGCCGCGAGCCTGACGTCAACCGTCTATGAGGGATCCAGTCCCGGGCAAATGAAATTAAAAAATTCTCTTTGCCGGACCTGGGAATCAAACTCAGGACCTCCTGGGTCACAGCCCATACATGCTGCTACTAGACTAAAGAGGTGACTGGTACTATGCGTTATTCGATAATTCTTAAATAAACTCCTAGTTGATGTTTGAGTATTTTTCGTATAATGAGTAATGCTCTTATTCCGTTTGCCTTTATCCCACTCCAATGTAAGGTCAGCCCGAGACACTTCTTTCGTATGTTGCAGACATCATTTGGCTTAGTTTTGTACGGCCGATCGCCTACTTATTGATAGATATGACATTAAGGTCATCCATGGGAGATCCAGGTTGTTGCTTGACTTGAGATGACTGTTTCAAAACCAGTCAGCCAAGCAGTGGCGACGGGTCTATACAACTCGATTCCTACCAGCTTCCCTTTACCAGATTGTAGGCTAATAAATGAGTTTTATCTAAGAAGTATCTAGAAGAGAAAGTAGCGCTTTCCTTTTGAATTTTTTTACCTTTCGGCACTGCAGCCAAAGATCAAAATGTGATAGAGTATTATGCCGAATGAAGGATCGCGAATCTATGCCTGTTGCATTCACACAACAGCGAAAGTTTGTTTGTATAACCGCAACAGCCGTAGTTTCCCGAACGTTCGTTCGGTTGGTGTGACACGCGATGAGAGAAAAATGGAAATTTCCTCAATGCATAATTATGGCAAGCGCAAATTAGATTTTAAATTCGTAATTTTTTGGTTTACCCCACGACTGCCTCCTAACTCCGGCCCTGTGCGAGCCATCCGCTTAACAAACGACAAACACGGTTCTAATGTTTCACAACATAGCGCCGAAAGTGTTCCCAGCGACACCGATGTGCCGATAACCACCACAATGGAGCTTACAATCATTTACAATAACCAGGCGACATTAGCTCGCAGATAACAGAGTTCCGTATAAAATACTATTTTAGTTTTTAACATAAAATATTGCCTCGGTGGCGTGGTTGTATTTCGGCACGACTACCGTCCTGAGGTCTCAGGTTGCTCGGCAAAGTGATATTGGATTTTTCCATATCAACCCGGATTCTGGAATTTGTGCCCGATATGGCGATAGGCTCGCGCCCTATCACATCTGGGACGGAACTAAGCTCGGTGAAATGTGGGTGTTATTGTTCGCTAGTGCGCTTCTGCCTATCCCTTCGGGGATACAGGCATGAGCTTATGTATGTATGGTAAATATTAACGTAATTTGCCTTTATCCTACTCCAATGTGAGGTTACCACGACACACTTTTTTCGTATGTTGCAGATATTGTTTGGCTTAGTTTTGTACGACCGATCACCTGCTTATTGATAGATATGACCTTAGCACTTCAACTATGAGCATAATTTAAGTTTTCCAACGATTGTTACAGGTCGATCTGGAAATCTTTGGGCGAGGCCTATGTTGAGCAGTGGACATCCTATGGCTGATGATGATGATGATAATGATGAATGATTGTTATAATTACCGTTGTAATTACATCGACGATTTATGAATCGCCAATGCACATTAAAGTCTTATCAAACCCAATATATTTTATTACGGAACCCTAAAAGATTAAGGTGTTTCTGGCGACAGTTTAGTTCGGTGTTCTATGTTTGTAGAGACAGCTAATCAACCGTAATGCTACTGGTGTTGTGTTACTTATTCTAAGAAACAGCTCTTGGTTGCATAAACAAAGTTTTGAGACAAAAATTACTTATGTCGTTTTTAAAGAACCTTTTTACCTTACCTTACCATTTACATAGTCACATTTTATAATTTCTTTATTGTAGAGTAGGTACTGTACTAGATTAGATTTCTTCTACCTATGTCACACTCCATTGTGGCAGGCATAACACATTTTGTCAAGCATATTGTAGAAAGAATTTTGGCGATGTGGATCTATTTAACTTTTAAGTGAGAAAGTTGACCTTAAAATTTGCCGGCATAATGCCAAGCAGAAATAAAGTTATAGAAAAAAAAACGGCTATTTTTACGTCAGATTGCTGCATGACGTCAACTCCCCTTTAAGGAATAAAATTATAGATAAACTTACTTTACTAGATCCTTTAATATCAAAATATATTGTGCAACACTTTATTCAGAGGCCCGAGCAGGAAATTTTCTGACAATCGTAAATGTATTCGAGTTCGCGCGCACTGATGACATTTGGTAAATATTGCATACAAATTTCATAGACGCACATCGAGCTCGAATTACATTTACGATTGTCAGAAATTTTCCTGCTCGGGCTGCTGTATCAAATTGTTAATAGTTGTTTTAGAAGGTTTCTGAAATTGCTAGGAACCCTCATTTGTCAGTTTCTTGATCAAAGATAAAATATTTATCCATATTATACATAAATCAACAATACACGTTATCGCATTAATCAGTTGAATGCTTTACAAAGGCTACAATGCAGTGTTGCGTCACTATTGTAACATCTTTGTATGAAATTGTATGAGCGGATCATCTTCAACTTAAGATAATCTTTTAAATCTTAATGCTTGGAATACACGAGCTACGTAGGACATCATTCTAGCTCAACGTTTATAGGCCGATAATACAAGTAGATTTTTTAAGTCATGTTCCAGTCGAAAATACTAAATGGTGTCTGTTAGTCTAGTCGTATTTGATAATAGGAAAAGATTTTTTACGCTCCACGAAATAATCATACCTACTTATTTGCTATACCATAATGCCCCTTACTTAAAAAAATATATACGCGTTGTATTATTGTACGCGCTTGTATATGCGTTTCTTATCTATAAAAATAGTTTGTCACTTTGTCACGCTCGAAGATCGATATATTATTTACCTAGATGCACAGTTGACGCTCGGAAAATGGGACAGCAAAGAAGTGCTTAAGCACTCGTTTTCCCTACAGTTGGACGCCGATAGAATTCTAAATTTGAATTTAATTAGAACTTGTGATCTTTTTCTTTGTTTTATTTCTGAGACCACTTTTTAAGACGATATTTGCAAAGAACTGTGTATCTAGGGTATATTATATTGATGCGCTCGAATAATAAATCTATGGTCACATGAAATGAAAATCAAAATGTCGTCTTCCAAGAGAGATTCATTCTTACTTACTATATACGCTGTTTAATGTCTTTGGCGTTGTTAAATGAAAGGGTCAAACAAATTTTTAAGTTAAGTACTGCGTAATTTTTCCACACTTTATATTAGCTTCACATAAGCTATGTATGTATGTAGAGGTATATTTTTATATTTCATGAGGACCCAAGAAAGCCTAAAAAATAACACTTAATTTCGTCTACTCTAAATACTATTCATATTAACCTCCTTTAGCAAAATATAACAAAAAGCATCTCATCATCTGTAGTTTTTATAAACTTTTATATTCACCTCAAATAGCAAAATCCATTGAAGATTTCTATATAAAATTCAATACGAAACCATGGCGTAAGGATTAGCCGGACAAACGGACAGACGGACAAAGAGCGTAAACACTTGAGTTTTTATAGTGGTCAATACAAAATGTATCAAAGAATCCAGATCTAACGCGATTTAGTTTATGGTGCCGCGGTTTTATTGTAATTTTGGCCTCATACGGTCTTAATGTTACCGCTCAGAGCACTTAATTTGTTTATAGAGGTCGGTACGTTTTTGGACTCCTTGGAATGTTTTTTTTCCTAGACGAGAATATTCAGATCGCATATTTATACTGTGGTTACCGTCGTTAATTTTAGCTTTAGCAATGTTAAGGGCACAGGTCATAGCCAAGCCACTGCCTACAGTGGAAGTGAAAGGAATGGGTATAACGAATGAACGAGGACATTTGGGTCTCCGAAAATCTATCACACAGAAAACGTAATAGCGAACTGTTAATTTATATTGTTTTTTTGAGACAGTGGTATCATACGAGCCAGCTTATTCGTATTTTAAACATAGAGCCCTTTACTTATAAAAATATTTAAGCGCTGCTTATATTTTACCATAGGTTGTCCCTTTCTTTTTTAAACAATGTAACGAGAGGGAAAAAGTGGCAGGCTATTCTTAGCGAAAAGATGAGCGAAAATGTTTTTATAAGTAAGGCCCAGATTAATAACGTAAAGAGTGATAGTCTCATACAAAATGCCGTCCGAAAGTGAAGCCGATAATGATTCAATGCGTGCAAAGCTAGGGCGTAAATACTTGCGCCAAGACATACATAGGCGCGTAAATAGTGTTGCAAGTAAAAAATTTACCAACAAAATAGGGGTATCGAAAGTGTTCTAATAATGATGCAGTTGTCTCTATGATTATAAAAAAAATCTGTCTGCAGCGTGTCCCCATTCCTCGTTTAGTCGCAATATCTTAGCTGAGAGTGGTACGGACTGTCGAGACGAGTGTCAGAGATTCGAGAATAAACCCAAAAAGCATGCACCTCTGACTTTTCAGGTTCTTTAAGGCTTAGGTTCAAACCCCGGGTTGAGTTATGTAATATTGGGGTTATCTACTCAGTATTGCCCCGGAGTCAATCGTGGCTTGCCCCGTGTCACATCTGGGACGGAAATAAGCTCGGCGAAATGCGGGTGTTCTATTTTCCAATTCGCCTTTACCTACCCCTTCGAGGAATCATTCGTGAGCCAGAGTGTTTTTATCAAAATCATATCCAAATACATTAGGCGTTAAAAGCTCCCAATCAATTACCTCGTCTGTGCTCATACTGTAGAAAAACTCGCGGGCTATGATCAAAGGCGTTTTCATGCGATGTATTGTAATAATACGTCTATTACAAAATTGGATTTGGATGTTGGTGCCGACTGACTGTGGGGCGCGGCGATGCCTCTGATACATAATATTTTTAAATTCTAACTTGTTTATACTGAAATAAAACTATTTTTACGGATTTTATCACGATTTGGTTTTAATTTTTATTCCGGACGTTTCAAAGGCTTTGCAGTCTTCGTGGTCACGGGTTGGACTGTTGTTTTGTTGTTGGTTGTTTATACTGTTGAATTTGCCTTCTGTTCGGGGATTATATTGAATATTTAGATTTTAAATAACATGTATTTAATGATGACACATTTAAAAACTTAGCGGTCCGACTTCAAATCCGATCGTGACCAAATTATATGGGACCACCCTTAAAATAAGCTCTATCGAACACAAAAAGAATTTTGAAAATCGGTCCACATTTGGCGGAGATATCGCGTACCATAAATAAGTACAGACGAATTGAGGACCTTCTGCCTTTTTGGAGTCGGTCGAAAATTACCTAGTAGGTATACCTGTATTAATATCTTGAATAAAAAGTCTATAAGGCAAGCCGAATAAAAACTTGTTTTAAGACGCTTTCGCCTAGAATATACAATCTCTATCTATTCTGTAGGTACCGGGCACCTTATCTTCTCATTAAGAGATATTTTAGTTTAACTTTTTTTCATCTTTCACACACCGCACACGGATGTAAAGAAAATGAAGGACACCATCTCGCCTAAGGTAGGTCAGCCTTTAAAGGGCCGGTTCCAAATAAGGTCCATATTTTCAAACTTCCCGAACTTAATACTTAAATTAAAACGGATATCGCGCGACTTCTCTCCAGTAACCAATCATAAAAGCGCACCGACGTCCACTGCTTTCGGGCTGGCTATTTTGTCAGTGGCTCTGTGTATTACCTCAGGGGGGACCGCGTGACTCAATTTACAAAATATTATGATTCGGTTTTACGTCATTTTAGTAATAAAACCCGGTCGGTTTGTAATAATTCTCCAGTAGTAATGTTAAAACACTTTCAGAACGTGGATTGACAGGGTAAGTTACCAAAACTATTGTTTTTTTATCTCGACTTTGTTTGGTTTTCTCAGGGCATATATAAGTGCCTAATAAGGTCCACTTTGTTGTCTCCAAATAAAGTCCGGACCTTATTAGGGATAGACCATATTTACTTATTCCTTTTTACGTAGTTTTACAAGATTATATTCTCATTATGCTCACACTATTAATATAAGTATATTGTTTTCAGTTAAGACAGAATGGAGACTTTGAAAAAACGAAAACGAGGTTCAAGATGGTCTCAAATTGATCTTCAGGGTGCTATAGATGATATAAAAACAAACAAATATCTGAGCGTGCAGCAGCTTTATAATACAATTCATTACAAATACAGGGAATCTTTAGCTGCAGTGGTTGTCATGTTTGTTATTTTCAAACACTTAATAAGGTCCAGACTATGATTAAAGAAGTATAACACCTAATAAGGTCCAAGGACCTAAGACTGAAACAAATACTGATTTGTAACATTTTGTGATTTTCTTTACTAGGGTTAATAAAAATAAGCTTAAAACTACTATATGTTTTTGTTTATAACTAGAAAATATATTTGTTATAACTTATATACAATTCCTAAGACTTAATAAGGGCCACGACACTAATTTATATGAATTTTCGTTTTATAATTTGAAAGCCACGAAAGTATTAGTTGTTTAAAGCTATTGCTTCCTATAGATGTGTTTTTGTGGTATACAACGCCCTGAATCTTGTAGTTCAATTATGGACCTTATTTAGAACCCTAGTGTCCAATAAGGACCAAAGACAAGCTTTCAAAAAACTTTTTTTTGTATGTAACTGGGTATTGGTACCTTGTTTTTGTACAATATTTTGTCTTCAAAGAAAAACAGTTAATTTGATCATGTTGTCGTACCAATGAATACACTTTCCAAAATTGATTTATAAGGATTTCCAAAAACCCGGCCCTTATTAGATGCAGTTACCTTATAGTTAAACGGACACCACAGAGAAGCCACGCACACAAACGCGCCTGTTCAAAGTGCCCTACACACACACACGCCACTAAATGTCGATAGATCGAATGGGCCAAAAAGCCAGTTTCACTTTCAATGTTCCTAGCGCTGCGTCCATCTTTTTTTTACGTCGGTGACAACGCATTACAATTTTGTATTATGAAATGATTCCCAAACATACAGTGCTACTTTCTTGTATATGGAGATGCTACTTAGCGGATATCTTAGGGGTTGAACTTTTGAGGGATTGTAGCAAAGAGACGTAGCTATAACAGAGACGAATCCCCGTATCATACGCGAAAGAACATAAATATTATTACTTGTATGGAGACCGCTTCTTTTTATTTTACTTAATTGCAAGTAACTGGAAACTGTGCAGGTAACTATAATGTAAAAAAATTATATATATAAGCTCACGCCTGTAATCCCGAAGGGATAGGCAGAGGCGCACTAGCGAACTATAACACCCACATTTCGCCGAGCTTAGCTCCGTTCCAGATGTGATAGGGGGCGAGCAATCGCCATATTGGGCACAAATTCCAGACTCCGGGCTGATATTGAAAAATCCAATATCACTTAGCCCGACCCGGGGATCGAACCCGAGTTCTCGAGACGGTAGTCGTACCGAAATACAACTACGCCACCGAGACAGTCTATAAAAAAATAACTTGATGTGGATAGTCGGTGTATTATGTTATAGCAGAGACTGACAAACGAACAGGTGGGTGACCTGTAGCCCGAGCACGAAAAACTAATGTAAATGTATTCGAGTTCGCTGCGCACTGATGACGTTTGGTTAATATTTCATACAAATTTCATAGACGCGCATCGAGATCGAATACATTTACGGTTGTCAGAAATTTTCCTGCTCAGGCCGCTGATGCCTGATGGTAACTAAAATCTAGCTGGAGTTAATTAGCGTTTTACTATTTGGGCCGTAATTACAAAAACGAGAGAAATAGTGCCTAGATTGAATCTTTGCTGTTTTATAGCAGACTGGTAAACGAGCTGATACCGGAAATCTCACGCACCGAACGAAACGCGACAGCGATCTGCCACATTACGTCGGTTTTTTGTGAGACAGTAGTATCAAACCAGTCGAGCGGCCCATCCGTGCTGTAGATGTTAACTGTCTACGGCGTGGGTCTACAACTCAAAAAATTTGAAGAAATATCTAAGAAATACCATGGTTTTAAATTGTTATATTATCTATTGTAGATATACCACTCATTTACCATGCAATAAATACGTGATAACAAATATCTTAAAGTCCGAAATGAAAATACTTAGGTGGTCCGCTGGAGTGACTCTATTAGATAAAGTGCCGAATCGCTATATCCAGGGAACTTTTAAAGTAACGCCTAATCAGGACAAGCTTATGGAGTCGCGACTGCGATGGTACGGCCACGTCATGAGAAGACCGGAGGACCACATGACCAGGAAAGTGCTGAAACACAAAAACACAGTAAGAAAGCACGGAAGACCCCGACTAACATGGATTTCTATAGACCCGGCGACGGTCCAGAATAGACACCTCTGGAGACACACGTTTAGGAGAGTCGACCCCAAATAGAAATGGGATTAAAGCCGGAAGAAGAAGAAATATCTCAAAGTCCATCTCCATACAATCCGGCCTTCATATAGGTGTACGCACGTCGCACATCACTCCATACATTTTTCACACAAACCGGTAAATGTAATAAAAGCCGCATCGCTTCCCCTCGCCACGCAGGAATTTTATATCACCGCACTTTCATACTTATGTACTTACTGTGTTGTTTAAATGAGAGGCAGAATATGATGAGACTAGCTTCGTTCGCGGCTCTGTCTGCATGTCGTATCCTACTGAAACTAAGTACGGATAATGATAGCCATACAGTCGGTTTCTATAAACGATCTCAGTTATGAATGCAGATAGATCGCGATTATGAACCAAATTAAGTCATTTGACGGAGTCATGTTCAAACTGTGTTCTTATTGGCTAATTTTTGTAATCTTTCTGCACATTCGAACTGAGATTGTTTATTGAAACCGGCCAATAGACCATAATGTAGCCGAAGTGGGCCGGCTCGACCGGTTTGATACCATTGTCTCACAGAAAACCGACGTAAAGTGGCAGCTTGCTGTCGCGTTCGATGAGTGAGATTTCTGGTGGACAATTTCCCTCCCTTTCCCAATCCATTTTCCCTCCCCGTCCATTCTCTCCTTTTAGGTTGGCAACGCACTCATGATTCTTTTTGTGTTTTGGGTGTCTTTGTTTTGGAGATCACCTTCCATCAGGTTCCTCTACTATAAAAAAGACACCGAGCGTGCGCCCAGTGGACAGCGCGCGGACGCCACGTTTTAATCTACCCGTATCCCATCCTAATGTTGGGGTTAATAACACTTTTTCAACTATGTTGCGGAAAGGATTCGGCTTTTGGTGTTTACGGCCGACGTGACGTCAACTCCCTCTGGGGGTCCAGTTTCAGGTAAAGATCATCATAATATAAAAAAAAATATTTGCCTGCAAAAACGGAACCCTGGACCTCCCGTGTTACAAACCATATTAAATACGCAGACACTAGACCAAAGAAGGCGACATCTAAAGAAGGCAATAAAAAAGTATAATTAGAATAATCGCATGTTGAATGAAAATAAACAGAACTCTATTTGTAACGCCATCTGTTTGAGTTTTACATAACTAGTTAATTCCCTTTTCACAAAGCGACATCTATGACAACGACACGAATTTCTAGTTTTACAATGCATACTACGTTCTTCCCATCGACGATAATCGAAACTCGAAATAGTATTTTTGCATATGTCTGTGATCCACAGATATTCGGCGAGTTTAGCGCCCGAATGATCAAACGCTATTCAACTTTAACGGCTTCTTACATTGATTTTCGCCATGCAACTTTGTCTAACCGGAGCTAAATTGGGTACTTGACTAATTTTTTTTATTCATTTTATATAAAATTTACATCGTCTAAAATATGGAACAGAAAGAAATATTGAAATATACTCAAAAATAAAAAAGTTATAAGCCTTTGAAGTTTGGTGTAACCTTCAAATTGCGTGTAAGAGAAGTATCAGTGTATCACGTCACGCCATACGTGCGTTGGAAAGGGAGAGCAAGATATCTCCAATATGCCCCCACTCCAGAATTTAAAATATGAATTACTGCTTCATTTTTCAACCAATTTCGATACAATTTTTACAAGAGATTTTTTGTTTTATTTACTATTACCATTGTTAGACGATATCAGTTTGAAAGTCGCGCCTCCTATGTCTTCCGATCCACACGACTATCTTCCTCTTACTCCAGCGCATTTTCTGGTTGGTCGCCCGCTGACAGCGCCTGTGTTTTCCGACCTTCAAGAGGTCCCAGCTAACAGACTCACGCGATATCAAAGAGTCGAACAAATCCGCCAGCATTTCTGGAACCGGTGGGCGAAAGAATACGTTTCAGAATTACAAGTGAAGCAAATGGCAACACAATAAGGGAGATCTGAAGGAAAACATGTTTGTACTCATCAAAGATGACAATCTCCCTCCGTTGCGATGGAGTTTGGGCCGAATTATTAAAACTTATCCAGGCAAGGACGGCGTATCGCGGGTGGCGGATATACGTAAAGCTGATGGTGTGGTGAGACGGGCGTTTTCAAAAATTTGTCCACTTCCGTTACGCAATGACTAAGGATGTGGTAGCTGCCGGGAGCTTGCGTGACTTCTTTAACATTAGAACCTGCTGTTTCCAAGGCCGGGAGGATGTTAGCCGATATCAGTTTGAAAGTCGCGCCGGGCCGTTGCCAGCCGTGATTGGCGGATTGACCGCCGTGTGCGCGAATCAGCGCGTGGTGGCGTGCCGACGAGGAAGACGCGAACTACACATTCGACTCGACACACGGCGCAGCGTTAGCAATAATCTTTCATTTTCACAATCAATAAATGTAAAAAATTAAGTTCATTAAAAGTATAGTGTATTTCAAAAACGGATTTTCTTTACACCACCACTGCCGCAACAACCATCGATATAATAATATACCGCTATTACATATAAATATGCATATAAAATCAAACATAGTCAAGTAACCAATTCACACTATATTCAGGAACTATGAAAGCATTACGATTTCACAGCACCCACCGCCTAATGCTCATACACTTAAGGTCCCTTACGTCCTTTCAAGGCCGCATAATTTGTCAAAATTGTATAGCGAGAATCAATGTAAGAAACCATTAAATTTGGGTAGCGCTTGACCATTCGAGCGAGTCTTTATTATTCTAGATCTCGTCTTTATGCCATGCTAAGTGAAAGTTCACAAGTGAAGTTTCACGTCGACTGCGTGTGAACACTTTTTTCTAGGATTTAATAAATGACACAAAATATGTTCAAAATACTTTATTTTCAACAGGTTTATGTATAAAACATTCTCACTATAACCTACACTATAACTACACTATTGGACTTTCAGAGTGTACCGCGGGCGAGCCCACATATTAAACACTACGCCAGTCTCTCGCACGAAGGACCCAAGAATTTATGTGAGGCAGACTATCTGGCCTTACCTTTAGTTGATTTACATTTCCACTTGTCCATATGTATACTTAATCATGCTGCAATAATTCTAAACAGATATTAACAATATGTATTGCAGCAAAATCCCATTGTCACATAATTAAAAGTCGATATTACTCCTTCCATCAATTCATGGATCCGGTCCTTGTCGAACTATACAAGACTCATTTCTTGTTTCAATTTCATTGAAGCCAAGCATTTCAATTCTCTAGTAAATTCGTATTCAATTTACAAATTTTTGAAGTCAATTCGATTCAATTTACATCTCGCTTTTTATTTATGCCAGCATGTTTTTTCTAATCATTCACAGAAAGTATAACCTGGCCAGAAATAGCCTCTGAATTAAAAATAATTAAGACACAACATTTCTTTTTTTTGCATATTTTTTCAAGAAACAGGACAATACTGGCCTGAACTCGCTCGATTTTTTATCTTTTTTTAATAGTTTTTCGATTCACTTTCTTGTCAGGTTATACGTATTCAAATAATTCATAGAAAAGAGTTTATCTAAAAGTGAGAATGTTCACAGATAAAATATCAACAGACATTTACTTCAAATTAAAAGAATTCGCAATTAGATCAATTTAAACAAAACTAAAATCTACTAAGCCATGATCTTATTTTTTATGTTTTCGTTTTTTATAAAGTATCGAGTATTGGCATATTTCTCTAATGACTAAGTGCGCTTAGAATTAACAAATTGTACAATAGTGTACTTTATTTTCATGTGCAAATGATTTACATTGTCTTCTATGCGCGTGGTGAAGGCAATTAACCCATTTGAACAATGAAAACAGCTGCTCAAAATATTTTTCGAAAATTTTCTTCCGCAAGCTTTTTGTATCGATTTGAATTATAATTTATTCTCGATTAAATATCATCATTGGTCGAATTATAAGAATGATTAATTTTATTTAATAGGTTTTTATCGATACAAAAAGCTGTAAACGAAGTAGCCAAAAACTCATCAACTTAATTTTAAAATTTTCAAACTTAAATCATATTTTAAATACACTTAATCATACGTAGAATAAATTATCACCACATTAAGATACAAAAAAAGTAAATATCATCAAGTAACGTTGACTAGGCTTCGACAAAAACCATCTAGTAGTGAAGTGTATTAGATTATTTGTTCCTACTGAATGTCGATAACGCGGTCTATATAAATATCGATATTAATAAGGCAAAGGTCCTTGTCGCTAACTGCCAAGTGGGACATCGGACAGTATTTTTTGGCAAGCGAAATGCTTTTATAAGCTTGGCAGTAGCATTATTTTTTTAAATTTCTCTTCCACTTCAGAATATAAGTTTTTTGCATTCCGAAATGCTCTGTATAATGAATCAGGAATGGTCTGGCAGTTACTATATTACTATAAAATAGGAACAGATTCCCAGTTTTGGCACTTGAAAATCTCAATGGAAGATATCGATTTAATTATATACAAAAAACTTAGATACAATGCGTCAATTAACAGGCAAATATATGGAAATCATAAGGCAGTTTATAATTTGAAGCCTATCGCAAGTACGGGCAGCGAAACAATATCATAATTTTCATATAAATCACGCATACTGATAGCTGTATAACCAATTATAATAATACATTAAACTGTCATAGATCTGTCGATATCGACGAATGCACCTCCCTAGTGAACTTAAGCACTAACCTTCGATCAAAAGCAGACGTTACTAACAAAATATACAATGAAAATTATAGCTTAGCGCGTAGTGGTAACGATTAAAATTATTTACATAGATTAGAGGGGAAACACGCTGCTTTCGAATATCGACACAATAACAAACCCTTAAATGTTGATTCTAAAATAATACGTATTCCAAAAGAGACCAAAGATTTTTATAATTTTTGACAGATCAACTATGTTGTCGATACGATGACGTCACTAACATTGTCATATGAGTATGACGTCAAATCGTTTTTTACATTCGATCTTACAGCTTAACTTGTGCCGTTATTCTAAAACAACCGATACAGAGAGGTAGCGCAAACACTTATTTTTAACTATTTACATGAAAAAAAACTAATAACCTACAAAATAAATATTTACAAAGTGTGCGAATTATTCTAGGAATCACTACAATAGAGGAATAGACGCGGAGTGAGCAAAAACAAACAAACATACGTCTTTTACAATCGCGCGGCTGTCATGTTGACACGTGTCATGCGTCATGACAGGTGTCACGGTGACAGCTGCCATCGCCAACATTGCACACGCCCGCAGCGGGTGAACATCGAGTAACACAAAGTTAAGTCAGTTTTGTTAGTCTTATTTTGTTCCAATATTAATTAAATACTACATTTTAAGTAGAAAAAGCTGATTCCGTCAGTCGGACGGGTAGATTTCGCAGTTTGTTAGTATTCTATTATTATCCTTACCTGGGGTGAATAATTGAGTAAGTCGACTTAAAACATCGTGCCTATTGGTTTATTTTTCAATAGTTAACCTATCGACTTACGTTTTTCAATCAACTTATTATAAACTACGCATTTAAGATACCAATTTTGGCATGATGTGTCTAGTCGAGTTGTCAATTTATACACGCCGAGAACGGATTTGCTAATATACAACAGCTGTATATATAACCCATATATGCAATAGGTGTTTCACAGTAAATTTGATTACAAAACGTCTAGCTATTATAGATAATAAATGTCTATGGAATCACAATGTTATATTCTAAATACGACACTGATAAAAATGTAAAAAATCAACAATACAACTGCGAAATTTACCACGATATATAATTTTAATATATTCAAATGTTACATAAACTATATTTTGATACAACGTGCTTATTCGTAAATTGCAACCAAAAGTATAAACCAAATACATACAAAGTCTCTTTTACAATTTTTTTTTTGTATTCCCGATACTAAATTTGTTAGTAAAAAGATACACAAATTGTATTTTGCTCGTACTTAAATGTAAATAGTGGGTGTAGTTTTTGAGATTATTGATCTCAAACCTTTGATGTGGGTGTGCACAAAAACTACTCCCAAACCCATAGACAAATAAACCTAAAAGACGCGACGTTACAGAATAATCCATTCTCGTAAAACCTGCACTTTTCACAGACGCAAAACAATCATTGATTGATTGAACTCTGTCAACTTTCCTATATATCTTTTTGATTATTTTATTCCACCAGCCCTTATCCCACCGTAATGTGGGGTTGACGCAACATTTTTTTTCAAGCATGTTACAGGATGGATTCGGATAACTTTCTTTTACAACCAACTGTTTGACTAATGTTAACCAGGAGCTCCAGTCTTAGGCAAACCGTGTTAGAAAAATGAAACACCTGTCAAACCCAGGACCTCCGGGTTCGCAGCCCATATGCGCTGCCATTAAACCAAGGAGACGATGTGGTTGTTTGTTTCATTACAAATTCAAACTATACAACAGTGGTGAAGGGCCCATAAAAGACGATTTATTCCGGCTTATCTTTGCCAAAATATATACTAATAGGTATTAATTTCCTTTCCCTATTATAAATCACCCTTCGCTACTTTGCCTATTGCCTTTACATCAAACGTATTACCGCAAGCACTTACAGGTCGTATAACTCACACATGTGACCCCAAAAAAATTTCTGAGGAATCTAAAAAAAGTTTGCCGACTTTATTGACATTCTATAATGGTAATAGTCAGTGAGTAACGGGTACAAATATCAATCATACGTATCCAATTTTGGGGCGAAAACTCCGATTGCCGGATTTGGAATTTGAGTACAAGTTTCTCAGCCTATGTAAGCTGCCATTAAACCAATGCGACTAAATATACTTTTGCGATATACTGTATTCGTATAAATGCAGTCCGTACGCAATGATAATTACAAAATTACATCTACCGTCAACATTTCCAAAACATTCCACGCGGCGTCTTTAGGATTATTGGTCTATGTTACATTACCTATATTTTCGGCCCGTGAGTCAGGGTGGCCAGCACTATCACGCACAGTCTTGCCGCGTGTCAAGGCATGTCGTCGTGCCGCTTCAGGTCGGTCTTGCGCTGGATGAGCTTCTTCTTCATGTCGAGGAGCATCTGCTCGAAGGACATGTCGTCGGGGCGGCGCGCCGGGGCGGTGCCCTGTCCGTGGAACGCGCTCTCTGTGTACTTCGCCTCTAGACCGTCTGGGAAACAAGATTTATTTGTTAGTGAGACTGCCGAGACAAGTGTCGGAGGTTCGAGACCAACCCCAAAATAGAGCATACACCTCTGACTTTTCTATGTTAAGTGTATTTTCATAGTGAAATATCGCTTGCTATAACGGTGAAGGAAACATCAGGAGGAAACCTGCATACCCGAGAATTTCTTCAGCTAAAAAAGGACGTGACGTCACCGCGTAGAAATGTTAAAGCTATATAAAAACAACCATTTTCGGCAAAGTTGGGAAAAATACCCCAACTTGGAAACACTGCTGTCTCACTGCTCTTTATGCAAGTGACTGGGGTTTTATAATTACGTTCTATTATACGTAATTTATAAGTAGTATATTTTGTAAAATATCAGTTATTTTATACTACAAATATCATGATAGCATTTCATGATTTTGTTTATTGATTTATGAACACAATTTTTCGTTATATTTTTTGTGCCTCATTCTCTTATTTATAGTATAAGTTTCTATATGACGTGGTGTTAATTGCTCGTTTTTTTAGAGATTAGCAAACGAGCAGATGGATTACCTGATGGTAAGTGATTTCCACTGCCCATAAACACCCAAGACACAAAAAGAATCATGGGTGCGTTGCCAACCTAAAACAAGGGAATGAAAGGGTAGGGTAAATGTATTGGGAAGGGGAGGGGGGGAAATCGTTTAGTATCGTTACAAAAGGTTGTATGTGCGTACCCAGGTCTGCGTAGGTCTGCCTGCAGAAGGCGCGGCGCCCCCCGAAGCCGACGTCGTAGTGCGGGAAGGCGGCCGCCGCCTCCACCGCGGACCACGCGTCGCGCGCGCGCACGAACGTCACGAACCCGTAGCGGGACCTGCGCACGGCACGACATCCACACATCCCTTTACTACCTGCACTCTACTGCACTGTACTGCACTGCACTGCCTTGTACTGCATGTTGTTGCAGAGGTTTTGGCTTAGTTTTTACGACCGGCCGCCTGCCTGACGTCAACCCCCTATAAGGGATACAGTCCCAGGCAAATTAAATTAGAAAATCCCCGAGTCGGGCAAAATTATATTGGATTTTTTCATATCAGCCCCGAGTCTGGAGTATGTGCCCAATATGACGTCCTATGGCTGATGACAATGATGATGATGATGACGGTAGGATCGCCCCCTACCGCATCCGGGACGAAACTAAGTTCAGCGAAATATAGGTGTTCTAGTTCGCTAGTGCGCCTCTGCCTACCCCTTCGAGGATATAGGCGTGAGATTATGATATGTTATGTATAACAAAATAAGGAAAAAATATAATAGAATATAAAACTTCAATATTGCCATATAATTAACATAAAATAAACACTCATTTTCAAACATTTTGCAAGGGATCTGGGTTAGTTATTATGACCGGCTGCCTAACCCCCTCTGAGGGATCCAGTACGGGGCAACTTCCTCATTACAACAATCTGTAGTGTTTATTCACTCACCCATCTTCTTTGCTGTGCAATCGGACCTCTACGACGGACCCGAACTTCGAGAACTGACTCCGCAAGGTCGACTTGGTGATGTCCTTCTCTAACCTACCGACGAACACTATACGTCTCTCTTCCACAGGCGTGTTGCTTTCCCTAGAGCGAACGAGATGGATATATTAAAATAAATAGTGGATCAATCAAAATATCATGTTTGTTCTTAATAATAATAATAATATTAGCCCTGTAATATTACTGTCCCACTGCTGGGCACGGGCCTCCTCTACTAGTGAGAGGGGTTAGGCCTTAGTCCACCACGCTTGCCTAATGCGGGTTGGTAGCCTTCACATACCTTCGAAATTCTTGTGGAGAAATTCTCGGGTATGCAGGTTTCCTCACGATGTTTTCCTTCACCGTTATAGCAAGCGATATTTCACAATGAAACACACTAAACATAGAAAAGTCAGAGGTGTGTGCTCTTTTTGGGGTTGGTCTCGAACCTCCGACACTCGCCTCGGCAGTCCGTACCATTCCCAACTGAGCTATCGCTGCTTCTGTTCTTATATGTTTGTTCTTATTTGTTCTAAATCCAGTAGTCTTTTTGAGTTATATTACCTCTACCAATCCATATTTCTAATGATTATTTTTTAATACGATATGATTTACTATAAGCATACAAGACAGTCATATAAATTTTATTGAGGTCTGTTCATGAAAAATGGAGGTAGAGTTAAAAAAATCGCATGTAAATGCTTTGAAGTTAGCTTTTAACAAAGTTTAAAAAAGTCACTAAACCCAAAAGTGACCAGTGGAAAATTTTCTTACCATGCACCAATCCCAACTGCTTCCAGTATTTCCAGTCACTCCCCTACCACCATTCCTGCCATATCCTATTCCCTTTTCCACAACCCTTACAGTCTATTCCTATCTCCCCATATCGCCCTATCTGAGCTCCATCGTTATTAAATATTTTTGGGTTAGACAAACATTTGTCTCGGTTCGGGGATCGAACCAACGGCCTTTAGCTTCACAATCGGCTACGCAACCGCTGTGCCACGAAGGGTGTGTAGGCTGACAGGTTTAAAATAGAAAACCCACCTGTCTTCAGAGCTAACACTCCTGAAAGGTTTCTTCCTGTAAGGCTCGTCGCGTGCGTACGGGCTGCACGACCTGCGCGACTTGCGAGACTCCTGCGACGAGCTCGACGACGTCGATGAACTCGATGACGACGATGACGAGCTGAAACAGAATGATGCATGTTACGAGGACCTTGTCTTTACACCTTTTTTATCCAAGCACTGCAAAGTGGTACACTAGACCTGATGGTAACGCAGTTTAGTCCAAAAAAAAAAGCGATCACCGACAATCAGTGGGTCACCAGAATCATGCTGGTCTAGTTATGCTTCTTCTCACTCCGAAGATGGAGGGAGCAAATCAGGGGGCTTCCGTCAAGACAGGTGGATGAGCCCCATACCCGCTCTAACGAACCATCAAGTCATTCTCAATGTGAGGTCACTTTCCAAGTATGTGCAAAGGAATTGGCTTAGTATATGCCCGGTCGCCTGCATGACGTCACATATTTTTAGAGGATCCAGCGAAACCTACAGAGAGTGTTCCCCAATTTGAATCCAGTACCGAGTTTTAGCAAGACGTTTCTTTTATATAATTAACATACTCATGAAACTTACTTCATTGTACCTAAAGCAAATCAATCTAAAATTCAACCATGTTTTCATACCACCTTACCAACTCTTGATATCTTACTTACCTGGAGGAAGAGTCAGAACTTTCAGAAACCGTCGGCTTCCTCAACGGCGGCGTCATCGACTTATTCATTTTCCTCTCGATGCCGTTCTCTCTGCCCTGCGGACTCTGTTTCACCTTCTTCACGGGACTTTTTGACCTCGCGTCCGGTCTCGACCTTGACCTCGTACGATTTCTCTCCCTCCTCACGGATGGTGACCTTCGCTTGTGGTACGGTGACCTCGATCTCCGTCGACGCTTGTAAGGTGAGTCCGAACGCCTGTACCGTCTGTACCGACCACGTGACTTTGACCTGCTGCGACTTACGGACCTCCTTCTTCTTCTACTTCTGGACAGAGAGCGCGATCTCCTTCTGTACTTAGGTTCGTAGCGCTCCTTTGACCTCGAACGCTTCTCGTTCGACAGAGAGCGCTTCTCCACTCTCTCCACCCTTGGTTTTGGTGAAATTTTATCTTCAGTCTTATTATGTTTTCTCGTAGGGCTACCTTCGCTCGACAGTGACATATCGCTGTCATTTCTTTGTCTCACCGGTTTGTCTTTAACAATCGGGGTGGACAAATTAACAAAATTAAATGTCGATTCTGTTTGGACCACAATATTGGAAGACTCTGGTTTTTTTCTATCTTTGCCTAAGTGTAAAATGACCTTATCTTCGCCGTGTTCCGCTTTGCTATCGTATTCACGTACTATTCTTACTCGCGATTTAATATCTTTCTTCTGAGGCGACTTTAGTTTGGGATGTTTGGTTTCGTCTGGTTTCGCTATAACTTCGTCTGGAGCTTTCTTCATTACTACATCCTGTATGCTCGCAAACAGAGAATTGCTTGAAATTTTAGTTTCCACTTGTTTTCCTACGCTCTTTAGAGTAGCAGTTATATCTTTGAATCTCTCTTTGTCAATCTTGGGTTCTTGTTTTTTATCATCGACAGGACTTCGCTTGTCTCGTTTTACAATGTCAAATACATTTTGTTTAAGCACATGATCGGACTTCTTTATTCTGAAATTGATCAGTGCCTTCGTATCTGTTGGAGGAGATTTTTGAAGTTCTATCGATCTTAATTCAGATTGTAATTTTTTAAACACTTCCTCTTCAGTATTTGTACCGACACTAACCATAGTAATCTCTACATAATCTGCCAATGGCTGAGGTTTTTCAGGGATGGGTTTAGGCAACGTTTCCACAGGTGCCATACCTACGATTTTTAACATTTCAGCATCGCTTATCAATGGTTGTAACTCCAAATTTTCAACCTTGGGTATTTTACTCATCACTATATCTTCATCACGTTTTCTCATAGCCTCTGCTTTCTGTTTCTTAGTGTTCATTAGAATCTTTCTAGATGCGTCTCTGATGGGATCGAACATTTTCTTAGGCGCTTCATTGCTCGATTTCTCTATAGCATTAACGCCATTTGGTGGAGTAAGCGGAGTTATAGGTTTAATCTTATCTTGATTCGATGGGCTAGGCATATCAGGGAATATTGCTTCAGGACTAACTGTAGCTGAACTATTGTTTGAATTTACGCCTCTCCTTAGTTTGTATTCTTGAAGATTAAGTTTTTTCTTCTTTTGCGGCTGCTCCATTTCCTTTTTAATAGCCTCTTCCGCAATCTTATTCAATTCTTCCTCAAACGGCCTCTTTTCAGACTTAACTTGTATAGTCTGAGGTATCTGAACATCTTGCTTGTTACTAAACAAAGCGGTATAAAAATGTTCCTCTTTTGGACGGGCGGGCTCCTCTTTCACAATACTATTATCTACATTATTTGTAATTTTATGTTTATTCCTATCTACATCCTTACTTTTTTCGTGCTTAACTTTTATACAGTTCGTTGCATTATCACTAACACTAGATTTAGTACACTTTTCTACTTGTTTATCCTTCTGAGAGTCTCTAACATCACAGTTGTTAAGTATAACTTCAGATTTATTTTTAATAGTTAACTTAATGCTACCATTTGAATTCTGACTACAAGGAAGATCACCTGCTTTGCAAGCACTTTTAATAATCACAGAACCGTTGTCTTTGTTTACACAATCTATTGAACCGTTATGGGGAGGAGAAAGTTTTTTACGACAGTTCGACTGAGCGGGAGGTTTCATAGGTTGCTTTATCACTTTCGTAGTAAAGTCAGCGTCGTCACTTTTGTTTGCTTTTTTACTTTTACCGTCACCTTTTTCGCTCTCGTCGTCACTGCTAAGATGATAGACGACTTTTTTATTTTTACATGACCTATGTCGAGAGCTCAGTATCCTGTTGTTACTGGATAACACCTCCGGTTTGAGCAGACTCTGGCCGCCCTTCAGATTGGGGAGACTGTGTCGCTTTTTCGACGAGCAGTAGTCGTGGTCGGAGTGAACCGGACTAGGTGACCTCATAGTTGTTTTTATGGTCGTCGGCATCTGTAATAACGTACGAAGATTGAATGGGCCCTTCAATTGTACCTGTGGTAACTAAAAAAACGTACTTACCAGAATTTGTCGCATTTTGTTCTTGTTCAACTGTACGCCAGCGTCCTGCAGTCTCATACCATTAGTGAGGCTGTTTTTAATTTTAGCTTTCTCTTCAGTTTTCACCTGAGGCCTCTTGATGTTAAGCTTTTCAGTAGCCTCAAATTGTTCCAAAAGTGAACTCAAATTGTTAGCCTCTAACACAGGTATAACACCATCATTACACACTTCCACGTCGACAAAATCGTCCAACTCGTTTTTGGTTTCAGGCTCCTTTTTCACCGGTGATTTTTCAGCGGTAAACTCTATCACCGCGGGCTTAGGTATCGGGGTAGATGTTAGTTTCCTGTCTAACGTCGTATGTATTATGGATGTTTCGAGGGGTCGTTCAATTTCCATGTCTTGATGACTGAAGTCATCTTCATTCTTTGGCGGTTCTTTATTTTCAGTTTTGCATGTAATAAGGAAACTATTAACATCTTCTTCCGTGAGTGTGCGCGGCATGTCATCACTCTTATTTGCACTGTCAGACTTGTCTTTGTCGCTCTCAAATGCTAAATCTGACAAGTCTAAATTTAGATCTTCAAAACTCAAACAAGTTTTTGCATCCTCTATGTCCAATATACTTTGCATTGGTGACTGGGGGACCGAACATGATCTTTGAATATTTTTTAACTTAGATTCAGACAAGTCTTCTAGCAAAAAACGTTTCAAATCCTCAAGTTTTGGTAATACTTCTAGATCTGATTCGTTTATAGATACATCTTGAGCATCGACATTAGTATCCGGCTCTAAAACTTTTTCTTCTACCACTACTTTGGGCGTGGGTTTTACAAGAAATTCATCGACATTTGGAAGCGATTCTTGCAAATTAAATTGCGCAGTATTTCTTTCAGGTAATTTAGTTTTTATAAAGAAATCGTCAACATTAGGAACGCTTATAGTCTCTTTATCTTTTTCTTTAATAAAATACTCGTCAACATCTTTGACAACGGGTTCGTCAACGTCTAATATTTCTGTTTTTAATAAATATTCATCACCATTCGTTTCCATGGGCCTAGATAATATATCCATAACTTTTTGTCGAATATCTGACGTAGGAGGTGGTTCATAATTGACTATATTTGGATTATCATCGGGGTTTAAATATTCCCCTAGTTCTTCACATTCTGAATCTTCGTTTTCATTAATAGCGAAGTCTGGTTCTTTCTCATCATCTGAGGATGCTTCTATTAAATCTATGTCGTCTGGATTAACTGTGTATACGGTAATTACGTCATAGTCATGACCTTCAACAAGAGTATCGTCGACGTTAGCTATCTGCATATTTTGCAGGTTCGGTGCGTCTCCCTGTACATCAACAACTTCATCGTCGACTTCTACGTCAACATCATCGACGTTTACTTCTTGAACTACGATATTCTCCTCGTCATCGACATCTTCCTGAGAGCTATCATCGTCTGATGTTGTGTCATGACTTGACTGTGTTGTGTTGATCTGAAAAAATAAACTATTTTTAAATTTTGCATTTGATATAAATCACTTCGGTTACAAGTGTTTATAATTATTTAAATTCTCAAATGCGCTCATGTAAAATCGTATTTCGGATTAAACTTTAAGCAAATATTCTTATAATGCCCACTGTCTTATTAGTGTTGGTATCATTTGTAACCACGACATAAATGACTACATAAATCAATCTAATTATAAACTGAAATATAAACAATACCAACCGCCCGTGCACACTAACCGTCTGATTCTGGCACCACTCCTCCCCATGGCTCTCCTCGGACGTGTTTCTGTAGGTCACCCGCTGCACCGACGCCAGTGGCGCATACTCTGGACTGTTGTGATTGTAACTACTCTCCGACGATGATAGCGAGTCGCTCTTCGCGCGCATTATATTGTGCCCGATGGTGCGGTAGCGCGCCTGGTGGTATGAGTTCAGGATGTGTGACTCCATGTCTGGAAAGGGTTATAATATCAACATCAACGTCTGTCAGTTTGCGCGGTGTAGCATGTAAAGGTGAAATGACTCTTATGACTAATAACGACTTCACCAACAACGTCGTTTGATTTTGCAGAATACTAATGGATAGCGTGTGGGCTGTGGACCGGTAGGTCCTGGGTTCGATTTAAGCGAATTTGGCCGGGACTGGATCCCTCAGAGGTGGTTGACGTCAGGCAGGCGGCCGGTCGTAAAAACTAAGGCAATTTTTTTCTGCAACATGTTTGAAAAGTGTGTTACGCTGTAACATAAAAAAAAAAATGTTATCGATTAGTTAAGACTACGTTGGCAGAACGACTCGTGTTCCTTGGGTAATTAAAAAAAAAAGAGTTCATTTGACATTATGTTTTGTCAGATTGACAGATGAGTTATTGAGTTATTTAGATGTCGATCGGTATGGTTAATCATGTTAATAATTGCGATTTGTGATTTGGACTTTTGTTTTGCGTCATGGAGTTTTGTCTATTGCCTGGCGCAAAGGTATAAAAAGCTCGGCCTCCCAATCGGGCGTTCCCTTTTTTGAGAGCTTCGGTCTGCGAGCATCGATTTCGTTGGTGCCTCAAGGCGGGGGCCGCAGCAGAGACCGATCGACACCGACAGCGCTCTCATGCAGCGCTTCGGTACCAGCGGATAACGAGAAGGTCCTAAGGCTGAGGTCGGCAGCTTGGGACATCCATCTATAGGCATCCTTCGCGTTCCCTCAAGGTATGGACACGTGTATTTTCCTTTGTAGTCACCAATCACATGGTGATTTTGTGTTTTTAAGGTTATAACCTGGAATTTATTGGTTCCAGGGGCCTTCTTGGATATAACTATTCTTGGATATTACTATCCTTTCTGGATGGTCTCCATGGTGTGGACTGCATTGCCTGGGTGAGGTGCGGTCCAGGGCCAGCTGCGTGGGTGACTGAGCGCGTGGCCGCGTCGTGTTGGTGTCCACGTGTTTGGTGGATCACCCCATTTTATATGAGGTTGTGCTCGGAGTTGGCTGCGAGTTCCACTCCGCAAACCCCTTTAGAAGGTACCTCCGTATTTTATTTCCAGTCTGTCCCGGAGGCTGGTGGCGCCCCTTTTAGTTTCCTTTGTATTTGAATTTGTGGTAACAGTTTACTATCATAACATCAAAATTAAATGTACTCGAGCATTGAACGATAGCAAAACCAGTAGGCTCACGACCCGCTCTGTAATTATTTTATACGACCCGCTCTGTAATTATTTTATACGACCCGCTCTGTAATTATTTTATAAGAATAAAAATAATATAATTGTAATACTGGTGATATTTTAATAATATATAGATTGTATGAGAACATCTCGGTCTTTGGTTTTTAATTTGTTTTAACCTGTACACTTGTTACATTACACTTTTACATGTTACAGTGGCTACCCAACTTAGGGGCTGGCTTTCTTTCCTTTTAATACTGGAAGCATTTGCCATGTCATTCCGCTATGGTGAATAGTTCATTGCTCGTTTACTGATGTTTATGATTTTGTAACTGTAATAATTTGTTATACCACTTGTTAATGTATTTAAAAGTGAAATAACATCATTCACAACCATTTACATTTACACAGGTTGTGAATGATTGTGTATTAACCTTGAATATTGTATGACCTTGTTTTGTGCTATTCTGAATCTAAAAATAATATTGATTTGTATTAATAAAATTAAATTTTAATTGTTATAATGCAAATTTAAATTAATAATTTTCAACTTAGAAATTTTGTACCAGAATTTTTTATAACTACCCTCAACTTAAAAAATAATTTTAAATTTTAATTTAATTATTTTATTTGAGCTTGTATTGTTTATTGTGTAACATAATTCAAATCAATTGTATCAACATGTTGGAGGAACGTCCTATTTGTTTTAATCTTTTACTTAAGGATGAATTGCAGTATGAAGTCATGGTTCGGGATGTTGCCCCGGCCACTGATGTTAAAAGTTTAAGACTTCAAATTAGGCAATTAGTTAAGGAGTTACCTCCATGTTCTATTGATACATTTGAGGGTGATATTAAGGAGGAATTAAAAATTGTAAATGGAAAACTGGAAGAGCTATCTCGTTCAATTTTTGAACCTAAGCGTTCACAAACTTTAAAATTTTTAAACCGTGCCCAAGCGTTGTCACACCATTTATACCACCGTTTGTCACGTATTGTACCTATAGATTCTGAGGTTGCCACATATAGGGATTGTACCTTAAGGCTTAATAAGATCTTATCCTCACTTGACACTATGGTTGCTGGATTTCAGGCAGGTCCTGCCCAGTCTAAGAGTGCTGAGGCGTGTGCACCAGTTCCTGAGGCTTCATTGGTGAGACATAAAAGCCAGATGGTGAGTTCTCTGAATTTAAAATATGATGGCAAATCGTGTATTAAAGTTTTTCTGCAACGTCTTGAGGAACTTTGTGATGCTCGTACCATTTCAGTCGCTAACCGTTTCGCTTCTGCGGTTGAGTTATTTGATGGTGAAGCTTTAACGTGGTACAGAGGAATTAAGGATCGTGTTTTTTCTTGGGAAGAATTGAAGCAGGCCTTGATAGACGAATTTTTGCCTTACGATTTTGATCGCCGTTTGCTGAAGGAGATTCGCAATCGTACCCAGGGTCGTACAGAGAGAATTTCCACCTACATAAGCGTCATGCAAAATTATTTCTGGCGACTTAGTACTCCACTTCCTGAGGAGGAAAAATTTGACATCATTTTTAATGGCATCCGACCCAAGTACTCTGTTCCGTTGGCTCTCCACACTATTGAAGACTTGCCAACACTTAAGAAACTTTGTCGTTGTTTGGAAGCTAGTTGGCAACGTTCTGATTCTTTTGTAGAACCTCCAAAACCCTCATCTTGTTCATTAGCAAAGGACTTATGTTACACAGGGAGTTCGAAACCCCGAGTGGAAGTAGCTAGTTTTGCGAACCCTTGTCCGCGTTGTAGGGTTAACACGCATAGTCTGAGAGATTGCCCCTCCAGAGAAAAAGTTTGCTTCCGCTGTGGCAAGAAGGATTTCACAGTTCGCACTTGTCCAGATTGCTCCGTCGCGGGTTCAGATCCCAAAAAGATTTCTGTAAATCCGAAAAAACATAATGACCGGTACCAACATAAAAAGTCTAATCGTCCTCATTGTAGTATCTCTGAGAATACTAACAATGCAGCTAAGAGTACTACGGATGTTAGTAAGCCTAATGCTTTTGTCTCTCCTAGTATTTCATCGGTACCGCATCATAATAAAGATCATAAAGATGAGCGTCCTCATCTATCGGTAGAAATCCATGATAGGTTATTTAATGGTTTGTTGGATTCTGGTTCATCTATATCTATTTTGGGTTCAGAATTAATTGACTTATTTTTGTCTTTGGGTTGTTCTCTTAACCCTTGTGCTGACTTTACGCACATCACTACTGCTACTAATTCCCAAGCTAAGGTTCTTGGTTGTTTTTCTTTACCGGTCAAGGTTCGGAACTTGACTCGTGTTGCTACCTTTTATGCCATACCAGACGTTACTACACCTCTTATTTTGGGAGTTGATTTTTGGAAAGCTTTTGATATAGCTACTCAATTATTTGAGGATTTTTCTGCTGACTCTCCAAAGGATAGTGCAGTTAGCGTCTCGGAAGTGCGTTTGCCTTCCAATTCAGGACAATGTGGACTTACTCCTGATCCACCTCAGATTAAATCTATTGTTGTACCTAATCGTAAAGACTCTATAAATGTTTCACCAGACGCGCTAACGCGTCCTGTCCCACTTCTGGAAACTGAAAAATATGATTGGTACAACAACATTTTTCAAAAATGTAGGAATCTTCCCACCTCTTGTCCGAATTACTATATTGTTGATGGTAAACTCTTTCGATATTCCAAAAGTAAGTTTCGTTGTTCTAGTCGTTTTGTTTGGAAAGAAGTTATCCCTTCTGACCAACGCCCAAACTTAGTGAATTCTTGTCATTGTGATGAACTGTCGCATTTGGGTTCTTATAAAACGTATCAACGACTATCTTTACACTACTTTTGGCCTGGCATGTATCGAGATGTGATGGAATTTGTCAAGGGATGTGACCAGTGTTCTGTATACAAGCAGTCGCTGAAACCACCTTCTGGCCTGAGTGAGACTTTTACAAAGGGTGAATTTGCTTTGAGAAGAGCTCACGTTCGAAGTTCCAGAAACTACAGTAAAGGTCGGAGTACTGCCGAACATCGGGTAGGTGATATTGTTTGGAAGAAACCTTTCCCCTTGACAGATGCAGATAAATTCTTCATGGCGAAATTAGCACCTCGTTATGAAAAATGTAGGGTTGTTTCTAAACACTCCCCCTTAGTTTTTGAGTTGGAGAGTGTTGCAACTGGTAAAAGTATGGGGTCCTGGCATATCCAGCACCTCAAGAAAGTTTGAATTACTTTCTTTTCTCTTTTCTCTGGTCATTGGACGCGCAACCCGATTTTCCTGGATATCTCGCTGCGCCGCCAATGTCTCAGTGCCTTTTGTAAGGAAGTCAGTACCTGACTGTTAGCATTTGCTCGTAGTATTTTTGCAAATGGCTAGCATAGTGTCTTAGGATTGGCTTGGAGAGCAGTAATGCGATACAGTCTCTGCTGCTTTAAAGCAAGTGACTGGCCGCAGTATCGTGATTTTTTTTATTTGCCTTATTATGCTGAACTATTTTTGTTAGCATAGGGAATCTATCGACACATTGTCGTGGGTTCGATTTTGGTGGTTGTTTTGTGTCGAGTGTCACCTTTTATTGGTGTGGTAGCTAACCTACCACTCGATACAATTATTTTTTTTTGTTCTTGTTGATTCTGTAGTTGTTGGACGCGCACCCCGGTAGATACTGTTCGCCTCGATGCGTCGCCAACGACTCAGTAGTAACGAGTTTTGTAATGTTGAGTGTTATATTTCATGTGAGTATGGTAATACACTCACTAACGCTCGGCAGGTTTTTTGTTGTTGTTTTAGTTCCGGTATCCTGTAGTAGCTGGACGCATAGTCCGATTGGTACGTATCATCTCGCTATGTCGCCAGCAACTCGGTCCGTTGATTTGTGTTTTTTTTTTGCTTGTTTTAGGTCAGAGTTGTGGTCTTGGGTTGTAGAGAGCTGGAGGACCAGCGTTAAATTTTGCAAGCAAAATTTCCCTAGGGAGGGGGGTACTGTAACATAAAAAAAAAAATGTTATCGATTAGTTAAGACTACGTTGGCAGAACGACTCGTGTTCCTTGGGTAATTAAAAAAAAAAGAGTTCATTTGACATTATGTTTTGTCAGATTGACAGATGAGTTATTGAGTTATTTAGATGTCGATCGGTATGGTTAATCATGTTAATAATTGCGATTTGTGATTTGGACTTTTGTTTTGCGTCATGGAGTTTTGTCTATTGCCTGGCGCAAAGGTATAAAAAGCTCGGCCTCCCAATCGGGCGTTCCCTTTTTTGAGAGCTTCGGTCTGCGAGCATCGATTTCGTTGGTGCCTCAAGGCGGGGGCCGCAGCAGAGACCGATCGACACCGACAGCGCTCTCATGCAGCGCTTCGGTACCAGCGGATAACGAGAAGGTCCTAAGGCTGAGGTCGGCAGCTTGGGACATCCATCTATAGGCATCCTTCGCGTTCCCTCAAGGTATGGACACGTGTATTTTCCTTTGTAGTCACCAATCACATGGTGATTTTGTGTTTTTAAGGTTATAACCTGGAATTTATTGGTTCCAGGGGCCTTCTTGGATATAACTATTCTTGGATATTACTATCCTTTCTGGATGGTCTCCATGGTGTGGACTGCATTGCCTGGGTGAGGTGCGGTCCAGGGCCAGCTGCGTGGGTGACTGAGCGCGTGGCCGCGTCGTGTTGGTGTCCACGTGTTTGGTGGATCACCCCATTTTATATGAGGTTGTGCTCGGAGTTGGCTGCGAGTTCCACTCCGCAAACCCCTTTAGAAGGTACCTCCGTATTTTATTTCCAGTCTGTCCCGGAGGCTGGTGGCGCCCCTTTTAGTTTCCTTTGTATTTGAATTTGTGGTAACAGTTTACTATCATAACATCAAAATTAAATGTACTCGAGCATTGAACGATAGCAAAACCAGTAGGCTCACGACCCGCTCTGTAATTATTTTATACGACCCGCTCTGTAATTATTTTATACGACCCGCTCTGTAATTATTTTATAAGAATAAAAATAATATAATTGTAATACTGGTGATATTTTAATAATATATAGATTGTATGAGAACATCTCGGTCTTTGGTTTTTAATTTGTTTTAACCTGTACACTTGTTACATTACACTTTTACATGTTACAACGCTGAACAAACATTAAGGTGGAATAATAATTAAAAATTATACTTTATAGAGGTATATGCAAGATTTTGTCTGGGTTAAATTCAAATTCAAACAATTTATTCTGTAAATAGGATATTTTATATCATTTTTACATGTCAATTACGAGTGTATATTGAAATTTTAATAATGGCGTCGGCATTTCGTGGCTATCCCTGAGAAGAAATTCCGAAACAAACTCAAGGTTTATCGCCTCTTATAAAATCCAGACAATACACGATACATGTTAGTACCAACTATCACCGCAAAGTTTATCTCTACCGCCAAGCAGCAAAGTGCATGACAGGCTTCCTCATCACGTTGTCCGGTTACAATAAAAAAATGCGTTCTAGATCGATGAAACCTACTTTATTGGGTGGATGACTAAAAAATGGAAGATCTATTTAGCTTATCGCGGAGATTATAGCGTTTTATCGCTGGAAATATCCAGTGTAACAACTTTTAGCGACTGTGTATTGCAGGATTAACCGATAGGCAAACTAAATAACTGCATGAATCATTTCGTAAGGTGTTCGAAATTCGAACGAATAAATCCAAAATATATAAATACGTAGCTTCTTAATAACCGCCGTTCCAACTTGCAAGAGTTTATTTATCTAGTGGCATATCAAGACTGAGAACCGTGAGTTCCTAGCTTCAAATCCTGGTCGGGCAATTATAATTTGCGTTTCAGTTTTTCGCTTCTGTTGCCCAAAGTTAAAATTTATGCCAGGTATGACGAGTTACCATGCAGCGACGGAAAGAAAATCGGGGAAATGTGGGTCGAGTGACGTTAAACGCGAAAGACTTGCGGAAACTACAAGGAACTGTTGATAAAATCATCAAAATTGTGGATAAAATATTATTTTTATTTTTACCAGCCCTTATCCTATCTTTATGTGGCGTCGGCGCAACACACTGTCTCAAGCATGTTGCACTAAGAATTCGGCTTAGTTTTTACGATCGGGTGTCTGTCTGACGTCAAGCCACTTCCGAGTGATCCAGTCTCGGGAATAAAATAGTAACCATTAACATAAACTCACGCCTGTATCCCCGAAAGGATAGGCAGAGGCGCACTAGCCAACTAGTACACCCACATTTCGCCGTGCGTAGTTCCGTCCCAGATGTGATAGGGGGCGAGCCTATCGCCATATCGGGCAAAAATTCCAGACTCCGGGCTGATATGGAAAAATCCAATATCACTGCCCGATTCAGGGATCGAACCAGAGACCTCAGAACCGTAGTTATACCGAAATACCACCACGCCACCGAGGCAGTCGTAACAATTAATAGATATATTATTTTTATAGTAGTAGATAGTCACGGGCGGCTCGGCCTCCGGTGGCCCATACGCTTATGGAACATATATATGTGCCGCCTCTGACGGGTTAAGCAAATATGTATTTCACAATATTGTTCTACATTACATGTAATTCGAGAAATGTGGGCGCTTATGCAATACAAGACTATTCATTGTACCTATATGCCATTTTTACCTAAATAAATTTAGATAAAATAATAATAATATTAGCCCTGTAATATTACTGTTCACTGCGGAATGCCTCGGTGGCGTAGTCGTATTGCGGGCACAGTACGACTACCGTTCTGAGGTCTCGGGCTCCATCCATTTGTTGGCAACTATTGGCTTCTTTTACTCAGTATCTACCTAATTTGTGCTTTATCTATATGGTGATATGACACAACATAAGCTCACGCCTGTATCTGTATATGTAGATGTGATAGGGGGCGAGCCTATCGCCATTTCGGGCACAAATTCCAGACTCCGGTCTGATATGGAAAAATCCAATATCGCATTGCCCGACCCGGAGATCGAACCCGAGACCTCAGAACCGTAGTCGTACCGAAATACCACCATGCCACCGAGGCAGTCGTGGTGATATGCTTGCCCCCTATCACAACTCTGACAGAAATGTGGATTTTGTAGATCACTAGTTCACCCCCAGCTACCCCTTTGGCGATACAGACGTAATCCTATGCATGTATATAAACCTATATCTTTGGTGGGGAAACCTATAACCGAAGCCACCAATGGTTAGGATCCCAGAGTAAGACTTTTCTTCATAATTTATTTTACTGTGTGTGCATATGAGACAGGCACTTAGATGGTCATTAATATTATCATTATTGGGACACTATTTCATAATAATTAGTATCCATTGATCACCATCTCCAAATAAATTATGACTAACTAAAATGCATCAGACAATCATTATTATCTCTGTAAGGAAATCCCGACATTTAATATGACTGGCATGTTTTCTACATGTTTATTTTTTAATTTATATATTCATACTGATTTCTTAAGTTTACGTGAATATTATACATTGAAATAAAACTATTCTTACGGATTCTATCACGATAAGGTTTTAATTATTATTCCCGACGTTTCGAAGGCTTTGCAGTCTTCGTTGTCACGGGTCAGACTGAGGTGTCATTTGTCCAAAAAAGGTTAGTGTTACAATATCTACCATCATTAAAAAAAAATTAAATTAATTAAATCGTGATAAAATCCGTAAGAATAGTTTTATTTCAATGTATAATATTCGCGTAAACTTAAGAAATCAGTATGATACTTCGACTTTGGGATGAGATTTGTTCGAATTATAATCTGACATATTATCAAGGCTATAAGAATAAGTAAGAGCATAGTGGCTGGCTAATATGGATACAACTTCTAGCTCTGTTACATTAGACATATTGGGGCTTACTTATATATTATTTATTATATAACTAAGCATATGGCAAAGAATTAAAAGAATAGCCTGTCCCTTTTATTTACAAACAATGTGACACAAGGAAAACAGTGACAGCCTATTCATAGCCATTTTCTCAGCTAAATTGTTTTTATAAGGGCGACTTGCACCACTATAACTAACCTACAGTTAGTACTAACCTCAAGTTAAATTGAAAAAGAAATATATAAAGGACATGTAATTCATTACATGTAATGTACTACATGTAATACAGATAATATATGATGATATTTAATTAATTACATGTAATGAATTACATGTCCTTCATATATTTTGTTTTCAATTTAACTTGAGGTTAGGACTAACTATAGGTTAGTAATAGTGGTGCAAGTCGCCCTAAGTAAGGTTCATCATTTTTAACCCCAGTCCCCATTTAAAGAAGGACAAGTCATAGTTTGGTATTTGACCACAACTTCAATTCAATTCAATTTTATTGCTCTCCATAATTGTTTACAATGGTGTTAAAAACTAATTACAGTACATAATTATGTAATTTTACTTTTAATAGACTATTATACTTCAAACACACATACACACACACACACACATACAACACACACACCTTGGCAATGCATACCCTCTAACATAACACGGTACAGATATAAAATTTGCGAAAAATTATGCCACTCGCTAGTTACGCATTTGCTTACCCCTTCAATATAACAGGAGTGCGCGTGCATTCCTGATTGTGAATGCGTGCGTGCGTGCGCGTGTGTGTTCGTGCGTGCGTGCGCGTCTGTGTGTGTAAAAGTCATTTCATTTACAACACTTGAGATCTGCCTTCACGACTAGACAGACACGAAAATATGTATAATGTTTACTTAGCATCTTTATACATCTGTGTAAACAATGTTACAACTTGAAGGACATATTTTACACTGTTGCATGAATTATAACAACATATTTTTTAGATACTTCATAAACATTTTTACATATTTTATAGAAACTGTGTATACACTGCTATGCTACACAAAAAATAAAACAACTTTAAAAAGTTGGAATAAATCTATTTTTACAGATTCTATCACGATTTGGTTTTAATTTTTGTGCCCGACGTTTCGCTTTTAACTTTTAAAAGTTCTAACAACATCTTAGACAAACTCTTTTTACAGCGTCCATGGCGCAGCGGGCAAGTAGCCGGCTGTGAAATGTGAGGTCGCGGGTTCGATTCCCGCACCGAGACAAATGTCTGTGTGGCCCATAGATATTTATTTCAGGTCTGGGTGTTGTGAGACCGAAAGTCTCTCGTAGTTTCTGATACCCACGATACAGGTTACCTAGTGTGGGGTCAGATGTATGTGTGACTGTTGGGTGTATTTATTTATTATTTTATACATAATACACTCATGTTTCCTATCTTCTTTTGTCTAAGCATGTTTCCCATAGTTGTATGACAGAGACAATGTATGTCCTCATGATCTTTTTTTAATATGGTAGCAAATTCTTGTAATATTATTATCAGGCAAGACCATGGACATTTCTTTATATTGTAATATTAAATTAATGTGGTTTATCCTCACAAGTGTGATTAAAAAAATAATATTCCTCAACAGTAACCTTGGCACAGCAACTAAGCAACCAACTGTTACAAGCAAGTGGCCACAGGTTCGGTTCCCGCACCTATTTGTGACCGAGAGCTATATGTGCTAGGGCTGGGAGTAGTATTAAATCTCTTTGGAGCTGGGTGCTGTGAGACAAAAGTTTCTCATAGTTTCTGATACCCATGAGTCATGAATCATGATGCAAGACTCGTTATCTTACTGTGGGGTCAGGAGTATGTGTATACTTTTCTTACTGTTAGGTATTTTATTATTCTACTAATAGTTCTGACAGAGTTAAATATTTTTTGTGATGAAATATCATCTCAAAATAATTTATTATGGCATAACATGAAATATTTCAAACTGGCCACATTCAACCACTGACAATCTTTACATCAATGTGACAGCACCAATCAAAATTACGATAAATGAAATAAAAATAGCTAAAGACAGTAAAATATAAAAAAATAAAGGAATGTTATAATATTCAAGGTACACATGCCAAGTTATTTAATATGAATTTCCAGAATTTGTGATTGTGACCATGAGTGTAAATTAATTTACATTAACTCGGGAACTTCCTGTCTACGATTCCTACTTTATATTATTGTTATTGTAATTGTTTTGGTATAGGTCATTGACCGTACACACCTCATAGTACCTACACTGTGTAGAAAAATTGCCCCTTACTTTATACCACTGCTTAACCATAGGTTGTCCCTTTCATTTTTAAACAATGTAACGCAAGGAAAAAAGTGACGGGCTATTCTTAGCGAAAAGATAAGCGAAAATGTGTTTATAAGTAGGGCCCATTATATTATTCAAAACATAGTATTTTTTTAATGGAAATAGGCAGTAATTTTATTTTGATACTTCAAAGTTTTTAGATAAATATAATATTGATAGTTTTTCCACATGAATATAATAAGAACAGTACCTAATTGTAAGAATTTACAAGATTAACACCAAAACAATTATTGAAATATGCAGCAATGTTATGCTTTATTTAATTGAGTGTTATTAGAACATCTCATATAAGGAAGTGTGGATTTATTAACATTTTCCTTAAATTTAAGATGTGTATTTTAACCCATCGGAGGCGTCACATAAATATGTTACATAAGCGTATGGGCCACCGGAGGCCGAGCCGCCCGTGACTATTTAAGGCCTCATCCCTCACCTCAGTAGTAAAGGCACAAGCCCAGTGGGACAGTAGTAATTGAGGTCTGATATTATATTAGCACATGTATTTTACCAGCATATGATTTAAATATGTATTGCACATATTGTGAAACCAGGAAGCTAAAGTCATTTAAGTTACAATTAAAAATGTTGTTGTGTTTTCAAACCATAATATAGAACCTATATTCAGCTCCTGAACCTGTATTGTAGGCAATATTGACATCATACTATACAATTTTAAAATCATTTAAGGTCTCTAATTTAAGGTCTTGTTGTATCTGGTGCTGTTCTGTAAATTGGTGTTAAAAAGAGCAACGTCAGAGTTTCTTGCCCGTTCTTCTCTGGCGAAACAGCCTTCCAAACAGATGGTAGAGTTAAAATTTGGCAGAATCTAAATAATGTTTGAACATTTTATGGACTCAATAAATGATTTGATTTGATTTAATTTGATTTAAACTTAAACATTATTACCAGATCATTCTTTATTAGATTATTAGGATCTAAGTATGTTTGATACCCAATATTCTAGATATCTTTGGGGGAGGCCTATGTTCAGCAGTGGACGTCCTATGGCTGATGATAATGATGATTCTAGAGTATCAGATACTAATTAGTTTCAAAATCTTTTCATCTCACACCTAGATACAGATTTGTATCTTGAGTCAAGATATGATGAGATCAAGATTAACACCCATATACTGAAATGCTTCTAAATTTTAACAGCTACTTACATTATTCTACACAATACAATATCGACAAACAAGGTAGCCTCAAATAACACAATCTCAAGTGTTAGCAGTATTCAGGGATATGACCCATATTACAAAACAACACTCAGTCATGTAGGTAGACTTAAAGCTAATTTTTACATACAAAGTCTTGTTTTAAACTAAATTAATGCCTAAGTATAATTTCGTAGAATATGCCCAAGTTTGTGTTGGTTAGGTGGTAGGTTTCCATGGCACAGTGGGCGAGGAGGCAGCTGTAAAGCAAGGGACCACAAGTTTGATTCCCGCAGAGACAAATGTTTGTGTGGCCCATTATATTTGTTTCGGGTCTAGGTTGCGAGTTTCTGGGTTGAAGTCGAGGTGTGCGACTGCTATGTGTATTTATTTGCAGTATTGTAAGCAGAGTAATTTTCACCTTTATAATATTGGTATAGATTAATGATAGTTACCAATGAAATAAACTTAAATTGAGTGTTTTATCAGCATTCAGCTGAATTCCACAATAAAGAGCAGTGTTGTTTGTCCATGGTGTGTATTAATAGAACATATGACTCTGCAATACAACTGGGGTAAATGCACCATCACAGAAATTGTCAATTCATACACAAGAACACATCCGTGCCAAGACATCTGACAGTGAACATTAAGATTTTGTTTACATAATCTGCATTAGACATTCCACATTCAGCACCCAGATTACCTGATTGATCTATTATTGTTTACTTGCACACATACATGTAACAAGTAATCTTAAATCGCGTTATCTACCAATCTGACCGAAGCCCAGCGACGTTGTCACCGGTTGAGATAAGGACCAAAATAATCTGTCAAAAACGTGTGAAAACATTTCGCCCGTCACGTGATTCGACGCAGCGCGCTCCCCCACACAACGGTAACGCTGCAAAATCACCTAAATAGCACCAACAGCACACACACCACGCCGGAGTAACGGTTCATCCATCGAACACAGATTCTTGCAAAAAATGCACCGATTATACTAGCGCTTTTAGGTTAGGTACGAATGCGCGCGATTTGTCACACCAAAACACATCGCACCGTTATAGGAATTACATAAAACCATTTTTAACACACATTACCACAATCTCGAAGCGTGCTCTAATAATTTAATTGAAAACAAACAATGGAAGTGTGACAAAATCACCCGCGCAAACCTAACCTTGATGCAACCTGGCCGATAGATTTCTAGTTCAAGGTCCAATGAAAAAACTGAAAAGTCACATGAAGCAGTTACACAAACAAAACTGAAATATCATTGCGACCCGCACTGAAATCTATTTTAAGACAAACAACAGACGAAAAAAGCACTAACCTTACAACCTCGGGAGACTGCTTGACCCATGTAATTTTTATAGCGAACGTCGCACACCGAAAACACAACACACTCAGCACTGGTCATGCACTAATATGTTTTCAACACTTTTAAAACACAACACGTTTTAAATGAAATAAGTTTTTCGTAAAAAAATTAACACTTTTCACGAAACATCACATGCGAAGTTCACGACAGCAGAAATTGCGTGTTACCACTCTATAAAAATATAGCTGTCAGTTGTCATTGGCCGTTCATGACAGTTCACACTGCAGTTTCGTTCACTTTCTTTCACAATTATTTTATAATTTCGACAATCACAAACTAATTACTGGCCCTATGACGTTCTATTATTCAACCCAATATTACTTAAGTTATATCCAATCTATAATAATAGTAATTTTATAACGAAAGCGTTACTAATTTTTACTGTTTCATTAAAATAACTATACATCTGTTCGCCGATTTCGTAAATAAATTATAATAAACGCACATTCCATTTAAAATTAAATCCTTTTACCTAAGCTTTACTATTTGCGGATTGTTTATTTAGAAAATTAGAACGACAATGAGTAAAAAACTTAAATGCTTTTTTTACAAAATTCCATTCATTATTAATCTGAGTGTATTCGCCTACCTACATTTAACTAACACGATGTTAATGTTCTTAGTTCAGTGCTAAGGATTTTTTTTGTATTCTGTTATGATAGATACAAGAGTCTTTGTTCAGTAGGATCTAATTTATATGTACCTACTTTTTCTAATTGAATGATTACAAACTATAGACTACCTACCATCATCATCAGCAACAGGACGTCCACTGCTGGCCATAGGCACCTCCCAAAGATTTCCAGATCAATCATTGGATTCGGATTTATCAAATTAAATAGGTATCCAGAAGAAAGGGATATGTGGCTAGGTTTTTATTTGTTGGTTTATGAAGGCAGACCGCTCACCTAATAAGTAATCGTTGGCCACTAAGATAGGCAATGCCAGGAACACAGTCAAGCCAGTGCCTACCGTCAATAAGTAAAGGATAGTCTTGGGAAAGGAAGGGAGTATTAAGACCTCCGGAAATCTCATACAAAGCCGCTACTTTACGTTCAACCTGTAGGCAAATGTCCATAGCGTATCTCCATCACTTAGAATCAGGAAAAGGAAGGTTTAAATGGATTTTTTATTTTCTCCAAGATGTCTCCTAAAAACGCATCAGAAGTACCAGAGGTTTTAGAAGTATACCGTGACGATACATGTTCTCCAGCATTTTCATCTGCGGCTGTAAGTGATGCTGGAAAAACAATATCCAAACAAACATCAAAAACACAAGAAAATCCAAATTGTTGTTGTCATAAAAAAAACACAGAAAATAAGCCCAAAGTAGATAATGAAGCTATTGAGAAACTTATGAAAACTAAAGAAGAGGAACTGAAAAAAGATTTTGAGAAACGAACGGAGAAAGAGATCAGTTATTTGAAGGAGCGATTCGATTTTATTCTACAGTGCGTCCCTGTGATTTAAAACATATATATTATTAAAATTAAAATAAAAGATTTTTCAAAATACTATCACTTATTTTTCAGGAATGAGCAAACAAGATCATCATACATGCTCCGCGAAGCTCACAGAGAACGGCAGGAAAAGATAACAGCGCTACAAGCGCAGCTAGAATGTAAGAATTTAGCTGGACTCATGTATGTTATGTGTTCGGAGAAAAGAAAAAACAAGATGGAAAAATTAAGAATGATTGAGGGTATGATCAAACATCTTTAAGTACCTTACTTCCTTTTTAAATAGAAATGCATTCCTAAATGAAAATCATAATGTTTTACCATTTCCAGAATACACTAACTACATTCATTCATTGCAAGACATTTTAAGAGAAGCTCAAAGTTTAATATTACATCTATCCAGGGGGTACAAAACTGCCGCAAAAGTAGATCATGAATGGCGGACAAAAATAACTAAGCTCATTAAGGAGGTGTGTTATAAAAATAAAATAAAAAAAACGTTTTTTTTTTAATAGTATTTGAGCGACAACATGATTTTTTCTTGTGAGAAACGTTCACGCTCAGCTAAAATCGATCAAGGTAGCATGGCATTGGCAATATTCCAGCCAATTCCAAATGTTAGGACAGCCTGTATATTACAGTCACTTTTTGGATACCGCGCTACTGCGCCACGTTTCCTTAGTCGAAATAAATTATTGTATCCATGCGTCGCTATTATAAAATAAGCTATATAGGTTATAAATTAAGATCCAATAAGTACGTACAATGCACTATCGTATCTTTTCTTCTATCAATGAATTCTTTATCAGTAGGTAACTATTGTGCTTTATCAATATCTAAATTAATGAATTATAAATTCTAGAAAGGCACGTACAAAACAAAAGAATGTTGTAAATCGGCCTTCTTTACATATAGTCCGATTAAAAACAATCGCCACACGTGCATTTTTATTTTTTAACAAAATAATTTTGTATATTCAGCAAAACAAAGCAAATTTATCAAATCTATAAGTAGATAAAGCATTATTTAGTTAGACCTTTGTATAAAAACCGAGGAGATCAAAAGTTTACAGAACAATTTTATTATGAAAATAACATAAAATGGTATGGTCGAGCGATTGTTTCTTAGACCACAATAAAACAAAACGATACCATCGCCGTGGATGGCCTACTTATCGCACCAATAGGTACTGAATTATATTCCGCAAAAAATCTTACTCAACAAATAAAAAACAAGGTGAACAAAAAGCATTTACCGACTCCATACCATAGTAGGAAGTCATCGTATTGTCACTAGAACTTAAAAATAAACCTATTGATATTGTTATAGTTCCAAATGTATGTTTACAATTATGGAGGTGGCACCCCTGAATCCAACCAATACTTATTCGATCTACCAGCCCTAATGAAGATCGAAACACCTGTCGTTGATGATCCCGAAGAAGATCCCTGTGAAGAGGAAGAGGAAGAAGAAAAAGTTCCATCCGGTAGTGTTACGGAAATTCTAATTTCAAATAAAAAAATATACTATGTAACGGACACGTGAGTTGACCGATACCGGAAGTTGTGTCCCAAACTTTAGTGTCCCAAATGACAGTCAACCTATCACATTATGGGATGGAAAGAAACTCTACGTATATACTTAAATTTGTATGGCATAATAAAATAAATTCCTAGACTCTAGATAAAAAATATTCAATAACTTTACAGTAAAGGACGATGATAAAAATTGGTGGGACCGTCTAGAAGGTGACAATAGGCCGTTCATAATGTTCGGAGACATGGCTGAATTTAAACCACCGCAACGACGTGAAGTACTGAAGACTGTAAAAGCGGCTAAAGCTGCGCCACGAAAGTGGAAAGAATACGGTAAGCTGAATGGAGGTAGCCGTAGAAGTGGAATAGAACACTCAGAATTTAACTACCAAAGTTAGTTATCTTAAAAGTTAAAATGGTGCAGAGATGCAGAGATAGTGATTCTACAGTCTACTGATAGCTGAAGTTAAATTTTACTTTGAGTTGGCCATGTTAAGTTTAGCATAGTTGAGTAGTTTTATAATAATTAATTTATTTATACCTATCAACAATAGATATTTTATCAGATGCAGGTCGCAGATGTGTGCAGTGTGTCATTCATTACTCATTGGTGTTTACATTTTACAATAATGTAAACTTTACATTATTCTTCTAAATATGTTATTGCTATATTTATTTTAACAGGCGCAAAATTATTCTTCATTAATTTAATTTTAAAAGGGTAGAAAGTAAAACCTAGAAATGAACGAAAGCCATTAAACACGACAGTAGCTACTGTATTGCAGTGTTTAACGAAATGTTGGTGAGGTCTGAGTGTTCAAACGCTGACAGCATCAAGGACGAGTACCCGAGGTACGCGGCCACCACCGCCAAGTGGGAGTGTCAGGCGGTGCAGACAACGGACGGGAACTCCAGGATGGTATACCCACTTTACATCATACATTATTTCATTCATCCGGTCGTTAAAAGCCAAATCCTTGCAGTAACATACTTGAAAAAGTTTGTTGATGATAAGGATAAATCACGTAGAAGACTACGGACTGCGACTCCAGGATGGTATACCGACTTTACAACACACATCATTTCATTCAGCCGATTGTTAAAACTAAGTCAAATCATGCAGTAATAGGTATGCTTAAAAAAGTTTGGTGATGTAGGGTACGGCTCATAAGGCACAGTGGAGACAACGGACAATTTCAAGCAATTCCAGGATGGTATATGTACCGACTTTACAACACACATCATTTAATTCAGCAGGTAGTTAAAACTAAGCCGATTCCTTCCCCAAAAACAGCGACATCCTTAAGGTCAATACTACGAATAAAAATAGTTTGAGTAGGAGGAAAGAATAAAATATCACACATAACGCCAGCTCCTATATGGTTTTTGGACTGGATTGAAGGCCAGTTGTCAGTCCGACTCTAATCCACGTTATTATTATTTCCAGTCGATTGTGAATCGCCGTCTCACAGGCCAAAGCGTGGACATCCGCGCTGACATGGGCTCTATTTTGAGGATTATGTAAGACATTCTTTTTGAAGCACATACTTATTATAAAGGTTGAAAAACGAACTATATGGTAGGGGCGAGCCTATCACATCATCATCAGCCACGGGCCCATAGGACGTCCTCTGCTGACAAGTTCAACTGACGACCTGATAAAGATTCCAGGAAATTGCTGGATGTAGACCGCTTCCGCAGGTCCATCTGGAAATGGGGGAAGTCTATCATATGAGCATCATCAACCACAGAACGTCGACTGCTGGACATAGGCCTCCCCAAAGATTTCCGGATCAGAATCAGAAATCCAAAAGTTTCGGACACTAATACGAAATTCCAGGCTGTAAGCTGATACCTACTATGTAGGAAAACCCAATAACGAGATCGAACCCGAGACCTTATGACAGTAGTCTGATTACTTTCTTCTATCATTCATAAAGTTTAATTTGTATAGCACTTCTCACGGCCAGCCTCAGCCTGCCCATAGAGCAACATTACTAGGGGCCAGAGACTCCATGGAGATCGCGTCTACTACCAAACTAGTAAGTACCATAGATTCATTGGACAAAGACAAAGCTTAGCGGAAAGGAGTCAGTCAACCATGAAAAAAATGTTGAAAAGCCAGGTTTCGGCCGTCAAAGCCGGTTCAATTCCCGCACCAAGTCATGAACTCAAAGACATTATCAAAATGTTTGTGTGACCCACAGATATTCGTCGCGGGGCTGGATGTTGTGAGACCGAAAGTCTCTAGTAGTTTCTGATACCCACGATTCAGGTTATACTTAATAAAGTGTCAGGAGACAGGACTAAATGTGTGATTGTTGATTGAATTTACTCACTTACCGTCGGTTTCAATAAACGATATCAGTTTAGAGCGCAGATAGATCGCGATTATGAACCAATCAAATCGAGTAATTTGACGGAGTCATGTTCAAACTGTGTTCTTATTGGCTATTTTCTGTAATCTATCTGCACATTCGAATTTCGAACTAAGATTGTTTATTAAAAACGGCCGTTAAAAAATACACCTTTAAAGTTAATCAACATTTCATAATAAGGCTCTGAGTGTTAGGTCTCTCGAACTTGCTATTAATAATATTATGTGAGAATTGGTGTTACTTATTGATTCACAGCGTGAAAAACTCAACAGACGATCGGATCAAAACCGAGTTGTTATCAACGTTGGCCAGAGGAGGGTAAGCGGTGTTTTATTAATATTATTTTCTTTTTAAATAAAGTTATCGTTATTGTTGTCTCGTAGGCCTAGTAGCAGCATAATCCTCTGACTTCTGACACTCGATTCCATTTCATTTACCGCCGAATTGTCAAACGCTACTCAATTTTAACGGCTTCTTACATTGATTTTGGCCATACAATTTTGACAGATAAGGCGACAGATTAAACGACATAAGGCGAAGTGTATGAAATTCGGTGGTTGTGACTTAAAATTCCACCGAAATCGAGTTAAGAGTGCGCTAATGTCGCGTCGGATTCGAGTACTTGTCATTTGGTTTTTAACGCGAATTTAGTGCACTTTTATACTTGATTTCGGAGGAATTTGAAGTCACCAAATAAAATAGAATAGTAGTCGAAATCGAATCGAGTGTCAATAATCAAAAGTTAAAAAATTTAACGGACCGATTTCAAATCCGATCGTAACCAAATTTAAGTATATGGGACTAGCTTTGAAATAACCTCTCTCGGATACAAAAATATTTTTTTTTAAATTCGTCCACATTTAGCGGAGATATCGCGTAACCATAGAAATATCATACATAGAACCGCAGTACAGGGCCACGGCGTGAAGGCGTTCTGGGTGAGCCGGTTTAGGTACCCAACGCCGCACGGCGTGTCAGTGTCCTACGTCAAGTCTTAGTATGAAGAGCTCCCACAAATTTAATTATATTATGACGAACTGCGCTATCAAAGGATGTCACAATACAATGAACAAGCACCAAGGAAATATAAAGATAACATTTCACAAGTAATTAATTGCTGACATGTTTTAATATTAAGTAAAACATTCATCAAAACTACAAATAAAATTGTAAAAATGACAGACGCCATTTACGTTATGAATCATTATGAATGTTGCCAATAATGCCAACCAATTTACCCATTTTTTAAATACTATTAGGGATAATGAAATGAGAGGGAAATGCTTCCATACAATCTTGGGCCTAGATTGTAAAAGGATGAAAGTAGTGTCAATTAATAGATATAGTATATTATGAGATCATTACTAAAACTTTGACTTAAATAAAAGTGAGGTTATGGAATAAACTATACGCAAACAAATGATGTTCTAGTTAAAATGCAAATCTATATTCATATTAAACTAATTAACTCTGCGATAACTCTGTTTGTGCAGTGGCGTGCACTTCGTATAGACAAAGCTACACTGCCTATCCTGACAATTTGCTATTAACATAAATAATGAACAAAATCAAATAACACAGCTTAGCTTATGTTTGATATCAAAATGGGGATTATGGTGATAGTAATTGGTGATGTAAGGGTTAAAGAAAATAATTTTCAACTTTTATGCGTACTCTAATCGGAAAGTGTGTTTTTTGCGTTTTCATGGTTATATCACTGTACCGATTTTTATGTAAATAGGTATGATTAAACCTAAAGGATTTTCTGTTTTTTAATCTTTTTTAACGAACAAATAAAAACCAAAAGGAGACGGGGATCTTTGGGCCAAAATGTAATGAGTTGAGATATGGCCCAAAAATTTGTCATTTTTTTTATTTCAAAATATAAAAAAATCTGCCCAATTCACAATCTAGAAAATGAGATATCTGAAAAATAAGTAAAGGACATTATTAAAATAGAATCGATTACTTTACCGATTAAGATGGATGAGTTAAAAATATATATATATATATATATATATATATATATATATATATATATATATATATATATATATATATATATATATATATATATATATATATATATATATATATATATATATATATATATATATATATATATATATATATATATATATATATATGTATATATAATGTTAGAAGAATGTAAAGTAATGGGTAATGGAAATGGAAGTAATGGAAAGTAATGAAGTAATGGAAGTGTTTCCGTCTCCTTTTTATTTCAAACACATTATACACAAATATGTTCAGACGAACTTAATGCCAGCGGCATTCGCTACCAGTCAACCTTTGGGTGGTGCAGAGAAAAGACAAGGCGAGTGTATATGAAGAAAATAAAAATGAGGGTAGTGTTAAATTCTACTGCACCGCATCTGCTTATAGTCTTCGTGACTGATCGCATGATAATATATAAAAAGAAAAAAAAAAGTATTAAATATAATGTTACATATACTCATAATATTAAATATCATTGCGATATATAGCTATAAAAGAATATATCATATAATATACATAAATAAATTCATAATCATAATATTTATACATACACAAGCATATACATACAACGCGAACGCGAACATTACGAACAACTCTATCGAACAATTGATAAAAAAAGTTATGTTTATACAGAAAAAATCAGAACCTTTTTATTTTAAAGTCGGTTCAAAACTATACAAATGTTTTTTAAGTTCAGAATAAAAGAAGTGTATCATTATTAGAACACTTTCGATTTCCCTATTTTGTTGGTAAAATGTCTTTTACTTGCAACACTATTTACGTGCGTATGTGTGTGTCGGCTCAAGTAGTTACGCGCCGACGATGCACACATTGAATCGTTATCGGCTTCAATTTCCGAAGGAATTTTGTATGAGACTATATCTCTATACGTTATTACTCTAAGCGCGTAACATAAAAAAAAATACAAACGGATTGAGGACCTTCTCCTTTTTGAGAGTCGGTCGAAAAAATACTTTAATAACTGTTATCAATTAATTTCCTAGACATCGCAGTTCGATGAGATATTGGAAGAGGAATTTGACGACAGCACCTCAGATGAGCCTGAGTAAGTACTACTTTGTAAATGTAGATACAAACATCAAAGTCAAAAACCCGCACTGTCTTCCTAAAATCCCCTGGCTCGTTCCAATCACTTCATCATCATCATCAGCCATAGGACGTCCACTGCTGAACATAGGCCTCCCCCAAAGATTTCCAGATCGACCTGTTGGAAGCGGCATCCAGCGACTTCCTGCGACCTTTATCAGGTCGTCGGTCCACCTTCCAATAACTTCACTGATATAAATCTGGCGAATATCTTTGTAATCTACATAATTACGAGCCATCCCCTTGGTCTAGTGGCAGCTTATTGGCTGTGGACCGGGAGGTCCTGGGTTCGATTCCCAGAGCATTTTTTGTAATTTAATTTGAACCTCGGGTCGTTGACGTCAGGCAGCCGGTCGTGAAAACTAAACCGAATCTTTTCTGCAACATTCTTGATAAAGTGTGTTCCGTCGATCCGATGTTACGGGATAGGGGCAGGTTAAAAATTTATATTGTACTCACCTGCATTGGAAGAACACATAAATGAATTTTATAACATACATACATAAGCTCACGCCTGTATCCTCGAAGGGGTAGGCAGAGGCGCACTAGCGAACTAGAACACCCACATTTCGCCGAGCTTAGTTTCGTCCCAAATGTGATAGGGGGCGAGCCTATCGCCATATCGGGCACAAATTCCAGACTCCGGGCTGATATGGAAAAATCCAAAATCACTTTGCCCGACCCGGGTATCGAACCCGAGACCTCAGTACCGTAGTCGTACCGAAATACCACCACGCCACCGAGGCAGTCGAGAGTATGAATTTTATAAATGATTTTATTTTAGGTATGTGATAATCTATTTCGACACGACGATTAAGTCTTCGGTAGTATAGTGGTCAGTATCCCCGCCTGTCACGCGGGAGACCGGGGTTCGATTCCCCGCCGGAGAGAATCATTTTACTTTTTGTTTTTTTTTTTAATATTTTATATGGTTAGATCATTATTATTGATGAATGCAATCTTAGAAATTAAAAGACTGTATAATAAAATGCCTGATAGAGGCTCTGCTTCCTACTAAACTCTACATAGGTAATATTATTTTCAGCATGAGCGTATCGCGAGAACGTGATGACGATACTCCGTCTGCTCTTGGGTAAACTAACATTCAATTTTTTGTTTCTTTTCATACATTGAATCTATGGTTTAGGTTTTAAATTCTTAATAAATAATAATAATAAATAAATGACACCCAATTGTCTCATACATAGTCACTGCCCCACACTAAGATCGAGTCTTGTGTCGTGGGTATCAGAGACTACGAGAGACTTTCGGTCTCACAACACCCAGACCCGAAACAAATATCTGTAGGCCATACAAACATTTGTCTCGGTGCGGGGATCGAACCCGCGGCCTCTCGCTTCAAAGCCGGCTACTCGCCCGCTGCGCCAAAGTCGCTGTCAGTTAATCGACCGACTTCCACAAAAGGAGGAGGTCCTCAATTCGTCTGTATTTATTTTATGTATGTTACTCGATATCGATATAAAATTCTGTTTGGTGTTCGATAGAGCTTATTTCAAGGGTGGTCCCATATAAATTTGGTCACGATCGGTAAATTGGAAGTCGGTCAGTTGAGTTTTTAAACTTGTGATTATTTCAAATACATGGAAGGAATTAAGTGAATTTCTTTCCCTGCTTAAGAATTTAATCCGGGTAACCTTTATAACTATAACAGTAAAATAGGATTTATCTTCCAAATAAAAGACATTAGTTGAGCCAGTGGTGTAACGTGGACTGCTAAAGACCTGGGTGAAGTTGCATCAGTAAGCCCCTCTTTCTTCTTTCATTTCCAAGATCTACCCCATAAGAGGAGCTTCTAGCGAGGCCCCAAATAAATACTTTTTAAAGTTATTTTTCAAGCGTGAAAGGGAATTAATTAGTTATCGATGATGAAGTTTGGGGGCATCGCATTTGAAGGGGCTTCGGGAGACCCCTTTTACTGCGAGGAAGCGGATGAGAGCCCACTTCACCCACGCCTAATTACGGAACTGAGCTGAGCAAGGGGTTTTGTAGCATAACTTGCCGGCTATAGATCACCCAGAGGGATTTGATGTCAGGCAAGAGGCCGGTCTTAAAAACTAAGTTGAATTCTGCAACATGATTGAAAAAGTGTTTTGCAAAAAGTTGGAAAGAAAGAAATTGAAAATTGACCATTTTGATAGTGTAAACAGAGTATATGATTGCCTCGGTGGCGTAGTTATATTTCGGTACGTCTACCGTCCTGAGGTCCCGGGTTCGATCCCAGGTCGGGCAGTGATATTGGATTCAGTATAAGTCCGAAGTCTGGTATTTGTGCCCGATATGGCGATAGGCTCGCCCCCTATCACGATGGATTTAAGCTCAGCGAAATGTGGGTGTTCGAGTTCGGTAGTGCGCCTCTGCCTACCACTTCGAGGATCCAGAGATGAGATTATTTAATATACTGGGTACTGGGTACTAGGTACAATACATCACACATTTATTATAAGAAAATATACTACAAAACATTTTTTTATAGGAGCATACACAACGACAGCCTGCAAATGATCAATTCACATGTCCCTGAAAAGGACCACAAGATCAACTACGAAAAGGTACTTACATTTACTTAAACGTACGTGTTTTCGTATGTATCTTTAAACACTCTCGAATTTCAATTTGGACTAAACAGGAAACACAAGATTGCGCAGATCAAAACCACTAAGAATCAAATATCGCTATAAGTTGTTTTAAAAAGGCTCGCGAATAGGGATATCTCTACATCGTCATTCTTGCCTTGACTTCATTATTAAGTAGGTACTTCGTAAGCGTAGGCATAATTACTGTTATGATCACCGTATGTCCTTTCCCTTCTTCTTCCCTATTCCCTTACCTTTAGATAATATTCCCTTACCTTTAGTAATGCAAGATTCTTTGGGTAAATGGAGGTCATTAGGTGACCCACCTGGTCTATTGCCAGTCTCTGTTGTTTATAAACCCTTGTACAGGTGTGTCCCATGGAGAAATGCCAGCGCCTGCAGATGGAGTCATTCGTGAGGTCCCTCCCCCCGTACATGCGGGCGAGTCCTTATACACACTTCGAACAGACATTTGAAGGATACGAGACTTGTTCACCAGGTAAGGATCACATATTTAACACGCTAATATAAGTGTGATTTTATTTATATAGAGAGATTTAGAAGTCTTAATAGTGCTGGAAATATTCACAGCAGTACATTGTCATACTTATTGACTTCAGAGAGGTACTTCAGAGAAACCCTATGTGTTACCTATTTGTTTGTACTGTGTTTTAGTATTTACTCTTCACTTCGCAATTTAACTAAAAATAGAACTTTTAAATAAATTTTACTTATTTTGGTTTATAAGAGAGAAGCTATCTATCTATTCCGCTAATATCACGTGAAAAATATTTTCATTTAGTCTTGATTAGACTATTATCAAAACTCTACATTTTTTCAAATATCTTATATCCCAATAGAACAATTAGAAATCCTCAAGCACCGCATCGAAGAGTCTAAGAAGAAAGAGCGAATGGATATGGACGCGCCAGAAGAGGATCCCTTAGCAGAATGGACGCGCAGTGTGGAAGGGATCGCTGTGCAGACATCAGCCATGTCTATATCCCTTCCACCGTGCTCCTGTAATGTACCTGGACCTACACCCGTTTCCAGCGTGGGCAATGTTTTTAGAAGTAAGCGTTTAAAAGTATTTTTTTAAGTTTCCTGGAAGGTAAGTAATGAGGGAAGCAGGGAGGAGCTATATTTCTGAAGATTTGTAAGCCTAGAATTTTAAATTCTCAAAGGCAATTTCTGTTTCTTCTTAACTTATAAGTAGTATGGTCGGCGGTAATCACTTAACATTAGGTAACCCACTTGCTCGTTTGCCCCCTCTTCTATATAAAAAATCCTTGGGTCTTGGTAAAAAACGGTTGATAAATAGCAATTGGGTATCGTTATTTGCAGTATTTTCGGTTTAGATAATAAACAGGCTTAGGTTCCCATTTGTCTAATTGAAGAAACAGGGTTTGGATTAAAGACATTCGACTGATCTATGAGTGTGTTAGCAGATCTGAAATAGCTGCTATGAACTCTTATTACCTACCCAAGTTTTATCTAGTTTAGAACAAATTATTTACTCATCCATTCTGTGTCTAGTGGACGATTTGATTCCTGTGAAAATGGCACTGGACAGAATTAACCAGGAATGTTTCTACGACTCCAAAATAGATTTCGATAGATTTAAAGTGATCGGAGAAGACAGCAGTATTAACTTGTGAGTAACTGCTAGTTTTATAAATATTGTAAAATAGAATAAACGAAAAATCCATCTTCTAGATAGATGATCCCGTAAAAAGATGAACCAGTAGCTTACCAATGAGGTCTTTTGTGACATTTCACGCTAGGTACATTATTTATACCAACTGCTGCAATTGGTATCAACTGCTCCAGCAGTTATCAATGGCAGCTTCAAGCTGATTACTATGGTTGTAAGAGCGGTCCGTGTATGGTCGGCCTTATAGTCTGAATTACTCCATTCAATGGGGAGAGATGAAATAATCGCATGAACCAACATTCCCCAATTTTTTCCTACACCTAACCTATTCAGCTGAACATACTCCATCCCTCATTTAACACACCTTTCGTATATTTGATCCCTGCAGAGAGTCTTCACTATTTCATAACTTTTTCATTTCAGGGACACGAAAAACAAAGTGGAATTCACTAAAAACAGAGTCCAAGAGATTCAAAAGATCCTCAAACAGCACCCAAGCCTCCTCGATATCTTCCAAGCAAACACGCGTTGTTAAAAAAATATGTTTCTTGTATATCTTTATTTCTAAATCATAAGTAACAAACTAAACTAATAAAAACATTGAAATATACGACTTTTTAATCCTAATTTACATTTTAAAACGACTAGAAAATCAACAACGTGAACAATTTATTTAAAAACACAAACACAAAATGCGAATATCCAACCTTTTTCTTTTAATCTTTAACATGATTTCATTAATTTTCCTGAACCAATTCCAAATTAATTGACATAACTGAAGTCATGAATATATCCCGCAGCATTGGTTATATTTTTAATCTCGTTTTGTATCGTTTCCTCTATAGTAGTAACATCTTCCTGTTCGCTATCTTTGAATTCCTCTAGTTCCATATAACATTCAGATTTCTGTTCAATTATTTCGATTTCTTTGAACACTTCGGACTTGATCCTTTCCACAATACTTTTTCCTTCGTTAATATTTTCAACTACTTCAGCAACATTCGGTTTTGAGAGGGATTTCACTGAATCTATTGGTATTGGTATTTTAGATTCTTCTATTTTTGCTATTTTGATAATAGGTTCAACTGCTTTCAGTGACGGTACCTTGACAGGTGGTATGAGTACAAATTCGCTTGTGTTTATCACAGGGCTTGGTGGTACTGCATCGAAAGGCACGGCCAAACTGTTTTGTAAGGCCTCCACCTCTTTACGTCTCGTCTGTTTTCTTTCTAATTGCTTTTGCAATTCGTCGATTCTTTCTTCTTTTAGCTTTAACATGTTATCTAAGTGCTCCACCTGTTGACGAAATGTATCGAGCTATAGTCGATTTTTTTTAACATTGATTGATGTTTTTTGGCAGGTAGCAATACAATGTACTTAGCCAATTACCATTTAATATTAACAAAGCATAGATAAAGGCTAAAACATAAACAGGCACATTGTTTAGTTCTTGTTTCTTATGTAATCCCAACTTTCAAGTTTTTATACAATCGCAAAATTATAGACAGTAAAATTTAACAGCATTTACGATCTCTGTGCGAAAGTGTATATTTATGTTATATGTACCTTTTGTTTGAGCATTTCTGAAGCATCTCTGGTATCTTTAAGCTCTTCTTTTAGAGTAAGATAAGACTCGTAGTTGACAACCTTCTGCTGGACCGTTTCTAGGACACCGTTCACTCTTGTCTTCACTGGCACCACGAGCACATGTTCTGTAAAGTTTTTAATGGGCTTACTACTTATTATTATTACTCACTGGGTATTTGTAAAAAAACTATGAAATCATCATGGATACCAGACTATTAGTAAGAAATTTCTAGGGCAGGTCATTACCCTCATCACCGCACGCTTCATAGTAACTCCCACCACTGGACATGTTCTGTTCATTCTCCTTCAAGGACTTGTTCGCCTCCTCATCCCGGTTGATCTTGTCACGAACTGGCAACAATGAGACTGGATTAACAACCAGTAAGATCATGTATCATTGAAATAAAAATCACTGCCTTATCAAAAATCATCATGAGTTATGAACCTCACACTTCCTAATTCGAATAAAGTACTGAAGTGGATATAACTTTATTTGCAACATCTTTCTGTACTTTGTCCGAGTCAATTAATCAGCCCTCAATCGGTTCCGTGTAAATACCGACTTTCTTAACCGCCACAACTGCATGTATACCTCTACAATTTATTATGGCTGACCCCGTGGCCTGGTTTAAGAGGGCTTTCGCGCTTTTCAGTGAATTCGACGTTTTTGCTTGACTTTTGAAAGTGTCTCGCTGAAAATTTTTGTACCAAACAAATCCTAAAAACATATGCATTTTGAAGGTCATTTCATTCCGGACGTGGTGTACATATTAATTTTTTCATTAAATAAGACAAAACCTTATGATTCCGCGTACTAGAAGAGGTGTTTTCGAAAATGTTACTTTTTAGTGACTTTTGATAACTTTTTGAGAAACGATACATTAATATTATGACACACAATTGATGCACACACAACAAGAATATCTTCTTATCCGTGGTGGCTATTGTATTTTTTTCACGTTTTATACAAAAACGTTAATAAAATAGCTTTTAAAACAAACACAATTTCGAAAACTGCGTCTGAAATCATAATTTATTTTGCGCAATATAAACTACACATGAAAATAAAAAATATCGCATAATAAAGTTTAATATCTTGGCTTTTATAGAAAAAAATATGAGGGCCAAATTATTTGATATAATATCCAAAATATGTTTTTGAAACCATAGCAAAAATCGATATAAACAGCGAATAAATAGCCAGCCATTTGAACAGTCAAGTCACACCGCGCTGAGCGGTCTCGGAGTGAGGACATATCTATATCTATACTTGATATTAGACGATTTTTGTTTGTATTCATGTTTTGAGATTTTCTCTAACTACATTTTTATTTATTTATTTTTTTATCGAATTACGTAATTGGATTTTGTTCTGATTTAAATTATTCATCTCATGATTATGATTGATTGTAATGAATTAAGCGATAGCAACTGAATAGAATTTAGAATGTGATATCTTTCTTTCTGCCTGTCCTTATCTCACGGCAGCGACCACGTGGGCTCAACATAACACACTTTTTCAAGCATGTTGCAGAAAGGATTTGGCTTTGTTTTTACGACAAATTGCTTGACATTAACCCCCCTCTGGAGTATAAAATGTAACAGTATATGGGTACTCTTTTTAGGTAATATAATATTCCCAACTGTTCCAACTAGGGGTCTTAAAATGAACATGCATAAGACGATGATCATGTCGGATTTTCATGTTGTGCACACTCCAAAATTAGTATAGGAAACTCTGGATATAGAAAAATGTCTATTACATGGGGTATCTACCTAAACAGGTTCAATTTTGAAAGAGGTCAATCATCAAATTCAGTTCGACTGGATAGCATTCGGCAAATTATGTTGTTGAGGTCTTCCCGTGAAAAATACCTCAGTACCTGAATACAAAAGTCTTTGATCATTGTGTGTTACCGTTACTAGTGACAACTTACGGCCACTGAAACGAGTTCTTTGACTATGAGGAGGCCATTTTTGTATCATGTGTGCGATTGTTGGGAGTTCTATAAAGCCTGAAAGTGATTTTTAAGTTTATCAATAGATGGCGTTACCATATTTTCTGAGTCATATTGAATATTTTACGAATTTTGAACCATTTTAAAGTCGTTAAGTGATCCGCGGTAAAAATCTAAAAAGTGACCGCCATTTTGTTTTTCTTTGTTTTTGGGCAAATTGACTTCAAAATCGATATCTGGGCCACCCCGTGGTCCCAAACGACGCCACCAATGTCAAAACTGACCGCCATGTTGTTTTTCTTTGTTTCTGGGCTGATTGACTTCAAAATCGATATCTGGGTCACTCCGTGGTTCGAAACGACGCAACCAATGTCAAAACTGTCAAAAGTGACCGCCATTTTGTTTTTCTTTGTTTTTAGGCCGATTGCTTTCAAAATCGATATCTGGGTCACCCCGTGGTTCTAAAGGACGGAACAGATGTCAAAACTGTCAAAATTGGTCGCCATTTTGTTTTTCTTTGTTTTTGGGCCGATTGACTTTAAAATCGATATCTGGGTCACCCCGTGGTTCCAAACGACGGAACCGATGTAAAAACTGTCAAAATTGGCCGCCATTTTGTTTTTTTTTGTTTTGGGCCGATTAATTTCGAAATCGATATCTGAGGCGCCCCGTAGTTCCAAACATCGGAACCGGTGTCAGAATTGTCAGAAGTGACCGCCATTTTGTTTTTCTTTTGTTTCTGGGCCGATTGACTTCAAAATTGATATCTGAGTCGCCCCGTGGTTCCAAACGATGGAACCGATGTTAAAACTGTCAAAATGGGCCGTCATTAGTTTTTTTGTGTTTGGGCCGATAGACTTCAAAATCGATATCTGGTCGCCACATAGTTCCTAACGACGGAACAGGTGTCAAAACTTACAAAAAAGACCGTCATTTTGTTTTTCTTTGTTTTTGGGCCAATTGACTTCAAAATCGATATCTGGGTCGCCCCGTTGTAGAATATTTAGACTAAAACGACATGGCTGATCGATAAATCAAAACCTTTACCGTTGGCCCAACAAAATACGCGTGCGAAGCCGCGGGCAAAAGCTAGTAATAAAATATAACACAAAACAATTATATAAATCAACCTTATATATATTTTTAGGTTAATATAAAAATAGTCAATACTTTAGTAACAGCAATTTTTTTAAAATATATTTTGGAACTTGTGGAACACTGAGCCTGTTGTCCTCTGTGCCCAGACGAAAAATGAAAAACGATTACACGAAAAGAAACATAGGTTCGTTGCTAAGCTAAAAGGAGGGGAATAGGGATTGGGAAAGGGACGAGGGAATTGCGCTACCAGAGATCTCACTCAACGAACTAAACGCAATAGCAAACTGCTACTTTACGTCGGTTTTCTGTGAGTCAGGTATCAAATTTAACAAAAACAACAACTCCTACATTACTAAACGACGCTTGTGTAGAATTCAATATTGATTACCCGGTGTGAGTCTTAATTTAATTAAAACTTGACCCAACAAGAAGTTCGAACCAATTGTTTCCATACCGAATATTAAAGAACGCGGCCACGTTCAACAAGGAGCAAATAGAACATTTGGGAGGTTGAAATTTTCGTAAGAAACATAAGCGTTCGTTGGCTCCGGCAATACCAACTACAAGATATTCCATTGTCTCTGAGGAGCCCGGCCCGTACCTTGCGAATTTTTCGTGTGGGGATACCTGAAAAGTTGTGTATATCTAAGAAACCGACGACAATATCCCGATTAAAATAAAAATTCCACGAAAAAATCACCGGCAGCATGTGTCAGAGAGTTTTCAAAGACTTGCATAGATGTTTGCTAGATTCCCGACGACGAGACATCATTAAAAAAACATAGATGTTTGTTACGTCGAAGGAATCATTTGTATCATTTCTAGTTTTAATTATATTCATGTTTCAAATTTGCAAACGATTTTGGTCCACCGTTTAGTTTGTCTGGCTCGGAAAAAACATTCTTATCTCTGTTGCGGATCTAATTCCCGGTAAATCTTGCTAGAACAATACACGTCTGACTTGAAAATCTATACCAGGACCTCCTGGTTCACAGCCTATTTACGCTATTACTAGATCAAAGAGGTTACAGACGTTTTATTATTATTTCCGAAGGGCAAGGCAAATAAATTATGCAATTTATTTATTTATTGTGCCTATAGGCATCGCTAACATACACATTTAAACGTGCATGACTACCCAGACTGAGTACAACAATCAGTTAGAAAGCACCTTTCAGCAACATTCTTGAAATAAAGCGTGTATAAATATGATGCGTCGATCCGACATTGAAGTTTATTTTTCTAACTACTAACTACTAAGGATCAAGATTTTTCAATCCAAGTATACATTGAGTTTACGTGCCGGATTGCAACTCGGGCATGTGTGCGACGCACACAGGTGCAGCGCTGTCATAAAATACCTAAACTTGAGCGGAAAGATTTTGCTAAAGCGCTCTTAAGCTAAGACGGCGAATTGAGTTCGGTTTATCTTCTAGCTCTGAATTATAAATAGTTTTCATTCCAACAGAAAAATCATCAGCTTTTGTGAAAAACAAACTGAACAGTGAATAGCCAACAAGATAAAACAACTAAAGATCTAAAAGATATAATTACCCATAACAAGTACTCTCTCGACAACCCCTGGCGCGCAGTTAGCGAGCTGTTCCATGGTGTTGCAGCACAGGTTCAGCTTCAACTTCTTCAGCACCTTCCTGTTGAGCGTCATCCAATTATTCAACTTTAACGCGTGGCTGTTCCGCGGCGGGTAGTTGTGCATCTCCACTAACTTCGGGTAATGCACGCTCAGGATCTCTGCTAGCAGGACTGGGGGAAATAGGAAAATAATAGTCTAAATACACGCCGCGGGTGTGTCTAGTTAATACATCAAGTGCGTATTAATGAAGCGCTACTCCTAATATCACTGAAGTTACGCACATAGCAATGACCATAATTTAGGATATAAGTATATCATGAAGATAAGGAACTACGAGGATTTTCAGTTATACGACAATTCTTCTTATAACGTACGTACTACCTACCTAGGTAAAGTTTTCCCAAATGGAGATTGATAATCAAGCCATCTTTAAGTAGTTCGCACTTGTAACTTAAATTTTTATAAGGCAAGTAGTAGCTATATAGTAAGTCGTCAGTCTCCACGATATTGAGTATTATCATCAACACGAAAGGATTAAATGCATTTTACACATACCAGCATCAGAAAAATCCCTGTTGATCTTCTTCGTTGGTCTGGATAGTTTGAAAGTGTCCACCCAAGCCAGGACGGACTCGAGGTCCGCCAGCGGTATAGGCAGTTCCATGGTCGACATATTTTTATATTTTTACCAAATAAACTCAAGTTCTGATTGTTTGACGGTTTGATTTTCGCAACATTGTGAGCTGTCATTGTTTGTTAATAAGCTAGTTCTGGCCAGTCGTGGTTTGCAGCAAAAAGTTTGTTGCTAATAAGGTTTTCTATATTAAGGGCGCCGCTCTACGCAAGTAGAGCACCTTGAGGTCAAGTTTACGGGTTATTCCATTTATCGCCAATCGAAACAAATATTTGTTGAATCCATAAAATGACACACATTCTCTATATCCGTCAAAATTTTACTCTACCAGTTCGGATTGTAGTATATTTACTTACGTTAACTATATGATAGCTAAAATGACACGGATTTTAGGAATACCTATGTGAATTTAAATGTAAATACATTGGCAGTCGGCGCGATGTCCGGCGTCAAAGTGTAGTGCAATTTTAGCATTCGCATCGTAAATTCAAGATTCATAACAGCGTGATTTAAGTTTTTTTTTCATATAAATCTTTAATTAGTAATAAGGCTATTATGGTTAGAAGCAATTTTACATCACGATTCTATCATAGCTCGGTTTATTTCTAAATTTGTGCTTAACAGTACAAAGTACCTACTTTCTAGAAAGCGCCATCACATTTTGCACCGACATCATAGGCCACGCACCGCAGCCATTTTAACAAGACCTCTCTCATGCCGTTAACTCTTTGAAACATTAACAGCGCGACGCGAATCGTGGGCCTTCTTGCACTGGTCATTAGAATCGAATGTGTCAGATCGTATTACGTAGAAAACCGCACTTTCCACATCCATTGAGGTAATGCCATTATAATAAATAATAATAAATACCAATGTGTCAGCACAGCGGCCCATGGTTTAATACCACTGAGCCTCGACCAACACCTCAAGAGGCTCTCGGTTGGTGTTTGGGTCAAAAGCCAAATGCAGAAGGCAGTATTACTGGATACGGCACGAATTGTGAGGAGGTTCCTCACTTTGGGGTCCTAACCGCCGGTGGCTTGGGTCCCGAGCCTCGCCATCGGAGGGGAATATTTTTAAATGTATTTTTTTATAGCATATATTTAAAAATATAAAAAAAATCTTTAAAAATAAAGAGTACTGAACATAATAAATACACCCAACAGTCACACACCTAATCCTGACCCCACACTAGGTATACCTAGTATGGGCGTTAGAGACCCTGAGAGACTTTCGGTCTCATAACACCAAGACTTGAAACAAATACCTGCGGGACACAAACATTTGCCTCAATGCGGCAATCGAACCCGCGGCCTGTCGCTTCACAGCCGGCTACTCGCCCGCTGCGCCACGGAGGCTGTAAAAAAATTTAGGTACCTACTGTCATTATTACCCGATTAGAAAAAGGAAGGATAACGTTTCAGCTAGAGTCGCCTTCTTGGTGGCAGCATATATGGACCGACCGGGAGGTCCTGAGTCCGAGTCCCAGGTCGGGCAACCGGCAAAGCAAATTTTCTAATTTCATTTGCCCGGGACTGGATCCCGCAGAGCGAGTTGACGACAGGCAGGTAGCCGGTCGTAGAAACGTAGCTAAATCTTTTCTGCAACATGCTTGATAAATTGGGTTGCGCCGACCCCACATTAAGGTGGTAACTTTCTACCTTTTGTCCCGTTTGATTTTCCACTCTACGCCATCGCTGAGATGTGAATACTCGGTACACTCGTGAAGATAATAGTTAACTACATACATACGTACACTCACGCATGTACTCCCGAAGGAGTAGGCAGACAAGAACTAGAGAACTAAAACACCCACATTTCGCTCATTTTCGACCTAGATGTGATAGGGGCGACTATCTCTCTACGCTGATATTCAATACAAAAACCCAATATCACTTAGCCTGACCCGGGGATCGAACCTGAGACCTCAGGACGGTATTCGTACAGCGCACGCAATACCATTACGCTACCGAGGTTTAAAATTAGGTATCTACTATTAAATATTAATTTATGTAGGTACATCCGTTTTGACAGTATTAACAAATCTTACGAAAGGAAAAATCTTTCGGCCGACTTCCCAAAAAGGAGGAGGTCCTCAATTCGTCGTTTTTTTATGTATGTTACTCGATATTTCCGCCAAATATGGACCGATTTTCAAAATTATTTATGTGTTCGATAGAGCTTATTTCAAAGGTGGTCCCATATAAATTTAATCACGACCAGATTTGAAGTCGGCCCGTTAAGTTTTTAAAATTCTTGAAGTTCGAATATATTCAGTAGATGTTCTGTGGCTGACGCTGACGATGATTACGATGATGATGTTCGAATATAAATCGAGATAAAATAATTTGACATTATTGTATCGGACTGTACATTTGATTGGATTACATAAGAGTTGAGACAAATGGTATTGTTAACTTTATGATAAACGTTTGTGACTTACCATTCATATTTTATTGTTATTATCTAAGCTGTATGTGGACATAATGTGGAATTCGGGGATTTTGGACCCTAGCAGTTGCACGCGGGTCTGCGTCTCTGATAAAAATTTGTCCTGGGAAGCCTAATTTGCATAATTAAATAAAATAAAAATAATATTAGCCCTGTAATATTACTGTCCCACTGCTGGGCACGGGCCTCCTCTACTAATGAGAGGGGTTAGGCCTTAGTCTACCACGCTGGCCTAATGCGGGTTGGTAGACTTCACATACCTTCGAAATTCATGTGAAGAAATTCTCAGGTATGCAGGTTTCCTCACGATGTTTTCCTTCACCGTTATAGCAAGCGATATTTCACAATGAAAATACACTTAACATAGAAAAGTCAGAGGTGTATGCTCCATTTTGGGGTTGGTCTCGAACCTCCGACACTTGTCTCGGCAGTCTGTACGATTCCCAACAGAGCTATCGCTGCGGCATAATTAAATACTATACCCTAATACTAATTTAGCTTTCTGTGCACACGCATGTATCCCCGAACGGGTAGGCGCATTAGCGAACTAGAACACCCACATTTCGCCGAGCTTAGTTCCGTCCCAGATGTGATAGGGGGCGAGCCTATCGCCATATCGGGCACAATTCCAGACTCCGGGCTGATATGGAAAAATCCAATATCACTTTGCCCGACTCGGGGATCGAACCCGAGACCTCAGGACGGTAGTCGTACCGAAATACAACCACGCCACCGAGGCACAAACTCACTTCTTTAAAATATAAATGGTGACAATTGATGATGAAAAAAATAAGCCAGGAGTTTCTTTCTGCCTTTCTTCTTCGGGTCGTCATCCGTAGGTAGCTAGAGAAAGGCTGGTAGGTTAGCTAGGATAGGGCCTCACGCACCAATCCCAACTGCTTCCAGTATTTCCAGTCAATCCCCTGCCACCATTCCTGCCATATGCCATTCCCATACAATCCATTCCCTTACACTCTATTCCTATCTCCCCTTATCACCCTATCTTAGCCATCCCATCGTTATTATGTCCATACTTGCCTGCCTGTTGTCAAATTCAAATATATAATGTAAATTATATTAATCCTAATTTAAAAATTTACTTGTGTTGACATAAGTGCTTTTTTACATGCCTACGTGATCAATAAAGATTTTTATTTTTTTTATTTTATTAGTATAGATAAATTACAACCCCGATCTGGGATTCGAACTCAGAACCTCAAGCGCCTACGCTAGATCATGCTAACATGTCTAAACATTTCTATGATTACGTAGTTTATGATGCGAAAGTGTGTGACGGACTGACGGCAAAATGCTTGCGAAAGTCAAAAATATTGGATGGAATTCTTTGGAGTCACTCCTCTGCCGACAGTCGAACGTGACCCACGTCCAGTGAAGTGTATACCTAGTGCTTGATATATTTATTAGGTAAGTATTTTAATGTCTCTTGTCCGTCTCTTTTTAATTAAAAATTCTTGCCCGTTCTCTGGCGGAACGGTCTTTTGAACCGGTGGTATTTAAAATTTAATAGAATCTTAATTATGTAAAAACGTTTTATGAATTCAATAAATATTTTGATTTGATTTGTCTTCTTGGAATAGTGGCAGCGATACGAGCTGTGGACGGGCAGTTCTAGATTCGAATTCTAGGTCGGGCACATGATATTTCTAAATTTGGCCGGGATCCTCCAGAGAACATTGTTGTCAATAGATAGCCAGTCATAAGACTAAGTCATTTATCCTGAATGCTGAACACCTCAAGATCGAGGAACTGACGACTGCGTTTCGAATCGAATTCAATAGTCGAAAATTATTCGTGCTTGGTGTCTCAATATTTTGGGTATCACTTTACTCTGGTAGTTAGATTTTTGTGGGTAGGGTAGGGTACTTTACATTTTTGCTTTTAAATCCGTGTTTAAAAGAAAGAAAAAAGGCAAAGTTTTATCACTATTTATTATGTAGGTAGTCTGGACTATACAGTCCATACCTACATAATAAATAGTGATAATATATATATAGTCATAATAAATAGTCTGGACTATACAGTCCAGACTACCTACATTATAAATAGTGATAAAACTTTGCCTTTTTTCTTTCTTTTAAACACGGATTTAAAAGCAAAAATGTTAAGTACCCTACCCTACCCACAAAAATCTAACTACCAGAGTAAAGTGATACCCAAAATATTGAGACACCAAGCACGAATAATTTTCGACTATTGAATTCGATTCGAAACGCAGTCGTCAGTTCCTCGGTCTTGAGCTATCAACCTAACGACAATGTTCTCTTGACGTTCCCGGCCAAATTTAGAAAAATCATGTGCCCGACCTAGAATTCGAATCCAGAACTGCCCGTCCACAGCTCGTATTATCCAATCGATGTCTAGTTTCTAGAGAGCATTCACAACTAATGCAGTTTTCAATGTGATCAGAATCGAATCGAATCGGAATTTATTTATTTACACACATAGTCCTGACCCCACACTAGGTGTAACCTGTATCGTGGGTATCAGAAACTACGAGAGACTTTCGGTCTCACAACACTCAGACCTGAAACAAATACATATATGTGGGTCACACAGACATTTGTCTCGGTGCGGGAATCGAACCCGCGACCTCACGTTTCACAGACGGCTACTCGCCCGCTGCGCCAAGGAGGCTGTCTGATATAAAGATGCAGGGGAAAACTTATGAGACAATCTGAACCGCCATCTACAGCGTCTTAGCATGAATGGGACTCTAATTTACTGCCTCTACTGGACACAGCACGTGCATAAGCAATATCTTTAAAAACAATCTCCACTTTCTCTGTAATTATAATATCATGGTGGATGGTTACAATTATATTTTAACACACAATCTTTACACTAATGAATGTAGCATTTTGTTCGCTAATTATAATTAGAAACTTTGAATAGCTGAAGATGGTAAGTTGCCGGCCGTCGCGTCGTCAACGTTAGATGAAGTGGTAGATACACGCTATGGACAACTTTGTCTACAATTTGGAATATGCCGGCTAGACTGGGATAGTACCAATGACACAAAAGCAGGATAAGCCTCCGTGGCGCAGCGGGCGAGTAGCCGGCTCACGGCTGTGAAGAGAGAGGCCGCGGGTTCGATTCCCGCATTGAGACAAAGGTTTGCGTAGCCCATTAATATTTGTTTCAAGTTTGGGTGTTGTGAGACCGTGCGTCTCTCATAGTCTCTGACACCCACGATACAGATTATAGCTAGTGTGAGGTCAGGACTAGGTGTGTGACTGTTGGGTGTATTTATTTATTATTATTATTATAAATTCGTAGTTTGCTTATGTCGCGAGTGATTTCGGAAGCCCAAAATACTTGAAAAATGGGCCCTATAACTAATCTCGACGAAACGTATATGCATCAGTTGCGCCTCTGTCCTACCCCTTTGGGGAACAAGGCTTGAGCTTGTGTCTAAAACTTATTGCTGAATTAGTAAAACTACTAATTATGAGGCAACCGCTAATAGCTCGGCAAATGCTGACTGTCGCAATAAGGGTGCCTTCAAATCTGTGGCGACTTTATCTAAGGAACTAGGGCCTTAGAGTTCACGGCGTGATCTAAGCCCCATCCTTGTAATTGTGTCCAATTCCATACCTGCCTGCATGTTTTTTAAATTTATAGTGTTGTAACATGATTATTATATAAATGCATCTAGCCCTTGTTGTGACCTGTCATAAATGCATTTGATATGCCTACGTGACCAAAAACAGTTTTTTTAAATATGTATATGTACATTATTTAGAACTATGTATTGAGCAGTGAGTTCTGAGTAAGTGCGTAGGGGAGAGCAGGTAGGATTCGTACAGTTTTTACTTCAAGTCCCATAAAATAAAAACTTATTGGTATTTCAAGATACTTTCAATGCTAACATAATACCTGTACATTTCGCTTAAATCATGCTATAGTTCAGGATTAACACAAATCAATTTGGCCTTGATATGCAAGCTTTTCCAAAAAATGGAAAATGTACGAAAGCACCCCGCACGCGTGGTAGCTTCGTACACCGCGTGGGGCACATTCGTACATAGTGGGGAGCCTACGTACACAATGATTATAAATACATTTTTTGCAAAAAATATATGTTTAATGAGATCAAAAGAGCATCAGTCTCAAGTAAACAGTAACAATACTGTTATTTAGCAATTTATTCATTGTAAAAGTTGTAACATTTTTCATAAAATCTCCTTATGTTTCTAATGAAACCAATCAACACTATACATCTAAAAAGAACCTTAACGCTAACAAATCGATATCTATACGAGGTCTATCTACTACTGTATATTCAACAAAGACAGATCTTTGTCTGTTTGTTTGAGCTATAGATATTAGCTGTTCTTGTTGTTAACGCAGTTTACAGTAAGCTATCTAATATTAAGTGTTGTAACAGCCTGTACCTATATTATGTTAGGGTATAACAAATTGATAATAAGCTTTGTATATAGTCTAGCGGCGATAGCTTAGGGAACGTACCCATTTTCGTTACCCATTTTTTACCATATTTATACCCCTCCGCCCCTCGGTAACCATACATAGTATATGCCAATGTAATTTATAAATGTGGTTTAAATCTTTTTTTATCGAAGAAAAGTTATAAAACAAAATATTATGATAATATGTTACCACATGTGACTTTAAAAAGTGCTAAACATAGTGCATAGTTGAATATAGCTCGAAAAAGCACGCGATTTCCCTAGAGGATTTTGAGTACGTGACGAAAACCTAAGACCACATGTGACCAAGCTTGGTATTTTGAAGCCCTCCCCCTGAAAGGGTCACGTTCCCTTAGTTGGAAATGGAACGGACTGCCGAGACGATGTCCGCAGGTTCGAATCCCAAGGGTACCTCTGACTTTTCCAAAATGATGTGTATATTTTCGTTGGCTTTAAACCCGCACTAGGCCAGCGTAGTGGACTAAGACCTAACCCCTCTTATTAGTAGAGGAGGCCCGTGCCCAGCAGTGAGACAGTATATAAAACAGGGCTGATGATGATTTATATAGTCTACATAAACACACGCGGGGTACATTCGTACAGTACGAATGTACCCCACTTATAACTGTACGAATGTACCCCAACACATAAAATCAACAAATTAATTTAAAACAAAAATACCCATTATAAGTAACACAAATTTGATGTTTATATTGTAAAATAAGACATTGTGCACATACAATAATAAAATATATTAAAAGTTCGGGGCAAAGTTTGCACTTACAACGACATTTAAATGTAAATCCAAAAATTAGTTACACCGAGCGCAAACACTTAAGGGCTCGTTCTGACGAAGGCAGCAGCCGCATTGCCCTGCCTCCCCACGGTAAGACTATGCGTATGAGCAGGACTTATGCACCCAAATACAAACGCTTCGACGAGTTTAGTTTAACAGATATGACTATTGTACGAATGCTCCCGCTGTACGAATGCTACCTGCTTTCCCCTATTCACCATTTTGCTGTGGTTGTATTAAAGGTCGTTAACCTTTACACAAAAGACAACATTCAATGAATATTTCCCATAATAATTATGTTTGATGATTTATCGTTTCACAATGATAGTTTTTGCGACAGACATAAACTATGTAAATACCCGAGAATTTAATAGATAAAATCCCGCCGAATGAAAAAAATTTAATTGCAATTTTAAAAATTAGTAATGTACGTACGGTACCTACCTGCCTAATGGTAACAAAGATTTTTAGATTACCTACGCACATCCTAAATCTATAATTAAAACTCTTCGAACTAAAACTCGGGTAGAACGGACCGCCTTTAATAGGAACTACCTACGCCTTAATAGCTTTTCCTGTTTTTTAACCATAAACGCAAACATTTTCAATCTAGGAAAGATTATTGCTTCTGCTGCCAGCTGCAATGTTAATAATTATCATTTGACGTAATTGTTATAGGTAATTACCTGTAGTAATTAATTAGTGCGTCGGTATTCGTAAAAATGGCATCTAAATAAATTCTAATTAATGAATCGTAAAATTACAATACATTGTACTCTCCAGTTACGAAAGTAGGACAATGACTTCTTACAGTTAAAACCGCGCAAAAGTACCTAATGACTAGTTTATGATTTTACTAACGAGGTAAATTTTGGAAACGAATTTTTGTAATCGAAAAGTATCCCTGCCTGTATCTCCGAAGGGGTAGGGAGAGACGTACTAGCGAATTAGAACACCCACATTTCGCCGAGCTTAGTTGCGTCCCAGATGTGATAGGGAGCCAGCCTATCGCCACGTCGGGCACAAATTCCAGATTCCGTGCTGATATGGAAAAATCCAATATCACTTTGCCCGACCCGGGGATCGAATCCGAGACCTCAGGACGGTAGTCGTACCGAAATACAACCACGCCACCGAGGCAGTCAGTCAATCGATGACATTAGACTCTATTATATGGACTAGGCATAAATTTCGTTTCCTCGGCACAGCTGTGTGGTAATTTTAGACTATAGTCATCTGCCATAGGACGTCCACTGCTAAACTTAGGCCTCCCCCAAAGATTTTCAGATCGACCTGTTGGATGCAGCGTGCATCCAGCAGTAAATAAGCAGGATAGTAAATTATTGCCGATAATGATTGTCCTTTGGGTGATTAAGGCCTCACATTATGCAGACTTAACGAATATTATGAGAGAAACAAATCAATAAATTAGTATAGCCACCGTGGCGCAGCGGGCGAGTAGCCGGCTGTGAAGCGAGAGTCCGCGGGTTCGATTCCCGCATTGAGACAAATGTTTGTGTGGCCCACAGATATTTCAAGTCTTCACATTTCATGTTTTAAGTCTGGGTGTTGTGAGACCGAAAGTCTCTGATACCCACGATACAGGTTATACCTAGTGTGGGGTCAGGACTAGGTGTGTGACTGTATGGGTGTATTTATTTATTTATAGACTATAATTCAAAAGTTGGGCGCGACTATCTCGACCTGTGCTTTCGACCCTTCATTGTTGGTCGTTAGGTCTATTGTTTTTTGTACATACCTATAGTAATTTAATCAGTAATCAATTTTAATTGTACCTACTACCTACCTATTCGTGCTGCACGAATGCACAAAATATGATTTTAATCATGTATTGCACGGCATTAGAGAACTATGTACAGTAGCCCGAGCACGAAAAACTAATGTAAATGTAAATGTATTCGAGTTCGCTGCGCACTGATGACGTTTGGTTAATATTTCATACAAATTTCATAGACGCGCATCGAGTTCGAATACATTTACGGTTGTCATAAATTCTCCTGCTCAGGCCGCTGGTAATCATTGTAGCTGTATTGTTTATTACACAAGTAAAAAAATATTTATTGTGAAGAACTTAGGCTGAGATCTATAGAACGAACTTCGACTAAGTCTGAGTCAAAAAAACGAAGTTACTGAGGATTTGGAATTTTTAAATCGAATTAATTTAATTTTTTTAAATTAAATTTTAATTGTCTTCCTAAGAAATTATTAACGATTGTGAACTGAAAACTGTAAGTAAACGTAAATTAAATAGTATTTATTCATATAGGGCCTTACTCATAAAACCAGTTTAACGGAGCAAATGGTAGAGAATAGTTTGACCAGAGTTTGTCCCTTTTATTTTCAAACAATGTAACACAAGGAAAAAGTGACAGACGAGAAAGAAAGAAGAAAAAATAAAGAAATAAACTTTATTCAGCCAATGTTTCAGGCAACAATAAGTAGGCTAACGCCCGAATGGTCAAACGCTGCTCAACTTTAACGGCTTCTTATATTGATTTTCGCCATACAATTTTGACAGATAAGGCGGCCTTAAAAGACATAAGGCCACCTTTAGTGTATGAACATTCGGCGGTAAGTGACTATTCTTAGCCATTTGCTCAGCTAAACTGTTTTTATAAGTAAGCCCCATAAACTCCACTAATTACAAAAGTTTTATTATAGAAGTTAATAATTAATGGATTTATGTTGCGTAGTAAGTAGGTAAGTACCTACCTAATAAATAATAATTGAAATGCTAACGACCTTAATCTAATACATTGTTTGAATACAAAACGTGGCAAGGTCAACATTGTAATAGTTTAGAATTTAGATGGGTCGAGAGTCGAGACCCCAATCCAAAGAGTAGTGAAACTCGATGTCGTAACCTCATTGTATGGACATGTGACGTAGGTAGCCACGTGCTAATTAATACACTCAAGACTTCTACGTATATTACTATACCGGCTGATCGGTACATAGATTGACCACAACTCACTATAGAAAAACTTCAAACACTCGCAGTCATGTGCCACAATTACTTCGAAACAGCTAGACAAGGCAATTGGTCTTTGAACATTACAAAGCCTGGCTGAGTCTAGGTCATATAGCTAACTACATACTCATACCTATCCCAGGTGTAGGCAGAGACCAAAGACATTAAAGAGTAGCTTATTCCTTCTAAGTATGTGATGGGATAGGGAGCGAACCGATCGTCATATCGGGTACAAATTCCAGACTCCGGACTGATACTTAAAATATACAAACCGTTTTTGGCCGACCCGCAGTTCGAACTAGAGACCTCAAGGTAGTCGTACAGCAATAAAACTACGCCACCGAGGCTCGCATTCAAATTATTAAATTAATGCAAATTTTAAACATAGTGAATTATTCAATTCCGGTACATATAACAAATTATATAATAAAGTAAAACATGTTAAGAAAGTAATTTGAAAGCAGATTTAAAGATTTTTATTTATTAAATAACAATAATCTGTGGCTCCCAAGACTAACCTAGACATAGTACTTTCAATATTATAGTCCTGTATATTTTGTAGAAAAATAAGAAACAGGCGTACCTCATCAATCACATGATATATAGTCTTGACCCCACAGTGCATAGTAAGTGTACCTAATTTGTATCCTAGGCACATAAGGTACTTACGGTACAACACCCAAACCGAAACACATATCTGTGGAACAGATAACCATTTGTCTTGGTGCGAGAATCTAACCAAGTTTCTCATTTCACAGGCGAGTATATGAGTAAACAAAATTTAATAGATATGCAGCCGAGGTCTCAATGTAGGCTACATTGCTGTTACTTCTATCAGATACTTCTATTGAACCTTGAGTCTTTTTTTTATAGCTGAGACTGGCAAACGAGCATATGTGGCAGCTGATGATAAGTGATCTTCAACGCCCATAGACACCAAAAGAATCATGGGTGCGTTGCCAACCTAAAAGGAGGAGGAAATAAGGATTAGGAAAAGAGGGGGGTAATTGGGCCAAAGGAAATTTCAAAAGTCTGTATTGTATCGGCGAAACTTTATAAATGCATCCATGAATGATTCAAAACTTAGTCTGCGTCCCTGTTTCTGGGCACCGTTGGCACTGTCAAAGTTGACCTTGACTAAATGTGGTTCATTATAAGTAATAACCTGTCATTTTTCCAGTCATGATCGTCGCTGAAGCCTGGAAAGCAAACTATCTGTACTGGCTGTTCCCTGCTCTCATCATCACGGGATCGCTGGCCATCCTCGGCGTCTTAGGAATCTTAGTCGCTCTCAGACTCTACGTAAAACTAACTTGCGGCAGATACTACGGCACCAAGAGAATGGAAGGGAAGACTGTCATAGTTACTGGATGTACCAGTGGCATTGGGAAGGAGACAGCTAAAGAGCTAGCCGATCGTGGAGCGAAGGTCATTATGGCATGTAGGAACACAGCAGCCGCAGATAAAATTAGAGGTATGAGTTCGCTTTCTAAATTAATTTGTTCTCTAATGAATCCATTAATATTGAGATGTCTATCAATAACTTACCTACCTAATTAAATTCATAACGTCTATGCATTATTATGTTCGTAAGATATTATTGCCTAAGTAATAAGTATTATCATTAGATATTCTAAATTGTATGTAGCTATGGGTATTTAAACATTGAAAGACCTTTTAAAAATAAGATGACTAGGTACTATTGTTCTTGTTTATAACAATTTGTAACTTTACGTTGCAGATGAAATCATCGACCTAACGAAGAATCCGAAAGTATTCGTTAAGAAACTAGATTTGAGCAACTTCTCATCCATCCGAGAATTTGCCGAAGATATTAACATAACAGAGGACAAACTAGACGTTCTGATCCACAACGCAGGCTACGCTGAAACCTTCAAAAAGAATACCACAGTCGACAACTTGGAAATGACCATGGAGACAAACCACTACGGACCGTTCTTGCTCACTCATCTTCTAATCGACTTACTCAAGAAAAGTGCTCCATCTAGAATAGTCATTGTTGCATCTTCTTTATATCGCATTGCTTCTTTCGACCTTGATAATCCAAATCCAGTAAACTCATTGCCTGGTCTCTTATACTATGCGTCAAAAGAAGCAAACATCTTATTCACAAGGGAACTCGCGCGAAGGTTGGAAGGCACAGGCGTAACAGCTAACTGCCTGCACCCAGGATTGATCGATACTGGAATTTGGAGGTCAGTTCCCGCGCCTCTTAGCTGGGGTCTAGCTGTGATAATTAAGTGCTTCTTCAAGACGCCGAAACAGGGTTGTCAGACAACATTGATGTTGGCTATAGACGATAAGTTAGAGAAAGTGAGTGGAAAGTACTTTTCAGATTGTCACGAAAGCTCCATCTCGAGGTCTGCGAGTGACATGAGCAGGGCGCGGAAGTTGTGGGAGATATCTGAGAAGATTGTCCATTTGGAGGAGACTGATCCTAAGATTTTATAGACATTTAGGTTTCGAAAGTGTGTATTCCAGAAAACCTAGAATTATATTAGTATGGTATTCTATATTATTAAGTAGTGTTTGATCCTTGAAATAATAGGATTTAAATTAAATTTTAATTTTGTTTACAATTTCTTACTGCAAAATCCGGAGCTTGTTTCGATGGAAGCTTCATGTTTTCACAGACCACAACGGATCATTTCATTATAATTTATAGCCTTATCAGGCAGTAAACATAGATATTGCAAAAAATATGTTGGTTATTTTATCTGCTTTAATTTTGTAAAATGAATCTATAGCTTTAAAGTTGTGTAAGATCCAAGCGGCATTACTGAATTTTGTATCAAATGTTAAGATATACTATAGATTGTTAATTTCCGTGGTTTAAAAAAATAAATAATTATTATTTTTACAATTATTTGATTCCTTCCCTGTGTTGCATTTTGAGTATGAGAAACAAACACAATTCAGATTATTAGTTTATTACAATTTTACAAGTGAACATGTTAAATATTTCGTACATAAATATAATCTGTTTAATAAGGCAGTGCTTAATTGAAAACATAAATACAGTGTTAATCTATTAAATCGAACTGATCAAGAAAGGTCTGGTCGACGCCGAGCGCGGTGCCGAGGCTCTCCCGCGGCTTCTTCTTCGCTTTCTCATCAATATCGTAACAAATGTGGTCTAAATAATCCATAGACCTAACTGAATGCGCACTGCAACTAGGACTCAACAAATCCGGCAACAGGATCCTGTGAGCTGTAAACACATCAACATTAACAACATTCAGATTCTCCTTCTCTTCCACAATTGTTTTAAAATCACCTGGATCATCATTTTTCTCTAATGGCAACACACTGGCTCTCACTTTCTTAAATCTATTAATAATCTTCTCTAATGAACTAGTTTTTCTGATTAGTTGTGTATTATTCTTAGGTGTTTCAGTCTTTATTTCTTTATCATTTGATTCGTTTTTCATTGCATATTTCATAAAATCTATATCAACATCTTTAACCATTTCATTGAATGCTTGTTCTGGGTCTGGAGTTATTGCTATTTTAGGCACATTATCTGTGTTAAGTTTTCTGGGGCTATCACTGGGTTGTGGTGTGCTTTGGTTGCTGTCTTTATCCAAAGCTACTATACCAGAAACTTCTAAAAGAGATGGGCTATCTTCTTGCATAATAGAGAGCTTTCTTCTCCTACAAGCTCCAAATGACCTCTTCTCCCTATTTTCAAATAGATTTGGAGATGAATAACTTCTAAACAGGCCATTACTCTCATTAGATGTGTTAGACTCATTAAAAAGACCACCTTTCTTGATCTTAATATCTGGTCTTTCAGTACTGTGTTTGAATTTCTTAGAGCTACTGCTCTTTTTAGTTGACAATAGTCTTAAAATCTGCTGTTTTGTGAACCCAGTACCACATTCAGCTATCGTTTCATTGGCTTTATCAGCATGAGACATCATTGTTGCGTTTAGGAAGGTATGGTTTACATTTGGACGGTCATAAGAACTTACTCTACAAGATATAATACTCTTAAGGAAGTCATCTCTAGGGCCATGGTGGAATGGAGTGGCGAGTAGAGACATTGGCTGAGGTTTTGTGAAAGAATGATTCTTTCTCCTCAGTAAATTGAACTGGTGTTTCGAAGTATTTAATGGTGTAAATGTGTCGAAAATAATTTGATTCTGAAGGCACTTGTTGCTACGGATGTCGGACAGATCTGGTATCGGTGGGATTTCCAAAATTTGTTTTGGAGTTGTTGTCCTCAATGATTCATTGAAAGATAGAGGTGATGGCTGAAATAAATAAATATTTTAAATTTTAAGAATAATCGAGATCAAGTCAGTGTTTAACAACTCACAGCTTTGGGGGTAAGGTATGACTGTTATCAATTATTTATAAACATTGAATACTTACAACTAGAAATTGTTGATGTTTGGAAAGTATAAAAAAATTTAACAAATTTGATTACTTATTTGAATTACTGGATTTCTGGTGGAATGGTATTTAAATATATATTAAACCATTAGTTTACTTTAAAAACTCTTTATAACATTTTGAACAAATTGTTTTGTGGAGTATGATGTATGGCTAATTTTATTTTTCATTTTGGACCTCATACCAATGTGGGGTCAGCTCAACACAGATTTTTTAGCAAGTTGCAGAAAAATTGCTTTAGTTTTTATGACTGGCCGCCTGCCTGATGTCACCTGCCTTTGGAAGATCCAATCCCAAGCAAATTGTATAAGAAAAATATTTTTTTCTGACCTGCAAGGCCCACCCAGGTCCTTTTGGTCAACATTACTCTCCTCCAATAAAGGAATTACTTATCTATAAAAAAAGGTACTATAAAAACTCTCACCTGCAACCTTTCTTCAGCAGTCATAATCCTCTCGAGAAGCATCTTCATCGCTGAAGCTATTTCATTGAAATTCCCCTTTCCATTGTCCAAATACTCATTGAATTTGTAAATATCATCGCTTATCTCAGCATTCTTTAATACAAAACATATCGCTACAAGAAAACCTCTCACAAGGTTCGGAAAATACAGTTTCTCATCCCTAACAATATTCTTTAAAATATATTTTTGCTCTGAATTGACGTGTTGCTGTAACTCTTTTGTACATATTTCATCTGTTTTAGGGTTGTATTCTATCATGTATGCATGTCTGTCTATTTCTCCCATATGTCTCGATATTAAAGCTTTTGTGTTACAATTTACAGTTTGACATGATTCTAAAAATGGATTGACTTTCTCGTCCCATTTCCTCTCTATGGCACTTATTTGTACATCCACATCTGCTAACCATTCATCAAATACCATTGATGGTGTACTGACACTCTTTATTTTTAATATTTCGCTTCTTGTGTTATCATCTAAAGTGTTCTTATTGACGAATTGATCAACAATATCATCAATAATTTTCTGTGCATTTGATGAAGATAATGCATGTTCCATTGTCTTGATCTTCTCACGGAATACAGCAGCAATCTTCTCCATAGCCTCTTTTTTACGTAAATAATTGGAGAATTTGCTCAACATTAACTCAGTTTCCTTTTCAATGTCTTCCAAGAAACCTTTCTTATTGGACTTGTATGTCTCGGTCATAGAGTCATAAAGTTTTTTTTGGCGGTCTTTACGCATTTTAGACACCAACAACCGCTGTACGGCAAGCTGTGATAGTTGAAACATTAACATAGTCACCTTATAGCATCCAGGATTCACCAAATAAGACGACATCACTGGCGACAGCAAACCTTTACTGCTATAATCACTGATAAAGTTGGATAGCTCGTTCCTATACGCCCTTTCTGTCTTGGTGTCGTATAAAGGCCATGGCAATGATGCACTAACATGGTGGTCCACTATGGACACAAGATAATATGAAAGGTGGTTGAAAAAGCTCTGCGTGGGTTTTTCCAATGCATTTTCATGGAACACTTGGTGCGTTAAATCGGCGGGTATTGGTTTCAGCTTGCTTAATATGCCAATATTCAAACATGTTTCTCTTTTGAGCACGAAAACAAGGTCCCTTTGCATAGATATGGTCGTCATGATCACTTTTCACACTGAGTGCATAACATTAAATTGTTGCTTGATAAATGGAATAAAAATCAATCCATGTTGAAGGTATTTAATAATCCATTTGTATCTATAACACTCGATGTAAACAAAATAATATTAATCGACATTCACAAAAAGCGAAAATTCAAAATTATATGTCATAATTTCCGTTGACGCTGATAGGGATGTCTTGTACGGACGCGATAAACATGGACATTGGACAAAATCGTTATGTACTTCGAATCGATCTATCTATATATTATTATGATATTAATGCCTATTAAATATTTATAATTCCAATTATTTTATAATTTTGTAAAATATCTTGTATTATATTATATAATGTTAGAAATTAGAAATCTATATTTTTCGGTGTGTAATTGTAGGCAGAATATTTCCATACTTTTGTAACAAACGTCTATTACCGCGTCAGTAAATGGAACGACATCTGACATAACCTCAAAATTTATTTTCTGCGGGAGTATAACAAAAACACACGTGTGTTTCCCCCTGGAAAATGAAATGAAATAATCATCAAAATGGTGCGAAAAATTGAATTAAGATATCATTAAAGTGTATCAAAAGTCATGTAACTATGTATTTATTTGCAGAGTAAGTTATACGTGTTATTCGAACATAGCGCTGGGTTCGCCCTGTTTCGCGTGGCCGAATTTGAGGAACTGGCGGCATTTCTGCCTCAAGTTGAGGAGTCGGTGACTGATCTACAGAGGTTCAACTCCGTGGTGACATTAATTGCGTTTCAACCGTTCAAGTCGGCTGTGGTCGCGTTGGAGAATATCAATGCAGTTTCGGAAGGTATCACATGTTTCTTTATCTTAAAGCTTACAAAAATCTATCAAAGGGTAGTTCCTTTTCCAGGTCGAGTACTGAAATCTCAAATCACTATTGCATTCGAGTTTTAAAATGTTTAGTAAGTATAGTAGATAGGTACAGTGAACAAGTGATTTTTTTAATTGCAATTGTCTGGTTTTTGCGCAAGACGCTCGCTTGTTTGTATGTGACACCCATTAAGATTAGCAAAACCATCTGGACATTGAATAACAAAGCTCAAAGCACGGCACTGTGCTAGTCACTGAGACATTAGTTAGATATTATGTATCATATGCCTAATAATTACACTGAGACAATAACCTTCAAACTGGCTCAAGCTTGCAGTTTTGTTTTTATAGCAGAGACTGACAAACGAGTAGATGGGTCACCTGATGGTAAGTAATCCACTCATAGACACCCAAGACACAAAAAGAATCATGGGTGCATTGCTAACCTAAAGGGAGCGAAATAGGAATTGGGAAAGGGAAGGGGGAAATTGTACACTGGAAATCTCACTCACCGATCGAAACACGACAGCAAGCTGCCATTTTATGTTGGTTTTCTGTGACACTGCACAATATTGCATGGTGAAAGAAATATACATTTTGTTGGTACCTACACAGACAGTCATACACTTAATAATGTTTTCCCTACAGGTATCATTCCAGAGGATCTAAACTTGTTCCTTGAAGGTGCTTTACCTAAGAAGAAGAAGAGAGGAAAATGTACGCTTGGTGTTTTGGACCCCAAGCTTGGGGCGGCCATCAGCGAAGCATTGGAAATACCATGCTCACACACTGGGGCTGTTCCAGAAATATTAAGAGGTAAGATTGTAACTGGTAAAAAAAACTTGGATGCATTTAGTGCAAAAAAAAAAGATCAGTGAGGCAAGGGAGAAGAAGCTTATACCCAGCAGTGGGCAAACAGAAGCTGACAATGATGGAAGATTGTAACTGAAAGTCCAATAAAAAAATCTATACCTTGGTAGAAGTCATAATTATAATAATAAATACACCCAACAGTCACTCATCTAGTTCTGGGTATCAGAAACTATGAGAGACTTTCGGTCTCACAACACCCAGACTTGAAACAAATATCTGTGGGCCACATATTTGTGTGGTATTTGTTGTATTGTCTCAATGCAGGAATCGAATCCATGGCCTCTCGCTTCACCGCCGGCTACTCGCCCACTATGCCATGGAGGCTGTCATAGATTATAAATTTGCATTGTCATTAAGAATTCCTTCAAAGGCCTCGCAGTATAACTTGACTATGACCAATCATCAGGGTGCATCAAGTACATCCTTGTGTTCCTATACTTGCATTGGCTATCTACAATACTTGATTTTTAAATGGAAACTGTTAAAGTTTGAACACAAAAATTGATTTGAAAATTCATCATCATGGAGTGCCATCATCTATTTGAAGTTTGAAAATTGGTTTGCACTTACCAGTGATATTGTGTACTGTGAAAGGTACTGAGAAATTGACATCCATTTGAAGTTTATCACAAATAAAGCACTTTTCTTCACTCATGAAATTACATGTAGAATTACACCCCAATAAAATATGTTTCATAATTTCACTCCACTAAGGGCAGCATTCATAGAACACCATGTGAATTTCATCTGTACAGCACCTATAACTTCTGAGTAAAATAGCTTTGACATACAGATAGATATAGACAGCCTCATAGCACAGCGGTCGAGCAGCCAGCTGTAAAGCGAGAGGCCGTGGGTTCGATCCCCGCACCGAGACAAATATTAGTGTGGCCCACAGATATATGTTTCGGGTCCGGGTGTTGTGAGACCGAAAGTCTCTCATAGTTCCTGATACCCACAACACAAGACTCGATCTTAGTGTGGGGCAGTGACTATGTATGAGACAATTGGGTGTTATTTATTTATTATTTATAAAGGTGTGACGAAATTATAAGCTACTTGTTTTTGCCATTCAGCTCTGGAACCATAAAAATGTTACTCCTCAGGTATCCGTCACCACTTCCACTCCCTGATCAAGGGCCTCACGCTGAAGGCGTGCAGCGTCGCCCAGCTCGGTCTCGGACACTCGTACTCACGCGCTCGCGTCAAGTTCAACGTGCACCGAGTCGACAACATGATTATACAGTCTATAGCACTACTCGATCAACTGGATAAGGATGTCAACACATTCTCCATGAGGATCAGGTGGGTTGTGTGTGTTTAGATCTATATTGTGGTCTGAGAGTATTTCTATAGATAGATAGTAACTCTTTATTGTACACACACAGAAAACAGGTAACATTAAATAACATAAAAAACTGTGCAACAGGTGGCGGCCTTATCGCAAAATGCGATCTCTTCCAGGCAACCATATTATTTATATTTCTATCTCGAACCATACAATAACAATGTAAAACACTCCAAAACTCAAAATTTATTTACAAAAAAAATTGAAGTTAATATATGGCTGTAAGCATGTTTTGACCTTGTGCACATAAGTCGACATTTGGTCCAATGTCAAAGGTGGTTCTGTATCAGCAATTTCAAGTATTTATTCACAAAATAGTTAAAGCCTTCTTGGTGCATGCTGTGAAGTGAAAGAAAATAAATTAAGAAACTTTATTTAGCCAATATCTCAAAAATAAGAAAAATATTTATTGCGAGTCTGATGTTATGCGAAAAAAAGTATTGTAGTTTGTGATACCCACAACACAAGACTTATATAACTACCGAGTTAGGACATGTGAGTTATTTATATTTATTCATTGTCCACAGAGAATGGTACTCTTACCACTTTCCGGAGCTTGTTAGCATTGTCCCAGAGAACCATTTGTACACCAAATGTGCGGAGTTCATCAAAGACCGTAAGACACTCAGCGAGGAGTCCCTGGAGCCCCTCACAGAGATCCTGGGAGACTCGGAGAAGGCGCAAGCCATTATAGACGCCAGCAAGATGTCAATGGGCATGGATATATCGCCAGTCGATCTTATAAATATACAGATGTTTGCCGGGAGGGTTGTCGCGCTTAGTAATTACAGGTTGGTTGTGAGGATGTGCTTGTGTATATGTCTGTATACTGTACCAAATAAACGTAGAGGTTAAATGTACTATCAGGCTGGTGAAAATCCATTTAAATGTGTATTAAATAAGTGCAAACTATTCTTAAAGTGCCTCTAGACTCATAGCGAGTCTATTCGCCGCCTCTAGACTCATACCGAGTCTTCGCCGCCTCTAGACTCATAACGAGTCTTTTCGCCGCCTCTAGAGCTAGCGTGTACAGGTGATTTGCCTCTCTTGCCAAAGTAGAAAGAAAGTTGTAGAAGTATAACGAAGATATTTATATTTCCCTAGACTGAAAGTGACAAAAGAGCTATGATGACAAGTCACCCGTCATGCTAGCTGTTATAGGACGATATAGGCTGCGTTCCACTAAGCGTTCACAACGATCAAAATGCTCTTTTAGCCGTTCCACATAACGACCGCGGTCGTTGTGGTCGCGGCGAAAACGTCACTTATGACGTCATGACTTACGCTCACGCGAAGCTCACGACGACCCATCTAAAAAGGTGGGTCGTCGTGATCGTTGAGAAAATTAGCGGCGTTTTCAAAACTCAATGCATCAAAAATGGCGACCGTTAAGCTTACGTTATTTCATGCGGAAAGATATATTTTAGTAGAAATGAATGTTTCTGCTGTGGATATAAAAAGTTAAATTATATTTTTTTTCAATATAAATCGATTTAAACAATAATTAATTAAGTTTATTTTCAAGGCTTAGAGATTATAACTAAACCTGTTAAATATTTTGAATTCTTTTTATTAACTCGCCGTGTGTATTATTTACCTCCACGCTCAAAACGCTCTATAATCCATTCCACTTGAGTTTACGACAGTAACGCTCACAAGCAAGTGGAACGGGAAAAACTGCGGTCTTGAGCGTGATCGTTGTGAACGCTTAGTGGAACGCAGCCATAGTCTGCTACCAAGTGTTACATTCATTTTGAAGTTTTAATTTGTAAATCCAGATTGTTTATAGCTGAATAAGAGTGAAATTGTTAATTGATCTGTATTTTGTATCAATTCTTAAATTAAAAGCCATTCTAGTCATAAGTGACTTTTTTGGTATCAATTTTCAATCAATCCTCTCTAATATTATAAGTGCGAAAGTACATAATTTTGTGTGACTGTTTTATTTTCATGGCTAAACCACTGAATCAATTTTGATGAAGTTTTCTTGGCTAACAAGAAAAAACCTCAATCATGCAAATCATATGTAAATGGAGGGATTTCAGAACATCTTACACAGGCGGGGCCGCAAGCAAAAGCTAGTATGTGACAGCCTCTATGATGCAGCCAAACGAGTAGGCAGCTATGAAGCGAGAGGCCGCGGGTTCGATTCCCGTACCAAGTCAAATGTTTGTGTGATCCACTGATAGTTGGAAGTGCGTGTTGTGGAACCATAAGTCCCTAGTAGTTCCTTATAGACCCATGGTACAGATTAAACCTAATGTCGAGTACTTGTAAGACTGAGAGTTTTTATTTATGATACAGAAAACAGATAGCAGAGTACCTACACTCGAAGATGAACTCTGTGGCCCCGAACCTGACCACCCTAGTGGGAGACCAGGTGGGCGCGAGGCTCATCTCCAAGGCGGGCTCGCTCACCAGCCTCGCCAAGTACCCGGCGTCCACTCTCCAGATCTTGGGTAAATAAATTATGTGTACCGTGATTTATCTACAGCTTATAACTACATAGTGTTGAAACGACAAACAGAAAAATAGGGGAAATAAATAAAATCATGCAGATTTTACATAAACTTTATTTAAGGCAGATTTTTGTAAGTCCCCTCTCATTAGTAGAGGAGGCCCGTGCCCAGCAGTGGGACAGTAATATTACAGGGCTAATATTATTATTTTTTTTATTTATTTGTAAGTCACATAATTCTTATTTAGAGAGTAATTATTTATCCTCGAAGGGGTAGGCAGAGACGAACTAGAGAACTAGAACACCCACATTTCGCCGAGCTCATTTCCGTCCCAGATCTGATGGGGGGTGAGCCTATCGCCACATCAGCCATAAATTCCACACTGCAGGATACTGAATAGATATTTTTTTATTCCTGACAGCCTTTGTGGCGCAGCGGGCGAGAAGGCATCTGTGAGGCCGCGGGTTCGATCCCCGCACCGAGACAAATGTTTATGGTGGCATCTAAATATTGTTCTCAGGTCTGGTTGTTGTGAGACTGAAATTCTCTCATAGTTTCTGATATCTGGGTCAGGACTATGTGGGTGGAATTTGTGCCCGATATGGCGATAGGCTCGCCCCCTATCGCATCTGGGACGGAACTAAGCTCGGCGAAATGTGGGCGTTCTAGTTCGCTAGTGCGCCTTTGCCTACCCCTTCGGGGATACAGGTGTGAATTATGTATGTAATGATGTACTAAAATGAATTTGTGTTTGTGATCAGGTGCTGAGAAAGCGTTGTTCAGAGCACTAAAGACCCGTTCAAACACTCCCAAGTACGGGCTGCTGTACCACTCTACATTCATCGGTCGCGCTGGTCTGAAGAACAAGGGCCGCATCAGCCGGTACCTCGCCAACAAGTGCTCCATAGCGTCGAGGATCGACTGCTTCTCGGGTTAGTACTTATTAAACAATATTTGTAACTTTATTGGCATGGTTGGAAAACTATGGGTCCTTTTAATTTTGTGTTATATGAGTTTAAGGTGCGTCTCCTGCACTAAAACATTACTTAAAACACCTGTTCAAAACATGGTTTTGCTGCACAGTTAAAAAAACAGCTTTTGAATTAATGTACTAATTATATAAAATATTTGTAATATTCACACACCATTGTTATGGTAGAATGTACTTGGACTATTTATAAGCACTATCACAATGTTACTACATTCTGGTGAATAAATGATTTGATTTTTTTTTTTTTGATATGGTCCATTGTCATATGAATGAACAGAAAAAAATTATTGTTTTGCGTATGTGTTTTTCTGTTTCGTTTCGAGGTGTAGAAGCGCCTTTTGTTTGATAGTTTTCGCTTTTTGATAGTGATGATTTTCGTTTACTAGAAACATTTTAGTTCGTTGTAGCTTCCGCAAGTGGCGCTGTCAGTCAAACGTATAGAAAAATGATAATTAGCATACTTTTTGCAAACTGCCAAAACTCGTACCAAAGGCCCTGTAGATATTTTTTTTCATGTTTGTATTAGTAATTGCACACTTTGATCTATCGCTAGCAGAGTATATCAGCTTGCGGTAATAACAGCTGTGCGACAGAAATGTCCAACGACAATCGCGTGATCGGCTCACCGTACGATTATAGTGATTTTAAGTTGGTACAAAAATATTTACATTACTTTAAAATCGATTCCGTTTTTTATTTCTGCAAAGTTAATTATTCTCAATAAAATGCCTGCCAAATGCTCAGTTTCTGAGGTCCAAACAGCGGTTTAACTCGATAATTATAATATTATAGCAGAATACAATTTATATACCTACAGCTGTCATAAGTCATAGTGATATTGTTTTGTCTTGCTTCCTCTGAGGTTAAATATCCCTCGATACAACGAAACAAAACATTGTATTACTATGACGGACGTTTACAACGATTTATTAGCAAACTTGTAAATATAGAATACATAAACCACTCAAAAATCTCAAAAATCAGGCATTAGTGTCTTAGCATAACATTTTCCGTTCTTTATACTTTATTTCGTATTATATACACATTGTTTGCCTTACTTATTAAAAGATTTTCGCTTATCTTTTCACTAAGAATAGCCTGTCACTTTTTTCCTAGCATTACATTGTTTAAAAATAAAAGGGACAACCTATGGTTAAAGATAAGCAGCGCTTAAATATTTTTATAAGTAAGGGGCAATATTTCTCTAATTACCATACCACATTTCAACAGAAACACAATCGACTGTCTTTGGAGAGAAACTCCGGCAGCAAGTGGAAGACCGTCTCAAGTTCTACGAGACGGGCGACATTCCCAAGAAGAATCTGGAGGTGATGAAGGAAGCTATGGATGAGCTTCAGCAGGCGGTGGAGGCTGAGGCCAGCGCCAAGAAGAAGAAGAAGAAAAAGAAGAAGGAAGAAAAAGCAGCTGCGGTGCCCATGGATGAAGATTAGTTAGGGTATATGCATAAACTTTGAAATGTTTTTAAGTGAATATCTTTACAATGTCAGAGGTAGACGTAATTGAATAATAAAAGTTATATCAGACAAAGTATGTAGTAAAATATTCCTGTTTTACTTGATAATTGGTGTAATTTCAGTTTATACATCAACCACTTTTACAGTTTTGAACAAAATATGTATACATAATATGTGTAAAACTACATGTACTGCAACATGTGACTGTATATTTCATTAATACAGTAAAATATATTAAGCTTTTATGTTTTTGTTTCTATCAGAATTCAAATGTGACCAACCAACCCTAAAAGGCTGTGTCAAAAACATTTAATGCCGCGTACACACCAACCGAACGAACGTTCGCGAATCTACGCCTGTTCCATTCACACAACAGATAAAGTATGTTTGTATGAACGCAACAGGCATAAATTCGCGAACTTTCGTTCGGTTGGTGTGTACCCGGCATAAGAAAGCAGGCGTCCTTCTGGTTATTAACCATAATTACATTTTTTTCATACTGATTTCTTAAGTTTACGCGAATATTATACATTGAAATAAAACTATTCTTACGGATTCTATCACGATTAGGTTACATTGAGATGAAGGCTCCAAACATTATCTTAGATTTGATAAACTACAAATCCTCGCCAAAGAACACCGATTCCTCCCTAGGATGATACGCGAGGCTATTGAAATTAAAAACATCCTGATTTCAATAGAGAAGATGGTTGGAAGCTTGCAAAAACCTGGGATCCAATTATACATCTTATTAAATCGGAACCCAAAAGACCAGCTGCCAGAACTCAAGACACCGTGAGCTCGTACTGCATAGATCGGAAGACAAATAATTAACCTTTTTTGATTTTGTATAATTTTTTAATGATGGTAGATATTGTAACACTAACCTTTTTTGGACAAATGACACCTCAGTCTGACCCGTGACAAGGAAGACTGCAAAGCCTTCAAAACGTCGGGAATAATAATTAAAACCTAATCGTGATAGAATCCGTAAGAATAGTTTTATTTCAATCCTTTTTTTTCGTTCGTGGCTGGTTTTTTGGATTGCACTCGTGTTATGTAGTCGCCCCCTTGGTCTAGTGGCAGTATGTGGCTGTGGACCAGGAGGTTCTGGGTTCGATTCCCAGGTCGGGCAAAGCAAATTTTTTAATTTAATTTGTCCGGGGCTGGATTCCCTTAGATGGGGGTTGACGTCAGGCAGGCGACCGGTCGTAAAAAATTAAGCTGAATCATTTCTGCAACATGTTTGAAAAGGTTTGTTGCGCCGACCCCAATATGGGCAGGTAGAAAGAAAGAAAGACTTATGTAGTCGTGCTCGGATAATAAAACAAAAAGTAAGATATCGCCATCCAATCGTCTATTGTGAAGTCAGCATAACCATAGTGAGGTAAACCTATTTACAAGAATCAAACGGAGGGAACGTGATCCCCTTCTAAACACAAGCTCTTTTCCACAATTTATTAAGCTTCGATGGCGCAGTTGATCTTGCAGTTAATGTTGACGCAGGCTAGTTGCGTGACGAAGAACTTGAAGATATAGGGCACGGCGACACTGGCGAGAGCGGTGGCGCCACACAGCCGACACTCCTCCGAGCTCTCCGCGTGGCCCACTATGGGCCCGAGCAGTGTGCCGCATTTCGTGCACACGATCGCCTGGAAAGTAGGAAAATATTTTAGGCCGGCATGATTCTGACGACTGATAAACACATTGTTTGTCAGTGGTCGTTAGTTTTTTGGACTGCACTACGCTTATCATCAAGTGCAGTATAGTCATTTTTGCCGTGTCCTGATAAAAAAAACTGACGTCCATAGGTTAAGTTGGAGTAGACAAAAACTTTCAAAAATCATTTTTTAATCGCATTAATAAATCATAAGCCGGCCCTGGTAATATTGAAAAACTGTGTTTGATAGTCTATTAGTCAATTATGAATGAGGCGAAAGAGGTATGTAAGGATCGTGACAAGTGGAAATCCGTTGTCTCTCCCTACCCCTATGGGAAAAAGGCGTGGGTCTATGTATGTATTAGTCAGTTGTCAAGGGATTAATTAAGAAACTGTCACTTGTTGGGGTTCATCACCTCCCCGAGCCGCACCCCCCCGCCGCGCCGCCCCTTCACCGTGTATACAGACCTCGGTCCTGTCGGAGCAGTGGAAGAGCCTGTCGTGCAGCAGGAAGGCGGCGCCGTGCGACACGAGCGCGTCGCGCTCCATCTCCCCGAGCCGCGCCCCCCCGCCGCGCCGCCCCTTCACCGTGTATACAGACCTCGGTCCTGTCGGAGCAGTGGAAGAGCCTGTCGTGCAGCAGGAAGGCGGCGCCGTGCGACACGAGCGCGTCGCGCTCCATCTCCCCGAGCCGCGCCCCCCCGCCGCGCCGCCCCTTCACCGTGTATACAGACCTCGGTCCTGTCGGAGCAGTGGAAGAGCCTGTCGTGCAGCAGGAAGGCGGCGCCGTGCGACACGAGCGCGTCGCGCTCCATCTCCCCGAGCCGCACGCCCCCGCCGCGCCGCCGCCCCTTCACCGGCTGACGAGTGAGCGCGTCCACGGCGCCGGTGGTGCGCACCTGCCACCAGTTATTAGTGGGATATCACACGTTTAAAAACTTAACGGGCCGACTTCATTTCCGATCGTGACCAAATGTATATGGGACCACCCCTGAAATAAGCTCTATCGATCACAAAAAGTATTTTGAAGAGCGGTCCACATTTGGCAGAGATATTGCGTAACATAAAATAAAATACAGACGAATCGAGTACCTCCTCCTTTTTTGATGTCGATCGAAAATATATTAAAGTATAAATTTCCACTGACATGTCATTTATCCGCCACCAAATAATTAACTCCGAAGAATATATCCGCCGTCATCTCCCTGCTGTCCAGTCCGCTAGGCATTCTATAAATATCCGACAATTATACAGATATCAGACAAGTATCCGCCACTGACCTGCCACTTATCCGATACCATGTGCCGCAGCCGCTGGTAGTGAATGACTCCGAAGAATATATCCGCCGTCATCTCCCTGCCGTCCACTCCGCTGTACATCCTCTCGGTGCCGTAGTAATTATATCCGCCAGCTTCTAACAACCGTCCGAAATAGTTTATGGCTGTATCTTTCTCGTTGAATCGGAATGGTGTCGCGTCATGTACCTGAGGAATTTCAACTTTGTTTCAATATTGATAAGATTTAAAACATTGTGATGTGGGGTGATTAGGCACGATGCAGCATGGCCGTGTTGGTGATATTATATTGTATTTTCGGATAACTCTAACTTAGACAAGACTACATTTTTATAACTGGGTAACTTTGACCTAGACTGACTTGGACCCAGATTATTTAATTTTAATCGTCGTAATAACTACAGTCATGTATGTAGGGTATAACTATAAATTTAAAAATGTAGTTAAGTGAACAAACCGAATTTTGTGATGCCCCCAAAAAACGTGGAAAATATTGTCCTTTGAGGTTTATCATACTTTGGCTATATTTAATAGACCTAATAAGTAATAACTTATTTACTTTACTATTTATAAATACTTTACTATTAATAACGATAAGTCAATGAAAACTCTGGGGACAACATTTTCTAAGTTTTTTTGGCGACATCAAAATTATGTTTATTCCCTTAGCAGCATTTTAGTGATAGGTCGGCAGATATGAATAAGATCATGTGTCGTCAATATAGCAACTAAGCAACCGTTGCCAGTTGCAATCATAATGCCGGCTATACTCACATGTCCGTGTATACTGGCCGCTTTTCCCGCCATGCACTCGATCATCATGGCGATGGTCATACGACTGGGGAACCCGTGCGGGTTGAACAGGATATCGGGGATCAACCCTGACTCCGTGAACGGTAGGTCCTCGGCCACCCATTTTTGTGAACAAATGCCCTTTTGCCCAGCCCGGGAAGCAAACTTGTCGCCTACTGTTGGGTTACGCTGAAACAAGTTATGAACTCATCTACAAGTTCAAGTTGATATAATCACGGATCCCGAAGAGGTAGGTAGAAATATAAGTAGTGCATCCGTGCTTCACGTATACCCAAGTCTCTTCATGTGAGGACAGAAATTGTGACCCCGAACAATTAGTCATATCTTTTGAGTTTCAAACACAATTGGATACTTGACTATGTTTGATTTTATACACATATTTATATATATAATATAATAGCAAATAAAACAAAAAAGAAATGCTTCTGTAATGCATCGATATTGGTGGAAAAATGAGGCAGAAATTCATATTTTATTTAAATTCTGGAGTGGAGGCATAGTGGAGATATCTTCCTATCCCTTTCCAATTAATATTATTAGCCATTCGTTCGGAGAATGTCATACCTGTATCCTGAGCATGACGCAGGCCTTCTTGAGCGGTTTGGAGGTGAAGTCCCCACACTGTCGCACGCTGTCCACGAACACTTCCTCCTTGCCGTGGTATCGACACACCACGAACTGGTTCTTCTCACCGTCGTAATAACTGACAACAATAAATCGGTTTTATATCCTGACAGGAAAAGCGGACTGGACGTGAAAAGTCCAGTATCGTCTAAATAATTTATCGAGACATTGTGTCGATTCGATGATCAGCAAAATAGAGTGGTTGACTAAGGCTCAATTGCACCACTATTATTAACCTAGAGTTAGTCCTAACCGCAAGCTAAATTGACAGAAAATGTATGAATGACATGTAACTTAACTTGCGGTTAGGACTAACTCTAGGTTAATAATAGTGGTGCAATTGAGCCTAATTGTTTTTTAATAATTTTGTCCAAATGTTTAAGTCATCTTAAATCAGGAAGAAAGCAAAATATTAAAATTTTCTGAATAATAAAAACATTAGAAGACATTGAAATCTAGTAAAGATTATTGAAGTGATATGTTTATGACATCAATCGAATCGTTTCGGATTAAGTATGTAATTAGTGTAACTGTGTCTTTGACATTATTACATTGCCTTGTTGAGTATTCTTTTTGGATATCTTTTCAATTTATTTTGTAGTTATTTGTATGTTATGAGCCTGAGTGTATATAAACAAAAATGTCAAGCGGATTGTGTGTCGATAAATGTGACCCCTCTCTAACTCACCAGTAGAATGGGTCGTCTGGTTTGACCCTGGCTCCGACGGCCGGGAGTCCGTCCTCGTCGATGTGCTGGCGCAGGTCCTTGGACTCGTCCCTGCAGAAGTAGGAGGAGGGATGCTGCAGCTCGATGAAGTCCGCCTTGTACACCGTACCGGCTGCAAACCCGCGCTCGTACGCCGACTTGTTTATTATCATCGCGTCCTCCATGTCGTAGCCCTGAGGAGATACAGATAAATAGGTTTGTGTGTGCGTACGTATGTGTGTGTATGTCCAACGTTTACGTTACGTGCATAACAGCCCGGAGTCTGATATTTGTGTCCGATATGGCGATAGGCTATACCTAGGCTGACTAGGCTAGCTAGGCTGATAGGGGCATCACATCTGGGACGGAACTAAGCTCGGCGAAATGTGGGTGTTCTAGTTCACTGGCGCGCCTTCGAGGATACAGGCCTGGGCTTATGTTATGTTTTTTATGTTGGTGTGTATGTTTGTGTGCGTGCGTGTGAGCGTACGCGTGCGCGTTCGTGTGCATGTGTGTGTACGTATGTATGTAAGTTTGTTTATCATGTTACGTCGCAGTACATATCTAAAAATCTGTTTAATATTTTAAGAAATATTTCCACAGAGTTACCGTGTAAGAGATGACAGCGACGATCGCGTTGGTCCCCGCGGGGTAGTCGTCCAGTCCCACGTGGTCGTAGTGCGCGGGCCTGAACAGCGGGGTGGCCGGGGTCTGCAGCCGGTACAGCTTGGTCTCGGCGTTGGTCGCCCACGTGTGGATCGGCGTGCCCATCGTCTGCTTACCCATCTGGCACTGGTACATGTTACTGGACAACAAAATAAATTGTAAACACTATTCCAACGCTTCATCCGTATAATGATCTGAAGTTGATTTGCTTGTGTACTTTCGACAGCTAATAAAAGTACTTTTTTCCCAGTAAAACACCTAGAGTTACAGGAAATAAAAACTTAAAATTATTAATTCTAAAGCTACCCAGATATAAAATTCACACTTAAAGAAAATTTTATCATACAAAAACATTGTTGCAAAAGTAGATTAATGTATGATGGTATTCTGTAATACAGGCTTAATTGTTACTCACCGTGGTGACTGGTTGCAGTCGGGCATGGGTACCAGCTGGGCCAGGTTACTCATGAATGCTGACTTTGACAGTTCCATATGGGTGGTTTTACCTGGAACAATATTACTCGATAGAATCACATTTTTCATATAGTAAAAATAGCTATAATCTAGTACTTGGTAGGTTGTATTAATATAATAAATCTGAAAAGTTTTTTTGGATCCGCCGACACCGAGTCGATAATTGAATAATACTGTTAGGGCTACTTGTACCACTATTACTAACCTACAGTTAGTTCGAACCTCAAGTTAAATTCATTTATTTATTTATTTATCTAAGGTAGCTTGTTGCTTTCCCAATCATGGTGAGTTGATGGTGATGACAGATGGTGTTGGACGATGGTGGTATTGGTAGTGATAATAGGTGGTGGAGGCGTAGAAGGGATGAAGAGGGGAGATGTGGACGTTATAGTTTCAATATTTCAGATCTGGCAGGCATTCCGCGACTGACTCCATTTTGTAACACAAGATACAAGTCTTGTAGATTAGCATATTATACTCAGTCATCATGCAATAATAAACAAGGAAAATATATATATATATATATATATATAGAATTATGAATGAATGCTCAACCTACCTTTGTGAACCTCCTGTGGTGTAATAGCTATGTCGAGATAGAGCTGTTCCATGGTGCCGATGAGCTCGAGCTGCGAGCTGGCCAGGTTGATGACGGGCCGCATCATCCGCGCCTCGTTCGTCATCAGGAACACGCCAGGGTACTGAGCGCATATCTACAACAACAATCAACTCTTTACCTTGCCTTTATCCCACTACAACGTGGGATCTGCGCTACACGGTTTTTTGAGCATGTTACAGAAAGGGTTTGGCTTTCATTTTAAGGCTTTAGATTTGGCTGCCTGACGTTAATCCCCTCTGTGGGATACAGGCCCAGAAAAATCGTGTACTATTTAAGACCTGCCAATCCAGGCTTTCATACGATAATGTAATAGTTCACTGTAAGGTATTCAGTCCTGGGCAAAATGTGTCAAAATTTGCTTTGCCTTACCTGGGATGCGACCCCCCATCGGTCATACCCAGGATAAGGAGGCCACAAATAACAGTCTTACCCCCGAATACAGAAACGCAACTCAAATACTTGAGATCATGTTAGGTTATTTGAGCCGTCTTATCTATCAAAATTGTTTGAAGCAATACAAAGTAAGTAGCTGTTAGAATTGAATAGCATTTCAGTATTCTACTAAAACATATTCCACGCACCTGTTTCTTAGGTATGACGACAATCTCCGTAGTGATGGGAACTTCCTCGCCCTTGATCTTCAGAGTCCTGAGGTATGCGGTGGAGTCCATGACGGTGTCTTCAGCGAAGTACCCCAGCAGCCGGCCGTCCAGGAACACGGGGTACTTGTACACGTCGGCACTGCCGCCTCGGAACACTGAGCTGATCGATTCCATTCCTGCGCCGGTCAAATTGTCAGTTTGTATCGACTTTTAAATTTTGAACGATATCGATGCTGAACGATTTGGTCGCCTCGTTGGTCTAGTGGCAGCATATATAAGCTGTGGACCGGAGGTCGTGAGTTCGATACCCAAAGGCAAAGCGATAAGAGTTGGGAATTAATTACTGAAAAAATATGAATATCGATATATTTTATCGACATGTCGCAACCTTACCGCATTTCTCCAGAACAGCTGGCAAGTTCGCTACTAATTTTGGATCCGGATGCTGGGTGATCTGAGAACAAATGTTAATTTATACATTTTAATCAATATATTTTTCAAAGTGGTGTTGAATGAAAGTAATGGTAGCTGTAAGATGTTATGTTATGGAAATAGCAATATTGGAATGTATAAAATAGACATTCATAAGTTGAACGTCGATTGTTGCGGATGCGAATGATAAAATTCCACGGATTTGAATGTGGAAGTTTCACAAATGCAGATGCGGGCGTTTCATGAATCTGACGGTGTTATTTCAAGTATGTGAATGCGGACGCCCATTGGATTCAATTTTGGAAATTCTACGAATGTGTGTACGGAGTTTTACTGATATGGATGCGGAAGCCTTACAGATATTAATGCGTAAAATACGGATCCGAAAACCGTAGAGGTGTGTCGGGACGCGAATGCGGATAATACTGATGCGGATATCGTAGAGTGATGTGTTGATATCTGGATGCGAATGCGCATAACACGGATGCGATGCGGAAACCGTAGGATGTGTCGGTATCTGGATGCGAAGCGGATAACACGGATGCAGATGCGGAAACAGTAGAGTGGGGTGTCGATATCTGGATGCGAAGCGGATAACACGGATGCGGATACCGTGGTGATGTGTCGGTATCTGGATGCGAAGCGGATAACACGGATGCGAACGCGGAAACTGTAGAGCGATGTGTCGGTAGCTGGATGCGAAGCGGATAACACGGATGCGGATGCGGAGATGCAGAGGTGTAGCGGTACCTGCGCGGACATGGTGAGGTGGTTGAGCAGGCCGCAGGGCGCGCCGTCGGGCGTGTGCACCGGACACACGAACCCCCACGCGTCGGGCAGCAGGGCGCGGGCTTCCGTCGTGCGCATCTCCATGAAGAACGAGCCGCGGTGGATCGACCTGCACGCGACACACCCGACACTTATCAACCGATATCGGTGCTTAACTATTGTTTCCTATCCCTATCTGCTCCCTTACTCTCGACACTCAATTCGATTGTGATTTCGATTTGGTTTCATTTATTGATTAAAACTCTATCGAAATCCACTTTTAAAGTGCGCTAATGTTGCATAATATTTGAGAACTTGTCATTTGGTATTTTTTAACGTGACATTAATGCACTTTTTAACTCGATTTCGATTTTAAATTCTGCAATGAGCAAGAGTGGGGATGTAGTGGGGATATCTTACTATCCCATTCTAACCCTCATACCGTTACGGCCCTGACATGATTTTACTGATATTTCTCTTTTCCGCAGTTTGAAGGTCACACCAAATTTCAAATGCTTCTAGCTTTTTTTACTTTTGAGAATATTTCAGTATCTGTTTTGTATTTTAGACGACGTAAATTCATATCAAATTAATTTTAAAAAAATGGTAAGTACCCAATTATTAAGCATACATATGAAAAATATGAGTCAACAGGAAGTCCAGTGAAACCTTTCACACTAGCAGAGTCTTGAGAAAAAGTTAATTATAAAGTAAGATTGGACTAACTTGAAGTGCGACATGTATCTCATCCTATTAATATTCTCCGCTACGATGGTGAGCCCCTTGTACTGCGTCAGAGCGACGTTGTTTGAAGGGGCATTGCCTGTTGCCAAAAACGTCTCCATCTTTTGTTCTAAGCTTCCACACGCGCGGAGTATTTGTTGGAGTTCTTTCTGTGAACAAATAATCACAAGTTTCAAAACTTAACGGACCGACTTCAAAACTTATCCATCGTGACCAAATTTATATGGGACCACCCTTGGATTAAAGCTCTATCGAACACAAAAATTATCTTGAAAATCGGTCAACATTTGGCGGAGATATCGCGTATCATACATAAAAAAATACAGACGAATTGAGGACCTCCTTTTTTTAAGTCGGTAAAAAAGTCATGTTATAGGCGGTATGGTCATAGGCTCGCCCTCTATCACATCTGGGAAGGAAATAATCACAAGTTTAAAAACATAACGGACCGATTTCAAATCCGATCGTACGTAATTTATATGGGACCACCCATGAAATAAGCTCTATCGAACGCAAGGATTGAAGAACAATTGACGGAGATATCGCGTAACATACATAAAAAATACAGACGAATTGAGGACCTCCTCCTTTTTGGAAGTCGGTCGATAAACTCGGTGAAATGGGGATGTTCTAGCTCTCTAGTTCGCCACTGTCTAGCCCTTCGGTGATACAGGCGTGAGTCTATGTATAATGAACATACCGTTCCTATGGCCAATTTGGGCGTGGTCTTCGCCCTCTTCAATATCTGCAGCTTGACGTTGTAGAGTATGTTCTGCAGCCGTTCCTTCAACACCTGGAGGTATAGGTGACCACCGACCATCACCTCCTGCATCATCACAGCGTCTGCACCTTCCACCTGAAACGAAATTAGGATGTTGATGACATTTAAATGATAAATAAATAATAAATACACCCAACAGTCAAACCTAGTCCTGACCCCACACTAGGTATAACCTGTATCGTGGGTGTCAGAGACTATGAGAGACTTTCGGTCTCACAACACCCAGACTTGAAACAAATATTTGTGGGCCACACAAACATTTGTGTCAATGCGGGAATCGAACCCACGGCCTCTCGCTTCACAACCGGCTACTCGCCCGCTGCGCCACGGAGACTGTCAATATCAATGATGGTCTTCAATTTTACGTTTCAAGTTTTTATTTTTTTATTTCCACCTCGCCTAAATCACCATAATGTGGCGTCAGCGCAAATTTGAAGTTTGTTGCCGAAAAGATTCGACTTAATTTTCACGACCGACCGCGTATTTGACGTTAATCCAGATTGTGTGATCTAAGTAAATTGTATTACAAAAACCATTTTGCCTGATCTCGGATTCGAATAAATGGGGATACATTTTTGTCTTATATGCTATTACATATGTCATATTATGTATGTGTATATTGTCTACATATCAGAATGCCCTGGGATTGAATTCCAGATTGGGAAAACCAGTTTTTCTAACATGATTCCAGAACTGGTTCCCTTTAAAAAGGACGTTGTCGTTAGGCTGGATTAATATGCTTGGAAAAGTGTATTGCGCCGATTCGCAGACATCACATTTGAGTGGGCGAAGGCCGCTAAGGATAGGTAAGTGAAGACCAGACGAGACCAACTCACCTTGCACTTGTCCTGCACCAGGTCATACAGCTTCCTGGTCATGAAGGCGAGCGCGTGGAACTTGTCCTCATCATAGTGCAGGTGTATCACGAGGCAGCGCCGCAGCAGGATGGTGGTGGCGTCACAGAGAACTAGGTAGAGAGTGTACAGACAGACCAACCTTGCACTTATCCTGCACCAGGTCATACAGCTTCCTGGTCATGAAGGCGAGCGCATGGAACTTGTCCTCATCACGGTGCAGGTGTATCATGAGGCAGCGCCGCAGCAGGAAGGCGGCGGCGTGGTGGTCATCAGCCCCGGGCGGCAGGTCGTGCAGCCGCGCGCGGAACATGCGGCCCAGGTACACGCGACACTCCGTCTGGGTGTGCAGGCCCTCGGAGTGCAGCTCGCGGAGCATGTTCTGGATGCAGCTGGGGGGGGGGGGGGCAAGGGGAGGTGATTTATGCAGATTTTAAGTCGTGATGAGTGGAGAAAGGGGAGCTAATGACTTTATAAGTTAAAGCTAACCTGTCGGAGGCGGCATATATATATGTTACATAAGCGTATGGGCCACCGGAGGCCGAGCCGCCATATTCAATTCTGAGAGCTCTTCTACTCAAGGTCTTTCTCAGTATCCATGATAGGACTGGTTCTGACCATCTAAACCCCCCCACGCTTATATACAGCCCTGCAAAAGCCTTTTCCACTATAATACCTGATAACACCTAGATCAACAATGACACGCATCAACAAGCAATGATGCTTAATGAATCTCTGGGACTGGATAACACTTATTATCCCACAAATTAATCAAATAGAAAAATAGTGAGAAGTTGGAAAAAGCGAATACGAACGATAGGGATCGAATCCGAGACCTCAGCACGCTAACTCTCGAATTCAGTTTCAATCATGATCCCAACACAACCCGTTAGTCGCACCGAAATACAATTACACCACCAAGCACACACACACCCACCCACACAAACACACGTGCACACACGCATACACCTACACAACACACACACACACACACACACACACACATGTACACGCACAAACTAATTAAGGAAACAAGTATTTTAGTTATAATAATGTGATTTTGTGAAACAAATAAATGATTATTATTAATCAACTTACTTTAAAACTAGCAACTTACTTGACATAATAAAGATCGTTTTTATTGTGCTGGAGCAGTTGAGTGTATATGTAGTGGTCGGGCCAGTCCACCAGACACTTCAGTATGAGCAGCAGAGGCGCGTAGTACATCATCTTGCGGTACGAGAACATTATCTTGCATGTGCCGTTCGTTAGGAAGTGTAGGACATTGTTCTGTTGAAGGTATTACAATAAATCAAACAGTTAAAACACTGTGTTAATTGCAAAATATATTAAAGAAGGGGTAGGCAGAGGCGCACTAGCGAACTAGAACACCCACATTTCGCCGAGCTTAGTTCCGTCCCAGATGTGATAGGGAGCGAGCCTATCGCCATATCGGGCACAAATTCCAGACTCCGGGCTGATATGGAAAAATCCAATATCACTTTGCCCGACTCGGGGATCGAACCCGAGACCTCAGAACCGTAGTCGTACCGAAATACCTCCACGATACCGAGGCAGTAATTTAATATATATTAAATTAATATATTATTGTATCACCAACAGGATTCTTTATGGATTATACAGTGAGCCGATTGTGAAAACTAAGTGAAATCTTTTCTACAACGTGCTTTAAAAAAGTATTGCGCCGACCCGCATTGTAGTACGATAAGAGAAAAGCACCTAATCTTTTGTATTTGGCGTGAATAAATTGCATTATACATTGAATAAGGTCTTTTGCAAGCTTTCAGTCCTTAAAATGGGTTCGATTCCCTAGTCAGGTGAGGTGTTCTTGTAACACTATTTACCTGGGACTGAATCTCTCAGAGCAGGGTTAATGTCAGGTAGGTCGTAAAAACCAAACCAAATTCGTTCTGCAACTTTAAAAAAGTGTGTTGCGCCGACCCCACATTAAAGTGGGATTAGGGCAGGTCGAAAGATATTAACATTTTTAGTATACAATAACCACAACTCACAGTGCTCGTCTGATCTGGTGTGACACACCGCATCATAATACCGTAGTCCGAGAACAGGTTCCCTCTCATCCTCCATCCAGACCGCTTTATCGCGACTGGATAGTTCCGCCGGGTAACCAGCAGCATACGGGCTAAACGCTCGTGACCCTGGACAATGAATAACACCAAATTATCAAGTATCTTAAAAATAATGCTTCTGTGATTTCATACCAAATATATTTAAAGTACTTTAAAGTCGGTAGTTTACTATATTTGACAGACTCAAGTGGCGCAGAGGGCGAGTAGCTGGCTGTGAAGCGAGAGGTCGGTGCTTCCATTCCTGAACTGAGATAATCACAAGTTTAAAAACTTAACTGACCAACTTCCAATTTACCTATCGTGACCATATTTATTTGGGACCACCCTTGAAATAAGGTCTATCAAACACAAAAAGAATTTTGAAAATCGGTCCTCATTTGGCAGAGATATCGCGTTACATAAAAAATACTGACGAATTGAGGACCTCCTCCTTTTTGGGAAGTTGGTCGATAAATTTGTTTCGGGTCTGGGTGTTAAGACCATAAGTACGATACAGGTTACACCTAGTGCAGGGTCAGGACAATGTGTGTGACTAACGGGTGTGTTTATTATTATAGTGGTCATAATATAAAAAAAAGTTTATGCACTTCTCCATAAAAACTTTAACTGAAACAAATTTCACATTCAGCATTTCTCATTAAAAGGGGTACAAAGTTTTCACTTCACATATTTATATATAGATTATTATTTAGTTACCTTTATAACAAAATATCCACCCCACTCATCAGCATGCTCATTGTGTTCCACTAGCTCCTTAGGAGACAGGTCATTCAGGTGACACATTTTTGACTGCAATAAATATTCCATGTTGATAAATTGTAATGTCAAAAATCAAGAAAATATAACAAAAAGAATCACATTCAGATTTAACGGAAAATTTAAATGTACTATAGTATTTATTCTAATAGGAATGAAATCTCTTCAAATGAAATTCTAAGAAGGTGCATAAAGTATCATTGCATAGATAGTCAGGGGCAGCTCGGCCTCCGGTGGCCCATATGCTTATGTAACATATATATGTGCCGCCTCCGATGGGTTAAATGACATTCAACTATACCGATATGTATTATTGTGATAATAAAATCTGTTAGCATCTAGATTTGAACTGTTTTGAAAACATTTCATATATTAGAAACCCATACTACCTCTGTAAGTAATATAAACTACATTCTAGACAAAAACTTATCACAGAAGAGGAAATTAGATTAGAAATTAGAGAACAAAGACTATATATGTATCTCTATTTGTATTATTATTGTAAATTAATATTTATGTTTGCAGTGTTGATATGCTGAATAAATAATTAAACGAAGTTATACCTTTATCATGATAGGCAGGAAACCGAGTGACCTATCCACAGTCACAGTCCGTCCATCTATTGACAAAGTTACTCTTATCTTAAAATCTCCTTTGTATGTGGCCGCTCGTTGCCTACACTCTGTTGGCAACACTCTCTGTGTTTTCACTCCTACTGTGTCCATCGGTACATTAGGCTTGGCGAAGGCTGCCTCGTCAATCGTCACCTTGACTCGCTCCCCACCAGGTAGCTCAAATTCTGCAGGTAATAGATCGTCTATGGCAGCTTTCAGCCCATCTTGCAGCATGTAGTTGAATGAGTCTATGTGAGGCGCTCCGAGACATTGTAGATACTAGAAAAGTAAAAATCTACTTACTGCAAATCGTAGTTGTTGTCAGCCAGTTCGAGAAATGTTAAATGTATATGTAAAAAGGTTAATTTATTGGTTTTATAAGAGCAGGCTAAATTACAAACTACTTTATTAGTTAGAATAAAGCTTTATATTTGCCAATTTTAAGACATCGTTCTTCCTTTTAGCTGTACAACCAGGTGCTTTTAAAGATATTTAAATAATAAATATTTGATAAAAATATTATAAACACCAAGGGAAAGGTTATATACCGGATTTGCTATTTTTGGTGGATCTCGGTAATCTGAACGACTCGTATAGGTCAACGAGGGACATTGAGCCACTTTTTTAGAATTCATAGTGCATAATTTAGAGACATTTCTTTAATTTTATACTAAATAAACAAAATAAAAACACGTGCGGAACGCCGAATTGTTATTTGGCATATGTCAAAATTGACAAATTGAAATTTGACAGCGAAAATAAGCTAAAATATCGTTCTTAAACGCAATGCAAAAACGTAATCATTCGACTATATTACTCTTGTGAAATCATACCTCTAATTATTTTCTTTTAATAAACCTATTTTTTAGACATCTGTACTTACCCAAAATATTATTTATCATCAGTATTATTGTTTCTTTTTGTAACAATATAGCAAAAGGCAAAGATGAATATCAAAAGCAAATATCCATTTATTTGCTCAGACAGTAATTAAGGAGCACGTAACGATTTGTAAATCTAATTATAAATTCACTAAAAATTCACACACATAGTCCTACCTTAGTAGCTATATCTAAGATACTTTCTTATTTTGACAGTCTCCGTGGCAACGGGCGAGTAGCCGGCTGTGAAACGTGAGGACGCGGGTTCGATTCCCGTACCGACACAAATATCTGTGTGGCCCACAGATATTTGTTTCGAGTCTGGGTGTTGTGAGACCGAAAGTCTCTCGTAGTTTCTGACACCCACGACACAGGTTACACCTAGTGTGGGGTCAGGACTATGTGTGTGACTGTTGGGTGTATTTATTTATTTATTGTTATTTTATTCTACCTGACCCCACACTTGGGTTTACCATTTATGTATGGTGGGTATCAGAAACCATCAGGGACTTACGGTCTTACGACACCCAGACCCCAAACAAATATTCTGTGGGTCATACTTCATACAAATATTTGTCTCGATGCAGGAATTGAACTCGCGTCCTCTCGCCTCAGCTAAGCTCCTGCTGCGCCACGCGACTTGTAGTAACTACAGTTCCATTTATTCCTTCTTTCCTAAAGGTTCAAATCTCCATTCATGGTAGGTACCTAGTGAGCAGTCCAGCGCCGCGCCGCCGTCCAGCTGTTAGCGTGACATTGTCGATGTTTTTTATATATATTCTTCTTTCTAGTTTCTTCTACATTTTCTACTTCTTCTACATCTATTACTTCTATATATCTTACATTTAATGGGCCTTACTAATAAAAGCCTTTTTTGCTGAGCAAATGGTTAAGAATAACCTGTCACTTTTTTCCTTGCGTTACATTGTTTAAAAATGAACGGGACAACCTATGGTATAAAGATAAGTAGCGCTTAAATTTTTTTAAAAGTAAGGGGCAATATATATTAATAAAAGTCAATCCCTGCTATCCTAAGATACAGACTTTGCCTACTTCGGGACCCCTGGGCATCTCTAGTATATACCTCTAGTATGTTAAACTATTCTATTTTTCGACCGACTTCCAAAAAGGAGAAGGTCCTCAATTCGTCTGTATTTTTGGGACAGGGACAAAATATAAATATTTAGTCAAGCATTATTCAGTCGTAGGTATACATACCATGTGGCAAGGAAAATATTAATAAAGCAATTATATGACACCGTTGTAGTCATAACGGGAAAAGCTAAAGTTTTATGGAAACAATTTAATTAATTAGTAAATACATGAAGTATCGTAATAAATACGTACCTTTGACGTCATAATAATATGGACTGTGGACCCACAAACTACATAGAGATACTACGTATGTGAACCCTAAAGTATTGACTTTGAATCCCAGTTCAGACAATGTGGTGTTCTCATTGGAAGATTTGCTCGTAACTGGATACCTACCTCAGAGGTGTTGACCAAGGGAATTACCACTACGTCTTAAAGCAGTGTTATTTTAATCTTACTTTGCTTTTTATGTACGAAAAAAATGTAAAAGTAAGATTATAATAATACTGCTATAAGACGTGTTAGTAACTCCTAGGAGGCCGATTGTAAAAGTAAGCCGAATCATTTCTACAATTCTTTCTTTCTACCTTATCCTATCTTAATTTAGGGTCGGCGCTACACACATTTTTAAGCATGTTGCAGAAAGTGATTAATTTTAAGATTAATACCCCCCCCTCCCTTTGGGGAATCCAGCCTCGGGCTAGTCAATTTAGAAAATTCGCTTTGCCCGACCTGGGAATTGAACCCAGGACCTCCCGGTCCACAGCGCATACATGCTGCCACTAAACCAAGGACTAATGAAGGAAGAACTATGTATCTTTAGTAAAGTACCATTATGATAATTAGTAGGTAGGTTACCGCACCCACACACAGTTAAACTAGGGCCCTAGGCCATCGCTTGGGTAGGCTATTATTTTTTTGTGTTTCTACCTACATTTCGCCATATTTAATATTTTTTTTATTATAAAACTATTTATCCTTTTATCTAATATAGTATTATTATTCATCTAATTATTTAACATGTGTAATTGTGTAGTACCTAATCATTAATATCGCAATAATTATTATCATACTTTTATGTGGCTTATCTAGAAAATGACCCGGTGCTATATTACGTTACTTTTTTCTATATTAGTTTGTCATTCAAGGAATATTTTGGGAATTTACCTTTAAAGAAATACTCACTATGTATTTCCTTTTATTCGTTGAACGTGACTCGCCAAACGTACTGTAAAGTACCCTTTTGACGTCATTGCAAATTAAAGGGACAATATTTGCCTTTTTCAATTCAGTCACAACGGGTAAAGGAAATCGTTTAGACGGCCTACCAGAAAATCGAATGAGCTCGTTGCATAATTTATCCGCTCTATTTACGCGCGGTTACTCTAAACAAAACCAACTGGTAATTTTAAATAATTTGGCCAGTGTTCCGAAATCCGGTGGACGCTGTGCGCGCTTCGGCCAGATAGTGTCACCGTTGACCGCGGCATAACAAGGCGTTGCGTAATAAAATTCGAACAATAATTATAAATTTTATTTTTCTGTTTGGTGGCCAGTGCGTTAATTATTTTTAAATAATTTGGTGAGTTTTTTTCTTTATTTATTTTTTAAATTTTTTTATTCTATCGTCGACTTGAAAGCACAAATGCATGCATTGTTTTTAAATGATTTTTTAGATTAGCTAATCTCAATTTGTAAGGTTATTAGGATTCAGCTCATGTAAGATGTCATACGGTTGACTAATTTCTTTTTAGGCACGTGGCGGCATAATTGACGTTATGCGTTTACAAATACATATTGGCGTCAATCATTTTTAAAGATGGTTGTTTTACTGACATTATTTCGACCTATCCAAAGAATAAAGTTACATATGAAAATGAATCGAAATTGCTTTCTTATTTTTCTAAGCTTATATTTACCTATATATTTAATTAGTATTTTTTATTAAGTTATGACATAATAACAAGTTAAATTATACATATATAGACATAGCTTAAATATTTACTAGTTAAATATATAGGTAAATATAAGCTTAGAAAAATAAGAAAGCAATTTCGATTCATTTTCATATGTAACTTTATTCTTTGGATAGGTCGATTTATTCCTTTTTATATTTGGGTAAATATTCTCGTTAAATGTAAAAAATATATTTCAAACGCCTTTTAGAATTTCCATTTACCTTCCTTTATTTATTAAGCAAAAAATATTTTTAGAGGAATATCTTTTTGTACGAAAAATAACAAAAAATCGCATTTGTTACTAGTGCTATGAGATGATTATTTTAAACAAAGTCATATCTTCATGTCTGAGTTCATATCAAATAATTAACATCGACAATCGACACCATATTTTTATCAATAATCCTGCTTGTTGATAATTAATTATCGCATAACGGTACATCATAATTATACATTACAAACCCTCAAAAAAGGTTTACCTCGATCTAAACTACCATGTACAGACATACCTAGCACAGGTATTCATATTTTTTTTATCTACCCTCGTTCTAAAATATTTTTCTAAATTCAAATTTGACTAATAAATTGTTGCCAGTCATTTCTTATAATTATTTATTGTCAGATTTCCTTTCGATTATATCCATTCTGTAAAACGAAGCAAAATAAAAATATACATGAAAATAAAAAAAAAATATGACTTGGCAGCATGGTCTCAGACCTCAGCCGGTTCCGTAAGGAAAGAACAATTAAAAAAAAATATACATACAAACTGTGATAGGTGAAAGGAACATGACGCGGGCCCTTTGGCCTGTGTTCATAAACCCGACTCATCTGTTGCGTTGCGGCAGTCGATACCAATTTACCAGACAATGGATATAATGGCTAATAACGTCATTAGAATTGGGAACTTTATTAATCCAGGGTCCAGACCACAATTGCCGTCCTCAAGCTAAAATGCCGTTAAGTAAATAAACCTAATTTTGAGATGTCTCCCAAAAACGTGGAAAATATGGTCCCTGGAGATTAGACTGTCTCGGTGGCGTGGTGGTATTTCGGTACGACTACGGTTCTGAGGTCTCGGGATCGATCCCCGGGTCCGGCAAAGTGATATTGGATTTTTCAATTAATTCGTTTATTATATATAAAAACCACAGTGTAATAAACCTCTATGAATAATATTTTCCACGTTTTTTTGGAGACATCTCAAAATTAGGTTTATTCACTTAACGGCATTGTAAGCTGAGGACGGCAGACAGTACATCAAGATGGTATCACTAGAACAGTACCTATAACCACAGGGAGTTTTGGCGTGAATTCTGACGGTGCCGGTGGTCGCTTGTTTTAATGATTTCATATTATAGTCTAAAGTTGTGCTTGTGGTTTAGATGTGATGTGAATTTATGCGATAAACATCAACGAAGATGGACAGTATGTGGAAGCTTTGAAATAAATGATTTTGGACGGTTTTTGTCGGGTGGATGGGTCCACCATGTTCGATTCTTCCGCTGCGAGAAAATCGTCTAAAAAGCATCAAACTGGAAGGAATTGACGCCAAAACTCCAGCAGGGCCTTAAAATCGAACACATCCGACTTCATTGCTCTTGCGAAAACCTAGATGTAGGAAACAAAGTATCAAAAATAATAAAAAGTATACGGCTGAAAGACATTGTATCCATGGCTATGAACAAGTTAAAAAAAACATATAACCACAGATTCTATCTAATCGAATCTAGCTAATAGTCGTAGCTACAGAGTAGGTAGGTACTTATAGCCTACAATAGTGCAATGTCAATGGGTCATGCTAATTTAACCGTTGTCGATAATTGACTGCACTATGCTAGAGGTACATTACAAAACAGGATGCTGTCTCAAAAAAGTACGAAACAAAGTATAGAAAATACACATTTTTAATATTAGACTAATTTTATTAGCAAATGTTTTTTCTTTTGTCGTCGTATTAGATCAATTTATAAGTAATTCCTCCTTAACTCAAATACATTGAAGTTAGTCGATTTAACATAACATAACATAACATAAGCTCACGCCTGTATCCCCGAAGGGGTAGGCAGAGGCAAATTATTAAGCAATGTGGTTTCAATAATTAATTTATAATAATCCAAACACACAGAAAAGCAGGCCAGCCATGTGTATTTTTTACATTTCTCGCTTGCGACTCCGTAAAATATTTATATGAAAAACACACGAACGCCTCTAGCGGTTAAGTGAGAAATTAATGTTTTTCATACAAATTATTTTACGTAGGTAATCGTTAGCGATAAATGTGGAAAACTCATGGTCGAGCTACAACAAAAATATTACTATTATGTTATATCTGAATGATAAACGGAATTTTGTTATCCTTGGTAGTGTTTTGTACAAATGTGCGGTTTTACTTAATTTCCTTAAGATATACTTATAAGTTCATCATCATCAGCCACAGGACGTCCACTGCTGAACATAGACCTCCCCCAAAGATTTCCAGATCGATCTGTTGGAAGCGGCCTACATCCAGCGACTTCCTGCGACCTTTATCAGGTCGTCGGCTCAGCAGTGGACGTGCTATGGCTGATGATGATGATGATGATACTTATAAGTTACATAGCCCTAAAAGGACTCATCATTCAACTGTAAACTTATGTTTAATAAACATTGTTCTTTTTGGAATGACAAAATAGACCTTTCTCTTTAAATAAATCAAAGGCTCATTTATTTATCACGCTTCGCTATTTCTATAATTACAACATAACACAAGCTCACGCCTGTCTCCCCGAAGGAGTAGACAGAGGCGCCCTAGCGAACTAGAACACCCACATTTCGCCGAGCTTAGTTCCGTCCCAGATGTGACAGGGAGTGAGTCTATCGGTATATTGGGTACAAATTCTAGACTCCGGGTTGATATGGAAAAATCCAATATCACTGCCCGACCCGGGGATCGAACCCGAGCCCTCACAACGGTAGTCGTACCGAAATACAACCACGCAACAGAGGCAATCTCTATAATTAATTTCAAATAAATCAATGCAAAAACGCTTCATCTCGCTTGCCGTTCGCTGTTTGACAAGTCGATGCCAATCGTTATAAACCCAAATTCATGATTATCTAAATCTATAGGCGTTTATGATATCTCACGAGTCTGATAGTGAACTACCGTTATCATATTGATTTTATAACTACATAGTATTACGTACCTATTGGTACTCCGTACCGTACGTTTTACACAAAATCTGTGAACAATATAACATATAAACGTGATGTAATATTGAACATAATAATCGCAAAAAATATTTTAACTTGAATAAGCATACGGTCGCGCATTGTGGGCAAAAATTTGCACCGTATAGACATACAGAATTCAACTACTTAGGGCCACTTGAAGTGCTAAAACTAATCTACAGGTAAACCTCGATTTATCGTACAGCTCACTCTTTAAATCAAGATTTGGTATAGAGATTTATCGTGAAGTGGTTCTTACGGCGACTTGTAGCGCTTAGATATATCTCGATTATTAGCTTAGATATATCTCGATTATTAGCTTAGATATATCTCGATTATTAGCTTAGATATATCTCGATTATTAGCTTAGATATATCTCGATTATAGCTTAGATATACCTCGATTATTAGCTTAGATATATCTCGGTTTTTAGCTCAGATATATCTGTATTTTTAACCCTAGATTAGTACATAATAGAGCTGCAAGTCGCCCTTACTACTGATTACTAGATTTACTACATACAGATTACAGATTACTACAATCGCATCCTTGTTTTAGTGGCAGCATATAAGGGCTATGGATCGGGAGGTTCTGGGTTCGATTCCCAGGTCGGGCAAAGCGAATATTCTAGAACCCTCAAAGAGGGTTGATGTCAGGCAGGTAGTCGTCTGCCATGCCAAATCCTTTCTGCAACATGCTTGAAAAAGTGTATTGCGCCGACCCCACGTTAAGGTGGGATAAGAGCAGGTAGAAAGAAAGGCACAGATTAGTCTATGAATCTCAGAAAACTGTTTTCACTGCGTTACATAGAACTGCATGTTAACAAAACATTCTTGTAGCTGTTAATGTAATATACCTACAGTTTACACAAAAATGTACATATATGTAACAAAAAGTTCTCTCCGGCGGGGAATCGAACCCCGGTCTCCCGCGTGACAGGCGGGGATACTGACCACTATACTACCGAAGACTTGTAGACTTGAACAAAATAGATTATCGTTTGGCCAAACTTCGAGACGGACGGTACGGTGATCGTACCGAAATAAGGTACGGTATCGAGACAGTAATTCATAGAATAGATAATAGCCCTGTAATATTACTGTCCCACTGCTGGGCACGGGCCTCCTCTACTAATGAGAGGGGTTAGACCTTAGTCTACCACGCTGGCTTAATGCGGGTTGGGACTTCACACACTGTCGAAATTCCTGTGAAGAAATTATCGGGTATGCAGGTTTCCTCACGATCTTTTCCTTCACCGTTATAGCAAACGATATTTCACAACGAAAATACACTTACCCCCTTATTCATAATAACTTAGCAGAGCTTAAAGAGACCGCAAAAGTACGTTTCATAAAAAATGTGTTCATAATGCCAACGTTCAATAGTGAAAACATGGCCGATTCCGATCAGCTGTTTCAAGTTTGATGTTCTTTCTTAATGATATTAATTTTTTATAGTCTACGACTCCGTCTAAGATTGATATATATATTTTATTAATTGTTTGGAAACAATTAATAAAAAATATATAGCCAAGACTTCGTATCTGTTTCGAAGCTTGCCAGAGATAAAAATAATATTTTTTCTGTAACCAGCAACATTGTATTCGATAAGCATATATTAGTTCTGTTTTTGCTAAACTAGGCAAAAGTAGGGTTATGCTTTCGATAAGACCAAGATTTCATTATGAATAAGGGGGTTAAAATATAAAAGTCAGAGGTGTATGCTCCATTTTGGGGTTGGTCTCGAACCTCCGCCACTTGTCTCGTCAGTCCGTACCATTCCCAACAGAGCTATCGCTGCTATTTTTCAGCACGCTGTTGATTTTATAATTAATTTAAAAAAATTGTCAAGTACTTAATTGAAATCTTTTGTTAGTATGACTCATCGGAAGTGCCCACTTAGGTAACATGACACAATGATCTGTGGACTATCTGTGAGCCTGTGTTATTGTGACTAATCGGAACAACGTCGTGATTTCAAAAACAAAGTGCATGTTTGAATATTACGTCAATATGGCATATTTTTCTCAGAGGCTGACCCTGACCTCAATCCTCAATTCCCATGCCTTTAGGAGCTTGGTGCCTATGTCATTGTCGACGTCTTTAGGATTGGCAGAGGGCAGACAAGCTGAAAGCTCACCAGAAGCGGAGTAGGAATAATTTGGACAGTCGAAATCGTTTATCATACAAATGTCAAAAGGATCAGACGAAATCAAGACCCGGAAAAGATAAGAAAATCGGATTTGAAAATAAAGTTGAGAAATCTCACTTGTGTCCATTACTCACTATCCTTTTCTACCGACTTCCAAAAACAAAAAGATCCTCAATTAATCTGCATTATTCTTTATGTATGTTACGCGATATCTTGGTTATATGTGAATCGTACTAATCAAATAAATAAATCTTCGCCGAATGTGGACCGATCTTCAAAATTCTTTTTGTGTTCGATAGAACTTATTTCAAGGGTGGCCCTTATACATTTGTGATTATATAACAATCCAACCGTCCAATGTCCAAATTCAAAATCCCTGCAAACCGATAATTCTCGCCTTATAAGTCAGTACAAACTTTGTTATTGGCAGAATCATCAATACCACGTTGGAATCCACCTTTTAAAAAAGTGTAAGTTAGTAGTAATTTACCACTTCTACTGATGTGATATACAAAACCAGTCCATTAATTGGAGCTGTAACCAAAACCATACAACGCGACTACTTTAATTTTACCAGCCCACCAGCAATCCTAGCCAAACATCTAGGCTAATATAACGTTTATAAAACTGTTAGCAATCAAGATTTACAACATTAATAAATGATTACACACAATAAATACCTGTTTGAACAGTAGCTTCAGACAATAACATTTTACGGCACTTGTTATCTGGATTTGCGAGTGACTAGCGTATTCAAACGGATTATGAAGTCGGCACCTTGTTTATTGTACAGTAGTCGGATGTTTATCTAAATCCAACAGATAAAGCTTACTTGTAATATTGCGTAAGAGGATAAGATAATGTAAGTAGGTTACTTTATTCCCTCTTTTTTGCAAAAGGGTAAAATCATTCATATCCTCTCTGGCGGAGATGGACTTGTCTTTTGACGCAATTGACAACTGACAGCCTCCGTGGCGCAGCGGGTGTGAAGCTAGAGGCCGCAGGTTGATTCCCGCATTGAGACAAATGTTTGTACGGCATAGATATTTGTTTTAAGTCTGGGTGTTCTGAGACCGTGCGTCTTTCATAGTCTCTGACACCCACGATAGAGGTTATACCTAGTGTGGGGTCAGGACTAGGTGTGTGACTGTTGGGTGTATTTATTATTTATTTTATTTAATTCACTGAGGTGACTGTTACATTGGGACACTAAAATGTAATAAGTTAATCTGTGCCCTAAGATTCTAGTGTCTAGTGGTGATGGGTAGGGTAGGTGAATTAAACACTTCGGGCTCCCCCTTCGGTGCATGTGAAATTGCTCTGGGGATGCGCTGTACTATTAAGCTATTTAATAAACTTTAATAAACATCGAGGGACTCGCTCGTTTGTATAAAATTCTTGTATAAAAAAATATGAATATTGTAAAAAAAAGATTTATTTTTTGTTTGTAGTAGGCTCAAACACAACTGCACCGATTTTAAATATTCACCTAAGGAAACCTACATACTTATTCAGTGAGAACACAGGCTTCTTATATCCTGGAAAATATACGGTTATGACTTATGGTATGTAAACCACGTGCTACATTGAATTGCTAAATTAAAGCCGGGGTCTCCTGCACTAGCGAAACAAAACACTAAAAACACATACGCAAAATAACGATTTTAGCTGTCACCTGCTCACAGAACTATGGACCATAGATAAAAAATGCATATTTTTTGTAATATTTTAGTGCAGGAGACCTAGCTTAACATTAGGCACATAGGTTCAGTATAATTTTTATGCTATCCAGATTAAAGAAATAAAAACAACTAAGAAGTCGTTCATCATATTTTATCTCCGTAAATTCCTCACGATTGATATTGTATGCTTGTTTTTGCATCGAGTTTTGCAATTCAATGAATTATTTGCGTGTGGGTTTAACCGTGTTGCATTAATGCGCAATTTGTTATTAATACACGGTTTATGGATGCTTTTATTGTGTTTTAATGCTGGTTTGATTCAAGTGTTATTTATCTGAAAACAACAAACTGCCTCGGTGGCGTAGTGGTATTGAGTGTGCGGCACGACTGTCGTCCTGACGCCTAGCATGCGCGCCACGAGAACATTTTGTCTACGCTTTTTGTCCTGTTATAACCGGTTTTCTCTATTTGTCTACGGACACTAACATGCGTCCTCGGTTATTTTCATACAATTTTGTAGATAACACGTAGACAACATCTCGACAGTCGATTATCGGGATATCTCGTGGCGCGCATGCTAGGCGGACAGGTATGCTATTGAGTCTACAGTCTAACTCTACACCATGTTTTGGATAAAGATCCAAATTAACTCAATTTACCTACTTAGGGCGACTTGCGCCCCTATTTCTAACCTACAGTTAGGTCCTAACCTCAAGTTAAATAGATGTAATTAATTAAATGTCTATATAATGCCCCTTACTTATAAAAATATTTAAGCGCTGCTTATATTTATACCATAGGTTGTCCCTTTCATTTTTAAACAATGTAACGCAAGGAAAAAAGTGACAAGTTATTCTTAACCATTTGCTCAGCTAAAAATGCTTTTATAAGTAATGCCCAATATGTATATTATCTGTATACTGATTTCTTAAGTTTACGCGAATGCTATTCATTGAAATAAAACTATTTTTACGGATTCTATCACGATTTGGTTTTAATTTTATTCCCGACGTTTCGAAGGCTTTGCAGTCTTCGTGGTCACGGGTTGAACTCTATCAGTCCATATAATAAAAATTATAACCAAATCGTGATAGAATCTGTAAAAATAGTTTTATTTCAATATATTATCTGTAATTACATGCAGTACATGTCATTCATATATTTCTTTTTCAATTTTCTTGAGGTTAGGACTCACTGTAGGTGGTGGTGTGTGGTGCAAGTCGCCCTTAGCGTATTTGTACTCCAACCCTCCGCCAAACAGTGTTCAGTATTCTAGGACGGAACTTACACGCAAAATACATTTGCGAGTGTTCAAGGTCTAACCACTCTTGTTACTCGCGTAACCACTCTATCACTTAACATTATCGGATGATAACAAGATTTGGCGCCGATTGCTTGATAGTGTCCGGAAAGTCTACATTTCTTTGACAGAATGTGCGTAGGTAATAACAAAAAAATATTTCTTCATTGTACAAAATGTTTGCTCTCAATATATTGAATTTAGTAAATAAATCATAGATCCCTCAGAAGAGGTTGACGTCAGACAGGCACTCGGTCGTAAAAACTAAGCCAAATCCTTTCTGCAACATGCTTGAAAAAAGGGTGTAGAAAAGGCAGGTAGAAAGAAAAAGTAAATAAATCATAGAAACAAAGCTAGGGTAAAAAGTTAGAGGCTTCTTGATAAGTACATTAGATTACAACGGAACATTGAAACTAAATATAAATAATTTTAAAAGTATCATATTTACGCAAGTGCTTATCACTGGTCAATATAAAATTAAATTACCTATGAATAAAAGTCAAAACATTTATAGTAATTAAACATAAGTAGTGTTATTTTTACAATAAAAATACACACTTAATAATCATCGATCGAAACTTTAATAGAAACATAAACGAAAAAAAACCTTAAATCAGGCTACAATTTTGTTACTGCAACTTGCAACTGTCAATGAAATAATTCGAATAGTTGACGGTTGCAGTAACTAATGATGCTACTCTTGATATTAAAGACTGAGAAACGGACCACAAAATTGCTATCAAAATTTTAGAGTCAATGGCAGAACTTCTAACTAAACTGGTTGAGCTTCCTAAGTGAGTTCTCGAATGGTAGATGGATTTCATAAACAAACTTGTGAATGTAAAAAGCACATACTTAGCTTTAATATCTATAGCATAAGTAACTATAGCCCTAACGTCCGAATGTTCAAACGCTACTCAACTTTAACAGCTTCTTAGATTGATTTTCGCCATACACAACAACATAAGGCGACCCTAAGTGAAAGAAAGAAAGAAAGAAAAACGCTTTATTTGTTACAGACAAGATACATTATAAAGAGGTTAATATTTAAAGCAAAATAATAGCTAGTCGTGACTGTGACAGGTAGGTGACCACTCAGCATAATGTTGTAATGAGCGACAACCCCAGTAAAACACTGGTGTTCAGTGGTCACCTCGTGTGACGTGCGGACGTTGGCCATGTAAAAAAAGTAAAGATAATAAGTATATGAACATTCGACAGTAAGATTTACGATTCGAAGATTTTAGGCGCATCATACAAATCTTACTTATAAATTGTATGACCCGATTCTTACGTCCTTACGATAAACATTATATTATAGTATTACAGCTTCACTCTCATCGTACTAAGATATAACATAACATACATACGCTCACGCCTGTATCCCCGTAGGGCTAGGGAGAGGCGCACTAGCGAACTAGATCACCCACATTTCGCCGAGTCTGGAATTTGTGCCCGATATGGCGATAGGCTCGCCCCCTATCACATCTGGGACGGAACTACTAAGATATGTATATGCCAAAAAATCACAAGTATAAAACTTATCGGACCCACTTCAAAATGTATACGATGGAATAAGCTTTATCCAACACAAAAAGAATCGGTCCACATTTGGCGGATATATCGCGTAACACATAAAAAAATACAGACGAATTGAGGACCTTCTCCTTTTTTTTAAATCGGTCGAAAACATCGCGGTGGTGATTAATTCTATTACGTGTCGGGAAAATCATCAGTCATTCTAGAGGTACTTAGGTATTTCACGTGTGCAAACAATAACATCCTTAAGTTGCAAACCTAGTAAGTGGATTCATACCTCTTGGATATGGGTTTTACGTGAACGATTTCCGCGCTACATACCTTTCGATGATGTCACATTCAAAGTCTTGCATCAATCTTACGTTCTTGAGCACGGTCGTAGCGTAATCTCAAATAGGAAGGATGCACGTTATATGAGCTGGGGTTGTTAATGACTACATATTTTCTCGGTTGTGAAGGTATCTGAGAGATGGAATTTTCATTATGGAGTAGGCTAATGGGAGTGGGGTTTGGGGGATTTCTTTTACAGACATGGTAATATATTCTTTTACTGCGTTTAATGGTAAGTCTATGAAATTCGTTAGATAGGAAAGATGGAGTTTTGGATATTCCTCTCAATCAAGTAATTATAGCATATGCTGAGATTATAACCTTTCAGAGATGGTGATTCCTACTTTCCAAGATAGATAGTATAATAGTTTTAGAGAGGCGCTTGCGCGTTTGCTATCGTAGTCCAGGGGGAGTTACCATCACCTCTTATAGCAGTATTATTATAATTTTACTTGTCAATATTCCCATACAAAACAAACAAAGAACGATTATAATAATACTGCTATAAGAGGTCGTGGTAACCCTGCAGTAAACAAGTGCTTTGTGTGGCCGTCTATTGGGAACGCTTTCTTTAATCGTTATCAGGTTCAGCAAGTTTTTCGTGTACTTCGAAAAAACCCACCACAATCACATGCCTATATGATAAGAGATTCTTTCTACATCAGAGTCCACGCGTATTTTTATATAAACACGCCTTATCACTTATCATATGTATCACATGTTGACCAATCCCAGTCCGATACCAAAAAATTAACAAACAGCTCCGTCAGATAAGTATTGTTTTCGGAAACTTTACATGAAATCATTTTTAGTATTCTTACCGAATCCTCAAATAATGTTTGATATTTTGATACTTGCATATAGCTCTAAGCGAGCGCGACGACGAGCTGATGAAAATCGCAGGAAGTTGCTGGATGCCGCTTCCAACCAGTTGATCTGAAAATCTTTGGGGAGGCATAGGCCTCCCAAATCAATCAATGGCTGCTGCTGATGATGATGATGATGATGTAGCTCTAATTTGAGACTGTATCAAACAATATCTGCATTTCTGCTTTTGCTTTGCATACGTGTTCAAGTTACACCTTTGGCATTCTTAACTTTTAACTGACTTCCTCCCCACTTTTACCTAATAATCATGGTGGAAATTAATAACGCGAAAACAATGACGTGACGCTTATAGATCCACAAAGTTATTGCATGACAATAATTGAATGAATGATTGATAAAAATAATATTGCATAAAATTATGCAATGTTATTTTAAGGTCTAGGGAGGGATTTACAATTAATGTTAACGTCAAATAATTAATGAAACACGAGGTGTAATATTCATTCCATCGAATAATGCCTTACAATATAATTAAATAGTCATTCCGATGACCACGATGAAGTGTCAGTGTATGTTGACTCAGACCTGATGACCTGGCTATAAGTGTAATACAAGTGCAATATGCACGCCTGTCAAATTCAATTGAATCTGTGTGGTCTACTGTAATAATTTTAATGAAATCAATTGTTTCTCCTAGTTTTATATGATTATTTGTGTAACACTTACAAACTCTGGAACGAACTTTCCTCTTCGGCGTTCCGAACCATTTTTGTTTAATACGGCTGTCTCACAGAAAACCAACGTACAGTGGCAGTTTGCTGTTGCGTTTCGTTGGGTGACCGGTTGCCTGTGGCCCGATTCCCCTCTTCCTTTTCCAATTCCTATTTCTCCTCTTCCAACCCAGCCATGATACATTTGTGTCTTGGGTGTCTACGAGTGGTGGAGTTTCACCTGCTCGTTTGTCAACCTGTGCTATAAAAAACTATCAAGTTTAACTCCTCCAACTTTCGTAGAAAACTTTTGTAGTTAATAGTCGATCGGTTTGCTATATATTTAATTATAATATAACTTTGTGATATTGACCTAACAAACTCGACACCAGTCAATCGCTATCAAGTGTCATTGGCCGCAAGTTATCTGGTTACCTCCACATTTGTTTACTGAAATCTCAAATGTTTTGTCTGGATGACGTCAACGCATTCTAGGGAATCCAGAATAACAGATTCCAGTGTACCAATAATGTAATTCTACTTTTCACCCCGCTTCAATACGCTGCGGCCCGAGCACGAAAAATTCTGACAATCTTAAATGTATTCGAGCTCGCTGCGCACTGATGACATTTGGTTAATATTTCATAAAAATTTCATAGACATGCATCGAGCTATATATTATATATTTACGATTGTCAGAACTATATAATTTTCAAATATTGGAGAAAGGATTGCGATTAATTATGCGACTATCTTCCTTACACCAATCCCTATGGAAGATGCAGTTCCAGACGAATAGTCTTACAACTGACATGGGATTTGAATCTAGAATTTGAATCGTCCATTATCACGACCACAAAATTATCCAGAACGAATACTTTTGCTTCAAAACCATTCAATAAACCATTAGATAAGTAGATGAAGTGATTCCGATTGTAACAACTAGTATTATAGGTATATTGTATGTGATAATGCAATTAGCACAAGATTAGCGTTAGCACAAGGCTAGGACGACAGACCGGTGTACAAATACTAATTATAAACGTTACTACCATATGGGAAGCACTGCTAAACATGATAGAACACTTCTCTAATCAGTATGAAATATACTTGAAGTACATACACGGTACGACCACTCTCCTCAGGTTCAATCCACGAAGTAAAATTGGGTGTTTATTCTGCTCAGGGGGGTTACCACCACCTCTTATAGCTGTATTATTATCATCTTACTTACACCGATTCCCATACAAAACAAACGATTATAATAATACTGCTATAAGAGGTTGTGGTAACCCTACCTACAGTATTAGCCCGGAGTGTGGAATTTGTGCCTTAAGTTCGACGATAAGGTCACTCCCTACGACATCTTTCTTTCTGCCTGGCGTTATCCCGGCCTTATGCCAGACAGGACGATATCATGGGAAGGAAATAACTTTAGCGAAAAGTTGATGCGCTACTTGTGCCTCTGCGTACACCTTGGGGATAACAGGTGTATGTATGCAGGGACTGCATTATATAGAGGTATTTAATACTCTATCTGGATGTACTTCCTACCCTATTATTATAATATCTTTATGAAGTTTTCTATCCGGATCCACAATCGTCAAAACCCGAAAATAACTTATATTTGTTGTTGCAGGATGCCATAAACTTTGAGGATGGATAAGCCTACGATGCATATGCTCTCCGTTCAGGAGAAGGGCGGGAAGACCAGCAGAACTAACCAGTACATCGCCGCTATAGCAGGTAACTCATCTTTCCATCTGGCTTTATCCAGATTTACTGCAACGACCACTATTCTACTTAGATGCTTCGACGTCATCTTGAGTGTCCTTAGTTGTTAGATCATTGGCTCTCATATCTCCATCTAATACTTTTCTTTCTACCTGCCCTTATCGTACTCCATTGTAGGGTTACCTGCCTGATGTCTACCCTCTTTAGGGGTATCTTCCTCTAATACTACAATTTTTATGTGCCGTGGAAAGTTACCAAGTTTGCGTGAAGTTAGGTACAGTTATTACTGTATCGTAAAATGTTATGCTGTTAATATCTTGAACTGAGAATCAAACCCATGCAAGACCCCTTACAACTTAGATTTGAGTTTTGGACACATCTCGGAAATTATGATATTTTTCCTTTTCTCCATATATTTATTATAGTTATAGTTTCCACAAGTGGCGCTGTTAGTGTTATGTATGGAAATATTGAAAACTATAATTGTTTTTGCAACTGTAAAAGTCATGAGCCCATTTCTCATCTCAGATAAATGAACAATAAACCGAAACCCAGTCGAAGCCGTTTATTTATGAATACAATAACCATGCATTTCCAATGTCTAGCAAGACCCAAACATAAATACCTCACATGTTAACAACCTCATAAAGCCGTGTACACACCGTCGAAGAATGGACATAGAGGCAAAACTATGTTTATTGTGTGAGGCAAAAGAAGTTTTTAAATTTGCTTGGACATAACAATATTTTCACATATTCTCAACAATTATTGTCCCTGATTTGACCGATAGCTATAAAAACAGATTTAATGTTTTCGTTTTTTTTAGCGTTAGCTTTGACAGTTCTCACTAGTGTTGCCAGATGTCCCGATTTGCGCGGGACGTCCCGATTTCCAGGGGTCTGGTGACCCGTCCCGATTTACCCTTAATCGGGACGCCCAATGTCCCGATTTCTGACTATCTTTCTTTGCATGTACTTTAATATAAATTATTAACAGGTGTTCTTACTCGCTGCCCGAGAAAGCGTAAATATTGAGATTGTGTCATACCATTTTTTGATTGAGGTGTCTGTTTGCAAAATGTTAAGCTTACAAGTGCTAATTAATTCTTCTTAGAGACAAGTGACCTGCTCTACCAGCTGAACGGTTGTTTTAGTTCTATTTTCCGGATTTATCCCGGTCTTGTTCATTCACTAGAGCAAGGAGGCGACTTTATCGATGAAAGTAAATTTTGCTAATATTGTCAAGGCTTTACTGTTTATCTTACTGTTCATCTTGAAAATTAAGTCGCGGGGAAAAGTGTTTTACCACTGGCGCTATTCCTGGGAAGACACGTATCGGCTATATCGGAGTCGCCGTCTTACGATCCTGGGCCATAATGGGCCATAATGGGAGAGATGGAAAATATCCGGGTGACGCTGAGGCGCATCTGTAACATATCCTGCACTGCAGCAATACCGACTAAAAGCCTGGCGACGATTAGGAAAGGCTCCAGATTTCCTTAGGCGAGAAGCGCCCAGGCTTTGGTTGGAATCGTCACTACGCGGCGCCGCCTTTCGCCCCGTCTTCAATTGCGAAGGGGGCGCTCATTTGCTCTGGTCGCCGATGGACGACCTTGGCGTCAACGACAGAACGAGGCCGATCATCTGCATTGCTGTATCTCTTGGGGCCGTACCTACTTTAGTGGGCGCTACGACAGCCTCCTGCTACCACTCCCGTTGGCCCCTATAAGCCGAAGTTAGCAACGGGCAAGCGAAAGCGGGGTGAAATTCATCAAACGCCCCGCAAAAAATCAAAATCCCAGAGTAGGAGGCAAGAATCAGTCGCGCCTCCTACACATCCTCTGGCAACGGAAGGACCAGATAAAAAAAAACCGAATCAAGAATTAGGTCATTCCCGATTTCTTGGCACTCTTTCTGCGAGTTGACCGACCACATCGCAAAAGTTTGTATTTGACTCCACGACTGGCACAATTCTTTATTTGTTTAAAAGGGAATCATTTAATCTGCTTCGGCTTCAGCACCGACTCCAAATAGAGTTAGAAATTGTTGTTATTTTTTACTTTTAAGTGTTCGTTTTTGAAGTCGGTTTTCAGTTTTTGTTATATTAGACATAATTTTAAGTATGGTCCATTCGGGATGGACGGCAGCACGGGTGATCGGCCTCATGCTGTCGTTGACGCGGATGGCGTCCTTCGGCGGCGGGGGTTTAAGAGCCCCCCCACAACTGCAGATGGGCCGCAAGGCGGCATCGCGCAGGGGCGGTTCCGGCTGAAGCCTGGGCGCTTCTCGCCTAGGGAAACCCGGAGCCGTCCCTAAAGCGCCGAAGAGGATCACCGCGGGGTTTTTAGTCGGTTTTGCCGGTGTAGGGTAAACATACTGTTAGGGACTCCGCCCAGTTTCGCCCGGATGTTTCCATCTCTCCCGGGCATTATGGCGCTGGGCCGTAAGACCGGCGACTCCAACATAAAATTTACGTCTCCCCCCATGCATGGCGGCAGTGATATCACTTTCACTTTTCGCTGCGATAACAAAATAATTGGTCCATATGTTTTACTTAGCTAACAACTACCTCTACATAGATAAGTGATATTAAAAATAAGTTACGATATTTTTTTTGTTTAATTAAAAGACGACTTATTTTACTTATTAACTTGTAAAGCTTGCTTAACCGCTATAGTTTTTCTTTGAAATTCATGCTACCACTCTGAATTTGTTTACGGATCCAAAACCAACCGTTTCAGAAATAGAGTGAGGGGTTGACTCTACTCTACCAAAAAGGCAATTTAAAGCTTAATATTTCGCAAACAGACCCTGCAATCGAAAAATAGTTTATGCAAACCCACATTGTTTTTAAAATATCTATCCAACAATAATCTACACCATAGGATAGTCGAGAAAAAAAATTTCATCCCAACTTTACATGTAGTGGGGGGGGGGGTGTCCCGATTTGAAATCCTATGTCCCGATCATTTTAACCTTATGTTCCGATATTTTACACAATGGATCTGGCAACACTAGTTCTCACCCTTCGAAAACGATGACAGCTTTAGTTTTCTCCAGAAATTTATTTTAGTTCATCATAGTTTTCGTAAGTAGCGCTGCTAATCTTTAAGAAAAAAATGAACGTCGTCATCGTCTATACAAACTGTCAAAGTTTGTACTATGGGATCTGATGTTCTTTTATCTATAAACATCACATAACATAACATAACATCTATAAACACATCGTTGTAATATATCCTAGATGAACAGTTCTTTGCAAATATCGTCATGAAAAGTGGTCTCGGTAGTCTTAATAAATAGAACAAAGAAAAAGATCGCACATTCGAATTAAACCAACACAAATATAACCCTATTCACGTGTAGTAGGGTTTTAAATGAAATGAGCAAGCGTTCTTATATTTGAATTAAAAATTTAGAATTCTGTCGCCGTTCAACTATCGGGAAAAGGAGTGTATATGCACTCCTTTGCTGTCCCATTTTCTGATATAATATATACATAACAACATAGTTATGTATAAAAACATAAAGATTACGAAAGTATGTTCACAGCTTAAAGCTACTGTAGGCACTTTGGCAGATTGCCCATCCGTCTGTCCAGAATACAAATATAGCCGGTGGTACCATAATTATTGTTTTGTATTGAATGAAGTTATATAATTTACTATTGTTATTGTGCCGTTAATCTTATAATACGGCTATTAATGAGAGATCATGGGATTAGTAAAGTGTTGGTAATTGTTTGTTTCAATCTAGAATTTTCTCGACTTTACCGTGTAGAAGTGATTTCCTATCTAAGATTAACTTTCTTCCATCTGTCCTTATCCGATAATGTTTCTTATTTTCAAAGTATTTTCTGTGACGGAGTTCCAGATAACCTCTAAACTTACAAAGTCAAACACAGTTATTGTAAATCATAAACAGTTTTTCATTTTCGGAGAATCGCCAAGTTTTATTGCTCGGTGTCGTAAAATGCGTGCGTGTAAAATGATAAGGTGCTGGATGTATGGGCGGGATAGTCTCGTTATATTGAAATCTCTTCCTAACATGGTAGTAGAAATCTTAATATGTGCAATAATGTTATACATGCGAAAGTTTGGACGAATGTTTGTTGCATAATCACGCCAGAACGGCTGAACACATCTGGATGAAATTTGGCGCAGATATAGATTATAATGGAATTGTTTTATCTCTGAAAAATGATCGGTTCCCCTGGGATGGATTTCCATCGAACGAAGTCGCGATCAACAGCTAGTAAACTTATTGTTGCCATTAATGGCCGCATTAGAATTTGGTGGTTTTATGTTATTAAAACCTACCATTTTTAATTGTTAAAGTACATAAATAACTACGTAAGTGTAAGAAAGTAAGTAATAACTGGGATGCCAGTTTAAACTTGAGCACTATAACCGAAATACACTCCAATTAATTTTAAGTCCTTGATATGATTCCAACACCAAAATACTCTTCAGAAATGAAGGTTTAATAAACAATAAGCAGTTAGTCAATCAATAATGGAATTTTGGCGCGCAGTTTCACGGGAATGGTGAAAACTTGCAAATGGCGTCGAGCTATTTACAAATGTTAACACACCGAATACTGAGCCAACAACCCAAACAGTTGATAGTCCAAAGTCCATGCTATTTTAAAGAAAACACGATTATTTTCCTCCTTTTAATGCTAAAATCGTCAAAAGAATAGGACACCATGCTGATTTGCGTTCTTTCAAAAAATTTGGCGAGTATATCGTGTGACGAATAATGTCATTCTATCTTATTGTCATCTTACCCAAGCCAATAACCTATCAAAAAACAGACACCAATTAAAAAGGAACCGTAATTTTTAAATGGAAAGATAGATTTACTTCAAGAACAGCATCAGCTGTTGCAGCGTATAATTAGTTTTTTTATTTGCCAACGAAGGCAGACGAGGAGACGGCCCACCTGATGGTAAGTGGTTACCGTCGCCCATAGACATCGGCAATGCCAGGGACACAGCCAAGCCGCTGCCTACCATGTAGATGCTTTTTAAACCTCGTTTGAAGGAGGACATGTCATAGCGCTGAGGGAACACCGAGGAGGGGAGTTCATTCCAGATACCACATACTAGTTAGAGATACTACGGTTGATACCCATGATCTCATTACCATTAAATAGTTTAGCAATAATATTGAAGCGGTAGCTATAATGCTACAGGTAGCAATAACCGTTAAAACTTCGTCGATGTTGATGCTAGGCCAAATTCTAAATCGTAGACGCCGAGGGCTTCCTTTAGCGGCGGGGGCTTCGTAGCCTCCCCACTCGGAGACGGTCCGCAAGGCGACACCGCGTAGAGGCGGTTCCGGTAGCATAACATAACATAAGCTCACGCCTGTATCCCTGAAGGGGTAGGCAGAGGCGCACTAGCGAACTAGAACACCCACATTTCGCCGAGCTTAGTTCCGTCCCAGATGTGATAGGGGGCGAGCCTATCGCCATATCGGGCACAAATTCCAGACTCCGGGCTGATATGGAAAAATCCAATAACACTTTGCCCGACCCGGGGATCGAACCCGAGACCTCAGAACCGTAGTCGTACCGAAATACCACCACGCCACCGAGGCAGTCGAGGCAGTCTAGGTTCCGGTAGCAATCTGAGTTTATCTCCGGATACCCCGGGCCCGCCTCATTCAAGCGCCGAAGAAGGCCACCGCGGGGTTTTTAGTCGGTATTGCCGGTGTAGGGTATCTGTTAGGGACGCGGCCCAGCGTGGCCCACATGTCGACCACCTCTTCCGGGCATCACGGCGCTGGGTGGGCTAAAAAAGGCCAAATTCTAAATGCGATGAATTTAAAAGTCAATGATTTTTTTACAGCTGCGATAGGCGCGGTGATCGCTGGTAACATCCTAGCGTGGACGTCGCCAGCCTTGCCGCAGCTAGAGCCGTGGGTGAACAAGACCGCGGCTAACAGCACCGCTTTCAATTCCACCACGGTCATCAGGGCTGTCGAGGTAGCGAACTCCAGCGTGCTCATCAACTCGCTCGGTCAAGAAGCTGATTTCCTCCTCGATACCAAGTCAAGTAAGTTGAAATCACAAAGAACAATGTTCACTTCCATACAAAGTTTCACCTGTCATTCACATTTTTTTTCAAGTGATGTATAAAAACATGTAGTGTATCAAATTAATTATTATTGCTAATAGAATAAAGAATTCAGCTGCAGTTTCCAATAAAACGTACCTACTTAAACCTACTCATTATGATATAAAACAACAATATCCAGATCAAAGATCCAGATTATCTGCCGTCAACATGTTTGATAGGTCAAATCTGGACATTGTTCATTAAAAACTTAAAAACAAAACAAAATTTCAATGGCGACATCTGTGCTATTATGTTTTTACGGATTCTATCACGATTTGGTTTTAATTTTTTATGCCCGACGTTTCGAAACGTAAAAAATAAAAATATTATAAAATTAAAACCAAATCGTGATAGAATCCGTAAAAATAGTTTTATTTCAATTAATAACATTCGCGTAAACCTAAGAAATTATTATGTAACAAAACTGTTACGGTACCTCACCGCATACCCGTCGGAGGCGGCACATATATGTATATGTTACATAAGCGTATGGGCCACCGGAGGCCGAGCCGCCCGTGACTATTTAACTAATAGCTACTACGTCAACCTAACTAACATAACCGACGTAAACATAAACTAAATACGTTACTAAAGACCATCAAAGTAGTGGTTATGTCTGTTTACTTAATAATTAATAATAATAAATATTTATCTACTCTGTAAAGATTTACTCATATCAAACGTCAGATTATGCGTTATGACTTATGGACGGACGATAAACCGGTCGATATCAGTAGTTCTGTCCGAAATAGTTCAGATATTGAACTCTTATCTCTCCCTGTGGAGTGGCTGTCACTGATATGTAGTTATAAATAATCTTGAACGTAGTAAATATTAGTTAATCTGAGTTTTGGGCTAAAATAACGTGCCCAGTAACAATACTCGACAAAGGGACTGCTGCGGGTGATAGAGGAATTGCTTAAAAGCGTCATGCCAATGTAGTGGAAAGCGCAGCGGATCCTAGTTCAAATTCCGCGTCTCCTTCCGAATCCCCATACTTTTCCTCTCCATTGTACTCTATAAGCAAGTTGGCTGTGCTTAGTTAGGTTGACGTAGTAGCTATTAGTTAATATATGGTTAGGGACCGTAACAGTTTTGTTACATAATGATTTCTTAGGTTTACGCGAATGTTATTCATTGAAATAAAACTATTTTTGCGGATTCTATCACGATTTGGTTTAAATTTTATTATACTTTTATTTTTTACATTTCGACACGTCGGGCATAAAAATTAAAACCAAATCGTGGTAGAATCCGTAAAAATAGTTTTATTTCAGTTTTGTTACAGTTACAGACAACTTGCTAGTGTAGACACAGCTCAATAATATGCTATGAAATTGGAGCTTGTTAGTTTTTAAACAGAAATGAAAAATATTTTTTATAGAATAATTGAGAAAGTTTGTTTATATTTTTTTACAGTAATTGCAAGTTATTTGTTGAAGTTTTTAGATTCAATCATTGTCCGTCCCTACTTATAACTGCTAAAATATGTTTCGTTGATGCCAAAATCCGTGATTTAAAAAATCTGTATCATATTATTTATATCAATTTAAATAACACCTTTGTTTCACCGTGGCATTATGATTTTTACTAACACCTTCAGGTTACCACCACCTCTTATAGCAGTATTATTATAGTCTTACTACGTTTTTTTGTACAGGAATTGGTACAAGTAAGATTATAATAATATTGCTATAAGAGGTGGTTTTAACCCCTCAGTACCCAGTTTGTTTTCGCGGGAAAAACCGTTTCACCGCTACCACCACGCCTACCTATTTCCGCATTTGACATATTGTTGAGACACTGCCGACTATTTTTCGTCGATGATTGGTCATATAATTATCTCGATTCTCCTCCAAATACCTTGTCCTGTGACCACTATGTCAGAACTTTCAGTTCCTAGCGCTCCGTCCATCTTTTTTTACGTCCGTGGTTTTGTGTAGGTGTTTTTTGTAATCTTTTTTCGAGACGCGGCTTTAGGGAAAATTGACCACTGATAGGAACTGTAAATAAAATATCAACTCATTTGTTAAATGTACCTACTTAGGATTTGTGTGAAACACCCACCAGTTGGCGAGCAAAATTTTGTGTGGACGAAATATCGTAAAAAAGTATTTTTAACGGCGCCAAAAGAGTTCATCACATGACCGCTTAAAACAATATCTGAAATATACGAATACAGAATAAGTAAAATATATCATGATCTTATTTTATACTAGTAATTAAGGGCGACCTGCACCACTATTACTAACCTAGAGTTAGTCCTAACCTCAAGTTCAATTGAAAAAAATATATGAATGACACGTAATTCATCACATGAATTAAATGCCATTTATATGACTGCGTCGGTTGCGTGGTTGTATTTCGGTACGATTACCGTCCTGAGGTCTCGGGTTCGATCCCCGGGTCGGGCAAAGTGATATTGGATTTTCCTTATCAGTCCGGAGTCTGGAATTTGTGCCTGATATGGCGATAGGCTCACCCCCTATCACATCTGGGACGGAACTAAGCTCGGCATAATGTGAGTGTACTAGTTCGCTAGTGCGCCTCTGCCTACCCCTTTCGGGATTCAGGCGTGAGCGTATGTTCTGTTATGTCATTTATATATTTTCTGTAATTACATGTAGTACATTACATGTAATGAATTACATGCCATTCATATATTTTGTTTTAATTTAACTTGAGGTTAGGACTAACTGTAGGCTAGTAATAGTGGTGCAAGTCACCGTTACGTCCTAATGGTCAAACGCTACTCAACTATAACGGCCTCTTACATTGATTTTCGCCATACAATTTTGACAAATAAAGGGGCCTTAAACGACATAAGGCGACCTTACGTGTATGAACATTCGGCGGTTAAGGATATAAAAAAAAATCATTGTCTCATCGTAGGTAGGTATGCGTTTGCAATTCCATTACATTATATTTACAACAACCACAATATTTACCTACCCATTTATTAAGTATTCGAATATAAGAGTTTCCAAAACCGTTTTATGTAGTGGGTCAGCAAGAGTATTTTTAAAATTAGGTTCGATTAGACCCGCTTACTACGCCTACCCCCAAATGGTCAAACGCTGCCTAAATATTTAGGAGGGCCTTATCGATTTAAGCACTCGTTATTCTACAATTTGGCATGGTCAAACAGAACCTATCTCTTCATATTAAATGTAAGCAGGACCCAGTTTAAGGCCCGCTTATTTCGTAAAACGGCATGGTCAACAACTGCCTAACGTTTGACAGCTATTTAAGGCCCGCTTAACTAGCATTTGATCGAAATTAGTTTGAGATTGCCTGCGACTACTCTCAAATAAATCTAATGTTATAAACACGAAAGTTTGTGAAGATGTATGGATGTTTTGTTACTCTTTTACACCAGAATGGCTGAAGAGATCTGAATGAAATTTGGCACAGAGATGGATTAAAGTCTGAAATAGCACACAGGCTACTTTTTTCCCCGAAAAAATGTATGGTTTCCGTAGGATAGATATGTTTAAATAAATAAAATTTCACGCGAACGGAATGGCGGGCATAGGTTTGTATTTAATAATGTCCGTGTTCCGTGTAGTGTTTACCTACCCCTTGATTTCAATAAAATGTATTTTTCCTCAATATCATTATCTAAACTAGAATATAGCGCACTCGAAGAAGCCAAGACAAATAAAATACTTCACAAATACAATGATTCATTTTATTAAATCCGATAAAACACAACTGCATGTTGCCGAATTCCTCTCCAATATAATGGTTTTTAGATGGTCTGATGAAGCCGGTGTGAACTGGGACGTCCTCAATTCCATCCTCAGATCGGGCGGAGTATTTTTTTTGGGACGGACGGCAATCCTTGGCAAGAAAAATTCGAGAAGACTCCTTTTATTGAAACGCTCCAAGAAATATCCTCCATATCCAAACTTCAAAGTTTCCATAATCTCTCCATCTTCGTTGATGTTTATTACATAAACCAAAATCACTTCACATACAATAAACACAGTTATTTAAATACGAAAATAAATATAAACAAACAGGTCGCCATTTGCCAAATATTTTTTTTCGTTTCTTCCACACAAATAATTGGCTATGGACGAAAGAAACATTCTGCCAAGTGGTAAATATTTTTACAACATAATAATAAATATTAAAAAAAGATCTATTTTAAGTTCCGTTTCTATTATATAAAAATGTGTTTACCTTCACAATAACAAAAGGTAGACAGAGATAACATAAACTTTACAGAAAAATTTACTACACATGAAATATGATCGGAATGGCACATGGAAAGCAAAAAGGTTAAATAAACATTATCGAATCATGTAATCTGCCAATTATTTATTATAATTATCTTTAAAAAAAACTAAATGAAATAAAATGATTCTACGTGAAACGAAACAAAAATATAATTTTATTAAAATTTTGTAATCGAGAACAAACTTTTATTATCTGTAGCATAATGATTGATCCTCAGCTGATTTTTCCGCCAAGTCTTCTCAAGTGCGTACGACCATGCCGCTCAAAAATTATTGGCTGCTTAACTTTGGGTAGTGCTCAAATGACTTGGATGACTGAGCACTGTTTGACCATTCGGCCCCTAGTGTTTCATTCAACGAGTTTTAATATTACTAACTATTATAATGCGAAAGCGATTATTACAATTTACACCCTATTTTGTGAATGGTTAAGGGCCGAATGGACAAACAGTGCTCAGTCATCCAAGTCATTTGAGCACTTCCCAAAGTTAAGCAGCCAATAATTTTTGAGCGGCATGGTCGTACGCACTTGAGAAGACTTGGCGGAAAAATCAGCTGAGGATCAATCATTATGCTACAGATAATAAAAGTTTGTTCTCGATTACAACATTTTTATAAAATTATATTTTTGTTTCGTTTCACGTAGAATCATTATATTTAATTTAGTTTTTTTTAAGATATATATAAGAAATAATTGGCAGAATACACGATTCAAAAATGTTTATTTAACCTTTTTGCTGTTCATGTGCCATTCCGATCATATTTCATCTGTACTAAATTTTTCTGTAATGTTTATGTTATCTCTGTCTATCTTTTGTTATAGTGAAGGTAAACACATTTTTATATAATAGAAACGGAACTTAAAATGGATCTTATTACTCAGCATTAGGCTGAGTTGGCCACCTAATTGTCACAATTTTTTTTTTTTTTTTGATAATAAATTATTTTTCTTTCTTTCTTTTCTTTCTTTCTTTCTATTTAATATTCATCATTATGTTGTTAAAATATTTACCACTTGGCAGAATGTTTCTTTCGTCCTTAGGCAATGATTTGTGTGGAAGAAACGAAAAAAAAAATTGGCAAATGGCGACCTGTTTGTTTATATTTATTCTCGTATTTAAATAACTGTGTTTGTTGTATGTGAAGTGATTTTGTTTTATGTAATAAACATCAACGAAGATGGAGAGATTATGGAAACTTTGAAGTTTGGATATGGAGGATATTTCTTTGAGCGTTTCAATAAAAGGAGTCTTCTCGAATTTTTCTTGCCAGGGACTGCCCTCCGTCCCAATAAAAATATCCGCCCGATCTGAGAATGGAATTCAGGACGTCCCAGTTCACACTGGCTTCATCAGAACCATATAAAAATCATTATATTGGAGAGGAATTCGGCAACATGCAGTAGTGTTGAATCGGATTTAATAAAATGAATCATTGTATTTTTGAAGTGTTTTATTTGTCTTGGCTTCTTCGAGTGCGCTATATTCTAGTTTAGATAATGATAGAGGAAAATACATTTTATTGAAATCAAGGGGTAGGTAAACACTACACGGAACACGGAAATTATTAAATACAAACCTATGCCCGCCATTCCGTTCGCGTGAAATGTTATTTATTTAAACAAATCTATCCTACGGAAACCATACATTTTTTCGGGGAAAAAAGTAGCCTGTGTGCTATTTCAGACATTAATCCATCTCTGTGCCAAATTTCATTCAGATCTCTTCAGCCATTCTGGTGTAAAAGAGTAACAAAACATCCATACATCTTCACAAACTTTCGTGTTTATAACATTAGTTTTATTTGAGCGTAGTCGCAGGCAATCTCAAACTAATTTCGATCAAATGCTAGTTAAGCGGGCCTTAAATAGCTGTCAAACGTTAGGCAGTTGTTGACCATACCGTTTTACGAAATAAGCGGGCCTTAAACTGGGTCCTGCTTACATTTAATGTGACGAGATAGGTTCTGTTTGACCATGCCAAATTGAAGAATAACGAGTGCTTAAATCGATAAGGCCATCCTAAATAATTAGGCAGCGTTTGACCATTTGGGGGTAAGAATCACGTAAGATAAGTTTATTCTCTCAATTATTACACTGGCCGACCTGGCGCGCGTATATTAGAAATAAACTGAGCGACTTATGATCACTAGGTCATAACTTTTGGATCACAAGTTTTGTGCTGTTAACATAAGCTCACGCCTGTATCCCCGAAGGGGTAGGCAGAGGCGCACTAGCGAACTAGAACACTCACATTTCGCCGAGCTTAATTCCGTCCCAGATGTGATAGGGGGCGAGCCTATTGCCATATCGGGCACAAATTCCAGACTCCGGGCTGATATGGAAAAAACCAATATCACTTTGCCCGACCCGGGGATCGAACCCGAGACCTCAGAACCATAGTCGTACCGAAATACCACCACGCCACCGAGGCAGTTGGTGCTTTTTAGCTGTTGTCCCGTCTATACACTGTTAATGTCTTTGGTTTCATTGTATATTATTGAAAAGCTTTTCTTATGAGAAAACTTTGTGAGATTTTTTTTTTTATTAATATTTAACAGTCATTCATTACATCAGTCAATACTGTCAGTAAGCGCCTGTCTCATGGTCTCATGCCTAATGTCTCGCTAAGACTGAATGTGACGACAGAACTCGGCAATTAACACTTTAGAAATAAAACAAGAACGGAACAATAGGAAAAAACATAGAATAATATAAACATAACATAAGCTGACGCCTGTATCCCCGAAGGGGTAGGCAGAGGCGCAGTAGTGAACTAGAACACCCACGTTTCGTCGCTTAGTTCCGTCCCAGATGTGATAGAATGTGAGTCTATGGCCATATCGGGCACAAATTCTAGATTCAGGTCTGGTATTAAAAAAAAATCCAACATCACTTTGGATCACCCGAGGATCGAACCCGAGACCTCAGGACGGTAGTCGTACCGAAATACAACTACGCCACCGAGGCAGTCATATAAGCTCATACTTGTACCCCCGAACGAGTAGATAGAGGTGTAGGTAACTAACAGACCCACAGTGCGCTAGACTTATTTCCGTCCCATCATCTCAAATATAAGATTTTTTTATCTCAAATCATTGGGTTACAGTGCCATATCGACCGTAAGCCGCCAATACCTCCTAAGTGCTTTGAGATAGAGCCAATAAAAATAGGACAGGAGACAATAAAAACTTATAAAAACTAGATATATTAAAAAATATAGATGATATTTATGCACCCAAAATCCTAGTTTATTAATTTTACAATAGTTTAGTATTGCTAATAACATAAGCTCACGCCTGTATCCCCGAAGGGGGGTAAACTAGCGAACTAGAATACCCACATTTCGCCGAGCTTAGTTCCGTCCCAGATGTGATAGGGGGCGAGGCTATCGCCATATCGGGCACAAATTCCAGACTCCGGGCTGATATGGAAAAATTCTATATCACTTTGCCCGACCCGGGGATCGAATCCGAGACCTCAGGACGGTAGTCGTACCGAAATACAACTACGCCACCGAGGCAGTCAAATATTTATTTATTAAATTATTGCTAATAAGAAAATATTTACATCATGTTCCATTAGGACTAACAGTTAGCGCAAAAAACAATATTTTGGTAAAATGTTAGTTAGGAGGGTTTGGCAGCATACGGTCGATATGTATAGCTTTACGAGCTTCTATATCTAATGAAGGGTGTGGTCAGTTCAGTCAGTTATACAATAGTTAATGAGCATTGGTTATAATACCTCAATAACTTAAAGGCAAATTATCTTCTGATATTAGCAAAAACTCTGCGATAGGTAATAACAGACAACACATGCATGTGAAGTAAATATTTTTCTTGTTATAATAAACTTTTTTCCCGTATATATAGTCAACAGATGTACGAGACTCGCGTCACGTCACGCCACGTCACACGCCCATCGTTCCCACTTCCACCCCGCACGTCTCCTGCACCTCCCCTGTACCCCTCCCACACCTCACGCGTCCACATTGCTCCCACACCCACATGGTAGATAAAAATAACCGGGCATATGTACACAGAGTACACTGCCTCCGAAACACGTGATTCATACTGGGTGTAAGAAACGATCACGAAGAGAAAAACAGTGGTAGTGCTGGAGATTACAAACACACATACATAAAATAATATAATATGACAAGGAGTACGCAGAAGTAAACTAGATTACGAACACATCGTCAAAAAATCAGCTGATACTCGGGGTCAACGGCCACGTGCGGGTAAAGCGCTCGTGTTTTGAACCTCTTAGTATTTATAAAGTGCAAAACCCAGTGACATCTGATATTCTAATTAGTGTGGAGTTAAACAGACCTGCGATGGTTTTTGTTTAAATCGTAATAATTGTCATTTATCACTACTAAGTAAACCCCCCTTTCCCGCCTAACCCGCACGTAGGTTTAAATTCACAAGAAACCGGAGTGAAATCCGCACAAAAATTTAAATGGAATATGTTATTGTTTCGCTAAAATACCTCTAGGTCTCGTGACGAGCCCCTGGTGACGTTACATGGCAGCGGGCCAACAAAGTGGCGCGATACATCGTGGGTTTGCCCTCTCACCAAAGAATCCAGTTTTATCCGATTTTATTTACGACCTTTCTCTCGTACTAATATGGCACACATTGCTGCAGCATTGTTGATTGTAAACATAATGCTTCTAAATCGGATGATGTATTGGTATGCCAACACGATGCATCAGGAAAACACGCGCTTTATTATTATTATATTTAAATAGATCGGCTAGACGGCTTGACGAGCAGGGGAAGGCAGCTGGAAATATTTATTGGCACATAAGTAACGATTACCTGCCACGCGAAATACACTCATTTAGGTTAAAAACGTTTAGTAGGTTCTGAGTTGATAGAACAGGTTTGTAACCTTAAATAAGCAACAGATATCCTCAATAAACCTGCTCCATACATCGTCATATTTCTTTAGGAGGTGCGAAGCAAAGAGAAACAAAAAGATAGATTTATTACATTTTTATTGGAAATAGAAGGAATATATTTAAGGTGAAACATTATCAAACCACAGTGCATAGAAGACTTCATCATCAATAATTTTAAAGTTAAATTAGTAAAAAGTTCCCTTAAAGACATAAGAAATCTTGTGGCGCGGCTTTAAGTCTATGGCAGTCTCAATCAATGTAGCAACACCACCATTATCATCATTATTACGCACAGCGTCATCATTATCGTAACACATGCCGAAATTCGTACCTTTAGGTACATAAATAATAAATAAATGTTTATAAAAGTAATGTTCGTCCTCAGGTTCTCTGGTATCAGCGGTGCTCGCGATCGGCGCAGCCATCAGCGCTCTGCCCGTGGGCGTGATGGCGCAGAAGATCGGCAGACGCCCCACCATCCTGGTGCTCTCCGTTCCGTTCCTCATCAACTGGCTGCTCACAATCTTCGCTAATGGAGCAGGCATGCTCATCGCCGCTAGGTTCTTCGCTGGTATTGCAACTGGTATGTTGTGTAACATGTTTCATTGCAAATCAAGATTTTGCTTCATCGAGAAAAGTTGTGACTGATGCAAGAACATCATGATTCATGGGCATGGTCCAAGGCCGTGACTTACATTTTGAAACAAGAATCTTTAAAATGCTTCGTAAAACATCAATTTTCAGTTATATTTTCATCTATGTGGTACATGTAACTATATTCATTTATGAGGAGGAAATTTTGGCAATAAATGCTGGCAAATAAATTAATTTCTGTTATTCACATCCGATCCAGTGTTTCCTTTAATATACCAGCGCGTTAACACAACAAACATAATAATTTAGATCGACGTTACATAAAACAGAATAGCTGTAATGTAAATCAAGACTAATTTGATTCAAAATAAGGCCATTAAATATACTCCAATAGCAATAGATTACACGAACTGTAACAATAACATGTAAATACAAACTTCTGTTTATCTATTGCATCTAGGCTACGTCTATGTACGACGTATGACGTCCATGTTTTAGGAAGATGTTGGAGTACACAGTGATGAAGTTGATGTCCACTTTATCACAATCACTTCACTACTCATAGAAACCCTCAAATTAAACACTACAAACCGGGCAAAGCGAGGAAATAAAGAGAGATTTACCTACAATAGATCTAATTTTGCTATACTATATAATGTTGTGAATATAATGTTTAGTTTACACAGTGACATTCTTCTTATTTATTGGAAATTAATTATTCAATTTTCCATTGCAGGTGGCATCTGCGTGGCAGCTCCCATGTACATCGGTGAGATCGCAGAGACCTCGATCCGTGGCTCCTTGGGCTCCTTCTTCCAGCTGTTCTTGACTGTTGGAATCCTGTTTAGCTTCGTGATAGGAGGATGGACTCACTGGAGGACGCTATCCATCATCAGCGCTGTATTGCCTCCCTTGTTGGTTGCTGTTTTCTGGTAAGTTGATTTTCCTCATGTCCCCTTTTTGATAACTATCTTGTCGTTATACAGTACAATCTACAGTCCATAATGAGATCAATATGTGGTTTTAGAATTACCACATCGCTATTGTTGAAGAAATTGGCTGAAACTTCAATACTTCATTATCATATAGAGTGTTTACCATCAGCCAAGCGATCTACTTATAAAGGAATGTCTGTAGTTTTTCAGCAAAAATGACGTATAGGCTTTTAAAATGCCATTAGCTTATTTATTGCCCAATCCACTTATACCGTAGGTATGTAGACTGTTATTTTGTTAGTACTAAACTATGTAGTAAAATCGTATCTGGGTATATAATATATCGATATTATATACCCGTATAATTTATGAGTACATACCTATGAATATGACCTTATTTTTTAGGTGGATGCCTGAGACCCCTCAATACCTGCTGAGCAAGAATCGTCGTCGCGATGCTGAGAAGACGCTGCGTTGGTTGCGAGGCCCTGATGCTGATCTCACCGCCGAGCTCGAGGAAATGCAGAAAGACGTCAGTATCTGCAATAAAAATAAATAATATTAGCCCTCCCAATGCTCAACACGGGCCTCTTATAATGAGAGGGGTTAGTCCTTAGTCTACCACATTGGCCTAATATGGGTTGGTAGATTTGACATACCTTCGAAATTCTCAGGTATGCAGGTTTCCTCACGATATTTTTCCTTCACCGTTATAGCAAGCGATAATTCATAATGAAAACATACTTGACATAGAAAAGTCAGAAAAGGTTGCTCTTTTTTTGAGATTAGTCTCTAACTCGACACTTGTCTCGGCAGTTTATATCATTCATAACTTTACAAATTTAATTTATTATTTATAATATCCTGGGTCTGTGTTCATTAAAACTAGTTATTGTAATACTATGAATTAAAATTTTCAACTTCAATATTCTAAACTATGTATGTGAAACATTAGTCACAACGTAATTTTGTATTGTCCAGGTGGACGAGGCGTCCCGTCAGGGCGGCGGCGTGCTGAGCATGGTAACGAGCCGCGCGCCGCGCATGGCGCTCGTGTGCGGGCTCGGCCTCATGTTCTTCCAGCAGTTCAGCGGCATCAACGCCGTCATCTTCTACACCAACAACATCTTCCAGTCCGCCGGCTCCGACATCCCTCCGGTTATCGCCACCATCATCGTCGGCGTCGTTCAAACAGCCGCCACCTACGTCTCGTCGCTGCTCATCGAACGCGCCGGCAGAAGGATCCTACTCCTCCAATCCTGTATCATCATGGGTCTCTGCTTGATCATCCTTGGTGTCTACTTCAAGTTGCAAAATGATCATTTCGATGTCTCCGCTGTTGGTTGGCTTCCTTTAGTGTGTTTGGTCCTCTTCATCATTTCGTTCTCGATGGGTTTCGGCCCGATTCCCTGGATGATAATGTCCGAGCTGTTCTCTGTGGAGTTCAGAGGCACGGCCACCGGTGTGACGGTGGTCACCAACTGGGTGCTCGTGTTCGTCGTGACGCTCTCCTTCCCTATCATGAAGGACGCCGTCGGCATATACGTCTGCTTCTGGTTCTTCGCTGTTGTGATGGCTGTGTGTATCTTCTTCGTATTCTTCTTAGTTCCTGAAACTAAAGGTAAAACTATATCGCAGATCCAAGCAATCCTAGGTGGAAAAAATATATAAATTACTATTTTAAGTTTCCTTAGTTCCTTTAGTTGGTGATATTTCTGAGAATAATAGTGAGAAATGTTCGAGTGTACTGCCAACGTGAACGTCCTAAAAGGAACATTAACTCCAGCATGCTTGTGTATGAATGTGTTATAAAGCTCCACCGATTTGGATGCCTTTTAAAGTGCAATATTATAATGATGTGATTACGTACAAATAAAATTTTCCACATGGCATATTTACAAATGATTCAATTTTGGGAGAAAGTGCCATGACTGACAATGTATTTTCGGAATTTTGTAATTTAGATAATATTTATTCAATTAATTTCAATGTGATGGAATATTGTGTAATGTGATTTGTTATAATGTGATAGAATACTCAGTAAATAAGCAATGTAGGTGTAATTTAGGACAGAAGTACAAACAAAAACAATGGCGTTTGTACTAGTGATGATTACTGTTGATATCATAAAGCTGGATCTTATAGGTACAATCATAACAGCACTGTCGGCTATTATGTTAAAAACATTAAAGACATAATGAAACCTGTATCCAAAATCGTAGCTAGTGACCATCGATAAACAGTAATCTATCGGTGGTCACCAGAATCATGCCGACTTGCATAAGTCCTTCACGTTGAATAAAAAAGCTTAAATTACCCAATGTCGTAAGAGGATGACTGCACAATTAAAGTTTGTGAATTTTACGAAGACCGGTGGACTTCAAGCGTCATCGTTCACGGTACACATGTCTAAGATTTTGACTACGTGTTTTTTAAAATCCTATATATACTATTGCAAGTTGAACAGACCTTGATAAACGTCGCAGGAAGTTGCTGAATACAGGCTTATTCCAGCAGCAATAGACTTCCTGTGGCTGTTGATGATGATAATGATGCTACTCTGTAACTAGTAGGATACAGCAGTGTTTTTACAAGAATAGGAGTAACACCTAAGCACAATAGCCATCGGTATACGTAAAACACGTTTATTCATTAAATTCACTCTATCAGTTTCATCACTAGTACATCGTCTTTACACACGAGATTAGATTATTTAAAATTAAATGCAATTAGTTAAGTACTTAATAAGACGCTAAATGAACAAACACGTGCCAAAAATGTTTTATACATTGTTTTGTTGTAGTCTAGAATGGATTTTATTATTTAACTTAATGTTAAGTGTAATATAATTTGTAATAAATTGTATGAAATTATTTGTTGATTTATTTAATTTATTTATAGCCACCCTTTATTTAATCTTAGAAAAAGCTTTATTTCATCATCAGGACGTCAGACGACCATAGGACGTCAACAGCTAAACATAGGCTGAAAAGTTATATTTATTGGAACCAAATGACGAGACGAGCCATTCACCTTTCTAATTGTAAACATTATTGTTTCGGTACGACTACCGTCCTGAGGTCTCGGGTTCGATCCCCGGGTCGGGCAAAGTGATATTGGATTTTTCCATATTAGCCCGGAGTCTGGAATTTGTGCCCGATATGGCGATAGGTTCGCCCCCTATCACATCTGGGACATAACTAAGATCAGCGAAATGTGGGTGTATTAGTTCGTTAGTGCGCCTCTGCCTACCCCTTCGGGGATACAGGCGTGGGCTTATGTTAATTGTAAACAATTTGATTACCAATTAACATAGCAACATCTACACTTCAAATAAACGACAAAATGGCACTGCTCTGCGCTAGTCAATCAGATACCTAATAATATTTTAAGTCTAGCCATAAAGCTCCAATAATAACAAAACTGGCTTAAGCACTAGCTATAATGTCCTTAACGGAACGTAACATTGCTCACACAATACTGCTTGGCGATAGAAATAAACATTACAGGGGTGGATATCCAGACAGAGACTTGAATGTGAGAGTGCTACAACCAGCTTATGTACTACTAAGTTATGTACCTATTCGGATTGTTACAAAGATACCTTGGGTTCAGTTCCACCACCATCATTGACTGTATTTACCTATATCAAGAATATCAAACACAAACTGGTACTAACTGGTCAAACTGATTCTTACATTTATAACACCAATAGCCACAAATATATGGATAGGAATATCATTACTACCTACCGGAGAGTTTATGAGTAAGGACAGCATTGAGTTTGAATTTTATCATGGTGGATTAATGCTTAATTATTGCTTGAGGCAATCTAAAAATAATTGCTGAAAGCAAACGTAAATATTTGAAAGCTAGACTGATCACTAACTATAAAGAGTGTGAGTGTAGGACTTTGCATACTATCAACGAAAAACGACGAAACAAACTGGAAATTAAAAGCAAATCGCCATGCCACACATTTATTTCCAAATCAATCATACAATAGTGGAAGAGGCCAACGAGGGGCACTCTTTGTAGATAGTTCTCTTCTCGATGTCGTCCATCCTCGATGACAACTCAGTGATCTGCTGCTCTATCGCTTTCACGTCGCTCCTGAATCCCGTCACCGTCGCGTCCAACTCCGTCAAGTAATGTATCTTGTGGCACAACTCGTCGTACTTCTGCGATATGAACTCTCGAGCGTTCTGCGAATCGGTCAACTCTTTATCTATCTTGTTTATTATCTCGTATTTCAGCTCTTCGAACTTCGATTCGACTGTCGGTCCCATCATATGGGCACCTTTAATGGCCATCTCTTCCTCTTTGATTTTCTCGGTGATGCATTTTGTGTGGCACGCCATTTTACGTTTTTATATTTACGCGAAACAATTTCAAATTTTCATACCGCTCGTGCATTGTATAATTTGTTGGTCGACTTACGTCGTTCTTGCGTTGATTTCCGATGTGATAAATGTCAAATTATTTTGTTTTTAATTTTGATTTTTTATATTTTCAAAAATTATATTCTACAAGGAGTTCATATCCCTACAACGCAGTGTAAATTACATATGTCTATTAGGTTGGTCAAAGGCGTAGAGGTCAAAGGCAATGGTCAAAGGCTACATCCACTGCATATTCAGCGTCCTGTATACTGGGCTGTATCTCAATAGGAAGATCAGTAACACCGGGTAGCAATCATGTCGTGATGACAGCTTCTTTCATAATCTGCTTACTCAATGCGACTTTATAAACAAACGCAGGAAGGATTCCAAGTTGAATTGATAGTAATATATACTTAGATTATCCTAAATATATAGAACAATCACGTGGATGCCACACTTACTACCAACCTATGTTGTAGTACTCGTATTGTAACCTCGAATAAAAGCATGCGGCGCCAGTCGAGTGCCTGTTCATGTTATCAAGTGATTACACATCGTAATAATTATTCCTTTCGCAAAATTTTCCTATTTCACTAGTATAGTTGCGTTATGAGTACGTGGCGCCAACTAAGTATCCTGTTGTGAGTGTAATTAAGCATTTTATTAGCTCATCCAAGTCTCTCGTATGCAAGCGTCCGTTCCAGAGCTTTCATTGTTCAGTATAAGTACTTCTGTTTCAGTATCCAGATGAATCCAGGCGTAGTACCCATGCTGTATTTTGTAATTCAGTTCAGAGTAGTGGGTGATGTTGCTATGTGTTTATGGGCAGGAGTAATTTACGCCGTAGATAGAGTGATCTATGGTCTATCACGTCGTTACTTACCGCAACTTGTACTACAAACCAATTTCAACGCCTAATTCTTAAAATTGAGTAAAAAGACATTGTCCTAATATCTCTCTTTCCTTATTTTCTTGTAGGAATAAAAGATGTGCTATGACAAAAATATGAATAGTCATACCATAATGATGTCATAGCGCGGTTACCTGTATTCAGGTCTTCGAAAAACTTCATTCCATTTAGGGCACTGGATGCATTAACACCGGTTATCGCAACATAATTCGAATTATTATGAATAGATGGAATGTAATGTGTACCCGAATTTCATAGGCAAGTTCATCCATCCTACCTGGAACCACCTTTTACCAGCACAGTGTACTTCTAAAGATCATTTTCCTCACATAACTGCAAACTCTCGAACGAACTTCCGTATTCGGTGTTGCCTCCGCTCTATGACACGTGCTTCTTCAAACGAGGCTGAAAAAAAATAGTTTTCACGGTAGGCAGCGGCTTGCCTGTGCCCCTGGCATTGTCGATGTCCATGGGCGCCGGTGACCACTTTCCATCAGGTAGGTCATCTTTTTAGGCTAAAAAGGCAAACGAATTCGGGAAATCGACTACGTGGTATTCTCCATACATCCTGAATTAACGTACTTGTCATCTCGAACACATACTAATTAAGGATATAAAATAAACTTCAAATCACAAAGATAACTAAGTATAATGGCTTGTAAATATTTACTTCACGTTGTTACGGTGAAGTGACCACGAGTATATTGCATTTGAAGTGCGTTCAAACAGTTGTCTATGCAACGACATTATACCAATCACTTGTATCATTTCTGGACAAACTTCTTCCCAAACTGGCCAATGCAGTTAATGTGTGACTTTGCGCTTTCCAGGCAATCATGTTCACAGAAGCGTAGAGTGAACGAATATAGACGTGGACAGAGTCGCATCAGCGAGTCCCGTTTTCTTTCGTTCCCAAGATCTACCCAATACTTGCGAGGCCCCAACAAATATGCTTTTTGTGACGTTCTTTCTCAAACGTAAAACTGATCAAGTTAATTAGTCATCTGTGGTAAGGTCTGTAGGTATCGCATATAAAGGACCTTCGCGAGGCCCACTTCGCCCCGGCCTAGCTACTCCACTACCTGCTGATCAAGTGGCGATACTTAACACCGGCTGATCCCAGGGCAACACAAGTTAATTTTGACAATTCTCACATTTCGATAACCACGACTTTCGTTTCAATTTCTTTAAAGTTAGCAACGCACCCGTGAATATTTTAGTATCATGGGTGTCTATAGACTGTAGAGATCACCATGTGACTCACGTATTCGTCATTTTTGTCAAGTGCCACATGCATGTTGAGTTTTCCTGTATTTGGACTTGCATTATAAATTATGTATTAAGTGTTTAGAAAGCAAGATTTTGTAGAGGTATTAATGTTGTGTCGCTGGAAAACTTAAATAAATAATTATGATTATGATAAGCCCGTGATAAAAATAAGTTTTATAAGACTCCAGTTCAATAGTACCTAGTTCTTTTACGTAGTTCCCATCACATAAGACGCCATTACGCCATTAGGCTAATCCATGTTTTCTACAATCGTGATCCAACCATTATGAAACTATTCAATACCAAACCTGATTAATTATTTGCATACACGGATGCAAATATGACTGCCTCGGTGGCGTAGTGGTATTGCATGGGCGGTAGGACTACCGTCCTGAGGTCTCCGGTTCGAACCCTGGGTCGGGTAAAGTGATGTTAGGTTTTTCTACTCAGTATCAGGCCGGAGTCTAGAATTTGTGCCCGATATGGCGATAGACTCGCCCCTATCACATCTGGGACATAAGTGTGCTCGGCGAAAATGGAGTACTTTTTTATAATAGACTTGTGCTGTTAGCAAAATTGCTTTTACGTTTCACCTGAATTTATAGCTGGCGCTTAGGCGCTCTAGCCAGAAATATATTCGACTGCGATTGAACACAGAGGTGCCTTTTCGAATGCTTAGACCCCATATTGAACTATCGCTGGGGACTGGAATTAAATTAGAGATCGTCTCTGCGTACTAGTATGCCGAAGGTGAAGGGTCAACTGTGGGAGATCTTCGGACTGTCGGGCGGGTCCGATGTCGGGGTCTGGTGTAAATATTACAATTATTGGTATTGAGAAGGGAAAGGGCTGCTTCGACAGGAACTGTGATGGGATCATTGGGGTCTGCCAAAACATGTTTGAGACGACGCGTCGACAGATGTTTTTTAAAGGCAAGCCGGAACATTGAGGCTGAGATCTACAGAGCGAACTTCGACTAAATCTAAGTCAAAGAAAGAAACTCAGGATTTCAACTAAGTCCGAGTGATTTTTTACAAGAAAATCTTAGCTTAGCCTGTCTGTCAGTCTGTTTTTCTTGTAAAATATGACTCGAATTAAGTCAAAGTTCGATTAACAATTCCAAATCCTAACTGAGTTGGTTACTTTGACTTGACTTAGTCGAAGTTCGCACTTTAGTTCTCAGCCTGAGTGTTATAGTTCTCTAGTTTGGCTCTGCCTATCCTTTCGGGGGATAGGCGTGAGTATGTTTGTCTGCATACACGGACGACTGACTCATCTCAATACAAACTTAAACAAGGAATACACGTTTTATGGCGGACCGTACAATACTTGTCTAATGTCTACAAATCCAAAGAAGGCAAAACAAATACAACTGTTTAGGGGTAATGTACTTGTTTACAATTCCATGTAAAGACGATGTAGGTCAGGTTATAGAAAACAATGAAACAAATGTCATTGACACATTCAAATGACCGTTAATTACAAATACCAAGACGGTAAATCACAGTACTGCCTCGGTGGCGTGGTTGTATTTCGGTTCGACTAGCGTCCTGAGGTCTCGGGTTCGATCCCCGGGTCAGGCAAAGTGATATTGGATTTTTCCATATCAGCCCGGAGTCTGGAATTTGTGTCTCTGCCTGCCCCTTCGGGGATACAGGCGTGAGTTTATGTATGTATGTAAATCACAATTGCTTGGTGCTTAGAAACATTATTTTTTATAGTAGAGATTAGGAAAAAGCCTGTTTTGTCGCCTCCTTGGTCTAGTGGCTGTATTCAGGGGCTGTGGACCGGGAGATTCTGGGTTCGATTTCCCGGTCAGGCAAAGCGAATTTACTAATTTAATTTGCCCGGGACTGGACTCCTCAGAGGGGGTCGTCGTCAGACAGGCAGACATGCTTGAAAAAGTGTGGTTGCGCCGACCCCACATTAAGGTGGGATAAAAGCAGGTAGAAAGAAAAGACTAGGAAACAATCAGGTAGGTCACCTTATTGTAAGTGATCTCCACAAATAAGATCATGCGTGTGTTGTACAAATTGATCTAGCGCAGTATCTATCGATGATGATGCTCATGGTTATCCGCAACTCCACATGCTTGCTTAAAGCCACGTTTCCTGCACATAGTTTTCCGAAACAAAACACTTAAAAAGCCTAGACAAACGAATTTCGCTGTCTCCTGCTCATAGAATAATAGACCATACACAAATATTTGTACCGTGTTCTGTGTAATGTTTTCGTGCAGGAGACGTGGCTCTAGTTTAACAACTACCGGGATGAAACTCTTGACAGTGTCCTTCTTAACCTAGCTTACCTATAAATAATAAGAAAAAATATTTTCTAACTCCTTCCTATTTTTCTTTTTAATTGAATTGGATGATCTTCTTTCCACCTGTCCTTATACTAACTTAATACGGGGTCACGTCGGTGCAACACATTTTTTCAAGCATGTTACAGAAATGATTTGGCTTAGTTAGATTAAATCGGACAGTATTATAGAATAATCGAAAATCTTCATACCAATAGCTCGACCATGAGATTTTTTGGTATTTCACGCTAGCGACTACGTAAAATACTCGTATTTGTATGACAAACATCCGAACACCTCTAGCGGTTACGTGGGGAATTGGAATTTGGATTGGAAAGTCAAATTCGAGCTACTGTTCCAATGTTATTTTCACGTTTCTAACCGTAGCGAAGTAGCCAGCGCCATTTTCAAGATGGCGTCAAAAAGTACGGCATACGGGTCCCGCCAATCGAAATCCCAACTCACCCCTCTCCCTCAGATATCAAAATTAATGTGCGGACGAGTTATTCTTACACTTAGGTTTTAACGTTAGTTCACTGTGGACAGTTTCAACTGACGGCAGCATTATAAATGTGAGTAATTAATTGAAAGATTTTCACGTTTATAATGGGGAATATTGGCGGAAAAACTTTAAGTAGGTACATGTATTTACCTTTTTTAAAAAAGGTTTTTTAAATTTTGTTTTATTTATTCATAAAAATGGTAAATGAATACTCTATATAGATTGTATTTTTATAAAAAACTAAATATTTTTGTAATAAAAACAAAATATTTTTTCTAATTTTGAGATTATATATTTTAATTGAATTAAAATGTAGGTAGGTACACAGATATAATGTCAATGGTATTTAATAATATATAATTAGTATAGAAAGATATTATAGAAAATACTTCATGTCACAACCACACGCCACACTTTTCGGCATTAACTTGGTGAGTGCGGCATTAACTCTGCTTACGTATATATATATATAATAATTTTGCTTTTCAAAATCTATTTAATTATTTTATAAGACCAGTCCTGTATTATAACTACGTATTTTTTTATCTGAGGCGTTTTCTATTAATCAATAGAATTTTAGGATTATTTACAGAACGACACGCAGGCATGAATCTAGATTTAGAGCTAGATTTTACGTACTAAATTATTTTTTAAAACTAGACGAATACCTGAGTATCGTTCTGTAATTCGACCCTTAAAGTAGTATTCGGTGCTTAGTACTCGTCCTGCGTTCCAGTCATTTTCATAACATAACATAACATAAGCTCACGCCTGTATCCCCGAAAGGGTAGGCAGAGGCGCACTAGCGAACTAGAACACCCACATTTCGCCGAGCTTAGTTCCGTTCCAGATGTGATAGGGGGCGAGCCTATCGCTATATCGGGCACAAATTCCAGACTCCGGGCTGATATGGAAAAATCCAATATCACTTTGCCCGACCCGGGGATCGAACCCGAGACCTCAGAACCGTAGTACCGAAATACCACCACGCCACCGAGGCAGTCAGTATTTTTATATATCTGCTTCATATACCTTATAATATAAATTCAAACAAAACAGTAATGGTCGTGACTGTCCCGAGTAGCGGTCGCTAAAAATCGAATGCTACCTTTACCTTTATACTGGCCAAATGCAGGTTGGCAGGCATACGCCCGAAAACTACCGCTACTCAACTTTAACGGCTTTTTACATTGATTTTCGCCATACAATATTGACAGATAAGGCGGACTTAAACGCAATAAGACGACCTTAAGTGTTCGATTTTATAAATTCTAATGACATAAGTACATTACCTACTTTATTTCTATTCATACCTCATCATCATCAGCCATAGGACGTCCACTGCTGAACATAGGCCTCCCCCAAAGATTTCCAGATCGACCTGTTGGAAGCGGCCTGCATCCAGCGACTTCCTGCGACCTTTATCAGGTCGTCGGTCCACCTTGTAGGTGGACGTCCTACGCTGCGCTTGCCGGTACGTGGTCTCCACTCGAGAACTTTTCTGCCCCATCGGCTATCAGTTCTACGAGCTATGTGCCCTGCCCACTGCCATTTCAACTTGCTAATCCTCTGGGCTATGTCGGTGACTTTCGTTCTTTTACGGATCTCCTCATTCCTGATTTGATCACGTAGAGAAACACCGAGCATAGCCCTCTCCATAGCTCGCTGAGTGACTGTGAGCTTTCTAATGCGGCCCATAGTTAGAGGCCACGTTTCAGTACCATAAGTCATCACTGGTAACACACACTGGTCGAAGACTTTTGTCTTCAGGCACTGAGGTATTTTGGACGAGAAGACCTTGCGTAGTTTCCCAAATGCTGCCCAGCCGAGCTGGATTCGATTCATACCTATTTACAAACAAATAAACCAATCATAATATTATACAGTCTTTACAAATGATAAGGAAAATGCAATATTGAAAGATGTTCTGTCGTAAACAATGTATTTATTGCCATTATTTACAAATATCATTTAGTAATTAGTTTGTATTTTGATTAGATATTTTGATTTAATGTTGTGTTGCTAAGGGGCGCACAAGATATTACATAAAAACATCTTAACATAGAAACAGATATGACTGAGGTGTATTGAATACAATGGCTAAGTAAACACATCTTTTATAAAAGATCTTTTTATTAAATAAAAAGTTTAACAAAAACTTAAAACGTACTTCACCATTTTCACACATTTAAGTCCATATCTTCAAAACTACTGAACCGATTTCGATGAAACTTACACTATTCCCTAATTTGGAAGATACGTAGTCCAATAAAAAATGGGTGACCTATTTTATGGTTGCCCTTGTTTTTTATTCCATTTTATTATTAACTAGCTGACCCGACGAACTTCGTTCCGCCTAACAGTCGATTCTTTAATTTTTTATTTTTTTTTATTATGTCTAAAATAAACGTAGCCTAAGTTACTCCTTATTACATCAGCTAACTGCCAATAAAAGTCCCGTCAAAATCGGTCCAGCCATTTCAGAGATTAGCCGGAAGAACAGACAGACAAACAAATATTGTAAAAAATGGTATTTTGGTGTATATACCGTAAACATATTCACATACATGTAGTAAAAAATGGTTATTTCAATATTACAAAGACACTCCAATTTTATTTATATGTATAGATTAACCATTGGCATCCCAAAACCAACTCTTGAGTACCAATAGACTTTATTTTCAAAGTGGGCAGTAGACAAAATAAGTTTGGGAACCTCTGCACTATAGTAGGCAATAGTTACTTAAATGTTATTGTTCGAAATAATACGCGTGTTAAAATATCTATACTATTATCAATAACAAACAAAAACTGATTGAGAACTATGCCAGCTGGCAGGATATGAACTCGCGACCTCACGCACGCAAGGATATTGTTATCAGTTCTGTATGTACAAGTGCATTGATTAACGCTTTGCAAATGTATAAATCTTATAAATAAATAAATACACCCAACAGTCACACACCTAGTCCTGACCCCACACTAGGTATAACCTATATTGTGGTTGTCAGAGACTATGAGAGACGCACGGTCTCACAACACCCAGACTTGAAACAAATCTTTGTGGGACACACAAACATTTGTCTCAATGCGGGAATCGAACCCGCGGTCTCCCGCACAGCCGGCTACTCGCCCACTGCGCCACGGAGGCTGTAGTCGCGACTCGCGTCTGTTCTGTATGTATTCGTAGAACGGTAATTCCGTCCCATGTTGTGATAGTTCTGTATCCATCGAGTGCTTTATTATTTCTATTTATTTTCATTAGACAGATAATAAATTGGTCGATTGGTGATCGTTCGCCTCTTTGTGGCAGTAGCAGCGGATATTGGCTGTGAACCGGGAGGTTCTGGGTTTGATTGCCAGGTCAGGCAGGGTCTAACACGATTTACTCGAGACTAGATGCCCCAGAAGGGGATTGACGTCAGGCAGGCAATCTTAAAAACTCAGCCAAATACTTTCTGCAACATGCTTGAAAAAGTGTGTTGCGCCGACCCCACATTAAGGTGAGATAATGGCAGGTAGAAAGAAAAAGATTTAGAAAACGCACGCGATACCCAAACTGATATTGCTTGGTAGATCAATAGCTTTGCCACCAATCACAATCTTATCCAAAACTACACATTTGCCTAGTTATTCAAAGATACTAACGCTTATTGATGATTAATGGCTAAAATAGGATAAATGTAATTTTTTGTAAAATCAAACTTTAAATATGCTGGGAATCCACTATTTGCTGCGTCTTTTATTGTTTTCCATTCCACTCTCTGAAATATAATTTGACAGTGAGGCGAATTCTAAATTCAAATTCTGAGAGCAAGATTTCACGAACTGTAAACTACGCTTCTGTATAATCACAAGTTTAATAACCGACCAAAGACATTCAACAGTATATAGACGGGACAACAGCACAAAACTTGTGATCCAAAAGTTATGACCTAGTGGTCATAAGTCTATTTTAACCTTGTAACAATAAAAGTCTATGTAAACTAAATCACACCGCACGCAACACACACACAACATACATACAATCCCGAGAACACTTCACAGGGGGACCGACGAGAGGCGGACGGAAGCATTGCTATGCGAAAGTCCTGCCTCTCCGGAAGATCCCCCTACACGCACACATACCGGCACAGGGGGGACCTTCGTATCAAATAGCGAAGGTCCTCTCCTTTGCCGGGCACACCCACAGAACACACACTCCACTCTACAGCGAGACAAATCACCACTACCACGGCAGAACACATGAGAAAAAAAAAAAAAAAAAAAAAAGTGGTCATAAGTCGCTCAGTTTACTTGAAATATACGCGCGCCAGGCCGGCCAGCGTAATAATATTGAGAGAATAAACTTATCTTACGTGATTCTTAACCATTCACAAAATATTCTAGGGCGTAAATTGTAATAACCGTCCTCGCAATGTAATGATTTTTGTTAGTATGGGTTTTTGCATCCTACAATGCCATTTCACCTTTTAATCATTCTTTTGGTAATTACACCTCCAGTGGTATTGAGGATGCGTGAATCCATATAAATATGATTATCAATTGTATTGACAATTTGTAAATCAAATTTTTTAAAAAAGGAAAATAGACAAAAGAAAATAAAAAAGAAATGGTGACAATTGATGATGAAAAAAATAAGCCCGGAGTTTCTTTCTGCCTTTCTTCTTCGGGTCGTCATCCGTAGGTAGCTAGAGAAAGGCTGGTAGGTTAGCTAGGATAGGGCCTCACGCACCAATCCCAACTGCTTCCAGTATTTCCAGTCAATCCCCTGCCACCATTCCTGCCATATGCCATTCCCATACAATCCATTCCCTTACACTCTATTCCTATTTCCCCTTATCACCCTATCTCAGCCATCCCATCGTTATTATATCCATACTTGCCTGCCTGTTGTCTAATTCAAATATATAATGTAAATTATATTAATCCTAATTTAAAAATTTACTTCTGTTGACTTGTCATAAGTGCTTTTTTACATGCCTACGTGATCAATAAAGATTTTTATTTTTATTTTATTTTATTTTATTTCATTTAATAAGTGGTTGATGACGGTACTGAAGTTTGAGATCATTTTTTTGTATGGAAACTTGCTTGATAGCCCCCTCTATAGTCAAAATGTATCTGATCTTGACTTTTATGAATTATGTCTTTATATGATTTCATTTATTTGATTTAAGATATTTTAGATATAGGTCAAGATTTAATAGATTTTTAGTCGATGGTTTTTAATTTTTTAAACATTTGATTCATTACCAAATTGGCCATTCTAATGCTGACTTTTAGAGCAACACTCTAAACACCAGCGGCGAAGAGTGAAATTTTTTATAAGGGAAGCCAGTGCTACTTTCTCTTCTAGATAATACCTATACAGCCTGACAGCCACCGTGGCGCAGTGGGCGAGTAGCCGGCTGTGAAGCGAGAGGCTGCGGGCTCGATCCCCGCACCGAGACAAATGTTTGTATGGCATACAGATATTTGTTTCGGGTTTGAGTGTTGTGAGACCGAAAGTCTCTCTTGTTCCTGATACCCACGACACAAGACTCTATCTCAGTGTGGGTTCAGGACTATGTATGTGACTGTTGGGTATTATTATTTTATAATTTAAAAAATAATACTTGATATCAGCCTACAATCTGGAAAAAGGAAGCCGGTAGGCATCGGGTTGTAAAGATAATAGACCCTTGGCTACAGCTAGACATAATTCAATATTCCTAATATCTAAACAAGTACTTCTAATATACGTTACCCGTCGGTACCAGCCTACTATTAATATTGGTTTGTTAGCGAGCCCCCAATCGACAACACAGTCGGCTCCATCTTTATCACGATCCACTGACGAGCGATATGTTCACTGATAATACTAAATAACTCCAGTCATTCGGTGCTGGACATATAAATACGTTGATTTTGCTTTTATAGGTAAATCAGTCGAAATAATCTTGACACTCTGTTGTGTAGTGATTGTTGACAGAAAATTGATTTGTCATCAGAATACCGTATTGATAAAGAGGATAAACGACTTCAATTGAAGCTGTCACTGGTAAGCGCATTTCAATACATTTTGAGTGCCTGTAAAATGAGAATAATGTGTAAAAATAAAACTAAAACGTCCTTTTCTCTAATTATTTTATTTTCGACCGACTTCCAAAAAGGAGAAGGTCCTCAATTCGTCTGTATTTTTTTTGTATGTTACGCGATATCTCCGCTGAATGTGGACCGATCTTCAAAATTCTTTTTGTGTTCCATAGAGCTTCTTTCAAGGGTGGTCCCTTACAAATTTGGTCACGATCGTATTGGAAGTCGGCCCGTTAAGTTTTTAAACTTGTGATTATTTGGTATTGACTACCGATAAAATCTATCCCTGAAAAATTTGGCAGAACCATATGCAGATATCTAACACCGTGGAAGGCTATTGATGGTTTACAGCTTACTATTTTCTTCCATCCCTTGATGTCTGTCTGACCCGTGCATGCAAAAGTGAATATACTATATTTGAATATACTATTTTTTTTAGTGGTAGAGTCACGCTGTGGACAGTTTTGTTACAGCAAGAATGGACCGGCTCGATCGGTTTGACACTCCAACCTAAAGTGACATTTCTCTTGCGCATGAGGCGCGATGTGATAGGAGGCGAGCCTATCGCCATTTCGTGCACAAAGTCCAAACTCCAAATGATAATAACATGAGCTCATACTTGTATACCCGAAGGCAGAGGCGCACTAGCGAACTAAAATACCCACATTTCGCCGCGCTTAGTTCCGTCCCAAATGTGGTACGGGCCAAAATCCAGATTCTGGGCTGATACTGAAAAATGCAATATCACTTTGCCCGACCCGGTGATCGAACCCGAGACCTCAGGACGATAGTCGTACCGCGCCAGCAATACCACTACGCCACCGAGGCAGTCCAACTCCAAGTTATACAGAGAAGAATAACTTACTTTACCACCTGAAACCTCAGGATAATAATCGTACCGTGTAGGAGCACCGAGTCCAATATGTCATAGATAACAAAAAATAGATTTAGATTAGCTAGATTATAATTGTATATCATTCTTTATATCAGGAACTCACTAATGATATATAGATATTTTTGAAGATTGAGCGAGCTTGGAGATATTATGGTGATTTTATAATAGAGGTATAGGAAAGATTTCAAACGATACGCGAGTGTAACGCTCAGGTTTATGGCATTTGTCTCTATGTCTCCCACGACGCGATGATTTAAATGCGCTTTCAATCTCTCATCTCAAAAGATAATTATAAAGACACTCCGGGTCCTACAACTAATAATTAATTATTCAACAGCACATAAACCAATAATGCAATTTTAGTCGCCTTCTTGGTCTAGTGGCAGCATGTATGAGCTGTGGACCGGGAGGTCGTGGGTTCAAAGGTCAGGCAAAGAGAATTTTCTAATTTAATTTTACCGGGACTGGATCCCCAGAGGGGTTTGACGTCAGGCAGGCAGCCGGTCGTAAAAACATAGCCAAATCCTTCCTGCAACATCCTTGAAAAAGTGTGTTGTGCCGACCCCACATTAAGGTGGGATAAGGGCAGGTAGAAAGAAAGACATAAACTTATGCAATTTATCTGTTTTGATGGTTCGTTTTTATGTCCGTATGAATTGGGTACTTGACTATGTTTGATTTTATACACATATTTATATGTAATAGCAAATTTAAATTCTGGAATGGGGGCATATTTGAGATATCTTGCTGTCCCTTTCCAACGCACGTACCGTTATGGCGTGACGTGATTATACTGATACTTCTCTTTCCCGCAGTTTGACGGTTACACCAAACTTCAAAGGTTTATAACTTTTTATTTTTGAGAATATTTCAATATTTCTTTCTGTTTTATATTTTAGACTACGTAAATTTCGTATAAAATTAAAAAAAAAACTAGTCAAATACCCAATTGAGGGATTGTATGGCTCACTTTATGCATATCAAATTTAAGCTATTATTAAATCCTTGTCTACTTATTTCGTGAAGCCCTGATATACGAGTATAAGTAGCCCGAGCAGCGACCCAAGCAGGAAAAATTCTGACAATTGTAAATGTATTCGAGCTCGCTGCGCTCTGATGACATTTGGTTAATCTACTATATAAAAATAAGTCGGGTTTTCCTTCCTGACGTTATAACTCCAGAACGCACGAACTGATTTCCACGGTTTTGCATTCGTTGGAAAGGTCTCGGGCTCCGTGAGGTTTATAGCAAAGAAAATTCAGGAAAAATTTCAACAGAAAAGCGGGAAAATCTTTTTTCACATACAGCGCCATCTCTGATACATAGCATATAAGCATACAAACCAATATTTTAAGTAGATAGATATATAGATAGATAGATACATAAAACGAAGCTATCTGGTGGCGAAACGGAGTTCGCCGGGTTTGCTAGTATTTTCATATAAATTTCATAGACGCGCATCGAGTTACATTTACAATTGTCAGAAATTTTCCTGCTCGGGCCGTTGCATTAGAATAATTTTGATAATCGAACTCGAAAAATTGGGGAATATTTCATACAAATATCATAGATGCGCATCGAACATACGAATTTGATTACCCGCGCCACAGCTCCACCCTCGTCTACTAGCTTCTGCTATAAACAAAATAATAATCACAAGTTTAAAAACTTAACAGACCGACTTCAAATGCGATCGTGACCAAATTTATATAGGACCACCCTTGAAAGAAGCTCTATCGAACACAAAAAGAATTTTAAAGATCGGTCTACATTCGGCGGAGATATCGCGTAACATACATAAAAAATACAGACGAATTGAGGACCTTCCCCTTTTTGGAAGTCAGTCGAAAAATACAGACGAATTGAGGACCTTCCCCTTTTTGGAAGTCAGTCGAAAAATACAGACGAATTGAGGACCTTCCCCTTTTTGGAAGTCAGTCGAAAAATACAGACGAATTGAGGACCTTCCCCTTTTTGGAAGTCAGTCGAAAAATACAGACGAATTGAGGACCTTCCCCTTTTTGGAAGTCAGTCGAAAAATACAGACGAATTGAGGACCTTCCCCTTTTTGGAAGTCAGTCGAAAAATACAGACGAATTGAGGACCTTCCCCTTTTTGGAAGTCAGTCGAAAACTATAATAGCAATTATAACTGGTATAATATCAAGGTAACCCGTTTACAACTGCTGGATCGATGACTGCTCTTTCGGGACTGTCAAGAGACGTCTCATGGTCGACAGAAATATATTAGAATCTTGAATAAATATCTACTATCTATTTCCGCCTATACCACTACCCAATTTATTCTTTTTATCCTAACTTCGTGAAAATCGTGTTAATTATACTGTTAATCCGTTCATAGCAAATTAGCAATATGGGGCCTTACTTATAAAAACATTTTCGCTTAACTTTTTGCTTAGAATAGCCTGTCACTTTTTTCCTTGCGTTACATTGTTTAAAAGTGAAAGGGACAACGTATGGTTCAAGATAAGCCGCGCTTAAATATTTTTATAAGTAAGGGGCATAATCCATTAAATAATCACTATTAATGATCTAAAACCAAAGTTTACAAACGTTACGAAGGATAATTAGTGATACATGACTTGGTTTCCTTTTATTCTAATCATTATAATTTTTTACATTATCTAATACCTTACCTAATCGAACAAATTAAAAAAATAACTTTTATTTATATTTCTATTACAATTACGTCTTTAAGCTAAGATAAAGATCTTTATTAACATTGAAGTGATAATCTATGCCCAATTTTATCAATGTTATCGTGAATTTATTTTTATATGTTTTTAATATTAAATCGCGATGATAAGGCCTTCCGTACAGTGTCATATATACCACCTCATATCACCTCATATCACATCATATCACTACATAGCAAAGGTTTTCTATCGTGTCTGTATGTCCATAAATGTTAAGAATAATATGCAAGTAAAAAAATGTGTTGCCTCTCTTACGCCGACCGCATACTGAGTAAGAAAAGGACGGTGAAAAGGAATAGGTACAATAATATTAGCTCTGTAATATTACTGTCTCACTTCTGGGCACGGGTCTCCTCTACTAATGAGAGGGGTTAGGCCTTAGTCTACCACGCTGGCCTAATGCGGGTTGGCAGACTTCACATACCCTCGAAATTCTTGTGGAGAAATTCTCGGGTATGCAGGTTTCCTCACGATGTTTTCCTTTACCGTTGTAGCAAGCGATATTTCACAATGAAAGGAATATGTACCTGTTAATAATAATTCCGTGCCTGCCTCCGTGGCGTGGTGGTATTTCGGTACGACTACGTTTCTGAGGTCTCGGGTTCGATCCCCGGGTCGGGCGAAGTGATATTGAATTTTTCTATATCAGCCCGGAGTCTGGAATTTGTGCCCGATATGGCGATAAGCTCGCCCCCTATCACATCTGGGACGGAACTAAGCTCGGCGAAATGTGGGTGTTCTAGTTCGCTAGTACGCGTCTGCCTACCCCTTCGGGGATACAGGCGTGAGCTTATGTTATGTTAATAATAATTATGGTATAATACCGTATAAGAACTTTTCATAGTTGCCTCCTTGGTGGCAGCATATATGAGCTGTGGACCGGGAGGTCCTGGGTTCGATTCCCAGGTCGGTCAAAGTGAATTTTCTAATTTAATTTACCCGGGACTGAATCCCGCAGAGGAGGTTGACGTCAGGCAGGCAGCCGGTTGTAAAAACTAAGCCAAATCCTTTCTGCTACATCCTTGACAAAATGTGTTGCGCCGACCCCACATAAGGTAGGATAAGGGCTGGTAGAAAGAAAGACCTTATAAGAACTTTGACAGCCTCCGTGGCGCAGCGAGCGAGTAGCCGGCTGTGAACATGAGGGCGCGGGTTCGATTCCCGCATTGAGACAAATGTTTGTGTGTCCCACAGATATTTGTTTCAAGCCTGGATGTTGTGAGACCGTGCGTCTCTCATAGTCTCCGACACCCACGATACAGGTTATACCTAGTGTGGGGTCAGGACTAGGTGTGTGACTGTTGGGTGTATTTATTTATTTACTTTTCATGAGTACGACATTTAGATTAAGGTTTCCCTAGACATGCTGTTAGAGCTCGCAGTTATATGCTCGCTCTACATATTGGTCGAAAAATGCTTAGAGCTTCCGAAAACGGGGACAGCCCTGCCTTGGTTCTTGTAGCCTCATAGGTCTTTTTGAGATTATACATATCGATGTCTGAGAGAAGGTTCGCTAAGGGCGAGTTGCAGCGCTATTACTAATCTAGAGTTACACATTATCTCGATTTATCCTACAGATCACTCTTATCTTTAAATCAAGATTTGGGATAAATATAGATTTATCGTGGAGCTGCGAGTGGTCCTAAAACATTCTGCGACAGATCTCGCACATGTGGAGTAAGCTTTAAGCGTTGCAACACCTACGTCTCAGCTTGAGTCTCGAAGGAACATTATTTTTATTTTTATTTATATACTGTACCAACAAAGTGAACATCAACTAAATCTACCGGATAACAATGATATTAAACTATATTATACGTTAGATGACACCTTATAGGTACAAACGACAAAGTTTTAAAGACAGCAGCATTACAAAATAATAACCACAATTACAATTATATCTTTTGACAGCCTCCGTGGCGCAGCGGGCGAGTAGCCGGCTGTGAAACTTGAGGTCGCGGGTTCGATTCCCGCGTCGATGCAAATATCTGTGTGGCCCACAGATATTTGTTTCGGGTCTGGGTGTTGTGAGACCAAAAGTCTCTCGTAGTTCCTGATATCCACGACACAAGACTCGATCTTAGTGTGGGGTCAGGACTATGCGTGTGACTGTTGGGTATATTTATTTATTTATTATATTAAAATAAATTAGATAAATATATTGAATTAAATTTGTTAAAGGAAGTTATTAGATAGGGGAATTTAATTGAAGTTGAAAAGTGAATTAATAAATAACAACATTTTATAGTAATTAATACAATAATTAATTATAATACAATTTAATTATGTCTCAAAGAGCATTATTGGAACTGGATCCCCCAGAGGGGGTTAATTTCAAAGAGGCAGCCAGGCAGGCAGGGGTTAATGTCGTAAAAATCAAGTCAAATCCTTTGTGCTACATGCTTAAAAAGGAGTTTTGCGGCGACCCCACATTGAGGTGCGATAATGACATAGGTACCTAACATGCTAGCCGTTGCTCGCGATTTCGTTCACATGGATATCCCACAATACTATACATTTTTCTGAGATGAAAAGTAGTCCATATTACTTACATGTTACTTTCCGTAGGTATTTTGAAATCGGCTCAGTAGTTTTTGAGCCCATTCATTACAAACAATAATACAAAAAAGCGTGTAAAAAATCTTTCCTTTTTATAATTGGACCGTGTTGTGCAGAAATGTCCAACACACAAATTTTTTTTTTTTACTTCTATTAATGGTTTAGATCTGTGGTCGGCAACCTTTTGGCAGGCAGGGGCCACAAGGTGGCCAGGTATATCAAAGACGGCCTCACCTCATATATCCTATCTAGAATCTATAACATTTTAGATATTTATGACTAATTTACAAAACAATCACGGGCCGCGTGTTGCCAACCGCTGGTTTAGATCATGTTGGCATAAAAAAAAAACTTTTTTGTGGGTTGGCTCATTTCTGCACAACATGGTCCCATTATTATATTAATAGATCGTTCCATTTACATAAAAATATACGCAGTACCTACGTTTATAATCTAAAGCAGTTCATATTAAATCAAGTTCTTTACATGATTTATCTGTGTTCACATGAGTATTATTGTGTTAGTGTTGCATAATCCTACCTTTTATATCTTGATGAGATTAAATATTTGTGTTGTACTTTAGACCTATCTACAGATTTTTATATGATAGCTTAAATGCTTTACAGTTAGATAGCGGTCGCTTGCTTGGCTCAGTGGTAGCGTATATGTGCTGTGGATCGGGTGGTCGTGAGTTGGAATCCTAGGTCGGGCAGTCTTTTTAACAATTTTCCCGAGAATGATCACCTAAAAGGGGGTTTACGTCAGACAGGTGACCGGTCGTATAAACTAAGCCGAATCCCTTTTACAACATGCTTGTAAATTTGTATTGTACGGATACACATTGGAGTACGACAGGACAAGTAAAAATAAAAAAGCATGCACCTCTGATTTTCCCATGTAAAGTGTGTATTAATTATGCCAGGAGGCCTAACCCTTTTCATTAGTAGAGGAGGCCCGTGCCCAGCAGTGGGACAGTAATATTCATTATTATTCATCAGCCACAGGACTTCCAAAAGGTCACAAACGTCAAAGGAAGTCGCTGGATGCAGGCCACTTCCAACAGGCTAATCTGGAAATCTTTGGGGGGGCCTATGTCCAGCAGTAGACAGTAATATTGCAGGGTGAATATTATATTTTATAAGCTCCACTGCCAAGCCTTATCTACTGGGGAGGACAAGTACAAGACCCTTTTAAAATTTAGTACTTGACTAATGTTTTTAAATTAATTTTATATGAAATTTACGTCATCATAAATATAGAACAGAAAGAAATATTGTAATATTCTCTAAATAAAAAAAGGTACAAGCCTTTGAAGTTTGGTGTAACCTTCAAACTGCGGGAAAGAGAAGTATCAGTATAATCACGTCACCGCCATAACGGTACGTGCGTTAGAAAGGGATAGCAAGATATCTTCACTGTGCCCCCACTCCAGAATTTATAACATGAATTACTGCCTCATTTTTCAACCAATTTCGATGCAGTTTTTATAGAAGGGATTCTTTTTTGTTTTATTTGCTTATTTGCACAATGGTGTCTATGGGCGGTAGAGATCACTTACCATCAGGTGCCCCATCTGCTCGTTTGCCAATCTCTTCTATAAAAAAAACATGTAGATAAACGTGTGTATAACATCAAACATAGTCAAGTACTTAATTTTCCCCTAAACATCGTTACGTGCAAAATCTGCCTCAAATCTGATACTGAAGTGAAGTGTTTACTGTCATTATTGTTATCATTATGATAACACTCGTTCTGAGAGGCCTTGCTTTCCCTCAGATAAACACGTATCTCAAAAGCTCCTGCCACTTTGATTATAATCATTGTAGGGTCCTTGATGGAAATATAAAATATGCAGATAATGATGCAAGCATGTCGCTGGTATTAATCGTTTAAGAATTCCAATTGTAATTAATATATCCCGTAATTTCAGCCTCCGTGGCGCAGCGGGCGAGTAGCCGGCTGTGAAGCGAGGGGCCGCGGGTTCGATTCCCGCATTGAGACAAATGTTTGTGTGGCCCACAGATATTTGTTTCAAGTTTGGGTGTTGTGAGACCGAAAATCTCTCATAGTCTCTGACACCCACGATACAGGTTATACCTAGTGTGGGGTCAGGACTAGGTGTGTGACTGTTGGGTGTATTTATTATTATTTTATTTATTATCATATATAGTCCAAGTGATACCATAATGATATACCAGTTTTGTCGAGAGTATTGAATTATAAATCTATCAATCTCAATACCCAAACTCGAAAGTTGAAACATGTTTTGGATCACACAAACATTTGTCTTTTCCGATAATCGGACTCGCTCTTCTTTCACCATATGACTTAGTTACATAGTCACAAATCCTTATCTATAAGATTTTTCACAAAACCATGGAAAAGGGACAATATCGCCTCGCTCCATCCCAGAATTGGGTGGATAGCTCTGTTACTATATTTTTGTTTATACACCCAACGGTCACATACGAGTACATAGTCCTGACCCCACACTAAGTAGAAACTGTATCGTGGGTATCAGAAACTACGAGAGACTTTCGGTCTCATAACACCCAGACCCGAAACAAATATCTATGGGCCACACACACATTTGTCTCGGTGCGGGAATGGAACCCGCGGCCTCTCGCTTCACAGCCGGGTACTCGCCCGTTGCGCTACAGCAGTCAGAAAGCTGTTCAGATTCTGTTTTAGTTTGATTAAAGACACAAGACTCGATCTTAGTGTGGGGTCAGGACTATGTATGTGACTGTTGGGCGTTATTTATATGTATTTATTTTTTTATTTATTTATTTATTTATTTTATTTGGAATTTATTTATTATTTATTAAAGCCAGTGAAATTACTGGACATTATAAGAAATTCCTTCGAATGCCTTGGTAACTCGTAGTGCACTCGTAGGCTGATATATATGGAGCGAACTTCAACTAAATCTGAGTCAAAGAAACGAACTCAATGAGGATTTGAATTTTTTATATCGAACTTTGACTTAGTCCGAGCTAGTTTTTACAAGCAAAACAGAGTGACAGATAGACTAAGCAAAGATTTTCTTGTATAAATGACTCGAACTTAACTTAACTTAATGACTTTTTAAGTTGAAGTTCGATTTAAACATTCCGAATCCTCGGTGAGTTTGTTTATTTGACTTGGCCGAAATTCGCTCTATAGGTCTCAGCCGTAGTGCTCGTAGTGCTTCCTAATCCAAATATTTTTGGTATTTCCTACTGTTTATGAGGAGGCGTGGCTATCATCAATTAAATGATTTAACCCTATCATAATCTAATTAAATAAAACCGCGTGGCGTGCGATGTGTTTGTCGCTGTTATCAGCCCGAGATTGCCAAATTATGCGGATTATGAATGCGTCAGTGCCACGTTGTCTTGTTTTTGACGTTTGCTGACGTGGAACCACAACACTTTAAGGCTAGGTTCAGATTTAACGTGCACTGACGCACGCGAACGCGCGTTAAAATTGAAAAAGGAACGTTTAGACTAAGTTTAGATGTAAGGCGCGTTGACGCGCGCTCATGTTTTGTAACTTATAAGGAAATACTAGGGTTTCTAGACGTTATATGGAAATGCGTGTCAAAATTTGGTAATTTGAACGTAGGCTAATTATAATCACAAGTTTAAAAACTTAACGATCCGACTTCTAATCCGATCAATTTATATGGGACCCTTGAAAGAAGCTCTATCGAACACAAAAATAATTTTGAAGATCGGTCCACATTCGGCGGAGATATCGCGTAACATACATAAAAAAACCGACGAATTGAGGACCTTCTCCTTTTTGGAAGTGGGTCGAAAAGCAAGACGTCAAATGTATAAATGTAGTTCAGACTTCAGGCAGTAATAATTTAGGGGATCGACATCTTGCTGAGGTTACTTCCCAATGACGTTTTAACTGCTATAAAATTATTTCCCTAACTTCATGTAATGTGACTGCCTCGGTGGCGTAGTTCTATTTCGGTACGACTACTGTCCTGAGGTCTCGGGTTCGATCCCTGGGCAAAGTGATACTGGATTTTTTCAATATCAGCCCGTAGTCTGGAATTTATGCCCGATATGGCGATAGGTTCTCTCCCAATCACATCTGGGATGGACAAAGCGAAATGTGGTTGATTTCACATCTGGTCATATTTACTGCTTACTAACTCTTGATTCTTTTGTGTTTGGGCACCCTAGGAGTCCTAGGTCTAAATAATATATACTTGTTCAGTGTTGCCGATTTTAAGATAAAGAAATGACCATTGACATATTTTTATACATGTTTAATATGTCCCCCGTAAATTATTTTCCGCGAAATACAACAAAATGTTTTTTTATAGCAGAAACTGGCAAACGACCAGATGGGGCACCTTATGGTAAGTGATCTCCACCGCTCATAGACAGCCAAGACACAAAAATAATCATGGGTGCGTTGCCAATCTAAAAGGAGGGAAATAGGGATTGGGAAAGAGAAGGGGGGAATAGGGCCACCGGAAATCTCACTCACCGAACGAAACGCGACAGCGAGCTGCCACTTTACGTCGGTTTTCTGTGAGTCAGTGTCATCAAACCGGTCGAGCCGGCCCATTCGTGCTATAGACGTAATTATCTACAGCGTGGCTCTATCCCTCTTAAATGTTTAGGAATTTTCCTTAATAACTAAATAATCATTACGCCTACGACAGTGTAATAACGTACCTATATTTATAAGTGATAGTTTAGTTACGTTATCAATGTTCTAACTTGTGATATGCAGAATGGTGTATTTTAATCTAACTTGAGGGAAAGTTGAAATACTGCCAGATTTCAAGGTAGGTCTAGATTGAATGTCCTTTCTTTCTACCTGCCCTTATCCCACCTTTATGTGGGGTCGGCGCAACACACTTTTTCAAGCATGTTGCAGAAATTATTTGGCTTAGTTTTTCCGAACGGCTACCTGCCTAAGGTCAACTATATTTGAGGAATCCAGTCCCGGATTGAACGTCCAAAATTACTAATCCCCTTGCTCTAGAAAACTTACTGCATAGGTAAGCTCACGTCTGTATTCTGGAAGGGATCGGCAGCAGTGAACTAGCGAACTAGAACACCCACATTTCGCCGAGCTTAGTTCCGTCCCAGATATGTCATATGCGAGTCTATCGCCATATCAGGCACAAACTCCAGACTCCGGGCTGATACTGACCAAAAAACCCAATATCACTTTGCCCTACCCGGGAACCGAACCCGAGACCTCAGTACAGTAATCGTACCGCATACGCAAGACCATCAATCACTACACCACCGCGGCAGTAGGAGTCTGTTAAAATGTACTTCTTGCTATGTGCGTGTTATAGGCGCTTATTTTTAAAAGAAATCTCTATACTGTTTATTTGCTACTAAAACATATCAGGCGTTAATTCAATATAGGGCCTTACTTATAAAAACATTTTCGCTTATCTTTTCACTAAGCATAGCCTGTCACTTGTTTCCTTGCGTTACATTGTTTAAAAATGAAAGGGACAACCTATAGTCAAAGATAAGCAGTGCTTAAATATTTTTATAAGTAAGGGGCATAATGTCAAAATATAAGCGGGCAGAGATGTAAGAACTAAGAGCGGCCATATTTGCAATCATAAGGATAATTTTGTCGACCGACTTCCAAAAAGGAGAAGGTCCACAATTTGTCTGTTAATTTTTTTGTTTATATATGTTACTCGATATCTCCGCCAAATGTGGACCGATTTTCAAAATTCTTTTTGTGTTCGATAGAGCTTCTTTTAAGGGTGGTCCCATATGAATTTGGTTACGATCGAATTTGAAGTGGGTCCGTTAATATTTTAAACTTTTGATTATTAAGGAACCAGATTAAAATAGGATAAAATATTCTGAGAGTGCGTATGTCTAGACCATAGGCCCGCCATACACGGCCAGCTTGAAGCAGCTAGCGTCGACTGTTTCAAGCTGCGACCGCATAGCAAACTACAGTGTTCTTTCTATGTACACACACTAGCTTTTGCCCGCGGCTATGCCCGCGTGAGAGTCTTGATAAACATAGGTGATGAATTTATGCATGTATTATAAATATAAACCTTTCTCTTGAATCACTCTATCTAATAAAAAACCCATCAAAATCCGTTGCGTAGTTTTAAAGAAAAACATAAATAGGGACATAGGGAGAGACGGACAGGGGGAAACGACTTTGTTTTATACTATGTAAAGACATAACATAACATAAGCTCACGCCTGTATCCCCGAAGGGGTAGGCAGAGGCGCACTAGCGAACTAAAACACCCACATTTCGCCGAGCTTAGTTCCGTCCCAGATGTGATAGGGGGCGAGCCTATTGCCATATCGGGCACAAATTCCAGACTCCGAGCTGATATGGAAAAATCCAATATCACTTTGCCCGACCCGGAGATCGAACCCGAGAACTCAGAACCGTAGTCGTACCGAAATACCACCACGCCACCGAGGCAGTCATGTTATGTAAAGACAAAGATAAAAAAGATAAAGATACACCGACTGCTTTCCGGAATTACGTTACTTGCGCGGTTGTGTTCCCCTGGCAATTGATATTACGCTTTTATTAGAATAAAGACACGAAGAAGTAAATAATCTTCCACCTGCTCTTATCGTAGGTACTCCATTGAGGCATATTGCAGAAAACATTCGGCTTGATTTTTACGGCCGGATTTGATGTCTAGCCCTCTGAGGGATCCAGTCCGAGCAATTTGTGTTAGAAAAAACGGATAGCCTGCCCTGCCCGCCTAGCATGCGCGCTACGAGAATATTTTGTCTACGCTTTTTGTCCTGTTATAACCGGTTTTCTCTATTTGTCTACGGACACTAACATGCGTCCTCGTTTATTTTCATACAATATTATAGACAACACGTAGACAACATCTCGACAGTCGATTATCGGGATGTATCGTGGCGCGCATGCTAAGCGGGCTGGAATGCGAACCCAATACCGACATCCACCCATACACGCTGCCACTAGACCACAGAGTCGTCACCACGGGCGTAGCTTATTTTAGGGGTTTACGGCGCCTCCGAAACATAAAATATTACACTACCACTTTATTTAATGTTATAAGCAGCGATAGCTCAGTTGAGAATGGTACGGACTGCCGAGACGAGTGTCGGAGGTTCGAGACCAACCCCAAAATCGAGCATACACCTCTGACTTTCTATGTTAAGTGTGTTTTCTTTTGTGAAATATCGTTTGCTATAACGGTGAAGGGAAACATCGTGAGGAAATCTGCATACCCAAGAATTTCCCACAAGAATTTCAAAGGTATGTGTAGTCTACCAACCCGCATTAGGCCGGCGTGGCCTAAGGCGTAACCCCTCTCATTAGTAGAGGCCCGTGCCCAGTAGTGGAACAGTAGGTAATATTACAGGGCTAATATTATTATTATGTATGTCTAATATTATTATTTTAATTTAATTTTTTATGTGAATATTTTATTCATATGCCGAATAATAATGTTAGGTAACAACATTATTAATATTTTATTTTCTTGAAAGGTACAATACTAATGTTTGGTAACAGATTAGATAGATAGATAAGTAACTCTTTATTGTAGACACACACAGAAATCAGGTAACATTAAATGACATAAAACTGTGCCACAATTGGCGGTCTTAAGCGATCTCTTCCAAGCAACCATAAAAGAAGCAGATTAGTGTTGCTTTATTTTCTTGAAACCCCTCCATACTAAAGCCTGGCTACGTCCGAGGTCGACACGTAGGAAAAATAATTAAATATTATCAATATGAGAGCTGTTTCCTCAGAGGAAAAAGTTTGTCATACGGATATACTTCATGCCAATCGGGAACGAGGAAAAAGGAAGGTGATATTGAGGTGATATTATGAGGCTTGCTGTTGATACGTGATGTACGAGTATGTACATACATATGTATGTCCTCTCTTAAGAGCAAGGTACCGTATGCGATGCGAACAATTTACTATTCAATCGATTATGATACATTTTCGACTGACTTCCAAAAAGGAGAAGGTCCTTAATTCGTCTGTATTTTTGAAGTTATACTTCTTTAGGCGCGTTATGAAAAAATGATGAGAGTGAAATTTTCAGATGCGCGCGCATCTGTGACACAAAATTAACAGTATGAAGTTGTCTACAGTATGAAGTTGTCTGCTTAACCGCTCATTAAGTCTCGAAAAAAAAGCTACCAACAAAATAGAAATTGAACCTCGATATTAGTCGCGCATGTTGGTACGCTCGTCACCTCTGATCACTGTTTTCATATTTATAATATTTGTCAACATGTTTCTAGTTTATACATTCACAACACGTGTTTTAGTTTCATACAAGTGCGAATTATATATGTGCTAATAAATTATATTCAGTAGTGATTTAAATTGAATATTTTGATTGATATTACTTACTATTTGTGAATATTAGTGAAAAAAATTGTGCTTATATACTTTTTCAAGTGCTCCAATATAATTTAGGTTAACTATCCGTATGTATTATTTATTGATATAAATTAATGAGAAAGAAGTATAACTTCTCACGCGCGTACATAAGTACACGCACCCACTTTTTTTTTAATGTATGTTACGCGTTATCTCCGCCAAATGTGGACCGATTTTCAAAATTCTTTTTGTGTTCGATAGAGTTTATTTGAAGGGTGGTCCCATATAAATTTGGTCACGATCGGATTTGAAGTCGGTCCGTTAAGTTTTTAAACTTGTGATTATTCTGCCTCGGTTGCGTAGTTTCAGTGTAAATGGTATTACTATGGGCCTAAGGTCTCGGGTTCGACCCCGGGTCGGTTAGTGATATTGGGTTTTTCTATTCAGTATCAGCTGGGAGTCTTGAATTTGTGCCGGATATAGCGATATGCTTATCATATCTGTGACGGAAATAGGCTCGGCGATATGTATGTGTGATAGTTCTCTAGTTCGCGTCTGCTAAAATAAAATCTTCAAAAATGCGATCGTTTACAATGTATATGCGACCAGGTTACACATGTTGACAAATATTATAAATATGAAAACAGTGATCAGAGGTGACGAGCGTACCAACATGCGCGACTAATATCGAGGTTCAATTTCTATTTTGTTGGTAGCTTTTTTTTTCGAGACTTAATGAGCGGTTAAGCAGACAACTTCATACTGTAGACAACTTCATACTGTTAATTTTGTGTCACAGATGCGCGCGCATCTGAAAATTTCACTCTCATCATTTTTTCATAACGCGCCTAAAGAAGTATAACTTCAAAAATACAGACGAATTAAGGAATTGGAATAAGCTCTATCGAACACAAAAAGAATCTTGTAAACTTAAAGGACCGACTTCAAAATTTATCCGATCGTGTCCAAATTTATGTATAATAGACTACTCTTGGAATAACCTCTATCGAACACAAAAAGGATTTTGAAAATCGGTCCATATTTGGCGGAGATATCGCGTAACATACATAAAAAAATATACAGACGAATTGAGGACCTTCTCCTTTTTGGACGTCGGTCGAAAAGACGAGTTGACCGCCGAATGCTCATACACTTAAGGTCGCTTTATGTTTAAGGCTACCTTATCTGTCAAAGTTGTATGGCGAAAATCAATGTAAGAATCCGTTAAAGTTGAATAGTGTTTAACCATTCGGGCGTGAGTCTTTTTCTTTCTTTCTGCCTGGCGTTATACCGGCATTCTGCCAGGGTCCGTCTTCCTACTTCAACGCTTCCACTTCGTCCAGTCTTGAGCATCCTCCATAGTGAGACCATTGGCTCTCAAATCTTCGTTCAGAACGTCTAGCCAACGCTTTTTGGGCTGTACACGGGAACGCACCTCTGGTACGATTTGGGCCAGACACCTGCGACCGACATACTCCATTGGTATACAGTCGAATTGAGTACCTCCTTTTTTAAGTCGGTCTATAATAAGTATATTATATTACATGGTAACTTGTCTAAAGGCACATCTGGGTCTCATGGTCATTGTGAAAACATAATTGCTCTATTTACCTTGACATTGGCATAGGCGTGGAAGCCATTATTATTAAAAGAAGTAGAAGAACTTGTGTAGAGAATTGGAAGCTACAACCTCTTATCCTTAAACTTCTAAAGTGGTCATTTTCAGCTTCCGTGGCGCAGCGGGCGAGTAGCCGGCTCTGAAGCGAGAGGCCGCGGGGTCGATCCCCGCACCGTGACAAACGTTTGTATGGCCTACAGATATTTGTTTCGGGTCTGGGTGTTGTGAGACCGTGCGTCTCTCGTAGTTCCTGATACCCACGACACAAGACTCGATCTTAGTGTGGGGTCAGACTATGTATGTGACTGTTGGGTGTTATTTATTTATTTATTTTAAATGCAACGAACTTAATATCAGCCAGGGCCGTTTGATAGTATATTTGCAGTGCGTTATAAGGAAGATGTTGTACCTACGTTGTAAAATATTATTTGCCATTGAAATGTCCGGACGGATTTGCAAAACAGGCCTCAGGCAGGTCAGTCACACTGATGCTTTTATCCTTTAACCTCACCAATATTTGAAATAATAATATTTTATTTAATTATCGCTTATACTTTTGATTTTTAAACCCGTCATTTCGATCAGTAACGTGCACAGACGATCTGATTAGGATAGACAAAAAACTTTTAAAGTAATATTGTTCAACTCTCACTATAACTGCCATCATCTCCACTTTGATTTAAAATATAATCCGGGCACTGCTATTGCTACTATTTGTTTATGGTTACGATTTTGTAATCTTTTGTATAAAATGCATTAGAAATACATAAAATTAATTAAAATAATTATGGTCGAATATCGACAACTCGAATTTCGAAATCGGAATTTCAAAGTTATGTGAAGTCTACCAACCCGCATTAGGCCAGCGTGGTAGACTAAGGCCTAACCCCTCTCATTAGTAGAAGAGGCCCGTGCCCAGCAGTGGGACAGTAATATTACAGGGCTAATATTATTTTTTATTATTTATATCGACAACTGGACGACCAATATACAAAGACTCCTATGTATACTACTAGACTGCTGTTTAGAAGTAACATTGTCTCACATTACGGCGAGTATTTGAAGTTTGACGACTAAGGAAACGAGATCTTTATAGTGAGTTGCGGTAAATTGACGGAAACATAGTGCGTAATTTGTCTAGTAGTATACATAGAAATTTTTGTCACTATAATATATTGTAAAATCTTCGTCCACCCGCCCTTATCTTACTCCAATGTGGGGTCAGTTGCTCAAAGGATTTTGCTTAATTTTAGGACTTATTGTCCTGTTCCTTTATTGTACCTACACGTCACTAAGCCTTGTCACTTCTATTTATTATGATAAACCCGTATCTAAATAACATTCTACCAATCGATGACCATCCAACCGAAGATGCGTTAGTCAAAAACAGGATAAACAAGACAGGAAAGTGAAGCAACGCTTTGCAACTCATTTGTATGCACATATTATTGGCACATATTTTATAAAGCAAGCAGATCCCAGGCTTCCTTGAGTGAGCACCTCTCGACAGAACGAGGTGCGTTCAGAAGCATTAATAAAGTCTAGAACTTAGGATTCATTAAGTATAGGAATGAGCTTTAAGTTAAATCGAATTAAAGCCTATATTAGTAATAGCTCTGCAAGTCACCTTAGGGCCACTTGCAGCACTATTACTAATATAGAGTTAAACCTAAACTCGATTAACCTACAACTCACTCCTAATCAAGATTTGAGATAAATAGATATTTTTCGCCGAGCTGCAACCGGCCCTAAATCAAGAGTTGGGATAAATAGAGGTTTTTGTTAAGTGTGTTTTCATTGTGAATTATCGCTTGCTATAACGGTGAAGGAAAACATCGTGAGGAAACCCGAGAAATACTCTACAAACATTTCGAGTCTATTTTTTTATGTATGTTACGCGATACCTCCGCCAAATATGGACCGATTTTCAAGATTATTTGTGTGTTTGATAGAGCTTATTTCAAGGGTGATCCCATTAATTTGGTCACGATCGGTAAAATTCTGAAGACGGTCAGTTAAGTTTTTAAACTTATGACTATTTTTATACGTATAGATTTTAAACTACTTTTTACATACAAATATATCGTCTGAAAACTAAATTAATGTCTGAGTATTGTTTTGTTATACAAGCCACTTTTTACAAACAAAATTACTGCGAGATTGAGGTATACCATCAGACGTAATGATGACTTTTCTCACAGTATCAGTATATACTCGTACTTCGTCAACATTTAGCAAAGTATAGGCTCTACATTCTTCGAATCATATTTGATGTCAAAAACCTTATCTATCCTCTGTCGCTCAAAAACCCTTCTATTCTATAAGCCACGTTGACCTCTAACGGTTTTTGGCTGGAAAACTAACATCATAATAAACCATCTGCTCTCAGATGTTTTGTCTTTATATCTAGTTAAGTGGGTTTGCAAAAACCACCTGAGTTGGGTACGTGTTTTAAATATTTAAAAAATCTAAGAAGATATAAATTGTGGTAATAAAGACAATTCATGCATTGTTTGTATTCTCCCACATTATCATCACAAAAAGGAGCAAAAACATGATTATTTAAGCATGCTACATTTTTAGTTTTTGCGAAGAAAACGACTTATTGCTACAAACCCACCCCAAAAGAAATGGAATGATTATATTGAACTCCACTCTTACGTCCCACCTTTCAGCAGCCTGAGAGAGAGACGACAGTTGGGCCGTATCCCTAACTCTTTCTCCTTAGACCGAACGGTTCAATCATATTATTATTTGTTACAGATTTAGATCAGGTGCGCGTTAAATTCACCCCGTGGTGTGATCTCTACGCGGCGATCGCCGTCGACGCTACCCGGTGACGTTGCGTGACGTATCAAATGGCTGATAGAAGCAGCTACACTTACGACCCGGTGTCAACCGGCGCGTCAGTCAACCAGCAATCGTACAGGATGGAGGCAGGACAATTGTGGCGGCAGTACATCATCGCCGGTGCTGGTACGTACAAATACTAACATTTTTAAACGGCCTTACGATTTACGATCAGTGCCACAAAATACACGTTCTAATTTTAAATGTGCATCGTTTATAAATAAATAATGCAGCCAGTGAACTCAAACAACGTGTAACATACGTTCCGTGTTGAATTAATATTTTTTTTTTATTATTTATTAAACCGTGTTCGGAATTTAAAACATGTGCAATAGACAATGTGTGATCAAAATTGCGCGGGTGATTATGCTATTATACCGGATAAGTGTACGGACGTGTTATTTCGCCGAGTTTGTGTCGTTCCACGGCTACAACAATGTAAATAAAAATTTTAATTGCATATTCAAATCTGATAATAAAATTAATTTAATGGAAACGTCGCGTAATTGTATGTGAAATAGAGACAGTTCGTTGAATTATAATGAGTGTTTACCAGTGGCGGAGGGTGAAAATTACAAAATCAAAGGTAGAGCCAAAAATTCATTGTTAGTGTAAAGTAACACTGCATTTTATGTAGTATATAGGACATTACAAGTTTACTGGTAGGAATAGGATATGTGGACTTTAGGCCGCTAGTATTTACAAAGATTTAGAAACAACCAAAACAATTTTATTGAATGGGCAATTTCGAAAAGGGACATCTCTAAAAATCAAAAATGTTCAGGGAACGAAAAAACGAATTATTTTTATAGAGTAGCGTATAATACATAATATTTATTTCTAAATTACAATAATTTAGGGTCAATTAGCAATCCAGAATTACAAAAAAGTTTGATGTTAAACGCTAATAATATGTATATTTATTTATCGATATATTATACCTCTATACCTACAGACTATATTTCGTGATATATAAATATTAACCTAGTATAGTGTATTTATATTTTTTCTTACAATACACTAAGATCATTATTATTCTTTCTTTCTACCTGCCCTTATCCCATCTTAATCTGGGGTCGTCGTAACTTTTTCAAGCATGTTGCAGAATACATTTGGCTAAGTTTTTGCGACCGGCTGCCTGCCTGACGGCAATCCCCTCTGAGAGATGGATCCCTAGAGGGACTGGAGTCCCGGGCAAATTTATTGAGAAAATTTGCTTTGCCCGACTTGGGGATCGAGCCCAAAACCTCCCGGTCCACAGCCCATATATGCTGCCACTAGACCAAGGATACACAAGATAATTATTATTGTGTTTCCATAACTTTTCAAGCACATTATTTTTACATTTTTCGTACTTTTTTTATTTGACTGAAGTCGATACATCTATCTATGGATGCATCGATTTAATATATCCTAGATGCACAGTTCTCTACAAATATCGTCATAAAAAGTGGTATCAGCAATAAAACAAAGAAAAAGATCACAAGTTCTAATTAAATCAACGCAATTATAACCCTGTGCAAATGTCATAAAGTAGCTTTTTAAACGAAATGAGCAAGCGTTCTTTTATTTGAATTTTGAAATTTAGAATCCTATCGACGTCCGACTGTAGGGAAAAGAAGTGCTTAAGCACTCGTTTGCTGTCCCATTTACCGAGCGTCAACTGTGCATCTAGGTATATAATATATCGATGTATGGATGATACGATATTATTATTATGCGACCGTTGGGAAGTATGCTTCCTGCCGGTGACATATCGCTTATTGTTTTCTCGTTATTTAAACGTTTTAGTGGTATCATAATTATGTAGCCAAGCCCTTTCTGTTATATGCTTAAAAGGTTTGTTGTGGAAGAAGAACGCAACATTACGTAGGTACATTTTTTGCTACAAGCTAGAAGTCCGTACGATATCACGACATCGCTAGAAAGTATGACATTCAAAACCATTGAATTTCTACGAATATCAAGAAATAAATATAATAAAAACGCTATTTGTTTTCGTCCCATTTTTGGTCACGTCCCTTTCTACTAATAATAACTTTATTTAAAAACTTGTATCATCATTAGCCACAGGACGTCCACTGCTGGACATAGGTCTCCCCCAAAGATTTCCAGACCGACCTGTTGGAACCGGCCTGCATCCAGCGGACTTCCTGCGACCTTTATCAGGTCGTCTGTCCACCTTATAGGTGGACGTCGAACGCTACGCTTGCCGGTACGTGGTCTCCACTCGAGAACTTTTCTGCCCCATCGGTTATCGGTTCTACGAGCTATGTGCCCTGCCCACTGCCACTGCAGCTTGCTAATCCGCTGCTATATTAGTGATTTTTGTTCTTGTACGGATCTCCTCATTCCTGATTTGATCGCGTAGAGAAACATCGAGCATATCTCCATAACTCGCTGAGTGAACGAGCTTTCTAATGCGGCTGATATTCGTCTACAACTTCGAGATTATAACTATTTAATAACGAATAAAAACTTGTATAACAGGTACAATAATGGCTAGTCTGGAGCTAAACTGGTCCAAATTAAATTTGTTTGGCAAATCCACTTTTTTGCGTTTTTGAACTTAGAAACAATGTATGCATCCATGTAAAAGTGACCTGTGGGTGATTTCGAAAAAAATCAATGCTAAAGCTGTGTTTTTGAAATTTGATTTGAAACATCAAATTTCAAAAACACCACCTTAGCATTGATTTTTCAAATTTTGTTTTGAATTATCATCATCATCATAAAGGTCGCAGGAAGTCGCTGGATGCAGGCCGCTTCCAACAGGTCGATCTGAAAAATTATATTGTACCTATCAATAATTCGGACCCCCTGAACATATAAATATGTGATAAACGTTTGTTTATGTCCTAACGTATCTAATGTTATCTTATGCGAAATATAAACCACCATTTATCAATATCGTATCCAAATTCAATGATAATTTACAATCCATAGATACTCCTATACTAAAGCTATAAAGAGGTATTTGTTCGTTTATGAGTTTGTATAGGAGGTAATTTCCTGAACTGGTGGCTGACTCTAGACACTTGGCCCCCTTATAAAAATATTTAAGCGCGGCGTATCTTTAACCATAGGTTGTCCCTTTCATTTTTAAGCAATGTAACGCAAGGAAAAAGTGACAGGCTATTAGCAAAAAGTTAAGCGAAAATGTTTTTATAAGTAAGGCCCTTGATTCGAATTTGACTTCGATTCGACGTCATTTAGTGACTAACGCCCGAATGGTCAAACGCTACTAAACTTTAACGGCTTCTCACATTGATTTTCGGCTTCACCGGCTGTGAAGCAAGGGGTCGCGGGTTCGATTCCCGCACTAAGACAAATGTTTGTGTTTCTCACAGATATTTGTTTCGGGTCTGGGTGATGTAAGACCGAAAGTCTTTCGTTTCTAATACCCACGATACATGTTATACGTAATGTGGGTTCAGGACCTATATGTGTGACTGTTGGGTGTATCTAATTCTATATTTTCAAATACTGCCTCGGTGGCGTGGTTGTATCTCGGTACGACTACCGTCCTGAGGTCTCGGGGTCGATCCCCAAGTCAGGCAAAGTGATATTGGATTTTTCCATATCAGCCCGGAGTCTGGAATTCTTGCCCGATATGGCAATAGGCTCGCCACTTATCACATCTGGGACGGAACTAAGCTCGGCGAAATATGGGAGTACTAGTTGGGTAGTGCGCCTCTGCCTACCCCTTCGGGGATACAGGCGTGAGCTTATGTTATGTTATGTATTTTCAAACACACGATGGTAGATAGGCCGTGTTCATAAATCTCTCAGTCCGCTATCATGTAAACTAATCGTTGTAATACATAACAAAGCCAGATTACAATAATCTATGATATTTAATAAACACACTCAATACACACACTATGAATAATATACATATGTACATTTCATTGAGAATAATCGGCGCGTTGAATTACTCGGTGGCGTAGCTGCGTAGTTGTGTTACGTGCACGGTACGACTACGCCCGCCTAGGGAGGGATAGGCAGAGATGAACTAAAGAACTAGAACATCCACATTTCATGGAGCTTATTTTTATCCCACATAAGGAGTGAGTTCATCGCTATATCAGGCACAAGACCTCGGGCTGATATTGAGAAGAAAAACCCAATGTTCTTTACCCACCCGAGCAGTGGCGTGCAGTGCATATAAACAAATAGACGCTGTCTATCCTAACAATTTGCTATTAATGTATAAGGCCTCATTCGCACAACCGCTTTTTCAACGCGCGTTAAAAAGTGTTGTAATGGAACAAATGAGTATGAAAAATGAACAATTAAAACGCAGCTTTTTTATCTGTATGTAGAATACACCTTATTAGAAACAAGGCAAGAATGATTTTCAAGCAATCATATGAACAGACATTTTGAGACGCTTTTTAACGCGCGTTAAAAAGCTCTCGTGCGAATGAGGGCTTCAGTAGATAATAAAAATCACGATTAAAACCAAGATCCTAAAATAGCACAATAAATTTATATTTTGGATCGTCATGGGGATGATGATAATAATGACGTTACATTTGAAAAAATAATAATAAATTTTGTCTAACTTGTTTGAAATACCGGTGCACGCCACTACGACGGAGAGATCGAACCCGGGACCTCTAGTCGTCGTACATACAGAGTACATAAGCAGTTATTTTACTTGTATGGTCGAAGTAACGTCATATTATTGAGTAGAACATGTTAATTATAATGTTACATTCCTCACTACAATGTAAGATTAATGCATAAATATCAAGCGCATAACTAAGACAGAGCAACTTAACTATACCTACATAGTACATACCTAATTATAATTTAAAATTATAAAATGTGCGATAAATTAACAATGTACAATGTAGTTACATGCACTGAATTGATTTATTGTCTGTGGGACGATCATTTGAATATGTTATTCTCATTGCCATGGTACGATTGCTGGTAATTAGTATACATAAAAGCATGCGAATGACTTTTTTTCGCCTTTCTTTGGTTCGAGACGGGAGCTGACGAACTAAAAGAGCGAACTAGTTCGCTGAGGAGCTGCAAACTAGTGACGGCTCCTTGCCGCGAACTATTATGCGCAAGCGCAAGCGTAGTATCGAACCGATCGACTCGAGCCGGCCCCTTCCTGCTGTACTGTCTAGTGCGTGGCTGTCCTACTTAAAAGTTTATTATCTATCTCCTTCATAAGTCAATGTATCCAGTACCTATCATCATCATCAGCCATAGGACGTTCACTGCTGGACATAGGCATCCCCCAAAGATTTCCAGATCGACCTGTTGGATGCGGCCTGCATCCAGCGACTTCCTGCGACATTTATCAAGTCATCGGTCCTTACTTTGTAGTACCTATACAAAACTGCAATCCTACTCAGCAAATTATAGGTCTAGTTTCATAAAAGAAAAGTTCAATCCACTGCGATTACCGCATCAAGAGGATCCATTCAACTGTTAATCAACTAACACGAGATGTATCCATGTCATGTGTGTGTGGTATAACTAGGTTGTACTATCTGTTAAGATAGATGATCAGCGGGGTTACCACAAGCTTTTTTCGAGCAGTCCTATTGCAGGAAAGTTTTGTTTGACGCATAAATTCAAATGTACTTATGTTAACAAATAATTGAAAACCTTTTTTGGTGAAATACACTCTACTCTAAACTTTCTTTGTTTTTTAGAGATTAAATCATGTATTTTAATAATAACCACACTGATTTCTATTAAACATTAAATCGTAAGACGGTACGATTATTAAAGGATTTTGGTGTCGTAAGGCGCTTTACAGCGCTCTTACTAATGTAGAGTTAAACCTGAACTCGATTTATCCTACAGGTCACTCCTAACTTTAAATCAAGATTTGGGATAAATAGAGATTTATCGCAGAGCTGCAAATAGCCCTTAACTTCAGGCTAATAGTAGGCAGACATAAGTAATATCACTACATCCGACAATAATCCGTTAATACAATTTTATATATCTTTTTTTTATATGGTACTTTATAAGCAATTATTGTCAACTGGCATTTAAAAGAGCAACGCCAGAGTTTCTTGCCCGTTCTTCTCTGGCGAAACGGCCTTCCGAACTGGCGGTAAAGGAACTTTGACGGAATCTAAATGATGTAGTAACATTTCATGGATTCAATAAATATTTTGATTTAAATACGTTGTCTCTGCTATATCCTATGTGAAAGAGGCGTGAGTCTATGGCTGAGATCTATAGACCGAACTTCAACTAAGTCTAAGTCAAAGAAACAAACTCAGATGAATTTTGAATTCATAAATCGAAATTTGATTAGTCATTTTTTGAAATTAAACTATTTTTACGGATTATATCACGATTTGGTTTTAATTTTTATGCCCGACGTTTTTTTACGTTAGTAATTTTTTACAAGAAAATCTTTGCTTAGTCTGTCTGTCAATCTGTTAGTCTGTTTTTCTTATAAAAAATGGCTTGGATTTGGCGGGAACACCCCAACCGAACGAAGGCGAAAGAACGTTCGCGAAGTCATCGGCGATGGGGACCGAACATTCGCGATCATTTGCGAATCTTCGCTGTCGCATTCACACAAACAAACCTTCGCTGTTGTGTGAACGCAACAGTGCAGACTTAGTCGAACTTCGCTCTATAGATTTCAGCCTATGTATATATTTTATCCGATCCAGGATGAAACCCAAGATTTTTGTAGTTCTGCGTACGCAACTACACTATCGAGGGAGCTATGTATTGCGAATCTGCCCATACTCCATAGCAAGAAGAATTAATATTACCAACTATAGAGGAGCTCTCAAGCAAGATTCCCTATAAAAAATGAATCTCAAACGTCAGTAACGCCATCTCCACTTATTACAATGCGAGGGCGCTTATAACAATTTACACCCTTGAATATTCAAAGATGATGTAAGACAATTTTATTGTGTAAACACTATTACGCTGGCATGACCTTGTGCACGTATGTTTCAAATGCGACTGAATGACTTATGACCATGAGGTCACAACTTTTGGATCACAAGTTTCGCGCTGTTGTCCCCTCTATGTACTGTTGAATGTCTTTGGTCCATAGTATACTAACTATTCTCCTCACTGTGCAGTATTTAAGTAACTTATTAACGGCCGGTTTCGATAAACAATCTTAGTTCGAATGTGTAGATAGATTACAAAAATTAGCTAATAAGAACACACTTTAAACATGATTCCGTCAAATGACATGATTTGTTTGGTTCATAATCGCGATCTATCTGCACTCTAATCTGAGATCGTTTATTGAAACCGGCCCTAAATGTTTATCTTTCTTTCTACCTGCCCGCATCCCACCCCAATGTGGGGTCGGCGCAACACACTTTTTCAAGCATGTTGCAGAGAGGATTTGGCTTAGTTTTTATGATCAGCCGCCTGCCTGATGTCAACCCCCTATGAAGGATCCAGTCCTGGGCAAATTAAATAAAAAAATTTGCTCCCGACCTGGGAATCGAACCCAGGACCTCCCGATCCACAGCCCATGCTGCCACTAGACTAAGGAGGCGACTAAAACTTATTAAATGTTTATATAAATTAAAATATTTGCGCGACTAAAATGTCATAATCACTGCCACGTAGTCAAGTACGTATTAGTGTTGCCACCATTGTATTATTGTGTTCCATATTTTTATTGTTAAGTATTTTTACTATTAAGCCATAAAAATATTGTATGCACTTAGTGTACGGCTTCTTTGATATTATGTGTAATTATGTTTGAACTTTGTATAACTAATATTATTATGTTCATTAAATCAAATATATATCAGGGATACTTTTTTATTAAATAAATAACATACATACATAAGCTCACGCCTGTATCCCCGAAGGGGTAGCCAGAGGTGAACTAGCGAACTAGAACACCAACATTTCGCCGAGCTTAGTTCCGTTCCAGATGTGATAGGGGGCGAGCCTATCGCCATATCGGGCACAAATTCCAGACTCCGGGCTGATATGGAAAAATCCAATATAACTTTGCCCGACCCGGGGATCGATCCCGAGACCTCAGGACGGTAGTCGTACCGAAATACAACCACGCCACCGAGGCAGTCTCAGTCTCAGTTATTGTACTACAAAAATTTATCGTTTGCTAAAATAATGTTTTGTGCCCGACATGGCGACAGGCTCGCCCCTATCACATCTGGCACAGAACTAAGCTCGGCGAAATGTGGGTGTACTAGTTGGCTAGTGCGCCTTTGCCTACCCCTTCGGGGATACAGGCGTAAGCTTATGTATTTTATGTACAATAAAGAGAAGTATAGAGAGCCAAAATATATTTCTGGACTACTTTAAATAAATTATAATAATTATGCTGGCAACTCCGCCACATGGTATTACATTTGTTGAGAAGATGTATCTTTTATGATTAGGTAATACAATTAGATAATAACTTATCTGACAAAACTAAATGAAATATACATTAAACATAGTAATAAATAAAACAAATACTAGTCTTCCTTATAATAAAAAACCGTATTTTTATTCAACCACAGTGATTTATAAAAGTTTAAGAAGATATTTTTGCGCAATTCGTCATTATTGACGATAGTATGTAGTTGGTTGTTTTATTCTTAACGGCCGGTTTCTATAAACGATCTCAGTTTAGAGTGCAGATAGATCGCGATTATGAACCAATCAAATCAAGTCATTTGACGAAGTCATGTTCAAACTGTGTTCTTATTGGCTAATATTTGTAATCTATCTGCACATTCGAACTGAGATTGTTTATTGAAACCGGCCGTAAGTAGCTTATTGTCGGCGGTTGCGGAAATCACAGATGTAGTTTGGTCGCAGGTGTCTACCCCAGATAGTAGGGATACGTTCCCGTGGACGGCTCAAAAAGCGCTGGGCTCCCAGTCCACATAATAAGGCGACCAATGCTATATGTATTCATAACATAACATAACATAAGCTCACGCCTGTATCCCCGAAGGGGTAGGCAGAGGTGCACTAGCGAACTAGAACACCCACATTTCGCCGAGCTTAGTTCCGTCCCAGATGTGATAGGGGGCGAGCCTATCGCTATATCGGGCACAAATTCACAAATGTGTATTCATTTGCTGATATAATCTCTCAAATCTCCGCAAGAATTTCTTTATGCCTTGTACTTTTTCTCTTCGATAGAGCTTACTCCAAGAGTGGTTTTATATAATTTGATCTAGACGGCCCTAGCAGGAATATCTTTGAGAATCGGATTTGTATCGAATATAACTAGTGCTTATCGATAGTCGCTGTTTTTTGGACTGCACTGCGCTTATCATCAGGTGTATTGTAGTCACTTAGCCGTGCTCGGATAAAAAAAAATTGCTGGATGCGCGTCTATGACACTTTTATGAAATATTAACCAAACATCATCAGTGCGCAACGAGCTCGATACGAATTAGATTGCCAAAAATATTCCTGCTAGGGCCATAAACTCCATATGCAATAAAGATTTTCGAATTTTACGTTACGATTTTATCTTTTAATTTATGGTGGTCCGGGGAGTATATTTTGGTCGTACTTATTCAAAGACAAGTATATAGACGGGACAACAGCACAAAACTTGTGATCCAAAAGTTATGACCTCGTGGTGATAAGTAGCTCAGTTTATTTGTAATATTAAATCTCTTTGTACTTATTTCAATTTCGGAGCGATTGCCGGTTGCTCACAAATTGTAGAGGTTGGAATTTGTGCCCAGTGACGGCCGGTTTCAATAAACAATCTCAGTTCGAATGTGCAGATAGATTACAAAAAATAGCCAATAAGAACACAGTTCGAACATGGCTCCGTCAAATTACAAGATTTCATTGGTCCATAATAGCGATCTATCTGCACTCTAAACTGAGATCGTTTATTGAAACCGGCCGTCAGGCGATACAGATCGCCCGCTATCATTTAAACTTATCAGTTTATGTTTGTTATGCGGAATATAATATTTTATGATCACTTCTTACAAGATAATAAGTTATCACACATACCAAAATGTAATAAACATAGTAAGTACACAAAACAAATTCTATATAATCACAAAACGTAATTTTTATCAGCAATTATTTAATTAATAAAAGTTTACAACGTTTTAGCACAGTTTCGTCATTATTTACTGTACAGTTGGATGTTTTATATATACTAAGGATACGACGTGCACATGACTCACTACATAGTAATTGATAAACAAGCTCACAATAAACAAGTTGTTTATTAAACAAATTAGCAAAATAGAATTTGCTATTTTTACGGATTCTACCACGATTTGGTTTTAATTTTTTATTCCCGACGTTTCGAAGGCTTTGCAGTCTTCGTGGCTGGCTTCGGGCTGAGTCCGTACTTGTTTACATAGGTACTGATTTCTTATGTTTACGCGAATGTTATACATTGAAATAAAACTTGGTGGTCACTTCGTGGTCAGTCCGACCTATGACCACGAAGACGAAGCCTTTGAAACGTCGGGAATAAAAATTAAAACCAAATCGTGATAGAACTCGTAAAAATAGTTTTATTTCAATGTATAACATTCGCATAAACTTAAGAAATCAGTAAATTAGCAAAAGTTGAAAAAACTTACGTATCTAAAAATCTGAGTAATACATTATGTTCATTTTACTAAAGAAGTATGAAAGTGGCTGTAATTAAATATAGCAAGCTTTCTTTTTAGAAAGGGGTCGGCTTAGTATTTGGCAAATTCACTTTTCGCCACTCTTTAGCACATGTCCTCGTATAATCTACCTAACGCATGCAATAAACTCAATGGGCCTTTACTTTAAAACAGTTTATCTGATAATGGTAAAGAATAGTCTCTCTCTTTTTTCCTTGTGTCACATTGTTTGAAAATAAAAGGGACAGATTATTCTTTGCCATGACTCGGTGGCGTGGATGTATTTCGGTACGACTACCGTCCTGAAGTCTCGGGTTCGATCCCCGGGTCGGGCAAAGTGATATTGGATTTTTCCATATCAGCCCGGAGTCTGGAATTTATGCCCGATATGGCGATAGGCTCGCCCCCTATCACATCTGGGATGGAAGTAAGCTCGGCGAAATGTGGGTGTTCTAGTTCGCTAGAGCGCCTCTGCATACCCCTCCGGGGATACAGGCGTGAGCTTATGTATGTATGCCACTACTAGTTTCCAGCAATAAAAACTGGATATCAGAATGTGATATTTGCAGTGAGGGCCTTTAGCCGATAGCAATATTATTCTTTTATTTATATTTGCAGAAAGGTGCAAGATAAATATAGATGCGTTTGGATAGAGATAAGTTAAATTAAATTCATTCTCACTTCTAATGATATGATAGAGTGATCCATGCAGGTATGCGATTTACACAAGAAGTGTGAGTCACTGTATTAGATTTTAACACCATTATGTACTTACCTTGGGTATTGTGGAATCATATCAAAATAAAACAAGCGAAATTATCTATGCGGGGTTAATACAAACTCATCAAAGATAACTACAAAATCAAATAATTTTGCAGTTAGTTCTGTTGGGAGTGGTGGATTGTTGAGACGAATGTCGTAAGGTCGGAAGCACCAAGAGCATACACCTCTGACTTTCCTAAGTTAAGTATGGATTATGAATTATTGCTTGCTCAAAAATATCTTAATAAAACCTGCATACCTGAGAATTCAAAGATTTGCAAAGTTGCACCACAACCCTAATCCGTCTCTGTAGTAGAGGAGACCAGTAGGATAATTTTCGACTGACTTTCAAAAAGGAGGAGGTCCTCAATTCGTCTGTATTTTTGAAACTCGATTCGATTGTAGTGTTGCGGTCATTTATTGACTTAAAATTGCATCGAAATCGAGTACACTAATGTCACGTTAAAAATTACTATATGACAAGTTCTCGAATCGAATGCGACATTAGACACCTTTAACTCAATTTCGGTGGAATTTTAAGTCAATAAATGCAACCGAATCGTAGTCAAAATCGAATCGAGAGTCAAAAGTCAAGGGGCCGTGCCCAACAGGGGGACAATAATAATACAGGCCGAATATTATATTTTTTATTTGACTTTCCCCAGCGCGTGACCTCCCAGGTTGTCGATAAAAAGTACATTATAATTTACCACATATTATTGAACTTTTCATTATGTTCTGACCTCTATTAAATAGTTAATGATTGTTGTCGGTAATGTGAGGGGTGAAGATTAACAAGATATATCTTATTTAGGTTATCACCATACGGTTGAGAGGTCATAGCCTCAGTACTAATAATAAATAATAACAAACACGTAGGGCATATTGAATAAGAAGTCCTCAGAAGCACTTCAGCATGTGGGGATTCTACGTCCTCGAGGGCTCTTTTTTATAGCAGAGACTGGCTAACGAGCATATGGCTCATTTGAGCTCCACCGCCCATAGACATCCAAGAGACAAATTTGGACAATTGGGCCACCGGAAATTTCACTCACCGAACGAAACGCGAAAGCGAGCTGCCACTTTATTGGTTTTCTGTAAGACAGTGGTATCAAACCGGTCTACAGCGTGGCTCTACCACTCACTCACACTCCCCATTCTCCTGGGGGAAGCTGTTCTTTATCTCCAACTTACTCCTTTTTTTTTTTTTTTTTTATATTGTTCATAGCCATGGATACAATGTCCTTCAGCCGTATACTTTTTATTATTTCTTACACTTTGTTTCCTATATCTAAGTTTTCGCAAGTGCATTGAAGTCGGATGTGTTCGATATCAAGGCTCTGCTGGAGTTTTGGCGTCAATTCTTTCCAGTTTGATGCTTTTTAGACGATTTTCTCGAAGCGGAGGAGTCGAACATGGTCGACCCATCCACCCGACAAAAAGCGTCCAAAATCACTTATTTCAAAGCTTCCACATACTGTCCATCTTCGTTGATGTTTATCGCTTAGATTCACATCACATTTAAACCACAAGCACAACTTTAGACTAGAATATGAAATCATTAAAACAAGCGACCACCCGCACCGTCAGAATTCCCGCCAAAACTCCCCAACTTACTCCGACCGATCGGTGTGGACACCGATGAGGAATAGTCACCCCTTCTGACTTATGTGAAGATTCAACCCATCCAATGGGGAACTTGCACGAAAATTATAACGAGAAATCGTGTTGTTATATCAATAAACAAAACCTTGAAATGTGCTATGATGAAATTTGTAGTATAAAATAATTGATATTTTACAAAATATCTTAATTAGAAATTACGTGTAATGGAACGTTATTGTAAAACCCAAGTGACGTCGTTGCATTAGGCGGTGTTTCCAGGTTGGGGTATTTTTCCCAATTTTGCGGAAAACTATTGTTATGTTTAGTATGGTACTTGATGAATGAGATTTCCGAGGTCTTCCTCTTTCCAAATTATTTTCTTCATGTAACTTTCCCACCGCTCCGCTCAGGATTCAAGAGTGCAACTTATTTTTACTTCGTTATTTAATGAAATAGCTGCAACATTTTTGGGGAAATTTTTGTTCGGCATGGGGAAATTTTAAACGATAGGCAATTATAGCGATTCAAACGTCATTCCAGACAATGTCACTAGCCGTCAAAGTCAACTGAGATGTCAATAAAAATCAATTTTTACGCGGTGACGTCACGTCCTTTATTAGCGCGGGGTTTTGTAAGTCATATTTAGACTTGCTATAATTAAATGATTTGTGCATATTTTTATGTTTTTGTTTCTGGTGTGCTTATTTGAGACGTAGTTCTTTACAATGAACTAATAAAAAAATAACACGCAAGTTCCCTATTATAGACAGAATGCTTTTTTCATCAGAGCCGTAAAAGAGCTAAACGCTACAGTGGAATCCTCGGGTCTTGATTTATTTAATTCTAAACCACTTCTATTTAAGAAGACATTAACAACGTCTTGGTTCTTTAGCTGTTAGGCAGTAATGTTTTATCGATTGTTTTATTTTTATGTATGTGTGTGTGCTTTACAAATGATTTAGGGACATTATCTCACTATTGTTATTTAATATTGTTAAAGTAAAGCTTTTTTGTTATAATTTTCTTTTCTTTTTATCTGTGGAAACATGTAATTAGTGTATAGTTTTATTATTTTTTCTACTTCTAACTTGTATCACTAAATTTGCCTAAAATAAATAAATAAATCACTGGTTTCTTATGGTATAGTTATACTAATGAGGCGATTTTCACAGCGACCAATGTGTGTATTTTAAGACCTGAGTAAAATGAATATAATTGTCCATTGTTCAAGACCTCGCTGCTGAATGTGTGTATAAGGTAACCAATATTTATTAATTTGAGAAACAAAATCACGAAAGTTACAAATGTTTCTTGACAAACATGGCTCGACATACAAGAAAGCTGTAAAATCGTGTCTTACACTTGGTTCTGTAAATAAGCTAGTTGCTCTCTCCTCTACCTCTTTTTTCCAAAATGGTCAAAATCATCATCATCATCATCAGCCATAGGAAGTCCACTGCTGAACATAGGCCTCCCCCAAAGATTTCCAGATCGACCTGTTTAAAGCTGCCTGCATCAAGCGACTTCCTGCGACCCTTAAGTCTTGTCAAAATCGCATGATTTCATTGTTATAATGGTCAGTGTAGTTATATGTGATCTTCTTACCCCTTCGGAATAACAGGCGTGATTGCTCGTGTGTCTATCCACAAAATAATGGTGACATTTCGTTGTAAGTATTTATAATGTTTTCATACACTGTCGAAACGACTGAGCCGCATTTTAGACGAATTCCCAGAAAACAGTAAACCGAACAAGGTCGGTCATCACGCTTCAACGAAATTCCTCTAAATTCACCAATTTTAATGTTTCCATACTTTTCTTTCTTACTACCTACCCTTTGCCCATCTTAATGTGAGGTCGGTGCAACACACTTTTTCAAGCATGTTGTAGAGAGGACTTGGCTTAGTTTTTACAACAGGCCGCCTGCCTGATGTCAACCATCTCATCCCATATCTAGTTTTAATGTTTTCATACATTATCTATATTCCTTAATGTTTATTGTACAAACACACACCACTTTTAAACAACAAACACTACTTTAGAATAGCTTGAGAATAAATTAAAACAAGTGATCGACGGCGCTGTGATAATTCCCGCCAAAACTTTCCAACTCAGGCGCAGTGTGGTCACCCTACGCATTGAAAAATAGTCACGTATGAAAAAAATAATTACAATGATTGCAGTAGTTCCAGTTACCACACAAAGATTGCGTACTCATTTGAAGTTCAATGTCGGACGGTACGGGAAATAACCGCTTATCTACATCGTTGGGATGCTATTTTAAAAATAGGCACGTGGCATGGTCAATAATGCTACCCTACCCTACTCTATAGACTATGGGCCTTACTTATAAAAACATTTTCACTAAGCAAATGGTTAAGATCCCTGTTATTTTCAAACAATGTGACACAAGGAAAAAAGTTACAGACTATTCTTAACCATTCGCTCAGCGAAAATGTTTTTATAAGTAAGCGCCTATATATATTCGTAATTCGGGGATACAGGTGTGAGCCTATGTATATACTATGTATAATCAAAAACTTCAGAAACATTAATTTGAATTGGAATAATAAAATTGCTTCTGCCTCTGACGTCATCTACGTCTGATGTCATTAAAACAACAAAGCTGTGATTTCGCCGCATTTTGTAAGAAAGTAGTCCCAGTGGTTTATCCAAGCTACTCATTCGTATACAAAACAAACATGGGAAATTGGCTAGCCAGCAGGTTTGATTGCACAGAAAATCGACGTAAAGTGGCAGCTCGATATTGAATTTCCTTCGATAAAATTACCTTCCCCAATGCGGATAAAAAAAGAGTTTTAAATGGTATGTCCAATATTTTTTTGTTTTCAGTGATAAAGTAAAGATCCGTAATAAAAATGAACACGTTATGAGTTATAGAGTAACGAAGGTGTGAATCTGGCTTGTTGTAACATCTAGTGATACATGTTTCTATTAGATAATAGAGCTAGCCTCGTTCCACGGACGCGTAGATTCATGAACACTTGATTTTCATTTGTCGAGGTTTGGATCGTGTGTGCTGGGAGACTTATGTAGTTTTAATAAAATATTTATAACATATTACTTCACTTTTATTTAATTACTTTACACATACATGGCGGCTACATTTTGGTTAGCGGAAGAAGCTCAATAACCTCTTTGACATTTCCTACCATAAACTTATAAACCAATGACAACATAACATAAGGACTTAACTCTTGTAACATGGGCATTGGATCTATACCTCAACATCATTTAATGCCAAAGAGCAAAAAAGGGTTCCTTATGATTTCGCCGTGTCCGTTAGTCTGTCTGTCCGTATCTCATAATCATTTAACTCTGAAACGTTTCTTTATAAATAGGATTACAAGCTCATTTACGTCCAAGATATGGTGGTGAGCCTATTGGCATAGTGGACCCAAATTCCAGACTCGGGGCTAAAACTGAACAGACAAACCCAAAATCACTTTGCGCGACTAGGGGATCGAACTTAAAACCTCAAGAACGTGGCCACGCATGCTATACAACTACGCTACCGAAACAGTTATTTGCAGTCAAATACCCTACTGATATAAAAAGGTTTTTATTAATCACGAGCAAATAAAAATGTTTGAACACGTGTTTAGCAAAAAGTACAAATATCTGATGTCGCATGATTGCCAAGACGAAGTGATATCTCTGTTTGCGCGGGTACGTCGGGCGTACACCTTTAAGAGGCTTGTTTAGACAAAGAAAGATAGAATGTAAAGTTATCGACTCCAGCAAATACGCTGACTAGTAATAATGCTGGTGGTAGGATTTTTATAGCCGCCTGCATACCGACCACCGTACACTTGATATTAAACCGGCTGAACAGAGTTTCTTGTATCATAGCTAAAAACACGCCCGATCAAATCACCTTCCATACAAAAAAAAACTATATCAAAATCGGTTCAGTCGTCTAGAAGCTACAATGCCACAGATACACAGAGTCACAGAGTCACAGATATACAAATACACACGTCAAACTTATAACGCCCCTCTCTTTGTGTCGGGGGTTAAAAACCTACTACACTGACACACATTGTTGCGGGATCAGCCAGATCATCAAAATCATCTTGTTGATCATCTAGATCTCTCGAGACTTTGAGTGGCTTACCAGACTTAATGGTTGGGGAAGGTGTGGCGATACACCTTGTGTCTCGTAATAACATCTGCCATTAGCCTGTCCTAACAAAAGCCGGACACCTGGTAACCCTAGTTATGTATGCACTCGTAGCAAACACTAACAAAGATTTACGATGCCTCACCCACTCCCTTTGCATTGAGCTAATATTAACATACGGGAAAACGGCTAAAGTGCATACAACAATGCTGAATGATAAACGGAATGCAAACTTAAAGACGTTTCACATTTTCTCTAGGATGTCGCAAAGCAAATAAAACCCCGAGAATCTTCTGCTCGTCAATATACAAACCCCACTTCATTTAATGGATTAATCGAGATTTTCCGTGTTACGACCTTCTAATGAAATTACGTTTGCCTACATTTCTTCGTTTCTTTTCCAGCGAACATCGGTATAGCATGCACCGGTTTCTGTATGGGATGGACCTCTCCGGTGAACCCGATGCTGACGAACCCCAACAGCACAGTCCTCGAAACCCCAGCCACCTCAGACGACACATCCTGGATCGGATCCTTACTCACAGTCGGAGCTATATTTGGTAACTACTTACAATGTTTATCATTTCATCTTTCCTCTACGCTATCCTCTGTCTTAAGTTTCTTAAAAACAAAAATCGATAGACGGTCACCTGTTATAATAATTTCCGGTTGGACAGAGACTATGGTTAAACAACTCTCCAAAGTCACTTCCTCTGGGATCATTCAGATCCAGACAGACATCATTCTGAAAAATTACTCTAACGTTTTACTAAAGTTTGGACTGCACTGTGCTTGCCATTAGGGTAGATAAAGTACCAATAATGCGAATAGCGCTACTGCGTTTGACTAACCTCAGGATCTAAAGATTGCCAGCACATCTCTGGTAGTGACTGATGATGAATTCTTAAACATACTAATGCATTTATATTTCAGGCCCGTTCGTGGGCGGTTTTGCTGCATCCAGGATTGGTAGGAAATGGGGCGTGCTCAGTGGTGCCATACCTCTTATCATTGGCTTCATCTTAATGATGTTTGCGAGCGGTGTGGGCATGATCTACGCAGGCAGGATCTTTTGGGGTCTCGCCGTAGGAATCCTTTTTACAGTAGGACCAATGTACTGCGCTGAGATAGCTACGGTAAGTTCCCTTAATTTCAGTATTAAGCACTGTCCCAAAGCATGAGATGTTTTAGTCTCGCACATTGGTCTAAAGTCTATTGATACTTTAGTAGACGATGAAATTGTAAATCAAATATTTTAGGTGGCAATGAATAGTCGTCATCCGTCGCCCTAAACCATTTTCAGCGATGGTTATGTTCAACATAAAGACATCAAAGATTTCATAAATTAAAATGTGTCGACAGGACGACAGTCGCGGCGCCCTGGGATCGTTCTTGCAACTATTCATCACGTTTGGGTTCATCATAGTGTACGGCGCTGGACCGTTCGTGACCTACATGCAGATTCAGTACATTGGCATCGCGTGCGTCATCGGCTTTGTTCTCGTCTTCTTCATGATGCCTGAGACTCCCATTTACTACTTGTATAGAGGTAAGAGAGATCGTTGATAAAGAATGCACACCACCATTTTGAAACATACTGTATTCTATTCCTCAGCAATAAAGCCTTGCTATTTAAATGATTGCACATTGTATCGTTCTTTAAATTTTAAAGTAACGCAGCTGTTGGTGCGAGCTAAAATCCTGTGGCTTTTATTTCATCTCTTCCATATTCAATACGATATATTTCTGTTTAAGGGTACAACTGTTACTACCTTTCCAACAAGATTAATAAATAAAATACTTTTATGTCGATACTCCTATTCCCCTTCCACATACTTTTATTTTGTAAATTGCCATCCATCGATCATCTATTAGATGTTACCTATCGTCTTTTCTTATTTATAGAGGAAACTGAAAATGCAGCACAATGCTTGATGAAGATCCGAGGCAAGTCGCGAGCAGGTGTACAAGCCGAGCTGGACCTTATAGCTGCTGACGTCAGAGCTTCACTAGAGAAGACTGCTACGGTATGTGAAACATTATCTAATGATACGATAAACATAACGTCAACCAAGCAAGTACTATCAACAAGCTATCAAGTAAATACTCTCGAGTAATTTTGAACATAAATAAATTATCGACACTTGACAGTCACCAGATTTAATCTAAAGATCTACTGGCTTAGTGAGTAAGTCACCCAACACACTTAGTGATTTCCAAATTCTAGACCCCATTAATAACCAAACTATAATATTAGAAAAGTATAATATTAGTGGATATGTCACTTGATCTTGATCTTGAAGAAAACATGAATTGCGTTAGCTTAAACGTGGAACTGGCAGTTCTTATACCTGGTTTGTAAAGTAACAACTTTCGAGATATTTTGTACCTTCTATCTCTTCGTGGTAATAATGTTCATCAAATTCTGAAGAAGTCGTTTGTTTCAGTTCTCTGATCTGTTCCGCGGCGGTAACTTCAAAGCTTTTTATATCTCGTGCGTGCTGGTAGCGGCGCAGCAGCTCTGCGGCATCAACGCCGTGCTCTTCTACATGACCGACATCTTCGGAGCCACCGGATCTGACCTCTCGCCTGCCATCGCCACCATCATCATCGGAGCTGTGCAGGTTAGAATGTTATTTAAGGTTTCCCAGCCGAATAACGTAAGCTGTATCCTATTTATCAGTACATTTATACATCACGATCATTTTTTGAAGCATAGGCCAGCAATTAGCAGGTATGTCATCTAAATAGTAAAATATCTCCCTGTGAAGACCACAGCATCAATAGAATCATGGATGCGTTGCCGATATTAAAAGAAAAATAATGTGTGCATCAGGAAAGAGAGAAGTCAAAAATGTATTAATTTTTACTAACCTTTGGACAGGTTGTCGCGTCAGCCATCACTCCTCTGGTGGTGGACAGGCTCGGAAGAAGGATCCTGCTGCTGATCTCATGTTGCGGTACTGCTGTGGGACTTGTAAGTACTCGTATTTACAAAAAACAATCTTCAACCTTTTTAATTTTAATGGCCGTTTCTTTAACTGCATTTTCTGTCTCCAGGGACTTCTCGGCATGTTCTTCATCTTGAAGTCGCAGAATAATCCCGCAGCAGATAGCCTGGGCTTCCTGCCTGTCCTGGCTCTGGTGCTGTTCATCCTCACGTACTGCTGGGGTCTTGGTCCGCTACCATGGGCTGTTATGAGCGAGCTCTTCCCCATTGAAGTTAAGGCTATCGCCTCACCCATCGCCACGGCTTTCTGCTGGATCTTGTCCTTCTTAGTTACAAGGTATTTTCTTTGGAATATTTCTTTTTGACTCTCCAGAGATGTTAAGGATACAGGATGAATAAGAATTTGAAATTCAATGCCACTCAGTGGTTTGTTATCCAAAACGTAGATGCTATTGTACCTGTTCATGGGTAGTAATATTCTCATCTCACCGCTCGGTTGTTATAAAAAACCCTGGGATGGCCAGGAGGCGGAGGAATATAATAGTTTTGAATATAAAAGGTTATTGTAAGTTATTGTAACTAGGTTCTTTGGTCCCGTGGCGGCCGCCATCGGTCAGGGTCAGACGTTCCTGTTGTTCGGAGTATGCTGCGTGGGCTCGTTCTTCTTCACACTGTTCGTGGTACCGGAGACCAAGGGCAAGAGCTTCCAGGAGATACAGGACATGCTGGCTGGGAAGTGAGTACACATGAATATACTCTTGTACAATACTATCACACTTTTTTACGGAAGGAAGTGGAAACCTTATAATTCCTACTCCTCTCTATCTTTCTGTTTGATTAATTTGGTTGCGGGATGAAGACAATTTTGTATTATCTGAGACTCGCCGAGCTTCATTGCTCGGTGTCGTAAAATGCGGGTTATTGTTGATCCTGGCCACAGGAGTTACAGTGGCGGGTGTGTGAGCAGGACAGTCTCGTACTATCCCACTTCTGATGTATTTCCACTAATGAAAGAAGTTAAATTTGAATCCGCCAGTACTTCACACACATAGGTTTATGCTAAATTGTGAGGTTTCCAATGTTTTCATTCACTAATCATTCATCATCATTCATAACGAAAAACACACAATAGAATGTTAGAACAATTAGGGGTTGGTGTTCACAAAATCCTTTATTATTAGAAACCCACTGTCCAAATTTTGTAGATCTCTTCCGTAGTTTCGGGTCTGCGTTGATCAGTCAATCACGCGTAAAAGCCCTTCCTCTTAATATAACAGTCTAGCATCCGCCTGTGTAACATTGTAGCACCAAAAAAGATAGTTTTATTTATTTATCCGTTCTGTCGTTTCAGTCAAAATATTCAACAGAGTATGTTTTAATGGTTACAAAAAAATATAAAGAAATGGCGGCCACTTTTACAGTTTTAGCGCCGGATCCGTCCTTCGTTCTCACGGACTAACCCAGATATTGATTTTGAAGTGAATCGACCTTAAAACAGATAAAATGGTGACCAATTTATCTATTTTAATGCCTTATCAATATTTCCGAAGTAAGGGGCGGCGGTATTGATTTTGAAGTTAGTCGGTGTTAAAACAAAGAAAAACAATATGGCGACAACATTTTTACAGTTTTGGTACCGGATCAATCCTTCGGAACTACGGAGCTACCCAGATATCAGTTTTGAAGCCAATCAGCCTTAAACAAAGGAACAGAAATTGACGGCCACTTTTTCAGTTTTTGCACCGGATTCTTATTTCGTAACAACGGGGCGACTCAGATATCGATTTTAAAATCAATCGACCTTAAAACAAAAACAGCTTATTTTAATCCCCTATTTTACTCCTAAGGGGTATCAATTTTTATATCTAATCTTAAGTTTAAAAGATCTGCATATTTGAATCTCGGCAAAGTCTGATTAGCCGTTTCTGAATTCCCCTAAAAACTTCCATAGCCTGTTTCATCTTTTTGAGGTTGATATAAAAAAATAATGTATCCATGTCCGTCCTCAAGGCAAATGTATCCTTATACAAAACATCAAAATACGTTCAGTGGTTTTAAATTTCTTTATAAGTTGATTTAAAAAAAACGGACTGTTGGGTGTAACTTATTATTTATATATTTAAATAAAATGTTGAGTTTGACATCTGTGGCTTCCACGGTCTCGATTTTCCATAAAACAGTGTATCACCATTTTTCCCCCATAAGGGATGAATTTCCAAAAATTCCTGTATAAGAAGCACCTAAGCCATAAAGCCGTATGCAAATTTTCACGTTCCTATAATAGTTCCATTAATTTCGGCTGTTCGTTCATTCACTCATCGTTTCATTTGATATATAAAATAATATAACATAAGCTTACGCCTGTATCCCCGAAGGGGTAGGCAGAGGCGCACTAGCGAACTAGTACACCCACATTTCGCCGAGTTTAGTTCCGTCCCAGATGTGATAAGGGGCGAGCCTATCGCCATATCGGGCACAAATTCCAGCTGACATTGAAAAAAAACAATACCACTTTGCCCGACCCGGGTATTGAACCCGAGACCTCAGGACGATAGTCGTACCGAAATGCAACCACGCCACCGAGGCAGTCATAAATAAATATTATAATAATATAGATATATCTTTGGGGGAGGCCTATGTCCAGCAGTGGACGTTCTGTGGCTGATGATAATGAGATAGTTTTACTGTTTTTTTTTTTATTTACAGGCCATCAAAGTCGGAGAAAATGTGAACGAATAAATTACGGCCATTTTATGTTAACTATTTTTAAACGCAACATATTTATGGAATTTAGTATTACAGACCTTGAAGGCTAGGCCTTAGGTGTGCTTTATGTCTGTTTTCATCATCTTTTGCTTTAGTTTAGCTGACGTTTAAAACGTATAAACATAAGACGCAGCTGGAACGCGACACCCGTTCATATTATTTTGTAACTAAATGAAATATTAATAAGGTCGCAATTTGTTTCGACAAATCGTAACTTCACGTCACCCTTCTACTCTGTATGATTTGTGTTGCGATTTACAACTTTATTCTCCTATATTTTTGTATGAAAATACTTTAACTTCGCCCGTCTTATGATGTATGAGGCTCGCGTCGAACGCCCAACACATGTAAGTTATGCAGGGACGGCCTTAAGTTCTTATTGGGCGTTACGGGTCAACTAAATTTAAGCATAGTTTGGTGAAAACGAAAATTATTATGTAAGTAATTGTACGTTACGGTTTCGGATACATCAAATATTCCTACTTCCACAGAGATAAATCCGGCTAAAAGGGAGCCAAAAAATTAAGCTAACCGGTACTATCAATTGGTTAGCTACGTTGAATATGAACTTTTTGGTGTATTGTTAATGGTCATCATCATCGTTTAATACTATAAGCTCGAATAACTAATAGGAAGAGGAGATGTTTCATTTTGGGCTAAGTATTGTAACATAGATAAAAAAACGGAGAAAAACAGGTGGTTACAGGAAAAATACTTATAATACATTCATTTGGTAGCGTAATAAAATCATCCTAGTTTAAAAGATTTTGCAACATTTTTTAGTCTGGCAGCCATGATACCGTTGGCTGGAGAGCCATAGTTTTAAATAAATGCACGCATCGTTCAAAAACTACGTTATGGCACCACTGATTTAAGTTTATATTTTTTTTTAAAATATTCCTGTATTTATGTACCTATTTACGCAAAATAATTATTTTTAATAATGCCCATTGATCTGATACAAAATGCTTGTAGGTGTGACATTTAATTTTCGGACGTGTCGGCCCGCGGTCGGCATGTTTTTAGTGTTCTTGTGTTACAATCGCTCACTGATTTATGATTTTTTATCAACTAAACCAAGTTACAGATTTAAAAATGGATCTATAAAACATAATTCTATTTTCATTTAGCATTCCTCCTAATGCGTACATGGACCTGGCCCAGACTCCATACATTTCTGAAACATCTCCTTTCTACAACTTTTATTAAATTCACCAGTAGTAGGTACTGGATTTATAGATTTGCGGCGCACTTTTTGTCTCTCCTGTGAGTTTGTGTTTTGGCGCTTGGTGCAGTATGCTTCTGAGGTACAAATACATTTAATTGGAGCAAATATTAAACTTTCAAAATATTGATGTATCCAAAACAAAACATTTGACCAAAGTACAAGTACAGCTAGAATGGTGCTTCACCTATCATATTGATGTGATATAAACGATTTTAGTAGATTACTATATTTTTGTAGATTATATATAACAATTAAAATAATTGTAAGTTTAGTGTGTACAGAACATCGCCTAAACTAGGACAATAATTTAAGAGACTAAAGTGAAATTGCGGAATTCTTCGGTTAAAGTTATAATAACAGGCTCTTGAAATGTAAAGATTTTGACATTTTGATAGTTCCGAAACCAAGATCATTAAATCTCGTGGACATCGATATATTATATATACCTAGATGTACAGTTGACGCTCGGAAAATGGGACAGCAAAGGAGTGCTCAAGCACTCCTTTTTCCTATAGTAGGACGACGATAGAATTCTAAATTTCAAAATTCAAATTTAAGAACGCTTGATAATTTCGTTTAAAAAACTACTTTATTACACATACATAGGGTTACATGTGTGTTGATTTAATTAGAACTTGTGATCTTTTTCTTTGTTTTAATCCAGATACCACTTTTGAAGAGGATATTTGCAAAGAACTGTGACATCTAGGGTATGTTATATTAATGATCGTGGACCATTGCTTGTTACAATAACTTTAGCTTTAATCGAAGTATGGTAATGGTATTAGTAAAAAAATGTACGCATTATTTTTCCGAGATCTATGCAAAAGAGCAGCTATATATCTGTAGCTACGTATTGTTAATTTGTTACAAATAAAATGTTTTATAAAGAGTTTAAACTTTGTTTTTATTTGATTTCCTAAGTTTACGCGAATGTTATACATTATAATAAAACTATTTTTTACGGATTCTATCAGGATTTGCGATCACGAAGACTGCAACCTTCGAAACGTCGGACATAAAAATTAAAACAAATCGTGATAGAATCCGTAAAAAATAGTTTTAATTTGTTTTTATTTATTTTACTTCATCTTCCGTCTCTCCGCCTGTCCGTCCATACTCCACAACCATTTTATTCCGTAAGTATTGGTACTTATATTAATGAATGAGACCTACGTTAAATAACACTACTTACTCAACAAAATCACACCTTTTTTCTGTTGCCAGCGGTTTTTTAACTATTTCTTACTATTTTAGCGTTGCTGATTTCGAATCTATTCTCAGCTTTTATCAATTGGCTTGTTTTTTCCTTAGTATAATTATATTTACGAATAGAGTTAGTAAGTAATATGATAGAGAGATATCAGTGTTACTGAGACAACAACTAATATTATGGCTGATTAATGCTGGAGCATTTAGAGTAGTGGTTGTGATTCGACTCGTGCAAGAAGATCATTAAATAACGTCTTATTTAAATAAGTTTTGCAAAAATGAAGATCCTATCATGAAAATCGCCATATTATTTGTAAACATTTCTTCCTTTAATATCTCAATAACTAGAGCATTAGCAACTATTGAAAAAAGAACTTCAAATTTGAAATCATAGATGCAAATGCATTCAAATTTGAGTATCAAACTTCAGGCAACAAAACCACTGTTGACCTGTGTAATCATTGGCCATTACATACGTATTCCGATTGACATAGAAACTGCGGTAGGCTCTGTGAGTATTCAATGAGACGGTGTCGTCACGCTCGGCTATGTAACGCTCGTTCGGGTAAAGTCGGTTCGAGTCGACTAAAGGAGCGCAAGAGGTTTTTGTTTTTATAGCAGAGACTGGCAAACGAGCAGATGGGTCACGTGATGGTAAGTGATCTCCACCGCCCATAGACACCAAAGACACAAAAGAATCATGGGTGCGTTGCCAATCTAAAAGGAGGGAATGGAAGGGGAGGGAAAAGGGATTAGGAAACGGAGGGGGAGTAATGGGCCACGGGAAATCTCACTCACCGAACGAAACGCGACAGCAAGCTGCCACTTTACATCGGTATTCTCTGATACAGTGGTATCAAACCGGTCGAGGCGGCCCATTCGTGCTGCAGACGTTACTGTCTACAGCGTGGCTCTACCACTCACAATATTACTTTAAGAATATTAAACCAAATTTAGTTGTCGTATTATTACCCTCACCTTGATGAAGTTTTGACTTCTTTCGTGTGGCCGGTAAGCACACATAATTTTTTTGCCTTTATTGGACTGTCTAATCTGACTGGGGTTAGAGGAAGGCGATTGACAAGCATGGCGAGGCCTTAGCCGTAACTCGTAAGTCTCGCTATAAGCGGAGCGGTTCCAACGTCATTGAAGCCTTGGCGTTTGTAAAGTTTTTAGGCCATACATTTTGCCCCTTACTTATAAAAATATTTGAGCGCTGCTTAACTTTATACCATAGGTTGTCCCTTACATTTTTAAACAATGTAACGCAAGGAAAAAAGTTACAGGTTATTCGTAACCATTTGCTCAACTAAAAATGCTGTTTTAAGTAAGGCCCATAGGGCCTATAAAAACATTTTCGCTTACCTTTTTGGTAAGAATAGCGTGTCACTTTTTTCCTTGCGTTACATTGTGGATACGTACAATATATGCGTAGAAGATAAGCCGCGCTTAAATACTTTTATAAGTAAGGGGCTATACTTCTAAAATTGAGAAGAGGAGAGAACAGGCACTCTCTGCAGGTGTAGACACACGCTTGCGTTTTTCTAATTTCTAGCCAATGCCGCGGATTACCAGCTCCTTTTATCAAGACGAATGGGGACGTTTTTTTGTTTTGATGATTTTAAATCATTCATGCCTTTTATCAAAGACATTCAACAGTATATAGACGGGACAACAGCACAAAACATCTGATCCAAAAGTTATGACCTAGTCATCATAAGTCGCTCAGTTTATTTGAAATATACGCGCGCCAGGTCGGCCAGCGTTATAATATTGAGAGAATAAACTTATCTTACGTGATTCTTAACCATTCACAAAACATTCTAGGGTGTAAATTGTAATAATCGCCCTCGCATTGTAATAAGTGGTTGATGGCGGTATTGAAGTTTGAGATCAAAATTTTTGTATGGAAACTTACTTGATAGCCACTCTATAGTTAATAAATTAAATTAAATGCTTTTTATGCATGTCATCAGAACAGAATATGAAAACATCATGAGGACACCTGTATACCAACCCTCATAAGGCCATATTGAGCAGTCTCCGGTGCGCAGAGGGCAAGTATACGAGAGCCCACGGCTTATACCTCTATGCCCGAACTCGAGGAGGTTCTTGTCTCCTCAAGCCGCGATGTGATCAATGGTCCGAATAGCTCAATAAGAAAATTCCTTCTGCATCTCTCTCGGTGACTATCGCCTTCCGAGATGCTTGCTGCAGTAACGAATTCACTGTTCTATCATAATGAATAGAAATAGAAATGAATGTTACCGAGTGACATCATAATCATTGCAGAATAAAAATGGAGGGCGAGAGCGCAGAGCCTTGTGGAACTCCGAATAACTGACATGAGCTGAAAAGCATGTCTTTTAAGTTCATCAAGGATAATATTTGTACACTCATATGGTAATCATACGTAAAAACTTGGCTTAATCCTTTTGCACTATGCTTAAAAAGTGTATTGGGTGGAACTCACAATGGAATTGGATAAGACCATACAATAAGTAAAAATTTTTGTTCATATTTTAACAAATACGAGGAATTATTGAGACAATTCATTAAGTTCTGAGGTCTCGGGTTCGATCCCCGGGTCGGACAAAGTGATATTGGATTTTTCCATATCAGCTCGGAGTCTGGAATTTGTGCCCGATATGGCGATAGGCTCGCCCTCTATCACATCTGGGACGGAACTAAGCTCGGCGAAATGTGGGTGTTCTAGTTCGCTAGTGCGCCTCTGCCTACCCCTTCGGGGATACAGGCGTGAGCTTATGTTATGATGTTATGTTATGTCATTTATATAACAACCTATTGTATTTATGATATGTATAGAGGCCCTAGCAGGAATATTTTTGACAATCGAATTCGTATCGAGCTTGGTACATGTCTATGACATTTGACGACAGCCTCCGTGGCACAGCGGGAGAGTAGCCGGCTGTGAAGCGAGAGGCCGCGGGTTTGATTCCCGTAACGAGACAAATATTTGTGTTGCACACAAATATTTGTTTCGGGTCTGGGTGTTGTGAGATCGAAAGTCTCTCGTAGTTACTGATACCCACGACACAAGACTCGATCTTAGTGTGGGGTCAGGACTATGTGTGTGACTGTTGGGCGTTATTTATTAATATTATTTATTATTTGTAAGAAATTTACGAAACGTCATCAATGCGCGTCGAGCTCCATACGAATTTGATTGTCAAAAACATTTCTGCTCGAGCCGCTGTCTTTCTTTCCACAATGTCAATTTTACTGGATTAACTTACAGATTGTAGGGATTTTGACGCGAAGTCTGACAGAGTGGGCGTCGCTTGTTTAAATTATTTTCCGTAGTTGTGTTTTTTGATTTAATGTGATATGGTTTTATGCACCAAAATTCAGCGAAGATGGACAGTATAATGTAGAAACATTTTAATCCGTGATCTTTGATGAGTTTTGCTTGGTGACGCGAACCACACAAGGAGTGTGGGTCACTATGGCAGGTTTTAGCACCATGTGTACGGTGGTCGCCATCCGGGCGGATACGACTATCCTACCACCAGCCACCAGATTTATAGCTACAAATCCACCCCGAGGAGAACTAGAATGGCTATATTGAACTATAATTTATTTCTACCTGCCTTTATCTCACTCCAATGTGTGGCGTAACATATTTTTTCAAGTATGTTACGGAAAGAAACCAGCTTAGTTTTTACCGATACCCACCTGCCTGTGTTAGAAAAACGTCAATTCTACAGTTCGATCTGTGGTCTGCCTCTTTTTGAAGTTTTGGGTCTTAAAAATAAACGGTATACATAATAATACACAAGAAGATAATTAAATAAAACCAAATTCGAAACTCTTTAAAAAGGTTTTTATTTGTAACAACTTAACAATAATACATAACTGCGCCACTTTATTCGCATGGATATCAAAAATCAATCAGGCGTTTTCTGTACAGACACACTTAACATATTATTATTTAATACTTAAATATAATCTATTTACAAAAATATAGCATCTAGTATCCAGTAATCTTTGCTGGTGGTAGAATATTCGTATCCGCCCGGATGGCGACCACCGTACACATGGAGCTAAACCTGCCATAGTGACCCACACTCCGAGTGTGGTTCGCGTTCCACGATCAGCCAGTGTACTTCCGGTTCTCTCAGGGGGCTTGCGGCATGACTTGATGGTTGGTTGGGACGGATATGGGGTATCCCTGTATCTGCATCGGTTATCCGCCTGTCTTGTCGCAAGCCCCTCGATTTGCTTCTTCCCTTTTCGGATTCGGTGTGTCAAGAAGCATAAATAGGCATGATTCTGGCGACTACTGATAAACCCATAGTCAGTGGTCGCTAGTTTTTTTTGGACTGCTCTACGCTTACCATCAGGTGCACTGTAGTCACTTTGCCGTGCCCAGATACAAAAAAAAAGTAAAATCGCTTATATCACAACATCATGCTAGGTGTATCACCATTCTAGCCGAACCTACTTGTACATTGGCACAATTTTTGGTTTTGGGCCTTTTGGCTACATGTAATTATAAAACTTTATAAAAATAAATTCTTAAGGACTTGATAAATACTGTAATCTACCGTTTTGGTTTCTTTCACTCATAAATATTTTTTTTAGCCTACATTGTATCCCACTGCTGGGCAAAGGCCTCCCCTTCATTCCTCCACTTGTCCCTGTCTTCCGTTAGCTTTCTTCAATTAGGTAATCATAAATCGTTTAACGAAAATAAGTTATTAAAGCTAATATTATATCTATCAATAAAATACAATAATAAATAAATAATAATATTAGCCCTATAATATTACTGTCCCACTGCTGGGACGGGCCTCCTCTACTAATGAGAGGGGTTAGGCCTTAGTCTACCACGCTATCCTAATGCGGGTTGGTACACTTCACATACCTTTGAAATTCTTGTGGAGAATTTTCTCAGGTATCCAGGTTTTCTCACGATGTTTTCCTTTGCCGTTAGAGCAAGCGATAATTCACAATGAAAATACACTTAACATAGAAAAGTCAGAGGTGTATGCTCTTTTTGGGGTTGGTCTCGAACCTCCGACACTCGTCTCGGCAGTCCGTACCACTCCAAAAACAAAAATGTAAAATTCACTTGTATAAAATGAATAAAACACTCACACGCACGTACACACTCATACGATACAAAATTAGCAGTACCTTAAATTACTACGGACAAGTCAGAACATAGAATCAAATATCCTTATATTTTTACGATCCCATGATTTAGGTGAATTAATCAATTATATTTGAGGAAGAAGCAAAGACATTCAACAGTATATAGACGGGACAACAGCACAAAACTTGTGATTCAAAAGTTATAACCTCATGGTCATAAATCGCTCAGTTTATTTGAGATATACGCGCCAGGCCGGCCAGTGTAATAATATTGAGAGAATAAACTTATCTCACGTGATTATTAACCATTCACAAAACATTCTAATGTGTAAATTGTAATAATCGCCGTCGCATTGTAATAAGTGGTTGATGGCGGTACTGAAGTTCGAGATCATTTTTTTTGTATGGAAATTTGCTTGGTTGCCCCTCTATAGTTAGTAATGTTAAATATCTTTGGGTACAAGTAAATATTTGATGTGTGCGATACTGTAACGTACTTTGGCAGTTGTCTTTTTTTTTTTTTTTTTTTTTTTTTTTTATGGCAATTGAAATACATTATGCCAATGTCAAGTTAGGAGGCAGTTGTCTTATATCGAGTAATGATTTCTGGTTAATGAAAGACTTGGGTGCCAGTAAAGTGTGAGCGATTCAGAGAGGCAAACTATGCGTGCGTGATCAATGCAAATGGTAGAATGTTGACTGAACCTTCTAACACCGTATTTAAGGTAGCTAGTCTGATTCATTGAACTGCTCTATCCCGTAAGGGATGCTGTGCCTCTCACTCTCACCAAATATTTATTAAAATAACAACTTAAATACAAAGGAATGCATAGGGAACAAAAAACTCGTTGAAATACGAAACTAAACTATTAACGAATCACTTAAGTACTGCGCATAAGTAAGTGGTTCACACGGGTAAAAAAACAAATCCAAGTTTGGTTCACACATGTTTTCGCTATGTGTTTTTGTTCAAGATTGCACTGTGCTGCTACAGTACGAATACATACAATCACCTACATACGAATTTTCGCTTCCACTGAACTATGCTTAACTTTAGTTGACCCGCAACGCCCAACAAGAATTGAACGTCCCTGTACAACTTAGATGACGTCTTGGGCGTTAGACGTCACGAGAGCATTAGAGGAGTGAAGACATAGTGCGACGGCAAGAGATTTTCATACAAATATACAGTGAATGAAGGTTGTAAATCGCAAAGCAAGCTACGCGCCATGCTTCTATTTGTGGAATTAAATTGCGACTTTATTAAAATGTGTTTAAGCAGAAAATACTTTGGATTGGCGACGCGTTTTAGTCTCTTCTCTTTGTTAAGTGATACGTGTCCTGTATTTAAATTGCTTCTTATACCTAAAGACTAACGAAAAATGACAACCCATGACCAGTGGCGTGCAGTCTATATAGACATACAGACACTGTCTACTCTAACAATTTGCTATTTCCGTAAATAAATAATAAAATTGTGACTAAATACAGATTTTAAAAATAGCAATGCCCGGATTATGTTTTAAATCGACACAGATGATAATCACTATGGTGTCGCAAGAGTTGAAGCAAATAATTGTGTAAGATTGTTGTCTACCCTGATCGGCATTTTTATGCACGTCACTGCCCATGAGATAAGGCATACTCCAGGCTTGGCTTTCGAGACTTATAATATTATGCCAAATTCTATCAATAAGCGTTTTAATAATACAATATGGTTGTAATTAGCCGTAATTCTTTCAAATTTTGTCCGCTTTCGATGGTCTGTAAATAAAAAAGAAACAGTTAATATAAAGATAATAAGTGATGGCAGCGATAGCTAAGAAGTGGTTTGGATGAAAGATACGATAATCGTAGGTTTGACACAAAAACATAACATAAGCTCACGCCCGTACCCCCGCAGGGGTAGGCAAAGGCGCACTAGCGAACTAGTACACCCACATTTCGCCGAGCTCAGTTCCGTCCCAGATGTGATAGGGGGCGAGCCTATCGCCATATCGGGCACAAATTCCAGACTCCGGGCTGATATGGAAAAATCCAATATCACTTTGCCCGACCCGGGGATCGAACCCGAAACCTCAGGACGGTAGTCGTACCGAAATACAACCACGCAACTGAGGACTAGTAGGTTAGGTTAGATTCGAAACAATACGAAATCGCATATGTAAACACAAATATATCGTAAGTGTATGAAGTACCAACGCTAGGCAATGCAGCGAGATGAACTAAGAAGTAACCTTAGCTCGACCATGACATTTTTGACATTTCACGCTGGCGACTACGTAAAATCTTCTACTTCTTCTTTTTTAAAATAATGGCTTCCACGCATAATGATGATTTAGCCAATGTCAAGGTAAATAGAGCAATTATGTTTTCACAATGACCATGAGACCCAGATGTGGATAATCTCAAGGTCCTGCTGGGATTATGGCGGTAATTACTTCCAGTGCGGTGCCCCTCAAATGACCTTCACTCGGCGAATCGACCGAACAAAGCCAGCCAACGCACCAAGCAAAACTCATCAAAGATCACCGGTTAAAAAGTTCCCACATTATACTGTCCATCTTCACTGAAGTTTGATGCATTAAACCACATCACTTAAAAACCAACAAACACAGCTCTAGAGAATAATATGAAATAATTTTAACAAGCGACGCCCATCCTGTCGGACCCGTCAAAATCCACTACGTAAAATAATTTCTCTGAAAAACGTCAGTTCCTCGCGTAACCGCTAGAAGCGTTCGGGTGTTTGTCATACAAATATTTGTCGCTAATATGAGTCGCTAGCGAGTAATGTCAAAAAATCTCATGGTTGGCCTACCTATCTCATTAGTCAAAGAAGCCAATGCACAGAAATGGGACAATACTAGATATTCATACTCACTTCCCAGCCAGCATGTTCTGTATCTCCTGGAAGCTCTTGCCCTTGGTCTCGGGCACCACGAACAGCACGAAGAAGAACGCCAACACGCAGCATACCCCGAACACCAGGAACGTCTCACCCTGGCCCATGGCGAGCGCCACGGGACCGAAAAACCTGAACACAAACAATTAATAATAATAATAACCGCTAATGGGTTGATAGCAAAGACTCTCAATCGGGCGTTGGGTCAAGAGCAAGATACAGTAGGCAGTGTTATTGGACACGGCACGCATTGTGAGGCGGTTCCTCACTCTGAGCCCCTAACCACCGGTGGCTTGGGTCTCAAGCCTCGTCATCGGGAGGGTAATATTTTTTTTTAAATATTTTTAAATGTATTTTTTTTCTAATTTCTTATATTTAAAAATGTAAAAAAAAAACAATAAATTTAAATAAATGAGAACATGATAATATCAACCAAAAGTCACACACATAGTCCTGACCCCACACTAGGTGTAACCTGTATCGTGGGTATCAGGAACTACGAGAGACTTTCGGTCTCACAACACCCAGACCCGAAACAAATATCTGTAGGCCACACAAACATTTGTATCGATGCGAGAATCGAACCCGCGACCTCACGTTTCACAGCCGGCTACTCGCCCGGCCGCTGCGCCACGGAGGCTGTCGGTTGCACAACAACAATTAAATGCACAACTCTGCCCCCTTACTCTTGACAATCGATTTGATTGTGATTTCGATTTGGCTTCATTTGTTGACTTAATTTTTATTTTTTATTTTTTTTATTCGGTTTACAAACGGAAAGTTCCTTAAGACTGACACAGACCTAGTTTATACAGTAGGGCGTGATAATTAAGGACATTCTTAAATAGTGAACACAACATGCACATATTATGGTATTTCAAAGTAGTTGAGACGTTGAGACATAAATTCCGAAATCGACTTATAGCCCCTTACTTATAAAAATATTTAAGCGCTGCTTATCTTTAACTCATAGGTTATCCCTTTCATTTTTAAATAATTTAACGCAAGGAAAAAAGTGACAGGTTATTCTTAACCATTTGCTCAGCTCAAAATGCTTTTATAAGTAAGGCCCTTAAAGTGCGCTAATGTTGCATAATATTCGAGAACTTGTCATTTGGTAATATTTAACTTGACATTAATGCACTTTTTAACTCTATTTCAATGGAATTATAAGTCAATAAATGAAACCGAATCGAATTCAAGTTCGAATCGAGCGTCAGGAGTCACCACCCTGGTCTAAATATTCAATGAGTTATTATTATTACTAATTTAATTTTTTGTATCTTCCTGAATGTTTTTCCGTTCCGTTTTTATATCATTGTGTGTCTCATGTGCCGTGCTGAATAAAATATTTCTTTCTTTATCTCTTTTGCGTCGGTTTTCTGTGAGGTTGTATCAAACCATACCTTGTAACCAAGAAGGACAACATCCAGCAAAAAGCTGTTGCTATGGGTGAGGCGACAGCCTTAACTTCGATGGGGAAGAGCTCGCTCATAACAGCCCATGGTAGCGGACCAAGACCCCAGCAGTACGTGATGATGAACAGCACCAGAGCCAGGACAGGCAGGAAGCCCAGGTTATCCGCAGCAGGATTATCCTGCGATTGCAGGATGAAGAACATGCCGAGAAGTCCCTGGGAAAAGAAAAGGCAGGTGAAAATCAGTTAATGTCTTTGATCTTATGATCAAGAAGTAAATACTTACGAGTCCCACAGCAGTACCGCAAGTTGAGATCAGCAGCATGATCCTTCTGCCGAGCTTGTCTACCACTAAGGGAGTGATGGCTGACGCGATAACCTGTTACAGGTTAAATAAAAATCAGGAGTAATAATAGTACAACATTGTTGCGGCTTCCCTCGCTGAAGCGGCAGTTGCTGAGTATTGAGTACTTGACTCTTTTTTAAAAAGTATACAGGGCTATTTATTAGTTTATCCTAAACATGTGAAAAAATATTTCGTAATTTATTTTCATATATTTAGTTAAAAAAGCAAAAAATAATATGTATAATTTAGTTTGCCGCCAAAACGCTACCTGTTAATTTAGCTACGGGTGACGTCATTGTTCCTTACCATGGATACAAAACCGCTTTTAAAAAAGGTATTGAGGGAATAACATTTATGATTTGAAACTAAAAGAAACGGGTCAGATATTTCGTCGATTAGATATCGGTTGTCGATCACATCCATGTTGAAATTAAGTTGATATTTAAATAAGACCACAAAAAAAAATTACCAAATAACCTGGCAGTATGACTTTGGATCTTAGGTCTTAGGCCCTTGTGGAACAAATAAACAAGAAAAATGAGTAATCTGACATCATGCATCGTGATTGGTGTTTACAGTCACGTGACTCACAGATAAAAAATTAAGTATTTAAATTACTAAAATAAAATTATCCTTGAAGTATATTTAATAAATTCCTATTCCATACGTTATTTCGATGATAAATCTATGTTCCTACAGAAATTTATTGATATTGGTTACTATAGTCAAGTACCTAATTGGGCCAAAATAGTATAATTTAAAAAACCATCGACACGAAGAAGAAGTACATTATTATCTATTCTTTACTTCCTCGTTCGTTGATTCTTTGAATATCAGCAACGCAAATATAATTCTTTCGGTATTGTTGGTGGCACTCCCTTCTGAGGTCAGGCGGTCGGCGATCAGCAGCCCGAGCAGGAAAAATTCTGACAATCGTAAATGTATTTGAGCTCGATGCGCGTCTATGTTTGTATGAAATATTAACCAAATGTCATCAGTGCGCAGCGAGCTCGAATACATTTACGATTCTCAGAATTTTTCCTGCTCGGGCCGCTGGTGATTAGCATGCTCTTTTGCTGGCCTGTGGTACAAAAAGTTCATAACATAACATAAGCTCACACCTGTATCCCCGAAGGGGTAGGCAGAGGCGCTCTAGCGAACTAGTAAACCCACATTTCGCCGAGCTTAGTTCCGTCCCACATGTGATAGGGGGCGAGCCTATCGCCATATCGGGCACAAATTCCAGACTCCGGGCTGATATGGAAAAATCTAATATAATTTTGCCCAACCCGGGGTTCGAACCCGAGACCTCAGGACGGTAGTCGTACCGAAATAAATAATAAATAAATACACACAACAGTCACACACCTAGTCCTGACCCCACACTAAGTATAACCTGTATCGTGGGTGTCAGAGACTATGAGAGACTTTCGGTCTCACAACACCCAGACTTGAAACAAATATCTGTGGGCCACACAAACATTTGTCTTAATGCGGGAATCGACCCCGCGGCCTCTCACTTCACAGCCGGCTACTCGGCCGCTACGCCACCGACGCAGTCATGACATATAAATGCACTAACAATCATGATACGAGACAAGATATTAGTTTTTGCCATTCGGTTAAGGGACTTTAAGAAATATAACCCCAATGACGCTATGAATGATGCGATGAACTAACCTGCACAACCCCAATGATGATGGTGGCGATTGCTGGCGAGAGATCAGACCCGGTGGCATCGAAGATGTCGGTCATGTAGAAGAGCACGGCGTTGATGCCGCAGAGCTGCTGCGCCGCTAATAGCGTGCAAGAGATGTAGAATGCTTTGAAGTTACTGCCGCGGAACAGGTCGGTGAACTGAAACAGACGCCTTCTTCAGAATTCTTCAATCTTCACACATTAAATCATTACGACGAAAAGGTTCTTCATCAATTAATCATAAGTATCCCAATAATCACGTGCACACTAATTTAGCTAATGTATCCAGTTTCCATGGTCCGATATAATTGGCAAGTCGCGAACATGTATTTCCTATCTATGGCCCATTGTTCTACGAGCAGGTGGCAGATAAAATCATTGTTTTGCGTATGTGTTTTAGTGTAATGTTTCGAGAAAAACTAGTGCAGGAGAGAGGCCTTAAGTTCGACATTCAACAGTACACATTTGCTGGTGGTAGGATATTCGTATCCGCCCGGATGGCGACCACCGTACACATGGTGCTAAAACCTGCCATAGTGATCCACACTCGGCGTGTGGTTCGCATTCCAGGACCAGCCAGTGTACTTCCGGTTCTCTCGAGGGGCTTGCGGCATGACTTGATGGTTGGTTGAGACGGGTATTGGGTATCCCTGTATCTGCATCTGTCATTCGCCTGTCTTGTCGCAAGCCCCTCGATTTGCTTCTTCGGATTCGGAGTGAGAAGAAGCATAAATAGGCCGGCATGATTCTCACGACCACTGATAAACAGTGTTTGTCAGTAGTCGCTAGTTTTTTTGGACTGCACTACGCTTACCATCAGGTGCAGTGTAGTCACTTTACCGTTCCCGGATGAAAATAAAAAACAATATTAAGTCGTTTACTTGGTTACAAAGTTTACCATGACATTTTAGGAAAATGTAAGGTGTACCTTGGCAGTCTTCTCTAAAGAAGCTCTGACGTTAGCAGCTATGAGGTCCAGCTCGGCTTGCACACCGTCTCGTGACTTGCCGCGAATTTTCATCAAGTAGTTAGCTGCATTTTCAGAGTCGTCTAGAAATCAAAAATAAAAACTTACCGGACCGACTTCAAAACGTATCTGATCGTGACCAAATTTATATGGGACCACCCTTGGAATAAGCTCTATCCAACACAAAAATAATTTTGAAAATCGGTCTACATTTGGCGGAGATATCGCGTAACATACACAGACGAATTGAGGACCTTCTCCTTTTTGGAAGTCAGTCGATAATAGTATATTTTTTCAGAAAAAATCCACGAAAGACGGTTTACGTCAAAGTAAGTATAGCAATTATCAAGTTTTCACAATGACGGCGGTTGATGACAATGACAAGTTTTATGGCGGCAATTCCTTCCAGCGCGATGCCCCGCAGATGACCTTCACTCAGCGAATCGACCGGACAAAGCCACCCAACGCACCAAGCCAAACTCATCAAAGATCACCGATTAAAAATGTTCCACATTATACTGTCCATATTCGCTGAATTTTGGTGCATAAAACCATATCACATTAAACAACAAACACAACTCCAGACAATAATATGAAATAATTTTAACAAGCGACGCCCACCCCGTCAGACTTCCCGTTAAAATCGGTCCCTCAATGATGAGGATCGCGTCCACATACAATCCGTCGCCAAGCTGAGGGGTCACTAGACCGACAGACTACTACCTCCAGCAACTTTTTTTATGGCATCTGACCATCTAGAGGGTGCTCTTCCTTGGGCCGTTTCCGTTCAACTCATCCCAGTATTATGAGTTTTCTCCAAACTACGAGTATCCCTATCGCATAAATCATAATGTGTTCGAATAAACTAAGGCTCCGTTCCTGGCAAATGCTCGATAGACGTTTTTTAATGTTAAGCTCTTGTAATGTAGTGTCATCCATCCTCGAGGCAGTCCATGGTATATGCAGTAGTTTATTTACATAGTACATCGCTTGAATATCAAGGTCAACAAAATGTCTAAGCAATTTTGTGTACATTTTTAAAATGTCACCGCTATTTTACAACCTGATATTTGACAGCCTCCGTGGCGCAGCGAACGAGTAGCCGGCTGTGAAGCGGGAGGGCGCGGGTTCGATTCCCGCATTGAGAATGTTTGCGTGGCTCACAGATATTTGTTTCAAGGCTGGGTGTTGTGAGACCGAAATACTCTCACAGTCTCTGACACCCACGATACAGGTTATACCTAGTATGGGGTCAAGACTATGTATGTGACTGTTGGGTGTATTTATTTACTTATTTATCTTTATAATTAATCTCTTTTACCTCTATACATATGGTAGAATGGACTCTCAGGCATCATGAAGAAGCAGAGGACAAATACGACGACCCACGCGATACCGATGTACTGAACCACATCGTAGCTCACGAACGGACCAGCGCTGTACACTATGACGAACCCGAACGTGACGAAGAGTTGCAAGAATGAACCCAGGGCGCCGCGACTGTCGTCCTGTTGAAACATTGGCATTATAAACACTTCGATATTGTTCATGAGGTTGAGGTATCTATCTGCAAAATTGTTGTGTTTAGGCTTGTCACTGACCACAACATGTGCCGCATCATCATCATCATCATCAGCCACAGGACGTCCACTGCCGAACATAGGCCTCCCCCAAAGATTTCCAGATCGACCTGTTGGAAGCGGCCTGCATCCAGCGACTTCCAACTTGCCGCATCACCCTTTTCTAATTCAATTGCTTTTTTATATATATATGTATATATATAGCACACTGGCAAACGAGCCGATGAGTCACTTGATAGTAAGTGATCTCCACCGCCCATAGACACCCAAGACACAAAAAGACACATGGGTGCGTTGCCAACCTAAAAGGAGGTAATGGAAGGGGAGGGAAAAGGGATTGGGAAAGGGAGTTGGGAAATGGGCCACCGGAAATCTCAATCACCGAACGAAACGCGACAGCAAGTCGCCACTTTACGTCGGTTTTCTGTGAGATAGTGGTATCAACGGTCGAGCCGGCCCATTCGTACTGTAGACGGTACTGTCTACAGCGTGGCTCTACCACTCGTATAAATAAGTTTAACATAACTCATGAAAGTTCAACATTATGGCGATCAACACTTTGGGTATGTGAAAATGCTACTCAGAATATTAAAAACATATAGTTAGTAAAAGAAGCCCGCGCCCAATTTTAGGACAGCAATAGAGAGCAGTGGCCCGAATAGGAGAATTTCTGACAATCGTAAATGTATTCGTGCCGGATGCGCGTGAGTCGCGTCTATGAAGTATGAAGTATTAACCAAATGTCATCAGTGTGCAGAGAACTCGAATACATTTACGATTGTCAGAAATTTTCCTGCTCAGGCCGCTGACATTAAGAATAATAATAATAAAATAATAAGAATAATTTATTACCATAGTTACAAATCTGAGAGTACAAAATTAGAAATTAATTAAATTAGCAATTTCTTAGAGTATGTACTGACCGTGGCTATCTCAGCGCAGTACATCGGGCCTGCTGTGAATATGATTCCGAGGGCGAGACCCCAGAAGACCCTGCCCGCGTAGATCATGCCTACACCGCTCGCAAACAGCATTAGAATAAACCCAATGACCAGAGGTATGGCAGCACTTAGCATGCCCCATTTCCTACCAATTTTCGAAGCAGCGAAACCGCCCACAAATGGACCTGAAACATAAATGTGCATTAGTGTGTTTTGGACTTCATCAATAGCAGTCACTCACAGAGGTGTCGGCAATCTAGATTCTGATGATGCATGTGTCAGTTTATTGGCACAGCAATGTTAAACACATGGGTCGGTATGGAAATAGGAGAGACCTATGTTTATTGTCAGCTGTTACTGACGATAACGATGAATACGGTTACACTGCAACACAGTTATAAAGAATCGTCAGGGTAATTAAACGGCAAGATTTCGCTTTTTGTAATTTGATTTACTCGGGAATTAATTCCCCAGAGGGGGGTTGACGTCAGGCAGGCAGCCGGTCGTAAAACTGGGCCACAACCTTAGATATAAATGCGGATAAGGGCAGGCAGAAAGAATAATGAATTGGTGTTCGAACCACGGTGTGTGAGTCGATGACTGTGAGTAGTTACCAAATATCGCTCCGATTGTGAGTAAGGACCCGATCCAGGAGATTTGGTCTGGTGTGGGTGGAGTTTCCAGGATTGTGCTGTTGGGGTTCGTCAGTATCGGGTTCACGGGCGACGTCCATCCTAGGCAGAAACCGATGCATAGAGCGCCGATGTTCGCTGGAAAATAAATGATTCCTGATTATTCAGTTCTCCGAAAATCTCACTCACCGAACGAACGCGACAGCAAGCTGTCACTTAACGTCGTTTTTATGTGAGACACTTTTATCCAGTCGGGCCGGCGCATTATTGCCAGAGCCATTACTCTAGAGCGTGGCTCTACCACTCAAATTAACCGGTGGCGCAGGGAAAGTTTGAACTTTGAAGGACTCGAAGGTTACTTACTGTATAATATTCGACAGCCTCCGTGGCGCAGCGGCCGAGTAACCGGCTGTGAAACGTGAGGTCGCGGGTTCGATTCCCGCACCGAGACAAAGGTCTGTGTGGCCCACAGATATTTCTTTCGGGTCTGAGTGTTGTGAGACCGAAAGTCTCTCGTAGTTCCTGATACCCACGACACAAGACTCGATCTTAGTGTGGGGTCAGGACTATGTGTGTGACTGTTGGGTGTATTTATTGTTATTATTAAAATATAATGACTTATGTTCATAACACTTTTCGCAGATCAAACTGCATGGCTTGGTGTCACCTTATCAGTCTTAAGAATACACAACGGTGGTGACTTGATATAATTATAATTCATACGATCTCCGAACAAATAATTAACATCTTATGTGAATTATGTCACGTGCTATGATAGTTGCTATTTGGTTTAAGGATAATATATTTTTAGAGAAAACGTTTTTAAACGTTATAAATGACGACGCGGGCCGTGAACTGAGAAGAAAAATTTAATAACTCATAACATACGCTCATGCCTGTATCCCTGAAGTGGTAAGCAGAGGCGCACTAGAAAACTAGTACACCCACATTTCGCCGAGCTTAGTTCCGTCCCAGATGTGATAGGGGGCGAGCCTATCGCCATATCGGGCACAAATTCCAAACTTCGAGCTGATATGGAAAAATCCAATATTACTTTACCCGACCCGGGGATCGAACCTGAGACCTCAGGACGGTAATCGTACCGAAACGCAACCACGCCACCGAGACAGTTTGATTTTTTTTTTTTTATAGCAGAGATTGGCAAACGAGCAGATGGGTCACCTGATGGTAAGTGATCTCCACCGCCCATAGACATCCAAGACACAAAAAGAATCATGGGTGAGTTGCCAACCTAAAAGGAGGGAATGGAATGGGAGGGAAGGGGATTGGGAAAGGGAGTGGGGAAATGGGCCACCAGAAATCTCACTCACCGAACGAAACACGACAGCAAGCTGCCACTTTACGTCGGTTTTCTGTGAGACAGTGGTATCTAACCGGTCGAGCCGGCCCATTCGTGCTATAGACGTTACTGTCTACAGCGTGGCTCTACCACTTGAAAATTAATTAAATTAACTAGACTTTTATTCTTAGTTCTTACGATTTATTGGGACCGCCCATAAAACAGAGCGCGGACGAGGACTATTGGTGTTGATTTTTGCGATGCGGCTACAATACTGCAATCAGCGTCGGAGATCGGACATTTAGGGCCTTACTTATAAAAACATATTCGCTTATCTTTTCGCTAAGAATAACCTGTCACTTTTTTCCTTGCGTTACATTGTTTAAAAATGAAACAACCTATGGTTAAAGATAATCACAAGTTTGAAAACTTAACGGACCGACTTCAAATCCGATCGTGACCAAATTTATATGGGACCACCCTTGAAATAAACTCTATCGAACACAAAAAGAATTTTGAAAATCGGTCCACATTTGGCGGAGATATCGCGTAACATACATAAAAAAAAATACAGACGAATTGAGGACCTTCTCCTTTTTGGCAGTCGGTCGATAAGAAGAGCTTAAATATTTTTATAAGTAAGGGGCTTAATTATTTTAGCAAGTTGTTGTAATGCGGAGTATAGGTTCTCGATTTTGTGTGCCTGAACTGAATGCACTGTATTTCGATGTTATTTGCTCGAGACAACTGCTCCTGTTGGATCAGCCGTTGCTTTAAGACACAATTGGCTTCTTGGAGCTCACTACTGTCTTTCTGGAGTTTTTCTATTTGTACCTTGTACTATTCGCTCTGTTTGTTGATTTTTTCGTATTCAGCATTGAAGTGAGCAAGAAAGTCGTGTAATTCATTAATTTAACTTGAATGTTATTTATTACCGTGTTGAATTTACTTTCGAGTTCCTCTCTTATAAGTCTTCTATTGACAGCCTCCGTGGTATGGCGCAGCGGGCGAGTAACCGGTTGTGAAGCGAGAAGCCGCGGGTTCGATTCCCGCATTGAGACAAATGTTTGTGTGGCTCACAGATATTTGTTTCAAGTCTGGGTGTTGTGAGACCGAAAGTCTCTCATAGTTTCTGATACCCACGATACAGGTTATACCTAGTGTGGGGTCAGGACTAGGAGTGTGTTTAAAAAAATGCTGCGAATTATATCCACAGAAATGCAACTGCGTGTTTGTTTGGAGAGCTGGGCTTAGAGTGCAAAATAGCGTTTTCGTAACTATTGCTGTGATTATTCGCGACGAACAATTGGTAACATTGCAAAAGATCTGATTGGCGTGTCGGGGTTATCACCCCGTTTAGGTTCTTTACAGCGGCAACAAGGACACACCCATCTTTGAAATCTTTCGACAAGGATTGAAACTTTTCTTTAGTGAAGTTCCCGCAAGTGTAGTGTTATTTGTCAGGACAGCAGGAGCAATGTAGAAAAGAAATCCCTTTTGAGACACTGACACAGCCTGCGCATTTACGAGAACTCATTGTGTTGGAGGCATTGATGTAGCGCACGTAGGTTTACCGATGAGAGATAAATAATAATAAATAAATAACACCCAACAGTCACATACATAGTCCTGACCCCACACTAAGATCGAGTCTTGTGTCGTGGGTATCAGGAACTATGAGAGACTTTCGGTCGCACAACACCCAGACCCGAAACAAATATCTGTAGGCCATACAAACATTTGTCTCGGTGCGGGATCGAACCCGCTGCCTCTCGCTTCACAGCCGGCTACTCGCCCGCTGCGCCATGGAGGCTGTCATTATGATGAGAGATGTACTTATAATTATAGTCATCGAATTGTTCACTCGAGGCGCCCTCTGTGGTGTTTAAATAGGGAACAAGTTATAATTCGATCACAACAGGTCGCCAAACAGTAGACGAAGTGGTTAGGCAACTAAGTAATAGATGGCACTGTCTGATTACCATAGAGCAAAGACATTCAACATTATATAGACGGGACAACAGCACAAAACTTGTGATCCAAAAGTTATGACCTGGTGGTCATAAGTCGCTCAGTTTATTTGTAATACGCGGTCCAGGTCGGCCGGCGAAATAATATTGAGAGAATAAACTTATCTTACGTGACTCTTAACCATTCACAAAACATTCTAGGCTGTAAATTGTAATAATCGCCCTCGCATTGTAATAAGTGGTTGACGGCGGTACTGAAGTTTGAGATCAATTTTTTTGTATGGAAACTTGCTTGATAGCCCCTCCATAGATAATAATATTAAATCTCTTTGCCATAGAGCATTACCAATCAGTTGTTGCAAGTACATAGTTCGACGGTGCCTACGTACAAAGCGACATGTCAAAATGTCATATTTTTTATTGCATATATGGCTTTAGATTATCCATACGCTCATAACTATATAGATATATTTTTTAATTAGTTTTGTATTCTAAAAATGCTAATTTAAATACTAATCGAACAATATAACAAGTATGATAATTCTTAAACTTATAAATGAACTTCATTTCGTTCTCCTGAAAACCTCAGTTTTTGACATGTCGCTTTGTACGTAGGGGCCGTCGGTTACAGACGGCGATACAAGTGTGGAACGTAAAAAGTTGGTCAAAGTCCAAATTGCGTTTGAATATCCGTAACGGTCACAAACAGTATACAAATCGGTCTTTTAAAGTCTATGCACCACAGTTAGCACTGACACCGTCCTTTAGGAAGCACTTACAGCAGGGCCGTCTTGAGGCATGCATCGGCCCCTGGGCACACAAGTTTTGGGTACTTGACTATGTTTGATTTTATACGCATAATTATATGTAACAGAAAATAAAACAAAAGAGAAACCCTTTTGTAAAAATTGTATCGAAATCGGTTGAAAAATGAGATAGTAATTCATATTTTAAATTCTGGAGTGGGCATATTGCAGATATCTTGCTATCCCTTTCCAACGCACGTACCGTTATGGCGTGACGTGATTACACTGATACTTCTCTTTCCTGAAGGTTAGACCAAACTTCAAAGGCTTATAACTTTTTTATTTTTGAGAATATTTCAATATTTCTTTCTGTTCTATATTTAAGACGACGTAAATTTTATATAAAATTAATAAAAAAAAATAGTCAAGTACCCAATTGGGGGGCCCTTGGAGAGTAAAAAGATCGTGTAAGACAGGGGTTCCCAGCCTTATTATTGTCTCACGCCTCCCTTCCACCTAAATGTATAGGCCCACGCCTCCCCTTGATGTATGCAAAGGTGAAACCTACTAGCTTGCCTGGTGACCTTGACCTATTTTTAATTCGATGTATGCAAAGGTGAAACCTACTTGATTGGCGCCCCCCCCCCTAACGCCCCTCACCATTTGGGAACCCTGGTGTAAGAGAATGTAAGTATTTATCAGCCTTTCGTGGGCCCCTTAAGAAAGACACTATGGGAGACTTTCGGCCTCACAACATCTAGACTTGAAACAAATATCTGTGGGCCACACAAACATTTGTCTCAATGCGGGAATCGAACCCGCGGCCTCTCGCTTCACAACCGGCTACTCGCCCGCTGCGCCATGGAGGCTGTCATTATCCAATTATTATTCTATTTAACGATTATGAATAACACTTTTTATGAAACGTCCTATAAGGGTCTGATAACGCCCCACTAACTCATTATGAATAAGGGCCATAATGTATTATTTACTATATCATCTTTACATAGTATAAAACAAAGTCGCTTCCCGCTGTCTGTCTGTCCCTATGTCCCCATGTATGTTTAGATCTTTAAAACTACGCAACGGATTTTGATGCGTTTTTTTAGATAGAGTGATTCAAGAGGAAGGTTTATATGTACAATACATGCATAAATTCATCCCCTAAAGAGATTCAATGGGGGACGAATATTTGTCAAGACTCACACGCGGCCGTAGCCGTGACCAAAAGCTAGTTTAAGTATAAAGGGCTAATACGGACCATGGCATATTCCGATACATCACGTTTTAAAACTACCATCGGATCCAAACTAGGCCCGGCATGAGAAGACCCGGCGAAACAAACTCAGCGGGACAAATTACCAATGGATTCAACGAGACGCGACCCACCCATAATCTGTCCAGCGAAGGTTCGGCAGGCTTGTTTTAGGTCTGGTTATCCAATAATCAAAAGTTTAAAAACTTAACAGACTGACTTCAAATCCGATCGTGACCAAATTTATATGGGACCACGCTTGAAATAAGCTCCAAAAATCGGTCCACATTTGGCGGAGATATCGCGGAACATACATAAAAAAAATACAGACGAATTGAGGACCTTCTCCTTTTTGGAAGTCGGTCGATAAAAAGAGATTAAAGTGGAACATAAATATTTTGCACTTAAAAATAAGAGAACCAACTATAAAACTATATCTACTAACTAATGAATAGCGCGAAAACATCTAAACTTTATTAATCATTCTGGGTAAACAAAAATGCGGTTTTATAATTATAAGGAACACTTCAGTATTTGTTTTATTTATTACTACATTTTTACATTTATCTACGTGAGATAAGTTATTATCTTGTAACACCTAATTATAAAAGATAGTACGTAATTAATGATGCCACGTGGCAGAGTTGCCAGCCTTATTTTAATATGTAAAAATTTTTGTAACTTGTACCATATTTTGTCTCTCAATAGTCTCTGTGTTTTTATATTAGCGAGCAAATGATCAGGTGGGTCACATGGTAAGTGATCTCCAACGACCCAGACACCCAAAAAAATGGTGCGTGTACCTACTTATGTACAAGCGTTAGAAGTCATAGTTCTTTGACGTAGCTAAGAAAATAACTGTGTGCCCGCGCAGTTCTCAATTTTACTCTCACCTAAGCGCTCCATAAGAAGTAACATAAGCTCACGCCTGTGTCCCCGAAGCGGTAGGCAGAGGTGCTCTAGCTAACTAGAACACCCACATTTCAGCAAGCTTAGTTCCGTCCCATATGTAATAACAGCCATATGTAATTGACAGCCACCGTAGCGCAGCGGGCGAGTGCCGGCTGTGAAGCGAGAGGCCGCGGGTTCGATTCCCGCATTGAGACAAATGTTTGTGTGGCCCACAGATAATTGTTTCAAGTCTGGGTGTTGTGGGACCGAAAGTCTCTCATAGTCTCTGACACCCACGATACAGGTTATACCTAGTGTGGGGTCAGGACTAGATGTGTGACTGTTGAGTGTATTTATTATTTATTTTATTTATTATAAGGGGACGAGCCTATCGCCATATCAGGCACAAATTCTTAGACTCCAGGCTGATATTGGAAACATCTAATATCACTTTGCCCGACCCGGGGATCGAACCCGAGATCTCAGGATGGTAGTCGTACCGAAATACAACAACGCCACCAAGGCAGTAGGCACCATAAGAAGTATAACTCTAAGTGCTGAGTGGTCACCCACCTATCACATACATGGCGTAATACATTAAAATTATGATTTTATTTTAATTTAATTTGTTTTCAGTCATGGTAGTGATTGATAAATTGGTTTTCTTTCTTTCTTCTTCTTTCTAAGTCCAAAAATCATGAGTATATTGATAACATGAAAGTGAATAAAGACTGCGAATTTATTTGGGTCTCTGAAATTGTCGCTACACGAATCAAACCATTTTAAGTGGCTTTTCTATAGAAAAATAATAGAGGTAAATTGTTATTTACCTCTATATTAACAATTTACCTCTATACCCAACAGTCACACACATAGCCCTGACCCCACACTAAGATACGAGTCTTATGTCGTGGGTATCAGGAACTATGATAGACTTTCGGTCACACAACACCCTGACCCGAAACATATATCTGTGGGCCACATAAACATTTGTCTCAGTGCGCGGATCGAACCCGCGGCCTCTCGCTTTACAGCCGGCTACTCTCCCACTGCGCTACGGAGGCTGTTGAATAATGTCGAACCAGTCAATTTATACCGTGGGCATAACTGTCTTCACCATAGTTTTATCACTTCAAACAGTGTTCTTTAGTTTATCGAACTGAAATTAAATATCTTTTTCTATTTATGTATTATTGAAGTGAGATGAGTGCATGAGTGAGTGAGAAAGTAAGATCAAATGTTTCGTTGACAAAAATCTATTTTAATAGCAATAGACATACCTATTATAATATTACATGATTTTTCCTAATAATTTAAAAATAGAATATAATAGACTACAGAATAGGGCATTGAATAAAGTTTTCATTAAAAAATAATAAAATTATACTTATAAATAACTAGCTGACCCACGCAACTAGTCTGCGTATGAGAGAGAGGGTTGAAAGAGTGAGTCGTAGGCACCTATAAACCTATAGTCACCTGTCTGTCACCCCGTCTGTCACCCGTCTGTCACCTCGTCTGTCACCCCGTCTGTCACCCGTCTGTCACCCCGTCTGTCACTCCGTCTGTCACCCCGTCTGTCACCTCGTCTGTCACCCCGTCTGACACCCCGTCTGTTACCCGTCTGTCACCTCGTGAGTCACCCAGTCGGTCACCCTGTCTGTCACCACGTCTGTCACACGTCTGTCATCCGTCTGTCACCCGACTGTCACCCCGTCTGTCACCCCGTCTGTCACCCCGCCTGTCACCCCGTCTGTCACCCCGTCTGTCACCCCGTCTGTCACCCCGTCTGTAACCCCATCTGTGACCCCGTCTGTCACCCCGTCTGTCATCTCGTCTGTCACGTCATGTCACCCCCTCTGTCACCCGCCTGTCACCCGTCTGTCACCAGTCTGTCACCCCGCCTGTCACCCCGTCTCACCCGTCTGTCACCCCGCCTGTGACCCGTCTGTCACCTGTCTGTCACCCCGTCTGTCACCCAGTCGGTCACCCTGTCTGTCACCCAGTCTATCACCCCGTCTGTCACCCAGTCTATCACCCCGTCTGTCACCACGTCCGTCACCCCGTCTGTCACCCCTCCTGTCACCCCGTCTGTCACCCAGTCTGTCACCCCGTCTATCACCCTGTCTGTCACCCAGTCTATCACCCCCTCTGTCACCCGCCTGTCACCCGTCTGTCACCAGTCTGTCACCCCGCCTGTCACCCCGTCTCACCCGTCTGTCACCCCGCCTGTGACCCGTCTGTCACCTGTCTGTCACCCCGTCTGTCACCCAGTCGGTCACCCTGTCTGTCACCCAGTCTATCACCCCGTCTGTCACCACGTCCGTCACCCCGTCTGTCACCCCTCCTGTCACCCCGTCTGTCACCCAGTCTGTCACCCCGCCTGTCACCCCGCCTGTCACCCCGTCTGTCACCCCGCCGGTCACCCCGTCTGTCACCTCGTCAGTCATCTCGTCATTTACCCTGTCCGCCACCCCATCAGTCAGCCTGTCAGTCACCCTGTCAGTCCTCACGTCGGTCACCCCGTCAGTCACCCCATCAATCATCCCGTCAGTCACCCCAACAATAACCCCGTCAGTCACCCCACCATTCATCCCGTCGGTCAACTCTAAAAGAATTTTTCACATCGAACCAGTAGTTTCTGAGATATAAATTTCCCCGCTTTTGCAGCATTTTTCATTTTTGCTTCGCTCCTATTGGTCATAGCGTGATGTTATATAGCCTATGGCCATCCTCGATAAATGGGCTATCCAACACAAAAATATTTTTTCAATTCGAACCAGTAGTTTCTATCTGAAATATAAATTTTCCCGATTCTGCAACATTTTTCATTTCTGCTCCGCTCCTATTTGTCATAGCGTAATGTTATATAGCCTATAGCCATCCTCCATAAATTGGCTATCCAACACAAAAATAATTTTTCAATTCGAACCAGTAGTTTCTGAGATATCAACTTCCCCGCTTTTCAACATTTTTCATTTCTGCTCCGCTCCTATTGGTCATAGCGTGATGATATATAGCCTATAGCCACCCTCGATAATTGGGCTATCCAACACAAAAAGAATTTTTCAAATCGAACCAGTAGTTCCTGAGATTAGCGCGTTCAATCAAACAAACAAACAAAGAAACAAACAAACAAACTCTTCAGCTTTATAATATTAGTATAGATAAGTATAGATGAGAACCATATTTGATAAGAAATGACTTGTTATTCTTTTATAGACATTCATACTGAAGCTTTAATACGGAATTACGGATAAATAATATTAAGATAAAAATCTACTGCCTGACTGCCTCGGTGGCGTAGTTGTATTTCGGTACGACTTCCGTCCTGAGGTCTCGGGTTCGATCCCCGGGTCGGGCAAAGTGATATTGGATTTTTCCATATCAGCCCGGAGTCTAGAATTTGTGCCCGATATGGCGATAGGCTCGCCCCCTATCACGTCTGGGACGGAACTAAGTTCGGCGAAATGTGGGTGTTCTAGGTCACTAGTTCACTTCTGCATACCCCTTCGGGGACAGAGGCGTGAGCTTATGTTATGTAAGATAAAAATCTAACATTCATATCTTTCCCCTGGTAAATATCTTTCTACCTGCCATTATCCCAACTTAACATGGGGTTGGCGCAATAAAGGAATTGGCTTCATTTATACAACCAGCTACCTGCCTTGCGTCAACCCCCCTCTGGGGGATCTGGGAAATACAAATAAAAAGATCGCTTTGCCCGACCTAGGAATCGAACCCAGGACCTCCCGATCTACAGCCTATACAATAGCCTATAAATATAGCTAGTGGTAGCAACCACTAGATCAAGTAGGTATTTCTGGACATGACCTTCTACAAACTGACAAACGGATGTTAGCTATTCCTAGTTTTATTAGAGAATTATGAATGTAGATTAACATTGGATTTTGATAAAATATTGATAAAAGGCGAAGGTTTCCATGGAATTCCGTGTGTTCAGATAAATCGATTAGATACGTTATTACATGCAATAAGACAAACATTTATCTTGTTATGTTTATCAGTTCAGGGGGTCCGATACATACTCGTAGATAGTGGAAATCAAAAGAAAATATCTACAACTGAAAAATATTTTCATTCATAGATTTTTTATAGAATTCCTTTTCAGTATCAGCCCGGAATCTGGAATTTGTGCCCGATATGGCAATAGGCTCGCCCTCCATCACATTTGGGACGGAACTAAGCTCTGCGAAATGTGGGTGGTTCTAGTTCGCTAGGGCGCCTCAGCCTACCCCTCCGGGTATACAGGCGTAACGTTATATTATATTTTATTGAATTCCGTAACCAAATGGCTAAGACGGAACCCTTATAATTTCGTTATGACCGTTACAGTGGTTTTAAAACTAACGGCACTACAAAGATGTGAAATGTTTGAGTTGTGGTCTCTCCATACGTAAAGGCAATAGAGCTTAAAAAGTGTAATGACAATTCGAAAAGTAAGTAAAGTAAAAGAAAGTAACTTCAAGTGACCCTATGGTATGTTCATATGAGGTTTAAAAAAAGCATCAAATTAAATTTCCCCCAGTTCGGAAGGCCGTTTCGCCAGAGAAAAACGGGCATAAAGTTCTGGCGTTACTCTTTTAAATGCTAGTTGACAATCAATTACTAATAAACTATCATATACAGAAAAAAATACATAAAGCTACAGTTAATCCACAAATAATACTATCATATTACATATATACTGCCCTTATCCCACCTTAATGTGGGGTCGGCGGAAGACACTTTTTAACCGTGTTGCAGAAAGGATTTGGCTTAGTTTGTACGAACGGCTGCTTGCCTGATGTCAACCCCCTTTAGAAAATCCAGTCCTGGGCAAATTAAATCAGAAAATTCGGTATACCTGGGAATCGAACCCACGACCAAGAAAAACAGACTGACTGATAAACTAAGCAAAAATTTTTTTTATAAAAATTGACTCGGACTGAGTCAAAGTTCGATTTAAAAATTCTAAATCCTCACGGAGATCGTTTCTTTGACTTAGACTTAGTCGAAGTTCCCTATAAAGATCTCAGCCTTAGTTTCGAACGCAAGGGTGTTGCGGAGAATGACCGCAGAACATTGGAATGAGTGCAAGTAAACGTTTTGTAGTTGTACGGCGTATTTGTCATCATTACTGTAAACACTCAGTTCCTTAATAATATAATAGGAGTTTTGGCGGGAATTCTGACGGTCGCTTGTTTTAATGATTTCATATTATAGTCTAAAGTTGTGCATGTGGTTTAAATGTGATGTGAATTTATGCGATAAACATCAACGAAGATGGACAGTATGTGGAAGCTTTGAAATAAATGTTTTTGGATGCTTTTTGTCGGGTGGATGGGTCGACCATGTTCGATTCCTCCGCTGCGAAAAATCGTCTAAAAAGCATCAAACTGGAACGAATTGACGCCAAAACACCAGCAGGGCCTTGCGAACTTCATTGCACTTGCGAAAACTTAGATGTAGGAAACAAAGTATAAAAAATAATAAAAAGTATACGGCTGAAGGACATTGTATCCATGGCTATGAACAAGAAAAAAAATAATAATATAATAATAATAATAGGTTTGTCCCTTTCATTTTTAAACAATGTAACGCAAGGAAAAAAGTGACAGGCTCTTAACGAAAAGATAAGCGAAAATGTTTTTATAAGTAAGGCCCCTTCTGTTTAACATGTCATTAATTCACGCATAAATTATCCGATGGTACCATTTATATTTATCACCAATATGTAATAAAATATTTTAATTACCTAGAGGTACATTGCTCTAGCTGTGGCAGTTACCGCAAAAAGACGCAAACTCAGGGAAATGACACGTAGGTACACAAACTATCCACTAAAATAGCGTAATCCCCCGCGCAACTTTGATCACATATTCTCTATTGACCATTTTTTAAATTCCGAACACGGTTTATAATAATTAAGAAAATACATATTATCTATAGAACATATTTTAAATTTCGAACACGGTTTAAATAATTAAGAAAAAACAGATTACCGCTAATTCGTTTAGGGAAAATCTTGCACTAGCTAGATAACTTATATCTAGCGAATTATTTTGACGATTTGACGATTAATGTATGAAATATCTGTCATATAAAAGTTCGACTCTAAAATAAACATAATTCCCACGATTTTTTTATTCACTGGCTGCACCACATATTAAACGATGCACATTTAAAATTAGTATTAAAACATGTATTTTATGGCACTGATCACAAATCTTAGAGCCAATAAATGTCAGTATGTACGTACCAGCTCCGGCGATGATGTACTGCCGCCACAGTTGTCCTGCCTCCATCCTGTATGATTGCTGATTGACTGACGCGCCGGTTGACACTGGTCGTAAGTGTAGCTGCTTCTATCAGCCATCTGATACGTCACGTGACGTCATCGGGTAGCGTCGACGGCCACCACGTACTGATGTGTGATCTTCATGGGGTGAATTCAAAACGCACTTAAATCTTAATCTGTAATAAATATGATTGAATCGTATAGCTCGATTGCAAGATAATTTTGATGATGACTATATGGAAAAAAATACGAGTATATTACCTTTTTGAACTTTACTTGTAAGTTTGAGGCTGAGACCTATAGAGCGAACTTCGACTAAGTCTAAGTCAAAGAAACGAACTCACTGAGGATTTGGAATTTTTAAATCGAACGAATCGAAGTCAAAGTTCTATTCTTTGACTCAGACTTAGTCGAAATCGCTCTATAGATCTCAGCCTTACTCAGTGTTGGATTAGCCACGGAACAAGAATAGCAATTGCTACGGCCAAAAAACGACACTGTGCACTCACGGGTAATATAAATTTAAAGATAGTATACTTACCACCTATCGCTACAACAGACTACCGACCAATGGATAGATTTTGGTATCATAATTTACAACGATAATTATATCGATGATAATGGCGTAGCAAGTCACCCGCTCTTACGCGTTTACCTACTACCTTAACAAATGTTTGATTAAACAAGAAAGGGAACGTACTTATGGGTACGTAGTATGCTACCCGTTCTGAGGGGGGTCTTCAAAATAGTGGTGGTAGGATACTCGTATCCGCCCGGGTGGCGACCACCGTACACATGGTGTTAAAACCTGCCATAGTGACCCACACTCTTTGTGTGGTTCACGTTCCAGGATCAGCCAGTGTATTCCCGGTTCTCTCGAGGGACTTGCGGCATGACCTAACGGTTGTTCGGAACGGGTGCATATGTCGGACGAGGATGAATTGACCTGCCGGCCAGGGAGACCCGTAGAAACGGTTGTTCCGCTGGCCGCCCGCGGTATAGTACAGGGGCCCAATCGCGACTAACCATCGCGAGAGGCTGCCCCACCATGCCGCGCATAATCTTGGGTGGGTCCGTCGTGCCGGTTGGTGACCGGTTGTGGGGACCCGGCGGCCCATCCCGGGAGGGTACGGGGGCCCTTCCGTCCGGCGGGTCAGTTTATCTTCCTTCGGCTACCTTATGGTTCGGTACCCACAATGATCAGCCCACAGGTCCTGGCGCAAGCCCCTCGATATGCTTCTTCCCTCTTCTTTCTATCCTTCTCCTTATACCCATGAAAGTGCGCATTAAGAAAATAGGCCTTACAGCGGTACACACCCCCACTACCGCCTTCACAATGGAGTTCACAAACATACGTGGACTCCATTCTAACCTCAATGCTGTACACCACTACCTCGAAACAGCACGGCCTGCAATGCTATTTCTGACGGAGACACAGATTTGTTGTCCGGCCGACGCGACTTACTTGCACTATCCTGGCTATGCGCTTGAAGAAAACTTCAGACGTAGGGCTGGGGTTTGCATGTATGTTCGGTCGGATGTCTGTTGTCGCCGTTTGCGCTGCATGGAGGACCCTTCCTTCTCCACACTGTGGGTACACGTGGATCTCGGCACGCAGAGCCGGATCTACGTGTGTCTTTACAGGTCCCATGACGGGGATGACGAGACGACTCGGCTGTTTAGCTATATCAGTCAGGCGACAGACGACGCGCAGGAGCGGTACCCGACAGCAGAGTTGGTGGTCTTGGGGGATTTCAATGCGCACCACGAGTCGTGGTTGGGTTCCTCTAAGACAGACCATGCTGGACGTACTGCTCACGCATACGCTCTGACTCACGGCTTGTCCCAACTGGTGAATAAACCCACTAGAATCCCAGATGTTGCGGGCCATGCGCCTTCCATGTTGGACCTTCTGTTGACGAGTCATCCAGCCGGATACAATGTGTCAGTAGGTGCCCCGCTGGGTACCTCTGATCATTATTTGGTCGGAACTACGGTGCCTCGTTCTTCGCCTTCACGCACCATTAAAATCAGGCGTAGAATTTGGCACTACTCGTCAGCAGATTGGGATGGCATGCGTGACTATTTCGCATCCATCCCTTGGAGGCAGCGCTGTTTTGAGGGCAAGGATTCCTCTGCGAGTGCCGATGCTATTGCCGACGAGATCAGATTGGGAATGGAATATTACATTCCCTACTCTGAGGTTGTCGGCAGTGGCCGTGGACGCCCTTGGTTTAACCGTGAATGCGCAGATGCTGTAAGTAAGAAACAGGCTGCGTATCGCGAGTGGATCGGGGGTCGCGCTACGAGGGATCCCAACATAATCGCTCTCAAAACAGCTTATAACCAAGCCTCCAAGGCCTGCAAGAAAGCGTACGTCAGGGCGGATGCCCAGCGCGTCAACAGGATTGGATGTGCTTTGTCAGATCAGCCGACAAACAGCCGAGCTTATTGGAGCCTGGCTAAAGCTGTGCAATCCAATTTTTGTCGCCCATCACTGCCGCCGCTGAGGTATTCGGATGGGTCGCTGGCTCACGGGCCGCAGGAGAAAGCCACTTTATTGGCAAATCTCTTTGCGGCTAACTCGCAGATCGATGACCGCAACGCGTTGCCGCCCACGCTGCCTGACTGCGGACATACTATGCCCGATGTCCGTATTAGGCAGTGTGATGTGCGGCGGGTATTGCGGTCTCTTGATGTCCGCAAAGCCAATGGCCCGGACGGTATCCCAGCTGTAGTCCTACAAAGGTGTGCAGCTGAGTTGTCTCCTGTGCTGACGCGCCTTTACCGAGCTTCCTTTCTCTCGGGTACTGTGCCGCAATCTTGGAGGGATGCTAACGTGCAACCGATCCCAAAAAAGGGTGATCGATCGGACCCTGCCAACTACCGTCCAATCGCCATAACCTCAGTGATAGGTAAGGCAATGGAGCGGATCATCAACAAGCACCTGATCCGCTACCTGGAGGATCACTCGTTGATCAATGACCGGCAGTACGGCTTTCGGTCGAAACGATCGACGGGTGATCTTCTGGCCTTCCTATTGCACCGCTGGGGGGAGGCGGTTGATAAGCATGGAGAGGCCCTCGCCGTAAGCCTTGACATCGCTAAGGCTTTTGACAGGGTCTGGCACCGTGGCCTTCTCTCCAAGCTTTCGGCATATGGACTTCCCCACAACCTGTGTAAGTGGATCGCCGGCTTTCTGCATGGGCGTAGAATTCGTGTCCTTGTTGAAGGACACTCTTCTCGGCTCATGTCAGTTAGTGCCGGGGTTCCACAAGGTTCTGTGCTCTCGCCCACCTTGTTTATTCTGCATATCAATGACATGCTGCCACTTGGCAACATTCATTGCTATGCAGATGACAGCACTGTACATGGCCGTTATTGCAGCAAGCCTCCTGGTAGTCGGGAGGTCACTGAGAGGCAGAGAGGGGATCTTGTCGTTGAGCTGAATCAGACCTTAGACCTCATTGCTGCGTGGGGCACCGAAAATCTGGTTGAGTTTAACGCCAAGAAAACCCAGGTGTGCGCGTTCACGTGCAAAAAGTCCCCGTTTTCTCCTCTCCCCAACCTCGGGGGCAGTCCGCTCGCAATGCGGAACGGCCTAAATATCCTGGGTATGGATATACGCTGCGACCTGAACCCAAGGCATCATATCGAGGATGTAATATCCGCAACATCTCGCAGAGTCGGAATCCTGAACAGGGTGCGGAGATTCTTCTCGCCCGGTCAGCTTTGTCGTCTTTATAAAACACAGGTACGGCCGGGTGCGGAGTACTGTTCGCACCTCTGGGATGGTTCCGCCAAATATCTGCTTGATGCCTTGGACGGATTGCAGCGTCGGGCTGTCCGCATTGTGAATGATGCAGACGTTACAAGCGCCTTAGAGCCGCTGCAACTGCGTAGAAACATTGCAGCGCTCAGCGTGTTCTATCGTCTGTATCATGGTGAGTGCTCCGAAGAGTTGTTTGACCTGATCCCAGCTTCTCCTTTCCTAGCCAGAACCACGCGGGCCGGCTTACGAAACCACAGCTTGGTGGTCTCTTCCATCGCGGCACGAACCAAAAGGTTCTCCTCTACCTACTTTTGCCGAACCGTTAAGCTGTGGAATAGTCTGCCGTCTCACGTGTTCCCTCCCTCCTATGACATTGGGTCCTTTAAGCGAAGCGTGAAGAAGCATTTATGCAGGCCGGCATGACTCTGGCGACCATTCATAAACTATGTTTATCGATGGTCGTTGGTTTTTTTTGGACTGCACTACGCTTACCATCAGGTGTAGTGTAGTCACTTTGCCGTGCTCGGATAAAAAAAAAAAAAAAAAAAAATACTACGCTTGGACACAGGGCCGGGGGGGACTTGGCTTTTCGTCACGTAGTCAATATCCTCTAGGGAAATCTCGTGCTTTTTCGAGCTATATTCAAATATGGCGCGCAGCGTTTAGTACTTTCCAAAGTCACAGGAGGTAACACATCATAATATTTTGTTTTTAACTTTTCTCCGACAAAAAATGATTTAAAACCTTATTTATAAATTACTACGTGAAAACTAGAGGGGAAGGGGGGTCTTGGCATATACTACGGGTGGTCACCGAGGGGGGGAGGGGTATAAAACTTGAAAAAAATGGGTCATGTAATACGGGTACGTTCCTTACCTTACTACCTTAACAAATGTTTGATTGAACAAGTAATGAATGATTCATAAGCTGCATTCTGTATTGTTGTTATAAATTAAATCATTCATTTCTTTAGGATTACCAAGAAACATTCAAATATGCAGAATGTTTATACTTTATACACTAACAACACGATAAGGCTACATATTTTGATTATCTTGTCGTCCTTGGATATCGTATTGGTTGCGTATTAATTGAACATAAAACTTATCCTTTACTATATTCCTATTTTTATTAATTGAATACCTACCTGTTGCATTTAAAATATTTATTACTTTTTGTCTTGTACCTATTTACAAAGACTTCTATGTATTTACTAGACACGCTGTTTCGAAGTAAAATTGTGGCACATGACTGCGAGTGTTTGACGTTTCACGGCTAAGGAAAAGAACAGATTTTTATAGTGAGTTGAGGTCGATTAACAGAGGCTTAGTGCGCACATTCTATGTACTGAACAGCCAGTCTTATAGTATACATAGAAGTCTTTGTCTATTTAGTAATTTCAAAATAAAAGACAGTCTTGTCTAATCATACATATTTCTTTCATCATTGTGTTAACTTGTTTTCCATTTACAGCTACCTACTATATATTTGCGACATGGTAATAGCGGCGCGATGTTATAAAACGTATTAAAGTTTACGCGCCATGATCTATTTTAGTTGATATCAAAATAAAAGACCGTTTTGGTCAATCCTTTCTTAATTTACGGCATGCATGACCTTAGATTACAAGTAGCAATAGCAGCCAGCTCGTCGGCTATGTCGTTACTTAGCTTACGTTTGTGTCCTTTTTTTTCACTTTAAAAAAATACTCCAGCGCACTAGCGGTTATTTTGTTAAGTCAATAATAATAGTAAACACCTGACATCTTATTCAAATATATAGTCCCCTTATCTACTGTAAAATAATAAAGTGGGTAGATTTCTTACCTATCACCTCCATTGCTTTTTTTTATAACAGTGACTGACAAATGAACAGATGGGCCACCTGATGGTATGTGATCTCCACCGTCCATAGACACCCAAGACACAAAAAGAATCATGGGTGCGTTGCCAACCTAACGGGAGGGAATTATGGATTGGGAAAGGTACAAGGGGAGTTGGGCCGCCGGAAATCTCTCGCTCTCGCTCTCACTGAACAAAACGCGACAGCCAGCTGCCACTTTACGTCGGTTTTCTGTGAGGCAGTGGTATCAAACCGGTTGAGCCGGCTCATTCGTTCTGTGGACGTTACTGTCTACAGCGTGGCTGTACCACTCAAGATTGCTAAGTACCTATCACTAGTATGAGCCCTGACTGGTTTACTTTCTGTCATGGGCTCGTAGTACTGCAGCACTCCCAGAACTGTGCGTCTTCGTTGCCTCGCTTATCCATTTCATTAGCAGTCTATCTGATATCGATGTATTCATATCGGTGTATAGAAATGTACGCATCTCAAGCTATTAAGGCTAAGATCTATAGAGCGAACTTCGACTAAGTTAAAGTCAAACGAAACAAACTCAGCGAGGGCTTTGCTCAGTCTGTTTGTCAGTCTGTCTTCTAAAAAAATGACTCGGACTATATCTAAGTGCCATTTAACAATTCCAAAACCTCACTGAGTGCGTTTTTTTACTCTTACTTAGTCGAAGTCCACTCTATAGATCTCAGCGTAAGACTTTAAAATATATTAGAGTACACTCTTGCGCCTGATCCTGTCCTGATCATGGAATCATCGGTGTATATGATCTAAGTCGTAATATTATTATATGATCTAAGTCGAAAGAGACTAGCTTCCACGACACAGGGAATCTAAGTGGAGGCTAGTGCACATCTAAATATAAAATTTTTTTGTTTGTTCATAGTATTATTACCTCTGTTATGTGACTGTGATTATTTAGATGTAGTTTCTGGATGTGTAAATTGTGTGCAATAAAAACCTTTATTATATACACCCAACTGTCACACAGTTCTGAGGCCACGTAATAAATGTATGGAAATGACATAAGAGTACGCCGCATATACAGTGCGTTCCACTAAGCGTTCACAACGATCAAAATGCTCCTTTAGCCGTTCCACATGACGACCGCGGTCGTTGTGGTCGCGGCGAAAACGTCACTTATGACGTCATGACTTACGCTCACGCGAAGCTCACGACGACCCATCTAAAAAGGTGGGTCGTCGTGGTCGTTGAGAAAATTAGCGGCGTTTTCAAAATTCAATGCATCAAAAATGGCGACCGTTAAGCTTACGTTATTTCATGCGGAATATATATTTTAGTAGAAGTGAATGTTTCTGCTGTGGATATAAAAAACTAAATTATATTTTTTTTCAATATACATCGATTTAAACAATAATTAATTAAGTTTATTTTCAAGACTTACAGATTATAACCTAACCTCTTAAATATTTTGCATTCTTTTTATTAACTCGCCGTTTGTATTATTCACCTCCACGCTCAAAACGCTCTATAATCCATTCCACTTGAGTTTACGACAGTAACGCTCACAAGCAAGTGGAACGGGAAAAACCGCGGTCGTGAGCGTGATCGTTGTGAACGCTTAGTGGAACGCACTGATAGCGTACTCTTATGTCATTCCCATACATTTATTCTATTCGACTAGCGCATAAGCCACTTGGCTTAACCCGCCGGACTCGAAAGGAACATTTGTCTCGATGTCTATTCGCCCACTGCGTGACGGAGACTGTCGTGCATTCAAGATCAATCGTCGTCAGTAGACAGCCTCCGTGGCGCAGTGGCCGAGTAGCCGGCTGTGAAGCGAGAGGCCGCGGGTTCGATTCCCGCATTGAGACAAATGTTTGTGTGGCCCACAGATATTTGTTTCAAGTCTGGGTGTTGTGAGACCGAAAGTCTCTCCTAGTCTCTGACACCCACGATACAGGTTATACCTAGTATGGGGTCAGGACTAGGTGTGTGACTGTTGGGTGTATTTATTTATTTACACTTAATATACCTACAAGTATAAAGGCGGACTTAATGCTATGAGCATCCTCTGCCAGTCAAGCTTAGGATGATGCAGAGATGTACATGGCAAGTACAAAAATGAAGAGGCAAATAGAAAATGAACATTATATTATGAAATATTTTTTATCAGGATAATTACAATTTATTAATTTAAGTACATTCAGAATCGTATCAAATACATGCGAATACTTCATTAAATAAATATATTACAGATACATAATAAAAGGGCCTTACTTATAAACACATAAAAGTCACTTTTTTCCTTGCGTTACATTGTTTAAAAATCAAAGGGACAATCTATGGTTGAAGATAAGCAGCGCTTAAATATTGTTATAAGTAAGGGGTTATAATACATAATATTAAATACATATAATACATAAATACGAACTACTGTGATATTCATATTAATCTACAATAAACCGGATAATGGACACCTTTACAAATATTACAAAAATAATCTTCGTTTGCGATTAACCTAACCAAGCACCAAGCAAGGATTTCCGAGCAAATCTTGTTAAAAAATTCATTGCTGGATCTGGAATTTGAACCCAGGACCTTACAATCCACAGTATATTAACAACACCACTAGACAAAAAAATGACCACAACAAAGCTATTTAAATTAAAATACAATAGTTAATGCCTGCCTCGGTGGCGTGGTGGTATTTCGGTACGACTACGGTTCTGAGGTCTCGGGTTCGATCCCCGGGTCGGGCAAAGTGATATTGGATTTTTCCATATCAGCCCGGAGTCTGGAATTTGTGCCCGATATGGCGATAGGCTCGCCCCCTATCACATCTGGGACGGAACTAAGCTCGGCGAAATGTGGGTGTTCTAGTTCGCTAGTGCACCTCTGCCTACCCCTTCGGGGATACAGGCGTGAGCTTATGTATGTATGTACAATAGTTAATATCACCCATAACGTATTTTATTAGTACTTGTTATCAGATTTGGCAGATATGTAGTATGTATGTCGGGCGTGGATCGTTTATTTAGTTTAATCGTCTCATTATATAAGCTAAGAGACTAAACACTATGCCCCTTACTTATAAAAATATTTAAGCGCTGCTTATCTTAAACCATACGTTGTCTATTTCATTTTTAAACAATATGGGCCTTACTTATAAAAGCATTTTTAGCTGAGCAAATGGTTAAGAATAACCTGTCACTTTTTTACTTGCGTTACATTGTTTAAAAATGAAAGGGACAGCCTATGAGTTAAAGATCAGCAGCGCTTAAATATTTTTATAAGTAAGGGGCTGTAACGCAAGGAAAAAAGTGACAGGCTATTCTTAGCGAAAAGATAAGCGAAAATGTTTTTATAAGGCCCAATATGTAGCGAAAACATTGTGCCCATTACTTATAAAATTATTTAAGCGCTGCTTATCTTTAACCATAGGTTGTCCCTTTCATTTTTAAACAATGTAACGCAAGGAAAAAAGTGACAGGCTATTCTTAGCGAAAAGATAAGCGAAAATGTTTTTATAAGTAAGGCCCAATATGTAGCGAAAACATTATACAATCAGAATAGAAGTATTCTAAATTCAGATTAGAATCTTTGTTCTTTTATCCGAGCACGGCAAAGTGACTACACTACCCCTGATGTTAAGCGTAGTGCAGAGTCGTAGTCCAAAAAACACCAGCGATCACCGACAAACAATAGACAGCCTCCGTGGCGCAGCGGGCGAGTAGCCGGCTGTGAAGCGAGAGGCGGGTTCGATTCCCGCATTAAGACAACTGTTTGTGAGTCCCATAGATATTTGTTTCAAGTCTGGGTGTTGTGCGACCGAAAGTCATCATAAACCCAAGAGTCAGCCCCCTAATCGGGCTGCAGTTCAGCCGTAGCACATACGCCCGGTTCCAATAAACAATCTCAGTTCAAATGTGCAGATAGATTACAAAAAATAGCCAATAAGAAGACAGTTTGAACATGACTCCGTCAAATGACTCGATTTGATTGGTTCATAATCGCGATCTATCTGCACTCTCACACTGCGATCGTTTATTGAGACCGGCCGTTAGACACCGTAGCACAGTAGCGGGGCTATACATCGTAGCGAGCGGGACGTAGTCGACGGCACGTAGCAGAAAAGCGTAGTCAAGTACCCAAATGCGAACTATATGCACCCATAAATTGGGTACAGTAAGAAATATTAATGATTTATTGTAGAAGGCTAGATTTATCATCGAAAGCACGTGTGCAACAGTATTAAAAATAAGCGAAGCATCATTTTATTGTAATAATTTGAATACTTATTTTTTTTTATAATTATCTGTAAATCACTTGACTGTAAAACACCACTTACGATGCATGACGTAACAAGACTCATTTTTTCTTTTTTATTTATACCACATGAACCTAAGACCTAAGGTAACAAAACATACTGCCAAGTTATTAATTACATTTTATTTCATACTAGTTGACCCGGCGAACTTCGTTCCGCCTAACAGTCGATTCTTTAATTTTTTAGTTTTTTTTATTCTCTAAAATAAACGTAGCCTAAGTTATTCCTTATTACATCAGCTACCTGCCAATAAAAGTCCCGTCAAAATCAGTCCAGCCATTTCAGAGATTAGCCGGAACAAACAGACAGACAGAAAGACAAAAATTGAAAAAAAAAATATTTTGGTGTACAAATCATATATATATATATATATATATATATATATATACCGGATGTTTCATAAAGTTGGTACCTATAATAATTCCACATACAGGGAGAGCGATTTCAAGTGCAATGGTAAATTTAAAAAATAAAAATTTAATTTAATTTTTTTTATCAATATTAACCATGGGAATTTTAAAATCGGAATGTGATCTGTAAATCGTCGCAAATAGCAAAAGAATGGCTTTGTGTATATTATTCCAAATCTATGAGCCCTACGAAATTTTAAACTTTACCGCCAGATTGCTAGCCATCCTCCCTTTAAGTGAAGTTATTATGGATACCAACTTTATGAAACATCCTGTATATATATATATATTCATATACATGTAGTAAAAAACTGTTATTTCAATATTACAAACAGACACTCCAATTTTATTTATATGTATAGATTTTTGTTTAAAACTCAACCCAACTTAAACGTGGATGTCACTATCTACATCGATTCTTTCATTTTGAAACTTAGTTTTGAAGAGATCAATGTCCAATCATCAATGTTCTTTTTTAGGGTTCCAAAGTCAAATGGCAAAAATGGAACCATTATAGTTTCGTCATGTCCGTCTGTCTGTCTGTCTGTCCGCGGTTTAGCTCATAGACTATCAGTACTAGAAAACTGTTGGCATAGGTATACATATCAATCACGCCGACAAAACGGTAAAAGAAAATCTTGGAAAAGAATTTTCTGAAGGGTACCTCCCCTACACGTAAGGTGGGGGCTGACATTTTTTTCTCGATTATCCCATAGTGTGGTATATTGTTGGATAGCCCGTACAAAAACATTGAGGGTTGGCTAAAACCATTATTGATCCAAAAATTCGTTTACGAAATATTAAGCTTTAAAGTGAAACTTTTTGTTAGAGTCAAGTGTCCGCACCTCCTACCACCTAAACGGTCGGGTCAAAAAATATGTAAAAATCATAGTAGTCGCATATATAACGAATTAAAAAATTTAAAAGGAAAACTATCTCGGCTAACCAGGCCTTACAAAAGCAAAGCAAGATCAATTGAATACTATATAGATGAAGTTGTTAGTTGTGTAAAATAACATAACATAAGCTCACGCCTGTATCCCCGGAGGGGTAGGCAGAGGCGCCTTAGCGAACTAGAACACCCACATTTCTACGAGCTTAGTTCCGTCTCAGATGTGATAGGGGGCGAGCGAGATGTAAAATAGGTAGTAAATATAAGTTTATGACCAATATACTCATAAGTATGACCATTCAAATCATATTTCAGTAACATTTAAGCCGGCTTTGGAACCCTGTACTGTGCATGATCAAATATGCAGCATGCACTTGGCCGATTTTTATATTTTTGTTTCACGTGAATATGTGATATAATCCCACTTATCATCACATCACAATTTCAAACAATTCATGCTTATATTTCAAATGCTCAATTTACAAAACAAAAGATTACTCGACGTCAAACAACTCAAGATTTCTAAAGTACATGTTATTAGAGTACCTATGATGTATGAGACTCTGTGGCTGTGTGTTCGAGTGGGCCATCACGTCAGATTAAAACATCATAAAAAGGCGACACTACAGATATGCGAAGAATTTGTTGGATTTCTCGATTGCTTTTTTCTACATTTCGCGCTCTGCCGACTCCGTGAAATAATTTGTAAGAAAAACATCAATCGAAACCACTAGAGGCATTCGGGTGTTTTTCATATAAATATTTTACGGAGTCGCCAGCAATTAACGTAAAAACTCATTGTTGGCCTACGGATAAAAAATATTACTTTAATGTATTCGAGCTCTCCTCCAAAACTTTGGGCCGTCCATGGAACGCGCCCCTGCGATCTGAGCCAGACATCTCTAACCGTCATACGTACTCCTGAGGTTTTCTCAAAACGTGACCATACAAAGCGAAATTCCTGCAGTTTATACGCCACCACGCGGACACTAAGACTACCGCGGACGTGCAGGTTTCCTATACGATCCAGTCGTGTAAAATTGCACATCCACCGTAGCATCTTGATTTCCGCGACGAGGATATCACTAACGGCACAGGCCACGTCTCACACCTGTAAATAAGTACAGGCTGAATGTTGATCTTGTATATAAAACTTTTATGTCTCATGGCACCTTATGTGAGACCACCGGGGGACAATGCAACTTTTTTTCTCAGGGACGAACAAAAAGGGAGGAACAACGGGAATACATGAAAAAAAATCAGACGAATTAAGTAGGTATAACCTTCTTCTTCTTTTAAAAGTAATGGCTTCCACGCATTTGCGAAGATTAAGCTAGTGTCAAGGTAAATAGAGCAATTATCAGGTTTTCGCGATGACCATGAGACCCAGATGTGGATGATCTCAAGGCCCTGCTGGGACTATGGCGGCAATTCCTATTAGTGGGATACCCCTTAGATAACCTTCACTCAGCGAATCGACCGAACAAAGCTAGCCAACACACCAAGCAAAACTCATCAAATATACTGTTCATCTTCAGTGAAGTTTGATGCATAAAACCACATCACTTTTCAAACAACAAACACAACTCCAGACAATAATATGAAATAATTTTCATAAGCGACGCCCACCTTGTCAGACATCCCGTCAAAATCCACAACCTTCTTAAAGATAGTTGAAAACCGAGCAGCGTCACAACGTCAAACGAACAATGTAATAGAATGACACATACATACTTACATAAGCTCACACCAGTATCCCCGAAGGGGTAGGCAGAGGTGAACTAGCGAACTAGAACACCCACATTTCACCGAGATTAGTTCCGTCCCAGATGGGATAAGGGACGAACCTATCGCCATATGGGGCACAAATTCCATACTCCGGGCTGATATGGAAAAATCTAATATCACTTTGCCCTACCCGAGACCTCAGGACGGTAGTCGTACCGAAATTGTAATAGAATGACACGAAATATATGTTAATATTTTGCAAAATTTGCCAATCTTAGGCCGATAACAGCGACAAATAAATCGCACGCCACGTGTGAACAATGACATCCATTTATTGGATTATGATACGGGCAAGTCACTTGGCTAATGGTAGGGACCACACCTTCTCATACAGTAACAAGTAGCAACACCACCCGAACCTTTGTATTAGGAAACGGTACATTGCGAGGCACTACGAAGAAGTCTCACAGTGTTCTTTTTTACGCGCTAAAATCGCAGTAAGCCGCTAGATGCAGACCACTTCCCTTAGATCGATCTGGAAATCTTTGAAATCAGCAGTGCCTTACATAAATCCTGGATTATGCAATACTGGTACAAATATACGTTTCTGTGTACAAAGATATATACAACACTAGTTGTTGTCCGCGACTCCGTTCGCGTGGGAATTTATTTTCCGGGATAAAAAGTAGCCTCTGTGTTATTCTGGTTTATAAACAATATTGCATCAAAATCCACATCGTTTTGTCTCTGCATCACCTTAGGTAGACTGGAAGATAATGCCTTTGGCATTAAGTCCACCTTTATACAGTTTTGTATATAAAGCTTAAATAAATCCTTACTCCTTACTAAATAATAAAAGCGAAAGTAACTCTGTCTGTCTGTCTGTCTGTCTGTCTGTCTGTCTGTCTGTCTGTCTGTGGCGTTTTCACGTCTAAACCGCTGAACCGATTTTGATGAAATTTGGTATGTGGGTACTTTTAACCTCAAGGACGGACATAGGGTACTTTATTTTTTTTAAATCAACCCCTAAAGGGATGAAATAGGGGATGAAAGTTTGTATGGGAATTTTGGAACCGCTTAATGGATTTTGATGAAATTTGGTATGTGGATACATTTGACCCTAGGGATTAAAATGGGGTACTTCATTTTTTTTCATCAACCCCTATAGGGATGAAATAAGGGTTAAAAGTTTGTATGTGGATTTTAGGTCCAATTAATGGATTTTTATAAAATTTGGTATGGGACAGTGGATACCTTTGAGTTTAAGGATACAAATGGGCTACTTTTTTAAATCAACCCCTAATGAGATGAAATAGGGGATGAAAGTTTTTATGGGAATCCAGAAACCGCTGAACGGATTTTTAGGAAAGTTGGTATGAGGATAGTTTTAGCCCTAAGGACAGAAATGGGGTGCGATATATTTTTATCCTACAAAGGGATGAAATAGGGGTTGAAAATTTGTTTCTTTGTTTCTGGACCGATTGATTTCAAAATCGATATCTGAGTCGCCCCGTGGTTCCAAACGACAGAACCGCTGTCAAACCTGTCAAAAGTGGCCGCCATTTTGTTTTTCTTTGGGTTTGGGCCGATTGACTTCAAAATCGATATCTGAGTCGCCCCGTGGTTCCCAATGACAGAACCGCTGTCGGACCTGTCAAAAGTGGCCGCCATTTTGTTTTTCTTTGTTTTTGAGCCGATTGACTTCAAAATCGATATCTGAGTCGCCCCGTGGTTCCGAACGACAGAACGGCTGTCAGACCTGTCAAAAGTGGCCGCCATTATGATTTTCTTTGTTTATGGGCCGATTGACTTCAAAATCGATATCTGGGTCGCCCCGTGGTTCCGAACAACAGAACCGCTGTCAGACCTGTCAAAAGTGGTCGCCATTTTGTTTTTGGGCCGATTGACTTCAAAATCGATATCTGAGTCGCCCCGTGGTTCCCAATGACAGAACCGCTGTCAGACCTGTCAAAAGTGGCCGCCATTTTGATTTTCTTTGTTTCTGGGCCGATTGACTTCAAAATCGATATCTGGGTCGCCCCGTGGTTCCGAACGACAGAACCGCTGTCAGACCTGTCAAAAGTGGTCGCCATTTTGTTTCTCTTTGTTTTTGGGCCGATTGACTTCAAAATCGATATCTGAGTCGCCCCGTGGTTCCGAACGACAGAACGGCTGTCAGACCTGTCAAAAGTGGCCGCCATTTTGTTTTTCTTTGTTTTTGGGCCGATTGACTTCAAAATCGATATCTTAGTCGCCCCGTAGTTCCCAATGACAGAACCGCTGTCAAACCACTCAGAAGTGACTGTAAGATTGTGGCGCAAGAAAATACACTTTAAACTACTTAGTAACTTATTTATTAAAATAACTGTAAGTTTAGTTTTAACAAAGGTACGCAACGGAGCAAAAACAGAGACAACAAGATTTTTTAGGCGGGAAAGTGACGCGCGTGACAGACGTCAAAACCACAGACAAAGCGACAAGTCTATGTTTGCGTTCCAATCACATCACCCTCCCCTGAACGCAACAATCCCATACATAATACACAAAAGTAATGTTTATCTTTAGATACTCCTTTAGTTAATATATCAGCTATATTGGATTCACCCTTTACATAGCAAAATTTTAAGTTAAGTTTATTGACATGATCTTTCAAAAAATGAAACCTAATATCAATGTGTTCAGATCTAGGTAAATAGCTGTCATTAACACTAAGTTTTATGGCACTTTATTGTCGCTATAAATGATGATGGTGTCTTCATGCTGCGGCTGCTGGCCCAATTCCCTTTGCAGCTGTTGTAGCCAGAGCGCCTCCTGTGCAGCAGCGGACATGGCCATGTACTCCGCCTCAGCCGTCGATAGAGCCACTGTTTGCTGCTTACGTGATCCCCAGGAAATAGCGCCTCCCTGCAACATAAATATGTAGCCCGTGCACGATTTACGGTCACGGGTGTCACTCGCCCAATCGGCGTCGCAGTATCCAGTGATTTTATCTTCTCCTTGTTTAGAGTATGTCAACTTGAAGCTTTTGGTGCCTTGCAAATATCTAAATACTCTTTTCAAAGCAGTCCAGTGCTCAGACTTCGGTTCCTTGTTAAATCTACTAAGTGCATTTACAGCAAAGGATATGTCTGGTCTGGTACCCTGTGCTATGTAAAGTAAACATCCAATAGCTTGCTGATACGGACAATTCAGAGTTTCTTCTGATATGTTATTAGCAAACTTGAGTCCCACTTCAAAGGGGGTCTTGGATGCTTTGCAATTTGACATCTGAAATCTTGCTAGAGTTTCAGTAATGTACCTTTCTTGGTCCAACATAATAGAACCTTTAGTTCTGGTTATAGTAAGCCCCACACATTGACTTACTTTGCCGAGATCCGTCATGTTAAAGTGATGTTTCATTTTCTCTTTTAATATGTTCATCATTTCCTTGTCAGAAGTAAATAATAATATATCATCAACCCATACTGTGATAAATGCTCTTCTCTCAATGTCATAATACACACATGGATCTGTTTTCGATTGCTTCATACCAATTTCCTTCAAAACATTACTTAATTTTAAGTTCCATAATCTGCTTGCCTGCTTAAGCCCATAGAGAGACTTTTGCAAATGACATACCTGACCTTCTTGTTTAATATACATTTCCGGTTGCTGCATGTATATGTCAGCATCAATCTCTCCTTGCAAAAATGCCGAGATTGCATCCATCTGGTCTATTTCAAGGTCATGTTTTGCAGCTAGAGCTAATAAATATCTAATGGATGCATATCTCACAACAGGTGAATATACTTCTTCATAATCAACACCCCTTTTTTGGGCATAGCCTTTTATTACCAACCTCGCCTTGTATTTGATTATTGTTCCAGTTTGATCCGTTTTGGTCTTGAAGATCCATCTGCATGGCAAAGCCTTTTTATTTGATGGCAAATTTACTAGGTTCCATGTGTGATTCTGTATTAATGAAGTGTATTCCTGATCCATTGCTTTTATCCAGTCTTTTGCCTGAGGTGATGATAAAGCCTCTTCAACAGTTTGTGGGTCTGAATGGTTTGTAAGAAAACAAAGAAGACTGCTTCTGCTCTCCTTCTTCCTTCCCCTGGGGTTCCCTTTTTGACCTGAGTGTCACATTACTGGTGATATCCTGTCTTACATACTTGGGCGGTAGGTAAGATTCATCAGAGTCAGATTGATAGTCACTCGAGCTCCCATTACCGGCTCCAGTCACATTTGAATCTTCATAACTGTCTCGGAATGACTGAAGAGGGATGGCCTTGACAACGGATTGCTCCCCATCCCTGTGATGTTCAGGAATCTGATTGATGACTTCTGTACTGTTGTCGGCAGGCACATACACTGAAACATTGTTTTTGTCAGGTATTACCAAGCTGTTCTTTTCATAGAAAATAACATCTCTGCTCTTAGTGACTTTGTGTGTCTTTGGATCCATTAACCGGTATCCTTTAGTGTTATCACAATAGCCTACAAATACAGTTTTATGTGATTTTTTATCCCACTTCAAGCGTTTTTCTTTAGGTATAAACATCATAGCCATGGAGCCAAAAATTTTCATGTGGGAAAGGTTTGGCTTTTTACCCTTCCACATCTCATAAGGAGATATATCTTTTAATGCTTTAGTTGGAGAGCGGTTGACTATATACACTGCTGTAGCTACAGCTTCAGCCCAAATGGGCTTATCTAACTCAGCATAAAATATCATGCAGCGGGCTCTTTCCACTAGGGTTCTATTCATTCTTTCCGCCAATCCATTGTGCTGAGGTGTGTAGGGGGTAGAGGTCTGATGAATTATGCCATGAGTTGCCAGAAAACCATCAAATATATCGTTGCAATACTCCTTACCATTGTCTGTCCTTATTGTTTTAATTTTAGAATTTAATTCATTTTCTACCTTCGATTTATAATCTTTAAAAACTCTCAAAATGTTTGACTTATCTTTGAGAAAGTACACATGTACCATTCTAGTATAATCATCCACAAAAGTAATGAAATATCTCATACCTCCATATGATAGGTTTTCCATAGGTCCACACAAGTCGGAATGAATAAGTTGCAGTGGAGCCGTTGCTCTGGACCCGACATGATTAAATGGCAATCTTGTTTGTTTACCTTCCTGACAAGCTGTGCATCCTGGTAACCCTTTCTTTACTTCACTCAAAGTAACACCTTTTTTCTTCATACTTGAGAAGTTTAAATGGCCCATACGCAGATGCCATAAATTAATATCATTCTTATCTTCATTACTTGTACTCAGATGTGTACATACATCCACTTTGGTATTTAAAACATAAAGATTATTCATTAATGTTGCAGAACATATCAGCTTACCATTTTTATTGTATATATTACAACCTTTTTCATTAAATACTATTTTGCAACCATTTTTAACAATAGTGCTCACAGAAAGTAGATTGGCTGCTAATCCTGGAACATATAGCACATTATTGACCTGGATCTTATTACTTTGTGTGATATCAATATTGATACTTCCAACACCCTGTACTGGTAGTGGCTCTTTATTAGCTACAGTGATAGTTTTGATTGATGGCTCGGTGACATTGTACATCCATTCTCTTCGGCCAGACATGTGCATCGATGCACCTGAGTCAATATACCATGTATCACTCACCTGACTATCTGATGCTAAAAAGGCTGCTACAAATTTTGTACTTTCTTCCTTCTTACTTTCTCTTTTCGTATTCTTAGTATTCTGGCAATCTCTGGCAAAATGACCATGCCTATTACATACATAACATCTTGGTCCTTTATGTTTGACTGAGTTGGCTTGACTGTAAGCTGTTTTGGGCTTACGTTGGTGAGATTTCTTTGGATGTGTATAGAAAGCGGCATTTGATTCAGGACTTTTAATTTCTTGAAGAAGTTTCGTCTTGATAAGATCAGCACTCACTTTTGTGCCTGAACTTTCCAGTGCCATTATCATAGGCTTATATAAGTCAGGAAGACCCGCCAACATCAATGTGCCCAACCATTCATCGTTCACTTCAAAGCCTATATTTCTCAATTTGTGTGCTGTGCTCATTATTTTACTTAAATAATCTTCAACATTGTTACTTGATTCTAAAGATGTATTGATTAGATCCTTGAGCAATCCAACTCTTCTGGTCAATCCATTATCATCAAAAGCTTTGTTGAGGTTATCCCACACCTCTTTAGCCGTTTTACACTGTTCAATGTGAACATATAACTGCGTATCCAGCAACAAAATAAGCTTGGCTTTAGCTTTTATATCCTTTGCAGAGTCTACACAGGTTTCAGACTTCGGACATACACAATCCCAAAGGCCCTCGTGCTCCAAATATGTTTTCATACTGAACTTCCATGTAGCGAAGTTTTCTCTTCCGGTCAATTTATCCAAATGAAACATATTATTATGTGGTCCCATCTTGTCTTGCTTGCGTTTCGCCGGCAATTGAGTTGCCAAAAACTTTGCACACTCACTGTGCCGGTTTTCTTACGTAGTTCGTCGGAATGTAAACTTTTCTTTTCCCAACCACGCTCTGCTACCATGTAAGATTGTGGCGCAAGAAAATACACTTTAAACTACTTAGTAACTTATTTATTAAAATAACTGTAAGTTTAGTTTTAACAAAGGTACGCAACGGAGCAAAAACAGAGACAACAAGATTTTTTAAGCGGGAAAGTGACGCGCGTGACAGACGTCAAAACCACAGACAAAGCGACAAGTCTATGTTTGCGTTCCAATCACATCAGTGACCGCCATATTGTTTTTCTTTGTTTTTGGGCCGATTGACTTCAAAATCGATATCTGAGACACCCCGTGGTTCCCAATGACAGAACCGCTGTCAGACCTGTCAAAAGTGGCCGCCATTTTGTTTTTCTTTGTTTTTGGGCCGATTGACTTCAAAATCGATATCTGGGTAGCCCCGTGGTTCCGAACGACAGAATCGCTGTCAGACCTGTCAAAAGTGGTCGCCATTTTGTTTCTCTTTTTTTTTGGGCCGATTGACTTCAAAATCGATATCTGAGTCGCCCCGTGGTTCCGAACGACAGAACGGCTGTCAGACCTGTCAAAAGTGGCCGCCATTTTGTTTTTCTTTGTTTTTAGGCCGATTGACTTCAAAATCGATATCTGAGTCGCCCCGTAGTTCCCAATGACAGAACCGCTGTCAAACCACTCAAAAGTGACCGTCATATTGTTTTTCTTTGTTTTTGGGCCGATTGACTTCAAAATCGATATCTGAGTCGCCCCGTGGTTCTCAATGACAGAACCGCTGTCAGACCTGTCAAAGTGGCCGCCATTTTGTTTTTCTTTGTTTTTGGGCCGATTGACTTCAAAATCGATATCTGGGTAGCCCCGTGGATCCGAACGACAGAATCGCTGTCAGACCTGTCAAAAGTGGCCGCCATTTTGTTTTTCTTTGTTTTTAGGCCGATTGACTTCAAAATCGATATCTGAGTCGCCCCGTAGTTCCGAACGACAGAATCGCTGTTAGACCTGTCAAAAGTGGTCGCCATTTTGTTTCTCTTTGTTTTTGGGCCGATTGACTTCAAAATCGATATCTGAGTCGCCCCGTGGTTCCGAACGACAGAACCGCTGTCAGACCTGTCAAAAGTGGCCGCCATTTTGTTTTTCTTTGTTTCTGCGCCGATTGACTTCAAAATCGATATCTGAGTCGCCCCGTGGTTCTGAACGACAGAACCGCTGTCAAACCTGTCAAAAGTGGCCGCCAATTTGTTATTATTTGGGCCGATTGACTTCAAAATCGCCATCGTCGCCCATATTTAGACTAAAACGACAGGGCGGATCGACAAATCAAAAGTTTTTTCCGTTAGCCCTACAAAATACGCGTGCGGAGCCGCGGGCAAAAGCTAGTAAATAATAAATAAATAAATAACACCCAACAGTCACATACATAGTCCTGACCCCACAGTAAGATCGAGTCTTGTGTCGTGGGTATCAGGAACTACGAGAGACTTTCGGTCTCACAACACCCAGACCCGAAACAAATATCTGTGGGCCACACAAACATTTGTCTCGGTGCGGGGATCGAACCCGCGACCTCTCGCTTCACAGCCGGCTACTCGCCCGCTAATAAAATAAAAATCCATCCAGTAGCTTTTGCGTGAGAGTAACAAACGTAAACACACACATACGGACCATGTTGTGCAGAAATGATCCAACCCACAAAAAAAAAATACACTGTTTTTTATAGCAGAAATTGGCAAACGAGCAGATGGGTCAACTGGTGGCAAGTGTTATCCACCGCCCATAGACATCCAAGACACAAAAAGAATCATGGGTGCGTTGCCAACCTAAAAGGAGAGAATGGAAGGGGCGGGATAAGGGATTGGGAAAAGGAGAGGGAAATGGGCCACCGGAAATCACTTCAATATGGTCTTGGTTTAGATTATGTTGGCATTAATATTTTTTTTTACCGTGACCGACCCTGTATTATTATTAGCAGAAGTAATATGATGTATACAAGTACAAAATATGATTAGTCAAGAACTTCGTAAGTATTACTTTCTTCCAGCCCTTATCCCATAGTAAAGGGTTCACTCGTCGCAACCATATCTGTGGGCGCAACACACATTTTCAAGCATGTCGCAGAAAGGATTCGGTTTAATTTCTACGACCGGCTGCCTGACTTCAACCTTCTCTGAGTTTCCAATGCTGGCCAAATAAAATTGGAAAAATTGGATTGTCTGATCTGGGATTCGAAACCGGTCGGTCGGTCATAGCCCAAAGAGGCGACAAGTACATAATATTGTAAAGGTAAAAGTTTGTGTCTATGCGTGTGTATGTTTGATACTCTTTCACCCAAAAACTATTGGATGGATTTTGATAAAACTTTACAGGTATACGGAGTGGCGCCAACCTAAGAACTTTATATTTGATAATGAGTAACGTACCAATAAAAAAACTGTAACATCGATATTGAAAAAATAAATTTTTCAAACAAAATGAGTATAAAAAGTTTCCTTACTAAATGTAACACCTTTTATACTGTATAGAAGCGGCATTATACGCGGACAAACCTACATATAGGTAGACTACAGTAGGTAGGTACGCGGCACGGTCCTCACTTCAGAGTCGTGCCGGACAAGTCCGTTCCCATTTGTTATATACAAAAGTCTTTGATCGCTAATATCAGCTGTTTTATGTCGCTCCAAACATACATTATGTACAAAAATCGAGAAAACTAAAAATCAATCCCGTGGTTACACTATTTCACAGATTGGACTGGTTTTTGATATAAGGCTTTGTTAGGTACAACTGGTATGATTTAATGTCGTTATGTCGCCGCAATTCGGTGTAGATTAAACATTAAACATTAGAATATTTTGGGAACTTGCTGTAACTGTTGCGTTTCGTTTCTTGTTTCCGTAAATGAGTTGTCCGTTGGCTCCATTGCGCCCTGCCCTTACCAATATAAACCCTATTCCCCTTTTTAATGTTGGCAACGCACCCATGAATATTTCGTATCACGGATATCTTTTCGTTTGGCAGTGTTATAAAAAAGCTCACATATTTAAACAACACCTATAATAAAAAAAAGAAAATATTTAAAATACAATCTGTCTTTCTACCTGCCCTTATCCCACGTATATACGACCGGCTACCTGTCTGACGTCAACATCCTCTGAGAGATCCAGCACCGGGTCAATGAAATTAGAATATTCGCTTTGCCCGACCTGCGAATCGAACACAGGATCTCCCGGTTCACAACCCCTATATGCTACCCATAGACCAATGAGACGACAATTTTTAAATTACAATAAAAAGTAAAAATATTTATAATACATAATATTATGTAGTCATAACACAGTTACATTATCTATATACCTGAATTACACCTACTCGTACAATAAATACCTCGACATAATCATTGTAAACAAAGATAAAATAAGTAACCGGATTTGGCATGAACTTTGTACGTCATAATCTCACGCCGGTATGCCCGAAGGGGTAGGCAGAAGCGGACTAGTGAACTAGAATACCCACATTTGCCCTAATAATTTTCGTCCAAGATTAGATAGGGAGCGAGCTTATCGCCATATCGGACTCAAACTCCAAAGTCCGGATTAAACTGAATTCAAATAATAACAAGTTTAAAAACTTAACGTACCGACTTCACATCGAACGTGACCACCCTTAAAATAAGCTTTATCAAACATAAAATTATTTTGAAAATCGGTCCACATCTTTTTTTTTTTTTTTATAGCAGAGATTGGCAAACGAGCAGATCCACTTACCTGATGGTAAGTGATCTCCACCGCCCAAAGACACCCAAGGCACAAAAAGAATCATGGGTGCGTTGCCAACCTAAAAGGAGCGAATGGAAGGGGAGGGAAGGGGAGTGGGGAAATAGGCCACCGGAAATATCACTTACCGAACGAAACGCGACAGCAAGCTGGCACTTTACGTCGGTTTTCTGTGAGACAGTGGTATCTAACCGGTCGAGCCGGCCCATTCGTGCTATAGACGTTTATTTATTTATTATTATTTTTTATTTTTTTTACATTTGGCGGAGATATCGCGTAACATACATAAAAAAAATACGGACGAATTGAGGACCTTCTCCTTTTTTGAAGTCGGTCGAAAATAAATCGCATTGCCCAATATCACGTTGCCTGACCCCGGGGGCGAACCCGAGACCACAAGACGGTAGTCGTACCGAAATACAACTACGCCACCGAGTCAATCGTATTAACGTACGTAAATACGTACTAATAATAATAATAATTCCACCCAACAGTCACACATACGAGTATAACCCTGTACTCACACTAAGATACTTGTGGCGTGGGTATCAAACAACCAGAGTGTTTCGGTCTCACAGCAACCAAACCCAAAACAAGCAGGCCCGCTGCTAGCTATTTGAGCGCCCGCGTGCAATATCCAAAAGTCGTCAGTTTAAATGAAAATTCACAAATATCAACACAAATTCAACGCAGTATGAACATTTTAAGTGTGTAGGTATTAATTAATGTTTATTAATTTTTTTAGGGTTCCGTCCCTCAAAAGGAAAAAAATCGGAACCCTTATAGGAACCCTTCGCTGTCTGGCTGTCAAGACATATCTCGGGAACGCATGGAGGTATCGAGTTAAAATTAAAACCATAAACGCAGATCTGTAGACGGGGGCGCGTTGGATTTGGTGAGCGATGTCTCAAGGATTACCCGAACGTGAAACTATTGAACTAACTAAACCCAGTATTTTATTTTGGAAATCTCCATACGCGCCCGCGCCTAGTAACGTAAACGTTTATTTCAAAACTGACCAATAGAGGTAATTATGACAATCAAAAAATGTATTTGCAACTCAGAATTTTTCCTTTTCGTTTTGATATTTGTTTTACCGCCCCCTTGAACATGCCGTGTGCGGTGCACACCCTGCACGCCCGCACGTAGCGGGCCTCAAAACAAGTATCTATGGATCACACAAACATTTTTACCTGGGCTCGATAAACAACCTATTTTTGAGTGGTAGAGACACGCTGTAGACATTAAAGTCTACAGCACGAATGGGTCGGCTCGACCGGTTTGATACCACTGTCTCACAGAAAACCGACGTAAAGTGGCAGCTTGCTGTCGCGTTTTGTTCGGTGAGTGTGATTTCCGGTGGCACATTTCCCTCCCGCCCTTTCACAATCCTTTTTCCCTCCTCGTCCATTCTGTTCTTTTAGGTTGGCAACGCACTCATGATTCTTTTTGTGTCTTGGGTGTCTATGGGCGGTGGAGATAACTTGCCATCAGGTGACCCGTCTGCTCGTTTGCCAGTCTCTGCTATAAAAAAAGCCTTTACCTAATGGTCAGTGGTCATGGATCAGTCCAAAAAACCAGCGACCAACGATAAACAATGCGTTTATTTGTCGTCACTAGAGTCATGCCGGCAAATGAGAGCCCCCATGGCGCAACGGGTGGGTAGCCGGCTGTGAAGCGAGAGACCGCGGGTTCGATTCCCGCATTGTGACAAATGTTTGTGTGGCCCACAGGTATTTGTTTCAAGTATAGGTGTTGTGAGACCGAAAGTCTCTCATAGTCTCTGACACCCACGATACTACGATACATGACACACAAACATTTGTCTCAATGCGGGAATCGAACCCGCGGCCTCTCGCTTCACAGCTGACTACTCGCTCGCTGCGCCACGGTGGTTGAGGCTAAACTTTTACTATTTGTTAAAATCGCACAAAGTATAAGATTACAGAAAATCATTTCATAACAATTATGAAAAGAGATAAATTTAGTTAGTCCAAGAATTCAATAAGAATACCTCGTTAATTTAGTAATTTTACTGTAGATGACGACACCTGCTGACAACACAAAACAAAACAAACAGAGGGACGCGAATGACAATGACATAAAACTTCTAGGCGTTATCAATATGTATTAAAAATACTGATACAAACAGGAATCGTATAGGATTAACGATAAAGATGATAAATGGCGATATATTTGCTTTATCACGTCCATATTAATAAAGATCTTTATCCCATCATTATTAATGTACCTAATTAATTTCTAACATGATAATTTATTGATGAAAATCGATGAAAATAGAAAGTGACGTTCCCCCGAGTAGGTCAGGCTGAGAAAAATTAAGGCGAAAGTTTTGGACCCAACCTTGACATTATCAGAATCAACTACAAGATTTAACTGCGTAGATACTACAAGCAACTACGAGTCGCCCTGCTCAATTTATAAAACCTCTTTGTTGCAAATTGCACTGAAATGAGAAATAAACTGTTTTCGAAACCGATATAATTATATTTAAGGAGTTTACTTTGTAAATCTTCATACATACATAAGCTCACGCCTGTATCCCCGAAGGGGTAGGCAGAGGCGCACTAGCGAACTAGTACACCCACGTTTCGCCGAGCTTAGTTTGGTCGCAGATGTGATAGGGGGCGAGCCTATCGCCATATCGGGCACAAATTCCAGACTCCGGGCTGATATGGAAAAATCCAATATCACTTTGCCCGACTCGGGGATCGAACCTGAGACCTCAGGACGGTAGTCATACCGAAATACAACTACGCCACCGAGGCTTATTTAGATCTAAGCTTCATTAGATCTTTAACAAATATTCTACGGAATCACTCTTGAAGTAAGCTCCATCGCATAGAATATCGAAAATATTTCCATATTTTGCCAGAAATATTGACTTTTATTTCTTATTCAAGCATGTTGTAGAAAAAATCGGCTTAATTGAGACCGGCTATCTGCCGGATGACACAAATATCGACATAACATGCATAAAAAATACACACAGATTAAGAACAGATGGTTTTTGAAATCGATTGAAAATGAATTATTCTTAATATTAGTTTGAGCAGTCAATCTAAGTAAGCTCTATAAATTATATAATTATGGGATTGCTGCAGTTTAGAATGTACACGTTGAGGCGCGTTTTCGACTCATGTTTATCTCGAAACACTACACAAAAAACACCTACACAAAACATCTGTGGCCCATTGTTCCAAAAGCAGGAGAAAACTTGTGTCTAAACAAAAACATTCCTTTTTTTAAACTCTTTTATTTTGTACCGATTCCGTTTACTCGCTTAAACTTGAGAATTTTGTAACGTTACTGATTACATAATCTTCATCTCCGTGACGTGGATCTTCGTAGCATAATCCTTATGAGCAGGACACGTCGTCCATCCATCCGTCGTCCATGCAAGAATACAGGCTGAAGAATGATCTTGTATATTACTATCTTATTTTTCATCTAATATATTAAATTTGATAATAAAATTATAAAGATAATATAATTTTCTGATTACAAAAAATAAATTTAGGTGCGTGGCCATACTTACAGTAAAGGGTACCGTATTTGGGATCAATGTTACTTTAGGCGCTGGAGGCAGGATACGTATCTGCCCGGGTGACCATCGTTCACATGGTGTTAAAAGTAGCCGTAGTGATCCACACTGCTTTTATGGTTCGCGTTCCAGGATCAGCGAGAGTAATCTGGTTCTCTCGAGGACTTCATGACATGATTTACGGCCGGTTTCAATTATTATCATTTATTATCTCAGCCTATCGCCGTCCACTGCTGAACGTAGGCCTCCCCAAGTGAGCGCCAACCATCCCGGTCTTGCGCAGCCCGCATCCATCCGCTGCCCGCCACCTTTCTCAAGTCGTCGGTCCATCGTGCAGCAGGGCGTCCCACACTACGTCTGCCTAAACGCGGTCTCCACTCCAGCACATGTCTGCTCCACCGGCCATCTGTCCGTCTGCAGACATGACCGGCCCACTTCCACTTCAACGTGCTAATTCTGCGAGCAATATCAATCACTTTGGTTCTCTGGCGGATGACTTCATTTCGAATTCTGTCCACCAGAGAAATGCCAAGCATTGCTCGCTCCATAGCACGCTGAGCGATTTTGAATTTGCGGACCAGTCCGCTGGTGAGTGTCCAGGTTTCGGCTCCGTAGGTCATTACGGGTAGGACGCACTGGTTGAAAACCTTCGTTTTCAAACACTGAGGGATCGACGACTCGAAAATATTGCGTAGCTTTCCGAATGCCGCCCAGCCCAACCGAATCCTCCTGTCCGCCTCTTTCTCGAAGTTATGCTTGCCGAGTTGTATAGTCTGGCCAAGATAAACGTATTCTTGCACAACCTCGAGAGTAGCGTCACCTACGACAACAGGTCTCGGAAGAACATGACTGTTAAACATTACTTTCGTTTTATCAAGGTTCATCCCGAGACCCACCTGTCTTGAAGAACGGCTAAGGCTGTTCAGCATTTCCTCCAGCTCCTGCAGAGATTCCGACATAATGACAATGTCATCCGCAAATCGCAGGTGAGAGATGTATTGGCCGTTAACGTTGATGCCCCGCCCTTTCCAATCGAACATCTTAAAAGCGTCCTCCAACGCGGTATTAAAAAGTTTTGGAGAGATCACGTCTCCCTGTCTTACTCCACGACGTAGTTGGATGGGCTTCGTGCTCTGTTCTTGTACTTGGACGGTCATCGATGCGGCTTCATAAAGACACCTCATCACCTGGACGTATCTATCGTCTATCAGGCATCTCTGCATGGACTCCAGAACAGCCCAGGTCTCAACAGTATCGAAGGCTTTCTCGTAGTCCACATACGCTAGGCATAGGGGCTCATTATATTCTTCGGTTTTTTGAATAATTAGCCTTAGTGTGTGTATGTGGTCCACGGTACTGAAACCTCTCCGAAACCCGGCCTGCTCCGGCGGCTGGAAGTCATCGAACTTTTGGGCGAGACGATTCGAGATAACCCTCGAGAACAGCTTGTAAACATGGCTCAAGAGTGATATGGGGCGGTAGTTCTTCAGCAGGGTGTTGTCTCCCTTTTTGAAGAACAAAACCACCACACTCCTGCTCCATGCCTCCGGTGTTGTGCTAGTGTGGATGACGGAGTTGAAGAGCTTGACAAGCTCTATCAAGACAGGCGTACCACCTGCCTTGAGTAGCTCTGTGGTAACTCCGTCATCTCCCGGAGCTTTGTTATTGTGAAGCTGTCCAAGGGCTATTCTAATCTCGTCCACGTCGATGTCGGGTAGCTCGTCTGTATAGTGGCGAGTTAATCTGGCCCGCGGATCATCCGTGCCATGGCCCTTAGGTGGAAATGCTCTTTGAGAGTACAAATCCCCATAATACTTTTCGACCTCAGCGAGTATCTCTGCCACTGAGGTAACGGTGTTGCCGTGTGATGTCCTGAGTTTTGTCAGGTGACAACTGGAAGTGTTTGGCTTGGCGAATACTCTAGCGCCTTTGTTTTGCATAATGGCATTTTCAATTGCTAGAGTATTGAAGCGCCTAATATCGCGTCGTATCAGCCTTTTCACCTCCTTGTTAAGTACCTGACATTCAGGTTGTGTGGCGGTTACTAATTCTCGTCGTTTCCTCAGCAGCTCGAGAGTCTCGCTAGAGAGCTTCGACTTACGTCCTTTGCTCTTTGGTCGAAAGTATTTGTAGCCCACTTCGCGGATGGTCCGCACCAAACTGTTGGTATCGTCGTTTATGTCCGCCGTGGTTTCCAATAAGGCGAACCGATTTTGTAGCTCCAACTGGAAGGCTTCACAGCTGGTTTCGACTTGGGGCAGTGTTGGTCGGAGAGTCGACCCCATCAACCGCGCACGTTCTATTTTTACTTTTATACTTAGAGTGCCTCTTACCAGTCGGTGATCACTACCGGTATTGACCCTATTGATCACGGAGACGTCTCTAAATATTTGGCGCCTGTCGGTCATGATGAAGTCTATCTCGTTCCGAGTCACATTGTCGGGGCTTCGCCAGGTCCACTTCCTTTGAGGCCTCTTCTGAAAGAATGAGTTCATAAGAAAAAGCCCCTGAGCCTCAAGGAAGTTGACTAGCATTTGTCCCCTGTGATTCCTGCACCCATAGCCGAACCGACGGTTTCAATAAACAACCTCAGTTCGACTGTGCAGATAGATTACAAAAGTTTGCCAAGAACACAGTTTGAACATGACTCCGTCAAATGACTTGATTTGATTGGTTCATAATCGCGATCTATCTGCACTCTAAACTGAGGTTATTTATTGAAACCGGCTGTTAATGGTTGGTTACGACTTGTGGCGGATATGGGGGTACATACCTGTGTCTGCATCAGTCATCGGTTTGTCATGACTCATGTCGCAAGCCCCTCAATTTCCTTCATCCCTCTTCGTAGAGTAAAGAAGCATAGATACGATAAATTTTGAATATATGTATATTAGCCCTGTAATATTACTGTCCCACTGCTGGGCACGGGCCTCCTCTACTAATGAGAGGTCTTAGTCTACCACGCTGGCCTAATGCGGGTTGGTAAACTTCACATACCTTCGAAATTCTTGTGGAGAAATTCTCGGGTATGCAGCTTTCCTCACGATGTTTTCCTTTACCGTTATAGCAAGCGATGTTTCACAATGAAAACACACTTAATATAGAAAAGGCACAGGTGTGTGCTTTTTTTGGTGTTGGTCTCGAACCTGCGACACTCATCTCGGCAGTCCGTACCATTCCCAACGGAGCTATCGCTGCTATGTATTTTGAATGAAAAAACCAAATGTAATGTAAATGTGAATACGGAACCCTAAATGCCATGTCATCCTCCCAATTGGCGCCACTTGCAAGTAAATTTCCTATAATTGAGGACTAATAATTTCGTCTTTAGATTTATAATTGTGATTATTTTATCGGATTACAATGAATACATAATTATGTTTTTATGAACTAAAATGTTTTATTGTTTCGAAGAGAATCAGATAGGGGAGAGTCGGGTAGCCCTGGCCGGCGGGTAGCCTCGGCCATTATCGGTTACAGGCAATCCCGCACACATAGATAAATGGTACAAACCTTAAAATGTTCGCAAGTCCGCGTACTTTAATATTCGCCGTAGTAGTAACTTCATCACCCAGCGTACAAAAAGTGACAGCTGATTGTTTTCTCAGTGGTGATTTTTTCTCGCGCCGTTTAATTTTAAAATGCAGTTTATGGACATTGAATGTAAGTATTTCATCATCGTTTATGAATTATTCTGAGCCATTATTATTATAGTTCAACAGGTAGGTTAACTCTTGTTGCTGGTGTTGGTAATTTTTTTTATATAAATTGAAACATTGAATAAAGACGGCCGGGTAAAACCGGACACAATTTTGTCGGGTACCGTCGGACACTTTTTGAATGAAGATTATTTTTTATTTAAACAATATTAATGCGTTTTGATATGTAGGTTCTATAGTATATTAAGGTAAGTATGAAGTCTATTTATTTTTTGCAGATCGCGCCAAAATTTAAAGAAAGAGAGACTCAGCAAAGGAATTGGGCGGTGGTTAGAATGAAAAACGCTATAGAAATTGTTAAAGAAAAGAAGTTTTCGGTTGGAGAAGCAGCTTACAAGTATGAGGTGCCAAGAAGTACTCTACAGGATCGAATAAAAGCTCTTAATAGTGAACAAGAGGTTAACATGATACCAAAACTGGGAAAAGTTAAAAACACTTCACCCTTCAAAAATGCATTAGCCGAGAAAAACACAACTGCAACTGACTAAGCTGATGCCACCGTGACTAAGGAGAAAGGCGTAACAGCCATAAAGAAAATAATTAAAACAAATCAGATCATTCAAACTTTGTCAAAAAATCAGGAAACAGAGTGCATAACTTGCAGAGAAATGTTTGAAGAGGTTTGGATCCAGTGTCAAAACTGGGCGCATGAAGCATGTGTAGATGTCGATACTTCACAGCCTTATTATTATTGTGACATCTGACAAGCTAAAGAGCTACTTGGCCATGTGTAATATGTATGTCCGGGGCTACCCGCCAAAAAAAGAGTTGTCGAAAATTAAAGACTGTTTGTTACATTAAATTAGAGCTAAGATAAAGAACTTATTAGATTGTCACCTATCTTAAAATACAATACATATGTTTTATTGATCGTTTAAGTCATCGATATAATAATATACCTAGATGCACAGTTGACGCTCAGAAAGTGGGACAGCCAACGAGTGCTTAAAATGTAAGTAAGCACTTGTTGGCTGTCAGTCGGGCGCCGACCGTTCGTCTGTGAAGATGCCTAAATGCTCTGTGAAAGATTGCAAAAATAACACTCTTACAAAGCGCAAAACACATGGGATTTCATATTTTAAGTAAGTATAATTCCCTTACTTGATTCTTAAAACCTTAATCATGTTAAATTAAGTATTAAACGTGTATAAATAATTAATTTAACGAATTCAGTTAATAAAATATTTTGTCCCTTTTGAAATCATGATTTGGAACAATGAAATATATGGAGTCGTTTTTTTTTGGAAATATATTATATTTATTTTAAATTTATGATTTTTTTTTATTTATTACAGATTTCCATGAAATGAAATAGTAAGAGATAAATGGCGTAAAATTATTTCCGAAGAAAGGAGAGAAGAAAATTTTAAACCCAATTACTCAAGTGTGGTTTGTTCAGACCATTTTGCCGATTCCGATGGATATTATACAGAAAAAGGGATTAGGAAAATTAAAAAGAATGCTGTATCAAAAATAAAGGTGATAAATTGTCATCAGCTACATTGTCCTTAACTAATGTTTACTATTTAATTTAACAATATGTATGCTGTTGGTGTACCTATAAATAAATAAATATTGCCACATTTATTGACTTTATTTTAGATTGTCGTAACTACAAGTTTAAATGAGGCAGGGTGCAGTACAAGTGTAATAGCTGAAAAATATTTGATACAGAATTCATCAATAGCAAGCATATACTAGGTACATACTGCCATGTAAAATGACTATTTAATAATTTGCGGCTAATTCTAATAAATGTTTTAAATCAAAGTGTGCAGATCATAAAAAATTGCCAACATGAACAAAGTTGAACATTCCGCTGTCAAATAATAATTTTAATGGTTCATTCTCGCATTATTTCATTTTTTAATTTTTCATTTTTATCTTGGATTCTCGGATTGAGATCATTTATTGGAACCGGTCGTTAGGCATAATTACTACAACAGTAATTGTGGCGTCATCATTTATTGGAAACATATTCATTTCCAGGAACCAGCAATTGAACCAATAAATAATGAAGGATCACCAATACCATCAGAATTTTCATTAATCTTTAACACACCTAAGACGTTATTTTTGAAAGATAATTTGAAAGAACGCAACCAAAAATTTAAACGTAAATCTAATTTAGTGCGAAACTTAAAAAAGCAGAACAAAAGATTAAGAAAACGAAATGATAGTCTAAAAGAAATTATTAAGAATCTAAAGAGCAAAGGACGATCTTAGTGTGGGGCCAGGACTATGTATATGACTGTTGGGTGTTATTTATTTATTTATGAATCACGCTAAGGCAAAACAGTGCTTATTTCATATTCATAACTCATAAGCTTCGTTATCTTCTAAACATTTATACTCTATCTATCTCTTAATGTAAGTAAATTTATTATAGAGATATCGTCATTCTCATCTACATTGTACGCCACGTGGTCAAAATTTCTCACAGATAAATACAAGAACTATTCGACTCCATTCAATCTTTGTCCAAGTGACTAGAATGTTTCTTTTAATAATGTCAAATTATTGTCAAAGTCAAAAACGATTAGAAATTCAAAAATTTCGAATATTGGAACGTTTGAACATTCAATTTAAAAAGCTACTTTATGCCGCGTCTATAAGGTCATATTTGTGTTAATTTAATTAAATTTGTGATGTTTATTTGTTTTGTCTGTCGAGGACACTGTTTACAATGATATTTGTATGGAACTGTGCATCTAGGTATATTATTATATCGATGGTTTAAGTACTAAATAAATATTATGTTTGCGTCCACTTTAGAAATTTTATGACTTTTGCTTATGTGTCCGTGGCTACCCGACTCTCCCCTACTGGTTTAGAGGGTCGTGGACATGGACAGTGGCGTGCAGTTCATATAGATAAAGAGACATTGTCTACCCTGACAATTTACTTATCACATAATGAAACAAGTCTGGGTGTTGTGAGACCGTGCGTCTCTCATAGTCTCTGACACCCACGATACAGGTTATACCTAGTATGGGGTCAGGACTAGGTGTGTGACTGTTGGGTATATTTATTTATTTATTTTTATGCATTTGCAACCTGCAGCGCTATTTATTATTAATCTAGAGTTAAACCTAAACGTGATTTATCGTACAGCTCATTCCTATCTTTAATCAAGATTTGGGATAGATTCACGCGGAGCTGCAAGTGGCCCTAAATCATTCACGTCTATGACTGATTCTACGAACAGATTAAACAATGATAATTATTTATTGTATTGTAATAATTTGCATTGCTTGTAACTACATGGTCCTATCTTATCGATGTATCAAAACAGACGAAATGCGTGTAAACATTTATCGAAAATCGATGTAAATCTACATTTACACTATCTTGAAATAAAACTATTTTTACGGATTCTATCACGATTTGTTTTAATTCTTATGCCCGACTTTTTGAAGGACGTTTCGGGCATAAGAATTAAAACAAATCGTGATAAAATCCGTAAAAATAGTTTTATTTCAATGTATAACATTCGCGTTACACTATCTTTTTTCTGCCAGCCCTTATCCCACTTCAATGTGGGGTCAGAGCAACACACTTTTGCCAACATGTTGCAGAAAGGATCTGGCTTAGTTTTAACGACCAGGTGCCTGCCTGATATCGATCTTGGTCTGAAGGATTCAGTCCCAACCAAACAGTGTTAGAGAAAACACTCCGCCCGACCTGGGAATCGATCCCAAGGCCACTAGATCAAGGTCACGACCGATAGATAACAAAAACTGAAAACAAACTTCAAAAATGAACACTTAAAAGTAAAAAATAGCAACGATTTCTTATTATCTTTGGAGTGGGTGCTGAGGCCAAAGCAGATTAAATGAAAAGGCACCAACTCCAAAGAGAGTAAGAAATTGTTATTTTTTACTTTTGGCTCTACCACTATATCTGGGTATAATCGGAGTATACTAAATTCCTGCCATATGCCATTCCCATACAACCCATTCCCTTACACTCTATTCCTATCTCCCCTTATCACCCTATCTTAGCCATCCCAACGTTATTATATCCATACTTGCCTGCCTATCTTCAAATTTATAGCGAGATAATGCGTTAATGTTAATTCAAAATTTGCTTGTGTTGACTTGTCATAACTGCTTTTTTACATGCCTATGTGACCAATAAAGATGTTTTTTTAAACTAAAACAAAAATACAAAATGTATAATTTATTACAAATTTTATTTACATTTATTACAAGTTACATCAGTCTTTCGAACAAAGATCTTTGACAGTGGTGCCAACATAACATTACACACAGTACCATCTTTACCATAAGTACACACGGGCCCGTGATCAGGGACCCCCAACCCTAGGAGCCCCCCGAAAGGCTGATAAGTACTTACATTCTCTACCACCAGGGGGGTTACCAACACCTCTTATAGCAAATATTATTACAATCTTGCTTGTTCCGATTCCCGTACAAAAAAAACGTAGTAAGATTATAATAATACCGCTATAAGAGGTGGTGGTAAGCTCAGGGGTTCCCAAATGGTGAGGCGCGCCAAGGGGGGCGTGTGGATGAGATATAGGTACTTTCAAAATATCAGGGGTCGAAACAATTTTATAGTCCAGTCTGATTGTACCAATGACTAAAGAAAAAATAAGAGGACCAGGCATTACTACGGATAATACGTGTTTACTATGAAGCCAGTTCCGCCATTTTAGTTTCGCGATATATTTACATGTAAGTTGTCATCGTGTCATAAGAATACATACATATATAGACTCCAGCCTTTTTCCCATAGGCGTAGGCAGACAACGGATTTCCATTTGCTACGATCCTTACACGCCTCTAACCTGTCATAAGAATGTAATAACGTATAAGTACCTACTTGTTGATTTTATTGTAAACACGGTGTTTTAATTACAATAGTAATAATTTCGAAATATGAACAAGATGCCTAACTGTTATATTAATGGGATCTTTTTTTGCAGTCGCCATTTTGGTTTCGTTCCATACATTAGGAATGCTTCATTTTTTCGTAATTATGCCCTGTCCTCTATCTTCTTTTGTCTAAGGATTTTACTGAATCAGATTATCAAAAATCAGATTTTATCTGATCATTACGGAACGAAACCCGAGCAGTTTGGTAAAGATTAACATACATACATAACATAAGCTCACGCCTGTATCCCCGAAGGTGTAGGCAGAGGCGCACTAGCTAACTAGAACACCCACATTTCGCCGAGCTTAGTTCCGTCCCAGATGTGATAGGGGGCGAGCCTATCGCCATATCGGGCACAAATTCCAGACTCCGGGCTGATATGGAAAAATCCAATATCACTTTGCCCGACCCGGGGGATCGAATCCGAGACCTCAGAACCGTAGTCGTAACGAAATACCACCACGCCACCGAGGCAGTCAAGATGGTAAAGATTCTTCACATTAATTATGAATATGTAAATTGAGTTTGCTAAAAAAAAGGAAGCTATAGTAGCTTTGACCTTTGGCTTTGCATCTATAGCGTATGGACCCAGTTCGCTTAAAAAAAGGTCATCAGGCATGCTTGGTGGCAACAAGAAGCTTAGGAATCCCTGCAATAGAGCATCATATCTTTTTCTACCTCTATGTACGTTGCTAAACAATCAACTACAAAAATCTGAAAAACCGACCATTTCCGAATAAAACTGACTTTAACCGACCAATGTACAATCTGACTTTGATTTATCTGACCAGTTTCGACCCCTGAAATATGAATGTGTGAACCGAGTTGGCTAAAAAAAGGTCACCAGACAAGCTAGTAGGTTTGATTTTCACGATACAGGTTACACCTAGTGTGGGGTCAGGACTATGTGTGTGACTGTTGGGTGTATTTATTATTATTTATTGCTATTCTTTACCATTTGCTCAGTTAAACTGTTTTTTAAGTAAGGTCCATTGCGCCTAATCGCAAGACTCATGCCGGCCATGCTTTAACCCTCGAATTCGCCGCATATTTCGTTCATTGCGTCCAAAACATCGCATATACTCGACGCGTATGCCTTCACATCATCGTCCTTCTTAATCTTCAGACTCGCGCAGTATAGCTTCTTGTACATATCCGCCATTTTCTCATAGTCCTTGTTAGATTTCGACCTGCAGTACTGGATGATGCTTTTCAAAATATAATGCAGTCTGTTTTCGTACAAAAACAGCAGGTTGTATTCTTTGTTCATAGATTTGTCGTCAGCGTCCTCTGGTTTCGCATCTTTCTGGTTTTCTTCCGGTTCCTTGTCCCTCAATAATTTCATTACAGAGTGACACTGACGGAGTAATTGTATGGCTGTTTGAAGAGATTTCAGTTTCAAGTTTGGCGATACTGCAACGAAAAAAATGAATAATAAAGCGCATTGATGCAGTTGCCAGTAGCCAATATGAAGTTTAAAATGTAAAGTGAATAGTGTAAAGTGTGTGGTGTGCAGTATGAAGTGTGTAGTATGCGGTGTTAAGTGTGTAGTATGCAGTGTAAACTGTATAGTATGCAGAGTAAAGTGTGTAGTGTATAGTGTAAAGTGTGTAGTGTATGGTGTGAAGTGTGTAGTGTATAGTGTAAAGTGTGTAGTGTGTAGTGTATAGTATAAAGTGTGTAGTGTATAGTGTAAAGTGTGTAGTGTATGGTGTGAAGTGTGTAGTGTATAGTATAAAGTGTAAAGTGTGTAGTGTATAGTGTAAAGTGTGTAGTGTATGGTATGAAGTGTGTAGTGTATAGTATAAAGTGTGTAGTGTATAGTGTAAAGTGTGTAGTGTATAGTGTAACGTGTGTAGTGTATAGTGTAAAGTGTGTAGTGTATAGTGTAAAGTGTGTAGTGTATAGTGTAAAGTGTGTAGTGTATGGTGTGAAGTGTGTAGTGTATGGTGTGAAGTGTGTAGTGTATAGTGTAAAGTGTGTAGTGTATAGTGTAAAGTGTGTAGTGTATAGTGTAAAGTGTGTAGTGTATGGTGTGAAGTGTGTAGTGTATAGTGTGAAGTGTGTAGTGTATAGTGTGAAGTGTGTAGTGTATAGTGTAAAGTGTGTAGTGTATAGTGTAAAGTGTGTAGTGTATGGTGTAAAGTGTGTAGTGTATGGTGTGAAGTGTGTAGTGTATGGTGTGAAGTGTGTAGTGTATAGTGTAAAGTGTGTAGTGTATAGTGTAAAGTGTGTAGTGTATAGTGTAAAGTGTGTAGAGTATGGTGTGAAGTGTGTAGTGTATAGTATAAAGTGTGAAGTGTATAGTGTAAAATGTGAAGTGTGAAGTGTATAGTGTTCAGTGTGAAGTGTCTGGTGTGCAGCGTGTAGTGTATAAGGCACAGTTCGGGCAGAGTGCAGCGCGTACCGGCGGCCTGCGCCTCTTGCAGCGCGACGTGCTCGCACTGCACGGTGAGGAACATGGCGGCGTCCTCGAGCAGCGCGAACATGTTGGCGGCCTGCGTGTAGTTGCTGCGCGTCGCGTTCGACAGCGTGCGACGCTTCGGACCCTCCTCCTGCGTTAACCTGCCACACCGCATACATACATATTACAATTTACATACATTTTAACTGGGAAGTCACCGGCGTTACCTTTCACTATATGAGTTATCTATGAAACTCTCGTTATCAATGATAAAGGCGCGTTTCCTGCAAATGTTTTTTCGAAACAAAACACTAAAAATTCCAACACAAAACAAAGTGTTTCATTGTCTCTTGCTCATATAAAAATGGACCATACACAAAGAATTTAAGAAATACCATGTTTTGTGTAATGTTTTAGTGCAGGAGACGCGGCTTAAGTATAATCACAGGTTTAAAAACTTAACAGACCGACTTCAAATGCGATCATGACCAAATTGCATGCTCCCATATAGGAGCACCCTTGAAATAAGCTCTACCGAACACAAAAAGAATTTCGAAAATCGTTCTTCATTTGGCGGAAATATCGCGTACCATACATAAAAAATAAAAAAACAGACAAATTGAGGACCCCCTCCTTTTTGGAAGTCAATCGAAAATTCACTATAAACGATAAAAACAATTTACTCTTAGTTTTGTTTGGAGTTAAGAATCACGCTCAGACAATCCATGTGGCAAAATGGTGAAGTTTTGAGATCATATAATTTTATGCTGATTTTGTAAAAGGCTTTCTTGGCCGCTTATCCATATTATACAACCAGTCTATTTATCTTTACTAACCTGTATTGCGAGTGGTACAAAGACCCAAGTCGATGGTATATCATGGCGGCTCGGAACTGATATAAATACTGTCTAGGTCCCGGACTTAGGAGGCAGTACTTTAACGCATGCTTTAACGCGTCCGCTACTTCCGTCACCTCCTAGAAACATATAATCACTCAATAGCAAACAATAGTTAATCTTGTACCCTAACATATACAGTTGAAATTAGCTTGACAGCTTCGCTCACACAATTGGGTATTGACTATTTTTTTAAAAGTATACAAGGCTATTTATTAGTTGATCCTAAACATCTATAAAAAATATTTCGTAATTTATTTTCATATGTTAAGTTAAAAAAAGCAAAAACTATTATGTATAAATTAGTTTGCCGCCAACACGCTATCTGTTAACTGTAGACACGGGTGACCTCATTGTTCCTTACCATAGATACAAAATCACTCATAAAAAATCATTGAGGAAATAACATTTATGATTTCAACCTAAAAAAACGGGCCAGATATTTTGTCGATCAGATATCGATCATCGATCACATCCGCGTAGAAATTAGGTTAATATACCGTTAATATTAAAAAAATATACTGAATAACCTGGCCGTATGACTTTGGATCTTAGGTCTGATACCCTTGTGGGACAAATTTAAAAGAAAAATGAGTAATGTGACATCACGCATAGTGATTGACGTTTACAGTCACGTGAGGCACAGATAAAAAGTTAAGTATTTAAATTACTAAAATAAAATTATCCTAGGAGTATTTTTAACAAATTCCTATCGCACACATTATTTCGATGATAAATCTTTGTTCTTACAGAAATTCATTGATATTAATTACTACAGTCAAGTACTCAATTAGGATATTATGAAAGCGGTTTATACACGTATCCGTAGTTATGCCAAGTCTTGTTATTTTTTACTGCCTCGGTGGCGTGGTTGTATTCGGTACGACTATCGTGCTGAGGTCTCGAGTTCGACCCTGCAGAGGCTACTTTATCAAGCACCAAACTCAAACTCATAAATGAGGAACTTGCAACAAAAATTATAACGTGAAATCGAGTTGAGAAACCATGAAATGATATAATGTGCTATCATGAAATTTGTATCATATTGTATCGACTGCCTCCGTGGCGTGGTGGTATTTCGGTACGACTATCATGCTGAGGTCTCGGGTTCGATCCCCGGGTCGGGCAAAGAGATATTGGATTTGTCCATATCAGCCCGGAGTCTGGAATTTGTGCCCGATATGGCGATAGGCTCGCCCCCTATCACATCTGGGACGGAACTAAGCTCGGCGAAATGTGGGTGTACTATTTCACTAGTGCGCCTCTGCCTACCCCTTAAGGCGTGAGCTTATGTTATTGGTGCGTACCGGCTTGTCTCGCTCGTGCGGCTCGTCCTGCAGCAGCACGGCGCGCGTGTACACATGGCACGACAGCTCCCAGGCCGCCAGCTCCCACACGTGCGCGGCTCCCCTCTCCCGGATCCCCTCGCCCCCCACGCCCCCCTCGCCGGCCCCCTCGCCCCTCGCGCCCAGCAGCCGCAGCGCGCCGCAGTACAGCTCCTCCGCTTCCTTGTACAGCCGACGCTTCTCAGAGCTACAAACATGACACCTCACAATACATCAAAATAACACAACTCTCAATACATTACAAACAACTCCATATCACAACACACGAACTCACAACATCTCAACACAACACAACTCACAACATCTCAATACGATACCTCACAACACCTGAACTCACAACACAACTCACTATAAGACATGAACTCACAACATCTCAACACGATACCTCACAACACAACTCACCACAACACATGAACTCACAACATCTAAATACGATACCTCACAACACAAATCACCACAACACATGAACTCACAACATCTCAATATGATACCTCACAACACCTGAACTCACAACACAACTCACTATAAGACATGAACTCACAACATCTCAACACGATACCTCACAACACAACTCACCACAACACATGAACTCACAACATCTCAACACGATATCTCACAACGCAACTCACCACAACACATGAACTCACAACATCTAAATACGATACCTCACAACACAAATCACCACAACACATGAACTCACAACATCTCAATATGATACCTCACAACACCTGAACTCACAACACAACTCACTATAAGACATGAACTCACAACATCTCAACACGATACCTCACAACACAACTCACCACAACACATGAACTCACAACATCTCAATACGCTACCTCACAACACCTGAACTCACAACACAACTCACTATAACACATCAACTCACAACATCTCAATACGACACCTCACAACACACGAACTCACAAAATGTCAATACGATACCTCACAACACAACTCACTACAACACCTCACAATATATCTCAACACAGTCGCAACAAAACTAATCAACACTTACCACATTAACTCACATCACCGCCACACATCAAAACACAAGATATTTCACACAAAAACCTTATATGAGACAAGGGTTATTTGTGAAAGTACTAGATGTATTAACCATTACGTTCCACATCGGATTAACTTATCTCATAGTCGAGGTGTGAAAACCCAGCAATGAGTCATTCTATAAAGCCATAGAGCTAATAAAAAAAAATTTAAAGTGTTAAAATATTTTAGGTCGCAGGAAGTCGCTGGATGCAGGCCGCTTCCAACAGTGGGGTTACCACCACCTCTTATAGCAGTATTATTATAATTTTACTTGTACCGATTCTCATACAAAACAAACGAGGAACGATTATAATAATATTGCTATAAGAGGTCGTGATAACCCTGCAGGTCGATCTAGAAATCTTTGGGGGAGGCATATGTCCAACAGTGGACGTCCTGTGGCTGATGATGATGAATTATTTTACAACTTACCTAAATCCGCCGCTATCACAATGCGCTTTGAACCGCAAGAACCGCCCTTTGTTGCAGTACAAGAGCGCCAAATTCGGTATGTCGTTAACCCGCTCGAAGGTCTCCGTAGCTTCGTCGAGGCACTCGAGCGAAAGCCGCGACGTCGTCGTGAACTGCTGGTAAAGTAGTTTGGCCTTGGGATCGTTCTGATCCGGCTCTTCGATGTATTTGTTATAGATTTCTGATGGAAAAGTGACATTATTATTTTAACAAAAATAGAAAAGATCTTATCTTAATAGTCACGGGCGGCTCGGCCTCCGGTGGCCCATACGCTTATGTAACATATTTATGTGACGCCTCCGACTTGTTAAGGGATAGTCACATTGTAGACAATTTTGCCTACAACACAAATGAGTAACCTCACTATAAAAAAATCATCTATACCCATGACTGGTAACAGTGAAGGTTTTCGTATTCTTTTTCAAGTAGTGACTACACTACACGTAGTGCAGTCCAAAATAACCAGCGACCAAAGAAAACAATGGGTTTGTCGGTGGTCAACAGAATCATGATGGCCTAATTATGCTTCTTCACACTCCGAAGACCAACTGAAGTCACCCTTTATACAGGCTGATACAGTGCCCAATACAGTTTCTCGGTATAGATATTGATAGTCCGAGATGGAGAATATATATATATTTTTAAAGTAGAGACTGGCAAACGAGCAGATGGGTCACCTGGTGGTAAGTGATCTCCACCACCCATAGACACCCAAGACACAAAAAGGATCAAGGGTGCGTTGCCAACCTAAAGGGACGGAAATAGGGATTCGGAAAGAAGGGGGGAATTGGGTCACCGGAAATCTCACTCACCGAACGAAATGCGACAGCGAGCTGCCACTTTCCGTCGATTTTCTGTGAGACTGTGGTATCAAACCAGTCGAGTCGGCCCATTCGTGCTGTAGACGTAACTTTCTACAGCGTGGCTCTACCACTCTATTTTTTAAAACTAAAATAGTAATGAATATAATAAAATAGTAAATGATAGATGATAGTACAATGATAGAATGATAGAATTGGGTACTTGAAAATTTTTTTAAAAGTATAATAATTAATAAGGGATATTAATTAGTTTATCTGCCTCGGTGGCGTGGTGGTATTTCGTTACGACTACGGTTCTGAGGTCTCGGGTTCGATCCCCGGGTCGCGCAGTGATATTGGATTTTCCATATCAGCCCGGAGTCTGGAATTTGTGCCCGATACGGCGATAGGCTCGCCCCCTATTACATCTGGGACGGAACTAAGCTCGGCGAAATGTGGGTGTTCTAGTTCGCTAGTGCGCCTCTGCCTACCCCTTCGGGGATACAGGCGTGAGCTTATGTTATGTTAGTTTATCCTAAACATGTAAAACAATATTTCGTAATTTATTTTCATATATTTAGTTAAAAAGAAGCAAAAATTAATATATATAATTTAGTTTGCCGCCAAAACGCTACCTGTTAACTGTAGCTACGGGTGACGTCATTGTTTCTTACCATAGATACAAAATCGCTTTTAAAAAAAGATATTGAAGAAATAACATTTATGATTTCAAACTAAAAAAAAAACGGGTCGGATATTTCGTCGTACAGATATCGATCTTCGAACACATCCGCGTTGAAATTAAGATGAGATTTAAATAAAAATATGAAAAAAAATTACCAAATAACCTGGCAGTAAGACTTTTGATCTTAGGTCTTAGGCCCTTGTTGAGCAAATAAACAAGAAAAATGACTAATCTGACATCATGTTTCGTGTTTGGTGTTTACCGTCACGTGACGCATAGACAAAAAATTAAGTATTTAAATTACTAAAATAAAATTATCCTTGGAGTATTTTTAATAAATTCCTATTGCATACGTCACTTAGATGATAAATCCATGTTCCTACAGAAATTCATTGATATTGGTTACTATTGTCAAGTACTAATTGTTCCAGTGATAATGAGTGATTTGTCAATAGTACTCACGCTGGGCGTCGTTCATGTGTCGCACAGCGAGCTCGTTGAGGACGGAGGCGAGCCTGCGCAGTAACTCAGCGCGTTTCCCGCCAGCCTGTACCGCGGCGCGTCTGTAGTGCGCGCACGACCACTGCATCGAACACACCTCGCTTTCGGGGAACGATATGTCTGCAAATTACACATCGTTCTTCTTCTTTTAAAATAATCAAACATAACATAACATAAGCTCACGCATGTATCCCCGAAGGGGTAGGCAGAGGCGCACTAGCGAACTAGAACACCCACATTTCGCAGAGCTTAGTTCCGTCCCACATGTGATAGGGGGCGAGCCTATCGCCATATCAAGCACAAATTCCAGACTCCGGGCTGATGATATAAATCCAATATCACTCTGCACGACCCGGGGATCGAACCCGAGACCTCAAAACCGTAGTCGTACCGAAATACCACCACGCCACCGAGGCAGTCATAAGTTAATAATCAATTAAAAGTTTAAAAACTTTAAAACTTATCCGATCTTGACCAATATTATATGGGACCTTGGAACCTTGGAATAAGCTCTATCGAACACAAAAGTTATCTTGGAAATTGGTCCACATTTGGCGGAGATATCGGGTAACATACATTAAAAAAATACGACGAATTGAGGACCTTCTCCTTTTTGGAAGTCAGTCAGAAATACAGACGAATTGAGGACCTTCTTCGTTTATGAAGTCGGTCTAAAAATGACTTCCACGCATTTGCGATGATTTAGTCAATGTCCTTTACATTTTCGCAATGATTAGGACAATTTCTAGGTCCTTCTGGAATTATGGCGGTAATTCCTTCCAGTGCGATGCCCGTCAGATGACCGAACAAAGCGAAAGGTCAAAATTTTCCATATTATACTGTCAATATTTATTGAAATTAATTCATAAAACCACATCACTTTCAAACAACAAACACAACTCCATACAATAATACTAAATAATTTTAACTAGCGTCACCCAGCCTGTCAGACTTCCCGTCAAAATCCGACAACGTAATTTTTATGGCGCCTGACGTTTATCCCCTCTAGGGCATGTAATCAAAGGTAAACGATGTTAGAAAAACGGACACAAAGTATTGGTCAATCTAGGATTTGAACTCAGCATCTCCCACAGCTCATATTAGCTGCTATAAGACCTAATTTATTAATTAAATAAGCAATAACACATTTTTTATAGGTCAAATATGATTTTTCAATAGCTAGTAAGCTTTTATTAATTGTGATGTTTTGAATTGATTTTTTAGAAAAATCGCCAAAACGTTCTAAAAGTAACTCACTAAGATCAAACTCATCCCCGCTGACTTCATCCACCTCCTCGTTCATATCGCTTTCGATCTCCAACCTCAGCTTACTGTCGATCTCGTGATCTGTCTCGAACTGCTTCTTGAACTGGTCCAGCCTGCGCCAGTACTTGCTCAACTGGAAGTAGTTATCTCCCACGCGACCAATCAAGCATCCAGCATCCACCACCTTACTCTTGATTATCATGTTACTGAGCAGTTTCTGACATTTACTAGCCATGTCGATATACTTTAGAGAAAACCCAAACTGCTCATTGGCGTAGCTATATTCAGCTAGCGTCGCATAAACAAGACATATCTTCTCGTATAACAGAGTTTTGAGATGCAGCTTCCATGCCAAGTTGTCATCTCTACTCGGCTCCTGCCATGGCGTGAAAATTTTATCTTTCCTTATCTGTATCGCGTTCTTATCAATCGATGATTTCGACTCTATCAAGCAGTTGCCGGTCTTTTCGCTCTTTTTCTTTCTCTTTCTGCTTCGCGAGGTGTGCTCCTTCGGTTCCTTCTTGCCTATAGGTTCGTACTCCATCTTTATGGGTTCTGAAGGGTTCGCCATCTTAGGATGCTGTTCCTCTATTATGATCTGTTGCTTGAGTCTCTCCCGTTCTTGCTCGTCAGATTTGTCAAGTGGGAGGTTGTGGAGAGCTAGCAAGCCTTTGAGAGCGTGGGACAATGCTCGCCCACAACGATTTGGTGGGGACGAACCAAGACCGCTGGCGGTCGGGTGTTTGCGCTTCGGCTCCTGTGTTGGTAAAATAAAAAAAATAATCACACGCATAATATCACGAAAATAACATTTATATACTTTTATGTAGTTCATTCTTAATTTATTGTCCAATGAATGTTTTTTCTGATATTTTCAATTCAAAATTCCATTCAGTCATCCATTTCAAACCATATGTAAAAAAGACGGACCATACATAGACTTGCATTTATAACATTAATTTATAAACATCTCTTTTACATAATGAAGTTGGTTAAAAATTCACTTACCCCAATAGGTCCTCGTGCACGATCACCAATGTCTCTCAAAGCGAGCCCTCTGATCTGAAGCGCTAAGGCGCTATCGCTTTCCTTGTCACTCTTATCGACATCACGCGGCTCACTATCTTCTTTCTCTGTCTCAATTTCATCATCCTTAACTTCTGGTTTGGAGACGGTTTCGTCGAACCTGTTATTGTCCCGCTCACACGCCATATCTTCCCTTAGAAAATCTCCGTTCAGGAAATCAGCATCATCACAATCAGAATCTGAGCTTTCATCTACAATAAATGTAAAAATACAATTTCTAAAACATATATGAATAGGTCGACTCGACTGGATTATTGCCATTGGCTTAGAGAAAACCAATATCAATTGACAACTATTCAGTTAGATTTCTGAAGGTCAAAACTTATCTTTTGTGATATCCCCATCTCATTATTTTCTATGACAGGTAGCGGCTTGGCTTATTTTTTTTACTTTCGAAAGACGGTTTTTAATTTCTGTTAAGTTTTATTTAATCGTAAAGTGTGAAATTTACAAATTGAAAAAGTAAAATTACAATTTCTAAGAGACAGAATTATAGTGACGTATGTATCGCATATGACGTATCACCTTTGAAGTCCGGGCAGGCGGGGTCTGTGGTGGCGGGCACGTACAGGTCCGCCAGCATGTACTGCGACGACGCCACGATCTGCGCGTGGCGCGAGCCCTGCAGCAGCTGCACCACGTGCTCCAGCAGCTGGCGCACGTGCCGCGTGCGTGACGTCATCCTGCGCACACGCACACGCACACGCACGTTACCACTCACAACGGTAACCTCCACCGACACAAGGAGTACTATGGGCTACCATCGCTGATTTCAACCATGAAACACACAGTTCCACCGACACGTCTATACTATCACAGTTATGATAGCATAGCATAGCATAGCATAGTATCCACTATATTATAGACGGCATCCACAATGCCATCTTGAAAATTATTATGCCACTGAAAGTGTTAAAGCTAAACCAAATTTTGTTTAGATACACGTCTGTCACATTTTGTAATAACACCAAATATTAGCTTCATATTTTTGCATATTGGCTCTATGATTGCTAGACATATTGTACTCTATCCTAATACATAGTAAACAACTCGATTGTATTCAAATTAGTGCATCAAGCTATTGTTATCAGACTGAACGGTTACGGAAGATGTCGAGAATTTATGTTTAAGTAGTATTAAACACAGAAATATATAAAGGAACCTACCTCATATTCCTGGCTACTCTATACAAGAGCATAGCAACTGGCGTCGTGAACGGATTGTCCAAATTATCAGGACACAGCGATGTCAGATCATACAACTTCACAACATCATCATGAGGTCCTTTGAAAAGCCAGTACGTATGACCAGCTTTTGTCACATTCGACTTTAGGAACGACAGTATATTCTGGGCGACATTCCTTATGACTTTCGGGGAGAATTTAGAATTCTCCATATTTGGCAGATCCTCAGTCTTCATAGGCTCATATTTCTGAACTATTCCGTCTAGATGGTAGCACATGAGGACTTCAGGGACATTGCACATGAGGTTATCGAGCCAGTAGTCGATCCCCGTGAGGACATTGATGGGTTCTCTAGCGTCTCTGAGTCGCAGACTGACGCAGGGTCTGTCCTCATCGCCGAAGATCGGGAGGTCGCTGCCAATCAGCATGTGGATGTCTTCAAACGTCCAGAGTACGTTCCGATTGTAGAGATGCTCTTTTGGAGGTTCTTCGGGCCTCGTATCTGGCTCTGGGAGGAATGGACCTGGCGGACGAAAGGTATGATACTGTTTGCGCCGATTTTAGAATTGTGTACATTAAGAGATGGTAGATCTCTTACGTGACAGTCGGTGTCGGGATCTGGAGGGGCGAGAGGGTGCACGTGGCCTGGGCAGCAGGATTTGGGGGCGGCAAGATTTGGGGGCTGCAGGATTTGGGGGCGGCAAGATTTGGGGGCTGCAGAATTTGGGGGGCGGCAAAATTTGGAGGACGCCCTAATTTGGGGCAGGGGCCTTAAGGCATGCGTTGGTTCTTGGGCACAAAACAATTTGGGGGCCTCTTAGGTCAGGGTTCAGGCACACTAGTAGGTTTGAGCTTTGCATACATTAAGATGAGATATGCTTACAAAATATGAATGTATGTAAAATTGGCCCAATTGGCAGCTTAACTCCCTAGATCCAGCCCGCCTAGCATGCGCGCCACGAGAACATTTTATTTACGATTTTTGTCCTGTTAAAACCGTTTTCTCTATTTGTCTATGGACATTAACATGCGTCCTCGTTTATTTTTATACAATATTGTAGACAACACGTAGACATCATCTCGACAGTCGATTATCGGGATATCTCACGGCGCCTACGCTAAGCGGGCAGGGCTGGTCAAAGTTCTTTTGAATCTGTCCTTAAATTTCTCGGATGTGAGGTTACAACAAACTTAAAACCTGCCTCAGAATGAAACAATTTTTACGAGTGTAGTCATATTTTATGCATTTTGCAGGAAGGACACAGCTTAGTTTTTAGAACTGGCTGCCGACTGTCTTAGAAAAACCTAGGACATCCTGGAGGGTTACCACCACATCTTATAGCAGTATTTTTATAATCTTACTTCGCTTTTTTTGTATGGGAATCGGTATAAGTAAAAACTAAGCTGTGTCCTTTCTGCAACATCAACACGCCATATATGATGCCACTAAACAGACTGCCTCGGTGGCGTGGTGGTATTTCGGTACGACTACGGTTCTGAGGTCTCGGGTTCGATCCCCGGGTCGGGCAGTGATATTGGATTTTTCCATATCAGCCTGGAGTCTGGAAACTTTGCCCGATATGGCGATAGGCTCGCCCCCTATCACATCTGTGGCGGAACTAAGCTCGGCGAAACGTGGATGTATTAGTTCGCTAGTGCGCATCTGCCTACCCCTTCGGGAATACAGGCGTGAGCTTATGTTAAACAGACGTCAATATTATGTAGAGACAAATGTGATAGTAACGTGAGTATTAAAGTAACAAAAGTGGACAATGACCCTGTATGCAGACGGGCGGGTGCGTGACGGTGGCGGGCGGGGCGCGCGACACGCTGTGCGACAGGAACTTGTGCGTCAGCGACAGCGACGGCGACAGCGACGGCGGCAGCGACACCGACGTGCGCTCCTGAACACACACACAACAAAACGTTCCACGATAACAAAATAACAATCTTTCTTTCTACCTGCCCTTACCCCACCTTAATGTGGGGTCGGCGCAACACACTTTCATATATGGCATCGTTTTTACAAGTGCCTGTTTGATGTCAATCTCCTTTCGGGAAATCTATGTAAAATACAGCAAATCATTTTTGGAGTTCGCTAAAAAACACAATAAACATAGTAATGTTGTCTATAAAAAATGAGAACAATGGCAAACACACCTGTTCTGACATGGTCTTGAGCACATTCTCGTAGAAGAAGTCCTTTAGCCACGACCACTCCGACTTCATCAAATAGTCGTACACATCGAAGTCGTCTAAAAGGAGGGTGTTCTCGACTCGGTGGACCATCATGCTCACCTAAAAAATTAAAAACATAGAATAACTCTGTCCAAAATACTGGCTGAAAATTGTGTTTTTTTTTTTAATATAGATGAGAGCAAACAAGCAACGATTGTAAGAGCTTAAACTTCAGGTTATGTTTATGCCTCATACTTATAAAAATATTTAAGCGCTGCTTATCTTTATACCATAGGTTGTCCCTTTCATTTTTAAACAATGTAACGCAAGGAATAAAGTGACAGATTATTCGTAACCATTTGCTCAGCTAAAAATGCTGTTTTAAGTAAGGCCCGATATGTCTCGCCATAAACCGCGCCAAACATCGAAATTCTTATGATAAGTGTGCAAAACAGCTGTCATGCAATGTATACAAAAAATGCAAATAAAATGGGCCTCCAAATACTATAACATATTTCATAGGCTTAATTTAACAAATGTTTGCTATGTATGTATTTTATTACAATGGGAGTCAATTTGGGCTAAATTATTTTTAAGAGAATTTTACATACAGTTCCATTAGGTTGGTACGGTAACTTGAGAAGTTTCTTAATACATTCAGCTCCTGAAATCACATCCACTTCACCCACACAGTCAGGAAACATGTGTGCCATCCTGAGGCTGAAAAGTTAGATATTTAATAATAACAATACATCCCTAGGTATTTAGCAATCTGATAAGAAATACTAGTTATCACCCCTATGTATTTGTGTAGTATTTTTCGACCAACTTCCAAAAAGGAGAAGGTCCTCAATTCTTCTGTATTTTTTAATGTACATTATGCGATATCTCCACCAAATGTGGACCGATTTTGAAAATTATTATTGTGTTTGATAGAGCTTATTTCAAGGGTGGTCCCATATAAATTTGATCACAATCATATAAGTTTTGAAGTGGGTCTGTTAAGTTTTTAACTTGTGATTATTTATACTAACAGTTTTTATCTGATTAGTGAGGTGGCACAGTTTACATTTATGATGTAGGATATAGGGGGGAAAAAAAGCTATGCGCAGCCTTTCGTATCTGTGTGTGGTGGGTGGGAGAGTGTGATAAGTGTGTGTGTCAGGTATGTGTGTGAAGTGTGTGTGTGTAAGGTGCATGTGTGAAGTGTGTATGTGTGGTGGGTGTGTGTGGTGCGTGTGTGTGTGAGGTGTGTCTGATGTGTGTGCATGTGTATGTGAGGTGTGTGTGTTTATTTGTTTATCTTGCTGGTGACAATAATTACAAACAACAAGTGTATAAATTAACTAAAAAAAGTAAAATTAAATTCTACTTACCTAGATAACCCAGTATGTCTGGTCAACTGTTTAAGCCCATAAGAATCAATAGCTGCTCCCCAATTTGAAGGGGGGAGATTAAGATCTGTGTTGCACTGGAGCCGTGCATAACCCACTGGTGACTGATATGCTGTGTACTTCACAACTGCTGTTGATTTGACACCCGGTGAGGGACTGCGGTCCTGGATAATATAAAAAATGTTCCTTGTGCAATATTACCACTTATAAACTTATACTTAATGATTTCTTAGGTTTACGTGAATGTTATTCATTGAAAATTAAACTATTTTTACGGATTATATCACAATTTGGTTTTAATTTTTATGCCCAGCGTTTCGAAAGCTTTGCAGCCTTCGTGGTCACGGGTCAAAGAAAAAATAGTAAAAATAGTTTAAACTTATACTTATTATAACATTTGTAACTTGACAGCCTCCGTAGCTCAGTGAGTAGCCGGCTGTGAAGCATGAGGCCGCGGGTTCGATCCCCGCACCGCGACAAATGTTTGTGTGGCCCACAAATATTTATTTCGGGTCTGGGTGTTGTGAGACCGAAAGTCTCTCATAGTTCCTGATACCCACGACACAAGACTAGTTTCTTAGGTGTACTGTGGGGTCAGGACTATGTGTGTGACTGTTGGGTGTTATATTATTATTGTTTTGGGTGAAATAAAAAAATAAAAGGAGACAAGGCGGTCTTGGTTGGGACTTGGGAGACGAAAAAGGTTTGCATGTAGTGATTTTGTACTAAACAAATAACATCACGCTTCACCAGTCGTCAGTGATCAAATGACACAATTTGTAAATGTTTTGGAAATATTTAAGCAGGCTATAACATGACCAATAGTATAATTCTATCGCCGAATAGAAGAATTATGTTGGGCAGATATGCGTATAAAGTTCCGGCACTACCTTAATTCTCTTGGGCTCATTTTCATTCTCGAACTCTTCCATTTTTATCTACTTTTAAACAATTATATAACGAAATCTGATGTTCACTCTTATTTATCACTCAAATGTGGATCAAATTGTGGATCTCAAAATTATTTTACATTTCATTTCATGAATTATCTTCAAGCACGTATTGCGACGATGCGTTTTGAAATTTGAGTCTTATTACATAGGAAATAAAACGTAATTCGACAAAAATATTTTTTATTGTCAATACAATGTGAAATGTCATGTTGACATTTTAATTTCCTAGTCGGTGTCATAGATAATCTTAGCCCCGTATTCATCGTAAATTGCCTGCTAAAGCCAGGTGTCCTGCACTAGCTTTTTCGAAACAAAACTCTAAAACCCTTAGAGCATATATGACGCTCTAAGCTAAAACCACATACGCAAAACAACGATTTTAGCTGTCAACTGTCTAACGGCCGGTTTCAATAAACGATCTCAGTTTAGAGTGCAGATAGATCGCGATTATGAACCAATCAAATCAAGTCATTTGACAGAGTCATGCTTAGAGCATTTATGACTGGAGACGCCTCGCTACCTACTACTCTGAGGAAAAAAGTCTGTCAGTTTTTGAGGGGGAAGGGGGAACGAACACATTGAAAGAGTAACAAACACACTCAAATAATTTTGTGTAATTACAAACGCACTCATAAATAAATACTGAACACATGTCTGTTTTACGCACACTGATATGTCAAACACATCAACATGCGAAAATGTATTCCTATAATACACCCAGACTAATAGGGATAGACTACAGTCGATAATTGTATCGATAGTCATTACAAGTGGTCGTTGCGCAACGCAACTAGTTGACGAAACTAGTTAACGGCTGAATCATCTACAGCTAGTTTTTGCAATTCTACGACACCTGCCAACAGCTATTAACATCGCGGGCTATAGCTATAGCCGTCAAAGCGGCATCGTGAATCACGACAAAGCTGCAACGCCGATTGTATATACTGCGCAACGGATCACGGTTAGCATTTAGCAGCGCGGCATTGCGTTGCGTTGTCGAAAGCTGTGACTGTTTGTTTCACGCGCTTTACGTTTGACCTTTAGCTTAATCATTTGTATGATCATAAAAACCTTTTTGAAGTGAAACATGTTTATTATTATGCAGTGGGTTTATTATTATGCACCCCGCAGTTTCGAACGACGAACCTGGAGTCAAAACTGAAAAATGATGCCGCCATTTTGTTTTTGACCCGATTTACCTCAAAATTGGCATCTGAGTCGGGCCGTACTTTTGAAAGAAAGAACCGAAGTCAAAACTGAAAAAAGGTTTTTTAGAAAAGCGTGTTACGATAACCGCTAATCATAATGGATAACTAATCTCGTTTCATTAATCGAAAAAGACGCTATTACGCATCGCTGGTAGTCATTTTTTTTATAGCAGACTGGTAAACGTGCAGTCGGATCTCCTGATGGTTAGTGATCTGCGTCGCCCATAAACGTTAAAAAATCATGGGAGCATTGCCTACTTTAAAGGAGGAGGATAGTTATTAGTAAGTGAAGGGGAGAATTGTGCCATCGGAAATCTCACTCGGTCTGTTTAAGCCGCGTCTCCTGCACGTGTTTTTCTCGAAACAAAACAGAAAAACATACATAAACCGATGTTTTTAGCTGCCTCCTGGTCATGGGACAATGGGCCAGAGATAAAAAATCATAGTGTTTTAGTGCAAATTAATACCCTTTATATTATTTGTTTTTCTTACAACGTTCTATGAACACTAAAATAACATTTTATCGATATCGATTTTTACACACCATATCGTATCACTATTCAAAAAAGCATAATTATTTCGTTAGTTCTGTGAATTATAAAAATAGAACCTATTATGTTATAGTAATATGATCTAAAATTGTATAATCAAAAAAGATAGTCTCGTGGGGAGTGCGTGAGCGTTTAGTGCAACGAGACTAACGCACTCCCCACGAGACTACCTATCTGAGCTTAATGCTTAGCAATTTGAAACTATGTGGTAAATGTGTAAGGAATAAAATTGCATGGACATGTCCGTGATCGTAACGTTCTTGGCCATTCGATTGTTCCGTACAAAAATCTTTTATAAATTGAATATCGATTAAATTATGTATTTTTACACAAATCTATATTATCAAAACTTTAAATGAAAAATGGAATGATTTCCATCCAAAATAGTTATATGTGAAATGTAACTCCATCCTTTTGTGAAATTGATGTATTCGACTTCTTTTTACACGTGCTAACTGCGCAAACGGGCATTTTTATCAGAGGACGCAACACAGTGAAAACGATTACGATACTGACTGAATCGATTCCACAAACAGTTTTTATAAACGTGCTAGATTTTTGAATCTTGTACCTTGGCAGAGGGGAAATGCTATGAGTGGCGTCTCCAGTCATATATGCTCTAAGGAGTCATGTTCAAACTGTGTTCTTATTGGCTAATTTTTGTAATCTATCTGCAAATTCAAACTGAGATTGTTTGTTGAAACCGGCCGTTAGAACAATGAACCATAGATAAAAAACATCGTGATTTGTGTAGGTGTTTTGTGGTGGTTATAAGAATGATATTTTAGGCGATTATTAATTTATAGTCTACGTCCACGCCAAAGTACTCTGTGGTCCACGCCACGGCGCTGTCATTCACTGCCATTCTTTTTTTTTTTTTTTTTTTTTTTTTTTTTTTTTTTTATCTTGTTCATAGCCATGGATACAATGTCCTTCAGCCGTATACTTTTTACAATTTTATTATACTTTGTTTCCTATATCTAAGTTTTCGCAAGTACAATGAAGTCGGATGTGTTCGATTTCAAGGCCCTGCTGGAGTTTTGGCGTCAATTCCTTCCAGTTCGATCGTTTTTAGACGATTTTCTCGCAACGGAGGAATCGAACATGGTCGACCCATCCACCCGACGAAAAGCATCCAAAATCACTTATTTCAAAGCTTCCACATACTGTCCATCTTCGTTGATGTTTATTGCTTAGATACACATCACATTTAAACCACAAACTCAACTTTAGACTAGAGTATGAAATCATTAAAACAAGCGACCACCCACACCGTCAGAATTCCCGCCAAAACTCCTCACTGCCATTCGCCGGACCAGCGTTGCCATCTTAGTGGATTTTCCACTAAATCTGGTGGTTTTGAATCCCGTTTAGTGGGAAAAAATGTCGTCTGGTGGTTAGTGGATTTTTTTAGTGGTTTCGTAGAAAAATTTAGTGAAATGTTGATCGCTCAACCACTAAGTGAGTTATACATTTCCAAATTTATTGCACGTCTCGAAGAAGCTGAGTTTGATATAGTATTGCTCTATTATAATAATAATACCTGAAATAAATAGTACAGGGGGGTTACCACTTCCTCTTATAGCAGTATTATTATAATTTTACTTATACCGATTCCCATACAAAACAAACGAAGAACGATTATAATAATACTGCTATAAGAGGTGGTGGTAAACCTGCTGAACATATGTGAATATAATAATAAAATACTGATTTCTTAAGTTTACGTGAATATTATACATTGAAATAAAACTATTCTTACGGATTCTATCACAATTAGGTTTTAATTATTATTCCCGACGTTTCTCAGTCTGACCCGTGACAACGAAGACTGCAAAGCCTTCGAAACGTCGGGAATAATAATTAAAACCTAATTGTGATAGAATCCGTAAGAATAGTTTTATTTCAATAATAATAAAAATTAATTTTAATACATTACAACAATAACCTAAGCACATGGTTTCAAGGAGCTTACGTAAGTTATATTACAAAACTATTCCGTAAATTTCTCGACTTTTGTTAATCTATTTTCTGTTTAGTATTAAGCATAGAGAATGTACTTACAAAGTTTAGTGCTATCAATAAAAATATTAGCAAATATTTTATTTTTTATTATGGTTAAATTTCGAAAATATCTCATTGAAGGGTCTGTTTCTGGGTATACGAATGTCATCAGACTTTGGCTTATAATATTCAGTGTATTTAACATTTTAATAAAGAATTTACATAATATATGAGATTTTACTTAGATTGAGTGTTACCGTGAGATGCAGGAGTGAGTATGTATGTATGTATTGTAAATAATTTCGTCAATGTTTTTCTTAAGCCGGGTCTCCTGCACTAAAACATTACAAAGAACACCTACACAAAACATCCATTTTTTATCTATGATCCATTGTTCTACGAGCAGGTGACAGCTAAAATTGTTGTTTTGCGTATGTATTTTTAGTGTTTTGTTTCGAAAAAGCTAGTACAGGAACGCGGCATTAGACTAAACTTTTTTACTATCACAGACGAAGGCTACTAATGATACAGCCTTATTACCTTTTAGCATAAAAATAATATTCTGTATTAATTTTTTGCTGAAACTAAAAATATAATAAAAATATATGTTAGCTTTAGATTAGAAAAGTCTTCTGAAGGGTTGAAAAAGTCATAAGTATTATTTATTTTCTTGTTTTTCACGTATTTTGCATTCAGCACTACGTTTTAGAAATAGGCAATACTAGTATTACTTCGTAAAGTAACATTTCGGTCTGTTACGAGTTTACTTCACTCTATATTAGACGAATAAAATCCGAGTTTAGTGGAAAATCTGGTGGATTTGCGAGCAGGGTCGATTTTGTTAGTGGTTTTCTGGTGGTTTTACAACTTGGATCTGGTGGGGAGCAAGATTAACAGTTGGCAACCCTGCGCCGGACGCTGCCATCGGCCATTTTCAATTCTGTTGACATTGGGTGGATTCCTTTATTCCCTTTATTCCGTTGGAAAGTTTGTCGTCCCGTGTGATTTATTTCTGTGGCATAATCGCATTTTGCAAGAAAATAGCCGAGTTTTGTTCGCTGCATCAATATTTTCTAGGTGAGTACTGCCAGAATGTAAATTGTAAACATTTTTTGGTCATCCAAATTCCAATGTAGTGACCTTATTTTATTTAACCGGTTACATTCCACATAAAAATCAATAGTTGTCGCCCTACGTCAGCAGGGTGTAGTTTTCCAGGCAAACATTGTGTTTATGAAGCTTAAGCCACAACTTTCACTTTAAAACCACAATTTCTGTGAAAATACCACGAATACATGACACTGCACAAGTCAATGTTTTAGGGTTGATGACCGGTCATAATTAATTTTTGTACACAGACGTAGAAGATGGCCAACCGAAGATCTCAGAACGGCGGGCGTCGCATGGATTTCGGTCGGAACGAAAGAGGGAAGAGTTTTGGGCGCAGCGGAGTGTCGCCGTGGCAGGGCGGCGGTCCTGGGGGCGGGCTGCCCAACCTGCTGCCGCTGGCCGGAGGGTCCACGGAGGCGACTCTGGCCCTCGCCAGCAACATCATCAACCTTCTCCAGCCTCGACAAAACCCTGTTCCCTCATTATTGGACATGCCTATAAGGCGCGATTTCGGTCCTAATATTGGTCGTTATGACCGTAATTATGGACCCAATAGGGTAAATATTCATTAATAACCTTACTCATACATTAAAAAACACCATTTAATGTCCACATGCAAAAGTCTATTTTCATATAAAAAAAAACAAACAATCAGTGAAGTGTTTAAAACACTTGAAATAGTAATTACAGTCATTTAGTAAATCTTAAACATGTCCATACTTATTCCATTATAAATAATGATAAGCTTTAAAAGTCCCCATACATGCTATCACAATATGCCCTGTCTTTACACCTGATTATATCACCTGTAATGTCCTTACTCCATCTTATGTTCAAATATATTTCAAAACACATTTGTTGCATGTACCAAACATTTATTTTCAGCTCTAGAGTTCCCAAACAACATTTTATTGTAACAATCTTTTGTACTATTTATTTCTGTGGGCTCGTATCGCCCGGTTACTTCAGTACTAACACAATGTTCTGATAAATTCGCTTTAGATGGGCAATCAAGGTAATTTCCGGCGTACGGGGAATTACAATCGAGCTGGTGAGCGTATCAACACAAATCGTAAGCCGTTCAGGCCCAATGATGGGCAAAAGCAACAAAACAAGAGTTCCCCGAAAAAGGAAGCCGATTCCAAGGCTAAGCCTGTCAAGGAGAGGTAAGGACGGCCCTCCGGTGACTACACCGAGTTTCTTAGACCTATGAGGTCACACCCTGTACATAACAGTTCTACGTTCACCGGCTGTCTGATTTAGCCAATTGGCACTTGCCTCCACTGAGGTGCTGCTGCTTTTCCATTATATCTTCTCAATGAAGGTATGCTTCAAACAATGTCTTCTTCATAGACAAAGTGTCTATGCAATGATGCTAGTCATGTTACAAACTCATACAGTTGCAAGGTAAATTTATTTTTCTTGTATGTTACAATTGGATTATGTGTCTTCATTCTGTACACGATGTACCATAATGGATAGCTGAATCAGCCTATGACATTGATGCTAAATTGTAGTATTTTCAATGTAGATGTGATTCTGTATATGACGACATGAACTTTTGAATATTAATTGTGGGATCCTGAACATTAATAATTATTGGTTTTATATCATATGGATTCAAAGTGTCTTGAAGCCAAGCCTTTTAGATATTAAGCACATAGATTTTTTAAACCATATATTCTCATAGTATCAGGTAATAAAAAAAATTAACATGTATTTGCCTTAAATATAAACTATTGGGTACTTGACTGTAGTAACCAATATTAATGAATTTCTGTAGGAACATAGATTTATCACCGTAATAACGTGTGCAATAGGAATTTATTAAAAATACTCCAAGGATAATTTTATTTTAGTAATTTAAATACTTAATTTTTTATAAACACCAATCACGACACATGATGTCACATTACTATTTTTTCTTATAAATTTGTTCCACAATGGCTTAAGACCTAAGATCCAAAGTCATACTACCAGGTTATTTGGTATATTATTTTCGTAGTTTTGTATAAAGCTCAACCTAATTTCAACGCAGATGTGATCGACAATCAATATCTGATCAATGAAATGTCTTACCCGTTTTTTTTTGTATGAAATCATACATGTTATTTCCGCAATGAGCGATTTTGTATCTATGGTAAGGAAAGAAGACGTCACCCGTATCTACAGTTAACAGATAGCGTTTTGGCGGCAAATTAAATTATACATAATATTTTTTTAAACTAAATATATGAAAATAAATTACGAAATATTTTTTTACATGTTTAGGATAAACTAATGAATAGCCCTGTATACTTTTTTTAAAAATAGTCAAGTTCCCAGTTATTAAATCCTGTTTACTCTTAAATCTTGAGATCCATGATGACAAGCTGCAAAAAAGTTACTAATAGGTAATATTATTAAAATGTCATATATTCCATAATTTTGAACATGTTCATTAGAATTGTTCAAGTTCTAAAATTTTGTTCACACAGTTAGATGCTTCTTAGCACTGATATGCTCAGCACATGATACCAATGTCATCATAAACTCACTACAATCAAAATTTCATGTCGTCTACACAATCACTGTCAACACACAACTAATCACTCGAGTCTCCACAGTGATCAAGAAATAAAGCAAGAAGCTGATGTGAAGACAGAACCCACAGACGTCCAGGAGGAAGAAACTCCCAAGAAAGAGCATCCCAAGACTCGGTACGATGACATCAACCCCCAACTCCTGAAGTGTCACATCTGCAATAAAAGCATGTGGGATGGACGCTCATTCGAGAACCATCTGGTTGGTCGGGCTCATGCGATCATGATGCAGAAGACAGCAGAGAGTTATGCGCTCACTGCTGACACCATGCGCCAGGAGTTTAAGGTATGTATCATATGCCCATTGTATCTTTGTGTTGATTTTAAATGATATTCAGGTCTCGGAACCATGCAAGAGTATTTTAGTGCATTGAACTTGGCTCTGTAAATGGCAAAAGTCAGGACATTTGATAAATTTTGTAATTGCAGTGGGTTTTTTGGGTTTAGAGGATGGAACTGAATCTAGGTGTGTGCTTAACTTTGAGCATGACAAGCTTTGCTGTTGTGTTATGTGTGGAAAACCTAAAAATTTTAAACCTACATCCCGATGCCTTTGTCAAACAGTCTGCAACACTTGCAATAATTGGGATGCAAAGAGCTAATAGGAATTATACATTTCTGAGCATGTTATAATACCATATTTTCTAGTAATGGCGGGTACACAGCGGCCGAACGAAAGCAAAATAATCTATTACCTGTTGCGTTCACACAAACAATCGCTGTAGTGGGAATGAAACAGGCATGATTCTTTCGGCACGGTATGTACGTGCCATAAAATTTCCTTTTTTTTTGCTAAGACTAGAAGCAACATAAGAGGATTCCTCTAGCTTTTATGCTATGTAGATATTTATCTCTTGGTATATATGTTTGCAACAATGTGCAAAAAATTCTACCATATCCCAGAAAATATTACTAACAACCATATTCCACATATAAAAAAGGTCACTACTGTAGATTTTAGCCTGTCGTGTTATTTGTAGGAAAAACAACTAGAAAGAAAGAAACAAAGAGCGAACATAAATTATTATCAGAGATTCAACAATTATAATCCGGTAAGGACCTACAATCGTGATTTGACGATTCGAATGAAGGGCGACGATCACGATTTTAAATGTGCAAAAACATAAATGTTTAGTAAAAATTGCATGTCCTTACCTTCTTAACATTGGTAGCTTATATATTTTTTAAATAAACATTAGATATGGACATTAGTGGACAGCCTCCGTGGCGCAGCGGGCGAGTAGCCGGCTGTGAAGCGAGAGGCCGCGGGTTCGATTCCCGCATTGAGACAAATGTTTGTGTGGCCCACAGATATTTGTTTCAAGTCTGGGTGTTGTCAGACCGAAAGTCTCTCATAATCTCTGACACCCACGATACAGGTTATACCTAGTGTGGGGTCAGGACTAGGTGTGTGACTGTTGGTTGTATTTACTTTATTTATATGCTATATATGGGTGGTGGCTATTTCGGGTTTATTTATTTACTAAGAGGCTGTTCAAGTAATACGTAAGCAGATTTTTACAATTGAGTACTTGACTAGTTTTTCTTATTAATTATTTATAAAATTTACGTAGTCTAAAATATAAAACAGAAAGAAATACTGAAAAATTCTCAAAAATAAAAAAGTTACAAGCCTTTGAAGTTTGGTGTAACCGTCGAATTGCGGGAAAGAGAAGTATCAGTACAACCACGTCACGCCATAACGGTACGTGCGTTGGAAAGGGATAGCAACATATCTCCAATATGCCCCCACTCCAGAATTTAAAATATTAATTACTGCCTAATTTATCGACTTATTTCGATGGTTTTTACAGAAGGGTTTCTTTTGTGTTTTATTTGCTATTACATATAAATATGTGTATAAAATCAAACATAGTCAAGTACCTAATTATTAACCCCTACCTCCCCCTCATCACCAAAAGGAAGCAAAGCTCTTAAATGCTTACGTGAACATTGGTACAAGAATTTCTCAATGTGTTGTGGTTTCTTGCAAAGTAAAAAATAACTGCTGATGTAATCATCTTTCAGACCCCCCCCCCATCCCTCATGTCATCAAAAATAAGCAAAGGAACCCTCCCTCATAGTGCTGACGTGATTCTTGAATGGCCCCTTACTCCCAGGAATCATAATTTCCTTTACCTAAAATAAGAATTGAGTATTTTAAGCAGGTATATAGAATCATCATCATCCACAGGACGTTCCCTCCTGAACACAGACCTTTATCCTTAATTCGTCTCATCTCATTCCCTGACCAAGTCAAAATATACTCGAGAAAGATTAAGTTAAAAGTACCCTAAACCGATGTTGTGACTGCCTCGCTGGCGTGGTTGTATACCGGTGCGACTACCATCCTGAGGTCTCGGGTTCGATCCCCGGGTCGGACAAAGTGATATTGGATTTTTCCATATCAGCCCGGAGACTGGAACTTGTGCCCGATATGGCGATAGGCTCGCACCTATCACATCTGGGACAGAACTAAGCTCAGTGAAATGTGGGTGTTCTAGTTCGGTAGTGCGCCTCTGCCTACCCCTTCGAGATACAGGCGTGAGCTTATGTAAACTGATGTGCATGCTTTAAAGGTGTAATTAGACTGAATAGGTTTGTAAGAATTGTAGCAAGTGGAAATTTGTTGTCTGTGCCTACCCCTAAGGGAAAGAGGCGTGAGTCTATGTATGTTTTTATAATTAGGTATAATAATTATGTAATTCATCTTGGTATAATGCCAGCATGTACGTGCTTTTGGATCGAGGGTTTGGGTTTGATGCCCAGTTTGTATGAATTGACAATTTCTGCAACATGTTTACAAGGGTAGATGGAAAAAGATAAATTATTTTAATGAGAATAGATTTAAAACACAATTACAGTTGGCATAACACTATCGAAATTCTTGACTCATGATTATTCCCAGTTGTTCCTTGCTACGTGGATCGTTTTTCAAAATGTCCAATAGTCCATTATTTATGAAGTTACAGTCCACTGTAGGGGTACAGTACGAGTTTATTTTGACAGTTCTCTATTCTCGAAATCCGTTTTGTCCATACATTGGACTAACAGCGCCACTTAGCAGAAACTACAACGAACTAAAAAAAATATGGAGAAACTGTAATCGTTGCTTTCGAGAATCGAGAAAAAAACTTACTAATATTGATAACAAACTCATTAAAACCTACATAAACCTATACGCTGGGCCGTCTTTAGGCATGCATGGGCCTCTGGCCACACAAGAATTCGGGTCTTTTTGGAGAGTAAAAAGATCGTGTAAGCTTATTGTTGTTTCACGCCTCCCTTCTCCCTAAATGTAATGGCCCACGTCCCTCCTCGATGTATGCAAAGCTCAAACATACTAGCTTGCCTGGTGATATTTTTTTAGCCAACTCTATTCATATATTCATATTTTGAGAGTATATCTCACACGCTCGCGCCCCCCTTGGCGCGTCTCACCATTTGGGGACACCTGGTGTAAGAGAATGTAAGTACTTATCAGCCTTTCGGGGGGGCCTGGGCATGGGCCCCGTCTGCCCTTATGGTAAAAACCGTACTGCCCATATGCAAAAGTGTATTAAAAATAAGACATAAATCCCGCGACGTTTCCATCCACAACAGATCCGCGAGATGAAGCGCACTCGTAAGGCAGGCCAGCACCCCGCGCGCGACTTCTACTGCGCCATGTGCGACATGTACGCGGCCGACGGAGCCTTCCATCGCACCACCATCGGCCACCGCCGTCTCAAGAAGTACCTCCACCCCACCTGCACCTCCTGCCACAAGGAGATGCCCACCAGGATCGAGCTCGACGAGCACCGGCTCACCGCTGAACACCTGAGGAACATGCAGAACAAGCAGGAGACCATCGCCAAGCCTAAGCCTGAAGGTACGTGCTGACTCGTCCCTATCTCCGTGCCGCGCAGCGCACGAGTAGCTGCAGGTTCGATTCCCGCACCGAGCATCATCACACAATCTCGTTTCGGCTCCAAACCGCCGAATACTCCATACACTTTACGACCGCCTTATCTGTCAAAATAGTATGGCGATAATTAATGTAAGAAGCCATTAAAGTTGAGTAGCGTTTGACCATTCGGGTATGTCAGGGATCCATAAATCTTTTATAGGTACAGATACCATGATACAGGTTTAAGGGTTTCAGCACTATGCTTATGTTGATTGCATTGTCTCTTACAAGTATATTCTCGACCGACTTCCAAAAAGGAGGAGGTCCTCAATTCGTCTGTATTTTTTTTTATGTATGTTACACGATATCTCCGCCAAATGTGGACCGATTTTCAAAATTCTTTTTGTATCAAGGGTGGTCCCATGTAAATTTGGTTACGATCGGATTTGAAGTCGGTCCGTTAAGTTTTTAAACTAGTGATTATTTTACAGTTCTGATATTGTCAAACTGTATATTGTCTAAATCCAGGATCCACCTTTACATAAATGTTACATTTTCTACTTAAAAGCTCCCACTTCGCCTAATCTTGAGCATAATCCACAGTAAAACCATTAGCTATCATTATATCTTCCTTTAAAACTTCTTACACTTAGGCTGTCCACATTGGGCCTTACTTATAAAAATAGTTTACCTGAGCAAATGGTAAAGAATAGCCTGTCCCTTTCATTTTCAAACAATGTAACGCAAGGAAAAAAGTGACAGGCTATTCTAAGCAAAACATACATACATACATAAACTTACGCCTTTTTCCCATAGGGGTAGGCAGAGACAACGGATTTCCACGAAAGCAAAAAGTTAAGCGAAAATGTTTTTATAGAGCCCCGGTGTCTTGCACTAAAACATTACACAGAACACCTACACATAACATCCATTTTTAATCTATGGTCCATTGTTACGAGCAGGTGACAGCTAAAATCGTTGTTTTGCGTATGTATTTTTAGTGTTTCGTTCCGAAAAAGCTAGTGCAGGAGACGCGGCATAAGTAACGCCCAGTATGCATAATCCCATCCATCTCACAGTGATGGTGATATCCACCCTGGATATGGAGCAGCTGTACTTGCGTGAGGATCGACAGAGGCGTCGTCGCGGAGACCAGCATGACCAACATGAACAACATGAACAACAAGACCAGAACGAGCAAGACAAAGCTGAGGAAGAGAAAATGGACACCTCCAACAATGAAGGGGATGCTAACAAGGAAGGAGAGCAGGAGGCGACGGTTAGTGCTTTTAGGCTAACCCCCTTATTCATAATAAATTAGTAGAGCGTAATAAAAACCGTAATAGTATGTTTCATAAAAATTTTATTCATAATGGTTCACTAGTGTTAAAACGTTCGATAGTGAAAACATGGCCGATTCTGCTGTTTCAAGTTTGGTATTCTTTCTTAATGACATTGATTTTATTTAAGTCCCTAGACTATCTTGGGGGGGGGTCCTAATGGGGTCCTAACCCCATCTAAGATTGATATATATATTTTTTATTGATTGTTTCCAGCCAAGACTTCCTATTTGTTTCAAAGCCAGAGATAAAATTTTATTTTTTCTGTAACCAGCAACATTGTATTCGATAAACATATTTCAGTTCTCTTTTAGCTAAAGTAGGCAAAAGTAGGGTTATGCGTTCGATAAGACCAGAATTTCATTATGATTAAGGGGATATATGTTAGGGCGCCTTGCACCACTATTACTAACCTACAGTTAGTCCTAAATCCTAAACTCAAGTTAAATTGAAACAAAATGAATGACATGTAATTTATTTATTATTGTTAATTTTTTTTAGTATTATTATTTCGTGGATCACTGGTGACTTTTCTATGGAACCCTTTGATTCTATAATTATTTATTTATTTTATTACAACATTGCATTCTGATAATCATTTGAAATCTGACAGGATGTTAAGAAAGAGATAGATGGTGAAGTAGAAGTGAAGCAAGAGCCGATTGAAGAGAAACCGGCCGTGAAGTCAATTGATAATGAAAATACCATTGTGGACTACAAGGACGGGGATGATCTCACCGGCATCACGCCCGAAATGTACCCGGCTTACAGGTTTGGACATATTTTATCTAAATAATTGCTATAAATATTGTCACCAAAAACATTCAGGAGAATCTTTAAATGATATTTTAATACCTTACATGAAATACGGGCCAGTTTTTAGTGTTGAATAACCTATTATATAGGCTATATACATCACACTATGACCAGCACAAGTAGCATATGTACATGATAAAATATAATTTGTATCAGCTAACCTGACTCCGAACTTAGTACTATGCTACTAGGTCCTGGTTTGAAAGTCCCAAGTTGGGCCTAGCACAATTTGTATGTTTTAAAATTCATAAAATTGGGTACTTGATTATGTTTGATTTTGTACACATTTTTATATGTACTAGCAAATAAAACAAAACGGAAACTCTTCATTTCACTTCACATAAGAGTTCGCTATATATAGTGTACTCTTATGTGGCTATCAGATATTTGTTTCGGGTCTGACTATTGTGAAACCGAAAGTATCACATCGGTTCCTGATACCCACGACATAAGACTAGTATCTTAATGTGGGGTCAGGACTGTGTGTGTGACTGTTGGGTATTATTTATTTATTTACTTTATAAATGATAAAATACAATTCGTACCAGCTAACCTGCCACTGATTTTAATACTATGTTACTAGGTCCTACTCCCTAACTCTTGACACTCGATTCAAAACAATATTTGTAAAAATGTTAGTTACGAGGTATCGGCAGCATAAGGTCGATAAGAGTTCGCTATATATAGATGTATATTTATGTCATTCCCATACATTTATTCTATTCGACTAGCGCATAAGCCACTTGTCTAATCCCACTGGCCATTCGTTCCAGCACGGAGCGTGGCGTGGGCCGCTCGTTCCTGTCGGAGTTCCGCTGCGTGCAGTGTCGCCTGTGCCGCAAGCTGCTCGACTGCGACGAGACCGCGGAGGTGCATCTCAGGACCTGGAGGCACCACCAGCTGTTCCTGAGGCTGCTCACCGATAACAAAACACCCCAACAGGTAGCACTTGGTGCCAAACAATTATTCAAAAAGCCGGAAGTGTTTTGTATTTAGCTTAACTGACTGGCGTACTGTACAATACATGCTTGCATAATAGGAAACTTACATATAATGTTTTTTTTGGTTCATTGTAAAGAACTAGCTCTCAAAGACATCAGAAAGCCAAAAATTTCGTTCAAACCCCGCGCCAAAAAAGGGCGTGACGTCACCTCGTAGAAATTGCTTTTTGTTGACATTGACGGCTAGTGATATTATCTACAATGGCGTTTATACCGTTATAGTTGCCTATCGTATAAAATTTCCTCATACCGAACAAAAAATGTCGCCATAAATGTTGAGGCTATTCATTAAATAACGAAATAAAAATAAGTTGCACTGTTGGATCCTGAGCGGAGCGATGGAAAAAATATTTTGGAAAGAGCAGGACCTCCAAAATCTAAATCAATCACTATACTAAACAACAACATTTTTCTACAAAATTGGGAAAAATGCCCCAACCAGGAAACACTGTTCAATACAACGACGTCACTTGGGTTTTGCAGTAACGTTCCATTATACGTAAATTCTAATAAAGATATTTTGTAAAATATCGATTGTTTTTTACTACAAATTTCATCAAGCACATTTCGAGGTTTTGTTTATTCATTTATCAACACAATTTCTCGTTATAATTTTCGTGCAAATTCCGCATTGCATCATCATCATCATCATCAGCCATAGGACGTCCACTGCTGAACATAGGCCTCCCCAAAGATTTCCAGATCGACCTGTTGGAAGCGGCCTGCATCCAGCGACTTCCTGCGACCTTTATCAGGTCGTCGGTCCACTTTGTAGGTGGACGTCCTACGCAGCGCTTGCCGGTACGTGGTCTCCACTCGAGAACTTTTCTGCCCCATCGGCTATCAGTTCTACGAGCTATGTGCCCTGCCCACTGCCATTTCAACTTGCTAATCCTCTGGGCTATGTCGGTGACTTTCGTTCTTTTACGGATCTCCTCATTCCTGATTTGATCACGTAGAGAAACACCGAGCATAGCCCTCTCCATAGCTCGCTGAGTGACTGTGAGCTTTCTAATGCGGCCCATAGTTAGAGGCCACGTTTCAGTGCCATAAGTCATCACTGGTAACACACACTGGTCGAAGACTTTTGTCTTCAGGCACTGAGGTATTTTGGACGAGATCATTCATCATCAGCGCGAGAATCTACGCCCTGCGCTCGCCAACCCGCCTGCCAAGCGTGGCGAGTAACGGCAAACCCCCCCCCCCCCCACATATATGATTGCATTGTGGATTCAGCCAAAATTCAGTTATATCAGAAGTCAGAACACCATATTTCTGGCTACTTTTGAAAAACTCAATTTCCGTAAAAATCTACATGATCTTGAAACTGCATTGTACTTGTCATTCATTATTGTTATCATATATTTAATTCAAATGATCCAATAATGCAGGTTTATTCTCAGGGTCAGGAGAACAAGCGAGCGGCCGAAAAGGGCGACGAAGCGGGCGATCCCAAGCGACGCAAGACTTCTGCAGACGGAGACAATGCTGAAGAAGAGAACGGTGTGGAACAGGATCAGAATGTTAATGGTGAGGATAACATACAAATATGAATAACACGAGCATGTCTTTTTATATGATTTGTCCAGCCTCCTGGAAGTGGTGGATTTAGGTAGACAGCTAATCATAAAAACTAAAACTTATCCACATAAGCTCACGCCTGTATCCCCGAAGGGATAGGCCGAGGCGCACTAGCGAACTATAACACCAACGTTTTGCCGGTTTAGTTCCGTCCCAGATGTGGTAGGGGACGAGCCTATCGCCAAATCGGGCACAAATTCCAGACTCCGGGCTGATATGGAAAAATCCAATATCACTTTGCCCGACCCGGGGATCGAACCCGAGACCTCAGAACCGTAGTCGTACCGAAATACCATCATGCCACCGAGGCTAAAAACTTATCCTTTGCTCAATATGCCTAAAATGTATGGTGCCCACCCCACATGGAGTGAAATTATTTGGCATGGTTGTTACGATGTCAGCCACACGTCCCGGGCAAATAAGATCACAAAAATCTGCCCGACGTGGGAATCGAACGCAGGCCCTTCGCCGGAAGTGCCTGGGTTCGATTCCTACGTCGGACTTTGGACCGCCAAAGCACATAATGCTGCTTCTAGACCCAGGAAGCGACTACAATAATTGTGTATTTCACAAAGATATCAACAATCCACAAAAAGTCTTGAAGAAAATTATCTTATTGTCCCATCAGAGCAAGCTGCAGACATGGACTCAGCAATGGCGGCTGCAGAGGATCTGGAGGATTGGGAGCAGTCTGTCGATGAGATACTGGCAGATGAGCAGAACAATGCAGGTATGAACTGTGACGTCACACAACTAACACTTTAAAGGAGGAGGTCCTCAATTCGTCTGTATTTTTTTTTTATGTATGTTACGAGATATCTCCGCCAAATGTGGATCTATTTTAAAAAATCTTTTTGTGTTCGATAGAGCTCATTTCAAGGGTGGTCCCATTTTTTTTACTTGTGATTATTGTAACATACCGAATGAACATAATTATGAACATCCTACTACAAAATTAAAATAACAATGTTGTCTCAGTAAGATGGTAGACCCATGTTGTAGACCAGTGGTCGGCAACACGTGGCCCGCGGGCCGCATGCGGCCCGTAAAATCCTATTTGCAGCCCGTGAAGTCCTATTTGCAGCCCGTGATTGTTTTGTAAATTAGTCATAAATATCTAAAATGTTATAGATTATACTTCTATAGATAGAAAATATGTGCCTTTACTGTATTTTGCCACCTTGCGGCCCCTGCCTGCCAAAAGGTTGCCGACCACTGCTGTGGACAGTAATACAGAACAAATGCCGGCTCGACCGGTTTGATATCACTGTCTCACAGAAACCCGACGTAAATGGCAGCTGGCTGGTGCGTTCCGTTCAGTGAGTGACATTTCCGGTGGCCCGATATCCTTTCCTTTTTCCTTTGTCTCCCTTTCCCAATCCGTATTCCCCTCCTTTTCGGTTGGCAACGCACCCATGATACATTTGTGTCTTGGTTGTCTATGGGCGGTAGACATCACTTACCATCAGGTGACACATCTGCTTGTTTGCCAAAAAGTGATGGTAGGTGTAGCATAGTACGATGATGGTTTATGGCTCTAGTGTGCTTTGTGATAAGAGTTATTTTGTATTGGCAGGTGTAAATTAATCGCCGGTTGGCGCGCTTTTTTGTTTAGGTAAATTAACACATTGTGGTATTGTAGTAGTTTGTGTATTTAGTGTAAACTAGTGGTTCATACTTATTTTGTGTTTATTTTGATATTACGTACTTTTAATATATAGGCATGTATACTTAATACATAGGTCAGTATTAAAATGTCCTGTAGAACCATTGTAGAACTCATGACTATAGTCCGATTGCTAATTAAACGGAGTAAACCGACAGATCGAAATGTCACTTTACAAAATAATGTTACTTCCAAAACGTGGTGATTGATCCAGTTAAATTTTTATCATTCAAAGAAAGAATAACTCGGCACTAGCTTGCGAAATTACTATTTTGTTGCGTATTTTATGTTATTTTACTCCGTTCAATAAGCAATCGGACATGTCAAATTTCGTTTTGCGTAAATTTATTTAACGGAAAATAGTAATTTTGCATTTCTTGCAAATGACTGTAATAAATGAGCCATAATTTCTATTAGGCGTTTAATATATAACGCATATTTTAGTTATTGTAAATTGAGACTAGTAATGGAAGATTTCAGAGTATAAAAATGTTAAAAAGTATGTTTCTATCATAATCCAAAGGTAGGTAAATTTTATATGTTTTAAATGACATACTAGATTAGGCGGTTACAGAATTTTAAAATTATGGCAGCATAGGACTTAGAATAACTCTGTACTCTACAAAAGAAGAATAATGGGTTGTGTAACAAAAGGCGATCTTATCAGTAAAAGTGATTTCTACTTGACAATACTTGAAACTGTATTTATTTAAGCTTTGATTTTTTTTTTTACTTTGTCCTGTGGTTTATTATTTATATATTTTCAATGAAACTTTACAAATACCTGTTATATCTGTATGACAAGAAAAAGTTCATATCCACACACATAAGCTCACGCCTGTATCCCCAAAGAGGTAGGTAGATGTGAACTGGCGAACTAGTACACCCACATTTCGTCGAGCTTAGTTCCGTCCCAGATGTGATGGGGGTGAGCCTATCGCCATATCGGGCACAAATTCCATACTCCGGGCTGATATAGAAAAATCCAGTATATTTTGCCCGACCCGGTAATCGAACCCGAGAACTCAGGACGGTAGTCGTACCGAAATATAACCCCGCCACCGAGACAGTCCAGTTGAGATGTTTAATATATTTTCGTTTTATATCTAGAACCAGAAGTTGCGCAAAATGATGCAGAGCCAGAACCTACAGAGACGGAGAAACCTGCAGAGGAAGTGGTAGAGAAGCCTGAGAGTCCAGCCCCCACTCCGGTCCCCGCCCCAGTTCCCGCCCCGGCCGTGACTCCAACCCCAGTGTCGACTCCAGCCAAAACCACGCCCGTCTCGACTGAGAGTCCAGCGGCGGCCAAGACTCCAGCCCCGGTCACCGCTCCGGCCAAAAGTCCAGCCCCCACCCCGTCCCCTGCCAAGACTCCAGTCCCGACCCCGTCCCCTGCCAAGACTCCCGCCCCCCAAGGCATGGACACGCGGGGAAGGGGGACTCCGCGCGGCCGGGCCAGGGGTCGCGGGAGGGGACGCGGCAGGTACTAGGGTACAAACACATCATACTTCGCATATAGACGCGGGAAAATTATCAACTATGAGTGTTTTGTGCTTGGGTAATCTTTAACTATATCGAATTGTGTATGCGTAATGATGAAATATAGACTTATTATAATGTATAATAACATCAGTCTTGTAATATTACTGTCCCACTGCTGGCCACGGGCCTCCTCTACTAATGAGAGGGGTTCGGCCTTAGTCTACCACGCGGGCCTAATGCGGGTTGGTAGACTTCGCATACCATCGAAATTCTTGTGGAGAAATTCTCGGATATGCAGGTTTCCTCACGATGTTTTCCATCATCGTTATGGCAAGCGATATTTCACAATGACTTCACTTTTATTAAATAACTATTGTGTTTTTTCAACTCTACCTTGACAACCACACATTCATACTTATTTCCCCCTCACGCTATCGACTTAGAACCGGGATCCACCTTACTTAGGTTCTTCAAGTTCTTATGACACCGGCGACTTCATTTTTCACTTAATTAGTTAAATACCAAGATTACTGAAGCACATACATAGATGAACTCGTATTGTTTTTTATGCATGCCCAACTTGCACTATCCTCTGACGCATGCGCTTCATATGAACGTACTAGCTAGTGCTATCCATTGTTAATCTAAAACTATTCCATACAAGTCACAGATAACGTTAAAGCGACCGAATACAAAAACCCAGTAAGTGAACCCTGGGATTTTTTGACGATTTCCGATAGCAACTACTTAAAATATTTGTGTCATAAATAACCGAACGCCTTAGCAGTTACGTGTAAATGTATGTTTTTCATACAAATCATTTTACATATAAGCTAGCGAGAAACGTCAAAAAATACAGACCCTTTTGTATAATAAGTTATATGTACTGTCATATTCGATAGTTTTATGGCGTGCGTCACAGAAAAACCAGGTTGGAAGTGCACAAATATTACATTATTACATGCAATGAACTTGTGACAAATGAATTGATTTTGTATTTCTTTAGATAGTTGCGGATTACGTATGAATGGAATTATTATATATCTTCAAAACTCCATTTGGGAACATTTTGCACAAGGGAGGAAAAAAATCTATTAATCTTAGAAATAATTCTGCCATTTTGACATATATGAATTATCTGTCAAACCTCGAAATTATCCGTCAAATTAAAACTATGCGGCTATTGAAAAATTAGCTGTACATTTAAATAAATTATGTCCTAAATAAAGGAAATAAAGAAACATTTGTTCATAAAATCTATCAATACTAAATATCATCTATAATACAAATCTTTCATTAATAATAGCTAACAATTATTAATGTAAGAGTGTCCAATGTCGATAAAGTAGATTTTATGTAAGTAATAGATAGCATTAGTTTAAAAAAACTGCAACTTTTTCATTTAAAATTTTCCAAAATGGAGTTATAAGTTGATTTGACAATGAAGTTATTGATATATGTGATTTTTTTTTAATGGGCACTTCCTTACTGACTATGCTTGCAAGGGGCGTTCAAGCTCCTCATATTATTCATTAAATTCTATTTGTCTGATAAAGTAGTATAAAGAAAAAAATTAAGAATGAAAAAATGAATGATGTTTAATAATAAAGAATGTATTTAATGACGTATGGCTCTGTCTTGTATCAAATATCTTAGCGAAGTAATATTCAGTTTGGACTCGCCTAATTCGAACGGACCAAGGATCTAAGCAGATGCCGTATGTACTTGAATATATGAAATTATCTACTAATTTCGAAAAGGGTGATCAAATTAACATTCAATTGATAAATCACTGATTATGATACGACTGTCAAAACTCGCCAGTCTTCAAATGTGTTTGGCCACCCTTTTAGCATCTCAATTTTGAATATAATATGGTAGATATCTAGTTCATTTTGGCATTATCTACCCGTCAAATAACCGGGCGTAATCTTAATTTCTCTACGTAAATTATTCACTAAATCATATAGCGCGTTAATGCATTGCTCAAAATGTCGACAGGTGTAACATACAGCATTTATTTAGCTCTTTGGTCGTTGTTCGGTTTAAACGTTAAAATTTCCTTTCCAGCATGAACGATATGGAATGGGATATAAATCGCCTGAAATACCTAAAACTATAGTACCATGGAAATTCACCATCATAATTCACTCTGAACAAGATACAGCCATAAAAGTCAATGTTCAGTGACAGAATGGCATAAAGGAATAATTTTGCTAAAAAGTATTTTACACCATATTTGAAACGCTTAGTGCTCATTTTTGACTTGAAATAAATTCAGCTTTAAATTTTATTTCGTGCCACCTGTCGCTGAATTTCGGCAAGTCATACAAACATTCATTTCACAAAATCATAATTCTCGTGATTCTTGCATTATTTACTGCATCTTGCAGCTTCTGTCTTCGGGGAGGTTTTTCGATATATTACTCAATAATTATTATACTATTTTAGTGTTAAACTATTTAACTCCCAGCTTCTTCATTGAAAGCAAAAATCAAATATATCGTTATCGTAATTACCGCTACTTTTGTCTTTAACCTTTGAATTGTCATGTGCCCAATGTAAATTAAAAAATCAACATCATCTTAAAGAGCTCCACTGCTGTGCACAGACCTCTCCCAAACTTTCCAGATCAATCTCTTACAAGCCTGCATCCAGCGGCTAAGATATCGCTTTTTAACTGTACATGAAGAAATTGGGGGTTTAGTTAGTTAATTATAAGCTGTCAGAAATATTAGACAAAATAAGGAATTTGCATTGTGTTCTAAACATAATGAAAACCCGCCATTTAATCTGACCTGTCTGAACTTAGTTACGTGTGCGGTCGCAGCAAATGCTATAGAGATTGTAGAATAAAGGATAAATATAGAAATAAAGGATAAATATAGAAATACCGATTTCTTAAGTTTACGCGAATGTTATACATTGAAATAAAACTTATTTTTACGGATTTTATCACGATTTGGTTTTTAATTTTTATTCACGACGATTCGAAGGCTTTGCAGTCTTCGTTAAAATCGTGATAAAATCCGTAAAAATAGTTTTATTTCAAAATATAGAAATGTTGAGAATGGGTGAACTGACGTCACTTTAGGCCGGAGCGCCGGACAGATTTAAATCGCGTATACCTTACCTACATATCTTATGGTATGGTAACGTTGATAAAAAGTAGTTGATTATTACATTAGTAATACAATAATAATAATTTTAATATTCTAGTAGAAATTACATTTAACTATTTTCTCCTATTTAAAATTAGATGATAAATTAAAGGAACACCATTTTTTCTCATAAATAATAACTAAAAAAACTAGTTGAATATAATAATTACATTAGACCACTTTATGAGAACTATTCGTATTAGTATTGTCTTAAGAATCAACGCAAATTAAACACTGTTTTATTCATTCACTAAAACTTATAATAACTATATCATATTATTCACTCTCTGATACTGTCTTATATTATACTTACAAATAATATTGAAGTGTAGTTTATCATACAATTTGTATATTATAAAATGGTGAATAAGTTCTTAACGACATTCTTAACGACCACTTCTGTAGCAATCTTCACAGTGGTCATAGTTTGACTTAGATTAGGACTTTTAAATAGCTTTGTATTTCTGAACTATTTCATGTATTAGTGCTTTAAAAATATATAATATCCTTATTATGTATGATGCTGATATAAAAATGAAACTCAAATAGTGAGTATGTTTAGATTAGATTTGGATTAAATTGATAAGTTTATTTACTAAGGAAAATTACGACTTGGGTATGCTAAAATTGTTTATTTCATTTTGTTCTTCAAACATATAAAAATGAAACCAGCATAAATATATTGTCTGCCTTAGTTCACAAGTTTATTATAATTATTTATGCTATTAAGCAAAATGTTTACTGGTGCAAGGCACTGAAGAGTTTTATAAACATTTAAATTATCAAAATCAAATGTGGGTGTACTAGTTCGCTAGTGCGCCTCTGCCTACCCCTTCGAGGATATAGGCGTGGGCTTATGTGTGTGTTAAAAACATCTAAGTAGATTTGTAGAAAATCCCTCACTATGCTCCTATACAGACATTAAAGTGTTTAGTTTTGGAAATTCATCTATAAATATTAAATAATCTCTTCTGTGCCTACACCAGTGTGCACTCACACAAGTTGCTTGTTGACAAAACATTATATAAACATGTATCAATCTCCAATTTGAATAATCAAATAAAGTTTTTCCTATGATTTTTGTATTTTATTTATAGCATAATTCGCAATGAATTTTATTGGTCAGCCTTATTTATAATATTATATCAAAGAGATTGAATATTACTAACTATACTGCTGTGGTAATCGAGTTACCAGTAAGATGGAAACCACGATTTCGAGATAAATTTCAAAATTCTATTTCGCTATTTCAGTAATTCGTGTTTGTAGAAAAACTATAGAACGAATATTCATGTTGCATATTATCAATAGAAAAGTAGAAAAATGAAAGTAATAGTAATTTCATAGACTGCTCTCGATTACCACGGCAGTATAGAGGGGCTATTCAAGCAAGTTTCCATACAAAAAACTTGATCTCAAACATCGGTAACGTTGATCTACTACTTATTACAATGCTTGTAATGTAATCTATACTAATATTATAAAGCTGGAGTTTGTTTGTTTGTTTGATTGAACGCGCTAATCTCAGGAACTACTGCTTCGATTTGAAAAATTATTTTTGTGTTGAATAGCCCAATTATCGAGGGTGGCTATAGGCTATATAACATCACGCTATGACCAATGGGAACGGAGCAGAAATGAGAAATAAAAACGTGGAATTGATATCTCAGAAACTACTGGTTCGATTTGAAAAATTCTTTTTGTGTTGGATAGCCCAATTATCGAGGATGGCTATAGGCTATGTAACATCACGCTATGACCAATAGGAGCGGAGCAGAAGTGAAAAATGTTGAAAAGCGGGGAAGTTGATATCTCAAAAACTACTGGTTCGAATCGAAAAAATATTTTTGTGTTGGATAGCCCATTTATCGAGGATGGCTATAGGCTATATAACATCACGCTATGACCAATAGGAGCGGAGCAGAAATGAAATTTATATCTCGGACAAAACTACTGCTTCGAATTGAAAAAATCTTTTTGTGTTGGATAGCCCATTTGTCCAGGATGGCTATAGGCTATATAACATCACGCTATGACCAATAGGAGCGGAGCAAAAATGAATAATGCTGCTAGCGGGGAATTTTATATCTCGGAAACTACTGGTTCGATTTGAAAAAACATTTTAGTGTTGACCGACGGGATGAATGGTAGGGTGACTAAGGGGTGACTGACGAGGTGATTGATGGGGTGACTGATGGCATGACTGACGGGGTGACCGACGTGAGGAATGACGGGGTGACTGACAGGCTGACTGATGGTGTGGCGGGCGGGGTGTCTGACGAGGTAACTGATGGGGTGACAGACGGGGTGACAGATGGTGTGACAGATGGTGTGACCGACTGGGTGACAGACAGGATGACAGACGGAGTGACAGACGGGTGTCAGAAGGGTGACAGACGGGTGACCGACGTGGTGACAGACGGGGTGACAGACGGGTGACAGGCGGGGTGACCGACGGGTGACAGACTGGGTGACAGACGGGGTAACCGATTGGGTGACAGACGGGGTGACAGCCGGGTGACAGACGGGGTGACAGACGGGTGACCGACGTAGTGACAGCCGGGTGACAGACGGGGTGACAGACGGGTGACCGACGTAGTGACAGACGGGGTGACGGGTGACATACGGGGTGACAAACGAGTGATCGACGTGGTGACAGACGGGGTGACAGATGGGTGACAGGCGGGGTGACCGACTGGATAACAGACGGGGTGACTGACTGGGTGACAGACGGGGTGACGGACGTGGTGGCAGACGGGTGGCAGACGGGTGACAGACTGGGTGACAGACGGGGTGACAGATGGGTGACAGACGGGTGACAGACGAGGTGACAGACGGGGTGACAGGCGGGGTGACAGACGGGGTAAGAGACGGGATGACAGACGGCGTGACAGACGGTGTGACTGACGGGGTGAGAGACGAGGTGACTGACGGCCGAAGTAGATCATCCCATTACCTCCTTTAGAATTATTGGATTATAGGTACCTAAGACTCACTCTTTCAACCCTCTCTCTCATACGCAGACGAAGTTGCGCGGGTCAGCTAGTAACTAATAAATGGCACCCTTGGGTGCTCATTATAATGTGCTGTGATTGTTCCAAGAATCACAAAATACAATTTAATTATCTAAACATTATTATGGTGGTATGACCTTCTGAGCTTATTAGATGAACATTACCATAAGGGCTATTCATCTCAGAAATAGCTGGACAGATTTTGACACAACTTACACTAGCAGATTTAGTTATTTAAATTACTTTCAACATTATATGTATTAATACTTACAATATTAAACTGTTGGAGGTGGCACATATATATGTTACATAAGCATATGGGCCACCGGAGGCCGAGCCACCTGTGACTATTTAAAATGAATTAAAGTATCAGATAGTGCATGTTATAAGGAAGTAACTTAGATTTGTCCATATTACTGAACCACTGCTGGGCACGGGCCTCCTCTACTAATAGGGGTTAGTTCCTAGTCTACCACAGCCCTAATGCAGGTTGGTAAACTTCACATACCTCCAAAATTCTTGTAGAGAAATTCTTAGGTATGCAGGTTTCCTCACAATGTTTTCTTTCACCATTATAGCAAATGATAATTCACAATGAAAACACACTTGACATAGAAAAGTCAGAGGTATATTGTCTGTTTTGGAATTGGTCTCCAACCTGACACTTGTCTCGGCAGTCAGTATTAATCATTAATACCTGAGCTATCACTGCTATTTTTTGGCAGATACTTGTATTAAAAAAAAAAATTGGATCGAATTATATATGGACGAAGTTGCAGCTATCAGAAGATTGCTTCTATGAAGCAACAAAAATTAAAATTCTGTTATGACTATGATATTCATATAATAACGTGAAACTTATCTATAAATATTAAAATATTAAGTACAAATTCTATTAAGTATTTTTCTTTTTCATCAGATTCAACAACAATTTGGTATCACTTATTTGCGTTTTCTGACGTTTTTTCTGTTTTTCCACCGATTTTATCTTTGGCTTCTGTGTCAGTTCCTGTTTAGTTTTCGTCTTTTTTTGAGTTTTTGTAACGTTATCAAGCAAGATTTCCTTTACAGATACATTTTTTACCAGTGAATTTCTACTTGAAGCAGCTTCTTTTATCAAAACTTCCTTTTGAAAAGTTACTTTTTTCTCTACGTTTTGTTTCTTCTTTAGTATCTTGTTAGACTTACTCCCAGTTGTCACCTGTTGTTTTTTAGATAGTTTATTTAACGCTTTTAATTTACTTTTACCGAATTTAACCATTTTTGCTTAAAATAAATGGATTATTGCACGTGCGTAAATGCATGGGCCGGAGGTTTTGACATTTGCAGAGTGTCATTTTCAATGTCAAAATGACATATTCCTTTTTTTTTTTTTTACATTTGTTCCACAGGGAACCGGCTAAGGTCGGAGACCATGCTGCCAAGTCATTAGTTACATTTTGTCTTTACAACTTAACCTAACCTATAAACTAACTATAACTAAGTTTTCACAAGAACAATGAAACACGGATGTGCCGATTTCAAAATCTTGTTGGAGTTTTGGCGTCAATTCCTTCCAGTTTGATGCTTTTTAGACGATTTTCTCGCAGCGGAGGAATCGAACATGGTCGACCCATCCACCCGACAAAAAGCGTCCAAAATTACTTATTTCAAAGCTTCCATACACTGTCCATCTTCGTTGATGTTTATCGCATAAATTCACATCTCATTTACACCATAAGCACAACTTTAAACTAGAATATGAAATAATTAAAACAAGCGACCACCCGCACCGTCAGAATTCCCGCCAAAACTCTCTCCTTTTTTTTGTAATTTTCCCTTTCGGGAAGGCAAAGGGATCTAGCCCATACAGCCTCGTCTTAAGTGCTTTTTTTTCTTCATTTCCTTATATCTAATTTTTCACAAGTGCCATGAAATCGGATGTGTTCGAATTCAAGGCCCTGCTGAAATTTTGGCGTCAATTCCTTCCAGTTTGATGCTTTTTAGACGATTTTCTCGCAGCGGAGGAGTCGAACACGCCTGTATCCCCGAAGGGGTAGGCAGAGGTGCACTAGCGAACTAGAACACCCACATTTCGCCGAGCTTAGTTGTGTCCCAGATGTGATAGGGGGCGAGCCTATCGCCATATTTGATATGGAAAAATCCTATATCACTTTGTCCGACCCGGGGATCGAACCCGAGTTCCAGAACCGTAGTCGTACCGAAATACCACCACGCCACCGAGGCAGTCAGGCTAAAGATATTGATGTATATAACCTGAGGAAAGGTTTTAAATACTGAAAAAAAAAAAGAATTATCTTCAATAATTTATTATTGTCACATAATCTCCATATAACATCGCTGTTTAACAGAAACATTGACACATTCACAACATTATAATACAGTAATCGTCTATATTATGCGTTACATATACGACTAACACGAATCGAAATCAATAATCAAAAAAGCAAATTATTATTCTTCTTTGTTTCTATCTACCTGTCCTTATCCCACCTTAATGTGGGGTCGGCGCAGCACACTTTTTCAAGCATGTTGCAGAAAGGATTTGGCTTAGTTTATACGACCGGTCCGGCCGCCTGCCTGACGTCAACCCCCTCTGAGGGAGCGATAAGAAAGCAAATCATAATTAATAGATATTATTCTGTGGAATTCAAATTTGCTTATTAGACATGTCCATAGGTATTGAGGTTTTTTTATTGTATTTTAATCTTTCCCCATAATTTATATTATAACAAGATTAAAAACGTTACATACATGTTCGACATAAAAGTTAAGATGTAAAAATTAGACAAAATTAAATATAGCATACCTACCTTTTTATTAATCTGTCTGATACCTGGGATAAAAATACGCAGCTTTCAATAATAATATAACATAAGCTCACGCCTGTATCCCCAAAGGGTTAGGCAGAGGCGCACTAGTGAACTAGAACACCCATAGTAATATGTCCCTCCAAAATAACACGGTAATAATGTACCTACCATGTTTTTATTTACTTAAGACCTTTGAACATTACGTCGTCAAATAACTTAATTTGATTGGTTCATTTGTTCAATCTATCTGCACATTTGATTTGAGATTTGAGATAGTTTATTGGAACCGGCCGTTAATTGACTCATTATAGACGAAGGGAAAGAATTAAAATACTTAGACATCACGCAATATCATAATAGTATTAACACCCAGCTTTCTTAACAGTGCAAAATGCAATAATGAATAAAATTAATTTTATAATTATTAATTGCAAAAATTATATTATTTTTGCAATATTCAAAATAGTTTATGAATAGTGGAATGTTTTGAGTATGCGCTATATGACAATAAATATATAAATATTAAATCAGCGAAGTTCTAACACCATAAAAATCAAAATATAAATAAACCCAACTCAGATAAGATATTGGGCACACGACCCCCCGCGTCGAAAAATAAAAAATATTATGTTATTATGTCGAAAAATAAAAATAACATGGGAATTTAAAATACTTGCGCAAGTTTAAAATAATTTGAAATTCATTATATGATGTCTATGGTGTAAGAACTTCTTGTAAAATATAAAATACCTAAGCAAATTATCACTAAATTGTACTACAACAAGTGTTCATTTGCCAACATAACTTATTCCTAATGACTTATGCGAGAACTTAAAGTAAACGCAGAATTAAAATCCTTTGGAAATTCTGTTATTTTGTTAAGCACAGCCATTTTGACAAAAGATTTTCAATACAGAAGAAGCATTCACTCCAAGTTGTTAATGTGGTGCCTAATTGAAATCAACAACTAAGTATTTATTTTACACCAATGAGTAAATTGATCATAAACTTAATTCTTTCTTCTTTTGATTGCAAATCAAAACATAAAAAAATATGAAGGCTTGATTAAAACATGTTATAAATTTATACCACATTACTTCTCGGAGTGTCGGTTATACTTGCCATACATTTTTATCAAACTTGCTATTATACTACTAAAAACATGATTCATAATAATGCTAAACGATTTCAATGAAACCGAATATTTTCAAGTGGCGATTTAACTAATTGCAACACTTCGTCTTATTCTATCTCATATTTATATATTTTTTATAACAATACATGCTTATGAATAGATATCAAAAACAAGTAAGCTTCAAAATTCCGACGTAGGTAGGTACTAATGCTATGCACAATCATTTCATAAAATAATCATGTGTAGAAAATTTATAGTTTTTCTTATTAAAAAATGCAAAATCTACAATAAAGTGGGTTGGAATCTTTTTTTATACCTAATGGGAACCCAGTCCACTAAATCTGTACCTTTCGTTTAATCTGTACCTTTTAATCTGTACGTTTTGATTCGTCGTTGAATTTACTCCATTCCGTTTAATTAACAACATGCAAAGTTTTCGCTTTATTATTAACTTTTATTTTTTTATTTTATTCCATACAAATATACATATAATTGAAGATACACATACATGAGGCATACAAAAGCTACACATAGAAGGTACCTACATATACATGTATTGTCAGTGTCAAGGGTTTGAATCCATCGATATTTTGAATCATATAATGATATTACAAAAGACATAAAAATATAAAATAATTATACCTTTACACAATCATTTATGGCAAATTGAGACGTATACATAAATTAATAATTGCTAAATATTAACAATTTTGTGGGTATTTAAACCTCCAAAGCTTTAATCAAAATTTCACTCAACATAAGTTACGATACAAATAATATGTTAGGAACTTTGTGATTATGGAATGTTAAAATTATGCAATTCAGTATTATTTTCGGGTTGAAATTAATTAAATATTTTTGCACAATTAGACTGAAAAAATAAACCAGCTAATTTAATAATGTATGCTGTATCTACGGCAGTGTTCTAACATAAATTTGAAAAAAATCTAATGCAGACTATTATGCTTAATACAGGCGTTATTACACAACAAACACACACTGGCAATATAACCTGTACTTTTAAAACATAGGTATGGGCTTCTTGTCATTAAGAATAGTTTGTCCTTTTCATTTTCAAATAATATGATGCAAGGAAAGCTACAAACTATTCTTAAAGTTAAGAAGCGCGCAAATTTTTTTATAAGTAATGCCCAGAGTGTTTAACGTTGGCGTATTCCAATATATTTTACTTAGTATATCTAGGTGTCTTTTGTGGTCTATACTCTATACAATTTCACTAATTATGGTCAGTAGTGCCACGCACGGGCATAGAAGCATTGTAAACTTTCATTAGAAAAACTAACACCCCTCTTTAGATATCCATGAACAAGCAGTCATTTCATATTTCATTTATAGACATCCGAGTAAAAACGATGTCTAGAGCTGTAGTCACCGCGTTACAGTTCTATAAATCTGTGACTATTATGATAAATTAGTGTTTTTAAATTGGATGAATAAAGTTTATTTCTTCTTCTTAAATTGCGCTACAGTTATATAAATAGGCATATAAATAGTACACAAAGCTCTCATTGTGCCCGCGACTTGATTGTATCATTTCTTTCAAAAACATCGTATATGCTATTCGAAGAAATTAGCACAAAACATTTAATTCTCTATTGAGAATACGAAATATTACGCATATTATTGTAAGCAACTTATAAATATGATTGTTTACAATGATATTAACTTGATTCAGGAAATTATACAAAGTTATTCAGACCAAGTTATCGTAAACATAACATTTCAATTGATTAAAATCGTAAATGCAACAAGTATGTAAATATTACTTTGTGCTATTACTGGCTAATAAATAGACATAGTTAAAAGTGACTCAATCCATTAGGGCCACTTGCAGCTGTAAATCTGTATACCAAAACTTGGTTTAAAGATAGAAGTGAGCTGTAGGATAAATCGAGTTTAGCTTTATCTGTAGATTAGTAACAGCGCTGCAAATCACCCATAAAATATTAAAAATGTGTTATTGATGCCAATATGGTTTAAACAACTCATTTTTTAAATTGAGTCCTTTTTGCAAAACTACATCAAATACTGAAATATTGTAAAATTTGATTAAAAATTATGATGCATATTGGCGACTGAACAACCAAAATAAAATAAAAAAAAGGTTTTACAATACCATAATAAGATGCAGATTATCTTAAAATCTAATTACTATTATAGCAGCAACAGTTATATTTCTCCAAAACAGGAACACGAACTATTTATCCAAATTGTGTTCAAAGTTAAACTCCAAAGAGGCATCCACATAATCACAGACATCATTTGTTCGATTTCCAGGTAATAAATACAAAATAGCTGATTAGAATTTATGCTAAAAACTAAACCTCAATGTTGGATTGGCATTAAAAAAGCAAGCTTTAAATAACTTTAAACGCAACAATACAAAATCTTTAGGACCACTTGCAGCTCCGCGATAAATCTATGTACGCCAAATCTTGATTTAAATATAGGAGTGAGCTGTAGAATAAACCGAGATAAGGGGTAACTTTAGATTTATCGCGATGCTGCAAGTGGCCCTTAGATTTTTCATTACAATTATAAAAATGGATTTAGTCGTGCCCCTGTTTTATTCATAAACACGAATACATCAAATACGAGTACATTTGATTCGTTTCCATTTCTCCACTTTGCAGTCTGTCGACCTGTTTAAAACTCAGTACATCCATTGCAAGTAAAATAGATTTTTGATTATAATTATAATCATTATACCGTTAGTACGCTTTGGTCTGACTTCTCAGGGTGGTCGGATATGTCGTTTAACTAACATGTTCACTGAAATTAAAAAGTTTTAAATTAATTAGGTATGCTGTAATATTAACTAGAGGTACATATATAATCAAAAAATTAAAAACTTAACAGACCGACTTCAAAACTTATCCGATTGTGACCAAATTTATATGGGACCACACTTGACATAAGCGCTATCGAACATAAAAAGAATTTTGAAAATCGGTTCACATTTGGCGGAAATATTGGGTAATATACATAAAAATACAGACGAATTGAGGACCTTTTTGGGAGTCGGTCCATTATAATCAACAGTTTTCTTAAAACTATGAGGATTTAAAAAAATCATAGGTATGTATAATAATATTAGCCCTGTAATATTACTGTCCCACTGCTGGGCACGGGCCTCCTCTACTAATGAGAGGGGTTAGGCCTTAGTCTACCACGCTGGCCTAATGCGGATTGGCAGACTTCACATACCTTCGAAATTCCTGTGAAGAAATTCTCGGGTATGCAGGTTTCCTCACGATGTTTTCCTTCACCGTTATAGCAAGCGATATTTCACAATGAAAATACACTTAACATAGAAAAGTCAGAGGTGTATGCTCTATTTTGGGGTTGGTCTCGAACCTCCGACACTTGTCTCGGCAGTCCATACCATTCCCAACTGAGCTACCGCTGCTATATAGGTATGTATAATAATAATTGAAATATGTAGAAATATTTACAAAAAAAATGTATTTATATAAAAGAATGTATTAAATGCTCACCTTTACTTTAGGTCGTACTGCTAGCGTTAATTTTTGCACTAAATACGTCGCACGATCTGTAAAAAATATATAGAATTTTTTAACGAATTATGTCTGGCAAAATATTTTTAACGAAGGCAAATAATTTAGAACGTTACAAAAAACATTTGTTCAAATAATTTGTTCCCGATATCTATTCCCTGAATCCGCCCCTGTGCGTCTACGTCTTTTGGTTGAAAACAATTTATGAACATGCATAAAGTACAGTAAAAAAATTACAACAAGATTTCAATTACAAGTACAAAAACATAACATAACATAAGCTCACGCCTGTAACCCCGAAGGGGTAGGCAGACGCACTAGCGAACTAGAACACCCACATTTCGCCGAGCTTAGTTCCGTCCCAGATGTGATAGTTCCGAGCCAAGCCATATCGGGCACAAATTCCAGACTCCGGGCTGATATGGAAAAATCCAATATCACTGTCCGAACCAGGGATCGAACCCGAGACCTCAGGACGGTAGTGGTACCGAAATACAACGCCACCGAGGCAGTCTCTAAAGTTAGTATCACGAAATATTTTTATAAGTAAAGACATTCTCTTTACGAACGCGTCTGAAAGGTGATACGTACGCATGATCGCGGCGAGGAAGTTGATCTTGGTCCTGGGGTGCAGCAGCAGCAGGTAGACGGGCACGGCGGTGAGGATCATGAGGCAGCCGACGCCGGTCTCGGCGGGCGACGCCACCGCCGGCACCGCCACCACCAGCACCGTGCACACGATGTACACCGCTGCCAGGAAACACTACCACGCTCATTCCATGTCTTTCTCTCTCTCTTTTTTTTATAGCGAAAATTGGCAAACGAGCAGATGGGTCACTTGATGGTAAGTGATCTCCACCGCTCATAGACACCCAAACACAAAAGAATCATGGGTGCCAACCTTAAAGGAGGGAATGGAAGGGGAGGGAAGGGGATTGCGAAAGGGAGTGGGGAAATGGGTCACCGGAAATCTCACTCACCGAACGAAACGCGACAGCAAGCTGCCACTTTACGTCGGTTTTCTGTGAGACAGGTATCGAACTGGTCGAGCCGGCCCATTCGTGCTATAGACTGTCTCCCTCTCTCTCTCTCATTACAAACTGCAAACTGTCATACATATACCCAGTTCCACCAGAAGATTGACAGCAAGGAGGCAGTCGGTCGACTCACAGAAAACTAATACCACTGTCTCACAGGAAAATAAACGAGATTACCGGTGGCCCGAATCCTCATCCCCTTCCTAATCATCCATTGAAGTAAGCAACGAACCCAAAAAGAAAAAGTTAAAATTCGGGAAATGAAATTGTAAAGAATTGAAATTGAATTGTGAAGAATTGTGAAAAGAAAAATTGTTGCGGGAAATGAAAATGTTTGACACGCAATTTCCTCTTTGCCCTAAGAGCACGCGCGAGGCGTATACCCAGCGAAGCCCCCAAAACTCCATGTCTATCCAGAAGTGAATCTAGTCGTTTCAGTAGCATCCTATTTTCTTGCATGTGTAAAAATTCTAAATTGAAACGAGATAAATAGGTAGGTACTTAATATCAGCAATGGGTCGGCACTCGGCACAGGTTGAAAATGATTCAAGTGAAATAAATAACAAGAATGCTCATGGAAGCTGTATTAATAATAGTTTCTATAGTCGACTCACCAGGGAAGAACAAGTTAACTTTGATGGGTCGCTCGAGGTTCGGCTGCGTATACCTCAAGACTGGGAGGCACAGCACAGCAGCGCCGATACTCAACTAGAAATAAAAACAACTATCGATATAGAAAACATAACTATAGTTTACAGTGTTTTAAAAGCTTTAGAACTTCTAGTTTGGTAAAATGAAACTTCCAAAGCTTGATAATTTTTCCACTATTTGTCAGGATAGAATAAAGCTGAGTTCTCATCTTTCTAGACTAACGGCCGGTCTGAGACGATCTCAGATCGATATGCCGATAGATGACAAAAATTAGGCAATTAAAGAAAGAATACAATTTTTGAATTAGAACAAAGTTTGATGACGCCCAAAGGGCATGTGACCTTTAATGACGCCAAATAGATGTTCCTATGTGATTGCTTAATTTTTTGCGATATCTCTGCACATTTCAACTGAGATCGTTTATTGACATCAAATGATCTATTAGTAGATTTGGCTTTGCGTTGATAGCACAAACGATTAATAGTTGTGTAAACCCTTGAGTTTGTTTCGGCATTTCTTCTCAGGGATAGCCACGAAATGTCGACGCCATTATTATTTTTTCAATATATACTCGTAATTGACATGTAAAAGTGATATAACATATCTTATTTGTAGAATAAATAATACATACATACATAGACTCACGCCTTTTCCCCATAGGGCAGAGACAACGGATTTCCACTTGCTACGATCATTCCATACCTCTTTCGCCTCATTCAGTTTCATTACATTCTTCATGCATGCACGTCGGTTTAGGGTAGGTACTTTTAACTTACTTACTTTCACTTTTAACAGAATAAATGATTTCAATTTGAATTTTTAATCATTACCCAAGTAGCGAATCCGACGTAGTTGATGAGCGCGTAGATGTCCGAGACGGTGAGGTAGAGCAGCGACAGGAGCGCCACGGCGAGCACTGCGGGCGCCGGCGTCGCGCGCGTCGTCACCATCGTCAGCATGGCCGGCATCTGGCCCTGGGCCGCGCCCGCGTAGAACAACCTACACAACGTCATCACCATCATCATCAGCCACAGGACGTCCACTGCTGGATATAGGCCTCCCGCAATGATTTCCAGATCAACCTGTTGGAAACAGCCTGCACCCAGCGACTTCCTGCGTCTCGTCTGACGTCTGTTCACCTAGCAGGCTTGCCGGTACGTGGTTTCCACTCGAGAACTTTTCTGCCTCATCGGCTATCGGTTCTATGAGCTATGTACCCTGCCCACTGCCACTTCAGCTTGCTAATCCGCTGGGCTATATCAGTGACCTTTATTCTTCTAAGGATTTCATCGTTCCTGATTTGATCGTGTATAGAAACACCGAGCATAGCCCTCTCCATAGCTCGCTGATTGACTGTGAGCTTTCTAATGCAGCCCATAGTTAGGGACCACGTTACAGTGCCATAAGTAATCATTAGCAACACACAATGGTCGTAGACTTTGGTCTTCAGGCATTGAGGTATGTTGGACAAGAAGACCTTGCGTAGTTTCCCGAATCCTGCCCAGCCGAGCTGGATTCGACAAATGCCCTATACTAAGAATACTAATCAGGTCAGGTACCATATAGAACAATTAGAGGATAATGGTAATGTAATTATCTTATAGCACTACTTCTAATTCTTACCTTGAAGACGTGAGAAGAACGCCATTGACAGCTCCGAAGGTGGACGCAGCCACGAACAGAGGGATGGAGAGAGCGAACCAGCCGAAGAGACGTTCAGCAAACGTTACTGCCACTGCAGCTGATCCTAACACCTGATAAACATATAACATGCATTATTCATGAACTTCAATAAGGAGATGCACCAAGTCGCTCTCTCGATGGCAAAAACCACACCTACGAGTATATTGCATTGCAATGCTCAGCTCTTCTCATCCCCAGGCATAAGATTTTAAGTCTTAAATCCAATTTGGCCGAGGTAGTTTTCTGATTTTCAATGTGGTAATGATTAAGGAATTCTAAGAAAACTCTGCTAAAATTTCCCACTAATCACCATTGTAACCTTCCATGACAATTGTAATCTATAAGGACTTATTAAATTCTTGATCAATAATATGTTCATATTTTCGATCGGATATCTTCATTGTGCCTGGCGTTATCTTGATCTAGAGCCAAAGTACGACTTCCTACCAAATGTCACTAAGCTGGACCTTGAAGATCCTCAACATCAACGCTATTGGCACTATTGTCTTTTTTAAATAATTAAATAAAAATCTTTAATAATAACGTAGGCATATAAAAAGCACTTATGATATGTCAAAAAAGAATAATTTAGATGTAAGTAGGTATTTCTTATAATATTATAGAATGCTATGAATTTGGAATCAGGCAGGCAGGTATGGGTACAGTAATAAGAATGAGGCTAAGAATAGGGTCATATGGGAAAAAGGGAATGGAGCGATAAGAGGTTGTGGACTGTGAAGAGGGAACGGGATATGGCAGGTACGCCGACAGGGAAGCGACCAGAATTAATCGAAGATGGTGGGAATGGATAGAATTTTCTAGATCGTCAGGATGATTGAAGGGATTGGAGTCAAGTAAATTAGGTAGTTAGTAAGTCTGACCTCAGTCGGCGAGAGTGTGGTGTAGAAGGCAATGTTGGTGAATGTGTAGACGACAGTGACCAAGGTACAGGAGATGGCGATAGCCCGAGGCAGGTTGCGCACTGGGTCCTTCAACTCTTCGATGATGAAGTTCAGGTAGTTCCTGGTGATAAAGCATATATTTTTTATGAGCGTATACATGAGCAGACATCTCAATTGATGGTAAATGCTTTCCGACGCCCAAGGACATTGGTAATGCTAAAAATAATAATAGGGAAGGACAGAGAGTTCCCCGAGACGTGTCCCCCAGAGGGGGTTGACGTTAGTTACGGTGGGGCAGGTAGAAAAATTAAGGACCGGGTCGTAAAATCATTAAAATTAATTAATTACAAGACGAAAAGTTTAAAATAGTGTACAGAAACTTACCATCCGTTATAAGCGAACAATCCTGAGTAGAAGGACAGCGCGATAGAGGTCACGTCGTCTGTGGTGCCTTCGAATGTGAAATGTTCCACTTTGCCTGCAACAAACCAGTTATTATTAATAGATTGCTGTTACTAAGCAAATAATGAATAATTTATCTAAAGGTACATATATTCCGTTGATACTGAATTTAGAATTCTTTGTTGGCATTGTTGATTATTCAGAATAATTTTCTGTGCTTATTGTCGATTTTTTATTTTCGCCTCCTTGGTCTAGTGGCAGCATGTATGGGCTGTGGACCGGGAGGTCCTGGGTTCGATTCCCAGGTCGAGCAAAGCAAATTTTCTAATTTAATTTGCCCGGGACTGGATCCCTCATAGGGGATTGACGTCAGGCAGGCGGCCGGTCGTAAAAACAAAGCCAAATCCTCTTTGCAACATGCTTGAAAAAGTGTGTTGCGCCGAACCCACATTAAGGTGGGATAAGGGCGGGTAGAAAGAAAGAAAGTAGAATTGTCGATTTTTATTGTATTTATCATTATAGGTAACTTCAGGGAGTGTTCTAAACTTATAAAGGAAAAAATGGAAACAGCAACCCTTGACTGTAATGAGTACTCTAACAAAAAACACAATACCTAATACTTTACGTACTACTTGATGTGTGCGAATTCATAGAGTAACCTTTCATTTTTTCGACTGACTTCCAAAAAGGAGAAGGTCCTCAATTCGTCTGTATTTTTATTTATGTTACGCGATATTTCTGCCAAATGTGGACCGATTTTCAAAATTATTTTTGTGTTCGATGGAGCTTCTTTAAAGGATGGTCCCATATTTTGGTCACGATCGGATTTGAAGTGGGTCTGTTAAGTTTTTAAACTTGTGATTATTTGAAATCTTGTTTATTTCACACGCTATCGTGCAAGCTTAGTAGTCCGGAACGTACCAATCATCTAATAAGACGATCGTCTACCGAGCGGCTGCGTGTACATCGCCGACGCCTTCCGACGACAGAGGGAAATGAAAATTACGGTTATTTTCGTAACGTCGATTCGTGGTATACAATCTTTCAAGTCAATCAGTTCATCATTAGTATTTCCTTTTAAGAGAGATGACGATTGAATCATCATTAAGGTCTATGCATATATCTATTTCCTCATAATGTACGTGGAGAAAATCAAACGTCTAATCTAAATAATGTTTTATAGGGAATAATTAGAAATACCTATCTTTAATAAATGAGTAATGTTAATCTAGGAAATAATAATTCAGTAGCTCCACTATGACTTTCTTTACATTTCTCGATAGCGACTACATAATTATATTCCAGTACCTACTAGCTATTTCCCGCGTCTCCGTTCGCATGTAAATTTATTAACAAATCCAAATCCACTTTCATCAAAATCCAGATAGTAGTTTTTGCGTGATAGAGTAGCAAACATACATACTAACAAACCTTCGAATTTATAATAAATATTAGTTGTCGAACACCCGAATGCCTCCAGCGGTTACGTAGGAATTAAAATTATAATAATAGTAATATTAGCCCTGTAATATTACTGTCCCACTGCTGGGCACGGGCCTCCTCTACTAATGAGAGGGGTTAGGCCTTTGTCTACCACGCTGGCCTAATGTGGATTGGTAGACTACACATACCTTCGAAATCCTTGTGGAGAAATTCTCGGGAATGCAGGTTTCCTCACGATGTTTTCCTTCACCGTTAAAGCAAGCGGTAATTCACAATGAAAACACACTTAACATAGAAAAGTCAGAAGTGTATGCTCGATTTTGGGGCTGGTCTCAAACTTCCGACACTCGTCTTGGCAGTCCGTACCATTCCCAACTGAGCTATCGCTGCTTCTGCTAATTAAAATTATTTCGTGCAAATTATTTTACGTAATCGCTAGCGAAAAACGTCAAGAGGAAAAAAATGGCTGAACCTCTGATTTTATTGTGTAGTGCTTATTTTCTTAAACTACGACGGGAAATAAGTTCAAAATAAATGTTAACGAATGTAAAGGGTTAAACTTGTGTTAAACATTATAGCGATCTAACGGCCGGTTTCAATAAACGATCTCAGATTAGAGTACAGATAGATCGCGATTATGAACCAATCAAATCACGTCATTTGTCGGAGTCATCTTCAAACCGTGTTCTTACTGGCTAATTTTTGTAATCTATCTGCACATTCGAACTGAGATTGTTTATTGAAACCGGCCGTAAAACTCACCAAATATTACGATCTAGTCTAAGAATCTATTAAACTTTTAAAAATAGATATTTAGGTCGTTGTAACACATTTTACGGAGATGAGTGACACCTCAAACTATAAACTAAACGAGTGCCAACTTTTGTTGGGAAATGTATTTTTTAAGTGGTAGAGCCACGTTAATTAAGCCAATGACTATGGAAAAAACAAGACAACCCGGCGTAACTACGAAAAATACGTGTTTACTATGAAGTCTTTATGGGTGCGAGACGTGGAGGGTGACTAAAAACATCACTCAGCGGATCAAAGTCTTCATAAACCGATGCCTAAGGCAAATACTCCGAATTTATTGGCCGGAAAAGATCTCTAACGAAGATCTGTGGGATCTCTGTTCCGAAACGCCGATCGGTCAACAGATCAAGTGCCGTAAATGGAAACGGATTGGTCATACTCTCAGAAGACCTCCCGACCACATCTCTAGACAAGCGTTAGAGTGGACTCCTCAAGGGAAAAGGAAACGCGGCCGCCCTAAACATACCTGGAGGCGCTCGGTGGCAATGGAGCTGAAGACTATCGGACTGACATGGTCCGAGGCGAAACGTTTAGCCCAAGACAGAACGCGATGGCGGAGTACTGTGGACGCCCTCTGCCCCACCTAGGGGTCATAGGACATTAAGTCAAGTAAGTCACTATGAAGCCGGTTCCGCCATTTTAGTTTCGCGATCAATTTACATGTAAGTTGTCACCGTGTCATAAAAATTAAGTAATGTACATATGTATATAACGTTACTTACATCAAGAGTGGTCCTGTATTTGTTCAAGCTGTGCTGGGCGCTAGGTTCAAAATAATAACCCGTTGGAGGCGGCACATATACATACATGTTCCATAAGCGTATGGGCCACCGGAGGCCGAGCCGCCCGTGACTATTAACTCTTTATTAGGTACAGATAATAAAACTACATAATATACAAAAAAATAGCGTGACTGCCTCGGTGGCGTGGTGGTATATCCGTACGTCTACGGTTCTGAGGTCTCGGGTTCGATCCCCAGGTCGGGCAAAGTGATATTGGATTTTCCAATATCAGCCCGGAGTCTGAAATTTGTGCCCGATATAGCGATAGGCTCGCCCCCTATCACATCTGGGACCGAACTAAGCTCGGCGAAATGTGGGTGTTCTAGTTCACTAGTGCGCCTCTGCCTACACCTTAGGGGATTCAGGCGTGAGCTGATGTTATGTTTAAATAGCGCGATAGCTCAGTTGGGAGTGATACGGACTGCCAGGACGAGTGTCGGAGGTTCGAGACGAACCTCAAAATGGAGCATACTTTTCTATGTTAACTGTGTTGTCATTGTGAAATATCGCTTGCTATAACGGTGAAGGAAAACATCATGAGGAAACCTGCATACCCGAGAATTTCTCCACAAGAAATTCGAAGGTATGTGAAGTCTACTGTCTACCAACCCGCATTACGCCAGCGTCGTAGACTAAGGCCTAACCCCTCTAATTAGTAGAGGCACGTGCCTAGCAGTGGAACAGTAATATTACAGGGATAATATTATATTATGCTGGGCGCTAGAGTTTCGAAATATTAAACTCTTGAATAGGTACGGATTATAAAACTACAAGTCATTTTGCGAGTAAGGTCATCAAGAGGTGCCTAATCTTTATTATTAACTTTATTTGTCGATCTCCAAGGCCGCCATAGACGCGAAAACATTTCGTCACGAATTAACATAAGTTACGTTTGTCATATAATTTTAGATTTTGTTTCCATATAAGGAAAATCGCGCTGAATTTATGATAATAAACTTTGATATTTATTGTTTTGGCTTATCGTTATGTTAATCTTGTTTCGCAAACTATCCTCCAGTCGCCTCCTTGGTCTAGTGGCTGTGTATCGGGAGGTCCTGGGTTCGATTCCCTGGCCGGACGTGGTTTTCTAACATTATTTGCCTGGAACTGAATCCCCCAGATGGAGATTGACGTAAGGCCGGAAGACGTTCGCAAAAACTAAGCCAAATCCTTTTTGGAACATGCTTTAAAAAGTAATAAAATGTATTAAGCAGGTAATTAAAAAATATGTAAGAAAAAAATCAACGAGGGTTATTATTTACAATACTTACTCAACGTGATATGAAAGCCAATTCTTATAATTGAAAAGGCAAAGGTAAAACCGTCGGACAGCATACAATTCCAGGAAGAAAAACATGCATTAAAGTAATATGTTGTGATAATTATCCATCACCAAATCTTTTGAAGAGGCTTCATTCTTACACTTTTTGCAATAAACCGGTCAGAGTGTTTCACCTTGAGATTTCACAAACTGCTCACAAAATGACGAGTTGATTGTTAGGGGTCCGCAAGGATTTATTTATTTATTTATTATTTATTTATTTCAACCTACAATACGGGTCATATCTTAAATTAGGTATAAAGGTACCTATAGAAATTTTAGTAAGTACTTAAACAATTTCCGTGTGCCCCTGTAGAATCGGCGCACACACTCTTGGTGTGTTGCAGAAAAGACTCGGCTTAATTTAACGACCAGCCATCTGTCCGACGACGTTAACCGACTTGGTCAATAGCCGACCTGCCAGTCTAGCATGCGCGCCACGAGAAAATGTTGTCTACGCCTTTTGTCGTGTTATAACCGGTTTTCTCTATTTGTCTAGGGACACTTACATGAGATTTTCGTTTATCGATCGACTTTCAAAAAGGAGAAGGTCCTCAATTCGTCTATATTTTCTTTTTTATGTATGTTACGCGATATCTCGGCCAAATGTGGACCGATTTTCAAAATTATTTTTGTATTCGATAGAGCTTATTTCATGGGTGGTCCATATAAATTTGGTCATTATTTGAAGTCGGTCCGTTAAGTTTTTTAAACTTGTGATTCATTTCATACAATATTGTAGGCAACAAGGCCTATGTTCAGCAGTGGACGTCCTATGGCTGATGATGATGATTGTAGGAAACAACTCTACAGTCGGTTTTCGAGATATATCGTGACACGCATGCTAGGCTGGCTGGGATCTGAAATCAGCTGCCTGAGCAGGAAAATTTCTGACACCCGTAAATGTATTCGAACTCGATGCGCGTCTATGAAATTTGTATGAAATATTAACCAAACGTCATCAGCGCGCAGCGAACTCGAATACATTTACATTGACATTCGTTTTTCGTGCTCGGGCTACAGAATCCATTATTTAAAGCCAATATTAAACGGTTAATTTTTTACCATTAATCACCAAACAACTTTATCAATCCTTTACTACGTTGTTTTTATTATATGTTTTCCTTAACAAGTTCCGTAAAACTTGATTAAAACTTATTTATACTGAACCTTGATAAGTTTCCGAATTCTACATGTTTTAACCGGCCGTAAAGGTTTGTAGGAAGTGTATAAAACCCATAATCAATTCACGTGCGCCTGTTTAATTCGTCGGTTCGTATAAAAAGAGCCATTTGCAAGTAAATTGAACGGGGAACTGAAGAGGCAATTTGCGTTCAATTGATTGGAGCCTCGCGGCGCTTCGACCTACGAGCTGTCATTAACAGCCCCTCGAGGATCTTGCTGATGACACCAAATTATACAGGATGTTTCATAAAGTTGGTATCAATAATAAACACATTTAAAGAGGGGATGGCTAGCAATATAACGGTAAAGTTTCAAAGTGAGGCTCATAGTTTTTTCGACCGACTTCCCAAAAAGGAGGAGGTCCTCAATTCGTCGGTATTTTTTTTATGTATGTTACGCGATATCTCCGCCAAATGTGGATCGATTTTCAAATTTTTGTATTCGATAGAGCTTCTTTCAAGGGTAGTCCCATATAAATTTGGTTACGATCGGTAAATTGGAAGTTGGTCAGTTAAGTTTTTAAACTTGTGATTATAATAATGGGAACTTGAATTTGAAAGATAAAAGTGTTTCTGGCTTATTAAGTCAGCTACAGTACATAGGGAAACCATCTAGGAGGTAATTAATTATTTTTAACCCATGGATTCTAGCAATGTCATGCATAGAATCAGGCGTTGTCTGGGTTGCCAAGACTGGGTCTGATGGTAAGCGATTACCACCGATTATGTACTCTAGCAATGCCATTAATGGAATAAGAGGGAAACAGAGCCACGTGCAATAACTAGCCATTAGTCATGGCTAAGCTGTAGAAACTATTACCTAATGGTATAACCAGAGACAAAATTAAATTTTCAATATTTTATGGGCACACCTGAACATCTTATTTCGTAATATTGTGCAATGTTATGAAACAGAGTCTAGAAGCTATTATGCCAAATAATATGGCAACATTCAACTAATACCGAACCATCAAAGAAAGTGACCTTTCAACCAACGCACACTAAGGCTGAGATTTATAGAGCGAACTTCGACTAAGTCAAAATCACGAACTCAGTCAGGATTTTTACTATGTCCGAGTCATTTTTTACAAGAAAATCTTTGCTTAGTCTGTCTGTCAGTCTGTTTTCTTGTAAAATAATGACCCGGACTAAGTCAAAGTTCGATTTAACACACACATAATACTGACCCCAGACTAAAATCGTGTCGTGGGTATAACTACGAGAGACTTTCGATCTCACAACACCCAGACCCGCAAACAAATATACTTTATAATTTTAAGTATAGATTACAAACCAATTAATAAAATAATAATATTAGCCCTGTAATATTACTGTCCCACTGCTGGGCACAGAATGGCAGAATACCAGTGTCAGGTAGATACCTACTTCTACTTGGCGAATACTGAGCCTGTGGCCTTTTTAGTCATGTCTCGGGCACGGATGGTTTAGGATATGTGCACGTTCATGATGTATTTCTTTTTTTTTTTTTGTGTGCTCTTTTTCTTTTTTTTTTTATAACTAACAAATTTGTTACCTATTAGTGTTACATATTTTGTTTGTTTTTTTTTTGTGTTCTCTCACTTATTGTTGCCTGAGACATTGGCTGAATAAAGTTTATTTCTTTCTTTCTTTCTTTCTTCTAGATGGGTGACAGGCTGGGTGACAGATGGGGTGACAGGCGGGGTGACCGACGGGGTGACAGACGGGTGACAGACGGGGTGACAGACGGGGTGACAGACGGGTAACAGACGGGTTGACAGGCGGGGTGACAGACGGGTGACAGACGGGGTGACAGACGGGGTGACAGATGGGTGACAGGCGGGGTGACAGACGGGGTGACAGACGGGGTGACAGACAGGGTGACAGACGGGGTGACAGGAAGGGTGACAGACAGGGTGACTGATGGGGTGACAGACGGGTGTCAGGCAGGGTGACAGACAGGGTGACAGGCAGGGTGACAGACAGGGTGAGTGATGGGGTGTCAGCCGATGTGACAGACGGATTACAGACGGGGTGACAGACGGGAAGACAGACGCGGTGACAGACGGGGTGACAGACGGGGTGACAGACGGGGTGACAGACAGGGTGACTGATGGGGTGACTGACGGGGTGATAGACGGGTTACAGACGGGATGACAAACGGGGTGACAGACAGGGTGACAGGCGGGGTGACAGATGTGGTGACAGGCAGGGTGACTGATGGGGTGACTGACGGGGTGACAGACGGGTTACAGACGGGTGACAGGCTGGGTGACAGGCGGGGTGACAGACGGGTGACAGACGGGTTGACAGACGGGGTGACAGACGAGGTGACAGGTGGGGTGACAGACGGGGTGATTGACGGAACCGCACCGAAGTCACGTACTATCTCTCGAAGTTTAGCAAAACATATCATTACCTTTTTAGAATTATTGTGCTATAGGTGCCTACTACTCACTCTTTCAACCCTCTCTCTCATACGCAGACGAAGTTGCGCGGGTCAGCTAGTTTCACAATAAAAATACACAACATTGAAAAGTCAGAGGTATATTTGTCCATTTTGGGGTTGGTCTCGAAACTCCGACACACTCGGCAGTCCGTACCATTCACATCTGAGATGTCGCTGCTATTAAACTAATCATAAATCATGAGTAACATTATCTCTTGTTCACTAAAAGAATAAATATTTTAGTATACTTTGAGTCTTTTTATAAAGAATTATCGATACCGAGTAATGAAGCTCGCCGAGTCAACCGAGCTTCTGGGAATGCGATGCTGGTTTTATTCGCAACGAAATGTATCCAAAAAGATACTACTCGAAACATCATTTCCAAGTAGTGTTTATAAAACCTTGCATAAACCAACGGACGGTAAGGCAGGCTCAGCTGAGGATCTGTAAATAGATTTCTCGGGGAGGAAACAAGGCTCATGAAGTGTATTAAAACTGAGATCTGTAGATCGAACTTCGAGTAAATCTAAGTCAAAGCAACGAACTCAGCGAAGATTTGGATTTTTTTTATCGAACTTTGACGTAGTCCGAGTCGTTTTTTACAATAAAATCTTTGCTTAGTCTGTCGGTCAGTCTGTTTTTCTTGTAAAAAATGGCTCAGACTACTTTGAAGATCGATTAAAAAATTCTAAATCTTTACTGAGTTCGTTTCTTGGACTCAGACTCAGTCGAAGTTCGCTCTATAGATCTCAGCCTAAGACCGGCCAAAAATTCTGCACATATCATAGCTACATGCGACCTTTATCAAGTCGTGTGTCCTTGTACATGGACGTCCTACGCTGCGCTTGCCGGCCCCTTCCAAAAAGTCGATCTGGGGGGCTACTACCACCTCTTATAGCAGTATTATTATAATCTTACTTGTATCGATTCCCGTATAAAAAAACTAAGTACGATTAGTGGTAACCCTCCTGGAGATCTTTGGGGAAGACCTATGTTCAACAGTGGACGTCCTGTGGCTGATGATGATGATAGCTATATGAAACTAAACATTTAAAGGTGCATCGATAGCTTCGGTGATAGACAAATACAAACTATTTTGTACATAACGGCAACTTCATAATTATGTAAGGACATGCTCTGATAAAGACCTATTATTACATACATACATACATAAGTTCACGCCTGTACGCCTGTATAGCCTGGCTATATCTGGAGGCAGAGGAGCACTAGCGAACTAGAACACCCATTATTATACTATAAATAATAACATTTTAAATATTAATCTAAGATTTTAAATTAACAAACACTGATCAATCTGGTCGATGAACTCTAATCTTGACAGATACCTATCTACCAAGTAAAAAAAATATTATAAAGAAAAGCTATCCGTATTCCCCGGTTAAAAAAAATTACATGCAAATGAACGGTAATATTAACTTGTGACAGCCGATCTATATAAAAACCTGTGATAAAAACTATAATGTTTTGATTCTTCTGACATTTGGCAGTACCAACACAATGAGGTCAAGATCGTGACCTTCAAAACAAGATCTTAAACACATTCGCTGTACCCACTGGCGAATACATTAACGTGTGACGTGTAATGGGAAGTTCACGGACGTAAAAAAAGATGGACGGAGCGCTCGGAACACTGAAGGTGAAGCAGGGTTTTCGGCCCATTCCATATTATATATATTTTAAATAAACTGAACGACTTATGACCACTAGGTCATAACTTTTGGATCACAAGTTTTGTGCTGTTTTCCCGTCTATATACTGTCGAATGTCTTTGTAAGGTCAAGTATTAATTCATAAGTACGTAATATTTTGAAGTATCTAGATAAAGTTTATTCCAAAAAACATAATGGTTCTATCATAACACTAGCTAATAAAACGATTTAACTCTAAATTTTAAACATTCATCAATCATAAAACGATAAATATAAATGAAATATTTATAGCTTTCCTTTTACCGACAATTAAAAGTAGTTTCCGACGAACTTTAATAATAAAACCTTCATCCAGCAACGCACTTGTCATAAACTTAATGGAACATTAACTGAAATAAAATTTTATGTTTTTAATTCATTTCAACATTTATTCGTGCCATCAGCAACCAATTTAGTATTAGGAAATGAACCAGTCAAACTAGCAGGTGCGGATCCGTTTATAGCTATAATCCTCTCTAGTCTCAAACCCAGCCTTATGTAGGTGATTTTAAATCATCATCATCAGCCACAGGACGTCCACTGCTGAACTTAGGCCTCCTCCAAATATTTCCAGATCGACCAGCAGGCCTGCATCCAACGACTTCCTTGCTATTATTAGTTGGCTTGTTAGAATTTATATTCGTTACAAGAAAGGATTTGTAATATGCTATTTAAATACATACATAAGGTCAAGCCTGTATCCCCGATGGGGTAGCAGAGGCGCACTAGCGAGCTAGAACACCCACATTTCACCGGGCTTAGTTCCGCCCCAGATGTGCGAGCCTATCGTCATATCGGGCACAAATCCCAGACTCCGGGCTGATATGACAAAATCCAATATCACTTTGCCCGACCCGGGGATCGAACCCGAGACCTTAGGACGACAGTCGTACCGATTGACGAAATACAACCACGCCACCGAGGCAGTCCTATTATGCTATTGGAATTGCCCAGTATGGCCATAGGTTAGCCCCTTTGCCCCCAAAAACATGAATATCTTCCCGTCCTATCCCTATTTCCCGCAGCTTTAAGTTTTAACTTGTGATTAATTTGACTAGACTTAAAAAAGAAGTGGGCGCTATTTGTTTGTTCCTGTCTGAATCTACACATGCCAAATATAACACGTCAATTATGTTAATTAGTTTGTGGTTTCTATAGTCGATACAATTCATATAAAACCGCTGATAAATTAAGATAGAGATACTTGTTCTAGCACAAAACTATATTTTGGTAATTCCGTCACTGTTCTATTCGACGTAAATACGTGGACTGCTTGGCATGTGAAGCTAAAAACTGTGAGTTCAAATCCACATACCTTAATTACTCAAGCACTAGATACAGAAATTCAAGAAATAACGATGAATATAATCTCTAAATGGATGTAATACGACCGAACATCAAGTTTTTATAATTTACTACTATCAGTATTTGTGTCTGATATGGCGATAGACTGGCTCATCATCACATCTGGGACGAAAATACGCAGCGAGAAGTTGGCCTCTGCCTACTCCTCTGGAGATACAAGCCTGAGCTTATGTATGTGTACTACTACCAATCATAATTCATTCTATGCTTTATGGTAGAACCATTGAAACCAGAAGAGCCATTATCAATCAACATTAATTCTTGATGACCATTTTATAACATAGATCTTCCCCAAAGATTTCCAGATCTGTCTTCCTTCCCAGCATCAAGTTATATTGGACTACGACCTTAAAGTGTAGTCTCTCCACCTTACAGTCTCTACTATGTCTCTACATAATACACATGTTTTTCAACCATTATTTCTGGTTATTTGTGATGAGCTACACAAATATCTATAAACAGGAGCAAATCTACTTAGAATAGTTCTCGATCTACGATTATAATTTAGAATATTCAATTACAAAGTACTGCATGACGCAACGTCGCACAGTGCACTGCGCATGTCAATCTGAGACATAATGGCAATGCCCCAAAATGAGTAAGCGAGGGTTCTACTTGTGATACTACCATACAATGCGATGTTCGAGACGAAGTTAAAACAAGATTTGCTTTGTGAAAATCAATGTATTGTTACATCATCTAACTAACCCGCAATTTAGCGGCCTTGTAAGATACCAGACAATTACATTCAATTTCTTAAAATGTTATTGATCTTTATGCTCGGTTAATTGAAGATTTAAATGACTAAAACGACTCACAAAGGTTTTTAAAAACAATTCTTTCAAAACTGGTTTTATCTGTGGTTTTGTCTACAATTTTCTTACTAGCAAATTATGCCAAAAAGCCAACAAAAAGCATAAAGGAACGTAAATCCTTAATTCAAATAACAAGAATTTTTAGTTTGTAATTAAAAACAGTGCTAAAATCTACAGCATCAATTTTTTCTACAGCCATTCGCCTATTCGTTTGATCAATGATGCCTATTCCATTATTGATAACTAGCTGACCCGCGCAACTTCGTCTGCGTATGAGAGAGAGGGTTGAAAGAGTGAGTCGTAGGCACCTATAGCACAATAATTCTAAAAGAGGTAATGGGATGACCTACTTCGGCCGTCAGTCACCCCGTCTCTCATACCGTCTGTCACCCCGTCTCTTATCCCGTCAGTCACACCCTCTGTCACACCGTCTGTCACTCGTCTGTCACCCCGTCTGTCACCACTTCGGTCACCCGTCTGTCACCCCGTCTGTCATCCGTCTGTCACCCCATCTGTCACCCCGCCTGTCACCCCGTCTGTCACCTCGTCTGTCACCCAGTCGGTCACCCCGTTGTTCAGCCCGTCTGTCACCAGTCTGTCACCCCGTCTGTCACCACGTCCGTCACCCCGTCTCTTACCCCGTCAGTCACACCCTCTGTCACTCCGTCTGTCACCCCGCCTGTCACCCAGTCGGTCACCCCGTCTGTCACCTCGTCTGTCACCCCGTCTGTCACCACGTCCGTCACCCCGTCTGTCACTTCTTCTGTCACCCGTCTGTCACCTTTCTGTCACCCCGTCTGTCACCTCGTCTGTCACCCGTCTGTCACCCCGTCTGTCACCCCGTCTGTCACCTCTTCTGTCACCCGTCTGTCACCTTTCTGTCACCGCGTCTGTCACCCTGTCTGTCACCCCGCCTGTTACCCACTCGGTCACACAGTCGGTCACCCCGTCTGTCACCCCGTCATTCACCTCGTCAGTCACCCCGTCCGCCACCCCATCAGTCAGCCTGTCAGTCAACCCGTCATTCCTCACGTCAGTCACCCGTCAGTCATCCCATCAGTCACCCCATCAATCACCCCGTTAGTCACCCCTTAGTCACCCTACCATTCATCCCCTTGGTCAACACTTAAATATTTTTTCAAATCGAACCAGTAGTTTCTGAGATATAAAATTCCCCGCCAGCAGCATTTTTCATTTCTGCTCCTCTCCTATTGGTCGTAGCGTGATGTTATATAGCCTATAGACACCCTCGATAATTGGGCTATCCAACACAAAAACAAAATTTCAATTCGAACCAGTAGTTGCTGAAATATAGTCTTTTCAGTATTTTTCATTTCTGCTCCGCTCCTATTGGTCATAGCGTGATGTTATATAGCCTATAGCCACCCTCGATAATTGGGCTATCCAACACAAAAATAATTTTTCAATTCGAGCCAGTAGTTTCTGTCTGAGATATAAATTTTCCCGATTTTGCAACATTTTTCATTTCTGCTCCGCTCCTATTGGTCAAAGCGTGATGTTATATAGCCTATAGCCATCCTCGATAAATAGGCTATCCAACACAAAAAAAATTTCAATTCGAACCAGTAGTTTCTGAAATATAGTCTTTTCAATATTTTTCATTTCTGCTCCGCTCCTATTGGTCATAGCGTGATGTTATATAGCCTATAGCCACCCTCGATAATTGGGCTATCCAACACAAAAAGAATTTTTCAATTCGAACCAGTAGTTTCTGTCTGAGATATAAATTTTCCCGATTTTGCAACATTTTTCATTTCTGCTCCGCTCCTATTGGTCAAAGCGTGATGTTATATAGCCTATAGCCATCCTCGATAAATAGGCTATCCAACACAAAAAGAATTTTTCAATTCGAACCAGTAGTTTCTGAGATATCAACTTCCCCGATTTTAAACATTTTTCATTTCTGCTCCGCTCCTATTGGTCATAGCGTGATGTTATATAGCCTATAGCCACCGTCGATATTTGGGCTATCCAACACAAAAAGATTTTTTCAAATCGAACCAGTAGTTCCTGAGATTAGCGCGTTCAATCAAACAAGCAAACAAACTCTTCAGCTTTATAATATTAGTATAGATGACAAAAAACTATTGTGTGTTTTTCTTGTTGACCTATATTTTAAATACGACTCGTAGTATTTGTATAACAATATTATCCTTATATTTCACTATTATGTATGGTTTGATAACAATGGTTCCGCTAGCTTAATTGAGATTCCAAGGAGTCACAGGCACATAAATATAGTTATACTGACCCTTAGCATTCCTTTATTGTGGTACATGCAGTTAATTGCTTTGCCGAAGGAAATAAAACCATGCGTACTCTTTATTTCTCCACGGGACTTCAAATTAAAGCATTGTTATAAAGAAAATAGTGGGAACTTTTCGAATTCCAATACTTTCGTTATACATTTGAGCCAAGGCAATCTCAAACTAGATGTATTTAACTGTATATAAATGTCCGGTTTCTCAAAGCAATAAATCATTTTGATCATAATCAATGGCAAAACTAATAATCTGTAAAATATCACGTTAAATCAATTTGTTATTAGAAGCTATATCAAATTCTTTTGTCTTTTAAAAATCCAAAATAGTTGTTGCAGGCCACTTCCAACAGGTCGATCTGGAAATCTTTGAGGAAGGTCTATGTTCAGCAGTGGACGTCCTATGGCTGATGATGATGATGATGAAATAGTTTTGAGTTTGACAGCAGTGTTTGTTAATGTTAATTTGATCATTTCAAAACCTGGGAATTAGATACCAAACCGCATGTTACATAACGTTATAGTAACTTGATATTCACGAATTTGTAAAGATGTCAACCGAAATTACGGCATTATTGCAATGTAAACAAATAATAATATTATCGACATCAAGACGTTCGCAACCGCATTTAGCACCTCGATCACGGATCGTTATGTATTTTGATTTGCTCAATAATCGATAAAGCAAATATCGTCTGGTCTATTTTGGACAACTAATAATACATTGGAATAAAACTATTTTTTCGGATTCTAGCACGATTTGGTTTTAATTTTTATCACGGGTCAGACTCTGTGGTCTGATTTTATTCCAATGAATAACATTCGCGTAAACCTAAGAAATCATTAACTAATATTACAGTTTCATAGAGGTTTTTTAGAAGGCAAACTGAGAAGGTCACTTTGTTTGTAACTGTCCATAACACTAAGAGTGCATATATCCACTTCTAACCACATTTTCTGTAAATAGACATTCATTTATTTTACTTTATTAGATTCAGTCATTCTCTAGCGCCACTTCGAAAGGCTATTTCACCAAAAATAACGGCGTGAAGATTCTAAAGAAATTCGTCTAACAAAGATCTATTGAAATGGCCACTTCCTTACCATAGTGATGCAATACAATATTTGCACGAGGTCACGTTTCGAAAATGGCGAGGCCGAAACACCGACACGACGACGTAATAGCTTTCAAATTATCTCGTTCATCGCAACCACGATAATAGTTTAGTCGTGGAATTAACGGCTATTTTTGCTTTTTATTATCACGTTACGTTACGCTTTAAATATTTTAAATGTTATTTAAAGTTATCAGGGTTTTCGTCGATACAGTGTATGTTTTTTTATACCGATATTTAATAAAAAATTTATATGAAGATATTAAAATGAAACGTATATTCTCGAGGTAATAAATACCAGACGCACTTATGTTGGTATTTTGGCATTGCCGTAATCTAAGTTTTATTGCTTTATTATTTTAAGATTTTAAATTAAATATACTTTAATATTGAATATAGCTTGTTAATAACACTGACACCGTTATAAGCTTAAAAGCTGCTCTAACGTTAGTGGTGATTTTAATAAAATAAATAATAATATTAGTAACCAAATCGCTTTTCAGTACCGCCCATAACTAGTAGTTATCTTTTTCATCATTCCACAATAGATATTTGCATTACACCGACCACTGTAAAAAGTGGCGCAAATTTCTTGTTGTCAACGCTGAATATTTTTCTATTTAGCGTTTTCAATGAAACAATTTCTTGACGTAGTGCTCAACGAAGCGTATTCTTTGTCGAAACTTTTTACCATAGCTTTTTTTACTAATAAAACGAGTTTATAGTAGAAGTATCTTTGGAGTACGACTTGTGAAGTTTATTTTAATCCAAGTTTTAATTAATTAGTTTACTTTAACATCTAGTAACAACTAAGATAACAAAAGATGTAAAACTAAGAACTACTAAATAAACAATAAATTATTTTTAAATTACAATACCTCGATTCATATCCTAACTGTAGGTATATATAGTGTATATATTTCAAGTTTCATCGTGACCAATCGGCAATACAGACGGAACAAGAAGAAATGTGCCACAGCAATGATATTTTAAAACATAATAAACATAATCGTGCTGCAGTTAAACTTGCACACTAACACCTACAACTATCTATAATATAAAAATAAATAGCTGAATATGTTGCTAAGCCCAAATCTCGAGAGCAGCTGAACCGTCTTCGCTAATTATTTTCTTTGAATATTCCTTGAAGTACGAGGATCGTTCTTACGGAGAGAAAAAAAAAATTGCTAGAAAAAGTCTAAGAACAACACTTTTCTAAACTCCCATACAATCGATTCGTAATAATACTTTTAAGTCAATTTGAATTATAATACCATACCTTTATAAAGTTTAAGTGTTAGTAGAGAGCAAAATCATTGAGTGACGTTAGTATCGTATAAATATTAATGAAAAAAAATAATTAAAGAATCGACTATTATGCGGTACGAAGTTCGCCGGGTCAGCTAGTTTCAAATTAAAAATACTTAGCTAAACTAGAATTCGCTTATTTATAAATAAAATACATATTTAAAAATACCCAGCTACAATTCGGATGGACACCGAGGTTATGTTCGTGGAATCTTCAGGCTTACGTTTGAATTGCCGGCATTGCATCATGCTTCTCGCGTCTAAAAACTTGTCTTCCCGACTTCGGGATGCTTTCTTATACAGTTTTACATAATCTCAAACCGAAGACGGTAATAGGTATTTTATAACCGCGAGTATATTTTATTATACGATGTGTTTATAAGGAAAAGGCATGTAAATTTGTAATTAGTGTAACTAATAAATAAATAAATAATAAATACACCCAACAGTCACACACATAGTCCTGACCCCACACTAGGTACAAGCTGTATCGTGGGTATCAGAAACTACGAGAGACTGTCGGTCTCACAACACCCAGACCCAAAACAAATATCTGTGGGCCACACAGACATTTGTCTCGGTGCGGGAATCGAACCCACGACCTCACGTTTCACAGCTGGCTACTCGCCCACTGCGCCACGGAGGCTGTCAAACTGACAAGTTTATTTAGCTGTAACGTCATGAATTTACTATTTCAACGATGTCTTGGAACCATTTTAAAGATCTCCACACGGGCGGTGCCGCGGGCGACAACTGACATGGTATAAGTCAACCTTGAACGAATTAACTCTCAATATTAGGGGTCCAAGGTCAATTTTACACTATGGCCGTATTCGTTCGGGCACCGGGCACCGCAAGAGTAAACCTGACCTCGGCGTGAACAAGTTTGCGAGTGCGACCAAGGCGAATGGCATATTTCAATAGAAATTGTGTTCACCTTGTTATTTCTAATTACTTGTATTGTTAGCGGTTAGCGACTGTTCACAGACTGAGACCAACTTTACGGATTGATGATTATGAAAGTATTCTATTGAGAATACGGTTCCGTGCGGAGTAATAAATACTTTTTTGAGATAGGTTAAGTATTGTAAAAGTGAAACGCCTAACCAATGAACTAAAGGGGGCGTCCATAAATTACGTGAGGTGTTTTTTTTTAAATTTTCTGCCCCCCCCCCCCTGGTGAGATGTCGTGAGATTTTATTCAACCCCCTCCCCCATCCCCCAATCTCACGTGAGATTTTTCAAAATGTGAGCTTCTTACGTAAACGCATGTACAATCTGGATTAAATGGCCAAAAATAGTATTTATTTTTTTTTCATTCAGAAAAAAAATTGTGTGATATTTGCCGAGACCCCCCCCTCTCTCCAACGTAAGATTAGATGAGATTTGACTCGACCCCCTCCCCCCTTAAACACCTCACGTAATTTATGGACGCCCCCAAACTAACCAAGAACTCGCTTAGTGTCCTCTATGAAGTATCTACTTGATTTGTGTTGAAGGATGATGAAATGAAAAGTGAGGCACAGGGGGTTACCACCACCTCTTATAGCAGTTTTATTATAATCTTACTTATACCGATTCCCATACGAAACAAACGAAGAACGATTATAATAATACTACTATAAGAGGTGGTGGTAACCCTGCAGACCCTGAACTGACGATAATTCTCTCCCAAATTGTAACAAGAAGAGACTTACATATACCATAAAATTATCTTAACAAAATAACTTCGGTAAGCTGACTAAATGTCGTCCTAGAGTTAGACACTGCTGGACAGAAGTAGTAAAGGACTTGCGAGAGCTCTCAGCATGGCTTGAGATTTAGCAGGATAAAGAAAACTGGCAGTTCTGTTATTGGAGGCTCTGATTATTTTTCTGGATTCTGACTTATTTTGGATAATTGCGCCAACAAGATAGATCGGTTGATAACCGACTGCAAAGCGTACAGACAGGTGGAGCTGGAAAACACCATTGTCTTCATTAGAATTTACCAGAATAGCGAGACCTAGGTATTTTGAATTAATTCCATCAGGGCATTGCACTACGCTCATCATTCGCGACAGGTGATTTTATAATGCTCAGTAATCTTTGTTTACCGTCTACCAGCTCATATCTGATTAACATTCCTATGGATTTGGTGTTTACTGAAGAAAATTAAATGCTTATTCGGCTAGAAGTCGTAGCATAAATAACTTTTGAATGCGTACTACTTCCAAACGAGATCGTTATGCGTACGACGCATTTGGTTAACTTTATACCAACTCTTTTAACGCGTTAGGGCTCAAATCGTACCTATTTGAAAGTTCTTGATCCTAAGCAACTACTCTAGTGGCTCCCTTCGAATATAAGATATTTGTATCGATATTGAGAACTTTTCATATCACTTTAAGGGTTGCACCTTAGACAAAAGAAGAGAGAGGACAGGGCATATTGTACGAAAAAATGAAGCATGGAACGAAACCAAAATGGCGACTTTGCGAAAAAAAAATCCATTAATATGACAGTTAGGCATCTTCTTCATATTCCGAAATTAGTATTATTGTAAATAAAACACCGTATTTCAATAAAATCAATAAGTATTTATACGTTATGACACAATAACAACTTACATGTAAATAGATCGCTAAACTAACTAAAAATGGCGGAACGGGCTTCATAGTAAATACGTATTTTTCGTAGTTATGCCGGGTCCTCTGATTGTTTCTTTAGTCAATGGGTTGTACGCACTAGTGATGCGCCAACGTTCCAAACGGGAAATCGATTGGCGCCATTCTATTTTCGGAGCGGGAATACCAGAGCACGTGGAATTTCATAGTGCCCATATTTTTGTCATTTTTAAACTTGTTGCACGTCGAATTCAGGATTTGTGAGTGTATATATTAAGATAATTTACGTACGTATATTATACGTACTGCCTCGGTGGCGTGGTTGTATTTCGGTACGACTACGGTTCTGAGGTCTCGGGTTCGATCCCCGGGTCGGGCAAAGTGATATTGGATTTTCCATATCAGCCCGGAGTCTGGAGTTTGAGCCCGATATGGCGATAGGCTCGCACCCTATCACATCTGGGACGGAACTAAGCTCGGCGAAATGTGAGTGTACTAGTTCGCTAGTGCGGCTCTGCCTACCTCTTCGGGGATAAAGGCGTGAGCTTATACCGTATATTATACGTATACGTAGGTATATTAGTTGTACCCTCGGTGGCAAAGTTGTATAGGGCTATTCAAGTATTACATAAGCACTACGGGGAGGCGGAGGTCTTTTCTTTACTTATTTTTATCACAAGGGGGATGGGGAGTCTGGATGGTGATTACGTCACTGTCTCGGTGGCGTGGTTGTATATCGGTAGACTACTGTCCTGAGGTCTCGGGTTCGATCCCCGGTTCAGTTGGGGTGATATTGGTTTTTCTACTGGAAGTATGTCTGAAGACTGGAATTTGTGCCCGATATGGCGATAGGATCGATGGAGCTGGGATATCACATGATATCATATGATATCACATCTGGGACGGAAATGAGCTTGGCGAAATGTTGGTATTCTGATTGGTAGTTCGCCTCTACCGACCCCTTCGAGGATATAGTCACGGCTTGTATATTAAAATTTCGGTAATTTGTATTAACGTGAGAGGGAGTGGGATCAACCCCTCCCTTAATTTACGCACCAGCTTCTGCTAAAGACTAAACATACCTATATAGTTTTGGCTTAGCGTTTTTGTATGTTCTTGTGACCCTGAAATCGTGTTTGCCACGTTCGACACCAAATATTTGTTTGAAGACACATGGAGGTACATGGAGGTAGGTTGTTTGTTTTGTATAATGTAGACGTCATTTGATACGTAATCACTTATTCATCGGATTTATTTCCGTAAGCAACTAAAAAGACCTTTAAGCGACAATCGTAACTTAACCCAAATAACTACATGTTTGATGAATGCCGAAAAATATTTAAGCGCTGCTTATTTTTAAACATAGGTTGTCCCTTTTATTTTTAAACAATGTAACGCAAGGAAAAAGTGACAGGCTATTCTTAGCAAAAAAGTATTTTTAAGTAAGGCCCTTTAATACACACAGAATCAAACAAATGATGATAAACGATTACCATTGCCGTTAAAACCCCAATTATACCAGAGGAATCATCGAACATTGCTGGCTTGTCTTCTAGAATATGCTCTTTTCTTCTTTCTTTCTAACGGCATTACAATGCCAAGGTGCACCTTCCACTTCCACCGGTCTTAACTCTTAAGAATACTCTTCAGTTAATAGTATCTTTTCTTCAAGGTCCTTAATGAGTGACGGGCGGCTCGGCTTCCGGAGGCCGAGACACTTATGTAACATATACATATATGTGTCGCCTCCAACGGGTTAAGTGATGATACTCACCCAAACACAGCTGGTAGGCTCCGGCGGCGATGATGATGAACAGCGCCAGCAGCTTAGCGTACGTGAACCAGTCCTGGACGCGAGTCGCCGCGCGCACGGACCAGCAGTTCACGAACGTTAGTAGTACTGCACAGAATATAATAACACAATCAAGAAATGAAACATAAGTTAAATGAACTAAGAGTTCAGCTGTTTTCATTAATAGAGGAAGGCAAGGCAATATAGGACAATAGTAGTAAATGGGAATTAAGTCCGTGGGTATGACAGCCAAAGAAGATTAAGGCGAAATAAATTTCCTAGATTTTGTAATATTGGTTACAATTTACAAACTTGTTACAAAAATGATTGCTTCATTATGATATCGAAACTAAAACACTGAGGTTCTTAATGATGATGAGATGACAAGACTTATGAACCATCTAACGTAGATCAATTTGATTCCAAACACGAGACCTCTTCCAAGGTAATTTTGGATAGTTACATTTTCTAATTAAATAGAGTAGTAGTCACTGGAGACCACTTCCAACAGGTCGATCTGGAAATCTTTGGAGGAGGCCTATGTCCAGCAGTGGACGTCCTGTGGCTGATGATGATAATGATGAAGTAATAAAATTAGCCCTGTACCTAATATTATTGTTCCACTGCTCGGTCTCCTCGGCCTTAGGGTCACTTGCAGCTCCGCGATAACACCCTATTTATCCCAAATATTGATAGGAGTGAGCTGCAGGATATGTCGAGTTTAGGTTTAACTCTACATTAGTAATAGCGGTGCAAGTCGCTCTTAGTCCTTCAAATAAAAAAAAATAGATATTGACTCACGTATACAGCAGGCTGCTAACAGTCTGGTGGCATCTTCAGGCGGCTGACACTCGGGGAACAATGGCTTTAACACGTACACGCTGAATGTTAACGCGACTATCGCCTGTGGACAAGAATAGATATTAACCTCAAAACCACACACATACATAGTTCTAGCTCTACATTTTGATATGGTTTTCGTCACAGGTTATGGCCGCTCGAAATTTAGTTACGAGTGGCTTGTTTTATTTTTAACAAACCAAAATGTTGTACAGGCGGATATGATGGTGACGTGGCAAATTTAAAGAGCCCACAATTTTGAACGAGGATTGAACTACTTCTAATTTAAACCATTAGTTCTCAAAGCTCATACCGAAATTTAATATCTAATTTACCAAATGATTGAAACGTCTATAAATCAAAATATAAATTCATCACAGAATTAACGGAATAAATACGACTTTATTAAAATCCCCAGTAATAGCATTCAATATTATGTAGTTGTATTTACATTCAATCCTTGTATGCGACATAATAAAAACATCCAATACCGTATCATTAAACCTAAATAAATTGCTAACTTATTGGAAAAGAGATCTCATGAGACGATAAAATCTGATTTGACACCACGTTGGGCGCCAATAAGCCAAATCCCCGCGTTTACTGTATATCAACATGGATATACACTGCTTTCATTCTAACAGTCGTAGGATAAACAAACGACAGAAATATCCACGGTCGATACGTAATGGGGACAAATGACTTGGTAGATAGTATATGTAGTCTTGTTGGACTTCTTTTAGATTCATGATATTGCATTAGGCTGTGCAACTAGTGAGATCCTAGATTAAATCAACATTCTTTTTTGATTCGAAAAACATTTCATGGCACTGTAATTCGTATTCGATATGGTGACAGCGGAGCCATATAACATCATAAGATGAAAATAAGCTTGGCAAAATAGCTAAACTCCTTTAGGGTACCTAAATAATTGTTGCTGATAGGCATGTAATTTATTCACTGTTTTTATGAAGTAGCGATAACTCAGTTGGGAACCCACGACTTGCCTATGTCAAGTGTGTCTTCATCGTGAATGATTGCTGGCTATGACGGTGAACGAAAACATCATGACGAAACCTGGATACCCGAGAATATCTCCACAAAAAAATCAAAGGTATCTATATGAAGTCTATAAACCCGCATTAGGCTAGCGTGGTAGACTAAAGCCTAACCCCTCTCATCAGTAAAAGAGGCCCGTGCCCAGCAGTGGGACAGTTATATTACAGGGCTAATATTATTATTTTATAACTAGCGCTACTAGGTGAGAATACGACAGAATTCTTGGTATTTTATTTTTATTTCTTTATTTGTGATAAAAAAAATATTTCTTATATACTTTTCATTCTAAGTAAAGAGACTATGCCTTCAAAGAAACATCCCACGAAGTGTGCCTCTATTCAACAGTTGCTCTTTGCTTTACAATTTCATTTTTCTTTTGATACTTTTCCTTTTATATAGATCAGAAGCCTTTGAGATCAACTATCTGAATTTCTGTAAAAAACAGCTGATTCACATGAATAGACTGAGAGAAGGAGATTACGCCCACATAAATTGTGTTTGTGCTATGAAGTAAAATATGCTATAAATAGTTAAGAAAATAAAGTAAAAATAATATTTCTATGAAGAGTCCATTAAAAGGCTTATATCAAAAATATGCTTCCTGTAAGAAGACATTTTGGATAAAAAAAAAAATAAAAAAAAATAAAAAATCTTTATTGATCACGTAGGCATGTAAAAAAGCACTTATGACAAGTCAACACAAGTAAATTTTTAAATTAGGATTAATATAATTTACATTATATATTTGAATTAGACAACAGGCAGGCAAGTATGGACATAATAACGATGGGATGGCTGAGATAGGGTGATAAGGGGAAATAGGAATAGAGTGTAAGGGAATGGATTGTATGGGAATGGCATATGGCAGGAATGGTGGCAGGGGATTGACTGGAAATACTGGAAGCAGTTGGGATTGGTGCGTGAGGCCCTATCCTAGCTAACCTACCAGCCTTTCTCTAGCTACCTACGGATGACGACCCGAAGAAGAAAGGCAGAAAGAAACTCCGGGCTTATTTTTTTCATCATCAATTGTCACCATTTCTTTTTTATTTTCTTTTGTCTATTTTCCTTTTTTAAAAAATTTGATTTACAAATTGTCAATACAATTGATAATCATATTTATATGGATTCACGCATCCTCAATACCACTGGAGGTGTAATTACCAAAAGAATGATTAAAAGGTGAAATGGCATTGTAGGATGCAAAAACCCATACTAACAAAAATCCTTATATCTATATATGATATATATGGATAAATGTGGATATCCTGTCTATTCATTGCTTTAATTTTAAATTATTACTTTACTATTATTACATGTTAATCCGAATAAATAGGCGAAAATGGAATATTTCCTATTGACATTGGCATTAGAAATAACATTAAGTTTCGACGTAGATCTAAATACATTTTGACTACACTCATAATACAGCATGTAGAATACAGCATAAATATGTAACCTCTGAATCAAAAGAGTTCAACAAAGTATTACCAGAATTCTGACAAACCCACGAACCATCGCCAGCGTAACAAACAGATAATTATACTAAATATAATGAAAATACATGTAAATAGAACAGTGATGTTGAAAGTCTTCACAGACAAACGTGGGCGATCAAGCTGTGAGCTAGGGGTGGAACTGTCGATGTGACGCGTTGTATATTGGGTGGTGAAGTAAAAAAGGCTGCTCCAGGAGACACTAATGGCAACAAACAACATTATTCTGAAAGTGTGGGTGCCAATGACATATGGGGACAGTTTGATGAATAAATTAGTATGGAATTAAAACCTACAGCTTCTACGAATAAAACTTAAGCACGAAAAGCAAAATATTAAAACGATCCACACTTCGGCTCATATCTAAAAATAACTATCAGAACTCTCACTTAAACAATACTAGGAAAATAATAAAATAAGATAATTACTACGGCCATGAGAAAGTTTGATGCCTAAACGGTTTTTCTTATTAAGAGGGGATTTTTTAATGTATCAACCAGTAAAACGCTGATTTTCAAGATTTTAACATTAATAATGATGAGATCACGGTGACATAATACCAGTCCAAAAACGACGGAAATAAAATTCGCTCATTAAAAATATTGTGGTGTGAATTCGTAGAATTATCAAAAACAGTATAATAAAATGATAATGTATAATGATATGAATAACAATGAACTTAATTTTAAACGTAACACAGCTGGCATTAACACAGTTTGAAATGTTTGTACATGACCTTCCATACCAGAGACTACGAGTAAATATTCACACTTTACATTATCTGAATACAATTATCATATCTAATTACCCTCCTACGGCTATGCGGATTAACTTGAAGAATACAACTAGTTTTATTTGGGAATTCGTTTTTATTGAGATAACATGATGTGATTCTGTAAAGATTGCGATAAGCCTCTTGCTGTAAGGCGATGTAAAAGGCGAATATTTTTTGTATGAAAACTAATCTATATTATTTCTTCTTGCTGTAGATGTTAATTGATGGACCAGTATAACGCCAGGTAGAAAGAAAGTAGATGAATGGGGGTAATGTGTTAGGGGACTACTTCGCAAGGATGCGTGCTCCTGCTCCTTGGCACGCTAACTAGATCAGCTGCTACGCCTAAATTATATACGGAATGCGAGACGCGACGTTTCCGATAATTATAATTATTCATAACAGGCCTTTGAGAGCCGCCTTAATCCCAGTTTCTACCATAAAATTCTAGTAATTAATCAAGTTGCTTCTGTAAATCCGCGTCTCCTGTACATGTTTTTTCTAAACAAAACCTACATAAAACAAGGTTTTTCATTGTCTCCTGCTCATGTAACAATGGACCATAGGCAAAATAATTAGAAATACCATGTTTTGTGTAGGTCTTTTGTGTAATGTTTTAGTGCAGGAGACGCGGCTTTAGTTACCCCAAAGAACATCCATGTGGCTATCCATAATGGTGTTATAACATTAAATCACTGTTCTTTCACAACCCTGTTCAAAGCGGCTTATACGGGCTTCTCATATCGCCTTTACGTAATTTTATTCTTTGTGATTGTCTCTTATTTCGACATTTTCCTTAGATTAATTTTTAGTTGTACTCATGGTTCTATTTATTTGCCCCTTGCAGATTTAGAGCGGTAGAGCCACGCTGTAGACAGTAACGTCTACAGCATGAATGGGCCGGCTCGACCGGTTTGATACCACTGTCTCACAGAAAACTGCCGTAAAGTGGCAGCTTGCTGTCGCGTTCCGTTCGGTGAGATTTCCGGTGGCTCATTTGGCCAAAAGACGGATATGTCTCTACAATACACAGAAAGAGAAATCAAAGGAGTCCTACAAAGCTTTAATTTGCCGTTCTGAGGATAAAATTCCGGACAAACTAAGGACGCTGTTGATCTAAAAGACAATAAAATTACTTTATAATATTTTACAGGTACAAAGTACAGACAATCTGATCAAGGTCGCAGGAAGTCGGTGGATACAGGCCGCTTCCAACAGCTTGATCTGTAAATAATTGGGGAAGGCCTATGTCCAGCAGAAGACGTCCTGTGACTGATGATGATGATGATAATTAAAGTAGCAACTACGAGTTAACGAGTCACAAAATTACCAATACTCATAAAGAAATGATAGTACCTACAACTACATAGATACATATATTACGGAATTGGAAACTTAGTACCATTCCAGTGTTAGCAGCTCTATTGTAAGCGGATTACTGACCGGTGGCTACTTATATTGTTCAGCACTTACACCACTTTAGGTACTTACTCTATAGAAAAAATCACTAAGAAATCAGTTAGGGGCCCTTCAAGTTTTATGTAAGCAGATTTTTTACAATAATTAACCCCTCCCTCCCCCTCGTCAGCAAAAGTAAGCAAAGCTTTTACCCCCCCCCCCCATGCTTACGTAAACATTACTAACTGCATTTTTCAATGTGTTCTGGTTTATTTAAAAAAAAAACAATAAAGTAAAAAAAAAAATTGCTGACATAATCACCATCCAGACCCCCCTAAATCCCATGTCATCAAAAATAAGCTAAAGAACAGAAGTAGTGCTATCGTAATACTTAAATGACACCTTAGTCGCTGAATGGCATATTATTTTGTTTGCGGCGTACTTTACTATACCAGGATAAAAAACACTCCTGATAATAAACATACCGTCAGACATTCTATGGGTTTTCCTCAAAGGTGTGTGGAATTTTGCGGAATTTTATCAAATAACGTGGGATTTATCCTTTTGGTACACATTTATCGACATTGGATAGGACAACACACAATGGTCAAAGACTTTTATCTTCAGGCACTGAAGTATTTTGAACGAGAACGACTGATAAAGGCTTACGAGACTGTCCCGCCCACACTGATAAAGGCTGCAGGAAGTCGCTGGATGCAGGCTTACAAAAGGTCAATCTGGAAATCTTTGGAGGAGGCCAATGTCTAGCAGTGTAGGTCTTGTGGATGATGATGTTGATGATCCACTAAGCTATGCTATTCTTGAGAGGTATATTTTGACCATCAAGATGGACCGTTCAAGTTGAATGACGTCAGTGTCACTGATACTTGTCACCATCGGAAGTATACCTTAAGGTACCGCACTTATCCCCGCGGAATCGTCAGAAACAGTTAATGCAATAATAAGGAAAAAGTTTAATTAAAAAAGTTTAAAAATGTACTGCCTCTGTGGCGTGGTGGTATTGCTTGCGCGGTACGGCTACTATATCAGCTCGGAGTCCGGAATTTGTGCCCAAAATGGCGATAGGCTCTAGGTGTTCTAATTCGCTAGTACCTCTGCCTACCCCTTCAGGGATACAGGCGTGAGCCTATGTTTAATTTTAAATGTTTCGTTTCGGACCACAGATGATGTCCTTTGCACTGTTATTTGAACAAAGCTATGTACAAAATTTTGTTGATCTCTTAGTGAAATCTTACCTGTGAACACGGTCTGACTATCATACACTCGATCCAGAGCCTGATGAAGGCGGCGAAGGGCCCGAAGGTCTCCATGATGTACGCGTAGTCGGCGCCGCTCTGCCGGATCATCGTGCCCAACTCGGCGTAGCAGTATGCGCCTACCTGGAACAGACATGACCATGAAAACTCTGGGTGTCACTTTTAATGGGAATTTTAAATAGTTTGTGTGGGAAGGTCATGGGTTTGAGTCTCAGGTCAGACAACGCGGTTTGTTTATTACGATTAGCCAGAGACTCAATCCCCTAAAGTGGGTTGGCGTCAGGTATTCAGCCAGTCTTAGAAACTAAACCGAAACCATTCTGCAACATTCTAGAAAAGTGTGTTTACCTCACATTGGTTATTGGAGAAGGACATGCAATAAGCCGCAACTTATTCTCGAATACCAGAACTTGAGAAGAAATAATAAGATAAACAGTTTTTGTTTGGCGAGTGAAAACTGTATTATAGTCAAGTTACGATATTAAAGTAAACAAAAAAAACCTTATTCTATCCAGAAATGCCTCTCTAATAAATCATTTCTATTTAACCAGGTTTTGGCATTCATTATTTAAAAAGAGTTCCATCATTCGCTCTCATAATTATTTTCTATGGCCTCTGATTTACTTAACCTAGTCTTTGCCATCCTTTATCGATGAAGCCTTGTCTCATATCATAAACGACCTCGAACCACCACTTTTCGACTTATCAATACTCCATTAGCAGGCAATAGCACCAGATTCCAAACGGACGGTATTTAACCCTCGACCTGTCGCTAAATGAGTGATTTAATCACATGACAAAACTTCGCGTCCGATAACACGTGTGGTGCAGAGTGCCGGCTATCTGTGCCACAGAGCAGCATGATAACAGTTCATTTACCGAATCATTGGCTCATTACTATGGCTGAGATGAGAGATCTATTACGGCCGGTTTCAATAAACGATCTCAGTTCGAATGTGCAGATAGATTACAAAAATTAGCCGCTAAGAACACAGTTTGACCATGACTCCGTCAAATGACTCGATTTGATTGGTTCATAATCGCGATCTATCTGCACTCTAAACTGAGGTCGTTTATTGAAACCGGCCATAAGGCGAGTTCAATATTTTACAAAGAGGCGTTTGGCATTCAAGTTAACTATGCTATGTTAAAACTTTCACACATAATTTTTCTCGAAATGTTCGTATTAATTATATTATGTGACAGCCTCCGTGGCGCAGGGGCGAGTAGCCGGCTGTGAAACGTGAGGTCGTGGGTTCGATTCCCGCACCGAGACAAATGTCTGTGTGGCCCACAGATATTTGTTTCGGGCCTGGGTGTTGTGAGACCGAGAGTCTCTCGTAGTTTCTGATACCCACGATACAGGTTGTACCTAGTGTGGGGTCAGGACTATGTGTGTGACTATTGGGTGTATTTATTTATTTGTATGGAAGATACTGACGGACAAGATTGTAAGTGCAACCAGCACTATAGACAAAGATGAAATGTATACGGATAAATAAAATCGGATTCATCAACTAAACGCTAATAATGCTTTGGTCATCATTAAACAAATGATCACATAAAAACATAACATAAGCTCACGCCTGTATCTCCGAAGGGGTAGGCAGAGGCGCACTAGCCAACTAGAACACCCACATTTCGCCGAGCTTAGTTTCGTCCCAGATGTGATAGGGGGCGAGCCTATCGCCATATCGGGCACAAATTCCAGACTCCGGGCTGATATGGAAAAATCCAATATCAGTTTGCCCGACCCGGGGATCGAACCCGAGACCTCTGAACCGTAGTCGTACCGAAATACAACCACGCCACCGAGGCAGTCAAACAAACAAATGATAATCTTGACATTACTATGAAAGAATAGTAGATACTAAAAGTTGTAACGACGCCTAATGTTGAACAAAGTAAACATGTCTGTCTCTTTGTTCTGGCTAATCTCCGAAATGGTTGCACCTATTTTGACGAGACTTTCACTAGCAGATAGGTGAAGTTATAAGGAGTAACTAAAGCCGCGTCTTCTGCACATGTTTTTTCTAAACAAAACACTAAAAACATACACAAAACAACAATTTTAGCTGTCACCTGCTCGTAGAACAATGGAGCATAGATAAAAAATGCATATTTTGTTTTGTGTAATGTTTAGTGCTTTACGCTCAAATGCTCAAATGCTACTCAAGTTTAACGGCGTCTTAATTTGATTTTCGCCATACAATTTTGATAGATAAGGCGGCCTTAAGTGTATGAGCATTTGGTGGTTTGCCTTTTAAGTTTAGGGTATTCCACGCCTACTAGAAAGAAAGAAAAGTTTATTCGTCAAACCAAAAAAGATACAAAGGTATTTAGACTGAACATACCTTTACAGTGTCGCTTCTGACTCTATCATTCCTTAAATAAACTTACGCGTAGGTAAAACATTTGTTTCTAGTTTCCCATTCAAAAACAATCGTTACCATTATTATATAACGTGTCAAAGCTATCAACACTAATTAAACATAATTATCATTCAAATGTTTATACGGCCAACATTCAACTTTACAATAAAACAAATTCACTGGTAACATACCTACTTGATACGCGGACCCATCATCTAAGAATCACCAGACTCAACCGGAAATTCTGACCGTGAAAACGTGTTTATACTTTATCGTCTTTCTTAACCCCACTATTGTTATTTTATCTTTTTGTTTCTAGAATTTCTAAAAGGATTTCTTGTATATGTACCCGAATGGATTGCGACTACCATAGAAACATTGAGTGGTAAAGCCACGCTGTACACAGTAACGTCTACAACACGAATGGGCCGGCTCGACTAGTTTGACAGAAAACAGACGTAAAGTAGCATCTCTGGGGGGTTACCATCACCTCTTATAGCAGTATTATTATAATTTTACTTGTACCGATTCCCATACAAAACAAACGAAGAACGATTATAATAATACTGCTATAAGAGGTCGTGGTAACCGTGCAGTTTTGCTTTTTCACGTTTCATTTTCGTTTTAAATCACCTCTCCCTTTCCAAATCCCTATTCCCCTCCTTTTAGGTTGGTTTAGCACCCTTAATTCTTTTTGTGTCTTGGTTGTCTATGGGTTTATCAATTACCATCAGGTGACCCACCTGCTTCTTTTCCAATCTCTGATATAAAAAAATATGGAAAACCCTGGCCTTTCAAAGATGAAGTTACACATCAAAAATTTATAGTCATTCATTGCCTTGGACTGCCAAAGAGTACATTGAAAGTGTACTGTCGCTATCCAGTAGGGGTAAAATTACCCGTAGGCCGGCATCTAGAACTCCAACGTCATCGTTTGGCATAGATATTTCTGTCGACTATCGAAGATCGCAATATCGATGTTCGACATTATATATTATAGTTTGCACTGCACTCAACACTGTGCTTACCATAAGTATAACAAGTCACTTGTCATACCATTTTAAAAGAATACCTCAAAAGCTTGTACTAAGCTACAAATCTCTATGCATCTGATTTACAATATATAATGAGGGTTCCATAAATTAATGACATGCGACTTATGGATCTTTGGAGGCTTCATTATTTTCTCCGCTGTACGTTCCCTAGAGTCTACAAAGTTATTAGTACTAAGTAATATCTTGAAAGCATCTGAGATGACTCGGGAGACTTATTATAGCCTACTTATTTTAATGCTCATATAACAAGAAGGCGCCTCTATTATTTTGCCCTATATTGAAGATGACTAATATGGGTACCGAAGGATATCTTTGTTTATTAAATACATTTGTTTGGGACCAGTCGATTAATTATTTCGGTAAATCTATAGAGTTTGTCCTTTCCACCTCCCTTACCCTTTTCACTTTTTCAAACGTGTTTCAGAAAGGATTCGGCTTAGTTTTTACGACCAGCTGCTTGCTTGACGCCAACGCCCGTCGGTAAATCTATACATAAGTACTGAAACAGATTCTGCGTTGGTCACTCCTCTATGTACATATATCTAGTTAAAAATTTGTCACTCACCATACTGAATATTCCAGATGTCACCCAAACTATTAAACTGGCGTTGACGGAGCCAGTGTATTTTAACACTCCGGTGGGTGACACGAAGATGCCACTGCCGATAATCGAACCCACGATGACTGTGCAGCCGTTGAGGAGCGACATCTTCGCTTCCAAAGCTCCGCCACCATCACTCTTGCTTTCCACGTCTGCGTCCAGGTCTGATTTGAGGGTCACACTCTCGCATTCTGCTTCTTTGCTTTTCGGAGACCTGTGGACGAAGATTTTTTATTATTATCTATTCTGCTTAAAATATGCTGGCGTTATGAGTGAGACCTCCAGAGTACGAGGAAATGTTTCTTTTTAAAAGTGGGGCAAACAAACAAGTCTCGTCATCATCATCTGATGTGAAGTAATCACTGCCACCAGGGCATTAATTGATTTACGGTAAATGATTTCGTGAACCTTTTGGCCTTTTACTCTCTTTCCTTTCTAATCACCATTCTATTCCTTAAGATCAGTAATACATGATTCCTATAGGTGTCTATCAGATATATTATATTTACCATCTTTCACTATTAATTTTACCGTCAGGTGATACACCTGCATGATAGTTTGGAAGCCTATTCTTATAAAAAATGCGTTATGATTCATAGCAAGTCTATTATTTTTAACAATATTACTCTCTTTTTGTATTCGAATAGAATTACTTTAACTATCAGCTCGCGGGGTAGATTATATAATAGCAATAATGAACGACGGATTAGAAACTGCCGGTCCTTGATCGAATTCCGATCTAAACGATTGTTTTAAGATAATTGCTCTTAGCTCTTGTATCTGTGCAAATAATTTACCAACCAATTCATAAGTAATTTTGGTAATAAAATATACTGTAATGAGGTCTGGAAGTTTTTGGGGAGAGTTCTATATTCAATAATGGCTCTAGCAGTCACAATGATGAGGTTATTGTAAGATGAAACGTGAGGGCACTTTTGGGACTAAGGATATCAGTGCGAAGAGTCCATACAACATGATTTCTCCCTTACCTTTGCCAAATTCTCTACTAATAATCACTTAAAAACTTAATTGACCGACTTCCAACTTGATCCGATCGTGAACAAATTATGGGAACACCCCTGAAATATGCTCCATAGAACATAACAAGAATTTTGGAAATCGGTTCACATTTGGCAGAGATATGGCGTAAGATACATAAAAAATACAGATGAATTGAGAAGCTTGTCCTTTTTGAAAGTGAGTCGATAAATACATTGTTCATTCAAAGATAAACTAGCATCAGAAAGAGAACATAGAAGTCTTTGCCTTAGTCACTGAAAGATATCTCTTTTTTCTATGAGATCGACATCGTTGGAGTAGGCTAAATCATGTTTATAATGTGCAATGTCGATATTTTAATTAGAATAGATACCTACTATAATACCATTATAATAATGCCTAACACTAGTTTGTCACTGCGTCTATCGCCAAGTTAAATTAGATGTGTACTTGCAATATTTATTTTCGATAATAATGACATGAAGCCATTTAGATAGCCAAATTAGAATATACTGATACCGTTCACAAAAATGGATAGCAATAAAGAGTATTACAAGGTGAATATCGATTCTCGGTTGCATAACAGTTCAGTGATCGGATTGCGGGCGAAGCTAAGGCCTCGAGCCAACGAGTAGTTTTGATTTGACATAATAGATCTTGTCAGTATTCTATAGATGCAACCAGTGCACTTTTGGTGAGCTTAGTTTTGTCCCGAGATGTGATAGACTTTTAAGGGCCACTTGCAGCTCCGCGATAAATCTCTATTTATCCCAAATCTTGATTTAAAGATAGGAGTGAGGTGTAGGATAAATCGAGATAAGGTGTTCTAGATTAGTAATAGCGCTGCAAGTCGCCCTAAGGCTGATCTCAACCTAAGTCTATGTATATACAGAGCAGCGGCTTGAGCAGGAATGTTGACGTTTCGTTAATATTCCATAAAAAATGTCATAAACGGGCATCGAGCTCGATACGAATTCGATTGTCAAAAATATTCCTGCTCGGCCCATATAGCTAAGTAGCTACAGTCATCAGAGCGGAAATATAAATCGAAATCTCAGGCACTCGGTTATTTCGAATTGCATCAGCAACAATATTTTGTATTGCTCAAACTGTATCCGTAACTTCACCAGTTTCATAGCTTACTTGCATTTCTAATACTGATCGGGCTAATGGCACGTGATCCGTGGTTATATAGTCAAGGTTTGCCAGTAAGTTTTCTAGCTCGCCTATCAACCAATCTTCAGGTCTTGACTGTTTGGCTAGCCAGGCATTGTAAAGATTGACACCGCGGTCGGTCACCCGCTTAATAGTATGATTACAGTCATCCTTGTGGGGTCTTTGTGCGAAGTGAACGGCACTTATTGTCGACATATCCTTCAATATACGGAAATCTTGAGCCTCTTACAATGGACCAAATATTTTATCAATAAAATTAAGCCATTTGCGCTCATTGTCCGGAGGCAGTTAGATCCCCAAACTTACTAGTTTCGTCTACTTAATAACTACAACCAGGAGGAGGATAAAGTGGTGTCTCACCTGGCGCATTTTAAAGGAGTTGTCCAATCTTTATGTTTGAAAGCAATATTGTTCCATTAAAGTCCACACCATCTAAATTATATTAATGTTTTTGACGCATCATATTTGATCACTGCCTTTAAAAAAGGGACGAAGCATTAATTTCAAAGTTTTGCCCAACTCAAGGAAGATCCAAAGAATTCCCTTATACCTCTATAGAGGTTAGTGTGGCGGACAATATTATAATTTCGTAGCAGTAATGTGGTACCAAATTGCCATCATGGCCGACCAAATCATCCCTAATATAAGAAGAAGGCAGACGCGCCTATCACGTGTCGACTGTCGTGCCAATTTATCTCTGACCTATTTTCTGCCGTCTGCGAAAGAGATTTCATGTAGAGGATTGTAATATTATTTTCTGTAGCTATACCTTATGAAGGGCTTCAGACTTAGGATTGAAGAACAAAAATTTCACTGACGAAATTTGTCCTCAGGATTCAATTTATGTGACGGTTAAAATCAAAGATGGTTAGATTAGGATAGTTACACTTAGAAACACCAAAATGAATTGTTCATGACGAAACATTAAAATGATATTGCAAAATGCCATCAACCGCATAGCAAATCTTAAATACATTTAGGGGAATCGCTCAAAACTATTGCTCCTGCTAAAAACAAGTTTTGAAGGAAAACCATGACAAAGATTAAATGTAGAAGGTAGCATAGAATAAATGCGGCAGTAAAATTATCTATTGTCTTCACACATAATAACCTCAGCGTATCGCCAGCCACTGCTGGCCTCCCCAAGTAGGTACATACATAATGTTAGAAAATTATTAAGAAGAAGCAGATGATGGCATGCTTGTAACGAAGCCTTTAGACACGAATAACCTCTATAGATATAGGAAATAATAATAACATAACATAACATAAGCTCACGCCTGTATCCCCGAAGGGGTAGGCAGAGGCGCACTTGCGAACTAGTACACCCACATTTCGCCGAGCTTAGTTGCGTCCCAGATGTGATAGGGGACGAGCCTATCGCCATATCGGGCACAATTTCCAGACTCCGGGCAGATATGGAAAAATCCAATATCACTTTGCCCGACCCGGGGATCGAACCCGAGACCTCAGAACCGTAGTCGTACCGAAATACCACCACGCCACCGAGGCCGTCATAATAATACTGAAATAGATACAGATAATGGGAATAAAACAACAAACTTGTATGGAGAGTAAACGAAATTTCAATATACCTTTTGATATGAAACCTCGCAGCGATGGCTGGCGCGCCTATCTTCCCGACCATGTTTGCTCAGTGAGTCAACGTAAGTGCCGAAGAGAATGGCCACAAATTGACCAGTTCCGTTGTTGCAACGTTGATTTGTACAGCAAGTAACATTTTATTAACTCAATTGTGAGAATAATGCAATTTTGTTTTGTATATTACGGGTTTAAGGTCGCGTAGGGGACGTAAGATATTTATTACAGGAAATCTTGATTCGTCTTAAACGATTACATTATGCCTTCTATTTTCGTCTTAATAAGATCTTAATTATCTAGTGCTGGAGCTTTCTAAACAAGGTAGTATATAGTAGTTGAGTAAGAGTTTATATCTCAATGTGCAATGAATTCTGACATTGGCTCCATTTCAGTCAAGCTAATCTGTGAATGCAGTATATAGATGAAATTGATCTAAACACCACATAGAATAAACAGGAAAATAAATCAAGAACAAATGAACGGCATAAATTTTCATCCAACTTCCATTTTAAAAGTAATAAAGTTGTTAGTTGTGATCACAATATCGCCGATATTCAATACATTACAAGTTTACTCGTGATCCAGTGATCCATCGTGGACATATTTCTCTGAAGTTTACTTGAACTCTGTATTTTATATTGGAATATCAACTATCGATCAAACGAATGGAGTTTGCATAAATGGTGGTTACTTAATTAGTTCCTCTTTCCCTCTCAAATTCCAAATTGTCCGGTTTTTGCAATGATTATCTATGGATGGTTTGTTTCTGGATCGCAAATATAATTGGTAATTGCTATAAAATGCTAAATTATTTTCAAATGCAATTGTTTAATTTTATTCCGCCTAAATTATATTACAATAATATTCTCTTCCAACATCTAATCACTATTCAGTATTTCCCATTAGTTGTTGCTCTTGGAATACATATCGTGCCTTTACTTATTCCTTGGAACTTTCAAGAGATATGAATTCTGAATTAAAATCTTCGCTGGGAGTTATTCATTTCGGCTGAATTATAATTGTAGATTTTTTTGGCTAGAGCAGTATTTTCATTGCAAAAGTCTGTAAACGTACAGCTGGGTCACCGGATAGTAAGTGATCTCTAATCTCCGCCTATTTATTTTAGTCACAATACCGGTAAAATTAAACGAAATAGGTTTAATGAAATGAATAGGAATTAAAAGAGGTTACAAAGAATCTTTTGGGGGAGTGTTAAAAATACAATCAAACCGACTCATTCGTCATTCATTAGTATAAGGTTTTAAATTATATTTTTTTAAATTGTAATTTTATATATCATGTATCGTCTGGACTTTAAAAGAGGCCATAACCCTCGAATTTGTTTCGGCATTTCTTCTCAGGGATATCCACGAAATACCCACGCCATTATTGCTTTATCAATATCTTAAAATCAATATATACTCATAATTGACATGTGAAAGTGGTATAAAATATCCTATTTGCAGAATAAATACTTTGATTTGAATTTGAATTTACCGCTTTTTAGCCTTGGGCCCTTAAGTATTTTTCACAATTTTTCTTTACACTTAGTGGAGCTATTTTCTATCAAAGCACAATCTTGTTATCTATTTGGAGTAACAGACTCGTTGGGAAAATCTTTTTTGTTTCCGATCAAAACTGGGTCATTGTATTGTGCTCGGATATTGACCGAGAGTATTTCCCTTCGTAGCAACTAGCAGCGCTACGTGTGCTACGAACTGACGCTTTGACTTGACGCTAGATTATTATTTTGACTCTAGGCGTTTCACCACTACCTACCCCTTCGGGGATACAGGTGTGATCTTATGTTATGTTATACAGGTCTGCCGTTCACCGGCCATGTAAAAAAAAATACTGAATGAATTTTTTTTTTTTTTATTCGTCGCCTTTTCTTGCAACAGCGTATACTATGTGCTGTGAATCTGGAGCCACTGAGTTCGATTCAGGTCCAACCCGCCACTTTGTCAGTGCTTCATTCTGACAGAATTTGGTAATATACTCAGATTGGGAATCCCCGTTCTTAACACAGAAAATTCTTAAGTCATGAATTCATTTATGAATGAGGATAATAGTCATAAGCTATCAGTCAAGTTCTAGTGCGTTGACTTGTCCAGAAACTGTTAGCGAAAGGCCCGCTCCATTGACATTGGAAATAAAAAATAAAAGTCAAGGATGCCATTCAAGTAGAAGCGACTGTTAAAATTTCAATATTAGTGGATGTTGTGTTGCAAATTATCAAAATAATATTGTGTTATTTACTCGCTTACTCGCTTGAGTAAAGCGGCGCTCTTCTTCTTTCCTATTTTGGCTGAGTCGAGACAAACGATAATATCGCCAATGTCAGGGTCGTAGGTTTTATTTTTAAAACTAGAGAGTCAAGGTGTAGGAAGCAAACGTACGGTAAAAAAAGAAAATAAAAAAAAATTACAGAAAGCCCCTTACTTATAAAAATAATTAAACGCTGCTTATCTTTATACCATAGGTTGTCCCTTTCATTTTTAAACAATGTAACGCAAGGAAAAAAGTGACAGGTTATTCTTAACCATTTGCTCAGCTAAAAATGCTGTTTTAAGTAAGGCCATTTATATGCGTCTCATTGTTATATTTATTTATTTGAGGGTTACTTCATACAATAGAAGATCTATTCCCGTTTTGTCCCAGTTTTTATCTACCACTGGTGACAGTGGAAACAAATTAACGATTTTTCTTACCAGTCGAGGAAATCCAAACAAAGAGTGTAATATATTAATCTATACTAATATTATAAAGCTGAAGAGTTTGTTTGTTTGTTTGTTTGTTTGTTTGTTTGTTTGTCTATACTAATATTATAAAGCTGAAGAGTTTGTTTGTTTGTTTGTTTGTTTGTTTGTTTGTTTGATTGAACGCGCTAATCTCAGGAACTACTGGTTCGATTTGAAAAATTCTTTTTGGGTTGGATAGCCCAATTATCGACCGTGGCTATAGGCTATATATCATCACGCTATGACCAATAGGAGCGGAGCAGAAATGAAAAATGTTTAAAACCGGGGAAGGCGATATCTCAGAAACTACTGGTTCGAATTGAAAAATTATTTTTGTGTTGGATAGCCTATTTATCGAAGATGGCTATAGGCTACATAGCATCACGCTTTGACCAATAGGAGCGGAGCAGAAATGAAAAATGTTGCACAATCGGGAAAATTTATATCTCGAACAGAAACTACTGGTTCGAATTGAAAAATTCTTTTTGTGTTGGATAGCCCAATTATCAAGGGTGGCTATAGGCTGTATAACATCACGCTATGACCAATAGGAGCGGTCAGAAATGAAAAATGTTGAAAAGACTATATTTCAGAAACTACTGGTTCGAATTGAATTTTTTTTTTGTGTTGGATAGCCTATTTATCGAGGATGGCTATAGGCTATATAACATCACGCTTTGACCAATAGGAGCGGAGCAAAAATGAAAAATATTACCAAATCGGGAAAATTTATATCTCAGAGAGAAACTACTGGTTCGAATTGAAAAATTCTTTTTGTGTTGGATAGCCCAATTATCGACGGTGGCTATAGGCTATATAACATCACGCTATGACCAATAGAAGCGGAGCAGAAATGAAAAATGCTGTTAGCGGGGAATTTTATATCTCAGAAACTACTGGTTCGATTTGAAAAAATTTTTAGTGTTGACCAAGGGGATGAATGGTAGGGTGACTAAGGGGTGACTGACGGGGTGATTGATGGGGTGGCGGACGGAGTGACTGACGAGGTGAATGACGGGGTGACAGACGGGGTGACTGACGTGGTGACAGACGGGGTGACAGACTGGTGACAGACGGCGTGACTGACTGGGTGACAGACGAGGTGACAGACGGGGTGACCGGCGGGGTGACAGACTGGGTGACAGACGGGGTGACCGACTGGGTGACAGACGGGGGACAGACGGGTGACAGACGAGGTGACAGACGGGGTGACAGACGGGTGACAGAAGGGGTGACAGACGGGGTGATTGACTGGGTGACAGACGGGTGACAGACGGGGTGACGGACGTGGTGACAGACGGGGTGACAGATGGGGTGACAGACGGGTGACAGACGAGGTGACAGGCGGGGTGACCGACTAGATGACTGACGGGGTGACTGACTGGGTGACAGACGGTGTGAGAGACGGGGTGACTGACGGCCGAAGTAGATCATCCCATTACCTCTTTTAGAATTATTGTGCTATAGGTGCCTACGACTCACTCTTTCAACCCTCTCTCTCATACGCAGACGAAGTTGCGCGGGTCAGCTAGTGTAATATATTACTTTCCCTTATTCCACTCCTCGCCACTGCCACTATACGGTTGGCGCAACTAATGATTTTTGGGGTAATGACATGAAGGCGAATGCCTCGGTGGCGTAGTGGTATTGCGTGCGCGGTATAACTATCGTCCTGAGGTATCAGGTTCGAGAAAACGTCAGTTCCCCGCGTAACCGCTAGAGGCGTTTAGGAGTTTGTCATACAAATATTTTACGGAGTTGCTAGCAACTAGCGAGTAATGTAAAAAAAACTTATGCCGGAGTCTGGAATTTGTGCCCGATATGGCGATAAGTTCGCCCCCTATCACATCTGGGACGGAACTAAGCTCGGCTCTGGGTGTTCTAGTTCGGTAGTCCGCCTCTGCCTACCCCTTCGGGGATACAGGCGTGCTTATGTTGGCTAGTATTGAATAACTGTCAACTATAAATTCAAAGAGATTTGGTGTGACGTGTGAGACGCACATTTCACTACAAGTACTCCAGACATCATTGTTTCTACACAAAGGCAAAAGCAAGCAGCTGTACTGTACATTGAGTAGTTGCCAGGGGTTGTCCAAGGTCACAAACGCTTATGCTTTTGCATGTATACTTACAAAATGACTACTTTATAGAGTTCTAGAGACCCGTATTATACCTTCATATTTTCCAATAATTAAGTAAAAACTCGGTTAAAAAGATAAATAAGAAACACTATCAAATTAACTTTATAATGTGAATGTAATTTTAAGAGTGGTAGAGGCACGCTGGAGACTGTTACGACTACAGTACAAATAGGCCGGCTCGATCGGTTTCATACAGTGCCAGCTTGCGGTCGCATTTCGTTTAGTAAGTGTGATTTCCGGTGGCCCATTTCTCCCCCTCCCTTTCCCAATCCTTTTCCCCCCTTTCATTCCCTTCTTTTAGATTGGCAATGCACCCATGATTCTTTTGTGTCATGGATGTAGACATCATAGATGATCGATGGAGATCACTTACCATCAGGTGACCCATCTGCTCGCTTGCCAGTCTCAGCTAAAAAAAACTACAAATGAATACTATCAGGTGACCGAACTCCTCAGGGGGCCGGGGCTATAAAAACATGATCTTATGACCTCAGTAATGATGAAACATAATAATTTCGATAACTTAATACGTTTTAAAATAAAAGCTACCTATCTTCTCATATGTTTTATTACTTTGCATGTTATTTAATGTTCTTATCTACTCTTATCCCACCTTAATGTGGAGTTGGCGCAACACACTTTTTCGAGCACGTTGCAGAAAGGATTTGGCTTATTTTTTACAACAGGCTACCTTCCTGACGTCAATCCTCTCTAGTGGATCCAGTACCGGACAGATTAAATTAGAAAATTCGCTTTGCCCGACCTGCGAATCGAACTCAGAACCTCCCGATCCACAGTCCGTATATGCTGCTACTAGACCAAGGAGACGACAAAAGCAACAAATTATTAAAAATTAATTACATATAAGTAACCTAAAATCTGTGAATAGAATTGAAACGAAAGATATATGATATATCATATGAAAAAGTCAAGGATTTTTAACGGGCTGACCCGTCCCCTCGGCTTCCCTCGGCTACGCCACTGTAATCGATGTAACTGTAGATGTGCATAGTGCAATGTAAATGCCGTTTAGATAGGCAAGGGCAACTGACCTTATAAAGGTCACCCAGAAACCGTTGCATGCGGTAAACTGTAGTTATTAACCTATATAGAAACAGTGGGCCCTAGCAGGAAAAATTCTGACAATCGTTAATGTATTCGAGCTCGCTGGGCACTAATGACATTTGGTTAATATTTCATACAAATTTCAGAGCTCGAAAAGCAGCGATAGCTCAGTTGGGAATGGACTGCCGAGACAAGTGTAGGAGGTTCGAGACCAACCCCAAAATGGAGCATACACCTCTGATTTTTCTATGTTAAGTATATTTTCATTGTGAAATATCGCTTGCTGTAACGGTGAAGGAAAACATCGTGAGGAAACCTGCATACCCGAGGATTTCTTCACAAGAATTTAGAAGGTATGTGAAGTCTACCAACCCGCATTAGGCCAGCGTGGGAGACTAAGGCCTAACACCTCTCAGTAGTAGAGGAGGCCCGTGCCCAGCAGTGGGACAGTAATATTACAGGGCTAATATCTGGGCTAATATTATTTCATAGCTCGAATACATTTACGCTTGTCAACAATTTTCCTGCTCGAGCCGTGGTTCATAAAGCTTCCTCAAAAAATGGCGATATCATATTTCACATCATGTCGCGACATAATTAAATTATGCGAAGACTGGTGTAATTAATATTCAGGGCAAGTATAGTAAATAATATCAAAATATTAAATACTTCCAAAAAAAACAGGTATTATGGACCAGTGGTAAAGCCTTGCTGTATATAATAATAAAAAATGACACCCAACAGTCACACACATAGTCTATGTCGTGGGTATCCGGAACTACGAGAGACTTTCAGTCTCACAACACCCAGACTCGAAACAAACATCTGTGGGCGACACAAACATTTGTCTCGGTGCGGGGATCGAACCCTCGGCATCTCGCTTCATAGCCGGCTATTTGCCCGCTAATTTAAAGATATTGTAGACAATTTTGCCTACAGCATTATCGCGCCGATCCGATTCGACCGGATTATTACCATTGCCGCATAGAACCGTTGTAAAGAGGCAGCTTCTTGTTGGATTTCATTCAAAGTGCGGTATCCGGAAGCATAAATCCAAATTACTAACGAGAGGGGTTAGGCCTCAGTATACCAGCTGGCCTAATGCGGGTTGGTAGACTTCATATACCTTTGAATTTCTTGTGGAGAAATTCTCGAGCATGTAGGTTTCCTCACGATGTTTTCTTTCACCGTTATAGCAAGCGATATTTCACAATTAAAACACGCTTAACATAGAAAAGTCAGAGGTGTATGCTCAATTTTGAGGTTGGTCTCGAACCTCCGACACTCGTCTCGGCAGTTCGTACCATTGCCAACTCTAGGGTTACCACAACCTCTTATAGCAGTATTATTATAATCGTTCTTCGTTTGTTTTGTATGGGAATCGGTACAAGTCAAATGATAATAATACTGCTATAAAAGGTGGTGGTAACCCCTCTGAGCTATCACTGCTTTTCGCACATAATAAGCCTACAGGTTCATCGTCTCGTATATTATTTTGCGTCACATCAGAAGGGGTTTTGTTTTTTCTCTTTTCAAGCTTAATATGTAGTTCCAGAGTACCTACATACATATATACTAGCGACTTACTGGCGTTGATAACAACTCACAATGACTCGATTGACATTTAAACGGACCAGTTGCTATTATGTTTGTATGATAGAGCAAAATGTAACTGACTTTTCCACTGGTGGTAGGTATAAATTATTCATAGAAAATATCAAACGACGAAAGATAGTTAAAATGGAAGAATAAAATGGAGAATAAAAATAATATAGAATGCACGACGCACGTGTCTCGAATTCAATGTAACCTCTATGAAAACTGCCTCGGTGGCGTAGTTGTATTTCGGTACGACTACCGTCCTGAGGTCTCGGGTTCGATTCCCGGGTCGGGCAAAGTGATATTGGATTTGTCCAAATCAGCCCGGAGTCTGGGGTTTGTACCCGATATGGCGATAGGCTCGCCCCCTATCACATCTGGGACGGAACTAAGCTCAGCGAAATGTGGGTGTTCTAGTTCACTTGTTCATCTCTGCCTACCCCTTCGTGAATACAGGCGTAAGCTTATGTTTATGTGTTATGCTCTATGAAAACCTCATATTAATATTGTTTGGTCTACACGTGCGTCTACACGTCTATTATTAATTTACTTTTACTTCTGAAAGCTGTGCCCTCTGTAGATTATATTTTTTGGGATCCGTTAATAGATTTAGGAGTAACGACCTACTTAAAACTCTTCTGTAAAAAAGGGATTTGTCTTCGATCAAGGATGAGATGTAGCGTCTATGCTGAGGTATTATACGGCGTAAGGCCGCGGACATGAACTCAGCGGGAGCGAAGCGGAGCAGAGGCGGCGGCGGCGCGGGAAGCGGCGCGACGACCGGTATAGCAATATGTTGCCGCGCCGCTCCCCGCGCGGCAACCGCTGCCGCTCTGCTCCCGCTGAGTTCGTGTCCGAAGCCTTAATCACACTAGTCGATGACTGACGTTGACGTTAATAACGCTTGCGCGTCTAACGCTTCACGCGACTTTCGGAAGTCTGCCATAAAATTACTTACATACAAATATTCTTAGATTAAATATTATTAAAAAATAGTTAAGTAGTAGAAAAATTTGAAGACTATTGTAAACTTGCTTTTCTTACTGATTCGAACTCAAGTACAACGATGGACTACTTACTACCCGACTACGAGTAATGATGATAGTACGAAGCAATCTTAGACCTCGCCTTTTGACTTCTTATCACTTGTACATACAAATCATAATATAATATTGGGACTGTGACACAAACTAGAGTAAAATCCAAGAATATTAGTTTACGCTACGTCATATCAAGAGATAACTATTGCATGCGAGTTCGGAGTTCACGAGAAATAAGTCAATAAAAACTCGGTTAAAGATATTAAGTAAAAAGCACAAAGATATTCCACTCAATAAACCTCTTAGATATTGATTTTGTTTTTTACCTGCAGACCTAGAACTCTTAGATATGACCCGTCCTGTTAAGATGAATTTTTCATCATATTGTATGTGATGGGCAATGGGCATATAAAATATAATATTTTGTATCATTTATTACAATCTCCAGTGACTTCCTGTCCTGTCGCTGGATACAGGCGGCTTCCAACAGGTCGATCTGGAAATCTTTGGGGGAGGCCTATGTTCAGCAGTGGACGTCCTATAGCTGATGATGATGATGATTACAATCTCCCGCTATTCCTCTTGCTACTTAAATTACCATAATAGTCAAAGAAGTCACGTATATTAGTGTCCTCTCGTGCTATGTCCAGCCGTGCCCAGCAATGGAGTTAGGCACGACTCTGTTTCACTGATAAGAGTGGTTAGATCCTAAGGCACTAGACTAACTTAATGCCGTTTACCAGTCTTCTCATTCCTTTGAATATTTTCTGTTTTTTTTTTTATTTATCTAAGCACAGGCTTGTGTCCATCTGAGGCCACCAATATCATGCCGACATAAATGCTTCTTCATACTCCGTTTAAAGGACCTAATGTTTTAGGAGGGAGGGAATATGTGTGAATCCTCAGCTAGGTACATACCTAGGTTTTGTAACGACGTTTTTCTATCATCATCATCATCATCATCAACATCATCATCATCATCAGCCATAGGACGTCCACTACTGAACATAGGCCTCCCCCAAAAATTTCCAGTTCGACCTGTACGTTATGTTAACTTACGTTTTTCTATATCAAGCGATAATTCACAATGCATACTTACTGCTAAGTAGTTATATTTCATTGGAATAAAGTATTCAATACGTGTATGTGCGTACCATATAATAAAATTTTATTATTTATCGATTGCGAGGGCCATGACCGTTTACTGAACCCCTCGGTTTCCTAAAGCATCAGTGATAACATCAATGTCAAATGAGAAGTCAGTTCTCACGGAAAATATTGTCACAAATATAATTACTCTGTATTATGGTTGTTGGATGCCTCTGGTAATGAAGATCTTAATATTACTGGACTAACTACTCAGATGTATGTACGAGATTCGAAATTCTCCCCAAAGAAAATGTGCAATTATTTTGCCTCCTCACTCTGACCTCTGTATCGGTGTTGGTTCAATAGGGCAGTGACATATTATTGTTGATTACTCCAATATGCATCAATTTCATCATTCGCCAAGCAGAAGAAAAGACTATAATACTCATTAAAGTATATTAATGCTTTATTTCTATTGTATTCGCACAATAATCATTATAAACAAAAGGTTAGACAAATGTTGTCATAACAAAAGATGTAAAACAGTAGGGGTTTTCGGTCAGGGGGCCTAGTTTGTAAAACGAAATCCGCAGTTGAGGACTTTGTTTCAGACGTTTTGCTATTCTATGTGGCTCACGTGTCCGACCGATATGGGTTCTATAAGTTTCGTTTCGGAGAATGCTTTGCTGTAAACCGTTTGACAGCCCACTCTTCGGTGTTTGACATTTATTTGATCCACTAGCATCTATATTAGTCTGTGCGGTAGAGTATCGGTCCGATATCGTTCATCCGATAACGTTTTATAGAATAGACACCCAGAAATCAATAGTACCTATGTAAAGTCATAAGCATTCGATTTGGAAAACACACGAATTGTTCAAGACTTGGTTCTCTGATCAGCTATTTTAGCCCCGTATCTTTATAACTGAAATCACCTCTACAAAATATGCACTAGTTACAACTAGCAACAAAGAGACTAGCATCCATTCCTTATCGAAATTTCATTTGTGCAGACCGCCACACGTTATCATGTATGCCAATTACCACAGCTGACTTCATTTGGTCAGCACATGTGACATGTCACAACAATGTATGATAGTGCGATACATCATTGATTTTGTTATTTCATGTTCATAATAACATAAACATTTCTTGCTCATGCAAATAAATGATTCAATGTGCAATATTGTTTTCTACGTTGATTTTCTTTCTCGTAGATCAATCATCATCATCATCAGCCATAGGACGTCCACTGCTGAACATAGACCTCCCCCAAAGATTTCCAGATCGATCTGTTGGAAGATTGGTTGATTGATCGTAGATCAACGCCTTATAGTAATATCAATGCATGCGTTCAACCAGGGTTTTTGAAATAATATGATTAGCTTTTAGCAATTCATCTTGTCCTTTTCAACTGTTTTGGCTTTTACTCCTTCAATTTGCGCTACATATCCCAATCCTGTGCTTTTCGCATCCAGTTCAATCCTTACCACTCTCTTCATGTCATGGTTCCAACGCAATTTAGCAATTAAATCCAATGAATATTATGAATAATAAACTTAATGGATGTTCTGGAATCCGATATTGATTTTCTTTCTGGCTGGACTCATACTCGTAGATCAGTTTTATCGATGCAATTCAACGAGTCAGATAGAATAGCCCAATCTTATGTTTCTGTTATGGTCAGCAATTAAAGCTGTTATGGATGATTTGAGAATTAACGCGGCAGTTCAGGAAATATTACGATTAAAGTAATTACTGTGTAATGTGCAATCAATGTTCAGTCACAAAATAATAAAATGGACAATCTAACGTTGTAACCAACGTATAAAATATTATTTGTTGTAAGTTGTAACTTTATTATGATAATATCGCTTCTGAGTTTCCAAAAGTGACAAAGACCGAAGAAAAGATAAGGAACTTAAAACGCCGATTAAGAGGATGCTTAACGAATGTAATCATAATCACTAATTTATGGAAATGAGTACGTATTGAGGAGGAATTTTGCTCGATTTTAAAGTCCCACAGCAGTTACGCGGTCAAACAATCACGCAAATATAGTACGTAGTCGTACTAGTAGTAACGTAGTCTAGGGTTATTATAAAATAATAAACAGTGAGGTAATGGCATGCATTTTATATAAAGGTCACATAGCATTTCCATTGTGTACCCAGAAACACTCACCTAAGACGGCTGTGTGTACACCCTTATTTGGGTCAAGGATTGTAAATATGTGTACCGTGGTGGGCAAGATGGCCGACAAATAAGGGACCCCATTACCCTTCAAGGTTTGCAAATATGTATCCGAGAAACACAGACATGGAGGGTGGAACGTACGGAGGCAATAAAACGCTCAATTTTGCAGACATTTTAAGTTGCAGTGTAAAAGATTAAGGATTGGTCAGGTTGGGGGAAATTTTAACCACTGGCAGAAAAACATACATTGTAATAGCAAATTAGTTGATTGAGAGACAGTAGTATCGAACCGGTCTATCCTGGTCCAACTCCTCATCTTTCTGTTTGATTAATTTCGTTGCGGGATAAAGACAATTTTGCATTCTCTGAGATTCGCCGAGCTTCATTGGTCGGTGTCGTAAAATACGTGCCATTGTTGATCCTGGCTTACAGGAGTTACAGTGCCGAGTGTGTGGGCGGGCTAGTCTCGTATCCTGGTCATACGTTCTGAAGACATAACTGCCTACAGTGTGGCTTTACCATTCACTTGTACTGAATCGTACTTTGGTATACTTTATTAATTCAAAGAAATGTGAATTATACCAATTCCTTGATACAGGACCCGCCTACCTAATACAAAAGAGCGCTGATATTCGTAATTGTCAACAACTTCTTGTAATTAGTATACATAAAAGTCAATAGTAAATGTACATTGAGCAGTAATCGTTTATTTGGTAAACAAACGATGTTATTACAAGATCATCTAAACTAGATGATTAACTAGTTTCCCAGCAAACCAAACTTGTTAATACAAAAGTAGAACCGTCATTATAATCAATTCGTAATACTTTAGGAAAGTTAATATTATTTTAATTAAAAAAAACTCAAGCAAATTTTGATTGGCACCTTAGCAAAAATCGATTTCCCCGTTTATAATTATCCAACTTCATACTTTATGGACTTTGTGATCTTGCAGCCGGATCTCGGATAAGCTTTTATTCGATTTTTCTTCTAATTCGTAGTTGAAATTGTGACTTTACATCATTGTGGGCATTGAGTTGTTTTAAAGGTCGAAAATGCCAAACTTTTCGTATCATAATAAATATTTAGGTATAATAATATGAGTCGTAATCTTTCTGCGATATATTGTACTGGTCGTTTTGTATTATTGTTTGAACAAGTGTGTACCATCCTTTCTTTTTTCGTTTCAATGTAGACTTGGTATCTATATACCATAGATACTTCAATAATTGTGAAAAATGGTATATCAAAGCCGCGCCTCCTGCACTTGTTTTTCTCGAAATACAACACAAAAACACCCACAAAACAATGTTCTTCTCTGTCTGACAATGGACCGTAGACAAAAATGTGTAGCATAAGCCGCGTCTCCTGCACATTTTTCGAAATAGAACACTAAAAACACCTTCACAAAACCAGGATTTTCCTTGTCTCATGCTCTTATAACATTTTTCTATATCTTCTGCTCATGCTCATAGAAAAAAAAAGTAGAATTACCATGTTTTGTGTAATGTTTTAGTATGGTCCATTGTTCCATGAGCACGAGACAGTGAAAAATATATTGTGTAGGTATTTTTGTCTTGTTTCGAGAAAAACATGTACGGAAGCGCGGCTTTACCATCGAGAGAGACAGACAATTTTACTACGCGACATGCATGATATGAATGGTCTTAGATGAAGAATGAGGCTTGATTTTTTTAGGCCCACAATTCAAAACCACTGTTTTAATTAATTATATTTTTAATTAGGATTATGTAACAGCATAAAATAAAATGTAATCATCGCGATGATTACCTAAACAGTTTTTCTTTCTACCAGCCCTTATCCCATTCCATTGTAGAGTCGGCGCAATACAGTTTTTCAAGCATGTTCCAAATAGGATTCGGCTTAATTTTTCTTACGACCGGCCGCCAGACATGGCGTCACGGGATGAGCCAATCCCAAGCCAATCTTCCTGTCCAATCCTGAATCCTAATTCATCAATAGCCACAGGACATTATAAGGGCGACTTGCAGCGCTATTACTAATCTAGAGTTACACCTTATATCGATTTATCCTACAGCCCACTTCTATCTTTAAATCAAGATTTGGTATAGAGATTTATCGCGGAGCTGCAAGTGGCCCATAGAGTTACATCTCAACTCTATTTATCCTACAGCTAACTCCAATCTTTAAATCAATATTTGGGATAGAGATTTATCGCGGAGCTGCAAGTAGCCTCTAGAGTTACACCTTATCTCAATATATCCTACAGCTCACTCCTATCTTTAAATAAAAATTTGGGATAAATAGAGATTCATCGCGGAGCTGCAAGGTTTGACTTAGGGCCAGTCAATTGAAATCAATAATTTCCGCAGCTTATCTTGCCAAATTGAGAGGTCAAAGGTAAAAGGCACCGATAGGGTCTCAGAGGGTGCAGTTGGGATGGGGCGGGGTAAATCGATGACGCCACGTGTTTGTATGACGCAACTACGCTTGAATGTTGGCGGAGACGGATTTTGGCGGGAAAATTGATTAATATTTTTTTGGAAAGTTAACTCGTCTTTCTTACGCAGCTATTTAAATAAGTAGAATAGGTACTTAAAAATTATTATAATGGCATTTTCTCCTTACAGCTCATGCATTTAAAAATCAATATTATGGTGGGTTGTGAAGAGTTACTTATATAATATTAATGCTTTTAATTCACTTGAGGAAAAGTGTGAATGTAAGTTGCATTCATTAATCTAAGAGGAAAAGCATATTTTTATAATTATTTCATTGGTTTTGTAAAAAGCTACTAACAAGTTCAACTGCAGTAGATACCTATCTAGAGGTATATTTGAATGAATTTGGTAATTCTTAATGTAACATATTTTTAGTAGCACGGTTTATAAAAAGCACCTACTCAAGTCGTTTATATGTATAAATATATCTTTCTAAAAAAAAATGAGTACGTATAGGATATTTATAGGGTAACAAGGTAAGTAACTACAATTTATTGGAAAACCGAATAAGGATAATGTATTTACAAAAATTAAACTAAAATACTCTAAACAGAGTATACGATGAATTATTTTTTCCTTATTATTTTTTCACGTATATTAGATGACTATAGTAAATTAAAATAGGTACGCGCGGCGCGGCAGTATAAGGAAATATTTTTTTACAGCAGATATAGGTACCAAAATATTGGAGCTATCAGTCCACACACAGGATTATTTTTAAACCATCTAAGAATGTAAATAAAAATTAAATTATATAGGTACTTCGCAAGAGAGACTAGAAAATATTTTAACTTCCACATAAAAATAAAGACCAATATGTTTTATACAGTTATATGAAAACAGCAATAACTTAGCTGATATGATACATGCAATCTAGACCTAGTCTAATTTTAAATATCATAGTTCAGAGACTTAAATAATAAATAGAAATTATGAAATTACTATATAAATTATTTTAGAACATTACTTACATTTTGTAATTTATTCCTTGGTCAAATCTACAATAAAAAAATTCAAATCAAAACCCACTACACTGATATTATTTCCCGCGGTTTTTCGACACGAGCGACTTAGCCCGCCAACACGGGCCGCGAGACTGCCGTACAGACGTTTCGATAGAGACAGCACTTAACTTCTGTATGAAAGTGAAAGGGATGTAAATGCTAGCGTAGCTTATTGAGCGAGGGTTGAATTAAGGGTGATTGGGGGTTACATGGCATAGAGTATAAAAACAGTCTGTTTCGGTAAAAGCAGCCGTAACGAATATAACTGCAACAAGAAAGTAGTATAGTAGGCCATGATGCTGGATGCAGTTGACTTGGGTATGAATGGGTGATCTTGCCTGCACTATTTCACAGACAGCACGTGGTAATAGAACCAGTGACGTAACTATAGGGTGGCATGTCGGCAAAATGCCACGGCCCCCCAAACCAAAGGGGGCCCCAGTGGTGATCGGAAGGAGGCCTCGGACCAAAAAAGCCATGACCATATAGGGAGTCGCGGGCTGAAAAGAGCTTCATCCAATGAATTTGCCACGGGCCCCCAACACTATTGTTACGCCTCTGAATATAACGTCTGTTCCCGTTGTCCCCCACTTTTTATCTACCAAATGTGACAATGGGAAAAAAGTTACATCCTGTTGTAAGTTTTGCTTATGGAAATCTATATAATCGTTGAAATTAAACCGTGCCCGTCGTGTTTAAAACGTCGGGCATAAAAATTAAAACCAAATCGTGATATAATCCGTAAAAATAGTTTAATTTCAATGAATAACATTCACGTAAACCTAAGAAATCACTATATAATCGTGTTCGTAATTTTGACTATTATATGTATATTAAGGACGACTTACGACCGGTTTCAATAAACGATCTCAGTTTAGAGGGCAGATAGATCGCGATTATGGACCAATCAAATCACGTCATTTGACGGAGTCATGTTCAAACTGTGTTCTTATTAGCTAATTTTTGTAATCTATCTGCACATTCGAACTGAGATTGTTTATTGAAACCGACCAATACACCTCTATTACTAACATACAGTTAGTCCTAACCCTTTTTTTAACCGGAAACAGGTAGACAACCTTATGTAGGTACTTCGAAGTTTAATTTAATGTTATGTAAACAGTAATATCTTACGGGATTCTTAACCATTCACAAAACATTCTAGGATGTAAATTGTAATAATCGCGCTCGCATTTTAATAAGATAAGTGGTAAATGGCGGTACTGAAATTTTACAAAGTCGCATTCGAAGCACTGTATCTTGTCTATAGCATAGACATGATTTTGCCGAAAAAGTCAAGGAGCCTTGTAGAGCTGATGACGCCGACGTCGTTCAATTTCGGTCTAGTCCCGCTACTGCTGAGTTGGCACTGGACACGGTCTTACGGCCGGTTTCAATAAACGATCTCAGTTTATAGTGCAGATAGATCGCTATTATGAACCAATTAAATCATGTCATTTGACGGAGTCATGTTTAAACTGTGTTCTTATTGGCTATTTTTTGTAATCTATCTGCACATTCAAACTGAGATTGTTTATTGAAACCGGCCGTTAGCCGGTAGGTCGTTGTTGCGAACAAAACTATTCGCGAAATTGCGTTTTGTTTCTGCAGTGGTTAAAAAATAACTTAACAATTGATTTTGCCTGAAACGGAACGTTCATAGTGTTAACTGTCTTGACAGACGACAGGTTTTTTGGCGGGAATTCTGACGGTGCGGGTGGTCGCTTGTTTTAATGATTTCATATTCTAGTCTAAAGTTGTGCTTGTGGCTTAAATGTGATGTGAATCTAAGCAATAAACATCAACGAAGATGGACAGTATGTGGAAGCTTTGAAATAAGTGATTTTGGACGCTTTTTGTCGGGTGGATGGGTCGACCATGTTCGATTCCTCTGCTGCGAGAAAATCGTCTGAAAAGCATCAAACTGGAAGGAATTAACGCCAAAACTCCAGCAGGGCCTTGAAATCGAACATATCCGATTTCATTGCACTTGTGAAAAATTAGATATAAGCAAATAAAGAAAAAAAAAGCACTTAAGACGAGGCTGTATGGGCTAGATCCCTTTGCCTTCCCGAAAGGGAAAATTAAAAAAAAAAATTGACAGACGACAGTTGACACTTGAGTCTTGACAGTTGACAGCAGATAACAGCTGCTGATACAAAATTGAAAAGTACAAACAGAGTAATTTCTTTATAAAATATATAGATTTTTAACGTGTTATTTAATTTAATTCATGTCTGTGATAATTCACTATTGAAATAATTGTTTAATGCTGATGATATATATTAAAAACAAAGTGCAAATTATTGTCTAACCTACAAATCCCTTTTATACAATACAATATTGAATAAAAAAATGACTTGCACAAAGCGACTATTAGTTCTATACGGTAGTCAGACATTTACGGGGCAAGAAGCAGCTGAAAGGATATGGCGAATGACGAAGGCTTTGGGTTTTCGTGGCCCTGTGTTAGCTATGGACGAGTACCCAATATCGGAGCTCATTCACGAGCATTATGGGATTTTCGTGTGTTCTACGACCGGTAAAGGTGAAGAGCCAGACAATATGAAGCATTTCTGGAAGTTTCTGTTGAGAGCGAACCTTCCCCCCAACTCTCTAGTGAGGCTAAAGTATGGAGTACTTGGTTTAGGCGATTCTTCTTACGTGCAGTTCAATTTTGCCGGGAAAAAACTACACAGACGTTTGAAGCAATTGGGGGCGACGCCTTTGTTGGATATAGGTAACTAAGTATGGATTTAAAGAATAATTTTTACCTTAACAAAAACTACATAAATAAATAAAATGTCCAGCAAAATACAAACCTTAAATTACAACAGTTGAATATAATTTTTCAAATTCGATAGATAAATCTGATGGGAAATTCACAATGTGACTCCAAATATTCCAGGTCTCTGTGATTACCAACATGACTTAGGCCATGACGCAGTCATGGGTCCCTGGGTTAAACAGTTCTTTGCAATACTAAAACAACATTTCCCAGAAATAGATTTGGATAAGAAAGCTGATTTTATACCAAGGTGGAAAGTGTCTTTACTGACAGGAGAACCCCAACCAAGGCCTTGTTTTACCAAAGATATATACTTTGCAAAGGGAAATAAATCTAATTTAAATGCTCTGCCTATGAAAATAGCTTCTAATGAAAGGACTACAGATGTGTCACATTTTCAAGTAAGTTATATTTTGTTTTACTTATCATACATAGTTGATCTAACTTGCTATTGATTGTTACTAATTGAACATCCTTTTAAATCATAAATATTGTAACAATGGCAGATTCAGAAAATTGTTTAATTTACCAAAGAAGTTTTGTGTTTTACCTGAAGTCACTCAGTATTTAAAAAGTAATCTGCCTGTAATCCCCAAATAGAATATATCATATTTTTTCTAGGATGTAAGACTCATAAAATTGAAATCTGCAGAGGCAAATTTGAACTACCAGCCTGGAGATGTATTCAACATAAGGCCTCGTAACTCCAAAGAGGATATTGATGACCTTTTTAGTATATTTAAATCACACAATCTTGACATATTACCTCATTACAGGCTACTGGTAGAAAAATACCATGAAGGTAAGATCTTTTCCTTTTTAAAATTATTGTTGTAATTGTAATTATTGTTGAATAGAAATTGTCATGAAATGGGATTTCTTTCATCTGGAAATAAAATTGTTTATTTAAACGTTAAATAATTATTTTAAAAAGCTATTAAGTTGATTAGTCAAGTGGATTACACAATGTTTTTTAAAAGCGTTTTATTATTGCAAATACATATCTCAGTTTAATGATTTCGTGTAATATAAAAAAGTGCAATAACTAAACGCAATTTTTCATATGTCAAAAACACGTGTGAAGATTGACATCTGTCAAATGTAAACTTGGGGTTTGGTAGCCACGAGAAAATCTTATATTTCGTAAATAAAATAAAAAGGGGCGTTATTCAAAATGTTACGTAGACAGGCGCGATTGCGTCGCGAGTATTTGTACAGAAAGTCAAAAGAAGATAAACAGAAGAGTATACAAGCCAAGAAGGATCAGTTGAAGCGATGTTTGGAAGAAAACATTCCGATACACGGAGATTTGAGGAAAGAAGCGCTCGCTTTACAAAAACGAACGGAATATGAAGATCAAGGTTAGTATTTAATCATGTATTATTGTGAAACGTTGAGCTGTTGAGGATAACCTATAATGTAAACATACATTTGATGGCGGGTACACACCGGCTGAACGAAGGTGAAAGAATCTATACATGTTGCGTTCACACAAACTTTCACTGTTGTGTGAATGAAACAGGCGTAAATCCGTTCGCCTTCGATCGGCCCGGTGTGTACCCGCCATTACATTTTCGTATGCTTACCTAGCAGTAACAAATGTAACAGTCTCCATTGTATAGATAGTCACGGGCGGCTCGGCCTCCGGTGGCCCATACGTTTATGTAACATATAACTTTCCTCTACTTCATTTGTTAAATTTGCTATTTGTATGATGTTTTTCTTTATTAAAGGCAGTGAATAGCTGTTTAGTACCATAATTTGTTATTTAGTCTTACATCAATAGTAGTTATGAAAAATGTCAGCCACATTTGCCAATAGCTTTTGCCTTTCTCAAACCTTTACGATGCCATTTCTGTGATATTTTTGAGTATTGCTAATAATTGCTTAGTATTGCTTAGTAGGTCGATCTGGAAATCTTTGGGGGAGGCCTATGTTCAGCAGTGGACGTCCTATGGCTGATGATGATGATGATGAAGATGATTAAAGAATTATTTTAGGACCTGAAAGAGCTGCTGTAATTGGTGGTTTTAGTGGAGGGGCAAACACTCTCAACTCACAGGACGATGAGTACAGATACGCAGGAGTAGAGGATCCCAAGATAATGATCACTACGTCGAGAGAACCGAGTGCAAGACTCAAGATGTTTGTTAAGGAACTTAGGTAAAAGTTTTGGCTACGTTGTAATATGTTAGCTAATTTAAACTTAAGCACAGATCCTACATTATTGGTTGGTCATGGTATAATCTGTTTTCACAATCCATAAATATCAACAAATAACTAGTCCCTTTTCAAATCAAATCAAATTGTTTATTTCAACTTTTTTTTTAAGTCATATAGTAATTCAAGTAATTCAATTCAATTCATTACAATCTCAATATAATTCATTAGGCTGTACATGAATCATGTGACAATGGTTCGTGTAATGGCAATCAAATCTTCTGGAATATACTTTGAGGATGGTGTTAAGTCTGGCCCGGACCCTGTGCACCAGGGATGTGCAAATTTTAAATATATATTTTTAGAATCTGTTAATTGGGTGTTTGACTAGTTTTTTTTATTAATTATATATGAAATTTACAACGTCTAAAATATAAAACAGAAAGAAATAATGAAATATTCTCAAAAATAAAAAAGTTATAAGCCTTTGAAGTTTGGTATAACCGTGAAATTGCGAGAAAAAGAAGTATCAGTACAACCAGATCACGCCATAACGGTACGTGCGTTGGAAAGGGATAGCAAGATATCTCCAATATGCCCCCACTCTAGAATTTAAAATATTAATTACTTCCTAATTTTTCAACTTATTTAGATGCAGTTTTTACAGAAGGGTTTCTATTTTAAATGAAACATAGTCCAGTACCCAATTCTAACCTTGTAAGAAAACTATAATCTCATTTTTCATTGCAGGTTAATATTTCCGAACAGTCAGAGAATGAACCGTGGTGGATATGAGATGTCTCAGTTGATACACGCATGTAGGGCCAATGAAGTGACAGACTTTATTGTAGTTCATGAACACAGAGGAGTTCCAGATAGTTTGGTGAGTCTTGCATCTCATGGTCGTCTATAATAAATTATAAAATGTGTAAATAGACCACTCTATTTCGATTTTTATATGTAATATGTTATGTACAGTAGTCGTTTTATATACAGTATGTACATTAAACAATAAATTTTTGAGTGGTAAAGCACTGTGTAGACAGTTACGTCTACATTACAAATGGGCTAGCAAAACCGGTTTGATGCCACTTTCTCACAGAAAACCGACGTAAAGTGGCAGCTCGCTGTCATATTTTATCCAGTGAGTGAGATTTCCAGTGGCCCAATTACCCTCCTCCCTTTTCCAGTCCTTATTTCCCACCTTTTAGGTTGGAAATGCACCCATGATTCTTTTTGTGTCTTGAGTGTCTATGGGTGATGGAGATCACTTACCATCAGGTGATCCATATACTTGTTTGCCAGTTTCTGTTGTAAATAAAAAAAAAGTTATATTTATTAATTAGTCATCTATCCTATTTTATATATACAGGTGATATGCCACCTTCCATACGGCCCCACCGCGTCGTTCACCCTCTCGGGCGTGGTGATGCGACACGACATCCCCGACATTGGGCCCATGAGTGAACAGTACCCACATCTCATATTCCACAACTTCAAAACTGATCTTGGTAAGGAGTTTTAAGACATTGTGAATATTGATTAATATAATGAAACATAACATAAGCTCACGCCTGTATCCCCGAAGGCGTAGGCGGAGGCGTACTAGCGAACTAGAACACAGATATTTCGCCGAGCTTAGTTCCGTCCCAGATGTGATAGGGGGCGAGCCTATCGCCATAATGAGCACAAATTCCAGACTCCGGGTTGATATGGAAAAATCCAATATCACTTTGCCAGAACCGGGGATCGAACCCGAGACCTCTGAACCGTAGTCGTACCGAAATACCACCACGCCACCGAGGCAGTCAGTTTTAAGACATTGTGAAAGTTGATTAATATAATTTATTTTTTATTTATTTATTTATTTTCAGGGAACATACGGTGATACAAAAACAAAGCTATACAAATCACTATACACCAATTACACGTTTCCACAGATAGGTATTTAAAGTAGCTAATTAAGTAGAGCGCTTTCATTATATAATACAAATACAGAGGTACACATTAACATACATACATGTAATCCTACCTAAGATATATTAAAAGGCACAAGGTATAGGTAGGTACACAACAAATAACCAAAAATATACTGTAGCTTAACACTTTGAGAACCATGATTTACTTAATTCTGATTTTAATAATTGTGATTTTGAATTAAATAGGTCTAATAATAATGGAGGTAATCCAATTCAATTAAACAATGTGATAAAAATAAATATTGTTGACCAGTGAAACTATACTATATTTTGCTTTTAGGTGCGTGCGTGTTTAGGTGTTCTTATAGTGAAATCATATTTAATATCATTTGAGTACATGAAAAATATACTTATAACAACAAGTATTACCACTTCAAAGAATATAAAATGTATTATTTAACAAAAAAAAATTTCTACCTGTCCTCATCCCTCCTTAATGTGGGGTCAGCGCAACACACTTTTTCAAGCATGTTACAAAGAGGATTTGGCATAGTTTTTACGACCGGCCGCCTGCCTGACGTCAATCCCCTACGAGGGATCCAGTCCCGGGCAAATTAAATTAGGAAATTTGCACGACTTGGGAATCGAACCCAGGAGCTCCCGGTCCACAGCCCATATGCTGCCACTATACCAAGGAGGCGACTGGTTATTTCACTACTATTACACCCATTAATTCACTTTACTGACTGCCTCGGTGGCGTGGTGGTATTTCGCTACGACTACGGTTCTGAGGTCTCGGGTTCAATCCCCGGGTCGGGCAAAGTGATATTGGATTTTACCATATCAGCCCGGAGTCTGGAATTTGTGCCCGATATGGCGATAGGCTCGCCCCCTATCACATCTGGGACGGAACTAAGCTCGGCGAAGTGTGAGTGTTCTAGTTCGCTAGTGCGCCTCTGCCTACCCCTTCGGGGATACAGGCGTGAGCTTATGTTATGTTATGTTATGTTATGTAATTCATTTTACTATTCCTATGACTGATGTAACAAATTGTTTTAGGTTTGAGGACAATGAGCATATTGAAATACTTATTCCCCGTTCCCAAGCCAGATGCCAAACGAGTGATCACATTCGCCAACCACGATGACTATATCTGCTTCAGACAGCATACTTACAGAAAGGTATCTTTGTGAATACTTATCCATTAATCCAAGTATTGTCAAGATACTTTCTTTCTTTCTACCTGCCTTTATCCCACTGTAATGTGGGGTTGGCACAACACACTTTCAAGCATGTTGCAGAAATGATCTGGCTAAGTTTTTACGACCGGCTGCCTGCCTGACGTCAACCCCCTCTGAGGGGTCCAGTCCCGGGCAAATTAAATTACAAAATTCGCTTTGCCCGACCTGGGAATCGAACCCACGACCTCCCGGTCCACAGCCCATTCTGCCACTAGACCAAGGAGGCGACAAGATTGTCAAGATACTGATATAATATTATAATTTTAACTTTAGTTTCAAGCAATCTAAAACTGACGCCTGAACGGGCAAACGCTCTTCAACTTTAACGGCTTTTTGATTTTCGCCATACAATTTTGACAGATAAGGCGGCCTTAAACGACATAAGCCGACCTTAAGTGTATGAACATTTGGCTGTAAGACACTTATTTGTTGGGAACACCACTAACATTTCTATAAATAAATAAATAACTGCAAATGGGCATGATCCCCACACCAATGATGGATGACCTTATTAGAACCATTTCACCATAAATTAGAAGCAAATATTTATGGTCACACAAACATGTCTTCGAATGAAAAACGAGATGGTCGAATCAGCGGATTCTCGCTTTACCACCACCTACTCACAGCTGAGTCATGAAGACTACCACATATATATTGTATGTACCCACAGGCCGGCAAGGATATAGAGCTGACGGAGATCGGTCCGCGGTTCCAGATGAAGTTGTTCTCGATCAAGCTCGGCACGCTGGAGGCGCTGGAGGCCGCCGACACGGAGTGGGCGCTCCGCCCCTACATGAACACCGCCGCCAAGAGGCGCTTCCTCAGCAACCACGACGGGGGGATGCAGGACGATCAATGAATAAATTATACAATTTATAATACAAAAGATTTTCAATTTAATAGTTTTAATCCTACCTAATACTTCCACCCTCTTATCGTACTATTCCTACTCAAATGTGGGGTTCGTTAGAGATTAACTGTTATTTTAATTAAAGTGAAGTTTATCTATAAACTGGGTATTGGCTAGGGAAGTTATTATATCTGGCTCGAAGGACCAAACAATAATTCCATAGGACCAAAAGATTTGCTAACTGAAAAGTAACGGTATCTATAATTATATATTTTTTCGTAGCAGACAGCCAAATAAACTAATCACCTGTGTATATTTAGTTGTAGCTGTGTATAATCATTGTTCACTGCCCAGGAATATCTACAGAAAAAATGATTAATGTATTACCGACTATAAAAGGAAAGGACGAAATATTTCTTCTGATTTATTCCTCTAGGGCGATCGATAAAAAAATACGCTCAAAATGTTAAACTTTTGAACTAACTAAACGACGCTCCTTCACGTAAATTTTCTTTTCCACCTTCATTGTACAGAAACTGTCCCCGCCGCCCCCAGACGATATATTTTACGCTTGTAAAAGTTACGACTGCCTCGGTGGCGTGGTGGTATTTCGGTACGACTATAGTTCTGAGGTCTCGGGTTCGATCCCCGGGTCGGGCAAAGTGATATTGGATTTTTCCATATCAGCCCGGAGTCTAGAATTTGTGCCCGATATGGCGATAGGCTCGCCCCCTATTATATCTGGGACTGAACTAAGCTCGGCGAAATGTGGGTGTTCTAGTTCGCTAGTGCGCCTCTGCCTACCCCTTCGGGGATACAGGCGTGAGCTTATGTTTATGTAAAAGTTAATGCACACCGATTAAAGCCGTATCTTCAGCCGCAATAGCACGTGCGACTCTTACGTAGTACATAAATGCACATCCAGTCTGACTATGTACAAATTGGTACAAATCTGTCATATAAATTTTTCCATGATTCTTTTTGTCTTGGGTGTCTAGGGCGGTGGAAATAACTTACCATCAGAGACTCGTTTGCTAGCCTCTGCTATAAAAAAAACTAAATATTCGTTGCCTGCCTCGTATTCGACTGCCTCGGTGGAGTGGTTGTATTTCGGTACGACTACCGTCCTGAGGTCTCGGGTTCGATCCCCGGGTCGGGCAAAGTGATATTGGATTTTTCCATATCAGCCCGGAGTCTGGAATTTGTGCCCGATATGGCGATAGGCTCGCCCCCTATCACATCTGGGACGGAACTAAGCTCGGCGAAATGTGGGTGTTCTAGTTCGCTAGTGCGCCTCTGCCTACCCCTTCGGGGATACAGGCGTGAGCCTATGTTATGTTATATAACTTCTTCCGTGATTATTTTTGTCTTGGGTGTCTATGGGCGGTGGAACTAACTTATCATCAATTGACTCGTTTGCTAGCCTCTGCCATAAAAAAAACTTAATATTCGTTTCAGACTTGTCCGTACCGGAATACCTTCAGGCACCACTAACGTTATATGAGATTGCGGAACAGTACTGGGACCTGCGCTGCTACCCCACGCAGTACGTCTTCTCTCTACTGGCGCTGGTATCCGAGGATCAACTGGAGAAGGAGAAATGTATTGAATTGAGTTCCCCTGAGGGACAGGAGGAGTGGCTGAATTACTGCAGGAGGCCGAAACGGACGGTACTGGAGGTAAGTTCAGAATGTAAGGGAAATTGGTAAGCATGAACTAATTTGGCATGTAGTAATTATTTCCGCAATGCTTGAAATGATAAGCAAAAGGGAAATGTGTGTATGTGTCTTGCACTTTCTGTCTCTCTCTTTCTGTGTATTTGTCTGTGTGCGTATGTGGGCATGTAGTTATTATTTCCACAGCTACTTTAGTGCATGAATTGATACAGAAAGAAGAAAGAAAGAAAAAAGAAAAAGTATTTATTCGGCACAGCATTATGCGCCACAATGGTATAAACAGAAACACGATAAAACACATATTTAAAAGGAGACAATGAACTGATAACAATAATTACGAGTACATAACCCACAAAAATAATTACAATTTTGCGTCTCACGATGCTGCCGAAAAGGTTTGGGCTCAGCATATGCCAGACAATAAATAAGGGAAAGGGAAATGTGTGAGTTTCTCTACCTCTCTTTCTCTATCTCTCTCTTACTGTGTGTGTTTGTATGTTGTCCGTATTATTCCATACCAAACCAACTTAGAGTTGTGCCATACATATAATTTGTATCTTATCCTACAATTTCAATCCTCCAGGTCCTTCAGGACTTCCACAAATCGGCATCAAAACTGACAATAGAGGTCTTATTCGAATTATTCTCAACCATCAAACCGCGTTCGTTCTCGATAGCGAGCAGCGCCTTGCCCAGCGGTGGGCATGATATAGACCTGCTGGTGGCCGTGGTGGAGTACCGGACTAAACTGAAGAAGCCCAGATTGGGACTCGCCTCCAACTGGCTTAAGGATCTGGGCGTTGGAACTACTGTGTATGGATGGATCAAGCCTGGCACGTTTGTGTTCCCTAATGATGCTGTGAGTATGAAATTATTCCCTTGAATTATTTCAATTTTTGACCAGAGGACAAATGGATGTTATAGTCTGCTGGTCTAAACTCCGTTATGAAAAGTAAAAAAACCGTTTTTGCTTAAAACTTTTAAAAGGTCGTAAGAAAAATTACTATTGTTTTCTTTCTTTCTACCTTATCCCACCCTAATGTAGGGTCGGCGCAACACAGTTTTTCAAGCATGTTGCAGAAAGGATTTGGCTTACTTTTTACGGCCGGCTGCCTGCTCCCTTTGGGGGATACAGTCTCGAGCAAATTAAATAACTAAATTCACTTTGCCTGACCTGGCAATCGAACCCAAGACCTCCCGGTCAACAGTCCAAATATGCTCCCACTATACCAAGGGCGACAAGAAAAATATACTTTTATCATTTTCAAATAATTTTAACAAAATTCACCCTTCATTCTGTTCACTTAACCTATTTAAATGGAAGCTATGTTTGACAAGCACAACCCAACCTTCACTAAATCTTCACTAATTTTGAGTGGTAGAGCCACGCTGTAGACAGTAACGTCTACAACACGAAAGGGCCGGCTCGACCGGTTTGAAACCACTGTATCACAGAAAACCGACGTAAAGTGGCAGCTTGCTGTCGCGTTTCGTTCGGTGAGTGAGATTTCCGGTGGCCCATTTCCCCCCTCCCTTGCACAATCGCTTTTCCATCCCCTTCCCTACTTTTAGGTTGACAACACACCCATGATTCTTTGTGTCTTGGGTGTCTATGGGCGGTGGAGATCACTTACCATCAGCTGACCCATCTGCAAATTTCTATATCAAAAATTTCCTGTTCCAGTGCAGTCCGCATATAATGATAGGTCCTGGCACAGGCCTGGCGCCGTTCCGCAGCATCCTGCAGCAGCGGGTGCATCTCCAGCAGGCCAGGAGTGAGATCATGCACCTGTTCTTCGGCTGTCGGTACCGGGATAAAGACTTTCACTGCAGGAAGGAGTTGGAGAACATGGTGCATGCTAGGCAGCTCACATTGTATACAGCGTTCTCCAGGGATCAGAATAATAAAGTGTGAGTGTTTGTGTATTGCCGCGTCTCCTGCGCTTGTTTTTTCGAAACATAAGCTCATAAGCTCACGCCTGTATCCCCGAAGGGGTAGGCAGAGGCGCACTAGCGAACTAGAACACCCACATTTCGCCGAGCTTAGTTCCGTCCCAGATGTGATAGGGGGCGAGCCTATCGCCATATCAGGCACAAATTCCAGACTCCGGGCTGACATGGAAAAATCCAATATCACTTTGCCCGACCCGGGGATCGAACCCGAGACCTCAGAACCGTAGTTGTACTGAAATACCACCACGCCACGGAGGCAGTTTTTCGAAACAAAACTCTTTTTTTTTTTAATTTACCTCTTAGTGCTACATATGGTCTTTTTTTTTTGTTCTCCCACTTATTGTTGCCTAAGACATTGGCTGAATAAAGTATATTTGTTTCTTTTTTCTAAAAACACATACGCAAAACAACGATTTTAGTTGTTACCTGCTGATGATGTAATGTTTTGGATTAATCTTATAATCCATCTGTATTTTTCAGATATGTCCAGCATAAGATCGCCGAGCACGGAGAGGAATTATGGCGCCTAATAAATTGTGAAAACGGACATATTTTTCTATCTGGTTCTTCTAAGTCCATGCCGGATAACGTCCGCGACGCTATCATAGAAGTTGTTAGTAAACATGGAGGCTTTAGCTTGGACGACGCTAAAATACTCGTGAGGGAGTTGGAAAATAAGGGACGGTACCAAACAGAGACTTGGTAACGCTAGTGATGTGTTTAACTGAAATATCGATTATTCTAATCGAATTCAACTCGAATTTAGTGAAATAAACGGGGTTATGGTGTAAATATCGTTTTATATAATTATGAATAATAATTATTATTATCGTTTTGTATTATAATTATTGATAAAGGTCGCAGGAAGTCGTTGGATGCAGGCCACTTCCAACAGGTCGATCTGTACATCTTTGGGGGAGTCCTATGTTCAGCAGTGGACGTCCTATGGCTGATGATGATGATATTAACGTTAAACACGATTTTATTCACTAAATTATTTCAGTTATTTCTATAATCGATGTTCCAAATCGATTATAAATATCGAAATGTCATTTTGGAGAAATTAATAAAATACACTATCTTAAAAATATTTATTTCCTTAATAAAGTCTTAAAATTATTCTTTATCATTTTAACTAATTATTTCACAGATGCATTCAAACTCATTAGTTCAATCTATCTACATTACACAATCACTTACACCCGGTTCCAATAAACAATCTCAGTTCGAATGTGCAGATTACAAAAATTTGCCAATAAGAACACAGTTTGAACATGACTCCATCGAATGACTTGATTTGATTGGTTCATAATGACGATCTATCTGCACTCTAAACTGAGATCGTTTATTGAGTCCGGCCGTAAGATTTGGGTGGCTCAAACTACCGAGTGTTATTATACATGAGACAATGATAACATACATTCAGAATCCCTCACTAATGGCTATAAAGAATTTGTACAAGATGTTTAGTTCTTTTGAAAGTCGTATACAGTTTGCGATTTACCCACCCGTGTATTCCTCAGTTTGTTGTATTTTTTTATCAATATGTGTATTTTTTGAAATGGGTGCTGTTGTCCATAAGCCTTCTTTTTACGGCATTCCAATAGCTCAACCATGAGTTTGTTGCACGTATTTACGCGAGCGAGGACGTAAAATATTTGTATGGAAAACGTCAGTTCCCCGCGCAACCGCTATATGGGCGTTCGGGTGTTTGTCATACAAATTTTTTACGGAATCGCTAACGAATAATGTCAAAAACCTCATTGTTGGTCTACTGATAAGTTGACTTCGTGAGGCGCCAGTACCATGCCACTGTTGGGCGCCTTACTGCTTGGCAAAAGAGTATGACGCGGTGAAATTGGAACTAAAAAAAAATACTTTTTATCTGACCTATTACTTTATTCTACAAATAATTTTCGGCTGGCAATTGAAAATCACCCCAAAAAAGTACATTAAACAACAATAAAAATAATACATTTTACGTCGTAGTATATTGGGTGGCCATATTAAATGAAGCGCCCCCATTAAATCCATACTCTTTTTTGCCAAGCTGTAGTTATGTCCTTAGTTCCGATTCTTATAGTCTATACCTCCACTGTCACTTTAAAATTGGTCCTATATATTTCTATCTATCCACTATTTGACAGTCCCCAGAGCTTGAGGTTGCCTGCATCTCGTTTCCTCTCAGGCGGGTCTTTGTCTTCACACGCGAACGCTAACAGATACCTGGAAGGATGCCAGGCTACTGTGAATGTTGAAGCTTGCACTGGGATCTCAGCTACTTTCTCACCTGCAATAAAGTGTTATTTATTTCGACACTAGCTTTTGCTTGCGACTAGTAGAGTCGTCGTCGCGAGTGGTCGCGTGGAATGTTTTTCTTGCATCTTAACAAAACTGACGAAGGTAGTACGTAACAAATTGATGAGTGAAAAATATTTATTGGTTTACAAGTTGCCTCGGTGGCGTCTGGCGTGGTTATACTTCGGTATGACTACCGTCCTGAGATCTCGGGTTCGATCCCCGGGTCCGGCAAAGTGATATTGGATTTTTCAGTATCAGCCCGGAGTCTGGAATTTGTGCCCGATAAGGCGATAGGCTCGCCCCTATCACATCTGGGATCGGCGAAGTGTGGGTGTTCTAGTTAGCCTCTGCCTACCCCTTCGGGGATACAGGCGTGAGCTTATGTATGACACTAGCTTTTGCTTGCAACTCTGCTCATGTGGAATGTTTTTCTTGCATCCTAATAAAACTGTCCAGGGTAATAGGTAAAAATTTGCTTTTTATGGTATGAAATTCAAACCAGTGGCATATTTATTAGGAGTCTTATGGTACACAAAACATGCAAACAATGAAGGGATGATTGATGAATTGAGTAGCTGGCTGTGAAGCGAGAGGCCGCGTGTTCGAGACAAATGTTTGTGTGGCCCACAGATATTTGTTTTGGGTCTTGGTGTTGAGACCGTGTGTCTCTCGTAGTTCCTGATACCCACAACTTATATCTTAATGTGGGGTCAGGACTATAATTATGTGACTGTTGGGTGTTATTTATGTAATTTTTTATAGAACACATAAGAAATGAATAAATGACATACCAGTTTCAGTGTCTCCGATGTCGATGATGTGATCCTCGCTGGCCGACGCGAGCAGTCGACCGTCGAAACTGAACGAGAGTGTGCGTACCGGCCATTCTAGCCTGTGAAACAATATTTATTTCATTCATCATGAATACTATGTAAAAGTCGTAAGTAGATAGGATGTTGTTTTTTTTTTATAGCACATTGGCAAACGAGCAGGTAGGTCACCTGGTGGTAAGTGATCTCCACCGCCCATAGACACTTAAGACATAAAGAATCATGGGTGCGTTGCCAACCTAAAAGGAGGGAATGGAAGGGAAGGAAAAAGGGATTGGGCAAGGGAGGGGGAAATGGGCCACTGGAAATGTCACTCACCGAACGAAACGCGTCAGCAAGCTGCCACTTTACGTCCGTTTTCTGTGAAACAGTGATTTCAAACCGGTCGAGCCGGCCCATTCGTGCTGTAGACGTTACTGTCTACAGCGTGGCTCTACCGCTCAAAGATACATATATAGGCTTACGTCTGTAACCCCACAGGGGTAGGTATTATGGTTATCAACACTTTTGGGGTAAATTATATAACAGGCACGAGTCTAAAATATATCTTAGCCTGTTTTCATTACGGCGCGTCTCTTGCACTATAACCTTACACAAAACATGGTTTCGATACACATTTTATATAAATGTTTGTATGGCCTACAGATATTTGTTTCGGGTCTGGGTGTTGTGAGACCGAAAGTCTCTCGTAGCTCCTGATACCCACGACACAAGACTCGATCTTAGTGTGGGGTTGGGACTATGTATGTGACTGTTGGGTGTTATTTATTTATTTATTTTATTTATTTTTGCCTATGGTCCATTGTCCCATGAGCAGGAGATAGCTATAACATTGTTTTGTGTAGGTGTTTTTGTGTATTATTTCGAGAAATCACGTGCAGGAGACGTAGTTTTGTGCTTGCATTAACAATAAAGCAAAACATGAAAATATTTGTGTACCTCACAATTCTTCTGGAGAGAATCCTAAGGATTTGGATAGTATATGAAGTCTACCAGCCTGTGTTAGACTTCACATACTTCCCAAATCCTTAGGATTCTCATTGGATTGGTGTGGTGGACTTAGGCCTAATCCCTTTGAATAGTAGATGAGGGTTATATCCAGCAGTGAGACAGTAATATTACATACATACATACATAAGCTTACGCCTGTATCCCCGAAGGAGTAGGCAGAGGTGCACTAGCGAACTAGAACACCCACATTTCGCCGAGCTTAGTTCAGTCCCAAATGTGATAGGGGGCGAGCCCATCGCCATATCGGGCACAAATTCCAGACTCCGGGCTGACATGGAAAAATCCAATATCACTTTGCCTGACCCGGGGATCGAACCCGAGACCTCAGAACCGTAGTCGTACCGAAATACCACCACGCCACCGAGGCAGTAATATTACAGTGCTAATAAAATGGTGACCTTGAGAAGACCCGCAGACATGCGAGCTCGTTGACGTCCCACAGAGAGACCAGCGCGTCGGCGGAGCCCGTGGCGAAGTACCGGCCCGTCGGGTCGTGCTCGATGCAGATGCACGTGCCCGGGTGCGCCTTCAGCACCGTCTGCAGCTCCAGTGACGGGTATCTGTAGCCCGAACACGAAAAACTAATGTAAATGTATTCGAGTTCGCTGCGCACTCATGACGTTTGGTTAATATTTCATACAAATTTCATCACGCGCATCGAGTTCTGCTCAGGCCACAGATCACACAAACACGGGGATCAACCATCAAGTCATGTCACAAACCCCCCAAAAAAACTAGATATACACAAACCAGATAACCACACAAGGACGTTGATGGCTCTTCAATTCATTACATTGTCTCCCGCTTTTTTATGGAGGGAAGTGAAAACCTTATAATTCCAATTCCCTGTCTTTCTGTTTGATTAATTTCGTTGCAGGATGAAGACAATTTTGCATTCTCTGAGACTCGCCGAGCCTCATTGCTTGGTGTCGTACAATGCGTGCTATTGTTGATCCTGGCTTACAGGAGTTACAGGGCTGGTGTGTGAACAGGATAGTCTCGTAACCACGCAAGGAGTGTCGGTCATTATGGCAAGTTTTAACACCATGTGTATGGTGGTCGCCATCAAGGCAGATACAAATATCCTATCACCAGCAGAGTTTAATAACATAACATAAGCTCACGCCTGTGTCCCCGAAAGGGGTAGGCAGAGGTGCACTAGCGAACTAGAACACCCACATTTCGCCGAGCTTAGTTCCATCCCAGATGTGATAAGGGGCGAGCCTATCGCCATATCGGGAACAAATTCCAGACTCCGGGCTTATATGGAAAAATCCAATATCACTTTGACTCGGGGATCGAAACCGAGATCTCAGGACCGTAGTCATACCGAAATACAACTACGCCACCGAGGCAGAATTTAATATTGTTTTAAAAACAATAGTAGTAGCTTAGAATAAATATTATTTTTGCAATATAACACTCACGTCATAATGTGAACACATCCCAATCCATTGGTGAGGTAGAACAAGTCAGAAGTGTTGTTCCATGAGATCTCATTCACTTCAAAGTTGAACTGCTCTTCTACTGCCTGCAAAAAATATATTTTAAGTGGTAGAACCTGATCTGTGCTGCAACTGAGAATTTTGTGACGTGCACAGATATTTAGATTAAGGATACTTATACAAAAGTCTTGCGCAACTCATTTCTTCAATTGGGTACTTGATAATTTTTTTAAAAATTTACATCGTCCAAAATATAGAACAGAGAGAAATATTTAAATATTCTCAAAAATAAAAAAGTTATAAGCCTTTAAAGTTTGGTGTAACCCTCAAACTGCGGGAAAGAGAAGTATATATAGTATAGTAGTAGTAGAATAGCAAGATATCTCCACTATGCCCCCACTCCAGAATTTAAAATATGAATTACTGCCTCATTTTTCAACAAATTTCGATGCAGTTTTTACAAAAGGGTTTCTTTTTTATTTTATTTGCTATTACATATAAATATGTGTATAAAATCAAACATAGTCAAGTACCCAATTCTTGCAACCATATCTACATCATAATATTGTAGTGTTCAAAATAATCATTATTGTGTCGATTTAAATAGCATATTGTCAGACAGAACACACTGTCTCTTTATCTGTATAGCCTGCACGCCACGGCAGAAACACAGCGGTAGAATGCCTCTTGTGGGACTGCAGCTTAGCTAGGCAGCTCCTAGGTGAAAGTGGAAGTGGCACCCAAAACTAGGATTAAGGGTGAAACAGTTTCAAAGAAGCGAGCTGATCACATGTTTGTGCTACGGCAGACATCCTCACCCTAAATAGAATCTTAGAATAGAATAGTCTTGGCAATTTGTACCACCCCCAACTGAACTATTGCTAATTTTTTTTTTAATATGGTTTATGTTCATATTATTATGCTGCATCATCATCATCATCAGCCATAGGAAGTCCACTGCTGAACATAAGCCTCCCCCAAAGATTTCCAGATCGACCTGTTGGAAGCGGCCTGCATCCAGCGACTTCCTGCAACCTTTATCAGGTTGTTGGTCCACCTTCTATTATGCTGCATAAATAATATAAAAAAGTGTATATCATTTGTCTTAATCATACCACTTTGTAAGTCCTTGTGTCTATGAAAGAAACCAGATCTTCTTTGTTTCCAACAGCTATTGTGCTTCCATTGGGTGACCACGCCACATTGATGTTCTCTCCCTTGGTAGCTATTGTTGCTGCACACTTGTGGGATCTGGAAGGAAATAATGGATTTGTATCACTTAGGGAAATAACAACAGTACTACTGACGTAAAAAAAGGACACCATCTTGCCTATAGTTAAATGGACGCCACAGAGAAGCCACACACACAAACATGCCTGTACAAAACTGCCCTATATACACACACATCATTACGTGTCGATAGATCGAATGGGCTGAAATCCCTGCTTTATTTTCAATGATCCTAGATCCTAAATCAGAATTAATGATAAAATCCATACCTTGTGTCCCATATTCTAACAGATTTGTCTCCACTCGCAGTACTTAAAAGATCTGGGTTTGATGCATGCCAGCAAAGCTGATCTACAGAGCCTGTGTGCCCGCGGAATACGTGATCCTGCGCCTGAAAATGCCCAAATTGTATTAATTATATGGCAGAATGTATATAAAACCTTTCCCACTCGGTAAAAAAGTATAATCTAACATAACCTAAAAGTTTTACCAATTATTTTAAAAATATAATTATACTTACCAGTCTGCTTCTTTCTAAAACAAAGATAGCGACGCTTTTATCAAATGATCCTGAAGCAAGTCTTCTGCCATCGCAAGACCAACCGACAGAATGTACTTTCGAGCTGTGCGCTATATATTCACGGAACGTGTTATGTGTTGCAAAATAATTGCGTAACTCCGTTAAATCTTCTATTGGGGTTTGTGTTTGCTTAGAATCTTTCATATTTTATGTTAGATTTGTTATTTTCTGTTTATTTTTAAATTCCAAGACTTGTTTTTGACATTTCAATTGTTTTTGTTTTTTTTTTTTTCCCCTTTCGGGAAGGCAAAGGGATCTAGCCCATACAGCCTCGTCTTAAGTGCTTTTTATTTCTTTATTTGCTTATATCTAATTTTTCACAAGTGCAATGAAATCGGATGTGTTCGATTTCAAGGCCCTGCTGGAGTTTTGGCGTTAATTCCTTCCAGTTTGATGCTCTTCAGACGATTTTCTCGCAGCAGAGGAGTCGAACATGGTCGACCCATCCACCCGACAAAAAGCGTCCAAAATCACTTATTTCAAAGCTTCCACATACTGTCCATCTTCGTTGATGTTTATTGCTTAGATTCACATCACATTTAAGCCACAAGCACGACTTTAGACTAGAATATGAAATCATTAAAACAAGCGACCACCTACACCGTCAGAATTCCCGCCAAAACTTGACATTTCAAATTTGATTGTTTGGATTGGGTTAATAGGGATGAAAGAATATTTCTTTATCGATAATATATTGACGACTATGGTATTTGGGAGAGAAATCATAATTATTATTTGCAACACGATTTTCAGTTCCAGGGTTACTAAAGCTAATTTATTTTATTTTCATTTTTGATTATGTTCTACTAATTTATCAATATCTTACATGAATGTTCGGTTTTCGCTTTAAAACTTCAGTAAATTAGCAACCAAAAAGTAAATAACAAACCATCGCACCTTATTACACATACACGCCTACTATCGCTTACACGTAAAAATTTTTGTTACGTTTGATACGCAACAATCAATGAATAATTTTGATAAAATGTCGAATACGTGTCAGTTATCTGCATTTTTGGCATCCCTAGTGGTGTCATTTCTTTTCAAAGACATGGACTATAGAATCGTATCGCATACAGCCACATTTGTACCATACTTTTTACAATAACCAGTAGGCAGTAACACTGCCTCGATGGCTTAGTTATATTCCGGTACGAAAAAGGTTCGATCCCGGGTCGGGCAGTGATTTTTTCAATTCAGTATCAGCCCGGAATTTGGAATTTGTGCCAGATATGGCGATTGGCTCACATATTTCTATTTCTAAAACAGCGAAAACTAGGCAAATCGGTCTAGGCCTAGATATCTAGTACATATGTGCATATAGCCGGTTGTACGTACCACTGTGTGACACAGTGTGCTGTGCAATGCAAAAGCAATTTATGCAAACTTCGTCACTTGTTGTAACATAAGCTCACGGCTGTATTGCCGAGGGCAGAATCGCATTAGCGAATTAGATCATGCACACTTCGCAGAGCTTAGTACTGTCCGAATGTGATAGGGGGCGAGCCTATCGCCACATCGGGCTTAAATACCAGACTCTGGAAAATCAAATAGCACTTGCACCGGGGGATCGGACTAGAGATTTAGGACGATAGTCGTACCGCGCTCGCAATACGCTACGTCACAGGACCGTCTTAATGAATCGTCTTAAGAGAATGTAGCCTTTCAGCTTTCGTAGGCTCCGTGAGGCTGATGGCCCTGGGCACGGGTCCCATGTGCCCCTATGGTAAAGACGGTACTGCTACGCCATCGAGGCAGTTCATACCTGTCTAAGTACCTAATACATAACATAAGCTCATGCCTGTATTCCCGAAGGGGTCGGCCTCTGCCTACCCCTTCGGGAATACGCACTAGCGAACTAGAACACCCACATTTCGCCGAGCTTAGTTCAGAGTCCCAGATGTGATAGGGGGCGAGCCTATCGCCATATTGGGCACAAATTCCAGACTCCGGGCTGATATGGAAAAATCCAAATCACTTTGCCCGACCCGGGGATCGAACCTGAGACCTCAGAATCGTAGTCGTGCCGAAATACCACCACGCCACCGAGGCAATACATACCTAATACATACATATTTATAAAAATACAGACAACTATGTAAATACGAAACATTTAATCAAACATTAATTTTATCTGAGATATTCACGTCGCCACACTTTTATTTGCGAAAAGAAGTAGGCCATCGGTGCTACCCACACGGTCATCATAAACGCAGAGTGTAACAGAAACTCCTGTGGAAATAAGAATAGGTAAAATTAAAACCGGACCCTTCACGCTTTATAATATAGACTGGCAAACGACAGGTAGGTCACCTGATAGTGAATGACCTCCGTCACCCATTTATCACGACATCAAAATAACCACTGTACTAGTGCGTTGCCAAACTAATTGGAGTGGAATTGGGATCGAGACGGGGAGAAGGGAATTGGACCATCGGAAATCACTATCGCAACTGCGAGCTGCCATTTTTAAGGCGATTTTCTGAGACAGTGGTATCAACGTTCAAACTGGTCGAGGTGGCTGCCGGTCCATTCCTACTGTAGGTACACGTTAGTCTACAGCGTAAATTTACCTTTTTTTATAATGGTCTAAAATTTTAAATTAAACTGGTGGGGATTTGCCACCAAAGTTCAATGATATAATAAAAAGCTCAAGAACTCCTTACTCCAAACGAACATCTATTTCTTGGCGGCGTAGAAATAATATTTCCAACTTGGGCAAAGTTCCGTTTTTGTACGGAAAACTTCGCAAAATTTTGCTTATGCAAAATCCTTAAATAATTTTTGGTCAACATTTTTAGAACAAAGCCTGACTTTATTAATCTAAGACAAAGCCACTAAAAATCACAATAGTTGTTTGGCACGTTGACAGTGAAATTATTGCTTTAAAAAAAAACTAACAATTCAGTTTTCATTTCCAAAAAAGGTCGGTTGTAATTTTAGAATCATTTCGATATGTAGTCGATGTAGTCTTCCAATGAGATCTATTAACAATATTACAATCTGCGGATCCCCCCCGGAAAAAAAAATATTTTGGATAACATTATGAAGTTTTTTTTCTACCTGCCTTTATTCCACCTTAATGTGGGGTCGGCGCAACAGTTTTTCAAGATGTTGCACAGAGGATATAGCTTAGTTTTTGCAACCGGCCGCCTGCATGACGTCAACCTTCTATGAGGAATCCAGTTCAGGGCTAATTAAATTATAACATTTTCTTTGCCCGACCTGGGAATCGAACCCAGGACCTCCCAAAGGTTCAAAGCTTAAGCTCATTCAAGTTATTGAGATTTTGTTAATCTCTTTTCTAAAAATACCATTTTTAATTAGGTGGATTGATAAAAAAACAGTGGAAGTTTACAAATATATCAATTTATTAACACAAGTTGTTTCTACAATAAGAAATTACAATGCATCATACCTTAGACTAAATACATCATACAATGAACATAAAATACACATTCATACAATCATCAATCAATTCATACAACCAATGTGTATAGACATGTTATTTTATGTTATGTTATGTTATGTCTATACACATTCATACACATGCAGTAGTTGCACATTCAGAGCTATTACTAATCTAGAGTTAGTCCTAAACTTGTGTTATAATAAAATAAAAATTGATTTTAACAAACAAAAATACCATAATTTCACATAAATGGGGAACTTGCACGAAAATTATAACGAGAAATTGTGTTGATAAATCAATAAACAAAACCTTGAAATGTGCTATGATGAAATTTGTAGTACAAAATAATTGATATTTTACAAAATATCTTAATTAGAAATTACGTGTAATGGAACGTTATTACAAAACCCAAGTGACGTCGTTGCATTAGGCAGTGTTTCCACGTTGGGGTATTTTTCCCAATTTTGCGGAAAACTGTTGTTATGTTTAGTATGGTACTTGATGAATGAGATTTCGGAGGTCCTCCGCTTTCCTAATTATTTTCTTCATGTAACTTTCCCACCTCTCCGCTCAGGATTCAAGGGTGCAACTTATTTTTACTTCGTTATTTAATGAAATAGCTTCAACATTTTTGGGGAAATTATTGTTCGGCATGGGGAAATTTTAAACGATAGGCAATTATAGCGGTTCAAACGTCATTCCAGACAATGTCACTAGCCGTCATTGTCAACTAAGATGTCAACAAAAAGGCATTTTTAAGCTGTGACGTCACGTCCTTTTTTAGCGCGGGGTTTTGTAAGTCATATTTAGACTTGCGATAATTAAATGATTTGTGCATATTTTTATGTTTTTGTTTCTGGTGTGTTTATTTGAGACGTAGTTCTTTGCAATGAACCAATAAAAAAATTACACGCAAGTTCCCTATTGCTAAAAGCAGCTGTTTTTTTTTTACACGATTTATATAAGCTTCAGCTATGTATGAATCTGTATCAATGATTATATGTAATGGAATCTTTCAACGTGATTTTCACCATGTTCCAGGCGTCTGATGTACTTGAAATAGCTAATTTACAAAGGAACCATGCCAATACAATAATTTATTAATTTTGTCCTAGTCCTGACTGATCCTGACGAGGATCGCCAGGTAACAAAAAAATGAAATAAGATTCACAAAAATCAACCATCAAGTCTCTGGTAATACTGTAATTACTAATTACGTACTGATAATGCTTTTGCAGAGACTAAAAAATGTGAAAATAAATAATAGTATAAGAAAAACATTAGCAAACTAGATTGTCAGCGATCTGTTACCAAAGAATCCTCAGTTATTTTGGTCACATTGCCCGTCGTCAATCCGGCAGCCTTGATAAGTTGGTTGTGATAGGCAAAGTCGAAGGGAAAAGACCTCGCGGCCGGACACCTAGCCGTTGGTTGGATCAAGTAACCACACTCACTGGGTCCTCTGTTACAACCGCCCTAAAAGAAGCAGAAAACCGGACGAAATGGAAATGCATAATACAGAATGCCACGAAGGCCTTTCAGGGACACGACCTTCAGTAATGAAGTATGCGACCACGAAGATAAGAAAAACAAAAAAGTCACGATTTTATAACATACTGCACTAAAAAAAATCAGTATAAAGTTTGTTCTAGAGCGATATAAATCATTAATAAGGAATACTATTAGCTATGTAGTTTATTCTAGGAAAAAAACAATCACAAGTAGAATCATAGATCACATGTCCATTACTAGCGATATTGCTATATTCCGCGCGTCTTCGTGAAATACTTTCTGTATCTATACTTGTATTATAACTAAAATAAATTATATCACAGCCATTGCTATTAAAACTAAATTGACGAAATAAAATATTCCGGTCATAGAAATAACACAGATTGCTTATGGAAACCATTCAACAAAATGGGCGATGGCGATCTAAAGTCTATAGCCAGGCGTAGGTAATTTTTATGTTGCTTCTACGAGGCAGGTATTTTTGAAATGTATGCTAAGGCATGCATTAGAGCAAGACCCAAGTTTAAGATTAAAACATAAATTGACTACACGCCTAGTTAAATACACAATAAGAAATCTTGCAGTCGGTCCACGTATTTTATTTAAAATACGCACAACAGTCAAACCACTCTAAGGTACTGACTGTGAAATAACTTACTTCTATGATTGAGCTTAATTATTAGATACAATCCACACATCTTTCATTGGTGAAATCATGCATATTGTCGATTATCATAGTGTAATTTTTCATTTATACTATTGTGTCAAATATAAACCAATTCTATTGTTATTCTACACCTTTTCTAGCACAAAATACCAAATTCCGTTCAATGTTTTGCAAGCATTTATAAATATTGAACTGTGTACAGCCACATATCCTAGCACATTCTCTGAGCAGAAAGCTGAATGTTTTTGGCGTGTTTTCAGCCATTTCTGAATCAAATCTTTCACCCACATTTTGCCCCTTAGCCATATAAACAGTATTATACCTTTTAACCCAGTATTTAAATCCAGGAATATTGTCATTTGATATTAAAGGTTCTAATTTTTCGTCCACATCCTTCAGGAATGCTTCTTTTTCTTCTCTAAGTACACTTAAAGGAATTTCATCTTCAGAGTCACTGGAATTGTTACGCCGACGCTTCGCTGTAGCTGTTATTTCAGTTTGTTCACATTCTTGTATTTGTTGTTCAATAATTTTGTCTAATTCTGGGTCTCTCAGAGACTCGAATATATCTTCCGGCTCTGCATCATCCATTTTTATGTATAGTTGGTTAACGTCGTACTTCGCTTCGTCAAATTTTGGATCGTTTTGTACTGTGAGATCTTCGACATTGTCACAATCACTGTCTTCATTAAATAGTATTGATTCTACTTGTTGTTCATTGCCTTCCAATTTGCTTATATTTATTTGGCTGTGTTCTGGCGCTATTGAACTAATTTCCGACACATTAGTGCAGCCATGAATGCTTGAGTTATTTGGTTCAATATTATCAGGATTATCAACATGACAAATATCATTTTCTGGATTAATTTGATCCATGTTATTCATAATCAAATTCAATTGATGTGACACCTGGTTCATAACATCATTTTCCAAATGACTATAATAGGCTTGAAGTAATTTATTTACTTTATCTTTAACTTCCCCTCGTTTCGCTGTTTTTATAGGCTTTCTCTGCACATCGCCTCCATCATCCTGATCATCACGTTTTCTCTTTCTAGGTTCTATAGTTTTGTATTCTTTTGGTATGGGTATCTTATAAGTTTTACATTTAAGTAATATTAGTTCTTTGATTGCTCTTTCTCTATTGAATGTTTCGGGATTAAATTCGAAGGATTCAGTACTTGTAACGCTTTTTCTGTCTTCGTCATCGCTTGGATTATGTTGATCGTCATGCAAATCAATTTGATCTACATGATGATTTTCATGGGCTTCAAATTCTTCCTTTTCTACGACATCTTCAAATGTGTCGTCGAATATATTTTTGTCTTCTTCTTCCTCAGTAATTATGTCAAGTATATTGTTCGTAGATTCTTCTCGATCTTCCGTGACACCGTCGTCACTAGGCGTGCTCGGTAAATTCGAATCATAGCCATGATCGCTCTGATCACCATCTTTGCTGTTATTTTCATTGGATTCAAAAATAACATGATCTATAGTAGGCTTGTTTGTTTTCAACCAATTTTTATTTTGACAATTCATAACATAAACCATATTTACATGTCTATTGTTTTTTAGGCCTTTTAGATACGCACACATAATTTCACCGTCATGTATTGTTTTATCTTTACTGGTGATTCCAAGAATAACATTATCATTATTTTCTAATTCGGACAAATGTAACCTTTCGCATACATAATTAAGTGAATACTGTGTAAAATCTTCACTCAACAATTCTACATCTTCTGTACGTCTAAGATTTTGTGACAATACTTCTGTATATGTTGTTAAAGGGGTAAAAGTAGGGGTAAAGTAGTCCTTTGGTATAACATCAATTTCTTTATCTAGGGTTAATTTATTGACAATATCCATTGACAATTCATCTGTCATGGTGATTTTGTTTCTCGGGGGCTTGTCCACCAGGTACTCCATGAAGATGTAATCATCCACATCCAAATAATGCTCTTCATTAGTATTTAGCAATCTATTTTTGGTGAGCATTTTTCTTCTAAATTGCAAATAAGCAATCCATTCTCGGAATGAAAATAATCTACCAGTGGGCTCAGGTGGAAAACCAACTTTATAACATTTAGAAAACTTTTCCATCTTATTCATCTTGTCAACAACATCTGATAGTCTGTATTCATAATCATCATCTAAACCAAAACACATTTTTAGAGCAACAATAACATACGCCATGGCAAAGCCTTCATAATCTGGTATTTTCGTCATAGACTTTAAACTTCGACTATCGACATCTAAGAAATCACACGGCCATAGATACATTAAAGAGTAAACAAGATTTTTAAATTCAGACGGGAGACACAATTCATTCGCATAATTGTCTATAATCTTCCTAATATCTGGAACAACAGGTGGTCCTAAATCTAATGTCTTTAACAATGTCCCAGCTACGCAACGGAATTTAACGTTGCCCATTTTAGTACACGGTCCACAACTTAAAATAAATGTATTCCAATTGGGTATGGACTTAACCTTAACGTCTTCTGGTATATGCCTATTGAAATTTGACACTATCAGCCTACCCTCTTCTATAAATCTGAATAGATGTGAGATTTGTATAATACTTTTATCTAAGTTCAGAGCAACATATAACATACAAATGAGTAAGCCACAAGTTACAGTACTAATATTATTAGTAGATGTATTTTGTTCTTTCTTTGTCTTCTGATTAGTATTATTTCTACTATTTTCCTCGTCTTCTATATCATCTTTTGGTATATCTTCTGTAAATATAGTAGTGTTTTCATTTTGCTGTGATAACCTGTACAAAAAATACAACAAAAATGTTCATTGTATACATATTATAGTTTCTTGTCATAGTGCATGCTAAGTAAAAAAGATCTTTATGGTATCTGTTTCAGACACAAAATCATTAATTACTTATCTTTTTTCCAAAATGCTCATTTGGTAAAACAATAATATTGTGACTTCTCAAAATATACATGAGAGATTTAAAACTTTTTTGGCATGTACATAAAATATTGACATATTATTGTAGTTACATATATGCACTGTGAATTTTTCAAAATATTATTATTGATAGTTTAATAATTAAGGGCGACTTGCAGCGCTATTACTAATCTAGAGTTAAATCTAGACTCTATTTATCCTACAGCTCACTCTTATCTTTAAATCGAGATTTGGGATAAATATATTCCTCACTGAGCTGTAAGTGGCCCTAAGAAATTTTTCACCAAATGAGCAATATATTATTTTGATTGAACCAAAGCTTTTTAATTTGTTCTTCACAAGAACAAGCATGAAATATAAAGGCGATTCCAAAAGGGAGCAACAATAATCATGGCTACTTTTTTAGTCAATAAAGAGTATAAATGCAGTTAAAATTTATTAATTCAATTCTTACATAATACTATAAGATTCATTTTAATAGTGAAATGATCTATATTAACCAGTTGGGGTCGGCATTATATATATTACATATGCATTTCGGCCATCAGTCATGGAGCAGCCTGTCACTATTTATAGTTTGAATAAACTACTTCATTTGATAGATACATGTGACAGAATTTGGTAATGAAGAAGTATTACTAATTATTTTATATAGCCCCTTATAGGGCTTAAGGCTTGCGGGGGCACAAAAGAATTCAGAGGCCCCTTAGAGAGTAAGAATATTGGATTGTGTATGACAATGTAGGTACTTATCAGCCTTGTGGGGGCCCTGTAAGGTTGGGGGCCCTGGGCACGGACCCCATGTGCCCTTATAGTAAAGACAGTACTGGCCTCTTACTTATGAAAATATTTACAAGCTACTTATCTTTAAAAATAGCTTGTCCTTTTTCATGTTCAAACAAGAAAAGAAATTATAAACTTTTTTAAATAAGTCCAAATGTTTTTATAAGGCCATTGTATTTATTTCTTTTAAGATCATAAAACAAATTTAATATGGCCTATCCATTAACAAAATCTAAGGATTTCTAACAAATATAAATTAATCATACCCCATAGCCTCTTTTTTCTGGTACTTTTTAACATATTGTGTCCAGATCCAGAGGAGTTTTGTTTTGAAACTGGCCTCAGCACCAAGGGATATCAATTCATCAGCCAGCCCATTCAGAATGAAGTTATATGTGTGCCATTTGTACCATTCACCAGTCACTGAAAAAAAACAATATTACTACTTATCGACGGTCCCTACATACAAAGCAACATGTCAAAATGTCATATTTTTTATTGCATATATGGCTTTAGATTATCCATACACTCATAACTATATAGATATTTTTTTTTATTATTTTGTATTCTAAAAATTATAATTTAAATACTAATCGAACAATATAACAAGAATGATAATTCTTAAACTTATAAATGAACTTCATTTTGCTCCCCTGAAAACCTCAGTTTTTGACATGTCGCTTTGTACGTAGGGACCATTGTTATGTTTGTGATGTTATTTTTTTTATTCCTACAGCAATGTGTAAAGTTATGCAGGTAGATATACCATTAGTAATTTGATCATAATATAAGGAAAGTAAGTAATAAATAAACAAACGCCTCATTGGTCTAGTGGCAGTATATCCGTATATGGTCTGTGGACCTCCTGTACAGTGGTCTGAGTCATTCCCAGATTGGATGTGGTGTTTTTATAACACTATTTGCCTGGGACTGGATCCTCCAGATGGAGGTTCATGTCAGGCGGGCAGCCGGTCGCAAAAACTAAGCCAAATCCTTTCTGCAACATGCTTGAGAAAGTATTTCGCCAACCCCACATTAATTCGTCGGAGGCGTCACATAAATATGTTCCATAAGCATATGGGCCACCGGAGGCCGAGCCGCCCGTGACTATCTACGGTGGAATAAGGGCAGATAGAAAAATAAGATAAGTAAATAATTGATAATACGTGATGCATTTGCGCCCCATTTAAAACACTCATGGCAAATAATAAGCTACTGTCTCTACAGAAAGAACATACTCTGAACTTTGTCTTCATTGATTAATATTTTCCTCTTTGTGGTTTGCGCGAAAGTTCCGTCTGCAAAGAACTGCTGTTCTATCACAGTTTCCCTCACATTGGTGTCCTGGGTGCCGCATTCAACACAATAATAATAACCGTCAATCAAATTCAAATCCTTGCTTCCGCACACACTACACGGATCTACAGCCATGCTTTGTTATCTTTATATAAATGTGAATATCAAAAGCCTAATCATGCGTTAATTTAATAACCTCCAAGTCTAAATTCAAAACAGTGTCAGCTGGTGATTAAAGAGACAGGAAATCGGTTACATCTCCACGACCTTGGCAGCAGTCTGGCAGCTAAAAATGGCTTAAAAAATGGTGGAAAAAGTGCGTGCCGTCTAGTAAAATACTCGATGATTTGGTGATAAACATTTTTGTATTATTTTAACAACGCAGTACATAAATGTTAAAAAGTGAATATTTTGTTACGTTTATTATTTATTACTTGCTTTTATTTTATTTATTAAAGATAATCAACGTTACGTTCATTATTTAATTAAAATATTAGAGTATTATTGGCACGATTTATTTCAATAATATAATCATCAGCCACAGAATGTCCACTTCTAACCATTAACTCAATCACAACATCAATCATGACCATGAGAACACCTCGAAAAATCGTTTGCTAATCTCTGCTATAAAAATCGTTATCTAAGCGCACTAGAGCTATTTTAATGAATTAGAAAATTATAGTCCCTACCTACTCTTATGATATATAGATGTGATAATATTGTACGTTATGTAAAAAATCGTAAAATAACGAAATACAAATTTTATCGATATCGACAGTATACGCAATGAATCATCCGCGTCACTAGACCGCCATTCCTATTGCCGTATTATTATTACTTTGGCCCGGGGGCGTGGCTTATTGACGGATGCGGGTGTATAGAATAAACACTTGTGTAATGATCCTTCTATACCTGAGTTAACATCCATTAGTCGAAAAGAGATAACATTATTTTTTGGTGATTCTATCAAATATTATAGTCGATAGGTTGTAATAGATAATAGCGGCCCCCCTGTGCTATCAATACTTCAGATCGGAAATAATACAAGGAAAAAGTTTGACATATTTTACTATATAATATGATTATACGATACAACTAAATTTAAACATTATAAATGCGATAATATTAAATATAAATATATTATTCCTATATTGTTTCTTTTTTTATTAAACTACGTAAAATGGCAACCAAGCATATTATGAAGCAATAAAATGACGTAAATACGTTGCCACGTAATGTGGAAAACTACTAATTTAGAATATTTTTTTTTCCATCATGGTGGCGACTAGAATAGCAAATAAGTATTTTTTTTATAAATAAAAAACACACATAGTCCTGACCCCTCACTAAGTTCGAGTCTTGTGTCACGGGTATCAGGTACTACGAGAGACTTTCGATCTCACAACACCCAGACCCGAAACATATATCTGTGGGCCACACAGACATTTGTCTCGGAGCGGGAATCGAACCCGCGACCTCACATTTACAGCCGGCTACTCACCCGCTGCGCCACGGAGGATATCAATATTATTTCTTTATATATCCATGGCGTGAATTACATTTGAAAAAACAATGATTGTATAAAATTTTGATATTGTTTAAGAATAAGTTTCTGACCTTTAATATGTGTTGTAATAATTCTTAATATAACCTATATATTCAAAAGTCCAGTTTTATAGCTTAATATAATCAAGAGGCATACTGATATACTGATTATATTATTATGATTTATTATAAAATTAATATATAATGTTATTAGGTACGTCAAGTTATAAAACATGACCAAGAAAATCATCAGAATGAGCATGGTGTTAGTAAATAGGTACACTAATATAAAATGTGACCCATAGAACATGTAAAAGTAACTTGTAACGTAGGTCATTCAATTTGATAGATTATTGTTCTCTTTGAACTAGAGCGTTGGCAAGTGGCAAATCATTTATTAATTATTATAATAAATATACTAAATTCTCTAAAAAGTTTATACGGAAATAGTTTACTTTGTAAATAGTAGAAATTTGAAAGTAACTTGTGGCATCCGGAACGTGTATTACTCCGTGAAGTGGTAATTTTTGTAGCGTATCGTTGTCCGTCATCAATAACTCGCGTAATTCGGGCGTGTACGACATTCGGGCAATTGCTGAAAGAAACCGAACGTTTAACGTGACCGCGGACGCGTGTAAACAACTCGGGTATCGTTTAACGGCATCGCACTGACATGCTAGTCGCGATTCCACCACACCCTTGAGTCGGCAGCGCTGCGTGTTTATCGCCCGGGGCCGTGTAAGCCGTGTTCGGTGGCGGCAAGAGTCGGCGGGACGTCTGTTGGCGTGTGTCGCAGTGTTATGTGAAAAGTTTGTCTCGTGAGGTAGTCGTGCGGAGCGAGTGTTGCAGTACATTGATGGGCATCGTCGGTGTCGGCGTGCAGGCGGCAGATCGGCCGCATAGGCGGGTTTTTGCTTCGCGGAGGGTCTGCTATAAAATCAGTCACACTGGAACTGATGGAATTAGAGAATATTGTCGCGAACACTGTCTACTTGAAAGCCAGAGAGGGTGAGTTGTGTTTCTCATTTATTTGTAGAGTATGGCTAATGTACGTCTTCGTAAATGCATTCACTTGTAAAGCAAATCATCTTTTTACCGTTGAGATTTTTGTTTTTCTTCCTCATTACGTTTTGAGAACAAAATCAACATGTCATTGGTCCTGTTGCTCAAATTATCGTCATTTTGCTAGTTTTATGTTTTTCGTACAAGTTTATCTAGAAACTGCTCAAATTATGTTTATTTCCATGATGGTGAGAAATTGTGTAATGTTAATATCATGTTAATTGATAATGAATTCAATATAAATTAATGTCAGTGTAGAATGTTACCAAATTCGCTAATATAAACAAGCTAAATAACCATGTAGCTATTGACAACCTTGAACTGTCTAAAAACTAAATAACCTATGAACTTATAGTCCCAAGGCATCTGATATTGAATGTTCTACACAGTACTTAAAAAAATATCAGCTGATGAGAAAGGTCAAAAATATGCTAAACTGACCTGCGTGTTTAAGATAAGAATGTAATGAGTATTTATAAGAATGTTGAACGGATCGATGAAAGAAGAGTGATAGGATGTTCTAAACATATCTTTATGGACCAAATTGGCAACCTCTTAAAAAGGGCGAAGTAAAGAGTTTTCATAAAGGATGATTGTGCATGAAAAGACTGATGACTGTGGAAGAAGCCAAAGAGGTGTGCTCGAATTGAAGCAATTGACGCTCCATAGTCTCTGCCTACCGTAGTGGGAGACAGGTGTGTGTTTATGTATGTTTGTAAAAGTATAATGAGAGTAAATAAGGTAAAAGAAGTTTACAAGGATGATGGTAAGTGGAAATCTGTTGTCTTTGCTAACCCTTATGGGATGCACAGGCCTGAGATATGTATATAACATAACATAACATAGTATTAACACGTTGGAGGCGGCACATATACATATATGTTACATGGGCATGGTAGGGGCCACCAGAGGCCGAGCTGTCCCTGACTATTTAAGAAAGGTCAGGGATCCTTGTACAAGCTTTGATGGTTTGCAAATACAATGATAATTTTAGTTTTTTCCATTCATTTGCCTAGCAGATGCTACAATGAACTAACTTCGACTAGTTAAATCTGATCCAACATACTTACTTTGTATTGTGTAATAATACAAGGCCAATTAAAAAAAGTAGTTTAATAAGTAAATAACTATGTAGAGGACTTAGAGTATTGACGTAAAAAATATTTACATACATACATAGACTCACGCCTTTTTCCCATAGGGATAGGCAGAGACAACGGATTTCCACTTGCTACGATCCTTACACACCTCTTTCGCCTCATTTAGTCTCATTACATTCTTCATGCATGCACGTCAAAAAATATTAATTATTGTGCATACTTTTGATTTTTCAGCAATATTGAGCTGTATTGCTGTATTTTGTCTCAAATTCCTCATTGGGTTATTTGAATTGATATATTTTAACATGCACATCTATACCTAGTACATCTTGTGGTTATTAATTACTGTGTTAATGGCTAACAGAATTAATATGAATTGAATTAAATACAATTTTATATATTTATATAATATTATTACATTATTCATTTCCTTGGTCTAATGGCAGCCAGTGACGTGCACAGACATTCTGATCAGTCGAAAATGTTCTCTGAACATCTGCCAAAATTCTGATTGATTGCGTGAAACGTGAGATCGCGGGTTCGATTCCTGCGCTGAGACAAATGTTTGTATGGCCCACAGATATTAGTTTCAGGTCTGGGTGTTGTCGAGACCGAAAGTCTCGTAGTTTCTGATACCCACAATACAGGTTACACCTAGTGTGGGGTCAGGACTATGTGTGTGACTGTTGGGTGTATTTATTATTTATTTATTTATTTTCTTCAACTCTTACATAACCATTACTATCATCATAATTTTCATGTTGATTAAAATACAATCAGAGCACTGATATTTTGACAATTTGTTTATGGTCGCGAATTTTTGGTCATGATTTATGTAAATATCAAAATGTCAGGGTAGACAGTGTCTCTTGTGTATATGGACTGCACGCCACTGATGACAGCATATGAGTTATAAACTAGGAGGTGCTGAGTTCAATTCACATGACAGTTTTTTTAACTCAATTTGCTTAGGCCTGGATCCTCCAGGGAGAGCTTGACTTCAGACAAGCAGCTAGTCATAAAAACGAAACCAATTCCTTTCTGCAGCATGCTTACAAAAGTGTGTTTACAAATTAGTTTCCAACATAATCAATTTCAATAATACAATGCCAACCGCAATATAAATATCTTCATCATCATCAGCCATAGGAAGTCCACTGCTGAACATAGGCCTCCCCCAAAGATCTCCAGATCGACTTGTTGGAAGCGGCCTGCATCCAGCGACTTCCTGCAACCTTTATCAGGTCGTCGGTCCACCTTGTAGGTGGACGTCCTACGCTGCGCTTGCCGGTATAAAAAAAAAAAAAATATATGTAATATTAATTTTATCAGCTAAAGGATTTTTAGTAAGTTGTGCCATCTCGACCTTCATATTCTGTCCATCATACTTAGCCACAATGTTACCAACATCAATAAAATAATAAAAACTTGCACATGTCAATGGAAACATAAAAAAACAACTTTCACATACAAAGTAAGTGGCCATAAAACTACTATGTCATTTTTATATGTGAATTGACTATTTGCTACTGTTTTTGTTGAAACTTAGTTTTATATCTTTGGCCGCACAATACAGTTCACGTCAAGTTATTTCAGAAACTATGGCAATCAAGTTTACGCGAATATTATACATTGAAATAAAACTATTTTACTAATTCTATCACGATTAGGTTTTAATATTTTTATTCCCAACGTTTCGAAGGCTTTGCAGTCTTCGTTGTCACGGGTCAGCCAAAAAAAACATAAAAAAAAAAATATTAAAACCTCTTCGTGATAGAATTCGTAAAAATAGTTTTATTTCTATGGCAATCAAGTTGTGGGATAGGCTTTTAGCTTATACAGAGCTTTTCAGTAAATTTGTATCAATAACTATTCGTAAACAAAGGTTGATTACTAATCATTGAAAGTTTATAATCACAAATTTAAAAACTTAACTGACCAACTTCAAATCCGATTGTGACCAAATTTATATGGGATCACCCTTGAAATACTCTATGGAACACAAAAAGAATTTTGAAAATTGACATTCGGCGGAGATATCGCGTAACATACATAAAAATACAGACAAATTGAGGACCTTCTTCTTTTTGGAAGTTGGTCGAAAATATTGAGCCTTACTTATAAAACAGTTTAACTGAGCAAATGGTAAAGAACAGTCTGTCCCTTGTATTCTCAAACAAAGTGACACAAGGAAAAAAGTGACACACTATTCTCAGCCATTTACTCAGCTAAACTGTTTTTATAAGTAAGGCCCATTGAAACTACATTTGTCATTAGTTTCTGAATTTTTTTTAATCTAATCTTTATTAGGTAATAATAACACCACTCTCCCATTCTATATTACTCTGTACTAAAAACTATGCCCCTTACTTATAAAAATATTTAAGCATTGCTTAAGTTTAACCATAGGTTGTCCCTTTCATTTTTAAACAATGTAACACAAGGAAAAAAGTGACAGCCTATTCTTAGCGACGAGACAAGCGAAAATGTTTTTATAAGTAAGGCCCTATTAGTCCGAATATAATGGAAGAGAGGTACCTTAGTACCTTACCTAGTACCTTTGACCTGAAGTTAACAAATGACCTCATTGGCAGGAATATAACAAGCTTGAACACGACTCCATGGCTAGTTTTACGCCATGCGAACGATCACCATTTCAGCATTTCGAAAACAAAATAATTATTTCTTCCGATCATTAATTGATATGTCAGCGTTTAATCTACGGTCCAATAGAATATTGAACTGACGAATGCCATTTAATTAATGATATTTATGCAACAACAGTCAACAACTAGTACTATTGCCTCAACGCCGAGCGGTCTGTAGCCTCGTACGTAGGGTTACACAATCAACAAATTGATTTTAATTTAATTAATCACCGTCTAAATGTACCCGTGTAATGAGGATTGTAGTTTGAATTTAAGGCTGAGATCTATAGAGAGAACTTCGACTAAGTCCATTAATTATTTACAAGATAAACTTTTCTTAGTCTGTCTGTCAAAAAAAAAAATTACTCGAACTAAGTCGAAGTCCTTACCGAGGAAGTTAGCTCTATAAATCTCAGCTTAACCCGTCGGAGGCGGCAAATATATGTTACATAAGCGTATGGGCCACCGGAGACCGAGCCGCCCGGACTATTTAAAAGCGCAACTAAATACAACACGCAGCACGAATATGCACGCATAGCTAAAAGGATTTAGGCACAAGTCTCCTATTTTTTGCAGTTAGAGGTCACCTCAGCGTACCAATGAGTCTAGAGGGCTTCTTTGTGTCTAGGAGGAGGAATTACTAGGTCTAGGTGATTGGGATTGAGTAGAGAGAGTGCTGCTTCGACAGCGACTGTCATAGGATCATTAGTCTGCCCAAAACCTTTTGGGATGAGGACGGAGGGTGGTAGGGCTTCCTATTTCATGCCGTCTTGAGTCAGTCAAGGCCAGGTCTGACCTGCGATGTCTCACTTATATTGATAACTATTTGAAAACTAATTTGTTGTCCATTTTACCAAGCCAGAAGGTTTAGTAAACTTATCGAAGCATAGAAATGCTGTTGTATTGTTTCCTACAGGTGATGTGTCAGATCGCATGTTATATTCATTGCAATTTACCGTACAATTTACTAACACTGCCTCGGTGGCGTGGTGGTATTTCGGTACGACTACGGTTCTGAAGTCTCGGGTTCAATCCCCGGGTCGGGCAAAGTGATATTGGATTTTTTCATATCAACCCGGAGTCTGGAATTTGTGCCCGATATGGCTATAGGCTCGTCCCCTATCACATCTGGGACGGAACTAAGCTCCGCGAAATGTGGGTGTTCTAGTTTGCTAGTGCGCCTCTGCCTACCCCTTCGGGGATACAAACGTGAGTTTATGTTATATTATGTTATGTAAACTATAAAACTTGGAGTATCACTCAAATTCCGCTGTATACAATTGTATATGTGCATGGGAAATCTCAAACATATAACAGAAGGAAGCAATTAAATTGACCTTAGTTTAATTAAAGCATATTACGAACTATGAGATGTTTTTAATTGTAATTACAGTCTGTTAAACTTGACAAGCTTCTAAAATAGCGACCATATGGTGGATTCTACCGAACTTTCTTTAAGTTTAAGGGGCCCTCTAACCGCAAACACGCGTCAAAGGCTTGCGGCTACGAAACACGAAAATAGTTCGACACATGATTTTGACATTTTGCTGTTAGGCCATAGTGCCGGCAAGTGGTGTAAAAACATAAGCCAAATCCGTTCTGCGATACGCGTGTTTGAGTAGGATAAGGCCAAGTCAAAGATGTAATCACATTAAAGTAAAATGCAATTTCATTAGTTCGAACACGACCATAATATCCGTCGTCAGCCCAGATATACTAGATTCATGCCATTCCACAAATCATCCCACCTTCGGAGTCCTTAATTACCACTCGACATTCATCCTGTTACCTTGACACCTTATTGTGCGATGTTTTCCGCTACCGTTTATAGTTGTTGCCATCATTTTGTACCCCACTTCTGGAATTTTACAATATTCTTGCATTAACTGCTCGAAAAGGATTTGTCTGATTGTCTGCACACTTCTTCTAAGCAGAGCTCATAGTAACGTTATCCACACAAGGTATATACAGTGGCGTGCAGTCGGTACAGACAGAGACACTGTCTCTGAGCCTCTGACAATATAAGAAAAAAAATAATTATAAAAAACAGATTTTTAACATTTTTCGCAATCATCTTATATTTTAAATAGACACGACGACGATGATGATGATGATGATAAAGACAGTGTAACAATTGATAAAATCCATTTCGAAAGAATTTTGTATACAAGAATGTGTATTCTTGTGCACGCCACTGGTATATATATCTGTGGCAGATTTTAACTATTGTATGTATGGAGGTAGATTCGAATATCCTACTACCTGACCGGTTCCTTTATAAAAAGAGTTTTAACTTATGCATGTAGGTGTCATGGCGGATCCACTCGGTCTTCTGATTTTCACTCGTCGGTAACGTCGGTAACGCCGGTGACGCGGGTGAATCGAGCGACTCGCATGCGCTAGCATTTACAATTAAAATGGAACCAACGACGCGACTAGAATTATTCATCACAGATATTGTTGGCCAAGATAGTGCATTCAATGCATTTTACTTTTGTATACTCGTTATACGCAAATGGCTGCGAAGTTTGGTTGTGAAAACTTAACGGACCGAGTTCAAAATTTATGCTATCGTGATCAAATTTATATCGGGGCCACCCTCCGGATCATCATCATCATCATCATCATCAGCCATAGGACGTCCACTGCTGAACATAGGCCTCCCCCAAAGATTTCCAGATCGACCTGTTGGAAGCGGCCTGCATCCAGCGACCCTCCGGATACCGAAGCTTTTCTCTATGAAAGGAGGTTTAAAGTAGTTATTTAACTGTCATGCCTGGTCGTTAGTATTGTGAGCCATGGTAGCTTGTTATCCCGACGTGGGCCGGTTGCGGGACAATGGCGCCCGTCCCAGGTGCGACCAGCGATCCGGTCGTTAGGGAATGTGGCGTCCATTGTGAGTGACATACGAACTATCCCACTGTATGGAAATTAGATTATTATGTTCAGTTATTGCTCAACGTGTTTGGTCGCCGTACGTAGTGGCAGCATATATGAGCTGTGTACGGAGAGGTGTGGGTTCGATTCCCCAGAGAGGGTTGACGTCAAGCAGGCAGCCGGTCGCGAAAACTTAGCCAAATCCTTTCTGCAACATGCTTGAAAAAGTGATAAGGGCGCACAACGTGTTATACTTCTCGTTCTTCTAGGCTTGTTCTCTTTTTTAGCATGGTGAAAGATTTCTCGGTAGAAACATTCAAAAGGAGTTAATTTATTTATATGGTCGTTAGTGTTAGTTCGATTGCTACTCTTACGAAGGTCAGTGTAGGTATACATTTTGGTGCTCCCAATATCCCATCTGAAAAATATTTTGACTACCTTTTTTCGGAATAATTCTCAACAAATGATACAATGATACAACTTTTTAACAATTTTCATCCTCTATGAAATATTCCTTTCATGTTTTTTGAGACTAAAGCAATCTAAGTCTGAGATCTATAGAGCGAACTTCGACTAGGTCTAAATGAAAGAAACTAACTCTGTAAAGATTTGGAATCTTTAAATCGAACTTTGACTTAGTCCGAGTCATTTTTTACAAGAAAAACATACAGATAGACTTAACAAAGATTTTCTTGTAAAATGACTCTGACTTAGTCAAAGTTCGATTTGAAAATTCCTAATTTTCATTGAGTTCGTTTTTTTAACGTAGACTTAGTCGAAGTTTGCGTTATAGAACTTAGCCCTACGTCCCTAGGATTTAAGTTTTCTTTATAGCTTTTATCAAAATCGGTTCAATGGTTAGTGTGAAAACTGAAAATGTAACAGAATTAGGTACTGTTGCATATCATCATCATCATCATCAGCCATAGGACGTCCATCGCTGAACATAGGCCTCCCCCAAAGATTTCCACTGTTGCATATAGAGGTATAGGTAAGTAATTACTAATTGGTTATTATTGATTATTAATATAAATGAAGTATCCAATCAAATACTAGGTAGTGTATTTAATTAATGGGTTTTACTTTTAACCAATTGTTTTATACATTTGCTTCCTTACCTAAACAGACTTTAAGGTTAAACTGCATATTAATATACCTAATAAACAGACTGACTGCCTGCCTCGGTGGCGTGGTGGTATTTCGGTACGACTACGGTTCTGAGGTCTCGGGTTCGATCCCCGGGTCGGGCAAAGTGATATTGGATTTTTCCATATCAGCCCGGAGTCTGGAATTTGTGCCCGATATGGCGATAGGCTCGCCCCCTATCACATCTGGGACGGAACTAAGCTCGGCGAAATGTGGGTGTACTAGTTCGCTAGTGCGCCTCTGCCTACCCCTTCGGGGATACAGGCGTGAGCTTATGTATGTAATAAACAGACATGTTAATGGGGAACTTGCACGAAAATTATAACGAGAAATTGTGTTGATAAATCAATAAACAAAACCTTGAAATGTGCTATGATGAAATTTGTAGTATAAAATAATTGATATTTTACAAAATATCTTAATTAGAAATTACGTGTAATGGAACGTTATTACAAAACCCAAGTGACGTCGTTGCATTAGGCAGTGTCTCCACGTTGGGGTATTTTTCCCAATTTTGCGGAAAACTGTTGTTATGTTTAGTATGGTACTTGATGAATGAGATTTCGGAGGTCCTCCTCTTTCCAAATTATTTTCTTCATGTAACTTTCCCACCTCTCCGCTCAGGATTCAAGGGTGCAACTTATTTTTACTTCGTTATTTAATGAAATAGCTTTAACATTTTTAGGGAAATTTTTGTTCGGCATGGGGAAATTTTAAACGATAGGCAATTATAGCGGTTCAAACGTCATTCAAGACTATGTCACTAGCCGTCAGTGTCAACTAAGATGTCAACAAAAAGGCATTTTTAAGCTGTGACGTCACGTCCTTTTTTAACGCGGGGTTTTGTAAGTCATATTTAGACTTGCGATAATTAAATGATTTGTGCATATTTTTATGTTTTTGTTTCTGGTGTGTTTATTTGAGACGTAGTTCCTTGCAATGAACCAATAAAAAAATTACACGCAAGTTCCCTATTGTAACAATATTATGAATATACCGCGACAAGGTGCATCTACAGGGCCTGTGTGCCAATAAAAAAAAATTACGTCATCTGAAATAGTGCACAGAAAGAAAATTGAAATATTCTCAAAAATAAAAAAGTTGTAAGCCTTTGAAGTTTGGTGTAAACTTCAAACTGCAGGAAAGAGAGGCATCCGTACATTCACGTCACGGCTATAACGGTAAGTGCGTTGGAAAGGGATAGCATGGTGTCGTACGCCCCCACTCCTGCTCATTGCCGAATTATAATATAAATTAGTGCCTCATTTTTCAACCAATATCAATACAGTTTTTACAGAAGCGTTTCTTTTTTTATTTGCTATTACATATTACCTCTATATAAAAATATGTATAAAATCAAACATAGTCCAGTACCCAATTGCTAGTTGTTTTACAACGCGATTCAAATAAGAATGGGAACGTCAATGACCTCTATCTGTCAAATGTCACTTGAAAAGTAAGGTTTGCAACGAAATTTTAATTGCGTTTGAATAATAAAAAACGTCAAAATTTAGTAATAATTATTAAAAAAAAAATTTTTTCATTGTTGGGAACTTTTCACCAGAAAGTAAAGAAGACGCTAAGTGTTTTTATTCTCTTTGACGCCATCTCAGTCAGTGATGCAGAGATGAGCGATAGTGAAGAGATCAATTCTAATAAAAAAATATTCGTTCATGATTAGTAAATAAATTATATTTAAAAAAAAATGTTGTTTTGCTGACCCTACCCAACTGATTCGAATTGACAGCTGACGTCACATGACACAAAGTCGATCCTATTCTTAGTTGAAACGCGTTGTCCTAAGTTTTACGCTTTCCTTCGCATTAATGTTCTATGCAACTTGTGTGGTATTTATAGTTGCAGATTATAGACAGCAGATGGTCTATTATATTTTCTATTTTTGTTTATGGGCCATTATTATATTACTGTCATATTTTCCATGCGACCGAATTGGCAAAGAAGTACAGTAGGTATACTGATCGTATATACTGGGTACTGTAAAATGAATATTATGTAAAGCGCTATCTATTGAACCCTTCAATGGTAGTTCCATGGTGGCTTTTTATAGTAATTTATTATAATTTATGTAATAACATAACATAACATAACATAAGCTCACGCCTGTATCCCCGAAGGGGTAGGCAGAGGCGCACTAGCGAACTAGTACACCCACATTTCGCCGAGCTTAGTTCCGTCCCAGGTGTGATAGGGGGCGAGCCTATCGCCATATCGGGCACAAATTCCTGACTCCGGGCTGATATGGAAAAATCCAATATCACTATGCCCGACCCGGGGTCCGAACCCAAGACCTCAGGACAGTAGTCGTACCGAAATACAACCACGCCACCGAGGCAGTCTGTAATATGATCAGTTTATGTAATAGGATTCAGAATGTGTCATAGAATAAACACTAGAAACCCTAATGATGAAAATGATTGTGAATTATTATCGTCCGAATAGTATTTGGCGATAAATCCGCGTCTTCTGCACAAAAATATTACACACACCCACACAATCTTTATCTAACGGGTTGAAATCCTCAATACACCGAGGTCGCTCCGAGAAGCCTGTGGAGACACCAGGAGGATCCTGCGCTTCTGGTCGGAACTAGGCTGGCTAGATCTCTAGCTGGCGTTAAAGACACGCACAATGGTTCGATTCTTAAACGAACTAAGTGCGGAAAAACGAGCCCACAACCAATACCAATACCAATACAATCTTTATCTATATTACATTGGTATACGAGAAGGAGACACCTAAAACCGTTGTTTTGCGTCTTGTGTTTTTGTGTAGTGTTTTGAGAAAAACTAGTGCAGCAGACGCGCCTTAACACTACCATCAGAATGTTTTCCAATAACAATATTGTTTTCGCTAACCTAATTCAATAAACTGAAGACAACAAAGTTATTGCCCGTAATTGGCTCCATATAGACTTAATTGTTGGATTGTTAGTTTGTTAATAACGACGTTACGACTACGGAACCCTGTTGTTTAAACCCGACACGTGCTTGGACGTTTATTTATCGGCCCATTGACGTACGTATGCCATTGTTTATTTTTCCTTAATTTTAATTATAGATAGGTAGGTATTTAAAATAATTGTATATTCGCATTCCATTAGCATTACATTTAGTTTGTTCGGGGCTGGATACCCCAAAGAGGGTTGATGTCAGGCAGGTAGCCGGTCGTTAAAACGAAGCCAAATCCTTTTCGCAATATGCTTGGAATAGTGTGTTGCTCCGACCCCACATTGAAGTGGGATGAGGGATTGTGGAAGGACATTACATATCAAGTAGTATACACTATTGATCTATCATCTAATACACAACAATATATACGTTGAATACAAAGAGATTTAATATTATTAACTATAGAGTGGCTATCAAGCAAGATTCCATACAAAAAAATGATCTCAAACTTCAGTACCACCAACCACTCATTACAATGCGAAGGCGATTATTACAATGTACACCCTAGAATGTTCTGTGAATGGTTAAGAATCACGTAAGACAAGTTTATTCTCTCAATATTTCGCTGGCCGACCTGGCGCGCGTATATTTCAAATAAACAGAGCGACTTATGACCACTAATTTGCCCGGGATTGGATCCCCCAGAAAAGGTTGACGTCAGTAGGCAGCCGGTCGTAAAAACTTAGCCAAATCCTTTCTGTAACATGCTTGAAAAAGTGTGTTGCGCCGAGCTCACATTAAGGTGGGATAAGGGCGCTCAACGTGTTTTACTTCTCATTCTTCTAGGCTTGTTCTCTTTTTTAGCATGGTGAAAGATTTCTCGGTAGAAACATTCAATAGGAGTTAATTTATTTATATGGCCGTTAGTGTTAGTTCGATTGCTACTCTTACGAAGGTCATTGTTAACGAAGTTTAGTGTTATATATGGTGCTCAATTTCCCATCTGAAATGTATTTTGACTACACTATTACGGAATCATTCTCAATAAATGATACAAGGATACAACTTTGCTAGGGATTGAACAATTTTCAACCCCTATAATATTCCTTTCATGTTGTTTGAGACTAAAGCAATCTAAGTCTGATAACTATAGAGCGAACTTCGACTAAGTCTGAGTAAAAAAAACTAACTTAGTGAGAATTTGGAATTTATAAATCGAACTCAGACTTAGTCCAAGTCATTTTTCACAAGAAAAACTTCGCTAAGTCCAAGTTCACAAAATGTTCACTTCGATCTGTCAGTTCGACAAGCAGTAATACCAGTATCGAAATATTTTGTCAAAGGAACTGCGTGAAACCGATAACGTCTGAGTAGACTATGCAAAGTCAAACTATGGCTAGCCTGAGTTCGAGTTCGAACTATAAATACGCAAAAGTTGACTTTCCCTTAGTTCACTCCAAAGACGACTACGCTGAGTCGACTTTGGTACAAGACTTAAGTAAGAACTATAGATTTCAGCCTAAGTCTGATAACTATAGAGCGAACTTCGACTAGGTCTAAATCAAAGAAACGAACTCTGTGAAGATTTGGAATCTTTAAATCGAACTTTGACTTAGTCCGAGTCATTTTTTACAAGAAAAACATACAGATAGACTTAACAAAGATTTTCTTGTAAAATGACTCTGACTTAGTCAAAGTTCGATTTGAAAATTCCCAATTTTCATTGAGTTCGTTTTTTTAACGTAGACTTAGTCGAAGTTTGCTTTATAGAATTTAGTGCTACGTCCATCCCTAGGATTTAAGTTTTCTTTATAGCTTTTATCAAAATCGGTTCAATGGTTGGTGTGAACACTGAAAATGTAACAGACTTAGGTACTGTTGCATATCATCATCATCATCATCATCAGCCATAGGACGTCCATCGCTGAACATAGGCCTCCCCCAAAGATTTCCACTGTTGCATATAGAGGTATAGGTAAGTAATTACTAATTGGTTATTATTGATTATTAATATAAATGAAGTATCCAATCAAATACTAGGTAGTGCATTTAATTAATGGGTTTTACTTTTAACCAATTGTTTTATACATTTGCTTCCTTACCTAAACAGACTTTAAGGTTAAATTACATATTAATATACCTAATAAACAGACATGTTAATTGTTACAATATTATGAATATACCGCGACAAGGTGCATCTACAGGGCATGTGTGCCAATTAAAAAAAAAATTAATTAACGTCATATGAAATATTGCACAGAAAGAAAATTGAAATATTCTCAAAAATAAAAAAAGTTGTAAGCCTTCGAAGTTTGGTGTAACCTTCAAACTGCAGGAAAGAGAGGCATCCGTACATTCACGTCACAGCTATAACGGTAAGTGCGTTGGAAAGGGATAGCAAGGGGTCGTACGCCCCCACTCTTGCTCATTGCCGAATTTAAAATATGAATTAGTGCCTCATTTTTCAACCAATATCAATACAGTTTTTACAGAAGCGTTTCTTTTTTTATTTTCTATTACATATATACTTCTATATAAAAATATGTATAAAATCAAAAATAGTCCAGTACCCAATTGCTAGTTGTTTTACAACGCGATTCAAATAAGAATGGGAACGTCATTGACCTCTATCTGTCAAATGTCACTTAAAAAGTAAGGTTTGCAGCGAAATTTTAATTGCGTTTAAATAATAAAAAACGTCTACATTTTGTCATATTTATTAAAAAAACAACTTATATTCATTGTTGGCAACAATTCACCAGAAAGTAAAGAAGACGCTAAATGTTTTTATTCTCTTTGACGCCATCTCAGTCAGTGATGCAGAGATGAGCGAAAGTGAAGAGCTCAATTCTAAGAAAAAAAATATTCGTTCATGATTCGTAAATATATTATTTAAAAAAAAAAAGGTTGTTTTGCTGACCCTACCCAACTGATTCGAATTGACAGCTACATATGACGTCACATGACACAAGGTCGATCCTATTCTTAGTTGAAACGCGTTGTACTAAGTTTTACGCTTTCCTTCGCATTGATGTTCTATGCGACTTGTTTGGTATTTATAGTTGCAGATTATAGACAGCAGATGGTCTATTATATTTTCTATTTTTGTTTATGGGCCATTATTATGTTACTGTCATATTTTTCGTGCGACCGAATTGGCAAAGAAGCACAGTAGGTATACTGATCGTATATACTGGGTACTGTAAAATGAATATTATGTAAAGCGCTATCTATTGAACCCTTCAATGGTAGTTCCATGGTGGCTTTTTATAGTAATTTATTATAATTTATGTAATAACATAACATAACATAACATAAGCTCACGCCTGTATCCCCGAAGGGGTAGGCAGAGGCGCACTAGCGAACTAGTACACCCACATTTCGCCGAGCTTAGTTCCGTCCCAGGTGTGATAGGGGGCGAGCCTATCGCCATATCGGGCACAAATTCCTGACTCCGGGCTGATATGGAAAAATCCAATATCACTATGCCCGACCCGGGGTCCGAACCCAAGACCTCAGGACAGTAGTCGTACCGAAATACAACCACGCCACCGAGGCAGTCTGTAATATGATCAGTTTATGTAATAGGATTCAGAATGTGTCATAGAATAAACACTAGAAACCCTAATGATGAAAATGATTGTGAATTATTATCGTCCGAATAGTATTTGGCGATAAATCCGCGTCTTCTGCACAAAAATATTACACACACCCACACAATCTTTATCTAACGGGTTGAAATCCTCAATACACCGAGGTCGCTCCGAGAAGCCTGTGGAGACACCAGGAGGATCCTGCGCTTCTGGTCGGAACTAGGCTGGCTAGATCTCTAGCTGGCGTTAAAGACACGCACAATGGTTCGATTCTTAAACGAACTAAGTGCGGAAAAACGAGCCCACAACCAATACCAATACCAATACAATCTTTATCTATATTACATTGGTATACGAGAAGGAGACACCTAAAACCGTTGTTTTGCGTCTTGTGTTTTTGTGTAGTGTTTTGAGAAAAACTAGTGCAGCAGACGCGCCTTAACACTACCATCAGAATGTTTTCCAATAACAATATTGTTTTCGCTAACCTAATTCAATAAACTGAAGACAACGAAGTTATTGCCCGTAATTGGCTCCATATAGACTTAATTGTTGGATTGTTAGTTTGTTAATAACGACGTTACAACTACGGAACCCTGTTGTTTAAACCCCACACGTGCTTGGAAGTTTATTTATCGGCCCATTGACGTACGTATGCCATTGTTTATTTTTCCTTAATTTTAATTATAGATAGATGGGTATTTAAAATAATTGTATATTCGCATTCCATTAGCATTATATTTAATTTGTTCGGGGCTGGATACCGCAGAGAGGGTTGACGTCAGGCAGACAGTCGTAAAAACTAAGCCAAATCCTTTCTGCAACATGCTTGGAAAAGTGTGTTGCGCCAACCACACATTAAGGTGGGATAAGGGCAGTTAGAAAGAAAGAAAGAGTGATACTATCTTACCCACATGTGCGGACTGAGAAGTTCCAGTTTTGTCTAAACCACGCCATTGAATTTGAAGTGAACTCATTTAACTATCGCCATTCAGTATTATGTCTTAATGATCCTTATTCAAAATACAGAGTGACCTCGTTAAGCGACCTAGAGGTTTAGACAGATGGGCGGAGTAGAAACGGCCTTTGGCCATTGGCTAAAAGTGAAAGCAACGAAGCAAATTCGAGGGTATATTTCACGTATTAATTTGTTGCTATGCAGGATAAATTGGGATGAAATTGTACAGGAAAATGTTGGCGAAATATCTTCAGGGGGGTAATGGGGATGGGGGTGGCAGTGGGGAAATTCGCCGTTGCTAAACGGAAATGTAGACGACTGTCACTAACTTATTTGCATCTGTATAGTCTACCAGGAAGAGTATTAGCCCAATAATCCCATCACAGTTGCTGTCGAAGCAGTTTCCCTTCTCAATACCAATAATTGTAATATTTACACCAGACCCTGACATCGGACCCGCCCGAGCCTCCGAAGATCTCCCACAGTAGACCCTCGGCATATTAGTGCGCAGAGACGATTTTTAATTTAATTCTAGTCTCCAGCGATAGTTCTATATGAGGTCTGAGCTTTCGAAAAAGCACCTCTGTGTTCAATCGCAGGTAAATTAATATATTTCTGGCTACAGCGCCAGCTATAAATTCAGGTGAAGCTGTAAAAGCAATTTTGCTAACAGCACAAATCCATTCGAAAAAAAAATTTTAGCCCTGTAATATAACTGTCTCACTGCTGGGCACGGGCCTCTTTCTCTAATAAGAGGGGTTAGGCCTTAGTCTACCGTGCTTGTCTAATGCGGGTTGTTAAACGTCACATACCTTCGAAATTCTTATGGAGAAATTCTCAATCGATGAACAAACATATACAGACCAATTGAAAGCCTCCTCCTTTTGTGGAGTGGGTTAAAAATGGAAGATGGTTTTTAAAATACATCTTACTAACTCAACAATGACAAGATAAATGAGCAATAAATAAAAATAGGTGTCAACGTTTAAACTGTATGTTACTCACGACATTTGTTATCTAACCAAAGTTATCGTAACATTTGTTTGGGCTTATGCAACGGATCAGTGAGGGAGCAACGACCTGCGCGTCACGGGCGGTTGAGAAACATCATGTCGTGTGTTCGAGTCCCATAACGGGACGGTGTGTGCGAATACAGTTTTGAATTGGAATTAGGCAATACTTCCTATGTATATGGTGCTGTGGTATTTTTAACTGACTTCAAAAACGTCTTTTTCACGCTTAAGCTATTTGACGTAAGGAAGAAAGGGACATATTAGTTTTAAGTTAATGACCGCTTAAAAATAAGTAATGTACTATGTATAAGGCGTAAGAACCATCGAAATGGCAGTAGAGTATAAAGGTAGAATCTGAGACTAATTTGACAGAATAATCTAATCTTGATGTACAGTTTATTCGTAATCATTCATCAGATCATGACAAGCTCATGACCAAATTTTGTATGGGATACCCTTGAAATAAGCTCTATCGATCAATAATAACATTTAAAAACGGTACACATTTGTCGGAGTCTGCAGATGTCGCATATCATAGGATTTAATCACAAGTTTAAAAACTTAACGGACCAACTACAAAATTCATCCGATCGTGACCATATTTATATGGGTCCACCCTTGAAATAAGCTCTATTGAACACAAAAATAATTTAAAAAATCAGTCCACATTTGGTATGGATATCTCGTAACCAAAAAAAAAATACAAACGAATTTAGGACCATCTCCTTTTTTTGAGTCGGTCCAAAACACTAACGCACGAATTGATAAGCTCGTTTTTTAGTCCGTTAAAACAGAATATGTCAACACTCTACAGTGAGTTCAACGTTTTTATACCGTGGATAGTTGAGTGACGTCCACTCATGTAATAGAAGCCTACAAAAAGTTTGCGGTTGACAACCCTGTCGAACAAAAGTGAGACGAGCGTGTGTGTTTAGGACTTAGGCCTCATTCGCACGAGAGTTAAGTAAACGTTGCATTAAAACCCAACGTTGACACTTTTTTGTATTGGTTGTGGGTTCTTTTCTCCGCACTTCGTTCGTTAAAACAATCGAACCGTTGTGCATGTCTTAAATACCAGCTAGAGGTTTAGCCAGGCTACCTCCGACCAGAAGCGCAGGATCGTGCTGGGTGACCTCGGTATGTTGAGGATTTCAGCCCGTTGTGTAGTTACGTCTTCGCATTTCGGGATCACGTGGGAAGCTGTTTCATCGGCTAACAGCCATTCCCTACATAGGGCGCTGTCAGTCATACCTAAAACATATAAGGCCTTACTTATAAAAACAGTTTACCTGAGCAGATGGCTAAGAATAGCCTGTCGCTTTTTTCCTTGTTGTGTCACATTGTTTGAAAATAAAAGGGACAGGCTATTCTTTACCATTTGCTCAGTTAAACTGTTTTCATAAGTTAGATGTTATTATGTGGGCAATGCCCGTGTTAACGCTTTTAAAACGTTCTCAACGTGACTGTTCACATGAGTGCTTTAAAATCACTCTTGTTTTGTTTCTAATATGGACGTAATGCTCCACAACTGGTATTCATACAACGCCGCGTTTTGAAAGTGTCGGTGTGTATATAACTGTAATAGAACTCATTTGTTCTATTTAAATGCTTTTTTACCGAACGTTCAAAATGCTCTCGTGCGAATGAGGCCTTAGACGCGGCCCGCCCGGCCGGGGGAATTTCTTCAGCAAATGTTAGGATTTGAACTGTGACCTTCTCGCAGGAAAAGCAATTACGTTATGTAGGTTACGGTGTATTGTGAGCAATGAGGATATTAATGGAATAATTTCGGCCTGCTCATTCGTATTTTATTGGTGTGATGGGATTAAAGTACGGGCCTATAGGTCATTGGTCATTCGATTATGTTTTTTGAGAAGTAGAGCCACGCTTTAGACATAAGTCTATAGCACGAATGCCGGCTCGGCCGGTTTGATACCACTGTCTCACAGAAAACCGATGTAAAGTGGCAGCTCGCTCTCGCGTTTCGTTCGGTGAGTGAGATTTCTGGTGGCCCAATTTCCCCCAACCTTTTCTCAATCCCTTTTCCGTCCCCTTCCATTCCTTCCTTTTAGGTTGGCAACGCACCCATGAATCTTTTTATTTCTTGGGCGTGTCTATGGGCGGTGCAGATCACTTACCATCAAGTGACGCATCTGCTTGTTTGCCAGGCTCTGCAATAAAATAAAAAAAGTGGCGATATATGTTGATTATAACGATTAGTTATTAGATACTAATTTATTATTGACGTCATAGGGAGATTGAGACATAATAGTAGTGAAACTAAAAGTTCGAATTTAAAATTATTATTACCTACGTAGATATTAGCATTTTTCGTTAATGAAAGTTAAATAGTGAAACTTCCTAATCGATTATATAATAAATTAGTAATCACGAAATATTTCGCCCACCACCGAAGTTTAGTGTTATAATTAAATCAACATTTTTAGATATTTTATTAGTTAAAGATGATCCACTAACGGTTTCGCGCTTCGCTACGCACGTGTTCATCTAAAAATAATTACAAATCCGGCTCGAAGGACCAAATTTATTACACATTCGGACAGTTATTACAGTCATAAACAGATTATGAATCCGTATGATTGTGCCGTAAGGTAAACACGGCTCATTGATTACACGTTTATTGACATTCTATTAATGGATGCTTGGTGCTTCGGCTTTTATCTCCCAGTAGACACCGGCGCTTTGGGATGTGGAGCGTTGTGTGATTTATGGATGTGTAATGTGTATGGATTCTTAATATGTTTTTGTTTATAAGTATATTTTAGCTAATGATGTAGCAATGTGCTGTCTGAGAACCGTTGAGGTTTTGAGATCAAATTCCGCGCCGGGCGATCACAATTTGCGTTTGATTTTCGATTCGAGAAATTACACATGAGTTCCCCTGGATAACATTTTTATATCCGATGCTATGATCGCTCCTATCATAGGAAATGAATACCTTGACGGCGTATATCCTCACTTTGGGATTAAATATTGGGTTGTATTCCATGAAGTCGGTCTGGTCAGGTCCATGTTCAGTTGTGGCTGATCATGATGATTATTTATGCCTGATATAGCGATGGGCTCACCCGACGACGACGGACATAAACTTGACGAGATGTGGGTGCTCTAATTCTCTACGTCACATCTGCCTTCCTCTTCTGGAATATAAACGTGAGAATAATGTATGGAGCTCGTATTGATATATAATTGGGTACTTGACATTGTTTTTGTTATGAATTTGATATGAAAGGACATGGTCGGAATTTGTATGGAGCAATACCCTAAGTCATCGGACACTATACACGGACATATGTTACGTCATATGAAAGCTTACAGGCCCGCGTTTATAATAGATTTAGATTTACTTTCCAAAAACCTGCGAGGAAAAATAAAACAAGAGTACAAAAAGCGCCTAACCTTTTTGAATAGCAATTATTATTTTTAATAAAGGCAGAATTTCAGCACCATCTACCATCTAGTATTCATACGATGGGTAATATTGGTATCTGGATAATCTTGGGTCTTGGATGGCTCTCTGTCAAACAAAATATTATATGCAAAATCTTGTTTTCGGTTTATGTTTAGTGCTCGTGACTTTGTGAAGTCTAAATGGCGAGAATAACAAATAATATTATAAGGCTGCCATTACACATAAGACTTTCCGATAAAAATTCAGATAGATACATAAATAAATAGTCACATACATAGTCCTAATACCACATTAAGATACTAGTCATAGTCATGTGTTGTAGGAATCAGGAAGTACGAAAGACTTTCGGTCTCACAACACCTAGACCCGAAACAAATATGTATGGGCCACACAAACATTTGTGTCGGTGCGGGAATCGAACCCGCGGCTTCTTGCTTCTTAACCAGCCGCCTGTGAAGGCGAGTAGCCACTCGCACACTGCGCCTCGGAGGCTGTCAAATAATTGAAATCAAACCAGCGAAAATGGCGGTTTTATTAATTTTGTAAAACATGTTTTCCCCGGCTATGACTTTTCAGTTTTTACATTGATTTGCTAAAATATTATGAACGAACGAACAAACAATCCTTCGCTGTTATGTGAACGCAACAGCGAAGATTCGCGAATGATCGGGAACGTTCGGTCTCCACCGCCCATGGCCCTTCGCGAACGTTCTTTCATCTTCGTTCGGTTGGTGTGTACCCGGCATGACACAATTTACCCGGGACTGGATTCAGAGGAGATTGACGTCAGGCAGGCGGCCAGTCCTAAACACTATGCTCAATCACTCCTGCAACAAGCTTTAATAAACAATTTCTGGACAATCCCGTATTCGAGTGAGACATTGGCAGAAGAAAGGAGGTGGTTACATACATTTTTAGGAGCTAAGGCGCAAATTCTAAAATCCAGACTCAATAAATTAATTTTAGTTCCTATTACATAGGACCACCATAAGTAACGCACTAGGAGCAATTATTTATGTATTATTGCTGGGATCAAAAATTATCGATTCGTAGTTGTTACAAATAATTAATAGCAGCGATAGCTCAGTTGGGAATGGTACGGACTGCCGAGACAAGTGTCGGAGGTTCGAGACCAACCCCAAAATGGAGCATACACCTCTGACTTTTCTATGTTAAGTGTATTTTCATTGTGAAATATCGCTTGCTATAACGGTGAAGGAAAACATCGTGAGGAAACCTGCATACCTGAGAATTTCTTCACAGGAATTTCGAAGGTATGTGAAGTCTACCAACCCGCATTAGGCCAGCGTGGTAGACTAAGGCCTAACCCCTCTCATTAGTAGAGGAGGCCCGTGCCCAGCAGTGGGACAGTAATATTACAGGGCTAATATTATTATTATTATTATTTTTAGTTGTTACAAAGATATGATGCTTGAATACTTATTTAAGAATATAATTTCCATTTTTGAAATTCGTGGTGTATGAAGCCTGCCTTATGCAGAAACATAAAACGCAGAAACGTCAAAATAGGCGGCTCCCACGTCATTCAAAATAGCGAGTGCATTCGGATACATAATCTAAAATATTATTATCAATGCAGTTTTAACATCATCAACATCTTCTACTTCCACATAAACAAACTTTCGCTTTTGTGGGAATGAAACAGGCATGATTCGTTCACCTTCGATCGGTCCGTTGTGTGCGCGCCATTATGCTTCATACAGTACTATTAGTTATTCTGTGGGTACTGTGGGTAGGTAAGTAAAGATCACGATGATCAACGATGATTTTCTTAGGCGTGTATCCGAATACAAATATGACAAACGAATAATAATCTTTGAAATCAAAGTTAAAGGAAAACAATTAGTAACCATATTTATTCGGCATATTTTTGTCGCAGGTTCTAGAGAATTATAATTGATGCCATAAATCTTATTTAATTTTCTAATTAATTTTAAGATATCACTATTGTCAGTATATTTAAGTTGATTTTTCTATATTTAGGGCAGGATTCGGCCATGTCCTTTATGTCATCTAAAATATAGAACAGAAAGAAATATCGAAATATTCCCAAAAATAAAAAGTTAGCCTTTGAAGTTTAGTGTAACCTTCAAACTGCGGGAAAGAGAAATATCAGCATAATTACGTCATCGCGTTGGAAAGGAATAGCAAGATATCTCCACTATGCCCCCACTCCAGTATTTAAAATATTAATTACTGCCTCATTTTTCAACCAATTTCAATGCAGTTTTTACCGAAGGGTTTCTTTTTTGTTTTATTTGCTATTACATATAAAAATTTGTATAAATTCAAACTTAGTTAAGTATCTCATAGGGAACTTGCATGTAATTTTTTTTTAGTTTATTGTAAAGAACTAAGTCTCAAATAAACAAACCAGAAACAAAAACATTAAAATATGCAATAATTTAATTATCGCAAGTCAAAATATGACTTTCGGTTACGAAACTCCGCGATAAAAAAAAGTTTTTTTTTTATTAGCAGATACTGGCAAACGAGCAGATGGGTCACCTGATGGTAAGTGATCTCCACCGCCCATAGACACCCAAGACACAAAAGGAATCATGGATGCGTTGCCAACCTAAACGGAGGAAATGGAAGTGTTGAAATCAGAACCAAATCAAATCTGTACAACGTAATTTATTCTCCATAGACCAAATACAAATTCGTCCGCATCTACCTTTTGCAACGACACTCACGCTCCGAATGGTCGCCCGTCCGTTGGGTGTTGTCAGCTGTCACAATGTTGCCAGCTCGACTATTTTAATTTTATTTTCACTTGACAATTATTTTAATATTCAATCAGATAAATAATGTTAGTATTGCCAACAGACGGCCGTCCTGTTAAAGGAATGTCCCATTCCGTAATTCATCTCGGCCATTCTACAATTAGTGTATGTCTCTATACAATAGATAAACATTTATAACAAAGTTTGATAACAACAGATCAACAACAACATCATTACGTATGTTATAATATAAATGCAAGAGTAAGAAGAATATCAATATACATTGTGTAGTAAATTATTATTATTAAATCGATCGAATCAATACGGGTCTACCGTTTAAATATAATGTCTAGTAAAATAAATAGTTTATAATCTAGCGCCAATGTACATAATCCTTGCAACTGAACAGTTTAACTGATAACAATAGTATTTCATCATATTTTTTTTTTTTTTTTTTTTGCCCTTTTATTTTCAATAATCGTCTAAAGTTATTATCAACAAAAGTTACTTGTCTGTATAAATCAGCGTCACGTATTTTCAATATAAACATTTCATAGTCACATCAACCGCAAACAAACAACAATATAAGCATTACGTTAATTACATTCGCCACCCGAAGGCTCATTGAACTTATAAAATCATCATAGGCTGCCGTTTGCCACCCGAGGGACACGGTCTGCCTCACATTTCAAAGACCACCCGCGGGCCTCTTAAGCTTGTTATATTTCACAGGTTACCGTTTGCCACCCGAGGGACACGGTCTGCCTCTTTTCTTGTTTGGTCCTACTCAGCTGGTTCACTACGCAGACTGCCGTTTGCCACCCGAGGGCCACGGTCTGCCTCTCGTTCCTATTTGGCCGTACTCAACTGGTTCATATCGCAGGCTACCGTTTGCCACCCGAGGGACACGGTCTGCCTCTCGTTCCTGTTTGGTCGATCATGTCGTCAAAGGCTGCCGTTTACCACCCGAGGGACACGGTCTGCCTTATATTCTTGCTAACCCCCCGAGGGCTAAGTACAAAATCAAGCCGGTGACACCGATTACACCAGTCCGTGTACCAAGCACATCTAAGCTGAAAACGTCGGGATAGGAATCTTTGGGGTAGGAAGTTGTTTGCTACGTTTCGCTTTCATAGTCACTACTGCTATCAATATCATTGCCATTTTTATCGCTTTCTGTACAATCCGATTGAAAAGTTATCCACCGTTTTAATTGATCTGCTGGATAAATATTTCTATACGCTTTTCCTGTATGACCTTCAATACTAGTAATCTCATATCTGTCTTTGTCCAGAATGGCGGCGACTTTAAAAGGACCTCTAAACTTAGGGGCTAATTTCTTACTTTTACCTTTTTCATAGCTATGTTTGGGAATCATTACTAAGTCGCCTTTTTGAAATATCTTTGTAGGTGCTCTAGTCTTATCAAAATTAGTTTTCATTTTGGATTGTCGCTTCGATATGGTACGTTCTACGCTTTTTCTAAGTTCATTCCTCTCGTCGTCTGATACCGGCAAAGACAGATCTATAGATCCTTTAATGATATTTTCGTCTTGACTAGTAGTTCTTTTTCCAAAAACAACCTCCGCAGGTGTCTTTCCTATACCTTTATTAAACGTATTATTCAGGCTCCATTGTAGTTTTCCCATATTAAGGTCCCAGTCTTTCTCATCTAAGCCATGATTCATAGAAGCTAATGAATTTAAAATCGTTCTATTATAACGCTCAATTTGGCCATTGGCACGAGGTGTGGCCACCGCATTCATAATATGCCTAACTCCTATAGATTCAATAAAATTTTTGAATTCATGTGACGTAAAACTTGTACCTTGGTCCGAAATAATAATCTTTGGGCATCCAAAAGTGGCAAATATCTCCTCTAGTACCCTGATAGTAGTTTTAGATTTTAAGTTCTTTACAGCCCTTACAAATATAAATTTGCTGAAACCATCAATTATCCCTAAAATGTGCGTATTGCCTCGTTTGCTTTTTACAAATGGTCCCAAATGGTCCATATGAATGGTATAGAAAATTGATGCCACTTTTGGAATTGGGTGTAAGTAACCTGACTTTTTACCTGATATCTCTTTATTATATGCGCAGTTAATACACGACATAACGTATTTTTTTATAAACCGTTTCATCTTGGGAAACCAGTAATCTGCACTAATCTTTTCAAACGTCTTATCCAAGGAAAAGTGACCCGCATCGTCATGATTGAGTTGGCAGATGCGCCATCGGGCGCCGTGTGGCACTACCCACTTTAACTTACGACCTACACGTCTGTAGATCTTACCGTCACGAATCATATAATTGTTTGAAATATCTTTAAGGTCTTCAGTAGTTGTCTCTAAGATCGCTTTAATAAGTCTCATGCGAGGGTCAGACATTTGAACTGTTTGTAACCAATCCTCGGTGGTTATATGTAGGATGTCAACTTCCTCTGGGTTGGAACTCACTGACGGGTTCCGGCTCAAAGCATCTACATGTTGCATATTGCGACCAGGTCGATATTCGATAGTAAAATTGAATTCCTGTAGCATAAGCCACCACCTAGCTACCTTTGGGAGTAAATCACGTTTAGTAAAGGTTGAGCGTAACGCATTGCAGTCAGTTACGACAGTGAACTTAATCCCGATTAAAAATACTCTGAATTTTTGCAAAGACATAACTACGGCCATCGTCTCAAGTTCATATGAATGCCAAAATTGCTCTTCGCGAGTTGTTTGGCGGCTAAAGTACGCAACGGGGCGAAAAGGGCTGTTTTTATCTGCCCTTTGAAGCAAAATGCCTCCGACCCCCACTTTACTAGCATCACAGTGTACCTCGGTTTCATAATTAATGTCGTACAGTGCAAGAATTGGTCTAACTACAAGTTTGGACTTAATGTCTAGAAAAGATTTATCTTGTTCCTTGCCCCAATGCCAAGGAATATCTGTTTTGGTTAAGTTAGTTAAAGGTTTGGCTATGGCTGCGAAATTATATATAAATCTTCGGAAGAAACTAGCTAATCCCACGAATTGTCGCACCTGATGGACATTAGTCGGAGTGGGGAAATCTGAAACTGCCGCTATCTTTTTACTGCCCGGTCTTAAACCAGTTTCAGATATCTCGTAGCCTAAATAATCTACTTCGGACTGAAAGAAGGAGCATTTAGTCAAATTGAGTGTAAGGCCAGCTTGCCTTAACAGTGCCAAAATTTGTACTAGTTTGTCAAATGCCTCGGAAAAAGTTGTCCCCGCGGATAACAGATCATCGAGATAGGGGACTGCTAATTGAAACCGTTTGTTACCAAGTGCCTTGTTGATCATATTTTGAAATACCGCAGGAGCATTAACGAGTCCGAACGGCATTCTAGTATATTCATAGTGGCCGTCCGGCGTTACAAATGCAGTAACGTGTCTAGAGGATTCAGCTACAGGTATTTGATAGTACCCGGATGCTAAGTCTAGGCTAGTAAAGTAACATTTTCCGCTAAGTCTATCCAATTGATCCTCAATTACAGGCATCGGGTAACTATCTTTCACCGTCTTTTTATTTAAGGCTCTATAGTCCACACAGAGCCTATAATCATTAGTTTTCTTTTTCACCAACACGATTGGACTTGCGTACGCGGAATGAGATTCGCGGATGATGTCGTTATCTAATAAGTTACCAACCATTTCTCTAACTACAGCTCGTTCACTATAAGGGAGACGATAAGGTTTGTATGTAACTGGCGTGTCGTCCGTAAGTCGTAAAGTCATTTCAGAGATATTAGTACATCCTAACTCAGTCATATTGAGGGCAAAACAGTCCCTATATTCATTTAAAAGTGTCTGTAACTGTAGTTTTTGATCTCCGGTCACTTTTGGACCCACTTTGATCATATCCAGCGATATACATTGTTTGTGAGGTTCTAGGGCTGCCGGAGAAGATCCCGTAGACGAAACAGTATTGACCGAGATTGATGGCATTTTCGTTTTATACATATCATTATTGGGTAACCTAACAGCGCGTGCCATGATTCTGTTTTTTGAAAAGACTAAAGGCACCCCAGATAAGTTTACTACCAGGATACGTCCTAAACCGTTGTGGAATTGATATATCCCTTGCAAAGTGTTGTATTCCTTGTCAAGTTGCATAGAAACGTTTCCCGGAATAAATAAATATCCTGAATAGTTTCTATCTGAAGTATGTACCGCTATATCCGTCAGGCCTTCAATAGTAACATCATCTGAGTTGATGACTTCTACACGTGCGACGCTCGTATCATCGCAATACAGTATCAATTGATTACTAGTTTTATATACTGTAACGGTTGGTAATTCAGTCAAAGACTGCCCTATCATAACGTCTGTGTGTAGTAGCTCGTCAGCCACCACATAAACCTCAACATCTGCTTTAACTGCGTCTATCTCTATTGTTACAAAAGTACGTCCTATCGGTGTAACACAACCATGACCAAACCCTCTTAGTACGGGAAGCTCAGTTTTATTCAATGAGAGCTGAGATTCTAAAGCTACCTTGTTTTTAATGAGTGTACATTGACTTCCGAAATCAATGTAACTGGACCTTTTCATACCATTTAAGCTAATAGTTTTAAAATACTTGGCATTTAAATTGTCCTGACTCACGATGTTCAAAACGCTTTTGCTGTCTGTGTTTGTAATATTACTCTTTATACTAGCATCGTGTGATTGAGAATTCCCTTGTTGAGAGCATTGTTGTGCATTATGTCCTAGTCGGTGACACTTTTCACATCGTTTTAGTGGTTTCGGACAAGAGACGGCAACGTGACCAATTTCTGAACAATTATAGCATCGTATTGTATTAGTGTTGCGTCTGCCACGTGGGGTGTCCGAATTATTTTTATATAAATTATAACCCCGATTTACATTATCGATTTTAGTATCTTGTACATTTTGTTTAAAGCCTTGGTTTGATTTACGTGACGGCACAACTATTTTCTTAGATATTCTACGTAAATATTTTAATAATTGTGAGGGACGTTTTAGACTAGACCCTTGTGCATTTAACCTAATACTATTATCGTATATACCGTTTATTATGCAATCAACGGCATTCCGACCCAGTATTCCACACATTTTAACAAGTCTAGCCTTGTCATGATAATATTCCTCAAGTGTCTCGTCACGCCTACTTTTCCTCTCAAGCATTTCATATAAACGATCAGCATAATTCCGATCATCTGGAAATGTCTTCAAAATCCTACGTTCCCATTGTCCCCAGGTTAAATTTACAGAACTCCTGCTTTGATACCACCGCTTAGCATTTCCAGATAATTTTGCAATAGCGTAATAAATGATTTGCTTGTCATTCCATCCGTAGACAGTTGCTGTCTGATTTACTTTGCGAATCCAATCAGCAGCGGTTAAAGCATTTGCATCGGGATCGAATTCAGGCAAAACGTTTTGAGCTCCTTCAAAACAAGTATTCCGCTTATCTAAATATCTAGCCAAATTTTTAAGAAAATAATTATCATTTTGATTAGCCGGTAGCCTTGACTGGGGTGATTTATTAGGGATTGATGGAGTAGAACTCCTATTCCTATTTCTTTTAGTTAACCTTCGCTTTTTTGTTCTGGAGTGTCTTACAGAACCATCATAGCTGGAACAAGTATTAGTACTACTGGAACCAGTTGAGGTTGAAAATTTGCGAGTTCGACGATAGTTATGACCGCGATGTCGTTTCCTGCAGCGACGATAAGATTTTCGCCGTCGTAAATCATCACTGCTATAATCACTGGAGGAGTTAGATGAAGTTGGTGACTTGCGCCTAAATCGATTACAATCCTTATCTCGACTTTTTACCGGTTGACGCGGCACGCGATTCCGAGAACGGGATCGTATTTGTCTTTGGTTGTTATTTATTTGACCAAGATTACAAGATCCCGTTGCTTCATTGTCCACCTCCAATGGTGGTGTATGATTTGACCGTTCAGACATCAATGCGTAGGATATGGAAGGAGACTTAAGTTTTCTTCTCTCAAAGTTCTTACCACTTCTGACTGTTGAAATCAGAACCAAATCAAATCTGTACAACGTAATTTATTCTCCATAGACCAAATACAAATTCGTCCGCATCTACCTTTTGCAACGACACTCACGCTCCGAATGGTCGCCCGTCCGTTGGGTGTTGTCAGCTGTCACAATGTTGCCAGCTCGACTATTTTAATTTTATTTTCACTTGACAATTATTTTAATATTCAATCAGATAAATAATGTTAGTATTGCCAACAGAAGGGGAGGGAAAAAGGGATTGGGAAAGGAAGGGAGGAAATGGGCCACCGGAAATCTCACTCACCGAACGAAACGCAACAGCAAGCTGCCACTTTACGTCGGTTTTCTCTGAGACGAGGTCGAGCCGGCCCATTCGTGCTGTAGACGTTACTGTCTATAGCGTGGCTCTACCACTCACAAAAGGATGTGACGTCACCGCGTAGAAATGTTAAAGCTATTTATTTAAATAACGAAGTAAAAATGAGGAAGAAGGAAGAAAAGGACATCCAAAATCGAATTCACTAATCACGGTACTAAACGCAACAACAATTTTCGGCAAAATTGGGAAAAATACCCAACTTGGAAACACTGTTCTATGATCCTTTATGCAATGACGTCATTGGGTTTTGCAATTACGTTCCTTTATACGTAATTTATAAGTAGGATAATTTGTAAAATATCGATTATTTTATACTACAAATTTCTTGATAGCTCATTTCATGGTTTTGTTTATGGATTTATCAACACAATTTCTCGTTATAATTTTTGTGCAAGTTCCTCATTGACAGCCTCCGTGGCGCAGCGGGCAAGTAGCCAGCTGTGAAACGTGAGGTCGCGGGTTCGATTCCCGCATCGAGATAAATGTCTGTGCGGCCCACAGATATTTGTTTCGGGTCTGGGTGTTGTGAGACCGAAAGTCTTTCGTAGTTCCTGATACCCACGACACAAGACAGGATCTTGGGCCAGGACTATGTGTGTGACTGTTGGGTGTATTTATTTATTTATTATTTATTATACGATTGTGGTGTAGTGGTTAATTGTAAATTGTAATGAATGTATCAGTGCCGCGGGTGGCGAGTCACATGTCACATGACATGTGTTGTAACATATGCTTTATAGCTACACACATGGATATTTGATCAGGACTCGAATTGACGATAGAAGTTAACATTGATGTCGGATTTGGTAGTCGTTAAATTAAATATTAATTATAAGCACATGATTATTTTCAGCCTCCGTGGCGCAGCGGGCGAGGATATTTGTATATATATAACCTATCGCCATATAGTACAGAATTTCTAGTCTTCGGGTTATACTGAGTAGAAAAAACCATTATCATTTTATTCGACCCGGGGATTGATCATTGAACCCTATACAGTCCACATTAAGTGGTATAGATATGTGTGTGGAAAAGTCACTTAGCCAAATGTACATCACTTGCTACCTAAAGCCGCGTCTGCTGCACTACATTTACTCGAAATATTACACAAAAAAAACATACGCAAAACAACAAATGTAGCTGTCTCCTGTTCGACGAACAATGGATCATAGATAAAAAATACATGTTTTGTGCAGGTGTTTTGTGTAATGTTTTAGCGCAGGAGACGCGGCCTAATGTTTGCAGTTAAATAATAATCAATTCCGTAATAAATCACAAAGTCAACAGTTAGCTAATAGGTAGTAAGCCACCAGTGTTGTTGCGGAGCGCGGAGTGCGGAGCGAGCGCCGGAGATTCAGTAAGGCAACTTGGTTTTCTTTAGTATATTTATAATGAAACTAGCTGAACTCGTGACGCCGAAGAGATTAAATTTATTTTCCGTGATAAAATGTAGCTTATGTGTTAATCCAGGGTGTCCGCTACCTTTCATACCAAATTTCATCAGAGTTGGTCCATCCGTTTGTGCGTGAAGATGTTACAAACATACTTACATACTCACAAACTTTCGCCTATATAATATTAGTGTGATATTAGATACCGACTGCGATACTTGAACTAATTTAGGTATATGGTATTTTTGATGAAACTGTACAAATTATGTTTCTTTTACCCCATTCCAATGCGGGTTCATCGACGCAACACATTTTATAGACTTATTGCAGAATAGATTCCGCTTAGTGTTTAAGACTATCATGGCCTGACGTCAATCGTTCTGAGGGATCTAGACCCAGGCAGATCGAGATACCCTACCTGGAGTGCAAATCTGATACCTCTTGATCCACAGTCAGTGCTACCAGCAGACTGAAATACTTTTTTGCTTCTTTTCGCCTGGCGTTATGCCGGCCTGCCAGGGTCCTCCTTCCTAGTAAAACGCTTCCACTTCTTGAGCATCCTCAATAGTACAAGACAAACGCTACTCAACTTTAATGGCTTCTTACATTAATATTTGCCATACAATCTTGACAGATAAGGCGGCATTAAACGACATAAGGCGACCTTAAATGTATGAGCATTCGGCGGTAAGATATTACTAAATAATAATTAATAACCGCACTCATGCTTGCGACCGATAAGAACTAGGTTCATTCGTTCAGTCCATAGGACAAGTAGAGAATACTGGAGATCGATAATTACCACATATATTACAAGGTTCCAAGGTGCGTTTAGGAGTACCGTTTTATATCGTAACAAAACTGAATATAGACAAACTCATAGAAAGGGTAATGTGAAAAGTTGGTATCATGGGGGATGGAAGGCACCCTCCCGAGGGCTTTCACAGTAAATAAAGGTAGGACATAATTTGTGCCTAACATCACGTACACAAATGTGTTCCCAGTTGGAATGCTTTGTTTTAGGTCAACCTTGTTTAATTATTAATGTCAATAATCACTAATAACAATGTTATGTATGCACTCGTACATGTATTGCTATTTGTTGATTATTTACCGAGAACAGCTGACTCATTTTCGTTTGAACTGGGATGGATTTTTGCCTGATCGGTGTTGAGGATAACTTTGTCCTAGGTGTTTGATTTCGTTATTGACATGTCATTGACTGGGAATTCCAATAGTTTTTATTACATTGTTATCATTGTGTTTTTATAGTAAAAACCAGAAGGTCGAGTTTAGAGGTCAACGTATCATGATAAAGCACAATGCCGGAATAATCACAAATGCTTGAAGACCTTCGAAAAAGAAATGAAATTGGGAGGAAGAGTGCATTATCTCAATGTGACATAACATTCTGCCATCTTATTAGTTTTGCTTTCGGAAAACCTTACACTAAATGCTTACGTCTGGTTTATTCGTGCTGTATACAAAACTGATTACACCACACACGATTGTCTAATATTTTAGCCTTATCTTGTCTTCTGGTCTTATCTTCTTGTATTGTCTTGTTTTCTTGTCTTGTTTTCTTGTCTTGTCTTTTTGTATTGTCTTCTTGTTTTATCTTCTTGTCTTGTCTTCTTGTATTGTTTTTTTGTTTTGTCCTCATGTCGTGTCTTCTTGTCTAGTCTTCTGATTAAATCAAAGCCGTTCTGGGAGCGAATGCCTGGCTCCACTTATTTTATATTTACTACACGTAATTTGTTAATGTTATTTATATTTGTAACCGTCACGTCCCAACTCCCAACCCTTGTTCAGTGTGGACTGCGGGGTCGTTTCAACATGTTTCGATGTCGTAATAAAGTTTTGCCTTAGTTTTATGAGCGCCCTCGCGCGGCGCGCCTCGTGTCGACTTTCTACCATAATTGAGATTGTTTGTACGGTCTACATATTGTGATACATGTCTAGTGATACAATGGGTTTATAAAAATATTACGGTTCTTATACGGTTCTTAAAATATTACGGTTATCTTATCTTTAAGAATAGTATGCCACTATTTCTTTTGAAAATGAAAGGGACAAGCTGTGCTTAAAGATAAGAAGCGCGTAAATATTATGTTTATAAGTTAAGCGCTATATGTATTACTATCGTTCTCAAGATCTCGATCAATACCGGGTGTTTCATAAAGTTGGTACCTATAACAATTCCACATACAGGGAGAACGATTTAAAGTGCAATGGCAAAGTAAAAAAAATAAAGTTTAATTATTTTTTTTTAATAAATATTAACCACGAGAATTTTAAAATCGGAATGTGACCTGTAAATCGTCGCAAATAGCAAAATAATGGCTTTGTGTATGCTAAAAGTAATTAATTACCCCATAGGTAGTTTGTAATTGTACTGCAGCTGACCCAGTGAACCAGCAAAAAGTTTTTCATCACAAATTCAAGTTTCCATTATTCCAAAACTATGAGCCTTACGAAATTTTAAACTTTACCGCTAGATTGGTAGCCATCGTCCCTTTAAGTGAAGTTATTATGGATACCAACTTTATGAAACATCCTGTATAAATTACTATCTCTTACGTCCAATATATGTTCTGTTAACCTGATTGATGAATTGTTACAACAGTGAAAAATTACAATAGTGTTATATCGGCTACAATTATTATGCAATTCATCTAGAAACTGGCGTATGAATAGCTTCGTATCGTTACATCAAAATAAAGTGAATATAACGAAAACAATGTTTGGTAGTATTTACAAACTACAAGATACAGACAGACGATGAATTTACGCGCCGCGATTGTTTACAATCCGTACGTTTTTATTGCGACGTGTTCATATTCACCCGATCCGTTTATATTGTACACTAGGGATGTTGCGATACGATATTTCGGATCTGGATTTTTTCGAATTTGCGAATTAGAACAAATTTTCAACGCGACATCGTCCATTAATGACTTATTTGATTAGTTAATGTGCACACGGGGAATGAAGCAGTTTCTTGAAAAAATAACTTTAATTATCAGACGACCTGATAAAGATCGCACGCAGGAAGTCGCTGGATGCAGGCCGCTTCTCCAACAGGTCGATCTGGAAAATTTTCGGGGAGGCGTAAGTCCAGCAGTGGACGTCCTGTGGCTGGTGATGATGTTGATGAATTCGGTTAACGGTACGGATATAAAATATTCGGATATTCGATGTTTTCTAAGAGTTTCTGGTATGAATATTTGATTTTTCAAAGAATTGCACGTAGAAGGAAAAATATATTATAAGGCAATATTGGCTTTATTTTAGGTAAAGTTTGGCACGAGGCTCGGCTTGCGTGAAGTTGTTGAGATTATTTAGAAATTTTATGTCCGTTACGATTTCGGATTTTTTTTCGGATATCCGATTGTTTCAGTTATTGTTCCGTTTCATAACATCCCTGGTGCACAGGGGAGACGGGAGTAAGTATGCACTGTACCGCCGGCCTCGTGAGGCCCTCCAGTTTGTTTTTCATATAGTTTCGGCAGTGTCCTACGTACGTCCGCATAAAGAATCCTAATTTAGCGCTGGAACACCACTCCGCACGGTTATACGTATTGTTTACAACTAGGTCGCATAAAAAAGGCACAATTTCTTCAACATTTTATATATTTTCTCCTTGCCGAGCGTAACCATGTTTTTGCGGCGTATATTGCTTTTGATTTGCATAATGGTAATTACATGATGTTTTATTGTTCGGTCATGTTTTGTGAGGCTTGCGTAAGTTTGTTTTAAAATTTCTTGTCCAGTTTTCTGTGAGAAATAATATAAAATTTGTCGTTGAGGAATTTAATAAGGGCCTTTGATACAAATGTTATTTTTCCTTGATTATACGTAATACCACATGGTTTGTTATCAACATTTAAGATGTAATAATAATATATCAACATCTGTCACTTATACGCTGTTTTGTCTTGCTACCAGTCACGTTAAATGTCACTCGAATCTCGACACAGCAATACAAAATACTTATAAAAATATTTAAGCGCTGCTTATCTTTATACTATAGGTTGTCCCTTTCAATTGAAACAGTGTAACGCAAGGAAAAAAGTGACAGGCTGTTCTTAACCATTTGCTCAGCAAAAAAGGCTTTTATAAGTAAAGCCCATTCTAACTATTTATAAATGCAATGACTAAAGAGGCTAAAGAGGAGCCGGCATAATTACGAAAAAACGTGTTTACAATGAAGCCGGTTCCGCCATGTTAGTTTCGCGATTTATTTACATGTAAGTTGTCACCGTGTCATAAGAATTAAATAACGTATAAATACAAATTAATTGTATTGTAAATACGGTGTATTACTATATGGATATATATATGGATATATTATATGGATGCCTAACTGTTATATTGGGACCTTTCTATCGCAAAGTCGCCATTTTGGTTTCGTTCCATACATTAATAGTATGCTTAATTTTTTTGTAGTTATGCTTTGTCCTCTATCTTCTTTTGTCTAAGATATGAATGACATAAGTATAAATACACATGTATGAAATGATTAGTAAGGACCCTAATCGATGATGTCTTCAACATCTCTCTCTCAGTGGCCGTCCTGAGCCGAGGTTCGTAACCCGTTAGTGGGTTGCCGTCAGCATGGTCACCTAACTTTATGGGTTCGCAACGCACCTGCGTTCACCCATTAGACCGGTGTAGCTGTGTAAGCCGACTCGGTCGGGCTGCCAGCTGTAGGGCCAAAAAAAAAATTAGTAAGTCGGTGAAAGTCTTCACAATTAATCCATTGGAAGTATACAGTTTGGGTTTCTATGAAATATAAAATAGCAAGCAAGAAAAAAAGAAGCGGTTTCACAATCGTTTACTACCAAAACATATTAATTATCAATTTTATTTGTTGAATCATTCTTGTCTTATCTTTGTTATCATTAAAATACGTAATCAACAATGTTAAATAATGTTATTAAAAGTGCATTGACAACAATAATAACGATAAATGATAAGTGATAACATATCAATTACTATGTCATTGATTACGCATTAATCAACATTGCTGGTCGAAGATGACTCAGTACTTCTAGAATTATTAAAGGCGACTATCGCAATATAAAATGTAATACTCCCGGATCAGCTACCGTGGAAGGTTTTTATGGATTACCTTTCTCATTTTATACTGAAAATTTGCGGATTTGGGCTTGGCTATTGTGCATAAAACAATTAGGCGCTTCTGCATTACTTTCATTCCCTGAAACAAAAGATGGCATATACTCTAGAATTCAAGCATCTTCTTACCAAATTTTATCAAAATGGACTCAGCGGTTAAACCCTGAAAACGTAACAGACAGACAGAGTGATACATTAGAAAGTTATTAGCTATTGCATAGCTTCTATCGCGGGCCTGAGCGTGGAGACCGAATCCAGAAATTCCGTAACGTAAATAACCTAACACCCCCCCACCCCGACCGGCACAGCGGTGATACTTTTTAGTTTTGTCATCTATCGATGAATAGCAGAACTTTTAATGACTTTTTTGAAATATCACGCTTGTCTCTTTAGTTCAGCAACTCGCCTCTAGGTGGCATTGGTTGTATCGGCGTTACTGCGCATGCGTAATCCCCCTCTTCGCCCCGCAATCTGGTGACTCATGCCTGCTTAGAGTTTCGGCGTTAGGGCACCTCCTCTCTGTATTTACTTCAAGGTAAGACTCTACGGAGCTCGCACGAATCGAGACGAGCTGCTCCGAAATCGGACGAATACGTAATCAGCTGTTTGTGAGAAAGTATATAGGTGTATTGATTTTGGATGCTATGCAATAGCTTTACCGCGGCAGTCCCCGAGTGCCACACGTTTTTTTTATATATATCTCAGTTGCCAATTGCCATGCTGATTATCTCTATACGGTGAATTTGTTGCATTGATTCGCTAAAAATGTGTTACTCAACACTAATCTAGTTTTTATGGCGATAAAATCTCTGATTGATCATTAAAATGCGCCATTTATATGGCAGTGTTGATATAAGTTGCTCTATGTGTGCGGGTTTGAGGCCGCGGGCGGTCGACCGCGCTGACTTTTCACTCAACCGAATTACACATAAAAAAAACTAATGCATTAATCAAATTACTGTATCATAATTTAGATCGGATTATAATTAATATGGCTGTATGTTGTCACTTCCTTTGACAGGACAGTTTATTCGATTTTTTGTATCGTTGCTGTAATGATGATGAATGTTGAGTACTTGTGATGGCTTAGTGTGGGCTGTGCATTGATGTAATGAGTTCGGATCCCGAGTTAGGCAACGCGGTATCAGGATTTCCCCATTCCATTATACGTTCACGGCTATTTGTATAGAGTTAATACATGTAGGTAGTTTTAGATTACTCAAAATATATGGTACTATTTATATGTGGGTGTTCTAGTTCGCTAGTGCGCCTCTGCCTACCCCTTCGGGGATACAGGCGTGAGCTTATGTATGAGCTTTTTTTTCGAAATGTGATTGAATTTGTAGAGAACCCCCACCAGGCTCGTAGGCCTCAAGAGAAAACCATTTAAGTACGACTTATGTACCAGCACAGGGCAACATAATACTTCAAATGTTTTCTACAAACGCATTCATGTGAAGCGAATGCGAGCGTTTAGGCACGGGCTGTCATCGGCAGAAGATTCTAGACGACCGGTGAGACGTGAAAATGTATGAAATAGCATTTTGATGTAGGTACTGTACAGGCCCGCTGCTAGCTATTTGAGCGCCCGCATGCAATACCGAAAAGTCGTCGTCGGGCTTAAATGAAAATTCGCAAATATCAACACAAATTCAATGCAATTTGAGCACTTAAAATGTGTATTAATTAAATATTTATTGATTTTCGACGAATTTAAAATTGTATAATTTTAAAATGAAGGTAGATAATGTAATGTAATATGTAATATAATATTAACATTTTTTGGACAAATGACACCTCAGTCTGACCCGTGACCACGAAGGCTGCAAAGCTTTCGAAACGTCGGGCATAAAATTAAAACCAAATCGTGATATAATCCGTAAAAATAGTTCATTATAGGATGACTTTGTTGTCCGTCTGTCCGTCCGTCTGTCAAGACATTTTCGTTTTGATATATGTTTTTGCCGCCTCCTTGAACATGCCGCCCGTGTGCGGTGCACACCCTGCACGCCCGTACGCAGCGGGCCTGGTACTGTACTGTACAGTCTACACCAGCACGAAATGTCTTAATCGCATCCTTGTGCGAATCATCCGAACTTTAATCGTAGATTCATCATTCGTTTATCGACCGACTTCCAACGAGAAGGTCATGTTACGTATGGTACGCGATATCTCCGCCAAATGTGGACCGATATTCAAAAATCTTTTTGTGTTCGATAGAGCTTATTTCAAGGGTGGTCCCATATATTTGGTCACGATCGGATTTGAAGTCGGTCCGTTAAGTTTTCAAACTTGTGATTATTTTATCATTACATACATTTTCTATAGCTCCACAAACGCTGTAACACAATTCCAATCGCGATCTTCGAAAGCTCGTTTACCTAAAGTTATATTGTTATCGATCACAGCCAAAATTCAATTACGGCTCAGGTCTAGTCCTCCCCCTCGGTATATCTTGAAAGTCATTTTTCTTCGTTTGCCGAATGCACCTGCGGACCGGGACTGGTATTGCCAGATTTGTTTTCTAAAAAGTGGGACAGGCATGAAAAATACGGGTTATTAAAAATGGTTACCTATGGTGAAGTAATTTTATTGCAATTATAATAAAATAATAACATTGACATTAAACATTTACTGAGATATTGGTTAAATAAAGTTTCTTTCTTTCTTTTTTTCTATATTATATCAGAATATGTGATGCAGGCTGCACATGAATTTAATAAGGGTTAGTGTGATTACTATGCTTTACAACATACATGATTGTCATACATTAACGGTTTTATAATATTTTTGTCATTCAATGTCAATTCGAGTCTGCAGATGCATTTGCAAAATTCTTTGTGTTCGATAGAGCTTATTTCAAGGCCAATGAAGAGATGGATGGAGTGTGTAAGGAAGGACATGAAAGAAAAAGGGGTGAATGACGAGATGACGGCTGATAGGCGTGTATGGAAGTCGGAAACATATTGCGCCGACCCCAAATAAAATTGGGATAAGGGCAGGACGATGATAAGAGCTTATTTCAAGGGTGGTCCCATATAAATTGATCATGATTGGATTTGAAGTCGGTCCGTTAAGTATTTAAACATGTGATTATTTGTGATCTATCTGTACACACGGGTTGTGTTAGTTTATTATGACCGGTCATAAGAAAATGTTGGTGAAAAAAAAAGGTTTTCTGTGACCCATGCGTATGGCCCATCCCGACAAAATGCGGTGACAACTGGCAACACCATCTGCGACATTCTTTTGCATTTCCACTTTTCATATCTCAGACAGACTCGGTTTATCTTTAAATTAAATCTAGATCTGTATTTTTTGCCATTCATTCAGCGGTTAATGCACTTTTTGTTCACAAATGCACACTGAAATTACTGAAAGATCGTACTGTATGAAATTAAATAATGCGGGATGGTTTGCGTTACTGCTTTTAATTACAGTTATTACTATAAATTTGTTTTGTTTGTGATAATTATTGTAATTATTACTGTACATTGGTGTAGTGTTTTTCTTTCTAACTAGCAAGGACTTAAATTCAATAGTTTTGAGTATAAAGCCGCAAAATAACAATTTAGCTTCAATATATTGATTGATTGCTCCGTGGCGCAGCGGGCGAGTAGCTGGCTGTGAAGCGAGAGGTCGCGGGTTCAATCTCCGCACCGAGACAAATGTTTGTGTGACCTACAGATATGTATTTCGGGTCTGGGTGTTGTGAGACCGAAAGTCTCTCGTAGTTTCTGATACCCACGACACAAGACTCGATCTTAGTGTGGGGTCAGGATTATGTTTGTGACTGTTGGGTGTTATTTATTTATTAGTATATTGATTGCCTCGGTGGTGAAGTTGTATTACGTGTGCAGTACCTACGGCTACCGTTCTGAGGTCCCAAATTCGATCCCCGGGTCGTAGCGTGATATTTTCTATAAGCTCGTAGTTTGAAATTTGTGGCCGATATGGTTATAGGCACGCCGTCTATCACATATGGGACGGAAATAAGCTCGGCGAAAAATGGGTGTTCTAGTTCGCCTCTGTCTAACAGGATATAGGCGAAAGCTTGTGTATCAAGAAGTTGCAAAACTTGTTAACACTCTTATTCGATAAGTGTCCATTTTACCTAGATTTTGATAACATCTCAAACTCACTGTGCAGTCCAGGGTAGAGATTAAGATCCACATACATCATAACCGTTGTTGATGTGGTCCGTAGCACTTTAACGTAATTTGAAGGAGCTAGTTGTTTGTTTTGACTGCCTCGGTGGCGTGGTGGTAGTTCGGTACGACTACGGTTCTGAGGTCTCAGGTTCGATCCCCGGGTCGGGCAAAGTGATATTGGATTTTTCCATATCAGCCTGGAGTCTGGAATTTGTGCCCGATATGGCGATAGGCTCGCCCCCTACCACATTTGGGACGGAACTAAGCTCGGCGAAATGTGGGTGTTCTAGTTCGCTAGTGCGCCTCTGCCTACCCCTACGGGGAAACAGGCGTGAGCTTATGTTATGTTATGTTAGTTGTTTCAATAGGAGTAACCGCTTGAGTTAGGCTGAGATCTTTAGAGCGAACTTCGACTAAGTCTGAGTCAAAGAAACGAACTCAGTGAGGATTTGGAATGTTTAAATCGAACTTCGACGAGTATTAGTCTTTAGTCCGAGCTATTTTTTACAATTAAAACAGAATAACTGACGGATTAAGCAAAGATTTTCTTGTAAAAAATTACTCGGACTAAGTAAAAATCCTGACTGAGTTCGTTATTTTGACTTAGACTTAGTCGAAGTTCGCTCTATAGATCTCAGCCTAAGTCTTTATATTCAAATCTCACAAGATTGCTGAATAACAGCTGTCCCTCGGAAGTCGAAGTCGCGGGTAACAGCTGGTATGTGTATAAAGACTTTTCGTTTGTTTGTTTCAGGCGGTTCCGATAGCAATAAGGGCAAGAGCAAGAAGTGGCGGAAGATCCTCCAGTTCCCTCACATATCACAATGTTTAGATATAAAAACAAAAATAGGTGAGTGCTTATCTAATAATACAACACATCATAATCACAAGTTTAAAAACTTAACAGACCGACTTCAAATCCGATCGTGACCAAATTCATATGGGACCACCCTTGAAATAAGCTCTATCGAACAAAGAAATAATTTTGAAAATCGGTCCACATTTGGCGGAGATATCGCGTAACATACATAAAAAACGACGAATTGAGGACCTCCTTTTTTTGGGAAGTCGGTCGAAAAATAATCCAGTTTCGTACTTTGAAAGGAGCAAGGACACAAAGTGGGTCCCTAGCCTCTGACACAAAGAGACACAATTTTTGCCTGTTCTGAGCTATTTCCTGCCATGGCATATCTTGGAGTTTGCACAAGTCCTTGTCTACTTGGTCTTTCCAGAAGTATCTCGGCTATCCCACGGGCCGCCTGCCGCTGGGTACTCCCAGATACGCGCGCTTGTCAGCTCGATCCTCACCCATTCTCACCCATTCTAGTATTATTATGAACCGACTTCTAAAAAGCAGAAGGTCCTCAATTCCTCTGTATTTTTTCTTTTTATGTATGTTACGCGATATCTCCGCCGAATGTGGACCGATCTTCAAAATTATTTTTGTGTTCGTTAGAGCTTCTTTCAAGGGTGGTCCCATATAAATTTGGTCACGATCGGATTAGAAGTAGGTCCGTTAAATTTTTAAACTTGTGATTATACTAATCCAGTTTCATAATACCGGGTACATACTAACTGAACGAACGATCGCGAATCTATGCCTCTTGCTTTCACACAAGAGCGAAAGTTTGTTTGTATGAACGCAACAGGCGTTGATTCGCGAACGTTCGTTCGGTTGGTGGGTATTGCGTACACGATATAACACATGCAATTAAGCAACAAAGCAATAACATATCCCCAGGAAAAATAGATACAATGTCGCACCTAAAACGCGTAAGTTAACACTTCCTCGCTTAAGAGTTAAGACAGCGTGTAGAAAGGTATGAGAGCGTTGTAAATACCACCGTATTTCGGTTAAGTGCGTACTTAGCGAGGAGTGAGCGTGAAGCGGGCTTTTACGACGCGACGAACAATCCACGTAAGGACAGACGAGTGGAATACACGCGATCAGCTAAGGATTACAGCGGGTCTGATTCTTAGTTTGTTTTGTTATAGAAAATGCTGGATGCTATCTCCTAATCACGACGCTATAATAGTTATTTCTGTTGTAGTGTTTTTGTGATTCTTTAATTAAACGGGGTTCTCCAAGACTTGCGACATGACTTTTTTTTATTAGCAGAGACTGGCACACGAGCAGATGGGTCACCTGATGGTAAGTGATCTCCACCGCCCATAGACACTCAAGACACAAAAGGAATCATGGGTGCGTTGTCAAGCTAAAAGGAGGAAATGGAAGGGGAGGGAAAAAGGGATTGGGAAAGGAATGGGGGGAAGTCGGCCACCGGAAATCTCACTCACCGAACGAAACGCTACAGCAAGTTGCCACTTTACGTCGGTTTTCTGTGAGACAGTGCTATCGAACCGGTCGAGCGGGCCCATTCGTGCTGTAGATGTAACTGTCTACAGCGTGACTCTACCACTCAAACTTGATGATTGGTTGGTGCAGGTATGGGGTACCTACGACCTGCATCCTTGTGTCCCTATGTCTGCAGCAGTCACCCGTCACATGCCCATCGATTTGCTTAGCTTTACCTGTTATGCAGGTCGGCATGATTTTGGAGACCATTAATAGACTAATTGTTTTTGGTAGTCATTGTATTGCATTTTACTGCACTGCGCTTACCACAGAATATTTTGAAGTTTTTGGTGCTGCCTATCAAGTCTTGTGCAGTCGCTTTGTCGTGCTTGGATGATAAAAACCATGCAATTGCATGTCTGACGCACAGTGGTACAGTTACGATAATTCAATTTTCTCAAGATGCATGTCTTTCTCTCTGCCTGGCATTATCCCGGCCTAGTGCCAGGTTCCGTCTTCTTATTTAAAGACCTCCACTGCGCCCGGTCTTGAGCATATTCATAGGGAGACCTACACAGGATCACAGGAGGATACATACAGGATCATAAGATACGAGTCAAATTCTCTAAATACACACGGAGTGGTAGTTTAAGCGATTCCGACACGTTTCCCTCAAACATTGCGTTAATTGCACACACGTATGGATATTTATTGCGTTTACGCCCCTCGATTCGAATTATCGTTCACATTATAACATTCCGCACATTACGAGTCTCACGCCTTATATGTATGTGTTTATGTGATAATTGAAACGTGGACTTGTTTCGATCAATTTTATTGTAAAAGAGCTATTTAGTTGCAATGTTCACTATCGTATTTTCGTTAGTTACAATTAAATACCAGCTTAAGTGCTAACTTGAAATAATCAAATTAGTAACTGCCTCGGTGGCGTGGTGGTATTTCGGTACGACCGTCCTGAGCTCTCGGGTTCAAACCCCGGGTCGGATAAGGTGAGATTGGATTTTTACATATCAGCCTGGAGTCCGGAATTTGTGCCCGATATGGCGATAGGCTCGCCCCCTATCACATCTGGGACGGAACTAAGCTCGGCGAAATGTGGGTGTACTAGTTGGCTGGTGCGCCTATGTCTACTCCTTCGGGGATACAGGCGTGAGCTTATGTTATGTTATTTTAGTAACTTTGGTTATTATGAATTCAATAAAATTTATAGTAAAAAGTCCTCTGACATTCTCAAGGGAAACCATTGACAATGAATGAATAAACAAAAATTAAATACTAGAATTTGAATTTTGTATTAATGTGGGTGGTAGTGGAATCTCTGCCTACAGATTACAATACACGCGTAAGAAAATACGTAATGTCATTAACCTCCAAATATTGAAATTGAAGGTTATTCGCCATATAAAATAGACAGATCTTAAAATATGACAATACTATCCTAAATGTATTACTTGTGTTTTGGTATTTCGGTTCTAGAGGTAGTTGAAAAAAAATGTTCAGGAAAAATGTAACTTATTTTCTCTTAGTTCCAGAGATTTTTCCCTACAAACGAAACTCAGTAACTGTACCCCTTTATCACATTAGCGTAAATACATTTCGGTATTTTTACTCAACGTTACCGTTTATCTTGGAACGTCGTTACATTAAGTGAAGCAAAATTTAATACTCGGAAAATTCACCCCGACATCAGCATCTTAGTAAAAGCTTTGTTGAAGGAAAAGACTGTGGCCTGTGGAGCGACGCAACGACGCGGCCGTCCTATTTCGCAACATTTTACTTATTTTATTATTCAGGGAAATGAATGCTTGTTACGGTTGCCAAACCAGTTATGTAATATTGTTTGTTGGACCTTGGCGTGGTGTAAAAAATTTGGGCATGACTATGATTTTTGCGATATTTTGAAAATATGTTTAGCGGGGTAAATGCTAAATTCCGTATTGCCATACGTTGCCTGCCCGGCTAGCATGCGTGTCACGATTTATCTCGATAGCCGACTGGAGTGATGTTGTTTACATATTGTTTACAATGTTGTACGAAAATAAATAAGGACGCATGTTAGTGTCCGTAGACAAATAGAGAAAACCGGTGATAACACGATAAAAACGTTGACAAAATATTCTCGTGGCGCGCATGCTAGGCGGGCAGGATCAGCCACGTAATGCCGATTTCATTTTAACATATAATTGACATTTAAAAGTTATAATATAAAATATCCTGTTTTCATCATAAATGATTTGAATTTTGATGCACTTGATCTTAGAAGATTAATACGAAATAAGAAAACATCAGTTTGTATGATTCGTGTATGTTTACAAAGTCTTATACGAGAATAAGCCCATTTCCTCCCTCCCTTTTCCAATCCCTATTTCCCTCCTTTTAGGTTGGCAACGCACCCACGATTCTTTTTGTGTCTTGGGTGTCTATGGGCGGTGGAGATCACTTACCATCAGGTGACCCATCAGCTCGTTTGCCATTCCGTGCTATAAAAAAAGAGCAGTAGCCCGAGCACGAAAAACTAATGTAAATGTATTCGAGTTCGCTGCGCATTGATGACGTTTGGTTAATATTTCATACAAATTTCATAGACGCGCATCGAGCTGAAATACATTTACAGTTGTCAGAAATTTTCCTGCTCAGGCCGCTGATCTAAATATAACTAGTAAATTGTAGAGAAGCAAGAACTGACGTAAAACTCATATTAGGGGTACAGTCAATAAAATAAATCAGCTCGCTTTTCCTTATAGTTTTGAGGCACCTGTGCTTAATAACAGGGCTCCTGCCGCGCGTCCTATTTGATATATTACGTCAACTATTGTGTCGGCAGACGGCAGTTTTCCTTCTGGAGCGCCGTGGATTTCTAACATGACCATTCTAACAAGACCTTACCATCCTCAGTTGTGTAATCAAAGCCAGAGTTCTCACAATCTGGCATTTATTTGGACAAGAAAGCGTTGGTATTGGAAACAGAGCAATATGTTTAAAGACGTCACGTAGATGAGGATTTTTTTTATAAAATAATTGGGTACTTGACTAATATTTTTTCATTAATTTTGTAAGAAATGTAGTGTAGAAAGAAATATTTAAATATTCTCAAAAATAATAAGTTATAAGCCTTTGAAGTTTGGTGTTACCTTCAAACTGCGGGAAAGAGAAGCATAAGGGTATTCACGTCACGGCCATAACGGTACATGCGTTGCAAAAGGATTGCAAGATATCCTCACTACGCCCCCATTCTTGCTCATTCCATAATTTAAAATATGAATTACTGCCTCTTTTTTCAACCAATTTCGATGTAGTTTTTACAGAAGGGTATTTTTTTTGCTATTACATGTAAAAAATTATATAAAATTAAATAAGTCAAGTACCCAATTGTTATGTAATTTGCGACAATTTCTCAAATAAATCATGAAGAAATCCCGATACATATAAAATGGGCGCTTTGTTATCTTTCATAGTTATATCCCTGATTGTGATTTTATGGCATGATGTGGACGCGTAAGCCGTCGTGAATACAAGTCAATATCGGCAACACAACACCACACACGCAGCAAGACGTTGCATTGCCACGGATGAAGTGTAACATCTGTAGCGTGTTGTGGTTTCGTGTCTCTGTGGCACAATAAACGGCCGGAGTTGAAGGCAACTCCCGGGCGAAGTTGGCTACTCGTTACGCAGAAATCAATATGACGACGATAAGTTTGGCGCACTCGAGTTTTTGGCCCCAACTTGTTATCGTACTAATAAACCCGATATGAGAACTTACACTGAAAACAGAGCGCACTTAGACTTTGCTCTGACTTATATGAAACTTATATTTCACTTCACGCATCACTTTTCAGCAGTGGACGTCCTGTGGCTGATGATGATAACTTTTCAATTTTGAACCGAGTAATTTTTGTTTATTTTTTTATTCAGAGATGAGGTTCACGATACGCGCAGATTTTTTTGTTTTTTAAATTGGAAAATACTGTTCTAAACATTATTTTCTTTCTTTCTTTTCTACCTGCCCTTATCCCACCTTAATGTGGGGTCAGCGCAACACGCTTTTTCAAACATGTTGCAGAGAGGTTTTATCTTAGTTTATATGACCGGCCGCCTGCCTGACGTCAACCGCCTATGAGGGATTTCTGTTCGATTCTAAACACTACTCATATTATTTGTTGTGGACTGTATATGTATATTTTTGTTATTAATTAAAATAACTTCTTCTTCGACGTAATTGTTTATTGATTTTCTTGATTTGTACTGTACACTTGTTCTTACTTCTTACTGATTTTCATACTGTTCTTACTTTTTACTACAATTCTTACTGTTCTTCATACATTTCTTACTTTTCTTCATACATACTATTTACAAATTTGGGGCGCTTAAGTACTAATTTCACGCTCGCAACCGGGACCGAGTGCGCGCCTTGGTTTTAGTGCGCGCGCGAACCGGGCGCGGGCGTGTGTCGTGGCGAAAGCGTGGCGAGAGGGAGACCTTTCCGCAATAGCGGCGTCCCGCTCCCACCCTACTGTTTACATATTTACAATACATTATTATATACTAATTCTTAAAATTAATTCGGGCTTGGCGTCCTCAACATCCTCCCCCCGGCGCAGCTCGCGTAGCCTCTTCTTGTCGCAGGACGACGAGCTTGCTGGTGGGTCGCTTGAATGTTCCTGTCCTAGTCCTCACGTCCGCCACGCGTACGCCGCCGTCGGGTCCCTCGTACACTCGCTCGACGATTCCTCTGGGCCAGACGTTACGTGGCAGCGTGCCGTCTGCCACGATGACGATGTCCCCGGTGCGTAGCTGTCGTCTCTCGTTCAGAGACTCGCCTCGAGGTATCAATGTAGGCAGGTACTCTCGTAACCAACGTCGCCAAAACTGGTCAGCGAGCGCCTGACTTGCTCGCCAAACTCGCCGATCTGCGTCGGCGCAAGGCCCGGTTATTGGCAGGCCGTTCGACGTACCCAATAAAAAATGATTCGGCGTCAATGCTTCCGGATCGTCGGGACTCACGCTCACGTGAGTTAGTGGTCGTGCGTTGACGGAGAATTCGGCCTCTGTCAATAATGTGGTCAAAACTTCTTCCGCCGGCGCCTTCTCACGAAGCGTAGCGTCGAGCGCGTTCTTGACGGAGCGTACAAGCCTTTCCCACGCTCCACCTTGATTTGGAGCGCCGGGAGGTATGTAACGCCATTCCATCCGGTGCTTCCATCCTTCGTCTTTAAGTGCCGACGACCACTCGTTGTACGCGGCCCGCAGCTCTTGATCGGCTCCTCGGAAGTTCGTCGCGTTGTCGGAATACATCAGCCGCGGCCATCCTCTTCTAGCTGCCATCCGTCGGAGCGCCATGATCGCGGAGTCCGTTGTCAGTGACGTCACAACCTCTATATGGACCGCGCGAGTGGTGAGGCACGTAAACAACGCGCCCCACCGCTTCTCTCGGCGGCGTCCCACCTTGACCGTCATGGGCCCGAAGTAATCGACCCCGCAATTAGTGAACGGGCGATGAAAGGCGTCGAGGCGGGCGCGTGGTAGGTCACCCATGATTGGTGCCCTTGGTCTTGCTCTTCTTATTCGGCAGATCGCGCACTCCTTTTCTATGGCGCGTACAGTTGGCCTTAAGTGTATGACCCAGTACCTTTGCCGTAGATCGTTGGTGACACGCTCTCTATTGGCATGTCCGGCGGCACAGTGTTCGCGTAGCACAAGGAGACGCGTGAGTCGATGTCGCCCATCCAAAATGATCGGCCTCTTCGCGTCTTGGTGTGTTGTCGCGGCCTGAATGCGACCGCGCACTCGTAACACGTCCTCCTCGAGCACAGGGTCTAGTCTGAATAGACGGCTACCACTCTTAATCGGGCGCGCGGCCTGGAGATTGCTTATTTCTTTCCCGAAGCTGTCTTGCTGTGCTTGTTTTATAAGCTCCTTTTCCGCGCGTTCAATATGTCTATACTCCATCTCGGTAGCTCGGCGTCGGCATATATCTATAAACGCCAATGCCCTTGCCGTAGCTCGTACTAGCGTTTCGTATTTAGAGAAACGCTCTGGTTGCGGAAGCCATGATTCCCCTGCGTCCGTGATGTGCAGGACTTCCGCTTCATTCTCGACCTCTTCCTGTGACTTGTCTTCAGTGGGCCACTCGTCCTCGTGTTTATACAGGAAATGAGGCCCTTGAAACCAGCGGTCGTTGTCGCTTATCACGTGGCTGTCTAATCTTGTCGCGTCGTCTGCCACGTTTTCTTTTGTAGGCAACCATCGCCACTCATCTCGGTGAGTAAGTTCCGCCAACTCGCCGAGCCGATGCGCGACGAACGGCGTATATCGGCGTGCATCGTGCCGAATCCAATGCACTACCGTAGATGAATCCGACCAATACATTGTCCTCCGTATCGCGATTCCGTGCTCCTTTGTTATGTGAGTGGCAAGCCTTGCCCCGATGATCGCTGCTTGCAGTTCCAGACGCGGAATAGTCTGTGTACGTCGTGGCGCTACCTTAGCTTTAGCGGCCACTAATGCGACTTGAACGCGACCATCGTGGCTTGTCACCCTCCAGTACGCCACAGCGGCATACGCTTGCTCGCTGGCGTCGCAGAACACATGCAAATCCGTGTGGAAGTATCCTCCCAACGCGTAGCACCTTGGAAGACGTAGTTTGGTTATCTCTTCCAATTGCGATAACCACATGTAAAAGAGCTCCTTCTCTTGGTCTGGTATTGACTCATCCCAGGATATCTTTAGGCGCCATAAACTTTGTAATATTATTTTCGCCCTGATGGTGTAACTACTGAGTAATCCCAGCGGGTCATATATGGACATGACTGCGCTGAGTGCTTCCCGCTTCGTCGGTGCCCTTTTCTGCGCTCGCACTGGCTCTGGGACTCGGTTCATAGATGTGTTGAACCCCAATTCATCCTTATCGGCGTTCCATATGAGCCCGAGTATTTTGTTCTCTTGTTCGTCTCCCCCCAGTGGCGTAACCGAGTTTGCGCGTAATTCAGTGGGCACGTCGCGTAGAGCGTCTTCATGACTAGCGCTCCATTGTCGAAGCGTGAAACTCGCTTCTGCGTGCACTTTCCTTGTTTCGTGTATGGCTCGTTGTGCTTCTCGTATGTTGTCATAACTCGCCACGAAATCATCCATATAGTGACTCTTAGTTATCGCTTCCAGTGCTTTTGGATATTCCTCGCCGTGTTGTTCCGCATTGTAGTTCCGCACAAAGTGTGCCATAAAAGGAGAACTCGCTGCGCCGAAAATCATGCTTGACATCTTGAAATGTCTCGGTGGATCGCTTCGCTCCATACCCCGCCACAAGAATCCTTGTGCAGGTTGATCCTCCTTGCGTATCTTCACTCGTAGGAACATTTCTTGGATATCGGCTGTCACGGCGATCGCTTTCTCCCGAAAGCGAAATAATATACCCGGTAGCGATAACAATAAGTCGGGCCCCTCTAACAACTGACTGTTGAGACTCACGCCATTGCTTTTTTCCGCAGCGTCAAATACCAATCGTTGCTTGCCCGGTTTGTTGATATTCTGCACGGCGAAATGCGGTAGAAACCAACCAACACGACTACTCATCTCTGAACCATCGCATGGTTCCGCGTATCCTTTTTTGAGCAAGTTTTCAATTTGCGTGGTATACTCTGCAGCGAATGTCGGGTCCGAGTCCATCTTCCTTTCCATGGATTTAAGTCGTCGAAAGGCTTGATCATAACTTGGTGGCATCTTAATTTTATCTTGACGCCACGGTAGGCCAACTTCATAACCATCCTTAGTTTTCTTAATTGTTTCTTGGACCAACTTCATGGCTCGTTGGTCCGCTTCACTGACGCGCCGTTGTTGCGCGACCCCTAAGGCGTCTATTGTGAAGTGAAATTCGACTAAGTTATGAAGTCGCTCATCTTCATGTTTTCCCGTGCATTTTTCTGTTACGTGTAGAACGCTATCTTGAGACTTGATTATTCTACGCGGTACCGTGCCGTGTACCACCCATCCGAGCTGAGTTCTTGAAGCCGCTGGTTCGCTGGGCTTGCCGACACGCAGCTCTTGTGATACGATTATTTCCCAGTGATCAGTACCCACTAGTATGCCCGGTCGTGTTGTAGCGTAGCATATCACGTCTTGTTCTAAGTCGCGGAGATGTGCATACTTCGCTATATTTTCAGGCACTGTTTGACGGTGCAACTTCATGTCTTTGATAGTTCGCGCCTTTATGCTGTGTGACGTGTTTTCACTCTTTCCGCGAACTTGCACCGTGACTAACTTACTTGTTTCTTGTTTTTGTGACATATTCACGCCGTGGAGGTATAACGGGTGCCTCGGACCCTCCGCACCGACTTTTCTGGCTAGATCTTCGTCGATGAGGGTGATTGTGGCCCCTTCATCCAGTAAGGCGTAGGTATTCACCTCCCCCCGTGGTCCGGCAACCACCACGGGGCACATTTTTAACAGCACTGTTTGTGCGCCGGTGGCTTGGTTTGCGGCTACCGACAAAACAGCTTCGTCACTCTGTGGCTCTGATTCTGTTGCAGGCTTGTCTTCCTTGTCATAGTGCAACGACGCATGATGTGGGCGATCGCATTGTCTTACGCCGCATGATTTGGCTTGACAACTCCCGCGCCGATGTCTGTAGTGTGCGCACTTGAAGCATATTTTCTTTGCCTTCAAGAAGTCCCAACGTCGTTCCACTGTTAGGGCTTGATATTTCGGACATTGGTGCATTTTGTGAGCTTGTCCGCATTCGGGGCATCTGTCTTGTTCCTCCATTGTGTTGTATACCGCGTTCAATTTCCTTTTCGGGATTACCGCCGGGTTTCTTGTTTCCTTTCTCGCAGCCGCGCTTGTAGATGGGGCATAACTGTAACGCAGCGCGCGGTCCGCTTCACGCATAAGAAATCTTGATAACGTAACTATTTCTGGATCTGCGGTTTCTTCGTATTCGCTTGCGTAATCGCACCATCTTGAACGCACATGTGGGCTTAGTTTGTCTAGCACTTCTCTTGCTAACAGTGGATTGTAAAGGTAACCTCGGCGGTCGATAGTCTTGAGTATACATATAATATTTTGGAGTTTTATCGCGAAATGATTGAGCTCGGTGGCGGACGATCCCGGTTTTTGCAGCCTTTTTAAATCTTCGAGAGCCTTGTCTATTATTACTTCAGGCCTCCCAAAGCATTGTTCTAATGTTCGCATAATAACATCTGGGTCGGTGGCAGTGTGTAAAAGCGCGGCCACGGCGTCACGGGCCTCTCCTTTCAAACAACTTCTGAGCCGTTGTATGTTCTCCGCGGCGGACACGTGGTATATTTTTGTGCTGTCCTGCATCGCCGCTTTAAAAGGCAACCATTCATTTATGGCCCCCGAAAAGGTCGGCAAGTCCGTTTGTTTTAATCTCGGCCGTGCCATTTTTTCTAAAGTCGCCGCCAGATGTTCGATGTCGCCTTTTGTTCTCGTTGGCGTCGGTGAGCTTTCTCTTACTACGTCGAACCGTAATTGTTTATGATCCGTTCTCGGATTGGTCTGCAACCATTCGTCGACTCGCCGATGTCCCTCTTGTGGACCCACCGGCTCTTCATGTGTGCTTTCTTGATCGTCTTGGATTACAGATACCTCGGCCGCTAGGCGTTTCTTTATAAGCTCTGCTTCTAATTCCAACTCTTTTCTTCTGATAACAGCCAACTTTTCCGCAGCCTCTAATTCAGCCATACGCAGTCTTGTATTGACGCTTGTTGTCGACCGGTGCGAGCGTACTGAACGCGCCGGTGATTTCGACCTTTCTTCTCGCTGCGTTTGGCACGATGTACCTGCGGTGGCTGTGAGTAGCGTGGTGATTTCGCGTCGCTCCGTACTTGTAGGCTTAGAGATTGGCGAGGCCGGCGGTTCCATTGTCAAGCGCCTGACTCGCTCGATTTCGATCCGACGTCTCTCCTCCTCTTCGTGGCTCGTAGTGGGTTGTTCGCGGCGTTGTCGCTCTTCTAATTCCGCAATGTCACCTTGACTTCTTGTGACAACCATCGCGTTCGGTAGATGGTGCGGAATTCTTTAGCTAGAACGTTCGCGTAAATCTTCCCGTCTTGAGCGCCTTGAGCGTAGCTTATCGCTTCGGTTTCCTTTATTCGGCCTCTTGATTCGGCCTACCGATGAACCGCTAAATGTTCTCTCTTGATCCGGCTTACTCGAAGGACCAGCAAATGTTGTGGACTGTATATGTATATTTTTGTTATTAATTAAAATAACTTCTTCTTCGACGTAATTGTTTATTGATTTTCTTGATTTGTACTGTACACTTGTTCTTACTTCTTACTGATTTTCATACTGTTCTTACTTTTTACTACAATTCTTACTGTTCTTCATACATTTCTTACTTTTCTTCATACATACTATTTACAAATTTGGGGCGCTTAAGTACTAATTTCACGCTCGCAACCGGGACCGAGTGCGCGCCTTGGTTTTAGTGCGCGCGCGAACCGGGCGCGGGCGTGTGTCGTGGCGAAAGCGTGGCGAGAGGGAGACCTTTCCGCAATAGCGGCGTCCCGCTCCCACCCTACTGTTTACATATTTACAATACATTATTATATACTAATTCTTAAAATTAATTCGGGCTTGGCGTCCTCAACATTATTTATAATATATTTTTCAGAAAAGCCTAAAAGCGCTCTATAAATATTGTATTTGTTTTGTGGATAAGGATGCAAACGTACAGATGGTAAAGCGATCACCGTCAGGGTTATAAGTCATAACACCACACGTAATCATCCGTCGTCGTCATAGTTCCTGTCGAAGCAGCCCTTTCCCTTCTCAATATCAATCGTAATATTAACACCAGACCCCGACATCGGATCCGCCCGTGAGTCCAAAGATTTTCCACAGCAGATCCTCGGCATACTAGTACGCAGAGACGATCTCTAATTTAATTCTAGTCCCCAGCGATAATTCAGTATGAGGTCTGAGCTTTCGAAAAGACACATCTGTGTTCAAACGTAGTCAAATGAATATATTTCTGGCTAGAGCGACATAAGCGCCAGCTATAAATTCGGGTGAAGCTGTAAAAGCAATGTTGCTAACAGCACAATTTCGTTCAAAACAAATCACACATAATCAGGATCCTTCGACAATGTTGCCGATTGCACGCAGTGTATGATGTAACATGAAACCGAACAGCGTTCAAGATAAACAATAGCAAACGTCATTACATTCACAGCTGTGGTGCAAAACGCGCTGTGCCTGTGAGCTGTCCTTTCCTGTTTGTGGCATTTTTCAATAGAACTTGCAGAATAAATAAACTGGTACATACATACATAGACTCGAGCCTGTAGGGAGTAAGCAGAGGTGAACTGGAGAACTAAAACATCCACATTTCGCCGAGCTCATTTCCAAATTCCATCCCAGATATGATGGGGGCAAGCCTGGATTAATAAGTCGGTATAGGAGTTTTATGATTTTTACATAGAAGTGTTTGGTAGAGGAGCAGACGTAAGACCTGATAGTAAGTGATGATACCTAAGATACCAATAGAATCATAGGTGCGTTGACAATTTTTAGAGAAGGGAATTTTTAGGGTAAGGAGCCTGGACAGAGAAATCACTGGAAATGTTACCAAATGAGACAGAAAATCGACGTGACATGAAAATCTTGCGTATATGCGTGTTGTCCGATGTGTGAGAATTCCGATAGACCCAAAACCCAAAATAGTCTCCAATAATCATTTTAGAATTGGAAAAATAATATGACCAGTCCTCGATATAAATCTATAATTTATATTCTTTTCTCTTTAGCTTTATATTAGTATCTAGAGGTACATTATTTTATTAAACTTCAGCAGTGGACGTCCTATGGCTGATGATGATGATAACGCCTCTTGGTGGGCCTTAAGTAATAAATGTAGTAGTATGCGAAATGTTTATATAATAGATGATTTAAAAAAACATACATATTTCATAAATTATATCTATCTAATAGATATACGAGTTTATGCCACAACTCTGAATATAGATGAAAATCCCGTGGGAAAAGGGATTGATTTCACACGCGATGTGGTAATGAAATCTACCCTTATACGAAATGAATATGTGCGACAAAGGTTCTCAATACACGGATTCTTAAAGTTTAAATATAAACAAACGTGTCACTTTCACCTGTTTGTTTAAAATCACTTTTTATATTTTGTTATTCAGTTAGAATACGATTCGACGTTGATTCGTTATTATCTATTTGTTGAACCTGTTTGAGTCTACGTGTCACGTTGACGCATGTGTCAGGAATAATTGACAAGGCGTAACTGACAAAATCGACGGGAACATCTTCATCATCATCACCATGATGGTGGATGATGGTCCTTGACATCATAATTATCATTCAGTTTGAGTGTAGTTTACGATTTACACACACATTGCATAATGTTTAGGCACAAAATGCTGAAACTTATAGGAAGCAGTAAGCCGAAAGGTATAAACTAGGGCATGCAAAAACCGGATAGTTTTGGAAACCGGTTTTTTCGGTTATTGTATTTAAAAAAAACCGGTTAACCGATTTTTTCGGGTTATTCGGTTTTCGGGCTATATTTTCGTTTTTTTTAGTTTAAATCTTGATTAACGACATGAAGTTGAATTTCTGCACGTTATTATTTTCAGTTCATAGGCTCTACCGTGAGTTTTTGACATTTCTTGCTAGCGACTACCTAAAATATATATAATTTATATGATAAACATTAATTCCAAACTTAATTGCTAGGGGTTTTCGGATGATTGTCACACAAATAGGCAGTCGTAGTCGATAGCGAGAAAAGTAAAAATAAACACAGGTTTTTTTTTGTTTTTGCGGGGAAAACTATTTTACCGCTACCGCCACGCCTGGGGAGACGTGATGGTTATGTCGGATTCGCCTGTCTTACGACCCAACGTTAAGCCACACCGGAGAGATGGACAGCATCTAGGCGACCTTTAGGTCGAGTCCCTAACACTATGTATACCCTACACCGGCAATACCGACTAAAAACCCCGCTGTGGTCCTCTTCGGCGCATTGGAACGGCGCCGGGTTTCCCTACACTTAAAGCGTCCAGGCTTTAGCCGGAAGAACACTGATTGTTCTTCTTTTTCTACCTGCCCTCATCCCACTTCACTATATGCTCCGCGCACCACTTTTTCAGACATGTTGCAGAAAAGAATTAGTTGTAATTTTGACAACCGGCTAGGCTATTTGTCTGATGTTAAGTGACAACCCTCTTTGGAGGCTCCAGCTTCGAGTAAATCGTATTACACAGTAAACAGCTATGCGCTTCATCTCTACAGCCTATAAACGCTGCCACTAGACCAAGGCGCGACAGGTTAATCCACCATCATCCTCGTGCCCTTGTCCCAATTTTATTTGGGGTCGGTGCAACATGTCTTCAACTTCCATAAACACGATCATCTCATCATTCACCCTCTTATCTTTCATGTCCTCCCTCACACACTCTATCCACCTTTTCTTTGGTTTTCTTCAACCTCCCCATTCACCAACATTCACATTCATCAATTTCTTATCCATATAGCTTCTCTCCTCATAACATGCCTATACCAAGACAAACTTGTTCCTTCTAATCTACCTACCACAGGTATCACTTTCAAGCTTCCTATGTGCTTAATCCTTACTCTGTCCATCCTTATCACTCCACACATCAATCTTAACATTCTCATTTCTTCATTCCGACTTTTCAGTGACTCTAGTTAAGCTACAGTTTAATTCATACTAATATTATAAATGCAAAAGAAAGTATGTCTGTCTGTAGAGTTTTAACGGCGAAACCGCTGAACCGATATTGATGTTTCATGTGAGGATAACTTTTAACTCTGCGGACGAATCTAGCGTACTTTATTATTTTAAATCAGCCCTCAATAAATCAGTGAAATAGGGGATCTGTAATAAGAAATAGTTTATTTTTTCAACCACTTTATGCAATATTCTACATAAGGGCGCATGCTTTGGATAAAATATAATTTTAATTAATGCATAACTTTAAAATTATGCATTACTTTATTGTATCCTGAATATATAATGAATTTTATTGTATCCTGTTTTGCGTCTAAGCTAAATAAATAATATAAAAACATATATAAATACGTACAATGTAACATATGAAAAATAGACCACCATTTTGCTATTAAATTAACATGACAATAGTGTAGCTGCTTTATTTTGCTTTCTGTCTGGCAATATCATGGCCTAGTGTCAGGGTCCGCCTTCATACCTAAACGCTTCTACTTCGCCCGGCTTGAGTATCGTTTACAATGGGATACTTGGTTCTCATTTCTTTTTTCAAAACGTCTAGTCAGCGCATTTTGTGCCAACCACGGGGACGCACTCCTGTTACAATCTGATACAGGCACTTGCGATCGACGTACACCTGTGGTTTTCTCAAAACGTGACTATACCATTGCAAGCGATATTTCTGCAATTTATTTGTCACGTTGCATACACCAATACTACCTCAGATGTAAACGTTACGTATTGGATGCAGTCGTGTATCGTTGCCCATCCTCCGCATCATCTTCATATCCATGACGTGGATTTCCCTAACGTAACGCTTAAAAACAGGCTACGTCTCACACCCATATAGATGTACAAACCGAATGATGTTCATATAAAAGATCACAAGACCTTTAAGTCTCATATTAGTCGTATCTTAATCGCAAGTATCGCACCACTTGCAATTTAGCACAATCGGCGCCACTACGGGGCTTGACGTTGGAGTCGATGTCTCCAGACTCGTGAAGTATAGATACTAGATACTTAAACTCGTCCGTTTTTATAGCAAGCGCGTTCCTTATCATTGTTTATGTACTTAATTATACGTATTTACTCATAATTGATATCAGGAGGAAAAAAACCGAAAACGCCGAAATAACCGGTTTATTACACGACGAAAACCGGTCGTCAAAAACGGTCGGTTAATCGGTTTTTTCGGTTTTCGGTTAACCGGTTTGCATGCCCTAGTATAAACGTCTGTGTCCATAAAATTCGCGGTATTACTCATATTATACCAAGGAAAGAACCCATAAATGCTGAAATGTTCAGCGTTACGACTCGTTAACGTTATGCAATGGCAAATGTATCATCTTTAGAAGTGTGTTTAAAAAGCTATTTAACAATTTAGTAGATGCTATTTCTTAAAGTTATAAAACTAGTGGATTTAAAAAACTATGAAGGGCGTCACAGTCCTCTTAATTTTACTGTCGTAATTTAAACTCTTGTTGATAAACCAATCAATTTATAAAACATAGCATGTCATTTACACATGGGGTTTGCTTTGATGTCAAAATCATGTACATTTCATTTGAAATAAAAATTAAGAAGTATTTGTCAGTGACTTGAATGCCACCAGTGGTAAAATGTATGGCTAATGAAATCTTGACTGCTATGAATGGTCTCACAAAAGGCATTCCATGCCATGCATTGCACTTGCATATCTCAACGTTAACTATTGTCTGGACTTGAAAAGAGGCAATACCCCTTGAGTTTGTTTCGGCATTTCTTCTCAGGAATAGCCACGAAATGCCGAAATTTATTTTTAAACATATAAAAGTGATATATAATATCCTATTTGCAGAATAAATTATCTGAATTTGAAAATGCGGAGATTACTCTTGGTATTTTATGTGTTCAGAGACCGTGCATACCGTGTTTCTAATTTTCTAGATTTTTCTAGTATTCTAAGAAGATTTTTGTGACAAAATGTTGAGAAACACCAACACAATACGGGTGTCGGTTATCTAGGGCCACCTCAGCAGCCGACTGGCGCGTACGTAAAGCAATTAACGATTCGAGCCCCAGTTGTTTTGTTCTTAGCTGTTTAATTAAATTCAACGTAATTTCTCGAGGGGCTTCTGGATCGGTAAGCTGCTTGGATATGCGATCTTCGGTTTAAAGGAATCTCGAGTAATAAGCATAGCAGAAGTTGTGTTTTACGGTGTACGTCATTTATGCTTTAGAAAGTAGTGTATGGATGTTGGATATTTACAATTTTGTTTTGTTTTTCTTTTTTAAATACATACATATTATAATCATGCCTCGGTGGCCTAGTTGTATTTCGGTATGACTACCGTCCTGAGGTCTCGGGTTCGATTCCCGAATCGGGCAAAGTGATATTGGATTTTTCCATATCAGCCCGGAGTCTGGAATTTGTGCCCGATATGGCGATAGGCTCGCCCCCTATCACATCTGGGACGGAACTAAGCTCGGCGAAATGTGGGTGTTCTAGTTGGCAAGTGCACCTCTGCCTACCCCTTCGGGGATACAGGCGTGAGCTTATGTTATGTTATTATAATCATTTATATTTTAACTATTTGTAGAATCTATCCGAAAATTAACTACAATAATTCGATTTTGCTTCTCTGGAATCGAATACGAAATGTCATCTTTTTCAAAAAGTAAACAGGATCTATTTTTTTAATAGACATTTAATATTGGGACGTTACGATGTAATCTATCATTTATCATGTCCTCAGTGTAAACAACATCAGAGGAAAACCGTGATTTCAATCTAAATTTACTTTTGGCCCATTTAACACGCTAATGAATAAGATGTGATCTTGATAAATTAATGTTCCTATCAGTGAAAGGCTTCTAATGAATAGTAACAATGAACGAGTTTAATTATTGTGAATCTATACAGGTTGTCTTTATGTAGTTTCGAATTAGTGGCTAGTTTGGATGTGAGTACGATACATGTTTGGTTATTTTGATGGGTGCGTATTCCCATACGTACTATACGAATAGTGCTTTGTTTTGCAAATTGGCAATGAAAATTGTTGCGAATATTTATAAATTATAAATATTTATTAACTTGTGATGTTTGTTTTCTTTTTAATTGATCAGCGAGTTTATTATTTGGAATGCTTGCGAGATTCTAGCTATCTAAGTAATTGCGATACAATACCTTTAAATATAAAGAGGTTAGCAGGTATCTCAGCATTATTTTTTTATATAATGTCTATAACACTGATCCCTTTTATGTAACGGGTTTTTGCGTCATCGCCTTATCGTACCACCTCTTTAGATCCTGACATTGGTTAGGTCACATAATCATCCAACAGGATAACTGATTTATAAATAGCACGGATTATCACAGGACGTACGCCGACTACCGGTGTTGTGAAAACTTATCTATCGCTATGTTGTTTCAACAAATTGTTTTTAAAGATGATAACATATGAAGTATGGTTGTATTATGTAGATCATGATGCTCAAATTTTGATTTATATTGTTGAGTGGATTATTAAGCTCCATTTACATAGATGTTTTGAGGTTTCTGAAAGTTGGGCTTTCGAAGGCAGACGAGCAGCATGTCGTGGTAAAAGTAGTTACCCTCGTTTATGGACATTAGCAATACCTGGAGCATAGCCAAAGGAAAAGGAAAGGAAAGCAGTAGGGTTTAAAGACAGAAGAGAGTTATTGGGTCTCTGGAAATCCAATTTACGATATGGAACGCAAAAACACTCTACGACTTCACACATCAATGCTCAAGGTTTGGTCTATTATGTGACAGAAGCATCTGTTTCTGTTACTTATGATTTAGGCGTTAGTTTTACAGATATCGTCTAATTTACAACCCACCTCTGGTCGTATATCTTATCAACACTATTGATAAAAGCTATAGCATAAACACTAATCAACTAACTAGTATTGCATAGCAACAAAACAGTTTAAATACAATAATCTGTTTGCACATTACGTCGACACAAGAGGAAATGATGGAAGGAACATACATGTAAACACGTTCATTAGGGAGTGGCCACAGTTCGACCTGGATTCACGATAAAACGAATTAGTCATGACTGAATTATTAACTACTTCGTTTTAAGAGCCCTGCAAATCATTTTCTTACTTTTCGATCTTTCATAGTCGACACTGGTTCAATCTCTAGTATAAGATGCTGTATCGATATTACTTAGTTTGCCAGTTGGTTCCTGGACGCTGACTTGAGTTCCAAAAGAAGTTTAGTGCTTAGACGCTTGGATAGATGCAATAATAAGGGTCACATGAACTTTGTGAAGTTCAAAAGCCATGACAGCTAACAAAAGGCTGTTAATGGTTATTAGTTTAGTAAAAACGTCTCATATTTTCTTTTGTTAACCTTGCATTTGATATTAATATTCTTTCTTTCTTGCGTTACAAAGTGCTGTATTGTACGACGCTTATCACGCTGAGACATAACATCATCCTAATAATTCCACTGGCTTCAATATCTTTCAAACTGGAACATTGCTTATTGGTTGACTGCATTCGGAGAGCTGAGTTTGCTTCGTGCGATTTTGTGCCATTGTGATCCTGGCTTACAGTTACTGTAGGCACTTGCTCAGTGCCTGGCTAAATTCATATAGAGAGCTGTGTTTCACTGTTCGTAGCGATAAATTCGTGTCATTGTTCCTGGAGCTACAGTAGCGGGTGCAACGGTGTGTCTCACTGCTTGGTGTCGATAAAATTATTTATCCTGGCTTGTAGGAGTTGTAGTATCGGGTGCGACGGTGCTGCGGATCGAGATAGTGTCTGTCAGCTTTAAGCAGTTGAAGCAGTGTTATAGATTTACGATAGGTCTTCTGATTATCTTCCTCTACAAAGATGGCTACTGAATTATATTTGGAAGCAATCCAACTTTGTGGAGTTTTACGACTACCAGGCAAAGACACAATGGTCTTATTTGTCAATCAAGCACTACTGAATATTAATCCTGTATGTTTTTGTATAATTAAATATTCCTTTTTTGTAAATACGACGAATTGTTCATGTTTTTTGTGGTGTTATGGAATGCGTTACTGAAAATATGCGCAATGAAGAGGATTTTGTGAAAGTGGACCGATTTCTTACTTAAATGTGGTTTGCGGTGTTAGGTATGATTATGTACGTTTTGTGAATTATGCAAAATTACCAAGAATCGTACCTGTGACTTGTAAACATATTGTTTTTAAAATCGGTTTCTTGTGACTGTTTATGTAACCCTAAATGGAATATTGCATTACCATTTAGTGACGTTACCATTTACCTCCATGTTAAGGCGTGGTCTCTTAAGAACAAACATGTAGACAGCCTCCGTGGCGCAGCGGGCGAGCAACCGACTGTGAAGCGAGAGGCATCGGGTCGATCCCCGCACCGAGACAAATATTTGTGCTGCCCACAGATATTTGTTTCGGGTCTAGGTGTTGTGATACCGAAAGTCTCTCGTAGTTCCTGATTCCCACGACAAAAGACTCGATCTTAGTGTGGGGTCAGGACTATGTGTGTGACTGTTAGGTATTATTTATTTATTTATATTACACCAATAATTGCCAAATAAAAAATAATAATAAGAAATAAATACACCCATAGTCCTGACCCCACACTAGGTGTAACCTGTATCGTGGGTATCAGAAACTACGAGAGACTTTTGGTCTCACAACACCCTGATTCGAACCAAATATCTATGGGCCACGCAGACATTTGTCTTGGTGCGGGAATCGAACTCGCTGTTGATTATTTTTCAATTATTTTCGCCACGACCGACCAATACTGTTTAGATAGTTTTTGTTGGATTTCAGCGCGGGAGAGCCGGTTTATTCACGTTACTAATGTTTAGTGGTTTAGAGGATGTGTCTACTTGTTACGAAGCGGGGAGTGTAGGGTTGTCACGTACATACGTAACACCACTTTTCGAAATAAAACTATTTTTACGGATTCTATCACGATTAGGTTTTAATTATTATTCCCGTGACAACGAAGACTGCAAAGCCTTCGAAACGTCGGGAATAATAATTAAAACCTAATCGTGATAGAATCCGTAAAAATTGTTTTATTTCAATGTATAATATTCGCGTAAACTTAAGAAATCAGTATGTAAACCACTTTTTGAGTGGTAGAGCCACGCTGTAGTCAGTTACGTTTACAGCACGAATGGGCTGGCTCCACCGGTTTGATACCAATGTCTCACAGAAAACCGACGTAAATTGGCAGTTCGCTTTCGCATTTCGTTCGGTGAATGAGATTTCCGGTGGCCCCATTCCCCCCTCCCTTTCCCAATCCATATTTCTCTATCCCTCTTTGGCAACGCACCCATGATTTTCGTGTCTTGGGTGTCTTTGGGAGGTGGAGATCACTTACCATCAAGTGCCATCTACTCGTGGCCTACGCCAGTTACCATCTTCTCTTTTATCAGTCATTTTTTTTTACCTGCCATTCCTTAATACCTCATTTATAGGTCTTATAGCTCAGTTGGGAGTGGTACGGACTGCCGAGACGACTGTCTGAGGTTGGAGACCAACCCCAAAAAGAGCATACACCTCTGACATTTCTGTGTTAAGTGTATTTTCATTGTGAATTATCGCTTGCTATAACGGTGAAGGAAAACATCGTGAGAAAATCTGCATACCTGAGATTTTTTTCACATAAATTTCAAAGGTATGTGAAGTCTACCAACCCGTATTAGGCCAGCGTGGTAGACTAAGGCCTAACCCCTCTCATTAGTAGAGGAGGCCCGTGCCCAGCAGTGGGACAGTAATATTACAGGGCTAATATTATTCCTTAACATCGTAGGGTTACAAGCGAGAGGGGGCAAGCGTATGCCGGTAAGGGGGGGTAAGGGGTATCCATCTTGTCACATTTACGACAAGCTTGTTAAATTAAAATGTATTACTTGGTAACAAATGTGCGCAGTTGACAACCTTAATTCGCCTGCGTAAGTTGTGCGCGACTTAAATTAGATTTCAGGAAGACTTGAATATAAATTGCTCGGTTGACTCACGAGTAATAAAACAACGAACTGCAAATGACGGGTTCAGAATTTGATTCTCGGTGAATATTTTGTTATGTATGTCATAAGGTTATTTTATGTATACGTACATAACATAATAGTAGGGGAGCCCACGATGCTAAATGGGGATTTACTCGAGCGTCGTAGAGACCTATTGGGATGCAAAGCTTAGATGATATGAAGAAAAAAATGTTATATGATATATACCTTTACATCGGTGGGGGAAGCGGCTATAGATTTTTAAATATGTAAAAAAAAACTGTTGCATGGACATCCTCGAGCGCGTCAGATATTGATAGCATCAATGCCCTACGTATTTTTAATAATGTACGTATGTTAATCTGATGGTTTGCATGATGCGAGTGGTTGTATTTAAGGGTTGAAAATGAAAAAAAAAAAAAATTTATCGAGCGCGTCAGATTTTCTAAGGGAGTGTTAAGTGCACCAAAAAAAATTCACTAATCTGACGATTTCGATGGGACGCAAACTCGCGGCCATTTTCATAATGTGCAAAAAAAATTCGCCATTTTGAAATACTCAAGCGCGTCAGATTAAGATATATATGGTTCATCTTTATGTTCTAAACGTACTGTCTCATAATCTGACGATTATCTAGAGGGATTGGCCTGATCTGACAAAAAAAAATTAGAAAAACGGTTCACCTTAAAGGCCATCCCTGCAACTTCCCGCTAATTCCATTCTTGGGCTCTTAAAATGCCTCGGTGGCGTGGTGGTATACTGCCTCGGTGGCGTGGTGGTATTTCGGTACAACAACGGTTCTGAGGTCTCGGGTTCGATCCTCGGATCGGGCAAAGTGATATTGGATTTTTCCGTATCAGCCCGGAGTCTGGAATTTGTGCCCGATATGGCGATAGGCTCGCCCCCTATCACATCTAGGACGGAACTAAGCTCGGCGAAATGTGGGTGTTCTAGTTCGCTAGTGCGCCTCTGCCTACCCCTTCGGGGATACAGGCGTGAGCTTATGTTAATGTAATATGTGGCTCTTAAAATTGTACTTATGACATTTTTGAGCTCAAAATATAATTTATGTGATATTTTGAGCTCGCTGAGTTCAAAGAAATATAAATTTCATAGAACACTATTTTTGGAATTTTCAAACCGCAATAACTTTTGAATGGATCAACCGATTTTTACGCGGTTGGCGGCATTCGACGCAGTTTTATCATCCTCATAAGTAATCTTGCAATTTTAATTGATCGAACCACAAATTTCGGAGTAATCCCGAAAAAACCGTTTTTCGGGTTTCTTTCGTTCACGATATCTCTCGAACGAATCAACCGCTTTTGACCAGCTAGGTGGCGATCGACGTGGTTTTTCAAGCTCAAAGGCGGATTAGTTTTTGAAGTTGATCGATAAAGCCGGTTAAAAGTTATTCCAAAAAAACCACTTTCAAAATATATTTTTTTTTAAAATCATTGAACTTAATTAATTGAAAAGCTCAGGAAGCAGAAACCAGAGTGGGGACGGAGTGAGAGAGTAATATATAGAGAAAGATTGAGAGAGGAATAGAAGCGCGGAGAAAGAAATGTAGGCATCACGCAACTGCACGTGATAGATTAATGAAATAAAATTAATATATATATATATATATATATATATATATATATATATATGTGGGATTGAAGGAATTCAAAGAATTGATACAATTAATAATTTATTTTCTTAAGGAAAAATCTTTTACAAATCTGACATCTTATATCGTTCTTTTTCCAATCTTAACTCATCTTCTTATTTTATTTTATAATCCATCGCCGAACATTTCGATGAAAGGAGTTTCTAATATTAAATTCTATTTAATGAATTATCCACACGGCCGTCCTGCTCATTCATCTGCCCCAGATGAATCTAAATCTTCCAGCATCACCCAAGGTTTCATCAAATCTGCTGAAGTCGTTGTGTGTATGGGTCCTTCACCATGTCCCACCTTCTTGACAATGTATCTATCATTCCGCTTCTTCTGTGTAACCTCATATGGTCCTAAGAACTTTGGAAACAGCTTTGAACCTTGTGAAAATTGCGTCTTCTTTATTGCGACTAAGTCACCAACGTCATAGGAAACTGCTTCCTTTCTATTCTTATTATAACTTTTCATATTTTCTTCTTGTATTTTCTTAATTGATTCCTTTGCTCTTTCTCTGAGTTCTTGTCTTTTTTCATTGAAAATCTGAATATTTTCTTCTTCTATCAACCGATACAATTCATCATATTTATTTCTTGGATTCGAAAATCTATCTTTCTTTCTTTTCTTGCGTATTCTTATCTTGTTCTGTAAATTATCTATGTAATAATCTCTTTTTATCAATTCCTCAGTCTTTGTAATTCCCAAATATCCTCTTTCATGTTTTTTCCTAATAATTTCATACTGCATTTTCTTTGGTACTACAATCAATCTATTGCCATTTTTGACTTTGTAAATTATATCTCCTTGTAAAATATAATCTTGATAAGACTCTTTTTCCAAAATTTTCTTTAATGCTTTTATATGATCATCATCTTCTTGAGCCTTTTTTATACGAGTTGTAGTTTCAGTGATTATTAGACAAATCGGATTTCGACTTAGCGCGTCTGCGTGTTTCATACTTGATCCTGGCCTGTGCTCAATCTCATAATCGTATTCTTCTAGAAGTAAAGCCCAGCGAGCAACTACAGGCGGTAAGTCTTTCTTTTTCAGAGTCATAGTTAATGCTGAACAGTCGGTCACGATTTTGAAGTGAATCCCCTGCAGATACACTCTAAATTTCTTAATCGCTTCTACAATAGCAAGGACTTCTAAGTAATAGCTGTGGTAATTTCTTTGAGTAGGAGTAGTCTTTTTACTCATATAGTGAACTGGATGAAATTTGTCATCTTTAGGACTCCTTTGCAACAGCACAGCTCCATATCCATCTGCACTTGCATCTGTATGAAGTTCTGTCGGTAGATCAGGGCTGTAAATACGCAGAACTGGAGAGTTACATAATATTTGCTTCAGTTCTTCAAAAGCTCTTTCACACTTCTCATCAAAATTAAATGCAACATCCTTCTTTAATAGATCAGTTAGCGGTTTAGCAATCAGTGAGTAATTTTTAATATACTTCCTAAAATAACCAGTAAGTCCAAGAAATGACTGAATGGTCTTAACGTCTTTAGGTTTCTTAAATTTTGCTACAGCATTTATTTTGTCTTCAGAGGGTCTTACTTCATTATCTCGAATTAAATAACCAAGATATTCTATTTCTTCTTTAAAAAAGTGACATTTCTTCCAATTAAATTCTAAACCGAATTCTTCTGCTCTCTTTAGTACCTTTTTTAACTTCAATAGTCCTTCTTCTTCAGTTTTAGATGGTATATTCAAGTCATCAAGATACGCTGTTATAGTACCATCAGCGATTAAATCACTAAATACATCATTTATAAATCGCTGAAATACAGATGGCGCAGTACACAGTCCAAACGGCATTTTTAGAAATTCATATTGTCCTTGAGGTACTACGAAAGCCGTGTACTTCTGGCTGTCTTTGTGAACTTTCACGTGCAAGAAACCATTACGTAAATCAAGAGACGTAAATATCGTTGCATCTTTCAACTTGTCTATCTGATCTTCTATTAAAGGTAGTGGAAATCTCTCTCTTATAACTTTCTTATTTAGTCGTCTATAATCTATGCACATACGGCGTGTACCCTCTTTTTTGTGAGCCAAGACAACAGGAGCTGCAAAATCAGATTTACTAGGTTTGATGATTCCTTTAGCTAACCATTCTTCGATTTGTTTGTTAACTATACCCATTTCTAACGGTGACAAACGTCGTGGGCTTTGATAAACAGGATCTTCATCAGTAAGTATAATTCTTAATTCGACATTACTTTCTTTTGTCTTCTCACTAGGTTTATACTCATTGCACAAATTACGAATTTGTTCTGTATATTTCGTTGCTCCTATGTCATAATTTTGATCAACATTATCATCTTTAACTGAAAGAGTAAGGTGCATAATTCTTTCCAAGTAGACACCACGAGGAGTAAAATTAACTTCAAAATCTTTAAGTATAGGTTTACCAATAATCACGTTCTCGGGTATTTCAGTATCTTTGACTACATGAAACGTAATATGTGTATAGTAGCTGTCAATCTCAACATTAACTGTGAACGTTCCTTCTGTGTAAACCTTATTCTCAGCTATACCAGTTAGGCATGTCATTGATTCCGTATTAAAATTCTCTATTCCATCTTTAATTTTTCCAAATTCTGTCTTTGTCATTATATTCACATCACTTCCGGTATCTATTAGAGCTATTATATAATTTCCGTTAATTCTAATCTTCTTATATGGACTTTTAACTTCTTCATTTGTTTTCTTATTATCATCTTCAATATTAAGAGTCTTCTTAGATTTATTATTAGGACAATCCGTTGACTTATGGCCAAATTCATTGCACTTGAAACATTTGATTCCCTTTGAACATGTAGGCGTTTGATGGTCCAAGTCACCACAGTTGTAGCATCGCTTGACACTAGTCTTTTTGAATGAGTGACTGGTGGAAGAGTTCGAGGGACTTAAGACTTTGGCAGGCATCTTCTTTTTGAAGTCACTGTAAATGTCTAACTTTTTACGAAACTCTTTTATATCTGATGCTCCATACAGAATAACCTTATTTGTTTCGTTATCTCTGATTCCATCAATGACGTATTCAATTAAAGCAGAATCCTCAACTTTGCCATGGAGTGCCAATTCTTTCATAGCTAAGAAATACTGTTGGAATGTTTCGTCGTTCTTCATCTTTCGCGAAGCCAACTTCTTGTGAATGATTGCACTATTAATTTTAGGTCCAAACTCTTCTTTAAGGGCCTTCTTTAAACTTGAGTAATCTTTTACCCTGCCCAATGACCTTAAAAATAGTTTAGCTGTACCGTTTAAAAGTCTCTTCGCATAAATCAGCTTTTCTACAGCAGTCCAACGCATTATATGAGCTGTATCTTCAAATTCATCAATAAAAGATTCAATTGGGTATGTGTCATCACCAGTAAATGACGTCATTGACTTCTCTAAGTCGGAGAATGAAATTTGTACATCGACCTCTTGTTCTTCATCTTCATTTTCATGCGGAGCTTGAGTGGTATCTTTTTTCGGCGGCATCGTGGTTAAATTAGTGTTAAGTCTGCTTCTTGGAGATCTTCTTTTAGTCGTCGTGCAGAAAGATAGTCGTTTGGAAGTCATAAAAATATTCTTCAATTTATTCCAAATATTGAAATAAAGTCGTCTAAAAAATCCGAGAATCCCGCATTTCTTCATAAGCTGGTAATACTTGATTCGTAAAATTGTAGTTCAGTCTTACATCAGAAAATCCTTAAAATAGCACCAATTTCTTCGATTCTATCCCGGACGAGCCCCCAAAAGTTGTGGGATTGAAGGAATTCAAAGAATTGATACAATTAATAATTTATTTTCTTAAGGAAAAATCTTTTACAAATCTGACATCTTATATCGTTCTTTTTCCAATCTTAACTCATCTTCTTATTTTATTTTATAATCCATCGCCGAACATTTCGATGAAAGGAGTTTCTAATATTAAATTCTATTTAATGAATTATCCACATATATATATATATATATATATATATATATATATATATATATATATATATATATATATATATATATATATATATATATATATATATATATATATCGTTGTCGAAATATATAGTTACAAATCTAACGTTATAACTATTTCTCAAAGTTACTGCTTATTACGTTACTTAGATTCAATAGTCATGTCAGGATATATATAGGCCATTAATATACTTTGTATTTTAATATAAACGATGCTAAGAGGGTACTTTCAATAATAAAAATGCTGTGTGTTTTCAAATATCACTTTTTAATTATCTCTACTACCATTTCGGAACAAATTGTTACTGTGGAGAAGAAATGGCGAAAGAAACTCCCATCAACACTATATTTATCTTTTCTATCTTTCTCTTCATCTTTATATACTTTATATTACACAATTCTTTCACATAGTAAATAGTTTTACACATAAACCGTGACAACAGGTAACCAATGATTCTATTTACTCAGAACTCTGAAGCAAACCGAGTTACTATCAATTTGTAGTCAATATATAAGGAACAGTACTTAATACCAAGACTTCCTCGTTATAATAAGCCAAGTATATAATAGTATACTCAAATACTATACCTATTCCGAACTACATAAAAACCTTATGTACTTTTTAATAATTATATGAACAAGGAGTCTACTCGGTATATATCTCTACCTATATACCTTTAATTTAGGATTTGGCAATGCTATAATATACTACATAGCAGTAGAACATTACAGTTATACTATATACATAAAAACTGTAAATAATGCCAGTACCTGTACCAGCTTCACTGGTAAATAATAATAAGTAAATAGTAACGATACCTGTACCACTGTTCCACACTTTTTGTTCACTGTTTACCTTTAGAGTTCTGACCACCTCCGTGGTCCGACGGCGACTGTGTGCTGCCGCACGGTGCAGTGACTTAAATAGTGGCGAGTAAACAAAACTGACAGCTACATTTATTTTCCTACCGTGAACTTCATTTTTAAAAGTGTATTGCTAGTTTCACAAATATCGGAGTATGACATGGTACACATTTGTCAATAATAACTTTACAATTAAGAAAGTAATGGTTTAACGTATTTACAGTGATACATATTACACAATATTAGTTGTCATTTGTTGCTTGACAAATTAAAAACATTTACCAGTTAAAGCGTTATATTTAGCAGTATGCTATCACACGCATTTAACTTTATCGACGAATTTTTATTATTTCGGCTTGCGGAAATCGTCAGATTATATATTTTTAATTATTCTTGAATTATTTCCTACAAAATAAAAAAAAATTTAGCTACGCTCGAGAATGTCGAGATGACGTTTTTTTTTTACAACTTTGTTGCCCTCCCCTTTTTTTACGTCACTCTCAAATTGTCAGATTAGTGGAATATACACTTTTTAGGATTTAATTAACTCACCCTACCTTAATCTGACGCGCTCGAGAATTTCTGATGGTCAATTTTTTTTTACTAATCTGATCCTGTATCCTTCACGGGCGGCCTTATATTTGGGCCTCATGTTTTGTGGAGGTACTTAACCGGGTACAAGGTATCCCCCTGTATATTAATCTGTCGCGCTTTAGTAAATCCCGAAATCCCCGCTTGGGCTCCCCTACTATAAGTTCACGCCTGTATCCTAGAACTGAACTATAACACCCACATTTCACCGAGCTTAGTTCCGTCCCAGATGTGATAAGGGGGCGAGCCTATCGCCATATGGGGCACAAATTCCAGACTCCGGGCTGATATGGAAAAATCCAATATCACTTTGTCCGACCAGGGGATCGAACACGAGACCTCAGGACGGTAGTCGTGCCGAAATACAACCACGCCACAGAGACAGAGACTTTTAATGGAAGAGTATTATTTAAATCTGTATTTCTCGCCTTTCTTTAAATCTGTATTTTTTATTGACGCGATGAGGTGTATTACAACAATTATAATATTAAGCAAGCCCTTACTGTGCTGGCTCCAGGCAATTTGTGAGATTTTCATACATACATACATACACACTCACGCCTGTATCCCATGCCGGTAGCCAGAGATACCATTTCCTATCCAGTTCCCTAAAATTACTTTGGTGGTTTTCATTTGATACGTGTTCAAATATACAGACAGACAGACAAAAAATCTAAAAATGATTACTCTTTCTAAACCCCTCCAATTCGTTTTTTGGAAATCTAAGCAATGTACAGACGCGCGATATTTACATTCTTATTATATGTATTGTTTAAGTACTCGACCATGGTTACTCCGACCCGGCCAAGAAGGCTGCAAACGCTTTCGAAGACTGGAATAAATATTAAACAAATCGCGATAAAGTCCGCAAAAACTTGTTTTGTATAACATTCGCGTTAAGAAATCATTACACATAACATAACATAAGCTCACGCCTGTATCCCCGAAGGGGTAGGCAGGGGCGCACTAGCGAACTAGAACACCCACACATCGCTGAGCTTAGTTGCGTCCCATATGTGATAGGGGGCGAGCCTATCGCCTTATCGGGCACAAATTCCAGACTCCGGGCTGATATGGAAAAATCCAATATCACTTTGCCCGACCCGGGGATCGAACCCGAGACCTCAGAACCGTAGTCGTACCGAAATACCACCACGCCACCGAGGCAGTCAAGAAATCGTTATACATTGTAATAATTTTAGCATTATTATCAATCCAGCCCACCTTCGCGCGAGGATGCGCACAACTACCGCCACGTCCTTGCCGTTTGGCACACAATGAATATTAATGAAATTAAACACAGTCCTCCGAACGCGTTACATTTTCCTCAACAGTAAAAACTCTTGCAAATAAATTGTTACAATAATTTATAATTGCTTAAATATAAGTGAATATTGTGTTGTTAATTAGGTTAAGTAATATATTTATTGTGGAAATATATTATCATGTTGACACAGTGTTTACATGATATATTATGTAGTTGTGTTTTATTGCGGTGGACAAAAAATTACTAAAATCGATTTATGCGTTTTAGTCGTACAATTCCATAAGGGCGACTTGCACCACTATTACTAACCTACAGTTAGTCCTAACCTCAAGTTAAATTGAAAATGAAATATATGAAGGGCACGTAATTCATTACATGTAATGCACTACATGCAATTACAGATAATAAATGATGACATTTAATTAATTACTTGTAATGAATTACATATCTATCAGAACGACGACACGGTCCTCCATAACAGAATGTGCACGCAATGCTGCTAACCGCCAAATGTGGAGAAGAATTACAAGTTCTGTTACCGCCGCCAAGAAGACTAATGACGTTGACGACCTACCGTGTACCACCATCTCAACAACCACGACCACTCTGCCAAGAGTGCACGACTAAGAAGAAGAAGAAGAATGAATTACATGTCCTTCATATATTTCTATTTCAATTTAACTTGAGGTTAAGGCTAACTGTAGGTTAGTAATAGTGGTGCAAGTCGCCCTAAGTAATTAAGCACATACCAATGGACAGGCGCGGACCAAAGGGGGTTAATGTTTATTATGATTCTTTAAGATATGTTTTGATGTTAGGAAGCGACCATTTGATTTGGACTTTGGTTTAAATATAATTGACTTTATAATCAAGGTGTTTTCTTCTCGGGGTTTGTGATATTATTTCGTGTTATTTAATTTCTAAAACTTTAATGCATACCTCTATAATTACTGTTTGTTTAACCCCCGACCCAAAAAGAGGGGTGTTATAAGTTTGACATGTGTATCTGTGACTTTGTGACTCTGTGACTCTGTGACTCTGTGACTCTGTGACTCTGTGCCTCTGTGACTCTGTGACTCTGTGACTCTGTGACTCTGTGACTCTGTGACTCTGTGACTCTGTGACTCTGTGACTCTGTGACTCTGTGTATCTGTGTGTCTGTCTGTGGCATCATAGCTCCTAAACGGATGAACCGATTTTGATTTAGTTTTTTTTTATTTGATAGGTGATTTGATCGGGCGCTTGCCGGTATGTTCAGCAGTGGACGTCCTATGGCTGATGGTGATGATGATGATGATGATGATGATGATGATGATCGGGCGTGTTTTTAGCCATGATACAAGAAAATCTGTTCAGCCGTTTTGTTTTAAAGAACACCTTGTGCTTCTTTTGCTTACGTCTTAAATCCTGAATTGTGTAAAATCTAAGATAATATTTCACAATATTAAACTACAATATTAAGATAAGAGAAGTATAAAATATCTTGTTACGTTGAAGACGGTTGGTCCCAAAAATATACTGCCTATTTTACTATTCTTCTGTGGATGTCATAAAAATGGGATAAAATTGCAAGTTTGGTGAAATTATTCTACTGTAAGTAATCGGCAGGACAGAGGCATTTCATACCGATGCCACCGCATAGTACTTTTTACATTCTAGTAAAAAAATGGATTTTCTTCATAGCAGAGGCTCGTAACGAGTATGTTCTTAGACGAATTATGCATTGCTGGTGTTGATGGCATGATGGCACTTTACGACTGTTTTCTGTGAGACAATGGTATCAAACCGGTCGAGTCGGTCCATTCCTGCGTATATGTTATTGTCTGCAACGTGGCTCAACCACTCAAAAATTGATTTTAATGCCTATTTTGATTGGGTTATGATTGGGTGTAGTGCCTTTATAAAGTTATTGTCACAATTTCAATAAGGGCGACTTGCACCACTATTACTAACCTACAGTTAGTCCTAACCTCAAATTAAATTGAAAATGAAATATACGAAGGGCATGTTATTCATTACATGTAATGTACTACATACAATTACAGATAGTAAATGATGACATTTAATTCATTACATGTAATGAATTACATGTCCTTCATATTGAAATAAAACTATTCTTACGGATTCTATCACGATTAGGTTTTAATTATTATTCCCGACGTTTCGAAGGCTTTGCAGTCTTCGTTGTCACGGGTCAGACTGAGGTGTCATTTGTCCAAAAAAGGTTAGAGTTACAATATCTACCATCATTAAAAAATTATACAAAATCAAAAAAGGTTAATTATTTGTGTTCCGATTTATGCAGTACGAGCTCACGGTGTCTTGAGTTCTGGCAGCTGGTCTTTTGGGTTCCGATTTAATAAGATGTATAATTGGATCCCAGGTTTGTGCAAGCTTCCAACCATCTTCTCTATTGAAATTAGGATGTTTTTTAATTTCAATAGCCTCGCGTATCATCCTAGGGAGGAATCGGTGTTCTTTGGCGAGGATTTGTGGTTTATCAAATCTAAGATAATGTTTGGAGCCTTCCTCAGAATGTTCAGCAACTGCAGACTTCGTAGAGCGTCGGTGTTTTACGTCAGCTATATGTTCTTTTACGCGGGTCCCTATATTCCGTTTTGTTTGTCCGATGTAAGAGAGACCACAGTCGCAATCAATTTTATACACGCCTGGGTCTTGCAGAGGTATGTGACACTTGACAGATGGTAAAAATTGACTAATCTTCTTGGGCGGCTTGAAGTAAGTTTTGATAGAAGCACGCCTCAGGATATAGCCAATCTTGTCAGTGACTCCTCTTACATAAGGTAAAACAACCGGGACGCGTTCGACGGTGGCTGGTTTCATTCGCTTTCTGTGACGGCGCCGTGGGATTTGGAGCTTGTTGTCTCGCAGGACTTGCTTGACATGACGCAGCTCAGCGGCTAGATGCTCCTCATCACAGATTCCTTGTGCTCTCTGAAACAAAGTTTTACCCACGGTAGCTAACTGTTTCGGATGGTGGTGAGATTCTCCATTCAGGTATTTATCGGTATGGGTCTTTTTCCTATACACAGTATGACTCAAAGATTGATCAGGATTACGGATAACTAAAACATCTAAGAAGGCAAGAGATTTATTATGTTCTAACTCCATTGTGAATTGAATTTTGTTATTAATGGAGTTAAGGTGATTTAAAAATGCAGTTACTTTATCAGATGGTAGAATTGTGAAAGTATCATCTACGTACCGTTTGTAAAACCTTGGTGAGACCGGGGCCGTGCTGAGTGCTGTCTCCTCAAAGTCCACTCACAGACAGCACTCAGCACGGCCCCGGTCTCACCAAGGTTTTACAAACGGTACGTAGATGATACTTTCACAATTCTACCATCTGATAAAGTAACTGCATTTTTAAATCACCTTAACTCCATTAATAACAAAATTCAATTCACAATGGAGTTAGAACATAATAAATCTCTTGCCTTCTTAGATGTTTTAGTTATCCGTAATCCTGATCAATCTTTGAGTCATACTGTGTATAGGAAAAAGACCCATACCGATAAATACCTGAATGGAGAATCTCACCACCATCCGAAACAGTTAGCTACCGTGGGTAAAACTTTGTTTCAGAGAGCACAAGGAATCTGTGATGAGGAACATCTAGCCGCTGAGCTGCGTCATGTCAAGCAAGTCCTGCGAGACAACAAGCTCCAAATCCCACGGCGCCGTCACAGAAAACGAATGAAACCAGCCACCGTCGAACGCGTCCCGGTTGTTTTACCTTATGTAAGAGGAGTCACTGACAAGATTGGCTATATCCTGAGGCGTGCTTCTATCAAAACTTACTTCAAGCCGCCCAAGAAGATTAGTCAATTTTTACCATCTGTCAAGTGTCACATACCTCTGCAAGACCCAGGCGTGTATAAAATTGATTGCGACTGTGGTCTCTCTTACATCGGACAAACAAAACGGAATATAGGGACCCGCGTAAAAGAACATATAGCTGACGTAAAACACCGACGCTCTACGAAGTCTGCAGTTGCTGAACATTCAGAGGAAGGCTCCAAACATTATCTTAGATTTGATAAACCACAAATCCTCGCCAAAGAACACCGATTCCTCCCTAGGATGATACGCGAGGCTATTGAAATTAAAAAACATCCTAATTTCAATAGAGAAGATGGTTGGAAGCTTGCACAAACCTGGGATCCAATTATACATCTTATTAAATCGGAACCCAAAAGACCAGCTGCCAGAACTCAAGACACCGTGAGCTCGTACTGCATAAATCGGAACACAAATAATTAACCTTTTTTGATTTTGTATAATTTTTTAATGATGGTAGATATTGTAACTCTAACCTTTTTTGGACAAATGACACCTCAGTCTGACCCGTGACAACGAAGACTGCAAAGCCTTCGAAACGTCGGGAATAATAATTAAAACCTAATCGTGATAGAATCCGTAAGAATAGTTTTATTTCAATGTATAATATTCACGTAAACTTAAGAAATCAGTATGTCCTTCATATATTTCTATTTCAATTTAACTTGAGGTTAAGGCTAACTGTAGGTTAGTAATAGTGTGCAAGTCGCCCTAAATAATATAAAATGTTGGCAAATATGTATAACCAAATGAGCTAATAGTCGATGTCGATTCTTTCGACAACATCAAACTCGATAACAGACTGTATAATTTTTAGCCTGTGCTTTGATATTTCGGCTTTGTGTCCACATTAGCATAGCGGACACAAATGGGGAGGGATGTTTGGGTACTTTGAAACTATGCCCGAATTATGTGTGGCTTCATCCCTTTATAGTTTCGGCAGTTTAATGGTTATGGTCATTCTTTAAATGTTGCTGGTCACAGTTGGAAAATATTTTACGTAATTGTTTCGGATTTTCGACCGACTTCCAAAAAGGAGAAGGTCTCAATTCGTCTGTATTTTTTTATGTATGTTACGCGATATCTCCACCAAATGTAGATCGATTTTCAAAATCCTTTTTGTGTTCGATAGAGCTTCTTTCAAGAGTGGTCGCACATAAATTTGGTCACGATCGGATTTGAAGTCGGTCCGTTAAGTTTTTAAACTTGTGATTATTAAAGTAAATAATAATAAATAAATAAATACACCCAACAGTCACACACCTAGTCCTGACCCCACACTAGATATAACCTGTCTCGTGGGTGTCAGAGACTATGAGAGACTTTCCGTCTCACGACACCCAGACTTGAAACAAATATCTGTGGGCAACATAAACATTTGTCTCAATGCGGGAATCGAACCCGCGGCCTCTCGCTTCACAGCCGGCTACTCGCTCACTGCGCCACGGAGGCTGTCTCTGGAGGAAATATTGCTTGATATATTGTATGGTTATGTTGATGATGTGATGTATGGTTTTTTAACATACGTACATATATACATTAGCACACGCCCAAGGGATAGGCAGAGGCGAAATAGTACACACATTTCGACGTACAAATTTTCGTCACTGATGTGATGGTGGCGAGCCTATCGGCAGGTTGATACTGAGTAAAAAAACGACCCAACCCGGTGATCGTATCGTATATTTAAAAAAAAAATTGATTTCAAACATAACGGGACTTACTTATAAAAACAGTTTAACTGAGCAAATGGTAACGAATAGTCTGTCCCTTTTATTTTCAAACAATGTGACACAAGAAAACATAACATTACACATAAGCTCACGCCTGTATCCCCGAAGGGGTAGGCAGAGGTGCACTAGCGAACTAGAACACCCACATTTCGCCGAGCTTAGTTTCGTCCCAGATGTGATAGGGGGCGAGCCTATCGCCATATCGGGCACAAATTCCAGACTCCGAGCTGATTGAAAAAATCCAATATCACTTTGCCCGACCTGGGGATCGAACGCGAGACCTCAAGACGGCAGTCGTACCGAAATACCACCACGCCACGGAGGCAGTCAAAGTGAACACAAGAAAACAAGTGACAGACTATTCCTAGCCATTTGCTCAGCTAAACTGATTTTATTAGTAAAGCCCATCGTATCTCATAAAATGTATTCCCGTCTTTCTTTTACAATAGTTTCGGCATAAACCGTCGCTATTTAAACCACCCCGCTGGTTTATCGCCGCAATAGTTCAATAAAAATGCTAATAATACGGATTTCGAAGACAAATGTGTCCTATAAGGCACTAATATGTGAGGTCGTAAGAAAAAATCGCTCTGCTTTGTAATTTAGGATTTATGATTTATAATAAAATGCGAATTTGCCTCGACTTTCGTATGCTTTTAATACAGTTTTATTAACGTCATAAATAATATCACGTATGGTAGTAGGTATTTCGGTAGTATATTTGCAGTGTTAGTGGCGCAGCGGGTAAGTGGCTATGAAGCTAGGTCATGGGTTCAATCCCGCACCTAGTAAAACGTTTGACTCCAGCCCAAATATTGGCTTCGGTTCGGTTGTGACAAAGGTGTATCCGCAAAGGGGTAGGCATAGGCGCACTAGCGAACTAGAACACCCATATTTGGCCGAGCTTAGTTCCGTCCCAGATGTGATAGGGGGCGAGCCTATCGCCATATCGGGCACAAATTACAGACTCCGAACTGATTTTGAAAAATCCATTATCACTTTGCATGACCTGGGGATCGAACGCGAGACTTCAGGACGGTAGTCGTACCGAAATACAACCACGCCACCGAGGCAGTCCAATTCCAAAGTCACGGTACAAAAATGAAATATATTTCTATTACTAATCCCCCTTCATACCGACATTAGGAATTACATAAAAGATTTGTTCAAATATAATATCAAAGCCCCACGTGCGACATAAAACGTGACAATAGGATTGTAAGGCAGTGGTACTGGGCACATAAACCCGCCCGCCGCACTATGGGACAGAACCGTGCATACCGTCTCAAAAATACCTGTGACGAAAGTACGATTTCAGTTATATCTATGATGGATATATGTTAAGGGATGTTCAAAGTATAATTTATCAGCAAAAATATATATACTGAACACGTTTAAATATAAAAATAGGCACTTGAAGTCGACAATTGTAAATACGCCATTCAGTTATTGTAGCGTATCAAAAGTTCACAGCGTTAATTCTGTGTACTTTCTTTACCAAACACATATGTGTTATATATTTTTATAAAGGTTCTAGTGTCGTCTTTTCAAATAAAAAAGTAAAACATAAAAAATGCAAGTGTACTTTGTAAAAAAAACAAATTTCAGAGGACGTCAAAAATGTCACTTTTTAAATTTTCAAATAGACTTTTGAAGGTTTGCGCTGCGTTGCGCTGTTTAGATTTTTATACAATAAGATACTATAGACCTTTAATAATATGGGCATGAAATTTTTTTTTGCCCGAATCTGCCCGCCTTTTAACTAGATCCGTTTTAGTATGTGAAGCCCAAAAAGTCAAAAATTTTAAAAATAAATTTTGGGGTGTAATTAGTTAGGAAATGTATTTATTTGTTTTATAATATTATTTTAACTATTGTGGAAGTATTTCAGTTTATATCTTTTACCTTTTATCTCAGGTTTGAAACATACCTGAAGTTACATGGGGTGATTATTCGCTTACTTAATATTTTCATTTTGCTATCTACCACAATGCGAATAGTGGTTAATTCATATTTTTTGACTCAACCACGATAATAATTAATGAAATATGTTATTTCAGGTACAATAATCTTATCAAAGCACATGTCACTAGTCAAAAGCATACTGTATAAGGCACTGAAATTCACGGTTTACCTATGTACTAGGAACTTCGAACTTACTTGCTTTTTATAATTTTAATAGTTATAATTATTAGTCAATATGAGTGAATTCATAATTTATATAGGCGTGAATTATGTATTTTTTATGAATAGCATAACTTCTTCCCAAAGCCAAGAAGTTGTCCGCAATAGCAGTAAATATTTTACTTCCTCACTTCAATGGATGCTGGACAACATCTAATCGAACAGCGGATAGGTTTTTCAAAAATAATAACGTGGTTGGATGGGGAATTTAAAGTAAAATGTATTAATGAATTGCTTTCAAATTCGACATCAACGTCATCCGGGGAACGTAAAACCGTATGGTATAGAAGAGCTGTATTTTATGTGTAATGTTATTCTACAGAGCTTAGCATCAGGCGTGTCTGTCATTCCAGAAAGGTTCGGAGAATTTTCCCGAGAAACAGCCGAGTGTGGAAAAGTATAGTTGGTACTATATCCCATCATCAGTACATAAAATTATCATACATGGAGAAAGTATTACAAGAGATTATGCCGTTTTGTCAATAAGTAAATTATCTGAAGATGCCTTAGAATCGCGAAACAAAGGCTATGACTATAAAAAAATTATATTATTATATTTAGGTTTAGGTTTAAAGAACTTTATTCTCATAAGAAATTTACATTTCACTTAAAATGAGATACATAATTAGTGAGTATACAATAAGTTAGTCTCCGGCACTTGTGACTATATGTAACATTAGCTTATCTTTAAAACTATCGAAACTCTCACAACTTTTTACATTATTGGGTAACTTATTATATATATTTAGCTTAAGAAAGCCCACTAAAACAATTTTAAAAGATCTGTGGGAGGAAGCTATAGATTTTTTAAATATTGAAGAAATAGCTAACTAATCTTTTGTAAATAATGTTTATTTTTACCTAAACTTAAGTAAATTTTACAGTTTTGGTACAATTTTGTACATAACTATTTGTTATTGTATTCAAAACTAATGTTTTGTATTGAAAATTGTAATTTTTATATTATAAGTATTTTTTTACTTACTAAAGTTTTATTTTACAACTTACTGTTATTGTTATTTCAAAGCCTATATATTAAAGATTTTGTGTGCAAAATTTCATACGTTTAGCGTAGATAACAAAAAAGTTACAGATTTTTGAGACGGTACGCGCGGTTCTGTCCCATAGTGCGCCGGCCCGCCGCGCCGTGGTGTCCGACAAACGAGAGGTCCGGGGATCAATTGCCGTAATCGCATCACCGTTTAAGTGTGAGTTATGAGTGCAGTGAGTCATGGCCGCGCCTCTCATCTCATGGAATTTGGGAGGTCGTGGGTGGCAGTGACAGGGTTGAGGATTGTCGTTTTATGTCCAAAGGTTGTCATTGGATGAGTAATTTTTTTAAGGCAGTGTTGAGTTTTTACAATTTTCCTTCCACCCGCCTTACTCCACACTAGACGGGATAACAGCACAAAACTTGTGATTTAAAAGTTATGACCATGATATGAGTGGTCATAAGTCGCTCAGTTTATTTGAAATATACGCGCGCCAGGACGGCCAGCGTAATAATATTGAGATAATATGAGGTTACTCGCGTGTGGGATGTGGATTCAACAATCATTGTTCCGATAGTCATTTCTGCCCATGGTTTAATACCACTGAGCCTCGACCAACACCTCAAGAGGCTCTCGGTTGGTGTTTGGGTCAAGAGCCAAATGCAGAAGGCAGTATTACTGGATACGGCACGAATTGTGAGGAGGTTCCTCACTCTGGGGTCCTAACCGCCGGTGGCTTGGGTCCCGAACCTCGCCATCGGAGGGGAATATTTTTATATTTTTAAATGTACTTATTTTTATATCATATATTTAAAAATGTAGAAAAACCTTTTAAAAATAAAGAGTACTGAACATTGAGATAATAAACTTATCTTACGTGATTCTTATCCATTCACAAAACATTCTAGGGTGTAAATTGTAATAATCGTTCTGGCATTGTAATATGTGGGTTGATGGCGGTACTGAATATGAGATAAATTTTTCTGTAAGGAAACTTCAAGGAAGTTTCCGTAGCCCCTCTATACCTCTATTTATTAATATTAAATCTCATTGGCTGCCACTCAACTGAAAACGTCGAGGATAGCCTGTTTCATAATACTGTAAATTGAATTAGATCACAATGTGTCTGTGATCTAAGGACCTTATCGACAGAAAAAATATGAAGGTTAATATGATTGTGGGTTCAGTTTTCTCAAAAGATCGCAAGTTTTTCCGCAGCATTTCAATAAGTTCCGTGGTACACGCACATCCCATTACGGATGGTGAAAAGATCTGCCGCTAAATGGGCAATAAATTTTGATCACGGCCACCGTGGCGGATATCGTTTGGAGTTGGGATGAGTCCCGCGTCACGGCCCACGGGATAGGGCCGCCATTCGATCGAGTTTCCTCGGATTTTCTGTTTGTGTAAATGGAAAAGAATATCTAAGTTAATGGCGGGTACACGGCCGAACGAAGGCGAACGAAACTATACCTGTCGCTTTCACACAAACAAACTTTCGCTGTTGTGGGAATGAAACAGACATGATTCGTTCGCCTTCGTTCCACCCTGTGTGTACGCGCCATAACATCGAAGATGGTCCCTAATTATGGGCCTTACTTATAAAAACAGTTTAACTGAGTAAATTGTAAGCCTGTCCCTTTTATTTTCAAATAATATGACACAGGGAAAAAAGTGACAGACTATTCTTAGCCAGCTATACTGTTTTTATAAGTAAGGCCCTATATGTCCATGCTTCAAAACAAGTGTGTTGTGTGATGCATTATGCGCCTCATCACCTATCGAAATATAGACGCATAGACGCAAGTAAACACTTCTTTTCAAAGATGTTTCATTTCGGGCTGAGGATTGTAACATAGATCAAAAAACGAGGAAAAAATTGGTGATTTTAGAAAAATACGATTGCATTTATTTGTTCGCGTAATAAAATCATATTCATTTTACAAGATTTTGTAATTTATAAGTATGTATTGAGTATTCATGATCCATAAAATTGTTCCCTGCTCTAACGGTGTAGAAAAACAGCGTAAGGAAGAAACCTGTATATCTGAGAACTCTTATAAGTACTGCCTCGGTGGCGTGGTGGTATTTCGGTACGACTACGGTTCTAAGGTCTCGGGTTCAATCCCCGGGTCGGGCAGTGATATTGGATTTTTTCATATCAGCTCGGAGTCTGGAATTGGTGCCCGATATGGCGATAGCCCTATCACATCTGGGACGGAACTAAGCTCGGCGAAATGTGGGTGTTCTAGTTCGTTAGTGCGCCTCTGCCTACCCCTTCGGGGATACAGGCGTGAGCTTATGTTATGTTATGTGAACCCGCATTATGTCAGCGTAGTGGACTAAGCCTAACCCCTCATTTGTAGAGGAGGCCCGTGCCCAGCAGTGGAACAGTATTACGGCTGATATTAATTTCTTATCTCCGTGTAAAATATTTCGCTATAATGTTGGAAGTATTTTTACGTCACTATTCGCTGGCAATTTAAGTGATACGCACCCTGGGGACTGTGCAGCGTTGAAATACGATCGGAAAGTAAGGGGTTATGTAAGGGAAAAGGGTCGGGTACCGGTTTACTTAATCGGGTTTAGGGTTATCTTTGAATATATTTCAGATAGCGGTGCGGCGCGGTGCGGCGTCTGTTTTGCAAATTATGTCGGGTTAGGAATTAAGCCGGGTCTCCGGTTTATGTTTTGGTCTACACAATTCAAAAAAATATTGTTCTTTTACGTCAAAAAAATCTTGTCAAAAACATTTCGTGTCTTAGTGTATAATATTTTATCACCAAAAACGTTAAAGAGATCATATCAATGAGTAGATTCTGTGTGGGTAGTTTTTCTGTCTTTAATGGTTGCCTCCTTGGTCTAGTTGCAGCATGTATAGGCTGTGGACCAGGAGGTCCTGGGTTCGATTCCCAGGTCGGACAAAGCAAATTTTCTAATTTAATTTGCTTGGGACTGGATCCCTTATAGGGGGTTGACGTCAGGCAGGCGGCCGGTCGTAAAACTAAGCCAAATCCTATTTGCAACATGCTTGAAAAAGTATGTTGCGCCGACCCCACATTAAGGTGGGATAAGGGCAGGTAGAAGAAGAAGAGTTTTTCTGGCTTTAAGTCTCTTCCGCCATTTTCCATTTCATTCTTTTAACATCGGTGTCTAGAATATCTTTGGCACTGGCAGTGTGACGTTAAACTGCCCCCTGACACTCGATTCGAATTTGACTTTTGGTGGAATTTTAAGTCACTAAATGAAATCAAATCAGAGTCAAATTCGAATCGTATAAGTCAGCCCCCTGGTATTAAAGACCAAGATCATGAGGTTGGTTGGGATTATCAAGCGAGCGGCTTGCTAGTCTCGTAATTCGATGACAATAAAAAAATAATGGTTCTAAGAAGATTCTTATCAATAAAATATTCGTTGAATTTGTCTATAATTTGTAGAACATGTTTCTAGAAAACCATTCCCTAAAGAGAAACAACATCGTATACAAAACGTTACGATAGTTCGTCCCGGAGGAATATTCCAGTTCAAAAACGTTATCTAGAGTCTTAAAAAATCCTCCTAAAAGGCTGTTTTAACATAATACGGCAATAACGGCTTTAAAGAAGCCCTTTGAGCAGTGCAAGTGGTTCTCAAAAATACATGGGGCGTGAAAGTTAGTTATTTTCCAAATTGCTGACCTTCTTTCTAAAAGTAGGGAAAGGAAATGTAGAAAAGTGGGACAGGCAGAGTTTCTATTAGATGTTTTGTTTAATTATATATTTTTTTATTATTTTCAAGTTAATTTAATCGGCACTATCACTGGCAATGCCATCGGTAGCTATCAACATATTAATGTGGATGTTTTAAAAATGGAAGCCCAAATTCTATTGGATGTTGGAGCTTAGTTTTATAAACACTTAATATTGCTCATGGCTCCACCCGGAAGCCACTACCACCCACCTGGGATAATGATATCAGGATGATAGATAAATAAAAATATCTAAAAAAAAAATTAAGACTGCCTCGGTGGCGTGGTGGTATTTCGGTACGACTATGGTTCTGAGGTCTTGGGTTCGATCCCCAGGTCGGGCAAAGTGATATTGGATTTTTCCATATCAGCCCGGAGTCTGGAATTTGTGCCCGATATGGCGATAGGATGGATCGCCCCCTATCACATCTGGGACGGAACTAAGCTCGGCGAAATGTGGGTGTTCTAGTTCGCTAGTGCGCCTCTGCCTACCCCTTCGGGGATACAGACGTGAGCTTATGTTATGTTATGTTAAAATTAAGATTAAAATGTCAAAATGGGTCGTAAAAAATCTAATTGAAAATCCATTGAGTAGGTTTTGCAGATTTGGGAATAATGGCGAAGCTCTATAGTTTCTTGTTTTTAAAACCTAAATAGATTCGCCTCCTTGGTCTAGTGGCAGCATGTATGGGCTGTGGGCCCGGAGGTCCTGAGTTTGATTTCCAGGCCGGGCAGAGCAATTTTTCTCATTTAATTTGCCCGGGTCTGGATCCGTCATAGGGGATTGACGTCAGGCAGGCGGCCGGTCGTAAAAACTAAGCCAAATCCTCTCTGCCACATGCTTGAAAAAGTATGTTACGCCGACCCCACATTAAGGTGGGATAAGGGCAGGTAGAAAGAAAGAAGAACCTAGATAGATTTTATAATTAACATAACATAACATAAGCTCACGCCTGAGCTTTATTTTATTTTATAATTAAAAGTTGGAGAACCACAGACCCGAGGCGTATAAAACACTGTTGTTATTTATGCGGCTGTACAAAGATCCGCGTTCATCCCCAAACGGTACGTCCCGAACGTAAAGCACATTACTACACGCCCCAGCTCAGTAAGGGGTGAACAAACCTTTTTATTTTGTTTACTAATATTAATACTCTATTTTTGTAAGTGAGGGGACGTTATTTTCATCCCTGTTTCGGGCCACTCTAGTCTATTTTATGGTAGATAATTTCGTGTTTATTTACATATTTTTATGTGTGTGCGCACGTATATTAGTTTATTTTACGATAGGGTAAATGTAACATAAAATGCTGGGTGAAAGTGGATTTAGGAATTCATTCCATTGTAGATGGTAATATATTTTTTCTTGAAATAAAACTATTCTTACGGATTCTATCACGATTAGGTTTTAATTATTATTCCCGACGTTTCGAATGCTTTGCAGTCTTCGTTGTCACGGGTCAGACTGAGGTGTCATTTGTCCAAAAAATAGTTAAGAATAGTTTTATTTCAATGTATAATATTCGCGTAAACTTAAGAAATCAGTATATTTTTCTGTTTACTTTATTAAAGAAAATCATTTAAAAACGGGCTCGTTGATAAAAGCCGTGTCTCCTGCACTAAAACATTAAACAAAACAAGGTTTCGCTACACATTTTTATCTATGATCTATTGTTCTATGAGCAGGAGCCAGCTGAAATCATTGTTTTGGGTATGTGTATTTGTTTTATTGAAAAATGGGCGTAGGAGACGCGCCTTAAGGGCAGCGTAGATGGTTGGATAACCGTTTGATTCGCGCATTGAGTCAAAAGTTTGTGTAACGCACGAATATTCGGGATTGGGTGTTGTGAGATGAATCACGAAAGTCTCTCATAGTTTCTGACACCCATGACACAAGAACGGAATCTTAGTGTAGACTGTGAAGTCACGACTATGTGAATATGCAGTGGCGGATTTACACATTTGCCGACAGTAGGCTATTTAACTTTTGCCGTCTCTACTGAGATCTGAAATACTGTATATAAAATTTTCTTTTTTCTTTTTCGCTGTGTATAATAATGTAGCCAGCAGTGGGATAGTAATATTACAGGGTTAATATTATATTATATTGTTATTGTAGTAAAGTGTTTTTTTATTTTTGTATATCAAACCAAAAAAAATGGCCAAATTTGCCGCCGCTTAAAATCTGCCGCCCTAGGCTTCAGCCTACTCAACCTATTGGCAAATCCGCCACTGTGTATATGTTTATAACAGTCCTGACAGTTGGATGCAACATGACTGTAAGCGACGGTTAAATATGAATGCCCGAACGTTCACACGGTTCGTTAGTAGTTAATTAACACGATGCTAAGTTATATATGTCCATGAAATGCTAATTATACAGAATATACATTAGTAGTGCAGTATAAAAATCATACAGCCAGTCATCGCGTATGCGTCGTTACGTCATCTTAAACCGCGTTCATCAGAAGATAGGTACGTTTGAAGTTAAAAGCAGAAAAATAATTTAAATTTTATTACTTGTTGTTAGTTAAATTAAATTCGCCTACCATTGTAGCAGTTAACACAACATACTTTTTAAGAATTATAGAGAAAGTAATAAAACAAATCCAACACAATATTATTGACAAGTCGCAGAGGCTTGCTAATAACGTAGTATTTTAGTTAGCTTTAGGGCCTCGTTCACCACCCTCGAGTAAAGTGTCAAGTAGGCTAATCGTCAGTTAAAGTCACCCGTAACTGCACGTGTGAATTTCACGACGTTCGAGTAGCATGCATCTTATGATTAAACTGGCCAGTAAGCTACTTGCCACGTCGTCTGCCAAGTAGCGCGTTTACTTGACGGTTAAAGTTTAAAGTAGGCAGTTAATTTTATCGTAGTTAAATAAACTATAAAATCAAATTATAGTAGTCATACCTTAATAACGATGTTTAACATTTTAAATGAACGTTTTAACTGTAAAATAGCCTTTCATTTAAAAAATCAAGTAGTTTCAACAAAAACAAACTGCAATTCGGGCGAAGCAAACACCAATGTCCGGAAGGGGTCACGCAAAACTCGACCTTATGGACACACGATTTAGTACCTGTGTAACTATTTATATAGTAAAAAAAGGGTCCGGTAGGTTTTTGTGCCATGTGGTGCGGACCCGGGATGACTCACGAGTGTTTTTTTTCCGTAATAAGATACTTTTGACGTAATATTGAACGAATGGGACGCAGGATTTGTGATATCATTCACTTAACCAGTAAGTTGCTACTCACAGCTCTAATTTTGCTTGTGAAATTAACAGAAGTTACTCGGAACTCTTACTTGTCAATTAACGCTAGTCAGAAAGTAACTAATCAACACTTTACTTGGAGTTGGTGAACGAGGCCCTTAGTGTTACGGATTATTATTTAAAGACGTGATCGATTAATCGTTTAGTCAATTAGTATCCCAGCCTATCGCTGTCCATAGCTGGACGTAGGCTTCCCAAGTGAGCGCCAACCAACCGATCGATTAATGATGATAATACATCTTTAAAAAATAATCAATTATCAATAGATTATCCACATCACTACTCAGCTTGACGAGGAACGTCCATCACAAAATATGCCACGCCCCTTTTCCACTTTCTCCACCCTCTTTCCACCCTGGAAGTGTCACGAAATAAATTCAGGCCGTACGCATATAACATAACATAAGCTCACGCCTGTATCCCCGAAGGGGTAGGCAGAGGCGCACTAGCGAACTAGAACACCCACATTTCGCCGAGCTTACTTCCGTCCCAGATGTGATCCTAGGGCGAGCCTATCGCCATATCGGATATAAATCGCCGTACGCATATAAATTTAAAAAAGTAATAGTCATGTTTTGGTACACAGACTATGATTTTCATACTGTGCCAGTCGCGACAAATCAGTAGATCATGTAAATTTATCTCGGTTTGATATCGCAATTAGGCGCCCGCACCATGGCGCCGGTATGATGAGTATCTAATGATAATGTGCTAATGCATATCAATAAACTACCGTACAAGCGGCAGTCTTGGCGTCCGTGACGTGGCAGATAAATTGCAGGAATGTCGCTTAAGATGGTATGGACACGTTTTGCGGAAACCACAGGAGTACGTCGGTCGCATGTGTCTGGCCCAGATCGTATCAGGGTTGCGTTCCCGTGGACGGCCCAAAAAACGCTGGCTGGACGTTTTGGAGGAGGATATGAGAGCCAATGGCCTCACTAGGGAGGATGCTCAAGACCGGACGAAGTGGAAGCGTTTAAGTAGAAAGGCGGACCCTGGCAGAAAGCCGGGATAACGCCAGGCAGAAAGAAAGACAAGCGGTACTAAGTTACTTGGAAGTACATATTTTGCACTTCGATGCTTCTGCTAGTTGAAAATATTGATTTTCAACTTAATTTCACCTTGTCTGGTTATGTGTTGCGATTTTTTTATAGTAGAGGGTTGACGTCAGAAAGGCAGCTGGAGGTAAAAACTAAGCCAAATCCTTTCTACAACATACTTGAAAAAGTGTGTTGCGCCGATCTCACATTAAGGTGGGATAAGTGGTAGAAAGAAAATTAAAAATACCAACCTCAGTAACGTACCTTTATTACATGACCCCGTTCTGGCGGCAGGAGGGGTCTTAGGTTGTCGTAGCGTAGTCATTATCCTCTAGGGAAATCTTGTGCTTTTTCGAGCTATAGTCAAATATGGCGCGCAGCGTTTAGCACTTTTTAAAGTTACAGGTGGCAACACATTATAATATTTTGTTTTTTAACTTTTCTTCGACAAAAAATGATTTAAAATCATACTTATAAATTACAACGTGAAAACAACGGCGGAGGGGGGGTCTTGTCATATACTACGGGTGGTCACCGAGGGGGGAAGGGTGTAAAAATGGTAAAAAATGCGTCACGTAGTATGGGTACGTTCCCTTATGTGAATAAAACACAAAAAATTACAAAATTGTTTGACATGGGATATGAACCCAGGACGTTCCAGCTTAAATACACTACCACTAGACCAATGAGTAACGTCAACAGCCAGATTATAATCCCGATATACATTTGAATGCACTCAGCTCGGATACTCGGCGGCGACTTTACGCGCCCATTAGCTAGCAGCTCTTAAACCGAACCATAGATAAATGGTTACTGAACGGGACTCGATAAAAGTTTACGTTCGAAGGAGTTAAGTGTACCGATCCGCCATGGTGCAAGCTATAAGGTCTCATTCGCACGGAGCTTTTTCAACGCGCGTTAAAAAGCGTTGTAATGGAACAATCTAGTTCTACCTCTAGTATATTTATTCAAACGTCGACGCTTTTGAAATATAGCAATTTTTTTAGGCGGTATGAAGATGTGATTACTGATTGACAAATCGTAATAGATAATCATTGCTTAGGTTTAGGCGAATGTTATTCATTGAAATAAAACTATTTTTACGGATAGACGGTCCGACCCGAACACGAAGGCTGCAAAGCTTTCGAAACGTCGGGCATAAAAATGAAAACCAAATCGTGATAGAATCCGTAAAAATAGTTTTATTTCAATAAATCGTAATAGAATTCGTATAAAATAGTTTCATTCTAATGTATTAACATTCGCGTAAACTTAAGAAATCACACATCACATCATTAAATTCTTACATGAGCGCGTATTTTTCCAGACTTAAAAAAAATGGTTTTCGACCGACTTCAAAAAATAAAAACAAATCATGATAGAATCCGTATAAAATCGATGTGATGTGCTCTTGTTCCAAAGAGATATAGAGGTATAGTATGTATTTAAACTATACTAATGATATTTTGTTGTAGAGTAGTAAAATAAGGTATTACTAGCGTTACTGAAGACAGTTAGCCACGTCTAACGGCCGGTTTCAATAAATCTCAGTTTAGAGTGCAGATAGATCGCGATTATGAACCAATCAAATCACGTCATTTGACGGAGTTTAAATTGTGTTCTTATTGGCTAATTTTTGTAACCTATCTGCACATTCGAACTGAGATTATTTATTAAAACCGGCCGTAAGAGATCAATACTCGCTCAACTGTAGAGTGGAAACTCGCAACAGTGTTACAGCCCCCAGCGGCAGGCTCGCAGAGTGAATAATAACTACGCGATGTAGATAAATCGATTGTTGATGTCCGTTTGTTTCTCCTTCGTCGGACTAATTTTACTACAAACAACAGCAGCGATAGCTCAGTTGGGATTTGAGAATGGTATGGACTGCCGAAACAAAAGAGGCAGGTTCGAAAACAGCCCAAAGAGCATGTGCCTCTAATGTTCTTATGTTAAGTGTGTTTCAACGCCACATACTCATAACTTAAGGTCGCCTTACGTCGTTTAAGGCCGTGTTATCTGTCAAAATTGTATGGCGAAAAATAATGTAAGAAGCCATTAAAATTGAGTAACACTCCAGTTTTCGGTCGTTAATTGCGAATTCTGCCTAGTTATAACGGTGGAAGAAAACATCGTGACGGAACTTGCATACCTGAGAATTTCTATACTAGAATTTCGAAGGTATGTGAAATCTACCAACCCGTATTAGGCAAGCGTGCTATACTAAGGCCTAACCTCTCTTTTTAGTAGAGGAGGCCCGTACCCAGCAGTGGGACAGTAATATTACAGGGTTGAAGGGGTTGACGTCTAGCAGGCAGCCGGCCGTAAAAATTAAGCCGAATCCATTCTGCAACATGCTTGAAATAATCACAAGTTTAAAAACTTTACGGACCGACTTCAAAATTTATCCGATCGTGACCAAAATTATATGAGACCAACCTTGAAATAAGCTCTATCGAACACATAAAGAATCTTGAAAATCCGTTCACAAAAAAAATCACGAATTGAGAATCTTCTCCTTTTGAAGTCGGTCAAAAACGTTGCACCGAATCAGGGCAGATGGTAGAATATCATAATTATTATACTATTATTGTTTTCGAGAACTGTCCAACCTAACTTGTATTAAGGGCTCTGTAATGTACGTTTGTACATCACAGTATCACACTAGATATAGAAACTGAAAGTTCATGCATAAATGAAAAACTAGGGCATTACATCGGTTATTATTAGTTTGATCAATCCAATCACCAACTTCTATTGAGTTGTTTTGCTGGGATCACTTATTAGAGGTAACTTCATATACCGTGTATGTATGTACAGTTATATTGATATACAACGCTATTATGTCTTTTATTTTATCAATATGGGGTCAGCGCAATACACTTTTACCAGCACGTTGCAGGAAGGATTCCGCTTATTTTTTACGACGTCAATTCTCTGCGAGAATATAGCGCTATTATGTACTATCTTTCATTATGTGTTTAGTTATCTTGGGCGCCGAACTAAGCTCGGCGAAATGTGAGTGTTCTAGTTCGCTAGGGCGTCTCTGCCTACCCCTTCGGGAGTACAGGCGTGAGCTTATGTTATGTTATCTTGGGCGTCTCTATGGCCTAGTGACAGCGTATAAGGACTGTGGATCGAGCGGTCTTAGGTTTGAATCTCAGGTATTTCTGCAACTTTTAGATAGGCATATTAGAGCACGGTTTCTCGAAATTGACAATATTAAACTAACACCTGACGTTAGTCAAGTGAGAATTGGGCTGTTAGATATACATACGTGGTGAAGCGCTTTGGATCGATGGCTTTGGAAATCAGAATCTCGAAGTGTTTTCACGCCGCATTGCTGTCAAATCAATTCTGTCAATTTGATAAAACTTTCAGAAACTACATACTAGATGCTATACAAACAGTTCTAAACTAAAATATAGTCCGTATTTGCTGGACACAGTAATTGAGGGCCTCATTTTTTAGGTTGGTTAAAAACTGAAAAAAAGTCAAAAGGTCAAGTTAAAAGTACCCTAAACCCTAAATGTAATGAGACTTAATGAGGCGAAAGAGGTACGTAAGGATCATAGCAAGTGGAAATCCGTTGTGTCTGCCCAATGAGAAAAAGGCGTGAGTCTATGTATGTATGTAAAAACTGATTGATGCGTAGTGCGTTGTGCTTGTGATGCTGATGCGCACTGACATTAGTGTAGTTAATTGTTTGAGCAGTTAAAAACTATTGTTTGTGTTGCACCATATTGACGTCACCGCTCACTAGTCTACTCACTACTCAATACTCCAAAACCGTTTTACTTAATTCGATAAATATTTGATTGACGCACACGGAAGCAATTATGGGCCTTACTTATAAAAACATTTTCGCTTAACCTTTTGCTTAGGATAGCCTGTAACTTTTTTCCTTGCGTTACATTGTTTAAAAATGAAAGGGACAACGTATGGTTAAAGATAAACCGCGCTTAAATATTTTTATAAGTAAAGGGCTATATTTTTGACCGACTTCCAAAAAGGAGAAAGTCCTCAATTCGTCTGTTTTTTTTTTGTATGTTACACGATATCTCTGCCGAATGTGGACCGATCTTCAAAATTCTTTTGAGTTCGATAGAGCTTCTTTCAAGGGTGGTCCCATATAATTTGGTCACGAGCATAGTTTGGTCACGAGCGGATTTGAAGTCGGTCTGTTAAGTTTTTAAACTTGTGATTATGGTTGATTGAGTTTATGATAAAAGAAATTAACGTATATAGCTCGTAGAACTGATAGCCGATGGGGTAGAAAAGTTCTCGAGTGGAGACCACGTACCGGCAAGCGCAGCGTAGGACGTCCACCTACAAGGTGGACCGACGACCTGATAAAGGTTGCTGGAAGTCGCTGTATGCAGGCCGCTTCCAACAGGTCGATCTGGAAATCTTTGGGGGAGGCCTATGTTCAGTAGTGGACGTCCTATGGCTTATGATGATGATGAAAAAAATAAATTACATATTAATATTACTTTTAATTTTTTATTGAAAAATAATTGTTATAGACACTATTAACTAGTGTAGTGAAATATTCGTATGGTAAAATTGAGATTTTATTCATCGGGTTCGATCGCCGGGTCGGGCAAAGTGATATTGTGCTTTTTTCAATTTCAATTCAGTATCAGGCCGCAGCTCAGATACAGGCGTAACATTATGTTAAATTTGAGATAAGTCAAAGCAAAGTACGCTCTATCTAAGTAATAGCTCTAATCTAACTCGGATGTTGACTTATATGCGGGTGTCTAATATAGGCTGTGGGTTCGGATTCGGCGAGTCCATTAGTGAGGTTAAATGTGGGCTTATTGAATTATCCGGGTCTGAGTGACCAGCACCGGACGGAAGGGCTCCTGTGGGACACACGCGGACGCTGTGAGTTGTGATAACGAGATGTTTGCACGCTCTCACCGAGACACAATGGCGCGTATACACCAACCGAACGAAGGCGAAAGAACATTCGCATTCACACAAATAAAGCTTCGTTGTTGTGTGAACGCAATAGCGAAGATTCGCGAATGATTGGGAACGTTCGATCTTCATCTACGATGGCCCTTCGCGAAGGTTCTTTCGCCTTCGTTGGTGTGTACCCGCCATGACACAACCTCAAGTGTTTGAATATTCGGAGGTAAATGTAGAATTTTGAAGTCGGGGAATTTTTTTTGTTAAACTAATACGTCGTTTTCCTTTATATGGGACTATCTGGACAAATACTCTTTAAAACATCCAAATCGGTCTACACATGTCGGTGTCATTGGTGAACATTTGAAGTCATTAAAAAAACAAATAGAAATAATATTTGGTATTATGGAATTAAGTTAAACAACACTTTGAACTTGGTTGAGTGCTCCTTATAGTTTTGTCCGCACTTAGCCAAGTGGCAAGAAGCACCGAGTCGATATCAATAATCCTACGACGGGAACAGACTGCTTGACTCCCTTCTCGAGACAGGGAAGCACTTGATGTAATTGGCACTACACCACTACATCGTGGCGACTCGCACGGGATTCGATCTCACGTCTCTTAATCAAATGCGTTGTCCTAGCCGAACTGATGTACTTGATATATGTAGCTTGCGCCTTAGCTTCTTCTTCTACCTGCCCTTATCCCACCTTATGTGGGGTCGGCGCAACATACTTTTTTTTTAAAGCATGTTGCAGATATGATTTGGCTTAGTTTTTACGACCGGCCGCCTGCCTGACGTCAACCCCCCGTGAGGGACCCAGTCCCGGGCAAATTAAATTAGAAAATTTGCTTTGCTCGACCTGGTAATCGAACCCAGGACCTCCTGGCCCACAGCCCATACATGCTGCCACTAGACCAAGGAGGCGAGCTTGCGCCTTAGCTACCGTGATAATATTCTTTCCTAGGATAATTTATTTCCCGTGGACTCTTCATTTCACATCATTCCTTTTCAAAGTCGCATTAGTTCCAGGGAATAGAGCGTTTTGACAAACTAACATTCCAGCAATTTCAGCTTTACAATATTCGTATAGATAAGTTTTTTTTTTAAATCGTTGGGATTTCTGATATCATTAGTTGTGTTAAGAAAATGACTAACGGCTGGTGTCTCTCAGTTTATAGCGCAGATACATAGATCGCGAATTATGAACTAATCAAATCAAATCATTGGACGAAATCAAGATCAAACTGTGTTCGTATTGGCTGTTTTTTGTAATCTATCTGCACATTCGAACTGAGATTGTTTATTGGAACCAGGCGTATGTAGCCTATGCAGGGTGTCGAATGAACTTCTGAGAAAGGGTGTGGATTATAATTTTTATTCCAGACGCGATCGCAAGCAATCATCTCCAACTTAATTAAGGTACGTGTGTGTTTATTGTGTTCATTTTCGCTTGTTTTTATAATAATATAATGAAAAAACTAGTAAGGAGAAATTCATACAAAATAAAGCAGAATTCTGAACTAAAAGATCGTAAAATAAATTGATTCAGGGTCATCTCCTGATTTACTCTTAAATCTTATTCTTATTGGGTCTCGAGTTTGGCCAAATCAGGCCTCAATTAGTAAAGGGGGATTGTTAGTCGCCCGACAGCATACCAAGTCTGAGGTCTATAGAGCGAACTTTGCTTAGTCTGTCTGTCTGTCTGTCAGTCTGTTTTTCTTCCCAAAAATGTATCGGGCTATGTCAAAGTTCTGTTTTGTTTCTTTAACTTAGCCTTGGTCGAAGTTCGCTGCATAGATCTCAGCCTAAATTCCACAAAAGTGTAGGTACTTACATCTCACAAGGCCACTACAGTTCCCAAAATTTGAACCACCGTATTAGCAGATTGCACGAAATCTAAGGTCAGAAGAGGTTACATATAAAAAATCTAGGACATCTGTTTTTGAATACTGCGATATCTTTGACCGCCATTATGACCGGGTTTGCAACACGTGTGTATGAAATCGAAATGTCGAAATAATATAACAATAGGGGATAAACTTAATTTGCTATGTTTTCGTTTATACCATCTACAGTACCATACCATCTACCGTCTACAGTACGAATGGGCAGGCTCGAGCAGTTTGATACTAGTGTCTCACAGAAAACCGCTATTGCGTTTTGTTCGGTGTGAGATTTCCGGTTGCCCAAATTCACCCCTCCCTTTCCCAATCCGTATTCCCCTTTTTTAAGTTGGCAACACACCCTTGATTCTTTTTCTGTTTTGGGTGTCTATGGGCGGTGGAGATCACATACCATCAGATGACCCATCTGCATGTATGTCAGTCTAAAAAAACAGACGCTCCTTAATTCCTATGCTTGTCAAATCAAGGCTGAACTGCCGGCGGCAAATCAAGCCATCTTTTAAGAATCCGTTGACCTGTGGTTGGCCTTAGCCTGAGCATTGTCTCCATAAGGAGGTCATACTTAGGGTTGCCAACAAAAACAAAGATAAACTCGGAGCAATAACTTAATGATTTGCCATTATTGGACTTGCCTCGGTGGCATATTGGTATTGTTTGTTTGTACGACTATCGCCCTGAGGTCTCGGGTTCGATCCCGGAGTCGCGCAGAGTGATATTGGATTTTACATATCAGCCCGGAGTCTGGAATTTGTGCCCGATATGACGTCAGGCTCGCCCCCTATCACATCTGCGACGGAACTAAGTTCGGCGAAATGTGGGTCTTCTAGTTCGTTAGTGTACGTCTGCCGACCCCCTCGGGGATACAGGCGTGAGCTTATGTTATGTTTTTAAGATAAATGTTGTAAAGAGTATTGCTGGCAACCCTAGTCACAGTCGCCTATAACGAGATGATATCGCTGCGTTATGATAAATGGATAAGATTTATTGTCGCCTCTATACATTACCGATGGCGTCTTGTTTTGCTGGCCCTATTTGCATAGGCCTTTTTGTGAGGATAGAACGCCGGCCTCGGAATCAGTCTGTGGATCAACTATGAATTTTGATTATGTAAATGCTGTTACAACTGGAAGAAAATACCTAAATAGATAAACGAAAGTCAAATTCTTTTCTCTCGCTATGATTATTTTTTGCTGTCGTAGTCGTATCTTTGTCAAAGTTTTCTGCGATTAACGTATAACTATCAATATAATATACCCTAGATGCACAGTTCTTTGCAAAAATCCTTCTAAAAAGTGGTCTCAGGAATAAAACAAAGAAAAAGATCACAAGTTCTAATTAAATCAACACAAATATAACCCTATGCATGTATCATAAAGTAGCTTTTTAAACGAAATTATCAAGCGTTCTTAAATTTGAATTTTGAAATTTAGAATTCTGTTGGCGTCCGACTGTAGGGAAAACGAATGCTTAAGCACTTCTTTGCCGTCCCATTTTCCGACCGTCAATTTATAACTAGATGCATCTAGGTACCTAAATAATATATCGATGATAACTACAGACTTTGATAGGCTGAGATCTATAGAGCGATCTTCGACTAAGTCCGAGTCAAAGAAACAAACTCAGTGAGGATTTGATAATTTTGACTCCGAGTCATTTTTTACAAGAAAAACTTTACTTAGTCTGTCAGTCTGTTTTTCTTATAAAAATGGATCGGACTAAGTCGAAGCTCAAATCAAAAATTCCAAATTCTCAATGAGTTTGTTTCTTTGACTCAGACTTAGTCGAAGTTCGCTCTATAGATCTCAGCCTTAGACCAATAATTTTAGCTCGACCATGAATTTTATCGACATTTATAGCTAATACGTACAATAATTTGTATGATAAACATAAATTCCCCACTTAACAGCCAGAGGCGTTCTGGCGGTTTTCATATAAATATTTTACGTATTCGCCAGCGAAAAATGCCAAAAACTCATGGTCTAGCTACTGTTCCTTCAATACAGTCCTTTAATAACTTACGTACGAGCTATTTACACGTGAATTACACTACTATTAATAGCATAACACCATTGAATTAGTAATCGCCGCCTTGTGCGAGTAGTACCATTTTTTCATCATCATCATTATAATAATATCCATAATTCACAATAAAATAATGTTATGAGCATAGGCTTTCTTTCTTTTTTCAGGAGAGCATACTTAGGCCATTTTATTCACGTAACTTGCATACTCCTTGAAGTAAGAGATGGTTCCTTAAGATTTGGGATATATTCTACGGTATTCATTTCACTAGATTCATTTTTTTACCAGTCTACAATTATTGGCTCATTTATACGAATCTGTGCAGCACACATAGCATCTTAAATAGCACCACATGCATAGATTTCAACATCAAAGAGCGTGATCTATCACATTGTCAACGGTTCGAGACATAAAATCGTATATTATAACAGCATGAGGCCATAGAGATTGGGATACCACACTATCAGCCAATAAACCACAATAAAACGGTCGTAAGTTACGACCGTCCGGTGCTGGATGTTCGGGCGTGTGGCGGAACTAATCGAACATTATAACCGGGGATGTCGGACGGAATTGGAACACGCCATCACCCCCTTATGAGACGAATAAATATTATTTCTGTCGATCTGGTGCGTATTTAGGTGACTAGCAGTTTTCGGGGGCCGTGACCCACCACGCTGTTTGAGGGATTAGGGTGTGAGTTCGGAATTGATTTATGGGTTTTGCCAATCTGGAATATGACTTTGAAGTGCCTATTTTGTCAAACCAAATATTTTTATTATTATGAACCAAATATTGAAATTCAATCCAAATATATATAGATTCCATAGCTTATGGAATCTAATATTTGGATTGAATTTCAATGTACCAAGCTAAGCAAAGCAGTATTTACAATTACGTACGTAACCACAGAGCCTTGAAAGGTCATCTCCTAGAGCGAGTCTCTTACTGTGCCGTGAAATTCAATAGGAACTACAAAATTATTCTCCACACGTCGACATTTATACGGACTCGTCGCGAGAGAATTACTCGCGGAGATGATACCTGACGTGGGCGCATGAGATTGTATATTATACGTGAGGTTATTTGATCCCCATTTTCAATGACTAACAGCGTCTCAGTGGTTACGTTCAAGTTTGTGCCAATCTTGAAGTTTTGATGAGCACTTTCCAACTATGAAGTCTTGATCGGTCTCGTCGATGAAACGGTTCGACACCCCACGTTATTTTCAAGAATGAAGATATCAAACGTGAAGCGTCGATGTACGAGTAATTTATTATTTTGACGTTTTATATAATACATTTGTTTTAAAACTGATTTATTGTCGTGTTTGCAGTGATTGGTGTTGATCGAGTGATAAGGCAGATAGCCCAAAGTATCAACTTTTCTTTCTCTAAACATCCTTCCTTACACTTGTTTATTGGTGACACCCGAGCCGGTTTCGTTAATATTCAAAGACTGCACTGTATTAGAATGTACGAGATAGACCACAACAATGCCGAGCCGTACTCCAGAATTCTGCGAGATAGCATTGCGCCTCACACCTGTACTATGGTGTAGTGTGCAAAGCCTATACAAAACTTGGGCATGTGGAGTTCTCTTACTTTATTTCTAGTCAATGCCTTTGTATCAAGGGTCGTCTGGTCTAAGGACTTTAAGGCTGGTCTTGGACAAAACATGTGAGCTCCTACTATCATTAATTCAGATTTCCACTCTACGATTTTACTTTATAATAGAAACGTAAGATATTGTTACTCATACCGCATACGTTGGGCCTAATGGCCCCCATTGCGATGCCTAACTGCGTGCCTGTACTCGTGACGAAGTTACCGCTGAGGTTGAAGTTTTGATGAGCACTCACAAACTAAAGTCTTGATCGCTCTCTCTGATAACTGTTAGGAAACCGATGGTAATTGCATTATGTATACAATGACATAGGCTTGGAGTTTGATCGAGAAGTATGTAGATGTTTAGTAATATAAGTGTAAATATTAATTGTCTATGATGACTGCGTCGGTGGCGCAGTTGTTCTGCGGTACGACTACCGTTCTGAGGTCTGGGGTTCGATCCCCGGGTCGGGCGAAGTGATATTGGATTTTTCCATATCACCCCGGAGTCTGGTATTTGTACCGGATATAGCGATAGGCTCGCCCCCTTCCACACCTGAGACAGAACTAAGCTCGGCGAAATGTGGGTGTTCTAGTTCGCTAGTGCGCCTCTGCCTACCCCTTAGGGGTTACAGGCGTCACTCGTGAGCTTATGTTATATTATCTATAAAATTGAGCTCGGTTAAAATAAATATTTGATTGGTAGAGCCATTGAGTGGTAGAGTCGTGCTGTAAGCAGTAACGTCTACGGCCCGAATGTGTCGGGTCGACCGATTTGATACCACTGTCGCGCCGAAAATTGACGTAAAGCAAAAAAACGCACCTTGCGTTTCGTCCGGTGAATGAGATTATCGGAGGTCCAAATCCTCCCCACTTGTTCTTTTGCAAGTCTGCTTTAAAAACAAATTCAAATATAACGGCGACAGTGACTTCGAAAGACATTGCCTCCCTCGACTGTGCATCCTAAACGGTGCGACACCCGGATAGACACATAACTAAACGCCTGTTGTCTTACTCAGGTCGTCCCTACGTATAATGGTAGGGACAATTACTAGACATTGCCTATTTAACAAACTACGTACTTGTCCTACGTATGACTGACAGGCCCCTATGTAGGGGATGCCTGTTAGCTTATGAAACAGCTTCCCACGTCATCCTGGAATGCGAAGGCGTAGCTACACAACGGGCTGAAATCCTCAACACACCGAGGTCGCTCCGAGAAGCCTGTGGAGGCACCAGGAGGATCCTGCGCTTCTGGTCGGTCGGACCTAGGCTGGCTAGATCTCTAGCTGGCATTAAAAACACGCACAATGGTTCGATTCTTTTAACTTTTTGGTATTCCAATACCAACGTCCCTCCTCCTAAATTTAAAATGCCGGGCGCCGACATAATTGGTATTACATTAATAAAGTTACATCATTATTTATGTCGATAAACAACCTCCCATTCCGATACAAAAAATAATACTGTCGTAAAATATAAATGTGTTTGTCTATGATTTAAGGAGCCTAGCTGGCTTAACGTTTCTTCTACAAAGTAAACAGTTTTCGTCGCAAAAAATCATTTTCGATAAAATCTAACGAAACCTTGATTAGTTTTCGATACACAGTAACACAGGACATTGTTTGTCGTAAAAGAGATTTTAACACACGAGCGACTTTTTGTCGGATTTTAATTTTAGCGAAAAATGTCCCACTAAGCAAAAGCTTTCTTTCTTCTTCCTTTAATTCACACTATTACACATTACGCAAATCTAGTCTAGTGCGTGTTGACGAATCAATTGTCTTAATAGTCTGGTTCATCTAAGTTTTAGTTGCTGCGTGATCCGAAAGATATCGAACACTGCATAAAACTTGGTAATTTATTACACTTGGTCCCTCAACACTTAATTTTTTTTTATTGCTGAAGTAGGCAGACGAGCTAGCGCTCCGCCTTATGGTAAGCGGTAACCAGCGCCCATTTATATAAGCAATGCCAGGGGCACAGTCAAGCCGCTGCCTACCGTGAAGTTAGTACTCTTTTTAAACCTCGTTTAAAGAGAGATACGTCATAGCGTTCGAGGAACACCGAAGCAGGGAGCTCATTCAAGAGCTTGCACGTACGCAGGGACGTGCACAGACATATTCCATAGGGTAGGCAAAATATTAAATTCCTCCTATAAGTGGTATAGATACTAATAAAAGTTCCCTTGTGTCTTTTCCCGCTACAAAAAGGTAACCTATTTATTCAGAAATAGTCTACCTTCCTAATAGGATATTGTTTTTTTTTTCAATATCAGCCCAGAGTCTGGACAATATGGCGATAGGCTCACCCCTATCACAACTGTGACGGAACTAAGCTCGGCGAAATGTGGGTATTCTAGTCCGCTAGTACGCCTCTGCCTACCCCTTTGGGGATACAGGCGTGAGCTTATGTTATTCTAGGTGCTTTAATACCAGACATTAGCGCATTTAAACAAAGAAATATGTAGGTTATCAAAATTTTCCTACATTCGTGACGCACATCTTATTAATTAATAATATGACAACTATTTAGTAAATAATAAAATGGTGAGTTAAAGTTATTAAATGAAACTAAAAGACGAATCCGCAAAATAGCTTTCATGATGAGTCAAATGGGTCACCACAATTACATGTAGGTACTTTAACTATCTCGTAGCTACAAATAAATAGTTATCATAACCATATAAGTAACTTTACTTTGTGTATAAATAAATACTTGCATTTCATACTCCACTTTAATACATTGTTGCACTTGAAATTCGAATAGGCATTGTCCTTTGTGTACCAAATAGTAGATTTTTTTCGTCTTAAGAAAGTTTCGAAAAATAACATTTAGTAAACACATTTTACCACAATTCTCACGTGTAGAAACAAATGTTTATATTATTATTATTAACCTACTTCATTTCAATGAAAATATATATTACAAGTTTTCAACAAAAAATCTTTAAATAGTAAATAAACAAGACAACATCAAATTTATTGGAGAACGAACGAAAGAATGCTGAATGTATCGATCATGAGTGAACATTATTATACGATTCAGTTTATTGTACTTGTACCATGACGATAGCATGACAAGTGAACGCATTTTCAAATTGTTCGTACTATACTTGAGTTAACCAATAGCATTACACTGTTGACAGGAGGCGAAGTCTAAATCTTGATTTTTGTGCATTGACTTCACCAATAAGCGTACGCCACTACGGTCGACACAATCGTGTGATCATAGAAAAAACAGCTTTAATGCGTGCAAATTGAGCTCTTCAGAAATATGTATCATAGACTCATCGGTGCAAGGTCAGTCACTGACCGCGTCGTACGCGCCACGCGTCGCTTGGTACCTACCGATAAGCCGTGCGCCGTGCGCGGCAATTTTTAAATGGGTATTAGTTAAGATTTATTTTATTTCCTTGTCGATTTGTCAGGGTAGACAATGTCTTTTTGTCTATATGGACTGCACGCCGCTGCACGTACGTGGTAGAAAAACCGCTGGAAATGCACCGTTCAGAAAATATACGTTAATACCGATGCGATGGCAAAATAATACAATCATTTTCCTGACAGTCGAATATTAAAATGCAGCGTTAATATGACTCTACGACAATAAAATCGCAAGTCCGACAGATAGTCGTTAGTGTGTAGTTGCAAGTTGACATTTAATACGAAAAGGGAGGCTTAATCTGCCATCAAATAAGTCCAATGTAAACGGCGATACAAAAGTAACGAGAATCTTTACTTCAAGGATTTTGTTTGTAGACAGATTTTTAGATAAATGTGTAAAACATAATGAGCGGAATAAATGCAAAAGAATTTTATATGATTCTTAAATTGTTTTCTAAGTAAAAAAGATATATGGTAATTGCTGCCCGTTAATTTTGTAGAGGTCTTTTCTGTTATACATAGGTAAATCAATCTCTATCTGCTGTCTTACTTTATTATAAAGACACACTCTTTCCTATTAACAATATTAGTAAAGGGATTCCCAAGGTCTGATCAACATTTTTGGTAGGTACATAGTTTTCGATGCGCTACATGGTATGTGGTTGTTTCTGCCTCTCGTGTGTTATTTTTCTACAATGAAAAGTTATTCGAATAAATCGAATTGTTTTTTTTTCTTTTTATTTTTAAATACACCCAACAGTCACATACATAGTCCTGACCCTACACTAGGTGTAACCTGTATCGTGGGCATCAGAAACTACGAGAAACTTTCGGTCTCACAACACCCAGACCCGAAACAAATATCTATGGGCCAAACAGACATTTGTCTCGGTGCGGGAATCGAACCCGCGACCTCACGTTTCACAGCCGGCTACTCGGCCGCTGCGCCACGGAGGCTGTCTGCATTATATATCTACATTATTGTTTCATACATAGAGCAAAATAATATAAAACTATATGATGCATTGTTATTTTGTTTCTCATTGCTTTGTTCACGTAATTTTATTGTGAAGAACTTTTGTTTCTTTGCCAGGTGAATCTTTTGTTTTTCTTTATTCAGTAGAATAAAAGTGGATATTCATTAATTAATTGTGAAGAAAGATGATTTGAATTAAGGGTTTGTATTGTGCTAACTTCACTTTACACCAGGACTAGTTGTAAAGATACCGGATTACCGGATTAAGTAAGGATTTAGGAGTCAATTGTTTTTGAGTGATAGAGACATACTACAATAGCGAAGGGTCCATACAAAACTATTCCTTCCGGCTTACCTTTGCACAAATTTTATTACTAAGTAGAGGTAGATGTCAATCCAAAAAGAAATTAGCATTGGCTTCATTTTTAGAATTTTTCACCCTTTTGCCTATGCCATACTGTAATCTGTCTTCACTGTTAAGTGTCGTTTTGTGAGTGAGATTTCTGGAGGTCCAAATCCGCCTTTCTCTATCCCTATCCCCTCCCTTTAAGGTTGGAAGAAAGATTTTTTTCCGTTCAGTCCCCAACTATTATATCCGATTGGCACCGCACCCATGATTGTTTCGCTGTCTATGGGCTACATGAGCAATGGAGACTTAATACCAGGAGTATCGAGGGGAGGGGGTTACTATCACCTCTTATAGCAGTATTATTATAATCTTCCTCCTTTTTTTTACTGCATTAAAAGGTGGTGGTAATCCCCTGGTGATTTATTTTATATATTTTATTTTTTTTACCTGCCCGTCTGCTAGTAATTGCTGTAGTCGACTTGTCCAAGTTCGTCAGAAAACTCTGTGTATAATACAGTATGCACTGTGAATTACATAGTTTGTATGTGTTATTGCATGCGTGATGCGTCAGAAGACGCAAGTAAACCGCATGCGTAGGGCGATAGGATGATACTTTGTAGCTGACCTTATTTAACTTTACGTATTAATAACAAACAAAACTGAATAACTTAAGAACAACTTAAATTCTTAAGTTTGGATAATAGTTAATGTATGGAGAAATAGAGAGATATACGATTACATCTAAAGACATGAAGTTTGGGACTTGGAAACTTCTTGGAAAGTGTTCCTGAGGCCGTAGTTGTATTGAATAACATGTTAGAGTAACTTAGTTGATACCTATTATTTAAATATTACAAAATATGTATAACCAAGACTGCCTCGGTGGTGTGGTTGTATTTCGGTACGACTACCATCCTGAGGTCTCGGGTTCGATCCCCGGGCCGGGCAAAGTGATATTGCATTTTTCCATATCAGCCCGGAGTCTGGAATTTGTGTCCGATATGGCGATAGGCTCGCCCCCTGTCACATCTGGGACGGAACTAAGCTCAGCGAAATATGGGTGTTCTAGTTCGCTAGTGTACCTCTGCCTATCCCTTCGGGGATACAGGCAAAGGCTACAAGCTTATATATAACTAATAGTCACACATAAAATATTAACTACGTTTAACCTGCATAATAGGTATCAGGAACAACGAGGGACTCACATTCTAACAACACTAAGATTTTATCAAGCAACTGGTCTTAGGCCGAGATCTATAGAGCAAACTTCGACTAAGTCTAAGTCGAAGAAACGATTTTCTTGTAAAAAATGACTCGGACTTTGTCAAAGTTCGATTTATATATTCCAAATCCTCACTGAGATCGTTTCTTTGACTCACACTTAGTCGAGGTTCGTCTATAGATCTCAGCCTAAGATTTTAGCAATCGACTGGTCTTAGGATGAGGTCTATAGACCAAACTTTGACTAAGTCTTAGTTAAATAAACTATTTTCTTGTAAAAAATGTCTCGAACTTAGTTAAAGTTCGATTTAAAAATTCCAAATCCTCACTGAGTTCGTTTCTTTGACTCACACTTAGTCGAGGTTCGCTGTATAGATCTCAACCTAAGATTATAGCAAGCAACTGGTCTTAGGCTGAGGTCTATAGAGTAAACTTTGACTAAATCTAAGTTAAATAAACTATTTTCTTGTAAAAAAAATCTTGGACTTAGTTAAAGTTCGATTTAAAAATCCCAACTCCTCACGGAGTTCGTTTCTTTGACTCACACTTAGTCGAGGTTCGCTCTATAGATTTCAACCTAAGATTATAGCAAGCAACTGTTCTTAGACTAAGCGAGACTTTCTGCAACATGCTTAAAAAACCGAACACACTGAACTGGCAAGACCGAAGAAATAATTAAATGAAATAATTTATTAAATCAGAAACCAAAAGACCAACTGCCAGACCTCAAGACACCGTGAGCTCATACTGCGTGAATCGGATCGCAAATAACTAACTTTTTAAATTTAAATTTATATAATCTTAAAATGAAGGTAGATAGTATAGGTAGTAGGTATTGTAATATTAACATTTTTGGACACCTGACACCTTAGTCCAACCCGTGACCACGAAGGCTGCAAAACTTTATAAACGTCCAGCATAAAAATTGTAACTTAATCGTGATAGAATCCGTAAAAATAGTTTTATTTCAATGAATAACATTCGCGTAAACCTAAGAAATCAATAAGACTGAAGAAGTTTACACTTAAACAACTTGTTTTATAACCCATGGTAGAGTATGAGAATTTTATAACATTGTCACGTGTGTGTAGTCACATAAAGGTATGTGTATTGCGAGACGCGCCCCGTCGCTCTCAGGACAATTGCAATCAATTATAAATTAATTAATCAACTGGTGTAGTCCCGATGCGGTTGTGTAGCGGGTAATGGTATTATGTGGGTCACTAGTCGGTCGAACGAGTCATGTTTTAATACCTGGATGGGTATTGTGTAGGTGACCAGACGACTTAAATTTGTACCTACCATGGAAGCTCTATGGCACTTTATAGTGACTGCTTATTATTTTATTATTATTTATAGTGGGGACGTCTGCAGTCGCAGCTCACTGGCTGGAACTATTTCACCCTTAATCGCAGTCCGCGTGACACTCTACTTTTGCTTCGGAGGTGACCAAGCTACGCAGCAGCCCGTTGGTTTCGGCTGTGGCTCACTAGCCTTTGGGCGCCGTGGGGGTTTTCCAGGTTTGCCCGCGGCTGCCCAGCTCGTCCGCCAAGACAAGCCCGGCCACTATAGTGAAGTTAGCATATTACTAGAGTACAAAAGAGGAATATTATTAGGTGTTCAGGGTTTTTATGATATGTCTGTGGAAGTCAGTGGTGCAAACATTGACCATTGTCTCCAGGAATTTTCTGACGTAAGGCCATAAAAGAGACAGCCTACGACCAAATCGGATGTCGGTAAAATCGTGGTATCTGGTAACTAAAATCAGCTATAGTTTTAGGTTTCCCGTTCTTGGAATCGTACACGTGGCCTTTGAGGTTAGATTTCAGAGAAACAGTCAACGACGATGCCAAGACTTTTTTGCTCATACTAAGTAAAATAGGGGTTTTCAAAATCTGTAGGGGTGAATTTTTGATAGATCACATTCTACACATTGTTCACTCTATATCTTGTATAAGTTTAAGCTTCTTCAGATTGATACAAAACTCACGCCTGACCCCCCGAAGGCGTAGGCAAAGACGAAATAAAGAACTAGAATACCCACATTTCGCCGAGCTTATTTCCCAGTTGTGATAGGGGCGAGCCTATCGCCATATCAAAATCCAGATCCCGGGCTGATTTCCGTTTGAATTTGCCCTCGCCGGGGATCGAACCCGAGATCTCAGGATGGCAATCGTATCGTGCGCGCAATACAACTAGGCCACCAAGGCAGTTCTACACATTGTTATAGAAACTCTTTAACGTTTAACTGCGTCCTTGCCCCGTCTTCCGTCCGACCCGATGATAGGCGCCAGTCTCGCGTGCCAGCATGGCCTGTCCCCGCCCCACGGATTTCAGTAAGCACGGATCTAGTGGGGGGCAATGGGTAATATAACCTCCCGGCCCCGGGCCTCGGGTAATACAGTTTTACTTTCCTAGAATATCGCTGAGCTTGCTCGGTGTAGATAATGCGTGCCATTGTTGAACGTTACAAGGTCGAATGTAATGTGGGGACGGTCGTGTTAAAGTTGTAAAAGTATTAGGATTTTTTAAAAATATTTTGATAATAATTCTTTTTTTGTTTTTGTTTTTCTTTTATTGTACACCACTGCCTACTACTTTATGCTCGCTTCTTTCCATACAAAGGTTGTCTGGAAGAAATCGCTATCAGCGATAAGACCGCCCATTATCGACCATAGTTTAAGCACCCTGTCTTTTAATTGTTATTTCTGTGTGTGTAAATGGTTTGCAATAAAGAATAATTGTATTGTATTGTATTGTATTGTAAAAGTATACATAGGTCCAATGATCTATTTACATGCTTGATAATGATGATGCCATAATCATTAGCAAGCATGCTGAGCATTATAAGGCTTGATCCGCTATTTATGGGAACTAATCATTACATACGTAATTGGTTAATTGTAGTTGGTTACTGTATTGTTAATATTATATTTTGCTATTTTTTACTTGTATCACATACATATATTGTAACTGTTTGCTATTCCTAAAATAAATTTTAAAAAAGTAAGCGAACATTGTCAGCTCGTCTCGTTTTTTAGTTGCATAAATCGAAGTGCTTTCGGCACGTATACGTTAAATCAACAATTTTCGTCTCTGAAAATTGAATGTCCCTCTCATCGAAACTTATTATTAACTTTATCAAATTTATCTCAAAGAAATAGGGGCATCGTTCCCTTGAGTGAAATCCTCGATCCGTATCTGGCTTTCAAAACCGATAATACATACTTCCTACCCGAATGCTGATGTAGTTTTTTTCTTTTCTATTATGTGTAGTTACGTTATTGAGAATTAACGTATTTCGTTTGGATTGTTTTGTAGGTATAGTAGGGATATTGTTTTTGAATGTATGTTTGTGGAACCTTATTGCTGGGTGGAACTCGGAAACCGAGATCTAGATCAGAGGTCTGGGATCTGTCAATTCAAGCCTGATTTTTTTTTTAATAAGTTTGATAAAGTTGCTTTCAGATTGGATCAGTTATTATGTATGATATTCGAGGTTGGGTTCGAATATTGAAATGTAACGCAAATGTTACGAAACTTATATAATGCATACCTTTTATGGATTAAGTAAATATTTTGGATTTACGTTTGTTTATTTTAAGCAGTAACCAATCTAGAGGTAGGGTTAGAATTTCCAAACCAAATGAGTGTCGAATTTCCGTTCTGTGATTACGGAATCCGAGAGCACTAGTAAGTTAAATAAATGACATACCGACATATAGTATAGATGAATATCTTATAGCGTCCAGTACAATTGATGTCAACGAGAATACCTATATTAATTTACTATCATAACTAAACAATGTACAACTTCGTGATAGCCATCATGGAACACCGTGGGGAATTCTACATACCTAAGAATTCTTTATAGAATTTTAAATGTATGTGAAATTTAGTAATGCGCATTATGTTAGTGTTTTGGTGTAACGCTTTACCCTTCATTTTTAATTTAGCAGAGACTGGCAATCGAGCAGATGGGTCACCTGATGGTAAGTAATCTCCACCACACCCAAGATACAAAAAGAATGATAGGTGCGTTACCAACTTAAAAGGAGGGAATGGAAGGGGAGGGTAAAGGAATTGGGAAAGGGAGTGGGGAAATGGGCCACCGGAAATCTCACTCACCAAACGAAACGCTACAGCAAGCTGCCACTTTACGTCGCGTCGGTGGAACCGGCCGGTTCGTGATGTAGACGTTTCTGTCTACAGCGTGGCACTACCACTCAAAAAATGATCATCATCATCATCAGCCATAGGACGTCCACTGCTGAACATAGGCCTCCCCCAAAGATTTCCAGATCGACCTGTTGGAAGCGGCCTGCATACAGCGACTTCCTGCGACCTTTATCAGGTCGTCGGTCCACCTTGTAGGTGGACGTCCTACGCTGCGCTTGCCGGTACGTGGTCTCCACTCGAGAACTTTTCTGCCCCATCGGCTATCAGTTCTACGAGCTATGTGCCCTGCCCACTGCCATTTCAACTTGCTAATCCTTTGGGCTATGTCGGTGACTTTCGTTCTTTTACGGATCTCCTCATTCCTGATTTGATCACGTAGAGAAACACCGAGCATAGCCCTCTCCATAGCTCGCTGAGTGACTGTGAGCTTTCTAATGCGGCCCATAGTTAGAGGCCACGTTTCAGTGCCATAAGTCATCACTGGTAACACACACTGGTCGAAGACTTTTGTCTTCAAAAAACGATATACCCACATTATTAAAAGAGGTCCATGACCAGCAGTGGCAAAATAAATAATACTGATAATTATTAGAACCATTAGCAATTGCACTCCACCACATCCGACCTCGGGAATTCATGCACACAAGCGCTTCATAAACCTTGCATAATATTGGAAAACAAACAAACGGCTATTGTTTTGTTACCCTAATTAATTTCCAATCCGTTAGCTTTACCGCGTAGGTAAACATAAGCGGCCGCGGAGGCGGTTTAGCGATTTGCAAATTGCAACACAACATTGTTTTAGGCTGGTCGCTTCTAGAATGAGAGCGAAATTGGTTGTATGAAGAGAGTGCGCTGTTGATTTCGTCTCTTTTCCTCGTCTGATGCGCTGCAGGAGGTGATAAACACTCAATTTCTCAAAGGCCCAGTAATGGTAAAATAAACACATCTGTCAATGTCCTATTTCAGGTCAAAACCTAGTTGATAAAAGGGTGGTCAAACGCCTTCTTGTTCTGGTGATATCGTATATGGGTCCGGTCCGGTTCGCCCGGTCCTGGATTCGAATCCCAGTTTTTTTAACCATTGGCACGGCACTGCATTACTCAGAGGGGGTTGACGCCAGGCAAAGTATGTTACGTCGACCCCACATTCTAGTGGGATAAGAGAAAAAGAAGAAGAGAGTGGTCAAACCCTATTGAGTTCGGAATCCTGCAGTATTTTGACAGAGGTATGTCAAGTTGTTGATCCTATCAGAAAATGGACTCACAGTTGCATACTCTTTCTTTTAATCCTCCTTTAATGTGGGGTCGGCGCAACACACCCTTTCAAGTATGTTGCAGAATCGATTCAGCTTAACTTTTACGACCGGTCGACTGCCTGACGTCAACCCTTTCTAGGGGGTTCCGGACAAATTAAATTAGAAAATTAGCTTTGTCCGACCTGGGAATCGAACCCAGGACCTTCGGGTCCACAGTCCATACATACTGCCACTAGACCAAGAAGGCGACTAACAGTTGCATACCAGCTAAGCTAAAACATTTCTAATATCCGCTTCCGCCTCTCTGTTAGACGTAAGTGTTGTCCAACAAAAACCGGTAGCAATCAATTTATCAATTCAATAAGAGCTCACGGTGCACAGGCGAGTTTTAATCGACTAACTGTTTCGCTGTATAAACTTTATATTGTCGTACTGAATGCTGTTCCAGTGATATTCTATGCGGTCGACGAGTGTGGCGAAGTTTTTCAATGCATATTTTAGGGTTTAGCAGAATATATTATGTTGTTGGCAAAGTTATATCTACTGATTTCTTAAGTTTACGCGAATACTATTCATTGAAATAAAACAATTTTTACGGATTCTATCACATTTGGTTTCAATTTTTATTCCCGACGTTTCGAAGGCTTTGCAGTCTTCGTGGTCACGGGTTTGACTGAGATGATTTTGTCCAAGAATGTTTGTCCAAGAAGTCTTCGAAACGTCGGGAATAAAAATTAAAACCAAATCGTGATAGAATCCGTAAAAATAGTTTTATTTCAATGAAAAGTTATACCTAAGCTAAGAGTAGAGCGGGTTTAGCCAAGTGGCTTATGCGCTAGTCGAATAGAAAAGTAAATGTATGGCGATGACATAAGAGAACACCACAAATAGCGTACTCTTATGTCATTCCCATCAATATACCTAAGATACAAAAAGAATCAAGAGTGGGTTGCCAACATAAAAGGAGGGCAATAGGGACCAATCCCTATCCCTTTTCCAAAAAAGAGAGGGGGGAATTGCACCACCGGGAATCTGTCACCGTACGAAACGCAACAACGAGCTGCAACTTTTCGGTTTTCTGTGAGACAGTGGTATCACACCGGTCGAGCTAGCCCATTCTTGCTGGTAGACGTGACTGTCTATAGCATGACTCTACCAAACTCTGATTACTGATGACCCTACTCAAAATTAAATTGAAATTACACGTAATCGGACTCTAGACCCATCACTTCTCATCCCTCCCTCCATAAGATATCTAAAACGCTCCATCGATGTTAACAATAAGTAAGCTAAGTGTTCTACAATGTTCGCGCATCAATCTCTCGCCGAGACGCTAGTTCATTTAGTGGGGGGTCGATCCCCCACCCGCGGTCCCGATCCATCATCCACATAATTACACTTGCCATGGTTTTTATGTGTTAGTTATGGCGATTTATCAATGTTGTGAGCGTTATTCCCTTGAGAGTTTCGATGTGGTATTAGGGATGTTTAGTGACGTCATTTGTGGTTGCTGTTATGAAATATGTTAGGATTTTCTTTTCCTTCAACTTGCCTCATCAAATCTGATCGCGTATCTTAAATCTTATTAATATAAAAAATTTACAATTGACTTGGCGGTGTTTTCACTGATTAGTGTAATTCAGTGCTTATTAACGTTGATCGTCGGTTTTGCCGGTCGTAAAAAAACCTGGAGGTGACTCCTGATGCTCGATTCGAACTTGAATTCGATTCGGTTTCATTTATTGACTTAAAATTCCACCAAAATCGAGTTAAAAAGTGCATTAATGTCAAGTTTTCGAATATTATGCAGCATTAGCGCACTTTAAAATTCGATTTAGGTGAAATTTTAAGTCAATAAATGAAACCAAATCGAAATCACAATCGAATCGAGCGTCAAGAGTCACCCCGCTGGATATAGAATTCATTTTCAAAGAAAATATGTTTTTAACTAACTTATCGACATCACAATTTACTATGATTGACTTCACTATGATTGAGTAATTAAACATTTGTTATTCCAAATAAATCTTTTGCCTCTTTTAACTTAAACTATAAACAGAAGTAACTCGGTTTTCTATATACGAAACATCACTTCAGTACGAATAAAGAGTACAATCCACAAGAGACCCACAAACCTCGTCAGTCGTTATCCTCCAAACCTAATAGAAACCCGACCCGAAAAAGAAGTGAAATCGAACAACTATCCCCGCAAAACAACTTGCAAAATGCAAACGCTAGGAAAAAATTGAGAGAATAACATTTCCCTTTTTTTATTACACAAAGGGATGTAATCAAACATTCGCCCCATGACAACGGTGAGTGATTGCTGTGTTTCGCCCCCCTCGCGCCCTCCCAAGTCCCGCCCTGAGATTGAAGGGCGCGCTATGTGCGATGTAGAAAACTTTGTAGCGACATCTGTCGTGGATTGAGTAAGTTGTTTTGTATTATGAAGGTATGAGGAAATGGATTTAGGGAGATGGCGGTTGATGTGTTGTATTTCAAGTGCAAATAAAGAGAGTGCATTTTGTTTACATTATTTTGTCATCTTGTAGGGGAAGAGGACGTCAGCGGAAAAGCAGATTTTAATATAAGCCGAATATTTGAAAAACCGTTGTGCGGAGAAATGGAATAAGAGTATATAGTACGGTGCAGGATATGTACTGATGATGATTCCCGGCTCGACCGGTTAGATACCAGTGTCTCACAGAAAACCGACGTAAAGTGGCAGCTTGCTGTCGCGTTTCGTTCGGTGAGTGAGATTTCCGGAGGCCCATTTCTCCCCTCCCTTTCCCAATAAAAAAAAATGTGCAGATTCTTCAGTTGCGGTGTTGTATTAGTCTGTTGAGTAAAAACCGATTTAGGTAATAATCACAAGTTTAAAAACTTAACGGACCGACTTCAAATCCGATCGTGACCAATTTTATATGGAACTACCCTTGAAATAAGATCTATCGAACACAAAAATAATTTTGAAAATCGGTCCACATTTGGCGGAGATATCGCGTCAAAGACATTAAAAAAAATACAGACGAATTGAGGACTTCCTCCTTTTTGGAAGTCGGTCGAAAAATAATCACGTCTAACATCACTGTGAGAACTGAGAACAACGCGATGTTGAATCCAAAAGCGAGTGACCACGCTTTTAGCATCTCAATATTGACATAAATTGTGACTGACGTTTATCTGATTTTGCCATTGATCAATTCTCAAGAAACCAGTCGTTAATCAAGTCATAAAACCCCATTTAATAGATTTATTCCCAACATGGTGGTGGTGGCGAGGCGCGCTAAGTTCGTATTTCCATTATTATTTAATGTGGAATAAATGGGATAGTCTTGTAGCTGGCGGTCGACTGCCGAATCCCGACAAGGCGATTACGCACCCGACCGTTTTGACCTACAGCTATGTAAAGCGGAGGGAGTGGGGAGATGGGGGGTAGGGATGGAGTCGATAACGAACAACATCTTGGACTATAATCTTATAGTTCTTGATTCCTTCACCGGATTTGTATTTGTAATACTCTCATGTATTTTTTGTTCATCCGGATTAGGAATTGCTTTTTGCTTCCATGCTTCCTTATTTCTTCTTTTAGTATTATTAGTAGTACAGTTTTTGTTATTTTGATTTTATCGTTAAGTTTCTGCTTTCAACGCCTTGCTACGATTTTTTTCTACTTCTTTTTTCCATATTACTCGTTATATGTATTTTTCCTTCCATTAGTCTAGATTGCTGCTTTATAGTGTTGTTTAATTAGGACTCTACTTACATTACTTAATTCATAAGTAGCGGTTGATATGTTCCAATTTAATTTAACTCTTACTGGGTACAACGCTCGATTTGCTTCATAAGCAAAAAAAATCACATAAATAGATTCTAATTGTCTTCCACGTAGATTTTTTTGTATGTTAATCTCAATCGTCGTTTTCCATCCAAACATTTCTATCCATCTCGTTCGCCGATATTTACAACCGAGACATAGTCGTTCTCGATGCCAGCTTCCTTGTGTCCGTCGACCTTTTCAATATACGCTGAATTAACCAATTTAGATGTAATCATTTCCTCGTGCCAGATAAAAATATGTTAGCACAGTACGTTAGGCAGAGCTTGGGGTCCTGGCGCAGTGCCAGTGAGCACTACAGCGGTACAGCCTCGGATGATCCTCCACACTCCACACTCAACTTGATTGAACATGGCAGGTGGATAGCACTTACGGAAACAGACAAATTATATCACTATTACTTTGTTATTCAGTTCCTACGTCGTACGGTTGTCGAGTTTGTTTTCGGCTCTGTGGATAATGATGTGTTTTCGATAATGGTTACCATGAGGCTATGACCAGCAATTTTTTAAGCTCCTTCATGTTTATTTCAACATATTTCATTTTATTTGTTTGTCAAGAAGTTTTGTAATAATAGTATATTTCTATAGACATTTCTAATGTAGTGAGTGAACAGTATATTAGTGGCATCAATTGTGTACTTGACAATATGTTTTTATTAATTATATATGAAATTTACAATGTCTAAAATATAGAACAGAAAGAAATATTGAAATATTACCAAAAAAAAACAGTTATAAGCGTTTGAAGTTTAGTGTAACCTTCAAAGTGCGGGAAAGAGAAGTATCAGTATAATCACGTCACCACCATAACGTTACGTTCGTTGGAAAGAGATAGCAAGATATCTCCACTATTTCCCCATTCCAGAATTTAAAATATGAATTACTGCTTCATTTTTCAAACCCATTTCGATGCAGATTTTACAGAAGAGTTTCTTTTTTGTTTTATTTCTTTTTTGCTATTACATATAAATATGTGTATTAAATCAAACACAGTCAAATACCCAATTGCCTCCTCATTTATAGTGAGTCAAGGTCAAGGTCAAGGTCAATAATAGAGATTTATTGACTGATTATGACTTATAAATGAGACATAAATAGCAGCCAGATCGCCATCAATACCAGTACACGACGGATCATCTATAATAAGGACAACATTACAACGCTATTAGAAAGCGAGATAAAAGTATCGCCATAGGCAAAATCCGTCTCGTATTGAGGCACCTCGGATTAGATGATTGCAAATGTATTCAGAGATAAAAGAGATTAGATTGTGATACGTGTTATGAGACGCTGCGTGAAAATTTTAGCACATCGTACCGGAACACCACTTTCATTGATTTGATAGAGGTAAAATATGATTTGCATATGCTTATTTAGAATCGATACTTCGTCGAAGAGAGCTTCAAGGATATGAATATAATCATGTTATCCTAAATAAACGTGATGTCGAAACAATAATTATGATCGATTCTCATAATTTTTATAGAACATTCCTTCTTTCTGTCTACTTTTATCCCACCTTAATGTGGGGTCGGCGCAACACACTTTTTAAGCATGTTGCAGAAATGATTTGGCTAAGTTTTTACGACTGGCCACCTGCATGACGTCAAACCCCTGAGGGATCCAGTCCCGGGCAAATTAAATTAGAAAATTCGCTTTACCCGACCCGGGAATCGAACCCACAACCTCCCGGTCCACAGCCCATATATGCTACCAAGGAGGTGACAACATATATCAATGAAAATTATTTGCTTTTATTAACTTATCAAGACATTGATTTTGTTGTTTGGTTAATACAAACAAAAATCTGTATAGTGAACGGTGCCCAAAATCATTATCAGTAATTCAGTACGTGTTTTCGATTCTGGCTAATTGCAATGGCTTCATTTAGTTAATGATACCGCACAGATAGTAATTGCTAAAGATTTTTGCTGGATGGAAAGATAATAATAACAGCTGTCCATATAGGGCTTTACTTATAAAAATAGTTGAACTGAATCAATGGTAAAAAATAGTCTGTCCCTTTGATTTCCAAACAATGTGACACAAGGAAAAAGTGACATACTATTCTTAGGCTGAGATCTATAGAGCGAACTTCGACTAAGTCTAAGTCAAAGTAACGAACTCGGTGAGCATTTGGAATTGTTAAATCCAACTTTGATTTAGTCCGAGTATTTTTTTACAAGAAAAACAGACTGACAGACAGATTAAGAAAAGGTTTTCTTGTTAATAATGACTCTGTGGCGACATCTCTGCAATGCGCGCCGAACTAACTTACACGCATCGAGCGTCAGTGCACAACGGTACTGGCTTTAGCTACGGAACAACAGATCGAGCCACCGAATCCTAAATCACGGTGGCAAAGTTTACCGCAGACGAAGCATATATACGACCTCCGAAGATGAACCATCGGAGGGGCCGCGGCGGTCAGGCACTCCACCCGCCTGACGAGGAGATCTCCCCTCTGGTGGAGGAACACCGACACCCGTTCCTCTACAACTCGGACTAAGTCAAAATCCTCACCGATTTCGTTACTTTGACTTAGACTTAGTCGAAGTTCGCTCTATAGATCTTAGCCTTAGCTATTTGCTCAACTTTACTGGTTTTACAAGTAAGAACCTTAGTATCGTCGTAGTGTACTATCGTGCGATATCTCATTGTTGGGCAAAGGCCTCCTCAAGAAAAGACGGCAGGACGAACTTGATAAATTCCATAGACATTGGTTTAACATTGCTGTCCATATATTAAAAATAAAATTACGTCCAGGGAAGCTGGACGGAATCCTGTTTTATTCAGCCTTCGCTACTAGAATCTCTAGGGGCGTGATTGTGTGCGTTATTTACTAACTTGTGTAAATTGGCTCGACGCGCCTCGCCAAACTCAACGAATAAGTTTAATGGAAAAATTAAGGATTTATAACCCCTTCTGGCCCGCGTAACGTAACGGCGTTCTGCGAATAAAGTTGGGTTGCTCCAGAAGTTATGGTCTGATTAATTTACGTTGAAGCCTTTGCTACATTTTTGCAGTAAACCCCTAAGCTAATAGCTTTAAAGTATTTTTGGAAGATCCAATTTGATTTCAATGCTCTTTAGCTTTTATTGCGAATTTGCAACATAATACGTGTTGATTCTTATAATTCGGAAATCTCTTCGGTTTGTTTGTCAGCAAGTACTTATAGTTATTTATTAAGGTGAAACATCGGAGTTGTATCGTCCCGTGCTTTGAACTTTGAAATCAGTGTTTTTACCATAGTCTTGGAGAACCCTAGCTCACTTCTATCCATGGTATCCAAACGTACACGAGACTGTCCCGCCCACACACCCGCCACTGTAACTCCTGTAAGCCAGGATCAACAATGGCACGCATTTTACAACACCGAGCAGGAAGCTCGGCGAGTGTCGAGAGAATGCAAAATTGTCTTCATCCCGCAACGAAATTAATCAAACAGAAAGATAGGGAGGAGTTGGAATTATAAGGTTTCCACTTCCCTCCGTAAAAAAAATGCAGGAGACAATGTAATGAATTAAAGAGGCATTAGACTCATACATAGGGATATTTACAACTGGAGAGGCCATTTTATTACACCCCACGGTCACATATCGATCGAGTCTTGTGTCGTGGGTATCAGGAACTACGAGAGACGCACGGTCTCACAACACCCAGACCCGAAACAAATATCTGTAGGCCATACCAAACATTTGTCTCGGTGCGGGAATCCAACCCGCGGCCCCTCGCTTCACAGCCGGCTACTCGCCCGCTGCGCCACGGAGGCTGTCAAAGTTGTAAGGCACCACGGCAGTAATTTTAGTGGGTCCTATCAAGCGAGCTGTTAAACTAATCCAGACGTACATGATATACGAACGAGTATCTATCAAGCAGCATGACTGACAAAGTTGTAGATAACTGGTCCGAATTCCGAAATAGAGGTAGTTCAAGAGAACGAAGAACTAACAGATTAAGAAATATATCCAATAATTTGTTGTCACTTGTTACAGATGTAGGTTACGACTACGTGGTGGACCAGCAGCCGATCGGCAAGCTGCTGTTCCGACAGTTCTGCGAACGGACCAGACCTGACTACCACAAGTACAACAATTTCCTAGATGCGGTGAGTATCTGCACAGTATAATAATATTAGCCCTGTAATATTACTTACTGTCCCACTGCTGGGCACGGGCCTCCTCTACTAATGAGAGGGGGGGGGGGGGTTAGGCCTTAGTCTACCACGCTGGCCTAATGCGGGTTGGCAGACTTCACATACCTTCGAAATTCCTGTGAAGAAATTCTCGGGTATGTAGGTTTCCTCACGATGTTTTCCTTCACCGTTATAGCAAGCGATATTTCACAATGAAAATACACTTAACATAGAAAAGTCAGAGGTGTATGCTCCATTTTGGGGTTGGTTTCGAACCTCCGACACTTGTCTCGGCAGTCCATACCATTCCCAACTGAGCTATCGCTGCTTCTGCACAGTATACCTCTATAATATTATTTCCAATATTGATGACAGCCTTGACAGCCTCCGTCGCGCCGGGTTCGATTTCCGCACCGAGACAAATGTCTGTGTGGCTCACAGATATTTGTTTCGGGTCTGGGGGTTGTGAGACCGAGAGTCTCTCGAAGTTTCTGATACCCACGATACAGGTACCTAGTGTGGGGTCAGGACTATGTGTGTGACTGTTGGGTGGATTTATTTATTCATCTTAGTTATTACATATCTGATGATAGTCAGGCAGAAAACTACGATCACCCAAAATGTAATAAGAGTAAGTATATAATATATCAAAATGACTGCTCTAGACCTGATGAGTTTAGTATTTCCATTAATATTGATCGTCGAAAGCTACTTCGATACTTAATGGTCTCCAGAAATTTTCCTGACTAATTTTAAAGCTCCAGAAGTGTTGTGTCTGCGGCCTGCTGGGTTTACAGCATTATCGTGGGACGACACCATCGTTTGATTTCTACGAATATCGATATAATCTTTTGATATTACTAACAAATATTATCAAACGATTTCACAAGAAATAGCTGATTTGTTAATATTATTTCGTTTAACGCTTCAATAGACCAAACAGCACGACCGTTTAAAACTATATTAACGAAAAAATTGGAAACATAAAATCCAGTTTCAAAGAACAGCTTTCATATTCAAATTCACATGTATAACTTCCAACTTGAAATGTAATAAAAATGCATGCGATATTGTTACCGATGTTTGCCAATTCCCCCACGTTGGACAACATAATATTCTACTAGCAGATATATACGCGATTAGATGGACAGTTGCCGGCGTAAACTTGAGTAAAATATGGCCTTTAAGACTTATATAGGTGATGGCTAATGATTAAGTTCGTTTGCAAATATTCTTTGGTGTTAAATTGCATTAAATTTATTTTTAAGTTAATTCCATATGATTATGATTAGGCAACTTACGTCCTACTAACATGTGCAATGTACGTGTAGGTGTATTATAATACAAATAACATAACATAAGCTCACGCCTGTATCCCCGAAGGGGTAGGCAGAGGCGCACTAGCGAACTAGAACACCCACATTGCGCCGAGCTTAGTTCCGTCCCAGATGTGATAGAGGGCGAGCCTATCGCCATATCGGGCACAAATTCCAGACTCCGAGCTGATAAGGAAAAATCCAATATCACTTCGCCCGGCCCGGGGATCGAACCCGAGACCTCAGAACCATAGTCGTACCGAAATACCACCACGCCACCGAGGCAGTCAAATTACAAATATGTTTTATGAATTCACTTATACGCACAAGTTCAGCAAAACCGATTTGCTACACGATTGCCATAGAAAAAAGTGTTATGTTGTGTGAATACATGTTATGTGTATGGGTTTATTTACACTGGCTCGCGACTCGGCTTGGTTCTGGCTTTTCAAAGCCCAGCACCTATAATCAACACCGTCCTTACCATATTAGCACATAGGACCTCTAGATTGCTGTTATTTTATGTGCTTTCTCAAAGGGCCCCAGTCTAGAATAATACGGGGCTGTTACCACCACTTGTGTATTGTATGAGACCTTACACTATTCTGAGTGATATGCTAGTTGATAGCTAGAAAAATGTTATTAGGCTATGGAATAATTTAATTTAATAATTTAATAATAATTTATTTCAAACAAAGCCATACAAGTTCCTACAAACATACATGAGATAACTAAAACTAGTTCTTAAGGCAATAAAAAGGGTTATAATCAATGCCTGTTGTCTCTCAAACTAAGCTAAGCTTGTATCTTGAGGCTTGTATCTTTTAAGGCGGTGCGGTATCTAAACTGTACAATCTAAGCGTGTTTACTGTCCCGGTATAACCTAGTTCAGTCTTCGAGGTTCGCCTCCGGTCGGTCCCAGTGACGCAATGCACGCTCAGCAGAATGCTAAGTAAGTTTGAACTGCTCCGCCCGGGGCTGCTCTTTGACTGATCTTTGATGTCGCCAATTTGCATTCGCCAGTTCCGGCGGAATAACATGTTTGAGTGGTTGTTTGCGATGAAAGATTGTGGGGAATTGGGTGGTTATTTTTCAGTTTGAAAAGGAAAGATTCTCAATTCGTATTTTTATTGTATGGATGCGATATGCCTGAATGTAGACCGTTTTTCATATTTTGTGTTAAATAAAATATATTGCAATGATGGTCCAATATAAATTTAGTTAAGGATAATGAAGGCATTGGAAATATCCTTAACGCATAAGAGAAAATGCTCCTTGATTCGTTTTATTTTTTTTGTAAAAATGACCTTTAAATTAGAGCTGGTTATACTTTGCGTTTTCCTGATGAATTAAAATGCATTTGTAGTCTTATTTTGCGTATAAATACGTTTTAAACTGTGGATATAGAGGTTCAGATTCCAGGCCGATTAAAACTACGTTTGGGAGGATGCAAAGCTGGAGTAAAGTAGACAGTCGGTGGTGTTGTTGCAGGTGGAGAGGTACGAGGTGGAGGTGGACGAGACGCGGGTCGCGCTCGCCGCCGACGTGTTCGGCAAGTATCTGAAGACGGACGACTGCGAGGCCGTCACGGATGTCGTTGGCGGGCAGGTGGTCGACGACGCTAGTGCGTTGTTAGAAGGTGAGGAACTTGACCGGTAGGATAGTATGTGACATGTACAAGAGCCACCAGTTGAACTCGCTGCTGACGTGTTCGGCAAGTATCTGAAAACGGACGACTGCGAGGCCGTCACGGATGTCGTCGGCGGGCAGGTGGTCGACGACGCTAGCGCGTTGTTAGAAGGTGAGGAACTTGACCGTTAGGATAGTATGTGACATGTACAAGAGCCGCCAGTTGCACTCGCTGCTGACACAAATGACTGCGAGGCGGCAGGTATTTCGGCAAACAATCAGCGAATATGGCAAAACAAAGCAGACGGCAAACCCAGATAAAGGCGTGTCCACTGTATGATTTTACGAAATAGGAGATTACGAGTAAATTTAATTTTGAGCAATCCCAGAAACTAGCTAACTAACACCAACGATGTGGCTGACGGATCTTAGATCGAATCTTTTCAATTATCATCTGCAGCTGTATAGATGCTTCTTTCATCACTAACATTAATTCCAGGTATTCTACAAAAGAGTGCTCGAAATAATGACTGTAATTTACGAGTAATCGCAATTTGCAAGTCTGTTGCACTTAGCGAGAAAAATTAGCAAATTTTCCTTAACAGTCTAGGTGTTCTTGTTTCCTAATTAGGTTTCCTAAACAGCTCTATTGTGTTTTTTTATGATTTCTGACCTTTACGACTGCAGACATGTTTGTTGTATCTACCCAATATTAATCATCAGAAAGACTTTTATTAAACTCCCATACAATCACCAAAAACAGATGTTATATTTATCATAGTAATAATCAAAAACATACTAAGTGTTCTGGGAAAATATTCTATTTCACCCAAATGTTTTCGATGGTTTCGCGCAACAGCAGCAATTTCGGTAATGGTAATCGTAATCCCCGGTCCTTGAACTGGCTACGTAATTCCCTCGGAGTAATATCTGCCACTATTGGGCCGTTAGTCACCGTACGTTAATATTTGAGTGGCAATTTGGGAACGTTCATGATCTGCGATAATAACTCCACTGTTTATTTGTTTTAACACGTCGTGTTTGCTCAGGTGGAGAATAATGACGTGTTTTGACTCATCTGAAAGTTTTAATTTACGTAGTATATCTATAAAATAATGGAATTTTGTAATTTATGTTAGAAGTTATAACTGTTGATATTTGATTTTTATATGATTTGCCTACATTTATTTATCTAGTTTGTTTCTTTTTGTTACCTTCCCTTTTTTAGATTGTTCCGTCCAATTAACTAATTTACAATTATTGTCTAATTATGTATTCTCAGAACTAACAGGTGACTGTTATATCATCATACTCAGAAAAATTGAAGCTTTCCTCAGTCATCATCTTTCATCTTCCATATTTAACAGCTTACATCCCCCCTTTACCACAGGACATAACTTTCCCATTTACATCGTGAATTCTTTATTATTTTGTTATTGGTATTCAGGTGGTGCCAAAGACATATTCTCAGAATGCATTCGTTGCGTGAAGAGTTTCCTAGCGGGCACGCCGTTCGCGGAGTTCGAGCGGTCGATGTACTTCCACCGGTACCTGCAGTGGAAGTGGCTGGAGGCGCAGCCGGTGACGCAGCACACGTTCAGGATGTACCGCGTGCTCGGCAAGGGCGGCTTCGGGGAGGTGTGCGCGTGTCAGGTAAACTATCCAGTACTGACTGATTAAGGGCCACTTGCTGTTCCGCGATAAATCTCTATTGAATCCAAATCTTGATTTATGATAGAAGTGAGCTGTAGGATAAATCGAGATAAGGTGTTACTCTAGATAAGTAATAGCGCTGATATTTGCCCTTAGGGTTTATGAAGTATCTTCAAGTAAGTTGAATTGGCGACAAGTGGATCTAGTGGACAAAGATCTGGATGATCGATGTTCTGTTTAAATTACTGATTTAGCAACTGCTTTGAATTTTATACCACGATGTTGTGTTATATTCATATGTGTTGTGGAGTTATCGTTACTTATGTATAAGCAGGGGCAATGAAGAGAAGTAAAAGTAACTGCATAAACACCTGAATTTCATATTTAAGAATGCATCAAGATTATGTTTGGTTTATATTTTGAAATTTTTAAATAAAAAACAATGTGTATTGTTTTCCAGGTACGCGCGACGGGTAAAATGTACGCTTGCAAGAAGTTAGAGAAGAAGAGGATAAAGAAGCGCAAGGGCGAAGCGATGGTGCTGATAGAGAAGCAGATCCTGCAGAGGATCAACTCGCGGTTCGTCGTGAACCTCGCGTACGCGTACGAGACCAAGGATGCTCTGTGTCTGGTGCTCACCATTATGAACGGTATGATGGTGTTTTAAAGTTCATAGCTTTGAGTTTCTGGGTTTTTCTGCTACACAGGCAACATTTGACAAATATCTTAATTTCCATTTTTAGGGACATCCTCATTCCGTAGTTTTAATCTAGATTAGATCCAGGCCTGGAGATTACTGCAAAGAAGCCGTTCTTCGGTAGTAAACAAAATGTTCAGTACTCCTTATTTTTAAAACTTTTTTTACATTTTAAAATATATTAAATAAAAACAAAAATAAAATTATAATTCAGAGTGAAGAACCTCCTCATAATTCGTGCCGTATCCAGTAACACTGCCTTCTGCATTTGGCTCTTGACGCAAGCACCAACTGAGAGCCTCTTGAGATGTTGGTCGAGGCTTATTGGTATCAAATCAATGGAACAATGTAAATAAAATAATGAATATCGCTTCCAACAGGTCGATCAGTAAATCTTTGGGGGAGGCTTGTGTCCAGCGGTGGAAGTCTGTGTCTGATGATGATGTTGATGATGATGATGATTATGATGATGGTGGTTGATGTCGTAGGTGGCGACCTGAAGTTCCACATCTACAACATGTGCGGCGCGGAGACGGGGCTGGGGCTGGAGCGCGCGCGGTTCTACGCGGCGCAGGTCGCATGCGGACTCGACCACCTGCACAAAATGGGCATCGTCTACAGGTAACGCGAGGACTGACACACTTAGACATGTGACATAATATTTGTCGACTCGCCTTTTGTTTGATGGGAGTGTGTATGGGATGTGGATTGGTGGTCCTGATTTCCAGGTCTACTTTTTCTCCACTTCTTTGGGCATATATTGCGAAGAGGCAATATGTCTGTGGAGCGTCTTGTGGTACAAGGACATATTGAATGCATTAAAGCGCGCGGTAGGTCACCTATGTGGTGGACTACCAGGTGAAGACATCGCTGAACAGCTCTCTCAATGAATGTACTTGAAAAGCTTCTGCTCGTGATGAGTGACTGGCGGCCACAAATTCTGTAGTGAGGACCACGATCAATCTGTCACGACTTGGAAGAAAAAAATATGTGTGTTGCGCCGGCCACCGATCTCACATTAGGGTGGGATAGGGGCAGGTGGAAGAACAGGATAACAATCTTAAAATTTATTTTCATCTTTCCCCTCCCGCTTTCCTTCGACGTGTATTGTGATGGCGGATGTATGTCGTCGCAGGGACTGCAAGCCCGAGAACATCCTGCTGGACGACGCGGGTCACGTGCGCATCTCGGACCTCGGGCTCGCCGTCGACGTGCCCGACGGCGGCAGCGTCCGGGGCCGCGTCGGCACCGTCGGGTACATGGCGCCGGAGGTACGGACCTGCTGCACCTGCACCTTCACACCTTCAAACTGTCTGAGCCTGAGATCTATACACCGAACTTTGACTAAGTTTAAGTCGAAGAAGCGAACTCACTGAGGGTTTGGAATTTTTAGATCGAACTTTGACTTAGTCAGTTATTTTTTTACAAGAAAAACAGACCGCCTCGGTGGCGTGGTGGTATTTCAGTACGACTACGGTTCTGAGGTCTCGGGATCGATCCCTGGGTCGAGCAAAGTGATATTGGATTTTTCCATATCAGTCCGGAGTCTGGAATTTGTACCCGATATAGCGATAAGCTCGTCCCCTATCACATCTAGGATGGAACTAAGCTCGGCGAAATGTGGGTGTTCTAGTTCGCTAGTGCGCCTCTGTCTACCCCATCGGGGATACACGCGTGAGCTTATATATGTATGTATGTAAAAACAGACTGTCAGACAGATTAAACAAAGATATCCTTGTAAAAAATGACACGGACTATGTCAAAGTTCGACTTAAAAATTCCAAATCCTCAGTGAGTTCGTTTCTTTGGCGACTTAGTCGAAGTTCGCTCTATAGATCTCAGCCTGAAAGTTACCATAGACATTATGCGAGCGGTTTGCGCGTCTTGTTATTCGATTGTAACTTGTAATTGAAACGAGGATACGTGTATTACAGGTGATAGACAACGAGCGGTACACGTTCAGCCCGGACTGGTTCTCGTTCGGTTGCCTCGTGTACGAGATGATCGAGGGCCGCGCCCCCTTCCGAGCGCGCAAGGAGAAGGTCAAGCGCGAGGAGGTCGACCGCAGGGTTAAGGTGAGCGAGTTACACATTTACCCGGAACAATTATTCATGTATTTTCTGAAGTTGTGGGCAACATCCAGGCGCATCCTGCTCGAAGGACTAAAAAATGTTGCGACAATTTTATTGGAAATGGTCAATTAAAGTTTTCTTTCTTTAAATACCATTTAATATCTAAATTGATCGACTTGAAGATGCCCAATTTAAATTTTTACAATAGTGTTTGAAGGTGTTTCTACAATTTTGACATATCTTGCTCGAAGGACCAAAACACTGAGAAGAAAAATTCTCATTTTTTTTAAATTAGTGGCTATTGTAAATGACGTTTATTTTCCAGCACGAGCAAGAGAAGTACTCGAGCAAGTTCAGCGAGTGCAGCCGGTCCCTGTGCGGCGCGCTGCTGGCCAAGGCCCCGGCCGCGCGGCTCGGCTGCTCGGCGGGCCGGCGGGGGGCGCAGCAGGTGAAGGCGCACCGGTTCTTCACACAGCTCAACTGGGCGAGGCTCGACGCGGGGATGGTCAACGCGCCGTTTGTACCCGACGTTAGTATGATACATTCCGCTTGGCTTCAATATGTGGTTGGCGTTAAATTCTTTCCATCTTTCTTTTAACAATTTATAGACGGGACAACAGCACAAACTTGTGAACCTAAAGTTATGACCTAGTGGTCATAAGTTCAGTCGATCAGTTTACTTGAAATAATATTTAGAGAATAAACTTATCTTACGTGATTCTTAACCATTCACAAAACATTCTAGGAAGTAAGTTGTAATAATCACCCTCGCATTGTAATAAGTGATTGATGGCGGTACTGAAGTTCGAGATCCATTTTTTTTGTATGGATTTTTTTTGTATGTTTTGCTTGATTACCCCTCTATAGTTAGTAATATTAAATCTCTTTGCCTTTATCCTACTTTAATGTGGAATTGGCACGACACGCTTTTCCAAGCATGTTGCACTACGGATTTCCCTGTTTTTACGACCGGCTGCCTACCTGGCATCTACCCAAATCGGGAAGATCCAGTCCCGAGCAAATAATGTTAGGCGAACACTCCACCCGACCTGGAAATAGAACCCAAGACCTCTTGGTCCACAGATACCAATAGGGGTGACAAGGTCTGCACCAAATATGTCGCTCATATCTGCACCAAATATGTTGCAAATGATTCAGCTTAGTTTTTTTATCAACCTGACATCACTAATCGATGCGAAGCCACAACCAGTCCTGTGTAAACCGTGTTAAAAAACAACGTTGCTATGGGTAAATGTATTATACAGTGTGTTTCATAAAGTTGGTATCCATAAAAGGTACACAAATTGAGGTTCTGTCTAACAACATATCCGTGAAGAGAAAAAAAAATTATCACGCGATTTCGAATTTGTATACGTTTCATACTTAATATTTGTGGAATAATAAATCGTGCAACCCTAATCAGCTGACTTCATTGACGACGCGACGCGCGGTGTAGGTACATACACCACAGAGCGCGGTATTCTCTTTGTACTCCAACAGATAGCACGGGCGGTGACGCCGCGGCAGCGTGGTGGCTTTCTATGAGGATTATTTTTTTATTAAATGTAATTTATTTCCTTTAATAGAGAAGAATCGTCATGTACTGAGTTTGAACAATGTATTAAAAGATTAGTAGTGTAATTGTCCACTTACCACATGTTGCGTTTCGTGCAGCACAAAGAACTTTGCACTACACTTTTCTATGAACACTTACTTCACAAATAGGGTTCGAAATGAGCTCCTCCTTAATTAACTTAATTTTTCCAAACACTTAATTATTCTGTGGTATATCAAGGACCTAGTGTTTCTTAACATTTATGGGGTTACTGATTCAAAAGCGGATTTTGATGAAACGTGCGTCGATGAAACGCCACCGATACAGCTCCCGACCCCTACGACAGCTACCCCCAGCAGCACCGACACATAAAATCATTTCATAGTACTCGCTATTCAAATACACACTCGATCGCGACATTTTTATAAAAGTTGAGAGCGACTTCACAACTTTACGGTTAATTAGCAACTGCCGAAATGAAGGTACATAATTTTCAATATGGCGGTAGAGTTCAACAAGGCATAATTAAGAAACCCCGATAGGCTACTATGAACTGAAGAAAAAAAAATCATTCAAAACTTCTTGATACGTTTTTATTTATCCGCATCAAGCATCATTAAAAAAAAGACAGTATTATAGGATAAAAATCAACATTAACTACAATTACAAAATTATGCAGAACCATTTTATCTATTTTCATAATTTTTTAGCGTTCTGTCGTGTAGTGTGTTTTTATTGACGGCGAAAAGTTTGCCGACAAGGAATGCGCCGGCTTCCTATCAAAGGATTGCCGCACGTAGCGGCGCATTGGCAAAGAGTTAAAAAAGTGCCGCGGAAATATGGCAGTTCGAACATAGTGATGCTTTAGTATGATCTATTCGGATAATCATTAGAACTAGGTACTAAATATTCGAATAATTTTAATGGAAATTAATACTACCTTCAGGTAGGTGAAAAAAACCCTGTATGAATGCTTAACCGAAGTCTAGGTTTTGGGTAAAGTTATTGCAGAAAATAAAATAGTTCGTAAAGATTAAGACAATGCATCATATTCATACAAGTAAAAGTTGTACTTCATTTGTAGAAAGCGAAAATTACGATAAGTACGGATGTAAATTTTAATTAGAATAATGAATTAACTTTGGTATTAAATATTGAATCATTCTAATCGATTGAATCAATCAATTCATTGCATATTTAATATTTATCAACCGCCCATCCCTAGCGCGGTAATACAGGCAATACTCAAAAGACACAGCTACCGCTTTTGAAATATGTGCCGCTAATGTCTGATTGGCGATAAACTACCGACTTTTCTTTGAGTTCTTGCGACAGTCCACGTGGACTTCATAGGTATAGCAAGAGACAGTGACCTACCCCTCTGCGCACGCGACTAGCAAAGAGTAGTGAATGTTCGTTGTGAAATATGGGCGATTTGATACATGCCTAATTAGTTTAGACATGTAGAGGTGCTTTTAAATGAAAGAAGTGAATAGTTGATCAATATTTTGTTGTCACTAAGCAAGTGTAATATTATAATTTACGTATTTACTTTAAAAAAATATTCGTATAAATTTTAAGTATGTAAAATACTTCAATTTTAGTCATCGCGCACAAAACTAAATCGTTACATTCGTTCATTTCGTTAAGTTAGTAAAGTTTTGTGTGCAGGTTTAGACACATCTAGTTTTATTTAGTCTTTGTAACCATGTGTTGTTGACCGCTGCCAGCTGATCTAGGGTCATCACAACGAAAGATTTCATATTATTTTCGAAGTCTGATTGCTCAGTAACTATAAGGCCTATGGAGTTTTTAACTTCACGAAAAAGTTGCCAATCACCGGCTCTATGTGTGGACTTTTCATGGGTACCAACTTTATGAAACACCCTGTATATTCATATATTATGTTCATTTTAATGCATAAGAGACGATTCGTCTTTTCGTTGATATCAGAATTATTTAAAACCTGTGTTGTGAATAATTCCGGGACGTTGCTTCCTACAACTTACAAGTAATAGAATTATAGATTTTAACGGTGTGCTTGGTTGCTTTATGATTGAATATGCTAGTATATTGAAGAAAAAAGAGGCGATAATCCTTAAGTTTGTTTCGGCATTTCTTCTCAGGGATAGCCACGAAATGCCGACGTCATCATTATATTTTCAATATATACTCGTAACTGACATGTGAAAGTGATATGAGATATCCTATTTGCAGAATAAATGATTTGAATTGAAATATGTTAGCCACTCGTCTACCATTTCCATATATGTCAAGAGTGTTTTCCCAGTCGGTTTATCGTGAGTTTCCATGGTTTCAGCCGCACGCGGTGTACGCGAAAGACGTTCTGGACATCGAGCAGTTCAGCACCGTGAAGGGAGTGAACCTCGACGCGGCCGACGATACCTTCTACGGCAAGTTCAACACCGGCAGCGTCAGCATACCGTGGCAGACCGAGATGATCGAGACTGGCTGCTTCACGGAGCTCAACGTGTTCGCGAGAGGTGGGTGGACGTTTGTTACCACGGTCACAATGTTGGTAATAGGCTACCATGCTCGCAATGTTGAGTTTTTGCTACCATGGTCGCATGATAAGATATTTGATACCCTGGTCTATTGATTATTACATATTTTATACTATGATCTATTAGATATTTGATAACGTGGTCGCAAATACGTTCGGGTACCGTGTTACAAAATACGTACTTGTTTACTAAGACCATGGTAGAAAGTGGTATATTTGTGGAAATGGTGCCAGGTGGTTAATTTGCGCCTATGGTAACAAATGATTCAGTAACCACAGGTAGCACATCACTATTTTTGTGACCATGGTAGTAAATTTTAATGTTATGACCACATTATCTATGATTCGTTACGATGATAGTGTGATCCCAAATAATAATTTATGTGGCTCCCCAAGTACTACTGATAAAGTTTACAACCATGGTTGCACATTATGGTTTACATATGCCCTTCTCATAATATATTTGTATAATATGTTTGTGTGACACTTTACGATCATGATTGCATATTATTGTACATATATTTGTGTAATATTCACCTCCTTGGTCTAATGGCAGTATGTATGGGCTATGCACCTGGATGTCATGGGTTCGATTCCCAGGTCGGACAAAGCAAATTTTCTTATTTAATTTTCCCGGGACTAAATCCCTCAGAGGCGGTTGACGTCAGGCAGGCGGCCGATTGTAAAAATTAAGCCAAATCCTTTCTGCAACATGCTTGAAAAAGTGTGCCGACCCCACATTAAGGTGGGATAAGGGTAGGTAGAAAAAAATGACGTCACAGATTTTTTGCTGCGGCGAAATTTAAATACACCTATGTTACCCATTATTAAATTGAATGTCGTTATGTTGGCGCCACTCAATTATCGACGGTCCCTACGTACAAAGCGACATGTAAAAAACTGAGGTTTTCAGGAGAACGAAATGAAGTTTATTTATAAGTTTAAGAATTATCATACTTGTTATTTTGTTCGACTAGTATTTAAAGTAGAATTATTAGAATACAAAATAATTTAAAAATATATCTATATGGTTGAGCGTATGGACAATCTAAAGCCATATATATATAGCCTAGCAACATGTTTTTCGGTATTTTATCATTGATCTCTGCGATACAGGCCTAGAGCCTAGTGCAGAAATCGCCGTAAATTAAGACTTATTGATAATTCTTATGTTTAAATGTTGTTTAAACAAAAGAATTATCAATAAGTTGTTTATGTTTTAAAATATTGTAATTTTTATGGTAAATAAAAAAAAATATATATATGCAATAAAAAAAATATGACATTTTGAGTTGTCTTTATATACGTAGGGACCGTCGATATGTTTGTATAATGTTGTTTGTCGGTTCGCAGGCGAGGACGGCAGGGAGGCGCCGACGTGCGACCTGCAGCTCGTGCCGCAACCCGCTGACAACGACGACGACAAGGGATGCTTCATGTTCGCACGACGGGTCCGCACCTTCACTATTATAATAATAACATAACATCATAACATAAGCTCACGCCTGTATCGCGTATATCTGTAACGCTAGCTCACGACTGCCTCGGTGGCGTGGTGGTATTTCGGTACGACTACGGTTCTGAGGTCTCGGGTTCGATCCCCGGCGAGGGCAAAGTGATATTGGATTTTTCCATATCAGCCCGGAGTCTGGAATTTGTGCCCGATATGGCGATAGGCTCGCCCCCTATAACATCTGAGACGGAACTAAGCTCGGCGAAACGCGGGTGTACTAGTTCGCTAGTGCGCCTCTGCCTACCCCTTCAGGGATACAGGCGTGAGCTTATGTTATGTGTTATACATAGTTAACCTATAACTTTGTGTACAGGTGTTGTGTCCTCAAAAGAAGGTACCGGCTCGGTTGCGGGCCGTGCCGGTGCCCGAACACCTCGCCGTCAGCTGACCACCACCACCACCATCACCATCCCCACTACCAGCGACGGTACCACTCGCATGAACACCACGACACATGTCCTCCGCAGCTGACGGTAAGTACTGCACTCCACCCTCGAGGATTGCGGATGAAGACCCATGCTGATGAAGTTACTCGTTACTAGTTGAATCCAAAACGCGACTCGCCCGAATAGCTGGCACGAGTAGTAGATCGACTATGATTTTTTTGACATTTCACGTCAATGACTACGTAAAATATTTGTATGACAAAGACGAACCGAACGCCTTTAGCGGTTACGTGGAGAACTGATGTTTTTCATACAAATTTTTTAACGTAGTCTCTAGCGAGGAATGTCAAAAAACTCAAGGTCGAGCTACTGGAATATTTTTGACAATCTAATTTATCCATCGCTACGTGCTGATGGCCTTTGGTTAATATTTCATACAAATGTCATATGCGCATGTAGCACGATCCGAGTGTCAAATATATTCCTGTAGCTCGACCATGAGATTTTTTTGACAATTCACGGTAGCGACGACGTAAAATAATTTGTATGAAAAACGTCTGTTCCCCACGTAACCGCTAGAGGCGTTGAGGTGTTTTTAATGTAAATATTAGCGAGAAATGACAAAAACTGATTAGCCTCCTGCTCGGGCCGCTGCAGTCTGTATCACGCGCACAGATGGAGATATGACGTTTATTCACGTCCGCGTCATATAAACTACATAATGGACGTCATGATACCACGTCTGTCACGTATGGATGAGTGTGACTACAATACCCCAATTAGATAGAGAATGTCGCATGCTCGAGGTGAGAATCTCGCAGAAAATTGACATTCACGAGACTGTGTCATAAATGCTTTTTTCCTATTTGTATGACGCGGCCTCTTATGTCAGTACTCTGTTAAATTCTTGACTCAAACGTGCTAAACTTTTTCTGTCTTTACAAAAAGCACAAAATATATACCTCGTTTTGTTCACGTTTGTAAAGTCTCGATGGCTATGTTTCTATGGTCTCGAATGGCCCCTAGACAAATCAGTTATAGCGCAATAACCTAGAGTATAACAGTATGTTTAGATTTGATAATATGAGTTTTAATAAACGTCGCGGCGATTTTTATACAAATAATCATGACAATGACGGTTTGTGTGATTGTCTTAATGCCTCGAATACGCATACTAAATATCACCAAATCATGCTACTTTCATCCTTAAATCAAATCTTATAATTAATTAACAGATAGCAGTATTATCTTAATGCGAGAGAAGTATTGAACTAATGCTTTTAGTGGCATGCGTATTCTAGACATCAACTGACACATGTTAGATAGGCTTGATAGAATAATGACGCACGAACGCGTTTGCGAATATGTAAGATAGTGGTTACGTTGGTGACGTAATTGTAAGGGTCGTTATCGTGCTAGGGGCATCCGATTTGAAGGGCCTTTATCGGCCAAACAAAGAATACTATGCGAAATATTTTTTCTTCATATCAAGACATACATTTTAGCCCAAAAAAGCCCCTATAGTCTTGTGACATGGTGCCGTTAAATGTGTATCAACAAGCCAAAAATACATTAATAAATAGGCATCAAGAAAAACAAGACTTTATCTCAAAGTGCCCCTGCTCCTGTCTTAAAGTGCCCCTGCTCATGTCTTAAAGTGCCCCTGCTCCTGTCTCAAAGCGCCCCTGCCAGTCTCAAAAAGCCCTTACAATTACGACACAACGTACACGTAGGGAATACGATGCATTTGTTGTTGTACCTGTCGGTTAGGTGTTTCGGCTTGACATTTATTAATAGTAAAGGTTAGAGGGGGCGCCATGTTGGGCCTATGATCTTTTGAAAATGTTAGACAAGAAATAAAAGCACATTTACCATGCAGAGACCATCTTATCTAATATGACTTATCGCCACTCAATTTTGAATCTTAATGTACACAAAATAAAGTGGTGTGACGTTCAGGCGCGTAATTTCAGATAATACGTGAATCTGTCACAAAAGGACCGTCCTTTTGTGACAGATTCAGTATGGTTACACGAATAAAACGTTTTATAGTATGTATAAGAAAAGTGCGGTATTTTAAGAGAAATAATAGTAAAATGTAGCGGTGAATGAAACGCGCTTTATTTTCGCTGTAATGCTAGTTGAATTTTTAAAATTACAGTCTTTCAACAATCCGCAGTGAAAGTGTGTTAAAACTTTTTAAGTTTTGATGCTGATGGTGAGTTATTCATGTATTAAATGTAATTGTACAAAGTTATATGAAGATTGAATTTTAATCTGGCTCATAAGCCCAATATGGCAAAAGGCGTTACTTATAAAAGTGGATGAATAATTGTTTTTTATTAGTTATACATTTTGAATAACCGACATTTTTTCGATGGTGTCATACATTTGCATAAATATAAATCGTGAGTTCACGCCGGTGGTTCACTGTGGCCCTGGGTAAGAAGAATCTTGTTCCATAGATAAATAATAACATAACACATAACATAAGCTCACGCCTGTATCCCCGAAGGGGTAGGCAGAGGCGCACTAGCGATAAATAATATGGTTTCATAAACATCTTCTCTCTTCATCTCTTCTTGGCTCTTGTTCTCTGCACTGAGCCCGTAGACATGTCGGGCCAATACGTAACATGTATGACGACTATTCGCCATCCTAGCTCTGACCAGAAGCACAGGATCCTCCTTGTCCACAGGCTTCTCGGAGATATTTCAATGTGTTGTTTTGTCACGTTGTATATGAAGGACATAATCCAGGATGATGTGGGGACTGTTCCGCTTCCATAGATATATCATGGTGCTTATTTAAATTTATATAACGGGTATTTATTTATGAGCTTCCATTTTTCATATCATTTATTCTTTCATTATTATTATCATCTATGAAAGTAAATATCGTACATTAATATTGTTTTGTAATTAATTATATAATGTTTTTGATCTTTAACTTTGGGTAGTCGCACAAGAGTGCCGTAGTAATTTTGTATACGAATATTTTTTAATTTATTTACTACTTCGAATAAACATTTATAAGTAACGCCAAAAATATCTAATAATGATGATACGTAATGTATGATGGTTGATGATGGTGTGGAACAGTGTGTCCTGTACGAAAAAACATGAACAATTTAGTTTAAGTTGAATTTTAACGTTGGCAACTTTAACCGGTACAGTTGTAGCTTTGAATGTATTTCTTATCAACTACACAAAGTATAAGCGAGGATAAAAAGTATAATAATATAATATATAATAATATATAATCAGTTAATTTTTGCCAGTCTATCCAAACCGATATTTTAATTCAATTGAAATATGTGTAATCAATTTCATAAAAACAATTAGATATTTTTAATTTAAAATCGATTATATTTAATCTAATCTAATCTAATATTTTTTGGGAATAACTTTACTTTTTTGGTAGAAATATTACAAAACATGGCAACACCTCCCATTTAGAGTTGCTAACGCGTTTGAACTAGTATCATTCGTCCGACTGATGTCATGATACATGTATCGTTTGTACTGCATTTAGCTCAATCACGCCACCGGATTATATGACGCGGAGTAAATGTATTTTAATTGTATTGTGTAAACTGGTTATATTAAATTGCAATGAGTAACTATTCTTAACCAATTTTATAAATGATTAGTGACTCAATCGCAGCTGAAATAGGGTTTAGAATTGCGTGCTAAAGATAAAAGTCTGCACGGAATTAACACTTATCTCTTGTATTCTTGCACGCTGTTTTCGAATTTATATCATTTGTGTTTAAGTTCAATTTTTATTGATCACATTATCATCTAATATTTTTCTGGATACGTGTAGCTAAAGAGGGAGAAAAAATGCTACTAATTTATACGATTTTTCAGTTTACTAAATAATAAATATTACCAAAACTTTAGTCGAATAGTCCAAATATTGACACAGTTTAAAAAAACAATTTGCAATTTCAGTATTATGTATGTTAACGGGTATCTATTTATCAGCTTCCATTTTTCATGTAATTTATTCATGCATTATTATTATCTATGAAAGTAAATATCGTACATTAAATAGGGACTGGGGATTACAGGTGATTCTTATATGACACAACCAGTTTAGACATTACAATTATTTTTATGTTGTATGTATGTGTTTTGGATGTAAGGTTTTATTTGATACTGATTTTTTGTATGGACTCATTAAATTATATTTAAAAGAATCGTGTGTGTTTTTGATTTGAATATACAAAAATATAATATCATTAAATATTGTGGGAAATAAGGATTATATTACTTGGCGTTGAAGCGAGTGAAAACACCCTCCATAAAAAAAAATCTTAATATGTTACAACCATATAAAATTAAAGACACATGCGTTGCAATGCTGTGATTGTACCTGGAAGTATCTTATCTTTATGGTTATTATGGTGTTTGATAAGAAATTATACGATGGCATATAAGTCTGTTAATTGTCGATAAACAATTTTCGTTACATTATAGTTTCAATAATAATAGTTCCTCAACCCTTAACATGTAGGTGACAATATTTTCGTTTTATGGCCGTTTTATTACCGTATTGAAGGAAAAGTATCTCGATAATGAAATTAAAATTCGATTATATATTAATAAATCCTCGTACCACACAATAAATTTCAAAATTGTGTGATACGAACATTAATTTATATGGGTCAGTCAATCTAATGGTGGGTACACACCGGCCGAACGAAGGCGAAAGAATTTATGCCTGTTTCATTCACACAAGAGCGAAAGTAGGTTTGTGTGAGCGGAATTGGCGACGATTCGCGAACATTCGTTCGGTTAGTGTGTACCCGCCATTATACATTCAAGGTACAGTCACGTATATTTAAAAAGAAAATGATGCAATTAAATAGTGTTTCTACATTTCGTATGTTAAATTCGAATTTATTGTAATGCAATAAGATATGTTTTAAAGCGACAAGAGTATGAAACGTGGCAATAAAGTATCGGACGAAACTGTGTGCGGGTGTATGGACAAATCGTATGGTGTGAGTGTAATTATTTTTTAATATTTAATGTAGATATCGCACAAATTACCGCCGTAATCGCCTTTTGTGACGTCACTGATGATGATTTTCGATCCCCACAATATGGTTATTTTGCTCTCTTGATTATGGAATGGTGATTTTATTGTGCGAAAGTCAATTAAACAATACTGCCGTACTCAAGCTAAAATGTCGTTAGGTGAATACACCTGATTTTGACATGTCTCCAAAAAACGTGGTAAATATTATTCTGAGGTTTATTAGACTGTGGCTTTTATATTTAATAGACTTAGGGCGACTTGCACCACTATTACTAACCTACAGTTAGTCCTAACCTCAAGTTAAATTGAAAATGAAATATATGAAGGACATGTAATTCATTACATGTAATTAATTAAATGTCATAATTTATTATCTGTAATTGCATGTAGTACATTACATGTAATGAATTACATGCCCTTCATATATTTCATTTTCAATTTAACTTGAGGTTAGGACTAACTGTAGGTTAGTAATAGTGGTGCAAGTCGCCCTTAATAACTTGTTTAAGATTAAAAATAACCAATGAAACATTTAAATAAAAAAAATTAACCAAGTGTATGAAATCTCTAGGGACCATATTTTCCACGTTTTTGTTTTTTCGTTTTTAACCATCTCAAAATTAGGTTTGTTCACTTAACGGCATTTTAGCTTGAGGACGTCAGAATAACACACTTTGCCTTAAATGACGCAAATATGATGATTAAATTTATATTATTGTAGTGTGCTGTTTGCCTAAATATTCGTCACCACCCCGCCACTGTTTTTTGCACAAATATTTTATTTTCTTGCAGTAAAAAGTACAAAAATGTATCCTTCAGTGTTCCGTCGCTGACGTCACGAAAGGCAATATAAAAACTGTAAATTGCCAGCGCAAAATGGAACTTCCATGTAAATCTAGTAGTAAGATAAATGCATTTTGATGTGTACCCCCACTTTTCGTATGGTATTTTAATATTGAGAATAAAAATTATTATTATAATGTAAAGGTTTTAGGCATTGCGGTCTTGGCATAGTTGTGGAGGGTTAACTTGTTAGGTGACGCTAGGACTCTGCGGCTCGGTCGAATGGTGGCCATCTTGGAATATATGGGGCCTTATATAAACATTTTAGATGAGAAAATGGCTGAGAATAGTCTGTCTCTTTTATTTTCAAACAATGTGACACTAGCCTTGTTTGTTGCTGGTCTGATGTGAAGTAATAAACATATATAGCATGTTATAAACCTCAGTGGTTTTTATGCACAATATGATAAGATGAATGTATATTTGAATTAGTAAACAATAAATAAATAAAAAAAAAGTGACGGACTATTCTTAACTATTTCCTCAGCTAAAATGCTTTTTATAAGTAAGGCTCATGGTGTTGGGAAATACACTAACTAGATGTTAGAAGTTACAGCAGCGTGCAAGCCGTTTTGAGTGCCCACTTTAATTGTAAATGCGCGTCTCCTGCACTAGTGTTTTCGAAACAAAACACTAAAAACACCTACACAAAACATAGTTTTTCATTGTCTCTTGCTCATATAACAATGGACCATAGACAAAAATTTTAGAAATACCATGTTTTTTGTGTAATGTTTTAGTGCAGGAGACGCGGCTTAACATTAGTAAAATCTAAAAAAACAACATTTTTAAAATCCTCAAAAATATCTAGTGTATTTCCTGTTTTATTAATTGATAAAAATATGAAATAAATATCCACCAATCGATTGAGATCGCGAGTGTTTCATTCATTTAATAAAAATCGCACAACATTGAACCATTCGTTCCATTCACTCACCGCTCGCTCAATCTGCTCGTCCATTCCAAATCCATATTGCCATAGGGTGTATAACTGTATATTTTTTTATAAACAGAAACAATTTCAATAAACACATACTTGAAGAGCGTGTCAGTGAATGGAACGATTTTCATTCGCTCTTTACAGTTCGATTACGAATCGTCCAATCTTTCAATTCCAGCAGCTTACTGACTAAAAAAATCAATATTAATAGAATTCAAAAATGGTGTAGTGTGTGATAATGCGTTTGGCTCAATTTTCCCGCCAATATATAGATAAAGCAGTTGCAAGGTTGGACGGTCGTGTGGACATAAGTTGGCGTTACTTGCAGCGCCATTTTGTTTTTGAGCTCTCGTATTTTACAGTTTAAGATGGTTATTCGTGCTGAAACTGGAAGGTATGTTGTTTTTTGCATGTAAGCTCTTTGGTGACATTTCTGTGGTGGACAATGTGGCTAGAATAATTTTGGCGGGGAACAATATTAATTTAAAATTAATAGGGAACATAGTGGTTATAGTTTTTTTTACGAAATTTTATGCCGTCACATCAAGAAATCGGTACAGTAAGACAAATTTAAAATATAAAATTATAAAGATTTTGACCATCACAAATACTCTCTAAGGATCTAAGGGTAGAGTAACAATAGTTCTCAGTGGCGAAAGGTCCATAGAACTCGATGTCTACCGGCTTACCTTTGTTCAATTATCGGCTTGACAAATCGGCTTCCCTTTTAAAAAAATGTCACCCCTCGCCACTGATAGTTCTACTAAAATGAGTCTTCACAGCGATGTCGCTCGAGAGTCAGTCGGTCAGTTCAGTGTGGAGCTGGACCATGACGCTCAGTTGTGATTTGTGAAGGAGCTCAAGTTGTATAGTCGAGTTATTGTTGAAATGTTATTATTACATTTAGTGCGGAATTGTAGTGCAAGCTGCATCGCAGGTGTCTGTAAAAAAAAACATACATACTGCTTATCTTTAACCATAAGTTGTCCCTTTCATATTTAAACAATGTAATGCAAGGAAAAAAGTGACAGGTTATCCTTAACCATTTGCTCAGCTAAAAATGCTTTTATAACTAAGGTCCAATATATAAAAATGATACCTTGAAACCTAATCAGTCCTTTAAACAGTGGTTTGTCTCTCACTCTCAAACTATTTGATGTAAAGAGAAAGGGATAGTATTAAAGTTAAGTATGGATTAAAAATATAAGGGGCTAGATTCAGTCGCCACATGGTGTTTTATCTACAGTCATTTGGGGATGAAAAAACAATCAAATTCTATGGGATTTCTATTGAACCTAATGTGAAGTAACTTAAATAAATTCTAAAATATTTGAGAATATATCATTATTTTAAAAGATAATTCAATAGCTTATAAATATTTGACACAGTTTACAGACACCGGCGTGTATTTTTAAGTATTTAAGGAGAAAATGTTCGCGTGAGGAATTTTTGTAAGAATTTATAATAATCATTAGTCAGTCCATACCTGTGTCATACTCATTGTGCATTTCCAGCGGTCCGGGAGAGCGTTGCCAATTATATTTTGTAACTCTACTTGTACCAAAACCGTAAAATGAATTGTACCTACTGGCCAAAATTTGCGAATAAAATGTGATTGAAACTAATGACTAAAGAAAAAATAAGAGGACCCGCCTAGCATGCGCTCCACGAGATATCCCGATAATCGACTGTCGAGATGTTGTCTATGTGTTGTCTACAATATTGTATAAAAAATAAACGAGGACGCATGTTACTCTTCGTAGACAAATAGAGAAAACCGGTTATAATTATCGAAATTGTACGTTTTATTGTTTTTATTTTACATGGAGGTTACCTTGTTGTAGATTGGCTGCTCTAATTTAATGTAAATTATTGAATTTTTTTTTGTTTTCTTAATTTGGTTGTATATTAATATCTGACTGTAAACTGGTTATTATTCTCAAAAAGAGCAACGTCAGAGTTTCTTTGCCCCTTCTCTGGCGAACCAGCTTTCCGAACTGGCGGTAGAGTAAACCTTTTTGACGGAATCTAAACAATGTGTGACATTTTATGGATTCAATAAACGATTTTATTTAATTTGATTTGATATAACAGGTCGAAAAGCGTAGACAAAATGTTCTCGTGGCGCCGCATGCTAGACGGGCAGGCATAACTACGAAAAATACTTTGGTTTCGTTCTATACGTTATGAATACTTAATTTTTTCGTAGTTATGCTCTGTTATCTATCTTCTTTTGTCTATTGAAACACATGTTACTGAAAAAATCTGTTTGAAATTTACTTCATGTCTCATTAAAACTAGCATAAAGGTATTTCAGTGCCGGAGCGAAAAAATCCTTTTTATAAAATTCAAAACATTTAAATGACTATTTTTAATATAATTGGCAACGGGCTCATGTGTGCGTGACACACAGTGGTGTGTATCACAGTTCGTGTACGTGTATACTCAGTGACGTGCAGTCAATATAGACAAAAAGACACTGTCTACCTTGACAATTGGGTACTTGACTGGTTGATTTTATACACATATTTATATGTAATAGCAAATATAACAAAACAGAATCCTTTCTATAAAAACTGCATCGCAATTGGTTGAAAAATGAGGCAGTAATTCATATTTTTAATTCTGGAGTGGGGACATAGTGGGATATATTCCTTTCCAACGCACGCACCGTTATGGTGTGACGTGATTATACTGATACTTCTCTTTCCCGCAATTTGAAGGTTACACCAAACTTCAAAGGCTTATAACTTTTTATTTTTGAGAATATTTCAATATTTCTTTCTGTTCTATATTTTAGACGACGTAAATTAAAAAACGTCATATAAAATTAATAAAAAAATAGTCAAGTACCCAATTTCCTATATAATAAAGAAATCATGTCTAAATACAAATTTCCAAAATAGCAACGAACGGCTTATAGTTATTATTTATTTATGTAAATAGTACTATTTGAATTGCCAGGGTAGACAGTGTCTCTGTCTATATGGTGTGCACGGCACTGTGTATACTGTACGTGTACATTCGTGTGTACAGTACGTGTGCGTGTGTACTGTATGTGAAGAGATGGCGGTTGCAATGTAACCGCCTCGTGCTGTATCTAGCTTCTTAGTACTCGTAAGCTTCTCGGATACTTTAGTCGTTATTGCAGTATTTTGATGCAAATATTATTATTTAATAAGCGTATTCATAAATAAATTGACTCGGATTTAGAATTGATTGTTTTATTTACTGCCTCTGAGCTCTAGGAGTGGCGATATATCTTAAACATTGTAAAGATACTTTGCAAACTGTAAGAGGTTTGAAAAATAAAAATCGAACCTACAAACAAAAATTATGAACACGAATATGGTCTATTAATAACATAAGCTCACGCCTGTATCCCCGAAAGGGTAGGCAGAGGCGTACTAGCGAACTAGAACACCCACATTTCGCCGAGCTCAGTTCCGTTCCGATGTGATAGGGGGCGAGCCTATCGCCATTTCGGGCACAAATTTCAGACTCCGGGCTGATATAAAAAATCCAATATCACTGCCCGACCCGGGGATCGAACCCGAGACCTCAGAACCGTAGTCGTACCGAAATACCACCACGCGACGGAGGCAGTCTATTAATAAATAAATAAATACACCCAACAGTCACACACCTAGTCTTAACACACTAGGTATAACCTGTATCGTGGGTGTCAGAAACTATAAGAGATTCTCGGTCTCACAATACCCAGACTTGAAACAAATATCTGTGGGCCTTACAAACATTTGTCTCAATGCGGGAATCGAACCCGCGGCCTCTCGCTTCACAGCCGGCTAATCACCTACTGCGCCACGGAGGCTGTCAACTTGGGTTATTATGGCATATTTTTTTAATGAACTCACTGAGCCCACTGAAGGTTTATTTTTATTACTGTTTTATTTATATTAATAGACCATACAAACACTTTTCACAAAATGTTACACAAAAACGTGTTGAAAATTTTAACCTATATAATACACAAACGGCAATAAAATATGTCCACTGCACAAAATGCGTCAGTTTTTGAAATCAACTTAAATAAAATTCAATATAACTTCAACACAACACAGGGAGTAACAAGACAGCCCAAAATTTACAAAACCAAAGGGCAAACGCCCTTGTTTATAATGGAAGACTTAGGGCGACTAGTAGCATAATATAACATAACATAAGCTCACGCCTGTATCCCCGAAGGGGTAGGCAGAGGCGCACTAGCGAACTAGAACACCCACATTTCGCCGAGCTTAGTTTCGTCCCAGATGTGATAGGGGGCGAGCCTATCGCCATATCGGGCACAAATTCCAGACTCCGGGCTGATATGGAAAAATCCAATATCACTTTGCCCGACCCGGGGATCGAACCCGAGACCTCAGAACCGTAGTCGTACCGAAATACCACCACGCCACAGAGGCGACTTGTAGCAAATAGATAAAACACGATTTAAATATAGCAATGAGTTATTTACATCGAGTTTAGGACTAACTCTAGATTAGTAATAACGCTGCAAATCACCCTTAAGAGTTAACAGTGAAACTAGCTGCTGCCCGTAGCTTCGTTTGCACCATTATAGCGGGTACACGCCAACGGAACCAATGTTTGCGAAATGTCTGTTGCGTTCACACAAACAAACTTTCGCTGTTGTGTGAATGAAACAGGCATAGATTCTTTCGCCTTCGTTCGGCCGGTGTGTACTCACCATTAGGATTGTCCGTACCTTTCCTAGATAACAAATAGGCAAAGACAAAAACAAACATACATAAATATATCGGGGACAGGTTAATACGAACTTACCATAGGCGAAGCCACAAGTAAAAGCTGATTTAGCATAAATATTTTTAAATAGCAACCAATGAGGCAACATGATGTTAAACTCACACAATATGTCAATAATAAACTTTCCAATAATATAATGATTTCTTGGGTTTACGCGAATGTTATTCAGTGGAATAAAACTATTTTTACGGATTCTATCGCGATTTGATTTAATTTTCATGCCCGACGTTTCGAAAGCTTTGCAGCCTTGTTTGCAAAGTGTTAATTAGATATTGTAATATTAACATTTTTGGACAAATGATACCATAGTCTGACCCGTGACCACGAGGCTGCAAAGCTTTCGAAACGTCGGGCATAAAAATTAAAACCAAATCGTGATAGAATCCGTAAAAATAGTTTTATGTCCAATAATAGTTATATTTCTTATTAATTTTATAATAATAAATTTTGATGCCAATTTTTAAATATCGAGATTTTGCACAATTTATTTTCCATTGAAGCCTAATCAATCTACTTTTAAAAAAAAAATGTGGTAATATCTCCCGACTCTATGATTATTTTATATATCAATATACATAAAGTTACGCCTGTCTCCCGCTACGGTAGGCAGAGACTGAGCAGCGCCAATTGCTTCGGTTCAAGCATACCTCTTTCGCTTCTCCACAGTCATCAGTCTTTTCATGCACGCTCATCGGTTACGAGAACTCCTTATTTGGCCCTTTTTTAAGAGGTAGTCAATTTGGTCCATTAAGGGACATCTAGGACGTCCTCGGTCGATGCTACCATTCATTTTCGCCATATAAATTTCATTCGTAACTCTACTTTCATCCATCCTTTCAACGTGGCTAAACCACCAAAGCATTCCTTTCTCAATCCTCGTCACTACATCTTCCTTCAATCCACATTTCTCTCTTACGCTGCTATTCCTCACTCTATCACTCAACTTCAGCCCACACATACTTCTTAACGATCTCATCTCCACCGCATTTATCTTACTTGCATGCTTCGTCTGCCACACAAAAGATTTATACATGAGTGATGGCGCCAGAACTCCTCGATGAATGGTTATACTCGTGCGTGATATGTTATATTGTTTTTGTTCGTTTATCTTATTATTAAACATAAATACTCTTACGTTGGTTCAACTGAACTTAGCACCTTGGAATAAACGGAATTAGGTCTAAAATTAAGCAGCTTTGTGATGTATTAAAAAAATGCACCACATCTCTATTAAAATATCAAAATAAATACAACAGAATCTAGAAGTAAAGGTAGATCAAATGTATGACGATGAACCATAGATGGTCGTATCTTAAAATCGGAATTCTTTTTGGTATTGTAAAGTGACCAAAAAAAAAACTTCACAATAGAAATAGCATTGAAGATTTCTTGAAAAGTTTATAAAGCATTTAGAATAACAAAAGTATCTATTGTATTTATTTAAATTAAAATAATGAATTTACATTTAATATTTAATTTATTATTGTGATAAATTATTTGCTTATTTCGTAAAACTTTCGCAAGTTTCTCATACTGTGAAACAAAATTAATATGTATTACTATACTATCTAGTATTTGGTATGCCGTTCTTTATTTCATAAAAAACAAACTCCACGCTATACTTAACACGAAAAACAGAACTAAAAGCAATTAAATATTTAGCTGTATTATGCATATCCTAGTAACGGGAAAACAATTTATTCCTATTCTCAAGGAACTGTTTTATATAATTCAACTGATTCTTGCATGTCTTTCTATGTGTGCGTGATGCGACTTCACTTATTTACATATAATGCAGGATGCAACAATGTTGCATAGAATGCAACTGGATGCAGTTCTTTGCAAATATCAGCCTAAAAAGTAGTCTCAGCAATAAAACAAAGAAAAAGATCACAAGTAAGTCTGATTAAATCACACAAATATAACCCTATGCATGTGTTATAACCCGCATTAGGCCAGCGTGGTAGACTATGGCCTAACCCCTCTCATTAGTAGAGGAGGCCCATGCCCAGCAGTGGGACAGTAATATTACAGGGCTAATATTATTATGTGTTATAAAGTAGCTTTTTAAACGAAATGATCAAGCGTTCTTAAATTACAATTTTGAAATTTAAAATTCTATCGGCGTCGACTGCAGGCAAAAGAAGTGCTTAAGCACTTCTTTGCTGTCCCATTTTCCGAGCGTCAACTGTGCATCTAGGTAAATAATATATCGATGTAAAAAGTGGTCTCAGCAATAAAACAAAGAAAAAGATCACAAGTAAGTCTGATTAAAACAACACAAATATAACCCTATGCATGTGTTATAAAGTAGCTTTTTAAACGAAATGATCAATCGTTCTTAAATTAGAATTTTGAAATTTAAAATTCTATCGGCGTCGGACTGTATGCAAGAGGAGTGCTTAAGCACTCTTTTGCTGTCCCATTTTTAAGAGCGTCAACTGTGTATCTAGGTATAATATATCGATGGGTGGCTGACATAATTTTCGTCACTGTCACAAGCTGAAATAAATATACACACATACACACACGCACGCACATACACACGCACACAGCCGTGCAAACATAAGCTGATATCCTTATAAATGCAAAAGCATTTTATATCTTTCTGTTCATGTGCCGGTTTTGACCTATCTATCAAGATTTTATCGACACTAAAGATCTTTATTTCCCAAAAAGTTTTTAGGTGCTATAACTTAATCTTGTCCTGCGATTCATTTTAGACATGCGAATACAAATTACGTATCAAAAGAGAATCTCGTGAATACTTCATTATTTGTTACAATTGGGTACTTGACTATAGCAACCAAAATCAATGAATTTCTGTAGGAACTTAGATTTATCATCGAAATAACGTGTGCAATAGGAATTTATTAAAAATACTCCAAGGATAATTATTTTGATAATTTATATACTTAATTTTTTATCTGTGCGTCACGTGACTGTAAACACCAATCGCGTTGCATGATGTCACATTACTCGTTTTTATTTTATATTTGTTCCACAAGGGCCTAAGACCTAAGATCCAAAGACATACTGCCAGGTTATTTGGTATATTTATTCGAATTTTTGTTGAAAGCTCAACCTAATTTCAATGCGGATGTATTCGACGAACTATCTGACCCGTTTTGTTTTGGGTTGAAATCATAAATGTGATTTCCTCAATGTTTTTTTATGCGCTATTTTGTATGTATGGTAAGGAACAATGACGTCACCCGTATCTACAGTTAACAGATAGCGTTTTGACGGCATACTAAATTATACATAATAATTTTTCCTTTTTTTAACTAAACATGAAAATAAATTACGATTTTTTTCCTACATGTTCAGGAAAAACTAATAAATAGCCCTGTATACTTTTTAAAAAATAGTCAAGTACCCAGTTCCTACTGTCAATCGTCTTACGAACCTACATTTTTCTTTTGTACATTTTTCTTATCAGGGTATATCCTTTGGAACAACACGAATTTGCCACTTTTAATGTTTTTAGTTTCGTATATCGCGCCCTTTACCCTCCACGACGGCACCTCGCAGTGTTGCCAGCTTCTGCAGTCTTTGGGAATTTGTAGTTTATCCAGTAATTTTGTTGAGATCTCTGGTATTATCGGCTGTAGAATGATGGCGCATATTCTTAACGTCTCCATCGTAATGTGAAGGATTACGTCTAACTCTTTTTGTTTTTGTACATCTTTGCGCAGTTCCCAAGGTTTGTGAGTCTCGAAGAAGAGGTTTGCGGAGTGTAGACAGTGCGACACTGCGTCTGCTACTTTATAGAACTGATAGTTGCTGTAATGTTGGTGGCAAATTTCTGGAATAGAAAATAATGTTCATTTATAATTTAGTTGTGCGTGTGGGAATTCGACTCGATGATCCGTCTCTCTCACCACGTTTCGAGTGTGTTTATGTGGTTCGTTGGTAGTGGTGGTGTATGTGTTTAATGGTGATGATGATGGGTGGTAGTGTTAATGAAGTTGGGTGGTGGTGATGATGATGACAGGTGGTGTTGGTGCTTATGTTGGATGGTGGTGGTTTTGGTGCTGATGATGGATGGTGTTGGTGGTTTTGGTGCTGATGTTGGATGGTGTTGGTGCTTATGTTGGATGTTGAGTGGTGTTGGTGCTTATGTTGGGTGTTGGTGCTTATGTTGGATGGTGAAGATGTTGGTGCTTATGTTGGATGGTGAAGATGTTGGTGCTTATGTTGGATGGTGACGGTGTTGGTGCTTATGTTGGGTGGTGTTGGTGCTTATGTTGGATGGTGACGGTGTTGGTGCTTATGTTGGGTGGTGTTGGTGCTTATGTTGGATGGTGTAGGTGCTTATGTTGGGTGGTGACGGTATTGGTGCTTATGTTGGATGGTGATGATGTTAGTGCTTATGTTGGATGGTGATGATGTTGGTGGTTATGTTGGATGGTGAAGATGTTCGTGCTTATGTTGGATGGTGTTGGTGCTTATGTTGGGTGGTGGTAGTGTTGTTGCTTATGTTGGGTGGTGGTGGTGTTGGTGCTTATCGCTCGGTTGTCTATGTATATACACACCCGTGAGGTTGTCAACACAGTCGAGTAGATATGCGGCGGCCTCGTGTGCAGAGAGCGCGGCGAGCTCGGCGCGGTGCAGCGCGGGGAACTCGGAGCGCGGGTTGAGCGCGGCGCCGCACGCCCGGCTCGCGAGGTTGCCTAAAGTGTCCGCCAGCTCGGAGTTCGCCACGTTGATCAGCTTGCGGGAGCTGTAGTCTGGAGACAATAGTCTACGTTTTAAAAACCAGCCCTAGTATAATAGCTCGGCTTATAAAGGGTGCAAGGGAAACGCTCCCGAAAATGAAGACAGGTTGTAGTGCTGGTGATTACAGATACATAGCCACAAAAATATTTGTGATACAGAACGATTTCGATTTAGTTTTAATTTTTTTCGCAGTATTATGTTTGTGTGGATAAGCACAAAGATTATCAATTAAAATAATTATTGAAATCATCTTTTTTAAAACAACGTAATGTAATACAATTAAAACAATCAGCTGACGCTCGAGCCGTACGACGCGACGCGGCGTTTGCTTTGTAAGGTCAAGCACCTCGCGCCGGCGGCCGCCATTATGGTGCGTACACGCCGGCCGAACAAAGGCGAAAGAATCTATACCTATTGCGTTCACACAAACAAACTTTCGCTGTTGTGTGAATGAAACAGGCATGATTCGTTCGCCTTCGTCCGGCTCGATGTGTAGCCGCATTCGTCTCGTCGCCCCGCGCCCAGTTGACCATCGACGTGAACACCTACACGCGTGCGCCGACACGATATTTTATAATTTTGTGAATTTGGCTGATTGTTGATAGTTTTTTGTTATTGTTTTATTGTTGAATTTGAGTTATGATTGCGGTGGTGAATGAGGTTGAACGTTTACAGTGATCGTGATAACAATTGGGTAATTGATTATAGTAACCAATATTCATGAATTTCTGTAGGAACATAGATTTATCATCTAAATAACGTATGCAATAGGAATTTATTAAAAATACTCCAAGAATAATTTTATTTCAGTAATTTAAATACTTAATTTTTTATCTGTGCGTCACGTGACTGTAAACACCAATCACGATGCATGATGTAAGATTACTCATTTTTCTTGTTTATTTGTTCCACAAGAGCCTAAGACCTAAGATCCAAAGTCATACTGCCAGGTTATTTGGCAACGGTTTTTCGTATTTTCATTTAAATCTCAACTTAATTTCAAATAGGATAAGATCGACGATCGATATCTGATCGACGATCGATATCTGATCGACGAAATATCTGACCAGTATTTTTTAGTTTGAAATCATAAATGTTATTTCCTCAATATCTTTTTGAAAAGCTATGTTGTATCTATGGTAAGGAACAATGACGTCACCCGTAGCTACATTTAACAGGTAGTGTTTTGGCGGCAAACTAAATTATACATATTAATTTTGCTTTTTTTAACTAAATATATAAAAATAAATTACGAAATATTTTTTTACATGTTTAGGATAAACTAATAAATAGCCCTGTGTACTTTTAAAAACATAGTCATGTACCCAATTATGAAAACGCGTCTCGTGTGCATTGCCAATTTACCCACAAAGATTATCAACCGTTCAGCATCAGTATGATCCTCGTATGATAAAGATGGGACTTAGATACATAAAACAATAAAGAAATACAAGTATTTAAGTGTCTCACACGTTCATATGTCGGCTATTAGCAATCGACACTTGATCATACGAAATATCCATGTAGAAAGTACGATGTAGGGGTCCACAAAAATATTGATTACAAATTACAATAAACTCACTAGCGTCATGCGCCATAGTGGCCTCCCTGAGCAGCAGGTACCGCAAGGCCTCGGGTTCGACTCCCGAGTCACGAGGTGCGACCACGTTCCCCAGCGACTTGGACATCTTGGCGCCGTCCACGGTCCAATGCGAGTGACACACGAGCCTGCGCGGCGGGTGCCAGTTGATGGCCATCAGGAACGCTGGCCAGTAGATACCGTGGAACCTGTATTTTTATAGCAGAAACTGGCAAACGAGCAGATGGGTCACCTGATGGTAAGTGAACTCCACCGCCCATAGACACCCAAGACACAAAAAGAGTAATGGGTGCGTTGCCAACCTAGAAGGTGGAAATGGATGGGGAGGGAAAAGGGATTAGGAAACAGAGGGGGGGAATTGGGCCACCGGGAATCTCATTAACCGAACGAAACGCGACAGCGAGTTGCCACTTTACGTCGGTTTTCTGTGAGACAGTGGTATCAAACCGGTCGAGCCGGCCCATTCGTGCTGTAGACGTAACTGTCTATAGCGTGGCTCTACCACTCAAAAACTCTCTACTCTCGGTAGACGCAACATTTCTTCATAGTTGACTCGGTTGAGTACCGTAGCTGATGTAGTCGATAAACGACTGGGTTCGACAAAATACTTGCTAGTGGTAAGGAATTACCTAATTAGTAAATCGAAATAATTGAATCCCTAAAATACCTTGAAATAAAAATGAATACAAAAAAATCGCGATTAAAATCCGTAAAAACTAGTTTTATTTCAATGAATAACATTCGCGTAAGCTTAAGAAATAATTCAATAAATTACCTATTTTAGATTCTATCAGAATTTTCTATACCGCCAGATCAGAAAGTTGATTCGCCAGAGTAGCACAGAAATGATTCTCCGACATTGCTTGTTCTCCCACATTTAGCCGAGCTTAGTTCCGTCCCAGATGTGATAGGGGGCGAGCCTATCGCCATATCGGGCACAAATTCCAGACTCCGGGTTGATATGGAAAAATCCAATATCACTTTGCCCGACCCGGGGAACGAACCCGAGACCTCAGAACCGTAGTCGTACCGAAATAACAAAAAAAATAATTAATAAATAATTAATTATGTAACAGCTAAAACGCAATAAATGTCATTTTCTTTTCTTTTCTTCTTTTCAAATACCACCACGCCACCGAGGCAGTCAAAAACTCTCTATTACAAAATATATACAAGATTTGGATTTTCTAGTAAGTATTCATAAATTCTTGTGTCAGAAGACCCTGCTCTTCCACATTGTAGTACATATACAAATTGGATTACTGACAGATAATAACATAACATAACATAACTTATGGGCGATAAGGGGGCGTCCATAAATTACGTGATGTGTTTAAGGGGGGGAGGGGGTCAAGTCAAATCTCATCTAATCTTACGTTGGAGAGAGGGGGGGTCTCGGCAAATATCACGCAATTTTTTTTCTGATTGAAACAAAAAAAAAATACTATTTTGGTCCATTTAATCCAGATTGTACATGCGTTTACGTAAGAAACTCACATTTTGAAAAATCTCACGTGAGATTGGGGGATGGGGGAGGGGGTTGAATAAAATCTCACGACATCTCACCAGAGGGGGAGGGAGGGGCAGAAAATTTAAAAAAACACCTCACGTAATTTATGGACGCCCCCTAAGCAAGGGTATATACAAAAATGGATTCTTACTTCAGTATATCCTTCCCGACGACGTGCACATCAGCTGGCCAGGCTCGGCCTCGTTGCTTCATCACATCTTGGTTTGGATACCCGAGCACAGACAGGTAGTTGATCAGAGCGTCCAGCCACACGTATATGCTTTGTTCTTCATCGCCTGGCACCTGGGAAGGTAACATTTAAATTCTTAAGTTTACGCGAATGTCATATATTGAAATAAAACTATTTTATACGGATTGTATCATGATTCGTAGTCAGGGGTCGGATTGAAACGTCGGGCCTAAAAATAAAAACAAATCGTGATATAATCCGTATAAAATGTTACCTGAAATATAAAATTTTAGGTAACATTTTTTATATTTAACTGACTGACTGCCTCAGTGGCGTGGTGGTATTTCGGTACGACTACGGTTCTGAGGTCTCGGGTTCGATCCCCGGGTCGGGCAAAGTGATATTGGATTTTTCCATATTAGCCCGGAGTCTGGAATTTGTGGCCGATATGGCGATAGGCTCGCCCCCAATCACATCTGGGACGGAACTAAGGTCGGCGAAACGTGGGTGTACTAGTTCGCTAATGCGTCTCTCTCTACCCCTTCGGGGATACAGGCGTGAGCTTATGTTATGTTTTTTATATATTTATAAAGACCAATGACTTACCGAACCAACTGATGCTAATCAGTAAAGACCCAGAAAGTATTCTTATGGTGTTCCTTACTAAATTTTAGATAATCAATAGAATTTACTTCTACCTGCCCTCATCCAACCTTAATGTGGAGTGGGCGCAATACACGTTTTCAAGAATGTTGCACAAAGGATTTGGCTTAGTTTTACCCATCTCTCATCCATCCATCTCAGGCAATCCAGTTAGAAAAATCGCTTTTTCCGACCTGGGAACCCAGAACCTGCATGTTCACAGACCATTCGCAGCCATTATACAAAGGGAGCAATTTAATTCAGTCAATAGTTCAAAATACAGATTATGGAGACTCACCCTTATAGCCCAATGCACTCTTGACGATGGCCTGCTGACAGATATATCAGGGAAGTACACATCATTCTCTAAACTATCTTGTAGTTGTTTCTGGAATTTATTTGGCACTATGACTCCATCTGAAATTTTATAAAGTTTTTTATTGCAATTTTATTTTTTATGTTTGATGTAAGAAAGGGTGAAACCAGCATTCAAGTTACCTTAAATGTATTAAAAGAAATAGGTCAACTTGTGTGTAACTGGCGTTAATAATTATCATGTTTATATAAGTTTCTTTGCCATTCCGAAAAAAACCTAGGAGTTATATAATAAATCTATTCAATCAATATTCATCATTTATTGATAACTTGATTACGCTGTCATTGTTATCTTTATGCATACATGTATAGCGTTACAGATTATAAATGTTTATACCTTGGCTAAGCCACTGCTGCAAATGATTTTTGAATGCACTCATTCTGAACATGTAGTTTGTTTCCTCTGTCCATTCAACAATGTGGCCAGACTCTGCCGATACCTTTACCTGTAATTAATATAAATATAAAACGTAATTTCCTGCACTATGTTTTTCGAAACAAAACAATGATTTTAGCTTGCCCTGCTCATAGAACAATGGACCATAGATAAAAATGCATGTTCTGTGTATGTGTTTTGTGTAATGTTATGTTAATGTGAATACATATAAATATGTACATCATACATAGACTGATACCTGTATCCCCGTAAGGGTAGGCAGAGGCGAACTAGAAAACTAAAACTCCCACATTTCGACAAGTTCATTTCCATTCTACATGTTATAGGGGACGAGCCTATAGCCATATTGGGCACAAAATCCAGACTCCAGGCTGATACTAAATGGAAAAACCCAATATAACTTAGCAAAATCTGATTGAGACCTTAGTAACTCGACTGTGAGTTTTCTTGACTTTCACTCTAATGACTATGTAAAATAATATCTATGAAAAACGTCAGATCCCGGCGTAACCGCTAGCCGCTAGGGGCGTTGTCATACAAATATTTTACAGAGTCACTAGTGAGTAATGACAACAACACTCAAAATTGGCCTACAGTATGATAGTCATATTGTAATAAACTACCCCACGGAGGCAGTCACTGTTAATATACAGAAAAAATTATACTAAATGAATTGATGAGAGTCAATTGCCTTGAGGAAAAGCCAGTCTGCAAACTTTTATGAATATAAAGTAACTTTATCAGATCCACTACAAATTAATTTTCCTTAACAACCAATGTTAACTATTTAATTTATTGGATTTTTTAACAAGACTAAACTTGAGGAAAAAGTCCTAGTAAACTAGGAACATAATGCGCTGATAATGAAGACTATCTTGTTAAAGTATTGTCACCATGAACTTACGTTTTGTCCATCTTTAATCTCGTCTCTCACATGTGTCTCTGGTATGAACGATTCATCATTGACACTGTACCAACCAGAGTATTTCGCCTTGTATATGTAGTCATTTCTTAATAATTTATTCTGCAAAATTAATACTAATCAGTAATCCGAGTTACAAGTAACTTATGGTATGTTCAAATTATTAGATTTTGGAATAAAATAAGAATTCTTCTACTTTATTTAAAAATATGGCCTCCATCAAAAGTTGATGATTTTGCTAACAACAGTGTTTTAATAAATCCATTACTCAAAAAAATAGCTAGTCTGACATCTTGAAAAAAAAAAAAAAATGCATACTTTATTTCTTTCTCCCCTTCTCCTACCTTAACGTGGGGTTGGAGCAACACACTTTATCAAGCATGTTGCAAAGAGGATTTGGCTTAGTTTTTACGTCGTCTGACTGACGTAAACCCCCTATGAGGGATCCAGTTCCGGGCAAATTGCATACTTTCAATGTATAATACATATTCAATATGCATTATTGTTAAATGCGTCATTTTCACCCAAACGGTGATTTAAAGAAATCCAATTAAATAATTTGAATACTTAATTTTAGCACATAGACTAATGTTGAAATAAAGCCTTATTTTCTTACCCAAATATGTGTTACAGCCTTTTTATGACGTTCTTCCGTAGTTCGTATAAAGTCTGTGTAATCTATGTTATATTCTCTGAACAACTGTTTATATTCGTTTGATATGTTGGTGCAGTACGTAGGCAGGGAGAGGTTGGCTTTTGCCGCTGCTTGCTGGATCTTGGTGCCATGTTCATCAGTGCCTAAAATTATTTGGTCATAAATGTATCTAGTATAGGGCTGTCTTACCTGGCACACCAGGACATGTACCAGTTTGGAGTATCGAGTCGCATGTCTAAGTGTAGGTACCTTTATCTTAAAAATATTTGTGTTATAAATGTTCCAGTCAGCATTCTAACATTTATGGCAGTCCTAATTTTAGTTGTATTGCATTTGTGGTGAGGCCTGAGAGTAGGTTTACCCTAAATTGAGATATGACTGCGAACCAAATAACTTTTCAAGCTTATTAACTATAGCAGAGACTATTTACCTGTGCTGAAAATAACATTGCAGTCAGGGTTGGTGAGCTTCTCAAACCTCTGGATAGCGTCTGCCACCAGGGCTGTGTACAGATGTCCCAAATGCGGCGCTGGAAATAAATAAGCCACATACAAAATCTAAATAATTGTTATTAATTTTTTGTTTACAATGAAAATACAATTTAGGTAGTACCTGCGTTCACATAAAATATTGGCGTAGTCACATAAAACGGTCTTTTTTGAGCGACGGAAGTCAACAAACGCGATGTTAGTCTCATTTCACTTGGAAAGGTAAAATTATGGAAAATCCCCACACGAGACACGAAAGTTATGCGGAATCACAGGTGATTTTTATAGGTTATGAATTAATTTTAAAAATTATCCTACGTATCATATCATAAGGTGTAGATTACGAAGCAACACAATGTTTTCTGGCATTATTTTATATCGTGAAATACTTTTATTTGGAAATGGCCATGCAAAAGCAAAATTAATAGGAATCCTTTTGACATTTGTTAGTTGTCAATTGTCAAATATCATTCACAGTTGAGTGACTATTACGTGTAAATAAGTTAAGAAAATTAACAATCACTGAATTTATTTTAATTCTAAAAGTGAAATGATTCCCTCTATAAGAACAGTAATTAGTATGATTCATTGACAATCTGTACTTTTGGTATTTGACAACGTGAATTAATACTACTAAACGCAAATTACTTACAAAGACCTACAAGTTGTAACGTATTTATGCTTATAATATGGTATTGTCATATTTATGTATTTGGAACGCATTTACTACATATAATACCAATAAATAGAGAAGATCTTATGTAAACATCTTATTACGCAAATACAATGCTTTTTAAAAAAAACGTGTTACTCAAATTAATCAATGAATTGCGAATGTTGTGTCAAGTTGTGTTGTGGATTTGAGCAGGTTGTCGTACCAGTGGAATTAAAATTATTTTGTGAAATTTGATCATTAAATAATTAGGAAGAAAAATGTCGAAAGGTCTGATTGTGTTAATGGCTTGCGGGAGCTTTAGCCCCCCCACATATATGCATTTGAGGATGTTCGGTAAGTTAAGTTGGAGGTCAAGGTTTTGTGATTGCATATTTTTTCCTATGCATGGGGGTCGTTTCCTATTTAATTAAAATAGTTTATGTAGCGTGACGATGACTTGTTGTTTACGTACTTAACCAATTTTCAATTGAAAATCATAGAAACTTAATGTGTTTGTTTATATTCCTCTTTTCAGAGATTGCAAAAGATTACATACATTCTTTGGGTTTGGGCACAGTAGTCGGTGGCATAGTGTCTCCAGTACACGACGCATACGGTAAAAAGGACTTAGTGGCGGCTCATCACAGGTAATAAAATAATGGATGATTTATTCAGTGAAAGTAATACAATTTTCATAATGTGAAAATTTTGATGCACTAATGCCAATAAAACTCACTTCGTTGTCAATAGAGAATTGTATCTAACATAGGTTGGCAATTGGGTACTTGAGAATGTTTGATTTTATACACATCATCATCATCAGCCATAGGACGTCCACTGCTGAACATAGGCCTCCCCCAAAGATTTCCAGATCGACCTGTTATGTAATAGCAAATAAAATAAGAAAGAAACCATTCTGTAAAAACAGCATCGAAATTATTTGAAAAATGAGGCAGTAATTCTATTTTAAATTTTGGAGTGGGGGCATATTGGAAATATCTTGCTATACCCTTCCAACACATGTACTGTTATGGCGGTGATATGATTATACAGATTCTTTTCTTTCCCGCAGTTTAACAGTTACATCAAACTTCAAAGGCTTATAACTTTTTATTTTTGAGAATATTTCAATATCTCTTTCTCTTATATATTTTAGACGATGTAAATTTCATATAAAATTAATAAAAAAAAATGTCAAGTACCCAATTATTCAATGTTTCTAGATATCTAGTAAATTATGCACCCACATTTGTTTCGGGTCTGGGTGTTATGAGAGTGAAAGTTCTGTAATTTCTAATACCAACAATACAGGTTACACCTAGTGTGGGGTCAGCACTATGTGTGTGACAGTTGGGTGTATGTATATATCTAAGGTATATATTTATTTCACAATAGTTCTACTCCACACAGGGTGGAATCTGGTGCAAGAGGAGGGGGGTCAAATGCAGCCTTTGACCCCCAACCAGAGCTCAAAAGTTTTAACTAAGTGGAAATCTGAAACATTGGTTATTGATGCTTAAAATGCCTTTTTACAGCTTTTTATCTCTTTGAAGGCGACGGTGACATTGTATAATTTCAAATATTTGTTTTATATTTATACCCAAGTGATAAATCTAATAATTATCAGGCTGTGTAAATAAATTGTACTGGAGAACACTGTAGATACTTGTCTTGATTGATGGTTTTTATTACCTTTTGTATTGACCAATCATGAATAAACAATAAACTTGTTGACATATAAAATAATAATATTGTCTTAAACTTGAACTCTGACAATAAAAGATAATTTTGTTATATTATATCAAGTTTAGTTCATAGTATACAGACATATTATTATGTTAGTGCTTAATGGTGTGGAGGAGTACACAATCGATAATAATAATGTTACAATACGCGCAATTTAACTTGGTCGCACTTTTCGAGACTGTCCATATTACAGAACAATACTTAACATAAGCTCACGCCTGTATCCCCAAAGGGGTAGGCAGAGGTGAACTAGAACACCCACATTTCGCCGAGCTTAGTTCCGTCCCAGATGTGATAGGGGTCTAACCTATCGCCATATCGGGCATAAATTCCAGACTCCGGGTTGATATGGAAATATCCAATATCACTGTCCGACCCGGGGATCGCACCCGAGACCTCAGGACGGTAGTCGTACCGAAATACTGCCACTGAGGCAGTCAGAACAATACTTACCCACTAAAACAGTTTTAAACCAAGATTTAATGCCTGTGTCGTTTTACAATATGGGCCCAAATGTTTGACCAACAGACAGATTAGATTGAATTGCGCATATCATATGCATATTCTATGAACGTCTCAAGATAAGGCGACTAGAAATTTTGTGCGAATTATAGTGTCATTTTTGCTATTGGTTCATTAGGGGTCTGATGTTTCAGGATTGCAATGTTAAAACTGGCACTGCGCTCGTCCGGATGGATTAAAATCTCTGAGTGGGAGACACAGCAGTCTGGCTGGTCAAGGACTCGGGTGTCGCTACAATACCATCAGGTATTCAATTAGTTTCAGGGAAATATGTTTTTAGGTACTACTAAATTAATAAGTACTAGCTTTTGCACGCAGCTTTGCCCGCGTTGAACTACGTTTCTGGCGTTCCTGGGATAATAGTTATATAGGTATATAATTATTATCCTTAATGGACCACACCGTCCATTGGCGGAAACCATATGAAAATCCGTTCGGTAGTTTTGAGTTGATTGTGTTCAGGCAGACAGACGCGGCGAGGGGAATGTTTTCTAATATGTAAGGACATACTATCGGCTTCGGTTTTAAGTGCATTTCGAGTGACATACCCGAAGACCTTGGTCCACCCGGTTAAGTTCCACCAACTGGTGTAAATGTCCCTGCATATTGCCCTTCGATCCATCCCATACTATTCTTTCCCCCAGGACACAATCAACAACCATATGTCAACCCTCGACCCTGATCCTCCCACATGGCTGCCAGATGACGTGCTTAACGTAAACAGCATCGACGAGCCTGACTCGTACGCGTCCATCAACGGTAACCAGGCGCAGCACGTCAGCATCAAGTTACTCTGCGGTGCCGATCTCCTGGAATCCTTCGCCACGCCTGGACTGTGGTCTGATGATGATGTGAGTCATATCAAATAACGTGTTTTTTAATTTGTTGCATCTGTATCAGTTTGGTAAACTGCCCCACAGGCGTCAATGCACAGGGACACAATGGCTCAGTTACATATGATTAGAAGTGCTCCGTAATTTTGTTTCTCAATTCTATTACTACTCCCTTGTGGCAGTTCATAAAATACACCATCCAAATAATAATCTGAGCTAGAAGTTTACAGAAAGTAGCTAGATGCAGGTCGCTTCCAACTGGTCGATCTGGAAATCTTGAGGGAGGAGAGGCCTGTGCCTCTGAACATAGGTTCAGTTGTAGACATCCTGTGGCTGATGATGTAATGTGATAGCTGTGATATAGGGACGGACGAATGGACATGACGAAATTGTAACAGTTTTTGTCTTCTGGCTAATTCAAAAAGTAAAAACCGAAACTTATGACTTACTTTGAAAGAGTATTTGTGAATATTACAGATAGAGACAATCGTGGGCCGCCACGGTCTCGTGGTAGTGACGCGAGCGGGAAGCGACCCGGGCCGGTTCGTGCACGAGTCCGACTTACTCTACAAACATAGGGTCAGTAATCAACCTAGTAATTTAGATTTGTATGGAGTTTGATTACATTCACAATTAATTAAAAAAAGTATCTGTATTTTGTTTATCATTTTAAGTGTGCTGTAATCCCGTAAAATAATAAATGACAACTACTTATACTCCTTATCTTGCATAATATAACGATGCACATCATAGAACAAGCAACCGTTTTTTTAATAATTTTCTCTGTTTTTAAGTATTTCTTTATTGTTTTACCGCCTCTGCAATTAACCTTAAAAAGCATTAGCTAAGATGAGCACTTTGAGGTAAGTATAGCTTTTATGAGCAGTAAGTAAAGGTACTTGCTCTGTGTTGTCAGAAATGTTTCTCTTTGCAGAAAAACATAATGCTAGTGACGAACTACATAGCTAACGAAGTGAGTTCGACGGTGATCCGTCGGCTGGTGGGTCGCGGCGAGAGCGCCAAGTACCTGACGGACGACGCCGTGCTCGCGTACGTGCGCGCGCACGCGCTCTACGGCGCCGAGCATGCTGACGCGTGAGTACCACGGCTACCAGCCAATATCCCCCTATGAATGGTATAGATACAAACATGGCGGCAGATATTATCTGCGATGTACGGTCTTGATCAAAATTTTAATGATACCTTTATCATAGTTGTCTTAAGCAGTTGAACCTCCTTGTGATACTAAATAGTAAGAGCCGTGATGTAACCATGTTGTTGGTAACAATTGCAAAAAATGTATAATTTGATTTATAAAATGTCAATGTAATTAGCAATCTTAAGGTGTTCAATATTATAATAAAAAAAACATGGGCCTGTATATTATCATCATCAAGCAAACTATACATGTAGCAAGATTGTAATTAATTAAGAAAGTTCCCTTGTCCTTACTGTAATAAGTATAAGTATTTATATTATGTAATACATACTAACACAGTATACTTGTGCAGTGACTAACCCATACTTCTCGTTCACGCTGCCCGGACATACAGTGAGTACAACATACTTAACGAACTGATAGCCAACTACGACAAACGGTCGCCGCAGGACGTCATCATGACGTCACCAGAAGAGGCCAGCTTCAAAAACATACTCATATCGATACGAGACAAGCCATCGATTATCGATGAAACGATCACAGTGAAGAGACCGCGAAAATCGAACTTCCTGATGCCCTGTCACACAGATAGTGTCAGCCCGGTCGACCAGATGAAGCCGAAACTCGCATATATCGATAAAGTTCCGTCGAGTTACGTGCCAGGGAAGGCGGTGAAGATAGTCAGTGACGTCACTCAGCACGCCATCAAAGACGAGAAGGTAAGTTTCGCTGAGACAACCTATTGTTCCCTAGACAGCTATCTGCAAAAGGACGATATCGACTACGATCTCTATCGACGTAGGGTTAGTGAGGGGAATGTCGACACTCAAACGGAAAACACTATGAAGAAGCGTTGCTCATCGACTATTAGGAAGTTGAAGCCTGAAGAAATGAAAAAGAGTAAGTCGGAGGTCAGTAAGTTGTGTGACAAAATGAAAAGTATTAAAATAAAAGATACTGGTAAAAACTACAAAACTCGGAGCTGCAACGATATTGTGAGGTTGATACTGACCAAGCATGGTATTCATGTTATAAGCGACACCGAGGCTATAGTGTGAATGTATTTGTTGGTTGAAAGACTTAAAATAACGAGATAAATTTTCTTTTACTTCCATGTGTCAAAATTAATTGAAGTAGATGTAGATAATAATTGAAACTTGTGACTAATCACTTCTTATTCCCCAAACTTATCAACTATCTAGGTTTTTTCGATTTCCATAAAAAATCATTATAATTACGATTTAGTGACTATTATATCTCCATTGACAATATATTACAAATAATAAAGACTATAATCTATGGAAAGAAAGAGAGATTCTAAATTGACTATATCCAAAATTTTGATAAGAGAATGTAAAAGAAAACCATTGTTCCTATACAATTATTCTGTCAATTGGCGAATTATACTATCAGACATAAGATAATACGGTAAAATAAATGGCAATATAAATAGTAAGTTTAATCTGCAAAGTATACTTGCGGTTTGTGTTGTTAAAAACTGTAAGAATATATGTAAACTACTTATAAAAATACATAATTCACAATTATTAAAACAGAGAAAAATAATCTCCTATATTTAAACTTATTAAAAGTTTCTTACATTTTTATCAACACAATTAATCTACTATTTTCCAAGACATGTATAAAAAAAATAATTAAAATGGACTATAACTAAACCCCTCTATTGTAGTACTTTTCTATATATTTACAACGTTAAAACCCCTTATATTATATGGCCTTTATTCATAATAAAACCCCTAATGAAGATATAAACTCATATTGGTAAAAATGCATTTTAAGCCTATCGAAGGTTCGATAAAATTCTTTATTCATAATAGTTTACTATAGCTTCATTACCTAAAATATACTTACCGTGTCACAATGTTGCTAGTACATAGATAAAACGTGATTTTATCAAGTTTTGTCTCTGGAAAGTCATGGAACGATGGCCTAATAAAAAAAAACAATCATTCACGCGCGTCTTGCGCGCGCAATTCGAAATGGCAAATGGCGACTATGGCGACCAGTTTAGTTTGTTTATATATTTATTTAATTAATTTAATCAAAGTAAAACTATGTTTGTTGCATGTGAAGTGATTTTGTTTTATGCAATACCTAAACATCAACGAAGATGGGTAGATTATGGATATTTGGAAATGAAATTTAGATTTGGAGGATATTCCTTGGAGCGTATGAATGAAAGGCGGCTTCCAGTCTTTGCAAATCGTGTAAGAAAAATACCCTGCCTTCTTTGAGAATGGAATTCAGGACCGGACTTTCCAGTTCACAGCGGCTTCAACATAACATTGTATTGAAGAATAATTAGGCAACATGCGTGTATAAGTATTTTTTGTTGAATCAGATTTAATAAAATTCATCATTGTATTTTTGAAGTGTTTTATTTCTCTTGATTTATTCGTGCTTAGATAATGATGATATTGAAGAAAAAGATGTTTTGTTGAAATCAAGGTATGTAATTAAATATCACACGGAAAATATTAAATATTAGCTGACTTCAAACAAATCTATCCTACGGAGACCCTACATTTTCTGGAAAAAAGTAGCCTATGTGTTATTCCTCTATAAATAAATACATCCTAGAATGTAATGTTCTGTGAATGGTGAAGAATCACTTAAGACAAGTTTATTCTCTCAATATTATTACGCTGTCCGACCTGGCGCGCGTATATTTCAAATAAACTGAGCGACTTATGACCATGAGGTCATAACTTTTGCATCACATTTATTTGTCCTGTTATCCTAGACATTTTTATTCTATACTATAATCCATTTCTTTACCGAATTAAATTCAAATCCGATCAACCATTCTGGTGTGAAAGAGTAACAAAACATCCATACAACCTCACAAACTATCGTGTTTATAACATTAATTGCATTTGATAGAAGTCTCTCTGAAGTCTAGAAGACTGCCTCGGTGGCGTGGTGGTATTTCGGTACAACTAGGTCTCGGGTTCGATCCCCGGGTCGGGCAAAGTGATATTGGATTTTTTCTTATTAGCCCGGAGTCTAGAATTTGTGCCCGATATGGCGATAGGCTCACCCCTATCACATCTGGGACGGAACTAAGCTCGGCGAAATGTGGGTGTTCTAGTTCGCTAGTACGCCTTTGCCTACCCCTTCGGGGATATAGGCGTGAGCTTATGTTTTTATGTTTATGATAGAAGTCGCAGGCACCCTCAAATTAATCTCAACCAAAACGGGTGGAACGTTAAATACGAATCAGCTAATCGAAATCGGCCATATTTTTTGCTATTGAAGCGTTAAAGTAGGGTGCCAGCTTCTATAAATTGCAGACATTTTATGGGAGATTTTGGGAACGTTTTAACGCTATTGAGCTATTATGAATAACAATTTTTCGGAAACGTCCTACAGCGGTATTATAGCGTCCCACTAAGTCATTATGAATAAAGGCCTATGTATTTAACATTGTTTCGTCACTATCAAAAGTGGAACACTCCAGAACCTAATAAGTGTTCATTTTTTATATAGATTAAACCTTACCAAAACGGTGGCCAAATTGCATGAAATTGGGAGCTAACTAATGTGGGATCAAAATACGGCCTAGTTTCACAATAGTGCATTTTTAAGGTCTCGTTATCATTTATTTGGCATATAAGTTATACCTTTCTTACAATATAATATTACGTGCCCCATCACTACTCATTCTTAGCAGTATTCACAAGAGTTACGTTGAAGATGAATATTTTAAATCTTGTGTATTCATAGATGCCTGGGTGCGTATTTTTCATTTACTTAGAACTATGTTTATTATTTTATATATTATCAATATTTTAGTAACACTAGTTTTTTAAAAGTCCTAAATTCAAAACGGAATTGTGCCACTTTTGATTTTGAATGAAACAAAAAATATTTTACCTACTAGTAACTCATAATGATATACCCTTTTTATATCAATTTAGTGTAATTATAATGTGTACTTCTAGTGGTTTTGACGTGTTTATCAACGTTCTCAATATTGGCTAAGTATAAAAATGTAGACATAAAATTATCCATTTAAATCTTAAATATTGATTAAAGTATAAAAAATATAAAATCAATTTTATTACATGTAAAAAAAAATACTCTTGTAAATGAATGGCTGCGGTTTGCAGTTTAATTATGACAATTTTATATACATTAGTACACTTTTTACCTCGGTTTCGGTGGAGTTTTAAGTCCATAAATGAAACCGAATCGTAGTCGCAATCGAATCGAATGTCAAAAGTTACCCTACGGTTCTTCATGTAGGTTCTGAAAATATTTTGTCAATTTCTATTTTAAATGTTATGTAGTGTTTTTTTTTAATTCTACCATGTCTTTCCGTGTATGTTATTGTGCTGATTATTTCCGTCTTCCATTTTTCTCGATTTTGTGTGTATTGTCTAAAATGAGTAACGTTTTAAATTAATTTTATTAGGACAATAAAATTGTTATATTATTTGGGTCCCCTTTTCGGTGCCTAAGTACGCACCTGGTATTAAGTTTACAATAACCTTGCTATTTTTTTCTCTTTATTTTTTTTAAATGATTTCAAAAATTCAAATTGCTAGTGCGCTAAAACTATTTCAACCTTGTGATAAATTATGTTTTCGCCAACTTTTCCTTTACTTTAGACACGTAACGTCTAACGGGAATGAAAGCTGTGTGAAGACGCAAAACGCGTATTGCTTTCGTTTCTTGGACGTTATTGGCCAACATAAGGAAAAGTCGGTGAAAATACGAGCATAATGTTGATGTTTTTTATTGTGCCAACTCTAATTGGGTACTTGACTAACTGTTTTTATTGATTTTATATGAAATTTACGTCATGTAAAATATAGAACAAAAAGAACTATTGAAATATTCTCAAAAATAAAAAAGTTATAAGCCTCTGGAGTTTGGTGTAACCTTCAAACTGCGGGAATGAGAAGTATCAGTATAATCACGTCACCGCCATAACGGTACGTGCGTTGGAAAGGGATAGCAAGATATCTCCACTATGCCCCCACTCCAAAATTCTAAATATGCATTACTGACTCATTTTTCAACCAATTTCGATGCAGTTTTTACAATAGGGTTTCTTTTTGTTTTATTTGCTAGTAAATATAAAATCAAACATAGTCAGGTACCCATTTGTTCCTACTGTTTGTTTATAGTATAAAAGTGTATGAGTGTTATTGTTATTAATAAAATATATCCCGTGTTTTGCTTGTGAACGTCTTGTGCCTGTAATGTTTGTTGTGTAAAGTTAACTAGTGTTCCCCCGTGGATGTACCTGCTTTAATACCCTAATGCTTAGAATTAAGTAATGTTTAATAAGAAAATGCATTTTTATAGTTACGACTACCGCCAAGGAATTACTATTGCACAAATTTTGCTGGCCTGACTTTAGCAAGTTGGTCTGTTCCTCATTGGGTGTTTTAAAGACACATAATTGTAGTTTTCTGTAGATATAATGTAGGGACTTATATAATTTATTTTCTGGCGACAAAAATTGGTAATATGGTAAAGAAAAATGAAGTAAAAAAAAACATTTAATGTTATTGCATTTAATAGCTTTATTATTAATCCCCGCATATATCTTATTTTCTCTTTGGATCATTTTTTTAATAGTTTTATACCATTATCTTTCAGGTCTTATTTTATACAAGGTCATTTTTTGCAAATGTTTTTGTATTGATAATTTAGCTTGATTCTCAGTTTTTTTTTCGAATACATTTTCGCTTGAATTTTCAATGTAATAGTAATAGAAAATTTTTGACCGACTTCCAAAGAGGAGAAGGTCCTCAATTCGTCTGTTTTTTATGTATGTTACGCGATATCTCCGCCGAACGTGGACCGATCTTCAAAATTATTTTTGTGTTCGACAGAGCTTCTTTCAAGGGTGTTCCCATATAAATTTGGTCACGATCGGATTTGGAGTCTGTCCGTTAAGTTTTATGTTACCCCAATTTGCATGTTTTTGCAAAAACCGATGTTGTATACTCCCCGCCATTGTTGTTGGTAGTGGTTGACTAGCGCGTGTGTGTGTAGGGCGGCGGCTGCGCGTTGTAGCTGACGTGGTGCGCGCGCGCATGCGCACACGCGACGAGACGCGCGCCGTGACGTCACACCCCACCCCACCCGCGTACATTACCACGTAGCTGTGCGTACACTGACCAATACTTGCAAGGTATTCCACACTTGATTACTCATTGTAACTCGATGCTAACTAATCATTTCTCATAGTCTTAAGTAGTAAATATAACAAGGTGATATTGTCGTGGACAAAGTTTGTTATGTAGGGCAGAACCACGGACGTAAAAAAAGATGGACGGAGAGCTAGGAACTTTGAAAGTGAAGCAAGGTTTTCGGCTCATTTGATCAGTCGCCGCCATTACGTGTCGATCGAATGGGCCGAAAATCCTGCTTCACTTACAATGTCCCTAGCCCTCCGTCCATCTTTTTTTTACGTCCATGGGCAGAACATTGTAGACTATCCATAATAAGTTTAAGTTGTCTTTGTAATGAGTTAAAACCTCTGACAGAAGTTTCGTAGAAGATGGGGGGAGTTAATTTTAAAGAGGAAGAGGGGAGGGTAAGTACCAGTGAAATGACGTGTATACTCGGATAGGTGTCTATACATTCGATCATAGACAACCAGCAGCTTGTAGGTTAGGAAATGATTGTGATACTGATAGATTTTAATGTATTTCACTTGTTTAGATTTATATGATGCCATTTTATCGTATCGGTTGCTTACACGCTACAAATGTACGTGCTCTTTCACAATGTATTAAGCACTAAGAATCACGGGAAATGAAAATATTACTGTCAGTGAACGCACAGCCTTTAGCAGAATTATCATAGCTTAATATTTAATTTATGCCTTTAACTTTGTTAGTAGATGGGTGTACGTTGTCTATAAGCTTTTTTAAAATAACCAAATGTTTAGATTCTGTGTAAACGGAGCTTCATTTTGTTATTTAGATTTTTTGCTTTTGGACTACAATTTCGCTTGTATGCCAGCTAATATTTGGTCATTTAGTTTAGTTAATTTTTATTATTATTTGAACCTATTTCTAGCTAAGTTCGCTGATAAAATTTGCATAAATGTCTTGGTAGAAAATACTTCGTACACCCAAATATATTTTAGTGGCAGAAATGTAACACATTGTACTTATGAATATTTTAAAGTTTTAAAGTAATTTCCAATAGATGGATCATCTATGTTACATAATTTTTAGATTTACCGCATCATTAACGTTTAATAGCAAGTTTTAAATAGTGATTTATTAGGTTTACGCGAATGTCATCAAAACAGATTTTTACGGATTCTATCGCGATTGGTTTTTTATTTATTTTTATTTTTTGTGTTAAGGATTAACATTTCAGACAACTGACACCTCAGTCGGCCCCGTACTACGAAAGCTGTAAAGCTCGAAACGTCGGGACTAAAAATGAAAAAAAGAAATCGCGATAGAATCCGTAAAAATCAGTTTTAAATATTGAATGTTTTTCTTTCTTGCAATGTCAGTTGTAGTATTATAATTATTGAGATTTTCAGCACTTAATAGCAACGAGAGCTGTTACATATCTATGAATAAGGCATTGCTTTTAATCTATCAGGTATAAGATAGCTTTTTAACACATTATAACACGATTTGTAGGTATGTGGAGTTAAACTTAAAGCCGATATTCCTTATTGGGCACATATTGACCACTATGCACATATTTGAAGTATCCACATGGTCTACATTCCTTACATTCCGCGTACTTTTAATTGGATGGCTATTTGTTAGTCATTTTACGAGCCTCTTCGCTTCCATTTTCTTTAATCTAGATAGTTTTGACGTCGCTCATGCCTGTCTTCAGGCGATACTTTGATCGAATTCATTTCTAATGACGTCATTTCCTTTATAATATATTGCCTGTCTCAACTAACGTTTTTCAATTCTACTTTTGTGTTACGTTTGATTTTCTTAATATTATCAGATATGTTAAAATTATCAGTTACACGCACAGTATTATAAGTACATGATAATTAATGTAAATTTTATCGTTACCTAAAGTTCGTTTATCAAGTTGTTATGTTTATACGTTAGATTCTATTCATAGCAATGCTGATAAAATAATCTAGTTTTCAGTGGTTGCAATATTTTATCCTTAGTGACAGCAAATAATTTTATTGCCTGATACGCAAAATATGAATAAATATGTAGTTATTTTAGTTATAGAGCTAATTTTTCAATTTCCAGAAAACTCAGTTATTACTCAAATGTTTGTTGCTTTGGTGAAATATCTTTTATAAATTAACTGTCAAAACGTCAAAATTATTCCATTATTATCTGTTGAAAAATCCTAAAGCTACTACAATTTTAAACACAGGGCCAGATTTAGGGTCGACTCATCGTTTTGACCCCCTGCTAGAAAATTGATTTAAATTTCGATACAGATATCATTTAAATGCCTAGTTTCATATAAATGCTTCTTTGTTTGTCTTAGAAATTTTAATTTAAAATATTCACATGTTAAAATATTATTTTATGTCAGACATATTAATTATTTGATAGTAAATAAAGATGTTTTATAAAAATACTTATTAGGGAGCAGCATGATCGTAAAAAATAATTATTGTATTTTTAATAGTTGCACGTTAATGCTTAAGCAGTAAAATAGTCTCGCCTTATGGTTTTGCCTGTATTTTATCCTTATAAAAAGCTTCTGCTACTTAAGTCATATTTTGAAAATTACAAAAATATAAAGTATTATTAAATTATTAAATAAACAAAATAATAAACGATGTATAATATTGTATTGATATAACCAATAGAAATGTTAAACGTAGTTCAAAATAACTATGGAAATATTAAAACGAAATAGGTTTAGGTAATATGTGATATCCATTAAATATAATATTATGGTAAAATAGTTTATTTTGCAATATTTAGTTCACTTTTAATACATACTAATTTCAAGAATAACCCAGAAGTAGGTAAGTATGGTACTTAAAGTTTACCCAAGTTGCAGAAATTACGCGACCCTGAGTCATCATCTGAGTAAATACTTATGTATGTCTCAGTTTTTACTTTACGTTATACAGATACGCGGTAGGTTTTATGAAGAAAATAATATTTCGTTGAAATTAACGAGTACTTAATTTCGTAAAGTTTTCTGAAGGAACTCTTAGTTTATTTCAGAACAGGATGACCATTGATGAAGTTGGTCATCGTGCTGTTTGAGGATACATAATATGTTACTTAAAAAAACATGTAAGCATGTTACAATGGTGTTAGGGTTCAAAAGCCAAATGGCAAAAAAAAATCCGTTATAGGTTTTACATGTTTAACTACTATTTTTTAAAGTAGCATATTAAGTACCGGAATATTTTGTCATCTGACGATTCGTCAACATTTAGTAACAATACAATAGCATTTTATAATAATGTAAAAATGATATTGAGCATTTACAGTCACCTTATATGTATGTATTTTAGTAATAGAGTAATAAATTTACGTGTTAACACTTAAAATCGATGTTCCTTTTGTAATTGTGGGTCTATGGTTGTTTTAGTTATAATTTTTTTATCTTCATATTTTTATTTAGAAAATTAGTTAATGTATATATAATAATTATCTACAGCAGATATCTCAATATCTTGTCTTTTAAAATGAGATTTAATTAAGAAGTTCATTTCAAATGAATTTAGAAAATTAAGCCACATGTTTGGTTTCGTTATCAAATATCTGCGTGCAATAAAAAGGAGATCTTGTTTATTACGTTAATCAGTTACTATGCAATGTTAAATGAAAGATTTTCAATAACTTATAAATAAAATGTTTATTTATTTCGTTTGTTGTTTTATTTGCTAGAAGTTTATGTGTTATTGCAAACCATTTATTCCTATAGGTTAATTACCACTTAAAAATATTTACAGGTAAAATAACATTTATATAATTAAATTCTATTTACCAAATCTTCAATGATAATAGAAGAAAAATTTGTAGTCTATGGTTAAATGCACAATATGTGTAAAACTTATATTTATCTTAAAAATTAACCAAACATTATAATAATAGGGGAAAATAACGCGATTACAACTAAAATGGGATTCAAATAATAATATCAGACATAAGAAATGTCAACGAGGATTTAACTTAAAAAAAGTTGTTTATAAAAATTATTAATTTGAGTAGCCTCAACTATTAAAATCATCAATCGCAACAGTGTATGTTTTACAGAAATAAAAAAGACCCTGATTTTTATAAAATGACATGATTGACATATAACATGATTTAAGAGCATAAAAATGTGAAAAAGTTAATCTTCATAAATGTAGTAGCAAATTAAAAATAATAAATTAACTTAAATAATCGACTAGGCGTAAAAGAGCATTACAAGCAGGGCTATATTATTACAAACAAAATTCATTGCACTTAAGTCAATTTTTTGATCAATTAATTATTGCAATCTCTACTAAATAACTATAACTAGATAAAACGTCATATTTGAATGTCGATAATTAATGTATGGGACAATTAGATGCACAGATGTTACAGGAGTGCAGGACGGACATTCTAATTATGAAATGATTTGTCAAAATAATGAAATATATAATGGCGTAAATAAGAATTATATCTAAAAATCGAAAAGAAAACATGATTGTTTTGATCTGATGTGAAAGCAGGACGTAAACATATTATAAACTTCAAATAATGCCAGGAATTCTCGAAATTATAGAAGAATTATTTGTGACAATCGTAAAAATTCACCAAAACTTAATCTCAACATCGGCATTTCCATATTTTTGTATGTAATGTATTATACATTATAATCCTGGTTGTATTAAGTATACATATATAATTCATATGATATAAGCATTGGAAATGAGAACTTAGCCCAAGTACACAGATATATTTTGGTTTCTATGGCTTTGACATCAAAATGATAGTCATAATTATAATAGAGTTAGGCCTCTAGACTTGCTGTAGTTGTCGTATCCACAGACCATAAATCAAATGGACTACAGATACATGTCCTTGAGAAACGCGCTTTACTTGATCAAATGCGAAATGGAAAGCAAACTTGGTTTTTGTAATGTATTGATATTCTTACATTGTCTACTTAGATCTTTCGCATGTGGAATTACCTAATTGATTTCACCATGGATGACCATTGGAAGAGAGAGGCCTTGATTTTCAATCAATAGTTTTTCACTAAACTACCCCCATCTTTAGATGACCCCCAAAACCTTACCTGACTACGGGCCTGTTAGTTAGCCGTTAGCCCATTGGCCGGCGATTCCCTAGTTTGAATGACCCAATCTACAGCTAAGTGGATGATTTCTTCTTTGGCGGGTTGGGGTCAGGGCACTGGCACCACGGCGTGGTCTCCTTATTACATTTGAGTTCTACATTGAGCACGGTGAGAGGCAGCCCGTCGATGGTGAGCTGGTGAGTGGAGTGCATGTTGTACGCGACGTCGTGCAAGCCCGTGTGGCGATCGCGGCGGCGGGTCACCTCGCGCTGGTTGTAGCACTTGCGCATGTCCCGCTTGCGGTACGTTTTGTCGTGCATGTGCCTGGATAATGTACATATTTTATATTTCGATAATTATACGCAAGCAATGTCGTTGCGTAGACGGAATAACCCGTTACGATAATATCATTACTAGAGAAAAGTGCCTGACTGCCTCGGTGGCGTGGTGGTATTTCGGTACGACTACGGTTCTGAGGTCTCGGGTTCGATCCCCGGGTCGGGCAAAGTGATATTGGATTTTTCCATATCAGCTCGGAGTCTGGAATTTGTGCCCGATATGGCGATAGGCTCGCCCCCTATCACATCTGGGACGGAACTATGCTCGGCGAAATGTGGGTGTTCTAGTTCACTAGTGCGCCTCTGCCTACCCCTTCTGGGATAGAGGCGTGAGCTTATGTTAAAAAAGTCAAGTATGATATAAAAGCCATAAAGGTTATTTGCATTTTAAGAATAATTGAATCAGTTTTAGGCACTAGAAGAAGGATCTTATAAAATCTACACATAACATAGAGCTGAAAAGGGGTTAACGTCATTTCCTGGTAGGTATGTAATTTACAAAACAATGAAATTTAATGAATAAAAGCCTTATCATAAAACATGTACAATAATATAAATATTAACATTTATCAATAGCAATGCATATCAATCTTGATTTAATGATTGGAAAATAGTCTTATCAAAATTGACAGCAATTTCAATGACATGTTAATTGCGACCTTATGACCTTTGCACATAAAACACATGTTAAATTCAATTATTGATTCTCATTTATTGACAAATCCAATATATTGTTATGGTAGCTTGTAACATGAAGGTATAGTATCAGCTCCAGGTCCTAGATAAAGCTTATCTAATCACTTATCATGCTACTAATCTCGCTTCCAAACAGTATCTGTTTATCGTGTTGCGTGTCGGCATTTCTTGGTAGCTGGCTAATTGCATTTCTGAATAATTGCATTCAATATTATTTTATCTGTACTTTCAATAAATTGCTTGGATAGGTAGATAAATACAGTGCACAGCCAATGCTAAGTATTGACTCTATATGTCAGGGTCAAAAAACTAGGGCGAAATGAAGTCATGCCATTTTTATTTACATTATGACTAGACTAAAATTCATTAAAAAATACCAAACATAAAATATATTGTGATCAAATTATTTGACTGTTTTGAAATTGCTTTGAAATCCCCATTTTTTTCCAGGAACACAAAGAAAAATAACAACAAAAAAGAAATGACTATTAAGTGCTATTGAATTAGTAGTATAATGCAGCAAGTAAGACATGCCTGAAGATTCCAAAACTTTGTAAAGATTAGGGCCAAGCAGTTAAACATTTTGCTATTTAGTCAGTACTATCATCCTCCTTGGTCTAGTGGCAGCATGTATGGGCTGTGGACCGAGAGGTCCTGGGTTCGATTCCCAGGTCAGGCAAAGTAAATTTTCTAATTTAATTTGCCCGGGACTGGATACCTCATAGGGGCTTAACGTCAGGCAGGCGGCTGGTCATAAAAACTAAGCCAAATACTCTCTGCAACATGCTTGAAAAAGTGTGTTGCACTGACCCCACATTAAGGTGGGATAAAGGCAGGTAAAAAGAAGTCAGTACTATCATGGAGGATTTCTTTTAAATCTTTATATGATGTAAAAAATATAAAAAAAGTTCAAATATCCCAATACATTATAAGCTCATTCACTAGGTATTCTAACATAATAATGTACATTTTAAACAGTGGGAAATGAAAAGATTTTACAAAAAGTAGCTTATTTAATGTACATAAAAACATATTATGTACTTGTACAAGAAAAAAATTACTGATTACATATTGATAATATATTATTAGTACCTACTTACCAATACCTACTGTTGAACCAAAATAATAAATTATAAGTTATTATAAATAACTCTGGGCAACATGTTTTTTTTTAATACAATGACTTTAGACTGAGATCTGGCTGCAAGATCACCATGTTCATAAAGTATGTATTTATTTATTTATTTAAACTTCATATACATGGATATGTATAAAGGCGGACTTAATGCCGAAGGCATTTTCTACCAGTCTACCTGAGGGTGATGTAGAGATAATAAAAAATAATGTGGGTGTATAATAAATGAAAAAAAAAGAAAAAGATGTAAAGAAGATAAAAATACGTAATTAAATACATACAATACATATCTAAATATAAAACAACATATACGCTAAAACAAAATACATATTAAAATACACAAACATATACAATATCCAGATCTCAGCCTACTTGGGATGGGATCTCTGGAAGGCATTGATACCAGGTAAGCAACAAATCATAAGAACTAAGCAGAATTTGTGCAATATGCTTTAAAATTGTATTGCGCTAACCCTGCATTAGAGTGGGCTAAGGAAAGGTGTAAGAAGAAAGGAATTCCTTTACACTTACCTAAATGTTTTGTCTCGGCCAGTAGTTATGTTGCTGGGCCTTGTCACTTTCAGTCCAGCATCCTTCAGCCTGACATAAAACTCATCGTCCTCCAGCCCCCAGCCCCAATAGTTATTGGACATACCCTTCACCAACTCAAAATGCTCTCTCTTTATCAACAATATTCCACCAATGAATGTCTTATAGTAGTACCTTGGGTGGGTGTCAGGAGAGGAGATGTGTAGGGGTCCTGACTCAGGGTATTCATACTTCAAATCATCATTAAGAGGCAGCAAGTCCACATCATGCATCGCTATGTAGTCATAGTCTTTCCTAGTGTGTAAAAACCCCACATTTATCAACGATGCTCTGTTGAAGCGGTTGCTGTCCTTTTGCTGGACTATGAATATATGGAACGGTATGTCCTGCTTCCCAAGGAATGTGTATATGTGTGGGACAAACTCTAGAAGCTCTTCGAAACGATCTCTGAACGGAACTATTATCGCCAGTCGTTTTTTGTTCGATTCAATTGATGATACTGCGTTTTCTATTGGCTTAGGTAATGCTGCCTTTTCTGTGAATATTTGGTAAATATACATTTAAAACAGTATTTTTTTTAAGTAGAATATTGTTTATTTATATAACTCACCGTCTTCGATGGGTAAAGAAGCCAAATAGCATCCCATAATAAAAGTGAGCACTACACACAAAAGCAAACATTTTGAGCCTGCTACTCGATAACCCATTAAACTCACACTAACACGCATCAATGTTTATGTCATGTGTTTGTTCTAAATTGCTTTATTGTCATAATTTTACGCCATTTAACTCAATTTCGCAAAATATCGTGCTATTCATCACATCGCCGCAGCCCGTGATGAACTGAAGTTGACATTTGTTTGTGACATTGACAATTTTGCATCACTTGACAGCTTGTCGTATGGATTTGACATTTCCAATTCGTTCAGGAATTAATTTTGGATTCCCTCAAGTTTAAACATGGGGACAAAAAAAATATTATTAATAGCAAGGATTATCAAGCCGCTGCTTCTGCACTAAAACATTACACAAAACATGGTTTCGCTACAAATTTTTATCTATGGTCCATTTTATGAGCAGGAGGCGGCGAAAATCATTGTTTTGCGTCTTAGCGTGTGTGTTTTTGTGTTTTGTTTCGACAAAAACAGGTGCAGGAGACGCGCCTTCTGGTGCTCCGTACTAGTTTTTGCTAGAGATTCCGCCCATGTGGTTTGTTTTTCTTGAATCCCTTTCTTTACACATATTTGTTAAGCTTTCTTGAGCAATTTTTATCTTTATTTCATCCTATTAGCTATTTTCTATTTTTGTCCTTCCTTAGAGTTCGTGCTCTCTTCATAGTAAAAATATTAAAATGGTTTCAGTGGTATAACGGTGAAACAAACAAGAAAGTATTTCAAAACATAATAGACGAGTTGTTTAATTGAGATTCTTTTTTGGTTCCTAAATCACAATTTTAACTAACAAAATATACCTAGACAGTATATGAACTAAGCCCATTGGCCAGTGATGACCTTGACGATCTATTATGGCCTGAAAATACCTGCAGGACACTAGGCTATCCAATTGCCCCAACCTCAAGCTACAGATATGATACTTTATTCTGTAATGCAATACATAGCATTTTTGAGGCGATTCCAACGTCATTTCAGCCTCCGTAGCGCAGTAGGCGAGTAGCCGGCTGTGAAGCGAGAGGCCGCGCGTTTGATCCCGCACCGAGAAAAATGTTTGTATGGCCTTCAGATATTGGTTTCGGGTCTGGGTGTTGTGAGTCCGAAAGTATTTCGTGGTTCCACGACACAAGACTCGTATATTAGTGTGAGGTCAGGGGTAAGGACTATGTATGTGACTGTTGGGTGTTTTTATTGCATCTTTGTCATCAATTTCTAACATTTACTTTTTATCGATAAAAAAATCACCACGTCACTATAGCGCGGGAAAACAGCCCGCCATATTTAATCGTGATTGATTCTTGTCTGACCTACAAGCTAAGTCGTTTAACTAAATGTATGACTAGGAAGGCTTGAATTATTCGTATACGCAATCTACTAAGCCCAAGCGGGCGTTATTAAGCTAATTTTGTTTGAATTGCTAATTAATCGCGGCGGAATTGCGGGTACACACGCCATTGGTGCGACCCTAATACATTAGGTGCGTAATGGTGACCGTTGGACACGATATGGCTTTGATTTGCTATTGTCTTATTGTTATTAAACGCCTCAATCGCTTGTAAATGCCTATTATATCATAATTTGGTTCGATATGATCAACGTGATTACTAAACGGTGTTGCGTTAATGTTGTGTGTAATTGTGGCCATGAAAAAAACAATTAGGTATCTATATGCTTTGTAACATTGTGTCTTTATGAAAGAGACCACACCTATCGATTCGCTATATACTTAAGTTGTTATTTATAGCTCTGCTACTAAATAATATACATAAATAAGTTCCTACTTACTAGTCTTAAATTCTAGTAAGACATACAGGACCTATGTTATTGCACTTAATGTCCATTATGACTCATGAACGCCACCGTTCTTAATAGCAGTAATAGCATAGAGTTCTTAATTAGCAGTTCCTATTCCCAGCATAATGAAAGGAATACATAAGACTTAAAGACGGTTAATTTCATTATTACTAATATTCGCTGAACTCATGAGTTTAACTGGTAGATAGTCACGGGCGGCTCGGCCTCCGGTGGCCCATACGCTTATGTAACATATATATGTACCGCCTCCGACGGGTTAAAGTAAGGCCTTATTATATTTTTACAGTCAAGTTAACGAGCTGAATAACACTACTTGACTCCCCGGAGTTGCCAGGTATAATAATTTTTCTAGATTTTCCCTGCATAAAAGGCATCAAGTAAGTCTAAATACGCATTATAAGATATCCATGCAAGAGAGAGAGAGAGATCCATCCAAATACTATAAATATCATAATGTTATTTTACAATTTGACATTTATTCTGGCAGGTGGCCTACGATAAAACTCCGCGCAACACATTTTTTGTAAGGTCTGAAGATGCATAGAGTAGAGGCTAAAGCTGACCACAGCGCAGGAACCTCTACAAAAACCGAACAATGTAATCATCTAGTGTTAAAATCCTTCGAGAAGTTTTGCTAAAAAACATAGCAATAAATCATTAGAGCTGATTTACCGATTTCGGGAGAAATTCGTAGACAAGTATTTGAATGATTGCGCAGTCTCTCGGACAGTGTAGATGAGATTAAATGATAATTACAAAAAGATCGCTAACTGACCAGTGATTACCAAAATTTGATATACTTTGATTTGTAAACATAAAATCAAGGATGTACGTTTTATGACAATTTCAGGGAATTTCGACATCAACCTGGCAATAGATAGTGTGTAAAAATGTTAATTGCTGATCGTACATGGAATGTTGTAATTCCAGCAAATTAACAACAATTAACGACGGCCGCGCACGGAAACTGAAATGTCACGATAAATATCAATTTAAACACATCTTTGAGGATTAATTGTCCAAAGTTTTTTAACCGTAATTACACGGTGCGGCTCATGGCCCGAGGCTTTAACGAATTTTGTACTACGACACAATACATCAACGTCCTAGTTGAGATAACTAAACACCCGCTTTCAGCGAGTGAGTTACGTCTCTTTTAAACGTGTGCTGATTACACGCGGGTTTACTTGTTTCATTTTTATAGTGATTGACAAACGAATCAAAACGAAGTAAGACTATAATAATACTGCTATAAGAGGTGGTGGTAACCTCCCTGGTGGTAGGTATATGATTTCCACCGCCCATAGACACTTAAGACACAAATATATCAAGGGTATGTCAACCGAAAAGGAGGGGAATAGGGATTGGGAAAAGGAGAGGGCAATTGCCACCCGAAATCTCTTACACCGAACTTAACGCAACAGCGAGCTACCACTTTACGTCGGTTTTAGCTTTAAGAGGATGTTTAGACATATCTAATATAACAAAAGAGGCATACCTCTTTCGTTATATTAGATATGTCTAAACATCCTCTTAAAGTTTAGTGGCAGTGCATATGGGCTTACTAGGATGTCTTAGGGTCGAATTCTAGGTCAGGTATCATAGTTTTCTACTCCGATTTGCCGGAGACTGAATTGACTGGCTGACTGGTGACGTCAATCATGGAGGCAGAAAATTCTGAAAAAGTCAAATCCTTGCATAGTGGATCTGAATGGTGCATATCTAAAAAAGCACGATGATGCTGAAGGCATAAAGTGCATAGCAAAGTTCTGACTCCACAATAGGTATCAGGAACTACAGGACTTACAGTTCTATAACACCCACATCTGAAACAAATCTATGGATCACACAAACATTTGTTTCGGTTCAGGGATCGATTCCACAGCTTCTAAATTCACAACCACCTGCTCGTCTGCTGCATCACGTAAGCTGTATAGTATCACAATTCAACACACAGACAATCTTTCCAGCATTATTAGCTATATTAATTGATAATTAGTTAAAACTGGTATTGCATGTCTTTATTTATTTTTCAACGACTAATTGAAGGTTTGGACTTTGGAACACTGAGGCAGCAATTAAAGCTATTAACCAACAAAATCGAGGGATGATAGTTTACAACCGCCCGCAGCGACTTTTTAATAAGCATGTTACCACTGTTATATTTGGTGTTGCCAGCTCAAAATGAAAGTTGTTCATAAAATTTGCTTTAATTATGGTTTAAAAGTAAATGAAAGTTTGTACACGTAGATTGTGTTCTTATTATTGAAATAGGTAATAAAATATAGGGGAAGCAGAAATCATACAAGTAAGTACTTGAAGGTTTTAGTAAAATAGGTGGGGATCCTTTAAACCTTACCCCTAGTTCTATCGTCAGAATCAAAAGTCAAAGTAAGGTGTTTTTTTTTATAGCAGAGGTTGGCAAACGAGCAGATGGGTCACCTGATGGTAAGTGATCTCGACCGCCCATAGACACCCAAGACACAAAAAGAATCATGGATGCGTTGCCAACGTAAAAGGAGGAAATGGAAGGGGAGGGAAGGGGATTGGGAAAGGGAGTGGGGAAATGGGCCACCGGAAATCTCACTCACCGAACGAAACGCGACAGCAAGCTGCCACTTAACGTCGGTTTTCTGTAAGACAATGGTATCTAACCGGTCGAGCCGGCCCATTCGTGCTATAGACGTTACTGTCTACAGCGTGGCTCTACCACTCGAAGAAGGTGAAGGTGTAAAATAAACCAACGGATTTTGACACTATTTTAGGTGTTGCTTAATGCTATTGGCTTTACCTTTTTAACTATCATTTGTATACGTATCAGATAATATCCAACACACACAGTTCCACATATATTCCTGAATCCACACTAAGATACGAGTCTTGTATCGTGGATATCAAGAACTACGAGAGACACACGGTCTCACAACACCCAAACTCGAAACAAATATTAGTGGGCCACACAAACGTTTGTCTCGTTGGAATCGAACCAACCTCTCGTTTCACTACGGGCTACTCGCCCACTGCGCCACGGAGGCTTTCACCACTACTCTGTAATCGTTCATGCATGTGAAAATCAACGTTATAAAAACATATAAAAATTAATTGCTATTATATTTCTACATAACCATTTAGATTTTACTGAGATTATACGTGTGTTTGTGCTTAATAAATCCGGTCGCGTGTTGTTAAGACCTAAAACTAGGCGATTCTGAAATGTTCCTAAATAGCTTTATACTTAGAGCTTTATAGGATTAGTACATGAATTTAATGAGTTCATTTAACTTTGTTAGGTTTTGATGCTATGAAAGTTGTTTATGAAAATGTAGTGACAATCCCTTAGAATTTAGATCATGGATTTGAACCCCAGGACGAGGAAAGCGGTTATTTTAACGCGATTTGCTCGGGACTGGATCCGCCGAAGGGGGTTGACGTCAGTCAAGCTGCCGGTTGTAAAATCTAAGCCAAATCCTTTCTGTAACATACTTAGAGTGGGATAAAGCCAGTTGGAAGCTGGAGTTATAATTCTTACGAATCAGTTTGGTACAGAGTACAAAGCACTGCATTGCACTGCACGGCTTTCGTTATTTAAATACGAATGTAGCTTTAGCCCGATTTATGTACTTCAATGCCTTTCAAATTACAATCATGTTTATAAAACATTAATATGTAGATGAAATGGCGTTATATGTCTCCACAAACAATAAGTATTTTATGAGATACCTACTACCTCGTAAATAATACCCACTTAATTCTTATCTATGATGAAGATTTTGTGCACTAAACTGAATACATTGGCCTAATGAAACTTCTCTACTGTTATTAATACCCAGAATAAACAAGAGCAACGCAAAAAGACCAAAGCGTTTTCTCATTAAAGCACGGACGGAAGTAAAAACGGCAATTACAAAATATTAAATTAATCTGGTGGCCATTAAAGTGCGCCGCGGCGCGGGCCTGCTCGTAAATGCCATGTTTAACAAAATGGCCGCGCCTCAACTCGATATATCGATATCGATAATTGTAATGCACTATTTTTAGGTGCCTTGTGTTTGGCGCCTCTTACCTTTTTTCCTCCTCGGCCTCCTTGGTCTATGTATGGGAACGTATACAGTCTGTGGACGAGGTGATTCTAAATTCGAATCTTACGCCAGGCGGGCACGATTAGTCCGGGACTGGATCTCCCAGATATGGTTGACGCTTATATTGACGTCATACAGGCGGTCAGTCGTAAAAACGAAGTCAAACCAGAGTCACCCCAACGCGCTATGTCTTATCTAAGTAGACAAAATGTAATAAATAATAGCTCTGTTTGTTGTGGTACAAACTGCTGAGACAAAAATCGCAGGATACCAACCAGCATTAGGCGAGCGTGGAAAGGCCCAAAAACCCGTTATATTAGGTAGGCTTCAATCAGTAGGTTTACTAACATTCTAGTCAAGTTAAACCTCAAAGCGAAGTAAAGGTTTCGGCACGAGACAGATAACTTGTAAGTTAATTGAAGGGTAAGCCGGTTAACGGTGCCCATTGTTAAACCTATTAAGATAAACTCGACCGTTTAAATTCGGTTTTATTTTTTTATTTAACTTTTTTAATGTGACTTTGTGTAAGCTGTTAATTCTTAATTTTTAGTGGATTTATGTCTTTCATCGCACGAGAAATGAGAATATTTTTTTTATAGGAATACGGCGCAGCTAAAAAGAACTGATGACAATTTAAAAAATAACTTGCTTTATGACCTTTTAAAATTTAACCCATCATTTTTTTTTATGCCAATGTCAAGTTAGGGAAATTGTTTTCCTATATCTAAGTTTTCGCAAGTGCAATGAAGTCGGATGTGTTCAATTTCAAGTCCCTGCTGGAGTTTTGGCGTCAATTCCATCCAGTTTGATGTTTTTTAGACGATTTTCTCGCAGCGGAGGAATCGAACAAGGTCGACCCATCCACCCGACAAAAAGCATCCAAAATCACTCATTTCAAAGCTTCCACATAATGTCCATCTGCGTTGATGTTTATTGCTTAGATAAACATCACGTTTAAACCACAAACACAACTTTAGACTAAAATATGAAATCATTAAAACAAGCGACCACCCGCACCGTCAGAATTCCCGCCAAAATTCTCAAACCTATCAGTTTACTTTCCTGAATCCAAATTGGAATACATAAATAGGCAAAGTAATTGTTAATAGAGAAATCGAAGGTTGATAGTTGCTACGCTCTAGACCACTGTCCCTTACTAAAGCCTGTCTAGAGCCTACATAATCCTCTTCTTCGCTATAACATCCTAGTGATATCTATTAAATAGTGTTGTAATAGTGAAATCTGTTTGTGATTTTATCGATAGTGTCGCTGCCGGGAATCGAACGGCGTGCGCTAATATCTGGACCGCCCGCGTCGCGTTGCCCACACGCACCCATTGTTTCACATACCGTAATATGATTGATTTCTGTACGGATTCCAATCTGTCGATATCGATAATTTTATCGATTATTCGTTTTAATTGTTCCGTGATTTGAGAATGGTTTGTGATTGTTATTGCTGAAAACATTGAATTAAGTGAGTGTTTTAAAAAAATATAGTGATTTGTACCGTGTAATAGAAATGTAACTAGGAAAAAAATGCTAAAGTAAATAGGTAGAATATAATAAAATTAGTGTATAATTAATCATGATCATATAAGACGAGTCACATTTGACAGCCTCCGTGGCGCCGAGGGCGAGTAGCCGGCTGTGAAGCGAGAAGCCGCGGGTTCGATTCCCGCTTTAAGACAAACGCTTGTGTGGCCCACAGATATTTGTTTCAAGTCTGGGTGTTGTGAGACCGTTCATAATATTTTTAACACATAATATTTTTTATAAGTTGCCTAAATACTATTTAATTTTCTATTATAATTCTTACGGTGTCTTTAAATAAACGGTACGTACTATAATAAGAGATTTGTCTTAATTTTCTTTTGTCGTATCTTAACTCAGCTTAAACTGTTTAAAATTGTGGTATTTATTTTTTAATCTCGTTTTACCTTTTTGAAAAGATTCATCCAAATCGGTTTAGGAGACGGCAAACGGGTTGCTGTGATTATCCCAGCTAAAGAAGCGGTCGGATGAGTTTCATTAGTTGAATTAAAGTAAATGCAGATACATATACAGATTGATTTTTAAATTTCGGTAATTTTCTATAGCGGCGTAGAAAATATCTTCCGTTTGTCCTTATAGTATAAAAGCCTTAGATTTATTCAAAGTCTTTTGTTACTTGTTGTCTTATCTTTTCAAAACTCTGATACGAACTTGTGACGTATCAGGCTGAGAATCAGAGGCTGTCGAAATAAGATCCCTTTCTTACCATCTACCCTTATCCCACTCCAATGTGGGGTCAAGACACTTTTTCAAGCAAGTTAAAATAAATTCGGTTTGGTTTCTAAGACCAGCTACTTGCCTGACGTCAATTCCTTTGGAGAATCCAGTATCGCACAAATTTAAAAAGTAAAAAAAAAAACTTTTGCCAAATCTGACATTTAAATACAGAATATATCCACATATGACCACAGTCCATATGCGCTGCCGCTAGATCAATGACAAAAAAAAAACAAAAACGACTAGTATTAAAATGACATTACCGTTATTTAGTGTCCCATCACTAGTGGAGCAATCAGCAGCTATTGATCCGAGACGACGCGCGACGCGGCGCGTATTAATATACTTTACATTTACTGGGCTATTACAACACTCGGATGGTCACCACCGTTGTACCACCCCTTCGTATGTGGTAGAAACGCTATAGAGATCGTATATGGCATGAATGTTCTGGTATTTTTTCCAGCTGCCCTGTCCCCAAAGAGATTAAATATTGTACGGTAGATTGTCTTTGCATCCCACTTTATGTGGGATCGGCGCAACAATAACAATCTCTCAAGCATGTTGGAGATAGGTTTCGGCTTAGATTTTACGACCTATTTTTGAGTGGGAGAGCCACGCTGTAGACAGTAACGTCTACAACACGAATGGGCTGGCTAGACCGGTTTGATACACTGTCTCACAGAAAACCGACGTAAAGTGGCAGCTTGATATCGCGTTTCGTTCGGTGAGTCAGATTTCCGGTAGCCCATTTCCCCCTCTCCCTTTTCCAATTATCCTTCCCTCCCCTTCCATTCCGTTCTTTTAGGTTGGCAACGCACCCATGATTCTTTGTGTGTCTTGGGTGTCTATGGGCGGTGGAGATCACTTACCATCAGGTGACCCATCTGCTCGTGTGCCAGCCTCCGCTATAAAAAAAATCCAGCGGCTGCTTGTCTAAAGTCAAACTTCTCGAGGAAAACGAATACGATGATGTATCCTCATACCTCCCACAACCAACCATCAAGTCATCCCCATCCAACCCATCGGAAAAATCGAATATACGTTGATTAATTCTGCAACGCTTTCTACCCTGACTGCCTCGGTGGCGTGGTTGTATTTCGGTATGACTACTGTCCTGAGGTCTCGGGTTTGATCCCCGGGTCGGGCAAAGTGATATTGAATTTTACCATATCAGCCCGGTGTCTGGAATTTGTACCCGATATGGCGATAGGCTCGCCCCCTATCACATCTGGGACGGAACTAAGCTCGGCGAAATGTGGGTGTACTAGTTGGCTAGTGCGCCTCTGCCTACCCTTTCGGGGATACAGGCGTGAGCTTTCTACCCAAGGAGCCACTGGTCACTGGCAGATTTTAACAATGTGTAGGTACAATATTATACAGGGGGGGTTACCACCACCTTTTATAGCAGTATTATTATAGTCTTACTTCGTTTTTTTTGTACGAGAATCAGTACAAGTAAGATTATAATAATATTGCTATAAGAGGTGGTGGTTACCCCCCCAGGTCAGTAATAAAAAACAGTGAGACGCTAGTAGTACTGTAGTATTAGACAAAAAAAGGTTTTTCTGTAGGATTGTATCAAGGATTCGAAAATGGCAGTTTCATCTTCATAGTTACAGATTATGTCCCTTACCGCCGAATGTTCATACACTTAAGGACGGACGCCTTATGTCGTTTAAGGCCGCCTTATCTGTCAAAATTGTATGGCGAAAATCAATGTAAGGAGCCGTTAAAGTTGAGCAGCGTTTGACCATTTGGGCGTTACTTATAAAAATATTTAAGCGCTGCTTATCTTTATACCATAGGTTGTCCCTTTCATTTTTAAACAATGTAACGCAAGAAAAAAGAGACAGGTTATTCGTAACCATTTGCTCAGCTAAAAATGCTGTTTTAAGTAAGGCCCTATAGGTCACAGGGGATAAATCAAAACTTAATATTCAATCTGTAGTTTAACATTTGTTAGCTAGATGGCGTTAGTAGGCTTATAAAGTACAAACCGAGAGAGTGCACACAAAACTCATTTTAGAATAAAATGCACAGAATACCTTACTTTTCTGGAGGCAAAAAAATCTTTACGGCTCTGAATTCCTTATATCGAGAAGTACAACGTATTGGTTACGTTTTCACGGTTAAACTACTAAACCGATTTTGATAAAAGGTATGAAAAAGTTTGAACATAAGCTACCCTTAGCCACAAAAACTTGACAGTTCTAATATACGGCGAATGTAGTTAAGGTCACTTATAGCTGGTACTGGCAAACGAGCAGGTGGCTCACCTGATGGTAAGTGATCTCCACCGCCCATAGAAACCTACGTCACTAAAAGAATTATGGGTACTTTGCCAACCTAGAGAGAGGCTCTAATTGCGTTGGATGTATTTATTTATTTATAGGGATTGGGAATGGAAGCGGGAGGGAAACCCCACTCAGCGAAGGCAACAGAGCTGCTACCTTACGTCGGTTTTTGACCGACTTCCACAAAAGGAGGAGGTCCTCAATTCATCGTTTTTTTTAATGTATGTTACGCGATATCTCCGCCAAATGTGTACCGATTTTCAAAATTATTTTTGTGTTCGATAGAGATTATTTCAACGGTGGTCGCATATAAATTTGGTAACAATCAGATAAGTTTTGAAGTTGGTCTGTTAAGTTTTTAAACTTGTAATTATCAATGAGAAAACTTTATCAGCAATCACTCAAACCATCTCAAGTTGATATGGTGAATCCAGAAAAACGTTTCGCGCGCGCGAATAAATAAATACACCCAACAGTTACACACCTAGTCCTGACCCCACACTAGGTATAACCTGTATCGTGGGTGTCAGAGACTATGAGAGACTTTCGGTCACACAACACCCAAACTTGAAACAAATATCTGTGGGCCACACAAACACTTGTCTCAATGCGGGAATCGAACCCGCCGCCTCTTGCTTCATAATCTGCTTCTCGCCCGCTGCGCCACGCAGGCTGAATCTGCAAAAATAGTAAGTAGTAACTAATAAACATTATGCAGTGTTGGCCAAATTGGTAAAACCTCCTTGGTCTAGTTGTAATGTATAAAGGCTGTGAACTGGGAGGTCCTGAGTTCAATTCCCCGGTCGGGCCGGGAGTTTTCCTAACACGATTGTCCCGGGATCGGAACCCCCAGATGGGGTTGACGTCAGGAAGGCAGCCGGTCGTAAAAATAAGCCAAATCCTTTCTGTGCCATGCTTGAAAAAGTGTATTGCGCCGACCCCACATTAAGGTGGGATAAGGGCAGGTAGAAAGAAAGTGTTATGTAAAATTATTCTCCTCAATGGTTACTCCTATTTGCCGATTGCACTAACACCTTATTTCAGAAGATTGGCGCGATATTATCACGCTGGCGCTCACAGGGGGCGGGCAGAGCGTGAGCTCATTTGAATACGCGAATATAGCTTGTCGGTGAATGCATCGTGTTTGGACGGTAAGTGGTAGAAAGTGCCTCGGTGGCGTGGTTGTATTTCGGTATACCATCCTAAAGTCTCGGGTTCGATCCCCGGGTCGGGCAAAGTGATATTGGTTTTTCCATATCAGTCCGGGGTCTGGAATTTGTGCCCGATATGGCAATAGGCTCACCCCGTATCGCATCTGGTACGGAACTAAGCTCGGCGAAATATGGGTGTTTTAGTGCGCTAGTGCGCCTCTGCCTACGCCTTCGGGGATACAGGTGTGAGCTTATGTTATGGTAGAACGTTTAAAACTGTGGAATGGCGGTAAAGATGAGTGTTGGAATTATTCATGTTGTTATATCGTAGCTGCATGGCAAAATGAATAATAAATAAACACACCCAACAATCACATACATACATAGCCCTGATCCCACACTAAGATGATAGTATTGTGTCATGGGTATCAAAAACTACGAGATACGTTAGGTCTCACAACACCCAGACATGAAACAGATATCTATGTTGAAATAAAACTATTTTTACGGATTCTATCACGATTAGGTTTTCTAACCCGTGACAACGAAGACTGCAAAGCCTTCGAAACGTCGGGAATAATAATTAAAACCTAATCGTGATAGAATCCGTAAAAATAGTTTTATTTCAATGTATAATATTCGCGTAAACTTAGGAAATCAGTAGATATCTATGTGTCATATATGCGTTTGTCTCGTTGCGGGAATCAAACCCGCAGTTATTTACAGCGTGGCTCTACCACTCGCTACATTACCTGCTTCTGAGAACTAGCTAATGATACCTGTGATATTGCTAACTAGTGGTAGCATTCCTAAAAATAATAAGAATTACTTACGTTAAAGCACTTACGTTAACACAAGCAAATTCTACATTACATAAGCTCACTCCTGTACCTCCGAAGGGGTAGACAGAGGCGTATTAGCCAACTAGTACAATCACATTTCGACGAACTTAGTTCCATCCCAGGTATGATAGGGGCGAGCCTATCGCCATATCGGGCACAAATTCCAGACTCCGGGCTGATATGGAAAATATCACTTTGCCCGACCCGGGGATCGAACCCGAGACCTCAGGACGGTAGTCGTACCAAAATACAACCACGCCACCGAGGCAGTCTAGATTAATATAATATTATTATCGTGCTATAAACTTGAATGCAGGCAGGCAAGTATGGACATAGTGGAGTGGATGGACACAATGGAGCTAACATAAGGTGATATGGGGAGATAGGAATAAAGTGTAAGGGGTTGTGTGTTGTGGAAAATGGAATGGGATATGGCAGGAATGTTGGCAGGGGGTTGACTGGTATTACTGGAAGCAGGTGGGATTGGTAAAATACATACACACAGATATCCGGCTTGTCCGCGAATATAGACGTAATTTCAAGATCCTTTTTGTGTTCAATAGAGCTCGTTCAAGTGGTTATGGTAAGTTCGGTAAGTTCAGTTAAGTATAAATGTTTTTTTTTATTAGTTTCACAAAACCGGTCGATACAACACAAGTACATAATATTTTATATAAATGTATAATTGACAAACATAAGTGCATGACCTTCTAGAAGTGAACACTACATGCTTAAAAAATAATAACTGTAAATGAGCACACTTTAAAAACTTGTAGGGACACATTGTATGAATTACGTAGAATTTGTATTTGGCTGACTTAGCACATTTAGGCAGCGCGTGAGTTCGCCTGCCAACACTCGCCAGTCGTTCCCTGTCACGCATTTAGTTAACCCGTCGCTACCCAGTCTAACCCGTTGCTAACTGTAAATTAATGTAATAGTATATAAAGTAATTATTGTACAACATTTGGTGACTTTAATATAATTGCAATAACGCACCACTACTTTCATTTAACAACCTTCTGAGAGTCAGAGTAAGTTTACGTACTAAAGACATTCGTGTACACAGCACACTTACAAACTTAATAAAAGAAAAGTTTAAGAGATAATGTACATAGATACCTGGTTACTTTAAAAATTATTAGTTTAAAATTATACATAATAAAAAATTTAAAAAAATTAAAATACACCCAACAGTCACACACCTAGTCCTGACCCCACACTAGGTACAACCTGTATTGTGGGTGTCAGAGACTATGAGAGACTTTCGGTCAACACCCAGACTTGAAACAAATATCTGTGGGCCACACAAACATTTGTCTCAATGCGGGAATCGAACCCGCGGCCTCTCGCTTCACAGCCGGCTACTCGCCCGCTGCGCCACGGAGGCTGTCAAATAATAAATATAATGAAATTTTAATTTAGATGTTAGCAGCTTCGTTTCTTTAAAAATTGTTTAATTGACTTCGTTTAGTTTTAAAACTTGTGTAAAATAAGCTACAGTTCCTTGTTGATCTAATTTTCGTGGTCTCCCATATTTTCGACGCATCTGGGTTTAAAACCTATTATTTTTCGGAACCTATATGAGCTTTTGGGAGACCTGAATTTTTATTTACAATGCACAAATTAATTAGTCTTAACTCCAGGGGGTTACCATAACCTCGTATAGCAGTATTATTATCATCTTACTTGTACCGATTCCCATACAAAACAAACGAAGAACGATTGTAATAATACTGCTATAAGAGGTGGTGGTAACCCTGCAGTGCGCTTTTGTACATCTTCAAATTATCAAATAGTTACTGATTATTAGGTTGAATATAAAAATATACCTACTTATTGAATTTCTGCATTACGGTATTAAGTAGGAATGTAATAACATGTTATGTAAAACATTTTTACCATATAGGAGTTTCACCGTACATTACCGAATTGATGGCGACCAAAATGTAGTTAAATATTATTACCTTAATAGATTGAAATAAAACTATTCTTACGGATTCTATCACGATTAGGTTTTAATTATTATTCCGGACGTTTCGAAGGCTTTGCAGTCTTCGTTGTCACGGGTCAGACTGAGAAGAAGACTGCAAAGCCTTCGAAACATCGGGAATAATAATTTAAACCTAATCGTGATAGAATCCGTAAAAATAGTTTTATTTCAATGTATAATATTCGCGTAAACTTAAGAAATCAGTACCTTAATAGATAATCATGATATAAAATTCTAGTGCTGCATTATTAATTATTATGATTAAAATATATACATATCTACAAATTCACGGCTGCATCCCATAGGAGTAGGCAGAGGCTATCAAGCGACACAAGCTATGATCCTGACACCTCTTTTGTCTCTTCCACTCTCACACATCTTTTCATACATTTCCGCCGGCAGTGGGTTTTCCTAAAAAGTCCTTTTCTGAGATCTTTATTTTATTGATTTGATCTAAATGTAGAAAAATATTTCATTTAGATCTTTGCAGAGAGAGATATCACACTGAACTTTATATCACGATAGGTATGATACACCAAAATAATCAATGGAAATATGGGTTTTGACTTAAAGGAGAATTTGGACGATTGAAAATCTTATTAATCGAATGAAACTGAACAGCGAATTGCTACTCCAAGGCCGTTTTCTATGAAGCAATAGTATACAATAAATAATCGGCTTATGAAATTTTATCGGCCTATTACACTGTAGTCGCAACTGTCTACAGCGTGGCTCTGCCACAGAAAGAAATGTATTTTCAGGCCTTTATTAGGTATATAATAATATTAGCCCTGTAATTTTACTGTCCCACTGCTGGGCACGGGCCTCCTCTACTGATGAGAAGGGTTAGACCTTAGTCTACCACGTTGGCCTAATACGGGTTGGTAGACTTCACACACCTTCGAATTTCTTGTGAAGAATTTTCTCAGATATGCAGATTTCCTCACGATGTTTTCCTTCACCGTTATAGCAAGCGATATTTCACAATGAAAACATACTTAACATAGAAAAGTCAGAAGTGCAGGCTCCATTTTGTGGTTGGTCTCGAACCTCCGACACTCGTCTCGGCAGTCCGTACCACACCCAGCTGAGCTATCGCTGCTAGGTATTTAAATCATCTTATAATTACTCTAATATGTAGTTATGTGTCTAGTGATAACATTAATAAATCGTGTTCTACTTAGATCAAATTATTATTATATACTAGATAGGTGAGTTTTGTACCTAAATTATATTTTATTAAAGGTAAGTTGCGCTTGCCGGTACGTGGTCTGCACTCTAGAACCTTTCTGCCCCATCGGCTATCAGTTCTACGAGCTATGTGCCCTGCCCACTGACACTTCAACTTGCTAATCCTCTGGGCTATGTCGCAGCGTAGGACGTCCACCTATAAGGTGGACCGACGACCTGATAAAGGTCGCAGGAAGACGCTAGATGCAGGCCGCTTCCAACAGGTCGATCTGAAAATCTTTGGGGGAGGCCTATGTTCAGCAGTGGACGTCCTGTGGCTGATGATGATGATGATGAAACGTAAATTAACTAATCATTTTATAATTTTAGCAATATCAATAAATCTGTTATAAATTCAGTATGTAATTCTAATTTAAGGATTTCTGAAATCCCGGCATTTGGTTCTGTAATTATAAGTACTCTACAAAATCAATGGTACATCAATGGTATGGTGCTAGTAACTTCTATAAAATAATTTATAAAATAAGTGATTTAACAAAAAGTGTGATTTTCAGTTTAATGTCTAATTTATTAGCGGAGCAAAGAAATAAAATATGGAATATAGGTACTTCTTTCATATAATTTTTGTAATGGCAAGTTTTCTGAATTCCATATCTCCGTCGGAGTATGTTTATAATAACATACGTTATCGAAGTTATCGCATTTTAAACAAAAATCAATCAATGAACGCGAACCGGAGCGTGGCCGATTTCATTACGAGATCAAACTATTTACAAAACATACGTTTAGTTTATAATGGCGGAAAACATGCGTGAAATTCACATGTTATCGCCTCCGACAAATACTCCAAATCTCAACCAATAGCCGGCCAACACTCGGGCCCCTTTATCTCGCTACATTAAGCTAATAAAGCTTTAGAGTTAATTAAAAAGTATTACGCTCGGCCCGCGTTCGCTCGCCTTAATTGAAACATAACCGACGAAATTTAAAAGCCCCATTTGTCCCACCGCAGCCGACAAATCTGTCGCATCACGCCACGGCCGGGTAAATCGCGAGTTCTCTATTCAAACCGCCCATCGGGAAAGCGATCGGGAGCCGATCGACACCTTCCACCGCCGCCCGCCAATGACGCGCCAGCTTTTCAAATAAAGAACGAAGCTCTCGTCCTCGGCGCCTCCCACCGGATGGAAGCGTCCAATCGCGTGTGCGGGTGCCATGTTGTTCGTTTTTCCTCAGCGGCGGCCGGGGGCGAGCTGGCGCCGCGGCTCATTCGGCCGCGCGCCGCCCTGGCGTTCGTATCGCGTCACGATGGATCGTGTGTGTGACATGTGCATCTGATTTGGTGTAATTATTGTGGCGGAACCGGAAGCATGATGCCTCTCGCACCGACCCCTGTGGTGGCGGTGCCATCGAAGCCGAAGATCGGGTTCAGTATAGACAGTATAGTGGGTGGTTCGGAGCGTTCGAAGCGCGCGTCGCCGCCGCTGGGCAGCCCGGGCTCGCCGTCGCCGGTGGCGTCGCCGAGGAGTCCGTCGCCGCGGCCGGTGGTGCGGCCGAGCGCGCTGCCCGCGGTCTTCCCCTCGCCGGAGTTGAAGCGGCTGCCGTACCTGGAGGCGCAGACCCACCACCAGTTCCTGGCGCAGTTCCAGGGCGCGGCGCTGGCGGCGGCGCTCGCGCACCAGCAGCAAGGGTTCGGGCCGCTGCATCCCCCACCGCACCACCCGGCCGCGCCCGTGCCGCGTGAATCCTACCAGCTCTACCCGTGGCTCATCAACAGGCATGGCAGGCTCTTCCCACACAGGTTTCCAGGAGGTAAGTGTGTATGCGGCTTTATAATATTTCACACTGATATTGCTTCGGTAATTAATTATGCTAAATACTTAGGTATGATAAGCAAAACAGTTTTGTTATGATATAAAAATATAGCTCTACATTTTTTGTCAAATATCGTTTTCGTAGCTCCGTGGTTGGTTGATTAAAAAAACTGCAATATGTTCTAAAACGCCAGAACGTTTATAATTAATGTTATAAAATTAATTGGCAATTGATTTATCGTAATCACAAGGATGTATGTAACCGGTTTATTTTTGTTTTACATATTTTGTGTTATAATAAAGTTATAATTAAATTTGTTATAAAATGCTTTAATTGCTATTTAGGTTTTTTGTGACGTGTTGTAAATTTTTTAAATGTCGAAATGAATTTTATGGTGGGCTAGGTTTGAAATAGCTCCTCCCAATTTTCAAAAGCGTTAGTGGTATGATTTTGGGGTGTGTCAGGAAGATATCTTTTGGGGTTATCTTCGTCCATGCGTCACCCCTTACGCCTGCACACACTGCCATATTTTCTTCATGTCAAGAAGTTAGTTTCTTTTACTACTACCAGATATTATACGATATTATACTTTTTCTTCATTTATTTATTTTCGGGAAGACAGATTTGCATTTGTAGAGCCTTGCCGAGCTTATTGTACGCTGTGTATAAAATGTGTGCCATCTTTAATCCTGGCTTATAGGAGTTATAGTAGGTACAAGTTATAGTATGTATAACGAGAGAGTCTCGTTACCAAATAAACGTCAACGATAAAAAAAAAAATGAAAAAGCTTAAACAAAAATAGAAAAAGCACCTGAACATTAAAATTTAAAATCCCATTTATAAACCCCATGCCTTTTTTTATATTGGTAAAGCATCCATGGTTCCAACACCACACATCTGTTCAAATCATATCACTTTCGTTCAGGTGACTCAGGTGATCGTTTAGTTCTGCTAATAACAGCCTCCGTGGCGCAGCGGGCGAGTAGCCGGCTGTGAAGCGAGAAGTCGCGGGTTCGATTCCCGCATTGAGACAAATGTTTGTGTGGCCCACAGATATTTGTTCCAAGTCTGGGTGTTGTGAGACCGTGCGTCTCTCAGTCTCTGACACCCACGATACAGGTTATACCTAGTGCGGGGTCAGGACTAGGTGTGTGACTATTTATTATTATTAATAAAATAAATTATATTTGTCTAATAAATAAACCAAATGCCAAAGTTTTAACCAAATTAAAATATTAGTGCAAATTGCGACTCATTAGCTTGACATTTATAGTTTTCCTTGTTTATATTAAATGAGGTAATTGTTTGAACGCGTTAATCTATGGAACTACTGAACTGATTTTGATAATAATTTCACCATTAGAAAGCTACACTGTCCCTGAATGATATAGGCTTTTTATCATGAAAAAATAATCACGGGAACGAAGCCGTGAGCAAGAATTAGTATGGTAATAAAAGATGACAAATGTTATCAGTTTTTATAAAATTGATAGATTTTAAAGGTCAGTGCTTTTATGAGGCCAATATTAATTGATAGCACGTAAACAGCTATTTGATATTATGCAGCTAACCAACATATGAAACTCGCAAAGAATTTCATGGAATTTTAAAGGCATATAAGGCCTTACTTATAAAAATATTTAAGCGCTGGTTGTCTTTAACCATAGGTTGTCCTTTTCATTTCTATACAATGTAACGCAAGAAAAAAAGTGACAGGCTATTTTAGCGAAAAATACTTTATGAAGATAGTGCGACGTGGCGTGGTGGGCTAAGGTCTAACCAAACTAACAACTGTGTCCAGCAGTGGGACAAACATTGTCATTATAATAATTAATGCGGCAACCTGAACTATGGATTAAAATATAATTGTAGATGAAACAATACTGGGCTGTCAACGGCGTGTGAAAATGATGTCACAAAGTTTTACTGACGGTATTTTCTGAGGCCTAAATACCCCCTCTTCTTCTTAATCCTTACTCCTTTACTGTTGCCGGTAGGCAGCGGCTTCGCTGTGCCCCTGGCATTGCCGATGTTAATAGGCGACGGTAATCACTGACCATCAAGCTATCTGCTCGTCTGACTTAACATAGGTCACAGATTTCTATGATATAATTAGATCGACTGGTGGGTACATAGAATTTGCGCTCTAAAGTTTCGGTCAATTGACCGCAACTCACTATAGAGTTTTGTTCCTTTGCTGAGCCTTCAAACGTCAAATACTCGCCGTAATGTGCCGCAATTTTACGTCTAAATAGATTGTCTAGTAGTATACATAAAAGTCTTTGACATTCACTGCTTTTTTGTCCTATATCTCACTTATAGTGTTGAATTCACGGCTTGTAGATGTGATTAACAAATATAAATTGATAGCTAAAGCTGCTCGATTTGATTAATCAGAGATTAAGTCTTGTGTGTAAATACATAACCAATGATTAACCTTTAATTAAGAAATAACTTTTTAATATTAGTCTAAGCTTTTAAATGACGTATGGGTGATTACTTATAAATAGTGAATTATGTAGGTTTAGCGTAATTACTGTTAATATTTATAGTTATTTCCTTAATACACGTAACCGACGGCTTTTGTAAATTACGGTTTATAAGTTTTTATTAACATTTTAACGCTACGTTGTCGTATTATTAAATCTTATTTTCATTAGAAAAAAAATATATGTAACTTGGAAGGTAATATTATTTTAGTTTATAATTATGAAATAGAATAATTAACAATAATGAACACAAAAACATGTATTTTTACATGAATGTTTTAAAGCATTGTTACTTCGTAAGTCCATATTACAGAGCATACAGGGCGACATACATGAATCTAGATTTTAAGGTACAATTAACATACTAAAATTTTGTTACAAAACTGGATTAAAACCTGAGTATATTTCTTTAATATGGTAGAGCCACGTTGTAGAAAGATTCGTGTACAGAAGGATCTGCGCGATCGGATTTTCTCTGTCTCACAGAAAACCGATGAAAGTTTTTTACCGTGAACGAGACATCCCGAGGCCTAAATCCACCCCTAATTGTTTCTTTTTCATTGCTTTAATTATTGGAGTTAAATAATAAATACACCCAGCAGTCACACACATAGTCCTGGGGGTTTACCATAACCTATTATAGCAGTATTATTATAATTTTACTTGTCAATATTCCCATACAAAACAAACGAAGAACGATTATAATAATACTGCTATAAGATATCGTGGTAACTGCTGACCCCACACTAGGTGTAACCTGTATCGTGGGTATCAGAAACTACGAGACTTTTGGTCTCACAACACCCAGACCCGAGATGAATATCTGTGGCTATTTTTTATAGCAGAGACTGACAAACGAGCAGATGGTAAGTAATCTCCACCGCCTATAGACACCCAAGACACAAAAAGAATGGTTGCGTTGCCAACCTAAACGGCGGGAGTGGAAGGGGAGGGAAAAGGGATTGGGAAAGGGAGGGGGGCCACCGGAAATCTCACTCACCGAATGAAACGCGACAGCAAGCTGCCACGTTACGTCGGTTTTGACAGACAGTGGTATCAAACCGGTCGAGCCGGCCCATTCGTGCTGTAGACGTTACTCTCTACAGCGTGGCTCTACCACTCAACCAGGCTCACACAAACATTTGTCTCGGTGCGGGAATCGAACCCGCAGCCTCTCGCTTCACAGCCCGCTGCACCATGATGTTAAATCGTAAAAGCTTCTACCTCAGCAAGTAAATACTTTGTAATATGTAGTATTACAAGTGTTTACACCTAATGATTCAGATAGAATTAATTATATTATGTTGTTTAACTGGTTTTGACATACGGTTACTAACGTAGTTAATGTAACGGATTAAAAGCAAGAGGTAGCGCGTTCGATTCTAGGTTTAAAATGTTTTTATGAGTTTGTAAATAAGACGACGGCCTCTGTAGAGTGGTGGTATTGCGTGCGTGGTATGACCATCGTCATGAGGTCTCGGGTTCGATCCCCGGGTCGGGCAAACGAATATTGGATTTTTCAGTATCAGGTCGGAGTCTGGAATTTGTGCCTGATATGGCGATAGACCCGCCCCCTCGGCGAAATCTGGGTGTTCTAGTTCGCTAGTGCGCCTCTGCCTATCCTTTTGGGGATACGGGCGTGAGCTTATGTAAATTATGACAGCCTCCGTGGCGCAGCGGGTGAGTAGGCGGCTGTGAAACGTGAGATCGCGGGTTCGATTCCCACACCAAGACAAATGTCTGTGAGGCTCACATATTTGTTTCGGGTCTGGGTGTTGTGAGACCGAAAGTCTCTCGTAGTTTCTGAAACCCACGATACAGGTTGTACCTAGTGTGGGGTCAGGACTAAGTGTGTGACTGTTGGGTGTATTATATTATGTATTTATATTGTTACGTAAAAATAGTTGTAAAGTTGCATTGCTAATTAATCAATTGTAACCTAAATTAAATGCTTACAAATATTGACGATTTCCTATTTACGTATATTAAAATGTCAGTTTCATGGCAATTACTTACAAGACCTCTATTATAGTACTATTGACCCGATGTCACCCAGTTAGATAACTCTATTAGATGTGTATGCAACACATTATGAACACTTACGGCCGGTTTCAATAAACGATCTCAGTTTAAAGTGCAGATAGATCGCGATTATGAACCAATCAAATCACGTCATTTGTCGGAGTCATGATCAAACTGTGTACTTATTGGCTAATTTTTGTAATCTGTCTGCACATTCGAACTGAGATTGTTTATAGAAACCGGCCTTTATTGTATAATCGATTGTCTAATTACGATTATTACTGTTTTGTAATTACATTTGACACAAATTCAAATCAGCGGATTTAGCCAAGTGGCTAATGTGCTAGTCGAATAGAATAAAGGCTAGAGAAAGGCTGGTAGGTTAGCTAGGATAGGGCCTCACGCCCCAATCCCAACTGCTTCCAGTATTTCCAGTCAATCTCCTGCCACCATTCCTGCCATATGCCATTCCCATACAATCCATTCCCTTACACTATTCCTATCTCCCCTTATCACCCTATCTTAGCCATCCCATAGTTATTTTGTCCATACTTGCCTGCCTGTCGTCAAATTCAAATATATAATGTAAATTATATTAATCCTAATTTAAAAATTTACTTGTGTTGACTTGTGTTGTCATAAGTGCTTTTTTACATGCCAACGTGATCAATAAAGATTTTTATTTTATTTTTAAATGTATGGGAATGACGCCGTATAGCGTACTCTTATGTAATTCCCATACATTTCTTATTCTATTCAACTAGCGCTTATGCCACGTGTCTTAGCCATCGTCTCAGCCCGCAGATTCGATATGACAAAAGTATAAAATATTTTTTTACGCGTAGGTACATATAATATTATTATGTTCAGTTTTGTTTATGATTGAAATGTTAATTTTGTAATGTATGTTTTACATCAAATTTTAATATTTGTTTTATTATTTTTTATCCGTTTTTTAAACAAACAGCTTGAGCGTGAGCTTACTCACGCCCGTATCTCCGAAGGGGTACGCAGAGGCGCACTAACGAACTATAATACTCACATTTTGCCAAGCTTAGTTCCGTCCCAGATCTGATAGGGGGCGGGCCTATCGGCATATCGGGCACAAATTCCAGAATCCGGACTGGTACTGAAATATCCAATAACATTTTGCTCGACCCGAGGATCGAACCCAAGACAGCGAATCATCGAATCCGCGCACACAATACCACTACGCCACCGAGGCAGTTTATACATCTACATAGATATTATTATATACAGTTTAGTTTATGATTAAAATGTTTAATTTATGTTATACATTAAATTTTATTATATTCATTTTTTTCTGTTTTTTAAAGTAATTAGTATAATTTTATAATAATTTACTTCTCATTCATTTAAAATATAAATTGTGTGATTTAAATTAATCTAAAAATAATTAATTAACTTATTCAGTTGTAAATGTACTGCCGAAAGCTTTCGATAAAGTCACTCACAAAAAATCTTCGGTAGCTTATCTCGAACTACTGGTAACTGATAAGAGAGAACCTTTCTGTTTTTTTAAACTACATGATGTTTGTATGTCGCCTCTCGTCTCGTTGGCCGTGTGCGGGCTATAGACCGGGAAGTCCTAGGTTCAAATTCCAGGTTGGGTAACGATTTACCCGGAAATGAACCCTCCAGAGGAAGACGTAAAATCAAGCCTTGAAAAAGTGTGTTGCGACGACTCCATATTGGAGTAAATAATGGAATTAACCGGTAAACTAGGTACAGAGTGTCAAATCCAATATCTTGCATACCGCCGAATGTTCATACACTTAAGGTCGCCTTATGTCGTTTAAGGCCGGGTTGGTTATCTGTCAATACTGTACGGCGAAAATCAATATCAGAAGCCGTTAAAGTTGATTAGCGTTTGACCATTCGGGCGTTAAACAAATTGAATGTAAAGGCGAAATTATTCACACTTACTCTTAAATAAAATACTAAAAAAAATATCGGTTTACGAAGTTGGGTGGTGTTGGTTATCATCGCGCTCAAACATCGTTAATGGCAGGGGCGCAGTCAAGCCGCTGCCTACCTACAAATCTAACGGCTTTTACTAATCGGATTGCTATATTTTTGTCGGTTACTCATCCAGAACACAGCATCCTTTACGGGATAATACCAGATAAACTATTCATCTTATTTACTAAAGAAACTTAGCAGATTATGAAGGTCTTACGGCATTTTTAACAAAAGTTTCTCGGCTTTTACATTGTTAATAACATTTGTACCGTTTTGAAAAATCTATATTGATATGAAGTTAAATTTGTTTGAACTAATCTTTGAACTATGGAATTGATTTTGGGAATATAAAAAGTTTAAAATTTGAAAAACCTAAGTCAAAACCCAAATTCGACTAAATTGTTACATGGGAGTGAGTGGTAGAGCCACGTTGTTGTTACGTCTACAGTACGAATGGGCCGGCTCGACCGGTTTGATACCACTGTCTCACAGAAAACCGACGTATAGTGGCAGCTTGCTGTCGCGTTTCGTTCGGTCAGTGAGATTTCCGGTGGTCCATTTCTCCCTCTCTTTCTCAATGCCTCTTCCCTCCCCTTCCATTCCTTCCTTTTAGGTTGGCAACGCACCCATGATTATTTTTGTGTCTTGGGTGTCTATGGGCGGTGGAGATCACTTACCATCAGGTGACCCATCTGCTCGTTTGCCAGTCTCTGCTATAAAAAAAATAAAAGAGTTGAAGTCTCATCAAGTTAGGCGTCCGGTGTATTTCGATATTTTTTTTCTCATTATAAGTATTTCCGTGGAGCCCCTACAGATGCTTCGTGGAGCCCTAGGGGTCTGCGGAACACACTTTGAGTATGTCTGACGTAAAGCAATGATAAATCCGAAGACAATTTGTATGCAATTCGAGTGTGTTTCGTGACTCTTACATCTATAACACGTAGTTTTTATTGAACACTCGACAAGAGGCGGTGGAATTCATAACGAATTTGGACTATGGAGTGGGTCGGTTCAGTTGTAGTTATACTTCTTTTGCATCTTTTTATAGCTGTGACTGACAAACGAGGAGATGGGTCACCTGATGGTCACGAGGCGGTGGAATTCATAACTAAACGAATTTGGAGTCGGTTGGCTTAGTTTTAGTTGTACTTCTTTTGCGTCTTTTTATAGCAGTGACTGGCAAACGAGCAGATGCGTCACCTGATGGTCAGTGATCTTAACTATCCATAGACATCCAAGATATAAAAGTATCATGGTTGCCTTCCAACCGAAAAGGAGGGGAATAGGGATTGAGAAAGGGAGGAGGAATTGGGCTACCGGATATCTCACTCAACGAACGAAACGCGACAGCGAGCTGCTACTTTACACTTTACTTTACTTTCTGTGAGACAGTGGTATCAAACCGGTCGAGCCGGCCCATTCGTGCTGTAGCCATTACTGTCTAGTGTCTACAGCGGGGCTCTACTACTCAAAAAGGCGTTAAGGTGAGAGTACGCACGCACACCGTTACGGCAATCCGACAGTATGAAGTTGGCCAACAATGGCGCGCGCCAATACATTATTTAAACTTGTGATTATTTACCGTTTACTCCTCTTTACAGCATTGTTTCTGTTTACAGAGTATTAAGGTTGAAACTATGGTCCTGGGCACGACTCCCAGGTTGGGTAAAAATAATTGTTTCCGTAATATAACATTACATATAACCAACTAAGTATAATTAGGGCTAATAATAGTTTACTGCATTAGGCCAGCGTGGTGGACTAAGGCCTAACCCCTGTTACTGGTAGAGGTTGCCCGTACCCAGCAGTGGGACAGCAATATTACAGGGCTAATATTTATGGCTCGGTGGCGTGGTTGTATTTCGGTACGACTATGGTTCTGAGGTCTCGGGTTCGATCCCAAAGGCAAAGTGATATTGGATTTTTCCATATCAGCCCGGAGTCTGGAATTTCTGCCCGATATGGCGATAGGCTCGCCCCCTATCACATCTGGGACGGAACTAAGCTCGACGAAATGTGGGTGTTCTAGATCGCTAGTGCGCCTCTGCCTACCCCTTTGGGGATACAGGCGTGAGCTTATGTATGTATGTATATTTATGGCTTTATTTGTCTGTCTACTCCTTCGACACAGGCTTATATTTAAGTTAAGAGATAACACGAATTCATAATGAATTTTGATACGCTGACCTTTATAACTTCACTCACGAAGTCACGATCGTGCGTTTACGTCAACATACGAGATACCCGAACAATTAACAATATCGCGTGTTTTAATTACGACTAATGAACAGATAGCAACAATGTGGCGGGTCACAGGCTATCTATCCGCGCTCGCACTATCCGCTATTAAACTGTGTCCATTCTGATTTAAAATAACTTTATTGGCGTGATAATTTAAATGTTGCGTCCTTTGGCGTGTATGATCTGTGAAGTGGGAGGTCCTGGGTTCGATTTTCTGGTACGGCGAGTGTCTCCAAAATGATTTTTGGGATTGGATCCCCCAGAAGTGTCAGGTAAATTAAGCCTAATATTTTAATATGCTTGAAAAAGTGTGGAAGGAAAAGATAATTTAAATGACTTTTGTGGGAATAGGTTATTGGTTTCCCAATGATATACGGGTATTTATGAAAGGTATTCTGCAAGTGCACATTATGCCCCTTACTTATAAAATTATTTGAGTGCTGCTTATTTTCATACCATAGGTTGTCCCTTTCATTTTTAAACAATGTAACGCAAGGAAAAAAGTGACAGGTTATTCGTAACCATTTGCTCAGCTAAAATGCTGTTTTAAGTAAGGCCCTATGTTACCAGCAGTCCCTTTACTACGTACTAGTTTTGTCAGTTTTCACTTTCCGAAAATGATGATTTCGAACGACGAATCTACTATTTTTGTTGCAGATTGTTATCATTGAAGTTTTGAAGTAGGATTTTAGGTTGTTAAATGGATTCACTCCCGAATACTGAAAAACTGTCTGGGGGGCTAATGGCTGGGAGTAATAAATGATCTGAATCCGAATATGTCGATAGATCACGAAAATAAGTCAATAAGAACAAAGTTTGAACACAACGCCTTCAAATGACGTTAATTTGAATGGATCGTTTTCGCGATCTATCTGCACACTCGGATTGACGTCGTTTATCGGCCGTTAGTTATACGCAATGACTAAAGAAAAAATTAGAGGACCCGGCATAACTACGAAATATACGTGTTTACTATGAAGCCGGTTCCGCCATTTTAGCTTCGCAATCGATTTACATGTAAGTTGTCATAAGAATTAAATAACGTATAAATACTTATTGATTTTATTGTAAATATGGTGTTTTATTTACAATAATACTAATTTCGGAATATGAAGAAGATACCTAACTGTTATATGGATGGGATCTTTCTTCCGCAAAGTCGCCATTTTGGTTTCGTTCCATACATTAGGAATCCATTATTTTTTCGTAGATATGATATGCCCTGTCCTCTATCTTCTTTTGTCTAAGGTTATACGCCATACGAATTTGACAGATAAGATGGCTTTAAATGACATAACTCAAAATTACACGCACTTGCCTTTAAAGGTGTTATGTTCCAATTAGAGCGAAATATTTTCACAAACGTCACGCAAGTTTATAATGATAACAAAAACTTTCACCCTGGTATTTAAGTTGTAGACAGTATCCATTAACCGTCGTATGTAATATTTTTAAATATTTTTTTATTATGTCTATGGTGTTTACACGCTTGAAATTTTAGTTTTAAAACAATAACAACATAAGCTCACGCCTGTATCCCCGAAGGGGTAGGCAGAGGTGCACTAGCGAACACCCACATTTCTCCGAGCTTAGTTCCGTCCTAGATGTGATAGGAGGCGAGCCTATCGCCATATCGGGCACAAATTCCAGACTCCGGGCTGATATGGAAAAATCCAATATCACTTTGCCCGACCCAGGGTTCAGACCCGAGACCTCAGAACCGTAGTCGTACCGAAATACAACCACGCCACCGTGGCAGTCGTTTGTTGTTATTTTGTAATAATAATCGGTATAAATACATCATCAGCCATAGGACGTCCACTGCTGAACATAGGCCTCCCCCAAAGATTTCTAGATCGACCTGTGGCTGATGATGATGGTGATGATGATGATGATGATTAATACTATAAAATTATAACTGTATTATTTTATCCGTTAAAGGTTCCTTTTAATAAAATAATGATTTATCAATATGTTTAGGTACTTAGATAGGCTCTGCCGACCTCAAGCTAAAATGCCGTTAAGTGAACAGACCTCATTTTGAGATGTCTCCAAAAAGCGTGAAAAACATTAAAATATCCTTAGAGGTTTATTAGACTGTGGCTTTTATATTTAACAGACTTAATAACTTGTTTACTTTAAGATTGAAAATAACCATAAGTCTATGAAAATTCTAGGGATCATATTTTCCACGTTTTGTGTAGACATTTCCTTTTTTTTCTTTTTTTTCTTTATGGCAATTGAAATACATTATGCCAATGTCAAGTTGGGGAATTTGTTTTCCTATATCTAAGTTTTTGCAAGTGCAATGAAGTCGGATGTGTTCGATTTCAAGGCCCTGCTGGAGTTTTGGCGTCAATTCCTTCCAGTTTGATGTTTTTTAGACGATTTTCTCGCAGCAGAGGAATCGAACATGGTCGACCCATCCACCCGACAAAAAGCATCCAAAATCACTTATTTCAAAGCTTCCATATACTGTCCATCTTCGTTGATGTTTATTGCTTAGATACACATCACATTTAAACCACAAACACAACTTTAGACTAAAATATGAAATGATTAAAACAAGCGGGTGGTCGCTTGCACCGTCAGAATTCCCGACAAAACCCTGTAGACATCTCAAAATTAGGTTTGATCACTTAACGGCATTTTAGCTTGAGGACGACAGAGCTAAGTACCTAACCGTAGTAATATATCATTATTTTATTCAACTAATAATAAAGCTATAAAGCATTTAATTACGCCGGTAGTGTCTAAATGACTTATGTGGGTTTATGTACCAATATAATTGATAAACAGCTAAATAATTTATTTAAACGTGTAAAATAGTTCCGAGACTAGCTAATAGAGATAAGTATGAAAGATAAATATCTTATTTATGGGAGCAAGGAGGTTATAACACTTTCTCCTGTTAACCAATTACAAAGAGAGGGAGTTCTCAGTTCATTTGAATATTAATTCTCGTATTTTTAGGGGTGTAGAATATTTACTGAGTAAAACTCGAATATCTTTATTTTTAAGACGCTACAGAGAGTATATTATAATGTATGCAGCCACAAATTCACATTTACTTTGGATAAAAAAATACAATAATAATAAATAGGTTACATTTAATAAGATACGAGATAATCCAAAAACACCCTCGTATAGTTAGCAATATTAACTACCGTTTCCAACAGGGGTTGAACACCCTAACAAAATGCAATTTCGCGCTATTATCTGTGTCAACAAAACCTTATAATAATTTGTCTATTGCTCGAAAAAAACAGCCCCGTTTTGGCGGGAACAAAAAACTAGTGTTACATTTGTCACCCTTATATACGAAATATTACAAACCCACCCTTAAAATTCGGGTTTTAATATAACAGGATTAACGCTTCCGTTAAAAATAATATAAAAATGTTGACAAAGGAGTTTGTGACGCGCGCGAAGTCGATTATCAACCGTCGCCATTGTTGTCCTTTACCATTCCGTTGTAGTGATGGGCGTTATCGATTTATTCTTGCATCGATGAGCTTTGACATTTATTATAACGATGTTAAGGTTTTGTTAATTATTATTTAGATGCGCTTGGTATAATAAATTTAATTAAGAGTACGGTTTGTTTATTTTCAATTAAATATTTTAATTGGTGTCTATAAAGCCAAATTGCAAGTGAATAAAATATTTTGATTTATATCCTAATTTGTAAAGTTGACAATTATAGCAATATCATATACCCAACTTTACATAACAATTCTTTCGACTTCAATAACCTCTGTTGTAATAACATAAAAAACTATCTCACTCTTGTTAGAATTGGTAATCTAAGATTAACATAGACAAATCTAAACCATAAATCATTGTCTGTTTATATTCAGCAATAAAGCATGATTAAGCGATGAATGCCGTTCATTCGTTAGCATTGCGTATCTAAGTAGGCATTAAGTGGCTGAAAGACTGCCTCGAATTGCTTTCAAATAAATATTCAAACGTTAATTTGCAACTCATTTGGCCGCTCCTTTTATCGATAACTACACTTTACGTGCAGCTTTGCTTATCTTTCTATCGTGATTATCTTCGGAATTGTTCTTTACGAAAGTATTTCGTAATTTCGATTCGATTTGCAAAAACATCTCTGGAAGATGAAAATACATTAAATATTCCATGGTTTTAAATAAAGTCTATTTAAGTTTTTTTTTTACCATACCATAATAGTTTAAAAGTGAACTCTACAGTCTCTACACTACGCAATACACTGTTTCAATTAATACTTGTTAAACTTTTATCGATTATGTAACCACGCTCATCACTATGACGCTTGTTTTATGCGTGTTGGTAGCACCGCGCGTCAAATCTTTTGTCATGTTACCTCTTTTCTTAATTACCACGATTGTTGGCTGCCGTGTTTTTTCACAATATTTCCCACTAAAAGGATTGAATGGGTTATAATTGGATGTAATTTGAGTATACTTTGTTGTTGGTCGCTGGTTGGACGGCCAACTGGCGTTTTCAAGTGTTTTATAGTTTTTGTTGGTTGGCAGCCTTGAGTAGCGTATGATAATTATGTTGGTAGCTTAGATGACTTATGGCTTTTAGAAATTTCATGGTTTGTGATTATGGAAATATTAATACAGATTTTTTTATACATTCGAGTACATAATGTATGTGTAAAGAATTCACTCAATTTTTTTTAAAACTGATTAATTTAAAGTTGTATAAAAAATGTTTTTAATGTATAAACTCATGTAATAAAATTAATAATTATTCTTTTATCATCGTAATATACCTGCATTATGTTGGTTTCTGAGTTCTTACTATTATATCGAATTAATATAGTAGGTACCTATAATGAAAGCATTAGCACTGTAAATCCTGTTTATAAACATAATGCCCCTTACTTATAAAAATATTTAAGCGTTGCTTATCTTTAACCATAGGTTATCCCTTTCATGTTTAAACAATGTAAAACAAGGAAAAAAGTGACAGGTTATTCTTAGCGAAAAGATAAGGGAAAATGTTTTTATAAGTAAGGCCCATGCCATAGACAGCTTCCGTAGCGCAGTGGGCGCGTAGCCGACTCTGAATCCAGAGGCCGCGGGTTCGAGTCCCGCATTGAGACAAAAAAAATATGTGGCCCACAGATATCTGTTACAAATCTGGGTGTTGTGAGACTGAAAGTCTCTCATAGTGTCTGATACCTATGACACAGGTCATATTTAGTGTGGGGTCAGGACTAGGTGTGTGACTGTTGGGTGTATATATTTATTTATATCAGTACTAAATATTTTGGATGTAATAAATCATTTCTTAAACAAACATTTAGTTTATAACAAGTTGAAATGGTCGACCATGTCGAGTTGATACTTGATAAATGTGGCAATCAATGATTAATTATAGGATAGTTTAAGCTAAGGCGCTTGGACTATTGCCTAATGTGCCTTTTAACTGTTTAATGTTATATAAATGTAGGAATTACTTCATTATTCTAGTTGCAACATAGTAAGCGTGAAACCGCTAGGCTTGCATATACCGGGTCAAGTTATCACATAAAAGTTAAAAAAGGCTTTTGAGAGGAGAGGTTCTCGCTTCACAGCTGGCTGCTCGCCGGCTATCGTACATACACACTCACGCCTGCATCCTATGGGGGTAAGCAGAGACTATTAAGCGCCACAAGCTACAATCCTGACACACCTCTATGCCTCTTCCTCACTTCCCCTTTTCGGAGATCCCTTATTTGATCCATATTTATGTCCTCTTCGGAGCTCTGTCATCCGACCCTTTCATTCACTTTCGCACGATAAGTACCTTTCGTAAGTTGCCTTTCATCCATCCTCTCGACATGTCCAAACTACCTCAACATCCCTTTATATACTGTAAAACGTAGAAAGATTAATGCGTTTTTACATAATACCTCTTTTTGCTTTTTATATGCCCTTATACCTCGATGTGAAGTCGACGCAACTGACTTTTCAGGCATGATGCTAAAAGTATTTGGCTTAGTTTTTTCGACCGGTTGCCTCCCTAAAAACACCCCGCCCGACGTGGGATTCAAACCCAGGACCTACTCGTTCACAGCCTACATACGCTGCCACCACGCTGCCGCCTAGACCAAGGAGGCAACAAATTTATTTAATACGATTCTTTTTTTAAATATCTTTTTATTTTCGACACAATGCTGGCTGGTTGAAAACATCTTGGACGTTTTAAAAAGTAAAGTACAAAAAAAAGGGGAGTTTTGGCGGGAATTCTAACGGTGCGGGTGGTAGCTTGTTTTAATTATTTCTTAATCTAGTTTAAAGTTGTGCTTGTGGTGTAAATGAGATGTGAATTTATGCGATAAATATCAACGAAGATGGACAGTGTATGGAAGCTTTGAAATAAGTGATTTTGGACGCTTTTTGTCCGGTGGATGGGTCGACCTTGTTCGATTCCTCTGCTGCGAGAAAATCGTCTAAAAGCATCAAACTGGAAGGAATTTACGCCAAAACTCCAACAAGACCTTGAAATCGGCACATCCGTGTTTCATTGTTCTTGTGAAAACGTAGTTATAGTTAGTTTATAGGTTAAGTTAAGTTGTAAAGAAGAAAAATGTAACTAATGACTTGGCAGCAAGGTCTCCGACCTTAGCCGGTTCCCTGTGGAACAAATGTAAAAAAAAAAAGATTTATGCTAGGCGTATTCCATATTCCGCCAATTCGAGTAGTTAATTATGCTGATTACTTTTACACTGTTAGTTCATTACGCATATTTTAGATATAATTATATGCTAAACCATGTTATTATGGTATACTACGTATTTATATGTATAATTGTTGGTAAAACATCCGTTTAATTACATGTTAATTTTGCATAATAATGGAATTAGCTAAATTAAACGTAACAGTTAATGTTGATAATGCGTGCATTGCTCTTTTCGACCGACTACAAAAAAGGTGGTCCTCAATTCGTCTGTTTTTTTTTTATGTACGCAATATCTCCGCCAATGTGGACCGATTTTCAAAATTCTTTTTGTGTTCGATAGAGCTTATTTCAAAGGTGGTCCCATAGAAATTTGGTCACGATCAGACTTAAGTTCGTTAAGTTTCTAAACTTGTGATTATGAAGATTAAATGAGAAGCTTAAATGTGTGAAAAAGCTGCAGTCGGTTTTAAGTTTTTTTTTACTTTATTGTTCCACTGCTGGGCAACGGTCTCCCTTAATTATCTCCAGCATTCTGTGTTTAACGCTATTGCGGGCCAGTTTTTTATGATAAGTAACGCCCGTTCTTCATCAGACATCTATCAATCTATAGACGTAATAGTAAACCACTTTAATTGAAACTCGTGAAGTAATAAAAACATGTCAGTTATCGAGCAGATAACCCGGCAGTGTGTCACTCCGAACATTAAACTAAGAGTTTTACGAGCCGTTGATAACAAACTGTTGATAGTTGATACTAATATTCATCGAATTGTAAAGTTAGAGGAAATAAGTCATAATTCATGTGAGATTTTGGAGAAACGTAACAGTAGTTCCTAAATTTAAGGGAAAAGGACAGTGAATAAGACATATAAGCTTACGCCTGTATCCCCGAAGTGGTAGGTAGAGGCGTACTATCGAACTATAACACCCACATTTCGCAAAGCTTAGGTCCGTCCCAGATGTAATTGGGGGCGAGTCAATTGCCATATCGGGCACAAATTCCAGACTCCGGGCTGATATGGAAAAATCCAATATGACTGCCCGACCCGGGGATCGAACCCGAGACCTCAGGACGGTAGTCGTACCGAAATACAGCCACGCCACCAAAGGTACCCCTTAGGTAGGCAGAAGTGCACTTCTTCTTTCGTGTCTATGGATCCAATAACAACGAATGGAGTGAGATCGTTCCTGACCAGCTCACACTAGCGAACTAGAACACCCTGTGAAGGTGTTTTTGTGTTTCGAGAAAGTCATTAGCAGATAATTTCGCAGCTATTAGCATTGGTTAACCCTTCTATTAGGCGAGGAATCAAGGATCACTCGAGTGGTGTTAAGAATCATTAAGTTAATGTCTCGATCCGTGATGATCACGCGAGCTGCTCGTTTGGCTCGCCTATTAAATACTCATTACGCAGCAATCTTAACGTTTATGCAAATAGTTTTATTGTTTAATGACAGGTTTATTTCAATAGTAAAATGGTTAAACGTTTTATTATACATATAGGACTTTACTTATAAACACAGTTTAGCTGAGCAAATGGCTAAGAATAGTCTATCACTTTTTTCCTTGCGTTGCATTGTTTAAAACTGAAAAGGACCACCTATGGTTAAAGATAAGCAGCGTTTAAATATTTTTATAAGTAAGGGGGAAAAGGGAGGGCTGTTCTTTACTATTTGCTTAGTTGAACGTGCCCTTATCCCATCTTAGTGTGGGGTCGACGCAACACACTTTTTCAAGTATTTGGCAGAAAGGATTTGGCTTAATTTTTACGACCGGCCGCCTGCCTGACGTCAACCCCCTCTGAGGGATCCAGTCCCGGGAAATTAAATTAGAAATATTTGCTTTGCTTTGGGAATCGAACCCAGGACCTCCCAATCCACAGCCACATACATGCTGCCACTAGAAGACCTCTAGCTTAGCCTCTACATAAAATAATTTGTGTGGAAAACATCAACTCCCCATGTATTCGCTAGAGGCGTTCGCGTGTTTGTCTGATGGTCGATCGAGTTAGGCAATGTGATATTAGATTTTTTAGTATCAGCCCGGAGTCTAGAATTTGTGCCCGATATGGCGATAGGCTCGCCCCCTATCACATCTGAGACGGAACTAAGCTCGGCGAAATGCAGATGTTCCATTTCGCTTGTTCTGCCTACCCTTTCGGGGATACAGGTGTGAGCTTATGTATTATGTCTATATCTATAGCAATGTATATTCTCACGACAGTTTTATTTGCACACACTACGAGTGATATTAGCATAATGTCAGCCAAGCAGCGATAATATCTGTGCTATTGACAATAATTGATACGAGTATATGTTTCAATTGATATTGGTGGCATGCGGGTTTGTCTGCTTGTTTTAATGCAGTAAAAGAGCTACGAAGTTTTACTAACTCTTTTAAACTGAATGGTAAATAGTGGGATATTGAAAAAAAAACTATTTTATACGGATTTTATCACGATTTGTTTTTCGAAAAGCCTTCGAAACGTCGGGCCTAAAATATAAACAAATCGTAATAAAATCCATATAAAATAGTTTTATTTCAATGTATAACATTCGCGTCAACTTAAGAAATCAGTAAATAGTGGGATAGCTCTAGAGAAATACAAAAAGCATGTTGCAGAAAGAATTTGTCTTTTAGGTTTTACGACTGCCTCATGCCTGCTAGGTCAACCTCCTCTGAGGGATCCAGTCCCGAGTAAATCGTGTCTGAAAATTCGCGTTGATTCATCTGGAAAACAAACCTATGCTCCTAGCTAACCATTATGGGCTGTGTAACTTAGAATAGCCCATAATCAGTGACATGCACAGACATTCCGATCAGGGTAGACAAAAACTTGTAAAATTATTTTCTTCAACTCTTATATCACCACTACTGTCATAGTCATTTCCATGGTGATTTAAAATATAATCAAGGCACTGCTTGCTACTTTTACAATTTGAATTCGTTTTTTTTTCATTACAATTTATGTAAACAGCAAATTCTCAGGGTAAACACTGATTCTTGTCTATATGGAATGCACGCCACAACCCATATTGCGCCAACCAAAAAGACAACAATGTTAAAAAATGGACAAATAACTTTAAACAAACAGACATACATAACATATTCACGTGTATAGTTCGCCCACATTAGATCCGTCGCAATACATCATTAGCGTACATATTTGAAGTGATCAATAAAATATTTAAAATAATGATTGCAATTATAATATCGTTAGCGAATGTCAGGCTCAGGTTGCAAGGTGCTGCCCACTGGTTAGTGATTTGAATGATCTAATGATGTTTTTTGTTCTAACACTATTAGTGGCCCTAGCAGCAATATTTTCGATAATGAATTCGTATCGAGGTCGATGCGCGTCTATGATTGTATGAAATATTAACTAAGTGTTCAGTGCAGTTCAGTGTGCAGTGAGTTCGATAGGAATTCGATTGTCAAAAATATTCCTGCTCAGGACGCTGATCTGGTAGGAATGGAGCAGTCTAAACCTGTATCCTCTTGCTTTATTTTTATTGAATACACAATATAATGCATAACACCCAACAATCACTAACATATATTACTTAGTAAGATACGAGCCTTGTGTTGTGGATATCAGGAACTACGAGAAACTTCGGTCTCACAATATCCATACTTAAAACAAATATTTGTGCAGGGATCGAACCCGTGGCCTCTCGCTTCACAGCCGCGTACTTACCTGCGCCACGGAGGCTGTGAACATCCATTATAACACTAATTGTAATAACCAAAAGTCTAAAAACTTAACCGACCGACTTCAAATCCGATAGTGACCAAATTTATATGAGACCACCCTTGAAATAAGCTCTATCAAACACAAAAATAATTTTGAAAATAGGTCTACATTGGCGGAGATATTGCGTAACATACATAAAAAAATACAGACGAACTGAGGACCTTCTCCTTTTTTGAAGTCGGTGTCGAAGTGTTCCACACCAGTTTTTAAAAGGGTGTTTAAATTATTCAATCAACAGAGCTTTTGACACCTCTGTTAAAATGATCCAGGGTTCTTAAATGAAAAACATTACGACCGTTTTAGGAATTCAATTTTGGAGTTGATCAATATTTATCAACCGGGTTGGGTTCATAAGATAAAATATTTCTAGAACGAAATGGAAGCTTAACACTAATAAACTTCATAAAGAGGCATTTTCTTTTTATATTGTTCATAGCCATGGATACAATGTCCTTGAGCCGTATACTAAAGAGGCAATTTATACAGTGGTGTGGCCAGGGTTGCTAGGTGTCCAGCTTTTTGTGGTCGTGGATTATTTAAGTGTTACATTTCAGAAGATTTGTTATGCCTTTAGTACATAATATGAGGTTCTACGATGAGCTCTGGTAAGCGATCCTTTATCGACCGACTTCCAAAAAGGAGAAGGTCCTCAATTCGTCTGTATTTTCTTTATGTATGTAACGCGATATCTCCGCCGAATGTGGACCGATTTTCAAAATTGTTTTTGTGTTGGATAGAGCTTATTTCAAGGGTGGTCCCATATAAATTTGGTTACGATCGGATTTGAAATCGGTCCGTTAAGTTTTTTAACTAGTGATTATTTTCATTGCGTGTACTTTGTCTTCTTTTAAAGGTCTAGAGTGCTGGTCTTTAAATGTATTTTTGGTATTCAAGAAGATGTAGCCGAATTTAGGACATGTCCGGCATACGACGCCGAGTTCGGGTATTATAAAGTCTAACAATGGTGAAAGGTGAAAAATTTCAAAGAGGATGCTCGCCCCCTATCACATCTGGGACGGAACTAAGCTCCGCGAAATGTGGGTGTTGGAGTTCGCTAGGGCGCTTCTGCAGGCGTGAGCTTATATTATGATGCTCGCGTTAGTATCTCATAATCACAAGTTTAAAAACTTAACGGATCGACTTCAAATCCGATCGTGACCAAATTTATATGGGACCACCCTTGAACCCTCTATCAAATACAAAAAGAATTTTGAAAATCTGTCCAAATTTGGCTGAGATGTTGCGTAACATATATAAAATAATACAGACGAATTGAACACTTCCTCCATTTTTGGAAGTCCGTTGATATTGAACACCTATTTGTAGACAATTTGGCAAAGGCAAGGAATCGTGTTATATGGACACTTCGCCACTAGCCTAGCAACCCTAGGCGCGTTGTAATGTGATCTTTCATTACTCCATCAGCGTGGCTGTCCGTTGATGGATCGAGTGTTGCCCGCTTACCTGTAATCATTGGTTAATTTAATTTTAATAGTCTTGTGTTTAACTCCAGAGATGGCCACCGTCCTTCAGTGAAATGTGTTTTGAATTAATTATTTTGAGGCAAATAATGTCGACAAAGCGAATTTTCTAATTTAATTTGCCCGGGACTGGATCCCCCAAAGGGGGTTGACGTCAGGCAGGCAGCCGTTCATAAAAAGATAGCCAAATCCTTTCTGCAACATGCTTGAAGAAGTGTGTTGCGCTGACCCCACTAAGGTGGGACAAGGGCAGGTAGAAAGAAACAAAGAATGTTTCGTGAAGGCTATTTAAAGATGTTCAATCTTTTTTTGAAATATGGCTATTAATCTAGGTGTCATCATCATCATCATCATCAGCCATAGGACGTCCACAGGTCGATCTGGAAATCTTTGGGGGAGGCCTATGTTCAGCAGTGGACGTCCAATGTAGGTGTGCTTAAAACCAATTGTATTATTATTTTATGTTCAGAGTTTTATACTTCCCCCTTTATACAATGGGGTAATTATACCAGAGCTGCGGGTTTTTGGCCAAACAATTTCGGCAGTTGAGTTCTTTAGTCTATGTATAAAAATTTCCTAACTATTCTGCAAGTGTTCAAAATCACTGCCTTTTGTAAGAGTATGTATGTCAGTGGGTGAGTGTTTAATGTTTTAAGGCTTTTTTATCGAAGAAAAGTTAAAAAATAAAATATTATGATGTGTTGTCACCCGTGACTTTAAAAATTGCTAAACGCTGCGCGCCATATTTGAATATAGCTCGAAAAAGCACGAGATTTCCCTAAAAAATATTGACTACGTGACAAAAACCTAAGACCCTCCCCTGCCCCTGTGACCAAGCGTGGTATTTTGAACACCCCCTCCCCCCCTGAACGGGTCACGTAATATGGGTGCGTTCCCTAAAACTCATTTATTAGCTTACAATCTGGAAAAGGGAAGCCGGTATGATCGGGTTGAATAGACCTTTCGCCACTGTCTCCTTCTCCGCCTCCGGAGGACAACCTTGTCCTCCATATCGTTTTAACTCTCAAGGCAGGATAAGCACCTAATTATACGTTCTCAAGTGTTTAAGGTCTAATAAGATATATAGACAACTTGCTAGTTAGGTTTGTTTATTTATTACACCTTCATGAACAGTTTCCTTAAACGAAACGCATAACATGACAAACTCCTTTTAAGACAATTATTTATGTCTTACTAGCTGACCCGCGCAACTTCGTCTGCGTATGAGAGAGAGGGTTGAAAGAGTGAGTCGTAGGCACCTATAGCACAATAATTCTAAAAAGGTAATGATAGGTTCTTTTAACTTCGAGAGATAGTACGTGACTTCGGTGCGGTTCCATCAATCACCCCGTCTCTCACACCGTCAGTCACACCATCTGTCAAACCGTCTGTTCGGTCACCCAGTCGGTCTCCCCGTCTGTCACCCCGCCTGTCACCCCGTCTGTCACCCGTCTGTCACCCCGTCTGTCACCCGTCTGTCACCCCATCTGTCACCCGTCTGTCACCTGTCTGTCACCCCGTCATTCACCTCGTCAGTCACCCCGTCCGCCACCCCATCAGTCAGCCTGTCAGTCACCCCGTCATTCTCCTCGTCAGTCACCCCGTCCGCCACCCCATCAGTCAGCCTGTCAGTCACCCCGTCATTTCTCACGTCGGTCACCCCGTCAGTCATCCCATCAGTCACCCCGTCAGTCATCCCATCAGTCACCCCATCAATCACCCCGTCAGTCACCCCTTAGTCACCCCATCATTCATCCCCTCGGTCAACACAAAAATATTTTTTCAAATCGAACCAGTAGTTTCCGAGATATAAAATTCCCCGCTATCAGAATTTTGGTCATAGTGTGATGTTAAGCCTATAGCCACCGTCGATAATTGGGCTATCCAACACAAAAATAATTTTTCAATTCGAACCAGTAGTTTCTGTCTGAGATATAAATTTGAAAAATGTAATATTTTTAATATGTATTCTGCTATTCGGGGAGGAGACAAATCCAACGAATCAAAAACCATGAAAATTGGTTCAGCACATCTCGAGTTATAAGTGTTGTAACAAACCCGTCTTTGTTTTATATATATAGATTTGAAGTAACACTAGAAGTCGCTTGCCGTATATTATTCATTATAACACTAACTCTGCCCGCGACTTCGGCTAGGTCTCATAAAAGACTAACGCGTTGCTTAAAATGTTCCCCTTCTCAATCGAAGAAAGTATAATTTAACCAGGCCATGCAAAGAGTGCAAATTTTAAAACAGAAACCTGATTCTTCCCTATTTAATTACTACCTAATAGTAGACAGAAAAGGTGTTGACGTCAGGCAGGCATCTGTTCGTGAAAACTATGTCAAATCGTTTCGGCAATAGTGCATGCTTAAATAGTGTGTTGGGATAAGGGCAGATGAAAAAAAAAAAAGAAAGTGGACAATCTTTCAAAAGCAAGCAGAAAGGAATCATGTTAAATGCACCTTTTGCCACTGCCAAGATATTTCAATTGGTGGGAACTGTAAACTGTTTGATGATAATAAGCTTCATTACTTGCAAACAAACATTACAAATTACAAATAATTGAATTGACATAATATATAGGCGTTTGCTATCGATAAATTATTCGATAATTAAGCTGTAGGAGCAATTCTTCCATTTATATTGATTTGTTAGGATAACTTAATCAGTTAGAGTTAAAGTATGGAGATAATAATATGTCACTGTCACAATTTTATATAAACTTGTAGTACTGTAGCTCTGCAGATAAACAACTAAAATTAATGTATTTTACGAAAATAAGGGTTTGTCGGAGGGAATTTAGGGTGCATTTCTAATATTTGGAAACGGAAACGGGACTGGCAAGGGAGGAGAAATCTGTGGCCCGAACACGAATATTTGACAATCGAATTCCCATCGAGCTTAATGCACTTCTATGACATTTGTATAAAATACCTATTTAGAAATATTAACCAAATGTCATCAGGGGGGTTACCACCACCTCTTATAGCAGTATTATTATGATCTTACTTGTACCGATTCCCATACAAAACAAACGAAGAACGATTATCATAATACTGCTATAAGAGGTCGTGGTAACCCTGCTGTGCGCAGCGAGCTGGATACAAATTATATTCTCAAATTCAAAAATATTCCGGCTCATTGAAAATTTCGCCTGAATATAAGTATTTCAGAATAACATACATTGTTTCAGGTCCAGACATTCCTGGCTTCCTCCTGCAGCCCTTCAGGAAGCCGAAGAGGATCAGAACAGCGTTCTCTCCCTCCCAACTCCTCAAGCTGGAGCACGCGTTCGAGAAGAACCATTACGTGGTGGGGGCGGAGAGGAAGCAGCTGGCACAGGCGCTCAGTCTCACGGAGACGCAGGTGAGAGACATCTCTAAGATAGATAAATAGACAATAGACAACTCTTGATTGTAGACCAACAAAAAGGAAAACAAATAATTAAAGTGTAAACAATAGGAGATCTTATCGCTTAAAGCGATCTCGGCCAGACAACCTTCTGTTATTCAAGGAACTAAATTAAGTCAGGGTTTAGTGACCTCAATAAAATAACCTACAAATTTAAAGCCGAATTCATGTCTTGTAGCAAGCCCCTCGACTTGCTACTTCTCTTGTCGGAGTGCGATGGCCTTTTTTTTTTTTTGTTATCGCGGGGAAAAGTGTTTTACCACTACCGCCACGCCTAGGGGGTGAGACGCGACGGTTATGTCGGAGTCGCCGGTCTTACGACCCAGCGCCATTTGCCCGGGAGAGATGAAAAACATCCGGGCGACACTGAGCCGAGTCCCTAACACTATGTACACCCTACACCGGCAATACCGGCTAAAAACCCCGCGGTGCCCTCTTCGGCGCTTTAGAAACAGTACCGGGGTTCCCTAGGCGAGAGGCGCCCAGGCTTCGTGCGGAACTGCCCCTGCGCGATGCCGCCTTGCGGCCCGTCTCCAATTGTGGGGAGGCTCATAAGCCCCCACCGCCGAAGGACGCCCTCGGCGTCAACGACAGCACGAGGCTAACCACCCGTGCCGCCGTCCATCCCGGAGTGCGATGGCCTGCATGATTTTCGTCACTACCGATAACTCCGATAATCAATGAGTTATCGGTCATTATCGGTTATTATATCATCTAGCGAGATGTAGACAAAGATATTTAATATTACTAACAATAGAGGGGCTATCAAGCAAGATTGCATACAAAAATTGATCTCAAGCGTCAGTATCGCCATGTACCACTTATTTGCGAGAGCGCTTATTACAATTGACACTCTAGAATGTTCTGTGAATATTCAAGAATTACGTAAGACAATTTTATTGTCTAAACATTAATACGTTGGCACAACCTTGTGCGAGTATATTTCAAATATGACTGAGAGACTTATGACCACGAGGTAACAACTTTAGGATCACAAGTTTCGTGATGTTGTCACGTCTATGTTTAATGTCTTTGGATGTAGTGTAGTCACTCGTCCGTGTTAGGATAAAACAAAATGTACTCCAATCATTACCCAAAATAATTTTTTGCCTAAGTACCTATCTAGTGGCAGCATGTATGGGCTGTGGACCGGGAGGTCCTGGGTTCGATTCCCAGGTCGGGCAAAGTAAATTTTCTAATTTAATTTGCCGGGGACTGGATCCCTTATAGGGGGTTGACGTCAGGCAGGCGGCCGGTCGTAAAAACTAAGCCAAATCCTCTTTGCAATATGCTTGAAAAAGTGTGTTGCGCCGACCCCACATTAAGGTGGGATAAGGGCAGGTAGAAAGAAAAGATTTTTTGCCTATTTCTTTTTTTAGTTTTTGTCTTACGTGATGTGTATAAATATTGTGAAACTTGTCGCGGGTTGGCATTAATTACTCGCCGTTACTCACTAATTGATTTAGGTCAACTGATAATCTGTGCCCCCAGATATGTTCCGAGGGGCCGTGAGGGGAGGCTCACGGATTTTTGCCCAATTTGTGTTACTTTATGACATGTTACTTGTGACAATTATGATAGTGACCAAATATGAGTTTTATATGACACTCTGTAACACTTCTAGCTGTTGTGTCAGGAATTAATATTTTTCTTACAAATATTTGACACAGTCGCTAGAGATAACCGTTAAAAATAATCTAGGTTAAGCTACAGTATAAAACTGCTTCCAGTATTACAACGATACAGAGTGACATGGACGTATTTAAAATCTTTAGGGGGGAACACCCCCCTTAGTTTACGCCAAGAACCGGCAACACTAGGGAAAGCTAATCATCAAGGCCGCTTCCAACAGGTCGACCTGGATATCTTTGGGGGAGGCCTATGTTCAGCAGTGGACGTCCTATGATGAGTTTGATATTTAAAAGATTCTTAAAATTCAGTATAAATATTATACTTATATATTGTGTGTTGTTATCCTTGATCCCAGAATCTCAAGGCTCTCAGCTATAATATACTGTTTTGTCATTGGACTAATGAGGTCAAAATATTTTTTATTAGTTGAGACTGAACAAGCAGGTGGATCACCTGATGGTAAGTGGTAATTACCGTTCACGAACAGAATCACTGCCTCGGTGGCGTGGTGGTATTTCGGTACGACTACGGTTCTGAGGTCGCGGGTTCGATCCCCGGGTCGGGCAAGGTGATATTGGATTTTCCCATATCAGCCCGGAGTCTGGAATTTGTGCCCGATATGGCGATAGGCTCGCCCCCTATCACATCTGGGACGGAACTAAGCTCGGCGAAATGTGGGTGTTCTAGTTCACTAGTGCGCCTCTGCCTACCCCTTCGGGGATACAGGCGTGAGCTTATGTATGTGTGAACAGAATCATGGTTGCTTTGTCAACGTTAAAGGAAGGGAATAGGGATTGGGCCTTGGGGAGGAGGAGATGGAGGTAAAACACCGAATATAACGAAACAGTGAGCTGCCAGTTACGTGACGTTGTTTTCTGTAAGGCATCGGTATCGGTTCGGTGGAGCCCGCCTACCCTTACTGTAGAGTGTGGACTGTCTTAGGCCGCGGTCTCGAACTCAGCGGGCGCAGAGCGGCGGAGGCGACGGCGCGGCAAGCAGCGCGGTCCAATGCATAGATTTAAATGGAATTAGCCTCGAATACAGCGGCGCGGTGTTCGGTCTAGCAATACGTTGAGCCACTTCCCGCGCCGCCGACGCTGCCGCTGAGTTCGTGTCAGCAGCCCTAAACGTAGCTCTACCATTCCCTCGCTAAATATTTTATCATATAATTAAATGTAAAACATAACAACTGCGTAATTACTGTACCATATTATAATCCTCTTAGCGTAAAATCTCATAATTATAAAAACATTTTCCATTGAAATAGCTAATCGATGTTATTAAAGCCATGGGCCCATTAATGGCAACAAAGATTGCTTTAAACGACTTGTTTACTCCAAATCGGTGATAATTAAATTATAATTAAAAGTAATGATTAAACATAAGATACGGCGTAGTAATTAAAACCACGGAGTATTGATAACGTCGGAATCAAGACTCATTAAATATTATCTAATTTGTTTTTTTACTCTTTGATGATGAAACAGTGCCGCGATATTATGCCTAATAATTTATGGCAGTAAGCGAGGTTTATAAGGTTCCGTAGCGAAATGACAAAAAAGAAACTCTTATAATTTCCTCATGTCCGTCTATTCGTCCGTATGTCATAGACATTTTACTCGGTAACTATCCCGATAGTGTAATCCATTTCATAGATAAAATTTGGATGGTAAGTTTGTTCTAAAAGTGAAAAAATCTGTTTAACTCTCTCTTACGTATAATATCTCTTTATGTATGCGTAATGTGATTAAGTGATAACTTTTTTCTTCGCACAGATGCATAGTGGTTATCTATGAATAGTTCTGTAAAAACTATAGGATAGAAAAATCTGAAAACTCAAGTTGTGGAGCTTAAAGAGCTTTTAACGAAAATTGGTTTAACTAATATGCGTTGAGTAGTTTATGAGAACATAGGATTTTTTTAAATTAAACTATTTTTACGGATTCTATCACGATTTGGTTTTAATTTTCACTGTCACGGGTCACTCACTATCCCGTGACCACGAAGGCTGCAAAGCTTTTCGAAACGTCGGGCATAAAAATTAAAAATTAAAACCAAATCGTGATAGAATCCGTAAAAATTGTTTAATTTCAGTGAATAACATTCACGTAAACCTAAGATATCATAACATAGGATTTTATTAGCATTAATTCCTACTACGGAACCCTTTATTCTGCGTGGTCGTAGACGCACTTGTATATTTTTTTGTAAATGATGTGGGTATGTAATGTAATAAAAGAACAATGGTGGACGTTAGTTATCCTTGTAGTTAACATGTGATTATGAACTATGAATATTATGAGATATGAATGATAATTTTGTGTAATAAAACAAAAGTGATTGCCTCGATGGCGTGGTGGTATTGCGTGCGCAGTTCGACTATCTTCCTGAGGTCTCAGATTCGATCCCCGAGTTTTCAGTATCAGCCCGGAGTTTGGAATTTGTGTCCGATATGGCGCCCTTATCACATCTGGGACGGAACTAAGCTTGGCGAAATGTGGTATGAGTGGTAGAGCCACGCTGTAGACAGTAAAGTCTCCTTCAGCACGAATGGGTTGGCTCTCCTTAGCTCCCTTCCGTTAGGTTGGCAACGTATCCATGATTATATTTGTGTCTTGGGTGACTATGGGCGGTGGAGATCACTTACCATCAGTGACCCATCTGCTCGGTTGCCAGTCTCTGTTATAAAAAAAAATATATATTTCATTATTTCACTCCTCTAAAAAACTACATTTTAATGTCTCTTTGAAATCATGCGATATCATTGTTTTTGAAATAAGACTTTTATTTACTGTACCAACACTACCTACTGTTTTAAATATGCAAGCACGCTAACGCCATCTATCGAAAGGGACTTCAACATTGTTTTCGAAAAAGCTTGCTTGTTTTGTGAACTGTACAAGACTATCTGCATTGCCGTTGCGATGTACCGTGCACAAAATTGTAATCGTTACATTTTTTGGGTATCCCTGCGCTTAACTACACGGCAAAGTGACTAGACTAAACATGATGGTGTGCTGGGATAAAAATATATAGGTAGAAATCCTCACGATGAATTTCGATTTTAAGGTTCGAATCCATATACATCCATCCACGTTCTCATAACATAAGCTCACGCCTCTATCTCCGAAAGGGTAGGCACAAGTGCACTAGCGAACTAGAACACCCACATGTCGCCGAGCTTAGTTCCGTCCCAGATGTGATAAGGGGCGAGCCTATCACCATATTCGGCACAATTTCCAGACTCCGAGCTGACTCGGGAGTCAAACCCGAGACCTCAGGACGGTAATCGTACCGAAATACAACCACGCGACCGAGGCAGTCACACCGAGGCCTATGTTCTCATTTTTCTCAAAATACCTTTTACTAAATACAACACATTACGCTAATTAATTGTATATGAGGTCGGTAATAGGTTCCCTACGTAGTCCCATCCTTTTTGATGTAATTCATATCACATAATCGAGTTTGTTTGAATGATATGAATAAAGTGAAAAACCGACAAAAGCGAAACAATGAAATCGTGCTAAAAGTATCAAGCGTTGCGTTTAATTGTTCGAAACTGAACGAAAAAATATAATTACTAGATCATTAGGCGTGTGGCGTGTGTACGCGAATGTGTAGCGACAGAAAAACATATATGTAAATAATAATATGAGAGTCTGTCCGAATTTCCATTTACTCTATATAAACTTTCATCCCCCGTTACGCACCTTTAGGGGATGAATTTCCAAATATCCTGTCTTAGTTACTCGCCTGCGCGATAAAAGGAAGTCATGTGTAAAATTTCACGTTCCTAGTTCCATGAATGGGTCGGCTCGACCGGTTTAAAACCACTGTCTCACAGAAAACCGACGTAAAGTGGCAGCTTGCTGTGCTTTATCCGTTTCGTTCGGTGAGTGAGATTTTCGGTGGCTCATTTCCCCCTTCCTTTCCCAATCCCTTTTCCCTCCCTTTCCTTCTCCTCTTTTTAGGTTGGTAATGCATCCGTGATTCTTTTTGTGTCTTGGGTGTCTATGATGGGTGGAGATCACTTACCATCAGGTGACCCATCTGCTCGTTTGTCAGTCTCTGCTATAAAAACATAAAATTTCCATTTATACAAACTTATATTCCCCGTTACGCCCCTTTAGGGGATGAATTTCCAAATATCCTGTCTTAGTTGCTCGCCTGTGTAACAAAAGGAAGCCGTGAGTAAAATTTCACATTCCTAGTTTCAATATACTTCGGCTGAACGCCGATGCATCAGTCAGTTTTCTTATATAAATACAGAGTGTTGCAAAAAAAGTAGCTCTTACTAGTATCTCACAGAAAACCGACGTAAAGCGACAGCTCACTGTTACGTTTCGTACATTGTCAAATCTTGGAGGCCGAAATATCTTCCTTCTTATCCTATGATAGGCAGTAGCTTGATGCCTACAATAATGATGTCCATGGGAGACAATAACCACTTATCATTAAGTGGGTCGTCTTCTCGTCTGCCTTCATGGCCAATAATACAGCAATACAATATACTCATAATTTCATTAGTTGATACTATATCTTTGATTAGAACATGAATAAGAAATATGTACACATTACGGGCCCAATAATGGGCGTAGGCCCTCTAATGAAAGAGGTTAGAGCAGGTCAGGTAGAATAGAATTATGCCACCAGATAAAAATGTATTATCAGGCACATTGACGTCAAATAAAATCTAAATATGTCACTGTATTTTTGTGTCACAAACTAATCACAAACAGAAAATGAGCGTAAAATTATTTGTGTAAAAATATTCTTTATAAGTTGTTTCATTTCGGTCTGACACAAAACTTCATGCTAATTTGCCAATAATAACTGTCAATCAGCATAAATATTTCAATTAAAACCACATTTAAACCGCATTAAACACACGCCAAGTTAATTCAGAGTTAAGTTAATTGTAAATAATTATGTTGCTGTCGGTACTTGAGGGTAATGTAAGCAGCACGCCTGGGTGTGGTCGTTAATAAACGTTGCCTAGTTTCTAAATCTACATTCATACAGTTTTTATACAGTCAGGCCAATTTATAATGTGCTAGTAATGATAGTTGGAATCGTTTATTTTATGGACATAATTAATATATGGTTTCATTTGATATTGTGGGTCAGTTGTTCTGTCTGTTCGTGCACCGTGCTATTATTTAACCCGTCGGAGGCGGCACATATATATGTTACATAAGCGTATGGGCCACCGGAGGCCGAGTCGCCCGTGACTATCTACATAAATAATGAATAACACCCCACTGTCACATACATAGTCCTGACACCACACTAAGATCGAGTTTTGTGTCGTGGGTATCAAAAACTACGAGAGACTTTCGGTCTCACAACACCCAGACCCAAAACAAATATCTCTAGGCCACACAAATATTTTCTCGGTGCGGGGATTGAACCCGCGGCCTCTCGCTTCACAGCCGGCTACTCGCCCGCTGTGCCACGGAGGCTGTCAATTTATAGGTTATTTCTAGTGTGAATAAGATAACAAAATAACATAAGATCACGCCTGTATCTCCGAAGGGGTAGGCAGATCACTAGCGAACTAGAACACCCACATTTCGCCGAGCTTAGTACCGTCCCAGATATGATAGGGGGCGAGCCTATCGCCATATCGGGCACAAATTCCAGACTCCGGGCTGATATGGAAAAATCCAATATCACTTTGCCCGACCCGGGGATCGAACCCGAGACCTCAGAACCGACTTTTTTGTGAGATACTGGTAAAACTACTTTTTTGCAACACTGTATTTATATAACTATAGGCGGTGGTAACCGCTTACCAGTTTGCTCATCAGTGTTTTCTTTCTACCTGCCCCTATCCTACGTAATGTGGAGTCGACGCAACACACCTTTTCAAGCATGTCGCAGATAGGATTTGGCTTATTTTTTACGACCGGCAGCCTGCCAGACGTATTCCTTATTTTATTTACGTATCAAATAAATGTATTCAACATAAACTAAGTACTTCAATTACCGCCTGTACAAATTTTCATGCAATAACAATTTTTTCCTACGAATAATGAATTCGCATTGAATATTAATTAGCTTGGTGCGTGGGGCGGCTAATTCAATTATATTGTAGCCGCTTAATTGTTCTCCGTTTGTATTGTCGTGTACACATGCTCGGATTATTGATTTAACACGTTTTTATGCATATTCTTGGAGTTATGAGTTTGCGCTATTGTAAGTTTGTAACAGCGCCATCTGTTAATGAGGGACTGGCATATTTCTTTTTTTTTTCTGGAATCTGTTCAACCTCATTATATTATAAATCTTTGTTTAGCTGTGTCTGTGTTATGTATGAAAGTCAACAAATTATTAATTAATTATTCGTCGCAGTTTGCTAAGCTCTTTTCCATGCTACGACGGCAATTGGGATACACTTTTTTTCTATCTGCCCATATCCCACCTTAATTATGGGATCGCCGCAACACCCTTTATGCATGTTGTAGAAATGATTTAGAATTAGGATACATTAAATATATTTGTTAAAGTGGACAATGATTTTCCGTTTTTTGGGTTTAAGTTTCAAAAACAAATTACCTCGACAATAAGATATTAATTATTAAACCCAGGCTGCACGACTTCCCAACCAAAAACGTTGCCGTTATACCAATTACGTCATAATTTTGAATATCTTTAGATTCTAATTTTTTTATCTGTATATATAAAAGGAGAAGCTGACACTGACTGAACGTATCAACGTATAGCCGAAAATATTGGAACTAGGAACGTGAAATTTTACACACGGCTTCCTTTTATGACGTAGGGGAGCAATAAGAAAGGATTTTTGGAAATTCATTCCCTGAGAGGGTGAAAATGGAAATACGACGGGACCGACTCTCACGCGGGTGTAGCCGCGGACAAAAGCTAGTTGCTTTATATTAAGAAAAGCGGTAGTCGGTGTTTACTAGTTTGCTGTATTGTACTCCGGATAAAGTATGTAACCTATAGAAACTCAGACCAAACCAGAATCCCAATACAGTTACGGTGACGAAAACCCATGACCGTTTATACCATTATTATCCGCCTTTTCAATATTGTCAGCGTAAGTCAGCAGGCTTGTTAATGATTAGAAACCCAAGTTATAAGTATAGTAGCAAAAACCACGGCTGCACACATCATTAAAGGCGCGGTAGGAAATTAGCGGCTGGCTAATCGGCACTGTGCAACAAATAACAATGCACGGGCAAAAAATAATATGGCTTGTTCACACCGACAGTTTCACGTCGAACCAAAATATCAGTTTTATTTTGATTGGAAAGGAATCGTGTAAAATATATTCTAAAACAATGCTAACACTTACGAGACAACATCGCTCCAAAAAATTTGATGAGAATCTGATATAGTAATTTTGGCGACCCTCAAGTGTACTATGACAATATGTTTTGAATTTATTATATTTACTATCAGGAAATATTATATCAAGAAAAAAGAAATAATATAGAATAATGTCACACATGAGTCAGGACGATTCAATATTATGCCCCAAAGGTCAGAATACAAAATTATAAAATAACATTTTTCACTTAACGACATACGTTAATTAGCAAAGACTACTAAGTAAACACTGTGGAAATAAATACCACTGTAGAAACACTTCATCAAACTTTCCATCAAGCTGTCAATATAAACTGTTAGTGTGAGCGCGCACATCAATAAAAAGCAAATATTTTTTCCGCGTGATGGTGGCACAGCATTATACTCAATACGTCGCAATTGTTCGCAATTAACATACAGAATTACAGAGTAATGAGCCTTGCACTGGAGCTAATTTATCACACTTTGATGAGTCGTGTAAGCAGTGTTCAAACTTTTTTTGCGACGGCGCGGTGCGTAATTTGTATCGTGTTTGGGGGCCTTATTCGTTAGTTGCATTGTGACGTAGATATTATTTAAATAAACTGAAACATAAATGTTTAATTAAATTTAATATTGTTAAGATTTGTTTAAATCGCTAATTTATTAGGTACTTGAAATATATTTCATTTTATTTTATTTGATAAAGCGTTTTGTATGAGTTGCATCGCGTGGTTGCGTTAAAATAGTTAATTGGTTTCATAACGGTAATTGTAAATTAATTATGATATAATTAGCCTTTACCCGCCAATTCGATTCCGTTTTATAGTAACAACTTTGTTAATGTACTCAATTAGCAATTTAATTATTTCTACGAGGTGTTGTTGCCAAGGTCCGCCTACGTACTTAGGTTCCACTTCATCCTGTCTTAAGCATCATTAATTTTATCATACATTTATATATCTATTACATAAGTATATTACCTATAATTACTTTGTTTATATGGTGGGAATCATTTCTAGTTATACTGGACAGATTTTTTAAATTAAATATACTGTAAGGGCTATTTATACCAAATCTTGATTTAAAGATAGGAATGAGCTGTAGGATAAACCGAGATAAGGTATAACTCTAGATTAGTATTAGCGCTGTAAGTCACTCTGACTGCACTATTCCTTTAATATAGGCTACTTTAATTTCAGAAAAAGCCTTCAAATCATATAAATGTATTTTGTAGCCCATGACCCCCGTACTACCCTGAATCCGGCTCTGTGGCTCAGTCAAGTGGCGAATGATTGAGTTGTATCGCGCGTATCGCCGGAGAGGAATTCTTGTTTAGAAAATTAAATTACACAGATTTATATGAGACTTTTTCTGTCACTCGTGTAGTCGTGTATCAGAATATGCGTGGAAGTTTCTATCAATTGTGTTGGAGATAATTAAGCGTAATAAGCATTACATTACATTACATAAGCTCACGCCTGTATCCCCGAAGGGGTAGGCAGAGGCGTACTAGCGAACTAGAACACCCACATTTCGCCGAGCTTAATTCCGTCCCAGATGTAATAGGGGGCGAGCCTATCGCCATATCGGGCACAAATTCCAGACTCCGGGCTGATATGGAAAAATCCAATATCACTTTGCCGACCCGGGGATCGAACCCGAGACCTCAGCACCGTAGTCGTACCGAAATACCATCACGCGACGGAGGCAGTCATAATAAGCACCTATTTGTAAACTTCAAACGAAGGTATATTGATCTATTTAATGACAGTAGGTTGCATTCATTGCCCCTTACTTATAAAAATATTTAAGCGCTGCTTATCTTTATACCATAGGTTGTCCTTTTCATTTTTAAACAATGTAACGCAAGGAAAAAAGTGACAGGTTATTCTTAACCATTTGCTCAGCTAAAAATGCTGTTTTAAGTAAGGCCCATTAAAACTATGATATCTGGATGAATAACTATTCATCCAGATATCATAGATTTAATGGGCCTTACTAGAGATCCGCCTTATAGCCAGTGGCTTATAGACATAGAAAATAAACCGTAACAGTATTTTTCTTCCATCTGACCTTATCCCCACTCAATGTAGAGTCGTATGTACTCAATGCAACACAGACTTTTTAGTATGTGGAAGGAATATTGTGCCTTACTTATAAAAACAGTTTAACTGAGCAAATGGTAAAGAATAGCCTGTCCCTTTTATTTTCAAGCAATGTGACACAAGGAAAAAAGTGACAGGCTATCCTTACCCATTTGCTCAGCTAAACTATTTTATAAGTAAGGCCCGTTGTGTTTAAGCCTCGTTGAAAGAATGACGCCTCATAGCCTGGAGAACAACGAGGCAATTGATAATAGTCTACTCTTCATCTATTATGATTTAATCTTCAACAACAACAAATATATATATATTCAGGACAAATTAGTCTATATCCAAGATTTAGATAGCCTTTGTATTGTAGTCCGACTACCGTCCTAGGTCTTGGATTCGATCCCTGGGTCGGGCGAAGTAACATTAGGTATTTATATTCAGTATCAACCCGGAGTCTGGAATTTGCGTCCGATGTGGCGATAGGCTCGCCCCCTATCACATCTGGGATGGAAATCAGCTCGGCGGAATGTGGGTTCTAGTTCGTTAATTCGCCTCTGCCTACCCTTAAGGGGATACAGGCGTGAGTCTTTGGATCCAAGATTTTTGACAAAAAAATTCCTGCTCCATCCCTTCATGCATTTTTAAATCGCCCAGTCAAAACACCCATGGAGGTTTAAACCATTTTTTACTCAACCGAGGCAAAGGCAACATGACGTACTGCCAACAGGTTATGATACGAGTAATTTCATATGATTAAGTAAATTACGAGCAGCTGTCCGGTCCGTGCGTCCGTACGCACGATGTTATTAAATATGAAATGTTTACAGTACATAATTTGATTATTGGAACTTGTGAAAATGGCTTGTTTGGGGCTGTGTGTTTTTTCCTGGGTCCACATTATTTGCAAAAACAAATAGGTTAAAAAATTACAGCCTCCGTGGCGTATCGGGCGAGTAGCCGGCTGTGAAGCGAGAGGCCGCGGGTTAGATTCCCGCATTGAGACAAATGTTTGTGGTCCAAAGATATTTGTTTCAACTCTGGGTGTTGTGAGACCATGCGTCGCTTATAGTTTCTGATACCCACGATACAGGTGATACCCAGTGTGGGGTCTAGACTAGGTGTGTGACTGTTGGGTGTATTTATTTATAAATATATTAATAAGTAAAATCATAACTAAGTATGTTATAACAGAAGTGGCCTAATTGAAATAAAACTATTTTTACGGATTCTATCACGATTAGGTTTGGGAATAAAAATTAAAAACCTAATCGTGATAGAATCCGTAAAAATAGTTTTATTTCAATGTATAACATTCGCGTAAACTTAAGAAATCAGAAGTGGCCTAAGATGGAAACCGAGGAGGGAGATCATGAATGTTTTAATATTGAATGGAGTATTAAAAAACAAAAAATAATAATTCAAAAACAATGTGAGAAAAATGGGACATGAATGCCCTTTTATATACACACATTGTGACAGTATCAAACTGTGGCAAATAGTAATATTTCATATTGTATTTAGACGGTTACATATTTCATATAATACTTATATATGTAAACATATTTAATCCTTAAGAGAACCATAAAAGTATGGTTTGAAGTATTCATTTTCTATATTCTACTATCACCCAAAAGTGGCCACGATACGGTGGATATTCTGTTTTGAATACCATAGAATACGTCATCCCATCCCTTCCCCTATATCTGGCTCAATAGTACCACACGCATGCGCAGCACCAAGGGGCGTATCTTAGGGTTAACACGCACCCCGCGGGGCCATCCCTCATGCAGGGGTGAATGTCAACAAAGGGGCTAGATGATACTTTTATAAATTGAGCTGATTTTTTAACAGTCTCTTCCAGCTCCCGGTTTTTGTAACGTATTTGGGAGATGTTTGGGGGTCAATCACCCCTGTTACATTTTTGATGAATAAAATTATAAAGGAAACGTAAATTCATATTTAAATTTGTTTTAAATCAATTCATCATAACCAATATACTGGGATGCAGATTTAACTCAAATGTGAACAAATAATCCGAAGATTGGCCTTTTTTTAAACAGCCTCCGTGGCGCAGTGGGCGAGTAGCCGGCTGTGAAGCGAGAGGCCCCGGGTTCGATCCCCGCACCGAGACAAATGTCTGTATGGCCTACAGATATTTGTTGTTGTTTCTAACACCCACGCTACAGGTTATGCCTAGTGTGGGATCAGGACTAGGTGTGTGACTGTTGGGTGTATTTATAAAATGTATTTATCATTATTAACATTAAATAAAAATATAAAGTGCAATTTATACAGTTAAACACAAAATATCTATATCAAATAATTTTAACATCAATAAAATCTGGGAAGGAATAACGTTGATTATGGTCTTACGAGCATTTAAACGGCTCTTCATCGATTCCACATTCAGAGTGCGTACTCTAGCATCTATAACTCTTTCAATGCACCACATAAGTACCTTCAGCTTTGTCCCCGGAATAAATATGGTGTCTATAAATAAATTATCAATATATCTTTAATGTGCTATAGTTATATGATAATTGTTTATTTACGAGTATGTACAGGAAACAAGACAATGCGGTAATGAGGAAATGGAATCCGTTTCCGGTTTTCATCTATTTACTATTTCACAATTGGGCAGCTAGATATGTATTTAGAAGGTTGTGGGTGGGTCAAAATGATTTGAACATGTCAGATAAAATAAATATAAAGTAAATTAAATAATGCTTTATCTTTAGCTTTCTAGATTGAAATTTATTTCCCATATGTACTGAGATGGAAATATTATTTAGAGGTACAATTGTTGTACTGCCTAATCTATAATTAGTTATTTGCAGAAAGTGATATATTTTATTTTTTTACATAGCGTTATCGTGGGTTAATAATTTGTTCAATTTTTTAGCGTAGATCTCTTGCTTCGACGGATTTTGAGATACTCATGTCTCCTCGTATACATACAAATTGCAAAACTACTAAATTTTTCACACTAAAATTATTATAGATAAAACCTTCATGCAAAAAGCTTTTAACACTCCGCAACTTTGCCTGCATTCTGGGTCCCACGACCCCCACAACCTGTCACGCATTCCGCACCTGCCTTCATGAACAATATGCGCGGTTGCCTTAACCATTCAGTTTTATTGCACACGTGTAAGGCGATGGTCGCGTTTCATGTTTCCTGTATTAAAATCATAATTATAGCGGTTTTTTTCAATACTCCAGCGATGCCGTTGACCCGACATGTTTGTTATGAGTATTTTATTTTGGAAGTTCATTGAAGAGGCCCAATTTACCATACATCTAGTTATTTTCGACCGACTTCCAAAAAGGAGGAGGTCCTCAATTCGTCTATTTTTTAATGTATGTTACGCGATATCTCCGCCAAAGGAGGACCAATTTTCAAAATTATTTTTGTGATCGATAGAGCTTCTTTCAAGGGTGGTCCCATAGTGTCATTATTTATAGTTTCTCCAAGTAACTATCTCACAATAAAAATCATTAAATTTGGAGCCATAACTTTTCTTTGGTCACAACAATGACTCGCACATAGCCCCATGGTGCGTCTGTAATGGGCGCCGGAAACTGCACAATTTTCTCGCTTCCCTTATCTATAACTTGATATATCACGACTTTCATTATTTTGAAATGATTTCAGAACTGCTTTTAACCGACTTCCAGAAAAGAGTTTATATTTCTGTATTTTTATGATATCGCTAATGTTGACCAATTTTCAATATTCTTTCTATCCGATAGAGCTTATTCAAGGGTGCTAAATTGTACCAGGATCTGATGCATGGAAAGAAAATCCTATCGATTATAAAAAAGTTTTTAAAATAGGTCCACATTTGCTTGAGACATCGACTAATATAAATTAAAATCCGGCCGGTCGGCTCGACCGGTTTGATACCACTGTCTTACAAAAAGCCGACGTAAAGTGGCAGTTCGTTATTGGGTTTCGTTTGGTGGGTGAGATTTCCGGTGGCCCAATTCCTCCCTCCCTTTTCCACTCCTTTTAGGTAGGCAACCCATCCATGATTCTTTTTGTGTCTTGGGTGTTTATGGGCGGTGGAGATCACTTGCCATCAGATGACCCACCTGCCCGTTTGCCAGCTTCTGCTATAAAAAACCGACGAATTGAGAACCTCTTTCTTTTAAACTGTTCTTCTTTTAAATAAACTTCAAATAATTATTGTTTATAATTATTGTTCAAATAAATGTTTTTCAGTGTAACTACATTATGTAATATAACAAAGTATGTAAGTTTATCCCACGCATCATATTATTTTATAATCTTTAACTTATATTTATAAAAGCATTCAATTTGATTATTCGGACCTATTAAAACCTGAAACTATAATATTATGTTACCATGTGTTACCTATAATTATTAATGTTAAGAATGTTGTGTTCATCTCTAATTAGCGTGTACATACAGATCTCAGATTATTGGTAAAAATGCTTATAAAATGTGATATAAGTACATGCCGTAGATGAACCTTTTATTAAATAAATAAATAAACTGTAGATAAAAATTATCTAGCCATTGAAATAAATCCTTAGTGTAATTGCATTAGCAAGTGACTGTAGCCCGTAGCGGTAGAGGCGGAAATGCTTGGGCGCGCGCTTTTACCGCTTCCTCTGCTTCCACTGCCTATATTTATTTCCACGATACAATCGGATTCAGGTCTTGAAATAGTGCCTGGTTTCCTGAACGCTTTAGATGTTTGGAACCAGTAAGGAATGTTTTAGGGGCATACTCACCAAGTTATCGTTTGGGCTATGTGAAACGGACATTCTTGTAGATTACATTAACATACATACATAAGCTCACGCCTGTATTCCCGAAAGGGTAGGCAGAGGCGCACTAGCGAATTAGAACACCCACATTTCGCCGGGCTTATTTCCGTCCCAGATGTGATAGGGAGCGAGCCTATCGCCATATCGGGCACAAATTCCAGACTCCGAGCGAATATGGAAAAATCCAATATCACTTTGCCCGACCCGGGGTCGAACCCGAGAACTCAGGACGGTAGTCGTATGGAAATACAACCATGCCACCGAGGCAGTCTAACTTATAACGTATGATAAACTCTGTCTAAGTGGGGTTTTAATCTTTTCGATGTTAATTACCATCCGAAAGTACTTTATTCATCAATAAATTATTTAATGTTGACGCAGAATAAAAGTATATGCTAAAGAAATATGATTTGGTATAAATAATTATAAATAATCACTCATAATTGAGCACATTGCGTTATAACTTATTCAGTACTCAACAGAAATGATAACTATTGATTGTGATACAAAAGGGACCAGTAATTTCTAAAGCTTACATTCATCAACGGAACCCACTGTATTATGTTAGTATTACTTAACCCGTACCCAATTACGGCGAACAAAGCAGGCCGTTATGACCCACCAATTGATCTTTCGTAACTACCGTATTAAATGTCGTATAGCTGTCTCCCTCCCTCACGCCGCAATCCCCATCTCACAGACACCCGAAAATCGCAAAACGACCCCGATTCGTCGTCTCCTTCTCACAACCCACCCTCCCGCTCCCACATAATGGATCGACAATAAAGTAATATACAGATAAATAGCTTTCCGCTTAAATTTTGGCCCAATTCACACTGAACGTAATTGCGTATCTCCCCTCTTTATTACCCTCCCTTTCTACTCAATTATAGCGTATCGCCATCTCGCTCTAACCCGCGGGTATCTTAATCGGGGACATAAGTACTTAATCGCATTTCGGGGGTAGTGAATACCCTATTTATTTAGTGCGGGTATTTGTCCCCTTTTCGTATTAAAACGATTGTTTGCGGAGACTTATGACTTTTGCAACGCGACCAGTTTCAAGAGACCCTTTTTGTAGACCCATTTAGTTTTACGATGGTTCATTTTAAACTTGCACGCTTAATAACGGCAGATACGCTATTGTGCGGAGAATAAAACCAATTAAAGTTTATTGTTGTGTTATGGGGTGAAGTTTCGAGCATTAAATTTGCATCACAACGTGATAATTGTTTAATCGTTCGTTGTTTAGTATTAAAATTGGATTTATAGCTGTTTTGTGTGGATATATGGAAGTTAAGTTGAGCGGTCGTAACTTTTTCTTAGAAGAGCGTGGGCGTTATCTTGATTATCTATTTAGCGTATGAAGAATAAGTATCCAAGTACTTAGATAAAAACTGTTTACAATTTACTTCTTGTCTTTAGTGTAATAAGCTTATTTTAGAATCCTCTTCTACGAAATAATACCTATCCTACATTTTAATGGTACTTATACGTAGGACGTACCTACAAGGTGTCTACCTATTATAAGTTGTTATTAATTTAGTAATTAAAAATTCACTATTTATTTTTATATGAATTAGGTTAAAAATTGTATCTAGATTAAAGTTCTAAAGGGTAATTAAGCAAATAATTTTATTGAAATAAAAGTATTTTTACGGATTTTATCACGTTTTTTTAATTTCCGATATATCGTAAAACCAACATTCTTGGACAAATGGCATCTCAGTCCAATCCGTGACCACGAACACTCCAAAGCCTTGGAAACGTCGGGAATAACAATAAAAATTAAAACCAAATCGTGATAGAATCCGTAAAAATAGTTTTATTTCAACGTATAATATTCGCGTAGACATAACAAATAATTTTACCTCCACAGTTGTAGCTTAACAAAAATGTCTGTTCTTTTCCTTCTTTTGTTTTTTATAAAACAAACATATAACTGGTACAATTTCCATGTAAAATGAGATATGAGTGCCACGACCATCAAAATTCCCATAACGCGAGCACCATTTGCAAAGTAATGTGAAATTTACTCCGGGGTCCCACAGGCCCTCGCATGTTACGGGTTGTATTCATCATGCGGGGCCTGTTGTACCCTTACTGGTCCCGAGAGACCAAGCAGATTAGTCTAGTGTAGGCTTGTAATCGAATGATGGGCCTTAGAACGGCGGCGTTAGGGTTAAATGGATTTTTAGAATTAAACATCACAGACCTTAATATGCTATGGATATTCAAAGATTTTGGCAGGAATTCTATTAGTGTGATCGGCTACTTGTAATTGGCTTGTAATTTGACCGTATTTCATTAAATTTGTGTTTGTTGTATAAAAGTGTTGTGGGTTTTATACAATAAACATCACCAATCACGTATCACCGTATCACCAAGTGTATATTTAGGATTTTTATCGAAATTTGTTGATCAAACTTGCTTGGTTGTTTCGCTTCAAGACAATCGTCTAAAATCATTGTACATTTACTGTAAGACAGTGGTATCAAACCGGTCGAGCTGGTTTATTCGTGCTGTAGACGTTACTTTGGGTCTACTTGTTAAGAAAATTGACGCCATAAGAATCGACGTCAAAATTAAAGCTGATGTGAAAATTATTGTAGGTCTAACCGCGCGTAAGTGAAAATATATATGTAATAAATTGCGTATTGAGATTTTCCTTCCAATTCTAAGGCCTATTAAAAACTCAGTAATTATTTATTGTGTTTATTGAAAAGTATTGTTTTTGCTACGCGATACTTTTGTATGATACTTCCCAATTAATCAGGCAATTTAAATTGAATTCTATCACTACGTATCAAGGATTGATATAGAATAATAGTGCAATACATACAGTTTCCCATAAAATGAGATTACGTCCGATCCGTCACGGCAATTTCGCCAGTATTTATCAAAACACTTGATTCCCATACAATTTGCTACTGGCTATAGAAACAGTATTATTGGGTAACGGTAAATAATGGGGTTTGTAGAATATACCTCTACAACTCCGAAACTTGACAATCATCCTATAATTTTTAACCGACTTAGGGAGACTTGCAGTGATACTAATCTAGAGTTACACCTTGTCTCGATTTATCCTACAGCTCACTCCTGTCTTTAAATCGAGATTTGGGATAAATAGACATTTATCGCGGAGCTTCAAGTTGCCCTAAACTAAAGGGCTACTAACTCTAGATTATTAGGCTGCAAGTCGCCCTTAGATTTCTTTTTTTTTAGTTTTGTTTTCAATGAGGATTTTTATGTATGTTACACGACTTCTTCGACAGAGAATTTTGGTATTGGTATTGGTTGTGGGCTCCTTTTTCCGCACTTAGTTCGTTTAAGAATCGAACCATTGTGCGTGTCTTTAATGCCAGCTAGAGATCTAGCCAGCCTAGCTCCGACCAGAAGCGCAGGATCCTCCTGGTGTCTCCACAGGCTTCTCGGAGCGACCTCGGTGTATTGAGGATTTCAGCCCGTTGTGTAGCTACACCTTCGCATGCCAGGATGACGTGGGAAGCTGTTTCATCGGCTAACAGGCATCCCCTACATAGGGGCCTGTCAGTCATACCTAGGACATATAGATGTTTGTTAAGTGGGCAATGTCCAGTAATCATCCCTACGACTATACGTAGGGACGGCCTGTCTAAAGACAACAGTCGTTTAGTTATGCGTTTATCCGGGTTTGGCACCGTTTCCCGGGATTGTCTGCATGTACTGATATTTGCCCATTGATCAGCATGTTGTTTTAATGTTCTCTGACGAAGCCATGACCTTAACTGGTTAAATGGTAACGGTATTATTGGACCAGGACCGATCACCGGCTGATCCGAACCTCTTTTAGCCAGCTCGTCTGCTGCGTCGTTTCCTAGAGAGCCACTGTGCCCCTTTATCCGATAGATATTCGACAGAGAATTAAACCAGCCGATCAAAAAATTAAATTAAATTCATAAATGTTTATACATTTAGATTCCGTTAACATTTTTACTCTACCGCCAGTTTGGAAGGCCGTTTCGCTAGAGAAAAACGGGCAAGAAACTGATGTTGCTCTTTTAAAATTAGATCGATCGATCAAATTTTGATGATTCTTACGATTTACGTACCATAGTCATGATTATTGTATTTCATTAGAAAGTGTTGCGGCCACCTCACTTTGAAATGGGATAAAGGCAGATAAAAAAGAATAACATTAGATTCTACCTATTGCGATAAAAGTGGTATACAACACACAAGACAAAGTTAAAGCTTGAAACCATATAATTACCTGCTCATAACTTCGACAAAGTAACAGAAATTACGTCATTGTGGCCACAGTAACCAGCTATTAGCTGCACATGTGCAATCTTGGCCTCAGTTATAAAACACATTTGTACAACAAAAGGACAATTTGTGCGGAGACACCTCCGCGCCTCTACAATGTTGTTAAAAAGACGTTTTCTCGTAATTCATGTGAGTAATACGCATCTTAACAAATGAATGATTTACTACATAAGTACGTGTTGTAATAACTTAGTAAGGATCTACGGCTTTAGAATAAGGTATATATCGTAATAAAGTAAACGCGGTAAATAGTGTACAAGAAGTATCTTTGTTTAACTATTTTATATGGATAGTATGTCTAAGAGACGATTTTATTACCTAGGTGTAGCTCGCAGTGGCGTGCAGTCTATATAGATAAAGAGACACTGTGTACCCTAACAATTTGCTAAAACATAATAATTAAATAAAAAATAATGAAACAATACCAAAAAGGGATTGTGAAAATAGTAGCCTGCTTATATTTTTAATCGACACAGGGATGATGATACCTATAGTATAGATATCGAACCCGCGGCATCTCGATTCACAGCCGGCTACTAGCCTTCTGCGCCACAGAGTACTTTCGACCGCAATATCCAGACTGCCTCGGTGGCGCAGTACGACTATCGTCCTGAGGTCTCGGGTTCGATCCCCGGGTCGGGCAAAGTGATATTGGATTTTTCAATATCAGCCCGGACTCTGGAATTTATGCCCGATATGGCGATAGACTCGCCCCCTATCACATCTGGAACGGAATTAAGCTCGGCAAAATGTGGGTGTTCTAGTTCGCTAATGCGCCTCTGCCTACCCCTTCGTGGATACCGGCGTGAGCTTATATTATGTTATGTTATCCACGCTTTAAAACAAATAACTCGTTACAATTGCATCTCAAAGTTTTACCAGGTTTAAACAAAGTCTAAAGTTAGTCTATCTGCAATAAGGCAGAAGAACGTCAAACAGCAAGCAAACTAGGGATTAAATCCATCTTCACATTTAAGACAAATACATAAAAAACATAAGCTCACGCCTATATCCCCGAAGGGGTAGGCAGAGTCGCACTAGCCAACTAGTACACTCACATTTAAGAAATATCAATAGTTATTAAAGTACATATTATGTTGGGTTATCAACAAAAATGTTTCCAATTTTACGCCAATATTACAGTCTGTAAACATTTATACCAATTATACTGACTTTAACATAATTGATTTCCGATGATTGCAAGTTAAAATTAAAATATTAATGGATGAAAAGATTAAAAACTTTATGATTATTTGGAAATAAGAAACTTCATTTTGCATGAGTTAATTAATAACAGAGATTATTTTGTTGCTATAAAATATCGCATCAATTTCTGTTCTCTGTGCCAATAAAAAATAATATTGCAAGTATGATGTTTATAATATTATTTGGATGATAAATGATCTTTTTCCTAGATACCTAGATATTCTATATAATCAAAAAGATGCATCGAAATATTCTTATATATTCTGATTTCGTTAAACCAATACATTGACGCCATAATCGTTTGTATCAAATGATGCAAACTCAGTCCTCATTGCCAAAACATAAAGATATTCACATTCAAATCTCAAACGATTCCAGCTATGAATGCATTTCGCACGCCATTACCCGTCTGACAAATGACTCGACAAAATGGCGGACGGCAGTTTCGGCGGGAAAACACGGAACACAGAAAAATCCGGACAGATTTTTCTCTCAATAGCCCGTGAAATATGATAGGGGTGGAATTTGAATAGTTTTTTATTGGCCAGTTCCGTAACCCTTTATGATTGGTTGATGTTGCGTGAAATAATAACTTAGGGGAGGTTTTCAATTCTTTCGAGTAATGTGATAAACATTAAACTGTAGTTACGAGTAACGTAATAAAATTGAGTAGCTGTTGAGTAAATAACGAATGAAAGGGGGTTTCAACCCCAGTGTGTAATTTTTAGTTCAGTAATTAGACTTTGATACATTGAGGTATCGAAATGAGTGGATGTGGAGCAAATTATTCGGTTCCTGATTCTCTTGAAAAAATAAAACCTTATAAAGCATTTTTGGGCTATTTTGTGGAGTTGGCTCTAGTCCGTTGTATATCGAGTTTTATCTATTAAAGGCCGATTTCATTGGACGGTCAAAAAAAGATCAATCAACAGTATCTAATTTACATGTAGTCGTGTTTAAACGATGCTATTATTGCATCATACTTAGATTGAGACAGTTTATAGCCAAAATATCTCTAAAAAGTCTTTGTGAGGTTGCTGCTATATTAAAGAATATTTAAAAAATAATATAGTCTTCAAAATTAACCAAAGTTTTTGTCACCAGGTAAAAGTGTGGTTCCAAAACAGAAGAACGAAGCATAAAAGAATGCAGCAAGAAGAAGAGGCAAAGAGCGGGAAGTCCGGCTCTTCGAACCCCAAACCTGATGAGGGGGGCCACATGAACAACTCCTATGAAGAAGAAGACGAAGAGTTGATAGATATGGACATGGACGACCTTAGTGAAAGTGAAAACGAGACGTAAGGAAGTGACATTGTAAATAGTATAGATGTATTCACTAATTTATTATGTACCATAGATAAAGCTGGCGTTGATATCGCCTTTGAAGATAAGGAATCGGCTGATGTTGAGTTAACTTTGAAGTGATAAGTACTCAATATTATTTGTGTTTATAATAAACATCGGTTAATAGATAATGAAGATGAAGAAAGGCAGAGTTATAAATAATATGTTTGCTACGATATGTAGTTACTGAATAAATATTTGATTTGTCAATTTTAAGGACTGAATGGTAATCGAAACTAATAATTTACAACAAATCGATAATTTTTGGATATCATGAAAGAATAATAGACTTTAAATGGTAGATATTGACTGATGTAACTGCACCGTCAATCAATTTTGAATCTTATTTTAATCGGAATTGAAGTGAAGATTGATGCGGTGCAGTCTGCATTAGAAAAGCTACATTTAAAACGTAGGTCTCTTTAACCAGGTGAATGTATCAATTTGTCTAGCCACGTTATCAGATTTAGTATGACCATTAGCATGCTGTCACGAATTAGTCCGGGAGGTGTTGTTATCGCAAGAGTTTATGCCCTTCGTGTACTTGTGAAAGTGATTTAGATAAACGAATTATTTTATTTAAAGCAATTGTAGATTTGCTTACACATTTTGGGGTTTGGTTTAAAATGAAATGTTTTTGGGCTAAGTTCAAATGCTTTTGGTATACCTACGTACATGAACGTGTACATCATTATATTGTGTGGACTAAAAAGATAATGTTACAATGTTAAAAGAACGTGTAATGTTGACTCCATTAAACAATTTGCAATTGTAACTTTTGTTTCAAAAGTTAAATTATTCCGACGGATAATTTTATAGGTATTTTTCACCATGGATATAATTAACGTTGTTGATGCCCTTTGAAATACAATTAAACCTATTAAATGTATCACATCCCCAATAATATTTCGCCCAGTAGTTAATACGTTATTAAATATACCAAGAATTCCAATGCCAACGTGAAATTACCAATTCTTCAAAAAAATATGACAGCTATAAAATTAACTGAACAGAAAAATGGCGCCTGCATTCTCGTTAACGCGTCAAACTTTATTAGATAACTAAATTGGCTTTATTATAATAGTTTTTGGTACCATTTTGAATTAATTAAAAATATTACGTTTTTTGACGAGTCCCTCGAGTGATGTGGGTATAATTAGACATTTAAGATTTTAAACGCCGATATGATGCGGTTTTTGAACGAGCTGTCAAGGGAGAAAGGGATAGGCATGCGTGTACTCCGCTTGTGGGATAGAGATAGACGCATTTAAAGATGAAGTCGATATGCTGGTGTGTTATTAAGATGCGTTTGGTATCGGAGGTCCAATCGTGGCCAGTAATTGCCATCGTCGAGACCAAATTGTTTAGGTGTATGAGGATTGTTTTCAACGGCTATTTGTCTACGAGAATTTGGATGCGATAGTATCTGTGTCGTAACGTTTTTTGACGCATTATTATTTGTTATTGATTAGCGTTCGTGTGACAAAGCTTTTGTATCGTTTGCATTTGATTTATATCAATTTGAATATCGATATGACTGGGCGTATTAGTTTCAGAAGTGTCATTATTTATTTGGCTTATGCAATGTAAAATGATGCCAGTTTTTAAGGGCAGTTCACATTGTCACCGTTATATTTTTAAAACGGGACTGTGGGTATTCTTACAAATATTACCTCTACATTCCCACACTTACAAATGAGTTGAATTAAAACCCAAGGAAAGAATTCCAAGACATTTAGATATCATTTTCAGTATCAATTGGGTATTTTATAATCGTCTCTCTCTTTTTCTCTCTGTGACAGCCTCCGTGGCGCAGTAGTAGCCGGCTGTGAAGCGAGAGGCCGCGGGTCCGATTCCCGCATTGAGACAAATGTTTGTTTGGCCCACAGATATTTGTTTCAAGTCTGGGTGTTGTGGGCCGAAAGTCTCTTATAGTTTCTGACACCCACGATACAGGTTATACCTAGTGTGGGGTCAGGACTAGGTGTGTGACTGTTGGGTGTTTTTATTATTGTTTTTGTTTAATTCATTTTATATGAAATTTACGTCGTCGAAAATATAAAACAGAAAGAAATATTGAAATATTCTCAAAAATAAAAGAGTTATAAGCCTTTGAAGTTTGGTGTAACCTTCAAACTGCGGGAAAGAGAAGTATCAGTATAATCACGTCACGCCATAACGGTACGTGCGTTAGAAAGAGATAGCAAGATATCTCCAATATGCCCCCACTCCAGAATTCAAAATATGTATTACTGCCTCATTTTTCAATCAATTTCGATGCAATTTTATCAGAAGGGTTTCTTTTTTGTTTTATTTGCTATTACATATAAATATGTGCATAAAATCAAACATAGTCGGGTACTAGACTGCTGCTGTGACTTTTTCAAGAATAGAAGAATAGAATAGATTTCAAGAATATGCGGTTACTTATATCTGTAGCTACTGTGTTCCCAGAAACACGTGAATTAATCAATATTATCTATGGAGTTCTCATGCAGACTAATGTTTATATTGAATTTCAATGCCCATTTACTTGTTCATCCACTGTTAGCGATCGCGTGTTGTTAATATTCTTGTTTACTTTAATGATAGCAGATATAATAGACGGTGGCTTAAAAAGCGGTTTACCTTTCTTTAAAATGACAGAAAAAGCAACGAAAACATGTTATTTCTTAATCCGCCTTATTAATGAACGACGTCACCCGTTACTGTGGTATTTATGGTTTAATTGTCTTGGGAACGTATAGTGTAGAAATGCCTTGCAGCTATTAAGTAGACCACAGATAGACAAAATGTTATGGATCTACAACTATGTTTAAAAATAACCTCTTTTAAACTTTTTGGTGCATCAATAAAAATATTCAATTTATATTAATATTGATTGTTAATATTTTTATCAATATCAAAATCAGATAACCAATTAATTTTTACAATTTACAAATCTCATGATTTATAATTTAATTTGCTATTTCAATTTGATATTCGTATTTTAAAATTCGAACACAATACCGCTACCATTGTCGCAAAACTCAACGTTTAAAAGCACGTAATACGCGATTATAGGGCTCATTTGTGTTCGCCTTTCCGTCTTTTGTTTCCGTGATTTACGATTACCAGTATCGAGTTCTCATCGATTTACCGTGCAGCGATTAATGCCCGTAGTAATGCCTTGTTATTCGAAATGATTACTTTTTCGATATAAAAGTAACTGGCTGACCTATTTATTCTGATTTTGTTTTTAAACAATAATGATTTATTAGGCTGTATGGGGAATTGCCTTTGTTATGATTGGTTTTAAAATGTTATGTACGGAGTAATCGCAAAATAAAAGTTTTACAACTTGGAAAGCAACAAGACTTTTTCTGATGGGTGGTATATTCCAACTTTTTACCTTTAAATACGAATTATTTAATGTTTACCGAGTAATTCATAAAGTTGGTACCAAATACAATTCCACATACAGGGAGAAAGATTTAAAGTGCGATGTTGAAGTTTAAAAAAAATTACCTTAATTTTTTAAATCAATTATTAAGCATGGGGAATTTAAAATCGGTATCCGACATGTTATCAATTAGCCTTAGCAATTAGCATTAGCTTTGTATAAGCTAAAAATAATAAATAACTCCATAGGTGGTTTTAAATGTGCTGAGGCTGATCCAATAGGCCAGAAACAATATTTTCGTCTCAAATTCAAGTTTCCATTATTCAAAAACTATAAGCCTTACGAAATCTAAACTTTACTGCTAAATTGCTAGCCATCTTCCCTTTAAGTATAGTTATTATGGATACCAACTTTATGAAACAACCTGTACACTATTGGTACCCTGACACCTGACAGACACCTGTATAAATCAGTGACGTGCATAGACATTCCAACCAGGGTAGACAAAAATCTTGAACAATTATTTTCTTCAACTCTTGTAGAACCACCATAATGATTATCATCTCTGTGTCGATTTAAAACATAAGCAAAGCACTGCTATTTTGAATATCTGTGTTTATTTATAATTATTTTTCTTTATTTATGGAAATAGCAAATTGTCAGGGTAGACAATGTCTATAAGTCTATATGGATTGCACGTCACTGGTATAAATGAACAATATTTCTGTATATGAATTAGTACAGCTATAAATTCTATTAGGTACTATCGAGTTCCGATAAAATATTTTACATAACAGCAATATCGTACAAAATCAATTTTTATAACGCAGCTGCCAAAATTATCGCCATATCGGACACGAGTTAGCTAATATACGACCAAAACACAATAATTTGCATCTAAATGGCTACGGAACTGTTCTAATGCGATGATATCGAGTTATAGGTCAAAAAGATGTCAGAAAATGGCACGTAAAGATTAATAATAATAAATAATAATGTAGTAATGTTTATTGCATGATTCATAATGGAAGCTCAGTTGCAAATGGTACGGACTGCCGAGACGAGTGTCGGAGATTCGAGACCAACCCCAAAAAGGAGCACACACCTCTTATATTATTACTATAAAAATAAATAAATACACCCAACAGTCACACACCTAGTCCTCACCACACTAGGTATAACCTGTATCGTGGGTGTCAGAGACTATGAGAAACTTTCGGTCTCACAACACCCAGACTTGAAACAAATATCTGTGGGCCACACAAACGTCTCAATGCGGGAATCGAACCCGCGACCTCTCGCTTCACAGCCGGCTACTCGCCCGCTGCGCCACGGAGGCCACGGAGGCGCTGTCAAAATCTGTTTTTTTGCGTAATTGGTGTAAAAAATAGGACTTTAGAAAAAATGGCGTTTCTATTTTATCATTCTGAGATAGGTACAGATATGTTTTTAATCATCACAAAAACAATGATACAGAGTAAATAGAAAGGAAACATAAAACCGCATTTTATAGTTTTGTACGCAATTCAGAATCTCTATCCCATTTTCAGCTCAATTAACTCTTAGTCGTTTTTAATTATAGTTTTCGTTCATTAAGTGTTTCCGATTAGCAGCCATGTCGATATTTTACGATGTATTCTTTCGGTAAAGTCTAAGTTTTAATTACCACCGCTTTGATTGGTTTCATTCCTTTATTATTCGCGGAACAATATTGTTGGTTCACTAGCTAGGGCTCGCGACTTTGTTTAACACTGCATGTAGTAGAGTTTTTTCTTGCCGTTTTCTGCCATGTTAATACAGCTGTCTGATTATTTTGAATTGTATCGGAATTGAAAACTTTTGGAATTAGTACTTTACTATTTTTGGAATAAGGGCCAGGATCGCTCATCAGGTTCATAAAAACTAAGCCGAATCCTTTCTGCAACACGTTTGAAAAATGTGTTGTGCCGAGCCCACTTTAAAGGTTAAGGGAATATGGCAAAAAGTCCTCAGGAATTCATAAATAATAAATACACTCAACAGTCACATACATAGTCCTGATCCCACACTAAAATCGAGTCTTGTGTCGTGGGTATCAGGGACTACGAGAGACGCACGGTCTCACAACACCAAAACCCGAAACAAATATCTGTGGTTTCGGGTTTGATTCCCGGGTCGGGCAAAGTGATATTGGATTTTTCCATATCAGCCCGGAGTCTGGAATTTGTGCCCGATATGGCGATAGGCTCGCCCCCTATCACATCTGGGACGGAACTAAGCTCGGCGAAATGTGGGTGTACTAGTTGGCTAGTGCACCTCTGCCTACTCCTTCGGGGATAAGGGCTTGAGATGCAAAAGTTAGTGTTGTTAATTGGAGTCAGTAATGATAAAGTTCTAACAGTAGGTTTTTATGACTCATGACTCATGACAAAGATAAAAAATAATGTAACCTATAAACTTTTTAATAAGAATTTAACACATATGGTCTGAATCGTTTCTTATGTATGATTTACATAATTATATAAAAATGAAAACAAATCGCAATAAACTCTGTAAAAAATAATTTCAATTTAAACGATTTTAATTTTATCACCTTAATCACATTTTAATGATTTAACGTCAGAAAGAAAGGGATAAAATAGATTTAAACACGGAAGACTTCTATGTATACTAGACAAGCTGTTTAAAAGTAAAATTGCGTTACATTACAGCAAGTGTTTGAAGTTTGACAGCTTATCAAAAGAGCAGGAGCCCTAGACAAAAACCAAGCGTGACGTTTGATAACGCTAGGCATTCACGCTAATGTTTTTTTTGTTGATACAAAAAAACAGTCTTGGTTGATACTAAGACTGGCAACAGTAACGTCCACGTGAATTTTCGGACGCCAGTGTAAACTCTATACAAAAAAAAACATTAGCGTGGCGTCACCTAATGTCACGCTTGGGTTTTGTATAGGGTCGAAGATCTCTTTAGTGAGTTATAGTCAATTGACCGAAATTTAGTGCACAATTTCTATTTACCTTACAGCCTGTCTAACATACATAGAAGTTTTTGTCAAACACTAAATATACTTATAGTAAAGCGTTGAATGTTTAAATATGTTTGTATGTATGCTCAAATTATGATATATATATAGACATTAGTTTTCGTTGCAATTTCGTATTCTACTTAATTATCATATGAATATTATATTTAGTCGATTGTACTGTGTATTATTCGACTAATTCATGTAAATGTCAATTGTATCTATGAAACACTTACTATATCACTGCTTAATATTGACAAAGTAAAAAGTTGTGTCCTCCATTTACCACGGTCTGTTAAAAGTGTTTAACGCGGTTTTACTAAGAGAATATTGAACTCTTTCGGAATGTATCTTTTTTCTATCTGCCCCTTTTTATGCCTGATATTAAAACGTATTAGGATTAACCCGCTTTTCCCGTCCTGGGATTCGAATCCTGTCGACAGTCCCTATTCGTTGCCATTAGACCGAAAAGGCGACGCTTCTATTTGAAATGAGTATCTACTTCATTTAAAAAGGGTTTTGTTGAAGAGCCGTTGTAAGCGTTATTGGGTATTTTATTTTGTCAATATTATCAAAAAGAAGTTGTCTATTGGTTGGCGATACCAGTGGAAAATCCAGTCATAGATAATAAAATATGGATTAACAATTTAGTTTTTAACATGGGTATTTTATTAATATTCTTATTACAATTAATGAAATGTGCTAAGAAATGTGTTGATAAAAACAGTCTATTAAGTCTTTAAATGCAATAAAATTTTTTGCATTTTTTTTTGTAAAATATATTTAATAATTAGTTTTTATCAACACAATCCCGTTATGTTGGTAGACAGATATTAATGCGCTCAATATTAATTGTATTTTGTATGTAAATCAGTTCCTTAATTAGAATAATGAGTACAGTATTACCAACATCAAAATGGAATATTAATATGGCAATATTGCCAGAGAAATGTTCGTATCGTTTAAACTTATTTTGAGTCGTAATTAATTGTTATATACTGGTTTAAAAAGTATGTTTGTACTATGTAAACGTTATTTTATAGTACTTTATTTGTAAGACTCAGAGCTACGCTATATATTTTATCTGATTTTTACTGTCAATTCGCAATACATTTTAGTTATAAAGATTTCATTTACTCCATGTCAAAAAGCAAATAAAAACCATTTTAGTACAATTGACGGTCTGGTCTTGTTATTTTGTAAACAATAACATAGATTATTTCTTTTTAAATAAAATATTGAACATAAAACAACAGTGTCCCTGAGTCTTAAATGTAAAGAATCGAATAAAAGTGTTAAAAACGGCAATTATTTTTTGTATATGAATACTCCAGAATGCCAAGTTTTTAAATTATGTAAAAGGCGAAACTCCTCGCGTCCTCATTGTTTAAAAAAAGAAACATTAAAAATTAAGTTATTGACGCGTGCGAGGTTCGCTTCATTCAAATTTTATTTACGCAAAAAATATGCGCGCTATCAGATGGATTATTGTAAATAATTATTTATTTCTTACTTCGTACTTAATAAGGAACTTAAAACAAGTATTGTTACTTCCTCATGCGGTCTTTTTTACTGCTTCTTAAATTGATTTATTAATAATATTGTTATAACATTTGCAGTCAGTATTAAATTATGATTGATTAGTTTTGTCCACTCAAAAAACAATTTGTTATGGGTAACTATATTGTATACATTTGTGTTTAACACTGACAAAGCAATGAACTGTCAATGTAAAAAGACATTCTATTGATTACAATTTCTACTCGATGGATTTTGGCGGGAAGTCTTACAAGGTGGGCGTCGCTTGTTAAAATTATTTCATATTATTCTCTAGACCTGTGTTTGTTGTTTTTAAGTGATGTGGTTTAATGCATCAAACTTTAGTGAAGATAGACTGTATAATTTGGAAACTTTTAACCGGTGATCTTTGAAGAGTTTTGCTTGGTGCGTTGGTTGGCTTTGTTATGTCGATTCGCCGAGTGAAGGTCATCTGAGGGGCATCGCACTAGAAGGAATTACCGCCATAATTCCAGCAGGATCATCCACATCTAGGTCTCATGGTCATTGTGAAAACATAATTACTCTATTTACCTTGACATTGGCTAAATCATCGCAAATGCGTGGAAGCCATTATTTTTTAAAGAAGAAGAAGAAGAAAATTTCTACTCATCATTGTCATGTCATGAGTTAAGCCAGAAAATCTGTTAAATTATTAAGAAGCAGTGAAATAGGCCCTAATAAAATGTTCCTTCTCAAGTGGTTTTACATGCCATAGTTAATACATGTACATATGATAGTAGATATAAGTAATATTAACTTAGTTTAGCTGTACATTATTTAATTTAATGTAATTGTACATATGCGTGGTAGTTATAGATATATGCAATTTTTTGCATACAAATGTTTTACGTGTCCTTTTATTTGTCTCTATTTTATGCCCGAATACTGAAATGTAACTCAAAACTTAAGATCGTTTTATACCGTTTAAGGCCACCTTATCTGTCGAAATTGTATGGTGCATATTGCATCAAAATGTAGATAAGTGGCTCTTAAAGTTGAGTGGCATTTGTGTATTCGAAGGTTAGTGTGACAATTTACGTCAATTGATGATATAGCCTTAGTTTTAATCAGCAGTTATTGCCAGTTTTATCGGAGATTATTGAATTCATGAGTATTACGAAACTTCACACAAATGTTATTAGGGTTTAGCTATCTCGATTCGAATACGTAGTCGAAAATGATTTGCACTACGACCCCTTTTGAAAACATATAGGTATATTACGATTCTTCCACCGGAAATCCTGCTTTTAGTTGACCGTAACGCAGTGACAATGGCTGAAATTTAGAAAAGCGAACCCTACTTGAGGCCCTCTATTATCAATATTAATAATCTTATCTTTTTACAAAGGAATAGTGTTGTATAATGCTGTCGCTACTAAGTGAGACACAAAACACAATTAACATAGAGCCTTACTTATAAACACATTTTCGCTTATCTTTTCTCTAAGAATAGTCTGTCACTTTTTTCCTTGCGTTACACTGTTTAAAAATGAAAGGGACAACCTGTGGTTAAAGATAAACAGCGCTTAAATATTTTATAAGTAAGGGGCATAATATGGTCGTTGTCAAACCAATATCTGCTATGTGCATTGTGCACTTTTTTGAGATTTCAACATGTTGACTATTATGGGTGGCAACCCATACTTAGATATATAACAACTGCTACGTGATTCTAATCATTACACGAAAGCTATAAATAGCTGTTTTACATGAGAATGTTTTTACTCCATATGTCAAAGTTTAATTTTAAGCACATAGCAGATATTAGTTTGACAGCGACGATATGTTGATTTTCAATGATTCAAATGTATGTGAAGGGCATGTATGAACATTTGTATGTATGTCCGTGTGTATATTCAGCTGTCGTGTGCGGTTCGTCTGCGCTATTTCATTGTAGTAACGACGAGTGATATAAAATATATGTTTTTACTATATTTAATACGTGTTATTTTTGTGTCACCCTGTAGATTTAAGACGATTACACCACTTAGGGCGACTTGCAGCGGTATCACTAATCTAGAGTTACACCTTATCTCGATTTATCCTTCAGCTCACTCCTATCTTTAAATCAAGATTTGGAATAAATAGAGATTTATCGCGGAGCTGCAAGTGGCCCTTAAATAAATAACACAGTCCTAACCCCATAAAACCCCATGGCATGCCCTCAAAAACTACGAGAGACTTATGGTCTCACAACATCCATACCTGGAGCAAAAATTTATAGGTCAAACAAATATTTGTCTCTGAGCGCGGATCGAACTCGCGACCCTAGGTTGCAGACTCGCTGGCTGCGACAAGGGGCGCCTATCGCCATTTCGGACACAAATTCCAAATATAAAAACTCTACTTATTTTAATCTGACCTTATTCTATAACGTGGGGCTGGCGCAACACATGTTTTCAAGCATGCTGCAGAAAATATTTGGGTTAGTTGCTGCCTACCTGACGTAAACCCCCCTAGGTGTACCAGTCCCGGGCAAACCAAATTATAAAAATCGCTTTATCCGGCCTGGGATTCGAAATAAAAAATCTATATGAATAGGTAATCATGTGAATAATAAAGTTATGGTAAGTTTGAGGTAAATCAGAGCAAAGTCTGAGTACACTCTATTTGACTAAGTAGGCTTTATAAATATCAATTTAAGATTCACGCCACTTAAAGTCATAAGTGCCCTATTAGCCTTAGGTTTCGCAAGCATTCAAATTTGATCGCATTAGTGGACCACACAAACAGCCTGTCTGACGTCACCACTGCATTCGACGATGACAACACGACCGCCGGCTGAATGCAGAGTGCGGACGCGATGCGAATGCTAAGCGATCTGAACAGAGCCATTAACTATCGCACGCTCTATAAGACACTATTTAAGAGTATCTTTAGCGGGTAATGTCACATATTAGTAAGTAGATTTAATGTCGAATGTATTAGCGTGACCGTAATGTCATCCTGAGAGTGCCTTCAAGGTTTCGTTATTCTTTTCTTATCCGGGCGCGGCAAAGACAGCATTACCTGATGGTAAGCGTAGAGCAGTCCAAAACATGTCATGTTTCAAACATGTCGCGGAAAGGAATTTGGCTTAGTTTTTACGACCGGCTGCCTGCCTGACGTCAACCCCCTCTGAGGGATCCAGTCCCGGGCGAATTAAATTAGAAAATTCGCTTTGCTCTACCAGGAAATCGAGACCTCTCGATCAATGAGATCCTGTTTAATTTTAATAATACACAAATTAAGAACCCCCACTTTTAGTATCGGTTAAAAAAGGTTTTCCTCAAATGATCGCTGGCCGCTTCTCGCTTGTCCATAACCCTCAAATATTTCGGCGATTGCAGTTTTTATTGTCGAATAAATGTTATTTTCCATATTATATTGTTAAATTAATGCATTAAAGCCTTTGTTTGTGGTATTCATTTTATTGTACTTTATTTTATCGGGTTTCATTTTACAGCCTTACGTGTTTTATGCGCTGGTATTTTGTTGTCCAAAAGGAAATACCGAAGTGTTTTTTGTATAGTTTGTTTGTTGAAAATATTTGTTACAAATATTGACTGCCTCGGTGGCGTAGTTGTATTTCGGTACGACTACCGTCCTAAGGTCTCGGGTTCGATCCCCGTCGGGCGAAGTCATATTAGGTATTTCTATTCAGTATCAATTCGGAGTCTGTTTGTGCCCGGTAGTGCAATGGGCTCGGCTCCTTGGTCTAGTGGTAGTATATATGACCTGTGGACCGGGGGTCGTGGGTTTAATTCCCAGGTCGGGCAAAGCAAATTTTCTAATTTAATTTGTCTGGGACTAGATTCCCCAAAGGGAGTTGACGTCAGGCAGGCAGCCGGTCGTAAAAACGTAGCCAAATCCTTTCTGCAACATGTTTGAAAAAGTGTGTTGCGCCAATAAGGGTAGGTAGAAAGAAACTGTGATGGGCTCGCCCCCTATCACATCTGGGATGGAACCAGGCTCGGCGAAATGTTGGTGTTCTAGTTCGCTGGTACGCCTCCGCGTGCCCCTTCGGGGATACAACCGTGAGCTTTTTTAGGATAGATACTAGATTCTTCGGAAATCATCTCCTTACGAACAAGTTGCCATTTGTCGATTGTGATTATCATCAGTCACAGCACTTCCATTGTTGAACATAGGTCTTCCTCAATGATTTCCAGACCGACCTGATAAAGGTCGCAGGAAGTCGCTGGATGCAGGCCGCTTCCAACAGGTCGCTCGAAAATTGTCTACAGCTGGTACATGGTAAGAAGTATATTACAACCGAATCCGCGTGTAAACTAACAACTAATAAATTCAGATTGATTTGTGCAATGTTATTGATTATAACAAAAAATGGTAAATCAATTTTTATTTTACATAAACTTAAACTGTTAAACCTACTGTTAACTGGTAAACCTACATTATTTATTCTATTTGTTAAACATTGAAATTAATCGTAAGATTCTTTTTGAAATACTATTTATGGACGTAACTCTTTTCTTGTAACGTAACATAACATAAGCTATGTATCTCCTGTAAGTATAGCCTGTATCTCGGAAGGGGTAGACAGAGGCGCACTAGCGAACTAGAACACCCACATTTCGCCGAGCTTAGTTCCGTCTCAGATATGATAGTGGGCGAGCCTATCGCCATAATAATATAATAATAATAGCCCTGTAATATTACTGTCCCACTGCTGGGCACGGGCCTCATCTACTAATGAGAGGGGTTAGGCCTTAGTCTACCACGCTGGCCTAATGCGGGTTGGTAGACTTCACATACCTTCGAAATTCTTGTGAAGAAATTCTCGGGTATGCAGGTTTCCTCACGATGTTTTCCTTCACCGTTATAGCAAACGATATTTCACAAAGAAAACACACTTAACGTAGAAATGTCAGAGGTGTATGCTCCATTTTGGAGTTGGTCTCGAACCTCCGACACTCGTCTCGACAGTCCGTACCATTCCCAACTGAGCTATCGCCATATCGGGCATAAATCTTCTCCTACCTGCCCTTATCCCTTAAAGATTCGGCTTTATTTTTTACGGGTGCTTGCCTGACTTTTAACCCCTTTCGGGGACACAGTCCCAGGAAATCCGTCTTAGACTAACCGCTTTACCCGACATAGGATATGAACCCAGGATCTTAAGCTTTTCAGCCTATATACGTTGCCACTAAATAAGGAAGCGATTCATTATGCTCGTCTCTTAATTTTTTTTATAGCAGAGACTGGCAAACGTGCAAATGGGTCACCTGATAAGGGATCTCCATCGCCCATAGTCAACCAAAACACAAAAATAATCCTTGGTGCGTTGGCAACATAAAAGGAGGGAAATAGGGATTGAGAATATGAGGGGGAATTGGGTTAGCGACATCTCTCTTATCGAACAAAATGCGACAGCGAGCTGCTACGCAGCGAGCTGTTGGTTTTCTGTGAGACAGTGGTGTTAAACCGTTCGAGCCGGCCCATTCGTGCTGTAGACGTAACTGTCTACAGCGTGGCTCTACCACTCAAAATATAGCTTTATCATTTAGAAGAGTGGCTTCCTCGTCTCTTCAGTCTTCGCTTACCTGCCCTTATACCACTCCACTGTGCGGTCGATACCCTATATCAAACATAATGTTTCGACTTTATATTTTACAGATGCTTGCCTTACGTCAAACGCCCTTCGGTGATACAATCCCGGGAAATCCGTCTTAGTAAAACCGCTTTCAAACCCGAGATGTCCAGGATTTCATTCCATATACGCCACTAGATAAGGAAGCGACTAGTATTGCTCATCTCCTTGGTGGCAATAAAAAAACCCGGCGTGAAGTATGTTCGCCACAGATGATAATTTGCAAAGAGTGTCGACATTTATGTGCCATAAAATGAAGCCTCGACTAATTCACCCGGTTTGCGTTACAGGACAACGGTTAGTGTCGGATGCGATAAAAAGTACGATATATGGTCGGATAAAAGCAGCGATAGCTCAGTTGGGAATGATACGGACTGCGGAGCCGTGTCGGAGGTTCCAGACCAACTCCAAAAAGAGCATACACCTCCAACTTTTTCTTTCTATAAATAAATAATAATAAATACATAACACCCAACAATCACATACATAGTCCTGACCCCACACTAAGATCGAGTTTTGTATCGTGGGTATCAGAGACTACGAGAGACTTTCGGTCTCACAACACCCAGACCCGAAACAAATATCTGTAAACATTTGTCTCGGTGCGGGGATCGAACCCGCGGCCTCTCGCTTCATAGCCGGCTACTCGCCCGCTGCGCCACGGAGGCTGTCAATGTATCTATGTCGCTTGCTATAACTGTGAAGGAAAACATCGTGAGGAAACCTGCATACCCAATAATTTCTCCACAATAATTTCGAAGGTATGTGAAGTAAAACCCGCATTAGGCCAGCGTGGTAAACTAAGGCCTAACCCCTCTCATTAGTAAAGGAGGCCCGTACCCAGCAGTGGGACAGTAATATTACAGGGCTAATATCATTATATGGTCGGATAGTTGGGGTTTAACACGCGAATCTTTGGGGTTTTATTAAGGGTCTTTGGGGTCAATAAGGATAAATCTACGAGATACTACTTGGACTTTTATTCACCTAGATAAGGTAGTGAGAATTTGGCTCGCCTGATATTTACACCAAGTACCATTAACCGACGCGAATGTATGAAGAGATTGATGAAAGTAGATGAAGCGAAAGTAGTGTGTCAGAATCGGCCGAAGTGGAAATCCATAGTCTCTGCCTACCCCTATGGGATACAGGCGTGATATTATGTATGTATGTATGATATTTATAATCCCTACTTGAAAAGAAATGTACCATTTGAATTTTCGACCAACTTCCAAAAAGGAGAAGGTCCTCAATTCGTCTATATTTTTTATGTAATATGTTACCGGATATCTCCGCCAAATGTGGACCGATTTTCAAAATTATTTTTGTATTCGATAGAGCTTATTTCAAGGGTGGTCCCATATAACGTTGGTCAAGGTCGGATTTGAAGTCGGTCTGTTAAGTTTTTAAACTTGTGATTATTAAATTTCAATGCTTTGAATTTGGCTAAGTTTTTACGAACGACTGCCTGCCTGACGTCAGCCCCCTCTGAGGGATCCAGTCCCGGGTAAATTAAATTAGAAAATTCGCTTTGACCGACCTGGGAATCGAATTATATTACCTCGTGTATACATAAGATTTGAGACGAAAGAAAAGTTGCATAACTTTTTTAATATTTAACTTATATTTTTAAAATTTTCAGTAAGCATTAAGTAGTTAATAATCAACAATAAAATATAATTATTATTCAAAATGACCACCCTTGTTTTTAATACGAACGACGTGAACGTTGTCCAGTAGGTACTGCTCAAGAGACACGATGCTAGGATGATCCTCTTCACCGACGAAACATTATTTACTGTCGAAGAAAAGTTTAACCGAACAAAACAACAAAGTGTATGCCAAAAGCAGCAAGGACGTCCCAGCTTCAACACGGAATGTCTCGCGTACCCATCAACCGGCTAGTGTTATGGTATGGTGGGGCGTTTCATATGAAGGTGTGACTCCGCTCCTTTTCTGCCAACATGGCGTCAAGGTTAAAGCTAAAAATTACCAAAATGACATTTTAGAGCCTGTTGTGAAACCCTTGACACGTACTTTATTTCACAACAAGGATTGGGTTTTCCAGCAAGACTCCGCGCCATCCCATAAGGCAAAAACCACCCAAGCTTGGCTGAGGGAAAATGTACCGGCCTTCATCGCGCGGACGAATGGCCCTCCTCCAGCCCCGACCTCAACCCGCTGGATTATTCATTGTGGTCTGAATTAGAGCTCAGGGCCTGCCGAAAGTCCCACCCAAACTTGGAGTCACTGAAGTGAGTCCTCGTCCGAGAACCAAAGCGGATTCCGCTGGAAAAGGTTCGTGCCGCCATTGATGACTGGCCAATCGTCTAAGGGCCTGTATTAAAAACAAGGGTGGTCATTTTGAATAATAATTATATTTTATTGTTGATTATTATCTACTTAATGCTTACTGAAAATTTTAAAAATATAAGTTAATTATTAAAAAAGTTATGCAACTTTTATTTCGTCTCAAAACTTATGTACACCCGAGGTATATTCTTTATGATTCTTAATAACTTAAATTATACAATGAACCGAGATTTAGTCACAACTGGAATAAATAGACAAAGCTTCGAACAATATCTTTGATCTAAAACCTTTTAAGCTTAATGTTAATTTAAAAGTTTATTTTTTCAAATAACAGTACCTGAAGTTTTTGTCAAATGTAAAAACGAGATGATTTTTAAACATTTTAATCCCGTTCTAAAAGCCTCAAATAAGATCAGAACTTAAGCTTAGATGAATCTGTTTAATACTTAAAAAAACTTTTGAAAATTGTCAAAAATGCTGATTCTTTCCAAATCGCACCTCAAAAGATTTTTTGCAAATATCAAAAGAAAACTAATTTATGCATTTAATTTGTCTAAAGTGCCGCTTCAGTGATGCGAGCGGAGTCAAACCTGCGGATTACCTCATCCACTTAGAGGCAGGTAGTGAGTTCGATTCCCAGACGTGCCGAAAGTTTCCACGAAACTTCGCGGGTGGCACATTTTAATGACATTAAAGATTTTACAAACAAACCATTCAGATAAGGGAGCGAAAGATTTGATTTTTAGGGATCCTTAGTATCCCTATTCTTGTTTTATTATTTTGATTAATTAGAATATAATTTATCATCTAATATATACTAAATATAACTATTGTTGCTGCCCCGGTGGCGTGGTTGTATTTCGTTACGACTACCGTCCTGAGGTCTTGGGTTCGATTCCCGGGTCGAGCAAAGTGATATTGGATTTTTCCATATCAGCTCGGAGTCTGGAATTTGTGCCCGCTATGGCGATAGGCTGGCCCTCTATCACATCTGGGACCGAACTAAGCTCGGCGAAATGTGGGTGTTCTAGTTCGCTAGTGCATCTCTGCCTACCTTCGGGGATACAGGCATGAGCTTATGTTTATGTTTATGTAACTATTGTTCTTAAAGGAAATCTCATAGTTCAATAGTTTAACCAAAACTAGGGTTTACTTAATTAGTCATAAAACCAAAATTGTTCTTGTTTTGGTTTTAAGACTAATTGTTGAGTGGTAGAGCCACGCTGTAGACAATTATGACTACAGCACGCATGGGCAGGCTCGACCGGTTTGATACCACTGTCTCACAGAAAACCGACGTAAAGTGGCAGCTTGCTGTCGCGTTTCGTTCAGTGAGTGAGATTTCCGGTGGCCCATTTCCCCCTTGCTTTCCCAATCCCTTTTTCCCTCCCCTTCCATTTCCTCCTTTCAGGTTGGCAACGCATCCATGATTATTTTTGTCTTGGGTGTTTATGGGCGGTGGAGATCACTTACCATCAGGTGACCCATCTGCTCGTTTGCCAGTCTCTGCTATAAAAAAAAAAATCTTTACTCGGTTATTGTATTACACATCAGTAGTCAATCTCTCAACCTGCTCTTATCCCACCTTAATGTGGGATCGGCGCAACACACTTTTTAAACCATGTTGCAGAAAGGATTTGGCTTAATTTTACGACCGGCTGTCTGCCCTACGCCAATCCCCTCTAAGGGATCCAGTCTCGGGCAAATTGAATTAGAAAATTCGTTTTGCCCGACTTGGGAATCGAACCCAGGACCTCCCGGTCCACAGCTCATATATGCTGCCACTAGACCAAGGAGAAGACAACAGAATTAATCAATCAATCAATGATTTATTGACATTTAAAAACGAACTGAAATATTAAACACATAGTCCTGGCTCTAGACTTGGTTGAACCTGTATCCTGGGGACCAGGAACTACGAGGAACTTACGGTCCCACAACACCCAAACCCTAAAAAGCGTCTATTCTCTAATTTCGACTTTTCTATTTTTGATATTTCGCGACACAGACTATCATCATTTTGAAATCGAAATTCGAATCATTTTGCAGCCCGTACCAACACTATTATATTAAAATTTAATTTACGGAACCCATTTTATATTCCACAGAATCAGAGCTTGACTCAAACTCAGTTAAGCTGAAAAGAGGTGTATACATAGTCAAAGGTGCAGATTACGTTAATACTATTTAATTTATTGTCCAGTGGTTTGCAAAAGCGTATAACCGACAGATTTCGCCAGTTAAAGTGTTTAACTATTGTAATAGATTTAGTTTACCTTATTTAAGATGCGCCATTTTACCCGGCCTTTTTGAATCTGTGGCTAGAGATAAAAAATTAAGCTTTCTTAACATAACATTATTATCAATTAGGAATTTGTTATTCACTAATTGATTTTATTAAACCTATGTAGAGTTAGTCATAAACTCAATTGAAATTACATCTTCTTCGTATATTTAAATGGAGATTTAAGATAAATCGATGTCGAAATTACTAGACATTTAACACAGATAATTATTAAATTGTGTTTATTTGGAAATAAACCGAGTGTTATCTAGAATGCTACTAGTTGCCCTTAATCATTTACTCCATAATTATCTTAGGTCCCATAGATCAAGAAACTTTTCTTTAATGATTGTTCATTCTTGTCATCGTTAGGTCAAGAATCAATTATTAAATAGCTAAGCGATTTTAAAATATTTATTAATTTCCGCATCAAAACTCTTCCTAAGCTGTGAACTCATTTTCAACATTCCATTCTCAAAAACGGTTTTTTGACGTAACTTTAAAATTCGAATCGCGCTGCGATTGGCCGAGCGCCTGTCAAACTGACGTCTGTCTAATGACAATTGACAGCTCCATCTAGATAAGTATAATCAAATTATAGCAGTAAATAGCCAGTGTAACTCGACCACGTTAATTCTGCCGTTAACAAAATAAAAATAGGCGGGATATCTATGAATTTAGATTGGAATAAAGGTCATTTTGCTGTTTTAGGGCTTTGCGTTACATTTGTCAGTTTTCATGTTTATCTCCCGATCTTTAGTCCGCCGACAATGGTTTGTGGAGTATTGAGAGCTGTTAAGGCGAATTGTGAGTTTAAATTAGTTTTTTGTTGTTTATACTGCGTTTATTGTGTGATTGTTATATTAGAATTTAAGCGGAAATTATATATTGTTGAGTGCAATACATGCACAATTGCTTAAATGTTTTGACATTATTATAAGCTTATTCGTTGTAATTTAATTACTATTTTTATCTTATCCTAATTCAATATCTTTTAATTATAAAACAATCATTACTAATCTATGTTATTCATGTTTAGCATAATAATGACGAAAGTTTCTTTATTATTTTTTCTTAACAATGAACCAATATAATGTTTAGAGCTCGGTGTGACCGACTTTTTATCTTGTGAACATGATGGGAAAGACTGGTGGAGTGGTAAGCTATGGTTTTTCAGTACGAAAAACATCTATAAGAGTCCAACTACAAAATGTGGTAACATTGTATTTTAAGAACCCAGTAAATGGCATGCTTTCGGATGGGTTTAACCCAAAGGACACTCGAATCCTATTTGAATCAATGATTCAATGATTTGTTTGTAAAATAGAGGGTATTTGCATGTATTTAACCCGTTGCCTTGCATAGAAGCCTTCAAAAAGTTTGTATAGTTGCCAAGCCAGACATTTTATTTAATATAAGTAATCTTGTAAGAGTCGCCTTGGTCTAGTCAACGTATTATGGGCTCTGGACTGGGTTAGATTTCCAGATCCGGCAAAGCAGTTTTTAACGTGATTTCTTCGGGACTGAATTTCCGATTTAGTTGACGTCATCAACGCAGCTGCTCATAAAAAATCAAAGCCTAATTCTTTCCGTAACCTCTTTCAAAAGAATTGTCTCGCCGATCCCACATTGGAGTGAAATAAGGGCAGATGGAAAGAAAGTAAGTAAGCTGGTAAGTGATCACTGACCAGTCATCATCAAATCGAACATTCACTATTCACACACCAATAGTATAGTTAGGTTCCGTGCCGACCTTAAGATAAAAGATAAGACAGGTTAGAGTATGACCCTATGACGGACAGTATAGCACGATATCTGAATTTATTGATTTATGAATATACATGAGCAAATCGCCATGGTGGTAAGTGATTACCGTCGTTCAGATACCTTAGTAGTGCCGTTGGCACAACTAAGCCGCTATCTACCATGAAATAAAAATGGGAATGGAAGGATGTATTCGGATGTCCGAAAATGTCACTATCCGCCGAATACTCGTACACTTAAGAATGCCTTATGTTGTTTAAGGCCGCTTTATCTGTCAAAATTGTATGGCGAAAAACAGCCTAGCCGTTAAATTTGAGTAGCGTTCCAGTATTCGGGCGTATATCTTGTTTGTCTTGACGTCCGTTCGTTATATTAGGTGGCCACTGAAAATCAGCGTTGTGTCACGTGACTCACGTCACACGTGAGATGGGCCTCTAGTTCCGGTATGGACGTACAAAATTTTTCTCTATGTTTAGTTTAACGTGTAATCTTTTGTAAACGTTGCACGTTATACCAGTGCCAATAAAAAAAAATACTTTTTTATATCTATCACAAATGTCAATCTCTGACAACTATTACGTTATTTTTTTAATGCTGAACCTAGTACAGTTACTTTTCACCAGGCTAATGAAGCAATCATCGTCTTGCAAATTAAGTGTCATTAATCATAAAGGACAGAGATTAATAACCCTAACGTAAAAAAATAAATGCGCCTTAAACGCCACTTTAGCCTAACGTCAACTGTCCATAATTAATATTAATGCATCTGTCAACTGACACATGTCAACGCTGTCGCCGGCCAGCTACCAAGCTCATCACTACACCTGTCAAAACTGACCATAGACTCTATTATTTAAAGAGTAAGAATGAAGTGTATGTTTGTCTACGGCTCATACTTTTTGATCCCGTTCTCTATGATGTTCACCGAAATGGATCAGATTTGAGGTTATTAATTAGATTTGTAGTTTGTGGTTTTATGGGTTTAGTCTTGTCATCGATTACATTACATGTGTTTTGGTGTTACCTTGAGGGGAATATAATATGGATAATATGTACATAAGTTGACGCTTGTATCCCCGAAGGGTCAGGTAGGGTCGCAACTAGATCATCCATATTTCGCCGAATTTATTTCTGTTTATATCAACAACGTCAAAATAGTTCCTGAATGGACTATCGAATTAAACGGTGTTTTGACTTGAATAAAACAATTCATTGTGAATTCAAAAGCATTTGAGTAGATTTGTACCGTCAAATATGTACTCAAATACTTAAGGTCGCCTTATGGCGTTTAAGGCCGTCTTATCTGCCAAAATTGTATGGCTGTTTTAGTTAAGTAGCGTTCCAGTATTCGGGCGTTATCAATTTTTTTATTGGCCTTAGAAGGTAGACGAGCCGACGGCCCACCTGATTGTAAGTGGTTACCGTCTTCCATGAACATCAGCAATGCCAGGGAAACAGCCAAGCCGTTGCCTATAGGGAAAAGTGCTTTTTTAAGCCTCGTTGGAAGAACGACAATACAAGGACAAAAAAATAATTTTTCTCCTTGACATTTGAAAGAAAGATAGATAGATAGAAAGAAAGATAGACAGTAAGAAAGAAAGAAACTTTATTTAGCCAATGTATATGCAAGGCAACAATGAGTAGGAAAAAACAAAAAGAATAAAAACAAAATATAAAGTACTAAGAGGTAACAACTTGGGTTTAATACATGTTTAATTAATTTTGCCTGTGATTAGCCCTTAAACAACCGTTAGTTCCTAAAACACGTTTTAACCGCAAGTAACAGCCCTTAAAGGCCTGTTATCAGAAAAACTAGAATTGTTCATTATTATCGAAAACCGCAAGTGTGCACATGTCAGAGAGAAACAAAGGTGGAATAGTTAATAAATGAACGTTTAAATAGTCACGGGCGGCTCGGCCTCCGGTGGCCCATACGCTTATGGAACATATATATGTGCCGCCTCTGACGGGTTAATGAGCTGGTGCAACGATCTGTTATCCACCGGGAACCGAACGGGAACCTAAATTATATTTATATTAAACATGGGTACGCCTAAACTGTTTTGGAGTGCGCGTGTCCACTGCACTTCTGCTTATGGTTGTTATGTTCTGATCATATATTTGAGTGGTAGAGCAAGATAGACAGTTATATCTACAGCACGAATGGGCCGGCTCGACCGGTTTGATACCACTGTGTCAGAAAACCGACGTAAAGTGGCAGCTTGCTGTCGCGTTTCGTCCTTTCCCAATCCTATTTCCCTCTCCTTCCATTCCCTCCTTGTAGGTTGGCAACACACTTATGATTCTTTTTGTGTCTTGTGTGTCTATGGGCGGTGGAGATGACTTACCATCAGGTGACCCATCTGTTCGTTTGCCTAGTGTCTGCTATAAAAAAAACTTTTTATTTATGAGAAGCAAATTAAAATCTGATCGAGACCAAAAAATGGCCACCCTTGAAAGAAGCTCTATCGAAAATAAAAATAATTTTGAAGATCGGTCCACATTCGGCGGAGATATCGCGTAACATACATAAAAAAAACAGACGAATTGAGGACCTTCTCCTTTTTGGAAGTCGGTCGAAAAGGATTAGGACGGGGCCTCCAGACTCTTCTCTCAACACAAGAAAATCTATTGCGTGTATATTTTAGATCCCTATTATATTAAGTGGCGTACACCATGGCGCAGTGTACTACTAGCGGGCTGTGAAGCGGGAGGCCGCGGGTTCGATTACCGCATTGAGACAAATGTTTGTGTGGCCCACAGATATTTGTTTCAAGTCTGGGTGATGTGAGACCGAAAGTCTCTCATAGTCTCTGACACCCACTATACAGGTTATACCTAGTGTGGGGTCAGGACTATTGGGTATATTTATTATCTATTAGAGCCTTAATTTCAAGTCACACGCGCCTGTTATTCCAGCGGGTGTAGCCAAGTGGCTTATGCGCTAGCCGAATAGAATAGTAAATGTATGGGAATGACGTAAGAGTACGCTATAGCGGCGTATTCTTATGTCTTTCCCATACCTATTCCCATGCCTATCTCCATTTCGGACACGAATTCCAGACCCCAGGTTGTTTTTCGGTACAGAAAAATTTAACATCGCCCTACAACTCGGGGATCGAACTCCAGACCTCGAGACAGTAGACCGGCATGCAATATAACTACGCCACTGAAGCAGATTCAAAATAACTTTATGAGCATTTCTAAGTTCTAATTCTGTCAGACCAACATATTCTTTCATACAAAATTCCCGCGAGTCAATGCGCACGCGCACCGCCCACGTTATCCCATTTAGCGGGCAGCACTCGTTGATGGGTTAAGTGGGTGTTTAAATCCCCATTTTGGGGGGTAATTTCCCTAAATACGCCCCTCGTATCGAGGGAGGCCCATTACTCATAATAACCACTTTTCGGTAATTGGTTAAACATTCCTCTACTTATTAGATGTAGATTATAAGGAAACAAAAGAATCGTTTTGGTATTTTTTTGGGGGTTTCGTAACCTGTTTTGTGGTTATGCAATCTTTTGAGTGATGATTAAAATGCGTATTTATGTTTGCGTGCTTAGGATTTTAAGTTTAATATTTTTTTATGAAGAAAGGAGAACTGTCTACCTCGGTGGCGTAGTTATATTTCGGTACTACCGTCCAGGGGTCTCGGGTTCGATCCCCGGGTCGGACAGTGATATTGGCTTTTTTCTATTCACTATCAGCCCGGAGTCTGGAATTTGTGCCCGATATGGCGATGGGCTCGCCCCATATCACATCTGGGACGGAACTAAGCTCGGCGAAATGTGGGTGTTCTAGTTTGCTAGTGCGCCTTTGCCTACCCCTTCGGGGATACAGGTGTGAGCTTATGAATTTATTGTCCCGCGATATATACATTATGTACATTTATATACGTTATATACATTAATATTCCAAAGAAACGCCTCGTTCATACTCAAAGCTGTTAAGAAAAATCACGACAGTGTGCGTGCGTGGAATTGTGTGTGTGATCGTTAAGGTGTGTGTGTGCGTGTGTGTGTTTGTAAGCGCTAACAACTTGTTTGTTCAGAGATTTAATACACGGTAAATTTCTTCACGTTACCTGGCACACGCCCTGCATGCATAAAGTGATTGTTGGAAATTGTGAACTTAAATATTGATATCGCCGTGGCTGTTATACAATTATTATTATAATTGATCCCATAGTCAAACTGTTAGTACAGTTTTGTGGGACATTTTGTTAGCTTATATTGTATGATTAAATAAATAAAAAAACTGCTATGTGCTCCTTTTTTGGGATTTCAATATTTGACTATTATGACTAGATTGCCACTCAAACTTTGATATATTACAACTGCTATGTGATTCTAATCATTACATGGCGAACTATGAGCGCCAGAAAAAATATGCTATCAAGAGCTGTTTCACATGAGAAAGTTTTTACTTCATTTCTCAAAGTTTAACTTTAAGCACATAGTAGATATTTTTTGACAACGATATAGTCGTTGCTATTAATATTGTACGTCGTATATCCTTTTTTTTGTGGTAGATCCATGTTAAAAATATTTTTAGTTACGGCATGAATAGGTCCGTTTACCTGGCTTATTAACACTATGGTAAAATATTAATACTCCTATTCCCGAGAAGACATACAGAGTTTTAAATAGTCCACCCTATTTTCATTGACATTATTTTCCAACTCAATATAATCGTATTGTTATCCCAGACTGAACTTCTAATCTCAGAACAGTAATGTATAATTTTCGAATCGAAACTTCTAACAAATCTTGTAATTGACAGATAAAGCATTTGGTTCAGGGAGGTTACCACCACGTCTTATAGCAGTATTATTATAATATTACCTTTTTGTACGGGAATTGGTACAAGTAAGATTATAATAATACTGCTATAAGACGTGGTGGTACCTCCAAGACCTCAAAGTTTTAAATCCCAAGACGGTATGTTCTGGCCTTCGAGATTAATTTAATTATACTATCATTAGTTGACACATTATTCAATCAGTAGTGCAATATTGCACCCCACCCCCGCAGTACCTACCGCCCACAGAAAACCTCCCTCCGGGGCAACACCGAGTGCGAGTGGTAGAGCCACGCTGTAGACAGCAATGTCTACAGCACGAATGGGCCGGCTTGACCGGTTAGAAACCACTGTCTCACAGAAAACCGACGTAAAGTGCCAGCTTGCTGTCGCGTTTCGTTCGGTGAGTGAGATTTCCGGTGGCCCATTTCCCCATTCCCTTTTCCAAACCCTTTGCCCTCCCCTTCGATTCCCTCCTTTTAGATTGGCAACGCACCCATGATTATTTTTGTGTCTTGGTTGTCTATGGGCGGTGGAGATCACTTACCATCAGGTGACCCATCTGCTCGTTTGCCAATCTCTGCTATAAAAAAAAAACCTACCATGGCCCACATGGAAGTCGCTCAACCACCTTCGAACTCAGGTTGGCCGTTGCAAATCGAACATGGTTAAGTGGAGATACAGTGAGGCAGATCCGGTATGTGACTGCGGGGAGGCCCCACAAACTATGCTGCACTTGTTGTCATGTCCGCAGTCCCCTCACACCTGCACTTGCTGGGGCTACTCCTGCTGGAGTGGCAGTGGCTGAGTACTGGGCCAAAATAATATAAATAATTTTATAAACCATCGACACGACGAAGAAGAATTCAATCAGTTTAAGTCGGCTTATGTATATTTGGGTGAAGGATATGTTCTACAGTGGACGTTCTCTGGCTGATGATGATGAAGTATTCAGTGGTTAATACTATATAGATAAATGACCATATTTCCTACAGTAGCTTGCTACAGTGCAGTAGCTAGCTTGAGTGGTAGAGCCACGCTGTAGACAGTAACTATACTCTATACTCTAGCACGAATGGGCCGCCTCGTCTGGTTCGGTACCATTGTCTCACAGAAAACCGGCGTAAAGTGATAGTTTGTTGTCGCGTTTCGCATGGTGAAAGAGATTTCCGGTGGCCCATTTCCCCCTCCCTTTCCCAATCCTCTTCCCCTCCCCTTCCATTCTCTCCTGTTAGTTTGGCAACGCACCCATGATTCTTTTTGAGTCTTACGTGTCTATGGGCGGTAGAGATCACTTACTATCAGGTGACCCATCTGCTCGTTTGCCAGTCTCTGCTATAAAAAAAGAGTAGGTAGCACAACCCCACACTTAAAAAAAAATATTCCTACCGAAATTCGCAATCGCCCCCTTACTCGCGAGCTCAACTTAATTGGATGTATCATAGGCGTCTGTTTGCGCATGCCAATTGATTGCAACTTAACAACATGCCAGCAAATTGCCACCACGAGAGACAAGGACGACAAAAGCGCACAACCCTACACAAGAGAGAGATGGATATAGGTCCCCGTTTCGCGCCAAACAGGCCAGCCAACATAATGGCGTTGTAACAACGCAGTGGCGAGGCGAAACGGCCCGAGTATTTATTTTTCAAAGTCGATTATTTTTGTTTAAAAGGTTCTAATCACTAGCCGTCACCGATGGGATCGTTAGCTCGCTCACAGTTTTCTAAATTTATTATAATTGACCAATAAAATGTTAATTTTTATAATTGTACATCACATTTTATATGTTATTATTTATAATGAATATCGATGGGTATAATCGATAAGCGCGGCTGTAATCGACTACGTGGTTATTTGAGATATTTGATAGAAGATCTTAAAGCAACAACGGGTGGATCTATGTGACTAAAAGTCAGAGTAAATCATTTTTACGATAAGCGTCAACTGCTATTGTGATTATTAATATACGAGCTGTTGATTGCAGTAAAGCTCTCGATAAACGACTTTTTCTGGAATAAAAGTCTGTCACTTAGAGATAGTGTAGTTTTATAGAGGGAAATTGTTTTCAAAATCGATTCAATTAGTCTAGTTGCCTCCTTGGTCTAGTGACAGCATGTATGGGCTATGGACTGGGAGGTCCTGAGCTCGATTCCCAAAGGAAATTTTATAATTTAATTTGCCTGGGACTGGATCCCTCAGAGGGTATTCACGTCAGGCTGGCGGCCGGTTGTAAAAACTATACCAAATCTTCTCTGCAACATGCTTGAAAATGTGTGTTGCGCCGACCACACATTAAGGTGGGATAAGGGCACGTAGAAAGAAAGTTTCAATAAAATAAATACACCCAACAGTCATACACCTAGTGTTGACCCCACACTAGGTATTACCCGTATCGTGGGTGTCAGAGACTATGATAGACTTTCGGTCTCACAACACCCAGACTTGAAACAAATGTCTGTGGGCCACACAAACATTTGTCTCAATGCAGGAATCGAACCCGCGGCCTCTCGCTTCACAGCCGGTGACTCGCCCGCTGCGCCACGGAGGCTGTCTAATTATTTCGAGTGAGAAAGTAACACAGGATCACAAACATGGATGTCTTTGCTTGAGACTTTCGTAGCAAGCTCTACACCAGTTAGATGCGCAATATACTGCTCAGATAATCATTTTCCAATATTTTAAACAAAGCTACGTCGAATTTGTCAATTTTACATTATAGACCTACAAAAATATTTTTATTCTTTATTATAACATAACATAACATAAGCTCACGCCTGTATATCCGAAGAGATAGGCAGAGGCGCACTAGCGAACTAGAACACCCACATTTCGCCGAGCTTAGTTCCGTCCCAGATGTGATAGGGGGCGAGCCTATCGCCATATCGGGCACAAATTCCAGACTCCGGGCTGATATGGAAAAATCCAATATCACTTTGGCCGACCCGGGGATCGAACCCGAGACCTCAGAACCGTAGTCGTACCGAAATGCCACCACGCCACCGATGCAGGCTTTATTATAACTATTATAATTTAATTCGTTATTAATAATATCTTTCTAATTCATATGCTCTACATAATTACAAGTTTAAAAACATAATGGACCGACTTCAAAACTTATCCCATCATGGCCAAATTTATATGGCACCACCGTTGAAATAAGCTCTATCGAACATAAAAAAAAAACTTGAAAATCGTTCCACATTTGTGAGATAACATACATTAAAAAAAAATTCAGACGAATTATTAAAAGGCGAGGACCTTCTTTTCTTTTGAAGTTGGTCGAAAAGTAGAGTCCATTCTTATCTAACTTTCTTTCTTTCTACCTGCCCTTATCCTACTGTAACGTGAGGTCGCCTTAAGAAATTTTTAAAGCATGTTGCAGGGAGGATTTGGCTTAGTTTTTACGACCGGTCGCCTGCCTGACGTCAAGCCTTTCTGAGGGGTCCAGTCCCAGGAAAATTAAATGATAAAATGTGCTTTGCCCTGGGAATCGAACCCAGGACCTCCCGGCCCACAGCTCATACATGATGCCATTAGACTAAGGAGGCGACTAACTTTACCTTCATTCTTATTTAACTTTACCTTACGAAATTCCGTTTACCACACCGGGGATCCAAACCAGCGACATCCATTCTCACCTAAAATAAATAAAATAAAATAAAAATCTTTATTAATCACGTAGGCATATAAAAGCACTTATGACATGTCAAAAAAGAATAATTTAGATTTAAGTATTTCTTATAATATTATTATATTATAGAGTGCTATGAATTTGGAATCAGGTAGGCAGGTTATACAGTTAGAAGAATAGGATCCTATGGGGAAAGGGGAATGGAGAGGTTTGTGGACCGTCGAAAGGGAACAGGATGTGGCAGGTAAGCCGACAGGGAAGCGACGGGAATTAATAGGAGTTTGGTGGGATTGGATGAAAATACTACAGAGCCCTATCCTAGCTAACCTACCAACCTTTCTCTAGCTACCTACGGATGACGACCCGAAGAAGAAAGGCAGAAAGAAACTCCGGTCTTATTTTTTTCATCATCAATTGTCACCATTTCTTTTTTCTTTTATCAAATTATATTCACAAATTTGAGTACAACTGATAATTATAGGGATTTATGCATACCCAACACCACTATCATATTATATCCAGAAGAATGGAACCGGAGAAGTAGTATTGTAGCATGCATAAACCCATACTAACAAAATATCCTTAATAATAATTTTGATATAATTTATGGCACACACTTTACAAATTGGTCGATCGGTCGTACTGTTTACAATAAAAATATATAAATGATAACAAGTATAATATCTAATAACAATATTATAATCACTATGGTGACAAGCCAGTCAATGTACATTGTCAAATAAATATATATATACATATATAGCAAAAAACATATAACAAAACAGAATTTCATTTATAGATAGTTAATGTTATAATTCAAAATTGCAGAAGGCGATTCAGTTCAGTTAGGGTTCAGCAGTTTAGCAGCAGACTGATTCCAGACTTCCGTATCAGTTACATAGTCTGTAACGCTATAATAAGCCCTTGCCATTAAAGTTCGTTTGATGTAAGTTTTGAAATTGCTGTCCGGTAGATTTGTTACTTCGGAAGGAAGCTTATTATAAAATCTAACACAATTTCCTACAAATGACTTATTTGTCTTGCAGAGTCTTAATTTAGGAACTGCGAGTTTGTCTTTATTCCTTGTATTCATACTATGCAATTCACTGTTTTTAGAAAAGCTACCTAACCACCGAGCTCAATATTTGACAATAATTGATTATATTTAATAACAGCGCGTCCCGATGTTTCGTCTCGCGTATATTAATGGACGGCTATAAAATATACAGAATGCAAATTTGATGGCTTTAATGGTTTTTTAAAAACTCGGCGAGTTAGCGATCGGCCGAGCTGATTTCATCATTATTAACTTTAAAGGATTGTTACGGTTTTCATAGGCGTCATTGACTTATGCCCGAATGATCAAAGGCCTTTCAACTTTAACGGTTTCTTACATTGATTTTCGCTATACAATTTTGACCGATAATATTAACCCTATAATATTACTGTCCCACTGCTGGGCACAGGCTTCTTCTACTAATGAGAGGGGTTAGGTCTTAGTCTGCCACGCTGGCCTAATGCCGTTGGTAGACTTCACATACTTTTGAAATTCTTGTGGAGAAATTCTTGGGTATGCAGGTTTCTTCACGATGTTTTCTTTCAACGTTAAAGCAAGCGCTAATTTATAAAAAAAAACACACTAACGCCTGGTTCCAATAAACAATTTTAATTCGAATGTGCAGATAGATAACAAAAATTAGCCAATAAGAACACAGTTTGAGCATGACTCCGTCAAATTACTTGTTTTGATTGGTTCATAATCGCGATCTATCTGCACTCTAAACTGAGATCGTTTATTGAAACCGGCCGTAAATAGAAAAAGTCAGAGGTGTGACTGCCTCGGTGGCGTGGTGGTATTTCGGTACGACTACGGTTCTGAGGTCTCGGGTTCGATCCCCGGGTCGGGCAAAGTGATATTGGATTTTCCATATCAGCCCGGAGTCTGGAATTTGTGCCCGATATGGCGATAGGCTCGCCCCCTATCACATCTGGGACGGAACTAAGCTCGACGAAATGTGGGTGTTCTAGTTCGCTAGTGCGCCTCTGCCTACCCCTTCGGGGACACAGGCGTGAGCTTATGTTATGTTATGTTCAGAGGTGTGGTTGGCCTCGAACCTCCGACACACATCTCGGCAGTCCATACCATTCCCATCTGAGCTACCGCCGCTTCGTAAAAAGAAACCCAAATCAAATCGACTGCATAAGCACTCTCATTCACCGGTTTGTAAATTTTTATTAGTTTCGAACATTATTAATATTGGAAATAATTTCAATAAACTACAATGAAGTTAATTATGTTGACTTGTTTCGGCTGCATTATTAATTTTTTTAACACTTCGCAGTCGTTCCGTTTCAGGTTAAAAGTACAGCTGTCAGCTATACAAGTTTTCGATTTTATGGAATAAATATCATAATCTGATGAAAACAATCTCTTTAGAAATGGATACAAAGAAGTTACTTAATTAATTTCTCGCACTTCCGGTCATGAAATCTTTCTCATATTTTTGGGATTAAAATTGAGTATTGTATTTTATTTATTTAATCATTCTTTCTTTTATTCTACTTGCCCTTATCCCACCTGTGGTGTCAGCGCAACACTATTTAAACCATGTTGCAGAAAGGATTTGGATTAGTTTTTACTACTGACTGCCTGCCTGACGTCAACCCCCTCTGAGGGTTCCATTTTATTTATTTAATCTATTTTAGAAATTGTTTTTTGCTGTTTGGCGTCTCGGGGTGACCACTGAAAATCAGCGCTGTGTGGGGTTAGCGCCCCTCTGCACAGCACCACACAGAGTGATTACTCACCAGCCCCAGAAAATATAAACCATCATCTTTTTTCATTCTGTCTGGCATTATCTCGGCCTTCTGCCAGAGTCCGCTTTCCTACTTAAACGCTTCCGTTAAAACCATCATAAGTGTTAAAGCGCATGATGTGATAGAGCGAGCCTAAGGCCATATAGGGCACAAATTCCAGACTCCGAGCTGATATTGAGCAATAAACGGAATGAAACCTAATACTTTAGAAAGGGCATTAGTATCACATACGCAATAAATACTTTTTACGTATCGGGAAGCTCCTTCTTTTTTAATTCGGTTGAAAATACGCATTACAGTGGTTACGCGATTTCCTCATTTTTTATTAAATCAATATTCAAGAAACATCAACGAATAAGTACTTACGTAAGGCCGTTACGATAATTTCACAAGAATCGAAGTAAAACAAACGTTTATGAATTAAATAGCTATGGAGATAAGGCGAATGGTCTGTCCGTGTCGATACTAATGAGCTAGCTTGTTTGTATTGTATATATAAAATGTTGGGGCTTTTGTCTGTCTGTCCGAATTCATATTTTGAGTGGTGGAGCCGCGCTGTAGACAATAACGTCTACAGCACGTGTGGGCTGGCTCGACCGGTTTGATTCCACTGTCTCACAGAAAACCGACGTAAAGCAGCTCGCTTTCGCGTTTTGTTCGGTGAGTGAAATTTTCGGTGGCCTAATTCCCCCTCTCTTTATCTCCCTTCCATTCCATCCTTTTATGTTGGCAACGAATCCATGATTTTTTATGTCTTGGGTGTCTATGGGCGGTGGAGATCACTTACCATCAGGTGGCCCATCTGCTCGTTTGCCAGTATGCTATAAAAATCCTCCGTTTTCAACAATGGCACTGAATTATGTAATCACACTTTTTTAGTCCTAAACCCTGAGTAAATCCACACGTAATCGCTACATACATCAGTAGTGGCGTGTAGCCCATATTACCAAAAAGACACTAATATATAGGTACTACTACCCTGGCTTTCATTATAAAGCAAAAACAAACAACCAAGAAAATATTTAGAAAGTTACCATTGTACTTATCCTTTCATCGACATTACATTAGTAAGGATAGTTATGGTGATGCAAGAATTAATAAAAAATATTTTGCAAGTTTTGTGCCTACCCTAATATAAATTCCTGTGCACGTCGCTGTACATCGGCCCATAAACAACACCTCACTCGACATTAACAGCATAAGCTTCACGAAGTCTTTTTGCTTCTTCGGAAGAGAATTAATTTCGCACTGCATACGCTTGGTTCGTTTTTTATTGATTAAACGATTGGTCGGTCATTTAATACTTTATACGAAGGTTTTATTTTAAATAAGATGTTATCGTTTGCTCAGTAATGAGTCATGCTTGCGGTTCTAAAGACCTATGAATAACTACGATGTAGTAAGCTTCGCCATTCTATGATTAGTAGTGAGTTTCGCCATTCTATGATAAGTGGTAAGCTTCACTATTCTATGATAAGTCGTAAGTTTCGCCATTCTATGATAAGTAGCCAGTTTCGCCATTCTATGATAAGTAGTAAGCTTCGCCATTCTATGATAAGTAGAAAGCTTCGGTATTCTATGATAAGTCATACGTTTCGCCATTCTATGATAAGTAGTCAGTTTCGCCATTCTATGATAAGTAGTAAGCTTCGCCATTCTAGGATAAGTAGTAAGCTTCGCCAGTCTATGATAAGCGGGAAGCTTCGCCATTCTCTGATATGGTAAGCTTCGCCATTCTATGATAAGTAGTAAGCTTTGCCATTCTAGGTTTTCATAACATTTGGTTTCGTGTATTAAAGTCGCTTTCTTGGCCCAGTGGCAGCGTATGCGGCCTGTAAATCGGGAGGTCCCGTGTTCGAATCCTAGGCGTAAATTAGAAAGTAGGAATTAGTAAGATCATTTAGGTTTCAATTAATACTTTTTTTAAGTTTATGGTTGTGTATTTTTTGCTAAAGTACAACCGATTATTTCGAACAACGTTATGTGATATCGTTTTGACGTAGTGAATATTACAATTTATGTACTTATTGGCTGTAAGGCATGGCTAGAAATTTGGTCATACACTGTTCTTTCTGTGGAACCCTTCATCGTATATTCTTCTTCATCATACGTTGTCTGTCACACACGAATATTAAATTATTCGATACAAAATAAAATAAAAATATAAAAATAAAGACTTCGTACTGACAAATCGAATTAACAAAAATCGACTGGAATTCAAGAATCAAAACAATTACAATTACGTGGTTGTAACGAAAAAATTAATACAAAAAGAATTTAATGAGCATCATTCTTGTTATTTATTGAATGTAGGGCGGCGTTATCGTTCGGATAACGACCATATCCGCAATACTTGCCAATAAACCCGGTTTTAGAGCCAAAACACTGGATGTAGGCGTCGGAACAAATTGACGGTTAAACACAAATGTCGCGGACGCGTGGAAAATACACGTATTACGTGAAATGTCTAGATCATCATCTTAGGGCACATGACATCCACAGACGTAAGAAAAAATGGACGAAGCGGTAGGAACATTGAAAGTGAAGCAGGGTTTTCGGCACATTTGATTTATTGACACGTAATTGCGTGTGTGTGCGTAGGACACTTTTGTATAGGCGCGTTTGTGTGGGTGGCTTCTCTGTGGCGTCCGTTTTACAATAGCCGAGGTGGTGTTCTTCTTTTTTATACGTCCGTGACGACATCCACTGCTGTACATAGGCCTCTTCCAAAGATTTTCCAGATCCACCTATTAGAAGTGGCCTGCATCCAGCAAATTGCAGCAAATAATGTTTACATGGAAGAGATCGCTTTTAGCCATAAGACCGCCAAATGTGGCACAATTATTACCTATGTTATTTAGCGCCGAAAGCTCATACGCTTAAGGTCGCCTTTTGTCGTTTAAGGCCGCCTTATTTGTCAAATTTGTAATTGAAAATCAATGTAAGAAGCCGCTAAAGTTTAGTTGTGTTTGACCATTCGCACGTTAATGTTATGTTTTTATGTGTGTGTATTTTCTTTGTGTGTGTGTGTGTGTGTGTGTGTGTAAATAGTTACTACTACAAAATTGTCTAGATATTACTACTAAACTAATGTTAGCGAGGACTCAAAAACAAACCATTTTTACTCTAAGTCAATGAAGATGTCGATGCAGCTTAAATTAAAATATATTACGTAAGATCTAACATAATAACCCAATAGCGAAAACTGTGCTGTTGTTTATCGAGGAGTTGATTCCGTACTTCTTCATCAGATCTTGATTAAATTTTCATTGGAATAAGCTCTATAGGAATCTTAAAACTTGGACCACATTTCTGGAGCTATCACACCCCCGAAAAAAACGTAACAACGCGCAGCCATTTCATGTTATTTTTCTGTGAGACAGTGGTATCGAACCGGTCGAGCCGGTCCATTTGTGCTGTAGATAAAACTGTCTACAGCGTGGAACTACCACTCAAAGTGATCTCTACATACTAAAAGAATGTAAATGTCAACCTTTAACGAAGGCAATATGAATTAGAAGAGAAGGGGAGTGGGCGAGAAAGATAGCAATAGGACACTATTTTAAGCTAATTGGGTACTTCACTATTTTTTTAAAAGTATACAAGGCTATTTATTAGTTTATCCTAAACATGTAAAAAAAATCGTAATTTATTTTCATATATTTGGTTTAAAAAAGCAAAAATTAATTAACTGTAGCTACGGGTGACGTCATTGTTCCTTACCATAGATACAAAATCGCTTTTAAAAAAGATATCGAGGAAATAATATTTATGATTTCAAACTACAAAAAACGGGTCAGATATTTCGTCGATCAGATATCAATCGTCGATCACATCCGCGTTGAAATTAAGTTGAATTTAAATAAAATTAAGAAAATAAATGCAGAATAACCTGGCAGTATGACTTTAGATTTTGGGTCTTAGGCCCTTCTGGAACAAATAAACAAGAACATTTTTCTTGTTGTAATCTGACATCATGCATCGTGATTGGTGTTGACAGTCACGTGCCTCACAGAAAAAAATTAAGTATTTAAATTACTAAAGTAATATTATCCTTGGAGTATTTTTAATGAATTCTTATTGCATACGTTATTCAGATGATAAATCTATGTTCCGAGAGAAATTCATTGATATTGGTTACTATAGTCCAGTACCCAATTGCGCATAACTTTTAGTTATTGTATTAAATAAACGCTTGTATAATCTGTCTACAACATACACAAAGACATTTATAAACTGACTAAAGACACAAATTAAGTTCTTTTTCGCATAAACTATCCGTATGACACTGCAGCTCAAATTTCATGTTATGTTAAAAGAACGTAAACACATTATTGGTGTGATTGTGAAATGAATTCTTATTCACTTTAAATAAGGTTGAAAATTAAGTGATGTAGGTAACCGATAGGCTGTTATGCAGTAATGTCTTTCGAAATCTGATTGTCACCTCTAAAGACATTATAATAAAACTGCAGTTAAGGTAAGGGTACACGAGGGAATGATAGCGAATAATGCCGAAGGGAATTCGGGGAGCGTCAATTTAAAATAAAGGGAGAAATTCTCTGAAGCTTGGATTTTATAGTTGTTGAGACTATTTGAAATCTCAGAAATCGTGCAAAGGTAGTTTAATTTATTAATTTTTAATTTGGTTTGCCCGGGACTGGATCCCCAGACAAGGTTTGACGACAGGCAGGCACAGCCGGTCGTAAAAACTAAGATATGGAAAAATCCAATATCACTTTGCCCGACCCGGGGATCGAACCCGAGACCTCAGAACCGTAGTCGTACCGAAATACCACCACGCCACGGAGGCAGTCAGTAGTAAATATGACATTAAACCAAAACCGATACACATATACAAAAGGAAAACATGTGACTCAGCTATATTGTGATGTGACAGATGGATCAGATTTAAATCTTGTTACGAAGAACAATGTCATTGTGCAGTACTGATTTCTTAAGTTTACGCGAATGTTATACATTGAAATAAAACTATTTTTACGGATTCTATCACCATTGGGTTTTAATTTTTATTCCCGACGTTTCGAAGGCTTTAAGCCAAATGGTGATAGAATCCGTAAAAATAGTTTTATTTCATTGTGCAGTTTCATCTTATTAGAGGAGAGCAACGCATCGGTTTATTTTTGAAAGTCTTCAAGAGAAGATGGTAATCATTTCATCTATTTTTATGTATGTTATGCGATAACTCCTCCAAATATGGAGTGATTTTCAAGCTTCTTTTTGTGTTCAATAGAGCTTATTCCAAGAGTCTCATACAAACTTAGTCGCGATTGGATACATTTTGAAGTCGGTCGGTAGAATTTTTGAAATTATTATTATATTAAATCCGAGAGTGTGTCCCAAGCTCTCTGACACACCACTAACATGCCTCTGTCAGTTCTTTTATGATCATGGCTTGTCGTAAAAGCCTTTAAAAGAGGTAATTTTGTTTAATAATTAAATAATAAACATTTTGTTCGAAAACGATGATAATGTTCAATATATTTTCGCTCGAACACTTTCGTTAAACACGATCCCGAAGATTGGATAAGATTATATGTAATTTTATTGTAATATAGCCTTCGGTTGGTCTAGTGGCAGCATATATGGGCTGGGGACCAGGGGGTCCTAGGTTTGATTCTCAGGTCGGGCAAAGAAAATTGTCTCACTTAATTTGCCCGAAACTGGACCCCTCAGAGGGGGATGACTTCAGGTAGGCAGCCGGTCGTTAAAACTAAGCAAAATCTATTCTGCAATATGCTTGAAAAAGTGTGTTGAGACGACCCCACATTAAGGTAAGTACGGGTAGAAAGAAAGAAAGAAATGTACGGACTGCCGAGACTAGTGTCGAAGGTTCGAGACCAAGCCAAAAAGAGCATACACCTCTGAATTTCTATGTTAAGTGTATTTTCATTTTAAATTGTCGCTATCTATAACGGTGAAGAAAAATATCGCGAGGAAACTGCATACAGAATTACTTCCTAAAAAATTCGAGGCTATGTGAAGTCTACCAACCCGCATTAGGCCAGCGCGGTGCACTAAGGCCTTTACCCTCTCATTAGTAGAGGAGGTCCTTGCCCACCATTGGCATAAATTCCTGTATTAATAACTACGCAACTGCGGTCTCACAACACCTAGACTGTGTCACACAATCATTTGTCTGCTCGGGGATCGAACCCGCGTCTCTCATTTCATCTGCTAACGGCTGCACCACAGACTGTCAATAAATAAAGCTGTGATTTAAAACACAATATTTAATTACCGATCACAATAACCGTGGTGAGATATGCGCGGGCTGACCGCTGCGGTGCACTGCGGTGCTGAGGAGGCGCGCACGGACAGACGGACAAATTTATAAGCGGCCGCTAACGAGATGTACAACCGAGCTGCGCACGCGCATACCGGGGCAACCACATTTATTATGGCTTTATTTTGACATCTGATGGCGTGGCAGAAGGCCGGCATAACGCCAGGCAGAAAGAAAAGATTTTGGTGTGTGAAATAGGGGTAATTATTTTAGTAGTAATTTTGATACTGAGTTTCAGTAGCCCGAGCAGGAAAATTTCTGACAACCGTAAATGTATTCGTGCTCGATGCGCGTCTATGAAATTTGTATGAAATATTAATCAAATGTCATCAGTGCGCAGCGAGTTTACATTTACATTAGTTTTTCGTGCTCGGGCTACAGTACTCTGAATTCGCAGATTATGATTGTAGACTTTTCGACCGATTTCAAAAAAGGAGAAGGTCCTTAATTCGTCCGTATTTTGTATGTATGTTACGCCAAAAGTGGACCGATTTTCAAGATTCTTTTTGTTTGATAGAGCTTATGGATCATCATAGCTCAGGGATCCCATATAAAGATCATGTTAAGGTTTTAATTTTTTTATCATAATGTATACAGTAATGTAGTAGTATTTTTTAATGAAAATAATTAAGCACTGAAAAACTGTCTATGTTTTTGGTGTAGTATTAAATGCCAGTAGTTTCTTTTCAAAGTTTGTCTTCTTAACACTTCTATTTATTTTTGTACAAATACAATATTTAAAGCCATACTTCTAACAGCTTCTGGTGTAATCTTAAGCACATTGCACTAGTTGCATAAAAATAACAATAAAATCAGTAAATGAAAATATAAATTATATATGATATACAAATGTTATATCCGTTAAAGTTGTGTATTAATAGGGATATACATATAATGTATCTGTTGTTACTCAAATAAACGTAAAAATAATTTAAGAAATTCTCAAAAAGTCCACTTACGCCTCTACCATCATCCACCGTTTAACAAGACAGTAAAATAAGATCGTTTAAAACTTCAAACAAATAAACAAACTGAATAATGCGCAGGTGTGAATGGACACAACTTGGCGGCGGGAAAGGGACGGATGATACACCCTTAAACACGAGAGAAAGGAACGCCAACACCCCATCTCGAAGCCAAGATCTTCAGAACGGTACAAGTCATAATGGTGTATAATAAAACATGATTATTGTATGATTAACTGTATGATTTGGGGAAATATTAAAATGTGTAATGATGGTGGAATTTTCGGTGTTTGTGATTAATAGAGTTATGATGGTAACCTGCATTTTAAGTGGAGTACTCTGTGTATATAATGAGAGAATAATAACATATGAATGTTGGTTTGTTTGTTACTTCCTTATGAAAAGACGACGACTCTGTCGAAATTTAATTTTTGATCGAATAAAAAAAGAAGGGTTTTACAATTCATATGTGTTCTAGAAGGCCCCATGTATACATTTTGAAAGCTATAAAATACATAAAGTTTATCACATAAGCTCACGCCTGTATCCCCGAAGGGGTAGGCAGAGGCGCACTAGCGAACTAGTACACCCACGTTTCGCCGAGCTTAGTTCAGTCCCAGATGTGATAGGGGGCGAGCCTATCGCCATATCGGGCACAAATTCCAGACTCCGGGCTGATATGGAAAAATCCAATATCACTTTGCCCGACCCGGGGATCGAACCCGAGACCTCAGAACCGTAGTCGTACCGAAATACCGCTACGCCACCGAGGCAGATAAAGTTTATCATAATAGAATAATATAGTATGTCATGAGGTGTCAATGCAGACCAGACGAAACTGTACCGACTGTAAGGCTGAGATCTATAGAGCGAATTTCGACTAGGTCTAAGTCAAAGAAAATAACTCAGTGAAGATTTGGAAATTTTAAATCGAACTTTGACTTAGTCCGAGTCATTTTTTACAAGAAAATTTTTGATTAGTCTGTCTGTCAGTTTGTTTTTATTCCAAATCCTCACTTATTTTCTTTGACTAAGACTTAGTCGAAGTTCGCTTCAATAACAGCCTAAAGTAAGAAATTGTTATTACTATCCCTTTTGTCAATCAATTAAAGAAATAAGAAAGCAAGCTCTACTTTGTTCACGCAAAGATTCTAAAGAAAGCATGAAATGAGTATATTATGTATTACCTACGCACTAAGCTCAAGTTTTCTAAATCCAAATCCAAAGACATAATCACTAGTCTAAAAATTTTACCGCCGGACTTCAAAATTTATCCAATCTTCACTATATGGGAATATCCTTGGAATAAGCTCTACCGAACACAAAAAAAAAAACTTGAAAAGCGGTCCACATTTGGTGGAGATATCGCGTAACATACATAAAAAATCAGACGAATTGAGGCCCTACTCCTTTGTATGAAGTTCGCGAAAATAGGTCCACATTTGGCGGCGATAACGTGTAATGAACATAAAGTACAGGCGAATTGATTACCTCTTTCTTTTGAAGTTGAAAAATGCTAGGAAATCGGCGCAAGCTCGATTCTATACTTCATTCGAAACTTACTCGTGCTTGGGCCTCTAGTATTTAGTATAAATCCTATATAATCAAAGACTTCTATGTATTTACTAGACAAGCTACAAGATTTCTATAGTGAGTTGAGGTCGATTAACAGAGACGTAGCTCCTTACTTATAAAAATATTTGAGCGCTGCTTATCTTTATACCATAGGTTGTCCCTTTCATTTTTAAACAATGTAACGCAAAAAAGTGACAGGTTAGTCGTAACCATTTGCTCAGCTAAAAATGCTGTTTTAAGTAAGGCCCTTAGTGCGCACATTCTATGTACCGAACAGCCAGTCTAGTAGTATACAGAGAAGTCTTTGTATAGAATATTATATTTACTTATGTTTCTGACTTGTCCATGTTTTTCCACGTCCTACAACATAAGCTGTGTTCAGTTAAGACTTAAGATAAACCAAATCGATGTAGGATACCGATCTCCCAACGATATCCCGTGGAATAGAGTCATTATCATCACGCCGTGTAACGTGACACCGACAGTAAAGTCACTACAACCGACACACTTGATGTGAATGTATAGCTTCGTACAGACGTACGGACAGACATATCTACGCGTTTTATTGTTGTTTTTTAATTCTATTTAATGGTAATTTAGAGTTTAGTAATAAAAATATTTTCGGCCGGGATTTTAAGTTATAACAAGTATGTTTGTGATGGTAGCAATGTGTTAAGTTACTGATGATTTTCTTATAATAATAATAATAATAGACTGCCTCGGTGGCGTGGTTGTATTTCGGTACGACTACTGTCCTGAAGTCTCGGGTTCGATTCCCGGGTCGGGCAAAGTGATATTGGATTTTTCCATATCAGCTCGGAGTCTGGAATTTGTGCCCGATATGGCGATAGGCTCGCCCCCTATCACATCTGGGACGGAACTAAGCTCGGCCAAATGTGGGTGTACTAGTTCGCTAGTGCGCCTCTGCCTACCCCTTCGGGGATACAGGCGTGAGCTTATGTTATTTTATGTTAATATTATTATTATTAAACCTATCGCCATATCGGGCACAAATTCCAGACTCCGGGCTGATATGGAAAAATCCAATATCACTTTGCTCGACCCGGGGATTTTAAAGTAAAATTTTTACTTAATCTAGAAAGGTCTTTGCCACTTGGTTAGCACTGACCCTGCGACTTTCGTCTCGGCAGTCCGTACAGCATCTGAGCTATTGCTGCTTTTGCAAAGCCTTAATCCTACCAAAACAAATTGTTTTCTTAATTCAATCATTATTTAATTCATTACACATTCTTAACTACTTAAAATCTAATATCATTAAAACTCAATGTTGTAACACAACACCTTACTATAACGTTATAAATAACAGTGTTATATTAAATAGCGTGTCGACAACGTTAAAAATACCGATATATCGTGTTTAATTCGTGCGATATATCACATGTAGACGATTATTGGAATTCTTCGAGAGATGATAACTCAATCCAACACCCGGCACGGTGCCTAATAAAATATCCTTTTGGTGTGGGGAGTGTTGATACTAAAGAGAGGGTTCCGTATGGTACAAGGATTGGGGAAGTTAGGGTTTTAATTGTATTTGTGTTTAATTTTTTTATTTTGTCATATTGTGTAGAATTTTTATATAAATAAAGTAAAAAAAACGCTTTTTATTTCCTGTTATATAGTAATATAGAGGTTAATTGGAAAAAACTAAAGTAATTTATTTTTAAAGTTTCCTTAATACTACCTTATCTTATATTATATGTATTATTATTTTTGTGTAACAGAAACCCCTCTCAGGTGAAGGCCTCCTCCAAAATTTCCATTCCTCTCGGTCTTGAGCTAATTGTTGCCATTTCGGATTGTCGTTTTCCCAGCGTATGTGGGGCCTTCCTTTCCGGCGTATTCCTCGTGGTCCTTTCGAGACCGTCACTAATTGTGTCCATCGAAGATTTTTTTAACGCGCCACATGCCCGCATGTCGATTTTTTATATAACATAATAAAAAAAAAAGTGTAGTGCAGTCCAAAGAAGAGCGATCACCGATAAACAATGCATTTATCGGTAGCCATCAGAATCATGCAGGCCTTTTTATGTTTCATCACACTCTAAAAAGGGAAGAACAAAAAGGGTTTACGAAAAGACAGGCGGACGACCGATGCAGACACAGGGATGTACCCTCATACACTTCCCAACCAACCATGAAGACACGTCGCACGTCGTGAGAGGATCCTGGAACGCAAACTACACAAGGAGTGCGAGTCACCATGGTAGGTTTTAGCATGTGTACGATGGTTGCCATTTAGGCGGATACGAATATCCTACTACCAGCTGTGGCAGAATGCTCAAGACCGAGCGATATGGGACCGTTTAAGTGGGAAGGCCGACCCTGGTATTAGACCGGATTCCATTGTAATTTTGGTTGATGTTTTGGTTATATAATCAGGTGCTTTAAATTGTTTCTTTATGCGCTTATATTAAAATGTTAATTTTTTGCTGTGCCAGATGTCTGTCACGTTTGACTCACGATCCTAATCTGCTAACTAAAAAATCATTATTTATATTTTATAGACCATGCATCAATAAACTTCCTTTGTAAGTGTCAATGTTTGCACCACGGACGCAAAAAAAAGTTGGTCGGAGCTCTAGGAACATTGGAAGTGAAGCAAGGTTTTCGGTCCATTCAATCTATCGACACGTAATGGCGGCGACTGATCGAATTAGCCGAAAACTCTGCTTCACTTTCAATGTTCCTAGCGCTCCGTCCATCTTTTTTTTACGTCTGTGGTTTGGTGTTAAAATTTTTTTTATGTTGTCGCTAGTGTGAAATGCCGAACAAACTACAGAAGTAAAACTTAACTATACCAGGTGTTAACATTTTCTTAGTAAGACCCTAACGTTTAAACGGAATTACTTTAAGTATTTGATTTCTTTTTGTATACAGATTTCCAACGACGTTTGATCCGACGTTTATGTAAAATACTTTTTCGATCCTTATCCATAATGGTTTAACAATTTACTTAAATTCTTTTCACGGACCCTTAATAAAGCCATGTATACATTTAACCATACAAAACAATTTCAAGGCGACATAAAAGCGTGTTTAACTTAAGTGTTATGTATGGGATATCACATTACCGATAGCTTTCTTGATACTTGAAAACTGATTGTACATTGAATGGCTTGAATGTTATTTTTTTACAACTTCATCGAGATTTTTAATATTTTATTTTTATTTGAGTCAATATTACAGTCATAAAGGTTTCAAATTTTAATATTAGTAAGTAGAAGAGTTTGGAAAATATTGGTAGTTTATAAAAGATAAATTGACTATGAGTTGTTAGCTGTGGCGAAGGGGCCAATACAATTTCAACCGGCTTTTTCTTTTTACCAAATTGCTTAATATGTATAGGTATATTAATATTTGAAAGACCAGCTACATTATTATGTCCTTCCTTTTGATCTGCCCTTACATCAATGTAGGATCGGCAGAACACACTTCTTCAAGCATGTTACAGAAAAGGTTCGGCTTAAATTTTTACGACCAGCTGCCTAACATCAATACCATTCTAAAGGATCCAATTCCATGCAAATTTAGTTCAAAACCTTTTAGTTCAAAGGCTATAGACTACTACTAGACGTAGAAGGCGAGTCTTAGATCAACACACAATAACATTTGAGGCCAGGGAGCGTAGACAAATGACTGCTGCGGTATCATCTCATCAGTTCGTAGAAGCAGGGCCGGGGTGGGGCGCGGGGACACGGGCGGGGGGCCTGTCCCCCGCTGCGGCGGTAATTCACGCGGCTCACACCTCCGTGAATCTGGATTGTGATGCGGGTACCGCGATTGACACGTTTTGATACTTTATATTAGTGGTTAAGCGAATTTATTTTTGATTAGCCTATGAGGGATAAGTACCTAAATGTTCCGCTAAATGGTGATTGGTTACGGTTGCTAATTGATAATTACAAAGTCAGGGTCCGATTCGAGCCAGTGCCGCTCGTGAAATCTCGTTTAAACAATGGCATGCTATGACAGGCCATGCATGTGATGAGTTGGACTGAGGGTATACCGAGGATGGAAGTGTATGATGATGGTGTAAGACAGTCATTCTGAATATTTTTTTAACGCACTAACAGATTTGCAGAAATCAATTAACATACCGACTTTTATTTGCACAAACTTTTAATTTGAATAATAATCCTGATGTTTTTCAATCCGGAATCGATATTATTATACTTTTAACGTATTTTTATACGAAAGATTTTTTTTGTAAATATCACACTAATGATACATTTAATCTATTTTTCAGACCAAACATTTAATTTTATTGCATGCTAAAGTTACAAAGTATCAAGACGTTTCAATCATATTATACACAGTAATATATTGATGATGCTGTAACACTCTATTGTGATCCTTTGTTAGATTATGATAAGCGAGATAACTTATTCCCGGGTTAATATAAACGTCTCGAGCGGACGCGGCCCGAAGCTGTGGAGCAAGCTTTAGCATACAAGCTATTTTTATTATTAAACATGCATCTTTCGATCAGAGGTGTGAAGCCTGTAGATCAAAAATATTCAACAGTACATAGATGGGTCAACAGCAATTTGTGTTTCAAAAGTAGTGACCTCGTGGTCATAAGTCACTCAGTCGTAATTGAAACATACGCGCGTAAGTTTGTGCCAGGGTAATAATGTTTAGACAATAAAATTATTACATGATTCTTGAACATTCACAGAACGTTCTAGGGTGTAAATTATAATAAACGCCCGTGCATTGTCATAAGTGGCAGATGGCGTTATTAACGTTTGAGATTTTAGTTGTATTTTTTTTTATTAGCAGAGACTGGCACACGAGCAGATGGGTCACCTGATGGTAAGTGATCTCCACCGCCCATAGACACCCAAGACACAAAAGGAATCATGGGTGCGTTGCCAACCTAAAAGGAGGAAATGGAAGGGGAGGGAAAAAGGGATTGGAAAAGGAAGGGGGGAAGTGGGCCACCGGAAATCTCACTCACCGAACGAAACGCGACAGCAAGCTGCCACTTTACGTCGGTTTTCTGTGAGACAGAATGGAATGTATTGAAACTTGCTCAATAGATATATGGGTAGTAATTTTAAATCTCTTCGCTTTAGATATGGACAAAAAAATAATTCTAGAAGAGCAATGGAGCATTTGAACACCACAACTCATAGGCAGATAGCGATCACTGTACACAAGGTGTTAAAGTCTGCGAGTAACAGTGTGTATTTGGTTCTATTGACGAGATGACTTGTTGGTTGGCTGTGGCTAGCATGGAGGCATATCCTTGTACCCCATTGTCGGTATCTGTCATACGTGGCCCGAGCAGGAAAATTTCTGACAATCGTAAATGTACTCGAGCTCGCTGGGCATTGATGATTAGTTAATATTTCATACACATTATAGACGCGCATCGAGATCGAATACATTTACGATTGTAAGAAATTTTCCTACTCGGGCTGCCAATGTTGTATACCTTTTGCAAACCCCTCGTCTTGCTTCTTCCTTCTTCGGGCTGTGAAGAAGAATTAAAGCAAGCGAGCATAATTCCAGTGACCAACGGTAATCTGTTGTTTTACTGACACAACTAGGGAGTTTTGTACTGCATTGCGCTTACCATTAGGTGAAGTGAAGTCACTTTGCCGTGATCTAAAAAAATGAAAGTTAAACTTTAACGCTAATATGAGCCCACGTCGAGTTCTATTCGAATTCGATTGTCAAAATTATTCATGTTTGGGCCTCGTAAAATATATAAAAGTAAACAAAGCTGCGTCCACACTATGCTTACAGATAAGCAGGACAAGCTCGAGGTACGCGCGCGGGCACGTCGGTTTGTCCAACACGATAATTGCGCGTTACGATGTCCGACTGGCTGTACCGACGTGTCTAGCGAAGATGTTATGGCTGAGTAAAACCATGAGCCCGAATTTCTGTCTATCCCACTTGTCTAACGATTGGACAACTGAGACTAATTCGTCCCAGTTGTCCCATTGGACAAGTGAGACCGATATTTTCGTGACAGTTGTCCCAACTATATGCCTCGATAATTCGACTATTTACACAAATATAGTTAAATATACCGTTACATAAAACCTACCTTCGTTTATGACTTAAAATAAAGAATATTTCATAAACATTTTAGGGTAAAAATACCTTTAATTAGACTTTTTGTATTTTGGCTAATTTAATATATGTAACCTAAACATTGAAATACGATAAGGGCGACTTGCACCATAATTTTAATTTCCAAAACCTTTGTCTTTAAAAAAATATTTTAAGGAGGTATCTACATCACACACAAGATTATAACCGAAATTTGAGAACCCAACAACGCTAATGCGAGGAAAACACACGTAAAAAATCACATTAAACACATCATGGTTTATTCGAAAACAGAAAAACAGCTTTATAAGTTGTCACATAAAATCAACGGGCGCATAGCTCTCGCCCAAAATGCCCATAAACGCTTCTAATGCCCATTAATAACCCATAAAGATCCATTAATTATACCATATAGTGGAGTGGGTTTTTTGTGGACGCTGCCCGGTGCCCACTTGTTTATGCGTGATGAATAACGTGGGATTTATTTATATTTTTTAATATGTTTTTATTTTTTTTATAATTTCCTGTATGGTCATTTTTATTTGTTGACTAGCTTTTGCCCGCGGCTCCGCACGCGTATTTTGTAGGGCCAACGGAACAAAACTTTTGATTTGTCGATCCGCCCTGTCGTTTTAGTTTAAATACGGGCGACACAGCTATCGATTTTGAAGTCAATCGGCCCAAAAACAAAGAAAAACAAATTGGCGGCCACTTTTGACAGGCTTGACAGCGATTCTGTCGTTCGAAACCACAGCGTGAATCAGATATCGATTTTGAAGTCAATCGGCCCAAAAACATAGAAAAACAAAATGGCGACCACTTTTGACAGATTTGACAGCGGTTCTGTCGTTCGGAACCACGGGGCGACCCAGATATTGATTTTGAAGTCAATCGGTCCAAAAACTAAGAAAAACAAAATGGCGGCCATTTTTGACAGGTCTGCCAGCGGTTCTGTCGTTCGGAACCACGGGGCGACTCAGATATCGATTTTGAAGTCAATCGGCCCAAAAACAAAGAAAAACAATATGGCGGCCACTTTTGTCAGGTCTAACAGCGGTTCTGTCATTCGGAACTACGGGGCGACTCAGATATCGATTTTAAAGTCAATCGGCCCAAAAACAAAGAAAAACAAAATGGCGGCCACTTTTGACAGGTCTGACAGCGGTTCTGTCATTCGGAACCACGGGGCGACTCAGATATCGATTTTGAAGTCAATCGGCCCAAAAACAAAGAAAAACAAAATGGCGGCCACTTTTGACAGGTCTGACAGCGGTTCTGTCATTCGGAACCACGGGGCGACTCAGATATCGATTTTGAAGTAAATCGGCCCAAAAACAAAGAAAAACAAAATGGCGGCCACTTTTGACAGGTTTGACAGCGGTTCTGTCGTTTGGAACCACGGGGCGACTCAGATATCGATTTTGAAGTCAATCGGCCCAAAAACTAAGAAAAACAAAATGGCGGCCATTTTTGACAGGTCTGCCAGCGGTTCTGTCGTTCGGAACCACGGGGCGACTCAGATATTGATTTTGAAGTCAATCGGCCCAAAAACAAAGAAAAATAATATGGCGGCCACTTTTGTCAGGTCTAACAGCGGTTCTGTCATTCGGAACCACGGGGCGACTCAGATATCGATTTTGAAGTCAATCGGCCCAAAAACAAAGAAAAACAAAATGGCGGCCACTTTTGACAGGTCTGACAGCGGTTCTGTCATTCGGGACCAGGAGGCGACTCAGATATCGATTTTGAAGTCATTCGGCCCAAAAACAAAGAAAAACAAAATGGCGGCCACTTTTGACAGGTCTGACAGCGGTTCTGTCGTTTGGAACCACGGGGCGACTCAGATATCGATTTTGAAGTCAATCGGCCCAAAAACTAAGAAAAACAAAATGGCGGCCATTTTTGACAGGTCTGCCAGCGGTTCTGTCGTTCGGAACCACGGGGCGACTCAGATATTGATTTTGAAGTCAATCGGCCCAAAAACAAAGAAAAATAATATGGCGGCCACTTTTGTCAGGTCTAACAGCGGTTCTGTCATTCGGAACCACGGGGCGACTCAGATATCGATTTTGAAGTCAATCGGCCCAAAAACAAAGAAAAACAGAATGGCGGCTACTTTTGACAGGTCTGACAGCGGTTCTGTCATTCGGAACCACGGGGCGACTCAGATATTGATTTTGAAGTCAATCGGCCCAAAAACAAAGAAAAACAATATGGCGGCCACTTTTGTCAGGTCTAATAGCGGTTCTGTCATTCGGAACCACGGGGCGACTCAGATATCGATTTTGAAGTCAATCGGCCCAAAAACAAAGAAACAAATTTTCAACCCCTATTTCATCCCTTTGTAGGATAAAAATATATCGCACCCCATTTCTGTCCTTAGGGCTAAAACTATCCTCATACCAATTTTCTTAAAAATCCATTCAGCAGTTTCTGGATTCCCATAAAAACTTTCATCCCCTATTTCATCCCATTAGGGTTGATTTAAAAAAGTAGCCCATTTGTGTCTTTAAACCCAAAGGTATGCACTGCCCCATACCAAATTTCATAAAAATCCATTAAGTGGACCTAAAATCCCCATACAAACTTTTAACCCTTATTTCATCCCTTTAGGGGTTGATAAAAAAAAATGAAGTACCCCATTTGAATCCCTAGGGTCAAATGTATCCTCATACCAAATTTCATCAAAATCCATTAAGCGGTTCAAAAATTCCCATACAAACTTTCATCCCCTATTTCATCCCTTTAGGGGTTGATTTAAAAAAAATAAAGTACCCTATGTCCGTCCTTGGGGTTAAAACTACCCACGTACCAAATTTCATCAAAATCGGTTCAGCGGTTTAGACGTGAAAACGCCACAGACAGACAGACAGACAGACAGACAGACAGACAGACAGACAGAGTTACTTTCGCTTTTATTATTTAGTAAGGAGTAAGGATGAATATGAAAAGGCTTCCTACATAAAGCTTTTCAAAAGTCATGGAAATATAACACAAATATATGGATTTCTTAAGTTTACGCGAATGTTATACATTGAAATAAAATTATTTTATACGGATTTTATCGCGATTTGTTTTTTTTTTTATTTCGATTTGGCCTGACGTTTCGAAGGCTTTTTAGAAGCAAATTTTCTAATTTAATTTACCCGGGACAGGATCCCTCATAGGGAGTTGACATCACGCAGGCGGCCAGTCTTAAAATCTATGCCAAATCCTCTCTGCAACATACATGTAAAAGTGTGTTGCGCCGACCCCACATTAAAGTGGGATAAGGGCAGGTAGAAAGAAAGAAAGATTCGAAGGCTTTGAAACCAAAAAATCGTGATAGAATCCGTATAAAAATACATAACATAACATAACATAAGCTCACGCCTGTATCCCCGAAGGGGTAGGCAGAGGCGTACTAGCGAACTAGAACACCCACATTTCGCCGAGCTTAGTTCCGTCCCAGATGTGATAGGGGGCGAGCCTATCGCCATATCGGGCACAAATTCCAGACTCCGGACTGATATGGAAAAATCCAATATCACTTTGCCCGACCCGGGGATCGAACCCGAGACCTCAGAACCGTAGTCGTCCGGAATACCACCACGCCACCGAGGCAGTATAAAAATATGTCGATAATTTTAGGTTTTTATATTGATCTCCAACAGCAGACAGGTAAATTATCTATAGTAAGTGGATACTGTCACCCACAAATTAATAAATACACCCAACAGTCACACACATAGTCCTGTCCCCACACTAGGTATAACCTGTATCGTGGGTATTCTAAACTACGAGATACTTTCGAGAGGTGTCTCGATAGATATTTCTCGAAACAAATATATGTGGGTCACACAAACGTTTGTCTCGGTGCGGGGAACGAACCTGCGGCCTCTCGCCCGCTGCGCGATGGAGACTCAGACATGTCATGGACATGGAGATTTTACTTAACCTCACTCACCGCACGAAACGTAATAGCATGCTGTTTTTCATTCGGGTTTTGTGAGACAGTGGTAATAACTCGGATTAGTTAGCCCATTCATGCTGTATGCAAAATATTCGACAGGGTTGCTGTACCGCATTTTAAAAAACAGTCCAGAAAATTCTTATCATTTTCGACCGACTTCCCAAAAAGGAGGAGGTCCTCAATTCGACGATTTTTTTATGTATGTTACGCGATATCTCCGCCAAAGGTGGACCGGTTCTCAAAATTCTTTTTGTGTTCGAAGGAGCTTATTTCAAGGGTGTCCCATGTACATTTGGTCACGATCGGATTTGAAGTCGGTCCATTAAGTTTTTAAACTTGTGATGGGATGGGATGATTAATAATATGGATGGATAATAAATTATTATGAAAGTTTATAAATACAATTTCAGTAGCTGCTAAGATATTGCGTAAGCCTTAAATAGGAAAATTAACTAGTATACCAAAACGTTTTACAGACAATTTTTTTTATCCATTTCAAATGGAGTTAAACAACGTTATATCGCCCATTTTGGATCGACAGCCATTTTGAAAAAATATACTTTATCGATTCATTACACATTTAATTACTTTATTATCCTTGTATTGTTCAAAAAGAAGAATTAAATTAATTCATAACGTACTTTCGTAAACTCACGCCTCTTTTCCATAGGGGTAGGCAGGGACAACAGATTTCCACTCGCTACGATCCTTACACACCTCTTTCTCCTCATTTAATCTTATTAAATTCTTCATTCAATTTATAATTCTACACATAAACCAAACAATAATTAAGAATAAATAATCAACAAAAGTTACGTACTGTAATAAGATAGAGCCCACGACCTCTCGACAGTCCGCCACACTCCCCGCTAAGCTATCGCTTCCCCACAACATAGTATTATATTCAAATATTTAAAATGTAGTAAAAACCGTCACAAATCCATACATTTCACTGTCTTTCACATTTTTATGTTCTAAAACAGTGGGACGTCTCTACCGGACTACCGTAGTCGGAATGTCTCATCACTATTAAACTGAGCCTTCTCAGTAGCAATTGAATTAATTTTATATAAGAATTAATGTGAAAGAATTTTTATTATTTAAAATTATAATGTTATAGTTTGATTATGAGAAATAATAGAGATATTTTCTGGTGTTTTTACTTTTTACAGCTTAGAAATATGTTGGTCATTTTATACATTGAATAAGTTTAATACATACATACATAAGCTCACGCCTGTATCCCCGAAGGGGTAGGCAGAGGCGCACTAGCGAACCAGTACACCCACGTTTCGCCGAGCCCAGTTCCGTCCCAGATGTGATAGGGGGCGAGCCTATTGCCACATCGGGCACAAATTCCAGACTCCGGGCTGATATAGAAAAATCCAATATCACTTTCCCCGACCCGGGGATCGAACCCGAGACCTCAGAACCGTAGTCGTACCGAAATACCACCACGCCACCGAGGCAGAGATAAGTTTAATGCAAATTGAATAGCTCTTTTTCTGGATGAAAGTAGCTTAACCAGTGACTTAAGTTACTTTCATCTAGTATTATATCATCAGCTACTATAACCGTATAACTATATACACTAATAATGCGTCATACCCGTGAACGGGTGCTGCTTGTGTGGACTGGTCTGCTCCGACTTTATAACATTAATTAATTTTATCCATCCGTTTAGTTTGTCGATTATTCGCCGTGCCTGTGGGAGTCGCTCAGCAATCGAAATTGTATGTTTTATTGTTTTTATTTTACATGGATCGACATACATGATTCGCTGCTCTAATTTAATGTAAATTATTGAAATTTTTTGTTTTCTTATTTTGGTTGTATATTAATATCTGACTGTGAACTTTGGTTGTATATTGATATCTGACTATTATTCTCAAAAAGAGCAACGTCAGAGTTTCTTGCCCGTTCTTCTCTGGCGAACCAGCTTTCCGAACTGGCGGTAGAGTAAACATTTTAGACGGAATCTAAGCAATGTGTGACATTTTATGGATTCAATAAACGATTTGATTTGATTTGATAACTATAATACCTCTATAATAGTGTAGCTTTCTAAAACTGAAATTATTTACAAATCAGTTCAGAATTTCCAAAAATGAACGTGCTCAAACAATCTCTTTAGCTTTATAACATTGCAGCACTATTACTAATAAAGAGTTAGTAATAAACTCGGTTTAACTTACATCTCATTCGTATATTTAAATCGAGATTTAAGATAAATGGAGATTTATCTAAGAGTTGTAAGTTATAAGATTTATTACAATCATATACCCAGTAATTTAAAAATATTTGTGGATAACACAGATTTGTCTCTTGGACATCGAACACACTACCTTGCGTTTCACAGCTGGGTTATGAAAGACATACATAAATAATACTGCCTCCGTGGCGGGGTGGTATTTCGGTACAACTACGGTTCTGAGGTCTCGGGTTCGATCCCCGGGTCGGGCGGAGTGATTTTGGATTTTTCCATATCAGCCCGGAGTCTGGAGTTTGTGCCCGATATGGCGATAAGCTCAGCGAAATGTGGGTGTACTAGTTGGCTAGTGCGCCTCTGCCTACCCCTTCAGATACTGGCATACTTCAGATAGGGATACAGGCGTGAGCTTATGTTATGTTATGAGTACTCAACGGTCATTCGACGGAACTAGGCTCGGCGAAATGTGGGTGTTCTAGTTCGCTAGTGCGCCTCTGCCTACCCCTTCGGGGATACAGGCGTGAGCTTATGTTATGTTATGTTATGTATATATATAATTAAAACGATTTGAATTCGATTAAATGATTCTTTCTACTCGTTGTTATCCCACTTTAATGTGGGGTCGGTGCAACACACTTTTTAAGGTTGCAGAAAGTACTACGCCTGCCTGACGTTAACTTCCTCCGGGGGAACCAGTCCCGGGCAAATTAAATAAAAAAATTCGCTTTATCCGACGTGAGAATCGAACCCACGATCTCCCGGTCCATAGCCTATATATGCCACTAGACCAAGGAGGCGACTCGAAATCCGATAAAACCATAAAAAAATATTTTAAAAAACAAGACGATTACAATATAAAAACACTTTACATACTTCTAAGAAAATGTATTCAATATACCACGTTATGTATTAAACACATTATGTACACTTATATACATTTATCAAGAAAATTAACCAATTTAGAGTCTAAATTGCACGTCGTACAGGATACAAAGACAATCGTCATTGGTCAATATATACATAGACAATAGATGATTATTAGGATTCCAAGAACTATTGAATTGATCATTAAATTTTTTAACACCATTAAAATGTCAATTCCGGTTATTAGGAACTTTTGGTTAGGGATAGGGTACACTTACCTTCATCTGGGAGAAGCTGTGTAGAAGATTATTAGCCAGTAGTTACAGATCTGACCGAGTAGGAACACTAGGCTGAGATTTAAAGAGCGAACTTCGGATAAGGCTGAGTCAAAGAAACGAACTCGGCGAGGATTTGGAATTGTTATATCGAACTTTTAGGCAGAGTCATTTTTTACAAGAAAATCTTTGTTTAGCCTGTCTGTCAGTCTATTTTTCTTCTTAAAAAATCCAAATCCGAGTCATTTTTTACAAGAAAATCTTTGTTTAGCCTGTCTGTCAGTCTATTTGTCTTCTTAAAAAATCCAAATCCGAGTCATTTTTTACAAGAAAATCTTTGTTTAGCCTGTCTGTCAATCTCTTTGTCTTCTTAAAAAATCCAAATCCGAGTCATTTTTTACAAGAAAATCTTTGTTTAGCCTGTCTGTCAGTCTATTTGTCTTCTTAAAAAATCCAAATCCGAGTCATTTTTTACAAGAAAATCTTTGTTTAGCCTGTCTGTCAATCTATTTGTCTTCTTAAAAATTCCAAATCCTCACTGAGTTAATTTTGAGCCAGACTTAGTCGAAGTTCGCTCTATAGATCTCAGCATAAGACTTAAAACCCTAAAGTAAATGGTAGAGCCACGCTATAGACAGTAACGTATACAGCACGAATGGGCCGGCTCGACTGGTTTGATATCACTGTCTCACAGAGCCCGATCCCCTGCTCTTCCTTATCCCTATTCCCCCTTTTAAGGTCTCTTTCTAAACCATGACTCTTAGTATCACGGATGTCTATAGGCGCTGGACATCACTTACCATCAGGCAACCCACCTGCTTGTTTGCCAGTTTCTCCTATAAAAAGTAGCTGGTTACTTATCAAGTTCACCAGGTTTGTATAGAATCGGTACCTGCATGAGGTAATTACTTAGTTATCTAACCGGGATTTAAATCTGGCACGCTATGTTCAACCTTATATCTTTGTAATTAAATTCAATATCAATACATCAATGACAAGTGCACGAAAAGAAAATATCAGCGAAAAGTTCTAAGTCCTGTACATTTATAGCACTTCTGTTAGGTGAAGCTATGAATCTCGAGTTATTTTCCAGTAGCAATACGTGTGCTCGAGTCCTAACCGTTACCCGTCACGTAGATGCGACACACGCGTCACAGTTTAGTGGCTGGCAATAACGCTCGTCCTTTACGCATAGTAAATATTACGCTCGTTTCCACTGACAGATGTGCGAACATTGAAGCTACGGATGATTTGGGAAATAACCATTTCTGGGAAAAATTCTGTTGGGTGGTTTTGAAATACATTTAAACACACAGGTTAGAATAAGCTGGATCTAAAATATGAATATTTTTGATTCGCAAGAGCACATCGTTGTAGATGTATATAATTATAGAAATGAGGTATAAAATCAGCTGTTTGAAATAGTTAATGAGATCGCTGATTTTCTTTCCTTGGTGGTAAGATGTTGTCGTAGCAGTTATGCTGAATCTATATGATATCTTTAAGATGTCTTTTGTTTTCTATAAATAAATAACTAACTTATTAAAATTAAGAGCTTTACTCGTAAATAATTTTACGCTTATCTTTTTGCTAAGAATAAAAAAAGTGACAGACCACTTTTTGTTCTTGCGTTTCATTGTTTAAAAATGAAAGGGAAAACCTATGGTTAAAGATAAGCAGCGCTTAAATATTTTTATAAGAGACGTACGCCGGAATGGTCAAACCCTACTCAACTTTAACGGCTTCTTACATTGATTTTCGCCATACAATTTTGACAGATAAGGCGGCATTAAATGACATAAAGCGACCTTAAGTGTATGAACATTCGGCGGTTAAAGTATAACAATAAAAAATACAGTGACTCGACGAATTCAAAATATTTTTATATCTCATAGCTTGTTCAGTTCAGTGTGGCACAAGCCGATTAAAAGGACAGTGCGCACTGTGATACGCAATTAAATGCTTGACTTTCATTCGTGGAAGAGAACAATTCGGGCATTTAGTTAATTTGAATATTACAGTAGGTGGCAACTGGCAACTGGCTGTCAGTTCCTCAAAATTCTCATACCACAAACAATGTGGACTTTGGACATTTAAATGAGCTGATGTCACCAATTTATCATTCAGTACTGGTCTTGAGGTGGTACTTATATTTAAAATAATCTATATAGTATGACTCCGTGGCGTGGTGGTATTTCGATACGACTAGGGTTCTGAGGTCTCGGGTTCGATCCCCGGGTCGGGCAAAGTGATATTGGATTTTTCCCTATCAGCCCGGAGTCTGGAATTTGTGCCCGATATGGCGATAGGCTCGCCCCCTATCACATCTGGGACGAAACTAAGCTCGGCGAAATGTGGGTGTTCTAGTTCGCTAGTACACTTCTGTCTACCCCTTCGGGGATACAGGCGCGAGCTTATGTTATGTTATGTTATATAGTATGAGTTGTAGATCTTTAGTTAAGTTATGTCTTACTTACTGGTTCACTTTGCTTGATGAGTGATGTTTTCAGTAGCCCAATTGCCTATTCATCCTTGTAAATCCCTTTTCCGATGATTGAATACATCGTATGTGTCTATTGGTGGTCGCCTCCTAGGTCTAGTGGCAGCGTAAATGGGCTGTGGACCGGGAGGTTGTGGGTTCGATTACCAGGTCGGGCATAGCGAATTTTCTAATTTAATTTGCTGGGGATTGGATCACCCAGAGGGGGTTGACGTCAGGCAGGCCGCCGGTCGTAAAAACTTAGCCAAATCCTTTCTTTGTAGTAGGGTAAAATCTTAAAGAAAAATGAGTGCGAGGCTTACGAAAAAATTAAGCATGCCTAATGTATAAAGAGAAACCAAAATGGCGACTTTGCCAAAAAAGATCGTATTAATATAGTAGTTAGGCATATTCCTCATATTCCGAAATTAATATTGTTGTAAATAAAACACCGTATTTATAATAAAATCAATAAGTATTTAATATTTAGATATATGTTATAGGTCTTATGAGACGGTGACAACTTACATGTAAATAGTTCGTGAAACTAAAATGGCGGAACCGGCTTCAAAGTAAACACGCATTTTGCGTAGTTATGCCAAGTCCTCGTATTTTTTTATCATTGGGTAAAATATTGTCCAAATTGTCCCAACTCCGTGGTTTATCAGCAGTTAACTTAAACGGTGACAATAAAATAGATCAGTAAAAATTAACAAGAATTACCGCACGCTACGAATCACAATGCATTACGTTTATAATTCTGAGCGTGTGAGGTGTTTTTAAGAAACTTTGTTTAACTATAGTAATGTGTTGCATTGTTTGTTTGATCGTTTCCAATAATGTGTGTTTTATTATTTTAATGCTAGCGTAGTTCCAGAAACTGGCATGTTGTGTATAATGTGAAAGCAATGACTAAGAAAAAATAAGAGGACCCGGCATAACTACGAAAAATACGTGTTTACTATGAAGCCGGTTCCGCCATTTTAGTTTCGCGATCAATTTACATGTAATTGGTCACCGTGTCATAAGAATTAAATATCGTATAAATACTTATTGTTTTTATTGTAAATACGGTGTTTTATTTAAAATAATACTAGTTTCGGAATACGAAGAAGATGCTTAACTGTTATATTAATGGAATCTCTCTTTTGGAAAGTCGCCATTTTGGTTACGTTCCATACATTAGCAATGCTTTGTTTTTTCGTAATAATACCCTGTCCTCTATCTTCTTTTGTCTAAATGTTAAACGTACATCCGTGGATTGGAGATCGAATGACCGTCGAATACGCCTACAGACATTTTTTTAAAGCAGCGACTGGCAAACGAGTAGATGGGTCACCTGATGGTAAGTGATCTCCACTGCCCATAGACATCCAAGGCACAAAAAGAATCATGGAGGCGTTGCCACCCTAAAAGAAGGGAAATAGGGATTGGGAAAGGAAGGGAGGGAAACGGGCCACCGGAAATCTCACTCACGGAACGAAACGCGACAGCGTGCTGCCACTTTACGTCGGTTTTCTGAGACAATGGTATAAAACCGGTCGAGCCGGCCCATTCATGCTGTAGACGTAACTGTCTCCAGCGTAGCTCTACCACTCATAAAACTTACTTATATAATATTAGCCCCGTATTATTACTGTCTCACTGCTGAGCAAGGGCCTCCTCTACTAATGAGAGGGGTTAGGCCTTAGTCTACCACGCAAGCCTAATGCGGATTGGCAGACTTCACATACCTTCGAAATTTTTGAGTAGAAATTCTCTGGTATGCAGGTTTCCTCACGATGTTTTCCTTCACCGTTATAGCTAGCGATATGTCAAAATAAAAACCCATTTAACAAAGACAAGTCAGAAGTGTGTCCTCTTTTTGGGGTTGGTCTCGAACCTCCGACACTCGTCTCGGCAGTCCGTATCATTCCCAACTGAGCTATCGCTACTAAAAAATTTCTTTTTTTTTTATAGCAGAGATTGGCAAACGAGCAGATGGGTCATCTGATGGTAAGTGATCTCCACCGCCCATAGACACCCAAGACACAAAAATAATCATGGGTGCGTTGCCAACCTAATAGGTGGGAATGGAAGGGAAGGGAAGAGGGATTGGGAAAGGGAATAGTGAAATAGGCCACCGGAAATCTCACTCACCGAACGAAACGCGACAGCAACCTGGCACTTTACGTCGGTTTTCTGTGAGACAGTGGTATCAAACCGGTCGAGCCGGCCCATTCGTGCTATAGACATTACTGTCTACAGTGTGGCTCTACCACTCGACACTAGTATTTAACATCTAATATAATGTCTGAGGGTGACGAGCGCAGTGCAGTGCCACTCAGTGCTTTTATTCAAAGTGCGGGTGGGGTTTGGTTCTGTTCATGGGTAGACGTATCACCTACCATTAGACGAGTCGCTTGTCTACTCTGTTTTTTCTCTCTACCTGCCCTTATCCCACCTTAAAGTGGGATCGGGGCAACACACTTTTTAAAGCATGTTGCAGTAAGGATTTGGCTAAGTTTTTACGACCGGCTGCCTGCCTGACGTCAACCCGCTCTGAGGGATCCAGTCCCGGGTAAATTAAATTAGAAAATTAGCTTCGCCCGACTTGGAAATCGAATCCACGACCTCCCAGTCCCCAGGCCCATATGTGCTGCCACTAGAGCAAGGAGGCGACCAAAGCTCGCTTGTCTAGTCTGATCTTGATAAAAAAATAACATGATTAACTGCTAGTTTCACACATATAATAAAGCACGTTGAAAAGCCTGTCAAGCTATGACATAGTTCCAAAAATATTTAAATGCAAATTATGCTTTATGTGTGTGGAAATGGGTTCCTCGTATATAATGCCAGCTGCAGATTATTCGCAGATGTCAACTAAATTTCAAACGGTTGGATGACGCATCATAATTCGTGATGATATATACATATGTATACTTTCATATGTATAAATAGCGATAGCCCGAAGGGTTCAGTATTTATCGACCGTGCAAAAAAGGAGAAGGTCTTCAATAGTGCGCTTCTGCCTACCCCTTCGGGGATACAAGTGTGAGCTTATTTATTAGCCAATGTCTCCGGCATATGTAAGCCGATTTGCAATATTTTTTTTTGATGGGTTTGGTCAAGATGATGTAGGCGAGGATGATGTGGAAGATAATAGGAGTACCTACGGAGTAAATTCTATAACAAACAACAGCATAGATGTAGCGATTGGGAGACGGTTTTTTTATAGCAGAGACTGGCAAACGAACAGATGGGTCACCTGATGGTAAATGGTCTCGACCGTCCATCGACACCCAAGATATAAAAAGAATCATGGGTGCGTTTCCAACCTCAAAGGAGGGAATGGAATGGGAGGGATTAGGGAATAGTTAAGAGAATGGGAAAGGGAGGGGGGGAAAGGGGCCACCGGAAATCTCACTCACAGAACGAAACGCGACAGCAAGCTGTCACTTTACGTCGGTTTCCTGTGCGACAGTGGTATCAAACCGGTCGAGCCGGTCCATTCGCGCTATAGACGTTACTGTCTACAGCGTGGCTCTACCACTAAAATTTTTGAATTTTTAAAAATTATGCGTATTTACCATAAAAGTCTCTCTTATTTACTTTCTTTTTTGTAATAGCTACCATATAAAGCTCACGCCTATATTCCAAATGGTGTAGGCAAAGATGCACTAGAGAACTAGTCCCACATGTCGTTGATATTTTCGTCTCATTGTTGTGTGATGCCTTTTTGTACTACGCATGCGCGCACAAATGCTTCCTATCTCATTTTCTCCCACGTTAAATCTTATGAATTTATGTGTCTGTCTCTTTTTACTGTCGCTTTTTCGTTTCATCGACTTTCAAATCACAACGATGTTAAAGAAGTTTTCACTTTAAAAAGGAATAATGGACAATTACAATGGCGGGTGTGTGGGCGGAATTGTCTCTACAATTTCGTAGTCACTAAAATACGTCTAACAGCATTAATCAAATCCAGACATCTCATCTCTGTGCCAAATTACCGCGAATCTTTAAATTATCATGTCCACCAAACTTGAAGTTATGGAAGCTGCCAAAATGTTTTCAAAGGAAAGCGGTCGAGTGTGGTGACCGGTACACCGCCGTGTAGCGCTCGGCTCTCGGCTCATTTGGCGATAATCTCGCTCAGCACATCACGTACTTACTCGGAAACGGTTTAGATAAGCCCCGTTGGACGCGGGCTTTCCATTTGGTACGACACAACGTGACGTCGACAAAGGTGGCGTAGCTGGCGAGTAGTTGGCTATGAAGCGAGGTCTCGGGATAAATCCCCGCACCGAGGCAAAAGTTTGTATGAACTAAACATATTTGTTCGAGTCTGGGTATTGTAAGACCGAATGTTTCTCGTAGTTCCTGATACCCACGATAGACTAGTATCTTAATGTGGTGTCAGGACTATGTGTTGACGGTTAGATGTTATTTATTTATTTATGTCGTTTGCTGTGCGGTTTGCGTTTCAATTCCCATGGCCCGAATATCTCCTTAATTGCCTTTTCACAGTAGGCACTTTGGTTGTGTCTCTAAAATATCTAAGCCATGGGCGACGCCAAGACATACTATCAGGGTTGTTTAGTCCTCTGCCTTTTTAAGCCAATTAAAAACACAGTATGTCGTTCAAGACAATGTAAAATACCTGATATTTTTAAGTTATATAGTAGATAAAATTGGTGGAAAGACAGACTTTGTATCTAAATGGACAACGACACGTGGTAGAAAAACCAAACATAGTAGATTAGTTAGGAAAATAAAGTAACCTTAACCGAAATAATTCTGCTATCGTTGAGAGTCACAATCATGTCTATTTCAAAATTATATTACATAACTTAACATAACATAACATAAGCTCACGCCTGTATCCCCAAAGGGGTAGGCAGAGGCGCACTAGCGAACTAGAACACCCACATTTAGCCAAGCTTAGTTCCGTCCCAGATGTGATAGGGGGCGAAGCTATCGCCATATCGGGCACAAATTCCAGACTCCGGGCTGATATATATCCAATATCACTTTACCCGACCCGGGGATCGAACCCGAGACCTCAGAACCGTAGTCGCACCGAAATACCACGACGCCACCGAGGCAGTCGCATATTACAAAAAATATTTCTAATTACAAATCCATAATATATAACTGGACTAACATGAATACTAACAAGCCAATAGTTTTGGCTGTCGTATTTAAAAGTATTGTTGTCGACACCATAGAGTCGACACGGATGGAACAGTGGACAAGCGGCCGGCTTACATGGCATGTGACAAGTTTGATGGAATTCCTCCTTCAGTTACCTCGATGGGGAGGTTTACATGGCGCAAAGATTTTTTTCAATAATAAAATATATTGTAATGCAGCATTGCCTACAAGTAAATTGTAAGTAGATATAATATGCCAATATTAGCTACAGATTATAATAGTAAAATAATAATATCACTGCCCCTTTGCTGGGCATGGGCCACTTCTACTAGTGAGAGGGGATTAGGCCTTAGTTTACCACGCAATCCTAATGCAGGTTGGTAGACTTCACATACCTTCGGAATTTATGTGGAAAATTTTAGATACGCGCACGAAGTTTTCCTTCATCACAAGCGATATTTATAAGACACTTAGAAAAATCAAAGGCTTTACATTTCAACCGACTTCAAGACAGAAGTAATCAATTCGTCTGTATAATTTTACGCAATATTTTTTTATAGCAGAGTCTGGCAAACGAGCAAATGGGTCACCTGATAGTAGTATGTTCACCAACCATAGAGGCCCAAGATACTAAAAGAATCATAGGTGCGTTGGCAACATAAAAGCAGGGAAATAGGGATTAGGATAAGAAAGGGGGAATTGCGTCACCGGAAATCTCACTCATCGAACGAAACGCGACAGCGACCTGCCACTTTACGTCGGTTTTCTGTGAAACAGTGGAATCAAACCAGTCGAGCCGGCCCATTCGTGCTGTAGACGTAACCGTCTACAGCGTGGCTCTACCACTCAACACGCGATATCTCCGCCAAATAATTTTCAAGATTATTTATACATATGTGTTCTTTCTTTCTTTCTACTTGCCCTTATACCACCTTAATGTGAGGTCTGCGCAACACACTTTTTCAATCATCTTGCAAAGAGGATATGGCTTAGTTTTTACGACCGTCCACCTGCCTGACGTCAACCCCCTATGAGGGACCCAGTCCCGGGCAAATTAAATTAGAAAATTTGCTTTGCCCGACCTGGGAATCGAACCCAGGACCTCCCGGTCCACAACCCATACATGCTGCCACTAGACCAAGGAGGCGACAACACATATTATTTATATGTATTGATAGAGCTTATTCCAAGGTATTAATTAGTGCTGCCTCGGTGGCGTGGTGGTATTTCGGTACGACTACGGTTCTGAGGTCTCGGGTTCGATCCCCGGGTCGGGCAAAGTGATAATGGATTTTTCCATATCTGCTCGGAGTCTGGAATTTGTGCCCAATATGGCGATAGGCTCGCCCCCTATCACATCTGGGACGGAACTAAGCTCGGCGAAATGTGGGTGTTCTAGTTCGCTAGTGCGCCTCTGCCTACCCCTTCGGGGATACAGGCGTGAGCTTATTAATTAGTAGGTACCAATATTTTAGTCATCGGATAAATTTTGATGTCGGCCTGTTATATCTACAGTTGAACGTTCCCATGTAAGCCCCGCTAAGGTCACAAGTCAAGCTCATATTTGTGACAAAAGCAACGGAACACGTTACGCGCTCTTATCTCCCACATTTTATATCATTTTGTTGTTCATAACGGCTATTAGCGCGACAATAATACGGTTTTCACAATGAAAATTGACAATTCACAAGGGAAATGTCTTATTCTCACAACAATATTCGTTTTAAGACGGGCATTTCTCGAAAACGGGTATAAATAACCGGTTATTTTGTACATTGTCTGCGTGTACTGTTATTTGTGGCTAAAAGATGTGATAAGATTGTGTTTTATGAGTCATTGGAGTTGCCTACTGTCTCAGATTATGTTAATTGCAATGATTATTGCACGCTTGATAGTGATGCGTCATAATGTGGCTGCAGAATGTGTCGGATGCTCCTAAATCAGGGATAATTTATATGGCATTCTTTGGCCATATAAAATCAAATCAAATCATCATCAGCCATAGGCGTCCACAGCTGAACATAGGCCTCCCCCAAAGATTTCCAGATCGACGTGTTGGAAGCGACCTGCATCCGTAGAAGAACGAAAGTCACCGACATAGCCCAGAGGATTGGCAAGTTGAAGTGGCAGTGGGCAGGGCACATAGCTCGTAGAACAAATCAAATAATTTGTTTGTAAATTTAAGTAGGTATTATACATTAGATGTTATTTTTTAATTTAATGCGCTACATTTTACATAAAAAAGTATATAAAATATATATTTATTTAATTAAATTAGAACTACGCAATTGTCATTTTCTGATGATGTGGCAAAAATGTGTGTCTCTTGGGTGCATTTTTAACTTAATTTAAACCCCAAACCAAGTACCAAAACCGAAACATGCCGTTAAATAGGTTACCAATCGAATTGTCAAATTGCGAGCCCTTCCCGCCCCTCCCTAGTCCTCCCGCGATGATTAAATACAAACATTCGTATGGGTGTAATAAGACGGTTGTCACACCGTCATGTAACGTGATAGTTTAACGGCCGGTTACAATAAACGATCTCAGTTTAGAGTGCAGATAGATCGATATGAACCAATCAAATCAAGTCTGACGGAGTCATGTTCAAATTGTGTTCTTATTGGCTATTTTTGTAATCTATCTGCACATTCGAACTTAGATTGTTTATTGAAACCGGCCGTTAGTCAACGACAAAAGAAAAATAAGGACTTGACATTACTACGAAAAACGTGAATACCACAGAAAACCGACGTTCGGTGAGTGAAATGTCCGGTGGCCCATTTTCCCCTCTCCCTTTTTCAATCCCTCCCTTTCCATTCCCTCCTTTTAGGTTCAACGCACTCATGATTATTTCTATGTCTTGGGTGTCTATGGGTTGTGGAGATCACTTACCATGAGATAACCCATAAAAACAAGGAAATAAAACAATACCTGAAGTATCATCATAATCATCAGCCACAGGACGTCCACTGCTGGATATAGGCCTACGGCAAAGATTTCAGATCGACCTGTTGGAAGCGGCCTGAAGTTCTCGAATGGAAACCAGGTACCGGCAAGCGCAGCGTTGGACGTCCACCTGCTAGGTGAACAGACGACCTGATAAAGGTCGCAGGAAGTCGCTGGATGCAGACCGCTTCCAACCTGCGGCCTGAGCAGGAAAATTTCGGACAACCGTAAGTGTATTTCAGCTCGATGCGCGTCTATGAAATTTGTATGAAATATTAACCATACGTCATCAGTGCGCAGCGAACTTGAATATATTTACATTTACATTAGTTTTTCGTGCTCGGGCTACAGAAGTATAAAGAGAACATAATATATTCCACCTTGGTGAAAGAAAGATTCCAGTAAAATAACATTTACTTCTCACCCCGCAGCCCGAGCAGGATATTTTTGACAATCGAATTCGGATCGGACTCGATGCTATGATGGAATATTAACAAAATGTCATCAGTGCGCTGCGAGCTCGATACGAATTCGATTGTCAAAAATATTACTGCTCAGGCCGCTGAACTTATTATTATTTGAAATAAAACACGAAACCGGAAAATAGTTGAAATGTTATGACGATATAAAAGATTGGACCACCCTATGATATTCCGAAATAAAGCGAATTCAGATTCCACTAATTAGGTTATATTTAGGCTCGCTCCTATCATATTTGGGACGGAAATATGCTAGGCGAAATCTGGATGTTCTAGTTCGCTAGTTCGTTTCTGCCCACCCTCTTGAGTTTATGTATAAATGAAAGAATTAAAAAAATATATATCCAAAAAAGTGATAAAGCATAATTCTTCTTACACTAATACGTATAAGTGTGAGTGATGCCTATAAAAGGACAAATTCTCAGAGTGGCACAGGGGATGAACCCATCAATAGGGGTGAGTTAGGCCACTTTACGCTCAATTGCTTGCAAATTATAACTTGTGGGGTGGAACTCAGAACAGGGTGAAGTATAATGCTCATTTGATCATTATTTTTATACAGTTAGTTACATTATCATTCACGAGGGATCATTTCGTAGATTCGTTATATTACTGTTATATATTTAGGTCGGTTTTTTAGACCAGTGGTAGAGTATATAGGCTTTAAACCGGTTCAAATCCCAGTTTGTATCCTTATCCAATTATTTAATATCCTTATATTACAACATTTTGATGTTGAAGATGTTGGACAGATAATAGATGTCTTTAATTGTTCGATGACGGAATTCGTGAAGGTGACGATTGACATTCTCATTAAATAATAAATCCTAAAATAGAATATAATAATAAATAATATATGTTTGTGATTTTTAGAATGTATGACAATATCGTATTGGGTGTAAATCCTGTTATGGATATATTAAATAAATAAAATTTTCCGGGACTATTGATGTCAGGCAGGCAGCCGATTGTAAGAATTAAAGCCGAATCATTCTGCAACATGCTTGAGATGCAACACGTTTCGAAAACGATCAGGTCTTCTCATGGTAAATTGTCTCCACCATAGACAACCGAGATATTAAAAAAAGAAGGAGGCAACCGTTAAAGGAATACGGAGTAATCAGGAAGGGATAATAATTAAATTTGCCGCGCTAAAAAACGAAAAAGAATATTTTAAGACGAAATACGCAATCGATATAAAAGTTGGTCGGCCGAGGACGTCCTAGACGTACCTTTATGGACCATATTGGCGATCTTTAAAAAATGGCCAAATAAGGAGTTCTCATAAACGGACGAGCGTGCATGAAAAGACTGATGACTGTGGAAGAAGCGAATGAGGTGTGTTTAAACCGAAGCAATTGGCGCACCTTAGTCTCTACCTACCTCAACGGGAGACAGGCGTGAGTTTATGTATGTATATAAAAGTAATAACTTATAATAAGTAATCAACCAAATAAGCTAACGGTCTTTCAATATTTTTTCTTTCTTTAATCGCTAATAACTTTATTAGAAATGAAGTATATTGTAATAACAAGCTAAGGAACTAAATAAAAAATGTACGGATCGACTTCAAAATTTAACCGATAGCGACCAAATATAAGCGACCACCCTTGGAATAAGCTCTATAGAACACAAAAATTATCTTGAAATTCCGTCTATATTTGGCTGAGATATCGCGTAACATATATAAAAAAATACAGACGAATTGAAAACCTCCTTTTTTGAAGTTGGTTGATAAAGACAACTCGCACGGTGTACGAAATCCAGCAGATGTAATATTTTTTGCCCAGTCCCGGCGGTTGACGAGACTTTTTGTCCGTCCGTTCGTCTATTGACTTGGAGTGTCCATTTCAATTACACCCCTATTGTGGCATTGTGGGCGCTTAGAATATGACTTTCAATTTTTTGTACACATTCTCAATAGGTGTCGAATTGTCTGAACAATTTGTATGCATTGAAGTGTTTATTTGTCGTTAAAATGTGACTTTTTGCGTATAAGTTATATTTCATGTGAAAAATATTACATACTCTGGAATGCTGCGTTGATGTTCTTTCTATTAATATTTCGCATCTTATTAAAGACATACATAGACTCACGCCTGTATCCCTGAAGGTGTAGGCAGAGGCGAACTAGAGAACTAAAATTTAAGTAGAAATAAAGTACCTATTTATATCTACCAATATTATTTGAAGAATTGAGTATAAGGCACAATATTTTCTGACCGACTTCTAATTTACCTATCGTGACCAAATTTATATGAAAACACCCTTGAAATAAGCTCTATCGAATACAAAAAGAATTTTGAAAATCGGTTCACATTTCGCGGATATATCGAGTAACATACATTAAAAAAAATAAAGACGAATTGAGGACCTCCTCCTTTTGTGGAAGTCTGCCGAAAAGGCAGTGACACTTCATAAATTCACCAATTAATGACCCATACACCCAGGTGTGTCTAAACGGTTCAAAAGCCAATTTCACGCGCAATCTTCACAATACGTTTATCGTTAGTTGCAAATTTCATCCCAATTACATAACAATAGATATTTAACGCGCCGTGAAATTCTAATGGTTTCTGTTGATAAATACGTGTTATACGGTTTAAGGCTCTTGGTAGTGATCAATGACCGTCTTTTAAAAGGTTGACAAAAAGTTTATGATATTTAAGAACACATTTGAATCAGAAAAATCAAGAGCAAGGTCTCGATGCGTTTTAATCGTGTAAGGGCCTCGTTCACCATCTCTTTTTTTTATAGCAGAGAGCAAACGAGCAGATCGGTCACCTGATGGTAAGTGATCTCCACCGCCCATAGACACCCAAGACACAAAAAGGATCATGGGTGCGTTGCCAACCTAAAAGGAGGGAATGGAAGGGGAAGGAAAAGGGTATGGCGAAATGGGCCACCGGAAATCTCACTCACCGAACGAAACGCGACAGCAAGCTGGCACTTTACGTCGGTTTTCTGTGAGACAGTGGTATCTAACCGGTCGAGCCGGCCCATTCGTGCTATAGACATTACTGTCTATAGCGTGGCTCTACCACTCGACTACAGCGTGGCTCTACCACTCGAAAAGTGTCTAAGTAAAGTGTTGATTAGTTACTTTCCGATTAGCGTTAATTGACAAGTAAGAGTTCCGTGTAACTTCTGTCAATTTAACACGCAAAATTAGAGCCCTGAGTAGCAGTGGCGAAGGGTGACATTTTTTATAAGGGAAGCCGATGTAGCATTTTCTTTTAATTAACGCCTATTTGTCAAGCCGATAATTTGACAAAGGTAAGCCGGTAGGAATCGAGTTGTATGGACCTTTCGCCACTGCTGAGTAGCAACTAAGGCTCAATTGCACCACTATTATTAACCTAGAGTTAGTCCTTACCGCAAGTTAAGTTAAATGTCATTCATACATTTTCTGTCAATTTAGCTTGCGGTTAGGACTAACTCTAGGTTAATAATAGTGGTGCAATTGAGACTTACTGGTTAAGTGAATATGACAAATCCTGCGTGCCATTCGTTCAATATTACGTCAAAAGTATCTTATTATGGCAAACAACACTCGTTACTCGTTCCGAGTCCGCACCACATGACACAAAACCCTACTGGGCCCTTTTTTACAGGTACAAAATAGCGTGTTAATAAGGTTGAGTTTTCCGTGACCCGTCCGGCCACCGGTGTCCACTTCGCCCGAATTGAGGTTTGTTTTTATGGAAACTGCTTGATTTTTTAAATTAAAGGCTATTTTACAGTTAACACGTTCATATGAAATGTTGAACATCGGCATTATTTGATTTTAGTTTATATTTTTTATTTTATGCCTACTTGCCTACTTTAAATTTTAACTGTCAAGTAAACGCGCGAATTGGCAGACGTGGCAAGAAACTTTCTGGCGAATTTAATCATAAGATACATGCTACTCGAACGTCGTGAAATTCACATGTGCAGTTACGGGTAACTTTAACTGATGATTACCCTACTTGACACTTTACTCGAGGATGGTGAACGAGGCCCTAAGTGAAAACCATCGTATAGCTTTGCCACTTATACGGAAATATCGCATAAATCAGATTCCACATCATATTGAGTAAAAAAATAACTTCAACTATAGTTGATTCGAAGCATCGAATCCCAATCCAATTCAAGTAATTCAAGAGCTACCAACATTTAAATAATTCACTAAACGATACCAATCGTATATCTAATAAAATAGACGTTTTTATGCGACAAAAAAACGTCCCGACTTACTTCCAGTATAGAGATATCATAGAGTAGCTAAAAGGCGTCGCACAATGGAGTGACGCGTAAAACCGCGGGAGTTCTTATGTTATTGGTGTTATATTTTATTATAATTTCCCATACAGATGTCACGTTTAAATAAAAATGAAGTTTTTATGGACTAGTAGCTGTTTTGGAATGTTTAAATGTACTTGTTTCCGATGGCTTTTACTGATGTCTGGGCACTGCAGGTATGTGGAGAATAATGACAGAACTGACCGTTTTATATACTTAACCTGTTTATAGAGTACACTTAGAGTGCTTCGACTTGTGTTAAACATTTTCACATCACGTATTTTATTTGGAAAAAAAAAACATATTTAAAAATAAATAAATTTCACGTATTTTAATAATAAACATAACATAACATAAGCTCACACCTGTATCCCCGAAGGGGTAGGCAGAGGCGCACTAGCGAACTAGTACACCCACGTTTCGCCGAGCTTAGTTCCGTCCCAGATGTGATAGCGGGCGAGCCTATCGCCATATCGGGCACAAATTCCAGACTCCGGGCATATATGGAGAAATCCAATATCACTTTGTCCGACCCGGGGATCGAACCCGAGACCTCAGAACCGTAGTCGTACCGAAATACCGCTACGCCACCGAGGCAGTCAATTAATAATAAAAGTGTTGGAAAATACCGGAAAGTTGGTCGAAATTGTAGTTAAAGATAATAACTTAAAGTTTTGTCAGTTTTGTGGATCCACGCTGTAGACAGTTACGTCTACAGCACGAACCGAACTCGACCGGTTTAATACCACTGTCTCATAGTAAACCGGCGTAAAGTGGCAGCTCGCTGCTGTGTTTCGTTCGGTGAGTGAGATTTCCAGCAGCCTAATTCCCCCTTCCTTTCCAAATCCCTATTCCCCTCGTTTTAGGCTGGAAACCCATCGATGATTATTTTTGTGTCTTGGGTGTCTATGGGCGGTGGAGACCACTTGCCATCAGGTGACCCGCCTGCTCGTTTGCCAGTATCTGCCATAAAAAAAATCTCTCAAATGCTCTTTTTCCACTATCGAACGATCTCCCACATATAACTATAAACATTTGACCAAACATTTGTTCCAATCTCGACGGACCTCCATTCAAATCCCGACCATTTTATTCAAATAAACCGATCCCTTTTGAATTGAAACATGGATATAAAGTATTTTAAATTAACATTTGTACACACGCTTAGAAACATTACCCGCCTTTACCACCGACGCGGTTGGTTAAAAAAGTAATTTCTTTCTAAAAACACGTATACGATATAATTCTTTAAAAAATAACTAAATATATAAATCAAGTCGCGGTAAGCGCCGTCTAAACAAGAAAAAGGCATCAGAACACCGTGGAGGACGGACTTGGAGGGTCCCAGATTGGGGACAAAAAGCAAAATCTATTTTATGTATGGTCCTTTCGCAATAGTGGACGCATAATTTGTTTTTGTGTTAGTAATTAATTTATCAATGAATATAATTGTAGTACCACGAAATGATTACTATAAATTAAAAAATAGAATTACATACATCAAATAATATATTTTATTGTATTTAAAAATAAATTACATTTAAAAATTATCGACAACTCGTGAGTTTTACGTTAGCATATTTTGATTCAACAAACACATTCCAAATTTGAAAATTAATACTACAGCCTATCCGTAATTTGTCTCAATTTTATTATTTCCTCCTGTGGGGGTCCAAGGGCCCCTAGAGTCCGTTAACTCCACCCTCCAGCAAGATCAGCGATCAGAAGGGCACGTACACACCGCACCACCAACACGTATCGTGTTACGCTTAATTTGAATAAGTTATAGCCCTCGTGTACGGTGTGATGTCTCTATTATTTAGGGCCGTCCATTTGAGGGCTCGTTTTCTTTTTGTGCTCAACAAAGTTTATGTACGTAATGAGATGTAGGAAATGAATCGGAATTGTTAAGCAATGTTTATGTTATACTTGTGTACTGATATTTATTCCATGTACAATGCGCATAGATGTGGGAATAAGCGTTGGTTGTCTGAAAATTGTAATGTAACTTAATCTAATTAAATTGTATTAAAAATGTATTGTAAACTTCTTTTTTTATTGCGAAGACGGGAAAGCAAATGTGTCACTTGATGGTAAGTGATCTCCACCGCCCATAGACACCCAAGACACGAAACTCATGGATGCGTTGCCAACATAAAGGAGAGAAAAGGGATTGGGCAAGGGAGGAGGCAAATTGGGCCCTAGAAATCTCACTCACCGAATGAAACGACAGCAAGCTGCCACTTTACGTCGATTTTCTGTGAGACAGTGGTATCAAACCGGTCGAGCCGACCCATTGCCGACCGACAGCGGAGGCTGTCGGTCGGCAATGGGTGGCAATGGCGCAGCGGGCGAGTAGCCGGCTGTGAAGCGAGAGGCCGCGGGTTCGATTCCCGCATTGAGACAAATGTTTGTGTGGACCACAGATATTTGTTTCAAGTCTGGGTGTTGTGAGACCGAAAGTCTCTCATAGTCCCCTAACACCCACGATACAGGTTATACCTATTGTGAGGGTCAGGATCTAGGTGTGTGACTGTTGGGTGTATTTATTATTTATTCGTGCTGTAGACGTAACTGTCTACATCGTGGCTCTATCACTCAATCTCTATGAATCCTTGGGTGGGTACTGCTACTACGTTGAATACAAGACTACATTTCTATCTAAGCCGTAGTCACCCTACAGTGCTAGACGTCCGTGTCGGATTACAATGAGCCGAGGTAACAATGTAGTTTATTTTGTTTATTGTGAGTTTAGACGCGAGTGGGCGCGACATACTTGCGTCTACGAAATCACGGCCTCGGCGGCTGACGGGTGGGTCTTCATGAGGTGCGGGGAGGTATTTAGGACATAATGGTGGGGGCAAAGGACCTAAACAAAGTAAATAATAAATGAGGTCTTTGTAATCATTCTCCGTTACATCAATTTCTATAAAGCTTTTCTTTCTACATGCCCTAATCCTACCCTAATGTGAAGTCGGCGCAACACACTTTTCAAGCATGTTACAGAACGGATTTGGCTTCGTTTTTACACCGGTTGCCGGCCTGACATCAACCCCATCTAGGGATCTACAGATTAGCAGTACCTAATACTAATTGGAGTTCGATTAGAAAGGCGAGAGTTTTTCGTCTAAAATATGAATAGAAATAATATAATTTTCTAGAACGTAATATGATTTTGAGGTTAAATATTTGTAAGACTGTCAAATTGCTCTAAGGGATCAATAAGTTTGTTAACTAAACTTACAACTACCTATGTATATGCAGCCTAAAATTATAGATTAGTAAATTAAAAAAAAGGATTAGATTCATATTCCAATTTATGCATCAATTTTCGAAGTATTTAATTTAGTTCGAAATATTTTGTGTGTGATAACTCTAGAATAGCTTATTATGAATTAATGTGTTACAGGTCGATCTGGAAATCTTTAGGGGAAGCCTATGTCCAGCAGTGGACGTCCTATGGCTAACGATGATAATGATGAAGATGATCCGTTACAGATAATAAAATCTGTATCTCAGACGCGTTAAAATTTTATAACAGTTTTAAATTAAAATTAATTACGCTATTTCAAAATTTACTAACTTAATTGGTTGTCTATAAAGTTCCATTTATTTGAAAAACATCACACTAAATTAGTAGCGACCCTCTAAATGTAAAAGTGTAACGATTTGACATCAGGCGTTACGGGTGGACCCACGGACCCCCCGGTGGGCAGGCCCGCATTGCTGTTAAGAACAGGGACGGTTTAAGGGTGCAATTTTTATTTATCTATGTGTAAGTAAAGTACCTGTATACTAAAAGAAAAACATAACATAACATAACATAAGCTCACGCCTGTATCCCCGAAGGGTTAGGCAGAGGCGCACTAGCGAACTAGAACACCCACATTTCGCCGAGCTTAGTTCCGTCCCAGATGTGATAGGGGGCGAGCATATCGCCATATCGGGCACAAATTCCAAAAATAAAAGAAAAAAGGAGAAGATATCGTATTTTTAATTTTTATTTATTGTCTGTTTTCTATTTGCTGTTTTTAATTTAAATATAAGATGATCTTGGTCAATCTGTCTTTAATTTATTTTACGACAATAAGTTTTTATAGCCTTGGGGAAACAATTGAATTAAGTGGCGTGCACACATATAGACACTGTCCAAAAATCACAATCATAGACAAATTATTAAAATATCAGTGCTCGGATTATACAATCGGATTATTTAATCGCCATGATAGTGATTATGATAGTATTGGTTATGTTGGAGGTAAAGAAAATAATTTTACAAGATTTTTGTGTACCCTGATCAGAATGTCTGTCACGTCACTGCTTGAGTTTTATCATTTCACGCTGAAAAGAATATCCAATCATTAATATTATATTATATTTTATTTTCATTTATATCTATTTATTTTTATACCTTTTTTTATAAACAGACCCCTTAATACATCCCTGTGCAACCCAAAAACGTACCCTAGTTCCCATAACCAAACAATATGCGATTCTGCTAATTATTTTGGATATAATGACCGTGTCTAATTTATGGTTACCGGGTAGATAGATGGTCATTTAATGGCCTGTCAATGGCCACAAAAGGCCCTTGTCTGTGGTCGTGTCTATGGTTCGCTCTATATTGTTTTTGGTCATTAAGTTTTGGGTATAATTAGATCTTTTTTTAGCGGACAACTTTACAACCTGATTTAAGGTACATGATGTTATGCATCGTTGTTATTTAGAGTATTATTGTAATAATTAATGAAATTATGATACCCAAATCTCTGTGTAACTGTATAAGAAAGAGGCTGAGTATAGATACTAATAATAGATGTAGAGTGTAGCAGACAGAAATTTATTTTGGTAACACAAGTATTTTATTATCAATGCCTATCAAAATCTAATCGTCCGAATATTAAACTGTAACTCAGACATTTAAGGCGACGTTATGTCATTTAAAGGTACACTTTCTGTTAAAATTGAATGGCGAATAAAAATGTAAATAGCCATTTATTAACTTTCTCTTCTTTTTCTACCGACTTAAATAAATGAGATACTTAATTCGTCTGTATGTATGTTACGCGAACCGATTTTCAAGATTATTTTTGTGTTCGATAGAGCTTATTTTAAGGGTAGTCCCATATATATTTGGTCAGGATCGGATACATTTTTAAGATCAGTACGTTAAGGTTTTAAACTTGTGTATCTAGGAAGAAGCACCCCAGTTAGAAGTCCTAGCTTGCAACACTTTCGTACAAAAGACGCCATTTTCGTTATCTTTTAGAATAGAAATAAACAAAAAATAAAACTACTTCAAAAGGCAAATCACGAAATAATCAATATCGATCATTTTATGCCAACAAAAGTTACACAATTTTGTCGCATAAGTTAACAAGATCTATAGAAAACGCAACAAAAGGCGGCGAAAGTGATCTATTAAGATGTCCATTCGCAACTACATTATAGCCTTGCGTTGAGAAGCACTCCAGTTTATTGTCACAGACTATAACAAGGACATTGTCATGTGTTAACAAAGAATAGAATTTTATTTGCAACAAATTGTACGCCGCATAGTTTTCTACGAAGGCGCCAATACGCGATATATTATTTCTACATTAAATTCTATCTCTCCAGCTGTCAATAAATCGAATAGTTCCCGTGCAAAATAAAACACAATATATCGACACATGAAACCTCTTCGTAAAATTGAATCCGACCATAGACAACATTAACTTTGTCAATGACAATACGAATGGAGACGTCAAACGTCAAACAACAATGGCCGCTGATTGCCACGTCCCATTCAATGATTATTCACGGCCATTATATTCTATTTAGTTCAAAATAACCATTTAATAATAGTTTACGAACCGGCGACGGTCCCCCTTAGCATGCTTATTAACAATACAATAAAATAAATAACAAAATAAACCACTTTACACCTTCTTGGAAGCTGGCAGTTGGACTCCGAACGTTGGATTAAAAAAAAATAGAAAAAAGCACCGCATCTCTTCACACCGTTTTTTCTCTCTTTCTAACATATTATAAATTACATCGCGTTCTATTTTCAAATTGCAGGTGTGAAACGTAAAGCTGAGGAGTTTTGGACCTTATGATGCACAAAATGGAGGCGATGTGCGAAGTTATGAACTAACTTATAAAATTTGTGAAAACGGCGCGAGTATTATAACATAATGGCCCTTAGATGAAGTGGAAAACGATACAGTCCGAAGTGTCAATCCCTTTTCACGGGTGCGTTAATATAAAATTAATATTTCTACCGGCAAAAACTTGACAAATGACAATGATTGCGAACCGAAAATATTTGTTAGGCGTAAAATTAACTTCGCGGAAGTCCGAAGTGGTGACTGTAAAATCGGGGCCGAGTTTTATGTTTTACACATGACTAGCTTATAATTGAGAGTTAACGATCGTACTACTATTTGCTCTTATCGAATAATCTTTATTAGTGCGATTCGAATGAATTTTGATCGATCATCGAGCAAATATTTTCGGTGGTACTTATCTAATTGGAACTCTATTACTGTGTTATTTGGGTTTATTTCTTCTTGTGTGTGTCGAGTTACTATTTTGATTAGATTTTCGATAGATACATATTAAATAGAGTTGGCATAATATAGCCTTGTGTGGTAATGTGACCACGTACGGTCTTCGCTGGAGGTCATTGGTGCTGTGAATCAATTCATTGAAGGTCCTAATTTGATAGCCGTTTGGCGGGAAAGCGAATTTTTCCTTTGGAAGTAGATTTTATCATATCTCATCGTTGATTAAGCTCTACCTATTTCATAATGTTATTGATCTATATCAAATAATTATAATTTGAATAAGAGTAGAAAATTTGGTCACAACTGGAGATTTTTTTATTTACAAACGTACGCTACGTATTCCCTCCTTTATTTTATAGCTGGAATAGTATTCAGAGACTACATGCAGTGATTAGCCAAGGTATTAAAATAAAAAAAAGACCAAAAACAATTCCAAAAAATTAGAAACAAAATTAAATAACCGTTTACTAAAAATGACAGATGCACGTTCCTTTCTTTTTTTAAACGCGTGTTCCTATTTTGAAAACGGAATCCAAATATTATACGGCCAATTAAAAAGGCAGCAGTGTAGAAGGATCTGACGGGCCGTCAGCACGCCTACAATAATAGTTTTTGTGCACCGAAAGATCGGTTTAGGATCGTGTAACACACCGTTTTCTTTTCCATTTTTTTAGTGTCAAAAGAAAGATTTTGGCCGATTGTTTAGATTTTTTCCAATTTGAAAATTGAGAGTAAGATTTATCAATTTCAGATGAACAACTTAAATTTATCACCGATAGCTATTTTAGTATTAGGAACCTCTCGCTTTAGCAAGCTTAATACCTGTTGGGTTGAGCCTCTTCGTTTTTGAGGAAGCTTATGCCACTATAATATCACCAGCATAGGGTACCCATCCGTCGTCGTCCTTAACATGTTTTAGCAGACCCCAATGATCGCATCACAGTTGCTGCCGAAGCAGCCCTTTCCCTTATCATAATTGTAATATTAACACCACACCCCGACATCGGACCCGCCCGGGAGTCCGAAGACCTCCCACAGCAGACCCTTGGCATACTAGTACGAAGAGACGATCTCTAATTTAATTCTAGTCCCCAGCGATAATTTAATATGAATTCTGAGCCTTGGAAAAGGCACCTCTGTGTTCAATCGCAGTCAAATGAATATATTTCTGGCTAGAGCGCCATAAGCGCCAGCTATATATTCAGGTGAAGCTGTAAAAGCAATTTTGCTAACAGCACAAGTCCATTCGAAAGACAACCATAGGGTATAGGAAAAGTTATTAACATTCTTATAACAGAGACAGAGAGATAAGCAGATTATCTGAAGGCAGCGACGTGCACAGACATTCCGATGAGGGTAGACAAAAACTTGTAAAATGATTTTCTTCTACTCTTACATCATGATTACTGTCATCATCATCTCCTAGGCGATTTAAAATATAATCAGGGCACTGCTTGCTACTTAAGTAATTTGGATTCGTTTTTTCTTTCGTTGCGATTTATGTATACAGCAAATTGTCAGGGTAGACACTGTCTTTTTGTCTATATGGAATGCACGCCACTGTCTGATGGTAAGTTATCTCAACAGCGCAACACAAAATTATTACTCTTTCGAATTCTAAAACCTTCCAAACTTCTATCGCTTACTTCCTGAGCCCACACATAAGCCCGTAACCCAACCGCCCTATTTGAATAATTAAATCATTAAATCCACGTGTTTATCGATCAAAAATGACACAAATCCAAATAATCGATATGATAGTGATGTATAATGCATGCCCCACCCTCGTCGCAGGAAGCTAACTACGTGCCCATTAAATTATGAGTTAAAGTGCATACTATGAATCCTGATGACCTGAGACTATGGGATATCGGATAAAAAACACCATAGAGGAATGTGTGGTGGATAAGTTATGGTTTTTGGATGTCTTATGGATACGGATAAGTGTAAAGTATGATGATTAACTTTATAGTTCGTAGTCAACAGTGAAGCATAAAACATGAACTGCATCTGGCGCTCGTGGTTTTTCTGAAGGTTGACTGACTTATGCCGGAATACTGATTTGCAACTCAGATTGAGATTATCTTATCTCATTTGAAGCTGCCTTATCGGTCAAAATTGTATAGCGTAAATGTAAGTAGCTCTTAAACTTGAGTAGCATTACCGTATTCGAGATTGAGTCTCCTGCTCACGAAGCCCACACATGCAATTCACTGTTTTATTACAAAGAACTTATATTTAATTTTCCATATTATTAACATTTTTGATATTTCTCACTAACTTATTGAAGGTTATAGTGAAATGCGTATTGCACTGTCGTTAAAATTGTCTTATTAGAAGGCTTAAATTCATCATTGTAAATTATAGCTCGTTTTGTAGGCAAAATATTTTTTTTGGGAAAACTAGTATAATTATTACGTACCTGAGAGTCCTCTAAAACGACTTTTAAGCTATGTCTACGAACTCGTATTATAACAGCGGTGTGGACTAGGCCTAACTCCTCTCATTAGTAGAGGAGGCCCGACCAATCGTGAATTCTTAAATAGATGCATTAAGTACATACATTTTGTACATATTGATTACTTTGTTTAGCATAATAATTTGCAGTTAGTAATTGTTAAAATAGTAATGTATGATTTTATAGATAAACCTCCTTATGTTTAAATATCGTTGGATAGATTCACGATTTATTTAAAATTAGAATTACATGTTTGTTTTGTGTTGTCAAAGTATCTTGTCTTTTTGTGAGCGCCGTGATATTAAAGATGTGTTCTTAAATAGATTTTTATTATTTATATAATTAAAACCACGGATATATTAACAGTAATCTCTTTAATGTACGGCGTTGCATTCAATTTATAAATAAAATCATAAATTTTAGACATTTTTAAATAAAACAATTTATATGGATTCTATCACGATTTGTTATTATTTTAGAAATCAGTATGTAAGTTATGACCTCAAAATCTAATTTACAACCACGCTTCCTTTTACAAAAAAACATAACAATACACAAATAAAACACGTCATTAACTACTCTATGGTCTATGGTTTCAAGTAAACACAAATTATTCCCTCCACGTCACTCCAATAAACAAAGTAGCATTCAATTCAAAACATCACGAGAACTCTCGGTGTGGTCAAGTAGGCAGTGGCTATGCACAGGGGGCCCACGAGACGCACTTAAACATAACTAATACGGCGTGTGCGCACAGAATATATGAATGTAGAATGCAATGATGCGTTTCTATAATCTCTATGGTTTTAATCGCTTGGATGACGCTTGGTAAATTGGTTATGTCCCATAATAAAATCATTAAATCACATAGACTGCCTCGGTAGCATGGTTGTATTTAGGTACGACTACCGTTCTGAGGTCTTGGGTTTGATCCCCGGGTCGGGCAAAGTTATATTGGATTTTTCCATATCAGTCCGGAGTCTGGAATTTGTGCCCGATATGGCGAATGGCTCGTCTGTTATCACATCTGGGACGGAACTGAGCTCGGCGAAATGTGGGTGTAGTAATTGGCTAGTGCGCTTCTGCCTACACCTTCGGGGATACAGGCGTGAGCTTATGTTATGTTATGTTAAAAAATCACAAGTTTTTAAACTTAACTGAACCACTTCCAACTTAATCTAATCGTAATCACGAACACAAAAATAATTTTGAAAGACATTACTCACAGACAGTATTTGGAATAAGTAAGTCACGTACGCCCGAATGGTCAGACGCTACTCAACTTTAACGGCTTCTTAAATTGATTTTTTCCATACAATTTTGACAGATAAGGCGGCCTTAAACGACATAAGGCGTCCTTAAGTGTATGAACATTCGGCGGATAGAGCCTTACTTAACTTTAAATAACGCCCAACAGTCACACACATAGTTCTGATCCCATACTAAGATCGAGTCTTGTGTCGTGGAACTACGAGAGACTTTTCGTCTCACAACACCCAGATCAGAAACAAATATCAGTGGGCCTCACAAACATTTGTCTCGGTGCGGGAATCGAACCCGCGGCTTCTCGATTCACAGCTACTCGCCCGCTGCGCCACGGAGGCTGTCGATTATAAAAAAACATATTAGCTGAGCAAATGGTTAAGAAATTCTGTCCCTTTTATTTTCAAACAATGTGACACAAGGAAACAAGTGACAGGCTATTCTTAGCCATTTGCTCAAATGAAAGGTTTTTATAAGTAAAGCCCATATTGCTTAGTACTCTCGCAAGTTTCTAACTAGAATACCGGTGAGTGTTTGCTCGTACTAATAAGTAAGATTTAGTTTTCACAGCGGCTCGGGCAGGAATATTTTTAACAGTAGAATACGAATCTATAGATTTCTATGGAATATTAACAAAATGTCATCCATCTTCTTTTAAAATAATGGTTTCCACGCATGTGCGATTATTAACCAATGTGAACGTAATTATGTTTTCACAATGACCATGACCCAGATCACCCAGATGTGGATCGTCTCAAGGTCTTGCTGGGATTATGGCGGTAATTCCTTCCACTGCGATGCCCCTCAGATGACCTTCACTTGACGAATCGACCGAATAAAGCCAGCCAACGTCCAAGCAATACTTATCAAAAATCACCGATTAAAAAGTTTCCACATTATACTGTCCATCTTCACTGCACTTTGATGCATTAAACCACATCACTTAAAAAACAAACAAACACAACTCTAGAGAATAATATGAAATAATTTTAACAAGCATCGCCCACCCTGTCAAATTTCCCGTCAAAATCCACTAAAGAGTCATCAGTGCGCAGCGAACTCGATACGAATTCGCTTTAAATAGTCACGGGCGCCTCGGCCTCCGGTGGCTCATACGCTTATGGAACATATACCTCTATATCTGCCGCCTCCAACGAGTTAAATATTTGTGCTCGGGCCACAGTTCTCTGTTTTCTATGATGGTTTTGCTTTTTTTTCGATGACGTAGGAACTGGTTATCCTGGCCTAGTGCAAGGGTCCGTATTCCTATTTAACCGATTCCTCTTTCGCCCGGTCTTGAGCATCCTCTAGAATAAGATCATTGACTCTATCTTCTTTCTTCTTTTTTATCTTTCTTCTTGTGCCGTCCATGGGGACGCAACCTTGGTACGATCTAGCCGAAATACTTGCAACCGACGTACTCCGTTGCTCTGATGTTGTAACGAAGTAAAAACCAACAAAACACTTTATAACAACGTTTGGACGACTGCCTCGGTGGCTTAGTTTTATTACGTTACCTTTGACTTTCTTTCTGGGGTCTCGGGTTCGTACTCCAGGTCGGGTAAAGTGATGATTCAGTTTTTCTATTCAATAGCAGCCCGGAGTATGGAATTGGGGCCCAAACTGGCCATAGGCTCACGCCCCATCACATCCCGGACGTAAATGTGCGCGGCGAAATTTGGGTTATTTAGTTAACACAGGCGTTAGTCCATGTAGGTATGATGTATGTAACATGAAGATTAAAACATCGCCATCTATTTAAAATTCCCTCAATCTTCTCAAGCATCAATATAGATAGAAATTGCTACGGCAACATATAATTCTGCCAGCCCACAAATAGAAAGGCGTGAAGAGGCAACCTATTTACCAGTCATTAGTAATTCTCGAGGCACTCGCTTGGGTCTAATGTCCACGTTGGAAGCGTGTATCGATTCTATATGAGTCTTATCTTGTGCTATACGAATCTAGCACGACTAAATCAATCACATGTCAATTAGAACTGGAGGTTAGAGTAGCATTACTTTAGAAAACGTAAACTCAATTCAATTAATTATTAGTGAGAGTAGTCATTGATCATCAAAATATCATACACTAGGTTTAACCTGTATGTTTTAGGAACTTCAAATATCTGTGGATCACACAAACATCTTGGTGCGGGATTCGAACCCACTGCCTCTCGTTTCACAGCCAGCTACACGCCCGCTCCGCTACGGAGGCTAATATATTCGTTTTTGCAACAGATTGTTCCATTATTGTTTCTTGGAGATTAATTATAGATTCCAAAAGACTCCGAGTTTTATGCATTATATCATAACTGATTTTAACATAAATGCAATAAAATAACAGACATGTAATTATTAAAAACAGAGCTAATGATGTATCCATGGTATCAATGGTAAGAGTTCTAGGTTTGATGTTTAAAAACTTAACTCTTCACCGTGTGGTGAAGACAGGACGGACAGGAAGATCTATGTAGTCCTCATCGCTGTTGACTGTTCTTATTGTGTCTAACCACGGTATAGAATGCTTACGAAAACGCTTTAGCCGGCTTATGAAACCACAGCTTGGTTGTCCCTTCCATCGCGACACGAACCAAAAGGTCTCTACTACCTACTTTTGCCGTACCGTTAAGCTGTGGAATAGTCTGCCGGCTCACGTGTTCCCTCCCTCCTATGACATTGGGTCCTTTAAGCGAAGCGTGAAGAAGCATTTATGCAGACAAACATAACTCTGGCGACCATTCATAAACTATGTGTATCGATGGTCGTTGGTTTTTTTTGGACTGTACTACGCTTACCATCAGGTGTAGGGTAGTCACTTTGCCGTGCTCGGATAAAAGAAAAAAAAGAAAGAATAAACGACTATGACGTCACGTCCTTATTTTGAATCTAGTCCAGAGCAAATCCTGTTTTAGAGAAACCACGTTACCCGACCGGACACGACCTGGAATTCGAACCTAGGAGCTCGCGGTCCTTAGCCCATATTCCGTGCTGCTAAACCAAAGAGGCTCTATAGTCTACTAAACCAAATAATTTTCCTCAAAACCTCCAATACACCTGACATGACTTTCCTTGACCTTAGGTCCTATCAAAATTCACTTACAGAGAAAATTCAAGAGCTGTATAATTTACTTTCTCTGGTATTCGCGAGCCGCCGTCCCTCTCGCACGTATAGCTCTGTCCCGCTCCCCCGTCATTACACCATTAGCCTCACTGGTGCACCAAAAGCTGTGATTAGCAGGTGATTAAAGTTCATTCAACATAATCATGTAATTATTTATTTATGTTTTAGAGGCGAGTGTGTTTTGTACATAGTATATGGTTAATTTTGCGACAAATTAAAACAATGCTTTATAGTAAAATTTAATAATTAGCTCTACCTTGCCTTTTTTTTATAGCAGAGACTGGCAAACGAGTGAATGGGTCACCTGATGGTAAGTGATCTCCACCGCCCATAGACACCCGAGACTCAAAAAGAAGCATGGGAGCGTTGCCAACTTAAAAGGGTGGAATGGAAGGGGAGGGGAAAAGGGATTGGGAAAGGGAGGGGGAATTGGGCTACCGGAAATCTCTCTCATTGAACGAAACGCGACAGCGAGCTGCCACTTTACGTCGGTTTTCTGTGAGACAGTGCTATCAAACCGGTCAAGCCGGCCCATTCGTGCTGTAGGCGTAATTTTCTACAGCGTGGCTCTACCAAACCCTGCCTTTGGCAATTATACAAACTATACCTCTATAGTTATAAAAAATATTTGGAGCATTCCATTATTTCCACTTGTCTCATACATTTGCTATGAGACTTACACGCATTCTACTTAATTAAAATCTTATATTTTCAACCGAAAGTTACGATAGTTATCGTGGTCGAGCCACGCTGTAGAGTTACGTTTACAGCATGAATGGATTGGATCGACCGGTTTGATACCACTGTCTCACAGATAACCGACGTAAAGTGGCAGCTCGCTGTCGCATTTCGATTAGTGAGTGAGATTTCTAGTGGCTTTGCATTCCCAATCCCTATTTCCCCTACTTTTAGGTTGGCAACGAACCCATCATTATCCGATCGTGACCAAATTTATGTGGGAACTGTTAGAATAAGCTCTATCGAACACAAAAAGAATCTTGAAAATAGGTTTATATTTGGCGGAAATAATGATCACGTAACATACATATAATCACAAGTTTAAAAACTTAACGGACCGACTTCAAATCCGATCGTGACCAAATTTACATGCGACTACCCTTGAAAGAAGCTCTATCGAACACAAAAATAATTTTGATCAATCCACATTCGGCGGAGATATCGCGGAACATACATAAAAAAATACAGACGAATTGAGGACCTTCTCCTTTTTGGAAGTCGGTCTAAAATACAGACGAATTGAAACCTTATCCTGTTTGTAGTCGGTTGAAAAACAAGGGATGAGATAATTATAGTTTTGCTCTGTAAGTTGAGCATGTACTGTGTAAGCAAACACCATGCAATAACGATATCTGCTCACGATCGCTAATGAAATGAACGAGAACGTAGACTAGACGTGCGCTGCGACACACGGACAGTAAGAGTACCGAATAACCTCCCAGCCACAATGGAAACCACACTTGAATTTATCATAAAACGGTAAATATCAACGTTCCTGCCTAATTAATAGATTTTGAATTGACGTATTTTGAGCTCTATATTATTTCAGGCCGTCAATAGAATACAATACAAACATTGGTGCCATTGTTGATCCTGGCTTACAGGAGTTTCAGTGGCGAATGTGTAGGTGGGATAGTCTCGTGAAAATACACACATAACTGAGTAAAGTGACCCTAATTAAGAATTAGGCTATCGGGGTTTGGACTCGGATATGAATTTAATATTGCTCTTGGACGTTTATTTTTCAATGAGCCATATATTATTATCTTTACATAACATTATTATAAAATAAACGAGAATAACTGATTGAATAAATTAAGGAAAATTGAATTTTACATTCATTCGCCATCCATTTCACACATTAATACATGTCATTATATTTCTAGAGTCACACATAGTAAAAATTGTAGAGACGTTAGTTTGCTATCAAACTTCCCTTATTTATGTTTGAAAACAAGAACATAGCACATGCCATGTGCCATAGATACTCGTATCCAACCCTAAGTTCCAATACCATTAGTTTTCACCAACATCGCTGTATGAAAATGAACGAAATAACATTTTATTAAATAAAAAAAGTTCTTTTCAAACAATTAAGTCCATATTATCATTTATAAAATGTCCAAAAATAATACCAGAACCAACTCCTTCGCTTTCCGTTCTATGAACCCGTATATCACCCCATATTAACCGGGTAGTTAGGCAGACATTTTCCACCGGAAACTCGAAGCATTACCAGTTTCTTATTATTGTTTATACCATAACAAATAACGCGATGGATTGCACCATTAACTACAAAAGTTTCGTTTTAACCCACTTTCCTGTACATTACAGCGTTTAATGGTTTAATGATGGTTTGGATGCTTAAAGCCCTATTTAGAAGGAGAGAGTTTATTGAACATTCGAAGATAGAAGCACAGAAAACTGTTGTTTACGAGGCCGTGTCATACGATTTTAAATCGATAATTTCAAACCGACTTATGAAAGTAAAGATACTTTCAATACGTTTGTATTTTTAACCGACTTAAAAAAGGAGGAGCTTAATAATTCGTCGGAATCTTTTTTTTTGTATGTTCCCCGATTAGTCGAAGACGCCTGTGCCGATTCGAGAAATTGTTTTTTTTGTTTAAAAGGGTATTCTTCCCAGGTGGTCCCATTGGCCCCAAGTCAGTATCTGTTGATGGGATTCTAGAAAAATCGAGGGCGAACCTCAAATTTTATAGGGGTCCATAGTGTGTTTTATATATTTCCTAAAACTATTCAGGTATTTGCGTCTGGTACTCATCATCTCATGTTGCTGAGCTGATGATGGAAAATATAACTCCTTAACTATTAGAAGTTGGTGGATAACTCTTTAAAAATTACACTAATAAAAGATATAATGATTAAAGTTTAACAAAAACTGAAAGCCGACTTCAAAAACGAACACTTAAAAGTAAAAAATAACAACAATTTCTTACTCTCTTTGGAGTCGGTGCCTCTTCATTTAATCTGCTTCGGCCTCAGCACCGACTCCAAAGAGAGTAAGAAATTGTTGTTATTTTTTACTTTTAAGTGTTTTGAAGTCGGTTTTCAGTTTTTGTTATATAGAATTGTACATTAGGCATGTTTATTGGTCAGGTATGAATCTATACTAATATTATAAATGCGAAAGTTTAAATAAATGTTTATTTCTCAATCACGTCACAACGGCTGAACGAATCTGGATGCAATTTGACATAGAGATACATATGTTATAGTCTGGAATAGCACATAGACTTTTCAACCCGGAAAAATGTACTATTCCCGTTAAATAATAATTTTATTATTCGTGTACATTAATAATAATAATTGTCGCATCCTTGTTCTACACATACATAAGCTCACGCCTGTATCCCCGAAGGAGTACGCAGAGGCGCACTAGCGAACTAGAACACCCACATTTCGCCGAGCTTAGTTCCGTCCCAGATGTGATAGGTGGCGAGCCTATCGCCATATCAGGCACAAATTCCTTGTTCTAGCGGCAGAATAAATGGGCTGTGGTCCAGGAGGTCCTGGGTTCGATTCCAAGGTCGGTATAAGCTAATTATCTCATTTAATTTGGGATTGGATCCCTTAGAGTGGGATGATGTCAAGAAGGCAGCCGGTCGTAAAAACTAAGCCAAATCTATTCTGCAACATGCTTGTAAAATTATGTTGTCCCGACCCCACATTAAGGTGGGATAAGGGCAGGAAGAAATTAGATATATTAGATAGATTTAGTTATATTTCCACGCAAACGAAGCCTCAGACGACAGGTAGTTTTTTTATATTTATCATAAGGTCACGCCTGTATCCCCGAAAGGGTAGGCAGATTCGCACTAGAAAACTAGAACACCCACATTTCGCCGAGCTTAGTTCCGTCACAAATGTGATAGGGGGCGGGCCTATCATCATATCAGGCACAAATTCCAGAGTCGGGCTGATACTAAAATATCCAATATCACTTTGGCCGCCACGGAGATCAAACCCAAGACCCCAGGACCACTACGCCACTGAGGTAGTTTTTTATCATCACCATCATCATCATCAGCCATAGGACATCCACTGGTGAACATAGGCCTCCCCCAAAGATTTCTAGATCGACAGCTTTTTATATATAAAGGAAAATAATTCAAGAAAAGAGCCTATATCTACCTCAAAGGCCGGCAACGCATCCATGATTCCCCTGGTATTGTGGATGTTTATGGGCGGCGGTGATCACTTAACATCAGGTGACCCACTTGCTCGTTTGCCCCCTCTTCTATAAAAAAAAAAAAATTCCTTAATTTCAAAACCCAAACCACATGAGTGATAAATTGGTAGTTAATGTTCCAAAACTCGACAAACGCGTAACAATGCAAACAGAACAAAACTCAGGCCCGTAATTAAATCATTTGTAAGGGCCCAACTTAAACTATATAACCATTAATGTTTATGGGGCAATTTTTAATTACATACCACAGTATAAACCGTTTACTACCCTCAGGGTCCCTTCGAGTTTTATTTAAATAACGCTAATAGGGGTCCGTTGGTAAATTGGTTAGTTATATCCAGTGTTTTTGACGCTTCAATTACTTTATAATTTGATTCTATGAGAATCTGAATCAGAATATGACTCAACCAAGAATCGGGATTAGATGTTCTGTATTAAATATTGGAATTAGGAAAACAAATAATAAAAATAACATTAACACGAGAATCTGTATCAGATATAAAATATATTCAACTAAGAATCAGAATTAGGAGATAGATATTCAACTAAGAATCAGAATTGGGTGTTTTCTAAGTCGCTATTAAAAATTGCAGTTATAAAAATAATATTAAAAAGTAAGATAGTTTCTTCCTCTCAGATTTAAAACTTACAATTAGAATTGGAATAATTCTGCTTTCATCCAAGAATCAGAATCAGGTGGAATATTTCTATATCAATAGTTTATACACAGAGGTTTAACTGTAGTCACCTCCTTGGTCTATGGACTCTGGGAGGTTCTTGGTTGAAATCCCAAATTCTCAACAATACGGATTTCCTAACACGATCGTGGACTGAATGTTGTTGATGTTAACCCGTCTCGTGCAATAAAACAACTACACAAAACATGGTATTTCTACATTTTTGTCATAGTTCATTCTTACAGGAGCAGTCGACAATGAAAAACCTTTTTTTTAGTGTTTGGTTTAGAAAAACCGCGGCTTTAAACAGGCAGCCTTGCCTAAAAACCTGTTTTGCGGACCCCACATTGGAGTGGGATATGGACCGGTGAAAAAAAAAACACCAAAATCCCAAACTTATGTTACGTGCTCACACTTGACCGCTCGTCGATTTATGGCGGGCGATGGTATTTTTTACCCGAATAAACCCCGGCCATTATTGTGTGGCATTTACAACCCTTAATAATTGGTTTACTAGCACCTTGTTAGCTGCCCCGTCCATATCACTGGCGGGGCTTGTTAGCTAATATAGGCACTCACACCGTGGTGTAACCAACGAAGCTGATATTTATAAATTCATTTCTTAAGGTTACGCGAATGCTATTCATTGAAATAAAATTACTTAATTATTGAAATAATAATTAGTTGGACAGTCCAACCCGTGACCACGAAGACTTCAAAGCCTTCGAAACGTCGGGAATGGGAATTGAAACCAGATCGTGATAAAATCCGTAAAAAATAATTTTATTTCTCTGATATTTATAAACCGAACTTTTATTCACTTCTCCGTGGCGCAGGGGGCTAGTGGCCGGTTGTGAATCATGAGGTCGAGGGTTCGATTCCCGCACCGAGACAAATGTCTGTGTAGCCCTTAGATATTTGTTTCGGGTCTAGGTGTTGTGAGACCGAAAGTCTCTCGTAGTTTCTGATACCCACGATACAGGTTACACCTAGTGTGGGGTCAGGACTATGTGTGTGACTGTTGGGTGTATTAAAAAAAATTTACTTTGTTCTGACATGCTCAAACTTTTCGTACGAATATTTCATATCATGTGTATTTTTAAATTTTTATTCGAAACAAATTAATAATTAGTAACGCATGTGACTGTTATTTTTCAATATAAAACTAAAAATACAAGTGAAAATATATTTTTACGGCTTTGAGTTAAGTCATAACGTTTAGGCACGGGTAGGCAGAGGTGCAACTAGTGCATTCACTTTTTGCCGTTTTTTTTTTTTAAGGGGCGGGCCTATCGCCATATACAACGTGCTGATACTGAGTAGATAATCCCAATATAATTTTACCCGACCCGGGGATCGAACACGGGCATTAAATCCCTTATGATGTATATGGATGGGTAGGGCATCTTTATAAGCTAGCTGAAGTTTATAAAAAATCAAACCGCAAAAATAAATAATTGTTATTATGTAACTCAGCACCAAAAAGTTAAAGGATAATCAAAAGTTTAAAAACTTAACAGATCGACTTCAAATCCGATCATGACCAAATTTATATAGGACCACCCTTGAAAGAAGCTCTATCGAACACAAAGAATTTTGAAGATCGGTCCATAATAGGTGGAGATATCGCGTAACATAATAAAAAAAATCAGACGAATTGAGGACCTTCTCCTTTTTGGAAGTGGGTCGAAAATTTAGTCGATACGCGACGGTGTAAACGAGGCCGTACAGAATAGGTAGTCACTATTAATATATTGGTAACAATTAAGACACGTTACCACTGTTATTGTCCCATAAAATACCAGGAATTTATCAAACACCTACTCGTTAAAACCAATAAAACCACAAACACTCGGTGATTATGAAATGGATTTATGTTCTATCTGTTTAATGATAGCTCTCGATTTGATGTGTTCTGTGTTGATTATTTTACAACTATAACTATTTTGTACTAGTTGTGATGGTAGGATATTCGTATCCGACCGGATGGCGATCACCGTACACATGGTGCTAAAACCTGCCATAGTGACCCACGCTCCGTGTGTGGTTCGCGTTCCAGGATCAGCCAGCGTACTTCCGGTTCTCTCGAGGGCTTGCGGCATGACTTGATGGTTGGTTGAGACGGGTATGGGGGTATCCCTGTATCTGTATCGGTCATCCGCCTGTCTTGTCGCAAGCCCCTCGATTTGCTTCTTCCCTATTCGGATTCGGAGTGTGAAGAAGCATAAATAGGCCGGCATGATTCTGACGACCACTGATAAATACAGTGTTTGTTAGTGGTCGCTAGTTTTTTTGGACTGCACCACGCTTACCATCAGGTGCAGTGTAGTCACTTTGCCGTGCCCGGATAAAAAAAAAGTTGTATTCCGGTACGACTAGCAAGTAGCGACCTATCTCGGGTTCGATCACGGGTTGCGCAAAGGGATTTTAGGTTTCCTGCTTAGTATCAGCACGGAATCTGGAATTTAGACTTGCCCCTTATCATAGCTTGGGGCGGAAATAAGAAGATGAAAAAAGAAGATGCCTTCGAGGACAACAAGCTGCAATGTGTATCTAAAATATTACGGGAGGTCAGTTGATTTTTTCTTAATTTATTATAAGCGAAAAATTAGTACACTAGTGGAGTCTCTGCCTACTTCGAAGATGCCTTCGAGGATAACAAGCTTGAATGTGTATGTAAAATATCACGGGAGGTCACTTGATTTATTCCTAATTTATTTAAAATCCTATTCTGATATCCATAGATTTCCCGACACTATATTCTTGGGACGATAAATTTAAAATGTCCGGGATTTCTCAGAAACAATAACCCAGTAAAATAACGCAAAGTAAAAGATTAAATATTCTATTAATCTGTGTATCATAAATAAGGTAAAAATAATTCTTACTTTTCTGCTTATCCCATGCGCTTCTATTAACTCTGACCAAATAAGTACACAATTAAGTTTGAACAGTTCACGTCTTCGAGTCCGGAGTCTCGACATATCTCAAAATACCCACAGTGCTAAGAAGCAGCCACCAAGTCGCAAAGCTATATCCAAAGTGGGCATAAATTAGCTGCCTCAATTAGCGAACTGTCCGAAAAATGTTTAGTGCGTACAGACGGACGATAATTCCCGGGCGGAAGAATCGCTCGTCTATCACCGACCGACGTGACGCCGTATGTTGGAATTTGTACTCTTTTGGAATATGGATTTTTCGTCCTTTTAAGTGGTTTAAGTTATTTAATGCCTGAGAACTTATTACAATGAATTTATCATTGTAATAAGTTCTCAGGCATTATTTGCCAATGATAAAACCTGGTGAAAATAAATTGGCGAGTGAATGGAAATTAAATTTTTAATTAGATACAAGTGTACTTATTTCATGAATGTATTAAATTAATATTATAAAGTTTGTGAGCCCATCATATCTGGGACGGAACTAAGCTCGGTGAAATGTCCTAGTTCGATAGTGCGCGTATGCCTACCCCTTCGGGAATACAGGCGGGATGTCTATGCATGTATGTAATTTTATTCCACAAAAATAAACTAAAATACATTGTACCCAACAAAACACCCATAAGAATACAAATACCGTTAAATTGCAGACAAACAAAGATGGCGGGCGTTTTAAAAGTGAAATAGAGTTGGGAGACTGATGGACGCCGCTGACAGAGACGGACGCAGGGGCGAAAACAATCGAGGGGACGAATGTGGGCAAAAGGTACACGAGAGGAGACGCGCACAGATTCCGCGCATACCGTCCGGCCCAATTAAGATCCCGAAAGATTGTCCCCGTCTTTTTTTGTACATGCAGGGTGAGTATGAGTTTCGTGTTGCATGGATAATTTAACTTAATTTTGCACGAGGGTACGATGGGGTCCTAGAGTATGACTGTGTTGTTACTATTTAAACTATACTTATCAATATTACAAAGTTGAAGAGTTTGATTGTTTGAATCGTGCTAGTCTATGGAACTACAGAAAATATGACGAATTTACATATTAACAATTTACATTTTTTTTTTAAATATATACCTGATTTTTTTATTTATTTAAGACACAATACAGAATACAATCAAATTACAGAATCCATACAGCTAGTGTTAGTAAGTAACATCTAGATTGCACTCCAAAATCTGTGCCCAAATCATGATTATAGCATTTAAGTAGATGTTATGTTAGAATATCAGATTAAAATGTTATTATTAACAAGTAGACTGCTTACCCTACAAGTTTTAAAGTTGGAACCAAAGTTTAAAACAATATTTGCTTAATTAATTTTATAAACTTCGCAGATCTGTTGTAATTGAAATAATTAGTTACAGATTTAACAATTTTTATAGCGTAAACAAATAAAGTATGTTATAAATGATGACTAATGTCTCGGCTGATAAGGATATTAAATTTCGTACCGCATACATAAGTTGAACTGTATATTTTCGTATGTAACTAATATTTGTTGGTACTGCATTAATTATCATAAGAGCTTTTAATTTATTATCGTCCGTGATGAATAATTTAATTTCTACCCAATCCGGCAATATCCCATATACATGGCCACCCCAACATCGTCCCAATACATTTCGTGCTAGTTTTATTCGGCTCGATATGTTTTTTAACACCTCTCTGTGGCCGTTTGTTCGTTGATCATTGCCACGATAATTACATTGGATTTTGTTAGGTTTTCGCTTATAATAAGTTTGTTTCGGTTTGTACACGATTCATCAAGATTGGAATGATTAATATGTCCGCGCTGTGGGCGACTTTTTTGGGACTTTTTGTTGTTGGTTTTAAAGGGTTCGATTATCTAGGTTTGGTATGTAACTTTTAAGGATACGGTTGAGTATTGGGGTTAATATTTGGTTGCTGTTGTACTTTTGACTGCCTCGGTAGTTGTATTTCGGTATGACTACCGTCCTGAGGTCTCGGGTTCGATCTCCGGATCGGGCAAAGAGATATTGGATTTTTCCATATCAGCCTGGAGTCTGGAATTTGTGCCCGATATGGCGACAGGCTCGCCCCCTATCACATCTGGGACGGAACTAAGCTCGGCGAAATGTGAGTATTCTAGTGCTACTCTGCCTACCCCTTCGGGGATACAGGCGTGAGCTTATGTTATGTTTGGTTCCGTTTCTCATATATCTGAAAACTAAGATACTGATATAAATTTTAATGTTTATTTGATACATAGATATTCATCATGAGTGGGTGTTGTCGGAGCGTAAGCCCCGCGTATCTCGTGATGCCCATTATACAGGTAAAACCTAATCTAGGACTATCGGCTGTATTATTATTTACAAAGTAGTGTTTGTATTTTGCAGTAATAACCTACATAACTGTTTTGTTCCTTTGCCTGTTAGTCCTGTTACTAACTGATTCAGGGTCCGTGTGTCATTTTAATGTGGCCACTGAAAACCAGCGCTGTGTTATGGTTCTGCAATTAGCTATGATATTATCACTATGTATATGTTTAATAATAAAATATAATAATATTAGCCCTGTAATATTACTGTCCCACTGCTGGGCACGGGCCTCCTCTACTAATGAGAGGGGGTTAGGCCTTAGTCTACCACGCTGGCCTAATGCGGGTTGGCAGACTTCACATACCTTCGAAATTCCTGTGAAGAAATTCTCGGGTATGCAGGTTTCCTCACGATGTTTTCCTTCACCGTTATAGCAAGCGATATTTCACAATGAAAATACACTTAACATAGAAAAGTCAGAGGTGTATGCTCCATTTTGGGGTTGGTTTCGAACCTCCGACACTTGTCTCGGCAGTCCATACCATTCCCAACTGAGCTATCGCTGCTTTGTATATGTTTAATTTTGTTTATTATTTAGTTGTTTTTCGACCGACTTCCCAAAAAGGAGGAGGTCCTCAATTCGTCAGTTTTTTATGTATATTACGCGATATCTCCGCCAAATGAGGACCGATTTTCAAAATTCTTTTTGTGTTCAAAGGAGCTTATTTCAAGGGTGGTCCCATATAAATTTGGTCACGATCGGATTTGAAGTCGGTCCGTTAAGTTTTTAAACGTGTGATTATTATAAGTTATAAGAAATAAGTACTTAAGTGTTGTTGCATGCTATTTAGTGGCAATAAATATTTTCTTTCTATTAAATATTATTCTTGCATTCTGATTCACAAAGCATTACTTCTCGTGACACTCCTTACCATAAATTAATAAAAACAAAACAATAACTCACGTCACTTGCATTTCACACATCGCCATACAATAATAAGATCTCAGTGCAAAATAACGTTTACACGGACGGACGGAGCGGAAAATTAATTATATGTAGACATTGGCCACTGAACCTATCGTCCCACCGTCTGAGATGTCCACTTTTTTATGGAAATTAAATGGACTGTGTTGTGCAGAAATTAGCCAACTCACAAAAAACAATAAACAATTTTCACACTAATCATCATCACTATACGGACCTTGTGGAAACTAGGACGAATTTCCGTGCATTCCGGCGTGTTTGCCATACCTATTATTGGAATCAAGTTTAACAGCTCGCATGATAGGACCCACTAAAATTAAAATTATTTCCGTGGTGCTTTACATCTGGCCTCTCCAGTTGTAAATATCCCTATGTATGAGGCTGATGCCTCCTTAGTTCATTACATTGTCTCCTGCATTTTTACGGAGGGAAGTGGAAACCCTATAATTCCAACTCCTCCCTATCTTTCTGTTTGATTAATTTCGTTGCGGGATGAAGACAATTTTGCATCTCTGAGACTCGCCGAGCTTCATTGCTCGGTGTCGTAAAATGCGTGCCGCTGTTGATCCTGGCTTACAGGAGTTACAGTGGCGGGTGTGTGGGCGGGACAGTCTCGTAATCATCATCATCATCAGCCATAGGGCGTCCACTGCTAAACATAGACCTCCCCCAAAGATTTCAAGATCGATTAATTTCACACCAATATGGTCTATTGGACCCACGACCTGATAAAGGTTGCAGGAAGTCGCTGGATGCAGGCCGCTTCCAACAGGTCGATCTGGAAATCTTTGAGGGAGGCCTATGTTCAGCAGTGGACGTCCTATGGCTGATGATGATGATGATGATGATGATGATGATGATGGTCTATTAAAAGTTTAAATCATGTTGGCACCAATAAAAACATATTTTTTATGGGTTGGCTCATTTCTGCACAACACGATCCAAATTATCAATTGTCCTGAGGTCACGTGTTTGATCCGCGGGACGGACAGTGATATTGAATTTTTCAGTATCAGTCTGGAGGCTGGAATTTATGCCCGATATGGCGATAGGCTCGCCTCCTATCACATCTGGGACGGAACTATGCTCGGCGAAATATCCCTTCTGGGATACAGGCGTGAGCTTATGTTATATTAAAACAGTACAAACAAATACTGTAGGAACAGAAAGTTTAGTGATAATTGAAATCAGACAGCGCGCGGCGGATCGTGAGTTGTGCGCCGGCTCGGGAACTAATCGCCACGTCCGATAGCTAATTAAAAGCAATATATTAACTCGGACACGCCTCCACTACGGAGGGTTTGGTCCCATTCGGCTTAAATACGTTTCGGAAAGAACAGGCTTATTCATTATTTCCTTTTTGAGTGATAGAGCCACGCTGTAGTATAGATAGTGAAGTTTATACGAATGGGCGGACTCGACCAGCCTCTTTCTTCCTATCAGAGAAAACCGGCGTAAAATAGCAGCTCGTTATTGAGTTTCCTTCATTGAGTGAGATTACAGGTGATCTAATTCCCCCCTCCCGTTCCCAGTCCCATTCCCCACCTATAAAGTTGGCAACACACCAACACACGTCGACAGCACGAAAGGGCCGTCTCGACCGGTTTGATGCCACTGTCTCACAGAAAACCGACGTAAAATAGCAGCTCGTTATTGTGTTTCCTTTGGTTAGTGAAATTACCGTTGGCCTAATATAAAATGTTATAAATATTCTATTGATAGCTATTCATAAAAGTAAAGCAATTTTAATAACGTTGTGAAAGCATCCCACGTTTTTTACATTGATTAATATCGCTCTAGAACAAACTCTTTATCATCATCATCAGCCACAGGACGTCCACTGCTGGACATACGCCTCCCCCAAAGATTTCCAGATCGACCTGTTGGAAGCGGCCTGCATCCAGCGACTTCCTGGAACCTTTATCAGGTCGGCTGTCCACCTAGCAGGTGGAGGTCCAACGCTGCGCTTATACTGAAAAGTACTTATACTTAAACTCTTTATACCGAAAAGTATTCTTTTTTTAGTGCGGTGTCGTATAAAAGCGTATTTTCTTATTTTCTATGATTAGGCATTTGCGCATTATGTACGAAATGAATTCTTTGCGAATGAGATCCGACCTGTATCGAATAGCGCATAAGCACAGCAAATTCTACATTCATAAAATAAAATAAATTTAACTCAACACCTTTAGCATTAAATAATTTTAAATCATTGGTTGTTCATTTAGTTCGCTGCTTTAAGACAGTTAAAGTATTTTGGTAATAGTTTACATTATATGACATGCTTGTAGTTTTGCTGTTAAACTTATGACCCGGTTTTTAATGGACTTGAAAAGTAGGTATCTCAATTCCTTTTTATGTTGTTATCCGCGCTGGGGTCCATGATGTTAGCTACCTTTCTTTCTACTTGCCCTTATCCCACCTTAATGTGGGGTCGGCGTAACACACTTTTTCAAGCATGTCGCAGAGAGGATTTGGCTTAGTTTTTACGACCAGCCGCCTGCCTGACGTCAACCTACCAATCAATGAGGGATCCAGTCCTAGGTAAATTAAATTACCTCAGTACCTTTCATCAAAACTGGTTCAGCCGTTTGAGCGTGAAGAAGTAACAAACATACAAACACACACACTCACAAACTTTCACCTTTATAGTATTAGTGTAATATGTTACCCGATATATCTGGCAAGTGGGGACCGATTTTCATTTTTTTTTGTGTTCAGTACAGTTTATTCCAAGGGCCACATAAAAATTAGAGTACCGGATCACATTTGCCGGATATGTCGCGTAACATACATAAATATAGATAGGATTAGAAAATCGACCTGGGGGTCATCACCACCTCTTATAGCAGTATTATTATCATCTTAATTGTACCGATTCCCATACAAAACAAACGAAGAAAGATTATAATGATACTGCTATAAGAGGTGGTGGTAACCCTGCTGCAGGCGAAGTGGGAGCGTTTAAGGAAGGCCGACGCTGGCATAAGGCTAGGATAACAATGTAATTTTTAAACGCTTTGTATCAGCTTCACCGGTATTTCTATTAAAACTCGAATTTAACACTGGTTTTCCAGGCTGTGTCGGTGGCGTGTTGTATTTCAGTACGACTACCGACCTGAGGTCTCGGGTTCTATCCCCGGGTCGGGCAATATGATTTTGGAATTTTCACCGGAGTCTGGAATTTGTGCCCGATATGGCGATAGGCTCGCCCCTTATCACATCTGGGACGGAACTAAGCTCGAAGAAATATGAATATTTTTATTTCGCTAGTGCACCTCTGCCTACCCCTTCGGGGATACAGGCGTGAGCTTATTTTATATAGATAAAATTATTAACTTTTTCTTTTGAAGTTCTTTTGAAGTTCTTTTGAAGTTCTCGAAAAAGAAAACAGTTTCAAAGCATGATTAAGTGATTTGAACCCGGAAGTTGCCGGTTTCTCAGACTACATTTCTTAAGCCATCAACTAGGTAAATAGTATTTACGTCCCCAATATAAACACGTTTAAGGTAAATCAAATAATTAAAGCAAAACTTAACCCACAAAAATATTTATCCCGTCGTTTTCTACACTTAGGAAATTTCAAAAGATTATACAAATATATGAAATATTTCGAAGAATAACATAGGGGACAAACAGCCGGACAGGAAGCGGCAATTTTGTGTAAACACGATGCTTCTATGGCAGCTATGGGATTTTTTTTTAAATTACTGAGCAAAGAAACGCCTCCTTGGTCTAGTGGCAGCATATATGTGCTGTGAACCGGGAGGTCGGTTCGATTCCTAGGTCGGGCAAAGAGAATTTTGTTTATTTAATTTGCCCGGGACTGGATCCCCAAAGGGGATTGACGTCAGCCAGGTAGCCGGTCGTAAAACTTAGCCAAATCATTTCTGCAACATGCTGGAAATGTGTGTTGCGTCGACCTCACATTAAGGTGGGATGAGGGCAGGAAGAAAGAAAGACTAAGCAAAGAATGTGACCTCCAATGAGAAAAGTTTATTTTCTAATTGCATGGAGTTTACCTGACATATTAATAGATATAACATTATTATGGACAGCTTTTATGGCGCACTGGCAAAGTACCCGAGTAACGAGTGCTGCGGGTTCAATCCATTAACGTCCGGTTCCAATAAATAATCTAAGTTCGAATGTGCAGATAGATTACAAAAATTAGCCAATAAGAACACAGTTTGAACATGACTCTGTCAAATGACTTGATTTGGTTGGTTCATAATCACAATCTATCTGCACTCTAAACTAAGGTCGTTTATTGAAACCGGCCGTTAGTAGTTTTTGGGTGAAACTGTAACAAATATCAATATATCCCTACTCTAAAACTTTCGCAATTATAATATCAGTTAGTTTAGATAATGTCGCTTGAGATGGTATGGCCACGTTTTGACGAAACCACAGGAGTACGTCGGCCGTAGTTGTCGGGCCCATATCGTACCAGGGACGTTCCCGTGGACGGCCCAAAAAGCGCTGGCTAGATGTTCTGGAGGAAGATATGAGAGTCAATTGTTACTATGGAGAATGCTCAAGACCGGGCGAAGTGGAAGCGTTTAAGTAGGAAGGCGGACCCTGGCAGAAGGCCGGGGTAACGCCAGGCAGGAAGAAAAGAGTTAGTTTAGAAAATATCATTATTCCAGACAAACGTTTCAAGTGTGCTAAATCGAGAACAAAAGCTATTTAATTGATAATAATGAAAAGGCTTGAATGATGAACAATATTCATAGATTCATAGATAAGGACTGCCTCGGTGGCGTGGTGGTATTTCGGTACGACTACGGTTCTGAGGTCTCGGGTTCGATCCCCGGGTCGGGCAAAGTGATATTGGATTTTTCCATATCAGCCCGGAGTCTGGAATTTGTGCCCGATATGGCGATAGGCTCGCCCCCTATCACATCTGGGACGGAACTAAGCTCGGCGAAATGAGGGTGTTCTAGTTCGCTAGTGCGCCTCTGCCTACCCCTTCGGGGATACAGGCGTGAGCTTATGTTATGTTATGTTATGTTATATGTCATAGATAAGGGTTAATACATTTTTATCCGACCTAAGTTTGGTTGTTCATGTTCATAGATGAATCAAGCTTCATACATAAAACATATATGTGTATGTATGTGGGTATGTGTGTGTGCTCAAATTGGCTCCCACTTCGCCTCCGAGCATAAGCCGTGGAACTAATAGGCGGACGATCCTTGTAGGGCTGTCACGAACTGTTAGAGAGAAAAACCGACTTCAAAAATGGATACTTAGTCTTTTATAACCATAATTTCTTATACAGGAAGTTGGTATCAATAATAACTACAGTTAAAGAGAGGACGGCTAGCAATCTAGCGGTTAAGTTAAAAACATCGTAAGGCTCAAAAATTTAAAATTAAAAATTAATGGAAACTTGAATTTGTGATGAAAATTTGTTTTCTGGCTCATTAGGTCCGCTGCAGTACATTTGCAAACCACATAAGGAGTAATTAATTATGTTTAACATACACACATCCATTACTATACTAATTGCGACGTTATACAGGTCGCATTCCGGTTTTAAAATTCGCATGACATTGACTGAATAAAGTTTCTTCCTTTCTTTCTTTCTTTCTTTCCATACTTAGTAATTGATAAAAAATATTAAGTTCCAATTTTTATTTTCTAACTTTACCATTGCGCTTTAAATGGTTCTCCCTGTATTTGTAATTGTTATGGGTACCAACTTTATGAAACACCCGGTATAAATGATATCGAGTTAAACTACGTAATTATAAATACGTAAACGTAAAGTAAACGTAAATAGCGTCTAAAATATTCTCGGCGTAGTGCCAGCCCTATTCCCTTCGGCTCTGGGCCATCACAGTAACAATTTAACAAGAACGTTTCAACAGCTATAAATTAAATGAGTTAACAGCCCTACAAATACGGCGGGAACGGTGCACCGTGCACCGAGCGGCGAGCTCCGACCAACCTCGCTAATCACTGCACCTATGTGTACCTCAGATGAACGGTTTTATGATTAATACGGGATATTTACTGATACGAGTGGAAAACATATTTTCCAATAAGCTCACGCCTGTGTCGCCTAAATGGTAGGCATAGGCGAACTAGTCGAATGTTTCCATGCCGTCCGTAAATCCCATTATAACCCATTCCACCACATCCCATTTCATTAGACCATTATGAACTTTTTAAGACCGAAACAAACAATTTGGTCCAGCTTTGTCAACTGGTTTACCAACGAATCTACGGCCATCTACACCCAAAGGCGTACGTATACTTAAATGATATTAGTATAGTATTCGCCGGGCTTACCTTTACCGGGCTTTTAGTCGCCTCCTTGGTCTAGTGGCAGCATGTATGGGCTGTGGACCGAGAGGTCGTGGGTTCGATTCCCAGGTCGGGCAAAGCGAATTTTCTAATTTAATTTGCCCGAGACTGGACCCCTCAGAGGGGGTTGACGTCAAGCAGGCAGCCGGTCGTAAAAACTTAGCCAAATCACTTCTGCAACATGCTCGAAAAAGTGTGTTGCGCCGACCCCACATTAAAGTGGGATAAGGGCAGGTAGAAAGAAAGATTCGCCGGGCTTACCTACATATATATCATACCTTGAATTGTATCATCATCATCATCAGCCATAGGACGTCCACTGCTGAACAAAGGCCTCCCCAGAAGATTTCCAGATCGATCTTTTGGAAGCGGCCTGCATCCAGCGACTTCCTGCGACCTTTATCAGGTCGTAGGTCCACCTTGTAGGTGGAATAAAATACTGAATTGTATAAAATAATAATATTGACAGCCTTCGTGGCGCAGCGGGCGAGTAGTCGGATGTGAAGCGACAGGCCGCGGGTTCGATTCCCACATTGAGACAAATGTTTGTGTGGCTCACAGATACTTGTTTCAAGTCTGGGTGTTGTGAGACCGAAAGTCTCTTATAGTCTCTGACACCTACGATACAGGTTATACCTAGTGTGGGGTCAGGACTAGGTGTGTGACTGTTGGGTGTATTGATTTATTTATTTAAAGCAATTTCATTTAGCATTTAATATACATACATAGACTTATACATAGGGTAGGCAGTTGAACTAGATCACCCACATTTCGCCGAGCTCATTTCCGTCCCAGCGCCTATCGCCATATCGGCCACAAATACGCGCCGGACTAATTTCCCAACAAAACAAAAGCAACTAACAACTGACTCAACTATCTCAAACATATAAATAACATTAACTATAGCTTGCTAACAAATGTGTTCCGAGAAGGCCAATAATTGACCCAATATAGGCCCAAATAATAGGATTTAACAGGCCAAATTTGAACTTCATAAAATAATGATCTAAAAAGGTACGCCTCGGGCGTTGGTCCTTTTTTGTGAGTTTTTTCGGGGAGAAGGTAAAGATTCTGCGATCAGCATGTGATGATTTACTAATTTGGTGCGTTAAATATGTGTAATATGTAATTAAAATTTAGACAGCCTACATGGCGCAGTGGGCGAGTTGCCGGCTGTGAAGCGAGAGCCCGCGGGTTCGATCCCCGCACTGACAAATGTTTGTATGGCCTACAGATTTGTATCGGGTCTAGGTGTTGTGAGACTGAAAGTCACTCGTAGCTCTTGATCTATAGAGCGAATTTCGACTAAGTCTGAGTCAAAGAAACGAACTCAGTGAGGATTTGGATTTTTTAAATCGAACTGACTTAGTTCGAGTCATTTTTTACAAGAAAATTTTTGCTTAGTTTGTCAGTCTATTTTTCTTGTAACAAAGGCTCGTACTAAGTCGAAGTTGGAGTTCAAAATTCCAAATGCTCACTGAGTTCGTTTCTTTGACTCAGACTTAATCGAAGTTCGCTCTATAGATCTCAGCCTTAGTGTGATTTATCTTGAACATTGTCCCTTTTTCCTTTCGTCAAATAGTTTGATAATAAAAGAGACAAAACATTGATTAAACACTGCTGTAGATAATTATTTCTACAGCACGAATGGGCCGGCTCGACCGGTTTGATACCACTGTCGCACAGAAAACCGACGTAAAGTGGCAGCTTGCTATCGCATTCCGTTCGGTGAGTGAGTTTTTCGGTGGCCCAATTCCCTCCACCCTCCCATTCCCAATCCTTCTTCCCTCCCCTTTCATTCACTCCTTTTAGGTTGGCAACGCACCTATGATTCTTTTTGTGTCTTGGGTGTCTATGGGCGGTGGAGATAACTTACCATCAGGTGACCCATCTGCTCGTTAAAAGTTTGATAATAAAAGAGACAAAACATTGTTTAAAAACCGCTTAAAATGTATATTCAAATAGCATTATTTAGCGACACAGGTGCACGGTCCAAACACATTCTATTCGTCTATTTCAATAATTTTCCTCGCCTTATTGAACGTGGTAACAGGTAAATAGTTTAGCGGTAATTGTCCAGTTGTTACCGTCAGTAATTAGAGTCAGTATCAGGCTCGGAGCCCGAGTAATGCGGCCACGTCTGCGGGGTGTACGACGTGCAGAATAATTAGGAACTGTATTCAAATTTTCTCTGATAACACTAAAGCTGCGTCACCTGTACTATAACATTTTTATATCAGAGACTGGCAAACGAGCAGATGGGTCACCTGATGGTAAGTGATCTCCACCGCCCATAGACACCCACGACACAAAAATAATCATGCATGCGTTGCCAACCTAAAGGGAGGAAATGGAAGGGGAGGGAAAAGGCATTGGGAAAGTTGGACCAGAAGGTCTTCAGTTCAATGCCAATGCCGGGCAAAGTATTTTTTCTCATTTTATTTGCCCGGGACTGGATCTCCCAGAAGGGGTTAACGTCAGCCGTGCAGCCGGTCGTAAAAACTAAACCAAATCATTTCTGCAACATGCTTAAAAAGTGTGTTGCGCCGACCCCACATTAAGGTGGGATAAAGTAAGGTAAAGAAAGAAAGACGAGCAAGTGGGATACCTGATGGATACCAAAACAATCAAGGGTGTCAATTGAGAAGGGTGTGAATAAATATGGGATTTCATTATTTGGAAATTGTATAAATATTACATTTAAAGCAGCGATAGCGATAGCTCTGTTGGGTGTGGTATGGACTGCCGAGACAAGTGTCGGAGGTTCGAGACCAACCCCAAAAAAAGAAGCACTCACCTCTAAGTTTTCTATGTTAACGGCCGAATGTTCATACACTTAAGGTCGCCTTATATCGTTTAAGGCCGCCTTATCTGTCAAAATTGTATGGCGAAAATCAATGTAAGAAGCCGTTAAAGTTGAGTAGCGTTTGACCATTCGGGCGTAAGTGTGTTGTCATTGTGAATTATCGTTCGCTATAACGGTGAAGGAAAACATCGTGAGGAAACCTGCATACCCGAGATTTTCTCCACAAGAATTTTGTAGGTATGTGAAGTCTACCAACCCGCATTAGGCCAGCGTGGTAGACTAAGACCTAACCCTTCTCATTATTAGAGGAGGCCCGTGCCCAGCAGTGAGACAGTAATATTACAGGGATGATGTTATTTTTATGCATAAATCATAATCATCAGTCACAGGACGTCCATTGCTGAACATATGCCTCCCCCAAAGATTTCCAGATCGACCTGTTCGAAGGATTATTATAAATACTTGAAATATTTTTGGTAACTTCTTAAGTTTACGCGAATATTATACATTGAAATAAAACTATTCTTACGGATTCTATCACGATTAGGTTTTAATTATTATTCCCGACGTTTCGAAGGCAGTCTTCGTTGTCACGGGTCAGACCTAATCGTGATAGAATCCGTAAAAATAGTTTTATTTCCATATTTTTGGTAAGTTTGAACTCACGACCTCTCTATGTCTCGGATCGGAATGGCGTGACTATACCGTTATTACTGATGTATCTGCATTAACATCTGTCACATTATCATAATGTTTTGTCGAAGAGCGTTAAAACCCATTAAATTCTTTAAAAGGTGACGTCTGTGGTGAATTATTACATCGCGTTGCATTTTGATGGTATATCAAATACTTTGACTGACTGCCTCGGTGGCGTGGTGGTATTTCGGTACGACTACGGTTCTGAGGTCTCGGGTTCGATCCCCGGGTCGGGCAAAGTGATATTTGATTTTTCCATTTCAGTCCGGAGTCTGGAATTTGTGCCCGATATGGCGATAGGCTCGCCCCTTATCACATCTGGGACTGAACTAAGCTCGGCGAAATGTGGGTGTTCTAGTTCGCTAGTGCGCCTCTGCCTACCCCTTCGGGGATACAGGCGTGAGCTTATGTTATGTTATCAAATACTTTGTCATACTCTACTTTGGTTATAAACTGATGTAATGTTATAATTTATGGCGACAGGTCACGGGCGTCACTGCTTCTTTGGTCTAGTGGTAGTATATATGGTCTGTAGACCGGGACGTCTTAGGTTCGATTCTCAGATCGGGCGAGGTGTTTTCGACCGATTTCCAAAAAGGAGAATGTCCTCAATTCGTCTGTATTTTTTTTAATGTATGTTACGCGATATCTCCGCCGAATGTGGACCGATCTTCAAAATTATTTTTGTGTTCGATAGAGCTTCTTTCAAGGGTGGTCCCATATAAATTCGGTCATGATCAGATTTGAAGTCGGTCCGTTAAGTTTTAAAACTTGTGATTATTCTAACATTATTTTCTTGGCACTAGATCCCGCAGGTGGGGTTTGACGTCAGGCAGCTAGCCGGTCGTAAAAATTAAGCCAAATTTTCTGCGACATGCTTGAAAAAGTGTGTTGCGCCGACCCCACATTTAGGTGGGATAAGGGCAGGTAAAAAGAAAAAAAGGTCATGAGCGTCACTTGCGACCGTAACATGCCGATGAGACTTAAAGGTCTCGTATACTAGAGCATCATTCGGCTTGTACTTCTGTATGGGTGTGAGACGTGACCTGCCCTTAAGCGTCATGTAGAGGAAATCCAAATCGCGAAGATGAAGATGCCGCGGCGGATGTGCAATGTTACACCACTGGATTGTATACGTAACGTGCACATCCGCGGTAGTCTTGGTGTCCGCAACGTGGCGGTTAAACTGTAGAAATGTTGCTTGGTATGGCATGGCCACTTCCTGAGGAAAGCAAAAGAGTATATCGGTCGCAGGTGTCTGGACAGATCGTACCAGGGATGCGTTCCCGTTTACGGCCCAAAAAGCGCTGGCACGTTTTGTAGAAAGATATGAGAGCCAATGTTCTTACTGTGGAGGATGCTCAAGACCGTCGAAGTGGAAGCGTTTAAGGAAGGCCGATTCTGGCATAAGGCCGGGATAACAGAGTAATTTTTATACGCTTTATATTAGCTTCACCTGTATTCCTATTAAAACCCTGACACTGGTTTTCCAGACTGCCTCGATGGCGAGGTTGTATTTCGATGCGATTATCGTTCTGAGGGAAGGTAGGAGAGTTTCGATCCCCGGGTCGGGCAAAGTACTATTGGATTTTTCCATATCAGCCCGGAGTCTGGAATTTGTGCCCGTTATGGCGATAGGCTCGCCGCCTGTCACATCTGGGACGGAACTAAGCTCGGCTAAATGTGGGTGTTCTAGTTCGCTAGGACGCCTTTGCCTACACCTTCAGGGATACAGACGTGAGTTTTTACTTATGTTATGTGTTTTCCAGACGTCCAAATGCGAAGAATTTCAATCGGTATGTTTTTGCGTCAGAATGCCATTATACCAACGAGGCGAATATTATCTGACAACATAAAATTTATCTATATAATTAACATTAATTACCGATATCGACAAATCAATAACATATTTATGAATAACATTATTAAAATTTAATTTAAATGATCGATAGAAAACCGCGTAGTGTTGTGCTGCTATCGATACGTGGGCGTGTCGTTTCTCGATATAATTCAACCCGTTGTTACCGCAGCGGCATTAACAAATATTTAAACTTATTATGGGAACAAAAAAGGACGGCCTCAGGAACCAAAGAACGGGTTAAAATTAATAATATGCCACGTCTCTCAAGGGATGCCGGGTCAATGTTTAACAACCTTTAGTAATATAATTATAGAGTGTAGTCTATGCGCATCTTTTTATCCTTTTCTTTGTCAAATTATTTGATATATTAACGAAAGAGTTATTCAAGGATTAGCTAATTGTGTAATGGAATAAATTCTACAAAAACAAATGGACGGTTAGATGAAAAATACTTTAACTTTGGGTTCTACAAAACTTAATTAGAAAATCATGCTTAAGTCTAAGTATTGGCTAATAGACGTACGACTGACTTATTTTTTTTGGATAACGTTTATTATGCGATGTAATATAACCGTATAAATTTCCACGATTCAATAAAAATCCACACTTTTAAAATAAGTAGGTGTTTTAAACACATTTAGCTAAACGGGACTCAAATACCTAATAATTTGTTTCTCGTTTATTCCCTATTCAAATCTTATTTAAGTATGCTTATAAAATACGTGTAATTCTATCGATTTAAGTTATAAACAAGCAACTTTGGTATAATTATGCGATAGACGAGTGAAAGTTCTCTGCGTATTATGTTACATTTAAATAGTTTGCATAACAAATTATTTTACACCTGTCATTTTATCTAGCAACGGCAATAAAAGTGATATATTTCGGCAATTTTGTAACGGTACGTGGGCTAATTTGACACCGTTTGTGACAATTATTGCTATACTAGTTACTGCCCGTGATCGCGTTCACAAAATGTTGGAAATGTGTTTTCGACTTCTGAAGTGTCCAAAACTCACTAAGTTATGTCACATGCATAAGTTCATGGCTATAACCTCAAAGGGGTAGACAGAGGTGAGGGGTGTTCATGAGGTTGACGACGAATCTATCGCCATACCGGCTACAAATACCAACCCCGGACAACTCATGTGTGATTTCGAATTGAAATACTCAATACAAATTGCGATTACCCTGGAATTTGAACCCAAGACCTCATGGTTGTTAAACTTAGTAGTAGCCACAAATGAAACAGTCATATTACTAACATATTGGTGTAAAAAAATTGAGGTTTACAGGTTAATATGTCTATTAAATTTCTTTATCAAACTACAATAAAACCAATATAGAATAACATATATTTTACATAAAAAAATTAAAAACATAATAATATTTCGATAAACAGTCGCAATATCTTGTCAAAACTATATCACAAATACAAAGATAGAGAAACAAACGTTCACATTCGCTCCAACTAGTCCATAAATATAGATTAGATCGAATGTTATATATTTTAATAAGCATAATGCCATCGTAAATAACATGCGTGTAATAAAAACGTATCAATACATGTGAAATCCATAAAACATCCGAACGAGCCGTGTTCAATACAAAATGAAGGTATGCACGAATAATTGGCCCCGAACAAATTTACATTGATAATCGTGATGGGAAAAAAGTACAAAATTATCGATAAGATGCGTTCGGAGTCGATATTCGCCCCGCAGTAACACTAAACAAACTTGTGCAGTGATTTATTTCAGACTCTAAATTAAAGTGATAAGGGCGATTTTCGCTTATTTTTATGATAAAATATAACTTTGTCGACACATAATGGGCCACTTACGGGCACCGCAAATTGTCGAGGATTGCATCGTCTCAACAAGGTGTCAATTTGGCGAAGTTATGAAAGTTTTTCCGAGAACTATTTGTTTTGCGCAGAGAGGGGCTTACACTGATGAAATCAAACGCGTGGGCGTAGCTTCGAATGTTTTATTGGATGCTCACTGAACACTCGGCGCTAAATCACTTCGGACGTTGTTAGCGCGAGTGTTTTAATAGTTTTAATATACAAGCTTTGTTCACCTTTACACTTCGACTCGAGAGATGTACTTCCCGTTACGTTTATTTATATTTATGTCTTCTAAATTAGCTTTTTGTTTGTATTGTGACTTTTCGTGTTTATCAGAAATCGTATTTTAAGGGAAATATAAAGTTATTTGAAAACATCTAAGAGTATTGGTACTGGGTTTATTTTTTTGAAAAAAATATTATGAGATTACAGCTAGTAACTCAACGATGAAGAATTATAGAAAAAGTCAGATTTAGTCTAGTAACTAATAACTTAGACATTTTATTACAGTGATTAATTTTTAAATGGATATTTTAAGAAAATATGGCGTTGTAATTAAATGCAAATTAAATAATAAGTATTTTATATTAACGTGAAAATCAGAATACGAAAAAGGAGAGATTTATCGATATATAATATTTTGTAAGAAATATTGTAATAAACTATAAAAAAAATGTTTTATGAAATTTCTAAAAGAAAATCATAATTTACAAACATTAAGTTAAAGACACATCCGCCGAAAAATAATACAAAATAAATATCGACAAACTTATTTTAATAAAATAACTTATCGACACATCGATAGTGACCGATCCCAACCCTTCACCGCCGAACGAGATTTATATCATATCATTATGCATAAAATATTTCTTTTAAACGTATAATTAGTTGTTATTAATATTATAAATAATGTGTTCCGTTCTGTCCACTTTACACCGATGATGGCGGTGTGGTTAAATTACATTTGTTTTTGTTCGTTTGAGCGTATAATTAAAGTTGTAGTATGCTGTAGACAGTTTCGTCTACGGGTAATGTTAGCTTTCAAAATGCGCGTTCGGCATTTACTACTGAATGAAGCAGCAGAATCCCTTCACTAGCCCATCATATCATATTTATAGTATTATGTATTTTATGTACCTATAATTATACAGTATTTATATATAGTTTATATATTTATATATATGTATATGTTTTATTATACTTTACATACTCTTTATTTTATGCACCTTTTATTATGTTTATTATTATAATATAATTCTCTTCTTCGTAATTTTATGCACCTACCCTGTTTCAACTCTGCATCACCCCAAGGTTGACTGTAAGAGAATGCCTTCGGCATTAAGTCCGCCTATATACATACAATGTATATGAAGTGTATAAATAAATAAATAAATAATGTCGTGTAGGACTGCCTCGGTGGCGTAGGTCTCGGGTTCGATTCCCGGGTCGGGTTTATGATATTGGATTTTTTCAATATCGGAGTGTGGAACTTGTGCCCGATATGACGATAAGCTTGCCATCTATCACATCTGGGACGGAACTAAACTCGGCGAAATGTAGGTGTTCTAGTTTGCTAGTGCGCCTCTGCCTAACCCTTCGGGGATACAGGCGTGAGCTTATGTTTATGTTATGTAGAACGGGTCACAGAGATTTGAAATGGTTTTTTGTTACTTTTTATGTGGCCAGCGGTATCGTAGGTCTAAACCTTCCAAATGAAATCTGTCCTTACCTCAAGATCCGCTTTTTTGGTATTGTTTATATTCATAGCTGGTGTGGCGCGTACTATCAGCTGAATAACCTGATATTTCGTTAAATATGTATCATTAAACTAGCGATTAAGAAAGTAAGTCTTAAGTTAATTATAACTTAACATGCTTTTTTACATTAGTAAAAAAACTGAAAATAATAATCTTATTGGGCATCATCTCATTTAATTAAAAAAACACACACACACACATAGTTCTGACCCCACAGTAAGATCGAGTCTTGTCTCGTGGATATCAGGAACTACGAGAGACGCACGGTGTGAACACCCAGACCCGAAACATAATAACCAAATATCTGTGGGCCATACAGACATTTGTGAACCGAAACCGCGACCACACGTTTCACAGCCGGCTACTCGCCCGCTGCGCCACGGGCCTCCGTGGCCTCCACCTTACAATCTTATTTCATTAGAACAGCCTTGTTCTAATGAAATAAGATTGTAAAAGAGATATTACGAATACACTATCCATCCCACAGTCTAATACAATAAACCAACCCTTAACTGCACAACAAAACACTTTAAATGCGATTCATAAGACGCGGCAGTACGGCCGTTATCACTTTCAACGATCTCTTGCAGACAAAACGTTACACTGGCTAAATTAGGAATTATTGCGCTTTGTAGTGGCCATATAGTCGCCTTCTTGGGCTAGTGGCAGCATATATGGGCTGTGGACCGGCAGGTCCTATCGATTCCCAGGTCAGGCAAAGCGAATTTTCTAATTTAATTTGTCCGGAACTGGATCCCTCAGAGGGTCGACGTCAGGTAGGCAGCTGGTCTAGAAACTAAGCCAAATCCTTTCTGAAACATGCTTGGAAAGTGTGTTGCGCCGACCCCACATTAAGGTGGGATAAGGGCAGGTAGAAAGAAAAAGTGACCACATAGTATATGACTGCAGGCTGTATGTGCTTTGGAATGGGAGGTCCTGAATTCAACTACCAGGTGAGCAACAATTTTCGCGGGTTTTACTAGCATGATTTGCCCGGAGTAGAACGCTCAGAGGGTGTGGATGTCAGAAAAGCAGCTGATCATAATAACTAAGCGGAATCCTTTCTGGTACATGCTTTAATTGCGATTACCACACCTTGCAGTGGAATTTTCATGGATGGTGGCGATCACTTACTATAGGGTACGCCATCACCTAATTTTTCTATAAAAAGACTTTCTTATCTTACTAGTCATTAGTCTCATCAAATACTAAAGTCTTACTTTGTTATGGGGTAACGAAGACAGACTAAAGGACAGTCCACTGGATGGTATGTGGTTACCATTGATTATGGAAATCGGTCATGCCTGCCGTGGAAAAGAAAGAGATTGGAAAGGAATTGGGATTGGAAAGATGTAATATATATATTATCAGCCCTGTAATATTACTGTCCCACTGATGGGCACGGGCCTCCTCTACTAATGAGACGGGTTAGACCTTAGTCTACCCCGCTGGCCTAATGCGGATTGGTAGACTTCACATACCTTCGAAATTCCTGTTAAGAAATTCTCGGGTATTCACGTTTTCTCACGATGTTTTCCTTCACCATTATAGCAAGCGATAATTCACAATGAATATACACTTACCATAGAAATGTCCAGAGGTGTGTGCTCTTTTTTGTGGTTGATCTCGAACCTCCGATACTCGTCTCAGCAATTCGTACCATTCCCAACTGAGCTATCGTGCTTGGCTTGCTAATTGGAAGATAAGGGGGTTAAATCTCTGAAAACCTTAATTAGCGTCTGGAAGCTGCCGATTTAAGCCAGTTTTCTGGAAGACAATGGACCGATCCATGTAGACAAAAGTGTAGTGACTCTACCAGTCTCAAAGCTTCAACAAAACATACAACGTGATTTTAAATGATCCCAAATATAATATATCGTCAATAAATCGAGTCGGATCGTAAAGGCACTGCCTCATTATACATGAGTCGAACACATTTATAAACGAAACCCGAAATTATCGACTATTACTGCGGTCCGATAACGGCCGACACTGCCCGACAAACTTAACTTTGCGGTCGCTCAACAATGTATCCATCGTGTGGTTTGAACAGTAATTATGCTGTAATTGAGTAGATGCTGTGTAATTGGAAGCGACATTAATGTTCGATACAGTAATTCGATAAAATAATAAAATACAAAGAAGTATGGATCCATTGACAATTAGTTTGTGCATTTCATGAAGACCCGGCATGGATTCGGCATCGCTCATAATGCATACATCTATGATTTTACTGACATGTTTTTTTTACAGACATGAGCTCAAGCCTGTATCCCCGAAGGCGTAGGCAGAGGCGCATTAGCGAACTGGAACACCCACATTTCACTGAGCGTAGTTCCGTTCCAGATGTGATAGGGGGCGAGCTTATTGCCATATCCGACACAAATTACTGACTCTGGGTTGATACCGAAAAATCTAATATCACTGCCCTCGCCGGGGATTAAACCCGAGATCTCAAGATAGATAGTCGTACCGCACACACAATATCACCACGCCACCGAGGCAGTCATGCAAGCCGAATATCAGCCATGTTTTTTTTTAATATTTCTTTAATGATAGTTTAAAGGTCCAGAGAAGCTGATTTTTCTATATCAGGGATAATTTTGTTGCTTTGACAAATTTTCCACTTGAATCCAGTGATGAACGTATAGTGAGTTACACAGACTGCTGATGTCAAACATCTCTTTCTTATTACTATAAGTCTCTTAAAATAAGCCTGAGCTCAGTTTCGGCACAAATCATGTCAGAGAAAACCACAGACATTTGAAACTCAAGTTAAAACACCAACAAAAAAGCATTTTCACGACTGCAAAGTTTAATTTGTTCGGGCGCGAAAGTCATCAGTCACTTACCATACGAATTTGCATCGTAATTGGTACATGTTAAAGTACAAATTTAAATGCATGGAACGTCTGCACATCAGCAAATATTGCCATAACGTGGGCCATTATTGAATTTACTTTATATAATAATGGTTAATCACACGAAAACATCGCCTGATGCTGCCTTGTTACTGAGAGAGATAGAGATGGAACATTTTTATTGAATTTATCGATAAACACCTTGTTATTTCTCAAATAAACTTTGATGATGATTTTGAAAGTTGTGAAATTTAGAAAGTCACACATAATAATCGATATTATCATACAATATTATTATTTTATTTATTTATCTAATGTCCATTACACATGACAAATGAGCTTATAATAAATGATATTATGTAATAGAATAAAGAGCCCAATTTTATTGGTGGCGTATCACTCGACCATCGAGTATCATCGATCCTCAGGCAATCGATTGTACAGGATACCCTGAAATAGATATACGAATAAGAGATATAAACTTATAATTGGAGAAATTATTGTATTCTATGTCGAATTATATTACTAACCAATGAGAGTAAAGTGATCTGCATAACACGTGTGTCACATTAGTTGAAAGATTTTTATACTGAAACCTCAAACATACCCATAGTTATGTCGGTATTAATAGATTCATGTTTATTTTTTAAATCACGTATTTCTATTGCTCATAATTAGAACTATCGATATAATGTTATCGATAAGTTCAGTCACTATCGCCGGCGGCGGTTGGACGCTGGGCGTGCCCCTCATTCTCCCCGTAATAATTTATACGTGAATCGTTAAATAATCGACACACACACAGCCTAACACTACCCACCACTTTCGTACACCCATAAACACTGGCGTATTTAATTATTACCTTTTTATTGTGCCTTTATTACTTTCGAGCTGGCATTTATTCGGTGTACAGTAAATAGGACTTTAAAACTTGGTATTTTGAGTTTATATTAGCTTAAAAGTTATTGTAAGTTTAAGATAGTTTATTGTACTCGAAGGAGAAGTTTAGTTAACATGATCTAATGAGAACTGCCCCCGAGGGAGTCGGGTTCAAATTCACAAGGATATATTATTTACGTAGACTAGTTATGTAGGTGTTAGGTTTTCTCTTGGTTAAATGACGCGTGGACGGTTGTGGTTCGATTCTTAGGTCGAGGAGTACTTTGTATCTTAATCTTTTAATAAGTAAATTGGAAATCTGGTCGTACAAGCAAACTAAGAATTTGTGGCACATATTTTTTTATAGCAGAGATTGGCAGCAGATGGGTCACCTAAGTGATCTCCACCGCCCAAAGACATCCAAGAAAAAAATAATCATGGGTGCGTTGCTAACCTAAAAGGAGGGAATAGATGGGGAGAGAAAAGGGATTGGGAAAAGGAGTGGGGTAATGGTATGTTCAGCAGTTGACGTCATATGGCTAATGATGATGATGATGAAGAATGGGCCACCGGAAATCTGCCCGATATGGCGATAGGCTCGCCCCCCTATCACATATGGGACAGGTCCCAAGTCAAGTAGTCAGGGACTAAACTCGGCGAAATGTGAGTGTTCGAGTTCGCTAGTGCGTCTCTGCCTACCTCTTCGGGGATACATGCGTGAGCTTGTTATATTTTGGGTAAAGAATATGCAAAACAGTCACATACACAGTCCAGGCCTCATAGTACGATTTGAAAATTGGGTTGTGGGTATCAGTTATATACGAGATTTTGAATTGGAGTAAATATCCAACAAGGATGGTTCGGATTATAATTGGATTACTGCTGGCTAATCGCAAAATTATTACTTAAATTACTGGCAAATAGGTATTTACCATTAGTTGTAATTTTGAAGAGGCACCAGCTTCCATTTTCAATCTTCTCAGTCTTTGCCACTGGAATGTCAATCCATGTGTTGCGCGAAGATTTAATAACTGATAATAATATTACTCCATTTTATCTACATAAGCTCACGCCTGTATCCCCGAAGGGGTAGGCAGAGACGTACTAGCGAACTACAACGCCCAAATTTCGCCGAGCTTAGTTCTGTCCCAGATGTGATAGGGGGCGAGCCTATCGCCATATCGGGCAAAAATCCCAGACTCCGGGCTGATATGGAAAAATCCAATATCACTTTGCCCACCCGGGGATCGAACCCGAGACCTCAGAACCGTAGTCGTACCGAAATACCACCACGCCACGGAGGCAGTCCATTTTATCTGATGAAAATATATGTCTTTTTATGACAACCATTTAAAATAATCTCTACTAATAGCTTTATACCTGTTCAGAAAGCTCTCATCTCAAAAAGCAGATGTTTCACAACCATTAACCTTAATACGTTAAAAGACAGGCCGTTACATAAATACAATTCGTTTAATTCGAATAATTTTACCCAATTACAATGTAACGTTGGCAAGTTAAAGTCGCCATTATAAAGACATCAACGCGCTCCCATTACTTAAATGATTTTTAAACTATTTGTTTAAACGGTATGTAATTGTGTATGAAATTGGTATGGCCTTTGTAATTTATTTATCTTTACGCGTTCCTTATAAGGGGTGGACAGAGAGCTATATTTAAGTTAATGTGGTTTGTCAAAGATATAATTATTCAGTATCAGACTTGTGGTTTCTTATTTAATCGGAAGTCAACACGCCTATTGATGGCTTGAATGTTTTAGAATTACATGATAGACTGTAGTAATAGAATGGAACCCATGATTTCTTGTTTCTTAAATCACTTTTTATTACGAAGTTAATTTTAGTTCCTACAAATCTTACAGTCCATACTTTCAGTTTTCGGAAAACTAGCAATTACATTTTGAGAAAAAAATCTGGGAAATCTAATTCCAAAAAGACGTCAAATACCAGTAGGAAAATTTCATAAATGTTTCAACCTGAACAAATAAATTTTACCACTTTAAAGGTCACATTATATCACTCACCACCCCATCAACCCCACTCAATTCCACATTTTTCTTCCATTTACTTTAAGGTGTTAAATTACCTTTGAAATGCTTATATCCCTTGCAGTTCTATTGGATCTCAAGTCTTACTCCATAGAGTCTATTTTTGAATAGCTCGAGGATAAATAAAACGATATTTGTAGAACTGCTGTAAGTACTCTTCAAAACGTTTTGTGCGGTGTCAATGAGCCTTGTATCATAGATTATAAAGTAGAAATTCCAATGGCTCTACAGTAATTATAAGTTTGTTTGTAATGTTGGTAAGTACACTCCTGCGCATAATTGGAACACTTACACCGACCAATGGCAGTGCTCCGTACTCGAGTATCATTGTCTATTACGTTATCTCTCTCTTCCTCGTAACATTCTTATACCTGTCTCTTTCCCGAGCTTCATGGAAAAATAGGCTTTATGTTTACTCCTTGATTGCGTACAATTACACTAATTAGATGTCTTTCTTTTTTAATTAGTAGAGGTTTCGTTAGTAGGGACTGAATGGGGAAGATAATTATAAAAAGTGTTTCGTAATTAAGATTTTAAGATACCATTTATTTAACGCTACTTATTTCATTAGCATTACTCATTACTCGTTGTTGCCTGAGACATTGACTTAATAAAGTTCAATTCTTTCTTTCATTAAGCTCTATTTTTTCACTTCTGTAGAAATGGTCTTACCATTTATGTAATAATAAAAATAATAATATTAGCCCTGTAATATTACTGTCCCACTGCTGGGCACGGGCCTCCTCTACTAATGAGAGGGGTTAGGCCTTACTGCCTTAGTCTACCACGCTGGCCTAATGCGGGTTGGTAGACTTCACATACCTTCGAAATTTCTGTGAAGAAATTCTCAGGTATGCAGGTTTCCTCACGATGTTTTCCTTCACCGTTATAGCAAGCGATATTTCACAATGAAAATACACTTAACATAGAAAAGTCAGAGGTGTATGCTCCATTTTGGGGTTGGTCTCGAACCTTCGACACTTGTCTCGGCAGTCCGTACCATTCCCAACTGAGCTATCGCTGCTTTGTCACCATTTATGTATTTCCTCATAAACGTTTAATTTGTGTGATCTGAATTATTTAGAAATTGAACAGCATCCGTGGCGCAGTGTGCGAGTAGCTGTCTGTGAACTGAAACTGGGTTCAATATCCGCACCAAGATAAAATTGTTTTGGGTCTGAGCACCGCGCTGTAAGAAAATCTTTGCTGTTACCAGTGGCGTAACTACAGGGTGGCATGTGAGCAAAATGCCACGGGCCCCCGACCATAGGAGACCCCAGCGGTGATCGGAAGGAGGAGTCGGACCGAAAAATTCGTGATCATAAGGGAGTCCCGGGCTGAAAAGACCTCCATCCACTGAATTTGCCACGGGCCCCTAACTCTATAGTTACGCCACTGGCTGTTACCTATGAAAGAAGACTTGTATTTTAGTGTAGCTATTCATGCAGGCCGCTTCCAACAGGTCGATCGAGAAATTTTTGGGGAGGCCTATGTCCAGCAGTGGACGTCCTGTAGCCTATGATGATGATGTGCAACAGTGTCGGGTGTTATTTATTTATGTATTAACTTTAAAATGATAACCAAATGGTTGATTCCTCGGTTTAGTGGCAGCGAATATAGGCTGTGCACCGGGAGGTTCTGAGTTCAAAATCCAGGTCTGAAAGTGTTTCTGTTATACAATTTGCACGCGGTTAGACAAGTAGAATCTATTGCTATTTAGCAGGCAGACAGTCCTAAAAACAATTCATTTTACAACTTCAAAAACTGTCATGAAAAACAGCCCAACACCCAATTAAGCACCTATATTATCAAACACATAACATAAGGTTACACCTGCATCCACGCAAGGTACGAGACTGTCCCGCCCACACACCCACCACTGTAACTCCTGTAAGCCAGGATCAACAATGGCACGCATTTCACAACACCGAGTAGTGAACCTCGGCGAGTCTCAAGAGAATGCAAAATTGTCTTCATCCCGCAACGAAATTAATCAAACAGAAAGATAGGGAGGAGTTGGAATTATAAGGTTTCCACTTCCCTCCGTAAAAATGCAGGAGACAATGTAATGAACTAAAGAGGCATGAGCCTCATACATAGGGATATTTACAACTGGAGAGGCCAGATGTAAAGCACCACGGAAATAATTTTAATCCACGCAAGGAAGGCAGAGGCACACTAGCGAACTAGAATACCAACATTTCGCCGAGCTTAGTTCCATCCCACATTGAGGGCGTTATAGAGGGCGAGCCTATCGCCATAATGGGCACAAATTCCAAATTCCGGGCTTTGTTTCTGCCTGGCGCTATCCCGGTCTTCTGCCAGGTTCCCCCTTCCTATTTAAACGTTTCCACTTCGCTCGGTCTTAAGCAAATCCGGGCTGGTACGGAAAAAACCAATATAACTTTGCCCGACACAGCCATCGAACCCGAGACCTCAGGACGATAGCCGTACCGTGCACGCAATACCACGCGACCGAGGCAGTCCATATTACCTAAATGATAAATCTAATTACAGCTACACATCGCACCTACAAAGTGAACTATTCTAACGATTTTTATCACATAATCATTCCAACTCAAAGAATGTTGTGAGCTTACAATCAGATAGTCTGCCTCATTAACCAAGCGCACACAAATTGGATCCATTCAAATAAGCCCCAATCCTAATTGCCGGTCATTCATTCATTCGCTCCGGACAAATTAAACCGTTCGTTCATCTCGTTCGTTCACGTCTTAATTAACATCTTGTTTATAAATTAAGATAAAGATTTCTCTGATTATACGGTAATGAGTGTTTGTAAAGATATGTTATTTGGCGTTATAACATTGCTTGAAGTTATTTTGGATTCTTACTTATTAGAATACATTGTTATTTTAATGATTCCGGTCGCCTCCTTGGTGTAATGGCAGCATATAAGGGCTGTTGACCGGGATGTCGTGGGTTCGATCCCCAGGTCGGGCAAAGCGAATTCTCTAATTTAATTTACCCGGAACTGGATTCCTCAGAGGGGGTTGACGTGCGGCAGCCGGTCATAAAAACTAAGCTAAATCCTTCTGCAACATGCTTGACAAAGTGTTCTTCCTTCCTTCCTAACTTAGGTTTTTGTGGCAGAATATTTTATAGCAAGTTAAATCATATTAGATTCAAAATTAAAAAATACTAACACTTTCTTTCTTTCTACCTGCCTTTATCATACCTTAACGTGGGGTCGGCACAACACACTTTTTCAAGCATGTTGCACAAAGGATCTGGCTAAGTATTTACGACCGGCTGCCTGTCTGACGTCAACCCCCTCAGGGGATACAGTCCCGAACAAATTAAGTAAGAAAATTCGCTTTGCCCGACCTGGGAATCGAACCCCCAACCTCTCTTCCACAGCCCATACATGCTGCCATTAGACCAAGGAGGCTACTACTGGTATGTAGGCGTGATATTGTAATTTAAAAACCAACTAATTTCAGTATGTTATCAAAATAGATCTACATTCTACATTCTACACGCACAGACGAACAAACGCGTTGATTTATAACATTAACAAGATGAGTGTGGTGCGATGTAGCGTGTAATTAATTCGTAACTTGTGTACCGAACGCGAATGTAATATTGTATATCATAATATATGTAGAGCTTTGTATTTGTAGACAGGAAAACGTGACGGTAGATTTTTTTTTAACAGAGACTGACAAAACCAGATGGGTCTGCTGATGGTAAGTGATCTCCACCGCTCAGAAACCCAAGACACAAAAATAATCATGGGTGCATTGCCGACCTAAAAGGAGGGAATGGAAGGGGACGGAAAAGGGAGGGGGAAATGGGCCACCGGAAATCTCACTCATCGAACGAAACGCGACAGCAGGCTGCCACTTTAAGTCGGTTTTCTGTGAGAGTCGTATCAAACCGGTCGAGCCGGCCCATTCGTGATGTAGACGTTACTGTCTACAGCGTGGCTCTACCACTCAAGATCCTATAAACATTTTTTATCCGGGAGAGTGTCTACACTATAGTACTTTGTCGCCTCTTTGGTATAGTGGCATCATATGTGGACTGTGAATCGGAGGTCCTAGGTTCGATTTCCAGGCCGGGCAAATCGAATTTCCTAATTTAATTTTCCCGGGACTGGATCCCTCAGAGGGGGCCTGACGTCAAGCTGGCAGCCGGTCGTAAATACGAATCCTTTCTGCAACATGCTTGAAAATTGTGTTGCGCTAACCCCACATTAAGGTGGGGTAAGGGCAGGTAGAAAGAAAAAGTGTCTACTACACTTGGTAAGCGTAAGGCAGCAGTGGCGACGGATGATTTTTTTCGAAACGGACGCCGATGCTGCATTTCCTCTAATTAATGCCTTTTTTCAAGGTGATAATTTGGCAAAGGTAAGGTAGGAATACAAGGTGGAAAGACGACCTGATAAAGGTCGCAGGAAGTTGTTGGATGCAGGCCGCTTCCAACAGGTCGATGTGGAAATCTTTGGGGGAGTCCTATGTTCAGCAGTGGCCGTCCTACGGCTGATGATGATGATGAAGGTAGGAATGGAAATACCTAATGCCCCTTTCTTATAAAAACATTAACGCGCTTCTAATCTTTAAGAATGCTTCGTAATTTTCTTCCTTGCGTCACATTGTTTGAAAATGAAAGGGACAATTCTTAAAGATAAGCAGTGCGTAAATCTATACTATCTATACTAATATTATAAAGCTGAAGAGTTTGTTTGTTTGTTTGTTTGTTTGATTGAACGCGCTAATCTCAGGAACTACTGGTTCGATTTAAAAATCTTTTTGTGTTGGATAGCCCAATTATCGACGGTGGCTATAGGCTATATACCATCACGCTATGACCAATAGGAGCGGAGCAGAAATGAAAAATGTTTAAAACCGGGGAAGGCGATATCTCAGAAACTACTGGTTCGAATTGAAAAATTCATTTTGTGTTGGATAGCCTATTTATCGAAGATGGCTATAGGTTATATAACATCACGCTATGACCAATAGGAGCGGAGCAGAAATGAAAAATGTTGAAAAGACTATATTTCAGAAACTACTGGTTCGAATTGAAATTTTTTTTTTGTGTTGGATAGCCTATTTATCGAGGATGGCTATAGACTATATAACGTCACGCTTTGACCAATAGGAGCGGAGCAGAAATGAAAAATGTTACCAAATCGGGAAAATTTATATCTGAGACAGAAACTACTGGTTCGAATTGAAAAATTCTTTTTGTGTTGGATAGCCCAATTATCGACGGTGGCTATAGGCTATATAACATCACGCTATGACCAATAGAAGCGGAGCAGAAATGAAAAATGCTGCTAGCTCTAGCTAGGGGAATTTTATATCTCAGAAACTACTGGTTCGATTTGAAAAAATATTTTAGTGTTGACCAAGGGGATGAATGGTAGGGTGACTAAGGGGTGACTGACGGGGTGCTTGATGGGGTGACTAATGGGATGACTGACGGGGTGACCGACGTTAGGAATGACGGGGTGACTGACAGGCTGACTGATGGGGTGGCGAACGGAGTGACTGACGAGGTGAATGACGGGGTGACAGACGGGGTGACAGATGGGGTGACCTACTGGGTGACAGCCGGGGTGACAGACAGGGTGACAGACGGGTGACAGAAGGGTGACAGACGGGTGACAGAAGGGTGACAGACGAGGTTACAGACGGGGTGTCAGACGGGGTGACAGGCGGAGTGACAGACGGAGTGACAGACGGTGTGACAGAGGGTGTGACTGACGGGGTAAGAAACGGGGTGACAGACGGTTTGACAGACGGTTTGACAGACGGTGTGACTGACGGTGTGAGAGACGGGGTGACTGACGGCCGAAGTAGATCATCCCATTACCTCTTTTAGAATTATTGTGCTATAGGTGCCTACGACTCACTCTTTCAACCCTTTCCCTCATACGCAGACGAAGTTGCGCGGGTTAGCTAGTATTTTTATAAATAAGGAGCATAATCTACCATAATTATTTATTTTTTCGTAAAATATTTTATTATTTTAGTCGGAGGTACGAAACCAACCCCAAAATGGAGCATACACCTCTGACTTTTCTATGTTAAGTGTATTTCCATTGTGAAATATCGCTTGCTATAACGGTGAAGGAAAACATCGCGAGGAAACCTGCATACCCGAGAATTTCTTCACAGGAATTTCGAAGGTATGTGAAGTCTGCCAACCCGCATTAGGCCAGCGTGGTAGACTAAGGCCTAACCCCTCTCATTAGTAGAGGAGGCCCGTGCCCAGCAGTGGGACAGTAATATTACAGGGCTAATATTATTTTTTTTTTTAATATTTTAATTTTACTTTTCTTAATCATTACATTCTTTGACTGCATCACCTTATGAATGTCTATTAAGTGTAAATCAATATTTATTACTACAAAACGTACCGAGATAAAACAGACATACAAACACACATTCCCGAGTAGCAATAACTTACAACACCGAATACAAAACACCAGCCAATTCTAAACAATTCGTAATCTCCCGAAGCAATCACGCCACTAAACTGTTTATCAACGTGAAAAAGAGACAAATATAATATATTTTCAATTGATGTGAAGGGGATAAACTGAGAATTATTACGTCACAGCGGGATATCATGCTCGGCTCACACCAGAAAGTAACAACAAACAATTTTCTTCAAGTTACATTATACATTGCTGTTTATGTTCTCTTAAGAAAATCTTCGTGGTTTATTTATAGGAACAAACCAAGCAATGTATTACATAATGCATGGATGGTTGTTTTTGAGTAGGTGTCGTGGTGAACAGCCTCGTTAGGGTCGCAATCTTTTAGTTTATTTTCTTAACTACCCATATCTATCACTGTTAACGACGTTTATTCAAGCAGTTTGACTCGGGTGACAATGTTATTCATGATTTTAAGATTTATTTATAACATATTAATTTAAATACATAATATTTGTAGTATAGCAGTGATAAAATGCGTTGAAATAGAGTGACCAAAGTAGAGAATAATCTAAAAAATGTATCTGGTTTCAAATGTTCAGGATTTATGTGATATACAATCACGAATCTCAAAACTCACACTTAAAATTCTTATTATTCAAATATAAGATCTCTAATATAATATTTTCTTGTTTAAATTAAGGCGCGTCTCCTGCACCTGTTTTTCTCGAAACAAAACACAATGATTTTCGCGTCTCCTGCTCATAGAACAATAGACCATAGACAAAAATGTGTAGCGAAATCATGATTTGTGTAATGTTTTAGCGCAGGAGACGCTGCTTTAGTAAAACATTTTCCAAAAACATAATAGAAGTTCTCGTAGTAATTTTTTTTTACTCTCGTTAAGCTAATTTTTTTTTATAGCAGAGACTGGCAATCTTGCAGATGGGTCACCTGATGATAAGTGATCTCCACCGCTCATAGACACCCAAGTGACAAAAAGAATGATGAGTGCGTTGCCCACCTAAAAAGAGTAAATGGAAGGGCAGGGTAAAGGGATTGTGAAAGGCAGGGGGGGTGAATCGGACCACCGGAAAGAAGCTGCCACTTTACGTCGGTTTTCTGTGAGACAGTGGTATCAAACATTCATACTGTAGACGTAATTGTCTAGTGGTAGAGCCACTCAAATGCTATTCACCTGTGCTCCGTGAATCAAAGAGTGATAGAGTGACACAACACAGAAAGTCCACTCCAAAATCATGGCCACTCTACCTTAATAAGGTACAAGCTTAGTGGTTATTTGCTCTTATAGTTAAACGCGGCCCGTCTAATGATGTTGTTACTGCCCGCTCCGGTAGCGTTTTTTAACTGTCCAACCTTGTATTCGATACTACGCGATTGACTGATGAACTGTTGCTTTTCTATCGTGTACTGATGGGTTTTGTATGAACAACATTGAGTTCACGGTTGGGATTAATTTGGTAGAAGCGTATAAGTAGAGGGGCTTTATAGAATTTGACTCATAAGAAGTAAAATGTAGAGTTCTAATGAGCTCAGTAAACAGAGTCAACGACTATAAAACTGAGGTTCCTAATTTAGGTAATTTCACTGCTGTTGTTCAGAATTTCACAGTTAAGCCTTAAAATAACCTTTATATCTTCTTCCATCTATCATTATCCCACTTCAGTGTGGAGTCCATGCAACACACTTTTCTGAGGGTGTTGCTGAAAGGTCCAGCATAGACTTTACGAATGACTGTTTTTCTGAAGTAAGAAAATCGAATGAAGTTAGAAAATATTATGCTTATTGAAGCAACTGTTCAGAGTAAATAATAAAAGACCATTTTAAAATTGGTAATAAAATAAGAACACAAAAACCGCGTGAAAATGAATATAACTTCACGCGGCGATATCATTTATTGATATTTAATACAACACTAAAAATAGTACATAAATTATCTGGAAACGTGTGCCTTAATAATTGCAATTTACTTTTAAACAGTCTGTCATTGTAAAATGCACGCTATGCCTGTGACATCAAGACTGTTGGGGTGAAAATGTAAAGGATAGAGCACACGCTCAGGCTTTACAAAATAAAAAAAAGTGAATTAAAAATTAGAAAATGAAAAAAAAGAAAAATCCTTTTTTAAAGGCAGCATTTATGGCTATGAATCTATTACTTATGTGATGAAAACAAATTAAAAAAAAAAACAAAAACTAAGTAATAATAATTAATGCATATGAATAAACAATGTTTGATAATCTCAATCCCAATTCATATTTTTTATTCACAATTACATTATTGTTAAAATGTATGACAGTGGTTAAATGAAAACGAAGTAATAACGCAATTGTCACTCAACATCAACACAAATTTTTTGGAAAAAAAACTCGACTAAAGAATTTATTCGGCGTTGTGTCTTTGCCCTTAACAAAGTGTTTTTGCAAAAAGGTCCGGCCACAAGAACAAATCGCGATTATCTCGGGAATGACTTAATTTATTAAAATTAAATACCCACAGTATGCAGCGGATTACATTACAGTATTATTAAGGACCACTATTATTGTACAACGCGGTTTTGCTTATTTTTCTCTACTAATAATATTTGGACGCATTTTCGTCTTTGCCAAAAATATGTAAGCATGGACTGACTGTATTTCACAAAAAAATCTTCTGACTTCTATTTAAAAAAACTGAAATAGAAGTTAATTTCTTATGTTATACTTGTCATTGCAAATATTATAACTTATAAAACATTGTCGCTCATCTTTTCGCTAAGAATAGTCTGTCACTTTTTTCCTTGCGTTACATTGTTTAAAAATAAAAGGGACAACCTATGGTTAAAGATAAGCAGCGCTTAAATATTTTTATAAGTAAGGGGCATTATTATTGGCAGAATCATAAGCGCATCGATGGAATTTTTTAAAGATAAAGAAATTAACTTAAAAGACTCTAATTTATTTCCCATTATATGGAATTCAAATACAATAATATAAAAACGTTTCCAAAAAAAAACATTACATTCTCACAATTAATTTAACTTCTTAAACGGAGCCGTCTTCAAGCATCTAACATTTAGAAACACATCTACTATCGAGCTGTAACCCGTAGATACAATCGGCCCATCACAACACGTCAAAAAAGTCACACAAACCCGCGGTTATCGCCTAGTCTATCGCCACAATCCATACCGGAGGCAGCGCGGCGCTCCTCCGCAGCTCCGTCCCACACTCGCCTCCACAGGGGTCCATTGTACCAGCATAACAAATGAATCGCCTCTCAGAATGTTTAATATTATAATTTGATATTTTAAAATGAATAAAGATATTAAAAGTCACGCTTTAAAGTGTTTATTTTACACTCATTTTTTTTGTATTTCCACCGGGGCATGTTGAATTATTAAGTTGTGTGCTCTTTTTGCCTTCGGTCTTTTTTACCCCGTTGATTAGGAGTTCATCGCTCTGGACCGGACGGGTGAGTGAAGGTTAAAGTGAGATTTTGACAGATCAATTTGTGTTTAGTAGTTTGTCTTTGTCTTCGGGGGCTGGTTAGTGATTTACATAAACGTCCAACGAACACTAAGACCGCAGACACGAACTCAGCGGGCTTGGTGCGGCGGCAGCAACGGCGAGGGTAGCGGCGAAGGTAGCGGCGCGGTTTCAATGCATAGATTTAAATGGAACTGGCATCGAAGGCAGCGGCGCGGCTAACGGTGCGTCGATCGGTTTAGCAATATGTTGCCCCGCCGCTCGCTGTGCCGCCACAGCCGCCGCTGAGTTCGTGTCCGCAGCCTGAAATATAGACAGTTTATCCATTTCATCATCAACTGGTTCCAATAAACGATAAAAATCCGAGTTTATAGATAGATAGCGAATCATCACCATGGAGTATCTTCTTCTAATTTGGAAGTCAATTAGTAGAATCTCTTGCGGTGTTTTCTGGTAGGAATCGAGTTATATGGAACCATCGCCATTGGTGTATAAACCGTAGCATATATTATGGACCCATTTATTTGCTTCACTATGGCCAACGGTTTGGCTGTTCCCTGGTTTTCCTGTTGTCCATGCCAGATGATAACCATTTTACCTTTATAGTCCTGACCCCACAGTAAGATCGAGTCTTGTGTCGTGGGTATCAGGATCTACGAGAGTCTTGCGGTCTCAAAACACACAGACCCGAAATTTTGTGAGCCACACAAACACGGGAATCGAACCCACGGCATCTCGCGTTGCAACTAGCTACTCGCCCGCTGCACCATAATAACTACCGCGTGACCTTGATTAAAATTGTAAGTGCGATCCCAGTAAACTAACTCAATCGTAACGTGCAGATAGATCTCGGAAATAAACTAAGACGGTGTTATGTTCAAACTTTGTTCTTATTGGCTATTTTTTTGTGATCTATCGGCAAACCTAGATAATTTTTTTTATATCAAAGACTGGCAAACGACCTGATGGTAAGTGATCTCCACCGCCCATAGACACCCAAGACACAAAAATAATCATGGGTGCGTTGCCCACCTAGAAGGAGAGAATGGAAGTGGTGGGAAAAGGGATTGGGAAAGGGAGGAAGGAAAAAGGGCCACCGGAAATTTCACTCACCAAACGAAACGCTTTACGTCGGTTTTCTGTAAGACAGTGGTATCAATTGAAATAAAACAATTTTTACGGATTTTATCACGATTTGGTTTTAATTTTTATTCCGACGTTTCGAAGGCATTGCAGTCTTCGTGGTCACGGGTTGGACTGAGATGTAATTTGTCCAAGAATGTTAGTATCTATTACAAAATATACCTTCATTTTAGAATTATACAGATTTAAAAAAGTTAACCGTTTATGTTCCGATCTACGCAGTACGAGCTCACAGTATCTTGAGGTCTGGCAGCTGGTCTTTTGGGTTCCGATTTGATTAAATGTATAATTGGATCCCAGGCTTGTGCAAGCTTCCAACCATCTTCTCTATTGATCTCAATCCGTAAAAATAGTTTTATTTCAGTGGTATCAAACTGGTCGAACCGGCTCATGCTCATACCACTCATTAGGATCGGGCGTAAGGGTGCACCAAGCTCAGAGGCTCGTCTAGCTTGTTGGTTTCAAATATAATACCAAGTTGTCAATTTACGTTAGTTTTCTTTAAAACAGTGCTTGATAGGACCATTCATGCTGTAGCAAAAATTGCCTACATGCTGCCTCCGGTAACAATTCTCTAAATAAACAATACATTGGACCCTGGGAACACAAGAATCAGCCCCCCCCCCCCCTCCCACCCTTGGAGAGTAAATACATAGTAAAAAGGTACGGGTCGAATTCTTGTGTTAGACTGCCATATATCACTGAAGTATAAAACTTACATAACATAACATAAGCTCACGCCTGTATCCCCGAAGGGGTAGGCAGAGGCGCACTAGTTAACTAGTAAAACTTACACTGGGTCTTAACCTAATGCTCTGATATCTAATGGTAATTCTTTTTTCCTATAAGATAATGTAAGTACTTATAAGTGTTTTGGGGGCTCTAGGAGGTCGGGGCCCCTGGGCTCGGGGCCTATGTGCCCTTATGATAAATAAATAATAAATAAATTAATACACCCAACAGTCACACACATAGTCCTGAACCTACACTAAGATAGAGTCTTGGGTCGTGGGTATCAGGAACTACGACTTTCGGCCTCACAACACTTAGATAGACTTTGTCTCGATGGGGGAATCGAACCCACGACCTCAGGTTTCACAGCTGACTACTTGCCCGTTGTTCCACAGAGGCTGATAAGGTACGGGTTCCTATGTACTTATATCATAATATTAGATATATTTATAAACGGCATGAGTCAGCGGACGTTCGATTCGTGAGTGGCGTGCGACGATAATGATCTCGAAATCATCGTCATTATAATGATTTAATGATTAACGACACACGTAACGCAGGTAATGATTGCTAATGATACAGGTTTGTTTTTGTGCTCGCGTTGACTTGCGCCGTTTGGAAGCGTTTAGGGTTCCGTGGGTATCATAAAGACAATAACATAAGTTTACAACGGATTGCCTCGGTGGCGTGGTTGTATTTCGGTACGATTTACCTATATTGCACACTGGTACATGTCCGGTAGAATGTATTAGAACATCATAAAATTATAAATTAACCATCTGTACCTACATACATTCCGCAATAAACGTTTTTGTATTTGTATTTGTATTGTATTTGTACGACTGCCGTCCTGTGGTCCCGGGACGATCTCCGGGTCGGTCAAAGTGATATTGGATTTTTCCATATCAGTCCGGAGTCTGGAATTTGTGCCCGATATGGCGATAGGCTCGCCCCCTATCACATCTGGGACGGAACTAAGCTCGGCGAAAGGTGGGTGTTCTAGTTCGCTAGTGCGCCTCTGCCTACCCCTTCGGGGATACAGGCGTGAGCTTATGTTATGTGTTATGTATGTTAACTGCCTCACTGATAGATATTTTTTCAAGCATGTCGCAGAATGAATTGTTGTTTATGTTATGTATTATTACATAATTAAATAAATACTACTGGGGTTACAATATCACTACAAGCAGCACTTAACTATAATAATTATTATACAGAACCAATGGTTTAATTTTAAACTGTAACTTGCCACGTCACTACGGTCCCTGACTCAGCACATTTGGAGTTATGCGCTTAACTCGAAAACCTTTGTTGGCCCCAAACTGTTTTTGACGTTAATCATTTATTGTATTGCCATAATTGTTGGTAGCATTTCAAAACAAACAGTCACCTCCAAAAAACCAGTAGGAAGGCTATTGTAACCTTAAGGAGTAGTCTTTCTTTCTACCTGCCCTTATCCCACCTTAATGTGGGGTCGGCGCAACACACTTTTTCAAGCATGTTGCAGAGTGGATTTGGCTTAGTTTTTACGACCGGCCGCCTACCTGACGTCAACCCCCTCTGAGGGATCCAGTCCCGGGAAAATAAATTAGAAAATTTGCTTTGCCCGACCTGGGAATCGAACCCACGACCTCCCGGTCCACAGCCCATATGTGCTGCCACTAAACAAGGAGGCTTAACTTAACTGTAACCTCAAGGAGTAGTATGAGATGAAAAGAAGTTTCAGGGGTTAATTCAATTCTACTGAGATTTTCTACTAATTTGATTTTTACTCATAGGACTGACTGTCTCGGTGGCATGGTTGTATTTCGGTACGACTATCGCCCCAAGGTCTCGGTTCGATCCCCGGGTCGGGCAAAATGATATTGGGTTTTCGACCGCCTTCCGAAAAGGAGAAGGTTCTCAATTCGTCTGTGTTTTTTTATGTATGTTACGCGATATCTCCGCCAAATGTGGACCGAATTTCAAAATGCGTTTTGTGTTCGATAGAGCTTATTTCAAGAGTTGTCCCATATAAAGGTCATGATCGGATAAAATAGAAAGTCGGTAGTTACGTTTTTCTATTTAGTATTAGCTCGGATTCTGGAATTTGTGACCGATTTTTAAGATTCTTGTTGTGTTCGATATACATAGCTTATTGTAAGGGTGGTCCTATATTTTAGTCACGATGGAATTAATTTTGAAAACGGTCCGTTAAGTCTTTTTTAAGGATAATATCAGTTACACACCCTTCCAGGATGTTTGCTTAAAGGTCATACCCTGGCAAAGAGATTTAATATTACTATCTATAGAGGGCTATCAAGCAGGTTTCCATACAAAGAAATTTATCGTAAACTTCAGTACCGCCACCAACTACTTATTACAATGCGAGGGCGATTATTACAATTTACACACTAGAATATTTTGTGAATGGCTAATAATCACGTAAGATAAGTTTATTCTCTCAATATTATTTCGCTAGCTGGCCTCACGCGTATATTTCAAATAAACAGCGGGCTTAGACAAGTGGCTTATGTGCTAGTCGAATAGAATATTTGAATAGAATAAATGTATGGGAATGACATAAGACTACGCTATATGCGGCGTACTCTTATGTCATTCCCATACATTTATTCTATTCGACTATTCTATTCAACTAGCGCATAAGGCACTTGTCTAAACCCGCTGAGCTACTTATGACCACGAGGTCATAACTTTTGGATCAGAAGTTTTGTACTATAGTCCCGTCTTTATACTGTTGAATGGCTTTGGATATACATAGCTTATACCAAGGGTGGTCCTATATAAACTTAGTCATGAGTTTTGGCGGGAATTCTGACGGTGCGGGTGGTCGCTTGTTTTAATGATTTCATATTTTAGTCTAAAGTTGTGTTTGTGGTTTAAATGTGATGTGTATCTAAGCAATAAACATCAACGAAGATGGACAGTATGTGGAATCTTTGAAATAGGTGATTTTGGATGCTTTTTGTCGGGTGGATGGCTCGACCATGTTCGATTCCTTCGCTGCGACAAAATCGTCTAAAAACATCAAACTGGAAGGAATTGACGCCAAAACTCCAGCAAGGCCTTGAAATCGAACACATCCGACTTCATTGCACTTGCGAAAACTTGGATATAGGAAAACAATTTCCCTAAATTGACATTGGCATAATGTATTTTAATTGCCATAAAAAAAAACTTAGTCACGACCAAATGAATTTTGAAGACGGTCCGTTAAGTTTTTTAAGGATCACTTAAGTCACCCTCCCAGGATCTTTGTTTAAAGGTCATGCCCTGGCCAGTTAGTCCACAAACAAGCCCGGAGCCTTTCAATTAAGTACTCACTCCACGAGACAGACAGACAGACCGACGCACTGACGTATGTTAATTAGTGGACATCATATTTATGAGAGCTCCGGGCGTAGGTGCAAACAAATCTTAATTTTTGGGGCTTTTTCATTGTTAAAGTCTTTGTCAAGAACAGCCATTTGAATGAGAGGTAAAACCCGAAAAAATATGCTCCATTTTTTAGTGGTAGAACCATGAAAATGACAGTTATGTCTACAGTACGAATTAGCCGGCTCAAACGATGTGATACCACTCTCTCACAGAAAGCCCATCTGCACGTTTGCCATAAAAAGAAGGGGGGAGGAAACGTATTGGGAGAGGAAGGAGAGAATGGGCCACCGGAAATCACACTCACCGAACGAAACGCGGCAGTTAGCTGCCACTTTACGTCGGTTTTCTGTGAGATAGTGGTGCCAAACTGGTCGAGCCGGCCCATTCGTGCTATAGACGTTACTGTCTACAGCGTGGCTCTACCACTCAAAATTGTATATGCCTATGTACGTATGCCTACCGTCCTTAAAGTAATAGTGTGATTTCCTGCGGGATATGATATTCTGATTTATGGACTAACAATGATTCAACACTTTCAACAATAATACATCAGTCTACTGTTTATGAAAAAACAAAACGATTTCGACCACCTTGACGGAGCTGATAATACAAAATAGCTCCGGTGGCGTAGTGCTATTGCATGTGTGACTACCTTCCTGAGGTCTTGGGTTCGATCCCCGAGTCGGTGTATTCGGTTTTCTATTCAGTATCAGACCGGACTCATGAATTTGTGCCCGTTATGATGATAGCCTTGCCCCTTATCACATTTGGGATGGAAATGAGCTGGACATTTCCGGTGGCTCAATTCACCCCCTTCTTATCCCAAGCCCTATCCCCGTGTGTCGATGGGCGATGGAGATCACTTACCATCAGGTGACCCGTCTGCTTGTTTGTTAGTCTATAATGGTGCTATAAAGATCCCGTTTGAAGGACTTTGTGGTCAGTTTAGTGGGCACTGTCAGATTTAACATCTAATGTCTCAGGCTGATGAACGCAGTGCAGTGCACAACAGTACTTTGTAACTCCTTGGTGTTGCTTAAAGACATTCATCTTTACAGTACAATCAGCAGATATACTCTAAGGTTTCATTTGTGAAAACAACGTTGCGGCATCGTTGCGACAACGATGTTTTCATTTTTGTATTCAGCAAGGTACAAATCGCACGCATTAGTACTATGCGTGATGACTGCGCTTATGCGAACTAGCTCTCTCGAGCGAGGCGTTTGACATAAATGTATGGAAAATGATATTCTCTAAGAGCCAACAACGTTGAAAGCTCCGTCGATCTCAACGATGTGCGCTGCGGGAGCGAGGCGTCGATCGCAACGTTGTGGCGTTTCTTAGAGAATCGACCTGCTGTACATTCTAGGAGTAAATTGTAACAAGCGCCATCGCATTGTAATAAGTGGTAGATGGCGTTACTGACGTTTGAGATCATTTTTTTATGGAATCTTTCTTGAATGCCCCTCTATAGTTAGTAATCGACCGACTTTCAAAAAGGAGGAGGTCCTCAATTCGTCCGTTTTTTTATGTATGTTACGCGATATCTCCGCCAAATTTGGACCGATTTTCAAAATTATTTTTGAGTTCGACAGAGCTTATTTCAAGGGTGGTCCCATATAAATTTGGTCACGATCGGTTTTGAAGTCGGTCCGTTAAGTTTTTAAACTTGTGATTATATAAAATCTCTTTGGTGTTGCTACTGTTTATGGGTAATATATCATTCAAATCGATTAACATCAATCGATTGGTTTGCTAATCTCGTTATTCGGTTGCAAAAAATACAAGTATTGGCTTAAAATTCAATGTACTCCCGATTTTTATCATTTACCGCCGAATGGTCATACACTTAAGGTCGCCTTATATCGTTTAAGGCCGCCTTATCTGTCAAAATTGTATGGCGAAAATCAATTTAGGAAGCCGTTAAAGTTGACGAGCGCTTGACCATTCGGTCGTTAGTATCACACTATAATTACGAATAAAATATACATTTTTTATAATGTTCGCAGCTGAGATTTGAACCCACGATCCGCCATTAAGCCATAACGGTCCGATCAAATGTGCTCCAACTAAATCATGAGTGTTATGGACAACAGTTTCTACGTGACAGAATTTACACTTGAGATCGGACGGTAAATGGCTGATATGATGAGGAACTGATTTAATGATATTTTTATGATTAATATTTAATGTTGTGTGTTAGTAGTAATTTAAAGTTATTTGGGTGAGACGTTACATACATAAATGTGGGCGAATATATACGTGCTTATTATTTATATCGAACCCAGGAGCTCCCGGTTCCAAGTCCATTTACGCGGCCATGACAACTTAGAAGACGACAAGCTGTTCTGTGTTTTAAACCATGCTCCTTAGTTATAAAAACATTTACGCGCTTGTTATCTGTAAGAATATTTTGTCCCATTCATTTTCAAACAATGTGACGCAAGGAAAAAAGTGACAAAAGCGTAAATGGACTTGGAACCGGAAGGTCCTAGGTTCGATTCCCAGTTCAAGCGGATGTTTTTCTAACACGATTTGCCCGGGACTGGATCCCCTAGAGGGAATGGCGTCAGACAGGTTCCCGGTCGTGACAACTAAGTCAAATCCTTTCTGCAACATGCTTGAAGGTAGAAAAATAGATAGAAAGACATAACATAAGCTCACGCCTGTATCCCCGAAGGGGTAGGCAGAGGCGTACTAGAGAACTAGAACACCCACATTTCGCCGAGCTTAGTTCGGTCCCAGATGTGATAGGGGGCGAGCATATCGCCATATCGGGCACAAATTCCAGACTCCGGGCTGATATGGAAAAATCCAATATCACTATGCCCGACCCGGGGATCGAACCCGAGACCTCAGAACCGTAGTCGTACCGAAATACCACCACGCCACCGAGGCAGTCGATAGAAAGACTAAAATTAAAAAAAATTAAAAGGTACTATTTTGTCTTTGCCTCTTTGTCTATAGGTTAATAATAAACCCGCATCTTAACGTATATTTGAATACCAAAGTTACAAACTTAAAACTTGTTAGTAATAAATAAAAGATAATTAAATTAAACATGCGTCGTTAAGGAGGCGATTAAAGCAGTTATATCTTTAATATTATCGTTAACTACCACATTACATGTCATAATGTGATGTGAAATATATCTCGACGTAGTAGATTGGTGGTTGGTGAGATGTCTTACGTATTGGGAGTTGTAGGTTCGAATTAGGAGGTTAAACATAATACGAAAAGAAGACTGTTAGTAGAATTTTAGAACTTAGTTATGAATATAATTACAAGTTTAAAAACTTAACAGATCGACTTCAAATCCGATCGTGACTAATTTTATATGGGACCACCCGTGAAATAAGCTCTATCGAATACAAAAAGAATTTTGAAAATTGGTCCACATTTGGCGGAGATATCGTGTAACATACATAAAAAGACAGACGAATTGAGGACCTTCTCCTTTTTGGAAGTCGGTCAAAAAAGCGGTTTTAGGCGATTAAGATATCGCAGAGTTTTTATAGCAGACTGGCAATCGAGGAGATAGGTCACCTGATGGTAAGTGATCTCGTCCGCCCATAAACACCTAAGACACAAACAATCGGGGGGGCGTTGCCAACCTAAAAGGAGGGGAATAGGGATTGAAACTGGGAGACGGGAATTGGACCAGCGGAAATCTCAGTCATCGAACGAAACGTGACGTCGACGTCTATCACTTTATGTCGGTTTTCTGGGAAAGAGTGTTATCACACCGGTCGAGCCGGCCCACTTGTGCTGTAGACGTAACTGACAGCGTGGCTCTACCACTCAAGCCAAGAAGTAATATAGCATACTCATAAAAACAAGTGGTGATTAACTTAAGCAGTTGTGTCTCCCAGAGAGGGTTAAGGCAGGCGTCAAGTCGTAAAAACAAAGCCGAATACTTCCTGCAATCTGAAAAAAGTCTGGTGCGCCGACCCCACTTCAAAGCGGGACATGGGCAAGTGAACGAATTAGTATTAAATAAAAATACACCCAACAGTCTCACACATAGTCCTGACCCCACGTCGTAGTGTTGTGGGTAACAAGAACTACGAGAGACTTTCGGTCTCACAACACCCAGACCTGAAACAAATATCTGTGAGCCACAGAGACATTTGTCTCGGTGCGGGAATCGAACCCGCGACCTCACGTTTCACAGCCGGCTACTCGCCCGCTGCGCCACGGAGGCTGTCAGGGGGGTTACCACCACCTCTTATAGCAGTATTATTATAATTTTACTTGTACCGATTCCCATACAAAACAAACGAAGAACGATTACAATAATACTGCTATAAGAGGTGGTGGTAACCCTGCAGTTCTAAACAAGATTACACGTAAAATTTTACAACACACAAATTAATCAGAACCAGCTCATACAACATAAAACACTCTGTAATTTACAACACACGTGCCCAGCTGTGAGAAACCGCTGACAAAAACGGATAACCACGAAAAACTTAACTCGAAGATTTAGAGATCATGCACCTGCCACACAATTTTGAACCCAAATGTCCACAAAATTGAATGCTATGGGGATTGATACGCATCACTTAAGATTAGAACAGTCGTACTGATAAACTTAAATGTATTCCAATGAAATTAATTCAAATGGTGAATTATTCGCCGTCAGACGGACACCTAATTACCTGGCCGGGGCCGAAACTTAAATATAAATTAATTAAGACATTTAACTGGAGATCAAATCGTTGAATGCCGAAGATGTGTTTTGTTACGCCTCATCTTAGTCGGGTTTTGGGGTTCCTTAGTTATTTTTGAGGCTTTGTGCTTTGGGATGGTTGACGGCTACTCAGGGTGAGATGCTTAATCTTTTCTTTCTACTTGCCCTTATCCCACCTTAATGTGGGGTTGGCGCAACACACTTTTTCAAGCATGTTGCAGAGAGGATTTGGCTTAGTTTTTACTACCGACCGCCTGCCTGACGTCAACCCTCTATGAGGGATCCAGTCCCGGGCAAATAAAATTAGAAAATTTGCTTGCTAGAAAATTGCCTGCCCTGGGAATCGAATCAAGGACCTCCCAGTCCACAGCCCTTACATGCTGCCACCAGACCAAGGAGGCGACAAGGAGGTGAGATGCTTAATATTTTTGTTAATCATTTATTAATTTTTTGAATTGGAAATAGTCACGCACACTTTGCCTGGGTAATACCAATGCTATTAAATTTTGAGAGTACACTTATGACGATACGCACTTCCTTATAACAGGGAATTAAAACATGATTCAACTATATATTATTATTATTATTTAATCGAAAGAATATAAGTTGCTTCTGTGCCTACCCGTTACTAATATTGCGTTTATGGCATATTCAGTCATCAGCGTAAGTTGACAAGCTTTATAAGAAACTTAGTTTATTTATGATAATGTTTCTTTGTAATTGACTAGAAGTCATGGAATTCTTCCTGCGAAGTTTTTCAATTTGGACATTACCGAGTATGAAATTTTGGCCATAAAAATGTGTGTTATAAAAATTGTATACAAATCATAGCATTACAAAGCCGACGGAACTCCCTCGTAAACCCGAGTGCACACTTACCAATACGTTATCTTAATAAAATAAATATAAAATGAAAAATAAAATAAATTTCGTCCAACGCGCTGCGCGAGCATTCCGCGCCCAATTAGTTTATTGGGCGACACATGTCCTTCCCGGAACGTGGCGATAAGATCGCGTTAGGCCCGTTTCTCACAGCGGCACGATCCGATCCATTCGCTCTTTTCATTCGTTCTTTTGTAATTTGATAATAGAGTTTTTGTTTGTGCCAGATGTATTGAATGTAACGTGTGATAAGCTATAATTTAAACTTGTTTGCTTAATGTTATCTGTTTTAAAATATTATGCTTTGGTTTTAATAACGAACTTTAATTTTGTATATAATTTTTTAATCGCCTCTAAGCCGACATGTTATGGGTTGTGAAGCAAGTGGTCGCGTATTCGATTCCCACACCGAAATAAATGTTTCACCTACAAATAACCGTATTTGTTTCGGTTTTTTCTTAACCCTGCATTTAGACTTTTATCTCAGTGTGGGATTATGTAAACGTAGAATGTTGTTTATTTATTTTATCTGTCCATATTTCTAAATGTATATTAAAAATAGAACATATTATTTGAGCATTATAATTTAAAAAATATAACACAAATATTAATGGTGATGGTTTAAAACTAGGCTACGATTAATAAAACGCACATTTACGTATTTCAACTTAGAAATTTTAAATTCTTAAGATAAGAATCATTATACTATGCGACTTGTGTGACAACAAACTTGACAAATAATTTATTGTTTCCACAAAAAACGTAGATAACAAAAATATATTCTTCAAATTAGTCATTTTTGTTGAGATGTATTTTTATTTTCGAAATCTCATCAGTTAATCAACTGCCCATGTATGGTTGAATAAATAAGTCGTTCTGTCAAACAAAGCTCCTTACTTATATTTCTTAAACTGTACTTAACTTTAACCTAGTTTGTCCCTTACGACTTACGTTTGTGAGTGAAAGACAGATTGTGTGGTGCACAAACCTATATTTGTCTGATGAAAATAATAATGGTGTTGTTAGACACGACATGGCGTTAGGCTCGCCCCCTATCACATCGTGAGCTTATGTTATGTTTTAAGTTGTGAGGCAAAAAGACTCTTCTAGCTTCTAATATCTGACACAAAATTTATTAGTCTCCTCTATTATCAATTCAACGAATTTTTCTTTCTGCCTGGCGTTATCCCGGCCTTCTGCCAGGGTACGCCTTCCTAATAAAATTCAATGCAACTAAAAAAATAACAAAATAAATTTCACTCACGCTCTTAAAAAATATATCATTGATACCAAAACTGTTCCTAAAACTGTTAGAATTTTACTATCTGATCTTTTTATTATAATATATTACATATGATTAGGATAATGTGACAGTTTTCACAAATTTGCACCGCTCATTAGTTCTTTCGACTCACAAATGAATTCCTTAGTACATTAGGATTCCATTCACTCATTCGTTTCCATGTGCATATAGCTTAAAAAATCCATACTTTTCCATATGTTTTCCACATACTCGTACGGACATACATTCAGTTTGAACGATTGTCCTAAACACTAAAGAGGCGCTATAGCTCCAAACACCCTATAAAAACAACCACTAACAAAAAATATATATTTCCATTGTAATGTTTTGTTAAACATCTAAATTTGGGCTTTAGAAAAAAAATCGATTAGTTGCATGATGTGTTCGGTCATACGCAGAAGTTGTGGTTCCGTATAAAACTATTTAATATTAGCTGTTGCTTTCGGATCAGACCCTGTGAAGACTCGTAACGATACTATGCCGAATACACAACCGCCACTGTGACTTCTGTAAGCCCGGATCAACAATGGCACACATTTTAAGACACTGAGCTGTGAAGCTGAGGCAGTCTCTGGGAGTGCTAAGCTGACTGCATCCCTGGAAGAAATGAATTACAAAAGAACTTTAGGAAGGAATTGAGAACTTTTCCATTATATTTATTTATTAGTGTACTTTTCTATTAATAGAAATCATTTCTAAAATTGATTTAGTAATAATTTCAAATATTCTTATATATTACTACAATAAAACTACACAAATGATTTTTTAAAAAATTACTAATCCACTAATCCACAATAATTTATTACTTTAAAATATAAACTCAAGTATTTATATTATTAGAAGCTAAGTAATGTTAACAGAATTTATTACAATCTCTGATTAACAGTTACATACTTCTTGAAAGTTATATTAAACATTCGGAAAATCATAAGAAATGTAAAAAAGAAAAGTAATTTGCGCAAAATAAAAGCATTACAGATTTTGTTATATTTTTTAATAAAATCAGTCATGGTTTTCTCGTCCATCCCACGGATCTCTAAACCATCATCTTGTTAAGGGTATATCTGGTTATATTTATTCTGACAGCACCACTAAATCCAACCAGTTTTTGTGGGCCCGAGATTAATCACCTATTATTTTGGTAATTTTAATAGTGCGAGGTGTTGGGCGACTTTTGGGGTTCCTCCTGGTTTATTAGCGTGGAAAATTAACTTATGGCACCTGACAATGGATTGTTATCTCTTGTTTTGAGATTTTTTATGTTGAAACATGTGGTATATGTAGAAAAAGTATCGTTTAAATTGCCATGCTGCAAAATTGGGGTTAACACGTATTTGTAATGTAAAATGCATTATGATAACATTTTTCCTTCTCAGACATGATTTTCCTAGTGGAAATAGGCGTCAAATTAGGTCGACAACCTGGTGAAAATCGGAGGTCAATTTGGATGAATATTGAATATGGCTCAGGATCGTTACAATGATGGATATAAAAGGCCTATTTCCAGCAGTGGGATCCGATCGTTGCACCACCTAGCGAGTCCAATTGTGTATAATACAGGGCCTTAAACACACAAAATATTTCATCAAACCCGGTCAAAACGTTTAGGAATTCAGTCACATACACACATACAGAATAATCATATTGCCCCTTACTTATAAAAATATTTAAGCGCGGCTTATTTTTAACCATACGTTGTCCCTTCAATTTTTAAACAATGTAACGCAAGGAAAATTTGTCAGGCCATTCTAAGCAAAAGGTTAAGCGAAAATGTTTCTATAAGTGAGGCCCATAATGTGTAAAAATATTTCCTAAATTATAACTATTTACAGCCACAACAAAGATTACGGAACTATGTGCGACATTTTCTATAAAAAAAAACAGCACGGAACCCGCTGTCGTTTCGTATCAGGCCGGTGTATAATTTTTGAGTAACGGCCAGTGTTTAGTGTTGTTACTGAAAGGCGCTTGTTATCTGGAACTCTATTTGTTTGGACGTGTCCAGCGCGATTAATGCCCGATACCATACACGAGAATTTGTCGACGGAAGTGTTAAGTTACCAGCTTCTGGAAGTAAAGTTAGTTACTTTGGCACTTTCGCTGAGATCTATAGAGCAAACTTCGACTAAGGTTGAGAACTAGGCTGAGATCTATAGAGCGAACTTCAACTAGGGTTGAGAACTGGGCTGGAATCTATAGAGCGAACTTCGACTAAGTCGTAAGTTAAAGAAACGAACTCAGGGAGCATTTGGAATTTCTAAATCGAACTTTGACTTAGTCCGAGTCATTTTTTACAAGAAAATACTTGCTTAGTCTGTCTATCAGTATATTTGTTTGTAAAACGGCTCGAACTAAGTTCGACTAAGTTCGATTTAAACATTCCAAATCCTCACTGAGTTTGTTTCTTTGACTCAGACTTAGTCGAAGTTCGCTCTATAGATCTCAGACTTTGTATACATTTAATAATAATATAACTTTTTGAAGTTATACTTCTTTAGGCACGTTATGAAAAAATGATGAGAGTGAAATTTTCAGATGCGCGCGCATCTGTGACACAAAATTAACAGTATGAAGTTGTCTGCTTAACCGCTCAAAGCTACCAACAAAATAGAAATTGAACCTCGATATTAGTCGCGCATGTTGGTACGCTCGTCACCTCTGATCACTGTTTTCATATTTATAATATTTATCAACATGTTTCTAGTTTATACATTCACAACACGTGTTTTAGTTTCATACAAGTGCGAATTATATATGTGCTAATAAATTATATTCAGTAGTGATTTAAATTGAATATTTTGATTGATATTATGATATTACTGTTGTATGAATTTTGTTACATAAAATAGCCTTTAATGGTATTAGAGGTAACTTACTGCGGTGGTTCTGTTCATATATCAGTAATCGTAATCAAACTATAGTGAGCAATGGATACAAGTCAGACTCATTTCTGGTAACTTCAGGCGTCCCCCAGGGATCTATCTTAGGCCCATTGTTGTTTATTATATATATAAACGATATTCGTAACTGTTTTCAAAATAGTAATTTCTTGTTATACGCGGATGATCTTAAGATATTTAGAACTATAAAAAACTCTGTTGATTGTAACCGTTTACAGGAAGATTTGAATAGATTATCTGACTACTGTACAGAAAATAAGTTAAAACTAAGCATTCTTAAGTGTAAATATATCAATTTTACCAAAAATAAAAATATAATAACTTATGACTATTCGCTTTGTAATGAGACACTAACGAAAGAAACCTATATCTGTGATTTGGGCCTTCTTCTTGATTGTAAACTCCATTTAAACCTACATATAGATAAAATTACTTCCAAAGCATTTCACATGTATAATTTTGTTATGAGAACCACGTCAGATTTTAAACGACCAAGTACATATTTGTACTTATTCAAATTCTTTGGTTCGTCCGCAAGTGGAATATGCCTGTACGATCTGGGACCCTTATTATATTAAATATGAGACTGCAATCGAGAGAGTCCAACGTAAGTTCCTCAGCACAATGCAGTACAAATGTCGCATCGAACGTCTAACTTATAAAAACGCGTTGAATAAATTTAAATTACTAACATTACGCTCTAGACGCTTGTTGCTCCAAGGAATGATGCTTCATGGACTAGTACATAATAAATTTGATTGCTCTGAATTGATAAATAAAATATGTTATATTGTACCTAGGACGGTAATGAGGAGAGAGGTGCGCTCTTACCCACTATTTGCTACAACTCCCTGTCGTACAAACGCGGGCGAGAGAGCGCCACTACGGAGATTGGTTAAAGCATACAATGATAATTTTAACGATATCGATGTATTTGCTCTGTCTAAACCTAAATTCAAAAAACAAGTCATTATGCGCCTCGCTCTAAACTCTTAATTGTTCTGTATGAGTTGGATGTGCATTAACTTATCGTTTTAAACTATAATTGTAATTTAATTTAATAATAAAGATATATTAAAGATTTTCAAACAACGATGTAACTGTATGGTTGTTATATTTGAAAAAAAAAACTGTATCTAATGTAAGTTAGTAACTAGCGGAAACGCTGTGGATTGTACATTTACCTATAGTATACTGTATATCTAGATTTAATATACAATGTACAATTGTTTGTTTTCCCCAATAAAATAAAATAAAAATAAAATAAAATTACTATTTGTGAATATTAGTGAAAAAAAATGGGCTTATATACTTTTTCAAGTGCTCCAATATAATTGAGGTTAACTATCCGTATGTATTATTTATTGATATAAATTAAAATACTTTTATCTACTATATAAAAATAAGTCGGGTTTTCCCTTCTGACGCTATAATTCCAGAACGCACGAACCGATTTCTACGGTTTTGCATTCGTTGGAAAGGTCTCGGGCTCCGTGAGGTTTATAGCAAAGAAAATTCAGGAAAAATTTCAACAGAAAAGCGGGAAAATCTTTTTTCACATACAGCGCCATCTCTGATACATAGCATGTACTAAAAACCAATATTTTAAGTAGATTGCGCCGGTGCGTGATACATTGTTTGACAGCTACTCATTGTTCTCTGCTCAGTTAATTTCATGTAATGTCGTTTTAAAAAAATAATACTATTACTTAAACGGCGGTCGTTGTAACGACCATGACTAATAGTCTATTTATTGACTGATGGGATGACTGACGGGGTGACTGACAGGCTGACTGATGGGGTGGCGGACGGGGTGACTGACGAGGTGACAGACGGGGTGACAGATGGGGTGACAGACGGGATGACAGATGGGGTGACCGACTGGGTGACAGACGGGTGACAGAAGGCTGACAGACGGGGTGACAGACGGGTGATAGACGGGTGATAGACGGGTGACAGACGTGGCGACAGACGGGGTGATAGACGGGTGACAGGCGGGGTGACCGACGGGGTGACCGACTGGGTGACAGACGGCGTGACCGACTGGGTGACAGACGGGTGACAGACGGGTGACTGACGGGGTGACAGACGGGGTGACGGACGTGGTGACGGACGTGGTGACAGACGGGGTGACAGACTGGTGACAGACTGGGTGACAGACGGGGTGACCGACTGGGTGACGGGCTGGGTGACAGACGGGGTGACAGGCGGGGTGACAGGCGGGGTGACAGACGGGGTGACAGACGGGGTGACAGACGGGTTGACAGACGAGTGACCGACGTGGTGACAGATGGCGTGACAGACGGGTGACCGACGGGGAGAACGACTGGGTGACAGACGAGGTGACAGACGGGGTGACGGACGTGGTGACAGACGGGTGACATACTGGGTCACAGACGGGGTGACCGACTGGGTGACAGACGGGTGATAAACGAGGTGACAGACGGGGTGACAGGCGGGGTGACAGGCGGGGTGACAGGCGGGGTGACAGACGGGGTGACAGACGGTGTGACAGACGGGGTGACAGACGGGGTGACAGACGGTGTGACAGACGGGCTGAGAGACGGGATGACTGACGGCCGAAGTAAATCATCCCATTACCTCCTTTAGAATTATTGGATTATAGGTGCCTACGACTCACTCTTCAACCCTCTCTCTCATACGCAGACGAAGTTGCGCGGGTCAGCTAGTTTAATATAATTAACACTAAATATTATTAATGTTAAATACTTATTATTGGTTATTTAATATTTACAAAATAAAGAAATAAATTTAATAAAACATTTAATAAAAAGTTTGTGATAAAAATTAAAATTGAACATCAAATTATAATATTAATTTTAAATATTTGCTATTAAATTGAATAAATAATAAATAATATAATTAAAAACTATTTTTTAATGATGCCAAAGAAGTATAACTTCTCACGCGCGTACATAAGTACACGCACCCATTTTTTTTTTATATTTTTTATATTATTTATTCATTTAAAAGTGTAAAAAAATGATAAATTTATAATAAATGAATAATATTAGCCCTGTAATAATACTGTCCCACTGCTGGGCACAGGCCTCCACTCCTAATAAGCAAGGTTAGGCCTTAGTCTACCACGCTGGCCAAATACGGGTTGGTAGACTTCACATAAAACATAAAAACATAAACTCACGCCTGTTTCCCCGAAGGGCTAGGCAAAGGCGTACTAGTGAACTAGTACACCTACATTTAGACTTCACATACCTTCGAAATTTTTGTGAAGAATTTTCTTAAGTACGCAGGTTTCCTCACGATGTTTTCCTTCGCTGATAAAGCAAGCGATAATTCATAATCAAATACACTTAACATAGAAAAGTCAGAGGTACGCTCTTTTTGGGATTGGTGTCAAACCTCCTCGACGTTTCGAAGGCTTTGCAGTCTTCGTGGTCACGACTCGGTGTCATAAAAAAAAATAAACGGCATAAAAATTAAAACAAATCGTGATAGAATCCGTAAAAATAGTTTTATTTCAATGAGCTATCATTGCTTCAGTCACTGTGCCACATAAAAATCTCCGAATAGATGTCACATCCGCCGTTCATCTGTAACTCGGACCATGTCGCAGCACGAGATCAGTTGGACATCCCCGGGCGTTTTGTTAATGCATGTGAGTTAAAAATCATATTAGTTTAGTAATTAATTATCATATAAAATACTTCCATTTAGATTTACTGCGTGTTACTTTCTCTATTTTAGATTAGTTAAGATTGAAATACAGCTTCCTGGGCTGGACCTCTAATGGATTTCGGACCGTAGTTCGACATTTTTTAAATTAGATGTAACTAGCTTTTGCACGCAACTTCGCCCGCGTTTATAGACGTTTTTTGAGTTTCCAGCCCGCCTAGCATGCGCACCACGAGAACATTTTGTCTACGCTTTTTATCCTGTTATAACCGGTTTTCTCTATTTGTCTACGGACACTAACATGCGTCCTCGTTTATTTTCACACAATATTGTAGACAACATGTCGACTGTCGACTATCGGGATATCTCGTGGCGCGCATGCTAGGCGGGCAGGATAAATATTATAGGGCCTTATTCATAAAAACAGTTTAGCTGAGCAAATAGCTATATATATAATAGTCTGTCACTTTTATCCTTGTGTCACATTGTTTGAACATAAAAGGGACAGACTATACTTTACCATTTGCTCAGTTAAATTGTTTTTATAAGTAAGGCCCATAATCTCTACACCCTCATGAATCAAATTACCCAAAGGAGGGAAGTCGTCATACGCAGTCGTAAAAAACTAAGCAGAAGCCTTTTCGCAATATGTTTGAAAAAGACTGTGGCATAAGGGCAGATGGAAAGAAAGAAAAGTTAAATTCCTGGGAATCCGGAAATAAACTCTTACTGCAAACTCCTCCAGGCTTAGCCATAATTAGATGTTTAATTTCATTAAAAATCTAGTAATGTTTTTATACTAAAAAAATCGGAAGTCGTTGGATGCAGGCCGCTTCCAACAGGTCGGTCTGGAAATCTTTGGGGGAGGCCTATGCGCAACAGTGGACGTCCTGTGGCTGATGATAATGACTAAAAACACCAAAGTGGAACAGCAGAGCTCACACACATTCATGAGACGCATTAAATATCATCAATCTATCCATTAAAATACATCCACGACAAACTAGACCAAAAAAACCAAAAGGATATCAACAAAAGGAAATATAATATCGGCAATCTTGATACAAATAGACAGCGTGAAGATTCACACAATAAAAGAATGCGACTCTCAACTTGCCACGAGAGACGGAGGCCTACACTCCACAGTTCTAACCGAGTCTTATTATACTTGTGAGCAAAAACGCGTCGACTCGACAGCGAAATGCGCGCCTCATAAATAAATACATATTGTTGGAGCTGGTCTAATGTACAGACGAGCGAGATGCCGTGGTAGTCGTTAGCAGTAACTTCGATAACACGATTTCGAGAAAACGGCGATTAAAATTCAATTTCACGATTTCAATAATTCGTCTTTGTATATTACTAATAGAAAGGTAAAAAATGTTTAAAGGAATTGAAATAATTTAAAGTAATTTAAAGATAATAAGTCTGACAGCCTCCGTGGCGCAGCGGGCGAGTAGCCGGCTGTAAAACGTGAGGTCGCGGGTTCGATTCCCGCACCGAGACAAATGTCTGTGTAGCCCACAGATATTTGTTTCGGGTCTGGGTGTTTTGAGACCGAAAGTCTCTCGTAGTTTCTGATACCCACGATACAGGTTTCACCCAGTGTGGGGTTAGGACTATGTGTGTGACTGTTGGGTGTATTTATTATTTAATAGTAATTTCGTGACTTACTGCCCTCTCGATTATCACGGCAGCGAGGCTCTTTTACTGTCCCGGCCTCACACCCGCCACTCTTAGGACGCGTCTACTGCACGTGTTTTCCTCGAAACAGTGTACACAAAACAGTGTTTTACGCTGTCTCCTTCTCGTGGGACCGCTGTACTACATGTAATTGCAGATAATATTATATGAAGAACATTTAATTTATTACATGTAATGAATTACAACTCATTTCATATATATTTTATGACTACCTCCGTGGCGTGGTGGTATTTCGGTACGACTACGGTTCTGAGGTCTCGGGTTCGATCCCCGGGTCGGGCAAAGTGATATTGAATTTTTCCATATCAGCCCGGAGTCTGGAATTTGTGCCCGATATGGCGATAGGCTCGCCCCCTATCACATCTGGGACCGAACTAAGCTCGGCGAAATGTGGGTGTTCTAGTTCTCTAGTACGCCTCTGCCTACCCCTTCGGGGATACAGGCGTGAGCTTATGTTTATGTTATGTGTTATATATATTTTTTAAAATAACTTGAGGTAAGGACTAACTATAGGTTAGTTATAGTGTTGAAAGTCGCTCCTATTGTCATAGACAATCGCCTATGTATTGAGACCGTTCATGATCCTCACAACAGCGCGTCACCAATGCATGAGACAGGGGGAAAAAGCCGTGAAACACACACGTAATGGGCTCAGGACATTTGTTACATTATGCCGCTGAATAACTTAACATCATGCTGATAAGCGGAGTCTGAGGAAACGTTGAATGTTCCGTACAACAATCTATAACATACAGGTCAATTAAATGAACTGTTCTCTAGGATTAACCTAAAAACCAACACATTAGGACTTAGACAAAGAGCGATCTTAAAAATACCATCGTACAAAACTAGGTACAGAGCAAACACATTTGTACCAAGAGCATCCAATGCATACAACCAATTACCCCACGATATTGACTTGTTTTGCACCACCACATCTGTAAGGACACACTTTACTAAAATATTTTTTCAATAACAATAATAACAACATTATTACATAATTCTCTTTGTAAATTAATTAATCATATTCATAAAGCCCAAAACTGATTACATGGTAATTCATTTGCGAAGATTTGTAATTAGCATAGGTCTATTCACAGAATCTACACATATTGTATTTATTTGTCTGTAAATCTTTCTAAAATAAATAAATAAAAATAAACAAATCAGGACGTCCTATCAGCAGTGGACGTCCTATGGCTGATGATGATGATGATGATGATGAAACAAATCAGGCCTGGGGGCTACCATACATATAGGGGTCTTATAGCATTATTATAATCTTACTTTGTTTTTTTTGTACATCAAACACTTCTATGTATACTACTATACTGGCTGTTCGGTACGTAGAATGTGCGCACTAAGTCTCTGTTAATCGACCTCAACTCACTATAGAATTCTGCTCTTTTTTCTGAGTCGTGTAAAGCTAAACACTCGCCGTCATGTGCCTTAATTTTACTTCGAAATAGCTTGTCTAGTAAATACATAGAAGTCTCTGACGGGAATCGGTATAAATTTGATTATAATAATACTGCAATGGTCTCCCCCCTGATTTCTATGCTCACAGTTTATAATGAATGTAACGCAGCACCTCGGTCGCGTTAATTAGATACTAAAATAAAATTTACCAAAACTTTAATACCTAATTCAAAATGTCAAAAACTTTCTTACACTCTTTGGAGTCGGTAACTATGGAGTCGGTATCTTGGAAAGGCTTGACTGATTCCAAATAGAGTAATATATTTTGGGTTTTAACTTTTTCAAATTTATATGAGACCAACTAGAATCATCAAAATAGAATCATCAAAAGCGATCCACTCATGTCGGAGTTATCAGTGAATATACATAATTAATAACCACAAGTTTAAAACTTATCTAATGATGACCAAAGGACCACCCTTGAAACAAGCTCTATCGAACACTAAAAGAATCTTAAAAATCGGTCCACATTTAGGGGAGATATCGCCTAACATACAAAAAAAATACAGATGAACTGAGGTCCTTCTCCTTTTTTTGGAGTCATGACTCACTCACTCCTGTATCCCCGAACGGGTAGGCAGAGGCGCACTAGCGATCTAATACACCCACATTTCGCCGAGCTTAATTACGTCTCAGATGTGATAGGGGGCGAGCCTATCGCCATATCGGGCACAAATTCCAGACTCCGATATGGAAAAATCCAATATCACTTTTCCCGACCCGGGGATCGAACCCGAGACCTCAGGACGGTAGTCGTACCGAAACACAACCACGCCACCGAGGCAATCAGGTGTCCAATAAACCTTCATTTTTAGTCGGTTAAATGTTAATCATCCACTTCAAGTTTCACCCTACAGGGATCTCTAAAGGACAGTAGTTTTTACCATCCCGCGAGTCCGCTCGGATTTATGTTCGAATGGGAGCGATGGCTTTTTCCACCATACCGCGGCGTTATTTGGAAATTGTCAAGGTTTACACACAATTTACAATGTCATTTGTTAAACGATAGCCGGCCGTGGGAGATGCGCTTTTTAACTTTGTGAGTGGTAGAGCCACGCTGTAGACAGTTACATACGTCTACAGCACGAATGGGCCGGCACGACCGGTTTGATACCACTGTCTCACAGAAAACCGACGTAAAGTTGCAGCTCGCTGTCGCGTTTCGTTCGGTGAGTGAAATTTACGGTGACCCAATTCCTCCTCCCTTTCCCAATCCCTTTTCCGTTCCCTTCCATTCCCTACTTTTTTTTACGGTGGATATCACTTACCATCAGTAGCCCGAGCACGAAAAACTAATGTAAATGTAAACTCGCTGCGCACTGATGACATGTGATTAATATTTCATACAAATTTCATAGACGCGCATCGATCACGAATACATTTACGGTTGTCGGAAATTTTCCTGCTCGGACTGCAGGTGACCCATTTGCTCGCTTGCCTGTTTATGCTATAAAAAAAATGGAACTTATTGAATCTATAATGTTTAAATTCTTAAAATCGTTGTACTGTTCGCACTCTTCAGCCGGTGGTAAAAACTTAGCCAAATCCTTTCTGCAACATGCTTTTGAATGTGTCTTGTGCCCATTGTAGGTTAAAAGCAAAGAGATTTAATATAACTAACAATAGAGTGGCTATCAAGCCAGTTTCCATACAAAAAAAATATTTTAAAATCAGTAACGCCATTTACCACTTATTACAATGCGAGGGTGTTTATTACATTTTACACCCTAGAATGTTCGGTGAATGTTCAAGAATCACGTAACACACATAACACATAACATAAGCACACGCATGTATCCCCGATGGGGTAGGCAGAGGTGTACTACCGAACTAGAACACCCAGGGGACAAGCCTGACGTCTTAACGGGCACAAATTCCAGACTTCAGGCTGATTTGGAAAAATCCAATATTACTTTGCCCGACCCGGGATTGAACTCGAGACCTCAGGACGGCAGTCGTACCGAAATACAACCACGCCACCGAGACAGTCCCGTCTATATCTTTGTTAAAAGAAAGAAAGTGACATTTGAATTTCCCAGCTTTCTTTAATAAAATAACGTATGATTTCGTAGTTTAGGTATACGACAAGGGTAAATAAATAGAGTAAAGTTAAAAAATATTCAATTCGTGCCTTGAAGTAATATTTTATTCACATTGGAAAACACATTATTGTTCATAATCACGACAACTTTAGGTGTTAGAATTATAAACTAAGCTGTTTAAAAGATTAATTCAATTAATAAATTGAAATAAAACTATTTTTACGGATTCTATCACGATTAGGTGAAAAACTGAAGACTGCAAAGCCTTCGAAACGTCGGGAATAATAATTAAGACCTAATCGTGATAGAATCCGTAAAAATAGTTTTATTTCAATGTATAATATTCGCGTTAACTTAAGGAATCAAGTAATAAAATTTGTCGCCACTTTGGTCTAGTGGCATCGTATAAGCTGTGCGCTGGAATGTCCTTGGTTCTAATCCCAGGTAAGCATAGCCTACAAAATACACCGATGGCATAAACTCACGCCTGTATCCCGAAGGGGTAGGAAGAAGTTAACTCCCACATTTCGCCGAGCTTTTTTGTGCCAAATATGATAGGGCGGGCCTATCGCCATATCGGGTACACAGACTCCGGGCTGATACTGAAAAATCCTATATCACTTTGCCCGACCCGGGATCGAACTCGAGACGTTAGTCAGTGGTAAACAATTGGTTTATCAGTGGTCGCCAGAATCATGCCGGCATATTTATCGACCGATTTCCACAAAAGGAGGAGGTCCTCAATTCGTCGGTATTTTTTTTTATGTATGTTACTCGATGTCTCCGCCAAATGTGGACCGATTTCCAAAATTCTTTTTGTATTCGATAGAGCTTATTTCAAGGGTGGTCCCATATAGTCAAGTCCCAAGTCGGTCAGTTAAGTTTTTAAACTTGTGCGTATTTATACTTCTTCACACTCCGAATCTGAAGAGGAAAGAAGCAAATCGAGGGCTCATGACAAGACAGGCGGATGACCGATGCAGACACATGGATACCCCTATACCTATCCCAACTAACCACCAAGCCATGCCGCAAGCCCATCGAGAGACCCTGAGACTTCAGTTTCAAAGTTCCTAGCGCTGCATACTCCTTTTGGACTGACTTCCAAAAAGAAGGAGGTCCTCGTTCGTCTGTATTTTTTTAATGTATGTTACGCGATATCTCCGCCAAATGTGGACCGATTTTCAAAATTCTTTTTGTGGTTGATAGAGCTTGTTTCAAGGGTGGTTCCATATAAATTTGCTCATGATCGGATTTGAAGTCGGTCCGTTAAGTTTTTAAACTTGTAATGTCCGTGTTGAATAGTATTTTTTTAACATTTTCCCGCGTTAATTTTCATGTCAAGTGAATGTCCCACCACACCGCCCTTTAAATTTATATGAAACCAGTGGTAACTTTTTGCCGACCGTCCAAAATTCCTCAAGTTTCGTGCGAATCACTTCATTAGGTGTGTTTTTGCTGATGGATGCCGCTGACGGACAGACGAACGGCAACATCGCTTTTATTATATTGTCAGCGTGTAACGGTCTAAGGTGTTTTTTATATTTAATTAGGAAAGTAAATTGTGGTTGATTGTTTTTGTTAGTCCTCATTTTGGTTAATGCCTCGATGGCGTGGTTGTATTTCGGTACGACTACCGTTCCGAGGTCTCGGGTTCGATTCCCGGGTCGGGCAAAGTGATATTGAATTTTTCCATATCAGCTCGGAGTCTGGAATTTGTGGCCGATATAGCGATAGGCTCGCACCCTATCACATCTGGGACGGAACTAGGCTCGGCGAAATGTGGGTGTTCTAGTTCGCTAGTGCACCTCTGCCTTCCCCTTCGGGGATACAGGCGTGAGCTTATGTTATGTGTTACGTTATTGTTTGAAAATCCAAGGTACAGACTATTCTTAACCATTTTCTCAGCTAACAAGTTTTTATAAGTAAGGCCCATAATCGTCACATAGTTATTACCAAAAAGTAAACTATTTTTCATTAAGATTTCACTTCAATTTCTTACATGACATTCTCACAATCGCCCTAAATGTTCATGGTATTATACTAAAACCATCAAATAACATAACATAACATAAGCTCACGCCTGTATCCCCGAAAGGGTAGGCAGAGGCGCACTAGCGAACTAGAACACCCACATTTCGCCGAGCTTAGTTCCGTCCCAGATGTGATAGGGGGCGAGCCTATCGCCATATCGGGCACAAATTCCAGACTCCAAACCATCAAATGTATACGCTCTATTAACTCCCTTCAAATCCCATGGTCACCCTCAATCAAGTCACCACTTAATCGAACACGGAGCGATGGGGCGCTCCACGGGATTTGTAACGCACCCCATGGGGGTTGTTATCTTGTAAGGGGACGAAACATGGTGGCGAAAGAATTATGTTTAAAGTTATTATGTAGTTTTGCTAATAGTAAGTGTGTTTTTGTTTGATTCTCGGGTGATGACTATATTTTGGAACATGCAGTCTTCCGTTTTTCATGTTCGTTAACATTTGTTAAAGCGAAATCTACATACACATACATAAGTTCACGCCTGTATCCTCGAAGGGGTAGGCAGATGCGAACTAACGAACTGGAACATCCCCTATCAAATCCCATCCCAGGAGGCGAGCCTATCGCCATCATCATCATCATCAGCCATAGGACGTCCACTGCTGAACATAGGCCTCCCCCAAAGATTTCCAGATCGACCTGACCTATCGTCATATCGGGCATAAATTCCAAACTCCGGGCTAATATTAAAAAGAAAAACCAATATCACATTTCCCGGCCCGGGAATCGAATTCCATACCTTAGGATCAATCGTACCGTTAAACCACACCACTGAGGCAGTTAAGCGAAATCCAATTGTAAAGCTATATGCAGTTTTTTTTTTTCTCATTCTTTCCTACTCAAATGTAGTGTCGAGGATGTTTTCCAAGGATGTTGCAGAAAAGTTTAGGCATATATTTCAAGCCCGATTGCCTCTGTCAATCAACTCTCTTTGTGGGATCCAGTCACGGGGAAGCCGTAGAAAACCGCGTTGGAATTCGAATCTAGGATCTCCCGGTGCATAGTCCATTAACACTAGACCGTTTTTTAATTTCTACCTGCTCTTATCCCACCTTAAGGTGGGGTAGGCGCAACACACTTTTTCAAGCATGTTGCAGAAAGGATTTGGCTTAGTTTTTACGACTCTCTACTCTATGTCAGGGATGACATAAATTAGAAAATTAGCTTTCTCCGACCTGGGAATCGAACCCAGGACCTACCAGTCCACAGCCCAAATATGCTACCACTAGACCAACGAGACGCAATGACGACGAGAAATTAAGAAATTATCTGATGGTTAAATGGAATTACTTTGAATACCAACAAAATTCTCCACGGATGTATTACAAAAAGAAGAAAACCTGAGGTCAGCGGTCTGATCTAAAACTCATGAGAATCCAAAAAGCCGTCACTATTACCTTACAATCCGCGAAAAAACCACAACAAAGCAAAAGGTAAAAAAGATAAAAGGGACAAATCCGTGTAGGTGATACTGGTTATCTTTTTTTACATTAATAATTTATTTTTTTGCCGTTTACACGAATGTATGTGCGTCGGCCGTCAATCAAGGCGCTGGCACTCGGCCTCTCCGATTGTTTTCAAAATAGCCGGTGACTCGGACTTTATAAGGGCCCGCATAATCGGACCTGCTTAGCCGTTTTAGGGTTATGGTGCACTTGAAAATTGAACGTGAAATGATTGTATTTTAATAAAGTAAGGTTCATTATGGTTCAGAATAAGAATTATTTTTTGGTGTATAATACCTACTTATTTTGTTGCAGAATATTAGAACTTTTTAAATGTTATTTGAATGACTGCGTCGGCGACGAAGTTGTATTTCGGTACGACTACCGTCCTGAGGTCTCAGGTTCGATCCCCGAATCGGGCAACGTAATTTTTAGTTTTATCAATATTAGTCCGGAGTCTGTTTGTGCCCGATGTGGCGATAAGCTCGCCCCCTATCTCATCTGGGACAGAACTAAGCTCCGCGAAATGTAGGTGTTCTAGTTCAATAGTACGCCTCTGCCTACCCCTTCGGGGTTACAGGTGTGAACTTATGTTAAGTTTAACTATGTTGCTAAGGCTCAATTGCACCACTATTATTAACCTAGAGTTAGTCCTAACCGCAAGCTAAATTGACAGAAAATGTATGAATGACATGTAACTTAACTTGCGGTTAGGACTAAGGTTAATAAAAGTGGTGTAATTGAGCCTAAGTGAAATAAAACTATACGTGATAATCCATATGCATTTCTTAGAGATGTTCGACATCAGGTAGGCAGTCGATTAAAACGGTGAATGCTGTCTGCAACATCCTGAGAACAGTGTCTTGCGCAGATCCCACATTGTATCAGTATAAAGGCAGATAGAAAGAGCCACGCTGTAGACAAATCTGCCTACAGCTTGATGGGCCGACTCGGCTGCATTATCACTACTATCTTATCGAAAACCCACGTAAATTGTCTGCTTGAATCATTCGAAACCTTATGAAATTGAGTCCGTAATCCGTACACAATAGCATAACCTATATATATTTTAAATTCTCTAGTTTTGTATTTTGCGTAATTCATAAACCTTAAAAAATAGAGTCCTTATTTAATAGCATAACCTATGTATATTTTAAATTCTCTAATTTTGTATTCTGCGTAATGGAAACAAAGAAAAAGCAACATCAATCTTCAATATACATGCTCCTTAATATATTTTATGTTGTAATAACAACTTTAACCAAATACCTTGTTTTTCATAGCGTCTAAGGCGTCGGGCTGGTTGTGCGAAACGCAACCTATTTGAGAGTCAAATACACTGATAGCCATACGGCGGGCCGGAGACACAACGAAATAAAATATACGAGCAAGAATATTGCCGAAAAACGCAGCTGTCTTAAATAAATAACACACAAAAGATACATCATCGTCATCTTCATCATCATCAGCGATAGGAAGTGCACTGCTGAACATAGGCTTCCCCCAAAGATTTCCAGATAGACCTATGGGAAGCAGCCTGCATCCAGCGACTTTTTCAGGTCCTTTTCAAGTCGTCGGTCTACCTAAGATACATACCTAATCCAGATTCTAAACTAACATAAGAGTCTTGTATTGTGGGTATTAGAATATTTAGTAATACGAAATTCAACCGCAAAATGACGCTCTTCAACTTGATAGTGGTATCCATCTAGGCCTTATTTGTGATGTAGATATAACTGTTTAAATAACGTAGATCTATCACTTTTGCTGTTGCTGCTACTGATAAGTTGACGGTTATAAAAACTACCTATTATGCATTTATTCGTCTGCAAAGCCGTAAGCGCCTAAGAAATCTTTAAGCATCTTGCTCAGTGACATGCAATCATAAAAGCCGAGCATTACGATTATTCAAAATTTAATTTATTACTATTTAGTAGGAAATAAAAACATAACATAACATAAGCTCACGCCTGTATCCCCGAAGGGGTAGGCAGAGGCGCACTAGCGAACTAGAACCCAGTAGGAAATTACAGCCAGTATTTTACTGGGCATTATGAGACATAACATCTACTATCTCATGGTGACCAGCACAGTGAAGCGCCACGCAGAGCTTTGTAATTCAAAATGCGGATGGTGTTTTTCCTGTTCAAGGGTAGTATTGCTTATCATCAGATGAGCAGCTTGTTCGTTTCGGAATTCGACAATAAAAATTTACTATATAGAAACGCAGCGTCGACGTACGTTATACACGCTCGTATGTTTCTAACACATTATTATCGACATCTCCTACTTTGGAGGGCGCTCGGTTCTTCGGATTTAACGACTTGTGAATTTGTTTGCCGGTGTCATTTTGATTGAAGCTTCATGAATAATGATTGGTTGTATCTTCACGGAATATCCCGTGGAGGTGGACAGCCATTGTACACTTTACATGTACAAGTATCATATAATATACGGGATCTATTGATTTTAGACGGTACATAAACTTAACGTTCCTTTCATTACATAAGTATACACTATAATATTGTAACTTAGTACTTATCTGGAAATCTTTGGGGGAGGCCTATGTTCAGCAGTGGACGTCCTATGGCTGATGATGATGATGATGATTGTAACTTAGAACAATAGATAATATACACCTACAATTACATAAGATCTAATTTGGTTTAATTAAAATGGTCTCGTTGGTTCATGTTTTATTGAATATTTTTAAATTGAAAGAAGATAGGATACTAGATACTCACTAGAAATCAATAGGTATATTATAAGTTACATGTTTACGATAGGAAACTTTCGAGTGTTCTGCCATCCTAAAATTCAAAACTTTGATTTCAGATAATTTTCAATCCATAAATATTTCTGCCGAGACGAGTGTCGGAGGTTCGAGACCAACCCCAAAATGGAGGATACACCTCTGACTTTTCTATGTTAAGTGTGTTTTCATTGTGAAATATCGCTTGCTATAACGGTGAAGGAAATTTGAGAAAAGGAATTTTGAGTGGTAGAGTCACGCTGTAGACAGTTACATCTAAAGCACGAATGGGCCGGCTCGACCGGTTAGATACCACTGTCTCACAGAAAACCGACGTAAAGTGGCAGCTTGCTGTCGCGTTTCGTTCGGTGAGTGAGATTTGCGGTGGCCCACTTCCCCCCTTCCTTTCCCAATCCCTTTTTCCCTCCCCTTCCAATTCCTCCTTTTAGGTTGGCAACGCACCCATGATTCCTTTTTTGTCTTGGGTGTCTATGGGCGGTGGAGATCACTTACCATCAGGTGACCCATCTGCTCGTGTGCCAGTCTCTGCTAATAAAAAACAAAAAAAATAAAAGGAAAACATCGTGAGGAAACCTGCATACCTGAGAATTTCTCCACAAAAAATTCAAAGATATGTGAAGTCTACCAACCCGGACTAGGCCAGCGTGGTAGACTAAGCCTAACCGCTCTCATTAGTAGAAGAGGCCCGTGCCCAGCAGTGGGACAGTAATATTACAGGGCTAATATTAAATATTCCTACCAAAATCCACATTATCTAGGCAAGCAATATACCTGAACTACCTCAAGAAATCAATAATACAGTTAATATATATTGTTATCTTGATTTACCTGCTCTAATTTAAGGTCTTTCTGTATCTGGTGCTGTACTGTATTGTAACTGACTGTAAATTGGTGTTAAAAAGAGCAACGTCAGAGTTACTTGCCCATTCTTCTCTGGCGAAACAGCCTTCCGAACAGGCGGTAGAGTTAAAATTTGACGGAATCTAAATGATGTTTGAACAATTTATGCATTCAATAAATGTTTTGATTTAATTTCAATTAACACTTGTACAGATTTTATGAAACCATTGTATTGTTTGTGGCGACCTTTTTATAGGCCTTAATTATTGAAAACCTAATTGACGTTAGTTTTAGAGCATCCTCGTTCTGTAAAAATATATACCAAATTCATTATTCCATAACACAGTTATTTACTGTTATAAATCATAATTAAGTAAGTACGGAAAACGAAAATTAGTCTCACGTATATTAGAAAATCTTTTCTAGATCTGGAAAATAAAATAAAATAAAATAAAATAAAATAAATAATAAAATAAATAGTCCAGCCCACAGAAAAGTGGTCTTTATAACAACATTAATAATATTCATAGTTCATCAACACCAACCAGTATAAAAACAAAAGAAATAAAGTACGTCATTCTAATAACAACTTTAAAAATTCAATGTAAGGTTGAATTTTGTATGTAAGTAATTCAAACCCCTATGGAGCGATTTTCAGTGGAAAGAGGCAACATATCCATCTCCGTCTATCATATGAAAGGGAGTATAGCTGTCACTCTCGCTCCTACCTCTATTGATTTTCCCAAGAGCAGAGGAAACTTAAGAGGAGTGTATTTGCATAATGCAATTTATTGAGGCTTTACGTATGTTCACGCTTTGTATACAACATGGAGATCAATTTTGATACACCTATTTTAAAGGCTATATTTTTAAATTGGAATGTTACTCATTACAACACTAAGGGCGACTTGCACCACTATTACTAACCTACAGTTAGTCCTAACCTCAAGTTAAATTGAAAAAGAAATATATGAATGACATGCAATTCATTCATCATCATCATCATCAGCCATAGGACGTCCACTTCTGAACATAGGCTTCACCCAAAGATTTCCAGATCGGCCTGTTGTAAAAAACCGATGGGGCAGAAAAGCTCTCGAGTGGAGACCACGTACCGGCAAACGCAGCGTAGGACGTCCACCTACAAGGTGGACCGACGACCTGATAAAGGTCGCAGGAAGTCGCTGGATGCAGGCCGCTTCCAACAGGTCGATCTGTAATTCATTACATGTAATTTATTAAATGTCGTCATATATTATCTGTAATTACATGTAGTACATTACCTACATGTATTTAATTACATGCCATTCATACATTTCTTTTTCAATTTAACTTGAGGTTAGGACTAACAGTAGGTTAGTAATAGTGGTGCAAGTCGGCCTATGTGATTATTCCAAATGCCAGTGTCTGATAAAACTAGATTTTAAACTTATTGGCACATTCTCGTATACATTTTCAGAGATGGCCAACATCATCTGAAAAAACATTTTATTATCTAAATAATAGTCTCTGCAACATGCTTGAAAAAGTCTGTTGCGCCGACCCCACATTAAGGTGGAATAAGGGCAGGTAGAAAGAAGTTTAATGAGTGACGTGCTGCTCGGCTTCCGGAGGCCGAGACACTTATGTAACATATATATGTGCCGCCTCCAACGGGTAGTGCGGATAGATAGCGATTATGAACCAATCAAATCAAGTCATTTGACGGAGTCATGTTCAAACTGTGTTCTTGTTGGCTAATTTTTGTAATCTATCTGCACATTCGAACTGAGATTGTTTATTGGAACCGGCGGGATTAACATAAATATAAAATATTTATTATATCTGCATTCTAGTTATGTATTTCTCATTCTATAATCTACACTAAATGATGCTTAGTTTAACGATCATAATATAATAACAGGCCACTATTTGTCCGACTATACTACACTTAGAATCAGATGCAATTTGGTCACTTTAGTACCAATTAATTCCAAGTCACTCGAATCACTTCATCACGATAAATCAGAAGTAAAACAAATAACATTAATTAAATGAAAAATCCATTCATAATAAACCCAAGCGAATCGTAAAACTCACTCGCCAATTACCAAGCAATAACAATATTAAAGTTTAATTGCCATGGTCGCCCCCTTAACGGGCGCCACCTACCTATTAACCACCCTGTACCACCCCGCCAGCGTCGGGCGAGACACGCACACTTGGAACACGCGACGCCTATTGGACGACTGTGTGACGATTACACACATGCGCATAACATTCTTATACAGCATGTTTAAACTATGAGTCTTTAAGTAATGGTGTAATTTTAATAGTGTAATGATCAATACTAAATTGATTAAAATTTACTTCAGACTTTCTGTCTATCAGCAGGGTTACCACAACCTCTTATAGCAGTATTATTATAATCTTTCTTCGTTTGTTTTGTATGGGAATCGGTACAAGTAAAATTATAATAATACTGCTATAAGAGGTGGTAACCCCCAGTAGTTGTTTCCTTAAAAGAAACCATATCTCACTTACACCTTTACTCTAATTTGAACTCTAATTAAAATCAATTTTATTCCTCTATGAATGAGAATAAAACGGAAGTAAAATTTCATGCACCTAATCAGTACTTGACGCCTAAAAAGAAATGCATGATCATTATATAACAATATAACAAATCTATTCATTAATAATGGCTGCCTCGGTGGCGCGGTTGTATTTCGGTACGACTACTGTCCTGAGGTCTCGGGTTCGATCCCTGGGTCGGGCAAAGTGATATTGGATTTTTCCATATCAGCCCGGAGTCTGGAATTTGTGCCGGATATGGCGATAGGATGCAGGCCGCTTCCAACAAATCGATTTGGAAATCTTTGGGGGAGGCCTATGTTCAGCAGTGGACGTCCTATGGCTGATGATGATGATGATGATGGCGATAGGCTCGCCCCCTATCACATCTGGGACGGAACTAAGCTCAGCGAAATGTGGGTGTACTAGTTGGCTAGTGCGCCTTTGCTCACACACAACATAAGCTCACGCCTGTATCCCCGAAGGGGTAGGCCCTTCGGGGATACAGGCGTGAGCTTATGTTATGTTATTAATAAATAGACCAAATCACTCAACAGTTAACACACAAAATCCTGGATTTGATATTCTACGAGAACTACGAGAGACTTAGGGCCCCATAACATCCAGACTTAATTATATCTATGGATCACACGAATATTTGTCTCGATGTGGGAGTTTCTATTTTCACAGCCACTACTCGCAGGCTGGGCCATAAAAAGCTGACAAAAATATAAAGGAAAATAAAATAATATCTGTAAAACGACTCAGCCTGTAACAGTACAGTAGTAATGACATGTTTAAGTGTACGAGGCACGTCCCTCCACCCTCCGAGACTCGAGATGGAACGTGAAACTGGGAATGTGCCAATGTTTCCAGATTATACGCAAATTACTTTATGTTATATACAAAAAGCATTTATTAAGCTGGAAATAAAGTTAATTGTATTTTTAACTACAAATTGAAGTAAAGATTACGTTATTGATGTTCACATAATTAAGTTAATAAACAATTTATAATATTTATACATAAAAATATTTTCCGAACAGAGATTGAACATAATGAACGAATGACGTCAGGCAAATTATAAATCTTTTCTGCAACATGCTTTAAATAGAAATTTATGCGTTATGCTAGCCCTACATTAAAGTGGGATATGAGCAAGTGGATAGAAAATAATTATATTACAAAACCCCAAAAGAAATATCGGTATTTTTTGGCATAAGATACTAACAAATATCGTTGTGGCAAAGTTCAGACTTGAGGAGTAATTAGTAAATCCTGATATACGTTTTTAGTAAATTGAACTGATGTAGAGGCTCGAGTGCTCACTTAAAATTAACCATAACATTAAAACTACCAATTGCAAGTTAAATTTTCCTAGAAAACTCTCAGAAAGACTAGTTGGAAGTCCCCACTATAAAACGGAACAGCACCCGTTAACGCTTAGTCTAACAGCGCTGTAATGGAGGACAAATACACCCCTCTCCCCTCCCTACCACCCACCACCCACCCCCGGCGGGACACTTGAGATAAGTGCCACCCTGGAGGGCTGGGAAAACGGACTTATGGCTCAGTACTTCGATCCATTTTATAGAAGGGTACATTCAAAATGTTCCAATTGGAAGGTGTTTATGATGTTCATGACATTTAAGATCAACCGCTAAAGTTTTTTTATTTATTAAACTTACATAACATAACCTCACGTCTGTATCCCCAAAGGGATAGGCAGAGGTGCACTAGCGAACTAGAACACCCACGTTTCGCCGAGCTTTGTTCCGTCCCAGATGTGATAGGTGGCGAGCCTATCGCCATATTGGGCACAAATTCCAGACTCCGGGCTGATATGAAAAAATCCAATATCACTTTGCCCGACCCGGGGATCGAACCCGAGACCTCAGAACCGTAGTCGTACCGAAATACCACCACGTCACCGAGGCAGTCAAAAATATCCAGGCTTGCATTATTCAGATGACTGCCAATAAACTCACTTATCGTGTACATTATTGTTGAGTGGTAGAGCCACGCTGTAGACTGTAACGTCTACAGCACGAATGGGCCGGCTCGATCGGTTTGACACCAATGTGTCACAGAATACCGACGTAAAGTGGCAGCTTGCTGTCGCGTTTCGTTCGTTGAGTGAGATTTCCGGTGACCTATTCCGTCTATTCCCTTCTTTTAGGTTGGCAACGCACCCATGATTCTTTTTGTCTTGGGTGTCTATGGGCGGTGGAGATCACTTACCATCAGGTGACCCATCTGCTCGTTTGCCACTCTGCTATAAAAAAAGTCCAAAACACATTTCATAACAAATAAATATAAAACATAACAGCAGGTGATACTAAGAATGTGTAACACAATCTCAAAAATTTTGTAGATAAAGTCCGATATGCTATTACTATTTATGAAGACCACAATAATCATCTATTTATTATAATTTCGCGATTTATTTAGAGCATTATTTTACGCAGCTGGCACTAAATGTCTATTTTTAATAAAATATGATGTCAATGTTAGTATTAGCATATGAAAAAGCGAAAACTATGTCACACTAAATCCTTGGTCTGGTTAAAAAAGGTGTGAATTTTATAATATAGAGTCACTGTGATGGAACTGATGGAAAGGCCGGCATAACGGTTGCGAGTGGTGAGAGTCGTTGAATTGTTGTTTATGTTTTATACGAGACGTGTGATTTAAGTCTCTAATTCACCTCTAACTACAGTTTTATGGCTATCCATAAAACTATATGAATCTGTGCTGCAGTGCTAAAGCTATTTGAATTGTTAATTCTAGTTAACATCCGATGAGGAATATAAACACAATTTTATTTTCCGAGATAAAAAGTAGCTTTGTGTTATTCTGATAATCTATAACTTATAACTGTAAAGTTTCATCAAAATCTATTCAGTAGTATTGAGTGAAAGAGTACACATACACACGCACACACACATACACACAAACATTCAGGTTTACAGTATAAGTAAGATTGTTTTTTGTAATCGTTTATACCACATATTTATGCTGATTGATTTTAAAAATTTAGAAAGGTACGTTACAAATTACATATATGTATACTGATTTCTTAAGTTTACGCGAATGCTATTCATTGAAATAAAGTTATTTTTACGGATTTTATCACGATTTGGTTTTAATTTTTGTTCCCGACGTTTCGAAGGCTTTGCAGTCTTCGTGGCCTGGGATCCAATTATACATTTAATCAAATCGGAACCCAAAAGACCAGCTCCCAGACCTCAAGACACTGTGAGCTTGTACTGCGTAGATCGGAACATTTTTTTTTTTTTTATTTATTGACAAAGGGCTTTGTCGCTAAGCGACCCTACCGCCCAGTAAAACAGAATAATAATCTTAACATGTACAAAATAATATGTACAACAATAACAAAATTATGACTTAATTAAGCACTTACTAGCTAAATTGTATAATTTTATTGCAGTATTTGACAGTGGGTCAGCTAGAATACTGTTGCAAATACCAACATCAAAAAGTTTTTTAGAACCAAACAAATTGTTCCTATCACTTTCGTTCCGAACACATTCCATCAGAATATGTTGCACATCCTCTAGGGTGCCGCATTCGTCGCAATTAGGAGTCTGTGATTTTTTCATTAAGAATGAGAATTTATTTGATGGAACATGTCCGGAACGCAGTCTGAGAGCAATTACTAACTTATTGCGATTCAAGATATTCTGGTCAATCCATGGATATGTTGTTATCTGTGGTTGTATAGTTTGGTACCAAATACCCTTCTCTTTCGACCTTTTGTCAAAGTATTCTTGCCATATATCTATACATTGACTTTTAAGAAGACTCAAATAATTTGAATACAGCGGGGTAATCCATGAAGAGATACCATCTACAGTGGCCTGTTTCGCTAAAAGGTCAACTTTATCGTTTTCTTTCAGGTTAATGTGAGACGGAATCCACTGTAATCGAATATGTTTTTGGTTATTTTGTAATTTCAAAATCGATTCCAATAAACAGTAGGCTATCGGGGTGCCTCGCACTGGCGAGGTACATCGAGCCAAATGTTGCAGTGCGCTCTTGGAATCAGTCAAGATAACGAATTTGTCATGATTGATTGCCTCGGTATAGGACAAAGCTTCGGCGATGGCAACCAACTCAATGTGCATTATTGAAATATTGGAATCGATTTTGAGTTTCATGTAACTTTTAGTTAAAGGGTCGAAAAACGCCGCTCCCCCGTTTTTATCAGTTTTTGACCCTTCAGTGTAGATTTTATAAAAATCTGAGTATTGTTCATCAATATAAGCACAACAAATTTGTTTAAGTTCGTTACTATTATACTGATCTTTTGGCCGATCTAATTTGGGTACAATATCATTGATTACACCGTCCAAATTTATGTTGCTTACCCAAGTAGATAAAGAATACATTTCAAGTATATTTACAGAGTGAATAGGAAGAGATTTAAAACATACATGCATCGAGAAAAGAGCTGGTAACTTACGATAAGTCCAGTACCGGGAACTATTACGGTTAGATAATTTATTGATTAGCTCAAAAGTGCTATTATTATTTATGGACCTACTTTTTAAATAAAATTTTCCCGCTAAATATCGCCTACGAGCAAACAAAGGAGGTAAACATAGCTCATTCTCCATGACGTGTATAGGCGTGGAACGTATAAATCCACCAATAATGCGTAAGGCCTGGTTTTGTACTTTGTCCAGTTTTAATAGATTCGATTGACAACTATTATCGTACAGAAAGCTGGCAAAATCTATTCTGCTACGAATAATAGCAATATATAATCGTCTTATATGTTTTTGATGCAAACCCCAACTTGACCCTGATAGGATTTTTAAAATGTTCAGAAACCTTGATGTTATATTAACCGTTTCGCTAATATGTTTGCCCCATCTTAACGCACTGTCCAGCCATAAGCCCACATACTTAACGTTCTTACAGATATCAATAACATGATCATCGATTGCAAAATCAATACTATGTCTAAAACCTCCTTTTTTAAAAACACATATTTTACTTTTGGACGGCGAAATATCCAATCCTATTTTATTTAACAGTAAGCTGATAGTGCATATAGCGGACTTTAATTGTAGTACTGAATCAGTAACATGTTTATTTGTAGAATATACCACAAAATCGTCGGCATATTGCGAAATGCAAACATTGGATACACTTTTGCATACATTTATGGTGGCGATATTGAACAGGAGTGGGGATAATGGATCGCCTTGAGCGAGACCACGGCCGGTGCTTCTTGTCATTATTCTCCCGCTAGATTTAATTTTTAGATGCCGTAAACTGAGAAATGACCATAGATACCTACACATTTTCGAACCAACATGACATTGTTCTAAAATATTTAATAAGGAAACTACGTCTACATTATTGTATGCATTTGTAACGTCAATAAATACGGCAACTGTACTCAAGTTCTCACAAAAACCTAGTTGAATCTGTGTAATTAGTCGAGTGAGATTGTCCAAGCAAGACCGTTGTCTACGAAAACCGACCATACTGTCTGGAAATAACGATAGTTTTTCAAAATGCCATTCGAGTCTTTTACTCAGAATCGAATGGAATATTTTGCACATGCAAGATAATAATGAAATGGGACGAAAATTGGAATTGGAGTTATTTTTTGGAATAGGAATAATTTTAACCTCTCGCCATTGAGAAGGCACGAAACCGAAAGAGTAACAATAATTATAAAATTTAAGCAAAAGCGTTTTTGCATTCTGAGGTAGATATCCAATCATGGAAAAAGATATCTCGTCACAGCCAGGAGCGGTATCTCTTTTCTTTATACTACATATTAACTCTTGCATTGATATATCTGTGTCTAACATACTACTGAATGTTCTAAATTGAGGTTGTGCAGCACATACATAATCTGGCGTCAATTCATTGAGTAAATCTTTAGCTTTTTCTTCATCCATGCACGAACGATTACTATATCGGCCTTTCATCCATTTCATCTTGCGCCACATGTCAGAGGCAGATGACTTTTCATCTATAGATGAACAAAAGCTTTGAAAAGAAATGCACTTTGATTTTCGAATCTGTCTCTGAGCGTTGGCTATTTTAATTTTAAGCTTATCTAAATTATCTGGGGATGGACAGCGTCTAAATTTTGCCAAGGCTAAACGGCGTTCAGCAACTACTCGAGATAATTCCGCATTCCAGAAAGGTTTGGGTATGAATTTGGAACATATGTGTCGAGGTATCTTAATCCATGGAATGTGCCTATCTGCAGATTTTTGCATGATATTATACAAATTGTCATACAAAATTTGGGGATCATCTGGAACTTTAAAATCTACAAGTGAATTTTCTATAAAGGAGGAATAAGACACCCAGTCACTTTTTTTGAAATTTCGCTTCGTAATGAATTCGCGATTAACTTCTACGGAATATGATAGTTTTATTATTAAATGGTCACTACCGAGGGTCTCATTGGTTACCTTCCAATTAAACTCTAAAGCTAAATCACAAGAAACAAACGATATGTCAGGTGACGACTGCTGCATGATGCCGTTGACCAATTTAATTCTAGTTGGTTCACCATTGTTCAAATAAGTAAAGTGGAAATTTAACATTGAATCAAATATTTGATTGCCCTTATTGTCAGTTTTACAAGACCAACTAACATGATGTCCGTTAAAATCACCCAAAATAACAGTTTTTTTATTGGCGATAGAAAAAATATGATCCCAATCACTCTGAGTAGTGTGAATAGACGGCGGGCAGTAAACTGAAATAATATTTTCTATTTTTTGACAGTCAAGTAATTTAACGTGGATTAATTCAATGCCTGAGTTAAGACTCTGTGTAGAACAAAGAATGGATTTTATTGAGCTATGAGTAAGAATAGCCACACCTCCGTAAGAGTCATATCTGTCCAGGCGGTAAATATTATAATTTTTTATGAACAAATTGCTCCCAGATTCAAGCCAAGTCTCACTTAACACAGCAACATGATTTTTTTCTTGTGAAAGTAATACTTCAAATGGCAACAATTTAGGTTTAAGACTTTGGCAATTCCACTGTAGTACATTTACTATACCCTTAAAATAGCTTTTATCCATAATTAGTCTTCGTATTAAAGAACGAACCAATAGATATATTATTAACTACCCTAGTTATGACCCAATCAAAGCAAATCTTAATAGACAATTCAATTTTCTTTTCTAATGATTGACTACTAAAAAAAATACTCCTAAGCTTTCTTAATAATAACTCGAACGTAAAATCCTTCCTTTCTGACTGTATTCCTTTTGGTTCACTATCGTTTACTTGATACTCATCACTGGAGCAGTCTGATAGATTGTTATCACAATCGAATCTGATTGGTTGGGTCTGCTTTTTCTTTTTCTGTTTTTTTTTTGTCCCTGGATTCCAGAATTCTCTGGAGCGTGACCTACATCATCTACTGTTGCCTTTTCTAATAAGGACCTTTTACTTGTCTGCGTGGAATTGACAAAAGGCCCTACGTTTTTAGATTTTACCATGTCATTATAACCTACACCGGAGCTACTCGTATTTATGTCCAAATTTGTCACCAGAGGGGAATCAACAATTGTCGAGTTTAATAAGGCAAAATTATCTTCTGAAAAATTGTTATTCCCAAGACGTTCTGACACCGGAGTGTTAGGAACATACAGAGTAAGCGCTTTTCTGTATGTTACGTTAAATTCATCCATTAATTCGCGAATTTTTCGTTCCTTCTTATAAGCTGGACAGGTTTTACTCAGGGCCAAGTGCGGACCAGAGCAATTTGTACACTGAAAGTGAGAGACTTCGCAGTTTCCGTGAGAACCACTGCACTTCGGACAAATTAGTTTCTTGCTAGAACAGAATTTTGCCGTATGACCAAATTTCCAACATTTGGAACATTGTGTCACTGGATACACAAAAGGCTCCACCTTAATTCTCATTTTGTGAATAAATATATACGGCGGCAGTCGAGATCCTCTAAACCCAATACGAACTGCTTCACTTAAAATCCAAGGCTCTCCATCAGCATTATTACGTTTTTTTAATCGTCTAGCGGATATTACATCTATTTCACAAGATATGTATTTTAGTATTTCTTCCTCTGATAAGTCTATTTCGATGTTTTTAATTACCCCGTAAGACAGACCAACTTCAGATGTTTTTTGACATCTCCATCCCATATCAGAGAAAGTTTTTGAGGCAATCAGTTTATCCGCACTAGATACTTTCTCGAAAGTGATCAAAATTTTGTGTATATTAACAAATTTAACCATCAAAATATCACGAATGTTATGTTCTTTAAGTAAACGAGCAAGTGCAAATTGCTTAGGTAATGACTCCTGGCTAGTTACACAAACTTGAATTTTTTCCTCTACCCCGATTTCTTCTTCCTTTCTTCCAATTTTTCTACCACGTGAAACTGTAGTCCACCCTTCTTCCGACGAATTGTCTTCTCTAGCTCTTTTTCTAAGACCGTTAGTCGTCTCCATCTCCATATCTACTTCGTCTAAGTTAGCTCTGTCCTCTATTTGTATTATATCTTCATTCTCCATTTCTGTTCTCGATAGCCTCCCCTCATTCACACTATTACATCTAGAATTCATAATAAACTATAGCAGGCCCTTGAAGGGCCTGCCACCTCAAAACTGATAACCAGGGTTCAATCTACGCACAATATGCACTATTCCACTACGAAACTTGTAAGAAATAGAACAATTAATCACAGACACGTGTGCGCCGTATGGCGGTCGGTCCGCGACTCGAGATCGGAACATAAACGGTTAACTTTTTTAAATCTGTATAATTCTAAATGGAGGTAGATTTTGTAATACTAACATTCTTGGACAAATGACATCTCAGTCCAACCCGTGACCACGAAGACTGCAAAGCCTTCGAAACGTCGGGAATAAAAATTAAAACCAAATCGCGATAAAATCCGTAAAAATAATTTTATTTCAATACATATATGTAGTTACTTAAACTTGGAAACCCCTATACCAAATAGGTTTACAATTATCCGAACCACTTCCCCACCTTACAAGTCGGAGGTATTTGCTAAAGGAGCGCCACTTGGCTGAAATGGGGTTGTAAAACTATGGATAATGTATCTGCCGTCTCCTTCACTCGCGTCTGTCTCCCTTGCACACAATATGGACTTCACGAGTTACTTGAATTACTTCAATTGGAGCTGAAGATTTGGCGTTGAATTATAGGATGCTTTGTTGATATTATTAACTGCATCGGTACCGCAATTTGTCGCCACTCGCCTCCTTGGTCTAGTGGCAGCATATATGGGCTGTTAACCGGGAGGTCGTGGGTTCGATTCCCAGGTCGGGTAAAGCGAATTTTCTTATTTAATTTACCCTGGACTGGATCCCCCGGAGGGGGTTGGAGTCAGGCAGGTATCCGGTCGTAAAAACATAGGCAAATCCTTTGTGCAACATTCTTGAAGAAGTTTGTTACGCCGACCCCACATTGGTGGGATAAGGGCAGGTAGAAAGAAGGTAGCGTAATCTGTGGCAATCGTGGTACGACTACCGTCCTGAGGTCTCAGGTTCCATTGCTGGGTCGGGCAGAGTGAGTTTTGGTTTGTTTTCATTATTAAATATTTGTGACAGACGATATTTGTGCCCCTATCACATCTGTGACAGAAATGAGCTCGGCGAGATGTGGGTGTTCTATAGAATAGACAATATTTTCTCATAAAAAGACATTGAAATAAAACTATTCTTACGGATTCTATCACGATTAGGTTTTAATTATTATTCCCGACGTTTCGAAGGCTTTGCAGTCTTCGTTGTCACGGGTCAGACTGAAAAGAAAAAAAAAAACACTTCTTGTCTGACCCGTGACAACGAAGACTGCAAAGCCTTCGAAACGTCGGGAATAATAATTAAAACCTAATCGTGATAGAATCCGTAAGAATAGTTTTATTTCAATGTATAATATTCACGTAAACTTAAGAAATCAGTATAAAAAGACATAATAAATACAAGTTTAAAAACTTGACCGACCGACTTCAAATCCGATCGTAACCAAATTTATATGGGACCACCCTTGAAATAAGCTCTATCGAACACGAAAAAAATTTTGAAAATCGGTCCACATTTGGCGGAGATATCGAGTAACATACATAAAAAAAATACAGACGAATTGAGGACCTTCTCCTTTTTAGAAGTCGGTCGAAAAATTACACAATACTGATTTCTTAAGTTTACGCGAATGCTATTCATTGAAATATTATTTCAATAAATTACACAATGTTCAGACAATACTTAAAACTAGTACTTAATAAACTAGTTGTTTTGATTCTAGTTAATATACATAGGATGACTAATAGAGTTTGTCTTGAAGCATATAATTTCTGTTAAGCTGAGTCAATTTTCGACTTTTTTTATTTCAAGGGTGGTCCCATATAAATTTGGTTACAATCGGATTTGAAGTCGGTCCGTTAAGTTTTTAAACATGTGATTATTTTAATAACAAACAATATTCATGAGAATAAAAAATCTTGGCTATAAGATGCTGATAACACTCAAATGCGCTATATTATGTTTCGCTGAAACGTGTATATAGCAAATTTTTTCTCGTTCACGGCAGCGAGAAAAAATATGTTAATCTTGATTATATTTCTCAAGGCTGTGAAGAAACCAAAACACATTTCCATAAAGAAACCTCGATAGAAAAAAATCGTGAAATAACCCTTACATGACCCTGCATTTCTAAGTCAAATATCCGCGCTGTATCTTCGAGGATTGTTTTTCAGTTTAGTTCGCCTCTGCCTAACCTTACGGTGTATATGCTAACCCTGTAACACACACATAACATAAGCTCACGCGTGTATCCCCGAAGCGGTAAGCAGAGGGGCACTAGTCAACTAGTACACCCACATTTCGCGGAGCTTAGTTCCGTCCCAGATGCGATAGGGGGCAAGCCTATCGCCATATCGGGCACAAATTCCAGACTCCGAGTTGGTATGGAAAAATTTAATATCACTTTGCCCGACCCAGGGATCGAACCCAAGGACGGTAGTCGAACCGAAATACAATCATGCCACCGAAGAATTTTTAATGATCATCATCAGCCATAGGACCTCCACTGTTGAACATAGGCCTCCCCCAAAGATTTCCAGATCGACCTGTTGGAAGCGGCCTGCAAAAATTTTTGATATCAAACATTATTCCTAAGAATAAAAATCTTGGATTAAATTCCTTAAAGATTGTTTTTCAGTGTAGATCGCTTCTGCCTACCCGTTCGGTATATACACTAACCATGTAGGCGCTGCCTACATGCCTGCCATGCCACTGCCTCGGTGGCGTGGTGGTATTTCGGTACGACTACGGTTCTGAGGTCTCGGGTTCGATCCCTGGGTCGGGCAAAGTGATATTGGATTTTTCCATATCAGCTCGGAGTCTGGAATTTGTGCCCGATATGGCGATAGGCTCGCCCCCTATCACATCTGGGACGGAACTAAGCTCGGCGAAATGTGGGTGTTCCAGTTCGCTAGTGCGCCTCCGCCTACCCCTTCGGGGATACAGGCGTGAGCTTATGTTATTTTTTTTTATGTAGGTACTATTAAAGCTAATCCACAGTCCGCGGTAAACTGTAAACATAAACCATGAACAAGATACCGACACATAAACCGTAACTCGACACTTCCAATCAGGTTTTATGTGTGTGGAAGCAATTTTGGGGTGACATAATAAATCCTAAAGCGGTAGATTCCTTTTCGTTTGAGATTTGTTCCGCTTGTTACTTGTAATAAGTTTTCAAGGACTTCACACTTGTTTTATTGTTTTAAATATTGTAACGGGGTGAATAGGAACTAATGAGATTAATGATTATAACTAAAGGTGACCGTTTAAACAAAAGCTGATAACAAAGTGTGCTTTTCAAAATAAGCAAAAATGCACGTTAAATAAGGTAAGCAGTTAACGTTAAAACGTAAAGTTATTTGAATGACAAGCATAGATAAATAGGAAAATCATTCGTAGAATTAGAACATTCAAAAAACAAAATCGAATGCGAGTGTAGACCTAAAAAACGATCGCCAGGCAGCGACCAAGCTATACACTACTAGAAGGAATGTGTAAATCAAGTGAATAAGCTATTAAGCAAATTAGCAATAATGTAAATAAGAATAACTTTTCAACTTGTTATCCATTTTAAGCAAATAAGCCCATCTCTAATTATAACACAAGTGAATATCTTTGAGTGGTAGAGTCACACTGTAGACAGTTATGTCTACAGCACGAATGAGCGGGCTCGACCGGTTTGATACAACTGTCTCACAGAAAACCGACGTAAAGTGGCAGCTCACTGTCGCGTTTCATTTGGTGAGTGAGATTTCCAGTAGCCCAATTCCCCACTCGCATTCCCAATCCCTATTTCCCTCCTTTTAGGTTGATAACGCACCTCTGATATTATCCCAATACTGGTCAACACGGCTCTCCTCTAAAGAGGTGTTAAGGTCTTAATCTCGATTTGAATATACGAACGACATAAGTTAAGTCGAGTAACTAACTCTAGATTAGTAATAGTAGCGCAAGTTTCCCTTAAAATCTCGTTTTAAAACTAAATTAATGCCCTAATATTCATATACTTAATACGAGCATAAGTGCGCTTTATAAACAATAACACATCAAATTATGAGGAATTTATATTTGTTAGTCCATCTAACTGTATCTAAAAGCATTTTTATTAGATTTACTTATTTTCCATTAGAGTAATATATTACAATATTACCTTGATTTTATTCGCAAAGTTTACATTTCGGCGTTTATTTGAATTTATGTATCGGTTATTTATTGAGTTCCTTTCATTCATCGCCCACTTCCAAATCGTTTGTCTTGTTACTCATACTTCATTTTTATGATCGATTCCCAAACAACGGTATTTTAAAACTCTTTTAAAAGATATTTTAAACGTTATTCTTGGATATGATAAATAAACATTGCGAATAATGCACTTAATTTAATTTATTGCTTCAATATATGCAGGTCTCAACTTCATGTTTCTCGTAATTTTTGGTGTGTCTTTACGAAATTACCATTTTTGGGAAAAAATATATTATTCATCTGCTGAAAATGTTTACCTACACAAGGACATGGCATGTGACACTAAGGCTGAGATCCATGGAGCGAACTTCGACTATGTCTGAGTCAAAGAATCGAACTCAGTGAGGATTTGGAATTTTCAAATCGAACTTCGACTTAGTCCCAGCTAAAAAAAACCAACGACCCTCGATAAACATAGTTTATAAATGGGCGCCAGAGTTATGCCGGCCTGGCTTCGCTTAAAGGACCCAATGTCAGGAGGGAGGGAACTCGTGAGCCGTCAGACTATTCCACAGCTTAACGGTACGGCAAAAGTAGGTAGAAGAGAACTTTTTGGTTCGTGCCGCGATGGAAGAGACCACCGAGCTGTGATTTCGTAAGCCGGCCTGCGTGGTTCTGGCTAGGAAAGGAGAAGCTGGGATCAAGTCAAACAATTCTTCGGAGCACTCACCATGATACAGACCATAGAACATCGTTTGCCAGTCTTTGCTATAAAAAAAACCTTAATAAATCTCAATCAAAGATATAAAGTACCTACATACATACATAAACTCACACCAGTCTACTGCTGACGTAGGCAAAGACTATATGGAGCACCAAATGCTTTAGTTCAAGCACACCTCTTCGAAAGAAAGAAAGAAAGAAAGTTTATGTGTCAAACTAAAAAAGGACAGGCAACAACACCCAAAAAATTAACAATAATTAAGCACAATGTTTTCACTCTTTCGATAAAAAAGAAGTATATTCAAACAATTTACTATTCGTACAAAGACTTTTCAAATAGAAGATATTGTAATGCAAATACCGGCGGGTAGTATCTCGGAGGAGCCGTGTGGAACTCACAACAACTTCGATTCGATTCAATACACCGCAGACAGTAAAAAGAAAATTGTGTTCGGAGGAAAACTATAAAATTTCCACAATAAATACTTTATAACTATATTCTCAAATAGTTTAGTTATATTTTTTTATAGTTTGAAATTCCGTAAATTAACGAAAGTCCTAACATTCATCTAACATAACATAACTTAACATAAGCTGACGCCCGTATCCCCGAAGGGGTAGGCAGAGGCGCACTAGCCAACTAGTACACCCACATTTCGCCGAGCTTAGATCCTTAGCTTAACATTCATCTAATTCTAACGTCCGAATGGTCAAACGCTACTCAACTTTAACGGCTTCCTAAATTGATTTTCGCCATACAATTTTGACATATAAGGCGGCCTTAAACGACATAAGGCGAACTTAAGTGTATAACCATTCGGCGGTAAATGATATATGATCACGCCTATTTCCGCCGGTGTAAGTAGAGACTGTGGAGCACAAAGCTTCGATTCACACCTCTTTCGTTTCTTTTACAGTCATCAGTGTTTTCTTATAAGCTGTCCGGTTATGAGAACTTATTAGGCAGGTAGGTATAAATGGTATAAAGGGTACGGTAGTAGGTTAGGTATAAAGGTATGTCTGGGACGTCCTCAACCGACATTAGGAAACAGGGGGGAGGAGGTCTTCAAAATACCACGTTTGGTCACAGGGGCGGGGGGGTCATAGGTTTTCGTCAAATAGTCAATATCCTCTAAGGAAAGCTTATGTTTTTTCGAGCTATATTCAAATATGGCGTGCAGCGTTTAGCATTTTTTAAAGTCATAGGCATCATAATATTTTGTTTTTTAGCTTTTCTACATGCGGCGTACTCTTATGTCAATGCCATACATTTATTCTTTTCGACTATTCTATTCGACTAGCGCACAAGCGACTTGTCTAAACCCGCTTGTTTTTATAAATAAAACCCTATACACTAAAGTAAACTTAAGGTCATTATCAGTAGCCCGAGCACGAAAAACTAATGTAAATGTAAATGTATTCGAGTTCGCTGCGCACTGATGACGTTTGGTTAATATTTCATACAAATTTCATAAACGCGCATCGAGTTTGAATACATTTACGGTTGTCAGAAATTTTCCTGCTCAGGCCGCAGTTATGCCGTGGCGTCGGAGGCGGCACATATATATGTTACATAAGCGTATGGGCCACCGGAGGCCGAGCCGCCCGTGACTATCTACGTCGCCTCTTTGGTCTAATAGCAGCATGTATGGGCTGTGAACCGGGAAGCCCTGGTTCGATTCCCAAGTCGGGCAAAGCGAATTTTCTAATTTAATTTGCCCGTGTCTGGATCGCTCATAGGGGGTTGAGGCGGCTAGTCGTAAAACTAAGCTAAGTCCTCTCTACAACATGCTTGAAAAAGTGTGTTGCGCCGACCCCACATTAAGGGGGGATAAGAGCAGGTAGAAAAAAAATTAAAACTACATACATAACATATTGTGCAATTCATTCCACAGCACATACACCGACACAAGCCATCTTGTAAATCCAGAAGCTGCTAAATCTGTTACAATACTTTGATCCTTGCTATATTTTCAGAGGCTGTAGCGTGCATTGCTCCCAGCGGATCGATTCGCGACAAAAAGATTTTCGTCTCGCAAAAAAATAACAACGCGACCATTTTGGGGAGACACGGCGAGGCGCGGTGGAAATCCGTGGAGCTGGGATCGAGGCCAGGAGTCCGACATTGTTTGTGTTTTACAAAGGTGGCGAAATTAAAAAACAATGATATTTTTGGTAAAACGAAATAATCAAGATGAGAAATGTCAATAATTGCAAGGAAAATAAGTCCACATTTGGCGGAGATATCGCATAACATACATTAAAAAATACAGACGAATTGAAGACTTTCTAATTTTTGGAAGTCGGTCGAAAATAAACGTCATCTTTATTTTTTACTAAATTTAAAATACTTTACGGCTTTTTTGTGACTCGCGTCGTCTACATTCTCTACTCCAGTGCTGGGGTCAGCAGAGGCGCACTAGCGAACTAGAACATCCACATTTCGCCGAGCTTAGTTCCGTCCCAGATGTGATAGGGGCAAGCCTATCGCCATATCGGGCACAAATTATCAAGAAACTACTTTTACTTGAGTAAACGTCTTAACATTTATGTAATTTTTTTATGAAATGTGAAGGAAAATATTTTCTTAATTAATTATTTAAGCTTATCCCTTGAATATCAATTTTACTAGTGTAAGTATTATTTACTTTCCTTAACTTCTTTAACCGTTATGATAAATATTTAATAGTGAATGTCATACATTTTTTAAACTGATAAAGCATCGATATATTACCTCTAGAGGTATATCCCTAGATGCACAGTTGGCATTCAGAAAACGGGACAGCACTCTGGTTAAGCACTCTTTTTGCCTACAGTCGGATGCCAAAAAAATTCTAAACATCAAAATTCAAATTTAAGAATGCTTGCTCATTTCATTTAAAAAACTACTTTATATTCGTGCATTGGGTTTTATTCGTGTTCATGTAATTAGAATCTGTGATATTTTACCACTTTTTATAACGGTATTTGCAAAGAACTGTGCATCTAGGGTATATAAATCGATGTGATAAAGCTTCCAAATACTCCCTAGCTCTCTGCCACCAGCTCAAGCAACATTGGCGACGCGTTAAAAAGGTTCAGCGAGTATATTGTTTTTGCAAATTGGCTGGCCACTCCGCCGATAGATTGAAATTTGTTCCGATACAATTTTGCGTTTATTTTATTTGATCGTTCAATACAATAGTGAACGCTGAACGATTGTGTTGGCGCGTTGTTGAACGTTTTTCGTACCTTACCAGTTACGGTACCGTGTCCGTGGCGATTCAATTTGTTGTACTCGCGTGTACCTTTAAGGGTTTCTTGTATTGAAAAAGGGAAATGATTTTGTTTTTGAGCCGTTTCAGTTTTTTTGTGTTCATTCACACGAGGCCGTTTAGTTTTTTTGATGAATCGTCTTTTTTCACGATTCGGTTTTTTTTGACGGCAGTAATGCATTTCATACGCCGGTGTTCACACGCATCACGAACGGTGAAAAATTACGGATTCGTCTTAAACCACGTTCGTCAGAATACGATCGTGATTTTTTTGTGACGGATTCGCTGATGCGCTCCCGCCACGCCGGCCTTTTTCATACAAACAATTCAATTTTCCATACAAGTTACATGGACGCGCATCGAACTTGATATGAATTCGAATGTCAAAAAATTTCTGCTCGGGTCATAAGACATTTTACTGCCCAGACCTTAGCAATACCATGGTCACACCCAAGCCCCTTCCGACTACTAAACTATGCTTATTTACCAAATAAAAATCACGATGGTCATCTTTCTTTCTACCTTCCCACCCTAATGTGGGGTTGGCGCAACACACTTTTCAAGCATGTTGCAGACATGATTTGGCTTGGTTTTTACGACTAGGTGCCTGCCTAACGCCAACCTCCTTCTGGGGTATCCACTCCCAGGTCTCAAATCCACTCCCACTCAAATCAAATTACAAAATTCACTTTATTAATTAAATTAAATTTAGATTTTTCAGTTTATACACCCATAGAGTTAGTTACGGCAGGAAATCACCCCAGGACCTTCTGGTCCACAGCTCATATTTAGCCACTAGACCAAGGCGACAAAAATCACGATGGCATGTTCTTAAATAGCGTCTAATTGTTTCACTAATCATGCGTTTGAAGAACGATCCATACATCCATAGTTTTTATGATATTTTTTACATAACCAAAATTCGAACCCAAACTAATTTGTCGCTTCAACATCAAACATTTATGAACAAAAACTAGACCGCTATTAGTCAAAGTTTTTGTTACGTGCTAACTAGAATACGGAATCGATTTCAAATTCATCCGAACCGATTTTGTGGTTCTCAATAATTTTCGGAATCGATTGTTTATTCTTGGTTTTTGAAAAGTATAAGTCGACATGTAAATGTTTGTCTAAAAGGTTATCTACCTCTATAATTCATTTTCCTGAATTTGAAAAGTCTGAAGAGAACGTTATTATACAATATAAGATTTTTGGTATTTTAAAATCTTAATAACAATCCCTTCCACATCCTGTTGAGTAAAATCTATCATCATCATCATCATCAGCCATAGGACGTCCAATGCTGAACGTAGGAATCTAATCTAATCTATCTCCAGCTCGAATTTTACAGTTCTTTTTTTCTTCTTACCTTTCTTTAACCTTATATTTTTCTATTTCCTTTTACAATTGTTTTACGTTCCGAATAATACATAACTTAATCAAACCCCTGTCTATAAGCTTATAACTTACCGTCTGACACTGGCAAAATCACCATCAGCTCGGTGAAGCCAAGTGCTTCTAAGGTAGACCTTATAGGTACAACCGTATAAACAGAATGGAGGTACTTCATAGATGACTTACGATGTAAACCGGGCTGCCATTAGAAGTTTAGTCTAAAAATCAGTAATTTTTATTTTATAGTCCCTATGTTTCGAAAGTTTCTCATTATTCAGGGTCAAGGGGCGAACTGAAGGCTAAAAGGCTTTTAAAACGTTGATATTAAGAAATAAAAAAAACTTTATAAAATCCGTAAAAAAATTAAATCAGTCAACATAATTAGTTTGAGACAATCAGCAGATCTGGCTACTTTGAAAATACATCACGCTTCGTTATTGCTAATAAAATGACAAAGAATCACCGTATTATTTACGCAAACTTCCAATTTAAGAATCCTTGTGCAATCGCAAACTGCCATACCAAATCATAAGTCTGAAAAAACACCAACCATCTGCAACTCAAGGGTGGTCCACAATCTTAGTTAATCCGTTGGAAATCTCAACTAATGAGTTGTTTAGCAAAAAATAAACTAATCTAGCACTGCAAAAACTGGGATTATACTCCTCAGCCGTGTAATGTGACAGTTGAAAATTATTGGGACACTTTGAAAGGGATGGAGAGGGCGTGACGACAATTTATCGGTATAATTGATTAGTTTGTAATAATTTTGTATTAGTCACGGTATATTACACTTATTTTGATGGTAAAAGTCATGGTAATAACAATATTCCATGTTTTTAAGTTAATACATTTGGTCCTAGATACCTATTGTCATTTTTAAGGCAATAGGGACTAATAGAAAGAGCGGACAGAAGTTACAGAATACATCTAAGCGATCATTATTATTCCTTATTTTTAACTATACCGAGTTACCAGCAGTTACAAACAAAGATATGATAACCATAAGTACCTACCTAACGTAATCTATCCATGTATTTAAATACTGTTATTTTTTATTAGGAAAACTTACTACTAACACGTATCACAACTAAATAAAAATAGTGTAAACATAAAAAAGGTCAATTACAAGTTTCCACAAATAAATATAAGCTGTATACGTATGCGACAGTTTTTTAAATAAGGTTGCTGAGGATACTTAACATGTATATTTTACGCCAAAAAAATATTCTAGCAATACTTACTATCTACCTATCCTGGGATGAATTAGTCAGAAAGAAATTAAAGACACTATGGATCCTTATTCTTATTATGAATCTTATTGTTTATCAAAACAATCCAGTCCTATTCATTATACTTAATTTACGTTCTTAATTTAAAATAAACGCCATTTTCTAGATGTCACCAAAATGAACCCCGTATTAAGTAAATCCATTGTCGATGTATTCTTAGAACATTTTTAACGACAGAATGATAACGAGCCATAATAATTGCTTAAATGACAGAACGCAACCGAAATGGAGTCCTGATAAATTGTTTAACGGGAAACGGATAAAAAAATGACCAAAAAAGCGGGAATCGACGATTGTCACGACGCACGCTTGGCTTTTTGTCTATGCTATTTTTAATTTGACGTAACATTTTGGTAACACGTTCGGAAATTATCGACGTGGTTATTTTTTTAATTTGGGTGTTTTGCGGATGTCAACTAATTGTGTTAAAATGTTGGGGATTTATTGAATACGATTTACACGGGAATGGACTTCGGGCGGCTTGCAGCGCGATCACTAATATAGGACCTTACTTTTAAAAACATTTTCGCTTATCTTTTCGCTAAGAATAGCCTGTCTCTTTTTTCCTTGCGTTACGTTGTTTAAAAATGAAAGGGACAACCTATGGGTAAAGTTAAGCAGCGCTTAAATATTTTTATAAGGGACATAGAGTTAAACCTAAACAGGATTTATCCTACAGCCCAGTTCTATCTTTAAATCTAGATTTGGAGTAGAGATTTATCGCGGAGCTTCAAGTGGTCCTTAGTTGTCTTCTTGGTGTATATGGGCTGTGGACCAGTAGGTCCTGAATTCGATTCCCAGGTCAGGCAAAGCGATTTTTCTAATTTGATTTGCCCGGGACTTTATCCCCCAGAATCCCCCGTCTTGCAGGCAGCCGGTCGTAAAAACTAACCCAAAATGTTTCTGCAACATGATCGAATAAGTGTCTTGCGCCGAACTCACTTAAGTTGGGATAAGGGCAAGTAGAAAGAAAGATTTACACGGGACTATAGAGCTAAAGTCAGGTTGCGAGTCGTTGAAACTAAGCTGAATCCTTTCTGCAACATTAAAACTTACGCTGTCCTTACATCGGAGTGGAATCAGGATTAATGGAAGGACTTTATAGAGATGTATAGGAGATCGTCTTATCTCATTCAGATTCGCCTTATCTCTCAAAATTGTATAGCGCAAAACAATGTAAGTACCCGTTAAAGTTGAGTAGCATTTCAGTATTCGGGGGTGAGTCTCCCGTCTAAGTGAAATCGCGTACAACAGTTAGTACAGCCGTAAACGTTATAAACAAACGGACATAATGATTAACGCAACGCACTCACAGAATCGATATGTTTCGATTTGTGAGTTTATTCTGCAGTACATCGTGTCATTACTCAAACAGTAAAGTATAACGCTAAGTGATAAGAGAAGCGAAAGCGGGAGCGGAAGCAGAAGCGGACAGTAAAGTTCATGAGACAACATAAACTTTTGTATCAAACTACGGGTCGAAAGTTCGTCTTGACTGGAAATGGGTTGAATCGCCGTTAAACAATATTTAGTTTACTGTTTTACACTGGTTAAACTGCCGGTAGAATATTTATTTAACAAAAGAAGAGTAAGAAATGTTTTATCAATTATCATTATTATATTATGTTGGATATTTTACACGCCCTTTATGGAAAACTTATGATTAAAGTATTAAACAACATAATAATAAACTACTATCTACTCTTAAAATAAAATTATTTACATATATAGTAATGTCATAATAAGATTCTAAAAATAAAATAGTTAAAACTGTAGATATTTTCTACATAATTGGTATGAGGATGAGCTACATCATTCCTCTTTACCGACACTTCAATAACTAGGAAGTATATCTACAGTACACAACTCAATTTCAACTCCAACCTTTGACTGAACGGAGTGAAACTCAGTCTATCCATTATCCATACTCTCGGCGTAATATTTATATCATGAGATCGTTAGTCAATAACTCGCGCCGCACTCGCACGAATCATCGTAACAACACTAAAATATGATTATAAAAAACCAATAAACGTGTAAAGGTATCTAAAATTAAGTGCATTAGTTTATTACTCACTGGACTGGTGCGCGCGAAAGTGCTGGAACAAATAAATAATTTGTTAATTACATGATTGATTTAAAATATTATTATTTGTATAATAATTAGATGTACCTACACAGAGGACTACAGGGATTATAAAACGTCATCAAAGCAATCATTTAAGACTTTTGTGAATGTTAAAAAATGTAACACATTAAAAATACGGTTCAAATGAATTGAAAATGAAAAAACAAAAAAAACTGATAGACCATTGTCTATCAGTGGTTGCTGGTGTTTTTGGACCGCACATCGCTTACCATCTGGTGTTGTGTGGTCACTTTGCCGTGCTCGGATAAAATAATCACAAGTTTAAAAACTTAACAGACCGAGTTCAAATCCAATCATGACCAAATTTATATGGGGCCACCCTAGAAATAAGCTCTATCGAACACAAAAAGCATATTGAAAATCTGTCCACATTTGGCAGAGATATCGAGTAACATACATTAAAAAACAGACGAATTGAGGACCTTCTCCTTTTTGGATGTCGGTCGAAAACGTCCAAATTCCAATTATAAATTAGGAATCGCTTCTGTAGACGAGTGTACATCTGTCAACACGCAGCGTAAGTGCGCTGAGGTTTAGCGAAACAGCGATAATAGGCCAAGAGCGGAGAGCGGGGCGGATGTGTTCACCAAATATTAATAACTGGAGCACTCAGCACGCGGCCTTGGGGACGCGGCCCCCAGTGGCGCACTCGGCTGCTAAAATGATCTATATTACTAATAACAATAAATACCAAGGTGTCTGATTTCAAAGTTGAGACTGAAGAGATTTATAAGTAACAATATAATATGATTGTAGAATTATATAAATATTTCTTTACACCTTTTCTATTGAAAGAAAGATTTGTTTTTTTTAAGACCGGCTGCTTACTTGAGTATTCTTTCATTTCCTTTTTCTTTCTCTCTCTCTTTTAACCCATGTGAAGGAAATAATCATAATGTTTGAAAAACTGACGATACATAAGATCTTCAAAAATAAATGGTCTTCAAATCATGGCAGTTGGATTAAGTCCTAACCCCTCTCATTAAGGTGTTACTGTTATATTCTGTAATAAAGGGCTGGAGAGACCTTTTGGAAAGAGATATGCTAACCAACGGTCTCACTGTAGAGAATGCTCAGGACCAGACGAAATGGACGAGTTAATTGGGAAGGTGATTAGGCATTAGGCCTGGATAACGCTAGGTAAAAGAAAAATATAATGTTTGTAATAAATTCCCAGTAATGGTTAAAAAAGGTTGACTACAGACATCCAATCGTAACACAAAGATGAATTATTTTTATATAGTGTAAAAATAAGTCGTCTCGTTAGTCTAATGGCAGCATGTATGGGCTGTGGACCGGGAGGTTCTAAATTCCATTCCCATGTCGGGCAAAGCAGATTCTCTAATGTAATTTGCCTGAGACTGGATCCTTCATAGGGGGTTGACGTCAGGAAAGCGGTCGGTCGTAAAAACTAAGCCAAATTCTCTCTGCAACATGCTTGAAAACGTGTGTTGCGCCGACCCCACATTAAGGTGGGATAAGGGCACATAAAAAGAAATCAAGAGTGTGTTACAACGACCTCACATTTGAATAGGGCAAAGCTCGTGGAAAGCTCAATAATAAGGTATTTCTGAAACATACCCTTGGTTCCATCCCTGCCTGCCGTCATATCGCCACGGCGCGAGAGATCTCTCGACGACAGTTTTATAACGCCCCATTCCCAACTCCATTTAGTAAATGCAGATAAATATTTATAACCAATAATGTGAATAATGTTTATTTTTGAACACGTATTTTCAAAGATACGTCAGTTGTGCTCGTAATCTAGTGTTAAACGATATAAAAACATGGAGGAAGACTCGGTGGCGTTATTGTATTTAAAACAGATTATTGCTATTAATTACATTTTTTTTTTCAACTTACATAGACGTGTTTTTAACTAAATAATAATTCAGTCACTCAGTGTAAACAATAACAAAGTAGACTAATTTAAATTAAATTACTGTTTATAAGAGGAACAAACAATAAAGATAAAATAAAAACGAACAACTTAAATGAAAAATCAATACGATGTAACTGTATTTTTAAAGTCATTTTTAAACTACCCTCATTTCTGGCCGAATAATATGTTAATGTCATATCAAGAGTTGCGGGAGCTGTTCGCTTTTTGTTGAATGGACTTATGCTGTTAGCAGATGTATTGGCAGAATTGATTTTACAGCTTCACCTGAAATTTTATTGTAGCGCTTATGACGCTATAGCCAGAAATATATTAATTTTACCGGACACAAGGCGCCTTTTTGATGGCTCATACATCATATTGATGTCTGCTGGTGGTAGGATATTCATATCCAACCGGATGTAGACCACCGTACACATGTAAAACCTGCCATAGTGACCCACACTCCGTTTGTGGTTCGCGTTCAGGATCAGCCAGTGTACTTCCGGTCCTCTCGAGAGGAGCTTGCGGCATGACCTGATAAATAATAAATGGTATGGGTATGGGGGTATCCCTGTATCTACATCAGTCATCCGCCTGTCTTGTCGCATGCCCCTCGATTTGTTTCTTCCCTCTTCGGATTCGGGGTGTGAAGAAGCATAAATAGGCCGGCATGATTCTGGCAACCAACTGATAAACGAATTGGTTACTAGACTATAGTAACTAATGAATTTCTGTAGGAACATAGATTTATCATCGAAACATCGTGTGCAATAGGAATTTATTAAAAATACTCTAAGGATAATTTTATTTTAGTAATTTAAATATTTATTTTTTATCTATGAGTTACGTGACTATAAACACCAATCACGATGCATGATGTGACATTACTCATTTTTTCTTGTCATATTTGTTCACAAGGGCCTAAGACCAAAGATCCAAAGTCATACTGCCAGATTAATTGATATTTTTTTTCTGTATTTTTGTTTAAAGCTCAACCTAATTTCAACGCGGATGTGATCGACGATCGATATCTGATCAACGAAATATCTAACCCGTTTTTTTAGTTTGAAATCATAAATGCTATTTCCTCAATGTCTTTTTTATGAACGTTATTGTATCTATGTTAAGGAACAATGACGTCATCCGTATCTACGGTGTTAATTTTTATTAACAATAATTAATTTCATTCTATAATTTTTGTTTTTTAACAAACCTGAAAATAAATTACGAAATATTTTTTTACATTTTAGAATAAACTAATAAATAGCTCTGTATACTTTTAAAAATAGTCAAGTACCCAATTGTTTGTCAATGGTCGCTATTTTTTTTGGACTCCATCAGATACTTTGCCGTGACCGAATTAAAAAAATGTACTATCGCTGGAGAGTTGAATTAAAGATCGTCTCTGCGTACCAGTATGCCGAAGGTGTGCTGTGTGAGATCTGCAGACTTTCTGGCAGGTTCGATGTCGGAGTTGAATGTTGATATTACGAGTGTACATCCACAATGTACATCCACTGAATCATCTTCATTAACCACGACGCGAATTTATCTAACATGTCGCTAAGGACAGGCCATGTCTCACACCAATACATAAATACAGGGCGAATGATGGTCTGGTATATGAGATCTTTAGGTCTCATCGGCATCTTGCAGTCGCAAGTAATCTCTCGTTATTTGGTCCAAGCGGTTCCAATTGGGGCCTTGACACGGGAGTCGAAAAGTTTTTGATACCCCTTTACCTTTAGTACCCACTAGATCCCTCCACGGCAGATATATTTTACATTATCAGAAAAAACTAAACAATGTCCCAAGTTGTGACCAGTAATGCCATCTGTTATTTTAATAAAAAAACAAAATTAGGATCTGCATTCCTAAGTAATATAGCGACATCTGTTATTTGTTTGTGAAAATATTTTACTAACATGTTGGCTGTTAAATTATTCACTATAGCGACATCTAGTGATACAGTTTGTACTATTATGACAGTTACATTCCTATATACGTAATCTCAAACTATTTCGCATGGCCACACCATAAATATATTTTTATATAATATTTTTAATTTCATTTCTGATTTTAGAAAATATTAATATATACTAAATCAGTTGATGAAAACGATATATTGCAAATAAAGTCACAATATTACAACAATGGCTGATTTTAAATAAAAATAATAAAATCGGAATATCATTGAAGTGCTGCCAGTGACAAAAACGGAAAATCAGAAATAACTTGTCGCAAATCCACCATTTTCCCTTTGTAACTAACCGGTGTTCAAAACACGTGCTTACGATCAAGTTACATGGAAAACGAGTGCAATCGGGACTGATATTATCCATAAAATATCGTTAAAAAGTGCCCCGTGTGTACAACGGTAAATAACATATAAAAAAACAACAGAATGAACACGGAAAAGCTCAAAAAACTACAGTCGCAAGTCCGCATCGGCGGTAAGGGAACACCGAGACGCAAGAAGAAGGTTGTGCACGTTACCGCGGCGACAGATGACAAGAAACTCCAATCTTCACTCAAAAAGCTGTCGGTAAACACCATTCCCGGCATTGAGGAGGTGAACATGATAAAAGATGATGGCACAGTGATACACTTCAATAACCCAAAGGCGCAAGCATCGCTGGCGGCGAACACTTTCGCGATCACAGGACATGGCGAGAACAAGCAAATCGCAGAGATGCTGCCCGGCATCCTCAGCCAACTAGGTCCGGAGGGTCTGAACCAATTAAAGAGGCTCGCGTCGAGCGTCGCCGCGCCAAAACCGCTCGACGAGGACGATGAAGTGCCTAACCTCGTCGGCAACTTCGACGAGGCTTCCAAGCAGGAGGCGAAGGAAGTGATCACCAACGAAAAGGAAAAGGAAAAAGAAAAAGAAAAGGAGAAGGAGAAAAAACCAGAATCAGAAACCAAAGCTGACAAAAAAACTGATTAAATAGCCGACAACAGAATGGTCTAGTTTTTAATTATGCTCACCCGACAGTGATGGGTTTCCAAAGCCGTGCGTGTCTTCAACGTGTTTTTTTATGATTTAGACATCTTGTGTTCCTAAATAAATGTATTTTCGAATTGTTTTAGCATTTATTGTAAATCGTGTGTGTTGGTACAGGGGCACTTATTATTTTATTTTTTGTACTGTGATGGCTTTGGAAACCTTGCATATACAGCCATTTTTTTTCTGATGAAGCTTCCATAAACATGCACTATAGTTAAACAATGGAATGCATTATGTCGATTCTCTTAAATAGGACCTAGTTAAGTGTTGAACCTGTTGTTGAGATTGGCAAGGTCTATTTGGATAAATGATTTTGTGACTCCACCTGACAAATTATAGGAATATATGATATATATAGTGAAAGTAAGGTGTATCCACCTTGTATTTTTTAAATAATGGTATTTTCTAAAGTTGTTATTCATGTCCGGTAATTTGCTTTCTCATTTCTAAAGAAGTTAAATGAAACATAGGTTTATAATTAGTCACTGGTAGCTCTATAGGTTACAAGAGCTGATTGTATAATACAACAAAAAAAGTGTAAAAATATGTATGATTAGAGTTTTGGTATGTGCAAACATTACATTAAACTTTGATCAAAGGAATTTGGCTTTTATTTGAAACGGTAACTAGTTTGAATCCCACAGCCACCAAAGAAAATTGTCATGATTTTTTATGGCTGCATGTAAAAAAACTAACGTCTGTATTGATACACCTATGTACAATATTGGTATATTTATTCATCAAAATTAGGTGTACTAATTCAAGAAATCTCTGTGTCCAAGGAGGACTTTCTGTAAATATTAATAAGAAAATGGTTTAATGTAAAATCATACAAATTTTGCAGTACTAATAATATAGCATTTTAGTTGCAATTACATTACATTTGGCAAATGAATTCCTCTCTCTGGAGTTTGAGATTTCTTCTACTGGTGCGCCCAATAATGTGGTAATAATAAACCTATAAATAGATGAGTATAATAAAATTATAGGCATTTGGTCAAAACTGCTATCTGTGAGTCACATTTGTGTTAATTGCGTCACCCACATTTGGAATACGTATTGCATATCAAAATTCTACTATTGTGATTCATAGTTTAGTTGTATAAAAAGCTTGTGTAATTAAATAAATCCGTTAATGGAATAAAATTACAGACACTAATATCAGAATGTCTTACCTTAGCACTATAAGAAACCTATTATTGACCAATTAATTCTATAACCCTCGACGCAAAAAGAGGTATGCGTATGTGACAACCTATAAATAGGATGGGTTTTAAAGTATTTCGAAAACAAGTAAGGTTCAGTTTTAGTTTCGAATATTTAATAAATAAGAGGAATCGTCACCTTCGTGGTCCAATAGCAGCTGAATTAGCGCCGGAAATCAAGAGGTTCTGGGTTCGATTACCAGGCCAGGGAACCCATTTTTTTAATGCGGTTTGCCCGGGACTAGATCTTCAGTGTTGTTGACGATGGGTAGGTATGCCGTCTTATAAACTAAGCCAAATCGTCCCTCAATATGTTTTTAATGTCTTGCTCTAACCCTGCACTGAAGTCGAAAGTGTATACTATATAGGTACCTAGGTAAGCATAACTTTTGTATAAAAATACGCAACGCGGTTATTGGGGACCATTGACCTAAAGTAGGCCGCAACATGAACAGTTGTTTGGCGCAGATGGTTCAATAAAACATTTAACCTGTACAAATATAAGCAATAAGTAACTTTATATAATAATTTCTTGTTTGTTATATTATTGAAACGTTATAAATCTTGCACTCTTGGCGTTTCTTTTACCATACTTCAAAGTATACCTTATTTATATGATATGAGCGTTGAGAATGCTAAATTGTTATAAAGATGGTAATTCCAAAGTTGGTCAATGCCAAGAGATGCGCCTACAGAATTTAATTTAATTAGTAAGCATAATGCGAATATTTGTGTTGGCAATAATAATAATAATAAATACACCCAACAGTCACACACCTAGTCCTGCCCCACACTATGTATAACCTGTATCATGGGTATCAGAGACTATCAGAGACTTTCGGTCTCACAACACCCAGACTTGAAACAATTATCTGTGGGCCAAACAAACATTTGTTTCAATGTGGGGATCGAACCCGCGGTCTCTCGCTTCACAGCCGCTTCATGTTGGTTAAAAGTAAATAAGTACACTAGGCTACTGTAGGGATCTAAACGTTTTTGGGATTCTTTATCATAATGCGGTCGTGATGTCGCGTCCATGCGCGGTGCGAATAATCTGACCGTCCGTGTGAACGGAAATTCGTGGTAAGTGTACCTATCTAGTGAATTTGGTACACGAATTGTTATTAATTAGAAATAAAAATCTTACTGAATTGATTAATATAAGCTCACGCCTGTATTCCCGGAAGGGTAGGCACAGGCGCAGTAGCGATCTAGAACACCCACATTTCGCCGAGCTTAGTTCCGTCCCAGATGTTAAACCTAGCCTATCACCATATCAGGCACAAATTCCAGACTCCGGGCTGATATTGAAAGATCCAATATCACTTTGACCGACCCAGGGATCGGACCGAAGACCTCACGACGGAAGTCGTACCGAAATACAACTACGTCACCGAGGTAGTAAATTATTAATACGCAAAAGCAGTAGGTATTAATGTAAATAATTATATTTCTTTGTGGCTCACCAAAGGCCCGACGAATATCCATCGATTGATTCAAATCATAGTCCAAATCGTATCGAGAAATCTTAGTATAAATACTAGCAGGAGATAGGTACAGTGCAGTGTAATAATTAGGGCTGTGGATCCGGAGATCCGGGGTTCGAATCCCAGACTCGACAAAGTAGTTTTTATAATACAGTCGCTCGGGAGTCGGGTCTGATTTTCACAGAGGGGTTGACTTAAGACAGGCAGCCGGTCGTAAAAAGACAAGCCAAATCTTTACTACAACATACTTGAACGAGTGTATTGTTTAATCGTGTTTTTGTTTAAATACAATTTCCTGCTTTAGTTATTGCTAAAATAATTATACTATAAACAACATGGTTTATGAACGAAATGAAAACGTCAAAGTCATCTGTGATCTGTCATACGATCATTGTCAAGGAATACAAAAATAACTTTTCCAAAACAGTATTAAAATTCCAGAATTTCTGTAAGAAATTGTAAAGTTTTAAATACCTACCAACTATTATGATAGCGCGTCCGTGGACTGACGACCTTCCAAAATGCAGAAATACGTGTGTCGCCTCGTATTTTTCACGGTTAGGAGGAAGTTTAACCAACACAGATGACTATCTTTGTTTTTATTGCCAGACTGAAGATAATTTGTAAGTATTCAGCTAATTTCGTTATTACATTTATAATAAAATAATAATAATATTAGCCCTGTAATATTACTGTCCCACTGCTGGGCACGGGCCTCCTCTACTAATGAGAGGGGTTAGGCCTTAGTCTACCACGCTGGCCTAATGCGGATTGGCAGACTTCACATACCTTCGAAATTCCTGTGAAGAAATTCTCGGGTATGCAGGTTTCCTCACGATGTTTTCCTTCACCGTTATAGCAAGCGATATTTCACAATGAAAATACACTTAACATAGAAAAGTCAGAGGTGTATGCTCCATTTTGGGGTTGGCTTCGAACCTCCGACACTTGTCTCGGCAGTCCATACCATTCCCAACTGAGCTATCGCTGCTTCATTATTTTATTTGTATATATTTTATATGTATTGTTATTACATTTGCTATGAATTAATTAGGATATTATCTCACCAATTACTCATTACCTAATGAGTACCTAAGTGGTAAGATGATAATCAAGCTAAATCCTTTGCAACATGCTTGAAATGGTGTGTTGGCTGACCCCACATTGGCGTGGGATAGGGGCAGATAGAATGAAGGAATTTTAAAGAAATAATATGTCTAAGAGAATTTGATTATTAACCACTTTTTAAAGAAGAGATTTACAATTTGTCAGTATTTTTTATCTGTAGCAGTAGTAGTTTCTTTTTGTGTTCGACAGAGCTTATTTCAAGGGTCGCCCAATTAAAATTTGGTCAATTTGATTTCTGAAGTTGGTTTTGAAGTTTTTAAACTTGATTTCATTCATTCAGTTGCCTGTATGGAGTGTTTGAGCCACACAATGGCCTGGAAGCTGCGAGGTTCATCATGCAGAGGATGGCTGCTGAGATCTTGTTCCCACCACCCTCTGCAGACCAGCACAACCTCATGGCCACCACCATCATTTACAGTGATGAAGAGATACGGGATAGGCTGAGGTCTGTTTACCTTTTAATAGTTTCTTGTCACTGTATACATGTGTCACCCGCAACATTATTTTGAAAAGTGACATTTCAATTTGTCCGATGTCTCAAACTCCGGGCTGAAATGGAAAAATCCAATATCACTTTGCCTGGCCTTAGGACAGTAGTTATACTAAAATACAACCACTCCACAGAGGCAGTCAAAAATATCATATAATGTTCATTAATTACGAATTATAATGCAGACACATCTATGTATGAGACTGTTGGGTTTTATTAACTAATATTGAAAGAAAACAAAGATTTGATCAATGTAATTTCATTCTAAATATGCAGACAAGATCAAACTCATTATATTTATACAAACACACAGGGGCAGTGGCAATAAATAAATAATGAATAAATAAACCATTATTATTGCTATTTTTTTTAACATCATTACAAACCATTATTGTATTTCAGGAATGCATTTGTGTCAGTTGAGAAAGCATACATAGAAAACTATGATGGAATGATAGCCGAGAGGACCAGTCTACAGTATCAACTGCAGACATTGAATGAAGCACAAGTATTTATACCATTATATTTTTTTAAACTTATTTTAATGTGCAGTAGTGATGTGAATAATTGATAATTTTTCACAATTGATGATTTTTTAAAGACCTATTATTATATTACCTGACTCGGTGACGTAGTTATATTTCCGTAGGACTATCGTATCTTACACTACTATAGTTTTGCGACAAGTGGGATACTTTTTGAGATGTGAATAATCTACTATGAAAATTAATTGATTATTCACATCACTAATGTGTAGTATTCGCGTTAATATAAAAAGAATATTTTCTTTTCACCTGCCCTTATACACCTTATACCAAATAATGTGGTGTTGCAGAATTGATTCGGCTTCGTTTTTACAATTCGGTGCTGCAAATATATCATATCACATCTGGGGCGGAACTAAGTTCGGCGAAATGTGGGTGTACTAGTTCGCTAGTGCACCTCTGCCTACCCCTTCGGCGATACAGGCGTGAGCTTATGTTTATATATTTATCATAAAGTAATACTCATTGATAGTTCATTGTCTTTTTACTTACATTTCCTACTGGGCAGTTAGTAAAAGTTTTCAATACCTGTTATTATAAAGATCCTTAATATACAGCATCCCTTTTATCTTATTACCTGCTTTTATCCCATATTAATGTGGGAGCGCAACACACATCAAGCATGTTGCAAAAAGGATTTGGCTTAGTTTTTACGACCGGCTGCCTGCCTGGCGTCTACCTTCCTCTGGGGGATCCAATCCCGGACAAATCAAATTAGAAAAATCGCTTCGACCTAGAATCGAACCCAGGCAGTCTCGGTCCACAGCCCATATGCTGCCACTAAACCTAGGAGGCGACTATCCCTACAGATTACAGCATCCCTATAAGATTATAAAGCGTCACTTCATCATCATCAGCCACAGGATGTCTCCTGGACAAAGCGTGACTCGCAAACACATAATTTCAGAACCGCGACACAATCCTGGCTCGCCTGAAGGAGATCGATCAGCATTTATCTGGAGGTGCAACTGTAGTTATTGCGTTGGTACACAATAACAAACTATTTGTGGCTAATGTTGGTACGTAAAATCTTTTTGGATAACATTAAGTTGTGAATTAGTTAAGATATTTGACTTGCCTCCCAATGAACATCAGATTTTATTTGGCAAAAGCAATATATTGAGGATCGTACCCAGTACCGTCTTTACCATAATGGCACACGAGGCCCGTGCCCAGGCCCCCCAAGCCTAGGGGGCTCCCGAAAAGCTAATAAGTACTTATTTTTTAAGAAAATGTATGAAGTAAGCTTGCTAACAAAAAAGGCCACCAGGTGATTGCATATCTCCAGGGAAGACGTGGGCCTATACATTTCGGTGTAAGGGAGGCGTGAGACAACAATGAGTCCTGGGTTCGATTCCCAAGTCGGGCAAAGCGAATTTCCTTATTTAATTTGCGGGATTGGATCCCTCAGAGAGTAAAAACAAAGCCAAATCCGTTGCTTGAAAAAGTTTGTTGCGCTGACCCCATATTAAGGTGGGATAAGGGCAGGTGGAAAGAAAGATGAGAAAGAGGGCGAGCCTGTCGCCATGTCATGCACATAAACCCTAATATCTCTGAATCTGACCATTGGATCAAACCCGAGACCTCAGGTCGATAGTCCTACACACAATACAACTAAGACCCCCAAGGAGATTGTGGTTGATTGTACTTTATTTGTAGGTGAGACAAGAGCATTGCTGTGCAGGACTGATGACAACTCAGTACTAAGAGTGGTGCAGCTTACCGTGGACCACAGCCTCAACAACGAGGATGAACTGCTCCGGTTGTCTCAACTCGGACTGGATGTTAATAAGTTGAGGAATGGTACGAACTTAGCTTTTTAAAAAATAACACCCATCAACCTACTTGGTCCTGGCCAAACACAATAGTCACGGGCGGCTCGGCCTCCGGTGGCCCATACGCTTAAGTAACATATATATGTGCCGGCTCCCACGGGTTAAGTACGCGTTCCGTGTCGTAAGTATCAAGAACTATAGGCCAACCATGAGTTTTTTGACATTACTCGGTAGCTACTCCGTAAAATATTTGTATGACAAACACCCGAACGCCTAGTAGTAGGGGAGCCCAAGCGGGGATTTCGGGATTTACTAAAGCGCGACAGATTAATATACAGGGGGATACCTTGTACCCGGTTAAGTACCTCCACAAAACATGAGGCCCATATATAAGGCCGCCCGTGAAGGATACAGGATCAGATTAGTAAAAAAAAATTGACCATCAGAAATTCTCGAGCGCGTCAGATTAAGGTAGGGTGAGTTAATTACATCCTAAAAAGTGTATATTCCACTAATCTGACAATTTGAGAGTGACGTAAATAAAGGGGAGGGCAACAAAGTTGTAAAAAAAAAACGTCATCTCGACATTCTCGAGCGTAGCTAAATTTTTTTTTATTTTGAAGGAAATAATTCAAGAATAATGAAAAATATATAATCTGACGATTTCCGCAAGCCGAAATAACAAAAATTCGTCGATAAAGTTAAATGCGTGCAGTTGCGTGATGCCTACATTTCTTTCTCCGCGCTTCTATTCCTCTCTCACTCTTTCTCTATCTATTACTCTCTCACTCCGTCCCCACTCTGGTTTCTGCTTCCTGAGCTTTTCAATTAATTAAGTGCAATGATTTAAAAAAAAAAAAAAAAATTTTTAAAGTGGTTTTTTTGGAATAACTTTTAACCGGCTTTATCGATCAACTTCAAAAACTAATCCGCCTTTGAGCTTGAAAAACCACGTCGATCGTCACCAAGCTGGTCAAAAGCGGTTGATTCGTTCGAGAGATATCGTGAACGAAAGAAACCCGAAAAAGTGGTTTTTCGGGATTACTCCGAAATTTGTGGTTCGATCAATTAAAATTGCAGAATTACTTATGATGATGATAAAACTGCGTCGAATGCCGCCAACCGCGTGAAAATCGGTTGATCCATTCAAAAGTTATTGCGGTTTGAAAATTCCAAAAATAGTGTTCTATGAAACTTCTATCAGACTTTCGAGGTGGGAGAGCTCAAATGCATAGAAACATTATTTCTTTGAACTCAGCGAGCTCAAAATATCACATAAATTATATTTTGAGCTTAAAAATGTCATAAGTACAATTTTAAGAGCCCAAGAATGGAATTAGCGGGAAGTTGCAGGGATGGCCTTTAAGGTGAACCGTTTTTCTAATTTTTTTTTGTCAGATCAGGCCAATCCCTCTAGATAATCGTCAGATTATGAGACAGTACGTTTAGAACATAAAGATGAACCATATATATCTTAATCTGACGCGCTTGAGTATTTCAAAATGGCGAATTTTTTTTGCACATTATGAAAATGGCCGCGAGTTTGCGTCCCGTCGAAATCGTCAGATTAGTGAATGAGAGCTTTTTTTTGGTGCACTTAACACTCCCTTAGAAAATCTGACGCGCTCGATTAATTTTTTTTTTTTTTCATTTTCAACCCTTAAATACAACCACTCGCATCATGCAAACGATCAGATTAACATACGTACATTATTAAAAATACGTAGGACATTAATGCTATCAATATCTGACGCGCTCGAGGATGTCCATGCAACAGTTTTTTTTACATATTTAAAAATCTATAGCCGCTTCCCCCACCGATGTAAAGGTATATATCATATAACATTTTTTCTTCATATCATCTAAGCTTTGCATCCCAATAGGTCTCTACGACGCTCGAGTAAATCCCCATTTAGCCTCGTGGGCTCCCCTACTATAGTGGTTGCGCGGGGAACTGACGTTTTCCATACAAATATTTTACGACCTCGCTCGCGTAAATACGTGCAACAAACTCATGGTTGAGCTACTACTATCAAGAAAAAAAAAGACTTTCGGTTTCACAACACCCAGCCCAGACTCGAACAAAGATCTGTCCGTGCGGGAATCGATCCCGCGGCCTCTCCCTTCACAGCCGGCTATTCACCCACTGCACCACGGAGGCTCTCAAATTTATTATTATACTATCGCAACGCATCTATGGTTTTATTCGCTATGCTGATGGGTATTGATCACTTTTCACTAGCAAACAAATACGTGAGTGCCAGCTTAAATAAACTGGATACAAAACCACGATGCGTTGCTGTATTTTTCAATATCCTTTGAATTATCGCACTTCCAAAAAGGAGAAGGTCCTCATATTCACGCGATATCTCCGCCGAATGTGGATAAATCCCATATAAATTTGATCTCAATCTGATTTGAAGTCGGTCCCTTAAGTTTTTAAACTTGTGATTATTCTGTGTTCTATTGAGTATAGGTTATATCATAATTGGCCGCCTAAATATGATTATGAGCAAACACTTAAAATTAACAGCAGGCAAATAAAAATTTGGTTATAAAAATGTATAAGGTAATTTTTGAGAACAGATTCTTAATGCAAATTTATTATTCAGTCTTTCACAATATTTTTTTTGTCACTTTTCATTCCACAGCGCAATACCTAGGCAATCAGACGGGCACCAGGTGTCTCGGCAACTATCTGGTGAAGGGATTGTACAAGGCGTTCCCGAACATCAGCGCGGCGACTACAGAGCCCCTGGTGGCGGCGCCAGAGATACACGGACCCATCATACTCGACGACAGCTGCAGGTACACATGAACTTTCTTACAATCTGCGATTATTCCATGTGTGGTCGGCGCAACACTATTTCAGACGTAGAAAGGATTCGGCTTGGTTTTATGCCCGGCTGACTGCATGACGTCAACGCTTTCTGGATGTTCCAGTCCCGGGCAAACCGAATTAGAATAATCGATTTGCCTGACCTGAGAATCGAACCCAGGACCTCTCGGTTCACAACCCATTTACGCGGCCGCTAACCAAGGCGACGTTTTACAGATTTTATCGCGATTTATTTTTATAGTGAAGTTCGGATATTTCGAAAGCTTTACAGCCCCGTGGTCACAGGGCGTACTCCGCCATAAAATTGTGAAAAAAAATCTTTCAAGTTTGTTTTATTTCAATATGTAAAGTTAAAAGCCTTTTAAGTTGACATGGTAACAATTAATTGCTTAATATTAACTGAACTGAACTGAGAATTATCTTCTCTGGTTTATTTTCAATTTCAGATTCCTGGTCCTAGTCAGCGCCGGGGTTTATAAAAGAATCCAAGAAATCAAAGGCAGCAGCGAACAAACAAACAAAGAGCTAGCCCAGATCATCGTCGAGAACTTTAGGAAACAAACTGACTTCAGGGGAGTCAGTCAGTCAGTCCTCGACGAAATTGAAGAGGAGTTCGTATCGTACTGCGTAAAGAACAACCTCACTCCCAAATCTAACACCCATGTATCGTTATTAATAAGGAATTTCAACTTCCTACCACCAGCAGAGGAGAATCCCATACCCAAAAACCCATCAGTCCGCTTCAATCCAATCGTTCAGTCCAAATCGAATACGTTGTTGAATGAAATCGATTCTGAAGTGTATTCGTCGGGAACGAATGAAGGAACGAATGATTCGATGGCGGATACTAATCGTTCAATCGAATCTTCTTCGGATATTTATCCGACCGGTAGATTGTATGAAAAGGATAAGAAAATTAAGGGTTACGTAGATTTCTCTTGTTATTATGAAAATGTTGCGAAGGCGCGTAGGAATGGGAACTTGCCAGATTTTATTAAATAGTGATTAGAAATGTGATAAATCAATGATAAATTAAATGTCGGTTATAATAATATTTAATACCTTTTATATTTAATATAATAATAAATAAGTCTCGGAACAGTCACAACATAATGTGGATTACACAAAAAATCGGTAACCTACGACATCTACGCCTAAGATAACAGGAGGCCAAGTATGTAAAAAAAAGATGGACGGAGCTAGTAACATTGAAAGTAAAGCAGGGTTTTCGGCTCATTCAGAATACCGTATGGCAACGACTAAGCGAATAGGCCGAAAACAATGCTTCACTTTCAATGAGTCTAGCGCTCCATCCATCTTTTTTCGTTTGTGCGAGAGGCTAATATACTTTATTAATACTATTCATATTTTAGGTATTTTTTTCGACCGACTTCCCATAAAGGAGGAGGTCCTCAATTCGCCGGTATTTTTTTTATGTATGTTACGTGATATCTCCGTTGGACCGATTTTCAAATTATTTTTTTTTGTGTTCGATGGAGCTTATTTCAAGGGTGGTCCCATATAACTTGGTCACGATCGGATTGGAAGTCGGTCCGTTAAGTTTTTAAACTTGTGATTATTATTATAATGTAATTCAGATTTCAAAGTACCGCGGCATTAGGGGATGGCTCTACCTACAAGAATATTATTTACTTTGTGTTCGATATTCGTCAAACAAAATGTAGATTGTAGGAATTTCGGTAAAACTAAAAAGCAGCGATAGCTCAGTTGGGAATGGTACGGACTGCCGAGACAAGTGTCGGAGGTTCGAGACCAACGCCAAAATGGAGCATACACCTCTGACTTTCTATGTTAAGTGTATTTTCATTGTGAAATATCGCTTGCTATAACGGTGAAGGATAACATCGTGAGGAAACCTGCATACCTAAGAATTTCTTCACGGGAATTTCGAAGGTATGTGAAGTCTACCAACCCGCATTAGGCCAGCGTGGTAGACTAAGGCCTAACCCCTCTCATTAGTAGAGGAGGCCCGTGCCCAGCAGTGGGACAGTAATATTACAGGGCTAATATTATTAATCTGCTGCCTTGCCACATTACATAATATAATAGCAAATCCGCGTCTCCTGCACTAAAACATTATACAAAACATGTATTTTTATCTATGGTCCATTGTTCTACGAGACAGCTAAAATAGTTGTATTGCGTATCCATTTTTGCGTAATGTTTCGAGATAAACTAGTGCAGCGGCCTGAGCAGGAAAATTTCTGACAACCGTAAATGTATTCGAACTCGATGCGCGTCTATGAAGTTTGTATGAAATATTAACCAAACGTCATCAGAGCGCAGCGAACTCGAATACATTTACATTTACATTAGTTTTTCGTGCTCGGGCTGCAGGAGACGCGGCTTAAGTTGTACAGTTCAAGTTCAGTCTATAGTAGTTAATAAATGCCTGCCTCGGTGGCGTGGTTGTATTTCGGTACGACTACCGTCCTGAGGTCTCGGGTTCGATCCCCGGGTCGGGCAAAATGATATTGGATTTTTCCATATCCGCCCGGAGTCTGGAATTTGTGCCCGATATGGCGATAGGCTCACCCCCTATCACATTTGGGACGGAACTAAGCTCGGCGAAATGTGGGTGTTCTAGTTCGTTAGTGCACCTCTGCCTACCCCTTCGGGGATACAGGCGTGATCTTATGTTATGTTTATAAATTCTACCAATAACCATATAGTCCTGACCCCATAGTAAGTTTAACATGTATTTTGGGTATCTGAAAATACGAAGGACTTACATTCTGACAACTATTATTGGGATCACACAAATATTAATCTTGTTGCGAGTACCGAACCCGCGGTCACTCGTTTCCTAGCTCGTTGCTCATTGCGCCACCGAGACAAATAAAAACAACCAAAGCAATAGCTAATTTCGGTATTAGGTAATGATTTTTTTTTCACTTACCTCCTGTTTCTAGTTTTTGCTTCATCATATCTTTCCTTCATGATCTTTTTTTCTACCCGCCCTCATCCCACCTTAATGTGGGGTCGGAGTAACACACTTTCAAGCATGTTGCAGAAATGATTTGGCAGTTTTTACGCCTGACGTCATCCCCTATGAGGGATCCAGTCCCGAGCAAATTAAATTAGAAAATTCGCTTTGCTCGACCTGGGAATCGAACCCAGGACCTCCCGGTCCACAGTCCATAAATGCTGCCACTAGACCAAGGAGATTACTTCATGATCACAACTCACAAACACGAATTAATCACGCATTTAGCACTAGCACACGCGAATTTCATGACACTACTAGAACGGTACGCGCAATTTAATTAGTCCGGGCTGAATATAGCTCTACACGTGCACTCCCGGCGGAACATCTGCCAAGACTGATGTCACAGTCACAGACGCGGAATTACCGACATTAAACTATTACAACTACCTTCGATTGCGACCAATCACAACAGAAAAATAACATATTAGGGTGCGTCCACACCGGGCCTAACGAATCATGCCTGTTTCATTCCCACTACAGCGAAAGTTTGTTTGTGTGAACTCAACAGGTATAGGTTATTTCGCCTTCGTCCGCTGTAGTACCGCCATTATATTGTACTTTTTGAAACTGTTCGAATTTTAAAATGTGTAACAATTTAGCCGCGTTTCCTGCACTAAACATCACAAAACATGGTACATTTTTTATCTATGGTCCATTTATATGAGCAGGAGACAATGAAAAACCTTGTTTTGTGTAGGTATTTTTAGAATATTGCTTCGATATGTGCGAGGGACGCGGCTTTATTGCAACATTTTCGCAATGAGTTTTTTTTAGTACACAGTACTCTGAATTTTAAAAAAAGCTTATTATCTGAACTGTTTATTCTAAAGTTGCCATATGTTGTGCACAAGGGACATAAAATTCACCGAAAATTGTCTGTGTAAGATGTATTTACCTTAGAATACAGTATTTGTGTAATTATTGTAAATTTACACTTAAAATGGGCAAATCATAATTACAGGGTCCTTAAGCCTTACTAATATAGGTGTAAAATAAATGTAATTATTGAGTTGTTAATAAAATGCTTTAATAAACACAAACTATTGTTATTATTACAATATAATTTAATTAAACAGGCTTGTAGTCCAGCTTGCTCTCGAGTTTCTTGTTGTCTGCCACCTTACGGACTGCTTTCATAAGGTCCTCCTGAACATTAAATAAATGCTGTTACTGATTTCTTAAGTTTACACGAATATTATACATTGAAATAAAACTATTTTCACTAACTTCGTTGTCACGGGTCAGACCGTGACAACGAAGAATGCAAAGCCTTCGAAACGTCGGGAATAATAAATAAAACCTAATCGTGATAGAATCCGTAAAAATAGTTTTATTTCAATAAATGCTGTTACTCTAAGGGTCGAATTTGTCGCCTCCTTGGTCTGGTGGCAGCACATATGGGCTGTCGACCGAAAGGTCATGGGTTTGATTCCCAGGTCGGGCACAGTGAATTTTATAATTTAATTTGGCCGTGACTGGATCCCTCAGAGGGGGTTGACGTCAAGCTGGCAGCCGCTTGTAAAAACTTTGCTAAATCCTTTCTGCAACATGCTTGAAAGTGTTACGCCGACCCCACATTAAGGTGGGATAAAGGCAGGTAGAAAGAAAGAGTAAGAGTCGAATTTTCAATAGACAAATTGTAACTGAGGGATAATTATTCACCGACAGGTTTTTTGTCAAAACTATTTTTCAAATAAGTTTCTGGCTATTTAAAAATCGGCCAGTCGAAAAAGCGTGTGGGTGAGAGAGATGAGAAGTGGGTATAAATGAGTAACAGTACCTGTATAATGTACTCCCTCTCTGCTCTGATGGCAAAGAGTCCAGCTTCAGTGCAGACGTTCCTGAGGTCAGCTCCGTTGAATGTGTCGGAGAGCTTCACCACGGCCTCGTAGTCCATCTCACCGTGCTTGGCGATGGGCGCCGCGTGGATCTTCAGGATCTCCAGCCTGTGCATATCAGAACGAAGAAAAATTCGTCAGAAAACGGAAATCATTTTTTTTATACCAATATTGTCTATCACATAACATAAGCTCACGCCTATATCCCCGGAGGGGTAGGCAGAGGCGCCCTAGGAACTAGTACACCCATATTTCGCCGAGCTTAGTTCCGTCCCAGATGTGATAGCGGGCGAGCCTATCGCCATATCGGGCACAAATTCCAGACTCCGGGCTGATATGGAAAGTCTATTAATGGTTTAGAACATGTTGGCATCAATACAATGTTTTTATTATTTTTTGGGGGTTGGGTCATTCTTGCACAACACGATCCATTTATCAAACCGAAATATACTACTAAAGGCACAGTATCATATCTGTGATGGAAATATACTCGGCGAAATGTGAGTGTTCTAGTTTGCGGCTTGTTTCTACCTACTACTTCGGGGATACAAGCTTATAGCTTAGCTTATATGTACATATTTCATAAGTATACCTGCCTCGGTGGCGTGGTGGTATTTCGGTACGACGACGGTTCTGAAGTCTCGGGTTCGATCCCCCGGTTGGGCAGTGATATTGGATTTTTCCATATCAGCCCGGAGTCTGGAATTTGTGCCCGATATGGCGATAGGCTCGCCCCCTATCACATCTGGAACGGAACTAAGCTCAACGAAATATGGGTGTTCTAGTTCGCTAGTGCGCCTCTGCCTACCCCTTCGGGGATACATGCGTGAGCTTATGTTTATGTATGTATGTTTCATAAGTAATATAGCCAACCTGGCCTGCTCGTTGGGCAGCGGTATCTCAATCTTCCTGTCCAAACGGCCAGGTCTCAGCAGTGCAGGATCGAGGGTGTCGGGTCTGTTGGTGGCCATGATGATCTTCACCTGCCCCAGGGAATCGAACCCGTCCATCTGGTTGAGCAACTCCATCAGCGTGCGCTGGATCTCGCGGTCAGCGCTTGTGCCTTCCGAAAAACGTCTGCCACCTGGAATCATCCACAGAAAAACATAAAATGCTTGTTTAGAGACAAGATGTTGCTTTATCTCCAATTCCTTCCCTTTATTCTATTTTATTAATAACATCGGGGATAAAGACAGTTTTAGACAGCTAGTTGTAAAAATGAAGCCAAATATTTTTGGCGACATACTTGAAAAAGTGTGTTGTGTCACTTGCGCTAAGCCCTATTGAAATGGGATAAACAGTTCACGGAAACCTAGCAAGCTGTACTGCAATTTTTCATTCAATGATCTCCTTTTTTATAGTTGGTTAAAATTAACATCTTGCCTCGATTCTGTTCTGCTTTTTATCCGAATACAGGAAGTAAAAAGGAGGGTAAGTTTTTTGGCAATGCCAAATCTAGATTTAAATATAGTAATGAGATACAAGTTAAATCTAGTTTAAGACTAACTCTTCTTCTTCATTTAAAAATATGGCCTCCATGAAAGATTGATAATTTTTCCAACAACAGTGTTTAATAAATCCTATACTCAAAAAAATAGCTACGTCAGACATCTTGAAAAATCTGAAATCTTAAGACTAACTAGACTAGTAATAATGGTGCAAATCACCCATAATGTATCTCAATATAGCGTCTCACCTATAGCATCGATTTCGTCCATGAATATGATGCAGGGCTGATGGTCTCGCGCGTAGTTGAACATCTCGCGGATGAGACGCGCGGACTCGCCTATGTACTTGTCCACGATGGCTGATGACACCACCTGAAAATATTATATTTCAAGGTGTTGAACTTTGCCAGGATTTCTGTCAGTGCGGTTATTTTAATTTATTCTCACGTATCACCGAAGGGGTAGGCAGAGGCGCACAAGCGAACTAGAGCATCCACATTTCGCCTTAGTTCCGTTCCAGATGTGATAGAGGGCGAGCCTATCGCCATATTGGGTACAAATTCCAGACTCCAGGCAGATATGAAAAAAATCTAACATTTACCCGACCTGGAGATCGAACCCATAGACCTCAGGACGATATCGTACCGCGCACGCAATAGTACTACGCCACTAGAGGCAGTCCAGTCCAGTTATTTAAAATCCTAATCAATCCTAAAATTGTGAACGTTGTTTATATTCAAAGTTTGAACTTCAAAACCGTAATAGCACCACTTATGCTGTTGTTTTTTAACTAACGAGTTTAATCTGTAACTATTTTATCAGCGGCCTGAGCAGGAAAATTTCTGACAACCGTAAATGTATTCGAACTCGATGCACGTCTATGAAGTTTGTATGAAATATTAACCAAACGTTATCAGTGCGCAGCAAACTCGAATACATTTACATTAGTTTTTCGTGCTCGGGCGACAGATCTTATATTTACTATTTTAACCAGTCTTGGAGTAAGCTATACAAAAAATTGGAAAACCGGTCCACATTTGCCAATGACATCTAATAACATAAAAAATATAGACAATTAAGAACCCCTCATTTTGAAGTTAGTTGAAAACTGATGTTGGTTTATGAACTAATTATATCAATGAAGATGGAAGATATATGAAAATATAACAGCTCATGATGATGATGACATCTTTTACCTTCAAGAAGTTAGCATCCAGCTGTGAAGCAACTGCTCTTGCTAGCAGAGTCTTGCCCGTACCAGGTGGCCCATACAACAGACAGCCCTTGGGTGGCGTGATACCCACGCGGACAAACAGCTCAGGGTTCATCAGAGGCAGCTCAATCACCTAATAATTGGAGTCAAGATTACATTTAACTATTTTGGATTGCATTTAATACATAAATAACACCCAAAATTCATACATATTTATAGTCCCAATCCCACACTAAGATATGGAGTTATTTGTAGTGGGTTATCAAGAACTGCTAGTGAAGGGCCTGAAGCAGGCGAGTAGGCGGCTGTGAAACGAGAGGATGCGGGTTCGATTCCCGCACCATTTTTTTTTTTCGTGCACCACAAATATTTGTTTAAGGTCTTGTTGTTGTGAGACCGAAAGACTCTCATAGTTTCTAATCCCTACAATACACCTTATTTTGTTTGTTTGAGGTTGTATATGTGTGATTGTTTATTAAAAAAAAGCAAACTCTCACCTCTCTGAGCTGTCTGATTTGCTCCTGTAAACCACCGATGGCAGCATATGTGACGTCGCCAGGGTCTTCATGACTCATGTTGTATACTAGAGGATCCACCTGGTTTGAAAAAAAATATCAAAGTGAATACAAACAGTTTTGAAACATTGCAAGACCATTCTGCCGAGTAGTCCAGGTCAGAATTGATTATTTTTATCATTAAATTATATTCATTTCAATTCCTCGAAACATTTAACTTTCTATTGGCAATATGCAACATCCGTCCTATAGTTTTTCAACAAACATAAATTATTAGAATCGCGAAATTGAATTTTAATCGCTGTTTACTCGAAATCATGTTTTTACACTTACTGCTAACTCAATTGCCATGACAGCATAATTTATAATTTTTTTCTTCTTGTCAATGCTATTAAGGTTTAAATATTGCAAAAGAAACCTATATCAATTTTAAAAAGGTTTACATTTTCCAGTACATGAATACCTGAGGTTGGAAGGGATTGGGAAAGGGAAGGGGGGAAATGGGCCACCGGAAATCTCTCACCGAACGAAACCCGACAGCAAGCTGCCATTTTACGTCGGTTTTCTGTGAGACAGTGGTATCAAACCGGTCGAGCAGACCCATTTGTGCTGTAGATGTAACTGTAAAGTAGTTAAAAGACAGATTCATACCTCTCTAGGCAGGTGTCGCATGATGGTCAATGTGGTCATGTCCAGGGCCACCCTGGTGCCTCCTTTCAGCTTGTTCTTGTCGAGTTGGCGACGGCAACCCACCACATACCGAGGTCCATTGGTTGCCTTCACAATAACTACAAATGTACAAATTTAAAGTTAAATAAAGTTATTCCTTTTACTTTGGTGGTTAGTATAATGGTGAGCACACACCAACTGAACAAAGGCAAAAGAAAATTCACGAAGGGTCATCAGTGATGAGTATCGAACATTCCCAATCATTTAGGAATCTTTGGTGTTGCGTTCACACATCAGCGAACATTTGTTTGTTATAATATAATATTATATAATATATAAGTGCTTCTATTCTTGAAGGTATTCTCTGGAAATTGAACCCAGGACCTCTACAGACCAAGGTGATAAAGAAATTAAATCAATAATAATAAATGACACCCAACAGTCACATGCATAATCCTGGCCCACACTAAGATATGAGTCTTGAATTGTGGATATCAGAAACTACGAGAGACTATGGTCCACACAAAGATTACTACAATAAGGAGATTGGAACCATAGCATCTTGCTTTACAGCCTAATTGCCTACTGCACCAGACGCTGTCAGATAAAAAAGTACTTACATTTCTCCTCAGTAAGCTGCTTCAGTACTTCACCAACTATTTGTCCAACACTCTGCAGCGCTTTGAGGTCATTTTCACTCTTATCATACTGTTTAGTTAGGTCTTTCAACTGGTCTCTCACTATATACAAAAAAAATACCATTATTATATTTGAATGAGTAATGTTTTCGTAAAATGGGCTTTTCATAAAAAGCAGTCAAATTGGCTTAACTTTACGACTATAAATGGGTTATTTTTAAATAGGTGTCTTTAATGAATAAAGTAGCATCAATCTACAAATCTAACCTTTGAATAGTATTATTTTTGGAAACACATTTCGGGGCTGTAGGATAATAACGTAAAAATATATTTATTTCTCATATGAAATGTTTAATAGAATTTCTAGTACGTAAATAAATGGTTATGAACACAATAAAGATACTGATGATTCGACAATTTTCGGCCATTTGTTACAAAACTTACTTGCTTTGAGCCGCGACTCAACTTCTTTGTGTTCCATCAACTTCTTTCTGTAATCTTGAAACGCCTTCTCCCTCGATGCATCCATTGTAGACGGCCCCGCAGGCATTTTTTATTTATTAAAAACTAGTAATCGCACAGAACCAAATCAAATACAAAATTCACAATTCACTGTTTGACAAACACTTTGACAGCTTCATTCATAGATTTACTTTTGTTTCACAGGGAATCGGCTAAGGTCCGATACCATGCTACCAAGTCTTAGATTACATTTTTATTTTTTATTTATTAAAACTTAATCTTACCTATATACTAAATAAAACAAAGTTATCAAAAATACAATAAAACAGGGATATGTCGATTTCTTGTTGGAGTTTGGCGTTTAATGTATCCAATCCGATGGTTTTATAAGTTTTTTTCGGAGGCGAAGAATAGAATACGTGCGACCCTTGCGTGCGACTAATCCCAAGTAACTAATATCAAAGAATTCACACACTAAGATCCTATACACACGGCTTATTTTGAACATGCGACGACGTGCGTTATAAGAACGCGCGCACACGGCGATCTAGATGAAAGCATACATAAACATAAGCTCACGCCTGTATCCCCGAAGGGGTAGGCAGAGGCGCACTAGCGAACTAGAACACCCACATTTCGCCGAGCTTAGTTCCGTCCCAGATGTGATAGGGGGCGAGCCCATCGCCATATCGGGCACAAATTAGATGAAAGCAGATTGTCGCATTTGTATCGATTCGCTAAACGCGCATACAAAGCGATACAAACGCGCGCGAAAAGCGCGTTCAAAGCTTGTTTGCTGCTTTTACTGCTTTTGTTTATGTACTGTTGGAGAAAAGGGTGTGCGGTAGGGGCACGGCTCACTTCACAATCTGTTAAAAACGCAGAGATTTCTATATTATAATAATATATACGCGCTGTAGGGCGTCTGTACCGCCGTATCAGCGCGTTTGTATCGGTACAAACGTGCGTTTACAGCGCCACTAAATTTATTACCGTGTGCAAAGGTTTACTGCCTGCGTCTCAATTTAGTTTAAAATGCGTTAGTGCGCACCATCTGCGCGTCGTCGGTGCCGTAAAAATATGCTGTGTGCATAGGCCCTAATGTGCATCTTCGTTGATTTTTATTGGCGTAAATCCACATCACTTTTAATCAATATAGACAATTTTAGACACTTGCCTGAAATTGTTGAAATTGAAATTGTTTTTTGGTTTTAGATTTAAGACTAAAAATATAAATCAACTCATGACTTGGAAGTATGGCCTTAGACCTTCGCCGGTTATTTGAATAAAAAAAAACAAAAATGTCTATGGTCATAACACAATTTTTTATTTCGTTCAGAAATTAATAAAGGCGTTATGTTGTATTGTAGAAAGGATTCGGCATAGTTTTCTGTTTTACAACCAGCTGCCTGCTTGACCTCAACACCTTCTAGAGTTCTAACTCAAGGTAGCCACCCAACTTTTAAACCAATAAACAATTTTTCTTTCGTTCTTTCTTTCTTTCTTGTTAAATCAATAGTTATAAATAGGTATTATAAAGGTACTTACTAAGCCTCGCTTCCTTGGACTAGGGCAGTATATTTGGGCTGTGGATCGGGAGGTCGTGGGTTCGATTCCTAGGTCGCGCAAAGCGAATTTTGTAATTCAATTTGCCCGGGACGGGATCTCCGAGAGGGAGTTGACGTCAGGCAGGCAGCCGGTCGTTAAAACTTAGACAAATCCTTTCTGCAACATGCTTCATAAAAGTGTGTTACGCCGACCCCATATTAAGGTCAAAGGTGGGATAAGGGCAGGTAGAATGAATGATTGTGTAGGTATGTCGTGAAACCTATCACTTAAGTACTTACTGCAGCAAATTCATAAAATTTTTATTCTAAGTAGTTATCATTAGAATAGACGCAGTGACAAATGATATAATAGAAAGAGCTTTGACGCTTCGCCGAGATTGCGACACAGATAAAGCAAAGTCGTAAAGTCTTCCTTGCAATAACAAAACATGACGACGCGGTAGCAATTTGCTATGAAAAATTTAAACTTTATTAAGACTAACGGTAGAATTTTTACGACATAATTCCAACTGAAACGCCAGTTTACGAGATATTTAAAGTGTAACTATCAACGTTGAGTTACTCGGGAATATCTAGGGAAAGGATTATGGGTTCTTGGTGGTGAATTGATACTTCATTTTTATTGTAGCTACTGGTGTTTGTAGTTATAATAGCTGTTCTACATTTAATTATACAGGTGCAAAGACATTCCACAGACATAGACAGGACAACAGCGCGAAACTTGTGATCCAAAAGTAGTATTTTGAAAAATATGTACGCAGGGTCGTGCCAGGGTAGTAATGTTTAGACAAAGTGGACAGCCTCCGTGGCGCAGCGGGCGAGTAGCCGGATTCCCGCACCGAGACAAATGTCTGTGTGGCCCATAGATAATTGTTTCAGGTCTGGGTGTTGTGAGATCGAAAATCTCTCGTAGTTTGTGATACCCACGATACAGGTTACATCTAGTGTGGGGTCAGGACTATGTATGTGACTGTTGGGTGTATTTATTTATTATTTAAAATGTGTCAAAATTATAAGAGCTCTCGCATTGTAAGAAATGGTAGATGCGGTACTGACGTCCAGCAGTGGACGTCCTGGGCTTTGATGATGATGATTACTGACGTTTGAGATCATTTTTTTGTATGGAAAGTTCCTTGATAGCAAAGCACCTATAAGTATAGAAAGTAATATTAAATCTCTTTGTACAGGTGTAATAATCATACAGCATAGTGGCTGTCAAAAATTGCCACTGATCTAAGATAAGGATAAGAGGTAGGTATACCTCTTGGCTCTTCGACTCTCAAATATGCTCACAACTTGAAGATCGTAGTTTGTTTTTCCGCTTTTAGTTTTTTAACATACAGTAAATATTGTCCCCTCAGTTTAGCAAGAAGTTTGAAAGTTGGCTTTATCAGAGACGCTAGATTAAACTTTCGACCTTTTTCGCAAGACTACCTCTCGTTTTGGAATTTGGGTTCTTATCGTACATCGTAAGTGGAACACAGGGAAAACGCCATAAATTGAAAGTTGACAGAGTCGCGTGTGTTCGGACGAATAGAGAAAATATAAATTCATACTTTTGCATACTAGATATTCTGTGATCTGAGTTACTCTCCACCTATACTCTAGCTATACTATAAAATTATTTACCCGTCACTCAATTTTAAATCCTTCTGCATTCTTTCTTTGCCTTCTGCATACAAACTTTGGCCTTTTCACATTTTTTTTTTTTTTTCTTTTATTTATTTGGCTGAATAAAGTTTATTTCTTTCTTTCTTTCTTTATGATTTTGTTGATATCTATCTATAATATTGTTGATTATACGCTTTATTTAAGGTAATTTGCGGCAATAAATAAGAAACTTAGGTTTATTTTCTAAAGAAAAATTGCTGTACGGAATACTTGTGAAAATTTAATAATCTTAAATCAATTGGAATAGGTAACTGCTGTGGGTTTATGATCTCCTGAAGTAAACTCTTTTTATTGCCGCTAAACGTTACCGCTACTTATAGCCAGCAAATGCGTTCAAATCACGACTTCCATTACAAAAACTAATAGCCCAGCCGTAACATAAAATGAAGAGATGTATCAAAATTATTACCTACAATTAACTAGGCTGCCAATACCAGTGGCTGTAAGTTTAGAATTTAATGTTTATTTACCGGGGAATGGGAGAATTCGAATTGATTTGTCTAGCAGTGGCGAAAGTCCATTCAACACGATTCCTTCCGGCTTACTAAAATGTCTGGGTACTAATATTTAATGAGAAACTTGCATCGGCTTCCCTTTTAGAAAATTTTACCCCTCGCCATCGGTGTAGAGTATAAGGATGTTACCTAGCAATAGGCTAAAAATGGAATAAGCCTAGACAAGTATCATAGTATAGAAAAATTGGTTTTATTAACCAGGTTGGCTAAAAATTCGGGATCTAGAACGCGACTTTCTAAAATAAAGCCCTACCTATACATGCAGGGGCTCCGCCTGAAGCCTAGGCGCTTTTCGCCTAGGGAAACCCCGGGCCGACATTAGAGCGTCGAAGAGGGCCACCGCTGGGTTTTTAGTCGGTATTGCCGATGTAGGATGTACATACATGGTGTTAGGCCAGCCTAGCATGCGTGCTACGAGATATCCCGATAATCGCCTGTCGAGATGTTGTCTACGTGTTGTCTACAATATTGTATGAAAATAAACGATGACGCATGTTAGTGTCCATAGACAAATAGAGAAAACCGGTTATAACACTACAAAAAGCGTAGACAAAATGTTCTCGTGGTGCGCATGCTAGGCGGAAGGAGCAGTCCAGTATTGCCCGGATGTTTCCATCTCTCCCGGGGGCTGGGCCATAAGACCAGCGACTCCGACATAACCGTTACGTAGCCCCCAGACATGGCGGCAGTGTTAAAACACTTTTCCTTTTATTACTTTTAGAGCAGAAACGCGAGAACAGTTTACATGCAACTTGGCAACAGGAAGCACGACACGTAGATTTTAATTAAAATTTTGATGTTAAATAAATATAAATAATAACGTCATTGCACTTCTAGAAGATTTTTATTTTTATTTTAGCGAAACTTGCTCGTTTCGTCAACGGATTGCAAGATTGAAAATTGCAAATAAAGTATACATAATTATTGTATTATTGAATAAATAATACATAGTTTAGGTACTGTCATAAAACGCTTGATCTTCATTTTACCTTAAATCCATATTACGACCTACCTTAAACCCTAGTGATAAAACGATCCCTCAAAAGGTGGTCCTTTCAAACATTTCATCCCAAATGTTTATTTATCCTATTTTGATGTGAAATAAACATTTCCTCACCTATCAACAATAACTCACGTACCGTCCCTTATTCTTCAATTTTTATAGCCCATAAACTATAAAGTTATCTTGCCCACGAAACTATCATGGTATACCCACAGCCTAACGCCCACAGCTCTATTTTACGAGGAAACTTTTATAACATTTTAAAATTTACACTTAGGCGTCGAAATGTGTAAAGTTTGATATTGGGCGATGGAAAAATTAAAAGTTACCGGTGTTAGGTACGGATTTGGGAGCCGGCCAGGTGTTCCCGACTCACTAGATTTGAGAGTTTAGTGTTTGAGTCGTTGTTTTGTTATAACAATGCGTTCAAGGCATGTCTGAATGGAGAATTATAGTTTTTATTTGCATTTCATTTATTGCACAAGGTATCTAACCTTAAGGGTATGTGGCGACATCTCTGCAATGCGCGCCGAACTAACACGCATCGAGCTGAACGCCCCCCTACATCTGGTGACCCCGACGTGATGACTACGGACGCCGAACACCTGCAGCCAACATCGCATCGCCAGCCAATCACCAGCATCGTCGCCACATAGCACATCGCCATTTCACTTCCTACAGCCAACCAGTCAGCACTCAGCGTCGCACAGCCAACCAGTCAGCACTCAGCGTCGCACAGCCAGCCAGCACTGCTACTACGACTGCTACTACAGTTCCGACTCACTGGGACGCTACTCTCCCGACTCACTGGGACGCTACTCTCCTGACTCACTGGGACGCTACTCTCCCGACTCACTGGGACGCTACTCTCCCAACACTACTCTACTGGCACTGGCAAGCTTCTCTCAAGCTGAAGACTTCAAGACTTCCGATCTCCGATCTCCGGGGGGAGTGATGTGGCGACATCTCTGCAATGCGCGCCGAACTAACACGCATCGAGCTGAACGCCCCCCTACAGGTACATCATCACCATCAGCCATAGGACGTCCACTGCTGAACATAGGCCCAAAGATTTCGAGATCGACCTGTTGCAACCAGCCTGCAAGGGCCTAATATGGACCCAATATGATATTAGGGTCTAAAATCTTAACGTAGTGGTAATACTCTCTTTGCTAAATTGTTCGTATAACTCTTCAAAAATAAAAACTCTTTACCGAATCTATCAGATCACTTTCTGTCTGTATTCTGTTCTTGCATTTGACAATCAATCAAAACAAATTTCATACAATTATCCAAATTCTTGTTTTCATGTGCCTGTGTATTTTTCCGTTTTGTGGTTGGATTTGTTGGATTCCATTGTTTATAATTTGCCCTTGGATACTTTGTGTGCCCCTGTGTCCCTCCTGTGACCCCCTAATTCCTACCTGGTGTTTGGGCTGGCAGGTTAAACGCAACGAATTCGACTTTGCTGATTGAATTAAGTACAGTAAGTGCGCAATCGCTGAACAAAAACGGTATTTTTGTGATTTATTTATATATGACAGCCTCCGTGGCGCAGTGGGCGAGTAGCCAGCTGTGAAGCGAGAGGCCGCGGATTCGATTCCCGCAATGATTGACACAAATGTTTGTGTGGTCCAAGGATATTTGTTTTAAGTCTGGGTGTTGAGACCGAAAGTCTCTCATAGTCTCTGACACCCACGATACAGGTTATACCTAGTGTGGGAACAGGACTAGGTATGTGACTGTTGGGTGTATTTATTTATTTATATGTTAGTATCAGAGCTTGTTTTACTCAATGAGCTTATTATTATTTTTATTCACAGCAAGAATCAGCCCAGAATGTGATTTTGATGTGGAGACCGTATTTTCTGAAAATAGACGTAAATGATCAAAATATAAAAGCGAACAAAGAGACTCGAAGGATAAAACAACATAAAATAAGGAATAAATAGAGAATCAAATGTGCCTTCTTGTATATATTCTGCCTTTAATTGTAAGTCCCTTCGTGTCGTGTATACCGTGCTTTGATTGTTGCATGAACAGTATTGTGGCGGAAGAAAACGACCAAAGATAACAAAGTATAAGCTGTAACACGTGACAAAAACTAAGCTTACACAACGAGCTTAGTTTGAATAAATGAAGAATAAATTATGCTTAATTTCAAATGTGTTGCTTTGTTCCGTTCTGCGCTGCGATATGCCCGTTTATATTAAGCCCATTTATATCTTGTTTACCCGTCATATGCCCAAGCTTAGTGGCTTGCTGTGCTCCTGAAGAGCAAGATTGACAAGTATTTTGTGTTTTTCGGAATAAAGATTTGATATTGTAATATATTTTTAATTTGCATCTAGATTTCCTAGAACTATGTAACCCATAAAGGTATTAGCACTACTTTGAAGATATCAGCGAGTAGCACTAGGTACTAAATAATTGTGATATTTTTCTCTGTTTACATATAATTTAGTGTGATTGAATATTTGGAAATAAACCCTTAACAGCTGAACCAATTTATATGAAAGAAACGCATATTACAGCCTCCGTGGCGCAGCGGGCGAGTAGCCGACTGTGAAGCGAGAGCGCATTGAGACAAATGTTTTGTGGCCCACAGACATTTCTTTCAAGTCTGGGTGTTGTGAGACCAAATGTCTCTCATAGTCTGACATCCACGATACAGGTTATACTTAGTGTTGGGTCAGGACTAGGTGTGTGACTGTTGGACGTAGTTATTTATTTATTGCATGACCTGGATTAGGCCATTTACTTTTCCCCTCGCAGTACCAGAGGAATCGACTTCCACGCAGGCGGGGCCGCGAACAAAAGCTGTCGTTAATATAAACATTTAACCAACAAACAAAACCGTGTAAATTTTTAATCAGATCCAGATAATCCGGCCCGAACTCCGCAAAGACAAACGGATAGAAAGCAAACAGAAACCCCAAGTCGCCAAACACAGCGCTGTTAAGTTTTAAATTCAGTTTGGACGGATTTGCAGCGACTGGACGAAACAATCCATAAATCTTGGATTATTCCGAGGCTGTGCTGAAGTTTCATAATTGATTTATATTATTTAATTTGTTTTAAAATGTTTAAAAGGCGTATAAATGTTCGACTTTGCGGAAATTGGGCTGGCTACGGATTGATGTTTGTTGGTTTGATTGTTTATAATTCAGTCTTTGTTAGATGCATTTGGATGCAGTTTTAACTACTCAGAAGGAACTTTAATTCACATTAACATACATAAGTTCATGCCTGTATCCCCGAAGGGGTAGGCAGAGGCGCACCAGCGAACTAGTACACCCACATTTCGCCGAGCTTAGTACCGTCCCATATATGATAGGGGGCGAGCATATCGCCATATCGGGCCCAAATTCCAGACTCCGGGCAGATACGGAAAAATCCAATATCGCTTTGCCCGGCCCGGGGATCGAACCCAAGACCTCAGGATGGTAGTCGTACCGAAATACATCCACGCCACCGAAGCGGTCAATTACTTTACTTTAATTCACTACACCTTTAAATACTAACTAGTTTATGAAGAAGTGTTTATCCAGCAACAAATATATAGTCTTTGTAAAAATGATGGTCACTAATATATTTATTATATTTTTATTATTAAAGCACATGTTGAGAGAGAGAGTCTGAGTATCCCTCAGAGAGGGTTGATTTCAGGCAGGCAGCCGGTTGTAAAAACTTGCCAAATCTCTTATGCAACATGCTTGAAAAAGTGTGTTGCGCCGAGCCCAATCAAGGAGAGATAAGGGCAAGTAGAAAGAAACACTAAAGCTCATGTTGACAAGTAATAATAAAACTTGATTGAGTGAGAGAGTGACGGAAAACATCGTGAGCAATCCTGCATACTTGATAATTCTGCACAAGAATTTCATTACTGAAGTTATAAATTCATAATATATAACTCCCAAAACTAAAAACTAACTTTCTAAACTTCTATTTTAGGTACTATTTTTAATCTGAAACTAGTTAGAAGTGCTTGGCACACCCACATCACTTTTTTCACTAAACCAACACATTAAAATGTATCTTGATTGCGAAAAGGTCACGAATTAGTTCAGGTTAAATGAATTAGGTAGCAATTTAGACAGGCACACGGCGGTGGGCGTAGTTAACGGGATCTAATCTGTGCCTTATAGAGTAGCTTAATCTATAGCCGACCCGGCATAGATTATATTGTAGAATCGACATTTCTTTGAAAAAAGGATATTGGAACGTTAATATGTTTACATTATAATCACAAGTTTAAAAACTTAACAGACCGACTTCAAATCCGATCGTGACCAAATTTGAAATAAGCTCTAACGAATACAAAAATAATTTTGAAAATAGGTCCACATTTGGCGGGGATATCGCGTAACATACATAAAAAGCGACGAATTGAGGACCTTCTCCTTTTTGGAAGTCGGTCGAAAAATGCAATGATGACAGACATTCCGTTGATGGTCAACAGACGACTCACATGGGAATATCTGGTCACACTTTCCAAGCTTATAGCAGAATGGTTTCGGCTTAGTTTATCGACGAGCTGGTTGCCCGACATCAACACCTCTGGGATAACCAGTCCGAGGAAATCGTTATGGTAAACAGTTTTGGTTAACCTCTAACCCAGGACGTCCCAATCCATAAGCCATATACACTAGACCACGGGGCCAATCACAGTCATACTGCCCAGCGTGAAAAAGGTATGGAACTGGGAAGGACAGCGGGTATTTATGCCTTCGGAAATCTTAAGGTACGAAATGCGACAGCAAGCTGCCACTACACGTCGGTTCCTTGAGACAGTGGTAATCATCCGGTCGAGTTTATTAATGCTGTTGACAAAATTGCCTATAGCTTAAAGCCATTTAAAACTTAAATCTCCATTATCCCTCAATCTCCACACTAATCTATGCCCCAATCCCACAAGGTCCAAACCACGGACGTTTAAAAAAGAAGGACACCATCTCGCCTATAATTAAACTGACGCCACAGAGAAGCCACGTACACAAACGCGCCTATACTAAGGTGCCTCGTAACACGCTCAGTCGCCGCCATTACGTGGCGATAGATCGAATGGGCCGAAAACCCTCCGACAGCCTCCGTGGCGCAGTGGTCGAGCAGTCGGCTGTGAAGTGAGAGGTCGCGGGGTCGATCCCAGCACCGAGACAAATATTTGTGTGGCCTACAAATAATTGTTTCGGGTCAGGGTGTTGTGAGACCGAAAGTCTCTCGTAGTTCCTGATACCCACGACACAAGATTCGATCTTAGTCTCCAGTCAGGACTATGTATGTGACAGTTGGGTGTTATTAAAAAAATATGTATTATATTAAAAAAAACCTTGCTTCACTTTCAATGTTACTAGCGCTCCGTCCATATTGTTTTTTACGTCCATGGTTCAAACTTTATTATTATAAACATAAATTTAAAATCCCATCTTCAATCGGCCGTGTAGATGCCTCATGTCCCTCGAGGTTCCACATACAGCTCTGCAGTTTAATAAGCTTGTACATAAATTAAATTCTGCAGGGACTTCCTGTTTTGCAGCTCGCTAACTAATTTTGAGTGTTGATGCAGCCTTAATTATTTTATGGTTCGGCACAGTTTAAATTAGAGTGCATCTTACCACGTTAGTCCGTTGAGATTTGCGTAATCTTCGTGTAAAGTTGATTTGTTTGTAAGCCTTCCGTGTCTTATACAGCAATATGCACGTTTTATACTAGCAGAATATCTTCTTGAGTGGTAGAGCCACGCTGTAGACAGTAACGTCTACAGCACGAATGGGCCGGCTCGACCGGTTAGATACCACTGTCTCACAGAAAACCGACGTAAAGTGGCGGCTTGCTGTCGCGTTTCGTTCGGTGAGTGAGATTTCCGGTGGCCCATTTCCCCCCTCCCTTTCCCAATTCCTTTTCCCTCCCCTTTCATTCCCTCCTTTTAGGTTGGCAACGCAGCCATGATTCTTTTTGTGTCATGTGTGTCTATGGGCGGTGGAGATCACTTTCCATCAGGTGACCCATCTGTTCGTTTGCCAATCTCTGCTATAAAAAAAAAAAAAAAAAAAAATATTAAATTGCATAGATTACGATACCATTTTCTTCTTTTTTTGTTAATTACACACAAGCTCTACACCTACTGTCAAACTTGATTTTTTTGCTTACCCACTTTGCGTGTTTAGAAAAATCTTTAAAGGTTGAAATAGATATGGGCTAAGAAAAGATAATTATTATGCTTCTAGGACCATTCGATTATAAATATGATTTGAAATATCTCGATTATAATCATTGCTAATTAATTTTTTTTTTCACGTCGAAATAGAACTATTTTTACGGATTCTATCATGATTTGGTTTTAATTTTTATTCCCGACGTTTCGAAGGCTTTGCAGTCTTCGTGGTCACGGGTTGGACTGAGATGTTATTTGCCCAAGAATGTTAGTATTACAAATAATAAAAATTAAAACCAAATCGTGATAGAATCTATAAAAATAGTTTTATTTCAATGAATAGCATTCGCATTTTTTCACGTCGTTTGAATTGATTTTAAATCGTAATCGCTCCGCATTATTGTTAAATTATTTATAAGGTATACATTTATAGTATCACTTTCTCCCGTGCGTCTCTTTCTTCAGTCTGTTAATAATAACTGGGAGGTAGCCTTGTCTAACTTCACTTCGGTCGTTATTTCGCGCGTATTGTGTATTCAGCTTTGTTGCTCAACCGTTATGCCAGTGTGTCAGAGTGTTGTACTTCGTAACTAATGCTAACTAACCCTAACTTGGATGTAAACTTGGTTTATTGTTACAACTTGGAAATTAAGTTGTGCTACATTTTGAATACCTCAATGACCAATATTGTTGGTATTATTTCGTTTGACAATAACTTGTAATTACTTGTATTTGGGTTTAACCTAAGAATTTCGGTAGGTAATGTTTTTATAGCTAATATACGCATGATAAATGGGAGGGTGAGTGAGAGTGGTATATAGGCTATGGGCCGATAGGTCATAGGTTCCGATTTCAGGTTGAGAAATATTTTGCGTCGGTATTTTCTATCTTACCGTGATTAGAGTTACACAGAGTGAGTGGAAATCAGGCGGGCGGTCGTAAAAATATTATATATTACCGGAGGCATAAATACCCGTTTCCATATTTCTTCTATTCTAGGCCAAGGCAATGTCTTGGCTGTTGTCGCTTCGTTGGTCTTGATTCTAGTGGTGTTTATGGATTGTGGTTCGGGAGGTCCTGGGTTCCACCAAAGACAATTAACAGTATACAGACAGGACAAAAACACGAAACTTGTGATCCATAAGTAGTGACCTCATGTCATAAATCGCCCACTCTTATTTGAAATATGCGCGAGCAAGGTCGGCGAGCATGATAATATTGAGACAATAAACCTTTCTTACGTGATTCTTAACCATTCACAGAATGTTCTAGGGTGTAAATTGTAATCATCGCTTTCACATTGTATAAGTTGTAGATGGCGGTACTGAAGTTTGAGATCAATTTTTTGTATGGAAACTTGCTTGATAGCCTCTATAGTTAGCACCTAATGTCCTAATGTTAAATCTCCTTGGTTCCCACATTCATGGTGTTGTGTGTGCTCATTACTAATAATATTCAACTCGTAATTAGCAATTATCCAATTTGTTACCTCTTAGTGCTACATATTCTATTTTTTTTCCCTTTCGGGAAGGCAAAGGGATCTAGCCCATACAGCCTCGTCTTAAGTGCTTTTTATTTCTTTATTTGCTTATATCTAATTTTTCACAAGTGCAATGAAATCGGATGTGTTCGATTTCAAGGCCCTGCTGGAGTTTTGGCGTTAATTCCTTCCAGATTGAAGCTTTTCAGACGATTTTCTCGCAGCAGAGGAGTCGAACATGGTCGACCCATCCACCCGACAAAAAGCCTCCAAAATCACTCATTTCAAAGCTTCCACATACTGTCCATCTTCGTTGATGTTTATTGCTTAGATTCACATCACATTTAAACCACAAGCACAACTTTAGACTAGAATATGTAATCATTAAAACAAGCGACCACCCGCACCGTCAGAATTCCCGCCAAAACTCCTTTTATTTTTTTTCCCTCCCACTTATTGTTGTCTGAGACATTGGCTGAATAAAGTTTATTTGTTTGTTTCTTTCTTTTTTAGTGTGGGATAAGTACAGATAGAAGAAAAACTAGAATATATATATTTCTGATTATAAAATAAAATATCGCGTCAAGATTAAAATTTGTATATTCGGTATTTCGTATTTTTTTAAATTTACATTTTGAGTTTGATAAGAATTTAATTATCGTATAATCGATAGATTATATCTATAATAATTTATACAAAGTACAGTTAAACGTAACGTCCATTTAAATATATTAAATTAAATTATTCAACAAATTAGCTATTATATATAATTATGTAGGTTACAGAATCTATAAGTAGGTATATATGTAAATATCAATTTAGAACAATTTTTATTGAACAAGGTTTTGTTATACAGTACAGAATTAGCCTATGTAGGGGGTTCGATTCTGAAAGTGAAAAAAAAAACATGTAGGCTTTAAGAATCGAACACCATAGTTATTTAGATTTAAAAAATGATCTAATTTTTTCCTAAATATGGTATTTATACATTTGAGTGATGTACAACGAAATTAACGTAACATTAGATATTTCATTTACATAATAATCGATTTTTAATTAGAATGATTGTCCAATTGGCTGATTCGCGAGGTATTAAAAATTGCACAAATATTTAATGGCGCTATAGTCCGTAACAGAATATATCTTTATTCTAGCTAAGAAACAAAATTGTAGATTTTAATTGCAATTCCTTTGTTATTAATGAAACATCGCAAGCCAGCCATTTAAATCACACGATATTAACAACGTCGTCATTCGTACAATGTTTTATCGATTGCAAAATATTGCACGAACGAATTTAGAAAAATCGATTTTTAATCGATTTAACCAATTTTTTATAGAACCACACAACCAGCCAGGGCTCGAGCTTGATTATGAGGTTCTAAATTTAAAATCAAAGTAGTTACTCCGCATTGAACTCACACATAAACAAAAACGATCACACACACGCGTTGGAAGACTATATGAGAGAGGTTTTTCAGAGAAAAACACGAAAATAATAAACACTAAACGTTCTATTGCTCTTGAATTCAGTACAATATTACTTACACTAAATAATTACGGCAATGGTGTTGCAAATTTGTTAATTATTATCAACTAACTTAGCGACATAAGTATAACTAATTCAAGAATCTACTTACATCGATTTAGAATTAAATTGTCGTTGTTGTTCAATTTTATAAGTATACAATACAATTTGCGTAAATTCAGAAATTTATTTACAATATTTGTGGAAAAAGATTTAAAAACTATCATCAGTCGTAGGTAGTTGAGAACTTATTTTAAAAATAACGTTTATAATCTAATCATAAGTTTTTACAGAGAAACAGTATATGCGATATGACAGATAAATAATAAAAATGAGTATTATTACTTTACTAGGATAAAATAGGAAAATTAAAGAAAATAACATAGTATATGCAATAACCGAGAAATGTTCAGTACATTTTACATTTTATCGTAGAAGACTATACAATATTGAAGGAACTTTATACATATCTAAAATTAACAATCACGTATACAAATACTATATGTGGATAAAATTTTATCGAATAAAATTTTATATCATAAGATTAGAAAAATTTACAGGAAGTATTTTGGTGTTATCCTTTTTGGTTGTTATTTAAATATAATTAACCTACTTTATTCTACCTAAATACAATATTTACATATATTCAAATGATACATAAAGCGACCAGCGCTTAAAAAAAAACATTTTTACACTACCTACACCAAACTAGTCTGCTAAAAAAATATTACATCAAAGTAATTTAGAGTTTATTTACATGTAAAATTAAGTGCATTTTAGTGTTGTTGAGTGCTCGTTCGATAGGCACAGAGGCGTAGTCATTAATTTATTATTTAAAATTTATTCTAGTCATTTAAAATCGCTGTGAATGTAGCTGCATTTGGTATAAATAAAAAGTAAGTAAGCTTTAATATCATTTTTTAAGACAATTAAATTACCAGATTCAAATAGCATTTTCAGAATAATAATTATTTACAAGCCAATAAATCAGATTATGTGATTTCGCATTTAGGTATTATGGTATATTTTGCAGAATTACAACTACATTCATAGCGCATTAATTACTATGTATTACACCGTATCTTTACAATGATTATTTAATTGATGAATTTATATGAAAAGTGTCATTTATATGTATGTTGTGCAAAAACCAATCAATATAGATTAAGTCGATTTGGAAAACTTTCAAAATATTATGTTTTTTCTTTTTATTGTTATTTATTGACATTATAGATTCACAATAAGAATAATTCAATTTCGTAATTCATTTTATAATTTGATTGATTTTGCAAAATATGTCGTTTTCTAAATGTTGTTTTAGGGTAGACATCATGTAGTTTAAACAAGGTTTATATAATTTAATTTAGATAATTATAGGAAATGTATTCTATAAATATGCATATTTTGTACGTATTTAAGCGTATGAGTGATAATATAAGGATATAATACATGTTTTACACATTTTGTAAAAGAGCTGACATATTGACATAAAAAAAGATGTACCCAATAGTCACACACATAGTCCTGATCCCACAGTACGATAAGGGGATTTTGACGGAAAACTGACAGGGTGTGACTTGTTAAAATTATTTCATATTATTCTCTAGAGCTGTGTTTGTTGGTTTTAAGTGATGTGGTTTAATGCATCAAATTTCAGTGAAGATGGAAAGTATAATGTGGAAACTTTTTAACCGGTGTTCTTCGATGAGTTTTGCTTGATGCGTTGGTTGGCTTTGTTCGGTCGATTCGCCGAGTGAAGGTCATCTGAGGGGCATCGTACTGGAACGAATTACCGCCATAATCCCAGAAGAGCCTTGAGATCATCCACATCTGGGTCTCATGGTTAAATCATCACATATGCGTGGAAGCCATTATTTTTAAAAGAAGATGAAGTACGATAAGTGTCTTGTGTCGTAGGTAACAAAAACTAAGAGAGACTTTCAGTCTTACAATACTTAGTCCCAAAACAAATAGCCCACACAAACACTTGCTCGGTGAGGTGTGAATAATAATATGTATATCCCTGTTTAAATATAATTTATTCTTATGGAGGATCATGACTACTCTTTTACAAAATAATATAAAATCGCCTAGAAACTCTAAAAAAATACTAGAAGCTATACCAAATATTAATTCCTTCTCTATATTGTACAGTTTTTTGAGGAATTTTATTAATAAATATAATTTTCAAATCCTTTAATGTTTCTGCAGCTTTGATTCGACGATCCACTGAAACGGAATTTGACGGATGAACAATAATATTTTTAAAGGATTTTTAGTTTTTTTATATACCCGAATTTATTTTAAAATAAAAAATGTATAGAAAGGAGTTGTTTACAGTTATAGTAGGCGTAGTGATGTGCTTAAACTGAGAATTTTGAGATCCTGATATTTTTAGACCTAAATCAATCCATCAATTTTTCATTTAGTAGGTAAAATAGAAAACAGTTTAATTACATTTATTTTTAGTCCGTTATTTCCGTTTCAATAGATGTTTTCAAATATTATAACTATATTTCACTACGTATATAGAAAAAATCTACATAAAACAAAATATTTATATTTTTTACAATTCCATTTTTTATTATATTAGCAAATAATACTAAATCCAGATCACTTCATATTTTAATTTAAACGGAATACGTACATAATCAAAGATCTAAAAATATTTTTGTAACGTGACGGATGCACAGTCGGCCATAAGACCCTTATTTATCGTAAAATAAAACATAACATAAGCTCACGCCTGTATCCCGAAGGGGTAGGCAGAGGCGCACTAGTCAACTAGTAGACCCACTTTTCGCTGAGCTTAGTTCCGTCCCAGATGTGGTACGGGGCGACCGTATCGCCATATCGGGCACAAATTCCAGACTCCGGGCTGATATGGAAAAATCCAATATCACTTTGCCCGACCCGGGGATCGAACCCGAGACCTCAGGACAGTAGTCGTACCGAAATACAACCACGCCACGGAGGCAGTCGTATCGCAATATAATAAAAAATACAAAGGTAATAATAATAACACCAGATATGAAAATAGAGGGATGTTGTGTTATCTTATCTTTTCACCTTTAACTAATTCAATTATTGTTATTTTAAATTAATTAAATAAAATAAATAAATAAATACACCCAACAGTCACACACCTAGTCCTGAACCCACACTAGGTATAACCTGTGTCGTGGGTATCAGAAACTATGAGAGACTTTCGTCCTCACAACACCCAGACTTGAAACAAATATCTGTGGGCCACACAAACATTTGTCTCAATGCGTTCGCTTCACAGCCGGCTGCGCCACGGAGGCTGTCAATTGATTATAAAGATAATTAAAATAAAGTTAAATGTCTTGTAATAACAGGAATGAGCTTTTAAAAATACGATTTTGAACATGAAGTGACCTTTATATAAGCTTAAAAATATGAATAAGCAAGCCTAAATATTGAGGGATTATAATATTGCATCAAGAACTTTCAGTTACACTATTGTTTTTACCATCCGTTTTCAGTCGATTTCCAAAATAACGAAGTGATTACATAAAAACTAATAAAATCATTTTGTTAACTACCAGTAAAACATACAACATTAAAACTCAGCACAGTTTTTTTATATAAAAATAATTCTTTCTTCCTTCCCATATCCCACCTTAATGTGGAGTCGGCGCAACACACTTTTTCAAGTATGTTGCAGAAATGATTTGGCTTAGTTTTTACGACCGGCTGTCTGCCTGACGTCAACCCCTCCTCTAGGGGATCAAATCCCGGACAAACCAAATTAGAAAAATCGCTTTGCCCGACTTGGGAATTGACCCCAGGACCTCCCAGCCCAAAGCCCATAAAGCTGGCACCAGACCAAGGAGGCGACAAAACTGATTAATTAAAAAAGTCAGTCGTTGCTGAAAAAATCTTTATTATTCTGGAATTCGACCATAACCAGCACTGCACTACACCAGAGAGTCAATGAATGAATGATCAACGCACATTGTAAAGAGCCGGTGTTGCTCGCTGCTGTGCCACCAGGATCCTGTTGGCGACGCAACGGTAGCAACACACGTAGGCCAAACATCACTTGAACAGTATCCTCCTGAACGCTCTCCTAAAATCCTTGTTGAAAATCGTGTAGATCACAGGATTCAGCACAGAGTTCATGTACCCCAACCAGAAAGCTATTGCAAACGCGCTGGAAGGTATCACGCATCTTCTACACGCCGCCTTCAAGATATAAAGGAAGAAGAAAGGCAGCCAGCACGCTATAAAACTGCCCATTATTAACCCTAGGATGAGAGTCGCTCGCTTCTCTTTCTTTCTCGCCAACCGCTTCTTCTCCCTCTCAGGGTCGCGGGGCTTGTGCTGTTTAGGCAATGCTGGCTCTAACTCTGATTTATTGGGTTGTGATTTCTCCTGTCTTCTATCTGTTTTCTTGAATATCCTAAGTTTTAAGGGTTTGACGCCTCCGCAGCGGCTGACGACGCCGGAGTCAGAGGAAGATGGTTCTAACTCTGAGACCATGTCTGCGTCGATGGCCACGCTCGGAGCTCTGCCCCGTGATTGCTGGAGAGCTAGTTCTCCATTGACGGAGAGAGTTGAACTCCTGAGAGGGCACGCTGCGAGTGGGTTTTTTGTTACTTGCGCTGCTGTCACCACCTGGAACAAAGAAAGTTTATTAAGGATTGTGCCTAAAACTATTCTTTCGTTAGATAAAAAAGAGTAGCGATAGTTCAACAGAGACTGCGAAACAAAAAAGAACAAGTACCAAATCAACCTTTAGATTATGCACCTCCAACTGATGTTAAATGTATGTATCGATTATGAATTTCTTTTATTTTAATGGTGAAAGAATACATCGAAAGGAAACCTGAAAAGTTTCCGATAAAAAATCTAAGGCATGTTGAGTCTACCAATCCCACTCAGGTCAGCGTGATATGCCTTCCCAAGATTGTAGGCATTCCATCAAAAAAACATTGTTGTTAAATTATCTTTAACGCTCACCTTAAGAGTGTCTTTCCTCTCGTCAGGAGGTGGAGGCACTGGGTCTCCCGCTTCACTCGTGGAAATATCAGACGCCAGGTCGCAGGTAACCGTCGGAATCTGCACCTGAGGCGTCTCTATTGTAGATATCTGACTCTCTCTGGAAACAACAAATTGTTTAGTGCACAATGAGGCTACTAGAAAAGTTTTTGTTGTTACTGTTCGGAACAGGACGGGCCAATAAAGCGCATAATGTTTTAGAGGAAGATATGAGAGTCAATGGTCTCATTTTGGAGGATGCTTAAGATCGTGAGAAGTGGAAGCGCTTAAGGAATGGGGAGTCGGGTATATTAGGTTAGGATAATGCCACACAGAAAGTCTCAAGTAAATAACATTAAAAATGACGTTCTGATGATGATTATTTTTAGAGTTTCTTGCCCTTCTTATCTGGCGAAACAGTCTTCCGAACAGGTCTAAATTATGTTTGAACATTTTATGGGTTCAATTAATATTTTGATTTGAAAGATTTTAATAAAATATCAAGAAACATGAAAATACGACAGGAGATTCGTATGCGGGCGAGGTCGAGAACAAAAGCTAGTAACTATATAAGAACCGTAGGGTTGATTCCTCATCGTATAAAAAATTAACTGCCCTGTACTCCGACCCTATGTGAAGCTTCAATGAGATTACAACGGCAATAAGAATCCAAGAGCAAGGCAACTTTCTCCTGGTATTACCTTGGGAACCTAGTCGTTAACATTTCGAGTTGTGAGTGATCTCTGCGAGTCTATTATCATTGTTTCGTCTGGCTTATTTTCGTTGAATGTGATTTCTTTGCTTTGTTTCTTTATTCTTTTTTGCCTGACAGCCAAAAAGAAGGGTTATTTTGAGCAGTCTCGTTGGTCAGTTATTTTTGGTTTGCATTTATGTGTGTTCCATCATAGGGTCTCTACTCACTACTCATTCGATTTTGATAATTGAGGCCTATTCGCTTTATTTAAACTTCATATACATGGATATGTATAAAGGCGGACTTAATGCCGAAGGCATCTTCTACCAGACTACCTAAAGGTGGTGCAGAGACGAGACAATGTGGGTGTATATAAATGAAAAGAAAAAAAAAGATTTAATGGACTTAATGGACCGGGTAAAAAATGTGACTGACTCCAAATAGAAGGAGATAATTCCGTTTTTTTTACCACGTGAACTCCGAATTCAATTTTTTTATGGAAGTGTATAACTTTAGGTGTAGTCTCACAGAAAGTTTTGGAAATATTTTTCATAGCCGGGTCGTAGCTATTGGTTACTATGTTAATGCTTTCATCTATTTATACAAAAGGAAAGTCGTGATTCACTCATTGACTAATCATATCAACGCTCAGCTCAACCTCTTGGATCCACAAAGTAATGATAATGCACAGAGAGTCCTTTAATGTATACCGGAATGTGGACGAATATCTCAAAAACATCAAATCAAGTAATTCTTCAAGTGTATATAATACCAGAATATACAATTTTAAATCAGTTACAAATCCAGGAAAACGTTGCCTCGAAAACTAAAAAAGAGACCATAAGATCAAAATGAAATCTAGGAAGGTGGGTCTTATCTAAAATGAACTTCCGGTTCTAGACTGGAGATTATCTGTTTTTTACTACACAACGGAGAATGGTGTAAGTTAAAAGCTAGTTTCTTGGAATTTTATTTTCAAGGGATTAAGAAAGAAAATCTTGCAAAAGTCAGTAGTATATCCCGTGCCCATCGACAATCCCAGAGGCATAGCTAAGCCGCTGATTACGGTGAAAAATAAAGGATTATTAGTAATTATTATTAGGGAAAGAGGTGTTTGGGTTTCTACTCCCTAAAAATCTCACTCACCGAGTCATTGTACGAAACGTCGCATTGTCACGATTGTTTTTTTTTATAACAAAGACTGGCAAATGAGTAGGTGGATCCCTTAGATATAAACCTTAAAGGAAGTGAAAAAGGATTAGGAAGAGGAGGGAGAATTGGACCCAAGTGTATATAATAATAAATACACCCAACAGTCACATACCTAGTCCTGACTCCACACTAGGTATCGTGGATGTCAGAGACTATGAGAGACGCACGGTCTCACAAGATCCAGGCTTGAAATAAATATCTGTGGGCCACACAAATATTTGTCTCAATGTGGGAATGGAACCCGCGGCCTCTCGCTTCACAGCCGGCTACTCGCCCACTGCGCCACGGAAGCTGTCAAGTGTGGTCAAGAAGTCTACCACCTTACTACCATATACGATTGAAGTAATATTTACCCATTATTATTAGTACTACTAAGATGTCCCTGCGGCATGGGGTGTGTGGAAGGCATGGGGCGGGTTCCCTTCGGCGGATTACTAAAACTTGTTTGCTGCTCGTTCTGAAACAAATATAAGTATTAATACACATCCTTAACAATGCAAGATAAAAATGCTGGGTAAATTTTTTAGGAGACTCTACCTCTATATCATTGCAGATGCAGTAGGACAGATAGAAATAACGAAATTAAAAGGGTTCCATTTTTCAATTTTAATACGAAATCCTCAAAAATCAAATTCAAAACTTATTTCTTCGTCATAATAGTATCGTGTCTGTGTTGTTCTAGTTTTAGCTTGTACCATTTTCTAATCTAGTTAAAATAACAGATTCAGCATTGTTGTGTTAACTTGGCATTTGCATAAATACTGCAGCGACCAATACTTTGATTTACATAGATAGTATCAAATCAAATGAGACTCATTAATTTAAGATCGATTACGCTAGAGTCAAGAGTAAATCATAATGAAAGAAAATAAACAAGAAAGAAAGGGAGATTTATTGATGGCACCACAGAAGCACAATATTAAGTATTAGATATAAACTACTTCACAAAATAAAAAGGAAAACAGAATGTTAAAATCGACAATTCGCGCCTACGATCAACCAGCATCTTTTACAATATGTAGGGACGAGATATGGGCACATCAGTTATTTAGTTAATTTCTAGTTTCTAGGCTTTTATGGCTGTTCCCTAAAAAGGTAATCAATAAAAACCATAATTTGTAATCTCACTATATCATACATTGCCTTGGCTTTTAAAGAGGCGATAACCCTTGAGTTTGTTTCGACATTTTTTTCTCAGAGATAGCCATAAAATAGCGATGTTATTATTTTAAGAGATAATTCATTCAGTCATCAAAGTGTGATATAAAATATCCTATTTGTGGAAACATTAATTAAATTTGAAAGTTGCCTGCTCCTCGTATGTATTTGTGTAACTTACAGGCCTCGGGCGAGGGTTCTTCCTGATGCCGCGCCTCGCTCGCGCCTTCGCAGCGAAGTATATCCTGATGTAAACGAACACCATGATGCAGGACGGGATGTAGAAGCTGCCCAGCGCTGAGTAGATCACGTACCCGATGTCGTCGGACACCTGCAACAAACGAATCTACATTTACATACTACATTCAATATAGAATAATAGAGTTGGAGATTTAACTTTTGTTCGACGGTGTTTGACAAGATCTGTGATGCTCATAAAATTTTACTCAAAGTATCAAATTTTTAAATCCTAATGAATCAGGTGATTCGCCCACACAAATGCTAATAAAAAAGGTGTATCTGAAGATTCATACATACATATACTCACGCCTGTATCCCCGAAGGGGTAGACAGAGGCGGACTAGCGAACTAGGACATCCACATTTCGCCAAACTTATTTCCGTCCTAGATGCGATAACAGGCGAGCCTATCGCCATATCAGCCACATATTCCAGTCTCCGGGCTAATACTGATTGATAAAACCCAATATCACTTTGCCCGACCCGGGGATCAAACCCTAGACCTTAAGACCACACCACCGAGGCAGTAAATATGAAGAATACTCTTCACCATAAAGTATGAACATGAATATCGTATTCGACACCTCACGCTGACCGCTCATACCTCGCGCCACGAATAACTCTCATTTCCAATATTCTTTTCAAAGAATTTAATCTATGCGGCCATTGTCCGGACCACAATAGATTTTGTAAATTATCGGCCGGCCTGGGAGCCCATATGTAAAATAGGACAACGAGGGATGACCGATTGCTTCCGTTGTAAGACTTAGGATTTCGTAAGCTTTATGTATCCTCAAACGCATGTAACGTCTCCTCCTTGGTCCAAGGAAACTGTGTGTGATCTGTGGACCTGGAGGTCTGTGGTTCAAATCCCGGATCTGAGTGATTTTTTAAAACGTGCGACTGGAACTTTCAGGGGCAGTCGACTTCGGTCAAGTGGTTGTAAAAATTAAAGCCAAAACTTTACTGCAACATACATGAAAAATTGTTATACATCTCATATTGGAAAAAGATCATGGAAATTGGAAGAAAAATTATCTATTATATTATATATATAATTATCTATTATATTATAGTTTGAACATTGTTTTAATTAAAATTGTAACTTCAAAAACGTCTATCATAATCATTACCATCAAATACCACCATCTTTTATGGAGATGGTACATTAAAAAAGATGTCTGCACATAAACCGTGATCCGAGACGAGTATTCCATTTTAACGTGCAATTTAAACGCCTGTTTGTCTTGAAACGTAGCGCCCTCTAACATTAGGCACACCACATTTCATAGCAACTGCCGGATAAAACGAAAAAAAATGTTTTTGTAGAACATTTACCCCAGACATCCTTGTGAAATTATACTAAGACCTGGTATTTAACTATATTGCGGTCCCATCTTTATTATATAATAAAATCATCTTTCGCAAGACTTTAAAACGATTTGTTTATTTCATACTTTTGTTAAAATTCTGCTCTGATATACTCAGTCGCTGCACAAAGACATTATATTTTCTTTCTTTCTACCTGCCATTATATCAATCAAGTAGGAACTCGACGCAACACACTTTTTCAGGTATGTTTCAAAAAGGATTTGGCTTAGTTTATACGACAGGCCGCCGACCTTACGTCACCCCCTCTGATTGATATATCCCAGAAAACCCAATTAGATGGTAACCCTAGGCACAACTCAATGTCCCTTTTTGTGACCCTGCCTTTACATTCACTATTAAAATTCAACAATACGTGACTACTGGGACGGATTCGAAATGTAATTGAGGGGCTGGGACCTCCCAAGGGTTGTTATCATATTCAAACAGTCGAAATGAACATATTTGATTATGTAATTAATTATATAAATGGTAAAGATAAAATATAAAATGGACGGGATTTAAAATGTAAACGAAAATTAAGGGGAATAGCGCGCGGCCGAATATTAGTTGTAATTAATTAATTACATATTTAGATCTGAGGACGTTAAACGTTAATATTTATATATCGATCAAATATTGTTTTTGATTAATGACCTTATTTACCTCAATTTAATTTGAGTCCTATTTACATAGAGAACTTTTTATTCATAGGCAAAAATAGAAAACTGTAATTTTCGAGGTAACATAATGCAATTTAGTTCAAATTGTGAGACGTAGCCCAGTAAACATGGTTTTTTTTGTCGCTTACTCGCCTCTGTATGAAACTGTATCCATCTAATATTGTTTTTAAAATACAATGTGGCAGCTGTATGACTTTTAATTGAACTACAAAACTTTCTACACAGTCGTTAATAACAAAAAAGTTTAGTTAAATTCAAGCCTAATATAAATATCATAATTTAAAACTCAACAGACCAAGTGACATTAAATCAACGAAACTATTTTCAAACAGTTATTATGTTTAGACACGTAAATAAATTATAAAAGCTTATGCTGTTTTCTAAGCAAATTACTTTTGAAACGAAATTACATTTTCTTGAATACATCTGCCTTAGTGAACAATTTTTTTTTCAAATCATACCTGCAATTTAGCTTGGTAAAACCTCGTTAAATCACCTGGGGTGATTTGAGGGAAATGCTTGGATCGCGAAACAGATATTAGAGTATCATGTAGATAATAATATTCCATTACTTCCCCATACCGTGTTACGACTGCGTCCCGAACGGATTTGGAATACAAATTTCTTGATATCGTGGGGTCTAGGGCGTTTATTTGCTCAATTTTCTGTTAACATTATATCAGATTATAAGTATCAACTATTATCTTTTTAAATGTTTCTGTTAACGGTTGCTAGTGACCGTAATCCGAAATTCCAGTTTATGGTTAATTTCTAACTATAGTACATAACAAAAAATCTCAGTTTCTTGTAATTAATTGTAAACCTCATAAACTATTGCATGATGCTATTTGCCGAAATTTGATGTTCGAAAATACTTCATGTGCGTAGTAGTGATTTGTTTCTGCGAATTACAATAATTATTCATCAATTTCCAAACTGTTAATCAATTTTCTGTTAACGAACATTGTTTTAATTTTCTTGTTAGTATTTCAAACTTTTAATTACAAGTTCAGTGTTGTCGATTCATAATAAATAACTAAGTAAGACTGTTATTGTTTTAAGTCGTACTTTGATTAAAACTTTACGTATGTTTGCTGTAAGCCGCACTACATGCTGGTAAAATATTTACATCAAAAGTTCTTTAAAATATTTCTTTACATATTATAATTTATTTATTTGTAACTTGATCTTTTACCTTTCCCTAGCCACTGTGTTATCTGCGCCATACACTTTTCTAAGCCTAGTGCAGAAAATATTTGGCTTTTGTTATTAAAACCAGCTGCTTGCCAAACATTGACCGCTTTTGGGAGATCCAGTCTCGTGTAAATTATGTTCGAAAAACCGCTTTCCTCGACCAGGGTTTTGAATCTAGGACCTCACAGTCCACATCCATATAAGTTGCCATTGTCTTTTTATTGGCGTACCAAGGCAGACGAGCAGACGGCACACCTTATAGTAAGTGGTTAAATAGCATAAGGTCACGCCTGTACCCCCGAAGGGTAGGCAGAGACGCACTAGCAACTAGAACACCCACATTTCGCCGAGCTTAATTCCATCCCAGATGTGATGGGGGCGAGCCTATCGGGCACAAACTCCAAAATCCGGACTGATACTGAAAAATCCAATATCACTATCCCCGACCAGGGATCAAACCCGAGACCTCAGGACGACAGTCGTACCGCGCACACAATATCACCACGCCGCCGGGGCAGTTCTCAGCAGAGGTGATAAATATGTTTTTATTATATTTGTTTAACTAGCGATTATCCCCCATTAACACTCTCTGGATCCGTCCCTGCACCAGATTCAATCATAATTGAATTTGATATCGGTACCAATGCTCCGTGATTTCCTTTAATTTTACGCAACTCTGAAGTTATACGCCTATTCGGCACATTTTTGGAGGATATTTGGCAAATGATTAAGAAACTTGCCTCTGCCTACCCCTTCGAAGATACAGGCGTGAGATTATACACTATATTTCTGTGGAATGCGCTCCCACTCGATGTCAGGGCGTCAGCACCAGCAGGGTCAGTTTTAAATTAAAGGTACGAAAGCTCTTGACTCATAGTGTGTCAGAATCTCAATTTTAACAGATTCATAATATTATTTATTTATGTTTGTATATTTTATTTGTATTTATATGTAGTTTATAAAATATTATATTTTACAAAATATTTGTTTTTGGATTTTTCCATATCAGCCCGGAGTCTGGAATTTGTGCCCGATATGGCGATAGGATCGCCCCCTATCACATCTGGAACGGAACTAAGCTCGGCGAAACGTGGGTGTACTAGTTCGCTAGTGCCCCTCTGCCTACCCCTTCGGGGATACAGGCGTGAGCTTATGTTATGTTATGTTAAAATATTTATTTAAGTATCTTATTATACTAAAGTATGTATTGTTGTATTAATTTTCAAGTTCCGTCTTATTTATATACCTCTATTTATATACACCCATATCGTTTTGTATGAGTTCTGCATCACCTTAGGTAGACTGGTAGATAATGCCTTTGGCATTAGGTCCACCTTTATACAGTTTTGTACATAAAGCTTAAATAAATAAAAATAAAATAAATAAATATAAATGTACATAACGGGAAATGTTTCCTATTTTATGGAACTTGCATATTTTAACATATATACATATATTTAAACTCTAGCCCTATAGGGTCAAAGACAACAAATTTCGACTTGCGAATCTTAAATTAAGAGGGCTCGGTTGGAATTTAGGTTGGTTGCTTGGGAACAACTCATACTATATAATTTTTCGGCTGTTTGCAAATAACATAACATAAGCTCACGCCTGTATCCCCGAAGGGGCAGGCAGAGGCGCACTAGCGAACTAGAACACCCACATTTCGCCGAGCTTAGTTCCGTCCCAGATGTGAGAGGGGGCGAGCCTATCGCCATATCGGGCACAAATTCCAGACTCCGGGCTAATATGGAAAAATCCAATATCACTTTGCCCGACCCGGGGATCGAACCCGAGACTTCAGTACGGTAGTCGTACCGAAATACAACCACGCCACCGAGGCAGTTTGCAAATAATAGATACAAAAAATTACACGAGAATAATTCATGTATGAGGATTTAGACGATCACATTATGTGCATAATGCTATAATTTACCCAAAACTTGTGCGCTTTCTAGCGTTCATCCAAAATAAATCTTTTAAAGAAAATTCTACCACCACAGTCGCAATTATTTCCTCCCTCGGTTATATCACACATTTAACCACTATTACAGAAGAAATACCCCTTAATGATCACATAAAACTTTTCCGTACATAATTACGTAACTTGCATAGGGCCTACGCATTCGGCCCTAAGGGAAAAAGTCATTTGAGGCGGGAAATAAATAGGGTTGCCAATAAATAATTATATGCCTTCTTTGTCTGTGACCTCTAAATATCCGATTCTAATAAAAAACACAACGTCTATATTGTTCTATGGTAATTTATGCAGAACAACAAAATAAAGAAAAAGCTTCATGACAATAAAATAAAAATGGCATAAAATATTATTATCGTAAATAAAATAACTCAACCCAGAAATTCCATGCCTTCGCGATGACAACCGAGTAACTCCGATTATATTACTCATACTAAACCGAAATATTTCTTGCATTTGACAGCCCTAACAATGTTCCTCCTACAATCGAGTTTAACTCTTAAGTCTCCGAACACAAAGTCCCATTTCCATTGGCCGTGTGAGCGTGATTACATTTGCTCAGAATTGAGCAGTATACGGCTTCAATGTCCATAGTTGTAAGTGGATCGTGGAGGTAGACTCTAGTAATGGGTGATTAGGGACTGTGGAAGTGTAATGTCACTCGTTACAGCTGATTTCGTATGTTACCCACGATTTTAGCGGCTGAGAGTTGCTTTTTTTCAATTTCGCTCCCACTTCTTTTATGATAATTGGTGTATTTGAATGTGCAGGGAATTGAATACTTGCGTCAGGTGGTTTTGCGCCGTATTTGAGACCCTCACCAAATATGGGACCATTTCAGAATAATACATATATTACACATACACACAGGCTTGCATCCCATGGGGGTGGGCAGTGACTATTAAGTGCCACAAGTTACGATCCTGATACGCCTCTTCCACATTCATGGATCGTTTCATACATTTTCAGCGGTTGAGGGTGCTCCGAACTTGTCCTATACGAAGGAGATCGCTTATGTGATCAATATAGAATCGCGTCGGAAACCTACCATTCACTTTCGCACGATACATACCTTTCGTAAGTCACCTTTCATCATATTACTAATTTTATTTCATTTATTATATTACTATATATGAGTGGTAGAGCCACGCTGTAGACAGTAACGTCTACAGCACGAATGGGCCGGCTCGACCGGTTAGATACCACTGTCTCACAGGAAACCGACGTAAAGTGGCAGCTTGCTGTCGCGTTTCGTTCGGTGAGTGAGATTTCCGGTGGCCCATTCCCCCCCCCCCCCTCTTTCCCAATCCCTATTCCCTCCCCTTCCATGTTCTCTTTTTAGGTTGGTAACGCACCCATGATTCTTATTGTGTCTTGGGTGTCTATGGGCGGTGGAGATCACTTACCATCAGGTGACCCATCTGTTCGTTTGCCAGTCTCTGCTATAAAAAAAAAAAACTAGTTGTTGCCCGCGACTTCTTTCGCGTGGAAATTTATTTTACGGGATGAAAAGTAACCTATGTTATTCTGATGTATATCTATATAACTGTAAAGGGTCATCGACATCTATCCAGTGGTTTTTACATGAAAGAACGTACACACACACACACGCGCGCACACGCTCTTTGACGTTTATAACATTAGTGGGATTTGGAATTATATTATTTCAAACAAAAAGCATTACACAAATTGGTCCACGCATGTTAAAGATATCGACGAATGTCAGTAAATGTAAATAAAAATATATACCCGATTTGAGAAACTTCTTTTGGCGTCGGTTAAAACTTTAAATGGTACACCTCCACTGCAAAGTGGTAGGAGAAACTAGGGACATAAAATTAAAAATTTCCCGAGAAAAAATATTAAAGCGTACACTTTTCAAGATTTCACCCATTAAACGTAATTAATAGCAACTAGTTACCCCAGTTAATTACCGACGGACGTTCAACATTTTTTAAGATGGGCTTAGGGAACGTAACCATATTACGTTACCCATTTTTTTAAAAATTTTATGACAAGTCAACATAAGTAAATTCTAAATTAAGATTAATAAGATTTACATTATATGTATATTTGAATTTGAAGACAGGCAGGCAAGTGTGCGCATAATAACGATGGGATGGCTAAGATAGGGTGATAAGGAGAGATAGGAATAGAGTGTAAGGGAATGGGTTGTATGGGAATGGCATATGGCAGGAATGGTGGCAGGGGATTGACTGGAAATACTGGAAGTAGTTCGGATTGGTGCATGAGGCCCTATCCTAGCTAACCTACCAGCCTTTCTCTAGCTACCTATGGACGACGACCCGAAGAAGAAAGGCAGAAAGAAACTCCGGGCTTATTTTTTCATCATCAATTGTCACCATTTCTTTTTTGTCTTTTGTCTTATAAAAAAATAGCTAAATATAAAAATATAGCTCGAAAAAGCACGAGATTTCCCTATAGGATATTGACTACGTGACGAAAACCTAAGACGTCCCCCCCATCCCTGTAGCAAGCGTGGTATTTTGAAGCCCCCCCGGAACTGGTCACGTAATATGGGTACGTTCCCTTATAGCGAAAATAGTTTTTTTACCCTAAAAGGTAGCGGTGACGATATTCGTCTCCGACCTTAACTTGCCCTCTGAGCGCGTTACAGCTAAGTATAGGCGCTGAGACCTAATATTAGAAGATTATTTTTGGACCCTCCGGCGTTTATAGTCATTGGATTTCAATTTTGGGGACAATGGTGTATAAAAATGTAGTAAAAAGACATTGTCTGTACTTTTCTTACTTACATAAACATTACCTACGATGTTCTTATTAAGACTGCCTCGGTGGCGTGGTGGTATTTCGGTACGACTACGGTTCTTAGGTCTCGGGTTCGATCCCCGGGTCGGGCAAAGTGATATTGGATTTTTCCATATCAGCCCGGAGTCTGGAATTTGTGCCCGATATGGCGATAGGCTCGCCCCCTATCACATCTGGGACGGAACTAAGCTCGGCAAAGTGTGGGTGTTCTAGTTCGCTAGTGCGCCTCTGCCTACCCCTTCGGGGATACAGGCGTGAGCTTATGTTTATGTTTCTTATTAAAACTAAGCGTAAATTAAAATACGTTGATGTGTGTTTTATCCATACAAATATTCTTCTTTTTTCATCTGCCCCTTATCCCACTTCAATGTAGAGTCGGTACTACACACTTTTGGTGTTGGAGAAAAGATTCGGCTTAGTTTTTACGCCTGGCCTGATAACAAGCCTTTTGGAAAATCTATATCAATAATAAAGGAGGTAAGTTTTGTTCGTATATACAATGTAGGGGGAACATCCAACTATTGAGCTACTCTGGAGCTACTGAACCAATAAAAAAAACACTAATGGAAAGCTACACTATCCCAGAGAAATATATGTTACTTTTTAGTCCAGGCCTAGACGTTTATATTTAACCGCAAGCAATTGGTAATCAAACCTTATCATAAACTTTTAAAGCGGTATTTTTTTTTTTTATCGGCTTAAGAAGTCAAAAGAGCAAGCGGCCTACTTGATAATGATTACTATGGCCCATGGACATCAGCAATGCCAGGGGCACAATGTCTACAGTAGAAATCAAAGAGATTTACGCCCGAATGGTCAAACGTTACTCAACTTTAACGGCTTCTTACTGATTTTCGTCGTACATTATTACCAGATAAGGCGGCCATAAACGACATAAGGCAACCTTAAGTGTATGAACATTCGGCGGATAATATTACTAATTATAGAGGGGCTATGAAGCAAGTTTCAATATAAAAAAAATCTCAAACGTCAGTAACGCCATCTACCACTTATTACAATACGAGGGCGTTTATTACAATTACACCCTAGAATATTCTGTGAATGTTCAAGAATCACGTAAGGCAATTTAATGGCTATACATTATTACGCTGGCACGATCTGCAGGGTTACCATGACCTCTTATAGCAGTATTATTATAATCGTTCTTCGTTTGTTTTGTATGGGAATCGGTACAAGTAAAATTATAATAATACTGCTATAAGAGGTGGTGGTGACCCCCCCTGGTGCGCGTATGTTTCAAATACGTAACTTATGACCACGAGGTCACAACTTTTGGATCACAAGTTTCGCGCCGTTGTCCCGTCTGTGGTACAAATAAAAAGAATAGGTATAGACAAGGATGAAGCAGTCGTTCCATCCTCTTCCATAATTACATGAAAGACATCCAAAACGAGCGTGCAGATTTATAGTTGTTTAAAAAGACGAAAACTTCTTTCAGTTTTGTTTTTACAAATTGTTGCTGATAAAGGAATTCGTGGCGAGTACCGACTGTAGCGAGTTTTATCTGTGCCGGTGTAACGTTTGTTTTTATCTCGGAGAAATATTCGAGTGAGTTCCTTCTGTTTTATTGTGTATTACTTTTGGGACGAATTTTTATAGTAAGAGAAAACAGGTCATCTGACGGTGAGGTGATGAAATTAACTAAGGCCATAGAATATTTCTAACTTTAACGATTGGGGAATCATGAGCGAGTTTTTGAACATTGAGGGAATAAAGAAAGAACAAATAAAATCGATTTCAATACCCCTTCAGATGTTAACCACCCGTGGAGTGAGCTCTATCAAACACAAAAATATACTTGAAAATTAGTCAAGATACATAAACTGTACCGGCGAATGGAGAACCTTCTCTTTTCGCAGTCGGTTCAAAAAGAATGCACCGGATTTTATGGGCCAAAATAAATAAAAAATAACGACCAAGTGCGAGTCGGACTCGCGCACCGAGGGTTCCGTACAAAACAGTAGGTATATAATGAATTTTGTATTTTTTTTGTTTATCTGTGCTATAAGACGTTGCTTTGTACTAAATTTCAAGATTCTGAGGTCACGGGAGTACCCTGTACTCTGTAGGTTTTGATTCTCTTGCGAGTGTCGAAAATTTGCGGCATAAACTGCTGTTTTGATTGCGTTGGCTTAGAAGTTTGATTTTTTCACAGCTCCAAGGAACAGTAGACCTGAGTATTTGATATGAATTTCAGCTTGATATCTCCACGCATTCCTGAGGAAAAGAGTCGTGACAGACAGAGAGACCTCCATGCGTTCCTGATAAAAAGGGTCGTGACAGATGGACAACAAAGTGATCCTATAAGAGTTCCGTTTTTTCCTTTTGAGGTACGGAACCCTAAAAACGCATTAATAATCGTCACTCGTCCATAACACCTTTTTATGCACCTCGTCTCGCTATATAGCCGGATCCTACATCGAAGTTTGTGACCTAAAACTACAAGGACCCCTCAAAGTTTAATAAAAACAACTGAACGAGGTCGAACTAATATCGAAGAGCCTGTGTTTCTTTCAATCATGAAGGTTGTAGTAAACTAATACAATATTTTTTACTTGAGGTAAAAAACAACGGTGTTGTGGCGTTTAAAATGTAAACAAAGTGTTTTAAAACTTCGGTTTCAGTTGCTAGTGGTATATTCGTAGCCGACGGAATGGCGACCACCGTACACATGGTACTAAAACCTGCACTAGTGTCCCACATTCCGTGTGTGGTTCGCGTTCCAGGATCAGCCAGTGTACTCGTACTTCCGGTTCTATCGAGGGGCTTGCTGTATGACTTGGTGGTTGATTGAGACAGGTATGGGGATATCCCTGTATCTGCATCGGTCATCCGCCTGTCTCGTCGCAATATTTGCTTTGTTCCTCTTCAGATTCGGAGTGTAAAGAAGCATAAATAGGCCGGCATGATTCTGGCAACCACAGATAAACCCATTATTTGTCAGTGGTCGCTATTTTTTTTTTGGATTGCACTACGCTTACCATCAGGTGCAGTGTAGTCACTTTGCCGTGACCGGATAAAAAAAAGTAATATTCAAGTATGTCTACAATCACTTCAGTGGCGTAGTTATATTGCGTGCGCGGTACGACTACTGTTCTAAGGTCTTGGGTTCGATCCGGTTAATAACGGATTTTTCTTCTTAGTTTTAACGGAATGGAATTGTTGCTCGCAACCTATCATTCTCCATTACTATATACCTATATTCCGTCCCAGAAACCAACTTGGCGATATTAGTTTCTAGAAAATGCTCCAGTTTGCCTCTTCCTACCCCTTCGGGGATACAGACGAGGTTCTATGTTAAAACCGACTTCAAACCCAAGTCCCAAAGTATATTGTTGTATGTTAAGAAGTATACTCGTATTCCTTCATCATATCTTGTCCAGAATATTGGAGCACCCTTAGAGTAGGTTCTGTTATGTTTTTGACAGCCTCCGTGGCGCAGTGGGCGCGTAGCCGACTGTGAGGCGGGAGGCCGCGGGTTCGATTCCCATATTGAGACAAATGTTTGTATAGTCCACAAATATTTGTTTCAAGTCTGGGTTTTGTGACACCGAAAGTCTCTCATAGTCTCTGACATCCACGATACAGGTTATACCTAGTGTGGGGTCAGGACTAAGTGTGTGACTGTTGGGTGTATTTATTTATTTATTTATATACAAGTCTGGTATATAAAAGTGCCTATCCCTTTAAACCCCTAATACCTGTCAGCAGTTTCTGATAGTACATTAGTTTAGCATCCCCGCGGGACAGTTAGTTCGTGGTAGACACTCACGCGTGACACTAGCCCCATTAAGAGTCCGAAATTATAGTTTCTTAGAATACATTTTTTTTAAATAAATCCTTTGAATAAATCCTTATAACAGTGCGATCAAACACCAAAAGAATCATGAAAAGCGGTCCACAAATGCTAAAGATATTTGATATTTTTTACAATAATGGTCAACAATTTGATTTTCGCAAGATTTATTACTTTTCGTGGAACCCTAGCGTAGTTGAAAGGAGTCGGGTCGAACTATTCAGCTGCCTTTAAAGTAAATATTAAAGTAAACCAAACTATTGAATTCACGTCTTGTTCCTTTCAAATTGTGAAACTTGACGCCTTAACAAACTGGGCTGGCCGTTTATTAGTCATGGTCGTTACAACGATCGCCGTTTAAGTAATAGTATTATTTCTTTAAAACGACATTAGTGGTGATTTGGAAATCACTACTAACGTTATTGAAAAGCTTTCAGGTTTTTAAAATTGATCAGAGACAGAGACTGTATGCGCCATCTATAAGAATTTGCTAAAACTAATGTCTAATACGTTTGAAGAGTGTATCAATTTGCTATAGTGACATCTAGCGACTTTTAGACACAATTTTCGATTGCCATCTATAGAAATAAGCTGGAACTATTATGAATCATGGGTTAGTAATTTTAGTGTTAAATTATTACGTAATTCAAATTGTTTAACAACATCTAGTGATTTTTTTGGAAACTATTTGCAGTCAAGGTAAGTAAATCCATTTAAAAAGCCGACAATTCGGTTTATAAACATTGGATACTAGATCTTTATTTTCTAGATAATAAGGCGTATTTTTGGTCGTATCGAATTGCAACCTACGACCTTTATTATTTTGTAGACGAAAAAGCTATGTAATGATACTGATTTAAAAATACTTTTTTATTCTTATTTCAACTAGAAAGTGATGACCATCATAATTTAATATGTGTGTAAATGCTAGTCGCTATTACGACGATGCAGTTAGTTTGTTGACACTGCTTCATGAACTTCTACGCAGATTTGTTTGAGCACTGCTCGAAACTCGGAGATTCCCGGTTAAGAATTTATTTCTTAAAAACGTCAATTGTTTCATAACTCGCTTTAATGATGCTAATAAAAACTTTAAATTAATATTGTATAAAACTACCTTTTTCATTAAAACAAAATTATGTTATTAAATATCCAAGTAAGAATTAAGAACACGTTACGATCCAAAATACGACAAGCACATCAACAAAACGCGGGCACCAATAAAATGACCGCGATTCACAAAATAATATTAGAACGAGAAAACCGTGTTTCGTAATAAAGCTTACTGCTATGAACACAACTGCAGCGATTCTAGATAGCTGCGGCGATTCAAGACAGCTGCGGCGATTCAAGAAGCCGCTATCAAAAAAGTAACCTATAAGTTACTAAAGCCGCGCGGCGGAGAATCGCTGGTAGCTTTAAATAGCGATTTAGAGTAATAGCTTTGTAAGAATAGCCTAAGCGACATAACCTAATGGCAAAAGTCAGCCGTTGTTTCCATCGCTACCGTTTATTACGGTATACAGGGTTGTCGCGTTACATTGTTTGCAAATACTGGCACAATTTCTATCGTTGTTATTGATATAAAGTGTTTTTTGTTATTTATTCAAGACTAGCTATTGGTCGATTCCTAGGTCAGGCAAAACGAATTTGCTAATTCAATTTGTCCGGGACTGGATCCCCCAGAGGGGGTTAACGTCAGGCAGGCAGCCGATCGTAAAAACTTAGCCAAATCCTTTCTGCAACATGCTTGAAGAAGTGACCCCACATTAAGGCGGGATAAATGTCGCAGGAAGTCGCTGGAAGCAAGCCGCTTCCAACAGGTCGGTCTGGAAATCTTTGGGGGAGTCCTAAGTTCAGCAGTGGACGTCCTATGGCTGATGATGATGATGATGATGAAGGGCAGGTAGAAAGAAAGAAAGAAATATTTAAGACTAGCTGTTGCCCGCGATTCCCTGCGCGTGGAAATTTATTTTCCACGCGAAAGGATAATAAATGGCCTATGTGTTAATCTAGGGTGTCAGCTAACTTCATACCAAATTTCATCAAAATTGGTCAAGCCGTTTGAACGTGAAAATGTAACAAACATACAAATACATTCACAAACTTTCGCCTTTATAATAGCTGTTTCTGGTTTTCTAGCAAGCTTTGTCTGGGATTGAATACCCTGGAATGGGTTTGCGCAGATAGGCGTAAAAACTAAGCTGATTCCTTTCTGCAACATGTTTGAAATTTGCGCCATCCCCACATTGACGGGAGATAAGGGCAGATAGAAATAAAAAAAGATAAATCCCATCAAAATTGCACTTTAAGATATGTACTTCAATCATGTCTTATAATTTTTTTTTTTTTTTCAATTTAAAAAATAAATAAAGTACTAAAACTTAATTCCAATTTAACTAAGTTGTAAGTATATATCATTCTCTACTTTTAGGAAGATAGAGAGGGGAAAGAGAGATTTAAGCAATGCAACAGAACAACAACGAAATGCAACAGCAAGCTGCCACTTCACGTCAGTTTTCTGAGAAACAGTTGTATCGAAATTATACCATCTTTCGTACTGTAGACATAAATGCCCACAGAATAGCACACCTTTAAATTTCTTTTAAAATCTCCAATCAAAACTTCACATGAAAGAACTGAATATTTTATGTATATCGGTTTATCAGACAATAAAATTATGCACATTTTAAATCCCTCGATGTATTTTAAAAAATTAACTCATATTTCGACGCATTTTAAAGCCGAAATAAGTTCCACGGTATAATCGGATTCCGTGAAATTAAAACTCCAGCTCATCACAAGTATATATCGGCGCAAAATAGCAAGCTTATTTAAAAAGCCGTTGTTATTTCACGTTATTAATTTGTTTTACAATTGTTAAACTGCTGAAACCTTAAAAGATTCTAAAAAGTTAAAATAATCGTTATAATTATTTCTTTGCCATTCGATATTCGGTATCGAGTAGGTAGTTGCAAATATTACACCCTATAAAAGGAGTGTTCAGAGCAGATTCGACACAGTCGTGCTCCGGCACTCGGACTGTCCACATCCCTGACTAGACGGTGCTGTTAAGCACTGTTAATAAAGGGAGTTTGTGAATTTCAGTGTTCACGCTTGATAAATAGGATGAGTAATCATCTTATTGTCAAAATTGACGTCAGCCATGCTGACGTCACCGTTTTTAAAAAAACAACGTCAGCGTTGGCCATCCGACATATATTAAACGTAAATATTATGAAATTTTACATATTGTAGAGGCCTGGAATCATAAAACCATATCCATAGTGCTATTTTATTAGAAAATGACTTTGATATGCTTTTATATTATTACCTCGGTGGCGTGGTGGTATTTCGGTACGACTACCATTCTGTCTCGGGTTCGATCGCCGGTTCGGGCAGTGATAATGGATTTTTCTATATCAGCCCGGAGTGTGGAATTTGTGCCCGATATGGCGAAACGTTCGCCCCCTATCACATCTGGGACTGAACTAAGTTCGGGGAGCTTATTTCCGTCCCAGATGTGACAGGGGCGAGCCTATCGCCATATCAGGCACAAATTCAAGTCTCATTCTTCACGGCAAAAACTTTTTCTCTTTAACTGTAGTGAAATTGAATGAGTTTTGTGTATTAGACGGTTTAATAATTCCGTCCACTTATTATTCTTTTACCTACCTTTATCCCACTTAAATGTGGGGTCCGCGCAACATACTTTTTAACCTTAGCTTTTATGACCTCGCTTCTTGCCTTATCTCTTGATTCGCCAATCCATAGTAAACTACAACAAACACCCTTCCACCGAAGTTAGTTATCCCATTAATATAGCCCTATTATGAATTTTATATAAGAACGGATACCATAAATCGTACCAAATGAAATCTCAAGGGTTTAGATAAATTAACGCACGATCTCACCTCTCTAGTAGGGCTATGAATCGTTTAGTTTATTAAATTAAATGACGATTAAAATTATACATATCCCCGAAGGGGTAGGCAGAGGTGCACTAGCGAACTAGAACACCCACATTTCGCCAAGCTTAGTTCCATCCCAGATGTGATAGGGGGCGAGCCTACCGCCATATCGGGCACAAATTCCAGACTCCGGGCTGATATAAATCCAATATTACTTTGCCCGACCAGGGGATCGAACCCGTGACCTCAGGACGGTAGTCATACCGAAATACAAATCCGCCACCGAGGCAGTCTATTAAAATTATACCATACTGAAATAAACACGACTATGTTTGCCTTTGACCAAAGACATTTGGGGGTTTGTCATACAAATATTTTACGTTGTCGCTAGCGAGAAATGTAAAAAACCTCATGGTCGACCTATATATAGCTGACTATAAGGGTCTTGCCATAAGACGAGCCGAAGTATAATTATTTTTTTTATTATAAAACTTTGTGACAATTTTTTATGAGTATAAAAGACTGTTTCATTTTAAAATACATTAATTTTCATTTAAACTGTTTCCTGCGGCCTGAGCAGGAAAAATTCTGACAACCGTAAATGTATTCGAACTTGATGCGCGTCTATGAAATTTTTTTTTTTTATAGCAGAGACTGCCAAACGAACAGATGGGTCACCTGATGGTAAGTGATCTCCACCGCTCATAGACACCCAAGACACAATAAGAATCATGGGTGCGTTGCCAACCTAAAAAGAGGACATGGAAGGGGAGGGAATAGGGATTGGGAAAGAGGGGGGGGGGGAACGGGCCACCGGAAATCTCACTCACCGAACGAAACGCGACAGCAAGCTGCCACTTTACGTCGGTTTCTTGTGAGACAGTGGTATCCAACCGGTCGAGCCGGCCCATTCGTGCTGTAGACGTTACTGTCTACAGCGTAGCTCTACCACTCATAAAATTTGTATTTGTATGAAATATTAACCAAACGTCATCAGTGCGCAGCGAACTCGAATACATTTACATTTACGTACATTAGTTTTTCGTGCTCGGGCTACTGGACGTTCTTTTGGTAACAGCTAATAATCATAAATTCTATAAATTAACAAAAAAAATATCCCTAAATAGTGATGAAAACATATCTAGCTTTAATTACAATAATAAATTTATGGATGTTTTTACACCGCGTGTTTGGGACGCCGCGCCACCCCGCGCCGCGCCTCGACGCGCAGTAAAACGAATGTCGTTGGGAAATTACTTACGGCACTGGAATACTAATATAATACAGATTATATAAACTAGCTGTAGCTCCCGGCTTCGCTTATAAAACACTCTGCCATAATATTTCGGATAGTAGGCCATCTGGCTCATAAGCACAAAGTATCTCTATGCCAAAATCATGTAGATCCTTCGCGTGACAAAAGATGAAACCAACCACACTTTGTTATATGAGATTTACAAATATGATTGTCTTATTGGTTTAGTGGCAGCGTACTTAGGCTGAGAACCGTGTGGTCCTAGTTCTTATCCCAGATCGGGAAATCACAATTGGACGGTGTTTTTTTTTTTAATTTACTTCAATCTAAGTGATCTGAGATATGCCTTTATAATAATTAGGTACATACCTAAATATCTTTTTTTTTTTTTTTTTTATAGAAGAGGGGGCAAACGAGCAAGTGGGTCACCTGATGTTAAGTGATCACCGCCGCCCATAAACATCCACAATACCAGGGGAATCATGGATGCGTTGCCGGCCTTTGAGGTAGATATAGGCTCTTTTCTTGAAGGTCCCTAACTCGTAACGGTCAGGAAACACAGCCGCCGAAAGCTGGTTCCACAAGCACGTTGCACGCGGAAGAAAGTTCCTTGTAAAACGCACTGTTGAGGAACGCCATTCATCCAGGTGGTAAGGATGAAACTTCAGCTTGTAGCGTGTGGTACGATAATGGAATTCGGCGGCTGGTATTAGGCCAAACAATTCCTCGGAACATTCCCGTGGTACAAGCGGTAAAGAATGCAAAGAGATGCAACATCTCTTCGCAACGCAAGAGGATCGAGTCGAATCGATTGCGTTTGACTATCGACAATCCGAACCGCTCTATGTTGGATACGGTCAAATGGAAGGAGTTGGTACTGAGGTGCCCCTGCCCAGAGGTGAGAGCAGTATTCCATATGAGGCCGAACCTGTGCCTTATAAAGTTGAAGGCGATGGGCCGGCGTGAAATACCGTCTCGCTCTCCCAAGAACACCAAGAGCTTTTGCAGCCAATTTTGCTTTATCTTCCAAATGACCGCCAAACTGAACATCACTCGAAATGTCGACGCCAAGAATCCTAATATTGCTCGAGGTACCAATAGGGGTGTTATCGAACCGAGGAAATACGAGAAAGGGAGTTTTTTTAGCGGTAAATGCGCATACTTGTGTCTTCTCGGGGTTAAATTGGACTAGATTTAATCGGCCCCAATCTGAGACTTGTTCCAGTGTGGTCTCGACTTTAGACACAAGCATGTTCCGGCACTCGTTAATGTTTTCCCGAGAAAGATTAGCCCGGCCGGTATATAAGGCATCTTCAGTACTGTCATCCGCATAGCAATGAATGCTGTTGATACGCAGCATATCATTAATATGTAGAAGAAACAGTGTAGGAGATAGCACACAGCCTTGAGGTACACCAGCATTCACAGGTTTGGATTCCGAGCAAGAACCGTCGACAACGACTTGAATGCTCCGCCCTGTGAGAAAACTGGTGACCCAGTGGCAAAGTTTCTCGGGAAGCCCGAATGAAGGAAGCTTCGAAAGAAGTGCTCCGTGCCAGACCCGATCGAAGGCCTTCGCTATGTCCAGGCTCACAGCTAAAGCCTCCCCCTTGCTCTCAACTGCCTCTGCCCATCTATGAGTAAGGTAGACCAGAAGATCACCCGCAGATCGACCTTGACGAAAACCGTACTGACGGTCACTGATCAGCTGATGATCCTCTAGGTACCTTAAGAGCTGGCAGTTTATAATGGACTCCATTATTTTGGAGAACAAGGGGGTGATGGCAATAGGTCTGTAGTTGGACGGGTTGGAGCGGTCGCCTTTTTTGGGGATCGGGTGCACAAAAGCAGTCTTCCACGACTTCGGGACCACGCCTTTTGAGTAAGAGTACCGGAAAAGACGCGTGAGTACTGGCGTCAACTCCGGAGCACATGTCCTCAGCACAATGGGTGGGATCCCATCTGGCCCGCTCGACTTGTGGATGTCCAGGGAAAGCAGTGCTTTACGTACTGAGCTATGCAGGAATTTTATTTCCGGCATGGAGCTATCGCATCGCGGGATGGTAGGCGGTGGATTTTCCCTGTCATTCAAAGTCGAGTTGGCCGCAAAGAGAAAACCCAGGAGATCGGCTTTGTCCTTTGCGTCATGGGCAAGCGAGCCATCCTCCTTGCGCAAAGATGGAATAGATGGCGTACAGAAATTCCCTAAAGCAGCCTTGGTGAGAGACCAGAACGCGCGCGTACCAGAAGGTAGGCGGACTAATTTCTCACCAATGCCTCTTATGTACTTTGACTTTGCCCCAGCGATAACTCGTTTGAAGGACCTAGAGGCAGAGTTATACTCCTTTTTGGCAACACTGGTGTTTTCATCCTGTGACACCGACGCCTCAACCCAGGTTCGATAGCATTTCTGCTTGAGGCGAGAAGCCAACTTGCAGGACCGATCAAACCAGGGTCGAGAATTGCCACCGATGGGTACCACGGAGTTAGGAATAAATAGTTCCATACCCTGAAGCACCACATCGGCAACACAATTGGCGACAGTGTCAGGATCATCCAGTGAGAAGCAAACCTGCCCCCATGGGTAGGAGGCGAAGAACATTCGCATCCCATCCCAATCTGCTGACCTGTAGTGCCAAACACGGCGACAACCAGTAAGACGCGATCTTAATGGACGCGTGAGAGGCACCGTACTCCGGATCAGACAGTGATCGGACGATCCGAGGGGAGGGTCTACGATGATGTCGTATCTGTCCGGGTGAGAGGTCAGCAGAAGGTCCAACAGGGAAGGCAAATGATCTTCCACATCAGGCACTCGCGTGGGCGAGGGGACCAGTTGTGTCAGACCATAGGCCAGGGCAAAGCCGTGAACAGACCTCCCCGCGTGGTCAGTTGTACGTGACCCAAGCCATTCACTGTGGTGAGCATTAAAATCACCAAGTATGACAATCTCCGCGGAGGGGATCTGTTGAAGTACAGAATCTGTCGCCATTTGGACATGCTCAATGAGTCGGTCAGTTTCGGTATTACCGCTATGGGACCTGTAGAGGCACGCATAGATGCGAGGATGGTCGTCGCAATCTACGCGCAACCAAAGTGTGGATAGGTCCCCACCTTCAAGATTGCCGAGGCGACGGTAGCAGACATCCTCTCTGACATACGCACAGACACCGGCTCGGGGAACAAAAAAATGCTCAACAATATAGCCAGGGTAGCGCAGGTACGAAGTGTCAGAGGGCGAGGATATCTGTGTTTCCGTCAGAAACAATAAGGCCGGCTTACTCGTCTCAAGATGGTAGTGGACGGCATTGATGTTTGAATTAATTCCCCTGATATTGCAGAAGTCCACGTGGAGTATGGAAGGGGGTGCCGCGAGTCTATTGTTTCGTTTGCCCCTGGCATTACGACATGAGAGCGGGTTGTTGCCCTCCCCAGAGTACGAAGGGCAGCCTGAACAGGAGCGCTCAGGGAGGGATTCTCCGACACAGAAAGTGCCGGTACCCTCCTGGGGTAAAACTTTTTTACATTCCGCTGCCATGTTTGGGGGGGGGGGGTTTGGGCAACCGGTAATCTCACTTACCGAACGAAACGCAACAGCATAAAATCTGTCACTTCACGTCAGTTTCCTGTGAGACAATGGTAATAACCCGGTCGAGCCGGCCCATTAGTGCTGTAGGCAAAATTGTCTACAGCGTGGCTCTACCACTTTAAAATATATTTATATTTATCTGTATAATTAATATGTTTCTACGTCTTGTACTTGTTCATTTTTATGTGTGCCACCAAACTAGTGTCAATAAATGATTATTTATTTCTTTCTTTCTTTCTATATGGTCTATTAATGGGTTAGATCATTTTTTGTGGGTTGGCTCATTTCGGCACAACACGGTCCAATTCATGTAAGTTTTTCAATTGAAAAATTACTGAGAGAGTGAACTAATGATTTGCCCATGATCGGAATTTGTGCACGTATGGTAATAAGGTCGGTCACAGTGTCATCTGTGATTAAGCTCGACAGGATATGGTTGTTCTAGATCAATAGTTCACCTGCCTACTCCTTCGGGGATACAGGCGTGAGTATATGTGTCTCTTTATGTAAATAAAGAACATGTCACTCGTCATTGGTAAATGCCATGTCACGCGCTTGGCGTTTAACACTGGTGACTCTTGCATGGGCATAGTACTGCAGTAGTTTGAGTGGTAGAGCAAACCTGTAGACAATAACGTCCATAGCACGAATGGGTTGACTCAACCGATTTGATACCACTGTCTCACAGAAAACCGACGTAAAGTGGCAGCTTGCTGTGGCGTTTCGTTCGGTGAGTGATATTTCCGGTGGTCCATTTCCCCTCGCCCTTTCCCAATCCCTTTTCCTTCCCCTTCCATTCACTCCTTTTAGTTTGGCAACGCACTCATGATTCTGTTTGTGTCGTGGGTGTCTATGGGCGGTGGAGATCACTTACCATCAGGTGACCCATTTGCTCGTTGGCCAGTCTCTGATGTTTTACATAAATTATTTGTATGACAAACACCTCTAGCGGTTGCGTGGGGAATTGAAGTTTTTCATACAAATTATTTTACATAGTCGCTACCGTGAAATGTCAAAAAAACTCAAAGGTCGTGCAACAGTTATCCGAAGTACCTAAGTAAATATAGTAATATACTTAGTAAATATCGTGAGTGCGCAACGATCTCTTTTCGAATACATAGTCGAAAGTTATTCATGCTAACGGCTCTTATAATGAAGTAGGTACTTCTACAAATTAATTACCAAAAGAATATGCTTACCCAGAAGCCGAGGCATTTAAGCTTCAAAACTTTTTAATAAAAACTATGCTCCAGGCTAAAATGCGCCAGACTAAAAATAACACCGGAATAGTTTTAAATATATTAACAGGAAAATAGGTCGCAGAAAATCTCAAACTTAGAATTACACTCGAAAAACTTTTACTGTATTAAAAATGTAGTCAAGCGACGTATTTTTAGCCGCAAAAATAACATTGCGAAGTAGAGTTGAGTATTTCTTATATTAATACGTTTGCATTACCTTAATCTGCGAATAAACGAGAAAAAGGTACAGCCGAGTATCCTCCGTGAAAGCCCGTGCGAACAAACATACATTCGTAAAATAAATTACTATGGATGTGTGACAGTAGGGATGGGGTGCTGTCGATGAAGTTCAAAATGTCGATATCGATGAAAATAGTGTAGATATCTATGTATGTAAATTGTATCTATAGTTTCTCATTTTCTAGAAAAATAAACACGGTGTTAAGTAAAGGCTCATTAATTAATTTTCTGTGACTTTGGAAACGATGTGAATAATTAGATAATAAATTGGTAACATTTTTTTCATATTTTTTACAGCGGAGTAAACTACCAGGTCCATGACTTTTGACACTCGATTCGATTTTGACTATGATTCTATTTCATTTTTTGACTTCAAATTCCACCGAAATCGAGGTAAAAACTTTTAAATTTACTAAACCGAATCGTAGTCGCAATGGAATAGAGTGTCAAAAGTTACCCTACAGGAGATTTATTTGGTGATAAGTGATCTCCACCGCCTATTGGTACATCTGAAATCTCACTCACCAATTGTAGCGAAAGAAGCAGGCTGTGAATCATTCAATTGAATCATTGATTCAATGGTTGATTTGATTTGATTAATACACAAAATATGTTTAGTCTTCCTTTAAAATAATGATTACTTTTGGAACAAAAGAAGTAACTAATAAATCACTGGGACGTCTGCGTGTCTTATCTTTTTTCCTAAAAATATAAGTTTATATATTTTAATTCCAACATCGACATCCCCACATCCCTACAAATTCCACCCGGACAAAAAGGGGCAACATTTCTTTGGTTGATACATGAGGACGATTTTTAACTGTGGCTCAGTTTACAGGCGCCAGTGCAGATAACCCAGTATTACGACTATGTATTTTACTTATGTACGTCACGTAACAGTTATATCGTTCGAGATACGCTCGGGTTTACTGGAATAGTACCTGTGACCTCTGGAGCTATACTGGAGCATTTTCGTATTTCAAAGTAAAACTAAAGTCCGTATTGCAGAACGATGTGCAGGCATTTATATGTCCTTCGTTTAGTAGCAGCGTATGGGTTCAAATCCCAGGTCAGGCAAAGCGGTTTTTCTCGGGATTTGATTCCTGTAAGGGGTTTATTTATTTATTAAGGACAGCCAGTTGTTGTTACAATGAAAGATTTAGGTACTCTAACAGGTTGATGTGAGGTTGTCTACCTAAAAATCGAAAGCTGATTTTTTCTGCGTCATGCTAAAAAAATGTGTAGTCGCAAGGACAATAATAATATTAGCCCTGTAATATTACTGTCCCACTCCTGGGCACGGGCCTCCTCTACTAATGAGAGGGGTTAGGCCTTAGACACAAGGACAAGTTGAAGGAAATTTAGGTATAAATGTAGTTTGGAAATAAACTTTTTTATGTCTTCTTCTACCTGCCTTTATCCCACCTCAATATAAGTCTGCGCAACACACTTTTAAACGCATATTACAGTAATCATCTGGCTGCCTGCCCGATGCCTACCCCTTCTTAGGGACCAAGTCCCAAATCATTCTAGAAAAACATCCGCCTGACCTTGGAATCGAACTCCCGGTTTAAACCCATATATGCCACTCCACCATGAGGCGACCTTTTATCAATGGTGCGACAATAAAGCTTGAGACACAATAAAAAGCGCGACAAATACTCGAGTACAAACGGGGTTGCCAGTGGAAGAAAATAATGGGGTGGATGTGTGTAATGAAGCCCGTTACACCCTCGCAGGGGTTAATGGGCGTAATGTGGGTTAAATTCACCCCCGTTTGAAGATGCATCGTTTCATACCATTTAAGGAATGGATTAGGATTGTTATGGACGTTTAGGTATACGTTTTGAGACATAGCAGCGATAGCTCAGTTGGGTGTGGTACGTACTACCGAGACGAGTGTCGGAGGTTCGAGACTAACCCCAAAATGGAGCATACACCTCTGACTTTTCTATGTTAAGTGTGTTTTCATTGTGAAATATTGCTTGCTAGAAAACCTGCATACACGAGAATTTCTTCACAAAATATTCGAAGGTATGTGAAATCTACCAACCCGCATTAGGTCAGCGTCGTAGACTAAGGCCTAACGCCTCTCATTCGTAGAGGAGGCCCATGTCCAGCAGTCGGACAGTAATATTACAGGGCTAATATTATTATATCTCGACCTAGGGACCGAACCCGAGACTTCAGGACGGTAGTCGTAACAATATACAACCAGCTACCTAGGCAGTTACCCGTCTATAACAAAACCAATATAAAAACAAAATAATAAAGATTTATAACAACATTAATTTACACAATGAAAATATTTCATTGTCGCAGATTAAACGTCTCTACTTTAACCTTTTCTCGAAAACATTAACCTCTTTACAAGATAGTCCATTCTCAAAGTGACCATGTAATGGCGAAAAATTGAGGTCGCAAAGTACGTCCCTCAACAACCGCGGCCGCGTGTAAAAAGTACATACGCGAGAAAGAAATTCGCACTTAACTACAGCTTTATGTAAATTTCGTCGTAATATACCGGGGTCCCTTTTTGTGCGAGTCCGGACAAAATGCCCCGGATGGGGGTTTGATGGCGCGTAGATAGAGTGTTAATGGATGTGGTAGCACGTAGTTTTAGAGGGATGTGGAGCGTACTTTATTGAATTATTTGACAGATATAAAAATGAATAATTTTTGTACTGATTATTTTTATTTAATTTTAACCCGCAGGTGAGTACATTTTTCACAGCTTTTCGGTGCAGTATTTTTTTTAAATAGTGACGGACGGCTCGGCTTCCGCAGGCCGAGACACTTATGTAACATATATATGTGTCGCCTCCAACGGGTTAAAGTAGCGGCCGGCAACACGTGGCCCGACTATTTGCAGCCCGTGAAGTCCTATTTGCAGCCCGTGATTGTTTTGTAAATTAGTCATAAATATCTAAAATGTTATAGATTATACCTCTATAGATAGAAAATATGAGGTGAGGTCCGCCTTTACTGTATTTTGCCACCTTGCGGCCCCTGCCTGTCAAAAGGTTGCCGACCACTAGGTTAAAGCATATGTCATTTTCACTTATCCTATTCCATGTAGGCGCAATAAACATTTTTTAATATTATCTAATTGTCATAAGTTAATTTTTACAATTGACCACCACACATGTTACCCTCTGGAGGATCCAGTCTTGGCCAAATCGTGTTAATGAAACCGTTTTGTCCGACCCGGGATCTGAATTAACATATGTATACACTGCCACTAGACCAACGATTATATTATAATTTTATGTGTACAGATTATGATTCCAAATTATCGATGTTGGTTGAATTATAACGAAGCCATATCCAGTATCTTTATTAGTAAGGCAGACCCACTCGAAAACAGCTAGGCGAAAGGGTTGTCGCAAAAACCAACAAATGAATTGGAATGTAAGAGATATTTGTTACCCTCGGCCTTTCTCCCTTCAATCCTGGGCAACCCTATTCAAAAGATCCATTTTTTGGAATCTAGAATGTTTGTGAAGCGCTCAGATAAAATATTAGAGTTATATGAAAGGAAACTGGGTACATTGTGAAATAAGGAGTACCATCCATAATATTACATTGAAATATGTTACGAAGTTGACTGCCTCGTTGGCGTAGTTGTATGACTTCCGTCTTGAGGTCTCGGGTTTGATTCCGGGGCGGGCATAGTAGTCTTGATATGGGGCTGCTCGACCAGTTTGATTCCACTGTCTCACTGAAAAACGACGTAAAGTGGCAGCTCGCTGTTGCGTTTCACTCGGTGAGTGAGATACCTAGTGGCCTAATTCTTCCCTCCCTTTTCCATTATTCCCCTCCAACACCAAACACCAGACACTAATGTCATTGATGTCTACGAGCGATGGAGCTCACATACCATCAGGTACCTGCTCGTTACCTAGTTTCTGCTAAATGTCTGTTTTCTGTGAGACAGTGGTATCAAGCACATTTTTGCTGTAGACTTAACTATCTACAGCGTGCCTTTGCAACTCAAATCTAATTTCACACAAAGGAGAGAAAGTTTAAATTCACCTGATGGTAAACAACCATTGTCACAAACACCTTTCCATTATTCTTCTCAAAAGTAAAAGTTAAGTAAAAATGGGGGTAATTTAACTGGCATTGTGAGTTGAGGAAATGAAAGTCGTTTTGTAAACGTGAAATTTCCGCAGTGTCTCCTCGCCCCGCCTCAGTCCTCTCATGTCGTTCGTAACTTTCAAATGTATTTATGATTTAAATGCTAGGGTGGTTGTGATCTTCCGCTGGGCTAGGGCGTTTGGAGAATACCACCACGTTATCCCTACGCTTCTCGCCTAGAGAAACCCAGGGCTGTTCCCATGCGCCGAAGAGGGCCTCCGCGGTGTTTTTAGTCGGTATTGTCGATTTAGGGACACAACTCAATGATCGTTTGGATGCTTACCATCTCCCCCGGGCGGCTTAACGTTGGGTCGTAAGACCGGGGAACCCGACATAACCGTCACGTCATCCCCCAAGCGTGTGGGTATCGGTAAGACGCTTTTCCCATCGAAAAAGAGGATGGTTGTCATCTTGGACCCTTGAATGTGTTAGATTTAATTTCAACTCGTGGATTGATGAGACTTTTTTTTAATTGTGACCTCACCTTTTAACAAAGGCTAGTAAATCGATATGTGGATCTCCTGATGGTAATAGATCTCTTCCACCCATAGACAACTGCGACACTAATTGAATTACGGGTGCCTTATTCTATCTGTATTTATCTTACTCCAATGTGTGGTGGGCTCACTCACTTTTTTAAGCAAAGAAAAGATTTAGCTTAGTTTTCACGACCATCTAAGAACCAACCCCCTCTGGGGCATGTGGGGGATTTGAGTGGTAGAGTCACGTTGTAGACAGTAACACCTATAACAAGAGTGCGCCGGCTCGACCGGTTTGATCACTAACAGAAATCCGACGTAAATTGGCACCTACCTGTTGTAATTCATTCGGTGAGTGAGATTTCCGGTGGCCCCATTTCCAGACCCTATTCCCCACCTTAAGGATTGGCAGCGCACCCATGGTTCTTTTGGTATCACGGATGTCTATGGGCGGTAGAGATCACTTACCATCAAGTAGCCTACCTGTTTGTCAGTTTCTGCTATTAAAAACAATCCCGGTCAAATCGCGTCAAGAAAAACCGCTCACGACCTTGGATTCGAAGCCAATGATAATCGATCATGATTTTTTTGACATTTCACTCTAGCAAAATTCTATGAAAAACGACAGTTCCTCGCGTAACCGTTAGAGGCGTTCGGGTGTTTGTCATAAAAATATTTTACGGAGTCGCTAGCGAGTAATGTCAAAACTCATGATTGGCGTACAGCAGCCCGAGCAGGAAAATTTCTGACAACCGTAAATGTATTCGTGCTCGATGCGCGTCTATGAAATTTGTATGAAATATTAATCAAATGTCATCAGTGCGCAGCGAGTTTACATTTACATTAGTTTTTCGTGCTCGGGCTACAGGTCCCAGCGTATTTAAGGAGGCACTGTGGGTATCGGATAATTTAATTGACCATGATTATTCACACATGACTTGCTCTCCAACGATTAGGTTTGAAATGGTTGAAACCACAGGCGATGCTCATGAGCGGTTCTAATTACACATTTTAAAAGATATTCTCACAGAAGAACGAGCAATTTCATTTCAAAACAAATGTACCATGTTTTTGTTGCGTAATGAAAATGTTTCAATTTGAGGCTTTGAGCGTGTTTGTGTTTCGTATTTTTGTGGATTTGTATTAATTTGGGATGTTTTTACATGACTGCTTAAAGGAGTGTTAGGTACTCACAGTCGGGCCTCCTCTATGTTTTTTCCACCGACTTCCAAAAAGGAGAAGGTCCTCAATTCGTCTGCATTTTTTTTTTGTAAGTTACGTGATATCTAAATAAATAAATAACACCCAACAGCCACACACATACATAGTCCTGACCCCAACTAAGATCGAGTCTTGTATCGTGGGTATCAGGAACTACGAGAGACTTTCGGTCTCACAACACCCAGACCCGAAACAAATATCTGTGGGCCACACAAACATTTGTCTCGACGCGGGAATCGAATACGCGGCCTCTCGCTTCACAGACGACGACGACTCGCCCACTGCGCCACGGAGGCTGTCAATAAAACTTGTGATTATAACCATCGATATAATAATATACCTAGATGCACAGTTGACGCTTAGAAAGTGGGACAGCTAACGAGTGCTTAAAATGTAAGTAAGCACTTGTTTGCTGTCAGTAGGGCGCCGACCGTTCGCCTGTGAAGATGCCTAAATGCTCTGTGAAAGAGTGCAAAACTAACACTCTTACAAAGCGCAAAACACATAGGATTTCATATTTTAAGTAAGTATAATTCCCTTACTTGATTCTTAAAACCGTAATCATGTTAAATTAAGTATTAAACGTGTATAAATAATTAATTTAACGAATTCAGTTAATAAAATATTTTGTCCCTTTTGAAATCATGATTGGTACAATGAAATATATGGAGTCGTTTTTTTTTGTAAATATATTATATTTATTTTAAATTTATGTTTTTTTTTATTAATTTTATTTATTAATTACAGATTTTCATGAAATGAAATAGTAAGAGATAAATGGCGTAAAATTATTTCCGAAGAAAGGAGAGAAGAAAATTTTAAACCCAATTACTCAAGTGTGGTTTGTTCAGACCATTTTGCCGATTCCGATGGATATTATACAGAAAAAGGGATTAGGAAAATTAAAAAGAATGCTGTACCAAAAATAAAGGTGATAAATTGTCATCAGCTACATTGTCCTTAACTAATGTTTACTATTTATTTTAACAATATGTATGCTGTTGGTGTACCTATAAATAAATAAATATTGCCACATTTATTGACTTTATTTTAGATTGTGGTAACTACAAGTTTAAATGAGGCAGGGTGCAGTATAAGTGTAATAGCTGAAAAATATTTGATACAGAATTCATCAATAGCAAGCATATACTAGGTACATACTGCCATGTAAAATGACTATTTAATAATTTGCGGCTAATTCTAATAAATGTTTTCAATCAAAGTGTGCAGATCATAAAAATTTGCCAACATGAACAAAGTTGAACATTCCGCTGTCAAATAATAATTTTAATGGTTCATTCTCGCGATTTTTCATTTTTATCTTGGATTCTCGGATTGAGATCATTTATTGGAACCGGTCGTTAAGCATAATTACTACAACAGTAATTGTGGCGTCATCATTTATTGGAAACATATTCATTTCCAGGAACCAGCAATTGAACCAATAAATAATGAAGGATCACCAATATCATCAGAATTTTCATCAATCTTTAATAACACACCTAAGACGTTATTTTTGAAAGATAATTTGAAAGAACGCAACCAAAAATTTTAACTCAAATCTAATTTAGTGCGAAACTTAAAAAGGCAGAACAAAAGATTAAGAAAACGAAATGATAGTCTAAAAGAAATTATTAAGAATCTAAAGAGCAAAGGACGATCTTAGTGTGGGGCCAGGACTATGTATGTGACTGTTGGGTGTTATTTATTTATTTATGAATCACGCTAAGGCAAAACAGTGCTTATTTCATATTCATAACTAATAAGCTTTGTTATCTTCTAAACATTTATACTCTATCTATCTCTTAATGTAAGTAAAATTATTATACAGATATCGCCATTCTCATCTACATTGTACGCCACGTGGTCAACATTTCTCACAAATAAATACAAGAACTATTCGACTCCATTCAATCTTTGTCCAAGTGACTAGAATGTTTCTTTTAATAATGTCAAATTATTGTCAAATTCAAAAACGATTAGAAATACAAAAATTTCGAATACAAGAACGTTTGAACATTCAATTTAAAAAACTACTTTATGCCGCGTCTATAAGGTCATATTTGTGTTAATTTAATTAAATTTGTGATGTTTATTTGTTTTGTCTGTCGAGGACACTGTTTACAATGATATTTGTATGGAACTGTGCATCTAGGTATATTATTATATCGATGATTATAACACACATTTGTGTACTGATTTCTTAAGTTTACGCGAATATTATACATTGAAATAAAACTATCAACTGCAAAGCCTTCGAAACGTCGGGAATAATAATTAAAACCCAATCGTGATAGAATCCGTAAGAATAGTTTTATTACACATTTGTGTGCATTACGGCACGAGTAGGAATATTTTTGTGAACCAAATTCGAATCGGGATCGATGCGTGCAATTATAACCAAATGTGCACAGCGAGCGCGATTCGAAGCGTCGATTTTCGGAGTCAGTTTTAAACTTTTGTCAACGCAATGATATTTTTTGTATATGCTATTTTCTAATTTCTTAAGTTTACGCGAATAGTATACATTGAAATAAAACTATTCTTACGGATTCTATCACGATTAGGTTTTAATTATTATTCCCGACGTTTCGAAGGCTTTGGAGTCTTCGTTGTCACGGGTCAGACTGACCCGTGATAGAATCCGTAAGAATAGTTTTATTTCAATGCTATTTTCTAGTTACGGCAGTTAGTTAGACCAGCGCTATCATTGCTAATGCTGGATAAACAATAATTTATCTAACACACATATCCCATTAATTATTATGAAAGCTAAACTGTATGTACTGCTGCAACGGCGAGGCGCAAATTAGAGAGCGCAGTTAATTCTGCTTAATTATTAACTACGGACAGTGTGTCATGAACGGAGCGGCTAGCGGGTTAAATTGGAATTAAATCGGGTCTTGGGTTCGATCCCTGGGTCGGGGAAAGTGATATCGGATTTTTCCATATTAGCCCGGAGTCTGGAATTTGTGCCCGATATGGCGACAGGCTCGCCCGCTATCACATCTGGGACGGAACTAAGCTTGGCGAAATGTGGGTGTACTAGTTCACTAGGGCGCCTCTACCTACCCCTTCGGCATACAGACGTTATTTTATGTTATGTTATGTCCATAATAAGATTGGAGTTTTGTATTACAAGTATCACGAGCTACGAAAAACTTCTAGTCTCTGAACACCAAAACACGGAATGATTTTTTATGGATCAAAATAAAAATTTGCTCTGCACGAAATCTGCAATTTAAGTTTTCGACTAATTGATTTTATGTTTGTGATATTTCAGTATAAAAGTCAATCAATCAAAAATATATGCAGTAAATATTACGAAACATTTTTTGAGCGCAAAGCCATTTTAGAATTCAATTATTAATCCATCATAGGAAATACATATCCACCAGGAATTCATACCATACCTATTAATGTTGGAATTTTATATTTAAATTGTAGCAAAACTACTAGCTAAAAATATAGCAGGGAATGATACGAGATTGTTAGGCGAAGGAAGCAGATTCAAAACCAACTTCAAGAGCTTATACCTCCGACTTTACAACCGACTTCAAATAAAGGAGAAGGTCGTCCAATTCGTCTGTATTTTTTTATGTATGTTACCCGATATCTTCGCCATATGTGGACCGAATGCTAAGATTCTTTTTTTTTCGATAAAGCTCATTGCAAGGGTGGTCCCGTTTGGTCACGATCGGATAAGTTTTGAAGTCGGTTCGTTATCGAAGTTAAGTATGTCTTTATTGTTAATTATAACTCGCATTGAAAAAAAAACCTGCACATCTGACAATCGTCCGAAATAATATTTTATTTCTATCCGTTTATAAACAGCGTTTTAATAGATTTTCCTGCTCTATATATGTCTATATATGTCTTTTTACCTTTGATTTTTGGAGCCAGTTTTTAAGGTTTGTCAACGCAATAAAGCAATAATATTTATCGTAGATGTACAGACGTATAAAAAAGAGGACGTAGGAACATTGAAAGTGAAGCAGGGTTTTCTGCCGATCCAATCTATTGTTGTGATTTCGGATAATTGTCGTGATTTAGTACACGATATTGAAGGGTAGTATGTTAATTATATTTATTTCAACTACCCTCTAAGTAATTCATAATATTTGTAGAAGGTATTGCTTTATTAACTAAAGCAAAAGGTATAAAAGAGCGGGAGCTATCATTATTGAGTTAGTCTCTCTTAGGAGCTGGAAGTGTACACAACTAGAATGAGATATACGGTAAAGTTGTGTAGCGAATATAGTGCATATAAGAAGCACGTTTTAACTAAGTCTTTTACACTATCGACATGTAACGACGTCGGATGTATTAGATTATCATCATCATCAGCTATAGAACGTCCACTGCTGCACAAAGGCCTCCCCAAAGATTTCCAGATCGACCTGTTGGATGTATTAGATATGAAAAGTTTTTTCGACGTAACGATTAGGTTTGCCTTTGCTATCAAAATGTTTGTAGACAAACCGCTCCGCCTGTCACCAAGCTTACTATATTGTGCACCCTTAATTTCTTCTTCAAAATGCCGTAATATCTGCGAGTACGAGCGAATTAACCTCGTGTGTTCACACTGTCACTAACATTAGAAACGCGTGTGTACTCGGTACCGTGTAATTCTGTTTGGTTGAAAAGGAAAATTAATGTTGCTATTTATTTTCTTTCCGTTTCAGAGGGTTTTGTGTATTTAATCTCTGGAATATGCTTGTTGCAGGTTTATATGTTACAAATCACCATAGTATAGGACGTCACTGTTGGACATAGGCATTTCCCTGATGTTACAAATATTAACCATATATCGACAAACATACATCAACATAAGCTCACGCCTGTATCCCCGAAGGGGTAGGCAGAGGCGTAATAGCCAAATAGTACACCCACATTTCACCGAGCTTAGTTCCGTCCCAGATGTGATAGGGGGCGAGCCTATCGCCATATCGGGCACAAATTCCAGACTCCGGGCTGATATGGAAAAATCCAATATCACTTTGCCCGACCCGGGGATCGAACCCGAGACCTCAGGATGGCAGTCGTACCGAAATACAACCACGCCACCGAGGCAGTCAAACTAAAGATGGTATTTTATGAAATTAATATAATGGCATTGTGATATGCACAAATCGCAAGTGTACACATGTCTTGTGTGTTATTTCCAGCTGCCTAATGCCCACTCCAATGTGGCAATTACGAAACACAATCTTCAAGCATGTTGCAGAAAAGAATCAGCTTAGTTTTTACTGTCTGCGTAACATAAACCACCCTTTTACTACCACTTATTTTATTCAGAGGTAAATAAAAATATATTCTGTTATGTATCGGATGCCAACACATTTATCACAAACAGTTTATTTTCTAAACAAACTTTCATGTTGTATAAACAAATATAAACATATTATGCGAGTGATCCATCATTTAATCCGTTGATATCGTCCCGTACGTTCGTACCTTAAACGTCGATGATAAATTGTGCATATTCAAAAAGTTATCGATACAAATTTATTTATTGCCACAATATTACGCGAGGTGAGATTTATAAATGTCGGCAAACAAATTATATTTTTATTTTCGTGGAAAACGTGAAAAAATATGATTGACTGAATTTACCAGAATAGGTCATAACCGTCAGACGTCGTAGTTTATCAAAAACTAATATATAACTCCTATAGTATTGTAAAATAATCGTTTTTTCATTTCACAGAGCGTATATAAAATAATGGAGAATTACAAAACAGTATTCACTTACTTTATTCTGCTAACTTTGAAGATCCAGTCGAAGGAAGTGATAGTATGTGATGGTGTCGTATTCCTCGACGTTTATTTCGATAAGCAACTCCTGGTGACGAACTATGGGAGGCCGTACAACCTGGTCATGCACAAATACTCTGGCATCCTATTTTTCAGTCACACCATCCAGAACGGATCCCTAGTAGACTTCGGGATAACAGCGTGCCACCTCGCCAAAAACGTTTGCAAGGAGATCCAAGGTGTCCCTGGTGGCTATGCGATAGCCTACGACTCTGGCAACGACGATATCTACTTCGGCGGCCATGATGGCCTATACAAGTACAATTTCCTGACCAAATCTGCTGAATTCTTCGCCGAGAAAGGCAAATCTGTTTGGGGGATTTTTATCAGAAAGCATTTCTACTACATCCAATATCCATCGCAGAGGTTATATGTGTACCAAGATGATACCTTCGTGCAAGTATCAGAAGCACTTAATATTGAAGTAGACAATTTCTTCATATCCAAATATTTGGACATATACTTCTCGAACAAGACAGCTTTGTACAGAGTTGGGAAGAACAAGAAGATCGCAGCAGTCTTGAACGATGAGATTATCATTCGGCAGATCGTTGAAGATGCTTATGGTGATGTATACTTCTGCGCTCACGATGGCGTGTATTTTGAAGACAAGCCGTTCAGAAGACTAAAGAAAGTCGCCAACATAGACCGTGCCTTTGGCTTGACTTTCGACGAGAACGATCATATCATATATTCGAATAAGGATTCTATATACAGATTGGTTCCTAGTAAATATGGAAATCTGTGTTATAAGGCGCTCAGTGCCCCGAGAGAAACGCTGGAGGATGCAACTGAATAATTCATGGGATATGATATATTAACGTTATATTTGTACGTATTTTATGGAGTCTATTCTATATCATTTTATTCATCATACCGCATTGGATTTGTATTATGATCCGGAATATTTATTTTCAATATCTCAAATACATTACGACCTTATGCAATATGTATTGGAATTTGTTTTCGGATGTTTTAATATTGTAAAATATTACTTTTTCTCAGTTACCATTTTGTAGCTTTTTTATTACTTCTTCTACAAAGAGATTTAGATCGCAAGAACAATATTTACCGATGTTTCACTCTTTTATTGTTTTTTTTTTAAATTTTTTTTTTTTAACTTTAGTAGTATTTGCAAAATATTATCATGTTCCTCCTAAATATTAGCATAATTATAACAGAGAGACCCAAACATTGGCCACCGCAAGCAGTGGTGCACCGTTTATGGTAAAATCATTGATCTAACTACTAAATTAAATTAGGAGGCCTCTGCCGAGCATGACAATGACACCAATTAAGATCATCTTCATAGATTATCCCTTCTCACAATATTTGATTCACACCCGAAATTGTAATACATAACATCAGATGTTAATAAACAACTGGTGTTGTATAAAAACATTGTTTCTTTTGTTTTGTTCGAACAATAACAACTGACGGACAGTGTGTACTGTGCTCTCGTTGAAGACATGTGCCGAATAATTGTTGTTTGCTGTAACAATTTCATCGCAGTTTATGTATAAATGTGAGTATTTAGAAAGACTATTTTACAATATTTGGATGTTTTACTTTACTTCAATTTGATACTGATTCAAAATAAACAAATACCTTATAGGATCTCAAAATATCCTAAGGGATTGCTGATTCTCAACCTCAATCTTCGTCTGATTTAATTAATCGTATTTTTACTTTTTATCTTTTTATTTTGGAGTTTTTAACCATACGGATGAATACAACCCCATCGTAATTAATGATAATAATCCCCCCCATTCGCAGCTTATTTAGATAATTGGCCAATAAGAGTTCAAATCTTATGTAGAGCAATCACAATTAATTGTGTTTGTGATTCAAAATCAGATATGAGATGCTAGGAATTGGAATTTATATTTGCGAAATGTAGACTTTGATTGGATAAAAAAATCTCGGAGAACCTCTATAGATTTCTTATTATCCTCCTGCTCGTATCCTACAAAGTGGTGTTGCATTAAACAACATATTTCTATACAAGTTATAGAAAGGATTTGGTTTAGTTTTTACAACTGCCGCGTGCCTGCCATTTTCTCTTGGCAAATCTTGTCTCATACCCAATTCAATTTAGTTAATTTACATGTACTATTAATTATAGATATTACAGCAACACGCTTTTGAGCAGCAAATGTAGTTAAAGTTAGTTTAGTTAAAGTTAAAGCATTTTCTTTTGATCTTAGGAAGAAAATGCTGTTTAAAATATTCATCCTCTTTGTAACCACATCGGCTCTTGAAAACCTAGAGCCCTGTCACAAAGTGAAGATTGGAGACAACTGGTATGAGAAGCAAGTTCTGTGGTCACACTTCGGACGACCATACAATCTAAACGTCCACAAATCTTCTAACACTCTTTTCTTTAGTTACTCAGTCCCTGAATCTTACTCCGACGTTGATTTCCAACTGGCCTTCTTCAATATGGACTCAAAAGAGTACCAAACAATTGCTGGGATCAAAGGTGGATGTTCTGTCGCGATAGATCAAGCTGGCGACGATATATTCCTCGGAGGATCAGATGGTATTTACAAATATAATATGCTCACAAAACTGGCTGATTACTACAAAGAGAAAGGAAAGAATATCTGGTCATTGTTTTATAGAAGAAACTTGTTCTACATCAGTTATCCTGATCAAATACTCCACATAGAAGTAGATGGAAGGTTTGCTGTCGTTAAAGAGTTTGATAGATTCGAAATAGACCATTTTCACATAACCAATGATGAAGTTATATATTTTGCTAATAAAACGGGTCTTTACAAATACGATAAGAAGACTTTGGAGATTATTGTTATTAACGAATTGATAACAGTTAGACAAGTGATGGAGGATAATGATGGTGAATTATACGTGTGCACGAATTTTGGAGTATTTGTCGACGTTAAATTTGAAGGGCTGAAGAAAATTATTGATATAAGGAATATATTCGGTATAGCGTTTGATAGAGATAATAATTTGATTTATTCTGATGAAAAGAGTATTATAAAATTGTTGTATAGCGTGAATGGATGTCCAGTTAATAATTCTCAATGGTGATTAAATGTATTTATTGTCTTCTGCGTCTAATTTTTTTCCCTTCAAGACGATATATCTGCAGATTTAACTTCAACTATCTAAGTAATAATATAAAACGTTGTGTAATTTTTGTATGTTCTGATTTTGAGCTAGCACCAGCAGTTGATATTTATAATACCAGTTTATGATCTGAGGGTACAAATAATAAAATAATCTTTATAAGACATAAGCTCCTGTATGCAATCTCAATTGATTTTATCATTAAATTAAACCAATTCACGCTCATTTTATAGTTTCACAACTTTGCTAATAAATTAAGTATTGTACTATAGTTTAAAACCCAGATAAAAACACTTTATTTTAAAACATGTCAACGGGAATGAAGTTCATGTCACGGCGCATTACCCGTGGAGTAAAAAACTGGATTAATTGTATGCGAATCAGCCCGGACTTAATCAGGGCCACGTAACGCCCCAGGCGGTCGCGGGAACATGCGATACTTTATCCCGGGATCCGAAAACGTATCAGGTTTCAATTGGAATTTATTTTGATTGTACTTGTTTATTTTTGCTGATGTTTTTTAGGGCACGATGAGAATACTCTGTGAACATTTTATTTGGAAACTAGTGAGAAATGCAAATAAAACGGGGAATAAAATTAAATTTGGGATTTTTCTACGTAGAGACTGGTAAACGGGCAGGTGGATCACCTGATGATACGCGATGTGTTGTTAAACACCCGCCATAACAAAATAATCATGGATCCTCACTGATTTAAGTAGTTTATTTTTGGGACAGTTGTTATGATTGTTGTGATTTAGTACACGATATTAAAGGGTAGTATCTTAATTATATTTATTTTAACCACCCTCTAAGTTATTTATAATATTTAGTAGACTACCTCGGTATGACTACCGTCCTGAGGTCTCGGGTTCGATCCCCGGATCGGGCAAAGTGATATTGGATTTTTCCATATCAGCCCGGAGTCTGGAATTTATGCCCGATATGGCGATAGGCTCGCCCCTCTCACATCTGGGTCGGAACTAAGCTCGGCGTAATGTGGGTGTTCTAGTTCATTAGTGCACCTCTGCCTACCCCTTCGGGGATACAGGCTTGAGCTTATGTTATGTAGTGCAATCAAATACAAATCCATATGAACCTAATGTAAACAGTCTGCGATGTGTTCCCAAACGTCATCTAACGTTCATCACCGGCCGAAACCGTTTATCGACCGGAAAAAATGCAATAGGAAAACGATCTAAGCGCGACGGACGTCCAAACTCGGAGCTATCCCGTTCAATTTGTTTCGTATGGTAGCTGTTTTTGTGTTTACCGGGGTTTTGTGATGTCTGTTAGATTTGTGTGTAATCTTTGAGATATCACTGCATTCACTAAATGTCCGGATTTTAAGAGACAAATCTTGAATCTCTTCCGCATTCCTTATAGTAGTCATAGTAGTCTGACATTAAGACACAAATATCTGTAGGCTCAAAAACATTTGTCTTGGTACATAAATTAAAGTTATTTTTACAGATTTTATTGCGTTTTGTTTTTATTTTAGCTCATTATGTTTCGAAAGCTTAACTGCAGTTCGAATCTCTAAGAAACGCCACAACGTTGCGATCGACGACGAGCTCCCGCAGCACATATCGTTGAGATCGGCAGAGTTTTCAACGTTGTTGGGTCTTAGAGAATACCATTTTTCATACGAGCTTCCCTCGAGAGAGCTAGTTCGTATAAGCGCCGTCATCACGCATAGCGCTAGTGCGTGCGCTTTGTACCTTGCTGAATACAAAAATGAAAAATCGTTGCCACAACGATGCCGCAACGTTGTTTTCACAAATTAAACCTTAGAGAATCGACCTGCTCTTCACGAGTTAACAGCAACATAATCTACCCTGAGATCATGAAAGTTAAAAAATTATGCCGCTCTTTTTCAAGCTGCACTAGGAGATACAGAGCTGTCCAATTTAGAGCCTATTTCCCATTTTCGTTTGAATGAAAGCCATGTGCATGATGTATTTTTTCGCAGCTCGTCGAAACATACGTGACTTTTTCGCTTTAAATTCAATGAAACACATAACCGAATTACGGTGTCGTGTGGCTAACGCATGTGAATAAAATTGAATTTGTACACAAATTGGCTATTGTTGTGATATGTATTATGCAGTGAAAATTGGTATTCTTTATTTTGCATAGCTGTATTTTGTTACTTTTGTGTCATTTTATTAGAGAGTATTAGCTCATTTGATAAAGATCAGACTGCCTCGGTGGCGTGGTGGTATTTCGGTACGACTACGGTTCTGAGGTCTCGGGTTCGATCCCCGGGTCGGGCAAAGTGATATTGGATTTTTCCATATCAGCCCGGAGTCTGGAATTTGTGTCCGATATGGCGATAGGCTCGCCCCCTATCACATCTGGGACGCAACTAAGCTCGGCGAAATGTGGGTGTTCTAGTTCGCTAGTGCGCCTCTGCCTACCCCTTCGGGGATACAGGCGTGAGCTTATGTTATGTTATGTTATAAAGATCAAATTGGCTCTGATGTAGATCAAATTGATGTGGATCGACAGATTTGATACTACTGTCTCATAGAAAACCGATATAAAGTGGCAGCTTGCTGTCGCGTTTTGTTCGGTGAGTGAGATTTCCGGTGGTCCATTTCCGCCCCCCCCCCTCCCTTTCCCAAATCCCTTATCCCTTCTCTCCCATTCCCTCCTTTTAGGTTGGCAACGCATCTATGATTCTTTTTGTGTCTTGGGTGACTATGGGCGGTGGAGATCACTAACCATCAGGTGACCCATCTGCTCGTTTGCCAGTCTGTGCTATAAAAAAGATCATCGATGGTAACAATTTTGAAAAAATGGATAAACCATAAAATGTTTATTAGAACCATAGACCTTTTTTCCATATATCTTTATATCTTAAAACACATTACCCTCCTAAGTCGCAGTGGGCTAAAAGATGATGTTCAAAAATATACTTATTGCAAAGTCAGTACAAAAATACATACTGATTTCTTAACATTACGCGAATATTATACTTTGAAATAAAACTATCTTTACGGATTCTATAACGATTAGGTTTTAATTTTTATTCCCGACGTTTCGAAGGCTTTGCAGTCTTCGTTGTCACGGGTCAGACTGACGTGTCATTTGTCCAAAAAAAGGATAGTGTTACAATATCTACCTTCATTTTTAAATTATAATGATACGCGAGGCTATTGAAATTAAAAAAAAAACCTAATTTCAATAGAGAAAATGGTTGGAAGCTTGCACAAACCTGGGATCCAATTATACATCTTATTAACTCGGAACCCAAAAGACCAGCTGCCAGAACTCAAGACACCGGGAGTTCGTACTGCGTAGATCGGAACACAAATAATTAACCTTTTTTAATTTTGTATAATTCAAAAATGAAGGTAGATTTTGTAACACTAACCTTTTTTTGGACAAATAACACCTTAGTCTGACCCGTGACAACGAAGACTGCAAAGCCTTCGAAACGTCGGGAATAATAATTAAAACCTAATCGTGATAGAATCCGTAAAAATAGTTTTATTTCAACAAAAATACCTCGTAATTTATTACATAATTTATGAAGGGCGTTATATACGTAGCCAATCCAAGTTCATAGCCCATAAGGTCACAAACTAAGCCTTAGTACTTACGTAATGACGATATTTGCTACGTCGCGTTACAAACAGTTATTGTTACCTGCAACAAATAATAACAGTTAATCATACGCCCACGTGAGATGTTCGAGGACTTGCTTGGGTTCTGTACAGTTTTTGAAGTGACTTTAAGCGCGCTGAGCACTTTATTTTGAGGGTATTGAATGAGACTGAACCGTCACGCTCGGCTATGTAACGCTCGTTCGGGTAGTCGGTTCGAGTCGACTAAGGGAGCGAGAAAGATATATAACGCGTCACTGCTATACTCGCTCGGCGAGCGTGACGTAACGATAACGTTATAACATATATTGAGCACAAAATAATCTTGGTAATCTGTCCACATTTGACGGAGATATCGTGTAATACAAAAAAGTATAGACGAATTGATAACGACTTTCTTTTGAAGTCGGTTGAAAATATACAGGAAGGCGTTTAAAATGTACTTGGGGCCTAATTATCTTAGCTAACTGTTAAAAACGAGTATGTAACGCACCTCATCGCGTCAACGAAATACGGTTTTCAATTCAATTTTTCTTTCTACTCGCCTTTATCTTACTCCAATTGCAGCAAGGGTTTGGTTCAGTTTTTGCGACTGACTGCCTGCCTGACGTCAACCCCCGTCTGGGATATCCAGTCACGGGAAAATAGTGTTAGAAAATCACCACGTCTGACCCAGGGACGTGGAATTAATACAATAAGTACAAAAAATACATTTCTATACGTATTTATTTGTAACGTGACGCGACTGCGTTACGCGTTCATACGAGCATGGTGTATATAGCTCTGAACTAATAACATTCCGATGATACTTCCCGTGAATCACGGACGTTCCAGTTCGGAAACAATTCCGTCTAGAATTACCAAAGTTGTGTTGTCGATTCGGCGCGGAACCCTAAAAACAAACAAAACTCATAAATCGTGACGCGTTACTGCGATACAGTCCTTTATTGCCTATTCAGCTTAGTTTTGTACCAACTTGACCTTGGTTATCTTTGAGTTGGGTTTTATTACGAAGGCAGAGCGAGCGTCGCACCTGATGGTAAGTGGTGACCATTTACTTCAGCACTATGTTGCTGCTCTCTTTCAAGCAACTCATCCCATGTGGTTGTGTGGTCAGCTTTCCTTTTTTTTCTCCAAACATAAGCTCACACCTGTATCCCCGAAGAGGGAGGCAGAGGCGCACACACATCTCGCCGAGCTTAGTTTCGTCCCAGATGTGATAGGGGCGAGCCCATCGCCATATCGGGCACAAATTCCAGACTCCTGGCTGATATGGAAAAATCCAATACCACTTTGCCCGACCCGGGATCGAACCCGAGACCTTAGGATGGTAGTCGTAGTGAAATACAACCACGCCAACGAGGCAGGTTCCTTCTCCACTTTGCTTTATGCGAAATGTGGGTGTTCTAGTTCGCTAGTGCGCCTCTGCCTGCCCCTTCGGGGATACAGGTATGAGATTATTATTATGTTCGCTTTATTATACAATCTGTCATGCCTACTGCCTTTGGTTTGCCTTTAGATCAACAGTCAAGTGTAGATAATTACAGCACCAAGTTCCCAATCTATTCAGGAGGTCTCCTCTCCACAACGTTATACTATAGCTTCATGTTGAAAAAAAACGCGTGCATCTCGGGACGCTCGACAGAGGTGATAACTTAAACTAATCTAAGTTGAAATATTTAATATTGAAATTGTTTAACTTGAGAAAAACTTAGGTTATTACTTAAACTTTATGTATATTAATATGATAAGATGCCAGACAGAGTGGCATCGTAACGCGTTACGTTACGAAGTGGTTTACCCTCCCATAAGAAGCTATCTCTTCAATAACTATCTATGTCATGATTCTACCAATCAATAATTAAAGTTTAACAAAAGTCGGTGCAGAGGCAGAAGCAGAGTAAATGAAAAGGCATCGACACCAAAGAGAGTAAGAAATTATTGTTATTATTACTTTTAAGTGTTCGTTTTTGAAGTCGGTATTCAGTTTTTGTTAAACTTTAATTATTATTTATCTATTTTTACTGTTTGGTAGCTTGTAATATTGAAATAAATTTCCACTAACTCCTAAGAGCTAAGGATCTCAGCAACATGAGAATGAGTACCAGACGCAAATACCTGAATAGTTTTAGAAAATATATAAAACACACTATGGCACTCTATAAAATTTTAGGGTTGCTCTCGATTTTTCTAGGATCCCATCATCAGATCCTGACTTGGTGCCAATGGGACCTCCTGGAAAGTATCATCATCATCATCATCAGCCATAGGACGTCCACTGCTGAACATAAGATGCCTCCCCCAAAGATTTCCAGTTCGACCTGTTGGAAGCGGCCTGCATCCAGCGACTTCCTGCGACCTTTATCAGGTCGTCGGTCCACCTTGTAGGTGAAAGTATAACTGGAAAGTATACTCTTTTAAAAAAAAATCGAATCGGCCCAGCCTCCCAGGCGTCTTCGAGTAATCGGGGAATATACATAAAAAAAAAGATTCCGACGAATTGTTAACCTCCTCCTTTTTTAAGTCAGTTTACAATTAAAACTGATAAAAGTATTTTATATTACATTTTTTGGGTGTCTATAACCTTTAAAAAAATAAAAGTGAATTTTGGAGTAGTGAGAAATTATTGGACACGGACAATCCAGAATTCCATTCCGGGACAATTCAGAATTTCCCAGACGTCTGATAACTCTAGTAATAGCTCTTATAAAATAAATACACATTTCTGAAGACTGCGGCTACTATAATATGAGTGAAGTAACAGTATTAGCAAAACAATGTTAGTGCTAATTAACGACGTCCCATTTTTGTCCTTTTATTATGTGTATTACATTAGTGATGTCCTAATTAGCAATGGCAGAAAATACTAGTGGAATACATGATATTGTACGAAAAAATACTAGTGGAAGCGTACTTTGTACATTTTCTACCGACTTCTAAAATGGACTGCCTCGGTGGCGTGGTGGTATTTCAGTACGACTACGATTCTGAGGTCTCGGGTTCAATCCCCGGGTCGGGCAAAGTGATATTGGATTTTTCCATATCAGCCCGGAGTCTGGAATTTGTGCCCGATATGGCGATGGGCTCGCCCCCTATCACATCTGGGACGGAACTAAGCTCCGCGAAATGTGGATGTTCTAATTCGCTAGTGCGCATCTGCCTACCCCTTCGGGGATACAGGCGTGAGCTTATGTTCTAAAATGGAGAAGGTACATGATATCTCCGCCAAATGTGGACCGATTTTCAAAATTCTTTTTGTAATCGATAGAGCTTATTTCAAGGGTGGTCTCATATAAATTCGTTTACGGTCGGATTTGAAGTCGGTCCGTAAAGTTTTTAAACTTAGGATTATGATTACACAATATATTTTGGGTACCTATGTAGAATATTTTGGATAATGTCGCCTCCTTGGTCTAGTGGCAGTATGTATGGGCTATGGACAGGGAGGTCCTGGGTTCGATTCCCAGGTCGGGCAAAGGAAGTTTTCTAATTTAATTTGTGCGGGACTGGATCCCCTTGGTCAACGTCAGGCAGGCGGCCTGTGTTAAACTACAAACAAACGTACAAACGTAAAATCTAAGCTAAATCATTTCTGCAACATGCTTGAAAAAGTGTGTTGCGCCGATCCCACATTAAGGTTGGATAAGGGCAGGTAGAGAGAAAGAAAAGTACATTTTAGATAATATATACATTTTGGCATGTGGGCGCCTTATACATTCGGGTATCTGACAAATTTTGGGTATTTGCGGCCCGAGCAGGAAAATTTCTGACAATCGTAAATGTATTCGAGCTCGCTGGACACTGATGACATTTGGTTAATATTTCATACAATAGACGCGCATCGAGCTTGAATACATTTACGATTGTCAGTTTTCCTGCTCGGGCCGCAGATCCCTTAATGTCATTTTACAATAAACCATAATTATGATTTTGTAGCGATAGCTCAGTTACGGATGATACGGACTGCCGAGACGAATGTCGGAGGTTCGAGACCATCCCCACAATCGAGCATACACCTCTGACGTTTCTGTTTTTTTTTTTATCCCGGCACGGCAAAGTGACTACACTGCACCTAATGGTAAGCGTAGTGCAGTCCAAAAAAACTAGCGACCACTGACAAACACTGTGTTTACCAGTGGTCGTCAGAATCATGTCGGTGTATTTATGCTTCTTCACACTCGGAATCCAAAGACGGAAGAAGTAAATCGAGGGGCTTGCGACAAGACAGGCGAATGACCGATGCAGATACAGGGGTACCCCATACCCGTCTCAACCAACCATCAAGCCATGCCGCAAGCCCCTCGAGAGAACCGAAAGTACACTGGCTGATCCTGGAACGCAAACCACAAAGTTAAGTGTGTTTTCTTTGTGAATTATCGCTTGCTATAACGGTGAACGAAAACATCGTGGGGAAACCGGCATACCCGAGAATTTCTCCATAATAATTTCGAAGGTATGTGAAGTCTACCAACCCACATTAGGCCAGCGTGTAGACTAAGGCCTAAACCCTCTCATTAGTAAAGCAAGGCCTGTTTTAGTGTTTTTTGTGCCAAGCAGTGAGACAGTAATATTACTGGTCTAATTTTTTTTTAATGATTTTGTAAGATACTCTTCAACGTCGCCATGACTGTACGACGTCGAAATGGTATTTGCGTGTATGTGTACCATCCTCGCAGACAAAATGGCTTTTATAATACATCTGTCATTCACAGACATCGGCCCTCGTTTACGACAGACGAGACTAGAATCAATAGGCAAATATAAATCTTTCCTATTTACAATAACATAACATTAACCTAAGCTTACGCTTGTATCCCTGTAGGGGTAGGCAGAGGTGCACTGGCGAACTAGAACACCCATATTTCGCCGAGCTTAGTTCCGTCTCAGATGTGATAGGTAGTCTATCGCCATATCGGGAAAAATTCCAGACTCCGGGCTGATGTGGAAAATCCAATATCACTTTGCCCGACCCGGGGATCGAAGCTCAGGGCGGTAGTCGTACCGAAATACAACCACGCTATCGAGGCAGTCTAATTACAATAAATAATTTGAGAATACAGTATGCAAAGACGGGACTTAAAAAAAAACATTTTTATGTAAACCCTATAACATTTTTTTTTATAGCTGAGACCTGATGGTAAGTGATCTCCATCGCCGATAGACACCCAAGAGACAAATGAATCATGGGTACGTTGGCAACCTAAGAGGGAAATAGGGATTGGGAAGGGGAGGGGAGGAACTGGGCACCGGAAATCTCACTCACCGAACGAAACGCGATAGCAAGCTGCCACTTTACGTCGGTTTTCTGTGAGACAGTGGTATCGAAACGGTCGAGCCAGCCCATTCGTGCTGTAGACGTAACTGTCTACAGCGTGGCTTTACCACTCAAAATGGAAAATATTCATAAAAAGCTGATGTGAGCTCATCTGTATCCCCGAATAGGTAAGCTAGGGTGAACTAGAGCAGCGACATCAAGTTGAACTTATATCCATCCCTGCAAGTAACTTATATGTGTTTTTTTTCAAATTGGAAGACTCAAACTCAAATTGTGTTTATAATAATAAAAATAATAGTAGCATGTAATATTACTGTCCCACTGCTGGGCACGGGCCTCCTCTACTAATGAGAGGGGTTAGGCCTTAGTCTACCAAGCTGGCCTAATGCGGGTTGGCAGACTTCACATACCTTCGAAATTCCTGTGAAGAAATTCTCGGGTATGCAGGTTTCCTCACGATGTTTTCCTTCACCGTTATAGCAAGCGATATTTCACAATGGAAACACACTTAACATAGAAAAGTCAGAGGTGTATGTTCCATTTTGGGGTTGGGGTCGAACCTCCGACACTTGTCTCGGCAGTCCATACCATTCCCAACTGAGCTATCGCTGCTTGTTTGTGTTAAATTGTGTTTACTTGACCTGAAATTTAAACATAAAACCTCACGGTTCTCAGCCTATATACGCTTCCACTGATCACACATTCAGCGAATTTATTATGTACGAAACAAAGGTAGGTCGTAAACTTCCCTTTTTTCAATTGGTTGAAAATATATTAAAGAAAATTTTACTTTTATTTCGTAATACATAAAATTTACTTCTTTTACTTTCCATCGTAATTTGAGTTATCTAAGAATGATTACTTTAACTCTTTAATAATTTTCTTTTATATTACGTCGCCTATTAAACTTTCTCTTTGAGAGTACTCTGAGAGGCTTTTTCAATTTGTTCGAAAAACAAATTGCCACAAGCACTGTCGAAAAAAGCGGAGTTCAAAACAATGTAAAGTTGGTGGGGAACTTAGGCGACTGTACCTCTATAATGTATTCCTAGCATTAGATCTACATTTCAATTGAATGCGAAGTATTTTCGTATCACTACATAGTATAAAACAAAGTCGCTGTTTGTCTGTCCCTATGTCCCTATGTATGCTTATCTTTAAAACTACGCAACGGATTTTGATGCGGTTAAATATATAAAGTGATTCAAGACAAAGATTTACATGTATATATAATTCGTGCATAAATTCAACCCCTAAAGAGATGTAATAGCGGATGAATATTTGTCATGAATCTCACGCGGGCGTAGCCGCGGGCAAAATAAATAAATAATAAATACACCCAAGAGTTACATACATAGTCCTGACCCCACACTAGTTGTAACCTGTATCGTGGCTATCCGAAACTATGAGATACTTTCGGTCTCACAACACCCATACCCGAAACAAATATCTGCAGGCCACACAGACATTTGTCTCGGTGCGGCAATCAAACACGAGACCTCACTTTTCACAGCCGGCTACACGTCCGCTGCGCCACGGAGGCTGTCCAAAAGCTAGTAAATAATATAGCAAAGGAGGTCCGTGCCCAGCAGTAGGACAGATATTATCTTAGATAAAGAATAAGGTTTAGTTTTTGACGACCGGCTGCCTGCTTAATATCAACTCTCTTCCTGGGGATCCAGTTTCAAATCGTGTAAAACACCCACCCGAGGTAGGAATCGAACCCTGAACCTTCCGATTCACAGCCCATAAACCGTCACTACCCGTACAATATCCACATAAATATTGTCGATGCCCATTACAAGCGTATTTACACTCAAATGGAATGAAATCCTGAAGGAGACTGGTCCATTACAGACGCCCGTTAAAAGAACCCTAATGGGAATTCATATTTAGCAAACAGCGTTTTTGCGGTGGTATTTTTACGCCCAAGTCGCGAGCTTGGTATGGAAGAGAGCGGTTGGCGATTTGGTTTAATTTATTATTGTTTAATTTCGATAGATTTTTGTTTAATGCTGACTGCTTCGATGGCACGGTGGTATTGTGTGCGCGGTACGATTATCATGGTGAGGTCTCTGGTTCGATCCCCAAGTCGGGAAAAATTGGAGTCTAGAATATTGGAGTCTAGAACTTGTGCCCGATAGGCTCGCTCTCTATCACATCTTAGATGGAAATGCGCTCGACGAAATGTAGGTATTCTAGTAGTCCGCCTACCCCTTTAGGGATACAAGTGTGAGCCTATGCGTGTAAGTATGTTTAATTGTAATATCACTGAAATGTAAATAAAGGATATTCATAGTAATCAATACTTACTCCTTGGTTTAGTGGCAGGATATATGGGCTGTGGACCGGGAGGTCGTGGGTTCAATTCCCAGGTTGGGCAAAGCGAATTTTCTAATTTAATTTGCCCGGGGCTGGATCCCTCACAGGGGTTTACGTCAGGCAGGCAGCCGTTCGTAAAAACTAAGCCAAATAATTTCAGCAACATTCTTGAAAAAGTGTGCTGCACCGACCCCACATTAAAGTGGGATAAGGACAGGTAGAAAGAATAGTAATCAATATAGTTTTTGTGTTTAATGTGGGGGATTAAGATGTTCAGGATGAGTATTACTCAATGATGAATTCGATGAAAATGTTTTTTATTTTTTTAAATGTTCTAATATCCTCCTCGGTAAAGACAGTGAGGCACAGGTTGTGATTATTTCCAACTCGCTACCAGCTCCGCTCATCACCGCACGCTACCTTATCGAGTAGTGTTTGTATAAACTTCGCTTAAAGAATTCATTTGCAATCTGTTTCAGATATTTTTTCCATGCCATCGCTCTTTTATATTATCGAGCTACTCAAAACTTTGAATTACAAAATAAACGGAGCACTGTAAGCCTGAGTGCCTTGTAGTTGCCGAGGCCCGAGCAGGAATCTTTTGACAGTCGAATTCGTATCGAGCTCGCAGCGCACTGATGTCGTTTGTTTAATATTACATACAGATGTCATGACATGCGCATCGAGTCCCGATTCAAATGACAAAAATATTTCTTAGAACTGCTGTTTGGGACATGGTATTTTTTGTATGAATTATAACCAAAATCAATTATTTATTTGCCTACTGGGATGAAGGATGCACAGAGAAATGTAACACTTATACATATTTCCAATACCTCAATTTGTGTCTTTTTTTCTAGCAGAGATTGGTAAACGAGCAGATGGGTCACCTGATGGTAAGTAATCTCCACCGCCCATAGACATCCAAGACACAAAAAGAATCATGGGTGCGTTGCCAACCTAAAAGGAGGGAATGGAAGGGGAGGGGAGAGGGATTGGGAAAGAGCAGGGGGAAATGGGCCACCGGAACTCTCACTCACCGAACGAAACGCGACAGCAAGCTGCCACTTTAGGTCGGTTTTCTGTGAGACCGTGGTATTTAACCGGTCGAGCCGGCCCATTCGTGCTGTAGACGTTACTGTCTACAGCGTGGCTCTACCACTCAAATTTTATTAGAGGATAAATTTAATTGCATGTTGCAGAAATATTTGGCGTAGTCTGTAAATACGGTTGCCGGCCTTACGCTATCAAGCTGAAATCAAATACTCAGATGTACTGTCCCTTGGAGCTGTGAAAAAATCAAACTTCTAAGCTAACACAATCAAAAGATACAGCCGTTTATGCCGCAGATTTTCCCGTGAACTCAGAATCTTGAAATTTAGCACGAAGCGTCTTATAGCACAGATAAACAAAAAAATGCGAAATTCATTATATATGTACCTACAGATTTGTACGGAATCCCCGGTGCGCGAGTCCGACTCGCTCTTGGCCGGTTTTTTGTACAAAGCTTACGTTTTGTTATATTGTACATTTTAGCACCTTTATAGGTATTCTCCGTTACATAACCTAACTTTTAGAGTCCGTCGTGTGCAAAACTCTGTACATTATCCACATTTTAGATTTACGACGATGGCTTTTTATAGCGTGTTTTATATGAGCGGGTTACATACATTTTTGGATCGGCTTCTTTGATGATAATGGTTCTTGTCGGTTCTTTGTCTGTAGGTATATACAAGGTGTGTCATAAAGTTGGTATCAATAATAACTACACTTAAAGGGGGGATGGCTAGCAATTTAGCGGTAAAATTTCGTAAAGTTCGTAGTTTTTGAATAATGGAATCTTGAATATGTAACCAAAACATTTTTTCTGTCTTATTGGGTCAGCTGCAGTAAATTTGCAAACTACCTCATAACATAAGCTCACGCCTGTATCCCCGAAGGGGTAGGCAGAGGCGCACTAGCGAACTAGAACACCCACATTTCGCCGAGCTTAGTTCCATCCCAGATGTGATAGGGGGCGAGCCTATCGCCATATCGGACACAAATTCCAGACTCCGAGCTGATATGGAAAAATCCAATATCACTTTGCCCGACCTGGGGATTGAACCCGAGACCTCAGAACCGTAGTCGTACCGAAATACCACCACGGCACCGAGGCAGTATATAAACAACATCAAGGAAACAACGTGATCCATACATATTTCACCTATATTTCTGATTACGTGGCCTGATTTTACGAGCAACAAGTCCCGACGAACACCGGGCCTAGTAAGTCTTTCTTTCTACCTGCCCTTATCCCACCTTAATGTGGGGTCGGCGCAACACACTTTTTCAAGCATGTTGCAAAGAGGATTTGGCTTAGTTTTTACGACCGGCCGCCTGCCTGACGTCAACGCCCTATGAGGGATCCAGTCCCAGCAAATTAAATCAGAAAATTTACTTTGCCCGACCTGGGAGTCGAACCCACTAGACCAAGGAGGCGACTAAAGTTTACTAGGTTACCGGGCCTAGTAAGTATAGAATATAAACACGCATTACTTTGAAACTTGACTGATTAAAATTAATGTATACTGCGCAGGTAAGCTGGTTCCGCGCCGACTTCAAAATATGAGGCTAAAATATAGATGAAGTTTCAAATAGGATTTTGTGGGTTTTTCTATTGAATAAAGTTGTTTATTGGTACGAGGCGTGTTTTGAAATGCTTGGTTTCAGGTTAATTTCAGCAAGGGTCACGTATTATCAATAAAAATAAATAAAAGGTATTTATATTTACATTTTAAGATTCTGTGTGTTGTATTAGAGTAAAGACACTTTTTTAAATCAAGTTCAGAAATGGGAGGGTTTTAATTCGTTTAAAAAAATCTGCCTCGGTGGCGTGGTGGTATTTCGGTACGACTACGGTTCTGAGGTCTCGGGTTTGATCCCCGGGTCGGCAAGTGATATTGGATTTTTCCATATCAGCCCGGAGTCTGGAATTTGTGCCCGATATGGCGATAGGCTCGTCCCCTATCACATCTGGGACGGTACTAAGCTCGGCGAAATGTGGGTGTTCTAGTTCGCTAGTGCGCCTCTGCCTACCCCTTCGGGGATACAGGCGTGAGCTTATGTTATGTTAAAAAAATCTGCTTCACCGTAAATAAAGTAAATATGAAATTCGAATTGTATTTTATTACGAAGGCAGATGGCCCAAAGAAAACTGGCTATCGTCGGTCAGGATATAGGCAATACCAGAAGTAGAGTTGTCTGTTTACAGTGGTCACTGTTTACAGTAGAAAGAAAAGGAAAGAGGCTGGTAAGAAATCGTTATTGGAAAAAGAAGGAATATTTTTAGGTCTCGGAAAATCTCACTCGTCATACAAAATGCTACAGCAAACTGTCACTTTAGTTTGGTTTTCTTTGAGGCGGTAGTAATTCAGTCGAGCCGGCTCATTCATGCTATACGCAAAATTGTCAACATATTTCTACGATTAAATAACTAATAAAATGTACCGAACTTTTATTGTAACATAAATTAGTACTTAACAATAACACAAAGTACCCACGTACCAAACTTACCTAACTCAATAATCTAATACAACATAGTGTAGGCTGGTATACGTGAAGATTTACCCGTAATAGAGCCATCGACGTCACCTTTGTGCCTAAATCGGTTCTAGTGCTTTCGGCGTGTGTGTTATCTGAGAAGTTAGGTCACCTAAGTAACACACGTCGCTTATCCAGCCGTCCCAGCGACAAACACGACAAGCAAAGCGATGCGATGCGATGCGACACATTATGAAAATAAACACTTGAAAACTTTCGATCTTCCGATCGTGACCATAAGCTCTGCCGAACACAAAAAGAATTTTGAAAATCGATCCATATTTGGCGGAGATATCGCGTAACATACATAAAAAAAACACAAACGAATTGAGGATCTTCTCCTTTTTAGAAGTCGGTTGAGAAAGGTAATTGAAATTGAGCATGCAATTTATTTCTAAAGAGATTCTTTATAATGAGAATTCAATTAGGAAGTAATTCCCATTCAGATAAATAAAATCCCATACATCGCATATCGCTTTCTATCTAGTAGGACGGATGGTTAAATAAAATGTGCCATACGTGGAAAATTTCTCGCTGGAAAATCTTGAGGTATGATTTTCATTATGGAAGAGTGGCTTTTATGTTCGGTGTAGAATGACAGGTTTATTATACGTGACTGTTTTATACTCGTACTTGCTCGAGAAAATATGGGGACGGAAAATTGGCATGTACAAGGTCGTATCATGGGATTATTATTTTCAAATTTTTTTATGATGCGATGTCGTGAATGAGTTTTCTATTATTTTACGACATGCTCAATTATTTTTATAAATACCAGCCTTGAAATTGACAGCCTCCGTGGCGCAGTGGACGAGTAGCCGGCTGTGAAGCGAGAGGTCGTGCATTCGATTCCCGCATTGAGACAAATGTTTGTGTGGCCAACAGATATTTCGACCTATCCAAAGAATAAAGTTACATATGATAATGAATCGAAATTGCTTTCTTATTTTTCTGAGCTTATTTATTGACCTGTATATTTAACTAGTGAATATTTTTTTAAGCTATGTCATAATTTAACTTGTTATTATGTCATAAATTAAAAAAAATACTAGTATTAGTTAAATATATAGGTTAATTTAAGCTCAGAAAAATATAAAAGCAATTTCGATTAATTGTCATATGTAACTTTATTCTTTGGATAGGTCGATTTGATTCAAGTCTGGGTGTTGTGAGACCAAAAGTCTCTCATAGTTTTTGATACCCACGATACAAGTATACCTAGTGTGGGGTCAGGACTATGTGTGTGACTGTTGGGTGTATTTATAAAAAAACCTATCATGTGGTGCAATGCTGGGTGAAAAAACTCCAAAAACCAACTTCATGAAGCGAAAATGTTTTTTCATTATCTCCGGTGTCTTTTTGATTTTAGACAGAAATTATTTGTGACTTTTTGAAGCGCGTTTTTAAGCTTTTTTTAAACTTTACTTAATTTTGTAGCTTTTTCAAATCTATACGGAACCAATTCAGAACAGTCTTTAAAATAATCACAAAACTTAACGGATCGTCTTCAAAACTTATTTGATTGTAACCAAATTTATATGGGGCCATAATCTCTATCGAATATAAAAAGAAGCTTGAAAATCGGTCTACATTTCGCGGAGATATCACGTACATAAAAAATAGATGGTTTGAGGACCTTCTTCCTTTTAAAGTCGGTCAAAAATAAATCATCATTATCGGTCCACACATCTCAGTTATATTCGTACATAAAAATATATTTACAGATGAACGAAAAACCTCCTTTTTAAGACGGTTAAATACGTCCATTTGGGTATCAAATTTTAATATACGGCGATTTAAGGTGATAGGCTCGCCCCCTATCACATCTGGGACGGAATTAAGCTCGGCGAAATGTGGGTGTTCCAGTTCGCTAGGGCGCCTCTGCCTACTCCTTCGGGGATACAGGCGTGAGCTTATGTATGTTAAACGCTAAAAATGTTCGAGTTATTCGCTTAACATTTTACAAACTCTAAACCGGTGTTATATTTGAGTTAAGTTATCCAAAACCTCTTTCTTTTGTCCCCGTCAAGGTCGGTTAGGTACGCCACCGCACACGCCGCAGGAATTTCAGGGTCACTACTCCTTTTGACTTGTTCAAGGGAAATATTTTGGAATTTCTCTATAAAATACTTAGGTGATGTGTACTGGGATATTTTATTATCTATGTTTAATTATTGCAACTATAATAGTTATGTATAGATAATTGAGGTGGCGATAGGTTCGCCCCCTATCACATCTAGGACGGAACTAATCTCCGCGAAATATGGGTGTTCTAGTTTGTTAGTGCACCTCTGCCTACCCCTTCTGGGATACGGGCGGAGCTTATGTTATGTTCTGTTATAATTGAGCTAGTACACCGATTTTTCGTTATTTCCGTCCTATGATGTGATATGGGGCGACCCCATCGCCATATTAGGCCAAATTACAGTCTACCAGACCATACGGAATATAAGAATTTAACACCACTGTACCCAAGACGGTTATCGAACCTGCAACCTCAGAGAGTAGGTATCGCCTACGTAATACAACAACGCCACTGAAGCACGTGTTGCCAAAAATTAATCAGTAATCACAAGTTTAAAAACTTAATAGACCTACTTCAAATCGTGACCAAATTTACATTGGACCACCCTTGAAATAAGCTCTATCGAATACAAAGAGAATTTTGAAAATCGGTCCACATTTGGTGGAGATATCGCGTAACATACATAAAAAAATGCAGACGAATTGAGGACCTTCTCCTTTTTGGAATTCGGTCGAAAATTAAAATAATCAATAAATCATAAAAGGAAACAAAGTTAAATTCGTTATATAATATTAAGTATTTATTCCTGTACACGTTCATCTTCATCGTCCTGCCCTTATTCCAATTTTATTTGGGGTCGGCGCAACATGTTTTTTTTATGTATATAGATGAGGGGGCAAACGAACAAGTGGGTCACGACTTTTTCGATTTCCATACATGCCTATCAGCCGTCATCTCGTCATCCACCGCTTTTTCTTTCATGTTCTTCCTTACACACTCGATCCACCTCTTCTTTGGCCTTCCTCTACCTCTTTATCCATCAACATTCATATTCATCACCTTCTTACCCACATATATCTCTTCCTTTCTCATAACATGCGCATACCAAGACAAACGGTTTCCTTTCAATCTATCTACCACAGGTGCCACTTTCAAGCTTCCTCTAACGTGCTCATTCCTAACTCTATCCATTCTCGTCACTCCACACATCAATGTACACGTATTCATTTACACGTTAAAAATAATTGGAGGCCGAAATATCACTTCTTATGTAAAAACTTACCTCTACATAAAATGCTTTTAGACAGACTGGGGGTGATATGGAAAAATCCAATATCACTTTCCCCGACCCGGGGATCTAACCCGAGACCTCAGAACCGTAGTCGTACCGAAATACAACCACGCCACCGAGGCAGCTAATCATGAGCGCTGGTTATAATTATCATGGAGTTGTATAATAAATAAATAGATACACCCCACAGTCACACATATAGTCCTGACCCCACACTATGTAAAACCTGTATCGTGAGTATCAGAGACTACGAGACTGTCGGTCTCACAACACTCAGACTCGAAACATATATCTGTGGGCCACACAAACATTTATCGCGGTGCGGGAATCGAACCCGCGGCCTCTCGCTTCACATCCGGGTACTCAACCACAGCGCGGAGGCTGTTTATAAATATATAAGCAGCGGTTTCGCGTTATTTACGTGTTTAATATAGGCAGACATGTTTTATTTCCCCCTAACCTGTGTTTACAGAGGTTGGATACTAAATCCCTAGGTTTTCGTAGGGTTGGCACCCGTTAATCCCCTAAATGGAGATATGGCGTCTGGAAATACTGCTTTAGTCACTAAAAAGCCATTAAAATTTAGAGATTTTACCCATCGATATATTATTTACCTAGATGCACAATTGACGCTCGGAAAATGGGACAGCAAAGAAGTGCTTAAGCACTCCTTTTCCCTACAGTGGGACGCCGATAGAATTCTAAATTTCAAAATTCAAATTTAAGAACGCTTGATCAATTCGTTTAAAAAGCTACTTTATAACACGTGCTTAGGGTTATATTTGTGTTGATTTAATTAGAACTTGTGATCTTTTTCTTCTTGAGACCACTTTTTAGAATATTTGCACAGAATTGTGCATCTATGGTATATTATATTGATGAGTATACCGCACAGTTAGTAAAGAAATATTTGACTTTTATTATTTTTTGAAGGCTGTTTTATAATTCAGCCACTTTATCTCCATGACCACTTTAAAAGTTCTGTATAGTGTTGCTACTATTTTAAATAGTCAAGTATAGCACTTACTATGTCGTGCTTCGAGAGATATTTCTTAGACAACAAATACGACACTAGTTGATCCCTTAATACCATTCGTAAAACTATGATGATGGTATAAAAACTACGACTGCCTCGGTGGCGTGGTGGTATTTCGGTACGACTACGGTTCTGAGGTCTCGGGTTCGATCCCCGGGTCGGGCAAAGTGATATTGGATTTTTCCATATCAGCCCGGAGTCTGGAATTTGTGCCCGATATGGCGATAGGCTCGCCCCCTATCATATCTGGGACGGAACTAAGCTCGGCGAAATGTGGGTGTTCTAGTTCGCTGGTACGCCTCTGCCTACCCCTTCGGGGATACAGGCGTGAGCTTATGTTATGTTGTTATGTTGTATAAAAATAATTATTAATATAAGGTTTGATGGGTAGTGAAGATTACAATGCCATTCTTTCTTTCTTTTTTCGGCGCAACACACTTTTTCAAACATATTGTAGAAAATGATTTAGCTTAGTTTTAACGACCAGCTGCCTGTCTGACGTAAACCCCTGGGGATCCAGTCCCGAGAAAATCCGAAATCGAACGCAGTACCTCCCGGTTTACAGTCCATATATGTCGCAAAAGATTGCAATACCATTACGTGAATTAATTGGTTATTAAAAAAATATAATAAAATAATACGACATTTACATAAAAATCACTCAAAAATAGTGGCTGTCGATATAAAAACACTTTACCCAACATCATTTAAAATATTCACAACAGTTAATAAAAAGTCATCAGCGCACAACCCTACTTTTTGTCACCCTAACGCCGACGTTAACGCGCCCTTTAACGACCGTTTGCTTTTAGCGACGCCGTTATGGCAACGAAAAAAGAAACAGTATGCCGGCAAAAAATACACTCTAAGAATATTCGGCACTCAGAATAGTTCGGTGGGTTAATCTCTTTTACTACGGTTTATAAATTGGCTGCGAAAAAAGTTGTTTCGGTTTAATTGTACCGTGGGGCTGAGTTATACCGCCGTCGTATTTCGAGGGGAATGATGGCGCAGAACGGCCATCTTGTGAAGTTTAAGTATCGGCCTGAAGATTGAACTACAGCAGTGATTGGCATTTGGCGGGAATTATTCGCATCTTAACCAATGAAAAATAGAAGGAGGTTGTCATATCTACAATTATTTTGTATTGTTTTAGCCGGCTGTGACAGAAAGGAAGATATAACTTTGACCATCGCTAATTTCATTTATTTATTTTAGCCCTCAACCGGCGGAAATGTATGAAAAGATGCATGAGCGTGGAAGAGGCAAAAGAGGTGTGTTAGGATCGTAGCTTGTGGCGTTCAATAGTCTCTGCCTACCCCCATGGGATACAGGCGTGAGTGTGTATGTATGTATGTATTATTTTAGCCGCTGTGAAATAGCGGGTCCAATTACCGCAACGAGCCTAGCATTTGGCGGTAATTATTCGTACCTTAACCGGTTAAAAATAGGAGGAGGTTGATGAATATCAGTGATATTGCAGTCGGATCTCGGCCTATTATTATTATTTTCATGTGTTATGCACGCCATTGAGCTCGGTCATTAGCTCTTTGTATCCAGTTTTTTCCCGCTGCTTTCCGCAGGTCGTCACTCCACCTGGCCGCAGAGAGGAGAGACTTATGTTCATCAGTGGACGAGTATAGGCTGATGAAGATGATGATGATGTGTATTATGCGTTATTTATCATCCCCACCTATTATCCTCCAGATTGGGTTGACAGGAAGCCTCGTTAAACTAAGCTGATGCTTTTCCACTGACTTCTAAGATGGAGAAGGTCCTCAATTCGTCTGTATTTTGGTCCCATATAAATTTAGTTACGATCGGATTTTAAGTCGATCCGTTAAGTTTTTAAACTTGTGATTATTTTTTGCAGTGACTTGCAAATGGGCAGGTAGGCCACCTGATTGTAAGTGATCTCCACCGCCCATAGACACCCACGACACAAAAATAAACATGGATGCGTTGCCAACCTAAAGGAGCGAGTAGGAAATGGGTAAATAGGGAATAGTAGCATATATAAACGGGTGTGTTGCACCGACACCACATTGGAGTGGGAAAAGGGCAGGTGGAATGATTATGTTGTGTACTACTTGTGCCAAAAAACAGTTAAGCAAATCAGCCTTGATTTTTCCGACCGACTTTCAATAAGGAGGAGGTCCTCAATTCGTCTGTATTTTTTATGCGCTTTGTTTCGGGATTTTTGTGTGCCAACATTTGTTGTATAAAGTTTAATTTCGACGTAGTACGAGGACTAAACAATTTTTTTACATTCAATTTGAACACTAATTCAGTACTCAGGCAATAAACTGAGCAACTACTTAAGAACTAGGTTAGAAAAAACATTTAACTGGGATCTCATGAAAGACTATTTTTGCAGCGCTATAAAATACATAGTGTGGAAAATTAAAGAAAAATAAAAAGAAATTTTGAGTTCTTTCTTCTCAACAACTAACGTTAGGGATAATGTGTGTATAAATAACACATAAACATAACATAAGTTGACGCCTGTATCCCCGAAGGGGTAGGTAGAGGCGCACTAGCGAACTAGAATACCCACATGTCGCCGAGGTTAGTTCCGTCCCAGATGTGATAGGCGGCGAGCCTATCGCCATATCGGGCACAAATTCCAGACTCCGGGCTGATATGGAAAAATCCAATATCACTTTGCCCGACCCGGGGATCGAACCCGAGACCTCAGAACCGTAGTCGTACCGAAATACCACCACGCCACCGAGGCAGTCGTAGTTTTTATACCATCATCATAGTTTTACGAATGGTATTAAGGGATCAACTAGTGTCGTATTTGTTGTCTAAGAAATATCTCTCGAAGCACGACATAGTAAGTGCTATACTTGACTATTTAAAATAGTAGCAACACTATACAGAACTTTTAAAGTGGTCATGGAGATAAAGTGGCTGAATTATAAAACAGCCTTCAAAAAATAATAAAAGTCAAATATTTCTTTACTAACTGTGCGGTATACTCATCAATATAATATACCATAGATGCACAATTCTGTGCAAATATTCTAAAAAGTGGTCTCAAGAAGAAAAAGATCACAAGTTCTAATTAAATCAACACAAATATAACCCTAAGCACGTGTTATAAAGTAGCTTTTTAAACGAATTGATCAAGCGTTCTTAAATTTGAATTTTGAAATTTAGAATTCTATCGGCGTCCCACTGTAGGGAAAAGGAGTGCTTAAGCACTTCTTTGCTGTCCCATTTTCCGAGCGTCAATTGTGCATCTAGGTAAATAATATATCGATGGGTAAAATCTCTAAATTTTAATGGCTTTTTAGTGACTAAAGCAGTATTTCCAGACGCCATATCTCCATTTAGGGGATTAACGGGTGCCAACCCTACGAAAACCTAGGGATTTAGTATCCAACCTCTGTAAACACAGGTTAGGGGGAAATAAAACATGTCTGCCTATATTAAACACGTAAATAACGCGAAACCTGGAATGGAATTTTCCAGACTCCGGGCGGATATGGAAAAATCCAATATCACTTTTCCCGACCCGGGGTTCGAACCCGAGACCTCAGAATAGTAGTCGTACCGAAATACCACCACGCCACCGAGGTAGTGTATAAATAAGAATTTTAGAAGTGTGGGAATTTACTAATATAATATTTTTAACAAACTACAAATAAAAGAAGGTTATAAATTTCTTCCGCCTTTTCATCTGATATACATCAGCTCTGGCACCGACTCTAAAGATAGTAAGAAATGGATGCAATTTTTTTATATTCGAGTGTTCAATTTTGAAGTCGGTTTTAAGTTTTTTATTAAACTTTAATTGAGTGGTAGAGCTGCGCTTAAGACTGTTATGCACCGCATTACCACTCTTTCTTACTGTAACACCAGCCCTTATTCCAAAACAGCGTAGGATCAGTGCAACACAATTTTTATATAAGTTGCAGAAAGGATTTGGCTTAGTTTTTGAAATCAGCTGCTGAACGACGTCAACCACCTTCTGAGGGATCCAGTCCCTGGCAAATTATGTTAGAAAAACACCGACCTGGGAATCGAAGTCAGGATCTCTCGGTTTATAGCTCATATTGCCATTAGAAGGAGGTGACATTTTGACTCATTCATACATACATTAACATAAGCTCACGCCTGTATCCCCGAAGGGGTAGGCAGAGGCGCACTAGCGAACTAGAACACCCACATTTCGCCGAGCTTAGTTCCGTCCCAGATGTGATAGGGGGCGAGCCCATGGCCATATCGGGCACAAATTCCAGACTCCGGGCTGATATGGAAAAATCCAATATCATTTTGCCCGACCCGGGGATCGAACCCGAGACCTCAGAACCGTAGTCGTACCGAAAAATACCACCACGCCACCGAGGCAGTGTTTGACTCATTCTATTCACGTAAAACATCCAAACCCACAGCACAACGCTAGCTAAAGTAATTTCACCATTACACACCATCCTCATGACATACACATGTAAATGCGCCTCTCGTTACATGGGAGCCATCAGACCATTAGCATCGCGTTATTAAACCCAAGCTGTGACCTTATGAAATGAACTTGCGTTTAATGTATGTAAATTGTGATATTCAACGATTGTGGGTTAATAAAATTCTACATTGTATATTACAAATATAATTAGTAAAATTTTATATAATGCAATGCGATTAGCAATTACTGAAAAACATGATAGAAACTGAGTTTGTATACGTCATGTCGACCTTGTATTTACTATTACTATGCGAACAAAAAAAAAATTCAAATACCTTCATCTGTATGAATACTTATTATTATAACTAAACTAATATATTTTTAAGTAATTAACTAACAACAATTTCTGACGTAGTATTACTAAAAATGTTCCGTTACTCGTTTTCGTGTAAGCATTACTTGTTAAAATAACTTGTATTTCTCATAATAAGCGAATCAATGTATTCTTTTTGAGAAATAAATGTCTTAAACCATAAATATATTTAATTAATTATATATTGTCGCTGGATGCAAGCCGCTTCCAACAGGTCGATCTGGATATCTTTGGGGGAGGCCTATGTTCAGCAGTGGACGTCCTGTGGCTGATGATGATGATATTACAAAGAGTCGCCTTCTTGGTCTAGTGGCAGTATATATAGCTATGGACCGGGAGATCCTGGGTTCGATACCCAGGTCGGACAAAGCGAATTGTATTATTTAATTTGCCCGGGACTGGATCCCCTAGGAGGTCGTCAGCTAGCACCCGGTCATAAAACTTAACCAAACCCTTTCTGCAACATGCTTGAAAAAGTTTGTTACGTCGACCCCACATTAAGGTGGTATAAGAGCATAAGAGCATGAAGGTGGTGCTTGCCGCTATCACATCTGGGACGGAAATAAGCTCGGAAAAATGTGGGTGATGTAGCCGCCTTCAGATACAGGCGTGCGTATAATGTATATATGTTAAGATTTTTATTTATTTCTTATAAAAGAGTCTGGAAAGAGCACCTGATAATTTTGTATTAAATACAACTACTTCTTATATTGAGATTAAAACACAAAAACAAAATGACTTTGTGAATAACCTTTTCGGAAAAAGTTCTAACGCGTGGGCCACACCGTGAGCTAAGCTAAAATCGCTGATTTTAACTCATATAGCTGCCATATCGTTTTATATTTCAGTTCATAAAGAAGTACAAACACATTTTTCCAAGCATGTTTCAGAAATAATTATGGCTTCGTTTTTACTACCAGCTGCCTTGCTGATATCAACTCTGTTAGAACTATATGGTGTATATTTAAACTCATTTAAAAAGAAGTAATAGTTTGACAACACCTTGTCATCTCACTTGCTTTATGTCTACCGTTTAACACTGCTATACGTTGTATCATTATATAAATCTAATTTACCTAGTTCTTTTTATTCACATATTCCATCAGGTTATGGGCCCAAAAAAAAAAAACAAAAACAAAACCTTCCGGTTGCTCCATATAAACATTTTCTGACAAAATTCCATTCAAAAATGCTGTTTTAACATCCATATGCTCTACCAGCATATCATACTGGCAGGATGTATAAAATTAATTTGTTTAATGATAACCAGTCTGCTCAAAAGTTATGTTTCAATTTCGTGTCACATTCTCGAACAAAGCATATTGATATTAGATATCATTATATCAGAGAGTTGTTACAAAATAAGTTAATAACATTGAGTTATCTTTGTACTGATGAAATGGTGGCTGATGTTTTTACAAAGGCTTTATGTGCTGCAAAGCATAGAAAGTGTACATTTAAATTATTAAAAACATGAAGCTGATATTTCTTTAGTATACATATATATGTTATATAATTTCTTTTTATATTTGTTTAAGGCCTGGTGTTAGAACTATATGGTGTATATTTAAACTCATTTAAAAAGAAGTAATAGTTTGACAACACCTTGTCATCTCACTTGCTTTATGTCTACCGTTTAACACTGCTATACGTTGTATCATTATATAAATCTAATTTACCTAGTTCTTTTTATTCACATATTCCATCAAACTCCCTTCTAGGGAATCCAGTCTCGTGCAAATAGTGTTAGAAAATACCGCGCCTGACCAGCGGCCTGAGCAGGAAAATTTCTGACAACCGTAAATGTATTTCAGCTCGATGCGCGTCTATGAAATTTGTATGAAATATTAACCAAACGTCATCAGTGCACAGCGAACTCGAATACATTTACATTTACATTCGTTTTTCGTGCTTGGGCTACTGGACACCGAACCCAGAGGATTATAACTAACATATATGGATCGCATGTATTATCCGTAATCTATGACCTATCGGTTTAGCGCATACACGCTGTCACTAGATGACTAGACAAAAGAAGCGACATTCGTTTCATAATTCTGTTGTAATAAAAGTTAGCTTCATATAGCATAGCTGGCGCTGTGCCCTCGCTTATCTAGCCACAAGACCCCGTCTTTATCATGACTGAACTGCGGGCTCTTCACGCGGTCCTGCGCTGAAGGGTCGGAAGGGCGCGGCCCTCTGTTTGAGAAAACACCAGGACCCTCTCAAAGCGTCAACACTCGTGAGGGTCGAGCCGCGATCTACTGACCCTGTAATTGCCTCTCTCTGTTAGCTGTTGGGCTTATTGAATTTCTATATCTAGTAAATATTATATTTTTATCCTTTCACATTGACAGTATAGTACATTTGGGTCCTTTCCCTTACACTCTATTCCTATCTCCCCTTATCACCCTATCTTAGCCATCCCATCGTTATTATGTCCATACTTGCCTGCCTGTCGTCAAATTCAAATATATAATGTAAATTATATTAATCCTAATTTAAAAATTTACTTGTGTTGACTTGACATAAGTGCTTTTTTACATGCCTACGTGATCAATAAAGAATTTTATTTTTATTTTATTTTATTTTATTTATTTAAGCGAAGCGTGAAGAAGCATTTATGCAGGCCGGCATAACTCTGGCGACCATTGATAAACTATGTTTATCGATGGTCGTTGGTTCTTTTTGGACTGTACTACGCTTACCATCAGGTGTAGTGTAGTCACTTTGCCGTGCTCGGATAAAAAAAAACAGTCCAGTCTAAATGTAAGGCCGATATATTGCGCTTTTTGTAGTAGACGTAGAGAAATGAGCAAGTGGGTCACTTTTCGATAGTACTAGCTTTTGCCCGCGGTTACGGGTGAGAATCTTGACAAACATTCATCCCCCATTACATCCCTTAGGGGATGAATTTATGCGTGTATTATACATATAAACCTTCTTTTTGAATCACTTACGCCCGGTTTCAATAAACGATCTCAGTTTAGAGTGCAGATAGATCGCGATTATAAACCAATCAAATCAAGTCATTTGACGGAGTCATGTTCAAACTATGTTCTTATTGGCAAATTTTTGTAATCAATCTGCACATTCGATCTGAGATTGTTTATTGAAACCAGCCGTTAATCTATTAAAAAAACACATCAAAATCCGTTGCGTAGTTTTAAAGATCTAAGCATGCATAGGGACATAGGGACAGACAGACAGCGGGAGGTGACTTTGTTTTATACTATGTAAAGAAGTGATTTCCGCCGTACATGGTCTGTGGATATTCATAATCCCACCAACGCGTTCCAGAATAATTATGGGTGCGTTGTTGACTATAAAGGAAAGGAAAAGGAGTCAGGCCCTCCGAAAACCTATCAACGTACGAAACGTAATAGTAAACTGCTACTCCACGTTGGCTCTGAAGCTGTGGTAATAACACGGTTAAGTTAGTATATTCATGTTTTAGACAACACTGTCTAAAGCGTGGCTCTACCACCAATAAACTAACATTTTATTCATTTTTATATAATTATTATTATGTTATTTATTTATTGAATTAAAAGCATAATACTAATTAAATTAATAACATACATAAACATTAAACATGTATTGTATTCATTGGAATTATAAAATAATGAATGGCGGCTATAAATTAATTTGACGTTATGTCTCACAATAGCAGCTCTCTGTACAAATTTGTCTCCACAAAACTCACAAAACGATCTCAAAATTATCTACAGAAAAGTTACATTGCAGATATCTAACGCATCGTGACAGAAAGCCATTATTCCAGAGTTGTACTTGTCCATTTCATTCGATGTACGTTAATACAAAGTTAATCCAGGGCATGGCACAACAGTCGCTTCTCATAACTTGTGCTCAGTAGTCCGCCCGCGACAATACGGGCGGCGACGTAGCGGCGTGAGTTGTAAACTACAGCGTTTTCAAAAATAGTTTACGAGAAAGTATAAATAATCTAACCCTGGAATACAAAAACGATACTAAATTTTAACAGCCGCACTTACCTACATTGTAATGCACTATATAATTTTGATTTTGACAGACTCTATGGCGAGTAACCATCTGTGCTGAAGGCTTCTAAGATACAAGTTACAACGCCTTACCTACCAACGCCTACGAAAGTAAGACTAGACGGCCTACGTGATGGTAGAGTTACCGCCACTCATGGACGTCGGTAGTGCCAAAGGCCGAGCTCCCTACCGTGTAAATGAAAGGAATAGGGAATAGGAAGGTAAGGGAGTGTTTGTCTGAATCTCACTAATCGCACAAAATCCAACAGGAACAATTAAATCTTAAGCTGTTGTCACATCTGTTAACAACTATAAATTATATTGTTGTCAACAAGGACAAGCATTTTAAGCCATATTATCCTTGAAATAAAACTATTTTTACAGATTCTATCACGATGATATATTCTATTATATTCGTATCTGACCCGTGACAACGAAGACTGAAAAGCCTTCGCCACGTCGGGAATAATAATTAAAACCTAATCGTGATAGAATCCGTAAAAATAGTTTTATTTCAATGTATAATATTCGCGTAAACTTAAGAAATCCATATTATCCTTCTTTGCTTCACTTATTCCTTGTGTGTTGAACGGTCTAGCTACGTGTCATTGATATCATATATGAGTTTCATTAATGCATCTATTGATATTCCAGTCTGATATAGAAGTACATTGACAACGCTCAAGCCTCCGCTGTTGCGCCCGCTATCGCCCTTACCTTGGCCCACCCAAGCTCGCCAGCGGAAGAAACTAATTCCTAAACGTGGTCGGAACTTTATTCGTTAAACTTTTCAAGGATGCGTCACGGACATGGGTGCGGGGAGAGGAGGCAGTGGGAGGGGGGATGAGGGCCGCCAGTTTGTTCTGATTATCGCCGGTGTCTGCCCGATTCGCTTTGTTGACAGTGAAACTTAGACAATGTTTGATTGTGAAATGGTGCTTGAGCGTTCATGCATATACCGTTAAATCTTAATGAGATGTAGATTTAAAGATGTATTTGACTGTTTTTACTGACTTTACTTACTTACTTAAATGTAGAAGAACATCTGGCTATCATCACCTGAAGTGGTTATCGTGGCGTGGTGGTATTTCGGTACGACTACGGTTCTGAGGTCTCGAGTTCGATCCCCGGGACGGGCAAAGTGATATTGGAATTTTCCATATCAGCCCGGAGCCTGGAATTTGTGTCCGATATGGCGATAGGCTCGCCCCCTATCACATCTGGGACGGAACTAAGCTCGGCGAAATGTGGGTGTTCTAGTTCGCTAGTGCGCCTCTGCTGACCCCTTCGGGGATACAGGCGTGAGCTTATGTATGTATGTACGTATGTATGTTTTTTTTATAACAGAGCCTGGCAAACGAACAGATGGGTCACCTGATAGTAAGTGATCTCCATAGCCCATAGACATCCAAGATACAAAAAGAATCATGGGTGCGTTGCCAACCTAAAAGTAGAAGGAATGGACGGGGAGGAAGAAGGGAATGGGAAAGGGAGGGGGGAAAGGGGCCACCGGAAATCTCACTCACCGAACGAAACGCGACTGCAATCTGCCACTTTACGTCGGTTTTCTGTGAGACACTGGTATTGGACCGGTCCATTCGTGCTGTAGACGTTACTGTCTACAGCGTGGCTCTACAACTCAAACATTTTTACATCATCAATTCTACCGCCACGGCAAAACCGTTATCTTAGGAAAGGTGATTGGAATTGGGGGTATGTGGATCTCCAAGATGTGTTGGGTAGTCAACGACTGAGTATCATTACTGTGGACTTAAACGCTTAGGGGGTTTTAAATAGGGGTGGAAATAAAGATGTGTTCGGTGGAACATGCCCATGTATTATCACTGTGGTTTAAAACGTTTTAGACGTTTAAATCATCGAACTTTTAACGTTCTTTTTTTTTAGTTTGTGCCCGATATAACAAAGGTCTCGCCGCTATATCTATATAAAATCTGAAACAACTGAATTGTATATGACATAAATCTAGAACTTAAAATATACTACTCTCTCTACGAAAGGTTTGACGAAACGATACTGACAACGAAATATGTTATTTTGGGATTTAAGTATTTTTTACTGAAATTCTTACTGTGAAACTTCATCTTATGAAACTCTACTGGGAGTAGCAGTCATATCACCAGGAAAACTCAATAAAAACCGCAAATCCTCAGAGGTAATATAGAAATATAGAGCGGTCACTCCTGAATTATTTACTTATTCATACAAGTGTAGGTGCAAATTAAGTGTAAGGGATGGCAGGGTATCGTGCCCACGGGCGTCGTGTGGTTCAGCACTTATATTGATAAACGGCCCGAGTCCGGCCCGGCCAGGGATCCATAACAATTTTTCGGTAAATATATTCAGGGTAACTGTTGTGGGTGTTATTGATTTCGGCAACTGTTTTTATGTGGGTTTGAGTGGTTGAAGTGAAAACTTTTAGACGCGGGCGATTTTTGAATGGATTTTTTTATTGAAAAATTCACAACGTTAAATGATTTTCAATGACGTATTAAAAAATTTACAAGAATTTTGTATTTAATTTGAAGGATTTTGTAGGGGGAGATTTTTTCAAGGGTGGTCCCATTTAAATTTAGTCGAGATATAATCAAGAGTTGCGCAGTAATCTTTTCAACAAATATTAGTGAAGAGCATAGATGTGCTATGGGGTTGCTGTATTGGAATTTTTATTATATTTAGATTAGATTAAGATAGATTGAACAAAAATTTACGAACCGAAATAAAAAAGTCAATAATAAACAATTTCTTACCTAATAAATTAAGAGTCAGTATCGAAAACTGCAGATGAAATTAAAATGTACCAACAACAGATAAGTTAGCGTTAACACACAAAAAAAAACAAAAATTCTGTTAGCGATCTTTCATTTTCCAACGAGATACTAAGCACGTCGACGATATAACCACCCCACAAAAACAGCGGCAAGAACACGCCAAAATTGCAATATTGGCGGCGGTCCAAAAAAGGTTGCGAACCTCGGCAACTTTTAAACACTTGCACAATTAATTTTCAAGTAGCGCTAACGCCGCGTATAATATAATAATATTATATTGTTAGAATATTAATGTACTGTATACTGTACGCTGTATACAGTAACGTCTATAGCACGAATGGGCCGGCTCGACCGGTTAGATACCACTGTCTCACAGAAAACCGACGTAAAGTGGCAGCTTGCTGTCGCGTTTCGTTCGGTGAGTGAGATTTCCGGTGGCCCATTTCCCTAATCCACTTCCCTCCCCTTCCATTCCCTCCTTTTAGGTTGGCAACGCACCCATGATTCTTTTTGTGTCTTGGGTGTCTATGGGCGGTGGAGATCACTTACCATCAGGTGACCCATCTGCTCGTTTGCCAATATCTGCTATAAAAAAAAAGACTTACTTTCTGCCTGGCGTTATCCTGACCTAGTGCCAGGGTGCGCCTTCCTACTTAAACGCTTCCACTTCAACCGGTCTTAAGCATCTTCCACAGTAAGACCATTGACTCTCATATCATCCTTCAAAACGTCCAGCCAGCGCTTTTTGGGTCGTCCGCGGGGACGCACACCTGGTACGATCTGATCCAGACACTTGCGACCGACGTACTCCTGTGGTTTTCTCAAAACGTGACCATACCATAATTCCTGCAGTTTATCCGCCACGTTGCGGACACCAAGACTACCGCGGATGTACAAGTTACCTATTCGGATATTAAAATGTACAATACTCTTTATTTCAAACTTTTTTATATATTATACATATAAAAAATAAAAATTCGATTCGAATACATTCTTGAAAGTAATTCGTGCTACCACGACAACGTTATTCGGAACAAAACGAAGCAATGTTCCGCACGAATATTTTATTAAAATAACAGATGCATTTGGTATTTGAATTTTCCGGATGGAAAGCCACTGCTTGCCCAAAACTGGACTTTATTGCTTAGGTTTACGAGTTTATATTGCTGTGTAAGGGTATCGCAAGTCGATTATAATTTGGGAAGCGGAATTTTAAAAATGTTCAACAGGGTTAAAAGAGCAAGCATTTTCGTTATATTGATAGATTATATCGAATCTAGTAGAGCATACGGAAATATTTTTCATTACGAATATGAGATAATAATTGTCTTGTTTTCGAGTCCTGGATTTGAACTCACTGCAGTATTTGATTTCCTTATAAACCTTGCCTGACTTAAAAAAATTAGCTTCATTGTGCCAAATGATAATTATATGCAAAATTATTATAGAAACATATATATTTATAAATTCTATTATTTTTGAAGCCGTAGAGGATCTTAACGAACTCGTATACGAAAAACCAAGAAAAATGTCATAAAACGAGGTAAAAAACCTTTTAAACGCTGTCACGTTCGTATCTCCAAGGCGTGATAAGGGACTGACTTAACTCTGGGAAAAATCACGTCCTCTAACCGAAAATGAAATTTAATTGCACCAGTAATATTTTATTGCAGAGACTGGCATACGAGCAGATGGGTCACCTAATGGTGAGTAATCTACACCGCCCATAGACACCCAAGACACAAAAATAATCATGGGTGCTTTGCCAACCTAAAAGGAAGGAATGGAAGGGGACGGAAGGGGATTGGGAAAAGGTGTGTGTATGTGGGGGGGGGGGGGTAATTGGGCAACTTGGTATTGGGAATATTCTTATCAAATATACGTGAAATGGAAAAAGCTTTTTGCCGGAAATAGTTTAGTGTATTTTTGTATGCAGTGCTATGTATGTTGCAGTGCTAAGTGTATATGTATGTTGAATAAGGCGGCTATAGTTTGTCTACAGCACGAATAGGCCGGCCTGACTGGTTTGATACCACTGTCTCACAGAAAACCGACGTAAGGTGGCACCTAGCTACTGCGTTTAGTTCAGGAGATCATCCTTATTCAAATGTGACTACTTTAACATTGTTAAAAGAACACTGCTTTAGTAAATAAAATTAAAATTAAAATGTTTATTGATCACATTGGCATATAAAAATACTTATGACAAGTCACAACAAGGTCTACGTACGTCGTACATTTATATAATAATTATGTTATAACGCTATCAATTTAGAAAACAGGCAGGCAGGTATGGACATAATAACAAAGATGGGGCTTTGATAAGGGGTTGTGATTTGTAGGAAAGGGAACGGGATATGGCAGGTATGCTAGCAAGGAATTGACGGGAACGTAATATAGGAAACTTGTAAGATTTAACTGGAAATGTGGATAACGACGTGAACTATAAGACCCTATCCTAGCTAACCTACCAGCCTTTCTCTAGCTACCTACAGAGTATTTTAGGCATCAAAAACAATTTATACAACGGTGACACCTAAACCTTTTTAGAGAGACAAAAAAGTAGAATTTTTCGCTTTGCCGTGTGTTATGCTAATTTGCGGCCAGTCGCGCCGAACTAAATGGTAAAACGTCTGGAATTTAGGTCTACGTGATGTCTGTTGTGTCGACGAATTTAAAAATATTCCTAGCTTGAACAGAATTGTGGGTAGTTATAAAAATGTTTGCGATCTCTGGTTGCAAGTAGTTGTTGTGTTATGTTTGCGAAAGTATGTATGAAAATAGTTTTGGCGAAAACTGTTTTGAAACTGCTTTTAATTTTATGATATTTTTATTTGAAACTGCTTTGATGGCACGCGTTGTTGCATGCGCGGTACGACTACTGTCCTGAGGTCTCAGGTTCGATCCCACGTCAGCCAAAATAAGCACCGGAAATCACCCTTCCCCAAGAATACTTTCACTGCACTATTTCACACAAACATAATTGAAGAAGTTTTTTTAAAGGTTGGGGCGAATGCAAACAATTTTCAAGGTATAATCCCCTAACAAAATTCAAACCCACACCTTAAAGCAAAATAAAATCACTTAAAATTCTAATTCCACAAACATAACAAGCGCCACCTTATAAAAGGGACGTTTATGGCGAATTACCTGAAAAAAATTGCCACTCCACATCAGCTAATTCCCAACCTTACTCCTCGAGAATAAAGTTTATTTTTGTAAATCTACGTCGTTTCAAGAAGTCAAGTCCGCGTAACTGGACGCAGGTGTTCGTTACTTTATTAAACGTGCGTTTTGGGGTTTGAACAATTAAATATTCAATGTATGGAATTGGAGTGTCGAGGTGTTTTGTACGTTGTGTGAATATTTGCAAAGGTTTTTTTTCTACCTGCCCTTATCCCACCTTAATGTGGGGTTGGCGCAACACACTTTTTCAAGCATGTTGCAATATATAATAATATTGAATGGTATTTATCGTGCTAAAGTGAATGGTAGGGCCAGAAGAGGGCGCCCGACATGGATGGATGGATCCTATATGGATATAATAAGCGATATGGATCAAATAAGCGATCTCCTTCGTAAAGGGCAAGTTCGGAGTACCCTCAACCGGCGGAAATGTAAGAAACGATGCATGAATGTGGATGAGGCAAAAGAGGTGTGTTAGGATCGTAGCTTGTGGCGCTCAATTGTCTCTGCCTACTCCTATGGGATACAGGCGTGAGTATGTATGTATGTATCTATGAATGATAAATATAATTATACATAGTCAATACATAGACTCACGCCTGTACCCCAGAAGGGGTAGGCAGAGGCGAACTACATTACGTCAACCTTATTTTCATCCCAGATGTGATAGGGGGCGGTCCTATCGCCATATCGAGCACAAATTCCAGACTCCCAGCTGATACTGAATAGAAAATCTAATATATCATTTGACCTGCGGATCGAATACAAGACTTCAGAGCGATAGTCGAACCGTACACGCAACTACATTACCGGGGCAGTCAGTTGACAATTAAAGATTTTGTGTGATATGAAATATTCTTAACTTAAGTTTTACCAAAGTACAAAGAGGTTGAGAGCAGCGATAGCTCAGTTGGGAATGGTACGGACTGCCGAGACAAGTGTCGGAGGTTCGAGACCAACCCCAGAATGGAGCATACACCTCTGACTTTTCTATGTTAAGTGTATTTTCATTGTGAAATATCGCTTGCTATAACGGCGAAGGAAAACATCGTGAGGAAACCTGCATACCCGAGAATTTCTTCACAGGAATTTCGAAGGTATGTGAAGTCTGCCAACCCGCATTAGGCCAGCGTGGTAGACTAAGGCCTAACCCCTCTCATTAGTAGAGGAGGCCCGTGCCCAGCAGTGGGACAGTAATATTACAGGGCTAATATTATACAAAGAGGTTAAATATCACTAACTATAGAGAGGCTATCAAGCAAGTTTCCATACAAAGAAATTGATCTCAAACTTCATTACCATCAACCACTTATTAAAATGCGAGGGCGATTATTACAATTTACACCCTAGAATGTTTTGTGAATGGTTAAGAGTCACGTAAGATAAGTTTATTATCTCATTATTACGCTGGCCGGCCTGGCGCGCGTATATTTCAAATAAACTGAGCGACTTAAGACCACTAGGTCATAACTTTCGGATCACAATTTTTTTGCTGTTGTCCCGTCTATATTCTGTTGAATGTCTGCTAAAGTAAGGATCCGGAAGAAGGACTCGGCTTACTTGAGTAGAGGTCTATGAACTTACAAAAAAATAAGCGCCACCTAACTAGGTTGTCTTGCAGATCGATTCTCTAAACGCTACAACGTTGCGATCGACGGAACGTTCAACGTTGTTGGGTCTTAAAGAATACCATTTTCCATAAATTTATATCAAACGCCTCGCTCGAGAGAACTAGTTCGCATAAGCGCCGTCATCACGCATAGGGCTAGAGCGTGAGCTATGTACCTTGTCGAATACAAAAATGAAAACACTCTCACTCTCACTCTCAAAAATGAATACAACTCGGTGGCGTGGTGGTATTTCGGTACGACTACGGTTCTAAGGTCTCAGATTCGATCCCCGGGTCGGGCAAAGTGATATTGGATTTTTCGATATCAGCCCGGAGTCTGTAATTTGTGCCCGATATGGCGATAGGCTCGCCCCCTTTCACATCTGGGACGGATCTAAGCTCGGCGAAATATGGGTGTTCTAGTTCGCTAGTGCGCCTCTGCCTACCCCTTCGGGGATACAGGCGTGAGCTTATGTTAATGTATGTTATGTAGAATCGACCAGCTGGTCCTTTCCGTCTCTATCTCAAGTTATATGGACTTCAAATTAAGAACCGCTTATATTTATAACTAAAATCCAATTATGCTTAACAAAAAACGCAAGCAGATTCGTCCGAATTCTTAAAGCAGTGTTCAGGTGTGCCGCACCTGCGCCCGCGGATTACAAACAGATCAGGATGTTTTATTCTAATCGGTTCCCCAGTTTCCGCAACCTAGAAATATGGACTGCATTACTGCGATATTATTTTTGGAGTATTACACACGGAAACTAGCTAAGGTTTTTTAGGGATTCGTACACAAATGGCAAAATGGAACCATAAATAATTTCGACATGATAAAGGTCGCAGGAAGTCGCTGGTTGCAGGCCGCTTCTAACAGGTTGATCTGGAAATCTTTGAGGGAGGCCTATGTTCAGCAGTGGACGTCCTATGGCTGATGATGATGATGACCCAAAAGTGGTATCAAACCGGTCGAGCCATGTTATTATTAGACATAATTGTCCACAGCGTGGCTCTACTAATGAAAAAAAAAAATAATCAGAAGTTTAAAACTTTAACAGACCAACTTCAAATCCATAGATAAGTTCATGTCTGTATCCCCGAAGGAGTAGGCAGAGGTGCACTAGCGAACTACAATACCCACATTTCGCCGAGCTTAGTTCCGTCCCAGATGTGATAGGGGGCGAGCCTATCGTCATATCGGGCACAAATTCCAGACTCCGGGCTGATATGGAAAAATCCAATATCACTTTGCCCGACCCGGGGATCGAACCCGAGACCTCAGAACCGTAGTCGTACCGAAATACCACCACGCCACCGAGGCAGTCTATTAACATGTCGTATAAATATAGCATCTGTATAATTGAAAAGGTGACCGATACTGTAGGTCGGACTGGCGCGAGTCCAGAACGCCGCAGATGGCAAATTTTTATTAAACACACATTTCGCCACTCATGAAAGTAATTGTTGCGTTATTGAATGGAATAAATTTCGTTCACAGGTGGGTTTGATTTAAATTTTTCGTTATTTACTCTTCAGGATTTCTAACCGACTGTAAAAATGAAATTCTTCTGAATTAGTTTCTTTCTCGTCCACTGCCTTTATCACATTAATGTGCAGTTGGTATTGGATTTAGTTTTTATTACCGGCTGCCTGCCTAACGTCAACCCCCCCCCCCCCTAAGGGATTAAGTCCTAAACAAATTGTGTTAGAAAACAGTTTTCTTATTTCTCCAATTTGGGATTGAAACCCAGGATCTTCCAATCGACTATCTACTAGTCCAAGTAAGCGAAATTCTTAATTTGTAATCATAACAAATAATGTATGTCATATTATGTGTAACGACTTTGATGATTTTTGCGGGTTCGATCTTGGCAGTGAGACAAAATACATATACATATTTAAGTGTACTTTAAAATAATTGACTGTAAATTGAGTTTGTGCATTGTAGGTTCGAAAGCTTCTCTAGGTTCCTGATATCCCCGACACAAGACTCGTATTTTACTATGTGTGTGACTAAAATAATATAAATATGAAACAAATCGCGATAAAATCCCTAAAAACTAGTTTTATTTGCTCGTTCGTTGTTCGTATATGAATCACTTCAAGTATAATTCCATATTTTATAGACATCAATCATCTAATCAACTCGGTTCGATTTGAGCTCAGTTGTTATTCTAAGATTGATTCCATATTTTATTGATATCAATCATCCAATCAACTCGGTTCGATTTGAGGTCAGTTGTTACTCTAAGAATGTATCCATATTTTATTGACATCAATCATCCAATCAACTCGGTAGGATTTGAGGTCAGTTGTTACTCTAAGAATGTATCCATATTTTATTGACATCAATCATCCAATCAACTCGGTTGGATTTGAGGTCAGTTGTTACTCTAAGAATGTATCCATATTTTATTGACATCAATCATCCAATAAACTCGGTTGGATTTGAGGTCAGTTGTTTTAACATTTATTTAGGTTAGGTAACCCCAGATACATTACAAGAGCTCCCCTCACGAAGGGTTTAGGTAAAGATATAATAATACGCGATCTATTTAAAGGCTCAAAGACTGAGCGCATCGACGAGCGATGTCTTCACGCTTGCTGTACGACCCACTTGCTCTCATCTCCAATAGAAACCATTTCAAATGCGTGCCGATTAATCGATTCATCAGTTTAGTAATTTAATATGTGTGATTAATGGCCTCTAAAAATATAATGTATTAATACGTAACATACTTATGAAATAAATAAAATATTTTATTTTGTTTTTTATGTCTTTCGTGCTAAAAGAATAATGGAATGACATTTTTATGAGTGCATTACAAATTTATATTTATTACATTGGAATATTAAATTTTAATGTAATATATATAAAGTTCTTATGTGATAATGTAATTACACAGATAAAACACATTCACGGTATTTAAAAAATAATATTAAAGTAATGGATGCTATAATAATAAACTAAACTAATTGGAAATTATTACAATATAAAACATTACAACAGCCTCAGCCTCCGTGGCACAATGGGCAGCTGTGAAACGAGAGGTTGCGAGTTCGAATTGTGGTACACAGATATTTGATTCGCGTCTGGGTGTGATGAGACCACAAGTGTCTCGTAGTTTCTGTTACTCACGACTTAGGTTAAACATAGTGTGGGGTCAGAACAATGTGTGTGACTGTTCGGTGTATTTATTATTATTCCATAACCTTGATATCGATTCTGCAACATGGCCCAGTGAGTCAGTTATAACATGTCATTCGCAATGAAGAAGCTCTTCAGTCTCTTGGCATCGACAGCATAATGCTTTACAAACCAAGAACTAACACCTGTCTGAAGAAAGTTTCCCTCAGTGCGGGAACTAAACCGGAATTTAGCGCTACTGGGAGCGCGAGTAACTTTCAAATAAATGGGTCAGCAGTGACATGCTGACTTATTACTTAAACGTAATTTGGATAAAAACATTTCCTGAGTCAGTGAAAAATGACTTCAATTTTGAATATAGCTATTGAAATTTCCCATTGTCTCCTACCTGCAAGAGAATGGCATGAATTGTACTTTTATTCAACTTTTATAAACTTTCCAAAGCACGAGTGCAAAGAAAAGCCACCCATTACCTCACCTTTTGTGTGAGAAATAATAAAATATCATTTTTCAAACACTTTATCACTCGAATTCTGTATTCACAATAATAAATGACACCTTCACAATAAATTGGCTTCAGTAAAAGGTTTTCAGTTATGAAGAAAAATACAGACATTTTGTCCTCACGTAGCGGGGCTACGGCGTAGCGACGTGGCTACGGAAACACGTAGACGTGCTACGGCGTAGGCCCCGCTACGAGGCTTTTATTATGAGCGCTAAAATATTATATTGTTCAAATGTGTATGTATGAAAAGAACAAAAAAGATTTTTGTTTGCACCCTTTGTTTGTGAGTTTGGTAAATATAACCAACTATTTTATAAAGGAAAGTATTTTAGTTCCACGCAAAGCAGATTTTTTTGTATAACATATTTTCGAAGCATTTATTGAAAAGACTCTATGCCCTAAATAATAGAGTATATACTTGTAGTTACTACCTCAATATTTAAACTCAGGTATTCGAGGCAATGGGGAGATGTGTGCATCAGTAACGCAGCGACAGTGCAGCCGGATCTTTTAGTAAATAAAAAAACTGTAGTTTAAAAGACCATTTGACATTAGCTTCACTAAAATAAGTATTATGAGCTAATTTAGTGTTAATGATTTCTTAGCTTTATGCGAATGTTACTCATTGAAATGAAACTAGTTTTTACGGATTTTATCGCGATTTGTTTGGTATTTATCTTATGTTTAGTCCCGACGTTTCGAAAGCTCTACAGCCTTCGTGGTCACGGGTTGGATTGTAAGTCAGTGATTAAAAGTAGCCATGTCCTAATTTAATTGCATTAAGGCGTAACTGTTATATATTTACATTTTAAATATTTGTAAAAACATGTTGTTTGACTGCCTCGGTGGCGTGGTGGTATATCGGTACTACTACGGTTCTGAGGTCTCGGGTTCGACCCCCGGGTCGGGCAAAGTGATATTGGATTTTTCCATATCAGCTCGGAGTCTGGAATTTGTGCCCGATATGGCGATAGGCTCGCCCCCTATCACATCTGGGACGGAACTAAGCTCGGCGAAATGTGGGTGTTCTAGTTCGCTAGTGCGCCTCTGCCTACCCCTTCGGGGATACAGGCGTGAGCTTATGTTATGTTATGTTATGTAAAAACCGAGACCCCTTTTCACGCGGTTCACTCGCGTTCATTTATAAGAGTTAACTTTTCACTCCAATACCGAAACACGTTTGTTCCGTTTGTCGATTTAAGCACTCAAACTTTGTCCATATCCGACATGATTTCACGAGAGTTGCGCGTCCGCGTTTTGTTTTCCAATTAACGTATTTAGGCACGTTATGCGAATTACTTTTTATGGACTGACAAAGCCCCTTTGTTTTTCTTTGTTTCTCTAAAATTACTTTCGGGAAAATTGTGTATATTTAGGTTGTTCGTGAGGAGGCAAATTGGTTACTCTTCGGCACTTTTTCTCGGTGCGAAAACTGAAGGTTTCTGGAGTATCAACTATCTTTGTGTTCATTTTCCGAATTGGTGTTACAGTAAGGTCTCAAAAAGCTATATTTTACATTCGCGCTTTTGCTCTCGGTTCTTTTGCTTTTCGTTGTATTTCCTTTGTTTCTCCATACAAACTTTGAGTCCCTAAGGGGATATACTCTTTGGGGATGAATTTCTGTAATACGTTTAAAAAGATGGTGCGCCAACCCCACATTTGAGGCGAAAGTCAGATGGAAAAAATAGATACGTATATATTTATAAGTTATACAGAATTCATGACATTTATTATTACAGCTTATTATTCAGACATAAGAGTGTATAGATTTATGTTAAGTTATTACTGTTAAATGTAAGCATAGCATAAGCTCAGCATAGCATAAGCTCATGCCTGTATCCCCGAAGGGGTAGGCAGAGGCGCACTAGCCAACTAGAACACCCACATTTCGCCGAGCTTAGTTCCGTCCCAGATGTGATAGGGGGCGAGCCTATCGCCATGTCGGGCACAAATTCCAGACTCCGGGCTGATATAGAAAAATCCAATATCACTTTGCCCGACCCGAGGACCGAACCCGAGTCCTCAGAACGGTAGTCGTACCGAAATACCACCACGCCACCGACGCAGTCTGCCTGTTAAATGTGGTTTGATAATATACTGTTAACTTTTACTTTATTAATTAAAATAAATTCGATATATAATTTAATTATCCCTGTAATATTACTGTCCCGGTGCTGGGCACAAGCCTCCTCTACTAATGCGGGGATAACCTCCTCTACCATAATACTACTTTTCTACCTCCCCTTATCCCACCTTAATGTGGGATCCGCGCAACACACTTTTCAAGCATGTTGCAGTTGGCAAATTTTTACGACCGGCTGCCTGCCTGACATCAACCTCCTCTGGTGGATCCAGTCTCGGGAAAATGAAATTAGAAAATTCGCTTTGCCCGACCTGGGAATCGAACCTCACTCTCGGTTCACAGCCCATATATGCTGCCACTAGACCAAGGAGGTGGTTAAAATAATTATATAAAATTCAATATATTTTTATTAACCATGAAATGGCATAATGACTATACTAGACGAAATGTACCAGAAGTACATTAGTAGTAAATAAAATTCTCCTTACATTATTTAGTTATGTGACACTGCTTTCCACGATAGTCGGAAGGGGTAGGTTTATGCCGATCTAAATAAAGATTTTGATTCACATCCGCCATTTTATGCCTATTTTCAAATGGAACCCATAGCGTAAAAAGCAGCCATGATAAACAATGAGGCCCCCTCAACAGGAGGCACCTTAAAACATCTTATTTAAAAAGCTAAGAACCATCCGGTTGGTACTTAATGGAAAATATGCAAATAACGCGGTCGCTACTGTCTGCTTTCATTCGTCAAATGCGGTCCATTGTTTAGTGTTGTTTTACGTTTTAAAACAGTCGACGTATTTTTGGACGTCCTTATGGATCACATTTCCAGTATTTATCTGTGGTGGCAGCTAAGTGAATTGAAAGCAACGAAATAAATAAACATATATAGCTCGCCACGTAATGGTGACGTTGGGCATCGATTTAATATACCCTAGATGCACAGTTCTTTGCAAATATCGTCATAAAAAGTAGTCTCGATAGTCATAATAAATAGAATAAAGAAAAAGAGCACAAATTCTAATTAAACCCACACAAATATACGTGTTATAAAGTAGCTTTTTAAATGACAGGCTCCGTGGCGCAGCGGGCGAGTAGCCGGCTGTGAAGCGAGAGGCCGCGGGTTCGATCCCCGCACCGAGACAAATGTTTGTATGGCCTACAGATATTTGTTTCGGGTCTGGGTGTTGTGAGACCGAAAGTCTCTCGTAGTTCCTGATACCCACGACACAAGACTCGATCTTAGTGTGGGGTCAGGACTATGTATGTGACTGTTGGGTGTTATTTATTTATTTATTATTTAAAAATGAAATGAGCAAACGCTCTTAAATTTAAATTAGAATTCTGTCGGCGTCCAACTATAGGGAACAGGAGTGCTTAAGCACTCCTTTCCCGTCCCATTTTCTGGGGGGTTACCACAACCTCTTATAACAGTATTATTATAATTTAACTTGTACCGATTCCCATACAAAACAAACGAAGAACGATTATAATAATACTGTTATAAGAGGTGGTGGTAACCCTGCTGAGCGACAACTGTGCATCTAGGTACAAAACTTTATCTAGGTATATATCAATGACGGGTTAAAATATCATACAAATGTCACAAACACACATCGAGGTCGATTTGAATTCGATTATCTGCTCTGTTATACCTTTATATGTTAGTTTTAAAAAGAGAGGTGCACCTAACACCCCCATTTCGCCAATGTTATTTCCAAACCATGATGTGATAAGGAGTCGTCTCATTGGTTTAGTGGCAGCATATATGGGATGTGGACCCCCGATCCTGGGTTCTATTCCCAGACCGGGCGTGGTATCTTTCTAACACTATTTTCCCAGGACTGGATGGGGGTTAAAAAGGCAGCCAAGTCCTTTCTGCAACATGCTTGAAAGAGTGTGTTGCGCCGATCCCACATAAAGGTGGGATAAGGGCAGGTAGAAAAAATTCGTATTTCACTTCGCATTGATGGACATTTGCTTAATATTTCATACAAATATTATAGACGTGAATGAAGCTCGATTCAAATTCGATTGTCACACAATCACAAGTTTAAAAACTTAACGGACCGACTTGAATACGATTGTAACCAAATTTATATGGGACCACCCTTGAGATAAGCTCTATCGAACACAAAAATAATTTAGAAAATCGGTCCACATTTGGCGGAGATATCGCGTAAAATACATAAAAAAAATACAGACGAATTGAGGACCTTCTTGGACGTCGGTCCAAAATATTCTTGCTAGGGCCTCTGTTTTATTGTCCACAAGTATTTAGTAAAGTCACGTACACCAAGAATCCGGATCGGATCTGTTTAATTCTGAATTATTAATCACTAAGCCGGGATCCCTGGCCGCCAGACAATACATTTTTAACATTTCACTATCCTCTAAAGTATTAAGATTAACTCGCCCCTGTTAATCTTGAGAAAGATTAGAGGCACGACTTTTGTTTTTGTATACTTTTATAAATATTTTAGAAATATAAAGTGAGCTAAGAATCTTGAGAATATACGAAGAAATTTTATTAAAAAATATACTTCGGATGGTCTCATCCTTTTATAAAATAAATAAATAATAAATACACCCAACAGTCACCTGACCCCACATTAAATAGTCACGGGCGGCTCGGCCTCCGGTGGCCCATACGCTTATGTAACATATATATGTGCCGCCTCCGACGGGTTAAGATCGAGTCTTGTTTTTTTTTTTTTTTTTTTTTATAGCATAGATTGGCAAACGAGCAGATGGGTCACCTAATGGTAAGTGATCTCCACCACCCATAGACACCCAAGACACAAAAAGAATCATGGGTGCGTTGCCAACCTAAAAGGAGGGAATGGAAGGGAAGGAGAGGGAATTGGGAAAGGGAGTGGGGAAATGGGCCACCGGAAATCTTGTGTCGTGGGTATCAGGAACTACGAAAAACTTTCGGTCTCATAACACCCAGACCCGAAGCAAATATCTGTGGGCCACACAGACATTTGTCTCGGTGCGTGAATCGAACCCGCGACCTCACGTTTCACAGCCGGCTACTCGCCCGCTGCGCCACGGAGGCTGATGTCCTCACCATATATCCTTGGGTTACATAAACAAGTTATGGAGTATCTTAAGATTTTCGACCGAATTCCCAAAAAGGAGGAGGTCCTCAATTCGACAGTTTTTTTATGTATGTTACGCGATATCTCCGCCAAATTTGGACCAATTTTCAAAATTCTTTTTGTGTTCGAAGGAGCTTATTTCAAGGGCGGTCCCATATAAATTTGGTCACGATCGGATTGGAAGTCGGTCCGTTAGGTTTTTAAACTTGTGATTATTAACCCGTCGCAGGCGGCACATATATGTTACATAAGCGTATAGGCCACCGGAGGCCGAGCCGCCTGTGACTATTTAAATGACTTTACAAAAGGCTTCTCAATAATATTTTTATTTGTGTCTATATGTTGCGCTATATGCCTGGTAAATGTATACCAATTTGCGAGATTTTTTACATTCAACCGAGCTCATCCGAGGGTCCTTTGTAATACTCAATTTTGAAGCTTTCAGGTTACTGTTAGAATCGATTTTCTTAAAACCAGTTTCAGACTTCATCAAAATAATTTATTCATCATCAACCCATACAATATTCAAAATTGAAAACACCGCCGAAGCTGGGGACCCACTTAGTTAAGTTTAATTTAAGTTATTGTTCGAAAACGATCATCAATCAAGCACAACTTGGGGATAACTTGGGAAACATTTAACTTAACGCACCTATTACGTCTGATTAGAAAACATAATTTAGTTAAAAGCGTTGTTACGTGTGTCGTGTTTAATTTAACTGTTACTGGTAACTGTTGTAAAGTTTAAGAGGGTTCGTGGGTTCGATTACCGGGTATTTCCTGTATTATCGGAGGTTACCAGAATCATGCCGGCATTTTTTTTACAGCAGATACTGGCAAACGAGCAAATGGGTCATTTGATCTCCACCGCCCATAAGCTCCCAAGACACAAAAAGAATCATGGGTGCACTGCCAACTTAAAAGGAGTGCATGGTAAGGGAGGGAAAAGGGACTGGGAAAGAAAGGGGGGTGGTGTCTACAGCAGGGCTCTACCACTCAATATCTACAGCGGGGCTCTACCACTCAAAGAGCCAATTGTCTCTTACATAGTCCTGACCCCACACTAAGATCGAGTCTTGTGTCGTGGGTATCAGGAACTACGACAGACTTTCGGTTTCACAACATCCAGACCCGAAACAAATATCTGTGGGCCACACAAATATTTGTCGCGGTGCGGGGATCGAACCCGCGGTCTCTCGCTTCACAGCTGGCTGTTCGCCCGCTGCGCCACGAAGGCTGTCGATGTCAATATTTATGCTTCTTCCCACTCCGAAAGAGGAAAAATCAATATGGAATTTATTCCATATACACGCGATAAGCTCGCCCCCTATCATATCTGAGACGGATATGAGTTGGGCGAAATGTGGATGTTATAGTTTGCCTCTGGCTACCCCTTCAGTGATAAGGACTGAACTCAATTTTTTTCATTTTAACTTAGACAATCTTCGCATAATTGAATTTGTGCCCGATATGGCGATAGACTCGCCCCCTACCACATCTGGAATGGAACTAAGCTCCGCGAAATGTGGGTGTACTAATTCGCTAGTGCGCCTCTGCCTACCCCTTCGGGGATACAGGCGTGAGCTTATGTTATGTTAGTTGACAGCCTCCATGGCGCAGCGGGCAAGTAGCCGGCTGTGAAACGTGAGATCGCGGGTTCGATTCCCGCACCGCGACAAATGTCTGTATGGCCTGCAGATATTTGTTTCCGGTCTGGGTGTTGTGAGACCGTGCGTCTCTCGTAGTTCCTGATACCCACGACACAAGACTCGATCTTAGTGTGGGGTTACGACTATGTATGTGACTGTTGGGTGTATTTACTTATTAATCTTCACATAACTCATAATAGGAACTGTACCAATCACCCAATCTTAAAGCTTCAGCACACTAATTTCGAAACCAAATAAAAGTTTTTGAACAAAACATTTTTTTAACGTCCGCCTGATCCGATAGGCCACGTATTCCATTATACAAATTAGCATATTTCATTAAACCCGAGGAAAAACGACATTTAGGGGTGTGGGTTCGGGGGTGTTAGACGAGTACACTTGTGTGAAATTTTTGTTTCTGGACCCGTTTGAGATCCCTCTCGAAAACACATGTTTGAGAGAAGATTTTGGGGTACGAATGTGGAAATTAAGGGTTCGGAACAATGCTGTTAAGATAATTGTGGGATGAGGGCTTTAAGGACCGTGTTTGAATTAATCCAATATTTTCCCCTTGAATATAATTATGACGAAAATAGAATGCTTTTAAAGGACCTTGCGAATTAAATGTTGAGTGTGAACAAGCGTTTATTTCTTCGATAAATATATAAGGCGTCTGTCAGAGGCGGCACATATATATGTTACATAAGCGTATGGGCCATCGGAGGCCGAGCCGCCCGTGACTATCTACATTGCAGTTTATAGGTCCAGTGGTAAATAAGACATAAATTATTTTAGGATTACTCACGTGAAATATTATGGGCCTTACTTATAAGAATATTTAAACGCAGTTTATCTTTAACCATAGGTTGTCCTTTTCAGTTTTAAACAATGTAACGCAAGAAAAAAGTGACAGACTATTCTTAGCGAAAAGTTAAGCGAAAATGTTTTTAAACGTAAGGCCCTATATTGTTACAAGTTACACATTTCATAAATCTAAAAAAAATCTAAATGAATAAATAACACCCAACAGTCACATACATAGTCTTGACCCCACACTAATATCGAGTCTTGTGTCGTGGGTATCAGGAACTACGAGGGACTTTCGGTCTCATAACACCCAGACCCGAAACAAATATCTGTAAGCCATGCATACATTTGTCTCGGTGCGGGGATCGAACCCGCAACCTCTCGCTTCACTGCCGGCTACCGCCCGCTGCGCCACGGAGGCTGTCAATATTGCAATGATTACAAGCAATGTACAAACTAGCTATACAGCACCAAGCAAAAACAAATTAACCCGCAAAACAATTCGGCACACACAAAACAATCAAAATTCTAAAACAAAACACCTGCAGAGGCGACAAGAAGTAAAATCCGTCCATTGTTCTCATTATGAATACCGTGCTATCGCGTTTCATGAGCGACGTGACACACAAAATGCTTTTTTATTTGCGTCAATCGAAGCAGAGCTGATAAAACCTCTGTCCTTTGAAAAATTAACAAAAAAGTGTCCGTCATAAAAATTTCCTCACGAAATGCGTTCACGCGTGAGGAGAAAAGTTATTCCAAAGATAGTCGTTTCATCGACTTTTAGAAGTGACACAACACTGTTTTCGTCTCATCAACCCTTTTTTATGAAATTAGGGGCGAAAGAAATGTGGAATTCGTCCCGCATACCTCTCGCTTCGATGAGGGCGAAATAATTTTTTCGTTGATAAAAGTCTATTTCTTTGGATCAAAGTTGGTATGCGTTTCGGCGATTCTTTATACGTTTTATAGCAGGTTCGTGTTTTAGCCTAGTGTATAAAACTATTCTTATTGTTCATTTCGAAATTTCCTTTTATTTTCTCCTTTTACTTTATTTTTTCTTAATTTGAACTAATTGTATTGTGAAATATGTGAAATGGACAAAGACAGATTTTTTCAATTTTTTTTATATATAAAATCACAATTTAAAAGTCTACATTATATATTTACTTCATACAAAATCGTAAAACTAATAAGTGAGTACGCGTGTACCCCGTGCCATATCGAACCCAAGACTAGCGCGGCGTAGCCCCCGCGACGTCTCGGCACATTACACGGTGTCAGTGGTTAGCACCTACACATTATTACCCCACATAACCGGTAGAGTAGTTTGCTGGTGGTAGGATATTACCGAAACGCGACCACCGTACATCATCATCATCATCATCAGCCATAGGACGTCCACTGCTGAACATAGGCCTCCCCCAAAGATTTCCAGATCGACCTGTTGGAAGCGGCCTGCATCCAGCGACTTCCTGCTATAGTGACCAACACTCCGTGTGTGGTTTGCGTTCCAGGATCAGCCAGTGTACTTCCGGTTCTCTCGAGGGGCTTGCGGCATGACTTGATGGTTGGTTGAGACGGGTATGGCAGTATCCCTGTATCTGCATCGGTCATCCGTCTGTCTTGTCGCAAGCCCCTCGATTTGCTTCTTCCCTCTTCGGATTCGGAGTGTGAAGAAGCATAAATAGGCTGGCATGATTCTGACGACCACTGATAAACACAGTATTTGTTAATGGTCGCTAGTTTTTTTGGACTGCACTACGCTTACCATCAGGTGCAGTGTAGTCACTTTGCCGTGAATGGATAGAAAAAGGCGTTTGGGTGTTTTTACGGAGTCGCAACATAATCAAATAACTCATGGTTGGCCTATAGGTTCTCGTCCTGGAAATGCTGCCACAAGAGTCTAGTGAATAGACCAATGAAATACTCGTACACACGCACATAAATAATACCGAAATTGAGACGTGTAATTATCACAATGTAACATAACGCAAGGGCTAATCCCGGCCGGGTGTTACACCATAATTATACAGCAATTAACCAAACTAACATGTCCGTAACTTTCGCCAACAGCTTGCGGTCTCGTTAACTGATAACATAAAACGTTCTAGAAGGTTCCACAGATATATCTCTGTGGGTATGTATGACGTATGACATAACAAGCGTAATCATAAAGTTTTAAAAGTTAAAAACAGACATCAAAACTAAAAACTTAACAGTGCGACTTTAAAACTTATCCGATGGTGTCCAAATTTATATGGGACCACCGTTGGAATAAACTCTATTGAACACAAAAAGAATTTTGAAAATCGAAAATCTGTACATATTTTGCGGAGATATCGCGTAACATACATAAAAAAATACAAACTTATTAAGGACCTTCTCCTTTTTGGAAGTCGGTCGAATAATTGGGGTGTATATCTGTCGTTTAAGGAGTAATTACTATAATCCTTCTCCTTAGATCGTAACCAAAATATATAACCCGAATCGAAACCTCGAATACGAAAAGAATCTTGAAAATTGGTCCACATTTGTCGAAGATATCGCGTATTAGTCGCAAGAATAGTAAAGTTAAGTCGACTAAGACTTTTTAAAACTTCAATTATTCCAAATCCTCACTGTGTTCGTTTCTTTGACTCAGACGAAGTTGAAGTTGTAGTTCTCAAGTGGTAGAGCTACGCTGTAGACAGTAACGTCTATAGCACGAATGGGCCGGCTCGACCGGTTAGATACCACTGTCTCTTAGAAAACCGACGTAAAGTGCCAGCTTCCTGTCGCGTTTCGTTCGGTGAGTGAGAATTCCGGTGGCCAATTTCCCCACTCCCTTTCCCAATCCCCTTCCCTCCCCTTCGATTCCCTTCTTTTAGGTTGATAACTCACCCATGATTCTTTTTGTGTCTTGGATGTCTGTGGGCGGTGGAGATCAATTACCATCAGGTGACCCATCAGCTCGTTTGCCAATCTCTGCTATAAAAAAAAAAAGTTCGGTTTTCTGTGAGATAGTGATATAAAGTCGACTCGCCCATTCGTGCTGTAGACGTTACTGTCTACAGCGTGGCTCTACCGCTCAAATATGTCTGGGACTAGGAATGTTGGATTTGCCTCTATTCCATTTTGTAGTGGTTGCGCAAATTACATCTAAAACGGCTCAGTCAAATTCACAAACTTACTAAATTCCAAGCAGAAACATTTCTAATATAGAATTATTCCAAGTAACTAAACAACGTGTATAAATTATAACATTTACATAATTATAACAGGCTGGCACAAAGGTGCGGGTTCAATTCCCGGCGCGATAACGCTCGTATAATTAATAGCTTTAATTCGTCTAGAGAAAACAGCGCCGAAATTATTTGCGAGAACACAGTTGTTTATAAATGTTAGACCGACGCGTAACAATATTGAGTTGAGACGTAGCCCCTTACTTATAAAAATATTTAAGCGCTGCTTATCTTTTTTTTTTTATAAATACACCCAACAGTCACACACCTAGTCCTGACCCCACACTAGGTATAACCTGTATCGTGGGTATCAGAAATTATGAGAGACTTTTGGTCTCACAACACCCAGGCTTGAAACAAATATCTGTGGGCCACACAAACATTTGTCTCAATGCGGGAATCGAACCCGCGGCCTCTCGCTTCACTGCCGGCTACTCGCCCACTGCGCCACGGAGGCTGTCTATCTTTATACCATAGGTTGTCCCTTTCATTTTTAAACAATGTAACGCAAGGAAAAAAGTGACAGGTTATTCTTAACCATTTGCTCAGCTAAAAATGTTGTTTTAAGTAAGGCCCGTATTGTTTAATAGTAACAACTGTGGTAGAGCCACGCTGTAGACAGTTACGTCTACAGCACGAATGGGCCGGTTCGACCAGTTTAATACCACTGTCTTACAAAAGACCGACGTAAAGCGGCAGCTCGCTGTCGCTTTTCGTTCGGTGAGTGATATTTCCGGTGGCTCAATCTCCCTCCCTTTCCTAATCTCTGTTTCCTCCCTTTTAGGTTGGCAATGCACCCATAATTCGTTTTGGGTGCTGGGTGTCTTGGGCGGTAGAGATTACTTACAATCAGGTGACCCATCTGCTAGTTTGCGAGTCTCTACTTTAAAAAAAATACAATGGCTGATCCTGGAATGCGAACCAGACAAAGTGTAGGTAACTATGGCAGGTCACCGCGTGCGGTGGTCGCCATGCAGGCGGATACAAAAATCTTACCAGCAAAAATGTTAAACACACAAATATAACACAAACTCACGTCTGTCTCCCGTTGGGGTAGGCAGAGACTGAGGAGCGCCGATTGCTTCGGTTCAAGCACACGTCTTCTCTTCTTCCACAGTCATCAGTCTTTTCATGCACGCTCGTCTGTTACGAGAACTCCTTATTTGACCCTTTTTTAAAAGATCGCCAATGCAGTCCAAAAAGGTACGTCTAGGACGTCCTCGGACGACGCTACCATTCACTTTCGCTACATACATGTCTTTCGTCAATCTACTTTCATCCATCCTTTCAACGTGGCTAAACCACCGAAGCATTCCTTTCTCAATCCTCGTCATTACATCTTCTATCAATCCGCACTTATCTCTTACGCTGTTATTCCTCACTCTATCATTCAAAATTAACTGACAGTAAGAAAACAATATTTCTAAGCACGATGGCTCGTGACGGTGTAAGCAGTTCCACATCAGTTAAGATTAATACAGAGGTGTGTAGTGCAATTGTGAGTTTCTTGCGAGGCACGTTTCGGCAATTAAGTAGAAGAGCGTGTGTGAGCGAGTGTCGGGTATACTGTAGAGGGAAGGTCTTGCTGTGTATGCTGAATTATACTGAAGTGAAGTAAGACTGCCTCGGTGGCGTAGTTGTATTTTGGTACGACATAGTCCTGAGGTCTCTGGTTCGATCCCCGGGTCGGGCAAAGTGATATTGGATTTATTAATATCAGCCCGGAGTCTGGAATTTGTGCCCGATATGCCGATATGCTCGCACCCTGTCACATCTGGGATGGAATTAATCCGACGAAATATGGGTGTTCTAGTTCGCTAGTGCGCCTCTGCCTACCCCTTCGGAGATACAGGCGTGAGCTTATGTTATTCTTAGTTATGAAGTAAGTATACCTATAAAACGACAACAGAGTAAAACTCTTGCAAGGATACCTTACTATTATTATAAACTCAGCTGAACTCAAGCGAGTAAGTACTCTCTTTGGTCTAGTGGCATATATGGGCTGCGTACCGGGAGTTCCCGAGTTCGTTTCCTAGGTCGGACGTTTTACTAACACAATTTGCCTGGTATTGGATCGCCCAGAATGAGGTTGGCGTCTGATAGGCAGCCGGTCGTAAAAAGTAAGTTAAATTCCTTTCTGCAACATGCTTGAAAAGTGTGTTGCCCTGCCCAACTTAAGGTGGTGGTTAAGGGCAGGTGGAAAGAAAGAGTCACAGTATTATCTTTAATCTAGTGGGTGTGTATGAGTTGTGGACCGGGATGTCCTGCGTTCATCAATCATCAATCAATCCATGATCCAACAAAGCTGTTTTTCGAAGATTTTCCCGGTACTGGATACCCCAGAGTAGTTTAACGTCAACCAAAACTAAGGGCCACTTGCAGCGTTATTACCAATCTAGAGTTACACCTTGTCTCGATTTATCCTACAGCTCACTTCTATCTTTAAATCTTGGGATAAATAGAGACATCGTAGAGCTGCAAGTGGTTTTAAGTAACACAAAACTAACTACTTCTTCTGCCTGTGTAATACTATTTTTTATTTGTAACGTGTATTCGTATGTAAATAGTATAATATATTTGTGCTGTTATAATATTTTCAGTAAACATTACAGTAAAATATTTAGCTAAACCAAACATAAATAATTTCTATTTTAAATCACAAAAAGCCAACAGGATTTCTCTCGAAGCATTAAATGTGTAGGTTAGTGTGGATATATAATCTTAATAAACGAGAACACAGCGGGCCACGAAATCGGTGAAATACCGGGTTTTGTAATGACAATTCTGTAAGCGGATTTGTGGCTTGTATAATGTATCCAACAGGTCGGTCTGAAAATCTCTGAGGGAGGCCTATGTTCAGCAGTGGACGTCCTATGGCTGATGATGATGATGATGATAAATGTATCGTCGAGGACCAGGCTATTTTAAGTGGTAGATATATCATCATCATCATCAGCCATAGGACGTCCACTGCTGAACAAAGGTCTCCTCCAAATATTTCCAGATCGACCTGTAGAGATATGCTTTGGTCTAATTTTGCTTACATTAACAGAGTCTATTGGTTTATTACCATTGGACGATAGAAAACTTATATAAAGTAGCAGTATCGTATAACATTTTTAGGCGGTGTCAGATTTCCAGAAAACTCCAAACCCCAAATTCTCCCATTACCGATATTCATAGAAGAGAAACATCTGATACAAACTACTTTGCTCATGTAATGAAACACCAATATTAATAGGCATAACATTCGTTATAGTTATAAGTGTATCGTACAATTTATGTTTATATTATTGCGATTATTTTATATTGCATTTCAAGTCGAGTTGAGTAGTATGATGTAGTATACATTTTGTTGTAGATTCATAATTTATGCTTAGTTAAAATAACATCTTATTTAACTACTTAACTATTGTAAAAATTCACCAAACAGTCAATTCTTCGAACTATAAAATAAGAGTTATAATAAACGCTTTTCGCTACCTCCTATAGATTCGCTAGCTACACCGCTGATCGTCTGACCCGCCACGTACCTTCATGTATGTTACGAGGTCTCTCTGGAATGCAATAAGGTTCCTGGGATTGCGAAATGGGACCGGGAGCGAAACGAAAAAGTGTCTGCCCGCTTTAATGATCATTCTACTATTTTTATTGCTTAAATTTTTTTTTATTAAATCTAGTTGCAGTTGGAATTGTGAGATAGTATTTAGGAATATTCATTTTCGTTGATACTTTTTATATTGCGGACTCTGTTATTATGGATTGTTGTGTAACAAAATCCTTATGATTTATTGAAATAATGAGTCTTTAAATAAAATTATTTCAGCCATGAGTGTAGGGATGATAATTGATCATGATTTTCTTATAACAAGCTACACAGAAGATTTATTTTATATGCTTGGGATTAAAAGAGTATATCCTTATCCAATTTATAACACTTTTAAAAAAAATCGTTAGAATCGATACCTCCTTTCCTCTACTTGCCCTTATCCCACTTTAATGTGGAGTCAGAGCAACATATTTTTTCAAGCATGTTGCAGAAAGGATTTGGCTAAGTTATTACAACCGGCTGTCTGCCTGACGTTAACCCAATCTGGGGGATAGGATCGGTTCCTCCCTTGCTGGGTGAAAATTACTTAGATATATTTCTTTTTTATGACAACTAAATGTGGAGTATGCAGTTACGGAAACTCGTGTTAGAATATCCACGTTGCTTATCTGAGGTTCGAACGTAGGACCTTCCAATTAATAATAAATAAATACACCCAACAGTCACACACATAGTCCTGACCCCACATTAAGATCGAGTCTTGTGTCGTTGGTATCAGGAACTACGAGAGACTTTCGGTCTCACAACATTTAAAACAAATATCTGTACGCCACACAAACATTTGTCCCAATGCGGGAATCGAACCCGCGGCCTCCCGCTTCACAGCCGGCTACTCGCCCGCTGCGCCACGGAGGCTGTTAATTGCGCATATGAGCTACCAAAAAGTTGAGCATCTATACTGATAACAAGCGAACTTAGTGGCAATAGCTAGTATGTATTATATAATCAAATAATGAATATTAAAATATGATGTGGGTCACATATGTGTTACCAGCTCGTTTACCAGTGGTTGCCAGCCCAAATCAATAACAAAACAATATGCTCGCGAAGCTGTTTATTTCAACGGTACATTATCCACTAGTAACGTTTGTTTTAACGCGCCGTTTGGTTTGGCTCAGCTAAATAATTTATAGTGTGACCTACTGAGATTATTTGTGCATGAGGCCCATTTCCCCCCTCCTTTTCTCATTCGCTTTTCCCTCCCCTTCCATTCCCTCTTTTTAGGTTGGCAACGCACCCATGATTCTTTTTGTGTCTTGGGTGTCTATGGACGGTGGAAATCGCTTACGGTGACCTATAACGGCCGGTCTCAATAAACGATCTTAGTTTAGAGTGCAGATATATCGCGATTATGAACCAATCAAATCTACTCACTTGACGGAGTCATGTTCAAACTGTGTTCATATTGGCTAATTTTTGTAATCTATCTACACATTCAAACTGAGATTGTTTATTGGAACTGGGCGTAAGCCTGTTTGCCAGTCACTGCTATAAAAAAAAGGTGGATACTAGTTTATATGAAATAGGGCTATGCGGTCCATGTACAGCCTAAAAAGTCTAGAAGCTTTTGAGGAAGATATGAGAGTCAATATTCTGACTGTGGAATATGTTCCAAATGGGGCGAAGTAGGAAGGAGACAGAAGCGTTTGAGCAGGAGGGTGGCCTAACACTACGCCGAGATCACGCCAGGCAAGGTTTATGTAGATTATAGAAGTATCATTTATATTATCCTTAGACACTGCTTTACTTTCATAGATTTTTTCCGAAACGAAAATCGAACCACTTCTTTTTTTGTCTCACATTTCATCCCAATCTGTTGATTTGAAATCCAAATTAAAGAACTCAGTTACATACATACTTTTTTATTTTTGTAGTTGATTTAAAAAGCTTTCGTATAGTTGAACAAAACATTTCAATACTAAACATTAAGGGCCTCATGCAGCTCCGCGCTAAATGTCCATTTATCCCAAATCTTAATTAAAGATAGGAGTGAGCTGTAGGATAAATTGAGTTTAAGTTTAACTCTAGGTTAGTAATTGTGCTGCAAGTCGCCCTAATTGTACTAAAACACGAACTGTTACGCAACTAAAAAACCTAAATCCGGTACTAAAACGGCCGAAACTTTTAAGCTTTTACATCCAAACTTCCTGAACTGAACAAAACAAATGAACAAAGAGAGTTATCTAACTAATTATCCTACACTGAAAAAGCACAATAGCCTGTAAAAAGCCTCCAAACAACGGGCATATATTTCTCACTTCCCGTAATATATTTACCGCCCGTACTCCGTACAAATAGGTTCGGGCGGTAGTCAACAAATTACTAAGCTAACGCGGCGCCAAATTCGCGCACATTGCCACTGTACTCTACTATTCTGCCGACTGTACCGCGGTACCGCTCCACCGCTCCACAGAGCCACGTTCGCACGTTGGACTACGTAAATTGATTCAAACGGCTCGCATTCGGTACGGTTGGCATAAAAAATATCGGCTATAAATATAAATATTTCATTTTATTTTATGATTGGTATATTGAGTGGTAGAGCCACGCTGTAGACAGTAACGTCTAACGTCTCGACCGGTTTGATACCACTGTCTCACAGAAAACCAACGTAAAGTGGCAGCTTGCTGTCGCGTTTCGTTCGGTGAGCGAGATTTCCGGTGGCCCTATTACCCCACACTAAGATACGAGTCTTGTGTCATGGGTATCAAGAACTGCGACGGACTTTCCGTCTCACAATACCCAGACCCGAAACAAATATCTGTGGGCCACACAAATATTTGTCTCGGTACGGGAATATAAAATGACACCAGCTTTTTAACATCAAAATATTCATAGAGAACACATCTTAAGATTTCTCATCAAACGATTTCTGAATAGCTGTCTCCATCAAGTGGATTTTCATAGCAGGTGGAAGCTTAAACGATAGAACAGTGAAGCAGCAAGTTAAGAGCACTCGTGATACTTTCGTTATTGAAAGTGTTAAAGTATAGAAAGTTTAAAATGCATCGGTGCGGGTAAGCTTAGATAAATCGAAAAAAAAACTGCTGTCGATTGGTATCGTTGTTTTTAACTGAAAGCCTCGGAAAGTGCGTAAAGTTTTTTAAACTTACTTGAGTGGTAGAGCCACGCTGTAGACAGACACGTCTACAGCACGAATGGGCCGGCTCAACCGGTTTGACACCACTGTCTCACAGAAAACCGACGTAAAGTGGCAGCTTGCTGTCTCGTTTCGTTCGTTGAGTGAGATTTCCGGTGGCCCATTTCCCCTTCTCTTTCGAAATCCCTCTTCCCTCCCCTTCCATTCCCTCCTTTTAGGTTGGCAACGCACCCATTCTTTTTGTGTCTTGAGTGTCTATGGGCGGTGGAGATCACTTACCATCAGGTAACCCATCTGCTCGTTTGCCAAACTCTGCTATAAAAAAATATCTTTGGCAGGATTATAATAAATTGTGGTGCGTATCATACAAGAGTAGGCATTTATAATAATATGATTTTCTACTAAGCTAGAAGCCATTAAGTCTCAGATGCTAAGAAGAAAGCATTACTGTTTCACAAGTATTTATTATTACATTATTTTGTATTGTTTACTATTTAAAAGGTCACGCCTGTATTCCCAAAGGGGAAAATAGACGAGTGGCTAGTTCGCGAATCCTGCTTATGCTAAATTGAATGACAAGGTTATCACCATGTGAGGCACAAATTCTAGTGTCATGCAATACATTTTTTGTCCGATTTCGGAACCAAAAGCCTTAAAGATAAATTATTGAAAATAATCTAAAATTTGAAATATAAAACTTACGATTTCATACATTAAATATATATAAGAGAAACCGGTCATAAACTACAAAGATATACAAAATTATTAATTGACCAATAATTCATAGATTTTTCTGCGGATCATACTGACTTGTTGGCGGACGAAATGAAAAGTGATGCTAAAGTACATACTCAGGCATAACTTACTTGCGAGCGAGACAATCTATATCCCGCGCACATGTCAGAGTGAGAAAAAACATTAGTGATCAATACGAATCGCGCGCAGAAGACAGGCCTAATTGATATTTAATCACAATCGAATGTGCACCATAATACTGAAGTGGTAGAGTTGAAATTAATATGTTCACGAGCGTATGCAACAGAGGTCCCGAACCCGAATTTCTATGGCACATTTTAATATAAAAGTTTGTGTTTTTAAATGTGTCTGTCCTTTTGTCCGGATCGAGATTATTCCGCCATGTTTGGGGCCGAGAGAGCATATTAAACAGGAGACTATGTTCCGCGATGAAAGTATGCTGCGATTAAAAATGCATAATACATTGGGAGCTCGACTATGTGTTTGCGCGCGGCTTCGTTTGCTTATTGGGGTCGCCTTTTGTATGCGACCTTTTAATGTATTTCGGGAGATGCATTTTTAACTCAGATTTTGGGTATTACCGACCGACTGCCTCGGTGGCATAGTAGTATTGCATGCGCGGTATGATTACCGTCCTGAAGTCTCGGGTTCGATTCCCTGATCCAGTAAAGTGATTTTTACTCAATATAAGCCCGAAGTCTGGAATTTGTGTCCGATATGGCGAAATGTAGGTGTTCTAGTTCTCTAGTTCGCCTCTACCTACCCCTCCGGGGATACAAGGTGAGTGAATGTATGTATGTAAGATATAGTAAACCTCTAAAGAGGTTTAAAGTATTTATGTATAGAGAAACGATATATGACGATAAAGTTTTCCATGCGAGTAGGCCGCACTGTTACGTTCAATAATATCAAAACATCAAAAATTTCGATATACTCGATTTATGATATATAATATACTCGATGTTATAATTAATTTCTTATTAGTTCTGGGTATGGTATTATGTTACTTAATTGGCATTGTTATTGTGAATGTTGTACATACCTTAAATAGGCATGTGCACCAGGACAATATATTATTATTATTATTATTATTGTAACCAATTTAATGCATGTGCAACTGGTGTGTTTGTGTAATAAATAAAAAAAAGAATTAAAAAAAGATATAATAGTTTAGTTCTTTTTGAGGCCGGTTCTATGTTTTTAAAAATGTTATGTGCAACAGGAAAAAAATGTGGTATGTAGGTATACGAGGCTTAAGGTTCAACAGGCGTTTTCAACATTCCTCAAAACGACCGAATTAACTTCCAAATGCATTACAAAATTAGAACGTGATAAATGTTCTTAATTTAAAATACAAAATCAAATTAAATATGTTACGGTGCGCAACATTATTCCGGTGCGGCCAACCTCCACGCGTCACATGTTAATAAATTAACAAAAAGGTTTAGCGCCCCTGCCTTTGAGTTATGACGCCAGGGTTCGCCAACGGCCGCGCGTGTGATTTATACTGAGAATGTCCTTTTCTGGTGTATAAATTGTGCTACATGTTTTTCCGTATACGCAGTTTCCTTTCTTTTGTTGAAGTTTTGAATGTTATTTGTATATTTTATAATATTTTTTATTGTCTGTTTTAGAAGAGATAATTTATATCATATTTGATTTATTTATTTTACTGCTTGACCTTTTGAAAGTAGCAACTTATGTAAACGTACTAATTTATATTAAAGCTAAATATTTATAGTCACAGACATATTTCTGACCCCACAGTTATATAAGAGTGTTGTGTCGTGAAGTTGATATCAGAAACTGTTAAACTGTTATGGTATGACAACACACAGATCCGAAACAAATTCGGTTTAATTTTTTCTACCGGCTGCCTACATAAAATCAACCCTTTTCTGGCGGATCTGACTGCCTCGGTGGCGTGGTTGTATTTCGGTACGTCTACCGTCCTGAGGTCTCGGGTTCGATCCCCGGGTCGGGCAGTGATATTGGATTTTTCCATATCAGCCCGGAGTCTGGAATTTGTGCCCGTTATGGCGATAGGCTTGCCCCCTATCACATCTGGGACGGAACTAAGCTCGGCGAAATGTGGGTGTCCTAGTTCGCTAGTGCGCCTCTGCCTACCCCTTCGGGGATACAGGCTTGACCTTACGTTATGTTTATCTGGCGGATCCAGTCCTGGGAATCGAACCCACGACCTTCCGGTCCACAGCACATATGTGCTGCCACTAGACCAAGGAGGCGACTTCTTAAACAACAACATTTATCTAAAATGAAACATTTCTGTGTATAAAAAAATAAAAATAATATTAGCCCTGTAGTATTACTGTCCCACTGCTGGGCACGGGCCTCCTCTACTAATGAAAGGAGTTAGGCCTTAGTCTACCACGCTGGCCTAATGTGGGTTGGTAGACTTCACATACCTTCGAATTTCTTGTGGAGAAATTTTCAGGTATGCAGGTTTCCTCACCATGTTTTTCTTCACCGTTATAGCAACCGATATTTCACAATGAAAACATACTTAACATAGAAAAGTCAGAGGTGTATGCTCCATTCTGGGGTTGGTCTCGAACCTCCGAAACATGTCTCAGCAGTCCGTACCATTCCCAACTGAGCTATCGCTGCTATTGTGTATGTAGTAGTATTTAATTTCGCCTCGCTCCACACAACTGCTTCGCTTTAGACGATAATGCTGGTTCCGCATACTTGGATACTTTGTGGATATTGAAATGCCTCGCATATTATCTTGCGTTTAGTTATTCACTTAGTTAACCCGCAGCGCTGCATAATGCGTAACTTTTGGATTCTATTAGGAATTATTTTGTACAAGCTTTAGCCGTAGCTTTGCTTGCATGGTCTGTTGGCCGAAAACTGAGTACCATTTTAATACGAATATTCTTAAACTCTCTTGATTTTGGATATATTTTGACACTTACTTTGTATTATGTATTATCAGATATTTTTAAGGACCCCTATTTTCAAAATCACTTTCGCCTTCTTGGTCTTTTAGCAGCGTTGCAAGCGGGTTGTGAAGCGGTCCTAGGTTCGATTCCCAGGTCGAGCGGGGTGTTTTCTTGATACGATTTACACGGGACTGGATTCTCAGAGAGGGATTGTCGTTAGGCAGGCAGATCGCAAAAATTAAGCCAAATCCTTTCTACGACTTGGTTGATAAAGTGTGTTGCAGCGACCCAACATTCAGATGGGATAAGGGTAACTGGAAATAAATAAATAAATAACACACAACAGTCATATATGTATATAGTATTGACCCCACAGTAACATACGAGTGGAACTACGAGAAAATTTCGGTCTCACAACACCCAGACCCGAAACAAATATCTGTGGGCTATACAAACCAGATTCAGATTCGATACTGTTCTTTGCGGCCATCGAAACATGTGACAAGAAAGAAAGGTAATATAATACACAGCCTAAATTCATTATCACTTTCCAAACGAAGCGGTTCTTATTTTATCGACCGACTTAAAAACGGATCAAATCGTCCGTATTTTTTTATCTATGATACGCGATATCTCCGCCAAATGTGGACCGATTTTCAAAATTTATTTTGTGTTCGATAGAGCTTATTCCAAGGGTGGTCCCATACAAATTTGTTCACGATCGGATAACTTTTGAAGTCGGTTTGTTAAGTGAACTTGTGATTATATCGGCTATGCCCTTGAAATAAGCTCTACCGAACACAAACATAATTTTGAAAATCGGTCCACATTTGGCGAAAATATCGCGTAACACACACACATATATATATTATAACGAATAAAAAACGACGAATTGAGAACCTCCTCCTTTTTGGAAGTTGGTCGAAAAAGTCCAAACCAAACGCAACAAGCGTGGCTTGTTACCTTGTACAATATTGACATATCGCAAGCCATCGTATTTAGTGTTTACCCAGTCGGAAGTCGCTCCTCAGTGCATTTGCACGCGTTTACTCAGTAATATAGCTTGCTTAATCATGTGCAATCACTTGGAGTGTGAACTGAAGTACATCAAGTAACCTTACAGACAGTGACAGTGACAGTGACAGGGACAGTGGTAGTAATCCGGCCGAAGGTCCAATCTACTGTAGGCAAAATTGTCAACAGCATGATTTCATCATGTACATATTATCGATTCTATCGCTGACATTCTGTCGATGTTAACAAGGCTTAACTAACTGTAATATTACTACACGAATGAACTATACAAACAAGTATTTTTAGTGTTTTTTTTTCTTTTAGCCACAACCGGCTATTCCTATTGTACAAACCAAATATTAAGCTCGTAGATTTTTTTTACGTTTTTCGACCGACTTCCAAAAAGGAGAAAAAAACAAATTTCAATTAGAGCCAGCATAATATTTGGTTTGTATAGGGATAGCCGGCTGTGGCTTAAACAAAAAGACCACTAAAAATGCTTGTTTGTATAGTTCATGCATGTAGCAATATTACAGTTAGTTAAACCTTGTTTACATCAATAGAATGTAAGCGATAGAGTCGATAATATCATAACATAACATAACACATAAGCTCACGCTTGTATCCCCGAAGTGGTAGGCAGAGGCGCACTAGCGAACTAGAACATCCACATTTCGCCGAGCTTAGTTCCGTCCCAGATGTGATAGGGGGCGAGCCTATCGCCATATTGGGCACAAATTCCAGACTCCGGGCTGATATGGAAAAATCCAATATCACTTTGCCCGACCCGGGGATCGAAACCGAGACCTCAGAACCGTAGTCGTACCGAAATACCACCACGCCAACGAGGCAGTTATAATATGTACATGTAACTGATAAGATCATGCTGTTGACAATTTTGCCTACAGTATAATGGGCCGATTCAATTGGATTAATACCACAGTAAAGTCAGGCTGTTGACAGGTCTACAATAAAATAGGTTCGACCGGAGTACTACCACTGTCTCACAGAAAACTGATAATGTGAATTTCGCTGAAGCGTTTCGTAATTCCCTCACCTCCCCTTTAATTCATCTATTATTTTGGGCGTTCATGGGCATAGGAAAACCTATCATTAGATGACCCGCTTGCTCGTCTGCTGGCTTCTGGTATAAAAATTATTGAAATTAGGTGACTACCGAAAGAGTAAGCAAACAAATAATGACCAATTTTTCGGCATTTTTTTCCGGCCTATGAATATATCCTATCGCGTTATCGGGCACAAATTCCAGACTCCATGCTAATGTTAAGCCGTAAACCCAATATCATTTTCACCATCCCGGGAATCGAATCCGCGACCTAACCACGGTAATTGTACCAGGAGCGAATGGTTCATACAACACGATTTCTTCCGGCTTAACTTTGCCAAAATCTCTGCTAATAAGTATTAAATTAAAGATAAACCAGCCTCGGCTTCCCATTTAAAAAATTTACGCTTCGCTATTGTACGATACACACAATACAAATATACCAATGAGGCATAAATTAGATCAGTTTATGCCAAAAAGAACAACCTCACATTACGAGCAACCAATGCCGCATAATTGTAGGTAATATAAGAACCCCCATACGAACTTTTCAGTTTAAACCTTTCCCAGGTTCAAACTTGAGTCATTAACAAACGTCGCAAGTATTCCGTACGGCTCGCTGCCGGCGTGAGAAGGATTTAGACACTACTCAGAGTTATAGGAGGCAGCGGGTGAAAAAAATACACCTAACAATGACATTCTGGCACTATAAAAAGATACTAATCCTATGTAACTGCGAGAGACGATAGGATTTTGACGAGAAGTCTGACAGGGTGGGCGTCGCTTGTTAAAATTATTTCATATTATTCTCTAGAGCTGTGTTTGTTGGTTTAAAGTGTTTTTTGTTGTTGTGTTTTAAGAGGAGAATATCTCTTGGTAATTAGTGTTAACCGTCGGTCATGGACACCGGCAATGCGAGGGGTACAGTCAATCTGTTACCTACCGTAAAAAGGAGATGCGGTAGGACTGAAACTCAACATCAAACTGCCATTTCATGTCTTATTGTGACATGATAGTAATCTGCTAGAGTCGGCACTGTGGGCTAGATTATCTACACCCTACGGCGTAGTAAAGTTAAGTATGATAGTAATTTGAACAATAATATTTGAATTGTATCATTGAAGTATGTATTTTTAATATTCCTAATACTCACTTGTTGAAAGCATAAAAAATGGCGGTTCTGTGACAAACAACCTAGAGACACACACACCTTGGAACGCGACGAATACATTTCGGCATCTACTTTTATTGTTACGAGTAGATCATTTTAATTATTTAGAAAATGCATAGTACAGTTACATTAATTTTTTGGATACAAATGGCAGCTAATTACTTTCAATATTTTTTCAAGTAAATGAACGGTTGGTGAAAGATGTACCAAAACGATTTATTTAGCCACAATATAAATATTTTTCCCTGTTCAATCGCTAAAAGCTCATGGCTCGCACCGCTTTGAGCTTCGAAGCTTATAGGAACAAACTTGAAAATAATAAACACGGCTAAATTACGATGGCGCTTATTGCATTCAAAGCGAATTACGCTAAACGTAAACTTCGACGTTCGAGTTTGTGAAACATAACCCCCTTTCCCAAGTCGGTTGTGACCAGCTGACAGGCGGCGAATGTTCAGAACTTTTGTATGTCGGTGTGAAGCCAAAATTGAATTTTATTTGGCATGTTTGTGTTGGAAGATTTTAAGGTTTTTGTTAAGAGTCTTTTGTACGTTTGAATATTAATTATTTTAATTCACTGCTTTTTGTTGCTTTATTTTCTTTTCTTATCTGAGCACGGAGAATGACTATACTAGACCAGTATGTAAGCGTAGTGCAGTTCAAAACCAAACAATAAGTGTATGTTCACCAGAATGCTGGGCTGCATAAACATAACATAAAATAAGCTCACGCCTGTATACCCGAAGGAGTAGGCAGAGGCGCACTAGCGGGCTAGAACACCCACATTTCACAGAGCTTAGTTTCGTCCCAGATGTGATAGGGGGCGAGTCTATCGCCATATCGAGCACAAATTTCAGACTCCGAGCCGATACTGAAAAATCCAATATCACTGCCCCACGCGGAGATCGAACGCAGACCTCAGGACGATAGTCTTACCGCGCACGCAATACCACCATGCCACCGAGTCGATACAGTCGTACGATAATTTTAGATGCAAAGCGTAGAGTTTTTCCAAGGAAGATATTTTCAAGCAAAGTGATTTCTTATGCTCTGCTCAAAGAGCTTCAAGGCCTAAGTGACTTTCAAAAGGTAATATATCATTTCTATTTTTGGTGCCAGAGACAAATGTCGTAGTAAACAACTAGGTGTCATTGAAACTTGTCTGCGATACACATCTAATGCTAGGTGGAGACGTCGCGTACTTCGGCTGAGAATTTCGGATATTTTTGACTAACACCTAACAATTTGACTGTCATTTATCATTGATATAACTTAGGTATACTATTATAGATGCGGTTATAGACCTATAGGCTATGTTTGGATTTTATATTATTCGGTTTTTTTAATCAGACACCATAAGTCTACTAATTAGATTCAGTGATAATTCAGCCAAAATTTTTAAGATCAAACTTTTTCTAATTAAAAAATAAATTCGGATGGTAGAGGCACGCTGTGGATATTTTGGCCTCCAACAATAGTCGCTTGCTCATGGAATAATGTATCATAAATAAAAATGTAGCATAATCGTTTATAATAAATGTTTTGTGTGGGTGTTTTTGTGTAGTATTTCGCCTTCGCCTTTATTTTAGTAATCGCCTCCTTGGTCTAGTGGCAGCATATATGGGGTGAACCCAGGACCTCATCTGAAACACAGGTAGCCAACAATTTTTCAGCAAGCCAGTTGACACGTGGAAAACTTATCTTTGAAAGTGTAGGAAAATATGCCATGCCCCATGATTAATAACTGATGCTTACCGCGTCTAATTGTTTGCATTCTATGATTTATATGCAGGAGATGGTGTGAATATATGTAGAGCCCTATTAATGAGACGTGAAAATTGGTGGCTTTTAGACTAGGTGTCAAAAAGACTCGGCTTTGGTTTTAATTACTGGTATCCTACCTGACGTATACCCCATCTGTGAAATTCATTTTAAACAAATCGTGTTAAAAAACAGCTTGGGATTTGAACCCAGGGTCTCCCAATAAACAGCCCTTATACACTATTCTTTATCATACACAATTCTATACACTGTTTTAGTTCGCTAGTTCGCCTTTGCCTACCTCTTCGAGTATACAGGCTTGAGCCTATGTATGGATCAAGTAACTTAGATTCAGAGTTCTATACCCGTAAGAAAATGCGAGCACAAGCCAGGAGTTTAATTTGCAACAGTGACGTCAAGTAATTACAAGAAAGTATGTGAAAATATAAACAGAGGTAAGACACGAGATTCTCAGAGTGGTGCTGCACTATAATGAGCCCGCACTCTGCCTCGCCTCTCGTCTCTGTGATGACAAATGATGCCCTACTGACTACACTTGGCATAATAATTGTTGCATAAGTCATATATTACACAAGCTTAAGTTATATCTGCATGGACACAGGCAGATTCGCAATCAATATCCATAGGTTTTCCAAATTTTGAGTGGTAGAGCGACGCCGTAGACAGTTACGTTTAGAGCACGAATAGGCCGACTCGACCGGTTTGAGACAGTTGGCACAGAAAACCGACGTAAAGTGGCAGCTCGCTGTCGCGTTTCAGTCGGTGAGTGAGATTTCCAGTGGCCCAATTCCCCCTCCCTTTATCAATCCCTATTTCCCTACTTTTAGGTTGGCAACGCATCCATGATTTTCTTGTCTTGGGTGTCTATGGGCGATGGAAATGGACATTATCTGCCCGGAGTCTCGAATTTGTGCCCGATATGGTGATAGCTCGGCGAAATCCGGGTGTTTTAGTTCGCCTCTGCCTACGCTTTGGAGGATACAGTGTGAGCTATGGTTATGATAGAATGTACTTATACTTTTTTCTGATCTATGGACCAAAGTGAATTTGTAACATAATCACAAGTTTAAAAACTTAACAGACAGACTTACAATCCGATCGTGACCAAATTTGGGACCACCCTTGAAATAAGCTCCTTCGAACACAAAAATAATTTTGAAAATCGGTCCACATTTGGCGGAGATATCGCGTAACATACATAAAAAAAATATCGACGAATTGAGGACCTCCTCCTTTTTGGGAAATCGGTCGATAATACCTGGCATTGGATCCCCCCAATAGCATTGACGTTAGACGGTCTTAAAAACTAAGCCGATTCTTTTCTGCAACATATTTTAAAATGTTGCACCAACTCCGTATAGACTGGTTTAAGGGGAGGAGAAAAAGCATTCTCCATAAATAAAATTTAGATATAAGTCGATAGTCTCGATCGTTACTACCACTTGAACACCGCGGTTGTATAATCGTAAAACCGCGGTTTTAAACATCAATGCGCTTAACTCATAATTATTTTTAATTAAAATAAAGTAATAAAGCAGCGTCCATTTAAATTAATATCGAAGTAATCCGTGTCAAACAAAACGTGTTCAATCAGTTACGAGTTAGGGCGTCTAATATTAAAATGTAATAAAATTCAATATAAATGCGGGCTGTCAAATCCGCCCTGTCAATTAGGAGCGGTTACAATGGGTGACAGTTGACATCGGTGTTGCAAGCTACGCCCAAAAAATATCTATAAAATCTATGTTCTCGGTCATTGACTTTACTATCGTTAAATTAATATTATTTTATCTTTCAGTGCCAATTTTTATAGACGGTCTTGTTATATTGTATGTTTTATAATTTGATTCGACTTTTGTGCTATTCTTCATTGAGGAATATTTTTTGATGCATAGTCGTTTATAAGAATTTAAATCCTATCCAAAAATTATAACCAATAATTTAGAGTATTCGCATACTTTACTATATCTACATAAACTAATATTATTATAGAGTATTTTTGTTACTTTGTGTAATCACAATGGGTAATTTTCGAATTTACTGAGCCAATTTTAAAAAATCACTACAATTTCAAGCTATAGTTACAGTTAGTAGTCAACATAAAGATGAATTTAAAATTAACTCCTTATTTAACAATAAACAGTAAATAGATTTGTTCTTCTTTCGAGATTCTTGTTTTCGAGATTATCGGTCACCCAAATAATTTTCTCCTTCCCAATCCCGATTCCCTTTGTTTAAGGTTGGCAATGTGCCCATGATTCATTTTTAAATTTCTTTTACCGTCAAGTTATTCACCTGCTCGTATGTTAATCTCTCTTTCTACCTCCCTTTATTCCATCTTAATGTGGAGTCGACGCAACACACTTTTTCAAGCATATTGCAGAAATGATACATTGCATGGCTTAGTTTAGGATTAGGCCCGCCTCAGGCTGCCTGACGTCAACCCTTCTCGGGGATTCAGTCCCAGGCAAATCAAATTAGAAAACTCGCTTTGTCCGCCCTGGAAATCGAACACACAACTTCACAGTTCACAGCCAGTATTAGATGCCACTAGACCTAGGACGCGAGTGACTCTTAAAAAATAAGAAAATCTCAAAAATGCCGGTCGAATCTGGCAACCCTAATCAAAGGTCACTTGTCAAGTCACAGCTAACGGTTATCCTTTATGACACGAATAAATAATTCAGCTTATGCTAATTCCCATTGCAGTGGGCTAGGGGGTGTCGGGCGATTGACATCATTATACAGGTTCAAATCGGGGTGGGAATATTTTAGGGTGAATAGATTGAACTTTATTTATTTCTGATTTTAACTTTAGGTACGTTATGGACTGCCTCAGTGGCGTAGTTGTATTGCGTGCGCGGTACGACTATCGTCCTGCGGTCTCGGGTTCGACCCCGGGTCGGGCCAAGTGATATTGGATTTTTCAGTATCAGCCCGGAGTCTGGAATTTGTGTCCGATATGGCTATAGGCTCGCTTCCTATCAGATCTGGGGGGCAACTAAGCTAGGCGAAATGTGGATGTTCTAGTTCGCTAGTCGGCCTCTGCCTACCCTTTCGGGGATACAGGCGGGAGCATGTGTATGTCTATTTAGGTTGGGAGTGCGTTATTAATATAGATGGTAAACATACTCATTGCAAGTGAATTCGGTAAATAAACATTTATGTTGTAGAGATCTCTTTGGATGGGGCAGAAGAGTTCTCGAGTGGAGACCACATACCGGCAAGCGTAGGACGTCCATCTGCAAGGTGAATCGACGACCTGATAAAAGTCGCTGAATGCAGGGCGCTTCCAACAGGTCGGTCTGGAAATCTTTGGGAGAGGCCTATGTCCAACAGTGGACGTCCTGTGGCTGATGATGATGATCTCTTTGGAGTTGGTGCCGACGCCTATTTAGCTTATAATGCCGGTGTAGGTGCCAGTCAACTAAAATGTATTACACATTGTGTACAGCTCATTGCGCTGCCATGAGACCAAAGAGGCGACTCTATTTATATAGAAAATGACAGCCTCCATGGCGCAGTGGGCGAGTAGCCGGCTGTGAAGCGAGAGGCCGCGGGTTCGATACCCGCACCGAGACAAATGTTTGTGTGGCCCACAGATATTTGTTTCGGGTCTGGGTGTTGTGAGACCGAAAGTCTCTCGTAGTTCCTGATACCCACGACACAAGACTAATATCTTAGTGTGGGGTCAGGAGTATGTGTGTAACTGTTGGGTGTTATTTACATACATTCATACATAATATCACGCCTGTATCCCATATGGGTAGGCAGTGACTATGGATTTCCACTTCACCCGATTCTGACACACTACTTTCGCTTCATCTACTTTCATCAATCTCTTCATACATTCGGCGCGAATTCGAAGATTGATGAAAGTAGATGAAGCGAAAGCGCCGCCCTTAACCGACGTGAATGTAAAAAAAGGTGTTATTTATTTTATTTAGTTAAAATACATTTTCAATTTCCTAATATACCAATCAAAGGTTTCAAAAACACAGGTGCGGCAAAAAATACTACGATAACAAAACGCAGGTAGCGCGAAGAATGTCGGCTTTGATTATGTTTTATTTTAATCCCCTTCAGCCGAAATATCTTTGCTACGAATACATTCATTACACTTTGATTTGTTACTTGAAATTGCTGTTTTTGCTGTTTATCTTTTAAGATAATGTATTGGAATATTTTTATTCTATTGATTTACTATTTGTTTACAGTTTTTTTTTAGCAGAGACTGGCAAACGAGCAGATGGGTCACCCGATGGTAAGTGATCTCCACCGCCCATAAACACCCAACACTCAAGACACAAAAAGAATCATGGTGGGAAAGGGAGGGGGGGAGGAATTTTCCATACAAATATTATCAAGCGAGCAACTTGCTCATTCGATCGCAATAAAAAAATCTAAGAATTTCCAACTACAGTTTATCACACAGTCTTTTCCCCGCCATTTGTTATATTTTTAGTGGCATGATCTGTTTTCGGTCGGGACTTGTGTGGCGTCCTGCCAGTTGAACTCATAAACAAAATACCAAATATATTGTTCAACTACTATAAAATTGTTATTCAAAGTTATGGGAACTCTAAACTGCCTAAGTTTTATTTAGAGAGTGACGTAGGTTTGCCTGTTTCTGGAATATACTAGACCGAAATGTTATTAATGGACTCAGATAAAACTAGCTAAAAAGGGGCTGCTTCGCTGTTGCGTTTCGTAAAATTTATAAGGATGTTTAACAATCGTTTAAAAACATCTACACAAACTCGGCCTTGAAGTCAAAGCGCCTGTGAAATAAGATATCGTGGGTTGGATTTCCGCACCGAGATACAGTTTGACCTACAGATATTTATTTCGGTTCCAGGGTGGAGACTCGAATACCGGTTCAGACTGAAAGTCTCTCCTAGCTTCTGATACTCACGATACATGGGTGTAATAATGGGATTCTTCTCGGAAATACTCAAGCGCGAGTAACATCCATAAACCTCTGTTTATACTGAGTATTTACTGCGCATTTCCTAATCGTTTTTTTTTATGTTGTGATTGTTTGAAGATCTGCAGGGTTACCACGACCTCTTATAGGAGTATTATTATAATCGTTCTTCGTTTGTTTTGTATGGGAATCGGTACAAGTAAAATTATAATAATACTGCTATAAGAGGTGGTGGTAACCCCATTGTCCTACGACAGAACCGCCGGGCATTATCTCGTCCGGTAGATAATTATTTGTGACGGATTTATATAATTTTACTAATCTTATTTTGGGGCTATTATTGAAGTTAGTTTTCGAATTAAGAGTATCGAATTTTATGATGTTAAATAAGAATCTTCCAAGTTTTAACGAGCTCAATATAAGAGTACAAGATAAAGTGACGCATTTTTCAATCTAATAAAACCCAGTTGGATCCACAAGTGCAGATGGGTCGGAAACGAATCCGACAACAGCCGGGCATTACCTCGTCCGGGGCGAGACTCGTATGTCGCGGCTTTATAATATTTTATTGACCTTATTTTGAGGCCATTTTAAGGTTAGTTTTGGAATTAAGAGTACTGCCCTTTATGATGTTAAATAAGAATCTCCTAAGTTTTAACGAGCTTAAAATAAGAGTACAAGATAACGTGACGCATTTTTTCAATCTAATAAAACCCAGTTGGATCCACAAGTGGAGATGGGTCGGAAACGAATCCGACAACAGCCGGGCATTACCTCGTCCGGGGCGAGACTCGTATGTCGCGGCTTTATAATATTTTTTTGACCTTATTGTGGGGCTATTTTTGAGGTTAGTTTTGGAATTAAGAGTATCGCCCTTTATGATGTTAAATAAGAATCTCCTAAGTTTTAACGAGCTTAAAATAAGAGTACAAGATAACGTGACGCATTTTTTCAATCTAATAAAACCCAGTTGGATCCACAAGTGGAGATGGGTCGGAAACGAATCCGACAACAGCCGGGCATTACCTCGTCCGGGGCGAGACTCGTATGTCGCGGCTTTATAATATTTTTTTGACCTTATTGTGGGGCTATTTTTGAGGTTAGTTTTGGAATTAAGAGTATCGCCCTTTATGATGTTAAATAAGAATCTCCTAAGTTTTAACGAGCTTAAAATAAGAGTACAAGATAACGTGACGCATTTTTCAATCTAATAAAACCCAGTTGGATCCACAAGTGGAGGTGGGTCGGAAACGTGTCCGACGATAGAACCGCCGGGCATTACCTCGTCCGGGGCGAGACGAGCGCGGTTACCGCTTCCTATGTGTGCGCTGTATTATATTTTATTGGAGTTATTTGGGGATCATTGTTGAAGTTGGTTTTCGCGAGATATATCAATTTTGATTGTTAAAGAAGAATCTTCCAAGTTTTCAACGAGCTTAAAATAAGGAGGATTTTGACGGAAAGTATGACAGTGTGGACGTCGCTGGTAAAAATTATTTCATATTATTCTCTGGAGCTGTGTTTGTTGTCTTTAAGTGGTGTGGTTTAATGCATCAAACTTCAGTGAAGATGGGCAGTATAATGTGGAAACTTTATAATCGGTGTTCTTTGATGAGTTTTGCTTGATGCGTGGGCTGGCTTTGTTCGGTCGATTCGCCGACTGAAGGTCATTTGAGGTGCATCGCACTGGAAGGAATTACCGCCATAATCTCAGCAGAACCATGATACCACATTTGGGTTTCATGGTCATTGTAAAACATAATTGCTCTATTTACCTTGCCATTGACTAAATCATCGCATATGCGTAAAAGCCATTATTTTTAAAAGAAGAAGAAAATAAGAAGGTATGCTCCTATATAATACACGTTTAGAAAGTCAATAATACCTTATTTATAAAGTTGAAGTTGATCACATACCTGAAACAAAAAAAACATCATTAGTCTGTAACACTGCGCAAATCATGTGAGCGAATATTCAAATCTGAACGAATCATACATCTGACCAAAATTCACACAGTTCTCGCGGAATCTCCGAGTTAAATACATACATAGATACATAAGCTCACGCCTGTATCCCCGAAGGGGTAGGCAGAGGTGCACTAGCGAACTAGAACACCCACATTTCGCTGAGCTTAGTTCCGTCCCAGATGTGATAGGGGGCGAGCCTGTGCCTACACCACATTAGTATCTTATAAGTCACCACATTAAACAGACGTGTCGTGATCGATAGTGTTTTACTACTATTTGCTAATCAATACTATAGTCGGATTGCTAATTAAACGGAGTAAACTGACAGATCGAAATGTCACTTTCCAAAATAATGTTGCTTACTTTCAAAACATAGGGATTGATCCAGTTCAATTTTTATCACTCAAAGAAACAATAACTCAGCACTAGCTTACAAATTTCGAATTTTATTGCGTATTTTTAGAAATTTCAGTTTAACCCTTTGACTAAATGTCTGTGTAAATAATTTTGCGTAAATAATCACAACAGATACGCGAAATTATAACAATGAAAATTACAAATATTATTTTTGTTATTTGAGAAAAATTACGTTCGGCACATTCATAGTTTTTGTAAGTTTTGTTTATAATGAACCATGACTATAATTCCAGTAGATATGTCATAACTTAGCATGCAGTAATTTACTATGACTATAATTCAGTAGACATGCAGTACTAATTACATATTACGCAGGAATTACGATTTTTAGTTGGAATTTAGAAAATGAAACAAAGAATTGGTTCACTGAATTGAAATGTTTAAATAATCTTGATCTTTTTACCGCAGCACTATTTAAATTTCATGAAAAAGTGGCAACATTCGAAATGTCAGTTTACTCCGTTTAATTAGAAATCCTACTATAGCCGATACACGTACAGCAGGTTTACCACGACCTCTTATAGCAGTATTGTTTATGTATTTATTTTAACTCTTTATTGTACACTGCCTCGGTGGCGTGGTGGTATTTCGGTACGACTACGGTTCTGAGGTCTCGGGTTCGATCCCCGGGTCGGGCAAAGTGATATTGGATTTTTCCATATCAGCCCGGAGTCTGGAACTTGTGCCCGATATGGCGATAGGCTCGCCCCCTATCACATCTGGGACGGAACTAAGCTCGGCGAAATGTGGGTGTTCTAGTTCGCTAGTGCACCTCTGCCTACCCTTCGGGGATACAGGCGTGAGCTTATGTTATGTTATGTTTATTGTACACCACATACAGATTACAAGGTATAATGAAAACAATAAACAAAAGCTAAGTGTAACAATGGGCGGCCTTATCGCTAATAGCGATCTCTTCCAGGCAACATTAGGATGGATTTGTGGCAAAGGAAGAATACTGTTGGGGGTGTACTCATCTAACATCTCATTATTATAATCGTTCTTCGTTTGTTTTGTATGGGAATCGGTACAAGTACAATTATAATAATACTGCTATAAGAGGTGGTGGTAACTCCCCTGATACTCAACAAGTAGTACAAGCCTATCGCCATGTCGGGCACAAATTCCATACCCCGAGCTGATATGGAAAAATATTACTCTACCTGACCCGGGAATCGAACCGGAGACCTCAGGACGGTAGTCGTACCGAAATACAACCACGTCACCGAGGCAGTCACTGTTGATACTGAAAAACCCAATATCACTTTTTGCGGTCTGGGATTCGAACGCAGGACTCCAGAATGGCAGTCGTACTACACACGCATTACAACTACACCAATTTAAATGCTATTTAAGAAGAACGACGAATTTAACACTCACTTCAAAGCAAATATCACAATTCCATACAACCTCAAAGACATTCAACTACTAAGAAATAGGAAAGAAATATTTCAAAGAAATCTGTAAAACTTCTTAGAATTTAATACGAAAATGGAAATCGTTTTATTCGGAATAGCCGGCGACTAATATAATGTTACTCTTACAGTTTGTTTGGGAATAAGAATTTCTAATAATAAAACGTGGTCTTTTGTTGGCATTTCGAAAATTCACTAACCGTTTTCAACTATTTACGAATCAAGCATTTCTTTTGCTTGTAGAATATTATGAATTGCCTGGTTTTCAAATAATTTGGTTTTAAACTTACTTCACATTTCTCTACAGGTTTTTTATTGACGTCTTTATACATTTTGAATTGCTTTTTATATTGAGGCTGCAAAACGAGCAAGTGGGTCATGTGATACGTGGCCTATGCCGCCGGTTGCAATGGGAGAAGCAAGAAGAAATTTGGAAATATCACTCACTGTACCAAACGATATAGCGAACTCCCTTTTCATGTTGATTTTCTGTGAGACAGTGGTATAGAACCAGTCGAACCGACCCATATGGGCTGTACACATTTTTGTCTACAGCATGGCTCTAAGAGATTACTTATTAAAGCTCGTGGCTTATTCCAATGGATAAGGGAGGTCTCAATACGCGTTGTTTCGCGGGTTAGTAAAATTCGCCATCGAGTCGTCTCCTTGACTGTGAATGGGGGATCCTTGGTTCGAAACCCCGGTCGGGCAACGCAGATTTTTCTGAGGCGCTTTGGAGGCTCGACCTTCCACGGGAGTTAACGTAAGTCAAGCAGTCCAGAAACTAAACTGATCTTTTATAGAACTTACTTGAAAAAGGGTGTGGCCCCAACCCTACATTAAAGTGGGATAAGGACAAGTGGAAGAAGAAAGTAGAATAAGAAAAATTCGCCAATGTCTGCCACGCTCGAGCCATGTCGTGAACATAAAGCAATAGTGACACCACGAAATAAAACGGTATTTGATGCGCCCGACATCGTGTCGCTCCTTCTCTTAATAGTGCTGTCCATCAATTTAAGTATCGATAAATATGAAAAATTATGCAACATTGTTACTGATGTAACCGCTTTGATAAAACAATGTGCATGTCATTTTTATGTTGAATTTTTATAGTAGGTAAACATCATAATTTATACTTGATTTGAAACATTGCAATATTTTGAAAAAGACGAACATTTAAAAAAATATTTTTTTCTGAAAAAAGGTAAAATAAAATATTGAATTTTACATATTGTTTCGTAACATAAATATTAACGTATTTGACGGAGAGATACATATTCACAAGTTAAAAATTTAACGGAGCGACTTCTAAACTTATCTGATCGTGACCAAATTTGTATGGGACCTCCCTTGGAATAAGCTCTATCAATCAAAAAAGTATCTTCAAAATCGGTCGGTCTACGGCGAAGATATCGGATAACATATATATAAATACAAAATTGAGGACCTTTCCTTTTTTGAAGTTGGTCGAAAAAATATCGAGTCATGTAACGTCACATGTAACTGGTTATTAAGTAAACACTTTCAAATGTTGAATAATTAATAGTTCAGACATATTAAATCCCGAATACATTCAAGTAATTAGTCAAAGTCATAAGCTTGGTGCGCGAGTTGCGAGTAAATCTCGACAGAAACCATTAAACAGGCACATCAGGTCATTTAACATCCAACATCTTGAGACAGTTGTAAGGATTAGCCGACTGGGAAATTGTGACGGAATCATATATTAGCTGTTGCGGTTTAATAAATATTTAATTTGATAACCTTATACGTATGTTTGATTAAGTACTGCATAATCTATGTCTACAGTTTTTCGAGTTTAGTAAAATTGTATCCTATGATTTGATGGGAAAAGCGCAAATAGCCAATTCAAACAGCAAACAACATTGATATTTTTAAGGGGAAACAGCGCCCTGAGCAGGAAAATTTCTGACAACCGTAAATGTATTCGAACTCGATGCGCGTCTATCAAATGTGTACGAAATATTAACCAAACGTCATCAGTGCGCAGCGAACTCGAATACATTTACATTAGTATTTCGTGCTCGGGCTACAGGTAATAATAATTACATGACTCGTGGACCGTTTCCAAAATAGTATACACATATAAATTTTCGTTTTACTCAAAACGATAAAAATTAATAGTAACTGATCTACAATGAACGCTAAAAATCAGGCAAATGTTATCGAAACCTTATAGTTATGACTCTAGACAAAACTAAATAGAACAGTAACTTGCTTTTTGTAATATCTTGTTTATTATAATGATTACCTTTTCCCTCGTAAGCCGAAATTTGGAACTATGTCGGATTCAGATTCTATTTGGACTGTTCTGCTATTCTCTTTCTCATGTCAAATTAGATAATGATTACTTGCTCTAAACCATAACCATTGTGTGTAATATCCAAATAGCTTTCTATCGATATCGACAAACCTGTATCCCTACCCAAGGGTGTCACATCGCAGCATGAATATAAAGTGATGCGCGCTGCAACTCCGGGCAGACGCCGCAAATACCGCGCTTACACGAGACTTCAATTTTGGGACCACTGTTATACCGTAAATGAGGGATTTTCGCACAGAAAGACCGAATAAAATAAATTTTCTTTATATCTTTATTTTCATAAGCGCTTGAGTGGCAATGCACAATGTTAGATGCGACTGGAGTCGGATGTTATTACACTTTTGAGAAAAGTGTACCACTGACAACACTTCTGAGTAGAGGAAAACTGTTTGTAAAAGTTCAAACATAGAGGTAACATAACATAAGCTCACGCCTGTCTCCCTGAAGGGGTAAGCAGAGGCGCACTAGCCAACTAGTACACCCACATTTCGCCGAGCTTAGTTCCGTCCCAGATGTGATAGGGGGCGAGCCTACCGCCATATCGGGCACAAATTCCAGACTCCGGGCTGATACGGAAAAATCCAATATTACTTTGCCCGACCCGGGGATCGAACCCGAGACCTCAGGACGGTAGTCGTATCGAAATACAACCACGCCACCGAGGCAGTCCACTTAGAGGTTTAAAAGTAACTGTTTCGTGTTATATCGATTGTTGAATGGCTGAAGTTAAGAATGGTAGTTTTTTTTATAGCAGACTCGCAAACGAGTAGATGGGTCACCTGATGGTAAGTGATCGCCACCGCCCATAGACATAAGAAATAACTCTATTTGTCCATCACTGCACGGCACAAGTACAATTTAATGTAGATAGTCACGGGCGGCTCGGCCTCCGCTGGCCCATACGCTTATGGAACATATTTATGTGACGCCTCCGACGGTTTATCGAATTCAATTTTTCTTTCTTTAATTTAAGTATAATACTGTTTCTTTTTACCTGCCCGTATCCCACCATAGCAGCGATAGCTCAGTTGGTAATGGTACGGACTGCCAAGACAAGTGTCGGAGGTTCGAGACCAACCCCAATAATGGAGCATACACCTCTGACTTTTCTTTGTTAAGTGTATTTTCATTGCGAAATATCGCTTGCTATGACGGTGAAGGAAAACATCGTGAGGAAACCTGCAACCTGCCAACCCAAAAGGGGGGAAATAGGGATTTTGTAAGGTAGTAATTATAAATCTCACTCACCGAACGAAACGCAACAGCAAGCTGCCACTTTACGTCGGTTTTCATCTTATCATCAGCTATCATCGCTTTAGTGGTCCTATCGCCATATAGAGCATACATTTCAGACTCTGAGCTAATATTGAGTAGAAAAACGCAATATACATGACCCGGGAATCGAACCCATGACCTTAGGATGGTAATCACACCGCGTTCGCAATACAACTACGCCGTCGAGGCTCTACTAACAAAGTTAGTTTCTCCAAAACTCAATCGTCCCAGATCTTAGATTATAGTCCGTCCAACTAAATAACATTGTAGTGAATTAGCCCACAAGTTTCGCAGTAACTTCGTCGATTGCACATATAAGCCTGGCTCGGTTATATCGATCAGAATTCAAAGTGCGGATAATTTCGACATTTCGAATTTAATGGAGCTACTGTAGCGCCGGCTTATTGGGACTTATTTTATAGCTATGTTTAAGTTATTTATATAGTTAGATCATACGATAATCGTAATTATGAAGAAACTAACCAGTCCAGTCTAATAGAAATTGAAAAAAAGTCTTTATATGTATACATATAAATAAAATTGGAGTGTCTGTAATATTGAAATAACCGTTTTTTAATACATGTATATGAATATATATACGGTACATACACCAAAATAACATTTTTGTCAATTTTTGTCTGTCTGTTTGTTTGTTTGTTCCAGCTAATCTCTGAAATGGCTGGACCGATTTTGACGGGACTTTTATTGGCAGGTAGCTGTTGCGTTACCACCACCTCTTATAGCATTATTATTATAATCGTTGTTCGTATGTTTTGTATGGGAATCGGTACAAGTAAGATGATTATAATACTGCTATAAGAGGTGGTGGTAACCCCCCTGATGTATTAAGGAGTAACTTTGGCTACGTTTATTTTAGACATAATAAAAAATAAACTATAAAATTAAAGAATCGACTGTTAGGCGGAACGAAGTTCGCCAGGTCAGCTATCATCAATACAAAAATACAAAACAAAAACGTTTATTGCGGAATGTATGTAGGTACAGATGGTTAATTTATAATTTTATGATGTTCTAATACATTCTACCGGACATGTACCAGTGTGCAATATAAGCTATATAGGTAAATTAATAGTGACAAGCCTTATTACGTAAACTTCATAAGCTGTGGACATCAAAACATGCATTTCAGTTGTTCATAGGTAAAGAATACGACAAATTTATTTATTCTCAAAGTATTCCTTGAAACTATAAAAACAATTAGATAAAAGCCAATTATTAATTTTATTTTTAAATATTGTCAGAGAGTCAGTTTAATAATATTATGTTCAATAATATTATGATCTACTTTTCTTTCTACCTGCCTTTATATCACGTTAATATGTGGTCGGCGCAACACACTTCTTTAAGATTGTTGCAGAAAGGATTAGGCTTAGTTTTTATGACAGGTTGCCTGCCTGGCGTCAACTTCCTTCTGCCAAATAGTGTTAGAAAAACACCCCGTCCGACCTGGGAATCGAACCCAGGACCTCCCGGTGCACAGCCTATATACGCTGCCATTAGACCAAGAGGGCGACTATAATTATGGTCTACTTAGGCTGCCTGTCCACTGAAGCAGAGCGAGGATGCGGAGCGGAGAAACAGAGAGGTATTAACCAATAGGATTGCATAAAATGTTCGTTCGTTTCGTTCGCTCCTTTTATTTTATGCAATTTTAGTGGTGGATTTTTACCTCGCTCACCGCTCCGCCACCTCGCTCCGCTCCAGTGGACAGACAGCCTTACTCTACCATTAGGCCAAGTCAGTAAATAGTATAAAACAAAGTCCATTCCCGCGGTCGGTCCGTCCCTATGTATGCTTAAATCTTTAAAACTACGCAACTGATTTTGATGCAGTTTTTTTAATAGATAGGGTGACTTAAGAGGAAGGTTTATATGGATAATATATACATAATATAGTAGAGACTGATAATTTTAGAGGTTTCTAATGTGATGTGGCAAATAAACTAAATTGTTTGCGCTTACATTGCAAACGCTGGCTGAACCCTACGAGACAGATCAAAATAATGTATATCAGCATTGCACCCGTGCGGAGCCAGGTGTGTCGCTACGTTAATTTATAGTTAAAACAAAATAAAATCCAATTCTCTAGGGATCCAAGAATATTTTCGTCGGAATATGCTACTTATATCATCTGAGTTACATTACACCATCAACAAATTCTAAGGCAGATTTACGCCAGTCGTATCGCGCGACGTGGCTTGAGGTGTACTGTAGGTCATTAATCCGCGTCGAATGGACCGAAAAATGTTGCTATATGTAATTCGATTTTTGGCCAGGAGAAACCACTCAACAGTCTTCTAAAACCCTAAAACCTTACAGCTAGGAAGCAAGAGGGAAAGAAAAGCATTACCATATTCCAAAATAGATTATCCAGCAGGGTTACCACCACCTCTTATAGCAGTATTATTATAATCGTTCTTCGTTTGTTTTGTATGGGAATCGGTACAAGTAAAATTATAATAATGGATGGAGGATGCCCTTCTTAGGAGTATATAATTAAAGTTTAACATAAACTTAAAACCGACTTCAAAACTAAACACTTAGTAGTAAAAAATAACAATTCCTTACTGTCTTTGGCGTCGGTGGTAGGGCCAATTCACCGACTCCAAAGACAGTAAGAAATTATTGATTTTTTTATATTAAGTGTTCAGTTTTGAAGTCGATTTTAAGTTTTTGTTAAACTTTAATTATTTTATAGTTTTTAAGTGTTAGGTACAGATATTTGTTTACACACACTAGCAACACTCAGACCGAATGTGCAAGCACACGTACTAGAATTTCCACCTTCGTAGTAAATTTCCGACTGTCAGGTAATAAGTGCATCAATCTTAATGCATTCATGACGGAATTCATAGAATGATTTGAAAAACGTATCACATTACCTTCAAACATTCGAAGGTACCCAGAATAGAAGCGATAAATCCATGGTTAGTGGTATCGACGGCCGAATCGCAGGTTCGAAACCAATTCTAAGAGGTGACACCTCTGACTTTTCTAAGTGAGAATTTAGCAATAGCTTGTAAATATACAATAGCTAAGTTTTACCATGAAGAAAAAACATTGAAAAGAAAAATGAGAATTCTCAATTCTCCATAGTTCGAAGGTGTGAACTCTACGAACTCGTATTTGACTAACATGACAGTTATGGATCTAAGAAATATGATAAAGCTTGTCTTAAAAGATTTGTGGCTCCGTACAGTGAGATAAAGGCAGTTGCAAAAAAGAAAAAGAAACAGTTATGGTACGAAACAAAGTTATAAATCCCACAACCAACACTGAGGAGCAAAACAAATATCCCATTTACTTCAAAATAAGTAATAAATTACCAAGCACATTACACGGCAGGCGGAAGCGTCCTCTAAACGCATAAATTACTGTTCCATCGCTCACACTGCGCGTCGCTCGCGCCAGAATCGCTCGCTCCCAGAGAGCTCCGCTTGCGCTCACTCGCATTAATTTCTGGGATGAGCGGAGTGCCGTTTTTGCGTTCCGGACAGACCTGCTGAGTTACTGAGTGCTGTGATGTGTAAATTATAAGCGTATGGAGATTAATTTAAATAATTGTAGGCTGTAGCCATACTTAACATCTTATAAAAGTTGAAAAGGTTGTTTGGTAGTCTGTCGCCCTCAGCGATATGACCGCCTATTGCTTACACTTTGATTTTTTATCGTTTTTGTATTTTTTTCCTTACGGTGTATAATATAGAGATGTCTATCTATCTAATGAGAGATGTCGTCGACTGCCTCGGTGGCGTGGTGGTATTTCGGGACGACTACGGTTCTGAGGTCTCAGGTTCTATCCCTGGGTCGGGCAAAGTGATATTGGATTTTTCAATATCAGCCCGCAGTCTGGAATTTGTGCCCGATATGGCGATAGGCTCGCCCCCTATCACATCTGGGACAGAACTAAGCTCGGCGAACTGTGGGTGTTCTAGTTCGCTAGTGCGCCTCTGCCTCCCCCTTCGGGGATACAGGCGTGGGCTTATGTTATGTTATGTTTATGTTATCTATCTAATGGCTTGGCCTGGCGAGCGCAGAGGAGTGCTACTCAGTACTTTGTTATTCAAAGTGCGGGTGTTGTTACAGTTCATGGGTAGTCGTATCGTTATCAGGCGAGTGGCTTGGTCGTCTCATCATTCGATTGCGTAAAAAAAAGATGGACTTAGAAAAGATCATAAAATCATTTCGACAGCCTCCGTGGCGCAGCGGGCGAGTAGCCAGCTGTGAAGCGAGAGGCCGCGGGGTCGATTCCCGCATTGAGGCACTTGTTTGTGTCAACCACAAATATTTGTTTCAAGTCTGGGTGTTGTGAGACCGAAAGTCTCGCATAGTTTCTAACACCCACGATACAGGTTATACCTAGTGTGGGGTCAGGACTAGATGTATGACTGTTGGGTGTATTTATTTATTATTAATTTGATACAAACGGATCCGGCAAAGGTCATTAGAAGGCTTCAGCATTTGATCAGCATAAGCACAAACGGATGCAGGCCGCTTTCATCAGGTCGGTCTAGAAATCTTTGGGGGGAGCTTATGTCCAGCAGTGGATGTCCTGTGGCTGATGATAAAGCACAAATGTCGCCGTGATCCTGATTTTTTGACATCGCGATTCCCACTCGTAGTTCCTTATTTTCAGTTAAACCAAAATATATTGTATATCACACAGTTTAAAGTACATTTTCGTGATTTATGAGACAAAGCGGTGCCGAGACGTTGTATGTTAATTTATCAACCAAAACCACTTCAAAATCGCTACCTCCCCAAACTTACCCCACCAAACACTCAGTTAAATTAATTACACATCTCACGGCGACGTAATTACTAATTTGGTGTTTTGCACCTCATAGATATTTGTTATAATAATATCTTACAAATGGAACCTTAATGGTACAGGATGGTAGTGTACATAGACATTTGTTTTTATGGGTATGACAGTGGCGAGATGTGAGACTCGCAAAATGGAAGCCGACTTTACTTAATTCTGTAAGTAACAGCCACCTTTTTCTCTACCTGCTCTTCATCATACGTCCACTGCTGGATCTGCACTTATCCCACCTTAATGTGGGGTCGGCGCAACACACTTTTTCAAGCATGTTGCAGAGAGAATTTGGCTTAGTTTTTATGACCGGCTCTCTGCCTGACGTCAACCCCCTTTGAAGGATCTGGATCCTTCGTCCGTGGGCCCGGGACTTGTCCCGGGCAAATTAAATTAGAAAGTTTGCTTTGTCCGACCTGGGAAACGAACGCAGGACCTTCCGGTCCACAGCCTATACATGCTGCCACAAGACTAAGGACAGCCTCCCTATTGATAATTTTGTCTAGGTATAAAGTAAAAATGTATTGGTAGGAATTAACATTTATAATACGTAAATTAAGTAAAACTGGAAAAAAAATAAGTAAATGTACTGCCTCGGTGGCGTGGTGGTATTTCGGTACGACTACGGTTCTGAGGTCTCGGGTTCGATCCTCGGGTCGGGCAAAGTATATTGGATTTTTCCATATCAGCCCGGAGTCTGGAATTTGTGCCCGATATGGCGATAAGCTCGCCCCCTATCACATCTGGGACGGAACTAAGCTCGGCGAAATGTGGGTGTTCTAGTTCGCTAGTGCGCCTCTGCCTACCCCTTCAGGGATACAGGCGTGAGCTTATGTTATGTTATGTTAATTAAAAGTTAGATATTACATTTTAAAGTTGGGTGGTAAAACTGCCTCGGTACTATCTCGGTACAACTACCGTCCTGAGGTCTTCGGTTTGATCCCCGGGTAGGGGTAACAAAGTGATATTGGATTTTTCCTTATTAGCTCGGAGTCTGAAATTTGTGCCGGATATGGTGCGCCTCTGCCTACTCATTCGGGGGTACAGGCGTGAGCTTAAGTTATGTTATGTTAAAGTTAATATAATAAGTCTTTATTGTATTACTTACTTACTTTTTATTAAGAGAAACCGGAAAAGAATCGGGTTGTATGGAGCCTTCGCCACTGATGTGTCATATTATGTAAAATGTGGAAAGTAACGTTGGTGCTTTGGAGTAAGTAACCATGTATAATAATGGATTTAACAAAGTCTAACAAAATGAAAACGACTTCAAAAAGAAGGTCTAATTCGTCAGTATGTTTTGATTTTCGACCGACTTCAAAAAAAGGAGGTCCTCAATTCGTCTGTTTTATATTTGTTACGCGATATCTCCGCCAAAGCACCGATTTTAAAGCTTCTTTTTGTGTTTGATAGAGCTTATTGAGAGTGGTCCCATATAAACGTCACAATCAGATAAATTTTGAAGTCAGTCCGTTAAGTTTTAAACTTGTGATTATGAAAGTGATTGCAGAAAGAATTCGGCTTAGCTTTTACGACTGCCAACCGTCTCTGGGAGGTATATTATGGCCTTACTATGAACTAAGTTAACCTAATCTCAGGTTTACATTCAAAACAGCTACCAACTGTAGCCCGAGCATGAAAACCTAATGTAAATGTAAATGTATTCGAGTTCGCTGCGCACTGATGACGTTTGGTTAATATTTCATACAAATTTCATAGACGCGCATCGAGTTCGAATACATTTACGGTTGTCAGAAATTTTCCTGCTCAGGCCGCAGGTTCAGAGCCAGAGAGTAGTTGTGGTAGAGCCACGCTGTAGACAGTAACGTCTACAGCACAAATGGGCCGGCTCGACCGGTTGGTTACCACTGTCTCACAGAAAACCGACGTAAAGTGGCAGCTTGCTGTCGCGTTTCGTTCGGTGAGTGAGATTTCCGGTGGCCCATGCCCCCCCCTCTCTTTCCCAATCCCTTTTCCCTCCCCTTCCATTTCCTCTTTTTAAGTTGGCAACGCACCCATGATTCTTATTGTGTCTTGGGTGTCTATGGGCGGTGGAGATCACTTACCATCAGGTGACCCATCTGTTCTTTTACCAGTCTCTGCTATAAAAAAAAAGATTCTGAATTTGCATCAAAGTTGATTGCGTGATAATCACCGAAACACTGTTAAATCCGGCGTAACATTACCAAAATTATTGTTCATAAAACATTGAATAAGCTTAAAATGTCACTTTGTTTGATCATATTTAATTATGAACGAACGAAATTAAACGTTGCAATGAAATTCCCATTACATTTCATAAAGGGTACGGCTGTTATGTTTAACGCTAATTGATTTTAAATTTATAATGCATCGTAATAAGTTGAAAATAAATATTTGTTTTGCCAGATTATTGCCAGAGCATTCCACTGGGATATCAGACCCAACCTGAAACAAACATACATAAATACACCTAACAGTCACAGATATAGTCCAGAAACCCTAAATAATCACAAGTTTATAAACGTAACAGACCGAAATTAAACTATTTTTACGGATTATATCACGATTTGGTTTTAATTTTTATGCCCGACGTTTCGAAAGCTTTGCAGCCTTCGTGGTCACGGGTCAGACGGGTCAGGTCAGTCGTGATATAATCCGTAAAAATAGTTTAATTTCAATGAATAACATTCACGTAAACCTAAGAAATCATTATGTAACAGACTGACTTCAAATCCGATCGTGACGAAATTTATATGAGACCACCCTTGAAATAAGCTCTAACACAAAAATAATCATGAAAATGGTCCACATTTGGTGGAGATATCGAGTAACATACATAAAAAAAACATTATTTGTGTGTGTTAACACTTTTCGATCGACTTCCAAAAAGAAGGAGGTCCTCAATTCGTCTGTTTTTTTATGTATGTTACGTGATATCTCCGCCAATGCGGACCGATTTTCAAAATTCTTTTTGTATTCTATAGAGCTTATTTCCGTGGTCCCATATAAATTTGGTCACGATCGGATTTGAAGTCGGTTTGTTAAGTTTTTAAACTTAAGATTATGGTCTTTGAAGCACCTTTTATACTAGTTTGATATATAAAATAGAAGGCGATGACAGAAGACTCGTTTCCGAAGTTAGACACAGAACCTACAATGCAATTTCACGTTTTAAAATTCGGCAGATGACTCCGATTAAGTAGATAGATAGATAGATAAAAAAGTTTATTTTGGCTACATACACATGGCCATTAACAATTCAGAACACAGTAGGTAATATAACAATATACATTGGAAAGACATGTAAAAATATAAGTTAGTACACTATTTATTACAAAGATTAAATAAATAAAAAAACCCTATTGTGAAATCAGAATCACATCGGCATACTTTTCATTAGACAGTTACCCCTTCACCAGATATGAATGTTCTATAACTTCAACAGTACAATATATTTTGTTATACATCAACCTTTTTCTAATAACACAAAATAAACTAAGAACATTTCTTTTAAATCTCAAAGAACCAACGAGGCCGTCAGTCAACTATTTGCGAAAAAAGCCGAAAAATATTTCGCAAGCCGAAAGCTGTCGGCTGTGACGCCTCCCGGCCATCCATCACGCGGCCCCGAGCGTTCGCAAAACTAATTTAGCGTTGAAGTATTATTCTTTATAGTAAATAGAAGTATACCTTCTTTACCTATCGGTTTTGACCTTGGGCATGTTGGAATTGTGGGTGGAGTCGTTCCTGGATGTCCTGGGTTCAAATCCCGGATCGGACAAAGCGATTTTTCTAATTCGATTTGCCCGGCACTGGTTCCCCCAGAGGGTTGACGTCATACAGCCGGTCGTAAAAATATCACTTTGCCCGACCCGGAATCGAACTCGAGACCTCAGGACGGTGGTCGTACTGAAATACAACTACGCCACCGAGTCATAATTGAAAAGCTCTGGATGGGTCGATTTGTGTGCAATAAGATTTTCGACCAACTTCCAAAAAAGAGAAGGTCCTCAATTCGTCTGTATTTTTTTTTATGTATGTTACGCTATATCTCCGCCAAAACCGATTTTCAAAATTCTTTTTGTGTTCGATAGAGCTTATTTCAAGGTGTTCCCATATAAATTTGGTCACGATCGGTAAATTGGAAGTCGGTCAGTTAAGTTTTTAAACTTGTGATTATCGAAAACCCGTGCCGTTGTCGAACTTTTTCCTACAAATGAATCAACTAGACATATGGACATAGGAAGCTCCATTTATTTATCCCCATGACGTAAATAAATATGCAGTTTGATGTATCGACGATGCTTTTCGTTTTGTCTGGAATGTATTTTGATTTACAAAGTATATATACAGGGATTTGACCTCGGCCGGTGGTAAAAACTAATCGGAATTCTTCCTGCAACATTATTTTTTAGAAGAAATGAGCAGATGGGTTTCATGATGGTAAGTGATCTCCACCGCTCATAGCACACGATACCAAAAGAATCATGGGTGCGTTGCCCATCGAAAGGAGAGGATAAGGATTTTTTTTATTTATTTAATTCACAAAACTGATGTACAATCAAGCATGCCCAAATGAAAAAACGGTATACAGATAAAATACAATTGACTGACATCTACTGGATGTGAATCCGACATGCACTTAATGGAAGACTCAATACTTATGTTTATATTAATAATTTAGATTTTAATGGTAAAAGAAGGTCGAAATTGGGCCACCGGAAATATAACTCACCGAACGAAACGCAACAGCGAGCTGTCATTTTACGATTCTCAGTAGTATTAAGCTTAACCATATGTGCTGTAGATATTACTGTCCACAGCGTGTCTCTACCACTTAAAAACATGCTTGCAAATGTCACGGTGACCCCACAATCCAAATGGATCAGGTTGGTGTCCGTACACAGTGCCACCGTACTAAAGAGGTGACCACAGCAGCCGAATTACCCCACACCTGCCACCATTAATCCAATTACGGTAGACAGTTGATGGATAATGATTAGAGAATAAAATAATTACGCTTCCTCAGTAATCCTGCCGCAATAATTGGACGAATCAATCAAGTTTTTTTCTCACAAAATGTGGTTTATTTCTCTCGTACAGCTTTCTTATGAAAGGTGTAAATTGGCTGGCGTTTTTCCTCTTCTAGGCTGTTGGGGAAGCAATTATGTCACATGATGCACAATTTTAGAGGATTTTTATGTCTTTTTTAAGAATTCAAGCAAATAAGCAGGATACCTGTTGATATATGATCACCAACGCTACCGAGCACTCTCAATATCATATATTTTTGGCCGACTTCCCAAAAAGGAGGAGGTCCTCAATTCGTCGGTATTTTTTTTTATGTATGTTACTCGATATCTCCGCAAAATGTGGACCGATTTTCAAAATTATTTTTGTTTTCGATAGAGCTTATTTCAAGGGTATTCCCATATAAATTTGGTCACGATCGGTAAATTGGAAGTCGGTCAGTTAAGTTTTTAAACTTGTGATTATAAGATATTATGATAAGAATGGTCATCAGAATAACTCTTATATCGTGATTGAATATTCATCTTCCTTCTTTTTTCTTTCTGCCAGGCGTTGTCCAGGCATGCCAGGATATGTCTTCCTACTTAACGCTAACATTTGTATAAGGTCTTGAGGATTGCCCACAGTAACACCATTTGCTCTTATATCTTCCTCCACCTCTAGTCAGCAGGTTTTTGGAAACACACTCCTGGTAAAATTTATCTACGCAATTGCGGCCGATGTGCTAATCTTGATTATTTTTGATAGCGAATTCGTCTTTTGTGTCGCGTTATTTTTTAGACCTTGATGAAAATTTTATAAAACTAATTGCGCAAGCGGAGCTGCAGTAAAAAAGGCTTCCTCTCTTTTCCTGTGAACTTTAATAATTTGTTGTAAAATTAACGTGTGCTCTTAAAAATAGGAGTGTATATTACAAAGGAAGTTTCTTATGTTTTATTTTTACTATCACAATTTACCTCCTTGTCGTTTTCCGACGATTCCTTTTATAATTTTCAGCAGAATTAAAAAAATCTAGGCACCATTAAATCCAGTAGGCAGCCATAATACAGTTCAGGGGGGTTACCGCCACCTCTTATAGCAGTATTATTATAATTTTACTTGTACCGACTCCCATACAAAATAAACGAAGAACGATTATAATAATACTGCTATAAGAGGTCGTGGTAACCCTGCAGACGAGTATAGGACTTTAGAGAGACCAATCCCTATAAGAGCACACTCCTCTGACTTTTCTATTGTAAGTGTGTATTACGTATTATAGCTTTCTAAGGAAAACAAACCTTAAAATTTCTTCACAAGTATTAGATACGTGAAATCCACCATCCTACATTAGGCCAGCGTGGTAGACTAAGGCTTAACTTCTCTCATCAGAAGAGGAGACTCGTGCCCAGCATTGGGGCAATATTATTTATAGGTATTCTATTTTAGCATTAAACGCCATCTTTGTCTAGTTGTAGCATATATCAACTGTGAACTGGGAGGTCCTGGATTCGATTCTCGGGTCGGGCAAAGCCAATTTTCTAATTTGATGTTCCTAAAAACGTAAAAACGAAGCCAAATTCTTTCTACAACATGCTTGAAAAAGTGTGTTGCGCCGACTACACATTATAAATAAATAAATAAATAAATACACCCAACGGTCACACACCTAGTCCTGACCCTACACTAGGTATAACCTGTATCGTGGGTGTCAGAGACTATGAGAGACTTTCGGTCTCACAACACCCAGACTTGAAACAAATATCTATGGGCCACACAAACATTTCTCTCAATGCGGGAATCGAACCCGCGGCCTCTCGCTTCACAGGCGTCTACTCGCCCACTGCGCCACGAAGGCGCATTAAGGTGGGATAAGGGCAGGTAGAAAGAAATATATATTACCATTAAAGCCAAACAAATTCTTCCCTTTACCGGTCTCTCATATAACTGTGTATAAGTATGAGGCACCATCACTTCATTATACCATACAAGACAAACTCCCTGTGATGCCCCGCGGTGTTGTGAGTACAATACCGCTCGCCGAGCGTCCTGAGTGCATTTTACTGTTTATAACATACTGTAATAGTGGCCTCAGGGCGAGCTGTAGACAATTTGTGGTGTAAGGCAGAAGCGGAGCGGTAGTGAGAGACGTTATTTATTAATTTTATTATAAATCATTATTTGACAGGCTCCGTGGCGCAGCGGAAGAGTAGGTGGCTGTGAAGCGAGAGGGTGTGGGTTAGATTCCTGTATCGGGACAAATTATTGTGAAACCCACAGATATTAGTTCTAGATTGTGTTGTGAAACTAAAAGTCTCTGGTTTTTGATACCTACTATACAGGTTATACCTGGTGTGGTGTCAGGACTCAGGAATAGGTGTGTGTTGAGTGTGTTTATTATGTTTTTTATCCCGACGTTTTGATAGCTTTTCAGTCGCGTGCGTTTTTTGCGTGTTTCTCGCTACAGACTGTGTATTGTCAATGCTCAGCGCCCCTAGCGGCTACGTGGTTTAATAATATTCCTCATGTAATATTAAAACGAACAGCAAATCATTGAGCGTAGGCCGAGGCGCACTGATGAACTAGAACACCCACATTTCGCCAAGCTTAGTCCGTCTCAGATGTGATAGGGGGTGAGACTATCATCATCAGCCATTGGACGTCCACTGCTGGACATAGGCCTCCTCCAAAGATTTCCAGATTGACCTGTTGGAAGCGGCCTATCGCTATATCTAAATACCGGGCTGATACTGAAAAACAATATCACTTAGCCCAGGGATCGAACCCAGGACCTTAGAAGAGTAGTCATCTTGAAATACAACTACGCCACCAAGACAGTAAATAATATTACATCAAAACTTAATGAGTAACAATAGTTACCCGGGCAGTTAATCGCTTCCGCTCACATCTTACGTCGAAGTTAGAAATAACGTTACTGGAACTTAGTTCAGAAATTACTTGCGATTGTCGAGCAGTTTCGGTAGTAGTAACACATAAGTGTCTATTACGTGGCACGCGTGCTTCTGACACTTATTAGTATAAGTAGTATAGCTGAACGGTTTCTAACTTCGGTTTCTACTGTAAGTGCATGTGTACTTAAAATGCACTGGAATTTGTTATAAAGTTTACATATATACAGGTAAATGGCATAAAAAAGAGATGCCTATACCCAGCAGTGGGATGATGATGATGATATATGTATACATAAGCTCACGCCTGTATTCCATTCATGGGTAGACAGAGGCACTAACGAACTAGAACACCCACATTCCGAGCTTAGTTCCGTCCTAGATGTGATAGCTGAGCTTATCGCCATATCGGGCACAAATTCCAGCCTCCGGGCTGATATAGCAAAAGCCAATATCACTTCGCCCGACCGGGAATCGAACCCGCGACCTCAGGACGGTAGTCGTGCCGAAATACAACCACTCTACCGAGGGGGCCTGTAATAATGTTTAACATAATTTAAAACCTACTTCAAATAAACTTTGTTTCTTTCTCCGTCCCTTATCCCACTTGAATATGGGGTTGACACAACACACTTTTTCAAACATGTCGCAGAAAGGATTTGGCTTATAACCCATAGCAATTGCTTGGATCTTCTAGTCCCGGGCTAACCGTGTTAGAAAAACACCCAGAGACCTGGGAATCGAATTCAGGACCTCCCGGTATACAGCCCATATACCTATGCTGTTTTAGGTTACAATAAAGATTAACATAACATTAACATAAGCTCACGCCTGTATCCCCGAAGGGGTAGGCAGAGGCGTACTAGCGAACTAGAACACCCACATTTCGCCGAGCTTAGTTCCGTCCCAGATGTGATAGGGGGCGAGCCTATCGCCATATCAGGCACAAATTCCAGACTCCGGGCTGATATGGAAAAATCCAATATCACTTTGCCCGACCCGGGGATCGAACCCGAGACCTCAGAACAGTAGTCGTACCGAAATACCACCACGCCACCGAGGCAGTCGAGATGACAATTTATTAATAATAATCTTTATTATTAATAAATTGTCATCATCAACCCTTAGTCCCTTTATAGCGGCCATATTTCGTACATAAAGCATAAAGTACAATCAACAACCTCCGCCTTTTTGTAACTAGGCTAAAATGAGGCAGGTTTGTAAAAATTAGCCTCCTCTGTATTCGGAAGGCGTTGCGAATGAGAGGGCCGGAGTGCCGCCCTCTGGGAGTAACTGAACGCTTCTTAAATTGTGAGATGTGCTGCGTTTCATGCGGGACAGTTACTCGCTCGATAACTTGCCTTATCGATAACAAGCAGATTGGGTCACCTGATCGTAAGTGATCTCCACCGCCCAGACACCGTAATATAAAGAATTCTATGTATACTACTAGATAAGCTGTTTAGAAGTAAAACTGTGTCACATAACGGCGAATGTTTTACGTTTGACGGCTAAGGTAAAGAGCAGTAGCCCGAGCACGAAAAACTAATGTAAATGAAAATGTATTCGAGTTCGCTGCGCACTGATGACGTTTGGTTAATATTTCATACAAATTTCATAGACGCGCATCGAGTTCGAATACATTTACGGTTGTCAGAAATTTTCCTGCTCAGGCCGCAGGTCTCTATAGCGAGTTGCAGTCAAATTCTATGTACCGAACAGCTTGTCTAGTAGTAGACATAGAAGTTTTTGCCGTAATATCACAATGATATCGTAATATCAAAAGTGATATTTTTTTTCAGTGCGTGTAATTTAAAGAAATGGATTCTATCCAAAAGTAGTGCGGTAGAATTGGTCTATTCATCCGCCTGTCTTGTCGCAAGCCCCTTGGTTTGCTTCTTCCTTCTTCGAAGAATGAAGAAGCATTAATAGGCCCGGCATGATTCTGGTGGCCACCGATAAACCCATTGTTTGCGTCAGGTGAAGTGTAGTCATTTTGTCGTGCCCGGATAAAAAAAAGCGAAATTGTCTTACGACACGGTTTATTGAATGTGTTATGTATACAATTACTGTCTGATTGATACTACTGAAATTAAACAGCCTCCGTGAGGCAGCACGCGAGTAACCACTAGCGTAACCCAGTACCACTAAATGTAAGGCGAGAAGACGCAGGTTCGATCCCCGCACCGAGACAAATGTTAATTATGTATGTGATTGTTTGGTGTCACTTATTTATAAACAAAAGTCATCCATTCCATGACAGGTGACATTTAAAATGTGTTTTGGGTTTTTAATATTCTTCTCGCATTCAAGCCACTCGCTCAATTAATTATCCCTTAAACAGGCATTGTCTGAACGCGTGACGCCAGTACATCGATCCAGCATATTGTGCCAGTGTCCCGAGGGACGTAGCATGGACCGGTCACTTCACCAGTGAAAGGACACGTCCCGTTTGAAGTGCAGCGCCGACCCTACATCATAGAACCTTTTTATGTAAACAAGGTTAAACATTTTAAGTAGGTATCGCTGGAAAGTTTGAAAAGCTATTCAATAGTTGACGAATTTGTAATGGAAATAGTATACGTTTTGGAAATAGATGCACTTAGTGAAGAGTTAGGTTCGATCAACGAACCGAAACAAATATGATCTGTAAATATTGGTGAAAATTTTCATACTGATTTCTGAGGTTAACTGGAATGTTGCTCATATAAATAAAGAGTTTTTACGGATCCTATAGCGTTTTAATTTTACTTTTTAGTCCTGACTTTTTTTTCAATTAGAATAGGTAGCTGGGGCCTGGCGCTGATGTGAAAATTCAATAGTCATACTATATCTACTCACGCCTGTCATACGCCCGACGGAGTAGGCAGAGGTGTACCTAGTGTCCCACTTTTCGTTCGTTTCATTTATTTAAATAGCCAATTGTCAGGGTCGTCACACTTCTCTTTGCCTATATATATAATGCACGCGACATAATGCACCCTATTTATTAATGCCATTATCGTTCTATGTATTTTCAATTGACTTGTGCAATAATTTATGATATCTAGTTACTTCAGTGCCATTATTTGGGCCACCAAAAATGTTACCTTAATCTTCTGCGCTACCAAAACCCATTAGACCGTAGAAAACGGGCAGATTTTAACATCCCATCTGTCTGATAACACCTTATCCTCTAATCTGCCATAATTCACGTAGTTGTGCGAAAAAATATGTTCCTGTTATATACCGCAGGAACGTTGGATGCGAGCCAGTTTCCTGGTGTCTTCGGAATTGTTACGCAATCCTGGGTGAACTTACTAGTTTCTTTTACGTTGCCAGGTTAAGAATTAGGGTCATCATCCATTATAGCACCTCAGACCAATGAAATGAAACAGATGATAAACTATCTATGTGTACTGTGAAGGGTTCCGCGACGAATATCCTTAATCCTTACTTTTCGCCAGAGTTCAAACGAATAGATTATCATAATGATTTCTTAGGTTTACGTGAATGTTATTCATTGAAATAAAACTATTTTTACGGATTCTATCACGATTTGGTTTTAATTTTGCATAGCTTTCGAAACGACGCGATAAAAATAAAACCAAATCGTGATAGAATCCGTAAAAATAGTTTTATTTCAATGAATAGGTTATCAATTTGTCTTATTTATGTACGTTACGCAATATTATTATCTCCGGCAAAGGTGGACCGATTCTCTTCGTGAATGTGATGAATTTTGAATTCGGTTTTAATTTTTTTTAATTATCAAATTATTTCTTTTCGGCCTACGTTTCTCCTATTCCACAGCAGTAGGATCGACGCAACATACTTTTATGATTGATATATAGAGGTATTTTTACTTGTGGACCGACGACCTGATAAAGGTCGCGGGAAGTCGCTGGATGCAGGCCGCTTCCAACAGGTCGATCTGGAAATCTTTGGGGGAGGCCTATGTTCAGCAGTGGACGTCCTATGGCTGATGATGATGATGATGATGATGATAGAGGTATTATATGAATTGATTTAATGTTTGTGATTGTTGAATGAGATATCGGAGGTCCTCCTCTTTCCAAATTCTTTTCTTCTTGTAACTTTCCCACCGCTTCGCTCAGGATTCAATAATGCAACTTATTTTTACTTCGTTATTTAGTCAAATAGTTTCAACATTTTTAGGGAAACTTTTTGTTCGGTATGGGGAAATTTTATACTATGGGCAATTACAGCGGTATAAACGTCATTGTAGACTATGTCACTAGCCGTCAATGTCAACTGAGATGTCAACAAAAATCAATTTCTACGCAGTGACATCACGTCCTATTTTGGCGCGGTATTTGTAAGTCAAACTTTGATTTGCCATAATTAAATTATTTATGCATATTTTAATATTTTTCTTTCTTTTATTAATTGGTGTATTTATCTGAGACTTAGTTCTTTACAATAAACTAAAACAAAATTACATGCAAGTGGGTGTTGTGAGACCGAAAGTCTTTCGTAATTCCTGGTACCCAGGACACAAAACTCGATCTTAGTGTAGGGTCAGGACTATGTGTGTGACTGTTGGGTGTATTTTTCATTATTAAAGTTCCCTATTTTCACATTTACCCTGACCTTAATAATAAAACTAGGATAACTTTAAAACCAGCTCCATTCAATTAGTAACAAAGAAGATAACGTGAACTTAACTATACGAAAGGCTATTCGTTTAAAATTCCCTCTTGGATGGTTTCCAACGGGTTTGTTTGTTTGTTTGTTGTGTGGACTCCATTTTCCGCACTCAGCTCCATATAGATTGGGCCATTGCGCGTGACATGCGTGCCGACTATGTGCTCAGCCAGCCTAGCTCCGACCAGAAGCGCAGGATCTTCCTGGGGTCTCCACAGGCCTCTCGGAGCGACCTCGGTGTGTTGAGGATTTTAGCCCGTTGTGTAGCAACGCCTTCGCATTCCAGGATGACGTGGGCAGCTGTTTCTTCGGCCGACAGACATCCCCTGCATAGGGGGCTGTCGGTCATACCTAGAACATATAAATGTTTATTAAGGGGGCAGTGTCCAGTTATGGTACCTATGACTATACGTAGAGATAGCCTATCCAAGGACAACAAGCGCTTCGTTAAACGAACATCTGGGTGTGGCACAGCGTCCCGAGAATGTTTGCAAGTGCTCAATCCTGCCCATTGATCAGCATGTTGTTTTGATGTTCTTTGGCGGAGCCATGACCTTAGCTGGCTGAAGGGTAACGGTAATGTTGGACCGGGTCCGATCATCGGTTGGTCCGACCCCCTTCTAGCCAGTTCGTCCGCTGCGTCGTTGCCTAGAGAACCACTGTGCCCTTTTATCCACTGTAGGATGACTTGGTTCTTAGAACCTATCACCTCCAGTGCTTGGTGGCACTCTAGGATGAGCCCTGATTGAATTATTTTACTGTCGAGGGCTCGTAATACTGCAGCGCTGTCGGACACTATGCGTATCTTCTGACCTGCAATACGTCGCTTGTCCACTGCGTTGGCAGCCTGTGTGATAGCCATGCACTCACATTGGAAAATAGAGCTATATTCACCTAAGGCCGTTGATATATTTATGTTTATTTCGGGTGAGTACACTCCTGCGCCCGATCCCGTTCTGGTCTTTGAACCATCGGTATATATGCGCAGTTCGTGTACTCCGGACCAGTCGTGTTGTTCTTCAACAAGCTGAATGGTGTAGTTTTTGTTGAAGAAGTGTTGTTTGGGCACCTTGTCATTAGGAGCTGCTATCATTGGTTGGTATTTGATAGCCTCCTCAAGGATTTTAGTGTGGGCCCCGTTTGCTACTCCCCAGAGATTGAGTGAGTTTAATCTAACGGCTGCCGAGGCCGCCTCTTGTTGAATGATCAGCTCGAGGGGCGGTAGCCCTAGCAGTACCTCTAGCGCCGCTGTGGGAGTGGTTTTCATGCAGCCTGTTATAGCCATGCAAGCTAGCCTTTGCAAGTGCTGCAGTTTATTTTGGGCCGTGATCAGTGTTGTTCGGGGCCACCAGACCACAGCACCATAGGTGATTATTGGCCTTATTACGGCAGTGTAAAGCCACATGGTGATTCTGGGACGCAGGCCCCAGGCTCTCCCAAGTAGTCTCTTACACTGCCAGAAAATAATACAGGCCTTCTGTAGTTTGTTGTCTATGTGTTTATTCCATAGCAGTTTATCGTCCAAGATAACACCTAGATATCTGACTTCTTTGGTGAGAGTCAGTGTTGTGCCTTGGAGCTTGGGTAATCGAAGGTTACTTATAGTTCGCTTTTTAGTGAACAGGACCAGTTCAGTTTTTGATGGGTTTACTGTCAGTCCTTGCTGGAAACACCATCGTTCGACGATTTTGAGTGCCCCTTGCATGAGATCGCATAGGATTGCCTCAAACTTTCCCCTTACGAGGATAGCTACATCGTCTGCATAGCCAACAGTGTAGAAGCCCGCCTCGTTGAGTAACCTAATTAGGTCGTTCACCACGAGGTTCCATAGGAGGGGTGAGATGACTCCTCCTTGTGGACAACCCCTTGACACAAGGGCGCGTACGGTGCCGTTTACTGTTACTTGCACTGCTCTTTTCCTCAACATGCTGTCGATCCATTCAGTTATGGACCGGTCAGCCCCGTGTCTGAGCAGTGCCTGGCTTATGCTGTTGAATTGCGTCTTGTCGAAGGCCCCCTCGACGTCGATGAAGGCTACAAGCGCTGATGATTGTGTTGATAATGCATTTTCAATTGGAGAAATAACACTGTGGAGCGCAGATTCCGTTGATTTGCCTGAAGAATAGGCATGCTGTTGGTGGTGTAGAGGATAACGCGCCAAGGCCCCGTCTCTGAGGTCTCTGTCACAGAGTCTCTCCATGATTTTGAGGAGGAAAGAGGTTAGGCTAATAGGTCTGTAGGCTTTTGGCTGCGTGTAATCACCCTTACCTGGTTTGGGTATAAATACCACTTTTACTTCTCTCCATTTAAGGGGTACATACCGATACTGGAGGCATGCTCGGTAGATGCTAGCGAGATGCGGAGCAATCTTATGTTTGCTCCACTGGAGTAGACCAGGAAAAATGCCATCCAGGCCGGCAGCTTTGTATGTTGAGAAGCTGTTGATTGCCCATAGTATTTTTTCCAATGTAACTATTCTGCGGGCAGTGTCGATGGCTTCAGCAGTTGGTTGGTCAAAGTACTGCTGATCCATCTCTTCCCAAGTAGTATTGCTCTCGGTAATGCAGCACCCTGGGAAGTGTGTGTTCAGTAACAGCTCACATATCTCGTTGTCAGATTCTGTGTAACTGTTATCTGGTTTTTTCAGGGAGCCTAGCGTTTTGTGTGGTTCGCTGGAGAGAATTTTGCTTACCCTGGCTGCCTGAGTGTTGGATTCAATGTTGGTACAGAAGGTTCTCCAGCATTCACGTTTTCGTTCTCGGATGCGTTTCTTATATATAGATTGAGTATACTTGTACGCATCCCAGTCCGTTTCCTTCCGTGTGTTCTTCGCCCTGTTAAACAGTTTGCGTGTTTTACGCCGTAGTTTTTCCAGTTCTGGTCCCCACCAGCTGTTTTTGGTGGTGGTACGTCCTACCGGCGTTGTTAGCGGACAGGTTCTGTTAAAGGTGTCTATTAACGTTTCCGTTAGTGTATTTACGTGGCACTCTATATCGGCTGGCTTATTATAGTCTGCGGGAATCCTAGTGAGTGCCGGATTCTCCGATATTAGTCTCTCGTACCTTGCGCTGTCTGTCCGTCTCGGGTTGCGCCAAGGTTCCGCTATTTTCGGGGCCACGTTCAGTTTGTATCTCACCCATCTATGGTCGGAATTCGACAGGTCATTCGACACATGCCAGTCGGAAATCTTTTCTGATAACCTATCCGTGGCGAGTGTGATGTCTATAATAGTTTGATACCTGGAGGTGACAAAAGTAGGTTCTGCCCCCCTGTTTAAGAGCCTGAGATTAGTAGAGAATAAAAATTCAACTAGATCCTCACCTCGTTTGTTAGAAGTGTCGCTGCCCCACAGTGTATGGTGGGCGTTTGCGTCCGCCGAAATGACCAGCTCCAGCTTCTTGTTTTCGCAATGTTTGATGAGGTTTTCCAGCTCAGCCGTCGGTATATCAGCGTCACCCGGCAGATAGGCCGACGCCATGATGACCTCTGGGATGCTGGGGCAGTTGCTCCGGAGCCTGACCGTGGTCAGATCTCTAGAACAGAACTCATTCATTATTACTGCGTTAATTGATTTAGGTACATAGATGCAAGTGCGTGGATTATTTACGGAAGTGTCAAGTAAAATCTTACCTCCGATGTTATTTAGACCACAAATTCTGCCCTTCCTTATCCACGGCTCCTGGATAAGGGCAATGGTCTTGTTGTTAACCTCCAGCATTCTTCGCAGGGTAGCCGCTGCGGCTTGTTTGTGCTGGAGGTTAGTTTGTATGAAGTTAGTGAGGGGAGGAGGAGTGAATTGGGCCTTTCACCACCCCATCCGCTTCCTCCGGAATGTCCAGGCCTATCAGCCTCTCGACCTCCCCCACCAGGTCATCGTAACCGACTGGCCCGGCGGGCTGGGAGGCCGAAGAAGCCGAAGTCCCAGCCTTCCTCTGCCTTTCGGCGGAGGAGTGCTGGGTGACCTTTGGTTCACCGGCTTCACTCTGCCTTTCGGCGGAGCTTGGCCGGCTAGCCGTGGACACAGACGCGCCAGTTCCCAGTTCGATTCCTGCGCTCTCCCTCTGCCTTTCGGCGGAGGGGTCACAAGGGACCGTGGGTGCTGCCGCAGTCTCAGCAGGTTCAGGCGGCAAATCCTGCAGCCTTCCCGAGCTGCCGAAGAAACGGATGTAGGCGTTGCCAAGCTTGTAGCACAGCCTCCGCCCCCTCGCTAAGATTCCGGGTATCTCGTCGGCTGGAATGCCAAGCACCAGAAAGGTCCCCGGAGGGTTCCCCTCGTGGCGCTCAACATTGTAAAGCGACCAGTTGCTGACCCGATACCACCTGTTCTGACCAGTCAGGACACGCTGTATCGTCCCGATCTCGTCCGAACAGGCCGGCAGCAGGACTGCAGACTTCACCCTTCTGGGGATGTCTTTTTGTCGCTTCACGACCAGCCGAGTACCCGGAATTGGTGACTCGAGCGTGGCTACGATGTCTCGTAACCACTCAACGTCCTTAGTGTCCTCGCACTGTAGCTTAAGCACTCCCTCGCTATGGAAAGGTTTCCCACGGAAGGAGGGCCAGTACGGGACAGTGTTGGCGGTACAGGGAGTGTCTGCAATGCTCTCTATGCAGGACTCCAGAGTACTCTTGATGATCTCCACCTGCGCCGGTGTTAGGTCGATGAAGGGCTCCGCCACCACGGCGACAAAGAGGTCGTTTAAAACCACCGTGTCAGCGTAGGTGACGGAACTCCTCATCGCACCGATGCTGGTAGAGGCCTTGGACCTCTTCGCGTTTCCGCTTGGAGGTGATTGTGTATCATCGGGGCGAGGGCGCTTCGGTACTTTGCTTTGGCCCCCAGTGCTGTGGGCCGCCGCCTTTCCCTTCGCTCTGCCACCGCGTTTGTGTCTAGGCTTTTTGGGTGTTAAGGATTTCTCCTCCACACCCTGGCTGGGTTGGGTCACCCTTTCGGCGCGCTGCTTCGCCCCAACCTGGCTGCCGCCAGGTTGGTTAGAGTGCTTTGCACCTACTGGGGTGGTCGAGTCCGAAACCGGCCCCTTGGCTGCCTCCTGCCTTGCGGCGGGTGGCTGGCTCCTTCCCTTCCCAGCTTGGGCCTCTTGCGCAGCGCGCTTCGCCATACGTTTTTGTTTTTTACGCAAGTCCGATGGCGTGCGCTTGCGTTGCACTAACTTCCATACCTGCTCACCGACCATCAGAGAGGTGGGAGCAGTGGAGGTTGTTGGCCTTGGACAGGGCGCTTCGACAGCAGCAGCCTGCCTCAGTGTTGGTTGGGGCGCTTCCGTAGAAGCTGCGACCCGTTTATCTTTTTTGCAGGGCGCTTCCTTAGAAGCAGCGGCCTGCGATTTGGGTTTACCACTCTTTTTATTCATGTTTTGGTGGATTTGTGAATTCATTCCCCATGGCGTCCCACCCTCCTGGGAGCCCGCAGATGGGGATGCTCATTCGAGCACCAGGACCTACCACGGGGAGTATAGGGTCCAGGGTCCGTGGTGCAGCGAGTCTGCACGGTGCGAGGGAGGCCATGGTTGTCAGACCGAGATTTTGGCCCGTACTCGCCATGGATCCCGCGCTCCGCCGACTGCGCACCCCATGACCCTGCAACCCTCGCCAGCAACCCTTAAGGGGTACCCCTGCCGGTTACCTCAGGCTGGCTAATTCCTGAGGCTGTCGTTTAGGTGGAATGCCGGACCAAAGAGGGCGTGTTGTCTCCACAGGTAACAACAACCCGACCTGTGGTAGACTCAGCCCCCCAGGACTCCATTATCCCCCCCTACGACGCTCGACTACGCACGGCACAAGACGTAGGTGGGCTCAATCCTCTCCATGACAGAGAGGCCGGTCAGACACGCCCACAGGTCACGACCTGCCAGTCCTTTTTGCTGCGTGGCTGCAAGGTCGCTGGTGTAGCCTCTTCGGAAGAAACTCCGGCGGTTTTTGGAAGATACTTTGCCAACAACGAGTAAGACCCCCTAGGAGGAGTTGCTCGCTGTCGCCCAGGTATACCGGCGGTAAGGGGTAAGCATTCCATTAGGACGTATCCGCGTGGACTACCTATCCCGCCGCACACGAGGAGGTGATCTTCAGTATACCCTTCCAACGGGTTTTAAACCAACTTTAACAAAAATAAGACAGACGACTTTGTTAAATCCCGTCACGGGTAAATTATTCCCAAGTTCCATTTTAAATATGTTTTGTGTAACTATTTTAGCGAAGGCTGTTCCAGTTTTTACCAAAGTGATTTCCAGACAATCCAGAACGATCTCGCCTGTATCCTCGAAGGGGTAGGCAGAGCTTCACTGCCTCCATAAACTGGCCTGCAGGTGGCGGTCGCCTAGACCAGCCCGCCGCTCTGCAAGTTAAGGTCTGCTGTGGAGGTATTACACGCCTTTTATTCCTGCTGTCTGAGGTAGGTACAACATAGACCACGAGTGACCCTGTAGGGCGACTCCCGCGGAGGCTGCGGCTGAATGCGATTGCGTGCCCCGTGGCCCTTGCAATAGGGAGAGAAAGGAACACCGCGGTGTTTAGTCGGTAGGACAGTGTTTATCGGTGGTTTCGACATACCTTCGAGTCTTGATTTGGAGAGATCTGTAATCTGATCTGATTCGCCGTGTAAAAAAAAGGCAGAGCTGCACTAGCGAACTAGAACAACCACATTTTGCCGATCGTGGTTCTGCCCCAGATATGATGGAGGGTGAACCTATCGCCATATTGTTACGAATTCGGATAATTGTTGTGATTTAGTACACGATATTGAGGGGTAGTATGTTAATTATATTTATATTAACTACCCTCCAAGTAATTCATAATATTTGTGGAAGGTATTTCTTTATTAACTAAAGCAAAAGGTATAAAAGAGCGGGAGCTATCATTATTGAGTTAGTCTCCCTTTGGAGCTCGAAGTGTACACAACTAGTTTGAGATATACAGTAAAGTTGTGTAGCGAATATAGTGCATATAAGAGGCGCGTTTTAATCGAGTCTTTTACATATCAGAAGCGGGATCGGCTTCAAAAGCCTATCAACGCCCACAAAATTACCATGTGTCCCGAAATGGGGGCAGTTGATTTGTTTTCACGAGATAGTGGCTACCCTGTGCCCCGAAATTGTGGCAATCGATTTATTGAAGAGCCATGTTGTGCTCTGATTAATTGAAGAGCCATGTTGTGCTCTGATTAATTGAAGAGCCATGTTGTGCTCTGATTAATTGAAGAGCCATGTTGTGCTCTGATTAATTGAAGAGCCATGTTGTGCTCTGATTAATTGAAGAGCCATGTTGTGCTCTGATTAATTGACGAGCCATGTTATGCTGATTAATTGAAGAGCCATGTTGCGCTCTGATTAATTCAAGAGCCATGTTGCGCTCTGATTAATTCAAGAGCCATGTTGCGCTCTGATTAATTCAAGAGCCATGTTGCGCTCTGATTAATTCAAGAGCCATGTTGCGCTCTGATTAATTCAAGAACCATGTTGCGCTCTGATTAATTCAAGAGCCATGTTGCGCTCTGATTAATTCAAGAGCCATGTTGCGCTCTGATTAATTCAAGAGCCATGTTGCGCTCTGATTAATTCAAGAGCCATGTTTGCTCTGATTAATTGAAGAGCCATGTTGTGCTCTGATTGATTGAAGAGCCATGTTGTGCTCTGATTAATTGAAGAGCTAGGTTGTGCTCCGATTTATTGACGGGCCATGTTGTGCTCTGATTTATTGAAGTGCCATGTAGGTGAGCTCAGATTTATTGAAGAGCCATGTAGGTGAGCTCAGATTTATTGAAGAGCCGTGTAGGTGAGCTCAGATTTATTGAGTCATGTAGTGAGGAGCCATGTAGGTGAGCTAAGATTTATTGAGTCATGTAGTGAAGAGCCATGTATGTGAGCTCAGATTTATTGAGTCATGTAGTGAAGAGCCATGTAGGTGAGCTCAGATTTATTGAAGTCATGTAGTGATCAGATTTATTGAAGAGCCATGTAGGTGAGCTCAGATTTATTGAGTCATGTAGTGAAGAACCATGTGAGCTCAGATTTATTGAGTCATGTAGTGAAGAGCCATGTAGGTGAGCTCAGATTTATTGAAGTCATGTAGTGATCAGATTTATTGAAGAGCCATGTAGGTGAGCTCAGATTTATTGAAGTCATGTAGAGATCAGATTTATAGAAAAGTCATGTAGAGATCAGATTTATAGAAGAGCCATGTAGGTGCGCTCAGATTTATTGAGGTCGTGTAGTAATCAGATTTATAGAAGAGCCATGTAGGTGTGCTCAGATTTATTGAAGAGTCATGTAGTGATCAGATTTATAGAAGGGCCATGTAGGTGCGCTCAGATTTATTGAAGAGCCATGTAGGTGCGCTCAGATTTATTGAAGAGCCATGTAGGTGCGCTCAGATTTATTGAAGAGCCATGTAGGTGCGCTCAGATTTATTGAAGAGCCATGTAGGTGCGCTCAGATTTATTGAAGAGCCATGTAGGTGCGCTCAGATTTATTGAAGAGCCATGTAGGTGCGCTCAGATTTATTGAAGAGCCATGTAGGTGCGCTCAGATTAATAGAAGAGCCATGTAGTGCAGAGCCATGTAGCATGTAGTGAAGAGCCATGTAGGTGTGCTCAGATTTATTGAAGAGTTATGTAGTGAAGAGCCATGGAGGTGTGCTCAGAGTTATTGAAGAGCCATGTAGGTGTGCTCAGATTTATTGAAGAGTTATGTAGTGAAGAGCCATGTAGGTGTGCTCAGAGTTATTGAAGAGCCATGTAGGTGTGCTCAGATTTATTGAAGAGTTATGTAGTGAAGAGCCATGTAGGTATGCTCAGATTTATTGAAAAGCCATGTAGGTGTGCTCGGATTTATTGAAGAGTCATATGGTGATGAGCCATGTAGGTGTGCTCAGATTTATTCGAGTCATATAGTGATGAGCCATGTAGGTGTGCTCCAGATTTATTGAAGAGTCAGGTAGTGGAGAGCCATGTAGGTGAGCTCAGATTTATTGGAGAGTCATGTTGTGCTCCGATTTATTGAAGAGCTTTGTGGTGCTCAGATTTATTGAAGAGTCATGTAGATGTGCTCAGATTTATTGAAGAGCCATGTAAATGTGTCAGATTTATTGAATAGCCATGTAAGTGTGCTCAGATTTAAGAGCCATGTAAGTGTGCTCAAGAGCCATGTAGTGTGATCAGATTTAAAGAAGAGCCATGTAGGTGAGCTCAGATTTATTGAAGTCATGTAGTGAAGAGCCATGTATGTGAGCTCAGATTTATTGAAGAGTCTTGTAGTAATCAGATTTATGGACGAGCCATGTAGGTGCGCTCAGATTTATTCAAGAGCCATGCAGGTGTGCTCAGAGTTATTGAAGAGCTGTGAAGGTGTGCTCAAAATTATTGAAGAGCCAAGCGGATGTGCTCAAAATTAAGAGCCATGCAGGCGTGCTCGAAATTATTCAAGAGCCATGTATGTGTGCTCTTTAGGTTTACATGAATTAAGTCAGATCTAGATGATTGACTTGTTATATTACGTGCTTAGTGCTTGGCTTTAATCGAATGAACACACTAGTAGGGTGTTCAATTATGACCTTTAGTTAATCTAGATATATCTAGAGCCTATGGCCTGAATAAAAGCAGACGTGGTTGAAGTTAAATCACAAACTATTTCAGAAGTTAATATGGCGAAAAGACATTTGGCCGTAAGACTTATTTTAATAACGATGGTAAAAGTTAGAAATGACTTCCCAAGTTTACTGGGCCATATAAAATTACTAAATGTTTAACTTTTTCAAGAACCAAGAGTGTTATGATTACTTTATTGTGTACGTAACTACTAATATAGTAGTGCGTGCTCCGGAGATAGCACGGTATCGGATGGCCGAATGTTACGAATTCGGATAATTGTTGTGATTTAGTACACGATATTGAGGGGTAGTATGTTAATTATATTTATATTAACTACCCTCCAAGTAATTCATAATATTTGTGGAAGGTATTTCTTTATTAACTAAAGCAAAAGGTATAAAAGAGCGGGAGCTATCATTATTGAGTTAGTCTCCCTTTGGAGCTCGAAGTGTACACAACTAGTTTGAGATATACAGTACAGTTGTATAGCGAATATAGTGCATATAAGAGGCGCGTTTTAACCAAGTCTTTTACAATATCGAGCACAAATTCCAGACTCCGGGCTACTGCTGCTGCTGATACTGAATAATCACAAACTTAAAAACTTAACGGACCGACTTCAAAATTTATCCGATCGTGACCAAATTTTCTAGTAGATTTGCCAAATTTACAAGGTGGAGCGACGACCTGATAAAGGTCGCAGGAGGTCGCTGGATGCAGGCCGCTTCCGACTGGTTGATCTGGACATCTTTGGGGGAGGCCTATGTTCAGCAGTGGACCTCCTATGGCTGATGATGATGATGATGACCAAATTTATATGGGACTTAGAATAAGCTCTCTCGAACACAAAAAGAATCTTGAAAATCGGACACATTTGGTGGAGAAATCGGACATACATCAAAAATATAAACGAGTTGAAGACCTTTTCCTTTTTTGAACTCGGTCGAAAATCTAATATCACTGCCCGACCCGGGAGTCGAAGTCGCACACACAACTTTTCAAGAATGTTGCGGAAAGGTTTTGACTTTTGACCCTAGTTAACGACCGGCTGCCTGCCTACAACCCCCATCTGTGGGATCCAGTTTCGGCAAATCCTGTTAGAAAACCAGTTTGCCCCTTCTGGGCATCGAACCCATGACCTCCTGGTTCACAGCTCATGTACGCTGCTACTAGATCAAGGAGGCGACAATTCGTCAACATGGCGTTTCGATTATTGACTTCCCTAGGCCCAAATCCTTTCTGACACCCCATCCGTTTCCATCAGGTTCCAACGGACTCATAATGATACTGACGTTACCACCTAGCTTTATCCTAATCCAATGTATGATAGATACTGTTTCATCTAGAGATCCAGTCTTAAGCAAATCATCTTAGAAAAATCTCTTTGCCTCATCCGGGATTGAACCCAGATCCTCCCAGTCTACAGCCTATATACTTATACTAGACCATGCGGAGTGACATTTGAAATCTGGTGACATTAGGTTTTTTTATACAGAATAGTCTTCTTGGATGCTTTATTATCAAATTGTATGCATGGACACTCTAGATTTATATAATAAATAGCCCCACCGCTATCATGGAAGCGCTTCAAGCCTCTAAAAGAAATGTAGGAAATACGGGTTCTAGATAAGAAAAAATGTCCTAAACCTAAATGAAGTAAAAGCTTCACACGACTCAGAGGCGTAGAGTAAATCTTTATTTAAGCTCGACGTGCACTGTAAGCCTTCTCTTGTCCCCTATTTGTATCCCTTCAACTCTATCTCATAAACAGAACTCGAAGTTTCGCCCCATAAATCACCGATATAAGGTAATTTAGCTAACTTTTTTTTACCTTATTCAGCCTCTTCGACCCTTAGAGTAACGCACGCAATAATCTATTCTGTATCTAAAGCGTAAGATACATTTTCGCCTGAAGCTAAAAGTTTGTTCTGAAGGCGTAGGTAATTGATAGAGTTTCTTTTGCTGAAATAATTTTATTTTACGGTATATTGTTATTAGAAATCGGACTGCCTCGGTGGCGTGGTTTTATTTTGGAATGACTACCGTCCTGAGGTCTCGGGTTCGATCCCCGAGTCGGGCAAAGTGATATTGGATTATTCCATATCAGCCTGGAGTCTGGAATTTGTGCTCGATATGGCGGTAGGCTGGCCCCCTACACACCTGGGACGGAACTAAGCTCGCGCGAAATGTGGGTGTTCTAGTTCGCTAGTGCACCTCTGCCTACCCCTTCGGGGATACAGGCGTGAGCTTATATTAGGTATGTAATGTTAAATCGGACGTAAGTGAGTAATGGAGATACGATTGAGTACGTTCAAACGTATATTCACGCTTGTATCCTCAATGGGTAGGTAGAGGCGAGACATCCATGATTCATCTGGTATTGTCGATGTCTATGGGCGACGGTGATCATTTAAAGCCGCGTCTACTGCACTAAAACATCACGGTCCATTGTTCTACGAGCAGCAGACAATGAAAAACCTTGTTTTGTTTCTACTCACTGCGCACTGATGATATTTGGTTAATATTTCTCATCTTTGATTTCATACAAATTTCATAGACGGACATCGAGCTCGAATACGTTTGCTATTGTCAGAAATTTTTCTTCTCGGGAAGCTGGTGACCTACTTGCTCGTTTTCAAGCTTATTCCCGTCCCTTCATGTGATAAGGGCGACTTAATCGCCACACCGGTCTAAACCCAAGCCAGGCTCACGTGATTTTTCTACTAAAATAACTCAAATTCATTATTGAATTTTTGTAACAAACTGTGATCCCTATAACAAAACCCTTCACTGTGCGTAGGAAGATACGCATTTGAATGAATTTTTACTGTATTATATCTGTAGCTCCACTTCGGTGATAAAAATTTTGTTCCGGGATTTATAACTTAAAATATAAAGCCTATTTACTCACTGATAATTAGGCTTTTTGTAGATGAAAGAATATTTAAAGTCAATTCATTAGTTTTAGAGTTTCTCCATTACAAACTGACGGCCTCGGTGGCGTGATGGTATTGCGTGCGCGGTACGACTACTGTCCTGAGGTCTCGGGTTGAATCCCCGCGTCGGACAAAGTGATATTGGGTGTTTGTCCGATACGGTGATAGGCTCGTCCCCTATCATATCTGGGACGGAACTAAGCTCGGCGGAATATAAGTGTTTTAGTCCGCTAGTGCGCCTCTGCCTACCCCTTCGGGGATCCAGGCGTCGCTTATGTTTCCATCAGTTTTAGAGTTACCACTACAAACAAAAAAACATTTTTTTCTTAAATATGAGTATAGATGAGTGCTCATAGGCGGTAATAACCATGAAGTCACCTACTTGATAATTTGTGGTCCTCTAAAGGTAAATCTAAATAAATCCACCAATTTACTTCAACCATGTTAAATTACAAACTTAGGGCCACTTCCAGCTCCGCGATATATCTCTATTTATCCTAAATCGTGATTTAGAGATAGGAGTGAACATAACATGAACTCTAGGATAAATCGAGTTTAGGATTAACTCTACATTAGTAATAGCGCTGAAGTCGCCCTAAATAAAGTCAACGAAATTGATAGTGAAATCAAATCAGAACTCAACGGAACTCAGAATACGCAAGTATTGGAGATTGTTGAATCAGACGGCGACAGACCAGCAGGAAACTTTTACACGAAAAATTGTAAAATTCACAAAACTCGATCGGCTGGAATTGAAGCGGCCAAGCGCGAGAGGAGGGTTCGCCGAGTGGTTCCTGATAAACATTTTATTGAACAGTTCATGTTCTGATTTCTTAAGTTAATGCGAATTTTATACATTGAAATAAAACTATTTTATACGGATTCTATCACGATTTGTCGTAAACAAGTCCCAACCCTCGGGCCTATAAATAAAAACAAATCGTGATAAAATCCGTATAAAACAGTTTTATTTCAATCAGTAGCTCAACCATGAGTTTGTTGCACGTATTTACGCGAGCGAGGACGTAAAATATTTGTATGGAAAACGTCAGTTCCCCGCGTAACCGCTAGAGGCGGTCGGGTATTTGTCATACAAATATTTTACAGAGTCGCTAGCGAGTAATGTAAAAAAACTCATGGTTGACGTACAGTTCATGTTGTTTATTCGAGCACAGAAATGTGATTATAATAATCCTGGTGGTAAGCGTAGTGTAGTCCTAAAATACCAGCGACCCCCCACAGACCACGTATCCATCGGAACCCACCAGTATCATGCTATCAAGAAAAGAGAGATTGAACAATTTCTTTATAAAGGACCACCCTTAGATATAAGCTAGTAAGCTTTATCTAACAAAAAAGAAACTTGAATATCGGGCATGAAGATATCGTGTAACATACATCAAAATTACGACGAATTGAGATCTTTCTTCTTTTGTAGTCGGTTGAAAACTTGATACATGATACATGGTAATAAGTCATTCAGTCCAATTCGAAACATCCTTGTGACCGGACGTCTATATGTATTAAAGTTTTGACATTTGCCGACGATATTAATTTATTTATTGTACCAACTAAGTGAACACCAACACAAACTACATAATAGTCTAGTTAACTTCGGAATGACAGATAATAATATCACATAATGTATTCCTACTAACGTAAGATAGTCATGAATATTCCTCATTTTCTAGTCAGTTAGAAATCGTATAGAGCTTTTTGCGATAACTATTGCAACGGTTTTATTATTCAATTATTCGTACTATGGAACTCTGAGTCATATTTGTCTCGTTGAAAACAGTAGTTCGACTTGTGTAAAGTTTATTCGCCTCACGCGTTTTACGTCATCGTAAAATGACATTCTCATTTTGTTTGCAATATCAAAGGAAATAGAATAAGAAAGCACTGTAAGATGTATTTGAATTGCATTATATTTATCTTTCATTTACCGTACAAAAGGCAACAGCAATATACCAAGATGCTACTAAGATGAGAAACCGCAAAGCAAAGTCAGTCCTAACCCGTTCACTGTCTTAAATATTCCGTAATGATATGTAGATTATGTTACGATATTGCGTTAAGCTATAAGAATCCAAAAGGTCAATCTGGAAATCTTTGGGGGAGGCCTATGTTCAGCAGTGGACGTCCTATGGCTGATGATGATGATGATGATAAGAATTCCGAGTACAAAAATGGATATTCACGAATTTCAACACGCCTGTTAAAATCTAACGCACGTAAAAAAATACCAGGCAGTATGTCCAACAAGAAAAAAAGGTCGCCCAAAACCAAAAATTGCCAAGCGTAATTTAAAAACGTAAGCTCACGCCTGTATCCCCGAAGGAGTAGGCAGAGCCGCACTAGCGAACTAGAACACCCACATTTCGCCGAGCTTAGTTCCGTCCCAGATGTGATAGGGGGCGAGCCTATCGCCATATCGGGCACAAATTCCAGACTCCGGGCTGATATGGAAAAATCCAATATCACTTTGCCCGACCCGGGGATCGAACCCGAGACCTCTGAACCGTAGTCGTACCGAAATACCACCACGCCACCGAGGCAGCCAAAAAATAGAAATTGCCCAAGAGTCGTATCGCATACTAACTGATGAGCGCTTCGCTCATCTCTTTATTAGATTATCATTTAAAATCATTGACGGTAGATGACCTACTTATTTGTTTACCTTTATTGCCAAAAGCACAAAATTGACATCCAATTCTGCCAAAATAGCACGATTGAGGTTTAAGGCGGGTCTAATTTATCCCAACAAAGTAGAACAGTGCGCTACTTTAAAAGCGATTTGGATCTTATAAATTAAAGGTCGATTCACGTAAGAGGCATACGATGGGGGCTGCCGATTTCCTCCCTTCAACGCGTTACGGCGCGTATTTGCATAAACCAATATCCTGCGGGACTGAATATTATACCCTACTAACGGTTTGCGATTTGTTCTCGCTCGATTTACACGCGACAATTTAGTGAGATTAGTCCAAGTGATGGGTGGGACTCTGTGTCCCCCAGAGGGTGTTGATGTCAGGCAAGTAGCCGGTCGTAAAAACTTAGCCAAATCCTTTCTGCAACATGCTTGAAAAAGTGTGTTGCACCGACCCCACATTAAGATAGGATGGAGAGGTAGAAAAAAAGTAGATGAGACTCTGCTGAACTTTGTGTTGAAATCATAGGAGACCAATGTGAAATTTTATTCGAAGAGTAATAAATGTTAAGAGCTAACGTAGCACGGGTGACTATCGATGATCGAAAGTCTGAGGATAATTGAAAGTCACGTAGTTTTCACGTTGAAACAGTGCTGCATTTAATATATTCCTAGACCGGACAACGAAGACAAATGTCATTCACGAGCGATAGATGCAGTACTCGTTGGCGACTTTATCAATGATTAGACAATCTAAGAAAGATATAATATTTATTATATAGTTATTACTATTTGGCGTGTTGCTCAATATTAAAACAATTTATATTTTGTTAATTATCTAAGTGCACCTGAACCCAGTTTCGGTGTTCACGGCTGGTCTCAAGTGTTGGCTAAATAAAATTCCTTTCTTTCTTTCTTTTCTTTCATATATGTGCAACCTGTTTCTGTTAAATATTTTGCTACCGTGTTGATAGTTGAATACCCTAATAGTAGACCTCACTGCATTTACATCTTATTTACAAATTTATTGATTTTCTCCAACAACAACTCACTTTTTGCTCGTAAAAACGTATTCGATTCGAGAACCGTCAGTAAAACAACATCGGAATTGGATATGATTTGGTTAGAATTGTCGAGTTCAGACTTGTATTGTATAGCGACAAATGTAAAAAGAGCCGCGAAGTAATACACTTCAGCGGCTGTCGGAGCCCTTTCAAAATTTGGCAATGCCGTTAGGGTGTGAGATTCTATTGAATGCGACATAATACTTTAGTGGTGGTTTTATGCGTACTGTGGATTTATTTACATATGTTGTGGGTTGTATTTGTTGATCTGATTATGTTTATTGTATTTTTGATGTTAATTTGTATCTGCTTGAGAGGACAGCTTAGCCTAGTTCAGATTTAAGGACCTTCCAACCGACTTAAAAAGGAGGATGTTCTCAATCATGTTCGCAAATGAGGACCGATTTTCAAGATTATTTGTGTTTAAATCAAATCAAATCATTTATTTAATCCATGAAATGTTTAAACATTATTTAGATTCCGTAAAATTTTTACTCTACCGCCTGTTCGGAAGGTTGTTTCGCCAGAGAAAAACGGGCAAGAAACTCTGACGTTGCTCTTTTTAACACCAATTTGTAGTCAGCTACTAATACAGTCCAGCACCAAATACAGAAATACCTTGAATTAGAGCAGCTAAACCACGATAGCAATATATATCTAATTATATAGGACAAAGTAACATACAAGATACACTGAGCGTCCGCCATAGCCACGACAAGTTGAATTGAAACAAGGAAACAAAACAGTCCAGGCAGACCAGTCTCCACAAGCAGCACCCATTCACGAGTATGACGCATGTGCCAGCCATCGACCTCCTCAACCATGTTGCAGGGAAGTGATCGACCGGGCTCATGACGCCGCCACAAATAGACCTTAAGTGAGCATGACTACCTAGACTGATAGCAATGGGCAAATTCGACAGAGCTTGCTGATACTTACCATCACTTATCACGTGTCTACACAGGTAGGTAGTTAGTAACACTAGCGTTAACTAGACATTAAAGTAATAACCATCTAAATGGGGTGATAAAGGTTTTATCCTGCACTTATCTCTTTACACTGTGGGATTGACAAGCAGAAATTTAGCTTATTTTTAACATCACCCGGGCATATCTTGTTACAAAAACCACGTGGCCTGACTGATTTGAATTCAAGACTTCCCGTTCTACAGCCCATAAATAGTCACTAGACCTAGGAGGCGACTGACCTTTATGAATGAATGAGGATTTTATAAAGTAATATAATATTTTCATGGAAACTTCCTTCTCAAACAAAATTGACTTCCAGATTGACACAAAAACTCCATGACAAAACCCCGCAGATTCAGCAATATGTTATATTAAATCCCAAAATGTGTAAAAAAATTGATGTAACATGCAAATCCGGTGCGTAATCAGTGGCAGCCACGCGAGCCGGCCCTGTGACACATAAATATATAATTCTATGGAAAAACACTGGAATAAAACTGGCGAACGCACATTTATCATGCCCGCGCTTGACTGACGTTCGCAAGATGAGGTGCGAGGATGTCTTGCGACTGGATGTGTCTCACTTGTGGGATAATGCATAAATTGAGAAAACCAAATGAACCGCCTCATTGGGTTAAAGACGGCGGACTTAGGCTGAAAACCGTTGTCTTCGGTTCAATTTCCAGGACGAGGAATCACAATTTGTGTGAGTTTTTCAATTTGATAAATATAAATAAATAAATTCACCCAACAGTCTCACACATAGTCCTGACCCAACACTAGGTACAACCTGTATCGTGGGTATCAGTAACTACGACTCTCGGTCTCAATACACCCAGACCCGAAACAAATATCTGTGGGCCACACATACATTTGTCTCGTTGCGGAAATCGAACCCACGACCTCACGTTTCACAGCTGGCTACTCGCCCACTGCGCCACGCAGGCTGTCTAAATTAAATCACATTGGATTGTCCCTATTTGAAACTGCCTGCTAACTCTCCGAGATATGAGTCTCAAATTCATTTCTGCCTAACCCATCTGGGATACACAGAAGGGAGCTAGGTTAGAACTTAATCTTTACGCTCACCTAATCAGTAAAACGATTGCATAATATAAAACATTACTCTCTAAACTTTTAATTGATTTAATATCCAATACGCTATTCTCGTTGTACCTAACTACAAAGTTCAACTACGCTCCTAAAGCCTCAGAAACTCCGACCGAGCCGCATCCATGCTCCCTAACCCATCGTCCCCTGTTCGATTGGGCGCCGTAATACATCACGATTTCTGAATAGTAAACATGTTGCTTGTATCCCTTAGATTACATCCTAACCATTTGTGTGATATCCTTACAGAGGATTGCTATCTTGATTTGATTGAGCATTGATTGATTGACATAGGTATGGAGGAATCAATTCCAAGAATCATTTAGTTATTACCAGATATTGTATCCATTGTATTGTTGACTGCCTCGGTGGCGTGGCGGTATTTCGGTACGACTACGGTTCTGAGGTCTCGGGTTCGATCCCCGGGTCGGGCAAAGTGATATTGGATTTTTCCATATCAGCCCGGAGTCTGGACTTTGTGCCCGATATGGCGATAGTCTCGCCTCCTATCACATCTGGGACGGAACTAAGCTCGGCGAAATGTGGGTGTTCTAGTTCGCTAGTATGCCTCTGCCTACCCCTTCGGGGATACAGGCGTGAGCTTATGTTATGTTATATTGTATCCAAGGTTATTGCAGTCGTCGAGTAGTTGGCTATGAAGTGTGAAGTCGTGGATTTGATCCCCGATACGAGACAAATGTTCGATTCCCGGGTCGGGATATTGGTTTTTTCTATTCAATATCAGCTTGGAGTCTGGAATTCGTAGCCGATATTTTGACAACCTCCGTGACGTAGCGGACGAGTAGCCCGCTGTGAAGGAAATGAGATTGGCAAAATATAGATGTTTTAGTTCGCTAGTTCGCCTCTGCCTACTCCTTCAGGACTACAAGCGTGAGTCTACGAATGTATATATTAATAATTTCGCCATTCAAATTGACCACCTGTTCCAACCGTTGCGAAATAACTTTATTCATTGATTTTGACATGAAATGAGTAACAGCGCACATTTCACCCGGTTAATCCGGATGACGGATGGCCGGCAAAATAAATAATGCTAAAGAGAAACGCGTGCATTCGACGATTGACTTTTTAATGTGGAGCTGTGATTGGAAATACATTTTTATGAGGGCCTTATGGATTTTTTTACATCGCAATAAAAGTTTTCAATAAAAGCCGACTTAAAAAAAACTCAATTTATTTAGAGTTGGTGCAAGGGTTAATGCAGATTAATGAAGTTGTCAGTTTTTGTATAGCAGAGCCTGGCAAACGAGCAGATGGGTCACCTAATGGTAAATTATCTCCTCCGCCCATAAACACCCAAGACACAAAAATAATCATGGGTGCGTTGACAATCTAAAAGAAGAGAATTGGGAAAAGGAGGGGGGAAGCGTACACCGGAAATTTCACTCACCGAACGAAACGCGACAGCAAGCTACCACTTCACGTCGGTTTTCTGTGAGACAGTGGTATCAAACAGGTCGAGCCGACCCATTCGTGCTGTAGATGTTACTGACTACAGAGTGTCTGTACCATTTGTAAAGTTTATTGAATGTATATCGATAAACTCAAATTGTAATTAGCATGGGATTCGAATCTAGGACGCTAAGGTATCCCAAATTTGACACCACCAGATCAACGAAACGACCCAACTTAAGCCTTTATAATTTTAATAAACCAGAACTTTTTTAATCTATAAAACATTAAAATAATTTTCCTCATGAAAACTGCCACAAAGGAAAACACCGGAAACGTGCAAACCGATAGTAATATTTTCCGTAGTCCGTGGATATATAGAAAAATGTGTCCGTCCGTCCGTCGACTATAAATCAACATGGCGTCCAGCAATTGAATTAGACTGTTCACTGGCGGTTTTTTTTACGTGCAAAGTGCGCTGAATGGCTGTCCAGTGACGATTCGTTAATGCGGGGTTAAGATAAATGCCAGAAAAACTAGGTGAAGTATATAAGTATATAATAATTATATATATATATTATATACATATGTGTATGATAAGCGTTAACTCTTCTCTTCTACCTGTCCTTATCACACCTTAATGTGGTGTCGCAACACACTTTTTCAAGCATGTTGCAGAAAGGATTTGGAAAAGGTTTACGACCCGCTGCCTGTCTGACGTCTGCCTCTGGGGGATCCAGTCCCGGGCAAAATAAATTAGAAATTCGCTTTGCCCGACCTGGGAATCGAATCCATGACCTCTCGGTCCACAGCCCACTAGACAAAGGAGGGGACCAATACTAAGCAATTAGCGTTAACTAATTCGATCGACTTCCAAAAAGCAGAAGGTCCTCAATTTGTCTGTATTTTTTATGTATGTTACGCGATATCTACGCCAACTGCCTCAGTGGCGTGGTGGTATTTTGGTACGACTACGGTTCTGAGGTCTCGGGTTCGATCCCCGAGTCGGGCAAAGTGATATTGGATTTTTCCATATCAGCCCGGAGTCTGGAATTTGTGCCCGATATGGCGATAGGCTCGCCCCCTTTCAGATCTGGGACGGAACTAAGCTCGGCGAAATGTGGGTGTTCTAGTTCGCTAGTGCGCCTCTGCCTACCCCTTCGGGGATACAGGCGTGAGCTTATGTAATGTGTTATGTTATGCAGAAAAGAATTGACAAAGTTTTTACGACCCGCTGCCTGCCTGACGTCTGCCTCTGCGGGACCCAGTCCCGGGCAAATTAAATTAGAAATTCGCTTTGCCCGACCTGGGAATCGAACCCATGACGTCTCGGTCCACAGCCCATATATGCTGCCACTAGACCAAGGAGGGGACCAATAATAAGCGATAAGCGTTAATTAATATATTTTTTTAAACAAAGAGTCCATTCGTCAATTGGTTAAGTCGTCTGAGCATAAAGAAGTAAAAAACACACACTCACTGTCGCCTTTATAATCAAAGAGATTAAATATTAACTAATAAAGAGGCTATCCATCAAGTTTCCATTGAAAAAAAATGATCTCAAAAGTCAGTAACGCCACATATTACAATGCAAGCGGGCGTTTATTACACTTTACACCCTAGATTGTTCTATGAATGTTCATGGGATTCATGAACATGATCTAATCTAGTAAAACAATTATAATCAAAATATTATTACGCTGGCACGGCCTTGTGCACGTTTTTTCAAAGACGACTAAGTGAGTTATGACCACGAGGTCACAACTTTTGGATCACAAGCTTTGTGCTGTGGTCCCGTCTATATATTTGTTTATAATTTAGTGTGATAGCTGTAACAGTGTATTCACTCGCGTTCGTAAAATCCATGTATAAGAGCATCTTGCCCGGGGCGTCCGGGGCACGTCTCGCGCCTTCTCCTGGATAACACGGATCACGGTGGAAATGTTTTAAAATTGCTGCGAGCGGGTATCATAGCTTTTCTCTTTGTGCTCTTTGCTTTTGTGTATTGTGGCGTGGCTGGTGTATCCATTTTTAATAACAAAAACAAAGTTTGTATTATTGATAGTCGGGACTGTCGTCCTTCATCGGGTAGACAGTCGGTGGTAAAAACTAAGCCAAAACCTTTCTGCAACATGTTTGAAAAAGTGTGTTGCTTAATGCCACGTTGAAGTGGGATAAACTTAGGTTAAGCTTTAATCGAAGTTGCTTATCTGTTACAGATAATTAACCTCTGCACTACAAAGGATAAGTGAATGAGTGAGGTATATTTCAAGATAATCACAAGTTTAAAAACTTAAGGGACCGACTTCAAAATGTATCCTATCGTGACCAAATTTAAACGATATGTGGGGTAAGCTTGAAATAAGCTCTATCGAACACAAAAAGAATCTTGAAAATCGGTCCACATTTGGCGGAGATATCGCTTAACATACATTAAAAAAAATACAAACGAATTGAAGACCTCCTCCTTTTGTTAAATCGGTCGAAAAATACAGACGAATTGAGAACATTTATTTTTTTTGAAGTCGATCGAAAAATACGCACCGAATTAACAAAACCATGATTTCCCACGAAGACGCGGAAAATGGTAGTACAATAATATTTTTCCGTTTGAGCGTTTCAAAAGAAAACTAGCAACAACTAACGTAAGTCTTGATACAATGGTATTATGCTCATATTTACCGTGAAAACACGCGTATCTCCCAACAAAGACGGCGGGTTAACAACTAAACGACAATGACTTTTGTTTGCCCCTACAAACACTGAAAATGAAGGAATCTTATAAGAGTCTTTGATTACTTTCTTACATGTGTTGTTGATATTTTGGTGAGTTAGGAAAATGGCGAAAGATCCCGAAATGTCTTCTTTTTTCTAATAGCAGAGACTGGCAACCGAGAGGTCACCTGATGGTAAGTGGTCTCCATCGCCCGTAGACACCCAAGACAAGAAAATCATGGGGGATCAAAATAGGGTTTGGGAAAGGGAGGGGGGTAATTAGGCCATCGGAAATAGCACTCACCGAACGAAACGCGACAGCGAGCTGCCACTTTACATCAGTTTTCTGTGAGACAGTGGTAAGAAACCGGTCGTGCTGTAGATGTTACTGTCTAAATCGTGGCTCTACCACTCAAATTAAATTTTGTTCAATAGTGCTGTATATGGTGGTCGCCTTCTCCTTGGTCTAGTGGCAGCATATAAGGACTATGGATTGAGAGGTCACGGCTTCAAATATCAGGTCGGAGATCGCAATTAGCATGACAAAACTTCAGTGCTCTAGTTTAAGGTCAGTTCTACCTACTCCTAGTATAAAGGTGTGGGCTTATAATACGCATGTCACGCGCCTAATTTTTCTTCTCATCAATTTATATGTATTTACAACGTTATTTCTAAAAGTTATTTAAATTGCGTAGAAACTCTGTAAGAAACCAAAGTAGTGCGGATTACTATAGTCGGATTGCTAATTAAACGGAGTAAACTGACAGATCGAAATGTCATTTTCCAAAATAATGTTGCTTACTTTCAAAACATAGGGATTGATCCAGTTCCATTTTTATCACTCAAAGAAAAAATAACTCAGCACTAGCTTGCAAATTTCTAATTTTACTGCGTATTTTTAGAAATTTCAGCTTAACCCTTCGACTAAATGTCTGTGTAAATAATTTTGCGAAAATAATCACAACAGATACGCGAAATTATAACAATGAAAATTCCAAATATTATTTTTGTTATTTGAGAAAAATTACGTTCGGCACTATCATAGTTTTTGTAAGTTTTATATATAATGAACCATGACTATAATTCCAGTAGATATGCCATAACTTAGCATGCAGTAATTTACTATTACTATAATTCAGTAGACATGCAGTACTAATTACATATTATGCAGGAATTACGATTTTTAGTTGGAATTTAGAAAATGAAATAATGAAATGGTTCACTGAATTGAAATGTTTAAATAATCTTGATCTTTTTACCGCAGCACTATTTAAATTTCATGAAAAAGTGGCAACATTCGAAATGTCAGTTTACTCCGTTTAATTAGAAATCCTACTATAAAGGCAAGAAATAGCGTTTGTTTACTCTACAAAACAAATCCGAGTAAATTATAAATATAAGTTATACCGCCGAATAAGGTCGCCTTATGTCGTTTAAGGCCGCCTTATCTGTCAAAATTGTATGGCGAAAATCAATATAAGAAGCAGTTAAAGTTGAGTAGCGTTTGAGCATTCGGCGATAATGTCTTAGATAGGCTATGTGTTCGCCCCTTTCACATCTGGGACAGAAATGTGCACGACGAAATGTGGGTGTAGACTCTAGTTCGCCTCTGCCTACCCTTTCGGGGATACAGACATGACTATAATATGTATGTACAAATGTATATCTTAGGCTTTTTAACTTTGTCGAATAATAATTAGACTGACTACAACACAGAGATGACTTCAAGACACGTCGGCGAGGACACGACTTATACCTAGCTGTGACGCCATCATTCGAAAATCGTTGACGTTTCATATATATTTGGGATTCCTATGTAAACGTACCGCGAGGTGGTTCATTCGTGCTGTAGGCATAAAAATATAATAAATAAATAAACCCAACAGTCACACACCTAGTCCTGACCCCGCACTAGGTATAACCTGTATCGTGGGTATCAGAAACTATGAGAGACTTTCGGTCTCACAACACCCAGACTTGAAACAAATATCTGTATAAACAAATATTTGTCTCAATGCGGGAATCGAACCCGCAGCCTCTCGCTTCACAGCCGGCTACTCGCCCACTGCGCCACTACTTCGACTACATTAAGCCTCTTTCTTTCTACCTATCCTTATCCCACCACAGCGTGGGGTCACCAGTAGCGAAAGGTCCTTACAACTCGATTCCTACCGGCTTACCTATGCCAAATGATTGACTTAACAAATAGGCATTAATCAGAAAAACATCGCCCTTCGTCACTGCAACACACTTTTCCCCCATCCAGTCCCGGCAAAATTGTGTTAGAAAAACACCTCGCCCGGCCTGGTAATCGAACCCAAAACCTCCCGGTCCACAGCCCAAGATACATGCCGCCAGTAGACCAGCGGGCTTAGCCAAGTGGCTTATGCGCTAGTCGAATAGAATAAATGTATGGGAATGACATAAGAGTACGTTAAATGCGGCGTACTCTTATGTAATTCCCATACATTTATTCTATTTTACTAGCGCTTATGCCACTTGTTTAGGCCCGCAGGGAGGCTTGCTTATATATGTATGTGTATGATAAACTAAAAAAACATTTGAGCACAAAATGTGTTAATTTCGCCAGACAAAGCAACAAACGTTCCAAGCTAGCAAGTACACACGAGGCGCTAGTTACACGCAGCCGAAGTCGCTCCCCAGCCGGCTGGAGTGATGGGATGACTCCTCGGAGACCAGCTACACGCACTTTATTCCACATGCAATTATTGTAGAGTGCTTTAAACATTTGTAACTTGACGCAATAACAGTAAAAGGCGTTATGAGTTGTGTATACTAATATTATAAATGCGAAAGTAGCTGTTATTTTCATGGCTAAACTGAACCTAAATGGCTAAGTAATAATGTAATCAACTTGAGTGGTAGAGCCACGCTGACAGTAACGTCTACAGTACGAATGGGCCGGCTCGACCGGTTTGATACCACTGTCTCAATTAAAATCGACGTAAAGTGAGAGCTTTCTGTTGCGTTTCGTTGGGTAAATGAGATTTTCGGTAGCCTAATTCCCTCCTCCCTTACCAATCCCTATTTTCTTTTATGATGGCAACACACCCATAATTAATTTTGTCGTGGGTGTTTATGGCCGGTGATCACTTACCATCAGACGACTGACTTGCTTGGTTGCCAGCCTCTGCTGTGAAAGAAAACTAAACTTCCTTACACCATGTCGACCTCAATATGGGTCCGGCGCAACATATGTACTTTTTAAGCTTGTTTCAGAAAGCATTCACGCAGGAGGAGGCATGTTGTAAGAGTAATTTACTAAACTCGTTTCAAATTTTACTAATATTTGTACTTTTGCTTCATCATCATCATCATCATCATCAGCCATAGGATGTCCACTGCTGAACATAGGCCTCCCCCAAAGATTTCCAGATCGACCTGTTGGAAGACTTTTGCTTACGACTTCGATAATCTAATACAACAAATGCGAAGGATTGTACATATATAAGTTTGTTACTCTTTCACCCAAAAACTACTCAATGGATTTTGAAGAAATTTTTCAGTTATATTGATTATAAATCAGAATAACATATAAGCTATATTTTTATCCCGAAAAAATCTATGATTCCAGTCAAATAATTTCAAGATTAAGATAGGGTAAGAAATTATGTGGTGAGAAAGCGGTGTGGATTGAAAGAGGAAATAATAACGAGGATTGAGAAAGGAATGTTGCGGTGGTTTGGGCATGTAGAAAGGATGGATGAAAGGAGGTTGACAAAGCGAATATATATGGCAAGTGTGAATGCTAGAGTTGAAATGGGGAAGACCTCATCGAACATTCTCTGACCAAGTCAGAGATTTACTCGAGGAGGTTCAAGTTAAAAGTACCCTAAACCGACGTGCATGCATGAAGAATGTAATGAGACTGAATGAGGCAAAAGAGGTGTGTAAGGATCGTAGCAAGTGGAAATCCGTTGTATCTGCCTACCCCTATGGGAAAAAGGCGTGAGTCTATGTATGTAAATAATTTCAACGTGAACTAAATCGTGGTCTACAGCTAGTGTAGGTAAGCTTATATGTATTATAGCAATTCCCCCTGGAAATATGATTTGGGCAATTAATTCCTAATCGTGATCCAATCAAACGTGGCTCATTTCCCATCCCTGCACCGACTCTGCCGTTTACATTAATTGTACGAGGTATATTGATTTATCTAGTAGTTTCATTTATAAGGTCAAAGGTATAAACTAATATTACAATAATTTCGTAACCAAATAGTAAGCAGCCTGTATCCCCGAAGATGTAAGCATAGGTGAACTAGCGAACGATAACACACACATTTCGCTTAGTTCCGTCCCAGATGTGATAGGGGGCGAGCCTATTGCCATTTCGAGAACAAATCCAGACTCCGGGCTGATTAATAAAAAATCCAATATCAGTTTGCCCAGCCTGAGGATTGAACCCGAAATCTGAGCACGGTAGTCGTACCGCAATACAACCAAGCCACCGAGCAACAGTAAAAACGTTCCTTAGGAATTTTAGTATCTACCTCTTTTGCGAACCCTTTCATCATCATTATCATCATCATCAGCCATAGGACGTCCACTGCTGAACATAGGCCTGCCCCAAAGATTTCCAGATCGACCTGTTGGAAGCGGCCTGCATCCAGCGACTTTCTGCGACCTTTATCACGTCGATCTTTGCGAACCCTTTACCCCTTTCAAACTTTTCACTGTGCGTGGTCATCGAGCTTAGCCAAGTGGCTTATACGCTAGTCGAATATAATAGTAAATGTATGGGAATGAGATAAGAGTACGCTATACCTCTATATAGCGTTCTCTATGTCATTCCCATACATTTACTATTATTTATTCTATTCGACTAAGCATAAGCCACTTGGCTAAGCCCGCAGACAGGATTAATTATTTTATACATAAATCACCTAATAGTTAATGATATCCATAAATCGTAAAAAATAAAAGCATTTTTGTGATTGAAAGTAATAAGTTAACTTATATTTCCAAATAAACTTTAAAGTTGTCACTGAGCCCAGTCAGATCACACTCCGTGGTCTCTATTACTGTAAGTACATTAGATAAATACTCGAAAAGTCCATGACTCGAATCTTCCCGCTGCGCAAATACTCGGAGAGGCAGACTGGTGAGACCACTCGGCTTCCAACAGAGTGCTATCTGGTTTGTCGAATAATTTTTGACTGTTATTATGTATTACTATATCCATATTATTTCGTAGATTTATACTTGTGTGTATAAATCACATACAGATGTAATTTATTGGTTTGTATGGGTTGAGTGTAGCGTTTTGTAATTGCTGGTTCAGTTTCGTCAACCAGCAAACTGTCAACTGTTAGCGAATTTTGAACAATTTACAGGTTTAACGGACTTAGATATTCCTTCTTTCTGGGCAGCGCAACACAGTTTTTCAAGAACATTGCAGAAAGGATTTGGCTTAGTTTTTACGATCGGTTGCCTGCTTGACGTCAACCCCCTCTGAGGGATCCAGTCCCGGCCAAATTAAATTCGAAAATTCACTTTGCCCGTCTTGGCAATCGAACCCACGACCTCACGGTCCACAGCCCATATATGCCGCTCCTAGACCAAGCTGGCTACCTAAATCTCTGGAACAAAAGTAAACAAACTATCCCACTATTCCTATCTATGAGTAACACTTTTGAAATCAATTAAGCTGTTAACAGACGTATGACTGATTTTATTGTGGCCAAAATCGAACCCAAGACACTTCATAATATGTTACGAAATAAATGTGAAAGCGACATTATAATAAACCAAAAAAGCGGCTTTCGGCCTATTCACCGACAGGCGCTTAATAAACGTTTCACCAAAAAACGGTTCCCACCTATTTAATTAAGATGCGGAACTCAAAACATCGCAGATCCGCCGAATTCTATTTGAAGTATTATCCCTGTCAACCGAAATTAATTTTTTTCCACAAAGAAAAAGCACCAGATAGGCCCTCTCTTCCTTTCCTGATTAACGAAAAAAATATATAAAGGGAAAAGCGCACTTTTCAAAGCATTGAATTGTGACGAAAATCTCCCAGCTTAGGTTGGGGATACACTGGCGTTTTGTTACTGCTTTTTTCAAAAATTTTGAGCACTGGGAATACAGCACGATAGCTGTGGGTGGAGCTATGGTCTTTTATAATAATAATATAATATTAGCCCTGTAATATTACTGCCTCACTGATAGGCACGGGCCTCCTCTACTAATAAGAGGGGTTAGGCTTTAGTCTACCACGCTGGCCTAATGCGGGTTGGTAGAGTTCACATACCTCCGAAACTCTCGTAGAGAAATCCTCGGGTATGCAGGTTTCCTCACGATGTTTTCCTTCACCGTTATAGCAAGCGATATTTTACAATGAAAACACACTTAACATGGGAAAGTCAGAGGTGTATGCTCCATGGTAGTTCTCGAACCTCCGACACTCATCTCGGCAGTCCGTACCATTCCCAACAGAACTATCGCTGTTACTACGGTATGGTAAGTAAGGGACTTACAAAAATATTTAAGTGCTCTTTATATTTAAGGCTGGGATTTACAGAGCGAACTTCGACTTAGTCTGAGTGAAAGAAACGAACTCAGTGACGATTTGGAATTTTTAAATCTAGCTTCGACTTAGTCCGGGCCATTTTGTACAAGAAAAACAGACTGACAGACAGACTAAACAAAGATTTTATTGAAAAAAATGACTCGGACTAAGTCAAAATTCGATTTAAAAATTCCAAATCCTCACAGAGTTCGTTTCTTTGACTTAGACTTAGTCGAAGTTCGCTCTATAGATCTCAGTCTTAGAATAGCTTATCCCTTTCATTTTCAAACAATGTGACGCTAGGAAAAAACGTAATTATTATTAAAGATAATATAAGCAAAAATATTTTTATAAGTAAGGGCCATAGTGTACCATTTCAATAAAATCACACGGTTATTACTACGAATGACAAATTTAATATTTTCATTATGATCGCATATATCTTACTAATATTAGAAATGCGAAAGTTTGAATGGATGTTTATTAATCGATCACGTTAAAACGGCTGAACAGATCTGGGTAAAATTTAACATAGAGGTAGGTTATAGTCTAAAATAACACGTAGGCTACTTTATTCTGGTAAAATGTACGGTTTCCGTTGGATATATTTGTAAATAGTTTTTTATGAGAACGAAATCATAGGCCCAAACATGAAAACATGCCAATTTTACAATTACATTGTTTTATTGTCAAAGTAATAAATAACAAGTCGATCTGGAAATCTTTTGGGGACGCCTATGTCCAGCGGTGGACGTCCTGTGGCTGATATAATAATATGATATATAAAATGGTATCTAGCATTAAGCCAGGGTAACGGCAGGCAGAAATATTCAAGTTTTTTACAATGTCTCCCTTGTGTCACAACCTTAAGGTGGTAGGTGAAAGAGAAAATGTCAAAAGATTTCCGCGATATCAAGGGACGAGGGCTCCGTTCAACGACTTAAATATTTAATATAAAATAAATGTTTTAGTCGTCACACTTAAGACAGTGAGAGTATAAAGGAGCGTTTCGCCAATTGATAATTTATGGAAACAATAATTATTTCCATAAATAGCCAATTGGATACTTGACTATGTGAAAAATAAAACAAAAAAGAAACTCTTCAGTAAAACCTGCATCGAAATTGGTTGTAAAATGAGTTAGTAATTCATATTTTAAATTCTGCAGTGAGCAAGAGTGGGGACGTAGTGGGGATATCTTACTATCCCTTTCTAACGCACGTGCCGTTATGGCCCTGACGTGATTTTACTTATACTTCCCTTTTCTGCAATTTGAAGGTCACACCAAATTTCAAATGCTTATAACTTTTTTATATTTGAGAATATTTCAATAATTCTTTATATACTATACTTTAGATGGCGTAAATTTCATATAAAAACAATTAAAAAAAATAGTCAAGTACCCAACTGTAAAAAAGCAGAATAATATAATAATTATAATGCAATATCTTTTATTTCCATCTGCTCTTTATTAGTAGAGTCGGTGCAATTTTCAAGCATATTGCTGAAAAGATTTTTTTGTTAGTATGGGTTTATGCATGCTACAATACTACTTCACCGGTTCCATTCTTCTGGATATAATATGATAGTGGTGTTGGGTATGCATAAATCCCTATAATTATCAGTTGTACCCAAATTTGTGAATATAATTTGATAAAAGAAAAAAGAAATGGTGACAATTGATGATGAAAAAAATAAGCCCGGAGTTTCTTTCTGCCTTTCTTCTTCGGGTCGTCATCCGTAGGTAGCTAGAGAAAGGTTGGTAGGTTAGCTAGGATAGGGCTCTGTAGTATTTTCATCCAATCCCACCAACTCCTATTAATTCCCGTCGCTTCCCTGTCGGCGTACCTGCCACATCCCGTTCCCTTTCCACGGTCCACAAACCTCTCCATTCCCCTTTCCCCATAGGATCCTATTCTTCTAACTGTATAACCTGCCTACCTGATTCCAAATTCATAGCATTCTATAATATAATAATATTATAAGAAATACTTAAATCTAAATTATGCTTTTTTGACATGTCATAAGTGCTTTTATATGCCTACGTGATTAATAAAGATTTTTATTTATTTATTTTATAGATTCGTCTCAGCTCTACGACCACCTGTCTACGTCAACCCCCTCTGCTGAAACCAGCCCCAAGACCACCTTTCTTTCTTTCTACCTGCCATTATCCCACCTTAATGTGGGGCCGGCGCAACACACTTTTTCAAGCATGTTGCAAAGAGGAGTTGGCTTAGTTTTACGACCGGCTGCCTGCCTGACGCCAACCCCCTATGAGGGATCCAGTCCCGGGCAAATTAAATTAGAAAATTTGCTTTGCCCGACCTGGGAATCGAACCCAGGACCTCCCGGTCCACATACATGCTGCCACTAGACCAAGGAGGCGACCAAGCCCCAAGACCACCATGTTAATGAAATTCAAAAGTTACTATCCTAAACTTTGAATAAGAGGGCTTGTACAGATGACTGAGCTTTTTCTTGTTAATATCAATTTAAAAACTCATTATTCCCCGTGATATTCAGTTTTGAATTGTTACGAATTTTTATGAATTAACACCAAAATGTATTAGAATATCAGAATCTGTGCTTTTGTTGGAACATGATTTTGGAAACTTTTTGTTGAATATTTTATTATATCCATTGTTTGTATTTATAAAGCCCGTGTTGTTAATGCTTAGATAGTGTTGAATGAATGAACTAACAGAAAGGTTTTCAAGGTTCAAATGCTTAGTGATGTTTTCTTTTGTCAAATATTTCAGTTTTAAAATGAAATAAAGATTATGTAGGCCTTAGTAATAGAGGCGATTTTTCTATAGCAAGACAACTTTACTCTAAGGTGTAATTTTGTTGCTTTGACAGGATGACTCACCATATAAATAACACCCAACAGTCACACACATAATCCTGAGTTCCTGACCCCACACTATGATACGCGTCTTGTGTCGAGGTTATCAGGAACTACGAGAAACGCACGGTCTCACAACACACAGACCGGAAACAAACATAATATGTATGTCATACAAACATTTATCTCGGTGCGGGAATCGAACCCGTGGTCTCTCGCTTCACTACACAACTATAGACATCGGCCCTTAGTATATAAAAAGTGTTTACGGTATGTCAAAACATGGATATATATCATCTCTGGGGGATCCAAACAAATTGTGTTAAAAAGCGTGTGAATAAGCACTTTACCAGAACTGGGAACTCCTGGTTCATAGCTCATATACGTCACCACTACACTAAGGGACAACTATGCACATGCATCCTTCGTCGCTGATTCTTCTTCACAATATTATCCTTACAATGTTAGTAATACAATGTTATTTTGTGGCGTGTTTCATGTCTAAGAGACCGTGGTAAATTGACCTTCACTCATCTGAATATCAAATAAGTCATATTTTTTATCAAATATCATAAACATAACATAAGCTCACGCCTGTATTCCCGAAGGGATAGGCAGAGGTGTACTAGCGAACTAGAACACCCACATTTCGCCGAGCTTAGTTCCGTCCCAGATGTGATAGGGGGCGAGCCTATCGCCATATCGGGCATAAATTCCAGACTCCGGGCTGATATGGAAAAATCCAATATCACTTTGCCCGACCCGGGGATCGAACCCGAGACCTCAGGACGGTAGTCATACCGAAATACAACTACGCCACAGAGGCAGTATCAAATATCAATTATTTACAAACACTCATATAATAGCTTGCGTATGGAAAAGTGTTCATGGCAATTTTTTTTCATAACGGTGTTTTGCAGGCAAGCCTATACGATTGATTTTATGTTTCTTATGATTTCAATTTTTATTGGTTATCAGATCGGCTAGTTACTTATATTGATATACCTGTTCATACCTGCTTGCCAAGTAGCAATGAAAGATCAGTAGGCAGACCTACCAAGGCATATTTTCTATGTTAAAAACTACCATTTAATTTTTTTTCGACTATCAAAACAGTTAATAAGTTTATGAAAAAGTTAATTAAAATTAATTTAATTAAAAACAGCTACGAAAACATTTCGATAGGCAAACTATTATAGGCGTGTTTGTACATAAATATTTGATAAAAATATGTAACATGTGGTTATCAGTTGAGTGAAGGTCGATGTACCACGGTCTCTCCTACCATCAGTACTGTCGCTTCAGTCCTTACGTCGCATTACTGTGTCGCTTCATTAAGTTACGTCAGAGCGTATTTGTTTAAAAAACGGAAGCTTTGTGAAAGCATCTTGTACGCGAGTTGCAGGAAGTTCGCTCGGAACTTGTTACAACAAAAAGTTCGAAAAGCTCCGCTTTTGTTATTTTCGTCTCCACTTTTTGCTAATGTGGGTAGTTCGAAAGTTGGCTAAATTGATTTAACATTGCATTATTATTTTAGTTTTGCTAGCGAGATTTTTTTGACTACGTTAAAAATTCCACAATGAAATCACGGACGTAAAAAGAAGATGGACGGAGCGCTAGGAATACTAAAAGTGAAGCAGGGTTTTAGGCTCATTCGATCTATCAACACGTAATTTTTTGAAATCAAACTATTTTTACGGATTATATCACGATTTGGTTTTAATTTTTATGCCCGACGTTTCATTCAAAAATAGTTTAATTTCATTGAATAACATTCACCTAAACCTAAGAAATCATTACGTAATTTTTTTTTATAGCATAGATTGGCAAACGAGCAGATGGGTCACCTGATGGTAAGTGATCTCCACCGCCCATAGACACTCAAGACACAAAAAGAATCATGGGTGAGTTGCCAACCTAAAAGGAGGGAATGGAAGGGGAGGGAAGGGGACTGGGAAAGGGAGTGGAGATGAGCCACCGGAAATCTCACTCACCGAACGAAACGCGACAACAAGCTGCCACTTTTATGTCGGTTTTCTGTGAGACAGTGGTATCTAACCGGTCGAGCCGGCCCATTCGTGCTATAGACGTTACTGTCTACAGCGTGGCTCTACCACTTGATGTAATGGCGGCGACTGAATGAATGGGCCGACAACACTGCTACACTGTCAGTGTTTCTAGCGCTCCGTCCATCTTTTTTTTACGTCCGTGAATGAAGTAATGTTTTGGGATTTAAATAGTAGAGCCATGCTAAAGACATTAGTAAGTCACGATTGCTTGTCAAAAAGTCAAAGTACTCTTATGCTGACCTAGGTTTTGAATATATGACCATCTTATGCTCTTAAGTATCCTATTGTAATATTTTAGAGTATTTATTAGACAATGCCTGCCTCGGTGGGCTTGCGCGGTATAAATATCGTACTGAGTATCCGATTCGATCCCGGGTAGGGATTATATTAGGGTTTTCTATTCAGAATTAGCCCAGAGTCTGGAATTTGTGCCGTATATGGCGACACGCTCGCTCTCTATTACATATGGGACGGGAATGAGCTCGGCGAAATGTGGGTATTCTAGTTCACTAGTCTGCCTTTGCCTGCCCCTGCGGGGATACAGGCGTGAGCCTATGTTGTTTAAAAACTTATCTGACCGCTTTCTAACTTCATCTGATCGTGACCTTTATATGGGACCATTCAAATTCAAATTCAAATTCAAATCATTTATTCTGCAAATAGGATATTTTATACCACTTTCACATGTCAATTACGAGTATATATTGATTTTAAGATATTGATAAAGTAATAATGGCGTCGGCATTTCATGGATATCCCTGAGAAGAAATGCCGAAACAAACTCAAGGGTTATGGCCTCTTTTAAAGTCTAGGCAATACATGATATATAAAATTACAATTTAAAATGACAACTTATTTCTAAATACAATAATATATTAATATGCCAATAGAGCAAAGTCAGAAAAAATAATATAATAGTAAAATATAAAATTGTGTTGATACAGCCTTATAGTGTCAAGAGTGATTGAAATAAAGAAAGTAATTGAAATAAGCTCTATCGAACACAAAAACAATTTTGAAAAGCGGTCCACATTTGACGTAGCTATCGTGTAACATACATAAAAACAGACGAATTGAGGACCTTCTCATTTTTGGAAGTCGGTCGAAAAGGAAGGCGAGGCCGGTTTCTTTTTGAATTAAAACATACTTATTAGTAGACATTTTTGCACAGGTAAGCCGAAAATCATGTTGTGTGGACCTTTCTCCACTGGTATGTTATTAAATAAGGGATTACAGACAGGTCAGGAGTTAATATAGTATGTTATAGCTTGTTTGCATTACACACTAACATTTCAATTTACATGTAGACACTCGCAGTTTCCCTCCAACAGTGATTCGAGGGCGTAACTCGTAGGTATGATAGGAAAGTTCCAAGTGCACCAATTTATAAGTGAATAGCGGTGAATTTTAGCGTTATTGAAACAAAAACAGCAAAGTGCGAGACCAACTATACAGTGGAGGGTTCCGTAGTAAGGAGGAAAGTATACGTTTATATTCAAATATAACATAATAATGAAAAATAGTGCCTCGGTGGCGTGGTGGTATTTCGGTACGACTACGGTTCTGAGGTCTCGGGTTCGATCCCCGGGTCGGGCAGTGATATTGAATTTTTCCATATCAGCTCGGAGTCTGGAATTTGGGCCCGATATGGCGATAGGCTGGCCCCCTATCACATCTGGGACGGAACTAAGCTCGGCGAAATGTGGGTGTTCTAGTTCGCTAGTACGCCTCTGCCTACCCTTTCGGGAATACAGGCGGGAGCTTATGTTATGTTAATGAAAAATAGTAAATCTCTTGTGTTAACAACTACTTAACATATCTTGTTACGAATATTCGCTGAAAGTACTTTTTTTCAGAGTAGTTTAGGAGGACTTTGATCAATTTGAAAATATTCCACCCCGGTGTTTAAAAGTTAGACTAGAGGGGAGGCATAGCTTATGAAGTGCCACGTATGGCACTTATTTTGTAAATTTTTTATTTAATAATTTCTTACGCGAATGTTACATTGAAATAAAACTTGTTTATATGGATTTTATCGCAATTAGGTTTTATTGACAGCCTTCGTGGCGCAGCGGGCGAGTAGCCGGCTGTGAAACGTGAGGTCGCGGGTTCGATTCCCGCACCGAGACAAATGTCTGTGGCCCATAGATATTTGTTTCGGGTCTGGATGTTGTGAAACCGAAAGTCTCTCGTAGTTTCTGATACCCACGATACAGGTTATACCTAGTGTGGGGTCAGGACTATGTATGTGACTGTTGGGTGTATTTATTTATTTATTTTTAGGCCCAATATTTCAAAGGCTGTAAAGCCTTCATGGTAACGAGTCGGACCCCTTACGATAAACTTCAACTTTTATTTCAAATTCTTTATTTTCCCCATTATATAGCGGTTCATAGAACTCTCCTATCATGGAAAATACATTATAGTGTTAATTTTTAGAGTGAAACGGCTGTGCCATACGGATAGACGAAGGACAGATAGACAGACGGTTCTGTTTAGCCATTGTCACGGAACCCTAAACATAGCTATAAAACCGCTGCATCTCATCACTTGAACCGCAACCCGCTCCCTTGTTATATTACGTAGTACCAGTAATTGTTTTCCACTTGGCCGTTCGTTATGGATCCGATACAACTAAGTTTTAAGTTATTCTGTCGGCTGTACATAGTTCTTGTTTAAGTTCGTACACACCGCCCGCCAAGTTTTTACCCTAGTGCCGTCCGATTCGGTATCACAAGTGATGCTTTTTGCTACTCATTGTATGACGTTATTTGACTATTGGAATTGAATTGATGTGAATTTGAAACTAAGTTTTGTTATAGTATATTTTTATTTTGAAAATATTTTTTTATTGAAGAAACATTTCATCCGATATTTTGATACTATCAAATTGTAAACATTATTGTGTATTTTCATTAATAGTCACGCGCGGCTTGGCCTTTGGTGGGCCATACGCTTATGTAACATATATATGTGCCGCCCCTGACGGGTTAATTTTATCACGGACTGCTATTTTAATTTATCTGAAAGATTTAAAAACAAATAATACATTATTAGGGACTTTTTATCGCTAAAAACATGATCATAGAAACCTTTGGTACATTTCCAACAAAAAAACACATCGCACCACAAAAATTATAACTCTTATTACATTTGCTTTAAAATATATTATGATGTTGTTCTCCAGAAAAAAAGGAAAAGTAGCACTAAATTATACTCTGTACTCCTTGATTTAAAGTCGACATTCTCGAGCTTTTGTTGTAAAAAAGCTCCAGATGACAGGAAGTGTTACCTTGAGCAGTCAACGCGTCCGGCGTGCACCGGAACTTTTTCTTCTGGGCTGGGCGCGTCGCAATTTCAACAGCATTTCCTTTTTACGAGTGATGTGCTGGAGTTATCACTGGTTTTAGGGTTCGTGGTCAAATGGCAGAAGCGGAACACTTGTTAAGAATTTTATGTATATGTCACAGTTATTTTATTTATTTTTTTATTTAATTTTAAATACTTTATAGATACAATGATATATACAGGCGGACTTAATGCCAGAGGCATTCTCATTCAAGGCAGGTGTATATGAGAACAAAATGAATAAAGGAGAAGTAAAAAAATATAAAATAATAAATCTGTATCAATATAATAATATAACTACATAAAATATGAGATATAATAGAAAAATATTTATATTCTACCCGAAGTCGATTAGCACTACACATATGAAAGGCTGGTAAGTGTCTTCTTTGATTCAATATCGAAGTCTCTCGTGGTTTTTAATATCTATAATACTTTTAGCTGGTGGTAGGATATTCGCATCCGACCGGATGGCGACCACCGTACACATGGTGCTAAAACAATCCATAGTGATCCACAATCCGTGTGTGGTTCGCGTTCCAGAATCAGTCAGTGTACTTCCGGTTCTCTCGAGGGGCTTGCGGCATGACTTGATGGTTGGTTGAGACGGGTATGGGGGTATCCCTGTATCTGCATCAGTCATCCGTTTGTCTCATCGCAAGCCCCTTGATTTGCTTCTTCCATCTTCGGATTCGGAGTGTGAAGAAGCATAAATAGGGCGGCATGATTCCGGCGACCACTGATAAACTAACTGTTTGTCAGAGGTCGCTAGTTATTTTAGGTTTTAGAGCATTATTTTTATTTTATTTTAATATTTTCTCTTACGGCGCATAAAATTGGTGCCCGTGACGCCACCAAACGTTCCAACGGAAGATCAACGCTGGCCAATTGACCAGCATATGCTGAGTTTGGGTCGTTTTTGTGACGTGCGAATGAAAACATCATGTTATTTGCTAATTTTAGTTCAGCGGCCTGAGCAGGAAAATTTCTGACAACCGTAAATGTATTCGAACTCGATGCGCGTCTATGAAATTTGTATGAAATATTAACCAAACGTCATCAGCGCGCTGCGAACTCGAATACATTTACACTCGTTTTTCGTGCTCTGGCTACAGATATGTAAATGTATTCCATGTCATGGATAAACATATCTTTCTTTCTTATTATTATCACTACGCTTACCATCAAGTGCAGTGTAGTCACTTTGCCATACTCTGGTAAAAATATGACATAAGCTCGACACGCAGAGGGTGAACTGATAATAACTAATAACTTATAACTCAACCCACCCATCCGGGGACACGGGCGAGTTATACAACTATCTATCTACCCTCAAGCGAATATCAACCAACAAGTATTCCCAAAGGGGGGTGAATTGCGGGTAGTTGTACAACTAACTAAAAGTTTATTACATCGCGGCGACACGAAGTTTGAACCCCACATACAATGTAACGCCATTAGGGAAGTAAAATGACAAGGAACGGCGAATATATTTTTAACCGATATGAAAAAGGAGATTATTAATACATTCACACATACATAGACACGTCTGTGTACCTGAAGTGGTAGGAGACATGAACTAGAGAACTAGAACACTCACATTGCGGCAAGCTCGTTTCCGTCCCAGATGTAATAGGGAGCGAGCTTAACGCACCACGTTTTAAGTGGTAGAACCACGCTGTAGACAGTAACGTCTACAGTACGAATGGGCCGGCTCGACCGGTTTGATACCACTGTCTCACAGAAAACCGACGTAAAGTGGCAGCTTGCTGTCGCGTTTCGTTCGGTGAGTGAGATTTCCGGTTGCGCCATGGAGCCTGTACTAATAACTGTATTCACCTTGGATCTGAACCACAATAAAAAGTCCCTAGATTTCTTTTTCTCTACCAAGATTTCACCGCAACATAAAACGAGAAAAAACACAATTATCGAAAGTATGGCGAGTAGTTTTCATTACAGAAAGTGTACGTGCGTTGGCCCTTTATCAAACAATTTGGCCTCTCGCCAGCCCCGGGGACCCTGAACTTGTCCTATCCTAGATTTATTGCTGCTGGACTACGCCACGGCGAATATTGTAGGTTTTAAGGACATTCCGAGTTTATTGGAGTCGTGTTGACAAAAAATCTTGTGTTTTTAAGATGTATCCATTCTAATGTCAGTTAGTTAATACTACAGGCTGTTTCATAAACTTGGTATTAATAAAAACTACACTTAAGAAAGAATGACTAGAACTCTAGCGGTAGAGTTTAAAATTTTATATGGCTCATAGTTTTTGAATAATGGAAACTTATGACGAATTTTTTTACATGTCGCATTCTGATTTTAAAAACCTCATGCTTAATAATTCATTAAAAAAATTAAGTTCAATTTTTTTTAAAATTTACCATTATGCTTATCGTTCTCTTGTATGTGGAATCGTTATTGATACCCACTTTATGAATCATCCTATAGTTAGATATGCACCACCATCATTATTAGTCAGTTAGTCACGGGACGTCTACTGCTGAACATTGGCTTTGCCAAACATTTCCAGACCGACCTGCTGGTCGCCCTGCATACACCGACTACCCGCGACATTTATCACGGAGAGTCTCCATGCTCTATGAAGCAAGAAGAAGAAGAAGAAAGAGAAGGCGTGTTTAAGTAGCCTATAGGATTGATGTTAAACATACAAATTTTGAGATTAGAACCTACGATCTTCTACTCGGTAGATCTCATACAGGAGAGTGGGTGAGAGAGAGATAAAAGTGGTAGAGCCACGCTGTAGACAGTAACGTCTACAGCACGAATGGGCCGCTCGACTGGTTTGATACCACAGTCTCATAGAAAACCGACGTAAAGTGGCAGCTTGATGTCGAGTTTCGTTCGGTGAGTGAGATTTCCGGTGGTCCATTTCTCCTTTTCCTTTCCCAATCCCTTTTTCCCTCCCCTCCCATTTACTCCTATTAGGTTGGCAACGCACCCATGATTCTTTTTGTGTCTTGCGTGTCTATGGGCGGTGGAGATCACTAACCATCAGGTGACCCCATCTGCTCGTTTGCTAGTCTCTACTATAAAAAAAAGAGAGTCTACTGCATACCGGAAATATCGCGGAACCTACGAAGTAAAGCGAAAATTCTTTCAAATCCGTTTCGTGGAGAACGATATTTTCTCTCAATTTTCACTTGGCATATGTAATTTCCCGTTATCTCGCCGATCTCGTATAAATCATGGCGGCGTCTCGTGCGGGATTAATTCATTACGCTGCGTCAGATCTGAGGGATTATGTTTAATTCTATTACATTTTTTTGTATGTAAATCTAATATAATTCATCGTTTAGCTGTCATTGTTGGATTTAAACCTTGAATTAAATTATTTGGTAAATACGGTCATGGTACAAGTACGAAAGGAGTAGGTACTTTAGCCTATAACATGAGTACGGTTCGACTGAATTATTACTATTATCCTTGAAATCAAAATATTTATTGGATCCATGAAATATTACTACATCATTTAGATTCCGTCAGTTCCACTACCGCCAGTTCGGAAGGCCGTTTCGCCAGAGAAGAACGGACAAGAAACACTGGCGTAGCTCTTTTGAATGCCTATGCCTTGAGAAATCCAACATAGCAGCTTGCTGTTGAGTTTTGTACGGTGAGATTTCTGGCGCCTAATTTTAAACCCCCTTATCTTCGTAATGCCTTTCCACTGCAAGTACTAGGCAGTAGGTAGAAGCTTGGCTTTAATCCTGACATTTCCTAGATAGTATATAAATAATCTTTCTTTCTACCTGCCCTTAACGTGGGGTCGGCGCAAGACACTTTTTCAAGCATGTTGCAGAACGGATTTGGCTAAGTCTTTACGACCGACTGCCTGCCTATGGGGGATTCAGTCCCGGGCAAATTAAATTGGAAAATTCGCTTTGCTCGACCTGCGAATCGAACCCAAGACCTTCCGGTCCACAGCCCATACATGCTGCCACTAGACCAAGGAGGCGACTGATATACATACCTCTAGAATAATAAAGAGAATTTTCTAAAATCAACCCATAAAGTGAAAGTTCATAATTATGAAGCAACACTGGAAATGAACTGGAAATGTTTCCTAAATGAAATCGTGACAAATACCTAGTGTCCCATATAAAAAAACAAACATGGTGTACAAATAAACATCACTGGCGGGCGGTGAGTCATCGACCGACAAGTGTTAATAAACTTTTGGTTGATTGAAAACGGCATGGTCTGCTGCCTAGTGCCCTGTCGGCCGCGGCCGGGATCCGTCGACCATGTGCCTCCGTCTCTCAGTAATATGCTAGCTGTACTCATAGATGGATAGCTTTAGTTATAAAGCCTGTGTTGAAAAATAAACAAATTATTAAGTAGGTAACTTTATAATTTGTATATTTTTGCAAAATAAATAGTAGTGATAAAACATTTCTTAGAACTTAAAATAACAGATAAATAACACACCCAGCTGACTGCTGTCACACACATAGTCCAGACCCCACATTAAGAGCGAGTCTTGTGTCGTGGATATCAGGAACTACGAGAGACTTTCGGTCTCACAACCCCCAGACCCGAAACAAATATCAATGGGCCACAAAAACATATGTCTCGGTGCGGGGATCGAACCCGCGGCCGCTCGCTTCACAGCCGACTGCACGCGCGCTGCGTCACGTAAGCTGTCATAAATAAAAGTGGGTTTCTTCTTTGCGAATTCTTCTGAGTAACGATAAATGTAATACTTCCCCGATTTATTAGAACAGTTTTTATCGAGTTAAAGACAGAATACCAAAAAGAACCAAAAGTGGCCTTAACACTAGAGTTGCTAAGTTCTAATTCTATAACCTATAAGGCTGCAAACATTTTTAAGGTCTGGCAAATTACATTTAGCTGTTTGAATCCTATATATTTTAGGTACAGCTGTCATAGAATGCTTACTGCACGCAGTAGCGGCGTTTCTTTTGCTGACTTATTTAGTTACTGGTCGTATTGTATCAAAAATACCTATGCAATCTGATACATTTGACAGCAACATATTATTTTGTATTCAAATTGCAGCTCAGTCCGCTAGGCTACCTACATACATAAGCTTACGCCTGTATCCCCGAAGAGGTAGGCAGAGACGCACTAGCGAACTAGAACACCCACATTTCACCGAGCTTAGTTCCGTCCCAGATGTGATAGGGGGCGAGCCTATCGTCATATTAATTCCAGACTCAGGGCTGATATGGAAAAATCCAATATCACTTTTCCCGACCCTGGTGGAACCAGGAACTGGTGAATTGGCTGGTGGTAGGATATTTGTATCCGACCGGATGGCGACCACCGTACACATGGTGCTAAAACCTGCCATAGTGACCCACACCCGGGTGTGGTTCGCATTCCAGGATCAGCCAGTGTACTTCCGATTCTCTCGAGGGGCTGTCGGCATGACTTGCTGGTTTGTTGGGACGTGTATGGGGGTATCCCTGTATCTGCATCGGTCAACCGCCTGTCTTGTCGCAAGCCCTTCGATTTGCTTCTTCCCTCTTCGGATTCAGAGTGTGAAGAAGCATAAATAGGCCGACATGATTCTGGCGACCACTGATAAAACCATTGTTTGTCAGTGATCGCTAGTTTTTTTAACTGCACTACGCTTACCATCAGGCGCAATGTAGTCACTTTTCCGTGCCCGGATAAAAAAAAAATCACCTTAACTAAAACCTCTTTCATCAGTCAAAACAGAACCCCACCACCTTTAGTATAACAGTAAAACTCTACAGCTAAGCGAGGAAACGACAGCAATATCAAAAGCAATAGAGAAGTAACAACGAAGCAGTTACACTCAGATGGCTTACATGATTGTGTCCTACAAACTCCACTTCAGATGGCTACTTTAATGACGTCACTGGCAATAAAAGTTCAACCATGTACCGTTAGATGTCACTGTATTAAAGTTTTAGTTGTTAATGTGTACACAGGTTTATAAGAAGTTTTGTTTGTTTGTAACGAAATACCGGTATAAAACTCTCTGACCCCTTTAAAGCCATCAGCTCTGTGGATTTTATTACAATCGAATACAAACTAATATGCAAGAAATAAGTTTAAAAACTCAAACGTCGATTTGAAAAATCCCCTCTTGACCCGTTTTGGGACCATCCACGAAACAAGCTCTATCGAACACAAACAACTTGAAAATCAGTGCACATTTGCCGAAAATATAGAGTAACATACACAAAAAATAAAGACAAATTAAGATCCTCCTAAGAAAAACTACCACCTATGACCTAAAAGGTATTAGTTTTGTTAAAAAAAAAAATTGAAAACTGAACACTTAAAAGTAAAAAATAACGATTTGTTACTCTCTTACTGCCGACATCAGTAATTTGTGTAAAGGAACGCAGTACAGTGTTTCTTACACGGTCCACTCTTTTTAAATCTAAAATATTGCGTTCCACAGCCCGTTGACATGTTTTGATCTTAGCCTTCAGTTTTTCAGTAAGGGACCACGTCTGAGCGCCGTATGTTAGGACGGGCAGGACACACATGTCGATAAGCTGTCTTTTTAATGAGATGGGTAGATATCCTTTCATTAAGTTTTTCATGGACCAAAACGTCTTCCAAGCATTGGCAATTCTGCATTTAACTTTTGCCTCTTTTCTGTTGGAAAAAGAAACAATTTGGCCCAGATATACACATGTAATTATGGACATATTGTAAATCCTGACCGGCCATCTCGACACCATACGTCAAGTAGTTGGTCATGAGTTGGGTTTTCGCCTTGTTCATTTGAAGGCCAACTTTAAGGCTTTTAAAGACTGCTCTTTTAAAGTGGAGTTAGGCTGGACATGTTAGCCGTATGGGCTCTGAGCGGTGGGCCCAGATTGTCACGCAATGGGTACCTCAGGACGGACAGCGTAGACGGGGCAGACCACGTAAAAGGTGGCGAGATGACCTGGATACCTTCCGCGACGACTGGTGGGAGTTTGCTGCTGATCGTGATGAGTGGAGAGATAAAGGGGAGGCCTTTGCCCATCAGTGGGATGATATGGGCTAATAAGATAAGATAAGATTGTTACTTTCTTTGGAGGCGGTGCTGAATAGCTCAAAATAACATAACTAGCCTATAATATTGAAAGAATTATCCACCAACTCCTAGTTAAGGAGTTATATTTTCCAATATCAGCTCAGTACAAGATATGATGAGTACCAGACGCAAATACTTGAATAGTTTGAGAAAATATATAAAAAACCTTATGCGTCCCTATCAAATTTGAGGGTAACCCTCGATTTTTCTGGGACCCACCATCAGATCCTGACTTTTTTCCAATGGGACCACCTAGGAAGTATGCCCTTTTAAACAAAAAAATAATCCAGGCGTCTCCGAGTAATCTGGGAAAATACCTAAAAAATATAAACCTCCTTTTCGCCCGACTTCCAAAAAGGAGAAGGTCCTCAGGTATTTTTTTGTATGTTATGCGATATCTCCTCCAAATGTAGACCGATTCTCAAAATTCTTTTTGTTTTCGATAGAGCTTATTTCAAGGGTGGTCCCATATAAAGATCACGATAGGATTTAAAGTCGGTCCGTTAAGTTTTTAAACTTGTGTTTATTTGAAGTCGGTTAATAAAATTGAACATAAAAGCAAAGTTATAAACATTTCCAAATTAACAATAGATTTTGCAAATTGTGCAGCGTCATCTAGAATGCGAGCCATCAACAGATAACGACTGAACTTTACACGACGATAAAACTACTGGCATTAAATTCACAATATTTAGAACCCGGTAATGTATTGAACAATAAACTAGAATTACCGTGGCAGACAGTTTTTGTAGTTCCAGGATAAAATACTGCTAGCAATATCACAATTTGTGTTTGAGTTTCACAATTCAAAAAACATGGCTGAGAAAATGAGCTCACGTCTGCATCCCAGAAAGGGTAGGCAGAGGCACCGTAGCGAACTAGAACACCCACATTTCGCCGAGTTTAGTTCTGTCACAAATGTGAAAGGGGGAGCCTATCGCCATATCGGGCACCAATTCCAGACTCCGGGCTGATATTGAAAAAATTAATATCACTTGGCCCGACCTGGAGATCGTACCCGAGACCTCAGGACAGGAACATTGTTAGGTCTTGGTCGAATACATTTTGAAGGAAACATTACACAAAAACTCATACGCAAAACAACGATTTTAGCTGTCACTTGCCCGTAGGCAATGGACCATAGATAAAAAATACATGTTTTGTGTACGTGTTATGTGCAATGTTTTCGTGCAGGAGATGCGGCTTATGTAAAGGCCTGTATCTGTTTTTTCGAAAAGGTGACCACTGAAAACCAGCGCTGTGTTATGATTCTGATCACAACACAGCAACATGCTGAGTTGGTCACCTTTTGTCACAAAGTACGCATGCACTATGTTTATTATATAATATATTTGTTTTTGCTTATTAATTTATTATCTATAAGTTCAATTTAGTAACTGATGTTGCATGCGTTCAGTGACAATAATCATTTCTTTCTTTCATTCTTTCAAAAACACTAACACATGTTTTTCATTGTCTCCTGCTCATATAACAATGGACCACAGACAAAACATTTTAGTAATACCATATTTTGTGTAGGTGTTTTAATGCTGGAGATGCAGCTTTAGTTAAACTTATGATTATACTCATCATATTCTTTTACCAAACCACCTTTATAGGGATAAGAGATCGAGTGTATCACAAAAGATAAATAATCTGAATTACTATTAGCGATACAATCTCAATTTCGCTATTTATGTTTTGGGATCACTCTGTAAGATAGATACAGTCACTTTCCGAAACGGCAATTGCGACAGTTTCTTGTCATTTTTCAGTTTATTGTACTGAATATCGAGCCGAAACAAAAAAGTGGTTGCAGAATGCCTTTGTAAAGACACTAAAGGTCCATCAGCTCCAGACAAAGAGGACTGTAACAGCATCAGTATAGTAATTAACCCCATTCACTCACTCATTCATTGTCATTCTCAAAGGACACCGGCAATCAAACACATTGAACAAAAAATTAAAAGCACAATATCGCGAATCCAGTAATTTAAGCGCCACTCGATACGGCGTCGGTGTTTAACTTAATTCATTCGTTCGTTCATTCGTTCAGTAAGTTCATTCCATTCGTTCGTTGCTCTCGACATAAAGCGAGCTCGTTTTATCGTTGGCTATATGTTACGCGCTATAAAATTTTATATTTTGCACACTGTATAAGTGTATAAAGAGATTTCAGTGTTCTTTCGACCGGAAAACATCGGTATTTTTTCGCATTGTTTAAAGCGAACTAATGCGTATATAAATGCAATAGACATATTCGCTCTATTTAGTTTTTGGCGCGATTTTCGCAGTTTTCCTGTTACCATCTTTGGGTTACAATTTTCGTGTTTGCAAATAATAGTATGTTTACTTTAGATGTAACAATGGGTGTTTTATTTCAAATTCAAATTCAAATCATTTATTCTGCAAATAGGATATTTTATACCACTTTCACATGTCAATTACGAGTATATATTGATTTTAGGATATTGATAAAGTAATAATGGCATCGGCATTTCGTGGCTATCCCTGAGAAGAAATGCCGAAACAAACTCAAGAGTTATGGCCTCTTTTAAAGTCCAGACAATACATGATATATAAAATTACAATTTAAAATGTCAACTTATTTCTAAATACAATAATATATTAATATGCCAATAGAGCATTTACTAGCTTATATTTGATTCCTTGCTTTCGTCGAACATGATACACTTAATAAATGTCGGTTGAATTTAACCAAAACGTATTGTTTAAATATCTATAACTGCGGCTCGAGCAGGTATATTTCTGACGATCGAATTCATATCGGGCTCGTTGCACACTGACGACGTTTAGTTAATATATCATACAAATGGCAAAGACGCGCATCGATACGAATTTGATTGTCAAAAAATATTCCTGCTCGAGCCGAACGAAATGCGACAGCGATCTGCCACTTTACGTCAGTTTTCTGTGAGACAGTGGTATCAAACCGGTCGAGCCGGTCCATTCGTGCTGTAGACTGTCCATAGCGTGCCTCTACCACTCAAATATTATCTACGAGAAACAACTCTATAAAAGAATCGCTTACATCAACAAAACACAGAAAAAACTCAACATACATTTTCAATCAAATACTAGCCAAGCTGTCACATTCATATTCTTTATTAAAATGTGAGCACAATATACTAACATACCGGAGAAAAAACGTGTTCCCCCTCTCCCCTTTTCCCACCCCTTTGAAATCGAAATACACCGTTATTGCACGAGGCGAGAATGTTCATCGCTAAGGGTCACAGATGTCGTCAATATATTATAATACAATACGACGGAGCGGAATAATAGACTGAAATTATTGGGAGGTCTAAGGAGAAGGAGCTAGCGGGCATAAAAAATAATATTAGCCCTGTAATATTACTGTCCCACTGCTGGGCACGGGCCTCCTCTACTAATGAGAGGGGTTAGGCCTTAGTCTACCACGCTGGCCTAATGCGGGTTGGTAGACTTCACATACCTTCGAAATTCCTGTGAAGAAATTCTCAGGTATGCAGGTTTCCTCACGATGTTTTCCTTCACCGTTATAGCAAGCGATATTTCACAATGAAAATACACTTAACATATAAAAGTCAGAGGTGTATGCTCCATTTTGGGGTTGGTCTCGAACCTCCGACACTTGTCTCGGCAGTCCGTACCATTCCCAACTGAGCTATCGCTGCTTAGCTTAGCTAAGCTTAGCGGGCATACTGACTTGGTATTATTCGAAGGCGCTTTGTAGGTGACGCTTCCTTGGTTTAGTATCTTGGTCTATCATGTGGGAGGACCTAGATTGAAAGTCAGGTGGTTTTCTAACATAATTTGCCTGAGACTAGATCTGACTAGAGACTGCCTCCATGGCGTGGTGGTATTTCGGTACACTACGGTTCTGAGGTCTCGGGTTCAATCCCCGGGTCGGGCAAAGTGATATTGGATTTTTCCATATCAGCCCGGAGTCTGGAATTTGTGCCCGATATGGCGATAGGCTCACCCCGTATCACATCAGGGACGGAACTAAGCTCGGCGAAATGTGGGTGTTCTAGTTCGCTAGTACGCCTCTGTCTACCCCTTCGGGGATACAGGCGTGAGCTTATGTAGATCCGCAAGAAGGGGTTAAGTCAACCAGGCAGCATGGCGTGAAAAGTAAGCCAAACTGTTTCTGCAACTTGCTTGAAAAAGTGTGTTTTGGTAGCTAAACGGTGTCATATCGGTATATTACACACACCATTGAGTCACTTTAGATCTCCCCATAACTTTAAATTTGACTAATAGACTTACAATTTTGGGTATCATTTCACTTATTTTTTTTTTTTTCTCTTTCCCTCTTCGAAGTGTGAAGAAGCATAAATAGGCCGGCATGATTCGGACGACCACTGATAAATCCATTGTTTGTCAGTGGTCGCTAGTATTTTTGGACTGCACTACGCTTACCATCAGGTGCATGTACAGTCACTTTGCCATGCCCAGATAAAAAAAAAACATTTTAAATCCCCAAATCCCTCCATATCTCATCACAGACACCATACTCTAAACCTAAGACCCACATTCGTGCTTCGACAGCGTCTGTTCGCTTGTTTTCGCCACCCTTCGGCCCGGCTTTGTTCACCTATCAGTGACGTCACAGTACAGGTGCTCGGGATATCTCGTTACAGATAGTGCTGCTATTGTTGTCATTTTTATTATGTTTTGAAAGTGTTAAGACGAATAGCTTCATTAGTCTAGGCTTGTTTTCATTATTTTACTCTATTGTCAGCAGCCCGAGCAGGAAAATTTCTGACAACCGTAAATGTATTCGTGCTCGATGCGCGTCTATGAAATTTGTATGAAATATTAATCAAATGTCATCAGTGCGCAGCGAGTTTACATTTACGTTAGTTTTTCGTGTAACAGGTCAATGTCGCCTCCTTGGTCTAGTGGCAGCATATATGGACCGGGAGGTCGTGAGTTCTATTCCCAGGTTCGGCAAAGCGAATTTCCTAATTTAATTTGCCCGGGACTGGATCCCACAGAGAGGATTGACGTCAGGCAGGCGGCCGGTCATAAAAACTTAGCCAAATCCTTTCTGCACACTTTTTGAAGCATGTTGCTTGAAAGTGTTGCGCCGACGCCACATTAAAGTGGGATAAGGGCAGGTAGAAAGAATTGTCAGGTTAATGTTCAAATATGGTTCGTTCTACTTATTTAATTCTTATTTTCTTACAAAAGTTATTTTTCATATTAATTTTGTATATCTGCGATAAAAAGTCTTTCAATATCCAGACCTGAAGCAAATATTTGTCTTGGCGTGATAATCGAATTTAAGACCACCTTTTTACAACTTCTCGGGCGCCATGAAAGCTCCCAAAGCTCTGGACTGTTACCATAAGCTTTCACTAGGTGGCTAAATAGCAAAATGCATAAACAATAAGGCATAAACAATTATCAACAATCAATAAACCACTATTAATATAAAATCCGTAACAATCCGTCTAGTAATGATTTGCGGCGCGCAACCGGAAGCCGCCATTATCGCGAACACGCGAGCTTCCTGTCGCCGACGGAAACGGCCGCGGTAACCGTTTCCGCCCGCGTTTTTCACCGGAAGCGGCTGTTAATAGTTTCACGAGCTTTGAATTGATATTCGGGAGCTAATTTGGGGCGATAATTATTTGTATGTTTTTAATATAACTGTAATTAATAAATGATTAGGGTTAAATATTTTTTGTTCCTTTCATTACCAACCCTAGACTTCCAGATCAACTTTTTGGAATCTGGAGCACATATAACGCAAGAATAAGTGTCTCATTCTTGTATTAGATAAGTAATTTAGACACTTATTTTTCCAAACTTTTGCGAAATCTATTTAAATAAATAACACCCAACAGTCACACTCATAGTCCTGACCCCACACTAAGATCGAATCTTGTGTCGTGGTCATGGGTATTAGGAACTACGAGAGACTTATGGTCTGATAACACTCAGACCCGAAACATATATTTCTGGGCCACACAAACATTTCCCTATATGGCCCATAGATATTTGTTTCGGGTCTGGGTGTTGTGAGACCGAAAGTTTCTCGTAGTTTCTGATACCTACGATACAGGTTATACCTAGTGTGGAGTCAGGACTATGTGTGTGACTGTTGGGTGTATTTATTTATTTATTATTAATATTTGTGACAGAATTACCAGATTTAGATCGATAGCTCCACCATAAGATTTTTTGACATTACTCGCTAGCGATTACGTATAATATTTGTATGAAAAACACCCGAACACCTCTAGCGGTTACGCAGGAAACTGACATTTTTTATACAAATTATCTCACGTAGTTGCTAGAGTGAATTGTCAAATAATCACAAGTTTAAAAACTTAACGGACCGACTTCAAAATTTATCCGATCGTGACCAAATTTATATGGGAGCCTTGGAATAAGCTCCATCAAACACAAAAATAATCTTGAAAATCGGTCCACATTTCGCTGAGACATCGTGTAACATACATAAAAAACAGACAAATTGAGGACCTTCTCCTTTTCGGAATTCGGTCGAAAAATAGTCAAACTGTTAGAAAGTTTATATCCAGCAAACAAACTCGCATAAAGACAAAATAAATTCGATTTATTTATAGAGTTCTATACATGAATGCTTTTAATATTCCATTACCGAAACTGGGACATTTATGCCACGTTTCAAGAAACAATCAATGTGAGCGCGTCAACCGTTTTGGGGCAAATATTGAGAATCGATAGCCCTTATGGAAGGGTCGCGTCGGGCGTTATTAAATTAACCAGGGCGGGCGACCCTTGCTCTTTTAATTATTAGGATTCCTTGACAAAAAAACGAAAAATAATTATTGTCTTTCCACCGGCCTTTAGCACCAATGTGGAGACGCCATACTTTAAAGCGTGTAGGTTTTGGCTTCGTTTTTATGACCGGCTGTCTTTTTATAGCAAAGACTGGCAAACGAGAATATGGGTCACCTGATAGTAAGTGAACTTTACCGCCCATAGACATTCAAGACACAAAAAGGATCATGGGTGCGTTGCCTCCTAAAAAGAGGGAAATAGGGATTGGAAAAGGGAGGGGGTAATTGGGCCAACGGAAATCTCACTCACTGAACGAAACGCGACAGCTACCTGCCACTTTACGTCGGTTTTCTGTGAAACAGTGGTATCAAATCGTTCGAGCCGGTCCATTCTTGCTGTAGACGTAACTGTCTACAGCATGGCTCTACCACTAAAACTTCATTTGAACCGCTGTACGTCTAGTCCCCACTTGATCATTAGATAAAGCTCGACCTGGACTTCGAACCTGGGATCTCCACAGACTATAAATGCTACCACTGGACCAAAGAGGTGACTATGATTGAATTCTAAATCAATCGCATAACATGGGCAGGGTTTTCTGAGCCTATTGTAGAGAACGCTTATTGGAGAGACGAAGCGAGACAAAAGGTCAGAGAAAGGGATGGAAATATTATAATTTTTCCCACATCATTTAATGCGAGCGCTTTTCGCAATCGTTCCAGCTTTCGGCAAAATACATTAACGTTGGACCCTGTGACACCGATTTGTAACAATTAGCTATATTATATTACCTATCTATATTATCTTTGCTTATTTTGAAAAATCTTATATTGAAAAAAAAATTCTTCATGTGCTATCCCGCTTCTGGGGGGTTACCACCACCTCTTATAGCAGTATTATTATAATTTTACTTGTATCGGAATCGGTATTCCCATACAAAACAAACGAATTACGATTATAATAATACTGCTATAAGAGGTGGTGGTAACCCTGCTGAACATGTACCTCATTTATTCGGCCTTCATAAAAAAAGTCTCTGGAAATGAGTCACACAAAACAAAAGAGACTTATCTGTTTTGGAAAAAAATGTAAGGTACGTCTTTTTCTCTTATGACACAATAATAGATACGTCTTTTTCTCTTATCACGCAATATCAGATACGTCTTTTTTATGACGGCAGTATTAATTAATAAAAGGAAGTTTTAGTCATGATGGCTGAATACTGTTTTCTTTTTAAACCTGTCCTGATCCCTTTCGATTATGGGGTTGGCGCAGAACAGTTTTTAAACATATTGCAGGAAGGCTTTAGCTTAGTTTTTACGATATACCTATTTAACGCTGAACCCCAAGTCATATAAACTATAATTACATTTATCGTTGGCCTGACATAGAAAACGATATTTAGAAAGACAATGATTTCCCTAAGAAATATGTTGATTGAAATTCAAATTAAAAAAAAACTGAACACGGAACCTAATCACAGTGGGTTGAAAAACCCAAAAAAGGGTTCATAAGAATTCTTTCTCGAAATGATTTTTGAATGTTATTCATAAATGTGAAAGAATGGTTTATATTTACCGTTATTTTTTTTATTATTTAAGGCGTTAAAAAATAACTTTTCTAGAAAATATTCCTATGTCCCTTTTTTGACATTTGCACTGATGTAAAATCATATAACAAGCGACGAACAACAACTACATATTTTATAAAATAGGTTGAAAGTTCGTCTATCTGTAGCCCGAGCACGAAAAACTAATGTATTCGAGTTCGCTGCGCACTGATGACGTTTGGTTAATATTTCATACAAATTTCATAGACGCGCATTGAGCTGAAATACATTTACGGTTGTCAGAAATTTTCCTGCTCAGGCCGCTAAGTTACTTTTATTCAATTATTATTTTTGTATTTATTTCGGGAAAATAAACAATCACACACATACATTAATATAAAAAAATTACATATATACATAATTTTAAATGTGTAACTAACAACGTTATCCCCAAATTAATATAAAACGTAGTTTTTTTTTTTTAGATTGGCAAACGAGCATATGGGTCACATGATGGTAAGTGATCTCCACCGCCCATAGAAACCCAAGACACAAAAAGTATCATGGGTGCGTTGCCAACCTAAAAGAAGGAAATGGAAGGGGAGGAAAAGGGATTGCGAAGGGGAGTGGGGAAATGGGCCACCGGAAATCTCACTCACCGAACGAAACGAGACAACAAGCTGCCACTTTACGTCGGTTTTCTGTGAGACAGTGGCATCTAACCGGTCGAGCCGGCCCATTCGTGCTATAGACGTTACTGTCTACAGCGTGGCTCTACCACTACCAGAACCAGTACCAGTAGTAACTATGAACTTATAATTTATCGAGCGAAAGTGAAACTATTATAAAAAGTTTAGTATTCTTTTTCATCATAAAATATGACAAGAATATAACCATTTCTAAAACCCAGACAGGCGTTACGCCGCGTTGTACACCGCGCCGCATTAAAATGTAAAGTCTTGAGGAAGGCCGTCAGCTGATTTAATTTCCTAAAGGCAGATCGCATCGCTGACGGCGACTGAGCCGAGACACTTCTACTTGTTAATGTACAAATCTTCCATATTTCTGGGTGTCTATTCTATAAAACGTTATCGGATGAACGATATCGCACCGATACTCTACCGCACAGACTAAAATAACACCGAAGAGTGGGCTAAAACTATTCTTACGGATTCTATCACGATTATGTTTTAATTATTATTCCCGACGTTTCGAAGACTTTGCAGTCTTCGTTGTCACGGGTCAGAATAGTTTATCCGTAAGAATAGTTTTATTTCAATGTATAATATTCGCGTACACTTAAGAAATCAGAAGAGTGGGCTGTCAAACTCGACTGACTGCTTCGGTGGCGTAGTTGTATTTCAGTATGACTACCGTCCTGAGGTCTCGGGTTCGATCCCCGGGTCGGGCAAAGTGATATTGGATTTTTCCATATCAGCCCGGAGTCTGGAATTTGTGCCCGATATGGCGATAGGCTCGCCCCCTATCACATCTGGGACGGAACTAAGCTCGGCGAAATGTGGGTGTTCTAGTTCGCTAGTGCACCTCTGCCTACCCCTTCGGGGATACAGGCGGGAGCTTATGTTTATGTTATAGATAATAATAAAAAAGGAAATAATAAGTTAATAAAAGAAAGTTGCTGCATAATATATGCCCATACATACACTAAAAAACTATTACGGTAACCGGTACGTAACAAGTGGTAGGCGTTATTTTTTTTTATAGCAGAGATTGGCAAACGAGCAGATGGGTCACCTGATGGTAAGTGATCTCCAGCGCCCTTAGACACCCAAGACACAAAAAGCATCATGGGTGCGTTGCCAACCTAAAAGGAGGGAATGGAAGGGGAGGGAAAAGGGATTGGGACAGGGAATGGGGAAATGGACCACCGGAAATCTCACTCACCGAACGAAACTCGGCACCAAGCTGGCACTTTACATCGGTTTTCTGTGAGACAGTGGTATCTAACTGGTCGAGCCGGCCCATTCGTGCTATAGACATTACTGTCTACAGCGTGGCTCTACCACATTAAAAATACATGTTACGTTAATCGACCATATAAAACAACTCGCCCCTAATCGCCGCGTCACTACCTAACTAAATTACCCCGACTATACCAATTAACTCAAAAAATCGTCTTCATTCAAAGTAACTTCGAAGTAAAAGTTAGGAGTTAATGAAGCAAAATTCATCCACGTCAAAATTGATATAAAAAACTTTTACTGTGTAATTACTCGTAAAGCACGTACCTGCGAAATTACCCCCGATCTAGGGTAATAACCCGAAAAACAGGGTAATTCACGCACGCCCGAGATAACTTTTTAATTGAATTACTTCAAGATATTATTTTGATATTTGAAGACTCATTATATCCACCGTTTAAGACCAACTTTTGTCTGTTATTTGATTTGTGAAGTGTCATTTCATTTGATTACATTCATGATACCAACTTTCTTAACAATATTAAATCGGATTTATTAATTAAACATGTTTAAGAAACGAATCGAGAAAATAGTACGAAAAAATAAGTTTAATATATTTTTATTTGCCTACAAAAACACGAGAATCGATATCTAACTTGCAGCTTACTCTTTCCGGATTGTCTATTATAGAGGTACAATAGATAATACGAACAATTTACTTAAGTAATTATTATATTTTCTTTTGAAAATTCTCAGTCTTCGCCACTGCTAACTCTGTCCCTAATACATGGAGGATATTATTTATGTATGTACAGATAAACAAAAGTTTCGATTAAAAACCGTCTCGCACCCTTTGCATATAAATGTAATGTAAATACCAAAGCGCGTCGACTGGGAACCGAACCTCGGGCCAAGTGCAACAACCCACTGCACGTACTCTCCGAACGTGGAATATTATGGTCGGTTCGAGTGAGGAACGTCGGGAACGCGGTCTGTCTTTTATTCGACGACGTTTCACCGCAAGTTACAGACTTTAGGCGGGAATTTTCGCAAAATTTAATAACATGATATAAAAATCTATGGTTTTTTTTTTAATTATCATCGTTTTTGACAAGTTAGGAAACAAATAACACTAAAATCTAATTGAATTTAAGTATTTACACGTAAGTAAATTTCTTTCAAGATTCTACAAAACAATATGCACCCTGCGTATTTAATATGAGTAATAATATATAGTAATAATAATGTTGTTTCACGTACCCTAACCCCACTCCAATGTATCCCATATTGGAGGCAAGTCACTTTAGTGTATTGCATAAAATATTTAGTTTAATATTTATGTCCGGCCTATCTGACGTCAAACCTCCCGTGCAGAATTATTTATTTAAATTTTGATTCTTCTTCGCGTAGTTTGCGAGTCTGTTTTAACGGAATAACGCCCGAATGGTCAAATACTACTCAACTTTAACGGCTTCTTACATCGATTTTCGCCATACAATTTTGACAGATAAGGCGGTCTTAAACAACGTAAGGCGACCTTAACGCCCGAATGGTCAAACGCTGCTCAGCTTTAACGGCTTCTTAAATTGATTTTCGCCATACAATTTTGATAGATAAGGCGGCCTTAAAAGACATAAGGCCACCTTAAGTGTATGAACATTCGGCGGTAAGTGTATGAGCTGTCGGCGATAACACTTTTAGAATAGCAATACAGATATCTCACATTGCAACCCGCTACCGCTTACCGCCCTGACATCCGCCTGTCACTTACACAGTGGCGCAATAAAAGGCGGAATGCGAACAAGTATGCGGCTTATGGACTAGGCTTACGGGCGGGCAAAGTTCACCACGGGAAAGAATTAAGTATAAAACTTGAATATTGTACGTTTATGTCATTTAATTACAATTTACACGCGATTAGCGTTTTATTTCAAAATTAGTATGATGAAATCTAATCCACAGTGACTTTTTATTACAGAAAGTTTAAAGTTATGGTTAGAATTAATTAATCATCGCTTTCAGGGTATCTTTTTTTAGGTCTGCAGTAATTTCACTTTCAGTCCGAAATGCAACAGCTATTTTTAGTCGGATTTCCGTGAGTAGTATCAAACCGGTAGAACAGGCCCATTCATGCTGTAGACATGTGTCCACAGCGTGAAGTTTTCACTTAATTTAGTAGCGTGGGGTTAGTCCGACATGACTGTTATTGTGTATGACTATTCTTTTCTTTCTACCTGCCCTTATGCCACCTTAATGTGGGGTCGGCGCAATACACTTTTTCAAGCATGTTGCGGAGGGGATTTGGCTAAGTTATTACGACCTGCTGCCTGCATGACGTCAATCCTCTCTGGGGGATCTAATCCCGGGCAAATTAAATTAGAAAATTTGCTTTAGGCCTGAGAATCGAACCTACAACCTCCCGGTCCACGGCCCATATATGCTACTAGATGATTTAATATAACGAGTTATTTCTGATCTTAAAGTAGTAGAGATATAATTAAAATTATTACTTAAGCAACCACAAGTGTCCTCTCAAATGGAATATATCTATATTGAAATCTAATTGATTGCCACGATATAGGCTGTGCCTAGTGTGGAAATCATAGTATAAGTTGTTATATTGTAAACTGGTCTGCTTAATAAAATTATTTTTATTAAATCAGTTTAATAAGCAGCGATAGCTCAGTTGGGAATAGTACGGACTGCCGAGACAAGTGTCGGAGGTTCGAGACCGACCCCAGAATGGAGCATACACCTCTGACTTTTCTATGTTAAGTGTATTTTCATTGTGAAATATCGCTTGCTATAACGGTGAAGGAAAACATCGTGAGAAAACCTGCATACCTGAGAATTTCGAAGGTATGTGAAGTCTACCAACCCGCATTAGGCCAGCGTGGTAGACTAAGGCATAAATTATCCCTCTCATTAGTAAAGGAGGTCCGTGCCCAGCAGTGGGACAGTAATATTACAGGGCTAATCGTATTTATTATTATATTATAAATCAGTTTCATTTAAAATGTACTTCGAAATAAAATCTGATGGAATATAAAATATCTTAATTTCGGTCCAGACATGTTTTCATAAGTTTAGATAAACAAAAGACCTACACAGTTAATATTTAAAAATTAATCTAAACGTTAGTCTGGAATCTAGGCATTGTTTATTAATGAAGCGATGGAATAATTTAACTCAGTAATAGCTACTCGAGTTTCATTTTTTTAATGAATAATTACAGAACTTTTAATGGAAATAAAATTGTATTGCTTTTATGATAAGTTTTATAATAAGCTGTTTCTTTACAACTGGGTGGGGGGTTGACATCAGCGGCCTGAGCAGGAAAATTTCTGACAACCGTAAATGTATTCGAACTCGATGCGCGTCTATGAAATTTGTATGAAATATTAACCAAACGTCATCAGTGCGCAGCGAACTCGAATACATTTACATTAGTTTTTCGTGCTCGGGCTACTGGGAGGCTAGGTAGCTGATAGCAAAAATTAGGCCGAATCCTTTCTGCATTATATTTGAAAAAAAAATAAAAAAGGAAATAAACAACGTTTATAATAACAGCGGGTTTAGCCAAGTGGCTTATGCGCTAGTCGAAAAGCAAAGTCGAATAGAATAAAAGTATGGAAATAACTTAAGAGTATGCTATATGCGGCGTACTCTAATGTCATTCCCATACATTTATTATTCTATTCGACTAGCGCATAAGCCACTTGTCTAAGCCCGCAGTTGACGTTAACAGTTAGAAAAGTGAAAGTTAGAATGTGTTTCAGCATTCTGTTATGTGAGGGCAAAATATAATGTACCTATTTGAATGTTTGGATGATTGGTGGTGTATTCTATAAATCACCCTCTAAGTTAGAGATAAATTAGAACAAATATTTCTATTCTATTAATATTTCTATCTCTCCGTATATGAATTACGCGTTTGTTAATATGTTCATTAAAAGCCTACATGTAAAACATACGTAATGCAGTCCTATATTTATACAGGTAGTGATGCCCTAACCAAATCATTTAAATAAATTATTTCCGATCGAGCTAAATTAAGATCCGAGACGTCAATTACACATCAAATCAACGCTCCAATCTCCTTACTTTGAAACTTAACTAACTGGAGTTTAGACCCAGTCTGGCCTAGACTGCGGTTGTCAGTGAGTTGTTACTCTAACTACGGCGTCACTAACAGATGTTAAGTTACAACTTTAAGACAGATGAGCTGGTTGCCAAATGGACTAACAAAAACTTGTTTTGAATTTGGAATTATAGAATCATTATTTTCATTTAATTAATTAATTCGATTAATAAAACAATTTATAATTATATTTGTTTGATAGAAGCATTTCTGCATCCGTGGCGTAGTTGTAAGGCGTGCGCGGGACGACTTCCGTCGTGAAGTCTCGGATTCAATCTTGGTAAAGTGATATTGAGTTTTTCAGTATCAACCCGAAGTCTGCAATTTATGGACCATATAGAAAGAAAGAATTCGCATCTGCCTACGTCTTCAAGCGTGAACCTCTGCACGTATTTTAATCGTATTTAGTTTAACTTGTTTAAGATCTATTCATGCCATGTAACATACAGATAAGTAAAAAACCATAAAGGCCCATTTTAGCGCAATGTCTAAAATTAGAAAGTGGTCATTTTACACTTAAGATATGATGTAGCGATAGCCGCGACCTTTAGAAACATCTATTCCTTTGGGTATTAGAACGGCGAGAGGACTAGACTTACAGAAATCGATTTAAAGGAACTTTTACGTAAGTTTTGATGAGGCAACAGTAGCCCATTCGAACGGTATCATTCATGCTGTATGTAAAATTGTCTACAGCATGACTCTACCATTTATAAAAATTATACCTACCATAACCAAAATCTTTTCACGGTACAAACGCCTACCTTTTCAAAGGTAGACAAAGGCGCACGCGAACTAGAATCCCCACATTTCGCAGAGCTTAGTTCCTTCTCTAAAATATTTATTAATAACTAGCTGACCCGCGCAACTTCGTCTGCGTAGGAAAGAGAGGGTTGAAAGAATGAATCGTAGGCACCTATAATCCCATAATTCTAAAGGAGGTAATGGGATGATCTACTTCGGTCCGGTTTCGTCAGTCACCCCGTCAGTCACCCAGTCAGTACCCCCGTCAGTCACCCCGTCCATTACCCTGTCGGTTACCCCGTCAGTCACCCCATCCATCATCCCGTCGGTCACCCAATCTGTCACCCGTCTGGCACCCCGTCTGTCACCTGTCTGTCACCCAGTCGGTCACCCCATCTGTCTGCCCGATTGTTACCCCGTCTGTCACCCGTCTGTCACCCAGTCTGTCACCTGTGTGTCACCTGTCTGTCACCCCGTCTGACACCCGTCTGCCACTCGTCTGTCAGCCGTCTGTCACCCCGTCCGCCACCCCATCAGTCAGCCTGTCAGTCACCCCGTCATTCCTCACGTCAGTAACCTCGTCAGTCACCCTATAGGTCATAGCGTGATGTTATATAACCTATAGCCGTCCTCGATAAATGGGCTATCCAACATAAAAATAATTTTTCAATTGACAAATATTGACATTAATATTTATACGATACTAACGACACTCAATTGTTTTGCCTTCCCGGAACCTCTCCACTAACACTTGAACTTTATGGTATGGTATTAAAGTTCAAATTAGCTTTTAAGTATTATTACGAATCGATTGTATGGGAGTATAGAAAAGTGTTGTTTTTAGACTTTTTAGGCAATTTTTATTTTTTTTCTCTCCGTAAGAACCATCCTCGTACTTCGAGGAATATTCTAAAAAAAGAATTAACGAAATCGGTCCAGCCGTTCACGCGTGATGCCATGACAACGGAAAACGGGTTTCATTTTTATATATATATAGATATAGATTAAGCTCGTTCCGAAATATTACCTTTAGATCCCCTCACTAGTCGGCTTGTAATTGTACGTAATGATGCAAAAATGCTCTGACAATAATCTGGAGTAGTAATTTCGAAAATATTAAATTCTGTGTGTATTATGTATGCTAATGTTTTTTTAAATAAATTAATGAAAAAAAAACATTGAAAATAAAAGAAAAACGTTATCAACAAAAATACGACGTACGAATTATATTAAACCGGCATCACTATTTTTTTTGGTTTGGCTCCTTTTGGCATAACGTCGTCCAATTTCACCTTTAACCTTTCAAACCGGAGCCTCCGCCGTATATTTTAATCAATTTAAATGATCGCCTCCATTAATATTAATTCGTTTACATTCACTAATACAGACAGCTATTTAGCGTAAGAAATAAATTGCTAACAATAAGAGCAGTTTCTTTAATAATATCGTGTAAATAAATAGAGGCTTTAAAATAAATAGACGATCAGCAGCGATAGCTCAGTTGGAAATGGTATGGTCTGCCGAGACAAATGTCGGAGGTTCGAGACCAACCCCAAAAAGGAGCATACACCTCTGACTTTTCTATGTTAAGTGTATTTTCATTGTGAAATATCGCTTGCTATAACGGTGAAGGAAAACATCGTGAGGAAACCTGCATACCCGAGAATTTCTTCACAGGAATTTCGAAGGTATGTGAAGTCTGCCAACCCGCATTAGGCCAGCGTGGTAGACTAAGGCCTAACCCCTCTCATTAGTAGAGGAGGCCCGTGCCCAGCAGTGGGACAGTAATATTACAGGGCTAATATTATTATTATTATAAATAGAGGCTTTAAAGCGATTTAATATTAACTATAGAGGAGCTATCAAGCTATCAAAGTCACCTTGGTCTAGTGGCAGCATGTATGGGCTGTGATCCGAGAGGTCCTGGGTTCGATTCCCAGGTCGGGCAAAGCAAATTTTCTAATTTAATTTGTCCGGGACTGGATCCCTCATAGGGGGTTGATGTCAGGCAAGCGGCCGGTCGTAAAAACTAAGCCAAATCCTATGTACAACATGCTTGAAGTGTGTTACGCCGACCCCACATCAAGGTGGGATAAGGGCAGGTAGAAAGAAAGAGGGGCAATCAAGCAAGTTTCCATATAAAAAAATGGTCTGAAACGTCAGTAACGTCATCTATTATTACAATGCGAGGGAGCTTATTACAATGACATCCTAGAATGTTTTGTGAATACTCATGAATCACGTAAGACAATTTCATTGTCTAAACATTATTACACTGGCACGACCTACGCGTATGTTACAAATACAACTGACTTATGACCACGAGGTCACAACTTTTGGATCACAAGTTTCGTGCTGTTGTCTATGTACTATTGAATGTCTTTAGACTTCTTATCAATACTAATATTATAACAAGGTAACACAAGCTCACGCCTGTATCCCCGAAGTGGTAGGCAGAGGTGCGCTAGCGAACTAGAACACCCACATTTCGCCGAGCTTAGTTCCGTCCCAGATGTGATAGAGGCGAGCCTATCGCCATATCGGACACAAATTCCTATAACAAGGTAAGGTTTTTTAACATAACATAACATAAGCTCACGCCTGTATCCCCGAAGGGGTAGGCAGAGGCGCACTAGCGAACTAGTACACCCACGTTTCGCCGAGCTTAGTTCCGTCCCAGATGTGATAGGGGGCGAGCCTATCGCCATATCGGGCACAAATTCCTATAACAAGGTAAGGCTTTTTTAATTCATAAGCTAAATAAATACTTAACGGACCGACTTTAAATCTTATCTGATGGTGACCAAATTTATACGGGACCACCCTTAAAATAAGCTCTATCGAACACAAAAAGAATCTTGTAAATCGGTCCACATTTGGCGGAGATATCGCGTAATATACATAAAAAATACAGACGAATTGACCTCCTCCTTTTTTTGGTCTGTCGAAAACTACGGAACCGATTAAAAAATCTTTCACATACGGAAAGACCTCTTGCTTTGCGAACTTGTCTGATACTGTATTTATGGTTCTAGATAGCGTGGTTTTATCGCTATACAGGCTATGGGTAGACCAAGGACAAAATCATTTAAAATTCAGACAAAAGCCAACGGTGGGTCAGTTGAGCTTGATATACCCAGATTATCCCCAGATGGTAAACGGCGTCGTGCAAAATGCATACGGGAAACCCACTAAGAACCGTTAAAAAGCTGCCCGAGCGAGCCGCCCTAATTCCCTTTTAGAGCGTCCCTTTTGTGAATAATTTTGGAATTTCCCCGCACATCATATTCGTGCGAATTCATAAAGCGTGACTGATATTTTAATCTGGGGATCAAGTGTGGGAATGGATTTAAAGTGTCTTTAATTTTTTTTACTGGTTTTGGATGGGTTAACGTTATTACGACTGTCTCCGTGGCGTGGTGGTATTTCGGTACGGCTACGGTTCTGAGGTCTCGGGTTCGATCCCGGGTCGGGCAAAGTGATATTGGATTTTTAGTCTGGAATTTGTGCCCGATATGGCGATAGGCTCGCCCCCTATCACATCTGGGACGGAACTAAGCTCGGCGAAATGTGGGTGTTCTAGTTCGCTAGTGCGCCTCTGCCTACCCCTTCGGGGATACAGGCGTGAGCTTATGTTATGTTATGTTAACGTTATTGTTCGTTAATGTTCGACAGACTTCAAAAAGATAATTAATACGTAAATTGGCCTGTATGTTATGCGATATCTCCGCCAAATGTGTACCGATTTTAAGATTCTTCTTGTGTTCAAAAGAGCTTATTCCAAGGGTAGTCCCATAGTTTAGTCACGATCGGATACATTTTGAAGTTAGACGGGTAAGTTTTTTATAATTGTTTTAAAAGTAATACTATAGGTACTTAATAACAATTTTATTGATCAGTTAACACCTCTGATAGTCACTTTGTCACCTCTTGAATGTATTAGTAATCTTCAAACATAGACGTATTTGTTCAATGACACCTGCACGATGAATTTAATTACTTTAAACTTGCTAACTTACGTAAAAGCCTACAAATATAATACCAGGTTGTAATATTTTATGACAATATTATTTTGTAACATGTTCTAAGATATATTTAGTTCCCGTTTACGTTTATTGTACTGGGGGGTTACCACCACCTCTTATAGCAGTATTATTATAATTTTACTTGTACCGATTCCCATACAAAACAAACGACGAACGATTATAATAATACTGCTATAAGAGGTGGTGGTAACCCTGCTGTTTTCTTACACTGCACTGTTTTGTACGACCTGACCTTTTATTTTGTACCCCATACCCGCCCCAACAAACCATCAAGTCAATCCGATAATCCGGTAAATCAATCAGAAACCAGAATTTTTATCGTAAACACCATATTCAATGCCTAAGTGTTTTGTTAGTTAATATTTTTTATCCAGGTCTGGTGTATAGCCTTTTGGGTTCCTAAAGAGTTCACTAACCTTGCACTGCGGAAACTGCTCCGGCGGCCTGCTGACCCTCCAGCCCAGCAGCGGAGGTATGCAGACCAGCGCGCTCATGAGCCACACGGCGGCTATCATGAGAGCAGCTCGCGCGGGCGTCCGCTTCTTAAGGTAATCTACTGCCTGGAACAAACAGAGATTGAGGTTCGTTTAGTACATACATACATCTTGGAGTGGTAGAGTAACGCTGTAGACAGTAATGTCTACAGCATGAATGGGCCGGCTCGATAGGTTTGATACCACTGTCCTCAATTCTTCTGTATTTTTTTATGTACGTTACCCGATATAAACCACAGGAGTACGTCGGTCGCATGTGTCTAGCACAGATCGTACCAGGGGTGCGTACCCGTGGACGGCCCAAAAAGCGCTGGCTGGACGTTTTGGAGGAAGATATGGGAGCCAATGGCCTCACTAGGGAGGATGCTCAAGACCGGGCGAAGTGGAAGCGTTTAAGTAGGAAGGCGGACCCTGGCAGAAGGCCGGGATAACGCCAGGCAGAAGGAAAGAAAATATGTTACCCGATATCTCCGACAAATGTGGGCCGATTTTCAAGGTTTTGTGTTCGATGGAGCTTATTCCAAGGCTCCCATATAAATTTGGTCATGATCGGATAAGCTTTGAAGTCGGTCCGTTAAGTTTTTAAACTTGTGATTATTATCCATTAGATGTTCATACTTAATCAAAAAGAGCAACGTCAGAGTTTCTTGCCCGTTCTTCTCTGGCGAACCAGCCTTCCGAACTGGCGGTAGAGTAAACATTTTAGACGGAATCTAAACAATGACATTTTATGGATTCAATAAACGATTTGATTTGATTTGATAGGTAATGTAAATCACACTAATCCTATATTATTATAAAGGCGATAATTAGTGAGAGTGTATATTTGTAACTCTTTCACGCAAAAACTACTGGATCGATTTTGATGAAACTTTACAGTTGCATACATCAGAAAAAAACACTTTTTATCACGGAAAATAAATTTCCATGTGAACGGAGTCGCGGGCAACAGCTATTATAAAAAGTCCTCTTAACGCAAGCAACATAATATTTTTTATGCTCGATAGTTGAAAAATTGTTAAAACGCGTTAGAAAAATAAAATTACATTAATATAATATAATTTATTAATAAACTCCAGTCCGCTCTTATTTAGTTTTATCAATCCAATTTTTGCAGCATTTTATCGCGCGCAGCGTGTGGTTTATTTTCAATTCTACCAACTGGCTCCACTTTATTATTTAATTTCAATTTGATGGAATTGGAAGAAAATTTTACACGCTTTAAATTCGTTTAATTGATTTCATTGTATTTGTTTAGAATTAGCGGATTAGGTCACACGGATTCCCATAAGTAATCATCATCACCCATAGGACGTCCACTGCTGAACATAAGCCTATCCCAAACATTTCCAGATCAACCTGTTGAAAGCGACCTGCATCCAGCGACTTCCTGCGATTTTTATCAGGTCCTCGGTCCACCTTGTAGGTGGACGTCCTACGCTGCGCTTGCCGGTATGTGGTCTCCACTCGAGAACTTTTCTGCCCCATCGGTTAACAGTTCTACGAGATATGTGCCCAGCCCACTGCTACATCAACTTGCTAAGTAATATCCATCAAGAATTTATAATAGCAACGTACTGCTTAGGCTGAGATTTAAAGAGCAAACCTCTACTAAGTCTAACTCAAAGAAACTAACTCAGTGAGGATTTGGATTTTTATAAATCGAACTTTGACTTAGTCCGAGTCATTTTTTACAAGAAAATCTTTGCTTAGTCTGTCTATCAGTCTGTTTTTCTTTTCTTTTACTTAGATTTAGTCGAAGTTCGCTGCATAAATCTTAGCCATAAATACTCGTAATAAATGACAGCCTCCGTGGCGCAGAGGACAAATAGCCGGCTGTGAAGCGAGAGGCCGCGGTTTCGATTCCCGCATTGAGACAAATGTTTGTGTGGCCCACAGATATTTGTTTCAAGTCTGGGTGTTGTGAGGCCGAAAGTCTCTCATAGTTTCTGACGCCCACGATACAGATTATACCTAGTGTGGGGTCAAGACTAGGTGTGTGACTGTTATTACTGGGTGTATTTATTAAAAAAAAAGTCCAATAGTCACACACGTAGTGCTTACTCTATAAAAGGTTTGAACTGTACCATAATAATTAAGCACCACGATTTTTTTACGGTCTCATAATACCCAGTCTCGACAGTACCTACATAACATAAGCTCACGCATGTATCCCCGAAGGGGTAGGCAGATGCGTAGTAGCGAACTAGAGCACCTACATTTCGCCGAGCTTAGTTGCATCCCAGATATAATGGGGGCGAACCTATCGCCATATCGGGCACAAATTACATACTCCGGTTTGATATGAAAAAATCTAATATCACTTTGCCCGACCAGGGGATCGAACCCAATACCTCAGGACGTTAGTCGCACCGAAATACAACCAAGCCACCAAGGGTGGTCCCATATAAATCGTGACCAATCGGATTAGTTTTTCAGTCGGTACGTTAAGTTGTTATTTGGCTACCTGACGACAACGTGTTGTTTCTTATTAATTCTACAGCATATTATTATAGATTTTTGTAAAATATTTCCTACCAAATTGAAACAGAAATACCCTAAATATAGCCACTGCAAACTAGAGCAAAATGTGCTAATGTATTTCATGTAGAAATTGAAGGCAGCATTTCCTGAAATTTAACTTATAATACCGTTCATGACGCAGCTTTGCACTCAATTTGTTATTGATGTTAGATATTAGTTTCAATTTTATAAAGGAGTTAGGTATATTAAAAATCATAAATTTGGAGACTCGATTTGAGAGGATTCGTTATTTTCCAAACTTTTGGTGGCTAACTGAATAGACCAAAGTGGATTACTGAAGCGAAGACTTTTAGTAATCTAGTTATTTTATTATATTGGCCATCAAGCAAGTTTCGATACAAAGAAATTGATCTCTAACTTCAGTATCGCCATCAATTATTTATTACAATGCGAGGGCGATTATTACAATTGTCACCGTAGAATGTTTTGTGAATGGTTAAGAATCACGTAAGATAAGTTTATTCTCTCAATATTATTACACTGACCGGCCTGGCGCGCGTATTTTCAAATAAACTGAGCGACTTATGACCACTGGGTCATAACTTTTGGATCACAAGTTTTGTGCTGTTGTCCCGTCCATATACTGCTGAACGTCTTTGGTTAGGGGCAATGAACTTTGTAAGCGAAATTGATTTCTGGATTAGGTATTTTTATCATTTTCGATTCAAAGTAGCTTTTAGTAACGTCTCCAACAATCACAAGGCTGTCACTCCTCGTCAGTGTTTTTGGGACTCAGTTATGATTATGATATTCCCTACTGCATAGTATCACCATTTACAACAAGCACTTGATAAAAATAACAAGTCATACTCTTAGTCCCAACCACACAATCCATAATATTATAAGTTTTAAAACAATTATATCGGTTTACGTTTTCACGGCTAAACCGCGGAACTGGCGGCCGCGGGGGTGAAAGATGACGTAGAAGTTATTCAGGAGCGCCTGTTAATATTTTATTTACAATTACGCAAATAGGTAAATCACATAAAGGAATATGTCAGAAACATCTAGGAATAGCAACTATACAACTACGAGATACTCACTATATCAAAACTCCCAAACCAAATATTGATGTCACTCAAACAAAACAGATAAACTAGATATTTCACTGTGACACAATACTAAAATCACATCAGTTATTCACATGCAGTAATATTTTTTAGAGTGAAGCCAGTGGGAGTCATTCTGGCGGTAGCGCAGATGCTTTAAAAACAATTTGTCATACTCTCAAATCATATTTTCTGTGTAATATTTCCGAACTTTAAAGTTTGTTGGCTGGCTGGAAGCGACGTTTCTATGAATGCGAAGTGTGATCGAATTGGTCGGGTGTCGTCTGTGTCTTATCTAGATGTGGCTCGTGAGTTCGTGACTTGATTTGACTGCGCCCGTAGCGCAGTGGGCTAGTAGGTGGTTGTGTAGCGAGAGGCCGAGGGTTCGATTCCCGCACCGAAATAGATGACAATTATCTGTTTTGGGGTTGGGGTGTTGTGAGATCTAAACTCTCTCTTAATTCCTAATACCCACGACAAAAGACCTATTTATCTTGGTAAGTAAAAATTGCTCTATCTTCATATTTGACATCCCCTTAGAGAGAGTTGACGTCAAGCACCCGGTCGTAACTCAGCCGAATCATTTCTGCAACATGTTTGTAAAGTATGCGCCAATGTACGGCAAAATGTACACATTGGAGTGAGATAAGGCCATGTAGAATAAGCAGAGCATCAATGACACCAACAACGCTCCTACCTTACATCATGTTACACCCATCACATCTAGATATCCTACCATCATGGTACATGGTGCTAGTGTGAAATATGAAATATTTCCTTTGCGAGTTGTCTCAAAAGATGCGTATTTTTGACGCGGAAGTTCTCGGTCGACAGTAAACTTGGGAGAGTAGACAAATATGATTCGTGGGTGTCTTATTTTCTTAGAATAGTCAACAGTTATATGGCTTACAAGATTTAGCTGGCGGATCTACTCGTGGAAGTTTACTATTGTATACTTTGTATGTATTATACAGTATGTATGTTTCCAAATGTAATATTAATATTTTGAACTCTTTCTTTCTACCTGCCCTTATCCCACCGTAATGTGGGGTCGGCGTCACACATTTTTTCAAGCATGTTTCGGAAATGATTTCGCTTAGTTTTGTCCTGCCTGACGTCAACACCCCCCCCCCCGTTGAGGGATCCAATCTCGGGCAAATTATATTAGAGAATTCGCTTTGCCAGACCTGGGAATGGAACCCAGGACCACCCAGTCTACAGCACGTATATGCTACCACTTGTTCAAGGAGGCTAAAAACTGAGCCAAATCCTTTCTGCAACGTGCTTGGAAAAAGTGTGTTCCGCCGACCCCACATTAAAGTGGGATAAGGGCGGGTAAAAATAATGGTAAGTATTACAGTTTCAGAATTAATTCCACGCGACCGAAGTCACGTGTTACACCTAGTTTTACTACAAATTAAGCCACGTCAAGACTTCAATTCCTTCAGAACCATTGAAGCTGAAAATCCGCAGCGTTTCGATAAAATTTTTGTTAAGTTTGCGTCGCCCCGGGCGTCTTGTTCCTCTGGCAATTCGAAACAACCACAACTTTGTAATTCCACGCTACAAGGAGCTGGCGGCGATCGGTTCGATTCCCGAGGGTGTTTTTGTCAATTTCTTTACTATCTATATCTTGTATTTTTAAATTATCGATGTTTTAATAGTCGGTTGCTAGTAACTATGGGCCTTATAAGTAAAGCCCATAGTTACTATATAAAAACATTTTTTGCTTATCTTTTCGCTAAGAATAGCCTGTCACTTTTTTCCTTGTGTTACAATGTTTAAAAATGAAAGGGACCTAAGTTAAAGATAAGCAGCGCTTAAATATTTTTATAAGTAAGGGGCTATATGACGTAGATGAGATAAACGTTTCTTAAATACACGACCATTAAAAGCTTCTAATTTCTTAAATACAAGATCAGATCCATTTTGCTAATTTTGGCATGTCAGTATTTATATCACAGGCATCTTACTCTTTTAACAAGATTATAAACTTACATAAGATTTGAAAAATCTAAAGAAAATTATTTGATAAAAAGTACCTTTTTAACCAGATTTTAACAGGTAATTTAATCTTGATGAATTATCGGTTCGGAGTAACTAGTTCAAAAATATCTTACAGATCCCAAATACCGACGTCTTCTTAAATTATAATCGTAGATTAGGTTAAAATTAACGTCCGTTACAAATTAATTCTTGGAGCAAAATTTCTCAACCAATTTTAATAAGCTTTTCACGAAATCTTTCTACACATGGAGGTTTATTCAAAGATCGAAAGTCGATTATTGTACATTCGTTTAAGTGTCAATGTGTGATTTCTAAGATTTTTTTGTTTTCTCTTTAATTATAAACATTCCATAAAATCACGCCTATATCCCTGAAAAGGGAACTAGAATATCCATATTTCGCCGAGCTTAGTTTCGGCCCAGATGTGATAGGGGCGAGCCTATGGCCATATTGGGCATAAATTTTAGACTCCGGGCTGATACTGAAAAATCTAATATCACTATCACTAAGCTCGGCGAAATATGGGTGTTCTAGTTGGCTAGTGCGCCTCTGCCTACCCCATCGGGGATACAGGCGTGAGCTTATGTTATGTTATGTCTTCGGGTCGTCATCCGTAGGTAGCTAGAGAAAGGCTGGTAGGTTAGCTAGAATAGGGCCTCACGCACCAATCCCAACTGCTTCCAGTATTTCCAGACAATCCCCTGCCACCATTCCTGCCATATGCCATTCCCATACAATCCATTCCCTTACACTCTATTCCTATCTCCCCTTATCACCCTATCTTAGGCATCCCATCGTTATTATGTCCATACTTGCCTGCCTGTTGTCAAATTCAAATACATAATGTAAATTATATTAATCCTAATTTAAAAATTTACTTGTGTTGACTTGTCATAAGTGGTTTTTTACATGCCTACGTGATCAATAAAGATTTTTATTTTTTATTTTTATGTTTATATAAAAAACTGTTACTTAAGTACCTGAACTTTGTGTAGTGTACATCCGGTTAATCACTTACCGCGGAATGTTCATACACTTTTTTCGTTTAAGTCCGCCTTATCTGTTGAAATTGTATGGTGAAAATCAATGTAAGAAGCCGTTAAAGTTGAGTAGCATTTGACCATTCCGGCGCTAAGTACTCATAGATTTGGTTGAAAACCAGCGTCAGACAGTAACTGTCTGGCATATGCCGAGCCTAAACCTTTTCGGCATCGTGCGACGCAAAGTTGTAATTGTAATGTGTTATCACATTACAATTACAACTTTGCGGAGGCGGCACATATGTATATATGTTACATAAGCGTATGGTCCACCGGAGGCCGAGCCGCCCGTGACTATCCACTTTATTGTAACGCCCGTATATGTTTTTTCTTTTTTTCTTTTCTGTTAATATCATTGTGTCGCATTATGTTATGCCGAATAAATCTTTCTTTCTTACTGTTGCCAGCGACTTCGTTCGCATGTTTTATCAACAAATCTCCCATGGCAGTGCATCTTGCTAAATCTATTACATATTTGGTATGTGGTGTAAACGACTAAATAAATAAATATGTCACACATACATATAGTCACACATAGTCCTGACCCCACACTAGATGTAACCTGTATCGTGGGTATCAGAAACTACGAGAGACTTTCGGTCTCACAACACCCAGACCCGAAACAAATATCTGTGGGCCACACAGACATTTGGTTCGGTGCGGGAATCGAACCCGCGACCTCATGTTTCACAGCTGGTTACTCGCCCGCTGCGCCACGGAGGCTGTCAATAGAGAGATACAGCTAGATAGAGCCGTATGTGAATAATAGTGGGGCAATTTGAATGGCGCCGGAACTACGGGGATGGGAAAGAGGATTTTGCTGTCAATGCATTGAATTATAGGATGCAGTCGGATGTATGAGATGCATGTGCACTGCATATCATTACATGATTAATACATAATTATATAATATCACGCCTGTGCCCCAAAAAAGCAGACACAGGATGTAGATTAAACTTATCGAGGAAGATGAAGCGCGAGCAACATTTCGACGTTGAGCGGTAGAACCATGCTTATAAACAATAATGTCTACAGCACGAATGGTCCCGCTCGACCGGTTTAATACTACTGTCTCATATAAAACCGACGTAAATTGGCAGCTTGTTGTTCAGTGAGTAATATTTCGGTGGCCCAAGTCACCCATCCTCTTTCCAACGTATCCATGATGCTTTTGGTTATCTATAGGCTGCAGAGGCCACATACTATCAGGTGACCCACCTGCGCGTTAGTCAGTCTCTCATCTAAAAACAAAAACCTGAAAAAAGCATATTCATATGTTATGTATTGTTTATTCGCCATTTATGCACTTACCTCATCATCATCATCTCTGCATCACCCTAAGGTTGGCCGGTAGACCCTAAGGTTGGCCGGTAGACCCTAAGGTTTATAAAGTGTAATAAATAAATAATAATAAATAAATTCACCCAACAGTCACACACCTAGTCCTGACCCCACACTAGGTATAACCTGTATCGTGGGTGTCAGAGACTATGAGAGACTTTCGGTCTCACAACACCTAGACTTGAAACTAATATATGTGAGCCACACAAACATTTGTCTCAATGCGGGTATCGAACCCGCGGCCGCTCGCTTCACAGCCAGCTACTAGCCCGCTGCGCCATGGAGGCTGTCAATAAATAAATAAAATAAAAAAACAAAATCATAAATATCGGTCAAAGGTAATGTTTGTCACTATTATTCACTGGCAGGTCAGAAGACTTGAAGTATTATAAATGATTCATCTTGTCGCTTTTTCCTTATCAAATTTTCAGTGCAATTATCATCTATTTCCCTGCTTTGTTGATTCTTAGAATTTCACTCGGAAATACCAAGTGAGTCTTGCATGTTTAATGTATGGGTGTTTTAAGGCTGAAAGACTCGTATTTTCTCATACATGATACAAGACTCAAATCTTACTATGGAGTGATTATTGTATGACTGTATGGTGATTCCTTGGTCTAGTGGCAGCATATATGGGCTGTGGACCGGGAGGTCCTGGGTTCGATTCCCAGGTCAGGCAAAGCGAATTTTCTAATTTAATTTGCTCGGATCCCGCAGAAGGTGTTAACGTCTCAGGCAGCCGATCGTAAAACCTAAGCCAAATACTTTCTGCAACAACTTAAAAAAATGTGTTGCGTTACCAAATTAGGGTGGTATAAGGGTAGTAGAAATGAATTGTTAACTGTTGGGTGTTTTTATTAATTTACTAGCTGACTTGGCAATGTTACTCCTGCTTTGTTATAAAATTAGGCCACCAGAAATCTTACTCACCGAAATGCAACAATGAGATGCTACTAAAGCAAGTTTTCTGAGACTGTGGTATCAAACCGGTCGAGCCGGCCCATTGGTGCTGTTACTGTCTACAGCGTGTCTCTACCAAAAACATAAATAAATATTTGAAAAACAATTAAATTAATGTAATGAGACTGAATGAGGCGAAAGAGGTATGTAAGGATCGTAGCAAGTGGAAATCCGTTGTCTCTGCCTACCCCCATTGTGAAAACATAATTGCTCCATTTACCTTGACATTGGCTAAATCACCGTATATACGTGGAAGCCATTATTTTTAAAAGAAGAAGAACCTTGACAGCAGGATCATCGCAAATGCGTGGAAGCAAATTATTAAAAACAAAAAAGAAGAAGAAACGTGGTGTAATTAACCTTATGAAGAATCAGTCGTTGCTACTCGGTGTTAGATCGTACTTCATGCCATCCCCGAGGAGAGAAATTTTAATTATCTAATTTATCTTAGAAAACTTACTTACAGTTGAGATATTATGATATTACGCCTTACTTATCTTGAAATATTTTTACAAGATACTTTCAGATTATTTTGCAAAAAGAATTCATATTTTTTATTTCGTTAGGTACTGAGTAGTATGTTAATTATCATACATACATAAGCTCACGCCTGTATCCCTGAAGGGAGGCAGAGGCGTATTAGGCGGTCCTAAAACACCTACATATAGCCAAGCTTATTTCTGTCCCAGATGTGATAGGGGCGAGCCTATCGCCGTATCGAGCACAAATTCCAGACCCTGATACTGAATTGAAAATATCACTGCCCGACCTGGGGATCGAACCCGAAACCTCAGGATAGTAGCCGTACTGAAATACAATTAGGCCACCGAAGCAGTGTTAGGCTGCGGACACGAACTCAGCGGGAGTGGAGCGGGATCGGCGCGGGGAGCGGCGCGTTTCAGCGCATAGATTTAAATAGAACTGGCCTCGAAGGCAGCGACGCGACGACCGGTCTAACAAGTAACAATACGTTTCCGCGCCGCCGCCGCCGCCGCACCGCTCCCGCTGAGTTCGTGTCCGCAGCCTTAAATATCAATGAATTACATAATGGTTACAGACCTTCATCGCACATAGACAGTAGACCCTTGTTACCAAAAGAATCATGGGTGTGTTGCCAACCAAATAGATATTATGAAGAGGACTCATACACACAAACACACACACACACACACACCGAACGAAACGCAACAGCCACTTCACGTCAGTCATACGCATATAACTCCAGCCACTCATCTAAGCAAAGACCTTTCAACCTAACCTAATAAACCGCAAAAACTCCATCACCCTCAATAAATATTTTGCCAATCCATAACATTGGATTAGATTACTTCACTCTGGAAGGATCAATTCGTAATTGTACCTTCTCACAACAGCAGTACACGCTCCATCTACCGAAGTACCGTCAGCAACGGCAATTTTTATTTATACCTCAAACCTGTTGGTTTTTCATTAGCAGTTTGTCGGTTTTCGAGTACGTAATTAAGTTGGCGGTGTTAGCTTAAATGTAGAGGTAGTTGGGTCTAAGTTTGGTCTTAATTAAGTTGTGCGCGACAATTTTGGATGAGTTATTTATATTACGCGATGCAGTTTTGGTATCATCTCATCTGTTATTTCAGTTTTGCGAAATAGTTTACATTTTTATTTTTAACCGACTTCAAAAAAGGAGAATATATCAAAAATATTGTTAATATTGTACAATATTTGCGTATGTTAGTCTATATGGGCTTCCGAACAGATGTGCCACATTTCATAAGTGTATGTATGTACATATTATGTTCTTTTTTAATGAGTGGTTTAATAATAACTGATTGTAACTGTTTAATTTTCAGTGGCGAGGGGTCCATACAACCCGATACCTGCCCGCTTCCCTAATTCCAGTTTATAAGCTAATACATTAGTATAATCTAGATATTATCTCGAGGAGATAGTAGCACCGGTTTACCTTTTGAAAAATGACATCTTTCGCCACTGTATTTTTATTCAAAAAGTTTCGGCTCTAAGAGTTTCTTACCCGTTATCTGATGAACCAGCCTGCGGAACTGGCGGTAGAGAAATATGTTGACGATATCTAATCAATATATCGCATATTATGGATTCAATAAACGATTTGATATTTCTGACACGAAACTCAACTCTGCCTTGCAGAAAATAGAAGCCCTTCTTTCTTTCTTTCTACCTGCCCTTATCCTACCTTAATGTGGGGTCGGCGCAGCACACTTTTTCAAGCATGTTGCAGAAAGGATTTGTTTTAATTTTACGACCGACTGCCGGCCTGACGTCAACCCTCTCTGAGGGATCCAAATTAAATTAGAATATTCGCTTTGCCCGACCTGGCAATCGAATCTACGACCTACCGATCCCCGGCCATGTAAGCTGCCACTAGACCAAGGAGGACATAATAGAAAATAGAGGTCCTAATACAAAAATCTTGTAAATGATTTCCGTCTGTTACTCCTCAATTTTATGCTGTCGGTACAATAATGGTGCACGCTAGGAGAATGCAAGGCGGTACCCGCTAACGAGGTGGGAACGTCGGGACTGCTTACTGCGCCGCTAGGACGAAAGTGGGGTGTCATTCATGAGATGCTTAAATTGTGGGATTCTATTAAAAGTTAAGTTATCAGTTTCCAAATATGATTGTTGTTAAACAGCCTCAGAAATGAACGTGTAGTCAAGTGTGAGTCATGCCTTCAATCCCCGCACTAACAAGCATGTTTATAAACCCAAAATTTTTGGATTTTGTTTTAATAATAAATAAATAGTAAATAACACACAACAATTAAACACATAGTCCTGACCTGATAGGAACTACAAGAGACTTTCGGTCTCACCCAACACACACACATGTGCCACACAAAGATTTGTCTCGGTGCGGGGATCGAACCCGTGGCCTCTCGCTTCACAGTCGGCTACTCGCCACTGCGCCAAGGAGGCTGTCAATTATGGCAATGGTTTTAAAATAATGGCATCAAAATAAACTTAAGGATTATTGCTTATATTAAATTCAGGCATTTGTTATTAACGTTGACATATGCAATTGTAATGTATGACCATTACGGAATGCCTTTTGTGGGAACATTCATAGCATATTATTTTATTTTTGATTGATATGCTGGCGGTACAGTAATGGTGACAACATCGACTGCAGAGTGCAGAACAGCAGAACGCTCCGCGCTACCCGCTAACGAGGTGGGAATGTCGCGAGGGGTTACTGAGCCACTGCACAGCTTACGCAAATGTTGTGTTAGCTACGGGATTGATAAATTGTGGTATTCTATTACTATTTTCTAGTGAACTCACGGGTGTCAATCTTGGGCATGGAGCTGGGATGTATTTCTAGTATTTTGTTTATAGCAAAGACTGGCAAACGAGCATGTAGGTTACCTGATTGTAAGTGATCTCCACTGCTCAGACACCTAAGACACATAAAGAATCAATGATACATTGACAACCTAAAAGGAGGGGAATAGGGATTGGGAAAGGTAGAGGGGAATTGGGCCACCGGAACTCTCATTCACCGAACGAACGCAACAGCGAGCTGCCACTAATATAAATAAATAACACCCAACAGTTACACACATCACACATGTCCTAACCCCACACTAAGATCGAGTCTTGTGTTGTAAGAATCAGGAACTACGAGAAACTTTCGGTCTCACAACACCCAGACCCGAAACAAATATCTGTGGGCCGCACAAATATTTGTCTTGGTGCGGGGATCGGATCCGCGGCCACTCGCTTCACAGCCGGCTGCTCACCCGTTGCGCCACGGAGGCTGTTAAAAGTTGATTTATATCTTATATCCAAAGAAAAACCTTTGTCACGTTAGACCGCCAGGTGGTTAGTATTGAAGATAATTGAAAGTTGGTACAAAATTTAGGTTTCATGTACAGAAGGTATGTTTGGTATATTAATGCAGTAAAAAAAAACACAAATTTTTGCAACAAAGTCAAAATAGCCTCCGTGGCGCAGCGGGCAAGTAGCCCGCTGTGAAACGTGAGGTCGCGGGTTCGATTCCCGCACCGAGACAAATATCTGTGTAGATATGTGTTCGGGTCTGGGTGTTGTGAGACCGAAAGTCTCTGGTAGTTTCTGATACCCACGATACAGGTTACACCTAGTATCAGGTCAGGACTATGCGTGCGACTGTTAGGTGTATTTATTGTTTATTTATTTATAATTTTTTTTAAATCGATCTAGAGATTTGGTTTTAAACTTCGAACAAAAGTACACACAGATCTTTGCTACAAGGTTTCTAAGAAAAGCTTGCGATAAAGATCTTTAAATATGTAAAAGCGCTCGAAATCTGAAAACCTTTTCTATCGGGCGCGGTTATTAAAATAAATAGAGGCTGGGAGGTGCTCTAAAACCAATGGGTTATAAAATATCTATTAAAGGCTTCTATGTAATTGTTTTCGATTATTTTTGGATCATGTATTTTATATTTCATTTTGAATATAATATTAGATTATGAGATTTGCGACGACCTGATAAAGGTTGCGGGAAGTCGCTGGTCGCTTCCAGCAGGTTGATCTGGAAATCTTTGGGGGAGTCCTATGTTCAGCAGTGGACATCCTATGGCTGATGATGATGATATAACTTTCGATCAGATCGTCTAATATAATATTGTCTTTAGACTAAAGGGTCCTAGGTTCAAACCTTGGGTTGTCATCATAGTTCTTATTTGAGACGCTTGTCTCCAATAAAAAAAAATCGGTCCTCATATGCTAGTGATATCAAGAAACTTACACCCTTGATTTCAAATTAGTTAATAATATTTTTTTGCATTTTGCTGTCGAGTAAATATTCTTACCATAGTTAAATAGAATAATCAAAGGGAGCTTTGGTTTTGATATTCCTGTGAAATAATTGGGGTTTTACTACACTTACAGCTTAGTACTTAGAATTATTTCAGCGGTGCTTAACTAGTAAGCTGTCACTTACTTCCTCCAAGCAGTTTCGGAGCGAGAAGAAAAATTTTTAGAGAGCACCGTTTTTTTTTTCATCGGTGCAGTCAAAAACTTTTCTAGGGCCCTTATTTTTCATTCAAATGACATTTGACCCATGTTTTAGTTATTTTTGACAACCTTCGACTGTAGTAAAAAATAAATAATTTAAGATTAAGTATTTTTTCCACCAGGGACATTAAAACTGTCACATCTGAACATACTTCTGTATTTTTGGAATGTCCCCAAAGATCGTCCCACATCTTACCTCCAAGCATCTACAATTCACAGAGAATTCTTCAAACGTTAGTTGTACATAACTTATTCATCGGCGACACGATAGGCTTTCACAAACTCGTGAAATATTAATGGACGTATGTTTAAAACATGTATCGCCTCAGTCTGGGGGAATAATTATATTTAAATACTTATTTCCTTTTTATTCCGCCGAGACGGAATATTATCAACATGTCGATAAGTCTTTAACTAAATCTTCTTATTCGAATTCAAAGTGGAAACGGTGCAACACACTTTTTAAGCATGTTGGAAAGGATTCAGATGTTTTTTAACCGACTTCCAAAAAGGAGAAGGTCTTCAATTCGTCTGTATTTCTTTTTATGTATGTTACACGATATCTGTTCCAAATGTGGACCTATTTTCAACATTATTTTTGTGTTCGATTGCGCTAATTTCAAGAGTGGTCCCATATGAATTTGATCACGATCGGATTTGAAATCGGTCTGTTAAGTTTTTAAACTTGTGATTATTACGACCTAAGATAGAAGATACTGTAGTAGGGACAGCGCCATTGCTGACTAGTTAAGTCTATGTATCAGTCTAAGTATTAGGTTCATTATATTACCGGAAGTCGCGGGCTATACACGTCTTTCATTTCTTATCCCGCTTTACCTCACCTCATGGCGAACCTGCCATGCGCGGACATTGTCGTGCCGCGTCGCCGACGCAACGTCGCGTCGCATTCGCGCGCTCTATCCCCATCTCAATATTATTATAAGGAAATAAATGAATACTATACGAATTATTTAAACATAAAGCATTCAATGTTTTTTATTATTAATTTCTAAGTAATATGAATATTAATATGACTTAGTTTCATTGATCATGCTCCAAACTATTGGCTACGAATACTACGTAACTTCGTAGTATCAGCTACGACGGAGCTACGTAGTATTCGTAGCCAATAGTAGTGGACAATTCGTAGCGTAGTAGCGGCTACGACGAAGCTACGCTTGCTATGTAGGACCACAAAGCTACGGTGCTACGTAATAGCTACGTAATTAAACATACTTCAAAAAATTAATTATCTTCAGAAATAATGAATGTTCACAACAAATAAAACAAATTAAAACAACCCCTCTAAATCATCCGAAAGCCTACCGCTAAGGGTTTCTAATTAGGGATTAAGCACGATTTATTACAAAAACTACATAACCTTGCAAAGTAATTATTTCTTTTAAGGCAAACACCTTTGGAGAAAATTGAAAAATGGATTAATGTTGGCTCATTTATTTTCAAATCCTAGGATTTTCGTATAAAACATTGCCTAAACTGGATTTTGGTAACATCCCAAAATGAAATTTTTAAAGTGGTATTGGATTTTTCCATATCAGCCCGGAGTCTGGAATTTGTGCCCAATATGGCGATAGGCTCGCCCCCTACACATCTGGGACGGAACTAAGCTCGGCGAAATGTGGGTGTACTAGTCGGCAAGTGTGCCTCTGTATACCCCTTCGGGAATAGAGGCGTGAGCTTATGTTATATTATGTTCTATAAGGACATAATATATCTAATAAATACATACACAATAAATACCTACATAAAAATACACTACAAATATACAGATCTATATAATATAAAACATAATTATAATATATGTGACTATAATTATAATTATATGTGACTGTACTCTCGACAAATACCTGAATTATCGCCCGCAGCTTGCAGCCCGCCAAATGGCAAGCAGTTACCACATCTCACGAACTTCAATACCGAACTTTGAGCATGTTGCAGGGCGGCTCAAGCGGTTAAATACCACTGTCTCATAGTAGACAGACATAAAACGGCAGCTCGCTGTTGCGTTTCGTTTGGTGAGTGATATTTCTGGTGGTCCCATTACCCCTACTCTTCTCTGTCCCTGTCCCCCTACATTGACAGCCTCCGTGGCGCAGCGGGCGAGTAGCCGGCTGTGAAACGTGAGGTCGCGGGTTCGATATCTGCACCGAGACGTTTGTCTGTGTGGCCCACAGATGTTTGTTTCGGGTCTGGGTGTTGTGAGACCGAAAGTCTCTCGTAGTTCCTGATACCCACGACACAAAACTAGTAGTGTGGGGTCAGGACTATGTGTGTGACTGTTGGGTGTATTTATTTATTTATTTAATATTGGCATCGCACCGATGTTTTCTTTGGTATCATGTGTATATACGATACAGTTCGTTTGCCAGTCTCTGTTATCAAAAAGGCACTTTGTTCGACCCGGAATATGAACCCATGACCGGGCCATAGCATATACGCCAGCAGAAGACCATGAACGCGAATAGCTCCATATTAATGTATATATTTTTGTATGACAAAGTGTACATGTGATCCAGAGGGAAATCTGAATTCACACGTTAACGAACTGGGTATACTGGGAGCGCTGGATTGGTTCGAATTTTCTAGATATAAATCTCAAAGTTAGGGTACCTAATATTTTGTATAGAATGTGGAAAATATTTTTCATTTCATTAATTTTTATACGACATGAGTTTTTGTTAAGCATAAAGCTGAAACAACCCAATTAAATTTTGACTTTCTACTTGCCCTTATCCAATTTTAATGTGGAGTCGTAGCAACACAATTTTTCAAGCATGTTGCAGAAACGATTTGACTTATTTTTTACGACCGGCTGTCTGCCTGACATCAACCTCCTCTGGGACATCCAGTCACGGGTACATCAAATTAGAAAAATCGTTTTGCCTGACCTGGGAATCGAACCCAGGACCTCCTGGTCCACAGCCCACATAATATGCTGCCACTGAAATTACTTACCACCAAGCAAGACATTTGAATCGGCCTATTCGTTTGTTGATTTGTAAAAAAAGTATTAAAGCTAATTTGCGGTTAAAATAACCAATAAATTCTATCATTTCTTAGGTTTACGCGAATGTTATTCATTGAAATAAAACTATTTTTACGGATTCTATCACTGTAATATTAACATTTTTGGACAAATGACACCTAAGTCTGACCCGTGACCACGAGGGCTGCAAAACTTTCGAAACGTCGGGCATAAAAATTAAAACCAAATCGTGTTAAAATCCGAAAAAATAGTTTTATTTCAATAAATTCTACTTTATTTTCAAACGAGGTAAATGATATTTTGATAAAAAGATGTCCTCACGATCTGTTTTCGAATGCTAAAACTATCCCAACGAAAGTATATACAAAAACCGATATTCAAAATAAAGCATTTAAAACATCGGTTTAAAACAAATTCTAGTTGAATGCAGCGCGGGCTCGTTGTTCTGTTCCATTTTTATTCCACTCCATTGAAATTTATTTGACGCGCTATCTCAACAGTCGACATTAACGATGTTTTATCGACATCGCTTGTCGACTATTCCCCTCACAATAAATATGTATTCTATAATAACGCACTTTTATATGTTCGAATGTTTCTTATTAACTTTAATAAAATACCACAAAACAAGTATACAACATGAAGTATAATACTTATTGTTTAATGAGTGAGAATTTACATGACTGCCTCGGTGGCGTGGTGGTATTTCAGTACGACTACGGTTCTGAGGTCTCGGGTTCGATCCCCGGGTCGGGCAAAGTGATATTGGAATTTTCCATATCAGCCCGGAGTCTGGAATTTGTGCCCGATATGGCGATAGGCTCGCCCCCTATCACATCTTGGACGGAACTAAGCTCGGCGAAATGTGGGTGTTCTAGTTTGCTAGTGCGCCTCTGCCTACCCCTTCGGGGATACAGGCGTGAACTTATGTTGTGTATGAGAATTTACATAAGTCGTATTTTGTCTCTTTCAAGTTAAACTTCTTTGAGGAAAGGTAAAAAAGGATAAACTCATTTTAAAGTGAGACTATCCCTACTGTTAAAACCTCAAAAAACCGGGCATAAACCACTAATCCCACGACACATCTTTATTCTGCCTTCAAACGAACCTAGAAAAGGATTTACGAAAATAAAAGAATGCAAATGTGCTCTGATTTCCTATGCAACGATCAACTTTACATAGCAAACATTTGCGAGGTTGATTTCAATAAAATACGCAAAGAACGGACTGGCAACCGAGCCGGCGACCGGCAACCAGGCCGGCAACCGGCGACCGGACATGCGACCCGGCGGCTTTGTGGACAAATGTCATATCGAGTGCTGATTCAAAAGTTTTAAGATGGCACTTGTTTGAAAATACGCACATGGAAATATTGACAATACGTACTGTCGTGCACGGAATTGTAAAAGATTAGAATATTTCAAGGGTGGTCCCATATAAATTTGGTTACGATCGGATTTGAAGTCAGTCTGTTAAGTTTTTAACTAGTAATTATTAAAACTAACGAGATAAGAGGGATGTTCCAAAAAATGAATTATCTATTTATGGATGGCGTGACTTAGTGGAAAAGGTCTTTGAGATGACCTGGTTTCTGACCCCAAGCCGGGAACAGGGTTTTTGTACCATGATTTGTGTCAACATCGAGTGAGAAGGACACTTTCAAGATCCGAGGTTTAATTTCCAAAACACTGAAGAGTCACAAAAGTGTTAAGTAAAGTTCAAAAGACAAACACCTGAGTAAGTTACTAGCGCTATATAGGACACCCGTTATTTCAACTACTCCCCTAGCAAAAATCTTCAAACGAGACAACAAAAAATTAGCAAAAGTGAAAAATGAAAGTAGAGTGAGCTAAACGAATTCCGCCCGCGACTGTACCGCGGGGAAATATGGCAACACAAACAAATGCTGCGGGCGACGCTCGCGGCACTGCTTAACTTGTGTATTACGACTTGGAGATGCTCGTTTGTTTGCACTCCAATGCTCAAGTCCCCTTTTCCCCCTACCTCCCTTTATGATCAGTAATATGATTTCAAGAAAACTGAAAAACTGACTCGGTGGCGTAGTTGTTTTTCAGTACGACTATCGTCCTGCAGTGGTGAAAGGTCCATATAACTCGATTCTTACCGGCTTCCCTTTGTCAGATTGTAAGCTAAATAAGTATTATTAGGTAATATGTAGAAGAGAAAGTAGCATTGGCTTCGCTTTGGAAACTTTTCACCCTTTGCCGCTGCCGTCCTGAGGTCTCAAGTTCGTTCCCAACCGTTTCGGGTCGGGCAAAGTAATATTGAGAGTTTCTACTCAGTATCAGCTCGGAGTCTGGAACTTGTGCTCTAAATGGCGACAGGCTGACCAGCTCAGACGGACAATCAGATCGGCGAAATGTGGATGTTCTAGTTCGCCTCTGCATACCGCTTCAGGGATACAGGCGTGAGCTTAAGTGATTTTTTGAACCATCGGAATTTATTTTTACCACTGCAGTGGCCGTGGAGTGAAAAGGACGCCGACCGCTGATTTAAACCGACATACACCGACCATGCAAAGTTTTTAGCAACGTTTTCATAAGAATAGTGAAACGTGGATGTGGACGATTTCATGTTCTCCAAACTCCAGAAATTTGGCCAAAATTCATCACCTTTCATTTTAAGGGATTATTTAGAGTTAGCGCCATCGATATATTATTTACCGTTAGCGCAGATAAGCTGTGGACTAACAGGTCCTGGGTTCAATTCCCAGGTTGGTAAGAAGATTTAAATTCCGGCCTGCGAACAAGACTAAAGCATCAACAAACTGAATTTTTCGCCATGCTAGTATGTTTTTTTGCGGAATAGAACCCAAGTAAGTTGCTTTTAGACGATTTTCTGACACTTAAATGGCCAATCGTAAAACAAATGCCTACATTATCCGCATAAAACAAAACATAAAGTCACCACATACTGGCAAGGACAAAGAAAATAACGTCTACTCATACTAAATTTAAATACACGCATTATAACAAAAAGGTTTGCAACAGCGGCAATACACTCATGAAGTCATAAACAGAGTACTGCTCTCGTTTCATTGTGATTGTATGAGTAGGGTGACAATTTTATTGTGACCTTTCGCATTATACATATAGGATTTTTGAGTGGTAGAGCCACGCTGTAGACAGTTACGTCTACAGCACGAATGGGCCGGCTTGATTCTGTTTGATACTACTTTCTCACAGAAAACCGACGTAAAGTGGCAGCTCTCTGTCGCGTTTCGTTCGGTGAGTGAGATATCCGTTGGCCCAATTCCCCCATCCCTTTCCCAATCCCTATTTTCCTCCTTCTAGGTTGGCAACGCACCATGATTTTCTTGTCTTGCGTGTCTATGGGCGATGGAGATCACTTACCATCAGGTGATTCATCTGCTCGTTTGCCAGTCTTTGCTATAAAAAAAAAACGGATCATGTCTGTATCCCCTAACAGGTAGACAAAGGCGAACTAGCGAATTGAAACACTCTCATTTTGCCATGTTCTTTTCCGTCCCAGATGTGATAGGGGGCGAGCATATTGTTATATCGAGCGATATTTTGTATGTAAGATACGCGATATCTCCGCCAAAGATGGAGTGTGATTGTGATTTTCTTATGTTGGATAGATTGAAGTTTATTCCAAGGGTGGTCCCATATTTAGTAACGATTAGATACATTTTGAAGTTAGTTCGTTAAGTTTTTAAACGTGCAATTATTTAAATGACGGGACGAGCAATTTCGCCTTATGGTAAGCGATACGACTAACTAGAGGAATATTGGCATATGAGTAGTCAGCTGAGACACGAGAAGCCCTCCCTTTGATACCCGCACCGAGACACATGTCGGATCCGCGAATATTTGTTTCGAGTCTGATTGTTGTGAGACCGAAAGTCTCGGTAGTTCATGATATCTATTAGTATAAGGTTAGCACTAAGTAATTGACTGTGGATATACATATTTTTTGGTTGTTAATATTTCATTCTCATTTTATCAATGATTAATTTAATAATAATATCGTTTTCGATTGATTACAACAATAAAAAAGTAACGTGAAAAATGCATATTCTACCAAACAGAAAAGTTCCATTCAAAGTATGGCGTGTGGCCACCATAATGACCGTATGACGTCACGCACGGTCCGCAGATCGAATCTCGCGGAGTAATAATAAAATTGTTTATTATTTGTTGTTATTGTTGATCTCAAACTGGGTGTACATCATGTTTTATGTGACGGCTCGCGTGATCGGCTCGCACTGATTTAGAAATGTGGCACAAGGCCTGAGCTGAGGAGGATTTTGGGTCGTTAAAGGTTTATGGCATGATCGATCAAAATCTAAAGTATAAGCTTACGACTGTATACTTGACGGCTTAGACATAAGTGCAGGTAGTCAGGGTTCACCGGGCTTATTTCTGTCTATAATAAGGAATTGCTCGTACAGAATGAATCGCCCCCTTCATTTTTAAATTCGGTTAATAACACACTCAATTACTTATAAAAACAGTTTAGCTGAGAAAATTGTTAAGAATAGTCTGTTACTTTTTCTTTGTTACATTGTTTGAAAATAAAAGGGACAGACTATTCTCAACAATCTGCTCAACTAAAATGTTTTTATAAGTAAGGCCCTATATTTCCAAAACTACAATAATACTGAAAGCCTTCGTGGCACAGCGGGCGAGTAGCTGTGAAGCGAGAGGCCGCGGGTTCGATTCCCGCATTGAGACAAATGTTTGTGTGACCCACAGATATTTGTTTCAAGTCTGGGTGTTGTGAGACCGAAAGTCTCTCGTAGTTTCTGATACCCACGATACAGGTTATACCTAGTGTGAGGTCAGGACTATGTGTAGACTGCTAAAATCATAACTTCTCCTTTTAGCTTCGCCGTAGTCGAGTAAAAAGAAATAATATGTTTCACTGAATTAATCAAAAGCTATACGTTTCCGCTATAACTTCCTGAAAGCCAGCACTGAAACTGCGATATTTTAAATTTTGCTTAAAATCTGACGTTTAATCGTTGGTTCAACGCTACTTTAAACTGTTTTAGCGGAATAGTATCCCATTGAAATAAAATTACTTTTACGGATTTTATCACGATTTGGTTTTAATTTTTATTCCCGACGTTTCGAAGGCTTTGCAGTCTTCGTGGTCACGGGGTGGACTGAGATGTCATTTGTCCAAAAATGTTAGTATTACAAAATCTACCTTCATTTTAGAATTATACAGATTTTTAAAAAGTTAACCGTTTATGTTCCGATCTACGCAGTACGAGCTCACAGTGTCTTGAGGTCTGGCAGCTGGTCTTTTGGGTTCCGATTTGATTAAATGTATAATTGGATCCCAGGCTTGTGCAAGCTTCCAACCATCTTCTCTATTGAAATTAGGATGTTTTTTAATTTCAATAGCCTCGCGTATCATCCTAGGTAGGAATCGTTGTTCTTTGGCAAGGATTTGTGGCTTGTCAAATCTTAGGTAATGTTTGGAGCCTTCCTCTGAATGTTCGGCAACTGCAGACTTCGTAGAGCGTCGGTGTTTCACGTCAGCTATATGTTCTTTTACGCGGGTCCCTATATTACGCTTTGTTTGTCCAATATAAGAGAGACCACAGTCACAATCAATTTTGTACACGCCTGGTTCTTGCAGAGGTATGTTACACTTGACGGGTGGTAGGAATTGACTAATCTTCTTAGGCGGCTTGAAATAAGTTTTTATAGAAGCACGCTTCAGGATATAGCCAATCTTGTCGGTGACTCCTCTTACATATGGTAATACAACCGGGACGCGTTCAACAGTGGCTGGTTTCACTCGGTTTCTGTGACGGCGCCGTGGAATTTGGAGCTTGTTGTCGCGCAGGACTTGCTTGACATGATGCAGCTCAGCGGCAAGATGTTCCTCGTCACACGTTACCAATACAAGACTGCATTGAAATTGTATCTAAGAGGTTAACAGAGAACAACATACCCCTGGCATATGCAGAACTACTCAAACATTGCCTCACATCTGGCTATATGTTGTGGAATAATCAATTCTATGTACAAGTGGAGGGTGTAGCGATGGGCTCACCTGTATCTCCAGTAGTCGCCGATATATTCATGGAGGACTTTGAGGAGACAGCCCTGAGCACTGCCCCGGTCTCACCAAGGTTTTACAAACGGTACGTAGATGATACTTTCACAATTTTACCATCAGATAAAGTAGCTGCATTTTTAAATCATCTTAACTCCATTAACAACAAAATTAAATTCACTATGGAGTTAGAACAGAATAAATCTCTTGCTTTCTTAGATGTTTTAGTTATCCGTAATTCTGATGAGTCCTTGAGTCACACTGTGTATAGGAAAAATACCCATACTGATAAATACCTGAATGGAGAATCTCACCACCATCCGAAACAGTTAGCTACCGTGGGTAAATCTTTGTTTCAGAGAGCACAAGGAATCTGTGACGAGGAACATCTTGCCGCTGAGCTGCATCATGTCAAGCAAGTCCTGCGCGACAACAAGCTCCAAATTCCACGGCGCCGTCACAGAAACCGAGTGAAACCAGCCACTGTTGAACGCGTCCCGGTTGTATTACCATATGTAAGAGGAGTCACCGACAAGATTGGCTATATCCTGAAGCGTGCTTCTATAAAAACTTATTTCAAGCCGCCTAAGAAGATTAGTCAATTCCTACCACCCGTCAAGTGTAACATACCTCTGCAAGAACCAGGCGTGTACAAAATTGATTGTGACTGTGGTCTCTCTTATATTGGACAAACAAAGCGTAATATAGGGACCCGCGTAAAAGAACATATAGCTGACGTGAAACACCGACGCTCTACGAAGTCTGCAGTTGCCGAACATTCAGAGGAAGGCTCCAAACATTACCTAAGATTTGACAAGCCACAAATCCTTGCCAAAGAACAACGATTCCTACCTAGGATGATACGCGAGGCTATTGAAATTAAAAAACATCCTAATTTCAATAGAGAAGATGGTTGGAAGCTTGCACAAGCCTGGGATCCAATTATACATTTAATCAAATCGGAACCCAAAAGACCAGCTGCCAGACCTCAAGACACTGTGAGCTCGTACTGCGTAGATCGGAACATAAACGGTTAACTTTTTAAAAATCTGTATAATTCTAAAATGAAGGTAGATTTTGTAATACTAACATTTTTGGACAAATGACATCTCAGTCCACCCCGTGACCACGAAGACTGCAAAGCCTTCGAAACGTCGGGAATAAAAATTAAAACCAAATCGTGATAAAATCCGTAAAAGTAATTTTATTTCAATGAATAGCATTCGCGTAAACTTAAGAAATCAATAGGAATAGTATCCCAGTTAAAATAATTGTACATTAGTAGAATTAAATAAAAATAAATCGCTACATCTCACATATTATACCACATACCTTACTAAGCGATTTGATCTGACGAGCGATCGTTCTGAGTAATGTAAGCTTATAGGACTACATGCGTTACATAACATTACACTTTATTATAAGGTAGGTAGAATCTATAAAATTTATTTTGGTAACTGTCCAATTTTCGTAGATTTGTCGACTAATATTTTTTTTCATTGTTCAGTTGCATGTAGAGATTATTACAAGAGGAAGGTTGACGTCAAATCTGCACCCAGTTGTAAACAATAATAATAATAATATTAGCACTGTAATATGACTGTCCCACTGCTGGGCACGGGCCTTCTCTACTAATGAGAGAGGATAGGCCTTAGTCTACCACGCTGGCCTAATGCGGGTTGGTACACTTCACATACCTTCGAAATTCCTGTGAAGAAATTATCGGGTATGCAGGTTTCCTTACGATGTTTTCCTTCACCGTTATAGCAAGCGATATTTCACAATGAAAATACATTTAACACAGAAAAGTCAGAGGTGTATGCTCCATTCTAGGGTTAGTCTCGAACCTCCGACACTTGTCTCGGCAGTCCGTACCATTCCCATTCCCAGTTGTAAAAAGTAAGCTAAATCTTTTTAACATCATGTAAAAACATTTTCCTAGCTTCTCCACCTTTGGACAGTTGTTCGTAGAATACACCTACCTAAATTTTGTAATACTGGTGCCAGTATTTTCCGAGTTTAATGTGACACACGGACAGATAAACGGACAGAGGAACATGTCGGAATCATAAGGGTTCAGTTTTCGGTGTACAACCTCAAACGAAATACATCAAAGTGTAACTATGAAAAGAAATTATTTATGTCAAGAATATGAATAACCGAGGACGTCTAAGAAGTTGTCGAATGCCAAGCATTTGAAAAGACTGATGACCCAGCTGTGATAGGGGGCGAACATCATCATCATCAACCATAGGACGTCCACTGCTGAACATAGGCCTCACCCAAAGATTTCCAGATCCTGTTGGAAGCGGCCTACATCCATATCGGGCACAAATTCCAGACTCCAGGCTGATACTGAAAATATCACATTACACGACTCGGACATCGAACCCAAGCCCTCAAGACCGTTATATTACTGTGCAATACAACTACGCCACCTAAGCAGGCATGTAATATGTATCAGGCATGTAATATGTACCTTTCTTTCTTTCTACCTGCCCTTATCCCCCCTTAATTTGGGGACCGGCTGCCTGCCTGTCAACCCACTCTAGGGGATCCAGTCCCGTGTAAATTAATTTGCACAAAAATTTGCCCTCCCCTGGGAATCGAATCAAGGACCTCAGGGTCCATAGTCACTGCTGCCACTAGACCAAGGAGGCTAAGCATGTAATATGTATACTATGTATTATTAGTTATAGTAGTTCTGTATCCAGTATCACGGGCTATGTGGCTCGATGGGCTCTCCAAAGCATTGTTACTAAACTCGCACAAAGCGGGAATTCGTTTTCAATTATAATACATCTGTGATAACTTTGAGCAATGCTTGTGTAATATTGCATTGCTAGTGTGTATTGGAATGTTACAAAAAGCTTCGCCATTGAGCAGTGGCGAAAGTTCAATGTTCAAAAGCCGATGTCTTTTTATTTGGCTTGCATTTTGAGATATAAATTCAAATGAGTTATTGAATTCAGCGTTTCAGTTTTATTTAACTTTATTTATTTCATAGATTTTCCATATTGCCTCGGTGGCGTGCTTGTATTTCAGTACGACTACCGTCTTGAGGTCTCAGGTTCGAACCCCGGGTCGGGCAAAGTGATATTAGATTTTTCCATATCAGCCCGGAGTCTGGAATTTGTGCCCGATATGGCGATAGGCTCGCCCGCTATCACATCTGGGACGGAACTAAGCTCCGCGAAATGTAGGTGTACTAGTTCGCTAGTGCGCCTTTGCCTACCCCTTCAGGGATACAGGCGTGAGCTTATGTTATGTTATGTTATGTTATTGGAGCAACTCTAAAGAATACAATTCGAAACAAAAAAGAATCATCCAAATCTGCTGATCAGGTTGCTGCCTAATCCAATTCGTACCGAGCTCGCTGCGCGCTGATGACATTTGATCATTTTATACAGACCTTATAAACGCGCATCGAGCTTGACATGAATTCGATTGTCAAAATGATTCCTGCTCGGGTCATCCACGCATCGCGGAATTGGCGAATGTACATAAAAAATATAACATACAAACAGGTTGAGAACCTCCCGATTTTTAAAGTTGGTTGAGACGGTCATTGCCCCGATCATTAACCCTCATCCAACAATGCAATTCTACGGCTATGGGCAATGGGCATGCAAAGCGTTTTCTCAAAACGTGACCACAAGTCCGAAGCGAGCATTCCTTTGTTTAATAAAGTGGGGATATGCAAATGCATGATTCTTACACGTCGTACAGACGGCTGGAGCGTGACAAACTGAATACCTACGTTTGCAGACCCTAAACAAGTTAAAAAACTTAACAAACCGACTTCAAAACCGATCGTGACCAAATTTATATGGGACTACGCTTGAAATAAGCTCTATCGAACACAAAAAGAATTTTGAGGATCGGTCCACATTTGGGGAAGATATCGCGTAACATACATTAAAAAACAGACGAATTGAGGACCTCCTCCTTTTTGGAAGTCGGTCGACAAAGACATCCAACAGCACATAGATGGGACAACAGCACGAAACTTGTGATACAAAAGTTGTGACCTCGTGGTCATAAGTCACTGGCATTTCAAACATATGCCGGCAAAGTCGTGCCACCTTAATAGCCCCTTACTTATAAAAATATTAAGGCGCTGCTTATCTTTAATCATAGGTTGTCCCTTTCATTTTTAAACAATGTAACGCAAGGAAAAAAGTGACAGGCTATGCTTAGCGAAAAGATAAGCGAAAGTGTTTTTATAAGTGAGGCCAATAATGTTTAGACAATCAAGTATCTTACGTGATTCTTGAACATTCATAGAACATTCTAGGGTATGTTGTAATAAGCGCCCTCGCATTGTAATAAGTGGTTGATGGCGTTACTGAAGTTTGAGATCATTTTTTTATATGGAAACTTGCTTGATAGCCACTCTATCTAAATATATACCCTGTTCTGTCTGGAGTGCATTTATTGTATACTTAGACACGATATTGATTGGTTGTGAGTGAATTTTGCTAAAACATGATTAAAGAGTCCGTAGCACAAACAAATTTCGAGTTCTTATTCGAATGCATCACGCTGGCCTAATTCGATTGTAGACTTCACATACGTTCAAAATCCTTGCGGAGAATTCTTGTGCAGCTTTCCTTACGATGTTTTCCTTCGCTTATGAATAAATGAATATTTACACATCTAAGTCAGACATGCATGTTCTTTACTCATGTGTATGTTTTTTACACTATATCGCACGCCGGGCCTGTCCGTAGCACTTCCAATTGAGGTAACGCTGTTTTTGTAACAAAATATTACGATTTTTTTTTTATAATTAGAGAAATGACAAGACAAGCTAAGCCATGTGTTTTCGACTAGAATTAAATACGCAATTACTGTCAACTTTCTAGCACATCTCACTAATCAACAAAAATCTCATAAATCTACGTACAATACATTAATTAAGAAAATAATTCCTCTCGCGAAATACTTATTAAATTCCATCCCATTCTAACGTAACGTGGTTTTGTATGTCGCCATCTCGTTTCCTAATACTCGTAGTCATTATTATTAATGTGTTCTACTCTCGGATAAGCCAACCAATGTTGTGATAAAATACAAAATAATATTGTACAGAGATATTGAATCACAATACTAGATGTGATTTTGTGTTGCGATTTTTGGGTTAAAATAATAGACAGTAATTGATTTATTTTTAGTATAGTGACTGTTTATTAGTTCATTAATTAACTTTATTGAATATGCATGTGTAATCCGAAGAATCTAATGAATTCGATTAGAAAACGTAAGAAGATATTCCGTTAAATTACAGAAAAGGATGCACAGCTCACAATGTGACGTCACGCCTGTGGATTGTACTTTTGCTCACGGCAATGAGTACATGAAAATAAATCAAAAAGCGCTGGCTGGACGTTCTGGGGGAGGATATGAGAGCCAATGGTCTCACTATGGAGGATGCTCAAGATCCGGCGAAGTAGAAGCATTTAAGGAAGACGGACCCTGGCAGAAGGCCGGGATAAGGCCAGGCAGAAAGAAAGAATGAACAACATTCTTTTTACGGGCTTATTTTTTAACTCATTTCGATTCCCGTTTAAACAATGAAGTTTCTTTTTGTTTAATTTTCTTGAGTCTCCTTCTTCTACCTGCCCTTATCCCACCTTAATGTGGGGTCGGCGCAACATACTTTTTCGAGCATGTTTTGCAAATAGGATTTGGCTTAGTTTTTACGACCGGCCGCTTGCCTGACGTTAACCCCCTATAAATTAGAAAATTTTCTTTGCCCGACCTGGGAATCGAACCCAGGACCTCCCGGTCCACAGCCTATACATGCTGCCACTAGACCAAGGAGGACCATTTAATTTTCTTGAGTATTAATTATTATACAAAGTCGATCAGAAATTACCGTATTTAGCTTACGTTTATTTGGCAAGGATGTTGGAATTGCAAGCATATGTCAATTTGACAAGCCACATGAGGCGAACACATCCAGCGTCATGTTGTCTGCGACACGCGTGCGTCGGACAGCCCTCGGCGAGCCGTGGTAATAAATCATGTGAAACAATTCGTTATGCCACGACTGCCATGAGCCAGGCCCGCCGCGCCGCGCCGCCCGGCCGAGCAACGGTGGCACCTTTCGCCTTTCTGACTATATGATGCTGATGGAAAAAAATTTCGTAAATGAGACGTAATGTGTCGAAATTGGAAATGACTGCCTCGGTGGCGCAGTGGTATTGCGTGTGCAGTACGACTATTGTCCTGAGGTTTCAGGTTCGATCCCCGGGTCGGGCAAAGTGATATTGGATTTATGAGTATCAGCCCGGAATCTAGAATTTGTGCCCGCGATAGGCTCGCCCCTTATCTACATCTGGGACGACACTAAGTTCGTCGATATGTGGGTGTTCTAGTTCGCTAGTGCGCATCTGCCTACATCTTCGGGGATACAGGCGTGAGCTTATGTGGTTCATTTAATATAAATATAGACTGCCTTTTTGAAGTTTGTATTGCTTGCCCAATACGACTACCGTCCTGAGGTCTTGGGTTCGATCCCCGGGGCGAGTATAGCGACAGAGTAGACAGTGTCTTCTTTCCTGTATAGATTACACGCCATTATCGATAGCAAAAAATTAGGTTTCCTAAATGGTATACAGCGTGCTACACAAAACGCAGTCAGCTATGAATCCGTATCATTAGATTTGTCGACTTGCGGCTGTGATTTGCCGGCCAGCTCGCCTCGCCTCCAGAATAAATGGTCGGCCTGTCCGTCCGTGATGAGCGGAGCGGTCTGCGGTTATACTGATATTCACCCAACCCTTAATCAAAGTCGGAAGTAATTTAATTTTCTCTGATTTGTTCGATTGAATCTAAGTAGCTAAAATATTTGACACTCACTTGCCAATATAAACCGGTAGCTCAATTCTTTTTTATTGACAATATATGGTAGCGACTACGTAAAATAATCGTATGAAAAACGTCAATTCTCCACGTAACCGCTAGAGGTGTTCGGATGTTTCTCTTATATTTATAGGAAAGACTGGCAAACGAGCAGATAGGTCACCTGATGGTATGTGATCTCCATTGTTCATGGACATCCAAGATACAAAAAGTGCGTTGCCAACCTAAAAGGAGAATGGAAGAGGAAGGAAAGGGGATTGGGAAAGGGAGGGTGGTGAATGGGCCACCGGAAACCTCACTCACCGAACGCGACAGCAAGCTGCCACTTTACGTCGGTTTTCTGTGCGACAGTGGTATCAAACCGGTCGAGTCAGTTCGTGTTGTAGACGTTACTGTCTACAACGTAGCTCTACCACTCACTCCTATAAATATTTTGCAGAATCGCTAGCGAGAAATGTTAAAAAACTCATGGTATGTACTGCACAATCTAAATACAGAGACTTCTAACATCTTCAAACTCCACATAAGCTCACGCCTGTATCTCCGAAGGGGTAGGCAGAGGCGCACTAGCCAACTAGAACACCCACGTTTCGCCGAGCTTAGTTCCGTCCCAGATGTGATAGGGGGCGAGCCTATCGCCATATCGGGCACAAATTCCAGACTCCGGGCTGATATGGAAAAATCCAATATTTGCTCGACAAGGAGACCGAACTCGAGACCTCAGAACCGTAGTCGCACCGAGATACCACCACGCCACCGAGGCAGTCCACATTCTAATCAAAAACACTGTTTCTACATGACACCACACTGGTGTACGTCACACTCGTCTGTTTTTATTAGCAAAAATGAAAGCTGTCCCAGGGGGCTACGATATTCCGACACAGTTTTTTCCATCGTGTCTCGCAACTTTGACGCGTCCCTTTAGTTTTTTTCGTGGAATATCGCTTGACGTGCGTATTTCATTTTGTATTTGATACCTGTAACTCCCACGACAATCAGCCGGGATGGAATTTGAAAGTACCGCTTTGTCGTGTCAAAAATGTTGGCAAGTGGATAAATGGCGAGCGAACTTTAAACGTTAACCTTACTACACGGTAAAATGGATACAGTTGTCACGGGTACAGTGCAATTCACTTTTTAATAAATAAATAAATACACCCAACAGTCACACACCTAGCTCTGACCCCACACTAGGTATAACCTGTCTCGTGGGTGTCAGAAACTAAGAGAGACGCACGGTCTCACAACACCCGGACTTGAAACACCTGTGGGCCACACAAATATTTGTCTCAATGCAGGAATCGAACCCGCGGTCTCTCGCTTCACAGCCGGCTAGTCGCCCACTGCGCCATGGACTTCAAGAAAAAGTACCCAATTCGTCTGCATGTTTCATTATTTATGTTAACGTGATATCTCCATTGCCTCGGTGGCGTAGTTGTATTTCGGTATGACTACGGTCCTGAGGTCTCGGGTTCGATCCCTGGGTCGGGCAGTGATATTGGATTTTTTCATATCAGCCCTGAGTCTGGAATTTGTGCCCGATATGGTGATAGGCTCGCCCTATCACATCTGGGACGAAACTAAGCTCGGTGAAATGTGGGTGTTCTAGTTCGCTAGTGCGCCTCTGCCTACCCCTTCGGGGATACAGGCGTGAGCTTATGTTATGTATGTGTGTGGGATATCTCCACCAAATATGGACCGATTTTCAAGATTATTTTTATGTACGATAGAGCTCATTTCGTGAGTGGTCCCATATGCATTGGATAACGATCGGATACATTTTGAAGCGAGTCTATAAGTTTCTCATACACCAAGGTGTTTATTTATTATATTTAGTCCAGACTGCTTTTCCTACACGGTAAAATTGGTTCGCTTCCAACAAGTCGATCTAGAAATCTTTAGGGAGACCTATATCCAGCAGTGGACGTCTTGTGAAGCATGGTGATGATGATCAAAAATGGATAGAGGCAACTTCATCGATTACCTAGCCACTTGCCTGATTGTAAACGATACAAGTAAATCAACAGTACATTAGTTCTAGACCGAGAAGACAATTCACGAATATTTTCTTTCACAATACATCTAAGTGGTATTCAATTTGTGATATTCAATACTAGCAAATACACTTTCATCAACACAAATTACAGAACAGAAGATAATATCAAATTAACAAGAATTATTGTAACATTTATTTACAAGGCTCTTTGTCTAATATAATACTTATAAGCGAAATGTTAGTTCATTATATTATTGAGGACCAAGTTCTTTACAGCTTTCTTGACAGACATATGGATACTCTAAAGGCTCAGACTGCCTTCGTGGCATAGTAGCACAATACCGACAACTTCTTGGCTATAAAGCGAAAGGTCGCGGTTTCGATTCCCACACCGAGACAAATGTTTGGATGAGCCACAGATATTTGTGTCTGGTCTGGGTGATACCCACGACACACACACACACAGAGAGAGTGAGAGAGAGAGAGAGAGAGACACAAACACACACACCTAGTGTGGCGCGAGAATATTATAAAAGTTTGTGAGAATGTGTATATGTTTGTTACTCTTTCACGCAAAAAAATATTGGATGGATTTTGAGGAAACCTTAGGTTGTGGACTCGAACTTAGCGGTGGCGGCGGCGGCGCCGCAGGGAGCGGCGCGGCAACGTATTCCTAGACCGGTTTTCGCCCTGCTCTGCGCCCGCTGAGTTCGAGACCGCGGCCTTACAGTTATAAAATAACACATACATGACTGCCTCGGTGGCGTGGTGGTATTTCGGTACGACTACGGTTCTGAGGTCTCGGGTTCGATCCCCGGGCCGGGCAAAGTGATATTGGATTTTTCTATATCAGCCCGGAGTCTGGAATTTGTGCCCGATATGGCGATAGGCTCGCCCCCTATCACATCTGGGACGGAACTAAGCTCGGCGAAACGTGGGTGTACTAGTTCGCTAGTGCGCCTCTGCCTACTCCTTCGGGGATACAGGCGTGAGCTTATGTGATGTATGTAGCACATACATAGGTTACTTTTATCCCGGACAATAAATTTCCACGAAGGCAGTCGCCGAGCAACAACTAGTAACTACTTGCGAATGGATAAGAGCAGATTCAATCCAGTTTTCTACACAGTAGTTCTCCGTTTATAATTGCTAGTAGTAACTACATAGTTGCTATGTACAGTGACCTCTATATTTCGACCTTAACCCGCCTCTCGGATGTTAATTAAGCCGGCGACTTACACACGACTTAACCGAGGCGTCCCCTAGCCCCTAGCACCCTCATATTACGGCTACAATTTACTTGTTTAGGCATCGGGTGTTACAGTATTATAGTTGGCGACTAGTTTTCGTGTATCAGATAGTTATGTAATATCTTAATAACATCCTGGACGGCGTATTGCGAGAGTCTACCGTCCTGCCCTGAACCTGAGTTCTCGAGTTCGATTCCCGAGTAGGGTAATGTGACATTAGAGTGCACGGAGTTGTGCCCGGTGTCTGAGATTTGTGCCCGATATGGATATATCAGATACTTATGTAATATCTAATATCATCCTCGGTGGCGTAGTTGTATTGCGAGAGTCTAGCGTCCTGACCTGAACCTGAGTTCTCGGCTTCGATTCCCGAGTAGGGCAATGTGATATTAGAGTGCCCGGGGTCTGAAATTTGTTTCCGATATATATGCACGCCCTTTATTACATCTAGTAAAGAAGTGTGCTCAGCAAAATGTTGATGTTCTAATTCGTTAGTTTGCCTCTTCCTAACTCTTCGGGGTAGGCATGAGCATATGTATATAAGTTTATGACTGAAATAAGCTCACGCCTGTGTATCAGAGTGGTAGACAAAATTCTAATTAGGGCTCGTATCGTGTTAGGAATCATGTCACCCGAACTGGGAATACAACACAAGTATAAATACAGGTACCTTAGAGCGACTTGCATCGCTAATACTAATGTAGAGTTAAATCTAATCTCGATTTACCCTACAGCTCACTCCTACCTTTAAATCAAGATTTGGGATAGAGCTTTATCGCGGAGCTGCAACTTGCCTTTAGTAGTAAAATCCGCCTTTGCTACATTTTGCGTATTATCTAAAGCCCGCACTCGTTAGATATGCACGGGGATGGAAGTTAATCCCGCACACATCACGCCAGCTCGATCTCGGTGCATACAACCCAGATTCTGAATTACTACCGGTTTTGTCATATAACTACTTCGAGTTGGCTTCGAGAGGGAATTTGTGATTAACATTACATACATTTTATTATGAGCAACGATATGTGCACGAACTGTGCCACATATGTGGTTTCTAACACACCTCTTTTTCCATTGGGGTTTTTAAATAAGTAATTTAGTATTAATATAGGTGAGTATAAAAATTAAACGTATAACAATATGTAACCACAAGAGACCTCATAATGGATTCTACCCAATTTTCTGTAATTAATGGCCAAACCCCGAGACTTTTTTGGAAATTGAGTAATTTATATTAATTTTTCATTAAATCATACATATGTGTAAGCAGCGATAGCACAGATGGGAATGGTACGGACTGCCGAGACAAGTGTCGGAGGTTCAAGACCAACCCCAAAATGGTGCATACTGACTTCTCTGACTTTTCTATGTTAAGTGTATTTTCATTGTGAAATATCGCTTGCTATAACGGCGAACACAACCACACAAACCCCAACATCCGTGAGCATTGTTTATCGACGGTATCGAGGCTGTCACCTTTAAAGCCCAACATGATGAGGATTAATCTTCTCCCACCTTCATCCCACTCCAATATAGGGTTGGAGCAACACATATTTTATAGGTTTAAAAAGAAATGTAAAAACAACTCGCAACAAACAAAAATCGACAAAAAAGACAACAAAAATCTAGCTTCTAACGTTGAAGACACAAAGACTCTTCCAAAGCGTCGTAACGAAATAACAACCCAAGTCAGTGTAGTTAATTACAATGTTGAGGAAAATTTTCTTCACTTTAACTTTAACAACGTTTTCTATGTATTTATTTTTAAACACGATAAGTTTTTGCAGCTAATGCTTGATAACATACAGGTCCGAGCACGAATGATTTTGAAAATCGCTTTCGAATGTAACCTGTACATTCGCAGTAATCTTGATATTCGTGGCATATAAACTGTAGGAATGTCGGTTATGATGGTGCTGTCACGTTTTGAGGAAATCACTGGAGTACGTCGGTTAGAAGTGTCTGGAAGATCGTATCTGGAAAACGTCACCGTGGAAGGCCAAACAGGCGTTGGCTAGGCATTTTGGAGGAAGATATGTGGGTCAATTGTGGAGGATGCTCAATGCCGAAGAAGAAGGAAGAAGGCAAACTCCTGCCATTAAGCCAAGATAGCACTAGAAATAAAAAAGAGAGATTTCTAATCCAAAAAGTTTAAAAGTTGTACCATTTTCCCTTCCAGTTTGCAGCGGCTTGACTGTGCCGATGCTCATGGTCAAAAGTAACCACATCAGAAGGATCGTCTGCTTTTCTACCTTCGTTAACCGATAAAGAAGCTGTCAAACTCGAAACGTCTTAGCATTTTAGCACATAGTAGGGTGCATAAAGATGATTTCACACCCGCGCCGCGTCACAAGTATCCCGCGAGCACCAAACTTCTCTGATACGTGTCAGTGCAGTGTCATATTGAATTTAACTTGGCCTGCACGCCTCACCTACTTTGTAAACATCGATATTGATGCATTTGGGCGTTGGCTGGTGTATATTTTTATTATTAAAATAACGTAAGTTTTGTGCAGCCCGAAAAGATATTTTTAATATTTAGTATAATTTGTAGGGCCTCGTCACTCTGCATTTATATGGGCTGTGACCGGGACGTCCTGAATTCAAAATGCAGGTCAGGCAAAGCGATTTTTCAATGAGGATTATTTATCTCACATGGAATTGATCTCGGGACGACAGCCAATTGTAAAGACTAAACCAAATATTTTCTGCAACATGCTTGAAAAACAAAGTAGAGCCACATTCCTAACGTAAGTGGTCAACCTGAGATTTTAACCCAAGTCCTTAGGCTGAGATCTATAGAGCGAATTTCATTTAGTCAAAGAAACGAACCCAGTAAGGATTTGGAATTTTTAATTCGAACTTTGACTTTGTCTGCATCATTTTTAATAAGAAAAATGATTGTTTAGTATGTCTGTCAGTCTATTTTTCTTGTAAAAAACTACTCGGACTAAGTCGAAGTTCGATTTAAAAATTCTAAATCCTCACTCAGTTCGTGTCTTTGACTCCGACTTAGTCGAAGTTCGCTCTATAGATCCCAGCCTTAGAGTTCTCAGCCGAAGTACGCTGCCAATGCAGACGTTTAACTTTGAAAAATGTAGATCTTCGCCATATTGCTACTCTGAATTGAACCTTGCACTCTACTCAACTCCACATTACCACAGTTTATAAACCTCTCCTTTAAACATCCTTACTTCTTCATTATCCAGGTGGCGAAGCATAGTCTCCACGACTAGACGTTGGAGTACATTTTAGTCCATCGTTTTACCTAAACGATTTATTTCTGCTCGCCAGACAATTTTTCTATTCAGAAACTGTGATGCTTTTAGCGCTGTCGTCATAACTTGCTCAAGTGGTTTGCCTTGCCGAGGATCTGAATAGGTAAATGAAATTTTAAAAGCTGAACCAGATATTATATTTTTATTAGATCTTTTTGAACCAGCGAATGGAATGGAATGGAAAAAATATGGAATGGCGTAGCAAACGAGCAGATGGGCCACCTGATGGTAAGCGGTCACCATCGCCCATGAACGATACTAAAAGTATTGGGTGTAAAAACAAACTATAAAACGTATGAATATTGATTACACTGACTTTGGAGCTAAATCTCAGTAAAAATAAGTAATTACACAAAACATAGCACGCGTATAGTCCTGCTTAGCCTCAGTGGCGTGCAGTCTATATAGACAAAGAGGCAGTATCTACCCTGACAATTTGCTATTGGCATAGAAAAATAACAAACATCATGACCGAAAATAGACTTTCAAAACAGCAGCGTCCGGTTCATATTTTAAATCGACTCAGAGACAATAATGATAATGATGGTGATGTAAAAGTAGAAGAAAATATTTTTGCAAGTTTTCATCTACCTTGATTAGAATGCTTACGCACGTCACTGCTTACCCTAATACAAGACTTGTGTCGTCGATATCAGGAACTATATAATTATCTCACAACACCCAGACAATGAAGAAGTTCTATGATATACCTACGATGAATACTATGTATGATACCTACATACAATATACATAAACTCACGCCTTTTCCCATAGGGGTAGACAGAGATAACGGATTTCCACTTGTAGCAAGTGATTGCTAAATTCTTGCGCACCTCTTTTGCATGCATGTATGATGATTGATAATCAACCTTGATTTTATTCCAATACCTAATTAATTATAACACTTCACCAGTATTCGATTTTGGCGTAAAAAATCATATATTTAAACGGTGTCACTGAAGAGAATGCTTAATATCGGACTTAGTAGAGAAACTTCTCTAAGTAAAAAGACGGACCCCAGCACTAAGAAAGAATAAGGGAAGACAGAAAGAAAGAAGGTTGCACTTTACTCATTAACCAGTGAAACTCATTTTCGTTACAGTAGCAATTTAGCACTAACACACTCGTAGTACAATGCAAACTGTAACAACAGAATGCATACAATCACCAAACATTCAACTAAATCAAATCAAAGGGAATCAACTAAAATGCCAGCACAAAATACAAAGTTTAATGCAAGCGAGGTGAGAGGTGCAAAAATGTTGCTCGACGATGACTGAATCGATGTACAAGCCAGTGAACTAGGGAAACGATTAACCACTATTAATCGATTCAGAGCTATGGTCGATTAAGTTGCCGGTGACAAATTAATTCTACTATATAAAAAATATTTTTGTTTTATACAAGCTATAATTGAATTGATTTCTTAAGTTTACGCGAATATTATACATTGAAATAAAACCTAATCGTGATAGAATCCGTAAGAATAGTTTTATTTCAATGTATAATTGATTTTATTAATGTAAGGGTACATTATTCTTCTTCTTCTTTTAAAAGATAATGGATTCCGCGCATTTGCAATGATTTAGCCAATGTCAAGGTAAACAGAAAAACACTTGCTTTAACAGCGAAGGAAAGGAAAATATTTTAAGGAAATTAAGAATAATAAGAATTTTCTATCATAATTTCTAAGGAATACGAAGTCTGCCTACTCCAATTAACCCAGTGTGGTGGACTAACTAATGAACTAAGTAATGGTAGTCGTAGCCAAGCTGCAGTGATACATGCCTCCAAGCTCATAAAATCGATCATCGAAGCAAAATTATCGAAGAATTAATTATGGCAAGAATCGATTTTTCGTTGAATCGATTTATGTTTCACGTGTCTAGTTGCGGCAGAGAATTGTAAATGTAACTTTGTTTTGGTTGTTTATACGTATGAATCAGGCTTTATGTTGAATGGTAGATGGAGTAGGTCCCAGCTTAGAAATAATTTTGGTTACAATTTAACAAGGTGAATTGAATTACTAGCATACTTTTATTGCAGTTAATTTTAGATAAATGGAAAATGAAAATTTTGCAGTTGCTATAACTCTCATTTTTGCATGCCTTGTTATGTGTATGCATGTGTATGTAGAAACTAAGTTTTTATAGAAACGTTTTTTTAACGGTTCACGCTATAGACATTAACGTCTGCAGCACGAATGGGCCAGCTCGACCGGTACGATACCACTGTCTCACAGAAAACCGAAGTAAATGGCAGCTGGCTGTTGCGTTTCGTTTGTGAGTTTCTCCCTTTCCCACTAGACTAGGAATGGAACAGTTATACAATATAAATATTTGTTACAAAAATCAGGTTTTGACTACATTTTTTTCTTAGTTCAGTCCGCGATTTACAACCATACTGTCTCAGTAAAACGAAATAAACTCCAAGATACTCCACGAATAATTCCGTTCTAAAGTACCACAATTGCAATTTGCATAAAAATTAAACTACTTACTGCAGAAGGAACTAAACTTAAAAGAGGTCTTAAAATGTAATATGGAGATGGGACGTTCATCAAGCAGGAATTAAGAACGGAAGGACAAAGTTCGCGTACCGAGCGCCGAAACTGTAACACTGTTTTAAATTAAGTTCGTGTAATGCAGATGTTAAACATTTCGTATATATTTCTGGAGGATGCTTTGTACTGATATAATACCTCTTTCTCTCTTTGTTTGTTTCTCTTAATCTGCCCTTATCCCATAATGTGGGGTGAGCCCACACTTTTTTTCAAACATATTCCAGGTTGCCTTAGCTTTGATGATTTATGCTTGACGTTATCCCATTCCCCTCCCCGCTGTGGAATCCAATCCCGGGCAAATCTTTATTTCTTCTTTCTACCTGCCCTTATCCCACGTTAATGTGGGGTCGGCACAACACAATTTTCAAACATATTGCAGAATGAATTTGGCTTAGTTGTTACGATCGCCTGCTTACTTGACGTTAAACCAGCTCTGTAGGATCCAGTTCCGGGCAAATCAAATTAGAAAAATCGCTTTTCCCGACTTGTGAATTGAACCCAGGACCCTATGGTCCACAGCCCATATATGGTGCCACTAGACCAGAGGTTCCCAAACTTACTTTTGGGTACTGCCCACTTTGAAAATAAATTATTTTTTACGCCCCCCCATTTTTTACCTACTCAAAAACCACTATAACTTCAAATTAAATAAATTATTGTGATCTACATATGTATATCAGCGGAGATATTTTTTCTGGGTCTCTGGGTCTCTGGATCCCTTTTTTTCTGGGTCTCTTTAGGCATGCAGCGCCCACAAGGCGGCGTTATCGTCCACTTTAGGAAAAACTGCATTAGACCAAGGAGGCAACGTTTTAAGCTTCTGTATTTCAGGTAAAAAAAATCTTTCTTCAGCCTAAAAATACTCCACGGAGGTTGTCCATTGTCCCCCCAGGTCGGCAACACAGATACCCATTTATCTCGGGTGATTGATGGACTATCTTTGACAATTCGATTCGACGCAAAATGTCACGTGATGGCCGTTTGAGGAATAACGAGAGGAAAAAATTGTCCTTTGAAGATGACAAATAACGCGAAGTGACGTCAACTCGACGGGGAATGTTTTTAAAAATGATGAAAAGGCTTTTGTGATAGTAAGTGTTATGATTATGACAAGAAAAGTTTTTGTACTGGGTTTCTGTTAAATACTTAAAGTAAAAAAAAATACCAAATTGGCAAGTTTTAATCTAATGTTTTTCGGGCCTGCTAAATTCAAAAGGCTACTAACTCCTAAAACTTAGAAAAATCTGTAAACTTTATATACGTTATCATACGTGAAACATATACCTATCGGTGGCGAGGAGTCAATACATCCCGATTCCTGCCGGCTTCCCTTTGCCAGATTGTAGGCTAATAAATAAGTATTTTCCAGGTATTATCTAGTAAAGAACGTAGCATTCTACGTTCTCTACTAGATAATACCTCTTCTAGATACAAATTTTCAAAAGGAATTTTCACCCTTCGTAACTGAGGCCTATATCATCTCAGTGTCTATGATGAAAATAATCATAAGATTATAATACATACATACATACCATACATACACACTCACGCCTGTATCCCATAGGGATAGGCAGAGACAATTGAGCGCCACAAGCTACGATCCTGACACACCTCTTTTGCCTCATCCACATTCATGCATCGTTTCATACATTTCCGCCGGTTGAGGGTACTCCGAACTTGCCCTTTACGAAGGAGATCGCTTATTTGATCCATATAGGATCGTGTCGGGCGCCCTCTTCTGGCCCTACCATTCACTTTAGCACGATAAATATCTTTCGTAAGTCGCCTTTCATCCATCCTTTCTACATGTCCAAACCACCTCAGCATCCCTTTCTCAATCCTAGTCACCACATCATTCTTCAACTTACAACAATCCCTTATCTTGCTATTCCTCATACGATCGGCAAGGGTGACGACTCCACACATTCGCAGGGAACGCATTTCCACCGCATTCACTCGACTTTCATGCTTTCAAGATTATAATATTCAGAATAAACTTTAATAAAATGTAATACAAATACTGCACGTCAATGGAGTCACAGAACAGAGATGATTGACACACGAAAAACAATGTAACCTAGAATGGCATATAGGCTCTAAATTCAAATTATACTCAACAGTCTACCTATATGGGAAGAAGGTCTGTATTCAAATCCCAGGTCGTGCATGCGGATTTTCTAAAAAAAGATTTGCCCGAACCTGATCCCTCAGTCCAATGACGTCCAGCAAATGACCAATTGTAAAAGTTAAATCCTTTCTGCAACATGCTCAACATGCATAGAGCGGGACTAAATTGGAAAAAAATCAACATATAGGCCATAATTCAAACACTACAACAAAATTGCCATATTTTTAATTGAATTAAATTTACGATTATGTGGCATTTTACGAGGCTGTTTCATGAAGGGCTCCCCAGGGCGCAGTCGCGCGTGCTTACAAGAGCATTACAATTGTGTGTGTTGCTACTGTATTTATTTACCTTTGAATAGGAAATTATAAGAGGTTTCTAAGTATCTGGTGTATGCTTGAGAAAATATGAAGAAATGTTTAGAGTTCTTTTTAATCAAATAAGAGCATAAAAGTGTATAAACTTTAAAATCGAGTTCAGAAATTATTTTTGATTGTTTTTAAAGCGGTTTTAAGCTTAGTTAAAGTTTGTTTTATATCTTTTCCGTATTAATATGGTACCAACTGTGAACAATGATAATCTTTTAAACAAAAAAAAGATATATTCAAATCCGTCCTTGCGTAAACATTTTTGTTTTTTTTTATAGCTTGTTATTTACGGAGTTTCTTTCCGTCTTTCTTCTTCGGGTCGTCATCCGTAGGTAGCTAGAGAAAGGCTGGTAGGTTAGCTAGGATAGAGCCTCACGCACCAATCACAACTGCTTCCAGTATTTCCAGTCAATCCCCTGCCACCATTCCACCATACAATCCATTCCCTTACACTCTATTCCTATCTCCCCTTATCACCCAATCTTAGCCATCCCATCGTATTATGTCCATACTTGCCTGCCTATTGTCAAATTCAAATAAATAATGTAAATTATATTAATCCTAATTTAAAAATTTACTTGTGTTGACTTGTCATAAGTGCTTTTTTACATGCCTACGTGATCAATAAAGATTTTTATTTTATTTTTTATTTTAGCAGAGGCTGGCAAACGAGCAGATGGTTCACCTGATGGTAAGTGATCCTCACTGTCCATGGACATCCAAGACATCAAAAAATCATGAGTGCGTTGCCAACCTAAAAGGAGACCATGGAAGGGGAGGGAAAAGGGACTGGGAAAGGGAGGCAAGGAAATGGGCCACCGGAAATCTCACTCACCGAACGAAACGCGACAGCAAGCTGTCACTTTACGTCGGTTTTCTGTGAGACAGTGGTAGCAAATCATACTTTAAAAAATCTACAGTTCGACCTGTGACCACGGAGACAGCAAAGCCTTCAAAATGTCGGACCTAAAGATAAAAACAAATCGTGATAGAATCCGTATACAATAGTTTTATTCCAATGCATTCGCGTAAACATAGAAATGAGTAATTAAGTCATTGAAAAATACATTTTTGTGAAAACGAATTGAGAAACTCCTCCTTTTTGGAAGTCGGTTAAAAGAGGATACCTTAAAAATACTGTGTATCATAAACATGACCCATTTATGAAATAGCAGTAATAGATTAGGTATTATGTCGTTTAACGTAGGCCCTCATACATCAAGCACATTATTTCCTGATCCATCTATCAACCCACACACGTCATCCACGAAAAATGGACGATAAGCGGTAGAAATCCTTCAATTACAAACAGGTGTCAGCTGCTCTCAACATTTAGCGACTACGCCCTTGTTTGATTATATTTAGAACAATATTTATGATTATACATAAACACACATAATCATAAGCTCACGCCTGTATCCCCGAAGGGGTAGACAGAGGCGCACTAGCGAACTAGAACACCCACGCCGGGCTTAGTTCCGTCCCAGATGTGATAGGATACAGAACTAACCTAACGCTGCATACAGAACTACTAAAAACACAGCAAATCGAGCTACGACCCGATACGATCATTTGGCCCCTTTTTATAAAAAGCTAGAGTCTTGGAGGGCTAGAAGCCCATATATCGACTTGCCAAATGTCGATGTATTAGGGATTCCAGCGTGTTTTGGTTTGTGATTTTTCATCAAGTGGATTATTTATATACCTACTTTTTCATTAATCATAACGAGCTAGCAATATTAACACCAGCATCATCTAAGTTTGAGAACCGCTGCACTACAAAATAGTGAGGGAAAATAACCGAAACCCGGAGGACGAAGGACGCAGGGCGTCCAATAGAAACAGTGGAATCCCTTTAATTTAAGATTTATCGCCGGGAAACATTCTCACTTCACGCCGTTTGCCAATTGTGTCGACACTAAAAGGGTATCTGGTGAGAAAATAGTTAACAATGGAGTGATTTATTTTATTTATTCAATAGACTACAATGGTATTGTGTTGAAAGCAAAAAATGTTGCTATGTGAAGAAATTTATGCTCGTTACGGAATACACTTTTATGTTTTAATCACAAAAGGATAGGGCACTGAGGACATTAAAGTTGTTTTTCTTTAAATAGTGACGGGCAGCCCGGCCTCCGGTGGCCGAGACCTTATGTAACATATTCCAAATCAAATAATTTATTGAAACCATAAAATGTTCATTATTTAGATTCCGTCCAAATTTAACTCTACCGCCTGTTCGGAAGGCTGTTTCGCCAGAGAAGAACGGGTAAGAAAGTCTGACGTTGCTCTTTTTAACACCAATTTACAACAATAGAATAATAATTTATAACAATAGATATATAGGACAAAGTAACATACTAGATACACTGAGCGACCTCCACACCCACGGCAAGTTGAATTGACACAAGCAAACAAAACAGTCCAGGCAGACCAGTTTCCACAAGCAGCACCCGTTCACGAATATGACGCATATGCCGGCCATTGACCTCCACAACCATGTTGCAGGGAAGTGATCGACCCGGCACATGACGCTGCCACAAGCATAGACCTAATAATTCTTAACATTCATATGATGCCGAACTTCAAATTAAATCATATGTTCTGTGTCGTGCCGTCTTTGGTATTACAACTTGCAGACTAGAAACAAATATTTGAAGATCCCATAATAATCCTTACAAACACTGATAAACTGTTTCACAGTCGGTTCGTCGACCTCTGCTTTAAATTTTTTTAGTACTGAATACCTACTTTAAGTTAAACATAAAACAAATATATCAATTGCATTTAAATCAACCTTTCAAATCACAAATGCATTTCCCGAATCTTATCAAAGATTTACGACACGTGCAATGGAGAACGCCACTCAAATCTGAGATACGAGTGAAAAGCATTATGTTTATAAAAGTGTGTGTACGTAACCGCATTACGTTAAAAGGATTGCCTTTGAAGCGTTTTTTTCTTCAACATATTAACATTCCCACAGCGTTGAGTTTTTCCGAAACCGTCGCGTCTTTTCACTGTATTCTTTATAAATATCGTGATAGCGATACATTACTTGAATACACAACATCGGCGAAAGGAATCTTTTTGCGACGGTTAATGTGATTTTGGCAGTTTGGGTGTATTGAGTTGAGGAAGGTGTTCCGAATTTATTTGACAATTGAAAAGGTAAGACCTGCTTCGTTACTATTTGTATAATAAAGCCTGTATTCGAGAACAGCACTTGAATGAGCTCTTTGCCTTAAATTTACACGAAGGTAACTTTCTGGATACATGAGGTTATCTAAAAAAAAATGCATTTCATATTATGAATCCTTGGCCATCCACCAGCAAAGTGTGCTTAGTTATTTTATGTGTAAGAAGAATGCAGATCTTGACGGCCAATACGAAACAATTTTAGTAACAGCATGTATGAGGCGAATTGTCTGGGTTCTGGAAATCTCACCTGACCTCGGGATAGTTTTCTAATCATCAGGATTACCATCTGCCTATTTGCAAGTTCGTTTTTCTTCTGATTTAATATGAAAACTATAAATACCTCAAATAAGCCTAGGTCCTGTAGTAGACGTCCTGTGTCTGATGATAAAGACAATGACGACAACAAACTGGATGATGACATTGTTGTTGATGATGATGATGATAATAATGATGACGGTGATGATAAATAACCCAAAACCTATATTTACCTAAATTCAAAACAAAACTGTGCAGACAAACGCAACCCTAATACTATGCTAACCACAATACAATCACGAAACCCACAGACGTCGTGGATCTAGTTTGATATACAGAATTATGCCCAACAAATGACGCTATTTGATTTGCTAATTCAATCATTCGAATAGCGAGTCCGTGTGGTCTGGACGATTGGCGTACACACCGAATTGTCGCCAGATTGAATTTGTCTGGTTGAATGTATTTTGATTAAATGGTGTTTTCAGATTGCCTTCTTGGTCGTATATACCCTGCATATGTGAAATTCTAAAAAATATTCAGTAACTGGGCCACTAGCGGCACTTATACTTCCCATTCAATCGACCGATGCTTCGGAAAAGCCCACTGGTCTGAGAAAAAGCACCAAGAAACTCAGTGACTGAAGACTCAAGAAACAACTGGAGTGGATTAGGATGTCCTAGCCTCGACTTCCTGAAGAGGAAACACTAAATCTGGGTTTAACTAGACGATTTGATCAGGATCAGAATACTCGAAAGACGGTTGATGCAGATGGTTATGGTGCCAGAAAATACGAAACTTTTGATTTCCCAAGTCAGGCACAGTGGTTTTGCTAACACGATTTACTCCGGGCGGGATTCCCCAGAGTAAATCGGCCACGACTAGTTACAACAAAGACAAATCTTTCTGCAACATTCTTGAAAAGTGTATTACGCCGACCCCACATTATAGTGGGATTAAAGTAGGAAGAAAAAAAAACAGATCGAACGAATAATTGTGGGTATTTATGGGTATTTTATTGCATTTCTATACTAATGAAACCGTACCTTCATAAAGTTACATTGAGTAGTTTAAAATTCCATGTTTCGAGAATAGCATTCCAAAATATATTTCTAAATCATATTTGATTTTATAGGCCAATGAACATGTGCTCATGAATAAAACCTAACTTTGAAACTTTGAACACTATTCATCAAACAAAGACCATTGTCATATTGATATACCATCAATCGGATCAATTCTCAAAACCGCAAGCTTCGGTGTAACAGCCACTCCAGACGCATTTAGATCCAAAACCGCAGAGATGCAACTATAGCTTCTACTCCATCACATTAAAGTCCCAATTCAGATGAAGGATGACCTATAGTCAATTTAGCCGATATCCCAGAGATTAGTGACGTTATTCAGCTTGCGGAATTGATGCCTTAGTATAGTGACACCTTATGATAGGCTGTTTCGATGTAGGCTTGGCCGATTTGAAGGGCTTTACTGGCCGTTCCCATATAGAGCTTGTTTAGAAACGTGTATAATGTTGCAGCCATGTTAGAGAGAAATATGATAATAGGTTTTACCCTATGAAATATTGTTGAGTATACTATTTCTGTAAGTTTCTTCACATCATAAGCTCACGCCTGCATCCCCGAAGGGGTAGGCAGAGGCGCCCTAGCGAACTAGAACACCCACATTTCGCCGAGCTTAGTTCCGTCCCAGATGTGATAGGGGGTGAGCCTATCGCCATATCGGGCACAAATTTCTTCACATTAATTTCTTCACATCAACTTTTTTTTAATAGCAGAGACCGGCAAACGAGCAAATGGGTCACCTGATGGTAAGTGATCTCCACAGCCCATAAACACCCAAGACACAAAAAGAATCATGGGTGCGATGCCAATCTAAAAGGAGGGAAATAGAGACTGGGAATGGGAAGTAGGGAATTGGGCAACCGGAAATCTCACTCACCGAATGAAACGCGACAGCGAGCTGCCACTTTACGTCGGTTTTCTGTAAAACCTTGTATAATGCTCAGCCGATTACTATCCTATATCTTTAGAGATTTTTTGTCGATAATGTGCTGTGAAGAAAAAATATTGAAAGATGTTTTAAAACCGAAATGTGATTATTTATGATGTTCCCGTCGTTTAAAATAGCGCCGTGAACAGGACGAAACTCAGGAGCTTAGGTCTTCTAGTCTTTACAATAAAATTAATGATCAAAAGATACCCAGAAAATCTAAAAATAATTTATCAGACAATCCGAATCTTACCCTTCTGTTACTCCAAACATCCCTCAACCAAACTGATCCACAACCTCAACACAAATTAGGGGAATGAGAATGGAATTGTACAATAAGCAGAGGCTCAAGCTGAAGCAATAATCCCGGTCGGCATATCGCGGTTGCGACCTGCAATCAATCATGTTCCCGACGTATGCCCGGAATGACCTCGCCGTTTTTCGCCCACAAAGATTTCTGTTGTGCAACTCAAAAGAAATAATACTGATGTTAGGTTTAAATGAGGTTTTCGTGATAAATAAATATTAAACGTGTTGCGTTATTGTGAATAAATAATAATATACAAGATAAAAAATACAGTAGATGCAATTGTAGGATAGAGATTCTATTTTATTTAAGAAATACTTGCATTTTATGTGGCACAAGAACTATGTGTGACGGAGTTTACATCCAAACTCATTTTAAAGGTTCATCAAAATTTAATTCCCTACTTAAAATATAAAAGATTACAAACAAACATTAAAGTACCCATTAACAATGGTTAGATCACATAAAAATTGAAACCAATATAAAATGAATAAAAACAAATCCGAACAAATGAAATGATCGTTTTACAAACAACAAAGGCATAAAAAACGATTTTAAATCTATCGAAACATTACCATCCATTAGTGAAAGGTCACCCGTAGGAAACATTAAGGCCCGCAAATTACGATAAGACACGACAGCCGTGTGTGTGTAAAATATGTTTGTCAGTTTGTACCAATTACTAAAGAAAAATTAGAGGACCTCGCATAACTACGAAAAATACGTGTTTACATGAAGCCAGTTCCACCATTTTAGTTTCGCGACCATTTACATGTAAGTTACCGTGTCATAAGAATATAACGTATAAATACTTATTGATTTTATTGTAAATACGGTGTTTTATTTACAATAATACGAATTTCGGAGTATGAAGAAGATGCCTAACTGTTATATTAATGGGATCTTTCTTTCACAAAGTCGCCATTTTGGTTTCGTTCCATACATTAGGAATGCTTCATTTTTTCGTAGTTATGCCCTGTCCTCTACCTTCTTTTGTCTAAGGTTTGTACCCAACCCCCCCCCCCCACATAACTAGTGGCGTGCAGTCGATATAGACAAGAGAAACTGTCTACCCTAGTTCACAGAATTTGTTAATCAACAAAAAAAAATCACGACGAATGACAGAATTCCAAAATTGTTGAACTCGCTTAAATTTTTAAACGACACAACGATAATGATGATGATGGTGACAGTGATGGTGGCGCAAAAATTGCAAAAAAAATTAAATGTTTGTCTATCCTGATCTGAATGCCTATGCACGTCACACACATAACAACCGCAAATTGGACTTGAATTATGAATTAGGGAAGCCAAGTCTCTTGCGATGACTGCCTCGGTGGCGTAGTTATATTTCGTGCATGGTAGTAGTCCTCAGTCTCGGGTTCGATCCCGGGTTGGGCTAAGTGATATGGGGTTTTTTTCAATATCAGCCCGGAGTCTGGAACTTGTGCCTGATATGGCAATAGGCTCGCCTCCTATCACATCTGAATGAAATGTGGGTGTTCTAGAGGTGCACTAGCGAACTAGTGCACCTCTGCTTACCCCTTAGGGATACAGGCGTAAGCTTATGTTATGTTATGAATATTCCTTTTAATGAATGTACTATAACAAGCGTTGGTAAGTGCGTCCTTGACAATTCGATACATTTCTGAGTTCCCGCTACGGTACGAACGCTGTCGGATGTTGTAAATGTCACGAGGCGATACCGAGTACCGACGGCGGACGGGGCGGCGTGAACGAAAGCGTCGCCACTGACATTTCAACTAAATGAGAGTACATATCTTCAACTTTCGGGAATATTCTTGGTGCTATGTGCTTGCGATTAATATTTTCTTTCAAATAGCATATTTATGTCGTCTCTTTGGTATAGTGGCAGGGTAGATGGGATGTTAACCGGAAGGGTGTTCGATTCCCAGGCCGGACAAATTTTTTTTAACACTATGGTGGCCGGTCGTTAAAACTAAGCCAAATCCCTTGTACATCACGTTTGAAAAAGTGTGTTGCGCCAATTCCATATGGAGGTGTAATAAGGGCTAGCCCATTTATAATTTTAGGAAAAATTTGGTTCACAGTCGTCAAAACATAACAGAAAATTTTATCTAAAAAAAATTTGGTAATTAGGATTTGGAAGGGGGGAATACTTACTTTTTCTTTTACAGTCAATGAATTTACTGATTTCTTATGTTTACGTGAATATTATACATTGAAATAAAACTATTTTACGGATTCTATCACGATTAGGTTTTAATTTTTATTCCCGACGTTTCGAAGGTTTTGCAGTCTTCGTTGTCACGGGTTATTCAGACTGAGGTAATAAAATTAAAACCTAATCGTGATAGAATCCGTAAAAATAGTTTTATTTCAATGAATTTAGTTAGTCTATTTGAAATACCTAAATGAGATTACTAAAAATGCTACATCCACATAGATTGCCATAAGAAATCTTTACTCGTTCATTATGAATTCAACCCATATCGCTTGAGTATGATCTTTAGATTATCAATTATACAAGCAGTATAAACTTAAATCCACTAATCCGGCATTCAAAATATTTACGAGCGACGGCTTTGGCTCAATCTCCGTCGAGATAACAATGGCTGAACTTGAACCCAGATCGGTGGGCTCTGAAGGACGTAGAAATAGTTCAGACTGTTTGACCTATAACTACAGTTATTATTGGATGTAACTTTTCCATCTACAACGTGGACCGACGACCTGATAAAGGTCGCGGGAAGTCTTGAGATGGTAGAGCCACGCTGTAGACAGTAACGTCTATAGCACGAATGGGCCGGCTCGACCGGTTAGATACCACTGTGTCACAGAAAATCGACGTAAAGTGGCAGCTTGCTGTCGCGTTTCGTTCGGTGAGTGAGATTTCAGGTGGCCCATTTCCCCACTCCCTTTCCTAATCCCCTTCCCTCCCCTTCCATTCCCTCCGTTTAGGTTGGCAACGCACCCATGGTTCTTTTTGTCTTGTGTCTATGGGCGGTGGAGATCACTTACCATCAGGTGACCCATCTGCTCGTTTGCCAATCTCTGCTATAAAAAAAGTCGCTGAATGCAGGCCGCTTCCAACAGGTCGATCTGGAAATCTTTGGGCGAGGCCTATGTTCAGCAGTGGACGTCCTATGGCTGATGATGATGATGATGATGATGATAACTTTTTAACTTTGATACAAAGCATGTAGTTCATTTTCGACTGACTTCCAAAAAGGAAAAGGTCCTCAATTCGGTATTATTTTTTATGGATATCTCCGCCAAATTTGGACCGATTTTCAACATTCTATTTGTGTTCGATAGAGCTTATTTCAAGGGTGGTCCCATATAAATTTGGTCACGATCGGATTTGAAGTAGGTCCGTTAAGTTTTTAAACTAGTGATTATGTTATAACTAAGGTTTATGTAAATCAAACGTTTTTTTTCTATGGGCCATTATCCTACGAGCAGGAGACAGTTAAATTCTTTGTTTTGGTTACATGTTTTTGTGTAATGATTCGAGAAAAAATTGTGCAGAAGATGCGGCCTAATTAGTTAATGCTGTGCAGTTTATAAAAACTGCCTCGGTGGCGTGGTGGTATATCGGTACGGCTACGGTTCTGAGGTCTCGGGTTCGATCCCCGGGTCGGGCAAATTGATATTGGATTTTTCTATATCAGCTCGGAGTCTGGAATTTGTGCCCGATATGACGATAGGCTCGTCCCCTATCACATCTAGGACGGCACTAAGCTCGGCGAAATGTGGGTGTTCTAGTTCGCTAGTGCGCCTCATGCCTACCCCTCATGCCTACTCCTTCGGGGATACAGGCATGAGCTTATGTTATGTTATGTTATATGTGTTTATAAAAACTAACGACTACCGACGAATAATAAGATTATCGGAGTAAAGTGACAGTAAAGCTTGGATATCTATTAATCCGTTTTAGAAATGAACACATAATATCGTTTCAAACTTAATGAATTGTAACTCATTCACGCCTTTGGGAATACTTTAAATATGCTTTACTTTTTAGACTATAAAATTGTAAATTAAAATCTTGTTGCGACCATCTATTTCTTTCTTTCTCACTTACCCTAATTACAAACTTGTATTTATCCTACTCTTTTATCCGTCATCTGTCATTCTCACTTGCTTACTCGCTCTTACATACATTATCATTATATTTCCGTTACATTCACTCGTCTTGCGTTCCAATACCTTACATTCCCTTTGAAATTTCTAAAATTTTACTTACAATTTGAAAATATCACTCTACTCTTATACCTTACAAAATAACACAGAAACGCAAAAGTATACATTACAGACACAAAATTTTATAGTCATGTAAATCAACTGAAAGATGACCGGATAGTGGTGCAAGGTAGACACATCTATAAATATTCTCGTCGAAGTCATCTGTTACTTTGTTTCCTCGTGACCCATTTGCGTCCGAGACAGGTCTGTTTTGGCACTACAAATCACACAGAAGGAACGTACCTCTAAAATGTATGCAATCGTAAAGGAACAGAAAAATTGCCATGATCTATTGTGTCCGGGATTTTTATGAGTCTGTTTTTTCAGTGCACGAAAGTCTTTCAATGTTATCGACCGAGTTACAAAAAGGAGGAGGTCCTCAATTCTACTTTTTTATGTATGTTACGCGATATCTCCGCCAATGTGGACCGGTTTTCAAAATTCTTTTTGTGTTCGATAGAGCTTATTTCAAGGATGGTCCCATATAAACTTGGTTACTTAGGATTTGAAGTCGGTCTATTAAGTTTTTAAACTTGTGATTATTTCCCTAAAAGCATTAAACAGGGGGGTTACCACCACCTCTTATAGTAATATTATTATAATTGTACTTGTACCGATTCCCATACAAAACAAACGAAGAACGATTATAATAATACTGCTATAAGAGGTCGTGGTAACCCTGCAGAAGCAATTTGAAAATGCATCACTCGTATAGCTTTATAATCTAAACTAATACTACAAGATTGCAAGGAAATCAAAACGGTTATACAAATCCCGCAATCTCGCAGTCTCGTCCATCGTTCCAAACAGAAGACGAGTTTATCAAAAGCCCGTAAGCCACAGGTTAAGCTTAGAACGGACGCCGCACGCCCAGTTGCTAAAGATTAACTTCACATGCATTATGTATTGTTGCTACTCCACATACGGGCGAGCGATGAACAGAATTGCTGAGTTATTTCGTTTTGCTTTTATGAAGTTAGTTTTAAAGGTCTGTTGCGTTGAACTACCGCGTCCATTATGTGAATCATACGGTGGCTGTTTACGTCATATTTTTTTTTTTAAATCGTTTATCGTTAATCGTTTTTTTTTAATCACACAGCGAGTGCTTACGCTGAAATTCAAAGTAAATATAATGCTTTATTGGAAGATTAGTCGTTTTTTGCCAAGAAGAAGAGTAAATCTGGTGGAAGAGGTAACTATCGAATTTTGGCGGGAATTTTGACGGTGCGGGTGGTCGCTTGTTTAAATTAATTCATATTTTAGTCTAAAGTTGTGTTTGTGGTTTAAATGTGATGTGTATCTAAGCAATAAATATCAACGAAGATGGACAGTATGTGGAAGCTTTAAAATAAGTGATTTTGGATGCTTTTTGTCGGGTGGATGGGTCGACCATGTTCGATTCCTCCGCTGCGAAAAAATCGTCTAAAAAACATCAAACTGGAAGGAATTGACGCCAGAACTCCAGCAGGGTCTTGAAATCGAACACATCCGACTTCATTGCACTTGCGAAAACTTAGATGTAGGAAAACAATTTCCCTAACTTGACACTGGCATAATGTATTTCAAGTGCCATAAAAAAAAGAAAAGGTAACTATCAAATGCCGGAAAAGTATGCACAGCTACAGATGTGACGTCACGACTGTGCTTAGCCATTACGGTGCAAGCGTGCGAGGGAGACAGCGTGCTCATAGCAATAATTAATATAATTGACATTTTTTTTAATGATTTGAATCTGTTTTCAGAGTTGCAATTTCTTTTTGTTTTATTTTGTGGTGAATGTTAAATATTGTACAAATATAAATAAATAAATAACACCCAACAGTCACATACATAGTCCTGACCCCACACTAAGATCGAGTCTTGTGTCGTGGGTATCAGGAACTACAAGAGACTTTCGGTCTCACAACACCCAGACACGAAACAAATATCTGTAGGCCATACAAACATTTGTCTCGGTGCGGGGATCGAACCCGCGGCCTCTCACTTCACAGCCAGCTACTCGCCCGCTGCGCTATGGTGGCTGTCAGATTCCCAATTACCGCTGTCCATCCTTTCTGTCCGTAAGTATCACAGTTACTCTAGAACACGTCAGCAGGTGCATTTGGCTGATTTATTCGCGTTACTACATTGTGCATGCAGTGTGCACCACTCTGTTACACATAAGTTGGGACATTAGTTTCGCAAACTCGTATCCCGTGGGTATTGTGAATAATTTCAACATCACGCTCGAGAAACTTACTTTACATGTGCACTTCGGAATAATTATTAGAATTAACATAGATTTACCACTATTGTAAACTGGTTTTATTGAATGATTTCTTAGATTTACGCGAATGTTATTCATTGAAATAAAACCAGTTATTACGGATTTTATCGCGATTTGTTTTGTATTTATTAAAACATAAAACATAACATAAGCTCACGCCTGTATCAACGAAGGGGTAGGCAGAGGTGCACTAGCGAACTAGAGCTTAGTTTTGTACCAGATGTGATAGGGGGCGAGCATATCGCCATATCGGGCACAAATTCCGCGCACGGTCGTACAAGTGTAATAATGTTGAGACAATAAAATTATTTAACGTGCATTTTGAACATTCCTGGGCGTAAATTGTAACAAGCGCCCTCGCATTGTAATAAGTGGTAGATGGCGTTACTGATGTTTGAGATCAATTTTTTTATGTTTTTTTTTGAGTGGTAGAGCCACGCTGTATACAGTAACGTCTACTGCACAAATGGGCCGACTCGACCGGTTTGATACCACTGTCTCACAGAAAACCGACGTAAAGTGGCAGCTTGCTGTCGCGTTCCGCTCGGAGAGTGAGATTTCCGGTGGCTCATTTCCCGCCTTTCTTTCCCAATATCCTTTTCCCTCCCCTTCCATTTCCTCCTTTTAGGTTGGCAACGCACCCATGATTCTTTTTGTGTTTTGGGTGTCTATGGGCGGTGCAGATTACTTACCATCAGGGGACCCATCTGCTGCATCTGCTATTTTTCTTGCAGACTGACAGACGGACTGACAGCCTCGGTGGCGCAGCGGGCGAGTAGCCGGCTGTGAAGCGAGAGGCCGCGGGTTCGATTCCCGCATTGAGACAAATGTTTGTGTGGCCCACAGATATTTGTTTCAAGTCTGGGTGTTGTGAGACCGAAAGTCTCTTATAGTCTCTGACACCCACGATACATTATACCTAGTGTCAGGACTAGGTATGTGACTGTTGGGTGTATTTATTTATCTAAGCAAAGATTTTCTTATAAAAAATTACTCGTTACTCTGACTTAGACTCGAAGTTCGCTCTATAGATCTCAGCCTGACTCTAGCCATCATTACAAGTTAATTTATGTATATTACGCGTAGAAGGTAATATATTAATGTTTTCTAAGACGTTTCCTTTTCGCGATTTGGATGTTATTGGTGCAAGATAAAGGCGGCAGAGTGTAGGTTTAAGTTGATTTTAAAAATAGGTGTATTTTCGACTGACTTCCAAAAAGGAGAAGGTCCTCAATTCGTCTGTATTTTTTATGTATGTTTCGCGATATCTCTGCCAAATGAGGACCGATTTTCAAAATTCTTTTTGTGTTCGAAAAGCTTATTTTATGGGTGGTCCATATACATTTGGTCACGATCGATAAATTGGAAGTCGGTCAGTTAAGTTTTAAACTTGTGATTATGAAAATTATTTTTATTTTCGGTAGAGCTTATTTCAAGAGGGGTCCCATATAAATTTGGTCACGATCGGATTTGAAGTCGGTTTGTTAAGTTTTTAAACTTGTAATTATAGATAACGTGTAAGCTGTGGCGTATATTATGAACGCTTAGCGTTGGAAAAATGACAAAAATGTCAGGTCCTTAATATAAAAAAAACAGATTATTAGCTAGAACAATTCTTTAAAATTAATGAAGTGGCAATAGTGATGATTTATTTTAATTACGTTGATTTTTTTCTCGATAAAACTAAAACCAAATATATACTCAGATAAATACTAAGTAACTATGATAGTTTTTCAATTAGAAAACTACAAAGAACATTTATATAAATTTAAAATAACGGATAGACGAATTCAGAATATAATCTATTAGTGTTTATTGTGATTCTCAAAACATTTTTAATAACAAAAGCAGTAGCGTAGGCAGTGGCGCAATGGCGAAATAGAACACCCACATTTCGCCGAGCTTAGTTCCGTCCCAGGTGTGATAGGGGGCGAGCCTATTGCTTTACCGGACACAAATTCCAGACTCCGGGCTAATACTGAAAATCCAATATCACTTTGCCCGACCCGAGATCGAACCCGAGACTTCTGGACTATAGTCGTACCGCACACGCAATACCACTACGCCCTTTTGAATATGAATTAAAAAAAACAATTGCAAGCGCCTAATCGGTCCACACCCAAAATCTTAAGGCCAACTCGCCTACTCCGATAGCTTAGACCACAACACAAAGGCGCCGCTTCCGTAGCTCGGTTACGTTGCTTACCAAAGGGAATACTCGGCGGAATCTCTAATGTGGTGCGGCGCGGCCGATTTAAATGCTATATAGTTTACCGGTTTATCGGCAAGTATTCAAACGTGAATATTCAGGTTTGGGAGGTTTGAGATGACCTACATAAGCGTATATATAGATAAGGTGAACGTAGTCAAGCGAAAAGGACCTATCGTTAAAAAAATTAAAAATAATCTTTTCAACGCCATTATTGTTTATTCAAATTCTTCCTTTAAAAATAATGGTTCATGGCATTTGCGATGATTTAGCCAATGTCAAGGTAGGTATAGCATTTATCAAGTTTTCACAATGACCATGACCCAGACGTGGATGATCTCAAGGCCCTGCTGGGATTATGGCGGCAATTCCTTCCAGCACGGTTCCACTCAAATGACGTTCACTTAGCGAATCGACCGGACAAAGGCAGCCAAAACACCAAGCGAAACTCATCAAAGATTACCGATTAAAATTTTCCACATTATACTGTCCACCTTCGCAGAATTTTGGTGCATAAAACCAAATCACATTAAACAACAAACACAACTCCAGACAATTTTTAATATAAAATTTTAATATTAGCCCTGTAATATTACTGTCCCACTTCTGGGCACGGGCCTCCTCTACTATTGAGAGGGGTAAGCCCTGTAGGTTCCCGTCAAAATCCCGTATCCAAATTAAATTATTGAGCCTCTGTGACGCAGCTGTCAAGCAGTGAGAAAATTGTTTTATCGACCGACTTCAAAAAAGGAGAAGATCCTCAATTCGTCTCTATTTTTTATGTATGTGGGAATTGGATATGGAACAGAGTGTATATGAAACGTGAAAGTAAAGAAATGAGAGAGCAGTATGTGTGCGAGAAGGATGGAAAGAGAGAAAAGTAAGATGGCGAGATAGACGACGAACGGCTAACGAGTGAGTGTGCGCAACTAGAGATTTTTAAAAATAAACGACGAAAAGAAATCAAAGTGTTTGATTTTTGCCTAAATAAATGTATAATGTCTCCGCGAAATATGGACCGATTTTAAAGATTATTTTTGTGTTCTATAGAGCTTATTCCAAGGGTGGTCCCATATAAACTTGGTCACAACTGGATATTTTTTTAAGTCGGTCCGAAGTATTTTTAGCTTCATCACCATCATCAGCCACAGGACGTCTACTGAACATTTTTACCAAAATATTGTTTTTTGCGCTATCTGTTAGTCCTAATGGAACATGATGTAAATATTTTCTTATTAGCAATTAAACTACTGTAAAATTTCTTAAGTTTACGCGAATATTATACATTGAAATAAAACTATTTTTACGGATTCTATCAAGTGTCACATACCTCTGCAAGAACCAGGCGTGTATAAAATTGATTGCGACTGTGGTCTCTCTTACATCGGACAAACAAAACGGAATATAGGGACCCGCGAAAAGAACATATAGCTGACGTAAAACACCGACGCTCTACGAAGTCTGCAGTTGCTGAATATTCAGAGGAAGGCTCCAAACATTATCTTAGATTTGATAAACCACAAATCCTCGCCAAAGAACACCGATTCCTCCCTAGGATGATACGTGAGGCTATTGGAATTAAAAAACATCCTAATTTCAATAGAGATGGTTGGAAGCTTGCACAAACCTGGGATCCAATTATACATCTTATTAAATCGGAACCCAAAAGACCAGCTGCCAGAACTCAAGACACCGTGAGCTCGTACTGCGTAGATCGGAACACAAATAATTAACCTTTTTTGATTTTGTATAATTTAAAAATGAAGGTAGATATTGTAACACTAACCTTTTTTGGACAAATGACACCTCAGTTTGACCCGTGACAACGAAGACTGCAAAGCCTCCGAAACGTCGGGAATAATAATTAAAACCTAAGCTTGATAGAATCCGTAAAAATAGTTTTATTTCAAAATTAATAAACTTGGATTTTGGGTGCATAAATATCATCCATATTTTTTAAAATATATTTAGTTTTTATTGTCTCCTATAAACTTGATCTCAAAGCACTTAGGAGGTATTGGCGGCTTACGGTCGATAGTGCTGTTACTCTAATAATACAAAAACCATTCTATGATATAAAATGTCTCTCTCCTCAAGATGATATAATATAATAATATTAGCCCTGTAATACTGTCCCACTGTTGGGCACGGGCCTCCTATACTAATGAGAGGGGTTAGGCCTTAATCTACCACGCTGGCCTAATGCCTAGTGGTAGACTTCACATACCTTCGAAATTTCTGTGAAGAAATTCTCTAATATGCAGGTTTCCTCACGATGTTTTCCTTCACCGTTATAGCAAGCGATATTTGACAATGTAAATACACTTAACATAGTCAGAGATGTATGCTCCATTTTGGGGTTGGTCTCGAACCTCCGACACTTGTCTCGGCAGTCCGTACCATTCCCAACTGAGCTATCGCTGCGTATACAAGATGATACGTGTATTTGAATTAAACGCTTCTCATTAAAAAGATCAGATAAAATTCATTCATAAGGATCACATTTTAAACGATGACTACGAGACTTATAAGTGTAATTAATGAAGTCTTAAGTGTGGCAATTTAAAAATCTGAGGCAGCAAACTATTTTAATAAATTTTATGTTATCTTAAGTATTTAAGCTTTAGAATCTTGAGATGAAACAAAAACTCATTTAGTGATATTACATTTTAGACCAGTCGACGGTGTAATCAGCGGTGGATTTACAGGTTGTTTTTTGGATTGAACTGCGCTTACCATCGTAATCAATTTTCTTTAGATAAAAAAACAAACTTACAATCGTTTCACATAACATAAGCTAACGCCGGTATCCCCGAAGGGGTAGGCAGAGGTGCACTAGCGAACTAGAACACCCACATTTCGCCGAGCTTAGTTCCGTCCCAGATGTGATAGGGGGCGAGCCTAACGCCATATCGGGCACAAATTTCAGACTCCGGGCTGATATGGAAAAATCAAATATTACTTTGCCCGACCCGGGGATCGAACCCGAGAACTCAGGATGGCACTCGTACCGAAATACAAGCTACCGAAGCAGTGCAATCGTGTTTGCAAACTGTCAAAACTCGTACTAGGCGCTCAGCAGATCGATTCTCTAAGAAACGCCACAACGTTGCGATCGACGCCTCGCTCCCGCAGCGCACATCGTTGAGATCGACGGAGAGTTCAACGTTGTTGGGTCTTAGAAAACACCATTTTCCATACATTTATGTCAAACACCTCGCTCGAGAGGGTTAGTTCGCATAAACACCGTCATCACGCATAGCGCTAGTGCGTGCGCTTTGTACCTTGCTGAATACAAAAATGAAAACATCGTTGCCGCAACGTTGTTTTCACAAATTAAACCTTAGAGAATCGACCTGCTGCTATATAAATACGTGAAACACATCAGCCAACCTCCAGCATTGTGATCTCTACACAAATTTTGCGCACCCCACGTACTTCCTACAATATTGGGCAAGGTAGGCGAAGCGTGAAGAAGCAATTAGGAAGCCGGCATAATTAATGGCAAGTGACGAGCTTACGCCTCGGCCGATGTTCCTTTGGATTGCACTGTATAGTCAAGTTTGTAGTCTGAGTTTTCTTTATTACTATCTGCCCTTATCTCACCTTAATTAAATACAAGCATTTTGCAGAAAGTATTTGGCTATTTTTTTACAACCGACTGCCTGACGTCAACCCCTGTCTAGGGGATCCAGTCCCGGGACTAACAGTGTTAGAAAAATACTTCGCCCGACCTGTGAATCGAACCCAGGACCTCCCGGTATATAGCTTAAATACGCTGCCACCAGAGCAAGGAGGTAAATTTGTAGTCTGAAGCATGGTATTAAAAAGGAAACGGTGGATATAGTGAAATAGATGAGGATTGTCATAAGCTTTTTCACTTTGAGTGGTAGAGCCACTCTGTAGACAGTTACGTCTACAGCGTGGTTACTTGCGGGGGCTCGACCGGTTCAATCCCACTGTCTCACAGAAAACCGACATAAAGTGGCAGCTCGCTGTCGCGTTTCGTTCAGTGGGTGAGATTTTGGAGGCCCAATTCCCCCGTCCCTTTCCGAATCCCTATTTTCTTTCCTCCTTTTAGGTTGGCAACGCACCGAAGATTTTCTTGGGTGTCTATGGGCGATGAAGATCACTTACCATCAGTTTGCATCAGATGGATCACCATCAGCTCGTTTGCCAGTCTGCTTTAAAAAAATATCAGCCATAGGACGTCCACTGCTGAACATAGGCCAAAGGCTTCCAGACGACCTGTAGCCCGAGCACGAAAAACTAATGTAAATGTAAATGTATTCGAGTTCGCTGCGCACTGATGACGTTTGGTTAATATTTCATACAAATTTCATAGACGCGCATCGAGTTCGAATACATTTACGGTTGTCAGAAATTTTCCTGCTCAGGTCGCTGTTGGAAAAATATTAGACTTAAATTGTCTTGCAGTGCTATACTTCGTAAATACTGCATGATTGGTTAGTAGATTACTCATCCAACCGATTCCGCAACCCTAGTAAAACCAGCTTCATTCATTTCAGTACTTCATATCCGAAGCAGAGCTATGGCTTCTTTTTCAATTCTGATATAAGAGTCTCAGCATTTTTATACCTGTAACAGCATTGTTGAGATTATAAAATACGTAGATATTAATCCGGCCGGGCGGACGGTTCACTCCAAATAACTCCTTTCGAAATAAGCTTTGATAAATCTTGGGTGCAAGTTAAAAACTGACGTATAAGTCTGATTTAGGATTTTTAATGAATTGTTGACGAAGGTCCATCGTTATTATTCCATAATTCATAAGATTGTTCTGAGAGAGTACCAAGGAAAAAATTGAATGAACAATACAATAATCACAAGTTTAAAAACTTACCGGACTGACTTCAAAATTTATCCGATCTCGACCAAATTTATATGGGACCACCCTTAGAATAAGCTGTATCGAACAGAACAAGAATCTTGAAAATCGGTCCAGATTTGGCGGAAATATCGCGTTACATAAAAAATAGACGAATTGAGAACTTTCTCCTTTTATAAAGTCGATCGAAAAAAAAAGCAATTTAAGATATAAGGTTTTGATATCTATATTTTCTGTCCCAGACCTTCCAGAGCCTTATTTTGATCCCGAAATATTCGCAACCCGTCGTCTCTTACACCTTGTACCACTCAGTAATCCACGTTCGAGTGAGTTGCGAGATTGAGAATTGCTCAAACGTACCTACCATTTATCTTAGATTATTATTTTCTTTTAGTCTATTGGTGAAGGGACCTACCTATTGACTTTCAAGCTCTTCAAGGTTAGGTCAGAAATCTTACTCACTACGAAACGCAACAGCAAGCTGCAGCTTCAAGGCTTTCCGTGGATCACATTAAAGAACTGCATTTTACTCGGTACACCTACATTGTAGTAAGCCATTGCTAGAATAATTTGACAGGCTCCGAGGCGTAGTGGGCGAGTAGCCGGCTGTGAAGCGAGAGGCCGCGGGTTCGATCCCCGTACCGAGACAAATGTTTGTATGTCCTACAGATATTTATTGCGGGTATGGGTGTTGTGAAACCGAAAGCCTCTCGTAGTTCCTGATACCCACGACACAAGACTCGTATCTTAGTGTAGGGTCAGGACTATATGACTGTGGGTGTTACTTATTATTACATACATACATAAGCTCACGCTTGTATCCCGAAGGGGTAGGCAGAGGTGAACTAGAACACCCACATTTCGCCGAGCTTAGTTCCGTCTCAGATGTGATAGGGGGCGAGCCTATCGCCATATCGGGCACAAATTCCAGACTCCGGGCATGGAAAAATCCAATATCACTTTGCCTGACCCGAGGATCGAACCCGAGACCTCAGGACTGTAGTCGTACCGAAATACAACCACGCCACCTAGGCAGTCACTTATTATTATTATTATTCATTTATTGCCCATATAAAAATGTGCGGTCACTGAATTTTGAACACGTAACACCCATCTTAGCATTCAGTTCTAATCCCTACTAAGCTACTGTCGCATTTAAATATTCAACAAAGGTAAATTAAAAATAAGTAATCAATCAAGCTTTAAGGATTAACCAGGTTCGATACTTAAAGAGTATGGCGAAGAAACCCCAACCGATACGTCACAATCACTGTCTAAAACAGAGCCGTGCGAGAAATTTTAAGCTGCGGTGAGGGGGAGATAAAATTTCAACCGCACCTCCCTAGCACCGGGTATAGGGTTGCCAACATGTTAAACAAAAATGCGACCAAATATTTGACAAAAGCAAAAACTTGGTCAGATGACGTAACTAACGCAGCTGAAAAGTCGTGAGTACGAGCAGCTCAACAGATAAATGGCGTGCATTGAAGAATACCTGTCAGAGATGGGTATTAACCCATGTAGTGGATAGCCTTAATTAACACTGCAATGAACAAAAACTTAAAAATCTACTGATTTCTTAAGTTTACGCGAATGTTATACATTGAAATAAAACTATTTTTACGGATTCTATCACGATTTGGTTTTAATTTTTATTATTCCCGACGTTTCGAAGGCTTTGCAGTCTTCGTGGGCACGGGTCGGACTCTGCCACCAAATCGTAATAGAATCCGTAAAAATATTTTTATTTAAATAAAAAATCGTCTTCAAAAAAGGAACACTGAAAGTCATTAAGAGAAAAATATTCTCGCATGAAGCCTTCAAGAACTGTGCTTAGCCAAGTGGCTTTAGCGCTAATCGAATAGAATAAATGTATGGGAATTCCCATCCCAAGTAGATATCCCAAGGCCCAATTCATTCCTCTCTTTGTCTATTTCCCACTCCCCCTTCATTTTCATAATGTTCAGCACAGCATCTATAATTCTTCAGGTATCTTCTTTCTACCTGTCATTATCCCATCTTAATGTGGGGTCGGCGCAACACACTTCTTCAAGAATGTTGCAGAAAATATTTGGCTTAGTTTTGCGACCGCCTGCCTGCCTGACGTCAACCCCCTCTGAGGGATCCAGTGCCGGGAATTAAATTAAAAAATTCTCTTTTTCCGTCCTGGGAATCGAACCCAGGACCTCCCGGTGCACAGCTCATATATGCAGCCACTAGACCAAAGAGGCGACAATAATTCTTCCGGTATAATTATCATAATGTATTTACAGTTAGTGAAACTCACCATCAGGACCTACTCGTCTGCTGACTTCTGATAAAACGGACATATTTTTTTTTGTTCCAAACACTGGCAACCCTAAGCGTGCCGACATAATTGGAATAAATTGAATAAAACCTCCTTTTGGTAATGAAAAAGAAACGAATTTTGAATGCGAATGGCTGAATTGGCGGTTACGTTTCCTATGAGAATGTTAGGTATCTTGTAAACGAGGGATTCAGTGAAGCTTTACTTTAATTAGGTTTTCGGAGAAATACGGTTACTGGGAATCAGGTGTCTTGGAAAAAGAAAATCAAAGCTATTATTAAGCAAAAAGAGCATAAAGGAGTAAAGGCACTTATCCATTAACAAATTATACCTCTAATGATACTTCACGACGTCAACCCCCTCTGAGGGATCTAAGCCAGGGCAAATTAAATAAGAAAATTCGTTTTGCCTGACCTGGGAATCGAACCCACGACCTCCCGGTCCACAGCCTATATGTGCTGCCAAGAAGGTGATCTTCCCAAAATCCATTTCCACTAATACATGACTTGGAATTCTTTAAATTTTATCTTGGCATCTTGGCAACGTGGGAACCTCATTCAAAGGTATTGTTACGGGCTAACGGGGTTCAGGACAAACAATTAAACGCCGACTGTTCTCGAAACTGACTCAGCACTTTATTTAAAATTAAACACTGTACTGCACACAATACGCGTCGAAATAATCGCTCCGAATATTCGCTTGTCGCTCGTTGTTCGCACTCGATCGCTTCCGAAGAAACACTGTGTCCCGCCAACACACACACACGCCTTTTATATTCGTCAATCTCTTATCGCCGCGTGACGTCACGCGGCCCGACTGGTCACGGCTCGAACGCACTAGAACAATCGGCACATTCATTGATCGGCGGCGCGGCGCGTTCGGTTAGAGATTATTCTAGTATGTAACAGTATTGAAATGAAGTTTTGATGTAGAAAGTTCTTTCATTCAGTCCTTAGATCTATTGTTGGACCGCACAAAGAGTTCGACTGCGACTTCATTCCACACGTTGCAATTTGTGCAAACCTCGTATTGTTAGGGAAGGTAGGTAGGAAGGTAAGACTAGCTGACGTCATCAATCTTTGGGAAGAAAACGAATGGAGGTGAACAAATATAGACATATGTTCTAATTTTTTGAAAGCTGCTGATGTTGTAAGCATATATTATAGCTTCTCGCGTTCCAAATTGTATAAGGCAAAACTTTTGTTTAAACTTTAAAACCTAAGGTTATACAAGATCTAACGAAGTAGTTATTCTAAACTTTCCAAGGCGGACGAACAGTAAACTCCTTGAATTTTGCAAGACTACCTCGCTCCATACTAGTATTTTTGCAAGTTTTACTCCTTTGTGAATATTTAATAATCTTTTCATACATTCTTGTCGATACAGTTTTGAGGGGAGCGTGTGAGTTGGAACTGTAGTATGGAAATACCAACAGAGTTTGTAATATGAAATTTAGGTCAGTAGGTGCCAAAGAGATTAAATATTATTAACTATAGAGGGGATATTAAGCAGGTTTCCATACAGAAATATTGATCTCAAACGCCAATAACGCAATTTACTACTTATAATATGCTTATAAGTCGCTGGATGCAGGCCGCTTCCAACAGGTCGATCTGGAAATCTTTGGGGGAGGCCTATGTTCAGTAGTGGACGTCCTATGGCTGATGATGATGATGAATATCGAGGGCGCTGTCTCGGTGGGGAAATCGAAAACGCGGCCTCTCGATTACAGCCGGTTACACAACCGCTGCACCACGGAGGTGCTTGATTACTACGTTTCGTTCATTCTTTGATGGTTCACAAAACTGTATAAGAACTGTTAAGTTCAATGTAGGTACCCGGATTAATTGTAAAATACATACACCTGGTGAAGTATAAATGCGTACGATTAATTCCCATAAAATAGCATAAGCTCACGCCTGTATCCCCGAAGGGGCAGGCAGAGGCGTACTAGCGAACCAGAACACCCACATTTCGCCGAGCTTAGTTCCGTCCCAGATTTGATAGGGGGCGAGCCTATCACCATATCGGGCACAAATTCCAGACTTCGGGCTGATATTGAAAAATCCAATATCAGTTTGCCCGACCCGGGGATTGAACCCCAGACCGAAATACAAATACGCCACCCAGGCATCCGATTAATTCCCATTATTATTATTAAAGCCTCAACTGTCCCACTCTTAGGCCACTACTCACTACACGCTACCTTATTCCCATGCTATAAAATAAGAAGATAATAAGAAATATAAAATCTTCTATTACAATTTTCCAACCACATATCCTGACCTCCTATTTTATTTTAAAAGTTCTTAAAAGGTGATTTCAAGTAGATGTCTTATACAAAGACGGTTAGATAAAAACACCTACTTGAGATAAATATTAAACGTTTTAAAAAATGTAATAAAACAATTACGTATTCCGATCGTTTGTTTGTCGTAACTTTTCCCTTAAATTAGGGGAAACAAAACCTCAAGATCTGGAGGCACACTGAGAGGACCTTTTCATTTCTTTTTTAAGTATAGGTTTGATCGTCTCCTTGGTATAGTGGCAATGTATATGGGCGGTGAACCAGGCAGTCCTGGGTTCGATTCCCAGGTTAGGCGTGGTGTTTTTCTAACACTATTTACCGGGACTGAACGAAGAGGGTTGACGTCAGGCAGGCAGCCGGTCGTAAAAACTAAGGCAAATCCTTTCTGCAACATGCTTGAAAAAGTGTGTTGTGCCGATCGCACATTAAGGTGGAATAAGGGCAGGTAGAAAGAGAGACGTATAGGTTTGGTCACGGATTGCCTTATTAGTCTATTGGCAGCGTATATGAATGTGGACTGGGAGGCCCTGAGGTCGAATTTCAGGACGGATAACGCGATTTTTGTTACTTGATTTATTCGGGACTGGATCCCTTAGGGTTGACATTAGGCACGCAGTCGGCCATAGAAACTCAGTGTAAACATTATAAGGGCAATTAGAATAGAAATATTAAGGTAGTTTACTTAGGTCCAAATTTTTTATTTATAGAGTCCAAACTAGACCGAAGTATTTGAATTTGTATTAAATTATACCTTAACAAAACATCGTGAGGAAACCTACATACCCGAGAATTTCTCCACAAGAATTTCGAAGGTATGTGAAGTCTACCAACCCGCATTAGGCCAGCGTGGTAGACTAAGGCCTAACCCCTCTCACTAGTAGAGGAGGCCCGTGCCCAGCAGTGGGACAGTAATATTACAGGGCTAATATTATTATTATACCTTAACGCCCAATGCGAAGCAGGCTTAATAACAATTCGATTGTCAAAATTATTCGTGCCGGGCCTCAGATATCACTTAAACCCTCGTCTTTTACATAATTTGCATATAGTTATAGTATTCTTAACGCTTTTATACACTGGCTGACCCACGGCCGCTGGCCGTATCCGCTCTGCTTCCTGAGCATATTCCGACCCGACGACTATTTGTACAAACCTCGAATAGCATAACATCACTCGAATAGCATCATTTAAGTGGTAAAGCCACGCTGTAGACAGTAACGTCTACAGCACGAATGGGCCGACTCGACCGGTTTGATACCACTGTCTCACAGGAAACCGACGTAAAGTGGCAGCTTGCTGTCGCGTTTCGTTCGGTGAGTGGAATTTCCGGTGGCCTATTTCCCCCTTCCTTTCCCAATCCCTTTTTCCCTCGCCGTCCATTTCCTCCTTTTAGGTTGGCAACGCACCCATGATTCTTTTTGTATCTTGGGTGTCTATGGGCGGTGGAGATCATTTACCATCAGGTGACCGATCTGCTCGTTTGCCAGTCTCCGATATGAAAAAAAAATCACCTAGCCGCTGGTAGTGTGTATGGTCCATCATGCAAGCCACGAATAAAATTAGCTAATACTATGTGGTATTTTAAATCGACTATATCCAAATTTAGAACTTTCTAATTCAGATTGGATTATTCATAATGAGACTATAACATCTCCCATTGTTTTTTATGATATAGGCCTCCATTTTTCCATTTTTGAACTGTGGGGTCACCTCTATGATATTTCATTCAAAGTACGATGTAGCATAATTGCGACATATACTTCTGGAGTTTCATTTCAGAAATCATCATACCAGACCCGGGTTGGAAACTGATATTGGATTTTTCAGTATCAGACTGGAGTATGGAAATTGTATCCGATATGGCGATAGGCTCGCCCCTATCACATCTGCGACGGAACTAAGCTCGGCGAAATGTGTGTGTTCTAGTTTGCTAGTGCGCCTCTGCCTACCTCTTCGAGGATACAGGCGTGAGCTTATGTTAAGTATTTTTTCTTTAAAGTAAGTTAATTAACCCGTCGGAGGCGGCACATACCTATATATATGTTACATAAGCGTATGGGCCACCGGAGGCCGAGCCGACTATTTAATGAATTACACATAAATTCAGAGGTGCATGTTCCTGAACAAAGTTTTAAACCTTGCACCACACTTAAACTTACCCCAAATAATTCCCTTGTTCCCAGTGTACCCCAATCGCTGAATGTGAAACTTGAAGCAACAAAGCGCTTTAGAATATTAAACAGATCGTATCTGGTCGTCTTAAAACACTGATTACTGTTTCTAATTACAGAAGTACGTGCTCGTATAACCCGCTGATGAACAAGTATTGTTTACTGATTCAATAAACTAGGATTGTAATTACATTTCGTGAATTCTCACTTACCCTAATTTATTTGGATTACATCTGTGAATGTTGGTAAATTTTATTTAATTTCCCTAAAAACTACACATAATTATGTATACAGCGATTATGTACAATGATGTGATAGAAAGTTTAATCGTTTCTGTATTTTATTTTCTGTGTGGTAATTTTAATTAGATATAATCTTTTATAGTACCTCGTATTTAACTTTTCTATGTATTGTGTGCGAGACCGTAATACATTTCTTTTCTTTCTATATAGTTTAGCAGTAGTGCAAAATAATAAAATACAATGCCGTTGTGAATTTTTAAAATTCGATAATATATGAATAATGTTCTATGTCCAAGTTGGAAATCAAACTCGGCTCGGGCTGCCTCGGTGGCGTGGTGGTATTTCGGTACGACTACGGTTCTGAGGTCTCGGGTTCGATCCCCGGGTCGGGCAAAGTGATATTGGATTTTTCCCTATCAGCCCGGAGTCTGGAATTTGTGCCCGACATGGCGATAGGCTCGCCCCCTATCACATCTGGGACGGCTCTAAGCTCGGCGAAATGTGGGTGTTTTAGTTCGCTAGTGCGCCTCTGCCTACCCCTTCGGGGATACAGACGTGAGGTTATGTTATGTTATGTTGGAAATCAAACTAATCATGGCCATTGTAGCCAAAATATACTATCATTAGGGTCAAAAGTTTTTTTTAATTATTTATTCTATAAACTTTAAGTCCTTGGGTATGAGATGATTTAATAGACTAGAATATAGGCTTCTGGTACAATAAATACCAATGTGAACATTATTTTATATGTTATTATCATAATAATAGGTATAAATACAAGATATTTAGAAGATCCAGTTGTAAAGATAATATAAGCCTTTATAGTCATGATTTTATAACTAATAAATAACATTACGATAACTCCCACAAGATTATAACAATGGCGATCAATGTTTAACCCATAATTTATAGTGTCCTAAAATACCCCAAGCGTCCATAAATACCCCAATCATAAAACTACACTGACAAACCATATCTATATTCACCTCAATACAAAACCGCCGTTAATTTCATACCTGTTATCACAAATAGGGGACGTAACAATGGACTATCAGAACCCCATTTTCCAAACTATTTGGTGTCGTACAGATAGCATCAGTGACGTAGGCCTAATAGAGGCATTCATGAAACCGACGGGCATTAAAATTGTTTTACAGCATTAAATAATTCAAATGTCGGTTGAGACAATGGGGTTTATGGGCGGTGGGGCGAATGGGAATTCCACACGTTTTTGATTACGTTTTATGAGGATTGTCGGGATTCATATTCGTTTTATGTGTTGGTTTTGATGGCTTCTTTTTATGGGTGCGCTAATGAATGGTATTAGGTGTGGAATTGTAGTGGTAGTGATTTACCGCTTTTCTTCGGCTAATATTTTCTATATTAAATACAAAAAGTTTTTGTATTTAATTACAGCGTAGCGTATGTAAAGAAACGGCCTGCATCCAGTGACTTCCTGCGACTTTTATCAGGCCCTCTGGAAATCTTTGGAGGAGGCCTTCCAGCAGTGGACATCCTGTGGCATAATGATCATGATGTACGTGAAGAATGGTCAAGCCCAAGATAAATGGAAGCCTTTAAGTAAAAGGTGGACCCTGGCACTAGGACGGAATAAAGTCAGGCAGAAAGAAGAAACTATGAATATAACGAAGTACTGTATTCAAATCGATCGAGTGAAAATAATTGTAATATTTAACTACTCAACCGGTTTTATAAATTATATCAACACTAAATAAGCAATTTCATCTCCGGCACAACTTTTACGGATACGAAACCTAAATATTGTATAACCGTGACACAGGGCGAGTAGTCGGCTGTGAAATGAGAGGGTTCGATCCCCGCTACGAGACAAATATTTGTGTTATCGACTAACATTTGTTTTAGGTCCTGGTGCTGTGGTCCGTAAGTCCTTCGTAATTCCTGATACTCACGATCCAAGGCTTATTCCACATTTTGTCGGAACTATTATATATTGAGACGGTGCTCAGTGAAGATTGGTACACTTTGAATCAAAGTTGTAAGTTAAAAACTAACCTCAAAGCTGCACTGATTTTTTTTAAATTTTATTTACTTATTATTTTAATTATTTATTTAATCAACACACTCACAGTCATTACAGGATATACCCAAATCGCACTGGCGGGACTATTAGACAAATTTACAAAACTAAACAACAAAAACATTGAACTATACACTATAACTATAAAATTTATTATATAACATAGTAGACTAAACTACGTATAACAAAAAACATGTAATAAAATTTTTCGAGCTCACTCCAGTTACAAAAACATGACAAGCACCTCATTTATAGTTATTCATTTACATAAATAAATAAATACACCCAACAGTCACACACCTAGTCTTGATCCCACACTAGGTATAACCTGTATCGTGGCTATCAGAAACTATGAAAGACTTTCGGTCTTACAACGCCCAGACTTGAAACAAATATCTGTGGGCCACACAAACATTTGTCTCAATGCGGGAATCAAACCCGCGGCCTCTCGCTTCACAGCCGGCTACTCGCCCGCTACGCCACGGAGGCTGTGGAATTTTACATGTGAATTCATAGTCAATCTCCACAGTGACTTGAAGTTAAATGAATGTTCATAGCGCTGGGTAATAGTAGATTCTGATTTTCCCGAGGGGCTTTCGACAGTTTTTAATAGTTAGTTGGGGCGGGTATGTGGTGACATGTTTCTGTCCCTGTACATGCATCGGTCATCCGCCTGTCGTCTTTCAGGTCCTTCGATCTGCCTCTTCTCTCCTCAGATTATGAAGAAGCGTTGTAATTTTGGCCTGCTTCTGTGGCATAGTTGGATTTCGGTACTACTACCGTCCTGAGGTCTCAGGTTCGATCCCCGGGTCGGGCAAAGCGATATTGGGTTTGAATTACAATTCAGTTTCAGCACAGAGTCTGAAATTTGTGCCCGATATGGCGATAGTCTCGCCTCTGGTGGAACAAAGCTCAGCGAAATGTGGGTGTTCTAGTTCGCTAGTGCGCCTCTGTCTACCCCTTCAGGGGTACAGGCGTGTGCTTATGTTATGTAATTTTGGTGTGCTCGGATAAAACTCCTACCTCCTTAATTAACGTAATTACAGTTTAAAACAAACACTATTAATCTAATGTAAATTTTATAAAACACGTTCTCATCGGAATATTAATTTCTAGAGAGCTCATAATTTATCGAAAGGTTTGCCATTTATCATGTGTGGGGTGTGTAATGGCCTTAATCGATGGCACCGCTTTAGTAGTTTGCATAAAGAATGTATACACGAGATGTGATGACGGTTATCTTTTGTTACGTAGTGTACTACGGATAAGCAACCTTGTTGAATCGATGGTAACTAAATCAAAATATTTTTCTCTTTCACTCACATAGTTTCTTTTAAGAAAGAAAGAGAGCCATACAAGTGACTAGTTAAAACATTTGCACAACTTCCAAATCTGCCCGTCCAAATCATCCTTATTACATGGTACTTTTTAAAAAAAATTATAACGAGATTATCAAATACTAAAATTTACAAGCACAGCCATGCAAAATTTGTCATCCATAATTATAAGTAGGATACAGATGACACAGCACAGCTATGACTTTCCGAAACATTTCCATTAGTGCCGAAAAGTGAAAAGTTCAAAAGGGAGTCCAATGCTACTTTGTCTTATATATTACATAGATAATACTTAATAATTAACCCATAATTTGACAAAGGGAAGCCGGTAGGAATTGAGTTATATGGACCTTTCGCCACTGATGTTCAATACGTATTTCTTGAGTGGAAATGATACGAGAATACTACGCCTCTACGTGTTGACACGCCTGTAATAACCGTTAACAGCTACAGTAAGCTACGGATACTCGTAGCACTGCTACGAATTGTGTGCTACGAATGTAGCGGCACTCGAAGTGCCAGCTTATTGAACGTACTTCTGTTTCCTACGATTGTTAAAGTAAATAGCTGAACCAATTTTTATAAAAGTAAATTAACGATTTTAAGCACAAATTGAGATTTATGATTGATCAATTATCATTACTCCCAAATACTGAATTTAAAATCAGGACTTCACCGGCCTTCTCAACCTGTCAACACTGCTAAGACTAATAAAATTGGTTTCACCCTATAATTAAGCAAGGCAAATACTCAACACCTTATTAAATTTCCCTATACAATATCACAATATCAATTAACCGACCTCTTAATTACTCAATCAAATCAACTTCGATCGATCTCACACATCATTAACCCTTGTGTTACAGGCAACAAGTAACGCGTAATTATGTCAACCAACATGTTGCAAAGCATGTTGGATAGTCGCAAACTAGGCGGATAAAACATATCTATAGAGCAGAAGTAAAGACTACAATATTTTTAAAAGGGAAGCTATGAGTAATTTCTTATCTTAGTATATACTCGTCTACCGTTCGGTATAAACACTTTAAGGAACATTAAAATAAGTTTTATAAACATAATTACAAGTTAAAAAACTTAACAGACCGACTTCAAATCCGATCGTGACCAAATTTATATGGGATCACCCATGAAATAAGCTCTATCGAATACAAAAATAACTTTGAAAATCGGACCACATTTGGCCGAGATATCGCGTAACATACATAAAAAATACAGACGAATTGAGGACCTTCTCCTTTTTGGAAGTCGGTGGATAAATGCCATGTACAAAAGAATGTCCGTCGATTGAAATAAAACTAGTTTACACGGATTCTATCATGATATTATCCGACAAATCGCGATAGAATCTATATAAACTGATTTTATTTCTAACATACCTAAGAAATCAGATCTGTCTAATTATATTCAGGGAACAGGGACTACCGTGACTTCCATTTTGGGAAACTTTCACCAATCGCTATGGCGCTAAGTAATAAACCAACACGCCAATCAACCAGTAAGTAATTAGAAGGAGGAACAACACAAAAGAATCCTGCGATGGGTAGGGAGAGAGACCCTCGTCGAAAGATAAAGAACACTGACTTGCAGTTTTACTTAATGAACCGAAGCTTAGCGTCTGAGAAACTATGTTGAATGACTGCTGGCAAATTGATTATTGTCTCATTTGTCTTGTGGCGGCGAAAGGCTGAGCTGTGAGGTTCAATCCGAGGTATGGCAACATTTGAGATTTGGATCCCCTTATTAGATAGCAATTTTTCCTCTTACATCATGATAACGTCATCACAATTTGACTGGGAGTGTATCTCTCAAAAAATGTTGACGCCTGACAGGTAAGCAGAATGGTCGTGAGACTTAAGCCGAATCCTTTGTGCAATATGCTTATAAAGTGTGTTGGGTCCACTCAACATTGAGGTAATTAAAGCTATGTTTATTTTTTTCATAACATAAGCTCACGCCGGTATCCCTGGAGGTGTAGGCTGGGGCGCACTAGCGAACTAGAACACCTACATTTCGCAGAGCTTAATTCCGTCTCAGATGAGATAGAGGGCGAGCCTATCGGCATATCGGGCACAAATTCCAAACTCCGGGCTAATACTGAAAAATCCAATATCACTCTGCCTGACCCGGGGATCCAACCCGAGACCTCAGAACGATAGTCGTACCGTGCAGGCAATACCACTACGCCACCAAGGTAGTTAGGCATTATTTTTTTCATTCCATTATAATCCTTCATCATATACGCTCACAAAGTACTTGGGTCAATTAACTTAATAGCATTTTCTAGTACTCCTACCACACTGACTAGACACATCTAGCACAATACTTAAACAGGATTGTTGTAACTAAATGTAATAAACTTGAAATAAAATAAATAAATTTTAATTTTTCCTTTTTTTCTTTTTATTTATAAAATGTAATAAATAAAAAATACATTATACATATACATTGTGCATAAAGACGGACTTAATGTTAAAAGATTCTCTACCAGCCAACCTTAGGGTAAATTAATTTTTACCCCACATTAACTACGTAACACCCCAAAGAAAGATTCCACATGATTCAACCACTTCTCCACGCAACCGTATTGGCACCCCGAATTCCGTTCTAATTTGTTGATTGGGGTAAATCGGAACCTTCCGTGAGTGTACATAAACGTAGACAATATCGCCCAGTCCGCTTCATTGTTATGCGGCCCACGTCGGCATCTGATAAATCCAATTCTCGATACATAATTCAAAAAATAATGAACTCTATTCTGTTACGAGCCTTTGTTATGGGGTAGAGGGGATTTTAATATGTGCTAGTGAAATTGTGTTTTGCTGGAAACATTAGAGTATATGGGGTAAGTTTATTGCCTTTAAATTCGTAAGCTAATGGGGTGGCTGCTGAAGGAGCAAAACCACGCTATAGACATTTCTGTCACGTTATATTTGGCGAGCTCAAATTCTTCCTCCGACTACCTCGGTAACGAGGCGGTATTGAGTGCGCGGTACGACTATTGTCCTGAGATCCCGGGTTCTATCGGGTCGGACAAAGTGATATTGGATTTTTCAATATTAGCCCGGAGTCTGGAATATGGCGATAGGTTCGCCCCCAATCACATCTGGGACGGAACTAAGTTCTAGTTGGCTAGTGCGCCTCTGCCCTCTACACCTTCGGGGATATAGGATTGAGCTCAAATCCTTCCACTTCTTCTTCATCCCTATGACCTTCCTCTAAGGTTGGCACGTATGACGTTTTTGTATTCTGGATATCTATAGACGGTATAACAAGCTCTATAAATATTTTAATAATATTCCTAGTTGATAATCACATAATGTTACCCCAATTTTTGTAATCACTTTTTGTTACCCCAATTTTTAAAACACATATGCATTTGTACCCCGTTGCACAACACCAACTTCTCTAAAAATGTTCCACTGAACTTAATATTTTAGTACTTTCAAACTTACACACGCAGAGCAACACTATACATGCGAACTTTTCTACTAAAAATTTGTTCTTGAGGTTCAGTCTACATTATTCCACAGTCGACTCGTGTGAACTTTTATAGTGCAAATGCAATGAAACGAATATAGTCATGTAACTATTGTTACGATATCAAATTGCTATATTATTTAACAATCTCACTCTTGTGTACCCCAAGGAGTAGACAGATACAAACTAAGAAAGTACAGCATCTCTACAAGCTTATTTCCGTCCCTTCACATTAAAGTGGATGAGCCTATCGCATACTCAGGACACAAATTGTGATTCGCCCGACCTACGATTTGAACCCATGAACCGCATGTTTTGTCATTTTACGAGGTCACGGCATCCATTTTCCAAATTATTAATTTTCAAAGTGTATACGATGAGATAAAATCACGTTTCATCTTAATAGCGCTTTAGGCATTAAAAGGACCGATATTCATTAATGATAACGTCTTAAAATAACCGTTAAATTATTAAACAGAAATATCTATCGATTCGTTTTTACCCCAGATCTGGAAAGGGAATAAATAGCAGATTAATAGCTTTCCGATAGCAACAGTATCGATAAAACGCAAAAGTTTAGTATACATTACAGCATTCTGAAAAACTTCATCCTAACGAAATCATTAATCATCATCAACGTTCTTTGTGAGATGATTAATTCGTCCATTAAATTATATCCCTTGCATATCCAATATCTTTTCAATTGACACGGGGTAAACAGGAAATTGGGGTAAATTATATAAAACTGACAGATATAAACAACGGAGTGGTAACAGGGTCGAATGATGGATGGGGTATATGTACCAAACTTTTTTAAAGAAAAAAAAAAATGGAATGGTGGTAAATAATGATTATTCTCCAGGCCCAAACGCTACTCATTAAAAATATTTTTGAGACGTAGAGCCATTTTGTGGACAGTTACGTCTACAGAATGAATGGGCCGGCTCAACCGGTTCGATACCACTGTCTCACAGAAAATCGACGTAAATTGGCAGCTCGCTGTCGCGTTTCGTTTGGTCAATGAGATTTCCGATGGCCCAATATCCCCCTCCCTTCCCCAATCCCATTTCCCTCCTTTTAGGTTGGCAACGCACCAATTAATTTGTCTTGGGTATCTATGGGCGGTAGAGATTACTTACCATCAGATGCATCAGAGCAGATGGGTGTGCTCGTTTGCCAGTCTGCTATAAAAAAGTCAGAGGTGCTTGCTCTTGGGTTTATTATCGAACCTCCGACTTCCGTCTATGCAGTCCTTACCACTCCTGGCTGAGCTATCGCTTTTTCATACGTGACTTTTTAAATATGATTTATTACATAAAAAGCCTATTATTTTACACTTTTAGCCAATTTATCGTGCCAGTGTGACCATTTTCCGCAAACAACGATCCATTTCCCCAATAAATACACGTCAAGATGTTTCATAATAAATCCTCTGTGGACACATTCGCGGTGTCTCCCAAAATATTTCCAAGAATTCCTCTTTATATCTAACATTATACAGGATGCTATAAAAATGAGGTATCAATAATAACGAATGTTAAAGCAGGAAAATACTAACAATTTAAAATCTAATAATATAAATTTAAATTCTAACGCAATATTCGTTTTTGAAACATTTGATCAAATGCTGTAAAATAAACCCACCTTTTTTTTTAAAATAATCCCACCTAAGCAGTATGCATACACAACCGATGTCACACAAAATTATACTACTTACATGTCTTAATATTTTAAATACCTTTTTTTTTATTGATAAAAACACTTTACATTGATCTACTTTATGTATTCTTTTCATAATTGTACTTGTATGTAAATTATTTATTGATACGACCTTTCTGTAACACCCTATACATATATTATCAATATAAAGGAAACCATATTCTCTCATTTATAACGTTTAATACGATTATTATTTTCGCTTAAAATACAAGATGGTAAAATGGTTTAATTATTTGTTAAGCATTGTGCCGTTACTAATTTTAGCCCAGAAGGAGATTAACAATCCAGGGGGGGTTACCATCAGCTCTTGTAGCAGTATTATTATAATTTTACTTGTCAATATTCCCATACAAAAGAAACAAAGAGCCATTATAATAATACTGCTATAAGAGGTCGTGGTAACCCTGCAGTTACGATAACCTAATATAATTTCTGTGTTATGATGGGTGGATATACTTTACAAATTAGCTAGCTTCTAATTAATTAAACAAATATCACCCAACAGTCACGTGCATAGTCCTGACCCCACATTAAGATCGAGTCTTGTATCGTGGGTATCACGAGAGACTTTCGGTCTCATATCACCCGGACCCGAAACAAATATTTGTGGGCCACACAAATATGTGTCTCGGTGCGGGGATCGAACCTGCGGCCTCTCGCTTCACAGCCGGCCACGCGCCCGCTGCGCCACCGAATAAGCTAATTGAAGAGCTATATTCCAAAACGTACTAAGTTCGTTTTTAGCCCTTCATTGAGTGACATATATATCCTTATCTTATTATATCTTTCTTATGTAGTTAATCATTCCAATTAAGACCTTTTTAATTTACATTTTAGATGTATATTTTTCATTATTTATAATTTACGATTTTTTAAAAATGTCCTAAAAAAACGTAAATAAATATAGAGTCTATCTCTTTTTGTTTAAAATTACTGAGTGCGTTTTGGAATAATGATCTTCAATTTGCTTAAAATATTGCAATAAAATCGAAAACCTTACAAAATGACAACAAGGAAATCAATTCAACCGGGGCTCTTAAACCCTAGTCAATCAAATAAAGCTACAAAATAATAAAATGAACCTGAATAATCGTGAATGGAAAGCCATCCGAAGCAAATCTGATGAGATTTTATTTTGCAAATCTTTGAAAAAACTTTATAAAACCCAATCTGTGGGAAGCTTAAGCCTTGAGAATTGCGCGGAAGCTTTCAGTATTTAACTCGACTGTCGTTTATGATGAGAAATTGAGTAAAAGTGAAGTAAGAGATAAAACTGATGACTGTGGAAGAAGCGAAAGAGGTGTGTTTGAACTGAAGCAATTGACGATCCTTAATCTCTGCCTACCCCAACGGTAAACAGGCGTGAGTTTATGTGTATGTGTATGCAGTAAGAGATAGCATGCACGGGTGACTTTTCACTTTTAAGTCTTGTCGGGACTGGTCTTACTGGTTCTATGTATGAAGGTAATTTCAAAATTACGTGGTACAGTTACCGTTCTGAGGTCTCGGGCGCGATCCTCAGGTCAGTTAAAATAATATTCAGTTTTTCATCATCAGCATGTGATCAGAAATTTGCGTACGATATGACGATAGACTCGACCCTATCATATCATGGAACAGATATTATCTTAGCGAAAAATAAGTGAATAAGTTGCGGATCTGCCTCCATCTTCGGGGATAATAGACATGAATATATCTATTACATACAAAAATCGCATAAATAGTCCCAGAAATAAGCGCGTGCAAACAAACGGACATACTATAAATTAGTATAGATGTAGATGTCAGTGGCGAATTGTCCATATAACATGATTCCTATCGGCTTACCTTTGCAAAGTTGTCAGCTTGATAAATGGATATTATTTATAATCATAAGTTTAAAAACTTAACGGACCGACTTCAGTTCAGTTGGTAACCAAATTTATATGGCACCACCCTTGAAATAAGCTCTATCGAACACAAAAAGAATTTTGAAAATCGGTCCACATTTTGCGGAGATATCGCGTAACATACATAAAAAACTTCAAACGAATTGAGGACCTTCTCCTTTTTGGAAGTCGGTCGAAAAAAACGCATCATCGGCTTCCCTTCTGAAAATGTTCACCCTTCGCCACTAGTAGATGTAGTGACTTACTAGCGATAATCTAGCCATACTCATTAGTTTAGACATCGCCGACGGAGTTTCCGATCGACAGCCCGCATTTGTTTGAGGACAAATATTTGTTCCGAGCTCTGTGGTTGATTTAACATTCTGTTAGTAACATTACTGTGTCGAAGATATAATATAGTATATATTATAGTGGAAATCTTATTTGTAAGAAACAATAAACAAGACAAGAAACAATAAGCCTCTCCCAAATATTTCCAGATCGACCTGTTGGAAGCGGCCTGCATCCAGCGACTTCCTGCGATCCTTATCAGGTCGTCTGTCCACCTAGCATTTGGGGGAGGGCTATGTCCCACTGTGGACGTCCTGTGAAATACAACTACGCCGCCGAATTATTATTTTAATTTATAATTTGTTAATTGAACATTTAAAAATAAGTTTTTTAAGGAATGATTACTTGCATAAATCATAATTAATTCATTTTTTTACAGAAAACAATGTTAAAAAAAGTTTATTGACAAAAAAATCGAATATACTCGAACCCATGGGAAGTCTACCAATCCGCAATACGTGCTGGACGTATGGTAGTGCAAAGCCCTTTTAGTACAGTTGGTCCTTGAGTAGTGAGATACCAATATTGCAATAAACTATTTATTATTTAATTCCACATTAAATAGCTTATTTTATTATTTTCTCTATGACTGGACCACAGATTCCCAACAATATCAACGTGCAAACGTAACAAACAAGTAGATTGATTCCCGTCCGAAATCCCTTACGATGTTTTCGCTCAAACCATCTGAAATCAGCGGGATTTGGCCGGCTTTAGTGGAGGCAAAACGATCGGCCATTAGCTTAAGATCTGTCTGATTTATCAGAACATTCAGCCGGTAGTTCGACTGAGCGATGCGACGGTTGCTATCATAACAGTGGTCTAAATGCCAAGGCGTTTTGGGTTTACAAGTCCCCTACTAATGATTTTACAATCATTTGTCCTTTTTATAATGCTTACTTTACCCCTCAGAGGGGGTTGACGTCAGGCAGGCAGCCGGTCGTAAAAACTTAGACAAATAATTTCTGCAACATGCTTGAAAAAGTGTGTTGCGCCGACCCCACATTAAAGTGGGATAAGGGCAGGTAGAAAGAAAGATAATGCTTCCTTGGTCCTGCCCGTATCCTAATGTGGATTCGCAACACATTTTTTAAAATATATTGCAAACAAAAAATGAAGAATAAATTTTTCGGTTCGGTTTTGAACGTTGATGCGTAACCTGTCCTAGACACATTGTGTAAAAAAAAACAGGCACACCTGGAATCGAACCTTGGACCTAACAGTTCACAAGCCACGTACGATACCACTAGACCAAGGAAGAACACTACAACACTCCAATATTAATTGTTGATCTTTGGAACTACTTAATCGATATTCATAAGGTCACTCACAGAATGCCACACTTTACCTAGTTATTACCTAGACTTCATATATTTTTTATTCCAAGCGGACTCTAAAATCAGGAGCAAAGCAACAAGTAAGTCAACATAATATACTCAAGAAATAATATAATCATGTAAAATTTATTCCAAATTTTCCAAGAATTTTCTACTAACAAAAAAAAACGGCCAAATGCGAATCAGACTACAAACCTATAGGTATACAATGAATTTCGCATTTTTTTCTTTATCTGTGCTGTAAGACGTTGCTTCGTACCAAATTTCAAGATTCTGAGTTCACGGGAAGTACCCTGTAGGTTTAGATTCCCTTGCGAGTGTCGAAAATTTGGGGCATAAACGGCTGTATCTTTTGATTGCGTTGGCTTAGAAGTTTGATATTTTCACAGCTCCAAGAACAGTAGACCTGAGTATTTGATATGAATTTCATCTTGATACCTCCACGCGTTCCTGAGAAAAAGGGTCGTGACTGACACACAGACGGACAACTAAGTTCTATCCTATAAGGGATCCGTTTTTTCCTTTTGAGGTACGAAACCCTAAAAACTTTTAGATTATTGTGTTGATACAAATTAATATAATGTGTTTGTATGAGTGACAGCTTCTCAAACAGCTGTCATTTTAACTCGTGGGTGGAGTACAATCCATTTACATTATCAAATATTAAAATAAACAACACTTTTATTAACCAAATGTTGATTAAAACCTTTATAATTATGTCTCCATAGTAACCGGTAAGTACACAGTCGCCTCCTTGGTCAAGTGGCAGCATATATGGGCTGTGAAACGGGAGGTCGCGGGTTAGATTCCCAGGTCGTACAAAGCGAATTTTCAAATTTAATTTGCCCGGGACTGATCTCTCAGACGGGGTTGATGTCAAGCAGGCAACCGGTCGTAAAAACTAAGCCAAATCCTTTCTGTAACATGCTTGAAAAAGTGTGTTGCGCCGACCCTAGATTAAGGTGTGATAAGGGCAGTTAGAAAGAAAGAAAGTGACCGATAAATACACATCAAGTTGTAGAGCCATGCTGTAGACAACTTGGCCTATGATAGTGGTGAATGGTCCATACAACACGATTCCTTCCAGCTTACCTTCGCCAAAATGTCTCCAAGTATTTCAAAGACAAAGTACCATCGGCTTCCGTTTTAGAAATTTTCACTTTACGCCACCTTGCACAGATACCCAAAATAAATTTATCAAGATTTTATTTTACCACTTTGTCGGCGTGATTAATAATATGTAATATGTAACTTATGTCTGTCTAGACAGGCAAACAGACTGACGGACATGGCGGAACTACAAGGGTTTTATTTTACCATTTAGCTTCGGAACTCTAAAAAATACGCAACATTACACTCAAACGCAACATTAGACTCAATATTTTCCCATAGGGCCAGGCAGAGACAACGGATGTCCATTTGCTTTGATTCTTGCACACCTCTTTTTCCTCAGTCTCATTACATTCTTCATGCGTCCGTTCACGTACTTCTGACTTAACCTTTCTCGAACATATCTCTGGCTTGGTCAGAAAATGTTCGATGATATCTTCCCCATCCAACTCTACCACGAATAAAACATACAAAACTATATAAATATCCCATTGAACAATAAATGCACAAACATTAAGACAGCTCGTGTTTAACCATTAATATTGTAAATAGGTTATCTTCCCCATTATTTTAATGCAGCTCTGCAGTCGTTGTGACAATGCATTGAGTTAATTAAACTGTCAATCCAGGCGGTAGCTGGCGGTCCATTAATTTTGCAACATACCCAAGCGTACCACATCATATGTAGTGCTCGTAACGTGATGGAAAGAGGAATTGACTTTTGACGATTTTAACGAGGTCAAAAAAAGATTCCAAACGTTGTTATGACCCACATGAAATTGGGCTAGCATTGTAGAGCCAGTTGCAATCGCAATGATCCTTATGTGTGCAGAAAGAAATAAACTTTATTTTTCCAGTCTCAAGCAACAATGAGAGAAAGAAACTAAGGAAGAATGAGTGGAGCCCGCCTGAAGAGTGTATGAAAGCCTTTAATTGTTTTACAAAGCGATGCTGTAATTTTACTGTCCTCCTAGACGCAATCTTCCTATACAAAAAAGAGGCCTTAGTCTACCATGCTGGTTTAATGCGGGTTGGTAGACTAGACGTACCTTCGAAATTCTCGTGGAGAAATTTGCAGGTACTTATTCAGCAGGTCGATTCTCTAAGGTTTCATTTGTGAACACATTGTTGCGGCAACGGTGTTGTCATTTTTGTATTCAGCAAGGTACAAAGCGCACGCAATAGCGCTATGCGTGATGACGGCGCTTATGCGAACTAGCTCTCTCGAGCAAGGCGTTTGACATAAATGTATGGAAAATGGTATTCTCTAAGACCCAACAACGTTGAACGCTCCGTCGATCTCAACGATGTGCACTGCGCGAGCTCGTCGTTAAACGTTAGTTGTGGCGTTTCTTAGAGAATCGACCTGCTGGTTTCGTCACGATGTTTTCCTTCATCATTAAAGTAAACGATAATAAAAACACACCTAAAAGGCAGAGGTGCATACTATTGCGACACTCGTCTTCACAGTCTGTACCATTGTACTGTACTTCCGGGTCTCATCCAATATGGGGTCGGCGCAACACACATTTTCAAACCTGTTGCAGAATGTATTCGGCTTTGTTTTTGCGACTGTCTACCTACCTAGTGTTCCCACCAAGGAAGGAGACCCTCTCTCTCTATCAACTTTCTTTCTTTCGACCTGCCTTTATCCCACCCTAATGTGGGGTCGGCGCATCACACTTTTTTCAAGCATGTTGCAAAGAGGATTTGGCTTAGTTTTTAGGACCGGCCGCCTGCCTGACGCCAACCCTCTATGAGGGATCCAGTGCCGGGCAAATAAAATTAGAAAATTTACTTTGCCCGACCTGGGAATCGAACCCAGAACCTCCCGGTCCACAGCCCATATATGCTACAACTAGACCAAGGAGGCGACCTTTCCCTCTATTAACTAGTTACTAAATTAAATTTCACTTATCACTTACTGAATTATAGTTTTGAACCAATAGTACAAGTCCGTGCATAACGCCCTCATGTCATACTGATTTGCATACAAACTACAATGTGCGAGCAAAATTAACATCTCTAATTTGAATGGACATTTCCTAAACTTGCTGCACTAGGCGGGGAATAGTAATAGCACAGCAATAGTAACTAAAGAGCAAAGTTGGATGGTGAATATATTTATGCTGCTGTACAATCTATGTATGTGCAGAATTTTGTCATAAATAATAATCAGATTTTTTTCCGCCTTATCTCCCAATGTAGGGTCAGTACAACGTACTTCTTAAGAATGTTGCTGAAAGGATCTGGCTTAGTTTTTACAACCGGCTGCCTGCCAGACGTCCACCCTTTCTTGGGGTTCTATCCCGGGTAAATCATATTAAAAACCAAATGTAATCGACTCATATAACCATAATCGATTAAATAAAGCAAAATAAATACAATATACGCAACAAACTAAGACCTCCTTTTCTGAAATAGGTTTTAGTTCAAACAGAGATACAATATGTATTTTTCGATAACACAGACAAACTGATCAATACTATTCTAAGGACAAAAGTGGCGTCACACGAGCTAGATAAATGACGCCATTTTTCCATTGCAACCACTCAACTTGGATATGTTGTAAAGTTTTATGCAATCGGTGAAATTCTCGAGGACAGTAATTCTCCGACAGAACAAAGAATCGACGTTCTTGATGCTATACACACGCGACGATATTTGCATCCAATGGAACGAGTAATTGAAAAGTATATGGATGATATAAGAATACTATTGATCTAGCAACAAAACATAACACAAGCTCACGCCGCTCACTACCACTTAGAATCAGTCAGTTTAGTTCTGGTCCTTTTATTCCTTTCTTTTTACGGAACATTAACCTAAAACTGCTTCAACTTTACTTGTCGAAACTTCCTAAAACCCATTGTAACTTCAACAAACCTTTTCACCTAAAATTTTATCACTCCCGCCCGCCAAAGTGGAATTTCGCTAAAGAAACAATTATTTGTTCTTAATTAACACTACGTTATTAAATATGAAAGACTTGGCCCTCTCGAGGTAATAATTTCTTATTATTTTAGCCAAAATTAATTAATCATTTTCATCAGTCTTTTATTTGGGGAGAGTAGGCGCAGGTGTTTTTACAGGCAGACGGGGGTTGTGCAAAGAAATTTTTGTTATAACAAACTTGGATTTAGTGTATTTAGAATTTTACAAGTAACAAAGTAAATTATGCAGAATATTAATATTTTAACATAACATAACATAAGCTCACGCCTGTATCCCCGAAGGGGTAGGCAGAGGCGCACTAGCGAACTAGAACACCCACATTTCGCCGAGCTTAGTTCAGTCCCAGATGTGATAGGGGGCGAGCCTATCGCCATATCGGGCACAAATTCCAGACTCCGGGCTGATATGGAAAAATCCAATATCACTGCCCGACCCGGGGATCGAACCCGAGACCTCAGAACCGTAGTCGTACCGAAATACCACCACGCCACCGAGGCAGTCATTAATATTTTAATTTGAATACATAGTTGTCTATGCCTATTCATTACATTAGGGTAGCTTAAACCGCCTATAAATAAGCAGACATTAAATAAATAAATATACAGTAAAAACTTGCCTCGATGGCGTGTTTGTATTTCGATACGACTACCGCCCTGAGGTCTCTGGTTAGGTCCCCAAGTCGGGCAAAGTGATATTGGATTTTTCCATATCAGCCCGGAGTTTGTGCCCGATATGGCGATAGACTCGCCCTCTATCACATCTGGGACGGAATTAAACTCGGCGAAATGTGGGTGTTCTAGTTCGCTAGTGCACCTTTGCCTTCACCTTACACCTTTGCTTAGCATTCGGGGATGCAGGCGTGAGTTATGTATGTAAAAAATTATAGATATAATCCTAAACCCACAGTAAGATACGAGTCTTTTGTCGTGGGTATCAGGAACGACTTTCGGTGTCACAACACCCAGACCCGAAGCAAATTGTGAATCACCAAACAATTATCTCAGTGCGGGAATCGAACCCGCTGCCTCTGTCTCCACAGCTATCGCTCGCTGCGCCACAGAAGCTGTTCAAGAAAATAATAACTTTTTTTGTATATGGCAGAGACTAGCAAGCGAGAATGTGGTAAGTGATCTACACCGCCCATACCCTCCCGTGATATCAAAAGAACCATGGGTGCGCTGCCAACTTCAAAGATGGAGAATAGGTATTGGGAAGGGAAGGGCGAAATGGGGCCACCGGAAATCTCATTCACCGAACGAAACGCACCAGCTAACTGCCACTTTACGTCGGTTTCCTGTGAGACAGTGGTATCAAACCAATGGAGCAGGCCCATTCGTGCTGTAGACGTCACTGTCTACATGGATATACTACACAAAGAAGCTACACATTAACTGCCATACCAAGACACCTCGTTACAGAACATCAAGTTCCCGCGTGTCAGCAGTATACACTGAACAGTCACTATAAATAAAATATCGGCCATAAGGGACCCGCTGTCACGTTACTGAATTGTTTATGATACACCTGTCCTTGTTGACTGCAAAACATGGGTTCCGGAGTAAACTATTATTGAAAATCAAATGATTAGTGATTTAATAAAGTATGTTGTTATTATAAAAATATATTTGTCACGATTAAAGTAATGCATCATTTTCTTGAGGAAACCACAAGCGTACATAGGTGTCTGGCCCAGACCGTACCAGGGGTGGGTGCCCGTGGACGGCCCAAAAGCGCTGGCTGGACGTTTTGGATGAGGATATGAGAGCCGATAGTCTCACTATGGAGGATGCTCAAGACCAGCTGAAATGCAAGAAAGTAGGAAGGCGAATCCCGGCATAAAGCGGAGATAACGCCAGGCAGAAAGAAAAATGTCAACGGTGTGCATTGGAAGCGAAATATGTCCAAGAGTGAATGAGTGTAGACTGATGATAATGACTCTTTGTGAATCTCATGGCGGAGTATATGGGATGCGGATCTTGGTTCGAATCTTAGGTTAGGTTTTCTCACATAACTTGCCTGCGACTGGACCCCACAGATGGCATATCGTCAGGCAGTAAAATACATGCAGTAAAGTATTTTCATTTCAAATCGTCGCAAGTAAAGTTGCAATGGTATTCAACGTTTTAGTATATAAGTTATTTTTTAATTATGTTCATTTTACGCAAAGAGATTATATTACTAATACTATTGAATCCTTTGATTTTATGTACGTTGTTGCCTGTCCTTTTTTTGGTTTGACAAATAAACTTTCTTTCTTTCTTTTTTTCTTTCAATTACTCATGCTTAGCGCTGAGGTAGTCACTTTCATAATATGTTTCTGAGATCATCCATCAATAGTATCAACGGCCGCATTTCGGCGATCACGTGACTACATAAAATGTTTTACGACGACCCGCCGCGAGTCTATATTTACAAGTGATGTTTATGGCGCTAACGTGGATACACACGGCCGATGCAAACATACGACATGTCGTATAGCTTATTAATGGACCACAATGTCGTTTTAATATGACTGTCAGATTATGTACCATTCTACTAGTTCTGACTTATAGGGTTGGCGCGACACACTTTTATAAAATATTGCAGAAAGGATTCGGTTTTATAGTTTAAGATCGGTAGCCTGCATCACAACCGTCTCTTGGAAACTCAGTCCCCAGCAAATTGTGGCACAAAATAGGCACAAAACAATCTGAATCGAAGACTTCACAGTCCACATACGCTGCTGCTTTCAGAACAAGGGGACGACAATCATCATCATCATCAGCCATAGGACGTCCACTGCTGGACATAGGCCTCCCCCAAAGATTTCCAGATTGACCTGTCGGAAGCGGCCTGCATCCAGCGAAAGTCACCGACATAGCCTAGAAAATTAGCAAGTTGAAGTGGCAGTGGGCAGGGCACATAGCTCGTAGCACTGATAGCCGATGGGGCAAATTCTCGAGTGAAGACGACAATAGTAGATAATATAGTTAAAACCCAACAAAACCCTATTTGAACGGAGACTTATAATACTGGTTCTTATAAAGTGTAAATTACAATTTATTTCGGTAACAATATCAAGAATTCAGTTATTTTTCATAAATTGACTTATTCGCCAAATGTCTTAAGGAACTCAGTAACAGCTGAGTATTAATTCAATTTACGAAGTTAAATTAGGCTACATTTATTTTAAACGTCTCAATATTAAGTCTACGGAGTATAGTAGTCAAATTTAAGTGATTGCGTAAACTTGGTAGTGGATTGGGGCTACCATATTTATTAGAATTGCCGGACTCATTCAGGGAAACCGCGGAATTCTAGTTTACCTACCTATATATTATAACATAACGTAAGCTTACGCTTTTATCCCCGAAGGAGTAGGCACAAATTCCTAATTCCGGACTGATATGGAAAAATTCAATATCACTTTGCCCGACCCGGGGATCGAACCCGAGACCTCAGGACGGTAGTCGTACCGAAATACAACCACGCTACCGAGGCAGTCAGTCCATTTTTACAAGCAGTTAATAATGTAGTTTGAATTACCCGGACCATAATAACGAATCGATTGATAGAATCATAGAAAAAGAATCCTTACACGCTAAATGTGAGTGTAATACAATATAAATTCGCTTCAATATGTACAGAGATTATAGAGGTAATGTTCAGGTGTCCTAAAACTAAGCCGAATCATTTCCGCAGCATATCCGTAATGTGTCTTATTCTTACGCCGACACGACATTGAAGTGCAAAGAATTATAGGTAAAAACCTTAGACACGGAATGCCAGAAACCCTGGTAAATGTCACAGTCACGCTGGCAACCCTTTATAAAGGGTAATATTTCCAGTTATGTTCCAAATTAGATTTTATGTTCCTACAAAGTTCACTCGCTATGGGCGTGCAAAAGTTTCGGCTGTTAGATCTTATACTATTTTTATTATGCTCAAAGGCAGAGCGTAAGTAGTGCGCCTCCTTTTTTATCCGGGAAAAAGACGAATTGACACCTAATAACCTAATAACCAGAGTTTCTTGCTCGTTCTTCTCTGGCGAAACGGCCTTCCGAACTGGCGGTACTTCGACGGAATCTAAATAATGTAGTAACGTTTAATGGATTCAATAAACTTATGACATGTCAAAAAGCATAATTTAGATTTAAGTATTTCTTATAATATTATAGAATGCTATGAATTTGGCATCAGGCAGGCAGGTTATACAGTTAGAAGAATAGGGTCATATGGGGAAAGGGGAATGGAGCGGTTTGTGGACCGTGAAAAAGGAACGGCAGGTAAGCCGACAGGGAAGCGACGGGAATTAATAAAAGCTGGTTGGATTGGTTAAAAAAACTACAAAGCCCAATTGTTTATAGCATATTGAGAATCTGAGACATAGTGCTAATCGTGACTCACCAGGGGGTTACCATCTAAAACCAGCGCTTCAACGCCTAACACGTTGCAGCATTTAAGGCTGAGATGGGACCCTTTGCAGCCTCACACAACTGATCTTTAGGCACAATCTGCTTAGTATACCTGTTATCTAGTTTCCTTCTCTTATAAGATTCATCTACGTATAAATAATATAATAGTATAATATTAGCTCTGTAATATTACTGTCCCACTGCTGGGCACGGGCCTCCTCTACTAATGAGAGGGGTTAGGCCTTAATCTACGACGCTGGCCTAATGTGGGTTGGTAGACTTCACATACCTTCGAAATTCCTGTGAAGAAATTTTCGGGTATGCAGGTTTCCTCACGATGTTTTCCTTCATCGTTATAGCAAGCAATATGTCACACTGAAAATACACTTAACATAGAATAGCCAGCCATCTAGGTAAAATTAAGTAAATTAGCCACTGTTTGTATTAATATTTGGTATGAGATGCCGCAATAAACTTTCTTTTTTCTTTCTTTCTTTCTAATCATGTGTAGTTCAAAAATGGCAGTAATCACCGTGAGTCATTTAGCTGTTATCCACTACAGTCTCCTTAATATTAAGCTCATTTCCGTCCGATTATGTGATGGGGTATACACCACCAAATCAGGGCGAATTTCCAGAGATACTAAAACACCTATTACCCGTGGATCGAACCATGCTCTTCAGGACGGTCGTACCACTCACAACAACTAACCACATAATCTCACGCCTGTATCTAGGGGTAAGCAGAGTCTCACTAGCGAACTAGAACACCCACATTTCGTCCAGTTTAGTGCCGTTCCAGATGTGACGAGCCTTTCGCCATATCAGGCGCAAATTCCAGACTCTTTGGTTGATACTGAATTGAAAAAACCACTGCCCTACCCGACCATCGAATCCGAGACCTCAGCATCTTTGTTATATCGCTCAAAACAACTAGGCTATCACTATAATAATTATTAAGCAACAATTTAGCTGTTCATTCTCCAGGGACATACAGCGCCGGCCACTTTCCGCCATAAAGATTACGGCAGCCTCCGGAGGCGGAATCTGAGCATTACCCAAGCTCAGGTCAACGGGGTCACCTCGCGTCGCATTAAATACAAATATGGGGTTCTATGGATACCGAGGGTTTTTGGGTGTCGGTAATCTTTTTTTATATCAGAAACAAACGAGCATGGGTCACCTGATGGTAAGTGATCTCCACCACCCATAGACACCAAAGACACAAAGAATCAAGGGTGTGTCGCCAATATAAAGGGAGGGAAATAGGGCTTGGGAAAGAGAGGGGGGGAATTGGGCCACCGGAAATCTTACTCACCGATTAAAACGCGACACGAGCTGCCAGTTTACGTCGGTTTTCTGTGAGACAGTGGTATCAAATCGGTCGAGCGGTCCCATTCGTGCTGTAGACGTAATTGTCTACAGCATGGCTCTACCACTCAAAAAACTACCAAGTTCACAGCTGAAACCAAAAAGGCGACAAGGTGGTCACCACAATCATGTTCCAAAAATCCGAAAAAAAATGTGACGGGGGTATACTCAGATTTCTACTCAATTCGGACGTTTTTCATGACTTATCATAGTTTACAGTACCCATTAGTAGTAGTATCATATTACTGTATTTTGTGTAAGTTAGATATAAATGCTTTCTTTCTATCTTCGCTTCTTTTCTTCTTACAGAATGAAGAAAATCGTGGGGTCTGCGACAGGACACACGGATGCCTCATACTCGCTGATGGATACTAAGATCATCAGGACACCATTGTTAGTGCCATAATTTAAGGACTTTTTACCTTTACGTTCATACGGCCTACGCAAGTTCATAAATACGAGTTGTCAAGAAAATATATTTTTATCCGCCGTGTTCGTGGAATAAAGTTAAGCGAAATTTTCAAAGGAAACTTACAAAGAGCGTTTAATGTAGTAAAAGAAAAATATTTCTATTATATTATTGATGGGAAAGATGTTTATTCCTGTCATGATATAAATACGCAGAAACTTAATACCATTCCCAACTGAGCTATCGTTGCCCATAGACATTAAGGGTTTTACTTATAAAAACATATTAGCTGAGCAAATGGTTAAGCATATTCTGTCCCTTTTATTTTCAAACAATGTGACACAAGGGAAACAGTGACAGACTATTATTAACCATTTGCTCAGCTAATATGTTTTTATAAGTAAGGCTGTAGATATAAAAAATTAAAAAGATATTTAAAAGAATAATAATCACAACCATCGCTCATATTTTCGATTAATTAAACCTCAAACCCATAAAACGCGAAGTTTCTATATTAGTCAAAGATAAGGTAAGATCCAGCCACTTATTACCATAATAATTTCACTTTCGACAGCCCGTGATTACCTGCTCAAGATGGATGCGTTCAGATTTGAATAAAAATGGCTTCTTTTTGTCGCCCCTCGCCTTTGAGAGGAAAATCTGAAGATTAACTAAGTGTTTACATTAAATTTACCTTTAATCTGAGTATTCTTGACGGGTCTGTTAGCTCCAAAATTGACGGTTTTGAGTACAGGATCTAAGGTCTAGTTTGTTTTGCATTTCTAAATACCGTAAGATATTTCTAGTTAACTGGCTTTTGTTGATGACTTTGCATTTAAGTGAGACAGCCTCCGTGGCGCAGTGGGCGAGTAGCCAGCTGTGAAGCGAGAGGCCGCGGTTTCGATTCCCGCATTGAGCAAATGTTTGTGTGGCCCACAGATATTTGTTTCAAGTCTGGGTGTTGTGAGGACGAAAGTGTCTCGTAGTTCCTGATACCCACGACACAAGACTCGAGCTTATCGTCAGGACTATGTGTGTGACTATTGGGTGTTTTTTTTGAATTTAATTGCTTATGTCTATCTTAAATAATTATAAATCGTCGATGCATAAATTCCACTTCTGCTATACTCTCGTAGACATTTTCTGCCTACAATACTTCAAGAAATTAAAAAGAAGTAAAACAAAGCACTAAACTACAATAAAAATATATCAAGACAAATCTCGTATTCAAGATAAGACAATATAATTCAGCGAGGGGGTGTGAGATCACCCCCCAGATAGCCATTAATAAGGGTGGGGGTCACGTTTTAGTAACTTAATCTTTTGTCCTTTGATTAACTGCCTATAATAAAACTTTTGTAATGCCCCTCAAACGCGACATTACGTCAGTTTTCTGTGATTACGTAGCCACGTTGAATTCTAATTACATTGCTTTGTTGGTAACTGTAGTTTGGGTGAGATCGGAGACGTAGCATGAATGGGTAAACTATTGTTAACTGTAGCCCGAGCACGAAAAACTAATGTAAATGTATTCGAGTTCGCTGCGCACTGATGACGTTTGGTTAATATTTCATATAAATTTCATAGACGCGCATCGAGTTCGAATACATTTACGGTTGTCAGAAGTTTTCCTGCTCAGGCCGCTGGTCAAGAAAGATTTTACCTCAGACACGGGTTCCTATTCTTGCGGCCCGAGCGTCTAAGAAATTTGTATGAAATATTAACCAAATGTCATCAACGCGCTCTTTTTAATAATCAATATTAAAGTTGTTTCTTTAAGCTATTTTTATGGATAATAGTAGGTTTACGGAGCACGAATAACTTTTGAAGATATTCAACGAGCAATTTGCGAGCTCTAAGAATGAAAGGCTTTATTCGGCGTTACAGCATTAGTAACACATTAATATACAAGAATTTGAATTTACGACAGCATGTCATTCTATCGGTTGATTTAAAATATAATATAGTATAAAGACAACAGTAAAATTATTCACTAACTGCAACGCGTACTAAAACGGTAGTAATGTCCATAAACTAAACGCTTTTGACCGTTCAGTTAGAATAGCCATAAAATGCGAGAGGAACTTAATGACCGTATATGGACTTTAAAATTGTTATATCCTGCTGCATTTCTGCAATAAAATTGTATTTAATATGACGGCCGCAGTTAGTAATTTGTTTTAGCTATCGGTTGCTGATGAGGTAGATCCTTTTATAAGTGTAAGCCACCTCTGCAAACGATTTTGTCTACACACTATAGCTATAATATATATAAATAATAATATAAGCCCTGTAATATTACTGTCCCACTGCTGGGCACGGGCTTCCTCTACTAATGAGAGGGGATAGGCCTTAGTCTACCACGCTGGCTCAATGCGGGTTGGTAGACTTCACATACCTTCGAAATTCCTGTGAAGAAATCCTCGGGTATGCAGGTTTCCTCACGTTCCTTCACCGTTATAGCAAATATATAATAGCACTATAACTAGACTGGGTTTAATCAGAACTACTTACAGAAAACGGACGAAGTAACAGCTTGCTATTTCTCTCTTGATTCTTTCCTCCTCTTTCTGGCCGATCTTTACTCATCATCGGCAATGCGAAGATCATAGCAAAGCCGCTGCCTACTATACTGAGAAAACGATTAGGAAGGGAAGAGGTACATGCTGATTTTTTTTGGCCAAAGAAGGCAGACGAGCAGTTGGCCCACCTGATGGTAATCGTACCGCGGCCCATCGGCAATGCCAGGGTCACAGCGAAGCTGCTGCCTACCGTGAAAAATGCTTTTTACTTAGCTTTTTAAACCTTTGTTAAAGAAGAACAAGTCAGCGCTGAGAGAACACCAAAGAAGGAAGTTCGCTTTAGAGTTTGCAGATACGTGAAAATAATGACCTCTGGAAGCGCACTGTGTTGGTAGTCGGTGGCTCCAGGTAGAAAATATTAACTTTCCTTCGGCAACAAGTGGTGTGGCAATAGAAAGAGATGATGGAATCATCTCGAACTGAATTGCCAACTGCTAAAGAACGGACTTAAAAACTATAACGGAGTTAAACTAGACACGGAATATGAGTAAAGCATACTCTCAGCTCGACATCCTCTTGACATGAATTAATAAAAGCAAGATAACCAGCCATCACATCACACGACTTTAATTCAGAGAGGACAATTTTTCAAAAGCGTCTTGTTTATAGCTGGCGTTGATATTTATTGCGACAAAACCCGTCTGATTTATGCAACGGTCCCCGTTTTGTACCGTCCGAGTCGAATAAGTGAAAATGTAATATTTTAAACATTTTAATTTTAATGCGGAACGTTTTAAGATCTTTAACTTTGGGTTTTTGAGTTTCTGGTCTTTGAAATCTGGAATTATGGAGTTGTAGAATTTAAACTGAATGAGTTTACATAAAAATGCAAAATTCAGAGCATCATCAATCTTAAATTCATTCAAAATTTCAGTTCCAATACATCTCACCTATGTATTGTCAATATTTTTTTAGTAAAATGGCAGGACTATTAGTAGTAGACGATTAGACAGACAGATGATAGTGTGACGTGATAGACAGGAAGTGATGAAACTATAAGGGTTCCAATTTTGTCATTTGTCTCCGGAACCCTAAAAATCTACAAACCAAATATACTGACCCAATTCTATTTTTGCTACATAAAAAGAATTGCATAGACATAAACGTAGGAAAATAGATAAAACAAAAACTTATGACACATGAAATGGAGCGACAAGTTGTGGGAACTACCTCATACCTCTGGAATCATAAAGTTTTTTACGTCTTCAATGCATGAGACACCATGTATCACCATCTTTATGGCAAATATTCCCTCATACACTCGCCATTTCCCTAAATATGTCGGATACGTATTCCTAGTAGAATTGTGGTTGCATAATACAATAAGTAGATTATTACCTGCCTTTTCATATCTAGATGGAGAATGCTTTTGAATTCTTAGTAAATTCAGTGAAGTTCCAAAACAGAAACAATATATATTTTTTTATAATCTTGTTCTTAGCCATGGAAACTAAGTCCTTCAGCCGTATACTTTTTAATTTAAATATTATTATTTCCTTAGTTCTAATCCTACATCTAACTTTCACAAGAGCAATGAAATCTAATGTGGTTGATTTCAAGCCCCTGCTGGAGTTTTGGTGTCAATTCCTTACAGTTTGATGTAGTCGATTTTCTCGCAACGGAGCAATCGAGCATGGTCGAACCATCCACCCGGCAAAAGCGTCTAAAATCACTTATTTCGAAGTTTCCGTACACTGTCCACATTCGTTAATGTTTATGGCAAAAATTCACATCACATTTAAACAACCAGCACAACTTTAAGCTTGAATATGAAATCATTAAAACAAGAGACCACCGTCAGAATTCCCGCCAAATCTCAACAATATAGGTAAGATGCTAAAGATGTTGTTGTTTTTTTTTATTAAAGACCTAATAAACGCTGAAGTGGATCAGCTGATAATAGGTGAATGCCATACATAAACAATTGCAATACCGGAGGAATTAAAGGGACCTTCTACTTTACTAGGTTTTGTTAAAGTGACTGAATCTTAATTATTTTTCAGGATATATCTCTATATTAGGAAGGACGTTGTGACACCGCGCGTCTCTCGTAGTTTCTGATACCGACGATACAGGTTATACCTCGTGTGGGGTCAGTGTTATATTTAGGTAAGTATTATTGTACTATATCTAAATAAATATCTCTTACCGGGTTTTGGTATATATAACACATTTTAACAATAAAAACATCCTGTTCAACCCGACCTATGTATGCGGTAGATATAGAGTTATAGACAAATCTCTCTAAAGGGTTACTATATAGTATACCTGTACTTGTGTACCTATAGGTAAACGCAAACCCTAGTTTCCAAATCCGGTGCGGTGGGTACAAAAATTTGTATTCAAACCACGCTGTGATTTAATGGCGGCCCGGGATTCGTTAACTGCGGATAAACTTGGCTATTATTAAGTGTCACCGACTCAAATCTGATTAAACTGGTGTTTTGATTGCCGTTTGTTCGTCACGTTTAACCGCGTGGATGCGAAATTGGGAACATGTTAGGACTGTGGTATGATGGTCTACTAAAATATTTTTTAATAATAGGTATCAGTAAACAGCCTCCGTGGCGCAGCAAGCGATTCCGCTGTGAAGAGACACGCCGCGGGTTCGATTCCCGCACCGAGACAAATGTTTGTGAGGTCCACAGGCTGTTGGGTGTATGTATTCATGTACTTGGGTTCATCATCATCCTCATATCCTAATGCTCTTGTTTCAATTTTATTTGAGGTCAGCGCGACATGTTTTCGTCTGCACCCTTTTTCTTTCATATCCTCCCGAACACAGTCCATCCATCTCTTCTTTGGCCTTCCTCTATCTCATAATTAATATACCATTGGAAGAGCCATGCTGTAGAGCAGGCTGTTATATCTTAAGTACCAACTTGTCTCGTTCGATCGATGAGTGAAGTCCGGACTCAAATAGGGGATTTGGATAATTCCCAATCTATGATTCTTCTGGTAGATATTATAAATACACCCAACAGTCACACACACAATCCTGACCCCACACTAGGTTTAATCTGTATCGCGGGTATCAGGAACTACGAGGGATTTGAGGTTCCACATCATCCACACCCGAAACAAAATCTGTGGGCACAAACATTTCGGTGCGGGAAACCGTGGTTTCTCAGTTCACAGCCTACTCTTTTCCTGCGCTACGAAGCTTGTCATTATGGACATTGGAATTCATTGGTAAAGCGTTTCCTTATGTTACATTATCTTTGCTAGCATTCATTAAAGCTTAACGCCAATTCTTACTAAGCCAGCTTCCCTAGCATGCGCGCCCGAGATATCTCGATAATCGACTGTCGAGGGGTTGTCTACATGTTGTCTACAATATTATGAAAATAAACAACGACACATGTTAGTGTCCGTAGACAAATAGAGAAAACCGGTTATAACAGGACAAAAACCATAGACAAAATGTTCTCGTGGCGCGCATGCCAGGCGGGCAGGATGTGTATAGAAGTAATTTGTCAGTAATAAATTAGTTACGAGATAATAAAAGTTCCTCGTTTTTGTCTACACGAACTACCAGAACTAATAATACTTGGCGACAATTTCATTACGTATTACCTAATCGCCTCGTATTCTCCTTGGTATAATCGCAATATATTTTAGCAATGCCTCGGTGGCGAAGTGGAATTTGTATCGGTAAAACTATCGTCCTGATTTTTCAGTATCAGCCCAGAGTCTAGAATTTGAGCCGGATATGGCGATAGGCTCGCCCCTGTCAATTCTGCGACGGAACTAAGCTCGGCTAAATGTGGGTGTTCTTGTTAGCTAGTGCGCTATCTACACCTTCGAGGATACAGAAGTGAGCTTATGTATTTTAGTAATATGGGCTGTGGACTGGAGGGTCTTGGGTTCGAATATAATTTGCCGGGAATAATGGATCAGGGTGGTTACCATCAGCTCTTATAGCAGTATTATTATAATTTTACTTGTCAAAATTCCCATACAAAACAAACGAAGAACGATTATAATAATACTGCTATAAGAGGTCGTGGTAACTCTGCAGAGGGGAGATCAGATGAAAACTTTATATGTACAAAGAAAAGAAAGCTTACTATAGTTTTATAACATTTATATTGTAGATGTCACGTCTCCTAAAATATCTTGAACCTTCGTTTTTGTTCCAAATTCATAGCCTTCATGCCTGTCAACATACTTTGAAGGAACGAAAGATCTGTATCAAAAATTTCCACTTGTTGCTTGTTACTTCCTCAAAGTAATTTTATAGTGAAGTAAAAAAAGTAATCAAAGCGAAGCGGATCCAAGGTCTTTGATTCAAAAGATTAATGGACGTATAAAGTAAGTGTTTTCCTTTTAGCAGAGACTGGCAAACGAGCAGATGGGTCACCTCATGGTTAGTGATCTCCACCGCCCATAGACACCCAAGACACAATAAGAATCAAGGGTGCTTTGCCAACTTAAAAGGAGGGAAGGGGAGGAAAAAATAATTAGGATAGGGAGGAAGAAAGAGTAATACAATACCGATACGAATTCGATTGACACAATTCCTGTTGGATAGGCTGAATCTAGAACCTCTCGGTACTTAGCATAAGTGCCCTGCTACTAGATCAATGAAGCGATCGTTTATAGGGATTAGGAAAGCAAGGGGGGAATTGGGCCACCGTCAATCTCACTCACCGAAACGAAGCAACGGGCTGCCACTTTACGTCAGTTTTCTCTGAGACAGTGGTATAAAGCCAGTCAAGCCTGCCCATTCGTGCTGTAGACGTAACTGTCTACAGCGTGGGTCTACCATTCAAACTTAAGCCTACTATAATGGCAAAAAATGATTTTTACTTTCTGTCTGTGATGATGGTGCACTATCTATGTTACTAGATGGATGATACGGCGACATCGGCCTCCACAGCCCATAGTCACTGCTATTATACGAAGGCGATAGATTTCCTGTGTTTATATCGGTCATTCTTGTCTCGTCGCGAGCCCTTGATTTGTTTCTTCGGGGTACGAAGTAACATACACAGGCAAGTGATTCTGATGACCGAAAAATTATTTGAGTGGTGGAGCCACAGATACAGTTACATCTACAGTACCAATGGGCCGGTTCGACAGTTTTGATACCACAGTCTCACAGAAAACCGACGTAAAGTAACAGCTCGCTGATGCGTTTCGTTCGGTGAGTAAGATTTCGCCTATTCCACTCCGTTTAGGTTGGCACCTCTGATTCTTTTTGTGTCTTGGATATCTATGGGCGGTAGAGATCACTTACTATCAAGTGACCCATCTGGTATAAAAAAAGTCCTTGTCGGTGGTCGCTGGGCTATGGACTACCTTACTCTTCAGGCTTCTTCTCATCTACCTACTTCTATCATCAGGAGTATCTAGTGATTGCCGTTCTCTTGTAAAATTTTGTGATATTCCTCAACTACTGTACTATGATAACCACAAGTTTAAAAACTTATCAGACAGACTTCAAATCCGATTGTGGCCAAATTTATATGGGACCACCCTTGAAATAAGCTCTATCGAACACAAAAAATAATTTTGAAAATCGATCTACATTCGGCGGAGATATCGCGTGACATCATCGATATATTATTTACCTAGATGCACAGTTGACGGTCGGAAAATGGGACAGCAAAGAAGTGCTTAAGCACTTCTTTTGCCTGCAGTCGGACTCCGATAGAATTCTAAATTTCAAAATTCAAATTTAAGTACGCTTGATCATTTCGTTTAAAAAGCTACTTTATAACACATGCATAGGGTTATATTTGTGTTGATTTAATTAGAACTTACGATCTGTTTCTTTGTTTTATTCCTGAGACCACTTTTTAGGAGGATATTTGCAAAGAACTGTGCATCTAGGGTATATTATATTGATGCGTGACATACATAAAAAAATACAGACGAATTGAGGACCTTCTTCTTTTTGGAAGTCAGTCGATAAACACACAACAAAGAACATAGAATAATTCCTATTTGGTAGTACGCTATATTGTTCGTCGTGTATTTCCCATTTTATTCTACAAAAGGTTTCCTATTTTGGAACCGTATCGTTTTAGCGTCGCATTCTGAATTGTTACAACAGTTAAGATAAGTGATATTCGCGGGAAATACCTGAATATTTATTACGTTGATAGGGAAAAACCAAGAAATATGGGATATTTTGTATGCATTGAGATATATGAGAGCATAAAAATGGTTATAAAATATACATAGATCAAAGCACTAACAAAATAACATGTCGCCTCCTAGGTTTAATGACAGCGTATATGGGCTCCCAACCAGGAGGTTCTAGGTTCGATTCCCAGGCCGGGCGGGGTGTTTTTAACACTATTTGCACTGGTCGGGTTTCCTTCCAGGGGAGTTTACGTCAGGCGACAGCCCATCGTTAAAATTAAGCCAATTCTTTCCTGCAACATGGAAAGGTGTGTTGCGCCAACCTTACATCACGGTGAGATAAGGTCAGGTAGAAATAATTAACAAACTTACACCCGAATGGTCACACGCTACTCAACTTTAACGGCTTCTCACATTTATTTTCGCCATACAATTTATAAGGCGGCCTTAAACGACATAAGGCGAACTTAAATGTATAAGCATTCAGAGGTTTTATTTTAGGTGTTAACAGTACTCTGTTTATATTTACGTCTACAGGACATCAGATAAAGCGGGACACGGTACCAGTGCAAGGTCTCTCCAACTATCAGTTCAACGTCCTAGATTCGGAACCTAAGCATTTTGGAGTTTTTGGATGGAAAGCCCATTTATCTGATGAACCACTATAAAATGGCCTTATTTAAATGATAGCGTAATGTTTTGCCTCCTATAGCTCAACCATAAGTTTGTTGCACGTATTTACGCGTGCGAGGACGTAAAATATTTGTATGGAAAACGTCAGTTCCCCGCGCAACCGCTAGAGGCGTTCGGGTGTTTGTCATACAAATATTTTACGGAGTCGCCAGCGAGTAACGTTAAAAAACTCATGGTTGGCCTACTGGATAATGATCCAGCGGCCTGAGCAGGAAAACTTCTGACAACCGTAAATGTATTCGAACTCGATGCGCGTCTATGAAATTTGTATGAAACATTAACCAAACGTCATCAGTGCGCAGCGAACTCGAATACATTTACATTTACATTAGTTTTTCGTGCTCGGGCTGTAGAACGCTTTTTAAACGTAATTTAATGTAGAAAATACATAACAATGGACTACAGTAATTAGTTTCATCGCTTGTTTGCTGTAATTTGTACTCATTTACTATAATTGTAAAACAAACGCAACAAAATGGCGTTACGAAATTATGTCATTATTTTGCCAATTATGTACGCGAAGCAAAAATTTAGAGCCTTGAAGGTGAATGTGACACGCTAATGGTTCCGTACTATACAGTCTGCGAAAGATTTTAAAAATGTAAACGAAATGAAATAATGACCTCCGTGACACAGCGGGCGAGTAACCGGCTGTAAAACGTGAGGTCGCGGGTTCGATTCCGACACAAATGTTTGTGTGGCCCACAGATTTTTTTCGGGTCTGTGTGTTGTGAGACCGAGAGTCTCGTAGTTCTTAATACACACGACACAAGACTTGATCTTAGTGTGGGGTCAGGACTATGTATGTGTCTGTTGGGTGTATTTATTTATTAAAAAAAAATTAGTTACTGATTTCTTAAGTTCACGCGAATGTTATACATTGAAATAAAACTATTTTTACGGATTCTATCACGACCCGTGATAACGAAAACTGCAAAGCCTTCGAAACGTCGGGAATGAAAATTAAAAACCTAATCGTGATAGAATCCGTAAAAATAGTTTTATTTCAACAATTTGTTAATCGAATTATTTGTATAATAAAAGTTTAAAAACTTAACGGATTGACTTCAAATCTTATTCGATCGTTACCAAATTTATATAAAACCACCGTTGGTGTAAGCTCTGTCGAATATAAAAAGAGTATTGAAAATGTATGTATGTATTGAAAATCGGTCCACATTTGGCAGAGACATCGTATTACATACATAAAAAATACACGACTGCCTCCGTGGCGTGGTGGTATTTCAGTATGACTACGGTTCTGAGGTCTCGGGTTCGATCCCCGGGTCGGGCAAAGTGATATTAGATTTTTCCATATCAGCCCGGAGTCTGGAATTTGTGCCCGATATGGCGATAGGCTCGCCCCCTGTCACATCTGGGACTGAACTAAGCTCGGCGAAATGTGGGTGTACTAGTTGGCTAGTGCGCTTCTGCCTACCCCTTCAGGGATACAGGCGTGAGCTTATGTTTATGTTATGTGTAAATAAATAACTCCCCCTGAAACAAATATCTATTACACGCAAATATTTGTCTCGGTGCGGGAATCGAGCCCGCGTATCTCTTCACAGCCGCTCGCCCAATGCGACACGGAGGTCGTCATAATGGGCCTTACTTATAAAAGAATTTAAGCTGAGCAAATGGTTAAGAATAATCTGTCACTTTTGGACCGACTTCCGCAAAAGAAGGAGGTCCTCAATTCGTCTATATTTTTTTTTATGTATGTTACGCGATATCTCCGCCAAATGTGGACCGATCTTTAAAATTCTTTTTGTGTTCGATAGAGCTTATTTAAAAAATGGTCCCATATAAATTTGGTTTCGATCGGATTTGAAGTCGGTTCGTTAAGTTTATAAACTTGTGATTGTGTCACATTGTTTGAAAATAAAAGAGACAGACTATTTTTTTCCATTTGCTCAACTAAACTGTTTTTAGTAAGGTCATATAATATCGACGGTCCCTATGTACAAAGCGACATGTCAAAAACTGAGGTTTTCAGGAGAAAGAAATGAAGTTTATTTATAAGTTTAAGAATATTATACTTGTTATCTTGTTCGATTAGTATTTAAAGTAGAATTATTAGAATACTAAATAATTAAAAAAATATATCTATATAGTTATGATCCTATGGACAATCTAAATATATATGCAATAAAAAATATGACATTTTGACTTGTCTTTATTTACGTAGGAACCGTCGATATTTACCTGATGCATGAAAATTCAATGTTCAAACAATATCATCATACATAACACTTACATATGTATGGAGAGAGGCGATAAGCAGCCCCTTTCGAAGCATAACCATTTCGTCGGTTGATAGAAATTAAATTTTATCGCCTTGTAAAATATAATGATGGGAATACGATACTATGTGTTTAGGTTTAAACATAAAGTATGGGATATTGGTACGTCCATAACAATTCAGATTAAATATACTACAATTTCGAAGGTATGTGAAGTCTACCAACTCGCATTTGACCAGCGTGGTAGGCTCAGGCCTACTCCCTGTAATTAGTAGAAGAGGCCCATGCCCAGCAGTGGGACAGTAATATTACAGGGCTAATATTATTATTACTATTTTTATACTACAATACAATTTAAAGATTGTTGTGGCGTCCATGGTCTAGTGGCAGCATATATGGACTGTGGACGGGGAGACTCTGGGTTCGATTCCCAGGTCGGGCAAAGCTATTTCTAATCTAATTTGGTTTGCCCGGGACTGGGTTCGCCAGAGGAGGGTTTAAAGCCAAATAATTGTTATGTTATGTGTTATGTAATTCCTGCAACATGCTTGAAAAAGTGTGTTGCGCCGGCCCCACATTAAGCTGGGATAAGGATAAGTAGAAATGTTACATACTAAAGGTCGGTCTGGGAATATTCCACGTTGGGCTTAGCTGTGCTTCTGGCAGTGATCAAGTGATGCGTAAATAAATGACTTTTACAATAACATTTTACATTACACATAACATAAGCTCACGCCTGTATCCCCGAAGGGGTAGGCAGAGGCGTACTAGCGAACTAGAACACCCACATTTCGCCGAGCTTAGTTCTGTCCCAGATGTGATAGGGGGCGAGCCTATCGCCATATCGGGCACAAATTCCAGACTCCGGGATGATATGAAAAAATCCAATATCACTTTGCCCGACCCGGGGATCGAACCCGAGACCTCAGAACCGTAGTCGTACCGAAATACGCCACGGAGGCAGTCATTTTTACATTACACGCATTGGCTAATTAATTTAACATAAAAAATAACGATTAGATTCAACATCGCACAAAGACATTTTGAGTTTATCTTACAACTTTCCTATCATTATCTCAAACGTGACAAGAATACTCATACATCCCTTAATCACCAACAATATTAAACATTTCAAACACAATATCCACTTGTAAGATACCTTCATGCATTCAAAATCGGTGAAATTATTTACCCATATCGTATTACTGAAACTTTACAATGGCTAGAGAGGTGTACACGAAACAAACATCCCAAATCCGGCCACTGTACCCCAGCGGACAACAAACTAAGCCGATGTCGGACCCCAGACCGACCGGTGGGAACCGGGCTGGGTAAACCGGTTGCACCGTATAAACCTGTTACAAGGCTTTTCTAAGGCCACAGTTTAAAAATTAGCAGCTCCCTCACGAGACAGCGTAGGCAAAGTATGGCGTAGCGAACCAAGAATATTATTATATCAACATCGTTTATGCAACGAAACAGATGCAAGCAAGATCATAAATGTGGAAATTGTTCAATACAGACCTAATGAAATAATAAATTTATATATTTATAATTGGATATTTATATTTATTTACTTCTATCGCCTTAAGTAGTCTTTAGTCCTGTAGCTATTCAGGCACAATTCTCAATGACTGTCCCTCTCTAACATTACTGCATCCATATTAAACATTCATTCCCTGGCTCCTTCTTTCTAGTCTATGTTTATTCCTCGCTCAGTCACTTTATTAATACAATCTATGTCCACGGCTTCGTCCGCAAGGAAATATCATACGGGAAATGTATATTTTCCGGAATAAAGTAAAAAAATAGCCTATGTTTTATTCTGATTTATAACCTATATAATTGTAAAATTTCATCAAAGCCCATTTCGTTGTTTTTGCGAAGAGTAACAAACATATTCATAAACTTTTATAATATTAGTTAGATTACAGAACTTTGCGTTGTGTGACATCAAACGCGTTGACATACTACGATTTTCAGACTGTGCTAATGCCGCTTAGAAATAGTTCGGAAACACATCGATTCGTGTACACCGTGTACTGTACAATGAGCTCCGGGACCGTTTGCAGAACGCTCCAAATACTGTCTTTGGGCAATCTGAATGTAAATTTGATTTATTGTCTATTGTGCGAATTGGGATTATGATATTTGCCACCTCATTGGTCTAGTGGCAGCATGGACTGTGGACCCAAAGTTCTGGGTTCGATTCCCAGATCGGCAAAAGCAAATTTTATCATTTAATTTGAAAGAGACGGGGTTGACAACGGGCAGACAGCCGATCGTAAAACTAAGCCAAATCCTTTCTGCAACATTGCTTAAGAGTTTTTTGTTATTTTGTCATCTTTATAATTATTGCAATGTACAAGTAACCAAAATATAAAAAAGACCCATTTCAGGCCAGTGGGCTTTTCCATAGCACCATAGATTCACGGACGTGTAAAAGTAACTAAAGATCTATTTACTGAATTATTATTGAATTTCACATCACCAGTTGGAAGGGGAAAACCTCATCGAACTTTCTCTGACCAAATCAGAGATATACTCGAGATAGGTTAAGTCAAAAGTAAACCGACGTGTATGCATGGAGAATGTAATGAGACTGAATGAGGCAAAAGAGTTATGTAAAGATCGTAGCAAGTGGAAATCCGTTATCTCTGCCTACCCCTATGGGAAAAAGGCCTGAGTCTATGTATGTATCACCTCAGAATACAAAAAATGAAACGTTTGATATTCCTACACTGTCAATATACATTTGCTACCTTGGCGCCAACGACAACATAAAGAACAGAGCATGTGACACGAGCTTACGTGCGAGGTCTAGTGCTAAGATATCGTAGGTACGTGGCACTCGAATGACGAAGACGTGACTTACATCAAAGCAAATCAGATATTTTCACGTGTAGTAAAATATTTGTTTCAAATAACATATTACGTACAAAGTTATATAGAGTTGTGACATGAATGGCAAATAGGTCCTCGCGAATTTGTTTATGAGTATATATTTTGAGTGGTAGAGTCACGCTGTAGATAATTACGTCTACAGCACGAATGGGCCGGCTCGACCGGTTTGATACCACTGCCTCACAGAAAACCGATGTAAAGTGGCAGCTTGCTGTTGCGTTTCGTTCGGTGAGTGAGTTTTCCGGTGGCCCATAACCCCCTTCCTTTCCCCTCCACTTCCATTCCCTCCTTTTAGATTTGCAATGCCATGATCCTTTTTGTGTCTTGGATGTCTATGGGCGGTGGAGATCACTTACCATCAGGTGACCCATCTGCTCGTTTGCCAGTCTCTGCTATTAAAATATATATATACGGCAAAATAGGTACTTTCCTTTACTTTCCACCTGCCACTATTCCACTACACTTTGTCAAAAATGTTGCAGATATGATTCGGATTGGTTTTTACGACCACCTCTTTTAAACCTTTGAATAGTGTTGCCTTTTAAAATATATCCTCTGATATATTTCGACATTAACATTTCTTCTCACAGATAGCCATGAAATCCCGACATCATGGTTTAACACTTTTTTCCACCGACTTCAAAAAAGGAGAAGGTCCTCAATTCATCTGCATTTTATGTATGTTACGCGATATCTCCGCTAAATGTGGATCGATCTACAAAATTATTTTTGTGTTCGATAGAGCTTATGACATCTAGATAATGTAGTTAAACAAAATAAAGTACTTTTTTTAAATATTATCCTCATTGGCGGGCGGTCGTAAAAACTAAGCCAGATACTCTCTGCAATATGCTTGAAAAAGTGTGTTGCGCCGACCCCACATTTAGGTGGGATAAGGGCAGGTAGAAAAATAAATCCTCATTACCAAAAACCACAATTCATAAATTATAGCGGAAATGTAACAGTTGGTAAAAAAAACTCAACCGCTATAACGTCAGTGCATTCCATTAAACATCATGAGCCATTGTGTTTAATTGTTGTATACAGTTACTACGTTATTTAGCTGCATAGAGGCCGCTAAGCTAATAATAACTGTTTAAATTGCAAGCGCCAAGTGTTTCGCTTGCTATTGTGCTGTTATTGCGATAACAGCTTTTTACATAAATAGCAGCTGTAACGTTAAGTACGGAAATAGTATTTCTGACTTAAATTACTTAAATGTTCAATACTGATTTCTTATACGCGAATGTTATACATAGAAATAAAACTATTTTTATGAAATCTACCACGATTTGTTTTAATTTTAATTAAGCAACCCGTGACCACGAAGACTGCAAAGACTTCGAAACATCGGGCATAAAAATTAAAACGAATCGTGACAGAATCCGTAAAAATAGTTTTTCAATTAAATGTTCAATTGTAATTATTTATTAACCTTTACATGTAGATTTTTTATTCATCACTCTCAAACATTCTATGTAAAGGAGAAAAGAGCCATATTTTTAAACGTTAAAACATAACATAACATTAGCTCACGCCTGTATCCCCGAAGGGGTAGGCAGAGGCGCACTAGCAAACTAGAACACCCACATTTCGCCGAGCTTAGTTCCGTCCCAGATGTGATAGGGGGCGAGCCTATCACCATATCGGGCACAAATTCCAGACTCCGGGCTGATATGGAAAAATCCAATATCACTTTGCCCGACCCGGGGATCGAACCCGAGACCTCAGAACTGTAGTAGTATCGAAATACCACCACGCCACCGAGGCAGTTTTAAACGTTATGAATTATAAATTAACAGTAGCCCAAGCAGGAGTACTTTTTACAATAGAATTCATATCGAGGTCGCTGTGCAATAATGACATTTAGTTAATGACATAGACGATTGGTACGAATTCGATTGTCAAAAATATTCCTGCTCGGACCTGCATTTTAGAGAAAAAATATTGCGATATATAAGTACTAACTCGAAACAACATACAATCGTTGCTTGAAATCCATTCATTAAATTCACTTCAAATAAAGACAAGGAATACTAAAAAATGGCACATGGCACTAAAAATAACCACCTTAAAGTAAAATTTACAATCGAATCAAACCTTAATCACCACATTAAAGACATATTACATCCCCAGCCAGACGACCAAACTTTAGATTTCGGCGCAAATGCCACCGAATGAGATTAGATGCAACCAAATGTAAATGAAATGTTCATTTAAATACATTTAAAACTATTTCCCACTAAATGAAAGAGCCGAGCGTTTGGATTCATTCGAGGAATTTCAGCTGCAGTTACGTTCACTATAGTCTTTAATATATTTTTGGTTGCTTCAATGGCGAACTTGTTTAAAATATTTGACTTCATTCCCACTATTATTTAATTGGTTTAAGTTTAAATCATAGACATGTAGTTTACAAAATGTTTTTTGGTAATTCCAATTTCCAATATTTTAAGAAATTGATCACGAGTGAAAATGTTAAAGTAACAATTAAATATTTAAAGTCTGTAACGAAGTAATTTAATAACAATCATAATAGCTATTCCAATTTAAAATGATAGCCGTACTAAATTCTATACAGTTACATCAAAAATCACGTGATAATCATCATTTCAGATTAGAAACATATCAGTAACAATAAATAAAACTCACTCACCTGAGTTATACTCCAATACCGATCCAGCGATATCAAACACAGATTCATTATAGACGCAGTGCACAACAACACGTCCATAGCCGAATGTATCTCACACCACCAGAACCCAAAAATCCAGTATCCCATCAGTTCGTTCGCCAAAGAGAACGGCATAATCACCAGCCCGAGGAAGAAGTCCGAAACAGCCAGCGAGGCTATGAACCAGTTCTGAATGTTCTTCAACGCCTTCTCCGTCACTATCGCGATGATCACCAGCATGTTCCCCACCACCACCATGATCATCAGGACCGTCACTACCACTGATGCTATGATGATGTGCGCAGGCGAGTACCCGCTCGGATACCACGTCTTCAATACCAAGTTTATGTGGGTGTCGTTCAACGTCGTATTCGCCTCCGAGGTGTTTGTCATCTGCAGTGCTATGAACTCTTCTTGGCTCAGATACGTTGGGACTACATAGGTGGAATTTGGTCCGTATGTAGTATTGTAATGGCTGCTCATCGTAGTCTTCGCGAATATCGTAGTGTTCGACACCATTTTAAAAATTAAACTAACTACAAAATCGAAATTATTTGGCCCCGCCGTTCGGATCAACTAATTACGTTTTACATATTTTACAATTAATACCCGTTATTCCCGAACTTTTGCTGAAGCTAATGTTGACTTAACTAACCTATCTAATATTGCTTCCGGACGAAATAATGAGACCGGAAAATAAAACCGGTATTTGAAATTAAATTACGCGCAAATTAATATTAATAACACACGAATTTCGCAAACGGCACACACAAAGAAGCGCATCTATTCTAAGCGTTCACTTGACGCATTCGTGCTGATGATGCGGTGTCATCGCGGATACGATTTTCGCCTTTCCCAAATTCGTATCTTCGCGTGCATCTTCACCCACTTGCGAATCACATAGTTAGTTGTTTCACACTGTCATTTTACTATCGATTGCGTCGGTTGGTGGTCGTTTTTCTATTGCGTGGCTTGCGTGTACGCGTGTTTCCTCCGCACTGTGATTTTCATGATGACACGTTTAGACGACACCTGCAACAAACACGCAATTTACTATGATTGCAGAAAATATAGTATTACGGATCATTATAGAAATAATAGAGTAACATTTGTCGTAAATTATAGTTATACTAGAGTAGAGCGAAGAGATACCGCATCGCCTTTATAAAATTCAGCGACAAGGTTTAATATTGCAAAACTAAATAATATATTAATACTGATTTAAGTTTATGCGAATGTTATACATTGAAATAAAACTATTTTTTAAACCAACCCACGAAGACTACAAAGCGTTCGAAATAAAAATTAAAACCAAATCGTGATAGAATCCGTAAAAAATAGTTTTATTTAAAGCAATTGAATTGTCAAAAATATTCCTGCTCAGGCCGCTGAAGTCTCACAAACAAACACATATTTTCAAGTCGGTAAACATAACTCCTCCACTAGAGTAATGATGCGTAACTCAAACAATACTGGGGCCTACATTGCTACATTCCTCCAGATCCATTTGGGAACTGTCAGGAACACAAAAGGCGATAAATAAAATTATCCATAGGTAGCGGGCCTCGCCACTTAGCCCAATAGAGCGATCCGGCATCCATCAATTACACTTTGGGGGCTGGTAATATAAAGATAAGTCCACTTTTGAGTGGTAGAGCCACGCTGTAAACAGTGGCCTGAGCAGGAAAATTTCTGACAACCGTAAATGTATTCGAACTCGATGCGCGTCTATGAAATTTGTATGAAATATTAACCAAACGTCATCAGTGCGCAGCGAACTCGAATACATTTACATTTACATTAGTTTTTCGTGCTCGGGCTACAGTTACGTCTACAGCGCGAATAATCTCTACATAATAGTAACTGCCTCGGTGGCGTAGTTGTATTCCGGTACGACTACCATCCTGAGGTCTCGGTTTCGGTCCCCGGGTCGGGCAAAGTGATATTAGATTTTTCAATATCACCCCGGAGTCTGGAATTTGTGCCCGATATGGCGATAGGCTCGCCCCCTATCACATTTGGGACGGAACTAAACTCGGCGAAATGTGGGTGTTCTAGTTCGCTAGTGCATCTCTGCCTACTCCTTCGGGGATACAGGCGTGAGCTTATGTTATGTTATGTTGTGTAATAGTATAAAACAAAGTCGCTTCCCACTGTCTGTCCCTATGTATGCTTAAATCTTTAAAACTACGCAACGGATTTTAACGCGGTTTTATTTAATAGATAGAGTGATTCAAGAGGAACGTTTATATATATAATACATGCATAAATTCATCCCCTAAACGGATGTAATGGGGGATGAATGTTTGTCAAAACTCTCACATGTTTTCAATTTTCAAATGTTTTCAATAAGTAAGGGGGCAATATGTTTAAACAAAATATGTTATCTAGGACTGCCTCGGTGGCGTGGTTGTATTTCGGTATGACTACCGTCCTGAGGTCTCGGGTTCGATCCCCGGGTCGGGCAAAGTGATATTAGATTTTTCAATATCAGCCCGGAGTCTGGAATTTGTGCCCGATATGGCGATAGGCTCGCCCCCTATCACAACGGAACGGAACGGAACTAAGCTCGGCGAAATGTGGGTGTTCTAGTTCGCTAGTGCGCCTCTGCCTACCTCTTCGGGGATACAGGCGTGAGCTTATGTTATGTTATGTTATCTAGGTTATTATTTAATTTCTAAACGTCCCTAATCGTCCCTTCTGGTCCAATTTTGTCCCAAAAATATAATATTTTATGCATAAACCTCGAATGACGTACCGTGGCCAGTTTAGCTCATTAAGTAAATGAATTACACAAATAAAATGATTAGCACGGCACACATGGCTACCATCAGGTACGAAATAATAAACGGTCTGGAAAATAATGTGTTGGAATTATTATGCTGGCATAATTTTTAATAGCACCATAGAGTAATATGACTATGCAATTCAAAAAGGTTGAAATCCAAGTCAGATAACATAAAAGTATAAATAATGAATTGACGAACTGACTTCAAAATTTATCCAATCGTCACCAAATTTATATGGGACCACCCTTGGAAAAAGCTCTATCGAACACAAAGAATCTTGTAAATCGGTCCACATTTAGCGGAGATATCCGGGAACATACATAAAGAAAATACAGACAAATTGAGGACCTTCTTATTCTTTGCAGTCAGTTGAAAACCTCGGTAGTCGTACCGTAATACAACTACGCCACCGAAGCAGTCGCAGTGCGATATTACATCGATTGACTACCAAAAACTAAAAACTATCTATTTTTAGTGTAATATTGAAAGAATTATCCACCAACTCCTAATACTTAAGGAGTTATATTTTCCATCATCAGCTTAGCAACATGAGATGGTACCAGAGGCAACGCAAGTACCAGACGCAAATACCTAAATAGTTTTAGGAAATATATAAAACAAACTCTGGGTTCCTGTAAAATTGGGTACTTGACAATTTTTTTTTTATTGATTTTATACGAAATTTACGTCATCTAAAACGTAACACAGAAAGAAATATTGAAATACTCCCAAAAATAAAAAAGTTATGAGCCTTTGTAGTTTGATACTTCTCTTTCCCGCTGTTTGAAGGTTACACATTCAAACAGCGGGAAAGAGAAGTATCAGTAAAACGACGTCACGGCCATAACGGCGCGTGCATTGGAAAGGAATAGAAGATATCCCCACTACGCCCCCACTCTTGCTCATTGCAGAATTTAAAATATGAATTACTGCCTAATTTTTCAACCAATTTCGATGCGGTTTTTAGGCTTTCTTTTTGTTTTATTTGCCATTACATATAAAAAAAATTATGAAATGAAACATTGTCAAGTACCCAATTTGAGGGTTGCCCTCGATTTTTCTAGGATCCCATCATCACATCCTGACTTGGTGCCATTAGGACCACCTGAGAAGTATATCCTTTTAAAAAAAAAAATCTCGAATCGTGCCAGGCGTCTGCGAGTAATCGGGGCACATACATGTAAAAGAAAAGATTCCGGCGAATTATTAATCTCCTCCTTTTTTGAAGTCGGTTAAAAATAAGAATCATTAAATAAGAGACGCCCAAACTCCACTAGTTTCGGCCGCGGTTTCTCGTTTTTTCCCCATTAACAGAAGTTGGACTCATTAAGAGCCGTCGATCGTACCAGAATATTTAATTACCGAAGTTGTACCGCGATCATTATCGATGTTCGAACAAAAAGAATTGAAACTAAAATACATACTTTTCGTTATAATTATGATGTTTTTTTGAATACTATTTTATCATGGCGGTTTCACTCGTTATTTTCTAAAAAGGTGGTTTCTTATTCTCTCGATACAGATAAAAACTTTGAACTTTCTTATGTCTGTTTTTTTTAACTTATCTTATTTAGTAGCTTTCCAAATATCTCCAAGACTCCAAGACTACCTCGGTGGCGTGGTTGTTTTTCGGTACGACTACCGTCCTGAGGTCTCGGGTTCGATCCTCGGGTCGGGCAAAGTGATATTGGACGTTGAAACTTCCAATACTGAAGGGCTTTGCAGACTGTTTTCAACTAACTTCAAAGAAGAAGAAGGTCCATGTGACAATGACACTATATGGGTTCAATTATTTGCCATTTGAGTTTGGTACCCTAAAAAGAATAATCCAAACGATCCTCGCACGTTGGAGATACAATTATAAGAATGTACGTGCAGAACAGCACGCAATTCTGACTTCAAATTGCCTAAACATATTATATCCCAAATTAATTTTATTTTAGAAAACGTTCATAACATATCGATACGTAAAAGGTCAAAGGGACGTCCGAGTAAATCACAGCTGTCTGCAATAAATAGCACACGCTGCGTCACTTCGATTCTGATTAATTTATCGACTGGCGCAACACTCCTCACTGGCTATCGATAATAATGACATCACTATTGAATCGATGGGCCTGCTGAAGCTATAAAATTTAATATCTGTCTAACTGGAATATTGTTCGATGGGGACGGATTCAGTACGGTAATGTAGGGCCCTAAAATGTACTATGCAAGAACTCGCATTTGTGTAATTGCTTGTGTGAGCAATCAATTTAAGAGCAATACATTTTATTTAAAAATTAGAATTTTCAAATGCAACTGAATTTAACTTAACAGGAGTAAATCGTTATTAAATTCATAAATTACCTGGTATTTTATTTACATTTGGGTGTTGCATGTTGGCTTCCTAGTTTAAATTTACGAAACAAGACAATTTATTGTCCCCTATCATAGTACTATAGTTAAGTCAACCAAATAAACATTTAATAATATTACATCCCCAACACCTCATCCTTAGTCCGGCCCGCAAATAACTCTCCACAATCAAGCACACATTCCTGACTTTTGCTTTGTTTTCCAATGTCAGTTTAAAAGAAGATTTTAAAAGAAAGGCAGTAATTAAAAATGCCAATGTTCTAACGTCGGTAAGCCGACAGAACCATTACTGTTGAAGGAAAAAGAACAATCTATTTACCGACGTACAGCGCAGACCGCATTCTATTTGAAGATAAAGTGGAAATCTTTGCGGTTCAATTTGTATGTGTGGACTGTGTGCACTCAATGTGTATCTGATTACGTCTCTGGATACGTAATAATAGTTATAATGATGATGTTAACATGATGTTGACTGTCTCGGTGGCGTAGTGATATTGCATGCGCGATACGGCTATCGTCCTGAGGTCTCGGGTTCGATCCCCGGGTCAGGTAAGTGATATTGGATTTTTCAGTATCAGCCCGGAGTCTGGAATTTGTGCCCGATATGGCGATAGGCTCGTCCCCTTTTACATCTGAGACGGAACTAAGCTGGGCGAATAAGTAAGTAATAAGTTCTATCAAATCCAAAAAGATTTTTAAAAATCGGTCCACATTTGGCGGATTTGAGGACCTTCTCCTTTTTGGAAGTCGGTCAATAAATAAAATAGGTTACTTACGAGTATGATTTTATCTATTCTTTGTCTAAGTTCTAATTTTAATGCCTACATTTTTAATGGTACATTAGCAACAATGGTTGCACATTTTGGGCTAAAGCGTGTTACAGTGAGTTCCCATGGGTCGTATTTTGGAACTAATCAATGCATCGGGTTACATTGTATGCCAATTGTTAGTAAACGACCAATAGTAGTGACCTACCAATTTACAGATATTCGATATTTTCAAACCGTATTTACAAAGCAGCGATACTTCTGTGGAGAACAGTCGCGTATTAATAGTCACGGGCGGCTCGGCCTCCGGTGGCCCATACGCTTATGTAACATATATAATATATGTGCCTCCTCCGACGGGTTAAAAACCAGCCCCAAGGGCATTCATTCACCTCTTAATTTTTTATTATTGTGCTGTATTAGTTTACTGTATTATTTTATTACTGTACTGTATTAGTAGCTGACTGTAAATTGGTTTTAAAAAGAGCAACGTCAGAGTTTCTTGCCCGTTCTCCTCTGGAGAAACAGCCTTCCGGACAGGCGGTACAGTTACAATTTTACGGAATCTAAATAAAATAAAAATAAAAATCTTTATTGATCACGTAGGCATGTAAAAAAGTTTAATGACAAGTCAACACAAGTAAATTTTTAAATTAAGATTAATAATATAATTTACATTATATATTTGAATTTGAAGACAGGCAGGCAAGTATGGACATAATAACGATGGGATGGCTAAGATAGGGTGATAAGGGGAGATAGGAATATAGTGTAAGGGAATGGGTTGTATGGGAATGGCATATGGCAGGAATGGTGGCAGGAGATTAACTGGAAATACTGGAAGCAGTTGGGATTGATGCATGACGCCCTATCCTAGCTAACCTACCAGCCTTTCTCTAGCTACCTACGGATGACGACCCGAAGAAGAAAGGCCGAAAGATACAATTGATATTCATATTTATATGGATTCACGAATCTAAATAATGTTTAAACATTTCATCGATTCAATAAATGATTTGATTTGATTTATTTCAATAAAATTATGAAACAAACAAGTCACTTGCTTGATGATAAATGATACGAATACCCATGAGCATTAGCAACATTGAAGTTTAAATAAAGCCGCGTCTCCTGCACTAAAACATTACACAAAACACCTACACAAAACATGGTATTTCTAAAATTTTTTGTCTATGGTCCATTGTTATATGAGCAGGAGACAATGGAAAACCTTGCTTTGTGTAGGAGTTTTTAATGTTTTGTTCTGAGGTACTGGGTAGGTACCCAGGCGGACTCTCTTATTCAGCTTCCTCATACACAGATATCATATACATATCAAGGAAAGCTACATTATATCAACTGGTAACCAGGGCTACTGCTCATCTCTGAAAAATGTGCGGTTCTCGTGGAATATCCACGCGAGCGAAGTCGCGAGTAACAGCTAGTAATGGATAAACAAGGATGTTCATATTTCAATCAAATCAATAGAAGCAACAATAATTATAACAGCGCAGTGAGCGCGAGAAAAAAAGATGAAAAAAAAAAACAAATGAACGTTGTAAAGGGCGTTCAGTGGCCTGTCGACTAATTCATTGGCTAGAGCTGACCGACTGTGCAGCCGCCCTGTTCGCTAGAGATGGGACATGTCGATATCGAGGGTGTATCGATATTCTCAATCCGAGCATGACAATCACTACATTGGATCATCATTCAGTATTACTATCGTAATTACAGAGCAGTTGGCAGAATAGTGACATTGGTAGAGTCACACTGTAGATAGTCACGTCTACAGCACAAATGGGCCAGCTTGACCGGTTTAACAGCACTGTCACACTAGAGTGACGTTCGTTGAGTAAAATTACCAGTGGTCCAATTCCCCCCTCATTCCCAATCCCTATTCCCCTTTATGTTGGTAATGCACCCATGATTATTTTTGTGTCTTAGATGTCTATGGGCGGTGCAGATCGCTTACCATCAGGTGACCCACCTGCCGTTTGCCAGTCTCTCATATAAAATAACAGACCTACTTCAAAATTTATCCGATCGTGACCAAAATTATATGGGACCACCCTTGGAATAAGCTTTATCAAACACAAAAATAATCTTGACAATTGGTCTTAATATTTAGCGGAGATATCATGTATTAAAAAAATAATAGACATACTTTTATTTTAAGTCGGTCAAAAACATCCTATACGCGATGCCACTAAGCCAAGAAACATTAATAATGTAACTATTTCTAAAGACATCAAATAAAAACACTAAAGCAACGTTCATCAATTAATTATTTGATTAACCCGATAAACGCCTTGTTTGTAGTGATGTCCGTGTCATTATCGATAACGACGCATCTATCGATATTTACAATTGTATTGGCAATCGTGTATCGCGAGTTAATTTACAAGTTTCCGGTAGTGAGTACCGCTGATGGGATTCTGCGGTTGTGTGGTATCGATAAACGCGAATAAAATTGGAGTGTCTGTCTGTGGTGCCGTAATAAGTTTTCACGTGATTGTGAGTACTTACTGCAGCCGATAAACAATTACTACACTGTGAAATCGTGTGTAAACATTCTTATATGTTACAAAGATTTTCGTTGAACATGTGACAATGCAAAAATAGATATTTTCAAACCCATATAAAAAAGAAAATATAATTAATTTGGACGTGAATAGGAATAAGAATCATCGCAGGACACGACTTATCATCTGCGTAACTCGCATCAACATTGCTAAAGATTGGATGATTATCAATTAGAACTCTACGCAGGCAGATCCGTGCCAAAAACCCAGTTTAATATTTAATAAGCCATCTTATTATCAAGTTGTCATTGGTTTTGCGTTGATCGGTTATTTCACTGGAACATTACCCACGATGCACGGATTAAATGTTTTAATTAAACGTTTATTTTGTACAACATAAAAACATAATTGGATTACTTATACAAAGGGTTTTAAATTGGATGTTTTTATGATGATGTATTTTTTTAAGTTAATGTGTACTCTTAACGTAACCAAACTACATAATTAAAATTAAAACAGCAAATTAATTTAAATCTCTATCCGCTGATGTGTTTTCTTCTATCTGTGCAGATTTTTCGATCCCATTATTCAAATTAATTTGGAACCACTCTTGGAGTCACAAACTTAGCACAATCCATATCGAATACAAAAATAATCATAAGGTACATCACTACGGAACCTCAATAAACACACACATTAAATGAGAACCTCTTATTTTTTCAAGGAAAGCTAAATTTTCACCACTAGAAAAATACACTACACTTGAATAAGTTAGGATATATCGTCACAGAAAGACTTTCTCGGCAGCGGAACCACGAGCGATAATGAAAACATAACACTCCTATGGCCAGTCGTGTAAAGCTACGTCTTCTGCAGGTGTTTTTCTTGAAACAAAACATAAAAAACACATACGAAAAACAATTATTTTCGCTGTCTGTGCTAATAGAACAAGGAACCATAGAAAAAAATATTGTGAAAGTTTTGTGTGGTGTTTTGTCTAATGTTTTAGTGCATGAGACGCGCTTTTCAAGAGAAACCTTACTTGCAAACTCAAACGCGTTGTCCAGCCGCGTTGGCGCCATCTTTCTTGTTGCGTCATTTCCCTGTCGTCATTTCCTAGTCGTTCAAGTCAACTGAGTGACTTATTTCTTATTTTGTCCCATATTGATGTAAAAAATACGGATACACGCCAATAAAGACTCGGAAAACGACTGAGCGAACATAATGCTAGAGCAGTACAAGACGAAAGCTAAATAAAGAGTAGTTATTTTTGGTGTATGATAAAATATACTGATGATATTCAAACTATTTGATTCATTAACATTTTCAATTTGATCACTCCAACCTTCGAAAGAACGAAACTATTAAAAATGTACATAATAATTAATAATTACAACAGGTATGTTTTATTAGAATGCCTCCAAAATATATTTCAAAATCCGTGTATACGATTTACATACTGCTTATATAAACTCGCCATTGTTTTGCTGGCATTTAAAAAATAAACTGGCGTCCTTCGTCCAATGGAAATACAAAAAAAATAATCAATTGGAAAAACGCTAGATGCCAAATACGAGCTCGGCGACTCCTTTATAAAATGGGAAAAGGGTAAAAGCTACGTATCTCTCACTAATGCATGAACCGCGTTTGGTTTCGGCAAAAGAGATAGATTGATTTATTCCCTGAACCCCTATATAAAAAAATAAGCTGTGATTATCTTAAAACTACTTTATCATTTTATACCTTATAACAAGTAATTAAAAGTGAAAGGGGCAAGTCACCGATATTCATGGTTGTGACTTAAATCTTGATAATATAATTAATCATGTAGGGATGGATTTTGCCATTACTCGTCACGCTTGGCAGTATGTCCCATCTTAGGGGGACACCTATGTATGTCTGGCGGAGGACGTTTTGTGGCTGAAGAATATAATTAATACGTATGTTGCCCTAAGGATTGCTCAGTTGCGAATGATACGGACTGCCGAGACAAGTGTCAGAGGTTCGAGACCAACCCCAAAATAAGAGCACACACCTCTGACTTTTCTATGTTAAGTGTGTTTTTGTTATGAATTATCGGTTGCCATAATGTGAGGAAACGTGCATATCCGAAAATTTCTCCACAAGCATTTCGAAGGTATATGATATCTACCAACCCGCATTAGGCGAGCGTGGTAGACTAAGGCCTAACCCCTCTCGCTAGTAGAGGAGGCCCGTACCCATCAGTAGGACAGTAATATTACAGGGCTAATATAATATTTAGTACTCTTTATTGTAGATGGTTTATTTACATTTTTAAATATCCCCTTCCAATGGCGAGGCTCGGGACCAAAGCCACCGGCGGTTAGGACCTCCTCACAATTCGTGCCGTATGCAGTAACAGTAGTATTATTATTATTATGTTGCCATATACATGTATATGTCGTAGCTCCCATCACAACATAACCTACTTGAAAACTAATATTCAACATTACCGTTTGCGTCAGACAATAGTTGCATCATCCAAATTGAAATGCAACTGCAAGATCCAGGTACGACCCGTTTGAGATATGGTAATGTAGAGCCAACTTAGTAATGCTACAAGTTAGAAACTTGGTAAACATAGAAAATCAATAGGTGATATGCATACAAGAATGGAAATTCTAAGATATTGAATTGTCTATTTTCGTCTCCGCCAATGTATAACAAGTTAAAAAACTTAACGGACCAACTTCAATGTCTGATCCTAAATACGGGACCACCCTTGAAATAAGCTCTATCGAACACAAAAATAATCGAGAAAATCGGTGCATATTTGACAGAGATATCGCGTAACATACATTAAAAAATACAGACAAATTGAGGACCACTCCCTTTTTTGAAGTCGGGAGAAAATCGCTTTATGAGGTATTGCAATTTCCAACCATGCTGGACAGTGAGACTTAGTACTTATTTGTAGTTCAAAGTTGTATGTGGTGTAACTACTATCAAGCTAGCGACATGCTCGTATTCTCTGTATTTCCTTTCTGCCTGGCAATATCCTGGCATAAAGTGATATATTAAAACTAAATTAAACAATGAAACGGAGCATACATTATTTTACCAACATGAAAATCCATAACGATAATATTCTACCATGGTCTGAGAACAGGGAGGTTACCACCACCTCTTATTATTATAGTCTTACTTCGTTTTAGATAAAAATATAACCCAGAAAAATCCCGATGTTTGCTGTGGGGGGAATATTGCACCCCACCCCCGCAGTACCTACCGCCCACAGAAAACCTCCCTCCGGGGTAACACCTACCATGGCCCACATGGAAGTCGCTCAACCGCCTTCGAACTCAGGTTGGCCGTTGCAAATAGAATATGGTAAAGTGGAGATACAGTGAGGCAGATCCGGTATGTGAATGCGGGGAGGCCCCACAAACTATGCTGCACTTGTTGTCATGTCCGCAGTGCCCTCACACCTACACTGCCGATGACTTTGCTGGGGCTACCCCCGCTGGAGTGGCAGTGGCTGAGTACTGGGCCAAAATAATATAAATTATTTTATAAACCATCGACACGACGAAGAAAAACTTCGGTTTTTTTTGTACGGGAATCGGTACAAGTAAGATTATAGTAATATTGCTATAAGAGGTCGTGGTAACCCCCCAGTTCTGCCTCGGTGGTGTGGTATTGCGTGCCCCGGGCAAAGTGATATTGAATTTTTCAGTATCAGTCCGGAGTCTGGAATTTGTGTCCGATAAGACGTTAGGCTCGCCCCATTCACATCTGGGATGGAACTAAGCTCGGGGAAATATGGGTGTTGATAGTAAGTGTATAGACATTAATGCGCCTCTGCTTACCCTTTCGGGGATACACGCGTGAGCTTATGGTTTGGGAATAATTCACGGGAACAAATCATTTTAAAGCCATCATTAGTGAAGACAAATGACACCTTTACAATTTGCTAGTTACATCTATCGATATATCGATAGTTCTAGACATAACAAGCCATCACTAGCAGGGCAGGTGACCGACTTTTGCATTTAATTGACGGAAATGTTCTTTTGCTCGATGCTCTAGCGACGTTGGAACTTGTGTCAATTAGCGATCATCAGCATGAGTTTTGACTTTTTTTTTCTATTTTTCAATAGTATTGCAGTGACGTGCAGTCCGTACAGACTGAAAGGCACCATTGACTGATTGCTCTATACTGATTAAAATTGCAACTGAAAATAGGTTTTCAAAATTGCCGTGCTCGGATTATCTTATAAATCGATGGTGATGATGATGATTACTATCATCGTGTAATTATCAGTGATGTAAAAGTGGAAGAAAATAACTTAGCAAGTTTTTTTTCTACACAGCCCCATTACTCTTGACACTCGATTCGATTGAGATTTCGATTTGGTTTCATTTATCGACTTAAAATTTCACGGAAATCGACTATTAAAGTGCGCTAATGTTGCATAATATTCGAATACTTGTCATTTGGTAATTTTTGACGTGACATTAATGCACTTTTAATTCGATTTCGGTGGAATTTTAAGTCAATAAATGACACCGAATCGAATTCAAGTTCGAATCGAGCGTCAGGAGTCACCCGCCTGATCGGAATGTCTTTGCACGTCATTAACTATTAGTTTCATTGAAGATTTTTTTTATAACAGACCGGCAAACGAGCAGATAGGTCACCTAATGCTAAGAGACTCCATCGTCCATGGATACCCAACACACAAAAAGGATCAAAGGTGCGTTACCAACTTAAAGGGAGGAAAATAGGGATTAGGACAGAAGGGGACAAGGGGGTTTGGTTTTGTACATTGGTTTTCTGCGTCAAAAATATTATAAGAATAGACTTTTCTTATGAAATTACCTATTTTGGAATTACATCACCAAAACGCCTCTCAAGTAGCTATCTGCGCAGTCATACTACGAATTAATTTTCTAGTTAAAATTTCGAGTTAACCCATCGGAGGCGGCACATATGTATATATATTACATAAGCGTGTGGGCCACCGGAGGCCGAGCCGCCCGTGACTATTTAAAAACACATATATGCAGTAATACCTTATTCAAAAATACTGTTTATATTATCCAACTTAAAAAGTGGCCAGGGACCCCTAAAATTCTAACCAACACATTGCCATGAACTCATTAATCTCATTTTGCCTCCAGCGTAGAAAGTGCGTCATAAAATAATTAGCCGAGGCTCAAATAATGTCCCGTCTGAACCTTAATTATAAATTAAAACTTACGAAATATCCACTAATTACCACCCAGCCCGTACATCCATTTATATATAAAAGTATGCACTTTTCATCTGTCCGTTTACGACTGTTTCAATTGAAGGAAAAAATGCCTTCTTTTTTCCCCAGTTCATAGAGTCTGTGCCCGTACTACTTGATTAAAACTCACTGTAGACTCGAAGGCATTTTATAATAATAATAATATTAGCCCTGTAATATTACTGACCCACTGCTGGGCACGGGCCTCCTCTACTAATGAGAGAGGCTAACTTACACTAAGTCCGACTAAGGCCTAAGCCTTAGTCTATCACGCTGGCCTAATGCGGGTTGGTAGACTTCACATACGTACCTTCGAAATTCTGGTGGAGAAATTCTCGGGTATGCAGGTTTCCTCGCGATATTTTCTTTCACCGTTATACCACGGACAGTTGTGATAACAAGATATTGTATAAAGGACTCGACTTAGTTTTTACGACCGGCTGCCTGCCTGACATCCACCCACTCTTGACGATCCAGAATCGTATTAAAAAACCACTTTGCTCACCCTAGGATGTGAATCCAGTACATCTCGGTCCGTAGCCTATAAAGGCTGCCAGTACACAAAAAAAGACAAACCAAACTCTTTCAAAGCCTCCGTTAAAGAGACTCCTTAGTTTGATGTACTCCGTCTCGACGAATACTCACTTCATTCAAATCGTGTTGTAATAGTACCAGCGTTTCGTGTCTGTTGGACGTTTTTCACGGGGGATTTCAATTAGTGCGCTAAAACTCGTCCACTTGTAGACAGGGCCAAGGTAGATTCACACGCGCCGATAATTACACTTTGCTGTGCAATCAGTGACGGCTACTGAGCTGCTGTTCTAACCGGTCCTTATTTAGTTTCGTTTTTAAGTTTTTTTTTTCATCTCACATATGTATTATAAGTCGCCTGCTTAGTCTAGTGGCAGTATGTAGAGGTATATGTATATGTATGCTGTAGATCGGGATGTCCTGGTTCGATTCCCAGGTCGAGCAAAGCAATTTTTCTAATTTATTTTACTCGGGACTGGATCCCTCAGGCGTCAGGCTGTCGGCCGGTGGTAAAAACTAAACCAAATCCTTTCCGCAACATGATTGAAAAAGTGTGTTGCAGGTAGAAAGAAAGAAAGATATGTATTATAAATATCTATGAATAGGTCTTCAAACCAATATCGTTGTTTCTAAATAGGTTTTTTATTGCAGTCAATAATTGGCGAGATATTCACTTGTAAGGTTACAAAAATTGTATCCTCTCTGACTTTCAAACTACGGAGCCGAAAAAGTTCAAGGTAGAGATGTATTGAGCAGTTTTGGGAATAATGGTAGGTATTTTAGTAATTTTTATTACCCAATTGCCGCAGAAGGAGGATAATGTTCATCCCTGATACAGAACCCTTCACCGTGAGTGATCAGACATGCACTTGTGACTCTTTTTATTTTGTATTTAGTTTGTTTCAAAAGAAAGTAAGAAGATAATATCCATGTATTTTTTTACAATGACGTCGTAAATATAGAACGTGTATACATGGATGTAAGCTCCACTTTTTCGATAGTTTAATTTTTCTAATCCTGTGTCAAAGGCTGTATTTTTTATCTAAGCATCTTCAATAGCACGTGTGCAATAACACTATAAAAGGTGCGTGTCTAACCCGACCTTAGGGTCCTGTCCCACCGGTAGCGAGGAGCAAAGCTACAAAGTAGCCAACAGTAAGCAATGAGTAGCAGCTTTGAGATTCCGAAAATGGAAACAAATATGTAACCATTTTTTAAATACATCTATTTTTTATCCGAGCACAGCAAAGTAGGTATACCTGAGGTAGTTAGAGTATAAGCGGAGTGCTGTCTAATAAAACTACACACCATCGACAAACAATGCGCTTAGCGGTCACCAAATTCATGCCAGCCTGCATAAATTCTCGAGGGGCTTGCGCCATGACTTCATGGTTCGTTGGGACCGGTATGGGGGTAGCCTTGTGTCTGCATCGGTCATCCGCCTGTCTTGTCGCAAGCCCCTCGATTTGCTTTTTCCCTCTTCGGATTCGGAGTGTGAAGAAGCATAAATAGGCCGGCATGATTCTGGCGCCAACTGATAAACTCCAGTGTTTGTCCGTGGTGGCTAGTTTTTTGGACTACGCTACGCTTACCATCAGTGCACTTTGCCGCTCCCGGATAAAAAAAGCTTTGCACTCCGAAAAGCGAAGAATAAAATCGAAGGTAGTGCGACAAGGTAGAAAGTTTAAAAGCCAACGGTTGCCATGTGCAAATGCCCATTGTTTTCAAAGAGAATATACCAATGGAATATATGAGTGCCTCAACAGTCGCTAGTCATAGCTTCCTCGCCACCGATGTGACAGGCACTTTAGATAGTAAATCCCACCTGCTCGTAAAACGCACGCCTATCTCACAAGACTGGAATGTTACAATCTTTAGGTCATAACTTCAAGTCTCGAGGACACCTGGGAGATAGTACTTGAAATACCTTACACACAGCGGGTTGAAGCCTAAGCTCATGCAAATACTGCAATTTTACCAACTATGAGAAAAAGGTATTCTCGACCATTATTATTTATTTATTTATTTATTACACTTCATATACAAGAAGTATACATGCGGACTTAATGCTAAAAAGCATTCTCTCCCAGTCAACCTTGAGGTGGTGCAGAGATTTTACATGGCAGGTGTAAAGACGAAAAAAAAGTAAACAAAAAGTAAAAAAAAAAACACGTTGAATATTATATAAGACAATAGTAAAATAATAATTAAAATAAATATAAGAAATACATTTCAATAAATATAAATATAAAGTTAAATAAATATTGTATAATACTATACATACCTACATACTATATTATTAAGTAAACTGAAGAGATGATATATTATATCTTTTTTTTATTCCAACAAAGACACTTTTTCCTGCGTTTTTCCTACTACAATGTGGATGCGCAACACACTTCGTCAAGAACGTTGCAGATAAGGTTCCACTTGGGTTTTACGACCGTTCGCCAGCCTGACGTCAATGTCGCATGTGTGATGTTAGAAATCTGACTCCGAAAAGTGGCATGACATACATAACAGTCAGTCTATTTTATGTTCTACAAATTTCAGCCTTAATGTTGGATGTAGTTATTTATTGAAAAAAAATAACCTAAAAACTGTCTAACCCCCAAATGGTCAAACGCTGCCTAAATATTTAGGATGGCCTTACCGATTTAAGCACTCGTTATTCTTCAATTTGGCATGGTCAAACAGAACCTATCTCTTCACATTAAATGTAAGCAGGACCCAGTTTAAGGCCCGCTTATTTCATAAAACGGCATGGTCAACAACTGCCTAAAGTTTGACAGCTATTTAAGGCCCGCTTAACTAGCATTTCATTGAGATTAGTTTGAGAGTACCTGCGACCAATCTCAAATGAAACTATTGTATAGTTTGTGATGATGTATGGATGTTTTGTTACTCTTTCACACCAGAATGTCTGAAGAGATCTGAATGAAATTTGGCACAGAGATGGATTAAAGTCTGAAATAGCACACAGGCTACTTTTTTCCCCGGAAAAATGTATGGTTTCTGTAGTATCATCATCATCATCATCAGCCATAGGACGTCCACTGCTGAACATAGGCCTCCCCCAAAGATTTTAAAAAAAATAATAAAGGTAAAAAAAAAAGAAAAAGAAAGAAAAAAAAGGTAAAAAAAATAAAGATAAAGGTCGCGGGAAGTCGCTGGATGCAGGCCGCTTCCAACAGGTCGATCTGGAAATCTTTGGGGGAGGCCTATGTTCTGTAGTATAGATTTGTTTAAATAAATAAAATTTCACGCGAACGGAATGGCGGGCATAGGTTTGTATTTCATAATTTCCGTGTTCCGTGTAGTGTTTAATAATATATACCTACCCCTTGATTTCAATAAAATGTATTTTTCCTCAATTTATCGCACTCGAAGAAGCCAAGACAAATAAAATACTTCAAAAATACACTGATTAATTTTATTAAATCCGATTCAACACTACTGCATGTTGCCGAATTCCTCTCCAATATAATGGTTTTTATATGGTTCTGCTGAAGCCGGCGTGAACTGGGACGTCCTGAATTCCTTTCTCAGATCGGGCCGAGTATTTTTCTTGACACGGTCAGACACAGTCCCTGGCAAGAAAAATTCAAGAAGACTTCTTTCATTGAAACGCTCCAAGAAATATCCTCCATATCCAAACTTCATAGTTTCCATAATCTCTCCATCTTCGTTGATGTTTATTACATAAAACAAAATCACTTCACATACAACAAACACAGTTATTTAATTACGAAAATAAATATAAACAAACAGGTCGCCATTTGCCAAATTTTTTTTTTCAATTCTTCCACACAAATCATTGGCTAAGGACGCAAGATACATGCTGCCAAATGGTAAATATTTTAACAAGATACTAATAAATTATAAAAAGATCCATTTTAAGTTCCGTTTCTATTATATAAAAATGTATAATAACAAAAAATAGACAGAGATAACATAAACATTACAGAAAAATTTACTACAGATGAAATATGATCGGAATGGCACATGGAATGCAAAAAGGTTAAATAAACATTATCGAATCATGTCTTCTGCCAATTATTTATTATAATTATCTTTAAAAAAAACTAAATGAAATAAAATGATTCTACGTGAAACGAAACAAAAATATAATTTTATAAAAATGTTGTAATCGAGAACAAACTTTTATTATCTGTCGCAAAATGATTGATCCTCAGCTGATTTTTCCGCCAAGTCTTCTCAAGTGCGTACGACCATGCCGCTCAAAAATTATTGTCTGCTTAACTTTGGGTAGTGCTCAAATGACTTGGATGACTGAGCACTGTTTGACCATTCGGCCCTTAGCAGCATAAAATAACCAATATACGGGCCCTAATGTCATTAACCACGCGCCCTTTATCACCAACTTTGTACTAATATGTGTTACTAATTGCAAGCCACGTTATTTGATTACTTAGTTAATAATTAATTCAACTCACACTGGCGCGATTGGACTGCGCATAATCTAGTTAAACTGAAAGGGTTTTAGTTCAGAATATATTTTAATATTTTGGCCGACTTCAGAATCGCAGGAGGTTCTCATTTAGGTGGCTTTGTTACGTAGGTAAAGCAAAAACGGAGTCCTTATAGTTTCGTCATGTACGTCTGATCATCTGTCCATACGTATGTCACCGCAATTTTACTCAGAACGGATAAATTCAATCCAAAGATGGAGTGAAATTAAGAGATAGGTAAAAAAATATTAGAATGGATATTGCTGATACATTCACGTCTGAAGTCTTCTGAATCACAAGTTTGAAAACTTAACAGACCGACTTTTAATCCGATCGTGACCAAACCTTATATGGGACCACCCTTGAAATAAGCTCTATCGAATACAAAAAGAATTTTGAAAATCGATCCACGTTTGGCGATGATATCGTTGGCGGAGATATCGCATAACATACATAAAAAAATTACAGACTAATTGAGGACCTTCTCCTTTTTGGAAGTCGGTCGAAAATGGAGGACTCGTTTCAACTTTTAAACTACGGGGCGAAAAAAATTGAAAATAATAAGAGTGACTTGCAGCACTCAGATAAATCTCGATTTAAATATACGAATTACGTGGAAGTTAACGAGTTTAGGGCTAGCACTAGATTAATAGAACTGCAAGTCTCCTTAAATCTTTATAATAGTCTAATGAATTTAAGAATACCTGACTCGGTGGCGTAGTGGTACGGTGCGCGGTACGACTATCGTCCTGAGGTCTCAGGTTCGATCCCCGGGTCGGGCAAAGTGATATTGGATTTTTCAGTATCAGCCCGGAGTCTAGAATTTGTGCCCAATATAATATGGCGATAGGCTCGCCCCTATCACATCTGGGACGGAATTAGACTCGGCGAAATGTGGATGTTCTAGTTCGCTAGGACGCCTCTGCCTACCCCTTCGGGGATACAGGCGTGGGCTTATTTTATGTAATTTAATATTTTCAAACCACACAGCATTCCTATACACAATCGAACTCAGAGAACAAATTCGAGAAAATTAAATTACTTTCGACTTTGATTAAGGGTTGGGTCAATATCAGTATAACCGCAGACCGCTCCGCTCATCACGGACGGACAGGCGGACCATTTATTCTAGCGTACGGACAGTAGGCGAGAGCCGAGTTCGCCGGCAAATCACAGCCACAAGTCGACAAATCCAATGACAATGTCATAAATATTTATGATTCTTAGCTCCAGTAGGCTTTTCCAAAACACCGTCTCACTGCCACTGTCTTATAAAAACCAATTTGAAGTGATAGCTTGCTGTTGCATTTCGTATGGTGCGTGAGATTTTCGGAGCCCAATTCCCCATCCTCTTCTTTCCACGGTAGGCAATGACTTGGGATAAGAGGCTAAACAATATGTTCTTAGATGTTTTCTTGCTAAGTTTTTTTTTATAGCAGAGATTGGCAAACGAGCAGATGGGTCACCTGATGGTAAGTGATCCACACCGCCCATAGACACCCAAGACACAAACGTGCGTTGCCAACGTAAAAGGAGGGAATGGAAGGGGAGAGAAGGGGATTGAGAAAGGGAGTGGGGAAATGGGCCACCGCAAATCTCACTCACCGAACGAAACGCGACAGCAAGCTGACACTTTACGTCGGTTTTCTGTGAGACAGTGGTATCTAACCGGTCGAGCCGGCCCATTCGTGCTATAGACGTTACTGTCTACAGCGTGACTCTACCACCATTGAAGTTCTATGAAAATCGCCTGAGTGGTTCAACCGTGATACCGTAATAGAGAGTTACTTTCGTTATTAGTATGGATTTTGAGCGTCATAACAATGTAGTCATCAAATGTGTTAGAAATCATGGCTTTATTTCGCATTCAAAACCACCATACTCATAATGAATAATCACAAGTTTAAAAACTTAACGGACCGATTTCAAATCCGATCGAGACCAAATATATATGGGACCACCATCGATATATTATTTCCCTAGATGCACAGTTGACGCTCGGAAAATAGGACAGCAAAGAAGTGCTTAAGCACTCGTTTTGCCTACAGTCGGACGTCGATAGAATTCTAAATTTCAAAATTCAAATTAAAGAACGCTTTCTCATTTCGTTTAAAAACCTACTTTATAACACGTGCTTAGGGTTATATTTGTGTTGATTTAATTACAACTTGTGATCGTTTTCTTTGTTTTATTTCTGAGACCACTTTTTAGGAGGATAATTGCAAAGAACTGTGCATCTAGGGTATAATATATTGATGGGGACCGCCCTTGAAATAACTCTATCGAACACAAATATATTTTTAAAATCGGTCCACATTTGGCGGAGATATCGTTTAACATACATAAAAAAAAACAAATAAATACAGACGAATTGAGGAACTTCTCCTTTTTGGAAATCGATCGAAAACATTACAGTAAATAAGGTATTTTATACAATTTTGGTGCAGTCGATTTCCCAGTAAAATGGTTTTTGGTGGGAGACCGGCTGCATAAAAGCTGCTCCCGACAGAACGGCAGTTATTAATATTTGAATTTTAAATAAAATAATTCGTTATGGTGCCCGTTGGTTGAAAGAAAAGTAATAAATAGTAAATGTTATTATAAAGTCATAGGAGGATCAACTATTTCACGGTAATTTGTGTTTTTATTTCATACCTTTTTCTTTTCTTTCTACCTGCGTTTATCCCACCTTAATATGGGGTTGGCGCAACACACATTTTCAAGCATGTTGCAGAAAGGATTTGGCATAGTTTTTACGACCGGCCGCCTGCCTGACGTCCAACTCCTTCTGAAGGCTCCAGTCCCGGGCAAATTACGAATGTCTAAAACTAACTAATCCACAGATCTATCTTCAGGGACCTCGCGCTGTGAGGTCAAGTTATACCAATACAAGAAGTTTAATCGTAAAGGGATTGTAATCAAAGGATCGAGACGACAAAACTTCTGATCAAACTAGTTTATATACTCTGTAAGATCGATAGTAAATATTAATAACACAACACAAGCTCACGCCTGTATCCCCGAAGGGTAAGTAGAGACACACTAGCGAACTAGAACGCCCACATTTTACCGAGCTTAGATTTGATAGGGGGTGAGCCTATCGCCCTATGGAGCACAAATTCTAAACTCCGGGCTGATACTGAAAAATGGAACATCACCTTGCCTGACCCGGGGATCGAACCCGAGATCTCAGGACGGTAGTTGTACCGCGCACACAATACCACTACGCCACCAAAGCAGTCAAATAAATCTTAACAATAAATATTATCTCCTCCTTGGTCTAGAGACTAGTGTGGAGTAGACCGGGAGGCACAGGGTTCGAATCACCGGTCGGAAATTGTTTGTCTAACATGATTTTCCCACGATATTTTTTTGTCGATTGTCTCATGATGTCGTTAGACACTCGTTCAAAAACATTGCAGGACCGATTTCAAAAAGGAAAAGGTCTTCAATTCGTCTGTATTTTTTTTTTCAATTCAAGGGTTCATTTGTCAAATATTAGGCTTTAAGTGTATATTTTCGACCGACTTCCACAAAAAGAGGAGGTCCTCAATTCGTCTGTATTTTTTTTTATGTATGTTACTCGATATCTCCGGTCCTATCGGTCCAAATGTGGACCGATTTTCAAAATTCTTTTTGTGTTCGATAGAGCTTATATATATAAATTTGGTCACGATCGGTAAATTGGAAGTTGGTCAGTTAAGTTTTTAAACTTGTGATTATTATTATAGTCAAGTATTCGCACCTTCTGCCACCTAAATTGCTGTTCTTGGAAAATTTCATGGTATTCACTATTAGAATATTCTTTACATATTTAAAAGGGTTTTATTTCATTTTTATATTTTATGCAGACCTTTGCAAGTTATCGAGTAATAGTCCATCAAAGTACAAAGCGGAAGTTTCGTACAAATTCTATTGAAAATCACTTATGGTACACACCGAACGAAGGCGAACGAATCATGCCTGTTTCATTCACACAACCGCGAAAGTTTGTTTGTGTCAACGTAACAGGTATAGATTCGTTCGCCTTCGTTCGGCCGGTGTGGACCCGCCATTAGATGAAGTTGTTAATTATTTAAAACACAACGGGCCTTACTTAAAACAGCATTTTTAGCTGAGCAAATGGTTAAGAATAACCTGTCACTTTTTCCTTGCGTTACATTGTTTAAAAATGAAAGGGACAACCTATGGTATAAAGATAATCAGCGCTTAAATATTTTTATAAGTAAGGGGCAACATGTACATGTTCAACATTGGCAGAGGGTCTATATAACCCGATTCCTACCGTTGTCCCTTTTATAAATTGTAGGTTAATAAATTAGTTTAATCTAGGCACTATCTAGAAAAGAAAGAAGCACTGGCTTCCGTTTTGATTTTTTTCACCCTTCATCATCATCATCATCATCAGCCATAGGACGTCCACTGCTGAACATAGGCATCCCCCAAAGATTTACAGATCAGTGGCCCGAGCACGAAAAACTAATGTAAATGTAAATGTATTCGAGTTCGCTGCGCACTGATGACTTTTGGTTAATATTTCATACAAATTTCATAGACGCACATCGAGTTCAAATACATTTACGGTTGTCAGAATTTTTCCTGCTTAGGCCGCTGATTTTCACCCTTACTGATGTTCAACAATTTCTCTAAGAATGTATATCTTCAATACAAATACCTATTGACTATCGCACGTCACACGTGTACATGATACCTCGACAGTTATGTAAGTTCCATTCCGCTTCACTGGACACTGCGCGTCTAATATTAAACGATATATATACCTTCAAACATTTATGTGAAGGTGTTTATAAAATACTTTTTATTCCGCATAAATAGCGATAGCCTGCCGAGACGAGTTTTGGAGGTTCGAGACCAACCCCAAAGAAGCATACACCTATGATTTTTCTATGTTAAGTGTGCTTTCATTATGTCAGTTCAGTCGCCTCCTTGATCTAGTGGCAGCATGTATGGGCTTTGGACCGGGAGGCCGTGGGTTCGATTCCCAGGTCAGGCAAAGCGAGTTTTCTAATTTAATTTGCCCGGGACTGGATCTCCCCAGAGGGGTTGACGTCAGGTAGGCAGCTGTCGTAAAAACTTAGCCAAATCGTTCCTGCAACATGATTGAAAAAGTGTTTTACGCCGACCCCACATTAAGCTGGGATAAGGGCAGGTAGAGAGAAAGAAAAAAGTGTGTTGTCATTGTGAATCATGCTTGCTATACCGGTGAAGGAAAACATCGTGAGGAAACCTGCATACCTGAGAATTTCTCTACAAGAAACTCGAAGATATGTAAAGTCTACCAACCCGCATTAGGCCAGCGTGGTAGACTAAGGTCTAACCCCTCTCATTAGTAGAGGAGGCCCGTGCCCAGCAATGAGACAGCAATATTATAGGGCTAATAATTATTATTTATCATCAGTATTCAAACATGACATGTGAATTGGTAAGGACGTGGATTCGATTTCCAGTGATTTTATCACCTTGGTCTAGTGGCAGTATGTATGGACTGTTAATCGAGATCGTAAGTTCGAATCCGTCAACGTAGTTAATAGACTAGTTCTACTAGAGGGGTTGACGTCAGGCAAGCGACTGGCCTTAAAAACTAAGCCAAATCGTGTCTGCAAAATGTTTTAAATGTGTTGTACGATGCGCTGACTCCACATTGCGTAGGATAAAGGCAGGTAAAAAAAGTTATCCAAAACATTTTCGTCAAGGTTTTAGTCCAGGTTTGACCCCTTCAAGGTTGGCAAACTTATTAGAACCTTCTTCTATCTGTCCTTATCGGTAACGATAAATAAACACAAACTCTCAAGCGCCAAAAATATATCTTATGCCTAGTATTCATGACACATCTCACTAAATATAGAGGTACTATACTATTAATATTATAAACGTAAAAGTTTGGATGTGTTTGTGTGTTACTCTTGCACGCAAAAACTACTAAATGCAAAGACATTTAAAATTACTAACTATAGAAGCTATCATGCAAATTTCCTTTTTTTTTTTAATCTCAAATTGACGTAACGAAATCTACCATTTATTACAATGCGAGAGCGCTTATTACAATTTACATCCTAAAATGTTCTGTGAATGTTCAAAAATCACGTAAAACAATTCTATTGTCTCAACATTAATTACGCTAGCACGGCCTTGCTCGCATATGTTGCAAATACGATTGAGTCACTTATGACCACGAGGTCACAACTTTTGGATCACAAGTTTCGCGATGTTTTCCCTCTATGTACTACTGTTAAATGTTTTTGACTAAATCGATTTTGATGAATCTTTATAGTTATAGATGTAGATTATACATCAATAACACACAGGTTACTTTTTATCCCGGAAAATAATATTCCACGCAAACGGAGTCGGTCTGTTAAGTTTTTAAACTTGTAATTATATAGACTCTAAGTCCCACATAGTTTTATACCAAAGGAAAGAGATGTGATGGTGAAAAGAGATCTCGAATTAAAATTATAAATTTATAACGAATACCGTAGTCTGAATCATTCGTGAATTTTTCGCAATGTGCCCTCAAATATTTGCTCAACGAATTGTACTAAGTAAATTAAAGCGTTTTATGCTTTTTTGAATGACAATTAGGTCACTTTAATATGTAAGTCACTCTCTAAAATTAGTCGCCGCCTCGGTTTAGTAGCAGCATAATAGACTTTGGACCTGGAGGTTCTGGGTTCAGATCCGGATGAGGACAAGTGTTTTATATCACGAATTGTATAGGATTGGATTGTCAAGAGCGGGTTAAAGTCAGCCAGTTACTCCTCCGTAAATCCGTACTTCTTGAACAAATATAGGACCATTATTAGAGTATGGTTGTCAAATGCATTAAAAGGTTAGATCACAAGTTTAAAAACTTAACTGACTTCCCATTTACCTATCGTGACCTAATTTATATGTGACCACCCTTGAAATAAGCTCTATCGAACACAAAAATAATTTTGAAAATCGATACACATTTGCTGGAGATATCGAGTAACATACATAAAAAATACAGACGAATTGAGGACCTCCTCCTTTTTTGAAAGTCGGTCGAAAATAATCTTAAATATCAGTCTACATTTGGAGAAATATCAAGTAAAGTCTCGTCTCCTGCACTAGTTTTTTCGAAGCAAAACACTATAATCACAAGTTTAAAAACTTAACGGGCCGACATCAAATCCGATCGTGACCAAATTTATATGGGACCACCCTTGAAAGAAGCTCTATCGAACACAAAAATAATTTTTAAGATCGGTCCATATTCTGCGGAGATATCGCGTAACATAGATAAAAAAAGAAAAAAAATACAGACGAATTGAGGACCTTCTCCTTTTTGGAAATCGGTAAAAAATCACCTACACAAAACAAGATTATTGATTGTCTCCTGCTCATGTAACAATGGACCATAAACAAAAAAATGTAGAAATGCCATGTTTTGTGTAATGTTTTAGTGCAGAAGGCACGGCTCAACATACATACATACACAAAATTATGCCGAAAATCATAAGTTTAAAAACTCCGTCTTATATGCGATCGTGGCCAAATTTTTTTGGGAGCAACCTTAGAATAAGCTATCGAAAATGGGATCCCATTCGCCGTAAATATCATGTAACATAAATAAATGCCGATGAATTGATCCCTCCTTTCGAAATAGGTTAAAAGACAAAGCAACATCGGTTTCCTTCTCGACAGACTTCAAAAAAGGCGAAAGTCCTCAATTCGGCTGAATTTGTTTATGTATGTTATCCGATTTCTCTGCCAGAGGGGCATCATATTTGATCACGATCGGATATGTTTTAAAGTCGAACCGTTAAGTTTTAAACTTGTGATTATTTAACATCACTTTCGACATTGAATACTGCGGATATTTCTCAATCAGCCAATAGAAGGTCGGAGTAAATTCTCAAACGGCCACAATTTAACAGCGTCGTAAATAAACTAGGATTGTGTTGGCGAGCCGATAGAATGATTTAAGCGGCCCTTACATAGGGATCTAAATAAGGGATTAGCGATTCAGCCCGTGTTATCTATAAACAAGACGGATGGAAAACTGAGGTATTTTGGACTAAAATATTTTATATACTTGGATCGTAATTATGCTTTTAGCCAACTGGTTTAAGAGTGTATTGGTTTACGAATGCACGTTAGGCACGTTCTGCATAATAATAAATAACACCCAACAGTCACACACATAGTCCTGACCCCACACTATGTTATAACCTGTATTGTGGGTATTAGAAACTATAAGAGACTTTCTCACAACACCTAGACCCGAAACATATATCGGTGGGCCACACAAACATTTGTCTCGGTGCGAGGATCGAACCCGCGGCCTCTCGCTTTACAGCCAGCTATTCACCCGCTGCGCCACGGAGGCTATCAACAACAGCTGTTTTTGAAATTGAATATTTTTAGCAGACGTAGAATCGATAGGAACTTTTACCATATCATTTTAATGGTATATCTAAAACCTGTAACAATTTTCAGCTAGCATTTTTTGTCTATTTTAATATAATATTAGCCCTGTAATATTACTGTCCCACTGCTGGGCACGGGCCTCCTCTACCAATGAGAGGGGTTAGGCCTTAGTCTACCACGCTGGCCTAATGCGGGTTGGTAGACTTCACATACCTTTGAAATTCTCGGGTATGCAGGTTTCCTCACGATGTTTTCCATCACCATTAAAGCAAGCGATAATTCACAATGAAAATACACTTAACATAGAAAAGTCAGAGGTGTATAATAAATAAATAAATACACCCAACAGTCACACACCTAGTCCTGACCCCACACTAGGTATAACCTGTATTGTGGGTATCAGAAACTATAAGAGACTTTCGGTCTCACAACCCCCAGACTTGAAACAAATATCAGTGGACAACACAAACATTTGCCTCAATGCGGGAATCGAACCCGCGGCCTCTCACTTCATAGCCGGCTACTCGCCCACTGCGCCACGGAGGCTGTCAGGTGTATGATCTTTGCCTTCTTATGACTCCACACTAAGATACAAGTCTTGTGTTGGGGGTATCAAGAACTACGAGAGTCCCAGACCCGAAACAAATACCTATTGGACCCGACTATTATTTTCAAAATCAGTTTTGTAGTCGCAATCAAACAAACATCTGTATTGAAATAAAACTAGTTTTTACGGATGTTATCGCGATTTGTTTTGTATTTATTTAATTTTTAGTCAGCTTAGTAGTTTAGTGCCGTCCTGAGGTCTTGGGTTCGATCCCCGGGTCGGGCGAAGTGATATTGGATTTTTCCATATCAGCCCGGAGTCAGCGATAGGCTCGCCCCCTATCACACCTGGGACGGAACTAAGCTCTGCGAAATGTGGGTGTACTAGTTCGCTAGTGCGCCTCTGCCTTCCCTTTCGGGGATACAGGCGTGAGCTTATGTTATGTTATGTTACTAAACAAATCGCGATAACATCCGTAAAACCTGGTTTTATTTCAACGAATAATATTCGCGTAAACATAAGATATAATTAAACATCTCTAAGTTTAGTTCAGATGAACCTACATACGAATCCCGTCATTGCTATTGCTTACGGAGATAATTCCTGTAGAACTAAGATCTTCCTTTGATCTCATTAATACCAACCATCTAATAAGAGCCCTCGATTTGTAATAAGATTTTCGTTTCGGTCCCTTTGATCGACGTTTCCCTCAACCGGAAATCGAACCCGATCAATTTAGTCGAATCGAGTTTCGTAACTACCCATTGTGCGGCTTCTGATTGTAATAATAAATGAGCTATAGGATGGAACTTGATTTTGATTGATTTAAAGCATTTATCACGACGATCAGTTTTGTTAGCTCACATATTTTATAGTGTTATCTCACATATTTTATAGTGATTTGCAAGTCATGAAGGTAGTGTACAATAACTTGTTACTTTATACTGTAGCTTGGATAAGTATTGTAATTATGTATTTGTTATAACAAAATAGTAATCTAAGTTTATATTATTATAATCAGCATTTTAAGTCGTTCAACTACCTTTTGGAGGCCGCGGTCATTAATACAATTCTTCAATTGATTGATGTTACCCTCTCTCTAATTTTATTATTGTACGGAGTGGGGATAACCGAAGGATATTGGGACGACAGACGCAGCACGGCAGTTGGTCCTTAACTGTGAAGCAGTGAACATTACACTGTGATTATAAATGATTGTAAAAAGTGTCTACAATAAAAGTTTAAGTGCATACAGTGTTTTACTTTTGTAACTAAACCCTATAGTTTGTATACCGAATGGCGCCAACCTAACATTTATAATGAGTAACATAGATTTTTTTTAAATTGTCGATAAAAACTGTAATGTTAACAAGAAAATCTTCATGTAGGTAAACTTCTGTAGGTACGCGGCGCGCGGTCTTCGCATCCAAGTCGCGCCGGACAAATCTGTTACGTTTGTTATCGATAGAAGTCTGACCGCTAATGTCAGCTCTTTTAGATTGAACGTACATCATGTGCAAACATTGAAAAAACTAAAAATCAATCCTGTAGCTGAATTATTTGACCGCTTTTGGGTACACGGCCTTAAAAGTTGCAACGTTATAAGGTATATCTGGTATGATTTAATGTCGTTATCTCAGTGCCACTCTGTGTAGATAGCCACTAAAATCGAAAATAGTTAGAAATAGAACCACAGCTATTGAAAATTTGTTGTCTTTACATTTCCAGGTGGTAGAGCCACGCTGTAGACAGTAACGTCTATAGCACGAATGGGCCGGCTCGACCGGTAAGATACCACTGTCTCACAGAAAACCGACGTTAAGTGGCAGCTTGCTGTCGCGTTTCGTTCGGTGAGTGAGATTTCCGGTGGCCCATTTCCCCACTCCCTTTCCCAATCCTCTTCCCTCCCCTTCCATTCCCTCCTTTTAGGTTGGCAACGCACCCATGATTTTTTTTGTCTTGGGTGTCTATGGGCGGTGGAGATCACTTACTATCTGGTGACCCATCTGCTCGTTTGCCAATCTCTGCTATAAAAAAAAACTCCTATGGAAAAGGCGAGAGTCTATGTATGTAGTAGGTATTGTAATTAAAATGATGTGATTGTAATCTGTTATATTATCCTAATAAATAAATCAATAAGAATGATGCGTTTTCTTACAATCGAAAGTTTTTTACTGACAAAAAAAGTCGGTGTGACTCCACAGGCTTAATGGTGAGTTTTTAAGTGGTATAGTGGTACGAATGGGCCGGTGAAATGATACCACTGTCTTACAGAAAACTCACGTAAGTGGCAGCTTTCCGCTAAGCTAAGTCAGACTTCCGGTGGTCCAAATTCCGCTTCTTTTTCCCAATTCCTATTTCCCTCCTTTTAGTTTCGTAACGCACCCATGATTCGTCTTGTATTTTTGTCTATTATTTTAGAGATCACTTACCACTAGGTGAGCTACCTGCTCGTTTGCCAGTCTCTGTTAAAAAAGTATATATTCCTGCCCCAACTATGGCTTTAATGGTTAATGGGTAAAGCTGGGTATAGTGGGACGGCAAATTATGGCGTCCTAATGGGGCTATTTAGATTACTGTGTCGTAGCGATGAAAACGTATGTCGCCACGTAACGGTCCCGACTTAGGGGGAAATGTATGTCTTGGAAGTTAATCTAGCAGTTTATAGTGATTTAGAACTGTTTATAAATACAGGGAAATTAACATAACATAACATACATAACATAAGCTCACGCCTGTATCACCGAAGGGTAGGCAGAGGCGCACTAGCGAACTAGAACACCCACATTTCGCCGAGCTTAGTTCCGTCCCAGATGTGATAGGGGGCGAGCCTATCGCCATATCGGGCACAAATTCCAGACTCCAGACTAATATGGAAAAATCCAATATCACTGCCCGACCCGGGGATCGAACCCGAGACCTCAGAACCGTAGTCGTACCGAAATACCACCACGCCACCGAGGTAGTCTCTATAGTTAGTAATATTAAATATCTTTGTTTAAAGCAAATGTAGGTAATAGTCGCCTCCTTGGTCTAATGGCAGCATGTATAGGCTGTGGACCGGGAGGTCCTGAGTTCAATTTCCAGGTCGGGCAGAGCATTTTCTAATTTAATTTGCCCGGAACTGGATCTGGAGTTGGTTGACGTCGGGCAGGCAGCTGGTCGTAAAATCTAAACCAAAGCTTTCTGCAACATGCTTGAAAAAGTGTGTTGCGCCGACCTCATATTAAAGTGGGATAAGGGCAGGTAAAAAGAAAGTAGTTAATAAGTATTGATAAAGTAAAATTAGGAGTTGACGTAACTAAAAAAAATCGTGTTTCCTTTGACGTCGTTCGATTTGTAAAATAAAAGAAGAACGTACCGTCGAATACATTAATTTTATGATAATTACATCATCATCATCATTATCAGCCACAGATTTCCAGATTTATGTTTATTACATATTAAAATAATATAATACTTTTATAACTTGGAACCCATAACAAAATGCCAAGGATAGTACTAAAGTCCGGCTACATTAAAAATGATCAGTATTCAGACCCCGGTGCAGATTTCACCGTCCGATTTTAAAATATCCAACTGAACATTTGGTTTTTACGCTCCTTATAAAAGACGGCAGGTGGTAATGAGATAAAGATCTTGATTTCATAAAAGTAACGCTTTTTATTGTCATGATTAGATTACAAGATTCCTCTGTCTATAAAGTACTTCTTAGATAGATAGTTTGCTATATAACGGAGCTATAAATTGAATGCTAACCGAAGTTATGTTCCCGCCAAATAGATCAAATTGAGCGCGCAATTTCGCCACGCAGTACTATTCGATTTATAGTATTTATTATTATATATTATTTAACATATAATTTAACATAACATAAGCTCACGCCTGTATCCCCGAAGGGGTAGGCAGAGGCGCACTAGGGAACTAAAACACCCACATTTCGCCGAGCTTAGTTCCGTCCCAGATGTGATAGGGGGCGAGCCTATCGCCATATCGGGCACAAATTCCAGACTCCGGGCTGATATGGAAAAATCCAATATCACTTTGCTCGACCCGGGGATCGAACCCGAGACCTCAGAACCATAGTCGTACCGAAATACCACCACGCCACCGAGGCAGTCTAATTTTCGAAGTTTACATAAACTTGCTTTTAATACGCAATGGATGATTGCTAACGTAGATGCACTCCGTCGCAACTCGCAAATAATTTACCTAATCCGACCGCACGCTAAATTTTAATATAAACCCGCCTGTATTGTATAACTAGTGGAGCCACAGACATAAAGATGCAGCGTTGCAAGCAGTGCCGTTGACAACGAGTCACACTTCAGAGTCTTTTTCGAACCAAATTTCGATAGCCAATCTGCAATTAAAACATGTACAACGTCAACATCTAGGACGTTATAAGACTGCTACAGTGGACTGTGCTCGTACCCCTTTTTTATATCAAATACTGGCAAACGAGCAGATGGGTCACCTGATGGTAAGTGATCTCAACCGCCCATAGAACCCCAAGATACAAAAAGAATCATGGGTGCATTGCCAACTTAAAAAGAGGAAATGGAAGGGGATGGAAAATGAAATTTGGAAAGGAAGGGGGGAAATGGGCCACCGGAAATCTCACTCACCAAACGAAACGCGACAACAAGCTGCCACTTTACGTCGGTTTTCTGTGAGACAGTAGTATCAAACCGATCGAGCCGGCCCATTCGAGCTGTAGACGTTACTGTCTACAGTGTGGCTCTACCACTAAAACATTAATTCATCTTCGCCTTTAATGCTAGGTATCCGCACTTCAACAAAACTGACTCGTGTTAAAATAATGACTCCCTGCAGAGCAATAACACCCTTGTAGGAACTGTTGAAGCGACAAGATTTAATAACCAGGCGTGGGAGTCCGCGCCGCGCCGCTCCGCGCTACTGAGGCGAGTCATTACAAGCTGTTATACGAGACTTACATGCCTGCAGCGATGTACTGATTCTAGTGCATTTTTAACCAACTTCAAAAAGGTGTATTTCGATATGAATACCGTCCTGAGGTCTCGGGTTCGATTCCCGGGTCGGGCGATATTTAGTTTTTCGACTAAGTATAAGCCCGGAATCTGGAATTTATGCTCGATATGGCGTTAGGCTCGGCCCCTATCACATCTGAGATATACTGAGGGATATGAGCGGCGAAATATGGGTGATTTAGTTCGCTAGTTCGTCTCTGCCTACCCCTTCAGGGATACAGGTGTGAGTCAATAAATTCCCGACCTGAGATCTGAACCTAAACACGCAGCCATTACCAATGAGGCGTCTAAGAGTTCCATAATAACATAAAATATAGTTTTCTATCAACCCACATCACATAACATTTCAAGTTATTTTCTGTACGCATTTTCTTTGTGTCCATAACATCGTAATATAAACGATTGCTTTGAAAAATGGTGCCAAAGGACTCCATCCTAGCTATACTGAAGTAGAGTCATCGGTTTGATTACGGCACTTCCAATAGATATATTTTTGTTGTATATACACCCAACAGTCACACACATAGTCCTGACTCCACACTAAGATCGAATCTTGTGTCTCACAACACCCAAACCCGAAACAAATATCTGTACCGGTGTAGGTATACCAATATATATTTTGAAATATTTAAATCATAAGCGCAATAGCTTAGTTGGGTGTGGTATGGACTCTCGAGACAAGTGTCGGAGGTTCGAGACCAACCTTAATAAGGAGCACACACCTCTGACTCTTCTATGTTAAGAGTGTTTTCTTTGTGAATTATCGCTGCTGTAACGGTGAAGGAAAACATAGTGGGGAAACCTGTATACCCTAGAATTTCTTCATAAGAATTTCGAAGATATATGAAGTCTACCAAAACGCATTAGGCCAGCGTGGTAGACTAATGCGTAACCTCTCTCATTAGTAGAGAAGGCCCGTGCCCAGCATATTACAAGTCTCATATTATTTAACATTATGATTTTATTACTTCATATCCACCTTGGGACGGAAAAGTTCGACGAGACGCTATCAACACTTCTGCCTACCCCACCGGTGACCATACCCCATAGGAGTCACCTTACACCAAACTGAATATATTAAAGTGTCCAATACGCAAGTTCCTCAAGATTTGCGGTCCCGAACTAAAAGCTAATACAAAAGAGACTACGGGGCAGAGATACTCCCGACTTTAGGGTCACAGTACGTCCGATACTTTCAAGCTTTGACGATAAGCGATTTGCGATTTCGCGGCAATACCAGTCGCTTCGGCGTTTGACGGATTACTTGGTAATTTTAGGTACTTCTATCTAATTTGACAGCCTCCGTGGCGCAGCTAGTGTTTCTGTAAAACCATAAGTTGCGGGTTCGAGACCTGCGCCAAGAAAAATGTTGATGTTAGCCACTAAGATTTGTTTCGTGTATAAGTTTTTTGGCTCTGTGGGATCGTTTGTCTGTCCATGTGTCCCTCGTAGTTCTTGATGGCCACGATACAGGTACCTAGTGTGGAGACAAGACAATGTTTGTGACTGTCGAGTATTATCAAAATAATCGCAGCATTAAAGTAAGTTATTAAGGGTTTTTATAATCTGTATAAAAATAGTAGACCAATTATCGATTTTTTGAAGTGAAACTTCTTTAGCATCGTTGTGATTTGAAAGTCGATGAAACGAAAAAGCGACAGTAAAAAGAGGCCGCGGTTTCGATTCCCGCATTGAGACAAATGTTTGTGTGGCCACAGATATTTGTTTCAATTCTGGGTGTTGTCAGACCGAAAGTCTCTTATAGTCTCTGACACCCACGATACAGGTTATACCTAGTGTGGGGTCAGGACTAGGTGTGTGACTGTTAGGTGTATTTATTTATTAGCACAGTGCGCGTTGGCCCTTAAATAATTTAATTTAATCCCCTAACCCTAACGCGATTGTTTCCGAATTAGCAATTATAATTCTGACTATCGGCCTTCATTTTCGGGGGTCACTGTGAACTGTAATATGGTAAGATTGTTTTCGGAGTTTAATAAACTTGTGACTTTATCCCGTGGGGTTTTGGCCATGGATCGATAGACGATGATTAACTTTATGACGAAGATTAATTAAAGCAGTTTTTCAAGCTGTTGCAGAAAGGATTTGGCTTAGTTTTTACGACTAGCTGACGTCAATCCCACTACGGGGGATCCAGCCCTTTGCCTTTGCCCGACCTGGAATCGAAGCTTCCGCTCTACTGCCCATATATGCTTCCACTAAAAGGTGACAACGGTCTCACAACAAACCCGAAATAATCTGTAGATCCGACATATATCTGCCTCGATGTATGAATCGAACCTGCGGTCTCGCATCTCGCAGTACAATCGGCCGTCGCACCAAAAAGGATGGCACATAAACAAGAAGGCGGCCAATTTGTTATGTTAATGTTGGCAAAACAAACGGAAGCGGAAATGACTTGTACTAATCACAGTTGGTACATCGATAATTTCACCTTATCAATAATTCATTTCATCGAATATTTATCGAGTGACATTTTGTTACAGCGCCATTTTGAATTTTAAAAATGAAGTTTCCCTTCATTTATTCTATTTCTTGACACGATTTCTTGTTATATTAGGATTGCTAATTAGACTGAATTAAACGAAGTAAACTGACATTTCGAATGTTGCCACTTTTTCACGAAATGTAAATAGTGCTGCGGTAAAAAGATCAAGATTATTTACATATTTCAATTCAATGAACCATTTCATTCTCTCATTTTTTAAAGTTCAACTCAAAGTCGTAATTCCTGCCGAATATGTGATTAATACTGCATGTCTACTGAATTACAGTCATAGTAAATTACTCCATGCTAAGTTATAGCATGTCTACTGGAATTATAGTCATGGTTCATTATAAACAAAACTTATAAAAGCTATGAATGCGCCGAACGTAATTTTTCTCAAATAATAAAAGTAATATTTGTAATTTTCATTATTATAATTTCGCATATCTGTTGTGATTATTTACGCAAAACCATTTACACAGATATTTAGTCGAAGGGTTAGGCTGAAATTTCTAAAAATACGCAATAAAATTCTAATTTTCCAAGCTAGTGGTGAGGTATTGTTTCTTTGAATGATAAAAATTGAACTAGATCAATCACTGTGTTTTGAAAGTAAGCAACATTATTTTGGAAAGTGACATTTCGATCTGTCAGTTTACTCCGTTTAATTAGCAATCGGACTATAGTTTCTTTTTCTAGAAACAACAGTTACTAAAAAAAGCATTCAGCTTTGCACGCGCGATAAAGTTCAGGAAAGTGGAAGGTTAAGCGTTTTCCTCCCCTCTACTACTTTTGTAAATCTCCGAAAACTTCCAAAAAGGAGAAGGTCCTCAATTGGCCTGTATATTTCTTTTTATGTATGTTACGCGATATCTCCGCCAAATGTGGACCGATTTTCAAAATTGTTTTTGTATTCGATAGAGCTTATTTCAAGGGTGGTCCCATATATAATTTGGTCACGATAAGATTTGAAATCGGTCTGTTTTTAAACTTGTGATTATTAGGATAAAAGAACTAAAGCCAAGTCCTTTCCCAGTGTTCAAGCTTTGTTTACATATTTTATCAAAATCGATTCAGTAGTTTATTCGTGAAAACGTTACAAGCAAATGGGGTCCCTTGCGCATTGAGTATCCCCCTTAATTTTTTCAAGTCGGCTAAAATATGACTGTATTTCTTTTTCAACCGACTTCCAAAAAGGAAGAGGTCCTCAAATCGTCTGTGTGTGTGTTTTTTATGTATATTACGCGATATCTCCGCCAAATGTAGACCGATTTTCAAAATTCTTCTTGAAAACGATAGACCTTATTTCAAGGGTGGTCGGTCCCATATAAATTTGGTCACGATAGGATTTGAAATCGGTCTGTTAAGTTTTTAAACTTGTGATTATTTGTGCTCAATTATACAATGTCAGATTAGGTAGGAACGAGACGAATTGAAGAATGACATAATAATAATAATAATATTAGCCCTGTAATATTACTGTCCCACTGCTGGGCACGGGCCTCCTCTACTAATGAGAGGGGTTAGGCCTTAGTCTACCACGCTGGCCTAATGCGGATTGGCAGACTTCACATACCTTCGAAATTCCCGTGAAGAAATTCTCGGGCATGCAGGCCTCCTCACGATGCTCTCCTTCACCGTTATAGCAAGCGATATTTCACAATGAAAACACACTTAACATAGAAAAGTCAGAGGTGCATGCTCGATTTTGGGGTTGGTCTCGAACCTCCGACACCCGTCTCGGCAGTCCATACCATTCCCAACTGAGCTATCGCTGCTGAAGAATGACATGCCATCCACAAATTATGTACATAACGTCTCAAAACACATTCAGCTTGAGGCGATTTCATGAAAACGGCCATGTTAACCAGTGTAGTCGCCACTACACGACCCTTTATGCCCCAAGCATGTAAACAGCCCCACGAAAAGGCGACGGCGGCTGAAAAAAGTTCACTTTAATTTTCAGCGCTGGAGCGGAAGTTTGCTTAATTTACTCAATGGAGTGCAATTTCAGCGGAAGTTTTCAGCGGATTTTAAATGTTTAGGGGGACATTTTGTGAAGTTTTTCACAAATTGTATAGAGCTCTTTTTTGTGTGTACAAAAATTATGAAATTTCGTAAATAATTTACTGTTTTATAGACGTGGATTCATTAAGGAATACTTTTGCCGGGTTTTTAGTTTTAATGCGACGTTTTCAAGATTCAAATACACACGGGCAAGTTTTGCTTATATTTAGGATAAACAGGCAGAGGCGAAATTGCGAACTAGGACACCCACATTTCGCCGAGTTTATTTCCGTCCCAGACGTGATGGGGGCGCGCTTATCTCCATATCGGATATAAATTCTACACTCTGGGATGAAACTGAGTGGTAAAACCCAATATCATTTTGCCTGACCCAGGGATCGAACTTGAGACTTCAGAACGGTAGTTATACCGCGCATGCAATACAACCGCTGCATCAAGGCATTAATTTCTTTATATCCTGAATATACTGCCTCGGTGGCGTGGTTGTATTTCGGTACGACTGTCTTAACGTCTCGGGTTTGATCCCCGGGTCGGGCAGTGATATTGGATTTTTCCATATCAGCCCGGAGTTTGGAATTTGTGCCCGATATGGCGATAGGCTCGCCCCCTATCACATCTGGGACGGAACTAAGCTCGGCAAAATATGGGTGTCCTAGTTCGCTATTTCGCATCTGCCTTCCCCTTTGGATATACAGGCGTAAGCTTATCTGTGTATGTATGTATGTATGTTAATAAATTAATAAATTCAACTAACAGCGTATAGTTCTAACCCCACATTAAAGCTTAATGTGTAACTTGTAGTATTAGGGACCTGGAGTGAGTTATGGTCCCTAAACCCAGACCCGATTCATATAATCAGCTTTCCTTATCATAATACGGGGTTGGAGTAAAATACTTTTCAAGCATGTCAGAAAGTATTTGGCTTCGTTTATATGACCAGCCTGACGTCAACCACCCCTGGGGATAAAAAAAAAAGAAAATCGTGTTAGAAAAAAGCTATGCCTAGCATAAGGCGTGTCGGGAGTGAGTGAGATTACCCGTGGCTCAAGTAAAGCACCTTCCCTCCCTTTCCCAATCCCTAATTCCTCTCCCGTTAGGTTGGCAACGCATCCATGATACTTTTTGTGTCTTGGGTATCAATGGACGGTGGAGATCCTTACCATCAGGTGACCTATGTGTTCGTTTGCCAGTATCTGCTTTAAAAATAAAGATGTTCTCATATCAATTGTTTTGTATTACTCGAATAAAAGTAGAACAGTAATAGACAAAGTGAATTCCGCATTCTAAAATACCCCATCCATTCTGATCACAGCATACTAAAGTACCCATTAGAAAATGTATCCTTTAAAACAGTTAAAAGTTAGTGCATTTAATATTTTACATTCAATATACGTCCAACGAGAGGCCATTACAGTGCTCCCATAAAATATTCAGTACAAATCTAGACTCCATTCCAGCGGGGTATTCGAGTTCAAATAAAATTGGGGTAAGTTTAAAATGGGGTAGTATGGTACGAGGTTCAGTAGAAAAGTAGCTTTTTACGAGTATCATATTTTTTACATTTATGAGTTCAGTTGTAACTTTAGTGTTATTTGGCATCAAGAATTCAATGTTATTTTGTCGTATGAAAAAATAGGGTATAATTTAAATAATTTTAAAAACACTACTACAGATTTCTGGAAAATAAGTTTCAATGCTTCTGTGGGTAAATTTTCGACATTGAATTCAATTTGTTTACTTTGATTCTATGGGCATGTCTAACTTAACATAGTTTTTCAAACAATAATTTGTTTTCTTGTCGTAGTGAATCTTTTACAGGGTAATATATTAAAAAATACTTATTATAAACTCACGCCTGTGCCCTTGATGGAGTAGGCAGAACAGATCCAGAACAGAACAAGGAATATTTTGAATCCTCAACCAATATTTTTTTACAATACTATAAGGAATCCTATCATTCGTATAAACTGACATAAAAACATAGCTATGGCAACACTAACGCTCAGCATACCAGCGTATGGAATTATTCATCTTAGTTTATTTAGAATGAAAAAGTCATATTTGTGTTTTGTCTTACCAACTTATACCAAACGTAGCCTATTCCAAGCAATCATGACCATACTCTAGTAACTACAGAATTCAATTATTAATCCATTATAGTATGTTAATGTTAATTTAATGGATACTGTGATTCACCCCCAACTAGCAAGCCTTAGATGTAGAATTAATTATTAACATATGTATATGAATATTAATTTACACTTAAGCACTAATTTACTATTTACTAGTGAATAGTCATAAACTAAGGCGTATATAGCCTAAAATATACACATACAATTATATCGCTTTTGCCATGTTAAACGAAAATATAGGTGGTTAAATTAAAATCATCAAAGCTTCAATATTTGTTTGACATTTCGAAACCTTTATATGGTCACATGCAGCTTAATTTAAAACAAATGTTTAAATCAGCATTTTGCAATATCAGGTAATACACAAAATATTTTCCTTACATTATTCATGTAGTGTACCCTAACAGGTGAAAACAAGGTATCCCAAAGCTGCCGGGATAAGTGAATTTTTGTCCGCCACACTCAACATTGCCCGCTTAGATAGCGCGGACGTTGTTTGTGTATTCCATTCCGAATTTTATGTATTTCATACGTATTCGTTTGTTGACAAGAATAAAGTAAATTTGTAGTCTGTTTATAAAATCTGTACAATATTATTTATATTTCATGATTTATTTATTGTGCTTCATTTTATGAAATGATTTTATATAGTTTCTATGTGACGATTTCTACTGACTACAAACTACTTTTAGACGAAAAAGATTTTGGCCTCTGGGGAAATTATTCTCGCAATTGACAATTGACTTCTCATCCTTAAAATAATAAACATAAACGAGTTCAAAGTATAACTTAAATCGAGTTAAAAAGTGCATTAACGTCACGATAAAAATGACCAAATGATGAATGATTTTGGTGGAATTTTTAGTCAATAAATGAAACCAAATCGAAATCACAATCGAATCGAGTGTCAAGGGGGCAGGACTTTATCGGTTTCTAAGTTCAATTCACTGCTTTTAGACCACTCCAGTCTTCAACAAACGACATAATATAATAATAGTAATGAACAGCAATATAAACTCACCGAGTATTGTAGCCTTACTAATGATTCTAATTTACTCCAATCAGCTCTATTCTTATTCATCTAGAATTCTAGACAATCTACTTTGAAACCCTATTCAATTATAGATTAATGTCTATGAATAACAATGATTGGACATCTCCAATAGTTATCCTTCCATAATATCGTTACCCCAATAATTCTAATTTACCCCAAGTTCATAATCTTTCTCCTTTCTATTTTAGGTTGGTGTTTTATCGTTCTGAAGTCGTAAAACGTGATTAAGAAACAAAATTGCAGCGTGGGTGGCCAATCGATACTGTGGTACATTTCAGAGCATCTGCTGACCATTAGAGCACCATCTAAGAAGTTAAGTGTGACGTCAATAGTAAAATAAAATCTGACTTTGTTAATGGAAATCTACTTAATTGATATTCATATCTATATCTAAGCCATGAGTTTTTTGACATATCTCGCTAGCGACTACGTAAAATAATTTGTGCGAAAAACATCAATTTCCCTCGTAACCACTTGAGGCGTTCGAGTGTTTGTCATATAAATATTTTACGTAGTCACTAGCGAGACATCAAAAAGCTCATGGTCCAGCTACTAGAGTACTATAGTGGCTTGTTTCGAAGTCACGTCCTAGGATCAGCTAGTGTATCTAATGACCAAAAGCCTAGGAAACATCAAAGGCGCAACACCAATCGATAGACAAAGTCACGTATATAGTTATCTCTAAAAGAAGCACATCTTGTTACTTATGGGTCAAATCACAGTTGAAATATAGCAGTGGTTTCGCTGTGCCCTGACATTGCTAAATGGCAGTGGCAACAGAATATGCTTATCTATGCAATTAAAGAGATACCTACAACAACACGTCATCGTCTCATGTGCTTTTACTACTAAATCTTCTCCGTCGAAAGGTTGTCTGGTAGAGATCGCTTTAAGCGTTAAGATCGCCTATTGTTTACACTTTAATTATTTGTTTTTATTTTTGTATTTTTTTTGTTGATGTACAATAAAGTTATCTATCTATCACGTCACGATGTCACTCACCCCAAATCACGTCTGGGATGGAACTTAGCTCGGCGAAATGTGGGTGTTCTAGTTCGCTACTACGCCTCTGCCTACCTTCGGGGATATAGACAGCTTATGTAACATATATCAAGATTATTATATTTTGAATAATAGTGTGTAAGAAGGATATCAAACCCATCCCATCCATTGTCTCTTGCCTCCACTATAGTTCACAAACGTTTTATTCAGAAACAAACTGGTTACATGCCAAAGAGAACTGTATAATTTATGAGAATCCATTGCAAATAAGCCGTATCCCTAGAAGCCAGAGCTAGTTGTAGTAAAAATGGTATAATCTACTTGAAACGCTTTTACACTCATACAGACGATATCGCGATCTCCATTTTCTTTAATATTTTATTCTGAAAGCACCATTTTCAATTAATAAAATGGCACCAACGATACGGTCGGTAGTGTCGATTTCGCATATTGTAGCGCGGCTTTTTCGTCGTGTGGAAAATTACTTAAACTGCATTTGGAGAATTTAAGTAGATTTAGAGCCACTTGCAGCTCCGTGATAAATATCTATTTATCCCAAACCTTGATTTAAAGATAGAAGTGAGCTGTAGGATAAATAGAGAAAAGGTGTAACTCTAGATTAGTAATAGCGATGCAAGTCGCCCTTAGTATTTAATTTCTATTTAGTTTATTTCTATTTTCTGTCGATCTGTGTGCAATCAATCACAATGTGAAATTTTAAATTTAATAATGTCATCGAGCAAAATTGGAATTAGGTTACAAACATATATATTATTATTATTGTGATCATCGTTATCACATATAGCTTGTTTTTACAGATAAAGAAGCCTAGAAACCAAAATATTATATAATGATTATAACTAAAATGATGGGCTAATACGATTAATAGCCAACATTACTTGTCCAACTGTATATAGAACCCCATCCACTTAAAATTTGACCCACTTACAAACTTAGTCTAAATATTGACCTCAAGTACTTTTAAGTTGAAGTTCCTCAATCTATAATTAATCAAAAACTTACCCCATTCCAGCGCTCTTAAAACAGCATTAGAATTTAGAAGTTACTACAAATTTACTCAGCCTACATTTACCCGTTTTGTTTTAGTCGCTTTTATATTGACGATTTTTTAAAATTGATTAAATTTTATAGTAACACTTACTTTCTGTATTTAAATTATTATCTTATTAGCAGCAGTACCTCTCTTGCAATAATCTGAAGGCTTAGAATTCTTTTTAACTAACTCAGTACAATAATAATTCTGTTATACAATAAGTTATTGCTATAATTTAAGATTGGTACTATTTAATTTTAAAAACTACAAACGTTTGGGTCTATTTACATAAATCTATCGAAATAAATTTATTTACTTATCGACCGACTTCCAAAAAGCAGGAGGTCCTCAATTCGTTTGTTTTTTTATGTATGTTTCGCGATATCTCCGCCAAATGTGGACCGATTTTCAAATTATTTTTGTGTTCGATAGAGCTTATTTCAAGGGTAATATAAATTTGGTCACGATCGGATCTAAATTCAGTCTGTTAAGATTTTAACTTGTGATTATTTTACAATTTTAAAACGGTTTATAAACCAATTACTCTAAAATGAAGATAAATAGAAAAATAAACTGTACAACTTATATGCTATATAACGTTAGATTCATACACATTTAATCACTGCGTGCATCCTCCTGTGTTTGGGATACAATACGGGGTGGGGTATAACATGAGGCACAACATAACGGGTTACCCCATACTCCCACCCCATAATCAATCATCTACATCAATCTAGCTGTTCGACAGATAACATGTACGACAAAAAACCTCATTGGCTATTCATAGAGCAGGCCAATAAAATGTAAGTGACGGCAATTTATGAATGACAGATATGGAGCAGATACAAGCATCTTATTTGTAGAAGTACGCATGCGGGCATGGTGCCAAAAGAATCTCCGCACTTTGTTGTAAGGACAGTCAAGACGCGGTGCGGTCCTTGTATTAACATCGCCAATATTCCTAAATTATTTTACGAATTCCATAATATTACCGATATGGGTGTATATTATTTATGTTAAATTGTCTGTTATGTATTTAAATTAGAATGGGGTAACGTTACGTGATTGTGGGGTATAAGGCCAAGTAGAGTTTCTTCTAGTGACTTAAGTTTCAGGTGGAATAAGGGCATGTAGAAAGAAAGAAAGTCATTAATTATGTGATTGCAAAAAACAATTATGTAACATGTTTTAACCGATGATGGCTCTTTTTTATAGCAGAGACTGGCAGACAAGCAGATGGATAACCTGATGATTAGTGATCTCCACCACCCATAGACACCCGAGACTCAAAAAGAATCATGGGTGCGTTGCCAACCTAAAAGGATGGAATGGAAGGGGAGGGGAAAGGGATTGGGAAACGGAGGGGGAATTGGGCTACCGGAAATCTCACTCATCGAATGAAACGCGACAGCGAGCGCCACTTTACGTCGGTTTTCTGTAAGACAATGGTATCAAACTGGTTGAGCCGGCCTATTCATGTTGTAGACGTAATTGTCTACAGCATGGCTCTACTACTCAAGCTAAAATATAATGAAAGGTTTGGCTCTAGTTCACTAGGTAACCTCGAATCTAGATCCTAGACGTATGTATACTATAATAAATAAAGAATGGGGTAAAACACGCGTCTATGAAAAGGGGTAAAATATCCATAATATTAAAGGGGTAGAAGTTTTTTCAAACGTACTTTTTCAATATTGTTCATGCAAAGTTTGATAAAGTAAACAATAACAATATGGGCTCTGAGGGATTTCTGTTTGGTAATTCAGGCTGTTTATTTTCCTATACAAATTGTTCTATATTACTTTTGGCAAACAGGCCGTAAATATGCATAACCTTAAAAAGTAATGTGAAATACCGACGGCAAGTAACTGGTAATCTAAATATATTGAGCTGTTATGAGGACTCGAGGCAGTTCTTCGGTTAACCGTGAATCTTTTGTGAAGTTGTTATCTAGTTATTAAATTCAATTCTACTGATATTTTTAGTATGTATAAACTACACAGAATATACGTTTATATTGTTTTGTAAAATAAACAGTTATACGTTGTATGACTTTAAATGTTAAAATTCCAATTTAATTGGGTACTTGACAATGTTTCATTTCAAACAAATTTTGATATGTAATAGCAAATAAAATAAAAAAGAAACCCTTCTCTAAAAACCGCATCGAAATTGGTTAAAAAATGAGACAGTAATTCATATTTTAAATTCTGCAATGAGCAAGAGTGGGGGCGTAGTGGGGATATCTTGTTATCCCTTATCAACGCACACATCGTTATGGCAGTGACGTGATTTTACTGATACTTCTCTTTTCCGCTGATTGAAGGTTACACCAAACTATAAAGGCTTATAACTTTTTTATTTTTGGGAGTATTTCAATATTTCTTTCTATGTTACGTTTTAGATAACGTAAATTTCGTATAGAATCAAAAAAAAAATTCAAGTACCCAATTACACAATTTATTCTGAGGTGCCTTGTTAACTGTACTGTACGATACACAACATAACATAACATAAGCTCACGCCTGTATCCCCGAAGGGGTAGGCAGAGGCGCACTAGCGAACTAGAACACCCACATTTCGCCGAGTTTAGTTCTGTCCCAGATGTGATAATGAAAATCCAATATCACTTTACCCGATCCGGGAATCGAACCCGAGACCTCAGAACTGTAGTCGTACCGAAATACCACCACGCCACCGAGGCAGTCTGTACGATATACGTCGACAATTACCCTCGTACCCTACCTAGTCATCAGGTACGGAAACGTTCGATTAAACCGACCTGTAAACTAAGTGTATGCAATAAATAAGGCAGTATGACGGCTCTTGCCTAGGGAATAGCCCTTATCAGGATTGTGTTACTAATATCAGGTAGTTCCGGCATACGTACCGCGGAAACTAGCTAGCAATTAGCGTGTGCCGGCGGAATCAAATTTACGTTAAAATCTTGTATATTATAGAATCTAGAAAGAAAATAGAAATTATTGAGTGGTAGAGCCACGCTGTAGACAGTTACGTCTACAGCACGAGGGCCGGCTCGACCGGTTTGATACCACTGTCTCATAAATAACCGATGTAAAGTGGCAGCTCGCTGTCGCGTTTCGTTCGGTGAATGAAAATTCCGGTGGCCCAATTCCCCCCTCCCTTTCCCAATCTATTTTCCCTCCCCTTCCATTACCTCGTTTAAGGTTGGCAACATACCCATGATTATTTTTGTGTGTTGGGTGTATATGGGCGGTGGAGATCACTTAACATCAGGTGACCCATCTGCTCGTTTGCCACCCTCTGCTATAAAAAAAAATCTAGCCTCCGTGGCGCAGCGAGCGAGCAGCTGACTGTGAAACGAGAGACCGCGGGTTCGATCCCCGCACCGAGACAAATATTTGTTTGGCCCACAGATATTTGTTTCGGATCTGGGTGTTGTGAGACCGAAAGTCTCTCGTAGTTCCTGATTTCCGCGACACAAGACTCGATCATAGTGTGGGGTCAGGACTATGAGTGTGATTGTTGGGTGTTATTTATTTATTTATTTATTTAATCACGTTGTAGGTAATTCCTGCAGCACAAACAAGCCGGCTCGACCGAATTATTACCATTGACTTATAGAAAACCGAAGAAGATTTGGAACGGCTTTTTATACCGATGAAGTAGTTTTCTTCTAATATATAATCATTTATTATAATCTTTCATTTACGCTGCTCCTTATCACACAATGTGGCGTTGGCGCGACACACTTTTACTAGCATGTTGCAGAAAGGATTCGGCTTAGTTTTTACTAGACTAGACTCTGCTTGACGTCAACTCCCTCTGGAGGATCCAGTTCCAGGCAAACGAAATCAGAACAATTGCTTTTCTCGACCTGGGAATTAAACCCAGGACCTCCCGGTCCCTGTCCATATATGCTGCCAAAATCTACGAGGCAACTAACTCATGATAAATCTTTTTCTTTCTACCTGCCCTTATCCCACTTTAATGTGGGGTCGGCGCAACACACTTTTTTAAGCATGTTGCAAAGAGGATTTGGCTTAGTTTTTACGACTGGCCGCCTGCCTGACGTCAACCCCCTATGAGGGATAACTCATGATAAATACGAACCATTATAAATCTTAAAACTGTACATTATAGTTTACATTCCACCGACAGCAAGACCTAGTCCAAAAGATCGCATAAGCCCCAATCTCCAGAGACGTAACCTAGAACGCTAGAAGATTTAAGTTGGTACAGCGCTTCATACATAAATAATTGTAGAGATCCCGCGGGACTCCAGCAATCAACGGAGATAATTACCCGCTTAAAACAGCACGTGCTAGACTTTATTTTGGAACGTGTTAGGATTTTAAGTAATTAAAGAATCTTGTCGCCTCCTTGATCTAGTGGCATTGTATATGAGCTGTCAGGTACCCAGGCGGTCCTGTATGCCTGCGCCCAAATTTTCCTCCTCGGCTCGCGACCGCGCTTCGTCGATTCGTGAAATCGCTCCTGTTTACGTTTGTTGAGGCTTGAGTTTTTTAAATAAATACTTTTGAGTGCAGTCAAGACATAGCTCAGGAGTTCTAGGATCGCTCGTTGAAAGTTGCAGGTTCAAATCAGTCGTAAAACATACGTACAATTATCGCTTGGTTTAGAATGAAGAACATCGTAAGGATGTGTAGATGAAAGCTTTTCAAAATAATTTAGAATGATATATGAAGTCTACTTATTCTAGTTGGTTTAGTAGCTGCATATGAGCTGTGTACGGGAGTCCTTGGTTCGAATTCCAGGTAGAGCAAAAATGTTTATCTGACACGATTTCCACAAGACTAAACCCGTTAGATGAGGCTGATAACAGGCAGGAAGACAGTCGTAAAATTTATGTGCAATCCTTTCTGCAGCATGAATAAGTACATACCTAAATAATTATTCACCGACCCACATTGATCGATCTGGAAATCTTTGGTGGAGATATCGTCCTGTGACTGATGAAGATGATGACCCACATTGAAGTAGAGTAAGAGCACACTAAAGAAGATTTAAAAATGACCCAACATAAAGAAAAATTTATAATATCAATCATTTTAGGAAATAGAAGTGAGTAGTGTGAGGTCTCATAGACAAAATATGTTGTTTCTAACACACCTCTTTTTTCATCGGGGCTTTAATATTTAAGAAGGAGGCTGCACAAAGGCTGCAAAGCTTTCGAAACTTCGGGCATAAAAATTAAAACCAATTCGTGATAGAATCCGTAAAAATAGTTTTATTTCAATGAATAACATTCGCGTAAACCTAAGAAATCATTATATGTAAGAAGTAATTTAGTACACCCAATAGTCACACACCTAGTCCTGACCCCACACTAGGTATAATCTGTATCGTGGGTGTCAGAGACTATGAGACATTTTCGGTCTCACAACACCCAGACTTGAAACAAATATCTGTGGGCCACACGAACATTTGTCTCAATACGGGAATCGAACCCTCGGCCTCCCGCTTCACAGCTGGCTACTCGCCCGCTGCGCCACGGAGGCTGTGCCACATATGCGGTTTCTAACACACCTCTTTTTCCATTGGGGTTTTTAAGCAAGTAATTTAGTATTAATATAGGTGAGTATAGAAATTAAACGTGTAACAATATGTAACCACAAGAGACCTTATAATGGATTATACCCAATTTTCTGTAATTAATGGCCAAACCCCGAGACTATTTTGGAAATTGACTAATTTATATGTTAATTTTTCATTAAATCGACGTGTTAGCAGCGATAGCTCAGTTGGGAATGGTACGGACTGCCGAGACGAGTGTCGGAGGTTCAAGACCAACCCCAAAAAGAGCAAACACCTCTGACTTTTCTATGTTAAGTGTATTTTCATTGTGAAATATCGCTTGCTATAACAGTGATGGAAACATCGTGAGGAACATTTTTTCGCCTTCATTCGGTTGGAGTGTACCTGCCATAATACGTGTGTTAATGTAAAAGGCCTTGTATCCGCTACGCTTGTTGACCCTTCATTAGATAGTATACTGTTATCTTCCTATCATCGTTCCATCCAGTTCCCACTACGTTCGAATAGTTCTAAATACTTGAGCAGGAACAACACTATGTCGACAGCACGACTAATAAACAGTCACACTCAATCCTTCAGATTAACACACAAAATAACACATAACATAAGCTCAGTCTTGTATCCCCGAAGGGGTAAGCAGAGGTGTACTAGCGAACTAGAACGCCCACATTTCGCCGTGGTTAGTTCCGTGCCAGATGTGATAGGGGGCTAGCCTATCGCCATATCGGGCACAAATTCCAGACTCCGGGCTGATACTGAAAAATATATCACTTTACCCAACCTGGTGATCGAACCCGAGACCTTAGGACGATAGTCGTACCGCGCACGCAATACTACTACGCCACCGAGGCAGTTACAGCAAAATACGATCTAGAAAATAGCATGAAATCACTAAAATTAGAATGTAATAAAAAGCCTTATCAAAAATCAAGGAAACATAGTATAACGGGCTCTATTTCTTGGAAATAGAGTTCTCATTTGAATAGTTTTGTGTTTTCTAGAGCAAAAACGTATATCTTAGTAAGAGGTGCTCTACGAACACATTCGTGAAGATAAGAGAACTGGCGTCGGGAAATACAAATTCCCTTGTGACCCTTTATGTTAATTTAGGGTCCCTCGGTAAGGTATACTTGACTGCCGGGCGCCGGCCCTCTTGGTACATAACATTAAAAAATCTTGGAGAAAATTGGAATGAAACTCAAAATAAAAAAAAAATCAACTCAGAATTGTTTGATTTGTGGAACTTTTCATTGTCCGACTATGGCAAAGACAAAAGAAAGGCTTAAGGTTTTAGGCTGAAATCTATAGAGCGAACTTCGATTGAGTCTAAATGAAAGAAAAGAACTCTGTGAGGGTTTGGAATTTTTAAATCGAACTTTAACTTAGATAATTTTTTACAAAAAAATTTAGCTTTGTGTGACAGTCTGTTTTTCGTCATGTGATAGGTAGCAAGCCTATCGCCATATCGGGCACAAATTCCAGCAATATCACTTTACCCAAACCGGGGATCGAACCCGTCCTGTTCTATTTAATCTAAGAATACAAACGAGAAATATTCGTTTTTTTTTGTAATTAATAGACTCAAAAACTACTGAACCGATTTTAAAAATTCTTTCAGCTATAGAAACCTACATTATCAAAAAATAATATGGGAAACTTTTTTCACGAAATATTTGTTAATATTTGTAAGTGTTAAAGATTTAAATATTTTTGCCATTTGTTTTCTACATTGACAACCTCTGGGCGCCTCGGGCGCGTAGCCGGCTGTGAAGCGAGAGGCTACGGGTTCGATCCCGGCACCGAGACAAATGTTTGTATGGCCTATAGATTTGTTCCGGGTCTGGGTGTTGTGAGACCGAAAGTCTCTCGTAGTTCCTAATACCCACGACACAAGATTCGTATCTTAGTGTGTGGTCAGGACTAGGTATATGACTGTTCGGTGTTATTTGTATTTCTTATTTATTTAAACGAATCACACACGGAGCCCTTAAATTCCCATTTGTACTAATGTACTTGATCAATCTGATGCAGTGATAGCAGCACTCTCCCTTAAATTAGGGAATTATCCCTCTCCCTTGACATGGGACGGATTAGGGTCCCGCAGGCTCGAAACACCATCGCCAACAAAGGGGATTGAAAGGGTTTCCATGTCTTGAAAAAATATTTGTCTTTACGGATATTGTCTGTGCTTTTATGGAGTATTTAGCAGACTGCACTGAATTTGTTTCTTACTTATTATTTTCATTTAAGGCACACTCAGCTGTGCATTCCTAATATATTCCTATACAAACTTTCACCCCCCGTTACACGGGAATCAATTTCCAAAAATCCTTTCTTTGTGCTCGCCGACGTCATAAAAGGAAGCCGTGTGTAAAATTTGAAGTTCCAATAGTTTCGGCTGTACGCTGATACTTCAGTCAGTCAGTTACTCCTTTTATATATGTATACATTGAGATATTTCACATTAGTTTCTACAACTGGCTGCCTTCCTAACGTAGTCCCCTTCAGCAGGGTTACCAAGACCTCTTATAGCAGTATTATTATAATCGTTCTTCGTTTGTTTTGTTTGGGAATCGGTACAAGTAAAATTATAATCATACTGCTATAAGACGTTGTGATAACCCCTCTGGACGATCTAGTTCCGGATTAATCGGGAGTGATTAAGATGCGATAAGGACACGTAAAAAGAAAGTAGACGGAATTTAATGTTTTTCTATGCGATTTTATTGCGATCGGATAGCACTTTCCTCATTCGACCGATTTCCAAAAAGAAGATCCTCAATTCGTCTCCATTTTTTATGTATGTTACGCGATATCCCCGCCAAAATGTGGACCGAATTATGGCTGCCTGCGTGCTTCTTCACGCATCGCAGTCACAAGGAATCTGAAACACTACAGTTGGATAACCGATGCAGGTACAGGGACACACGGATGTATTGCCATATTCACTGTAGTGAGTTGTTGGTTGTAACCAACAAGAGAGAACCAGATATACACTGGCTCATCCTGAAAAACAAAAGAATTCGCGAGAATCGGGACTTATCCTTAGACAAATAAGATAGAGGACAGGGCATATCTACGAAAAAATTAAGCATACCTAATGTATGGAACGAAACCAAAATGGCGACTTTGCGAAAGAAAGATCCCATTAAAATAACAGTGAAGCATCTTCTTCATATTCCAAAATTAGTATTATTGTAAATAAAACACCGTATTTACAATAAAATCAATAAGTATTTATACGTTATTTGATTCTTATGACGCGATGACAACTTACATGAAAATGGATCGCGAAACTAAAATGGCGGAACCGTCTACATAGTAACCGTGTATTTCTCGTAGTTATGCCGGGTCCTCTTATTTTTTCTTTAGTCATTGGACTTATCCAGCGGATATTTGAGTTGGGACTAAAATTCGAACGTCGCATTTGGAAAAGCCGCAAAATACATACAGACGTTCAGGCCTTTCCCCGTTTTTGAAGGCAGTTAAAAAGACGGACTGAAAAATCGTTTTTAATTTAATTTAAAAGACAGGCGAAGTCGATAAGGTCGAAAATACACTTGCAATTCCTCTGTTATTACAATAAAAAATATAACTTGCAAATGGCTGCTAGTTCAAACACGACAGTTCAAATTTCGGCGATCCCTCGGGATAAGTGCAGCCATTGTTATTCGCCGCCCAAGGCACATAAGTTAAACAAAAACTCTTCTAAGCAAATTTATCTACGCCCTCAGGTCATTGATTTATCACACAACTCTAACCTATTTATTGTACGTATACATATTCTATACTCATAATATTTATATACACCATCATCGTCATCAGCCACAGGACGTTCACTGCTGGATATGCTCCCTCAGAGATTTCCAGATCGACTTGTTGGATGCGGCCTGAATCCAGCGACTTCCAAAAGACATAAAAAAAAACACGAAATAAGCCTACAGATCGTAGATACAATCCACATAACATAATCTCACGCCTGTATTCCCGAAGGCGTAGGCAGAGGCGTACTAGCGAACTAGAACACCTACATTTCGCCGAGCTTAGTTCGATCGCAGATGAGATTGGGGGCGAGCCATATCGATACAATCCAAGGATACATATAGAGGTATAGATACAATCCGATGTGAGTTATTTTTATAAAGTTTGAAATTCAACGGTCGACAGATATTCAACAGTTTTAGCACAAACAGAATATTCTATTGCATAATCCACAACGGTAACTCGACTCATCCGTCACTTCAATTAATGATGACTAGTGAACAGTATAAAGGGGACCGAAAATCGAGCTTTTAGAACCGAAAGCCGAAGCTGGACCGTAAGAATAAATTAAAAGTGAAAATAAATCGTAATAAAATAAAAAATCATCCAAGTGAATGTCTGACCGCGCACAACAGACGGTTCCGTAGTATGAAGTTTCACAAAATAAAATCCAAGTGTTTTTTTTTATAGCTGAGACTGGCAAACGAGCAGATGGTAAGGGATCTCCATCGCCCATAGACACCCAAGACATAAAGAATCATGGGTGCGTTGCCAACCTAAAGGGAGGAAATGGAAGGGGAGGGAAAAAGGATTGGACAAGGTAGGGAGGAAAAGGGCCACCGGAAATCTCTTCACCGAACGAAACGCGACAGCAAGCTGCCACTTTACGTCGGTTTTCTGTGAGACAGTAGGTAGCAAACCGGTTGAGCCGGCCCATTCGTGCTGTAGACGTTACTGTCTACAGCGTGGCTCTACCACTTAAAAAAGTTAATAAAACAGTCACTTACGAGACAGCAACATATTATTTTTGTTTACTGGTAAACAAAACCAAGATACTCACCACTCGCCAAAACTTTTCATCTAAATACGGCTTAAGTATTGATAAATTAGCTAAGACTACTGCCAAAATATATTAAAATAACTAACTTCACACTTAAATACAACTGAAAATAAAAGTCAAACTTTGCTTCGATATAGATAATATTTTTAGTTTGATTAATCAACATTACTATTCGTAACTAATGTAGCTGTCAATCACAATGATAAATAACCTAAGTTTCGGCCATACTTTCGGCTTCGGCCCAACTTCGGCGCCGAAGGTTGTTGGACAGACACTAATGATGACTGCTAATTGAAGGTTATCATCTACTAAGCCAACGGAACTGTTGGGCCATTACTAAGACATGGTAATTTTGTGTTTGCATTACAGAAGCTATGTTCTATATCATGTGAGCATCATCACTTAATTATTATAACGACGGTATGATGTTGAAGGTAGTTTAGACATTTGGTGAAAATATCGGAGTGATCTTCTTATTCTTCTTCTTTTAAAAATAATGGCTTCCACACATATGCGACGATTTAGCCAATGTCAAAATCAATGCAAATAGAGCAATTATGTTTTCACAATGACCATGAGACCCAGATGTGGGTGATCTCAAGGCCCTGCTGGGATTATGGCGGTAATTCCTTCCAGCGCGGTGCCCCATAGATGACCTTCACTCGGCGAATCGACCGAACAAAGCCAGCCAACGCACCAAGCAAAACTCATCAAAGATCACCGGTAAAAAGTTTGCACATTATACTGTCCATCTTCACTGCAGTTTGATTAAACCACATCACTTAAAAACCAACAAACACAGCTCTAGAGAATATAGATGTTAGATTATTGAAGGTATGACAAAAAACGAATGTCACCCTGATATAGATAAAAAGGGCGGACCTGCAGATTTCAGAGTAGTTTTAAATCATTTTTACGGTGCAGTGGTTGGAATAAACCGACTAAAATATTTGGATTGTGTATTGTGCGTTTATTTGCAAAATATCTGGAATTATTCCTTCATCCTTATCAACAAGCAAGCGTTGACAGAATTATGCGGTAACAAGCTTGTCGTATAACAAGGGTGTTGAATTGAGAATGAGGGATTTCAATGGAGTTTCGAAGGGGGCAATGTACCCCTTTTGCCCCCATGCTGCTTAGTAAGAGTTTGGTTTGACTGTTTGCAAGAACTATGATAGATTTTTCGTTTTACATTTGACCAGTAGAGCCTCTTGCGGTAATTATAACTAACTAAATGCAAAGTGTCTATTGTTACTGAGTAAAATGGCTATGAAGTGTGTGGACTGACGAACATGACATTCCCTATAAGAGTTCTGTTTTGTTATTTTGGCGCTGGAACCCTAAAAATACGGACGACTTATGCACCCCTATTTTTTTGACTCAGTAAAAAGTACTCAAAGATGTAATTTGTTATTCAGCAAATATACCTCCAAAAGATTATGAAACAAATACAATTCCCCCGAAAAACAAATAACTCGATATTGAATGAGGAAAGCGTACTCGAAAAATTACTCAAATGTAAATTACAAGATTAATATTACCGTAAACAATCTAAATCGAATTCCTTCGTTTGTGTATCAATTTTCATATTTTATCAAATACTTGAATTACAAAGACTGGCGTTGGTGCCTGCCTCGGTGGCGTGATGGTATTTCGGTACGACTACGGTTCTGAGGTCTCGGGTTCGATCCCCGGGTTGGGCAAAGTGATATTGGATTTTTCCATATCAGCCCGGAGTTTGGAAATTGTGCCCGATATGGCGATAGGCTCGTCCCCTATCACATCTGGGACGGAATTAAGCTCGGCGAAATGTGGGTGTTCTAGTTCGCTAGTGCGCCTCTGCCTACCCCTTCGGGGATACAGGCGTGAGCTTATGTTAAAGACTGGCGTGTTTGGCTGGGATGCTTTTTCCCCTCTGCTAGGAATTGTTAGTATATACAACTATTTAGCAAAAATTTTGGCGTTAGGAGAGTATTTTCGACCGAGTTTCCAAAAAGGAGGAGGTCCTCAATTCGTCGGTTTTTTTTTTATATATAAGTTACGCGATCTATCTCCGCCAAATATGGACCGATTTTCAAAATTCTTTTTGTGTTCGAAGGAGCTTATTTCAAGGTTGGTCCCGATCGGATTGATTGATTGATTTGAAGTCGGTCCGTTAAGTTTTTAAACTTGTGATTATGCAATAAATTTTTACACAGGCTATATACATCGCCAAAAACACTTTGTATGAAACAATGCTGGAGACTGATATTTTTTTAATTTACTGCAACTACATTGAAATGCAAATGCACTTGCACTGTAAAATCTTCAGTAATAAGTTAAATTAAAACCCCGGGGTGTTATCGCACTAACGACAGTCGACACTAACTTCACAAGTTTTAAGTAAAGAAGTTTATTGTATGGATGAGATACAGCTGTATAAAGGTTCGTGCCCACCAGATAAAAAGAGCGATGCACGGGAAAACATCCAACAATGCGTTCTATGCACTTTCGGCCGACTTCCAAAAAGGAGGAGGTCCTCAATTCGTCGTTTTTTTTATATATAAGTTACGCGATATCTCCGCCAAATGTGGACCGATTTTCAAATTATTTTTGTGTTCGATAGAATTTCATGGGTGGTCCCATATACATAAGCTTACGATCAGATTTGAAGTTGGTCCGTTAAGTTTTTAAACTTGATTATCTACATAAACTCATTCAGAACAGCTCTGGTGAAGGGCTAGAACGCGATATTTTTAGACACATAAAAATTAAAAATGTTGAAATAAAAATTCCATCACAATAATCGCGATGTCTGTGCTGTTGTTTTTAAGGAGTTTACTCCGTACTCTTTCATTAGATCTTGGCTAAATTATTATGAAACACGTTGCGTAAGGCTTATCGAATACAAAAATAATCTAGAAAACTATCTACATTTGGGGGAGATATCGCGTAACATACAGAAAATAAATAGAATACAAAACGACAAAAACAACAAAACAAATATTTTTTTTTATTAATTGGTTAATAGAGACGTATGCGAGGGACACGAACAACAAATTTCTGCATCCGAAAAAAAGGCCGCTGCGCGTTCATAGCTTAGCTTCGCATCCTCGCACCGCTCGCTAGTCGCTACCTCTCTCATCCCTCGTCGAAACTCAGCTTTAACTCCGGTTCAAGTTTATCGTTTCCACAATTGCTGGTGTCGAAGCCATTGAAAGAGATATTAAAGTTGCGCTATTTCTTGCGGGAATTGATTGTGTGGGTTCATTCATTTAAATTAGTTTGGTTTAGAGTTACTTTTCGTTATTATACTCGTATTTAATGACAGCCTCCGTGGCGCAGCGGGGGGATAGCCGGCTGTGAAACGTGAGGTCGTGGGTTCGATTCCCGCACCGAGACAAATGTCTGTGTGGCCCACAGATATATGTTTCGGGTCTGGGTGTTGTGAGATAAAGTGTCTCTCGTAGTTTTTGATATCCACGAAACAGGTCGTCAGGGCTATGTGTGTATTTATTTATTTATTATTATCAATGTATTACGAAGGGTTAAGTCGTAAGTACCCTAAACCGACATGCATACATTATGAAGAACGTTATGAGACTGAATGATGCAAAAGAGAAGTGCAAAAATCGTAGCAGATAGAATTCCGTTGCCTCTGCCTACCCCTACGGAAAACAGGCGTGCATCTATTTATTTTTAACTACGCCATGCTTGCCATAACAGTGTCTTCAAATTACTGCCCTTCCAACTGCTAAACGATTGCTGAACTTTGCCAACAAATACCTAATTTCATACAAGTCGCTGTAATTAATATTATATGGATGTAATACAACGAATATTACCTTCACGGTCGATTGGGCGGGAAATCATACCCCCCCCTTCCTCAGGCATCGCCCCCGACCCATTTTCTACAAATTTCTTGTTCGACTTTGATTAAAAGCTTCTCGAATGTTCTCAGATATAATAACGAACAGGAATGTGCTTCCTCTAATGAAAACTAAAAATGAAATGGATACATTTTTGTAAATTAAACTTTGAAGTCAGAATTCTCCGTGACCAACAGTGCATTTATTAATAATTAGCTCTATAAATATTGCTTATCATGGCGCATACATTACAAATTCATATAGATAAATAAATACATCAATAATATCCAATAGTCACGTACATCGAATTACGAGTATCGTAATTTTTACTAACTACGAGCGACGCGCGGTCTAGGCATATCGGGGTTTACTTATAAAAACCGTTTAACTGATCAAATGGTAAAGAATAGCCTGTCCTTTTTATTTTCAAACGATGTGACACAAGAAAAAAGTGACAGCCTATTCTTAGCCATTTGCTCAGCTAAACTGTTTTTATAAGCAAGGCCCCATCATTCAATCATTTCAATACGGGAATTGAACTCGAGGCCTATTGCTTCATTATCGGCTATTTACCTACCGCGCCACGGAGGCTCTCAATACTCAAAAAAGTCCGAGATGTCTAGTCTCGACTTAGAATCGAACCCGCGATCACATCTTTCCATTCTTCGCTAAACATAAACTACAGCCAATTCTAAGTAAACTAGTAAAACTAAACGGTCACGAGGTAAGGAGGTTAGCGACTTATTTGCGAAGCATGTCTGGCGTTACGCCAAAATATCCGGCTGGAAGGACCAAAGCGGAGAAAATGGCGCGAAACCGGCGACTATAACGCATGACTTAAACGATGCGTTTTAGCAATGTTGGAATATGATAGAGTGGTTAAAAGTAGATACGAGAAACATCTATCTACTTCCACCTGCCCTTATCCCTCTTTAATGTGGGGTGCTCAACATGCTTTTTTTAAGTATGCTGCAGCAAGGATTCGGCTTAGTTTCAACGATCGACTGCCTGCCTGACGCCAACCCTGTCTGGGGGAATTCGTGAAACAGTTATATCTTTTTATGACTTTTCATTAATTATATTATATTTCAGACATCCTTTGCCTTTTTCATCACCATCATCATCATCATCAGCCACAGGATGTCCACTGTTGGATTTCCAGATCAACCTGTTGGAAGCGGCCTGCATCCAGCGACTTTGCCTTTTTACAAGTAGATAATTATGTATAATAAATAATTCATAACGACTACACAGAAACGTTAGAGGTACATGCTCTTAATATAAAGGAAACGAGTGTTTTTAATAACCTGATACTAACACCCCATTACATTAAGAGTGGATAGTAACTTGAAATTGCCATTTAGCAGTCAGTATATTAGTAATACTGCTTATTTTATCATTCACTAAATGAATAATATCGTTTAAATGTAACTGCGCCACTACATTCCCGAAAAGTGTTGTCATCAGCACTCATGTCAATCCAAAGCTATGACCGCGAGCGTTGCGTGTTTCTGAAATGTCATAAAAAAATATTAATTTAACACTAAAACCATGTATGTACGTAATACGTAAAAAGAGACGCAAAATACATAAAGCCGCTCCCTCAACAGTCAACACTCCGTAGAGTTGCAGGTACAGTTTAATTAATCAGTATACGCCATAGGCACAGAGTCGAGAGATCTATTAATCCGACTTAAGTCTCCTAGAAAGAATTTTTTTCTTTATGAAGCAATCTTCAATATGAACTCACTGAAGTGCCTTAACTCAAGCAGTGTGACGATTCCTAAGTATGGGGGCTGGAAATCAGCAGACCAGTATTAAATCTATTTAGGGAGAAATATTTGGAATGAAAAGACATCAACTCTATAGCTTTCTTTTCTTTCTACCTGCCCTTATACCACCTTAATGTGGGGTCGGAACACCCATTTTCATGCATATTGTAGAAAGGGTTTGGCTCAATTTTCACGACCGGCTGCCTGCCTGATGTCAACCCTCATCTGGGGAATCCAGTCCCGGCAAAATAGTCTTAGAAAAACAGCACGCCTGACCTGGGAATTGAACCCAGAACCTCCCGGTTCACAGCCCATATACTGCCACTAGACCAAGGAGGAAGATGCTGGTGGTAGAATATTTGTATCCGCCCGGTTGGCGATTACATGGTGCTAAAACCTGCCATAGTGACCCACACTCCGCGTGTGGTTCGCGTTCCAGGATCAGCCAGTGTACTGCCGGTTCTCTCGAGGGGTTGCGGCATGACTTGATGGTTGGTTGAAACGGATATGGGGGGTATCCCTGTATCTGCATCGGTCATCCGCCTGTCTTGTCGCAAGCCCCTCGATTTGCTTCTTCCCTCTTCGGATTTGGAGTGTGAAGAAGCATAAATAGGCCGGCATGATTCTGATGACCACTGATAAACACAGTGTTTTTCAGTGGTCGCTAGTATTTTTGGACTGCACTACGCTTACCATAAGGTGTAGTGTAGTCACTTTGCCGTGCCAGAATAAAAAAAACTAAAAAAAGACATTACCTCTCTAGCGTTTCTGATATATGTTTAATATTTTATTATATCCACCTATCGTAATGTAAATGAGTATTATTAATTCATTTATAAGAGTTACGTACTGAGTTTACAACAAAATACTTAATAAAAGAAATGACTGCCACTACCAAAGTTAACTAACCTTCCAAAGTTAAAATTGGAGCACCCACATCCAATTTTATTAAACGGTACCAAGAGGCAAGTATTTTTCATATAAAAATGGCTTATCTATTTGCTTCCAATTTCACGAGTAGACAACAACTATGTTTGTCAAAATCGGTAAACCCGTCCGTGACCCAGAAAGGGCGTGTTATACAAAGATACATGAGAAAATTGTTAGAGGAAATATTCTTGAGGATATTCTTTGCGCGCAGACATTCAACAGTACATAGACTGGAAAACAGCACAAAACTTGTGATCCAAAAGTTGTGACCTTTTGGTCATAAGTCACTCACTAGTATTTTTTACATATGCGTGCAAGGTCGTGCCAGCTTAATAATGTTTAGTCAATAAAATTGTCTTACGTGGTTCTTAAACATTAAGCTACAAATTGGGTATTTGACAATTTTTTTAAAATTAATTTTATATGAAATTAACGTCATCTAAAAGATAGCACAGAAAGAAATATTCCCAAAAATTAAAAAATTATAAGCCTTTGAAGTTTTGTGTGACCATCAAACTGCGGAAAAGAGAAGTATCAGTATTATCACGTCACGGCCATAAAGGTGCGTGCGTTGGAAAGGGATTGCAAGATATATCTACTACCCCCCCACTCTTGCTCATTGCAGAATTTAAAATATGAATTACTGCCTCATTTTTCGAACAATTTTGATGCAGTTTTTACAGAAGGGTTTCTTTTTGTTATTACATATAAAAATTTGTATGAAATTAAACATAGTCAATTGTCTTACGTAATTTTAAAATATTAGGATGCAAATTGTAATAAAAGCGCCCTCGCATTGTAATAAGTAGTAGATGGCGTTACTGGTGTTTGAGATCCATTTTTTTTTGTTTGGAAACTTGCTTTATACCGCTCTATAGTTAGTAATATTAAATCTCTTTGTCTATGCCCAACTTGCTTGTATAGTAGACCTTTCATATCAAGACTCGTGGGAGTTTTCTGAAAATGTGAAAGATATTTTTACCTCATGTAAATAGTTACAAAGGTTCTACAACTTGTAACTTATATTACAAATCAACCTGTGTGTTGTCCTTAAACTGTTCAGAGGCCCGAGCAAGAATACTTTTAAGAATCGAATTCGCATATAATTTGGTTAAAATTGTACACAAATGCGCATCAAATCGTGTGAGCTCGATTTGGTTTCGATTTTCAATATTATTCGCCCTAGGGTGTAATGTCAAATATAAAACTACAGGTTATAAACGTGGAGGGCCAGAAAACTGTGACGTGCACAGGCGTTTAGATTAAGGTAGACAAAAATCTTGCATAATTATTCTTCAATTTATTATTTTCTTGCTCTACTTTAATCATCATGGTCATTCTCGTCTCGATTTAAAATAATACACCCAGCACTGTTTGAAAACCTCTTTTTGGGGGCTATTTTCTTTCATTATGTGATTTTAGCAAATTGTCAGGGTAGATAATGTCTCTTTGTTTATATGAAATGCACACCACTACCAGTAAAGTCTAGTGAAATTAATAATTTGAGCCCGGCCTAACTGAGTTCCCCATTGTAACCAGCCAGCGCAATTATCCAACACAATACGATGCTGTAAAATCTCTGCCGATTAATCTGATTAGCTAACGCTCGAATAAATTATTGAACCAAATCCATAGTATATATATAGGTATCTATACCAAAGTAGTAAAATGGTATATACAATAGTCTTTCATAACATAAGCCTGTATCCACCAAGGGTAGGCAGTGTCGCACTAACGATCTAGATCACCCAAACTTCGCCAGGCTTAGTTAGCATATTAGGGGCGAGCCTGTCGCCATATCGGGCACAAATTCTAGACTCCGGGTTGACATGGAAAAATCCAATATCACTTTGCCCGACCCGAGGATCGAACCCGAGACCTAAGGACGGTAGTACCGAAATACAACCACGCCACCGAGGCAATCTTTCATCTATACTAATAAATTATTTCGCGAAGTAACTTAATCTGTTTACCCCGGATGTGCTTATTATCTGTCAAACCGGGTTTTTATTGTAACCATTCACCCCGGTTTTGACCTCTTGCATGCCAAGCCGGATTTTACCCCGTATCTTTAAACCCGGATTTGGCCTTTTATTTGGCAACCCAGATTTGACCTCTTATTTGTGTACCCGGATTTGAGCTCTAATTTTTTAGACCGCGTTTGACCTCTTATATGCCAAGCTGAAACCCAGGACCTTTCGGTCCACGGCCCGCATATGCTGCTACCAGAACAATGAGGCGCCTTTGACCCCTTATCTGCTATGCCTTTAACCTTAGTCACCCCGGATTTCACATCTCCTCTTATCCTCTTATCTGTCTCCCAAATTTAAAACGAGCGAAAATTACCTAAACTAGTATTGTAATGATAGACTGGCTCGGTCAAGTAGTTGTATTGCAAACGTGGTACAACTACCGTTTTGAGGTCTCAGGTTCGACCTCCGTGTCGGGCAAAGTTACATAAGATTTTATATTCAGTATCATCCTGGAGTTGGAAATTTTTACCCGATATGGCGATAGGCTCGCCCCATATCAGATCTGGGCCGGAACTAAGTTCAACGAAATGTGGGCGTTCCATTTCGCTATTGCGCCTCAGCTTACCCCTTCAGGAAAACAGGCGTGAGCTTATGATGTATGTTTTGAAATTCTTAAAGAAATTACAATATTTTAATCAAGTACCTTAATAAGGCCTTCATCTTCTTTTCAAAATAATGGCTTCAACGCATATGCGATGATTTAGCCTATGTCAAGGTAAATAGAGCAATTATGTTTGCACAATGATTATGAGATCCAGATGTGGATGATCTCAAGGTCCTGCTGGGATTATGACGGTAATTCCTTTCAGTGCAATGCTCCTGATGACCTTCACTCGGCGAATCAAACGAACAAAGCCAGCCAACGCACCAAGCAAAACTCATCAAAGATCACCGGTTAAAAAGTTTCTACATTATACTGTCCATCTTCACTGAAGTTTTATGCATTAAACCACACCACATACAGACAACAAACACAGCTCTGGAGAATATTATGAAGTCATTTTAACAAGCGACGCCGACCCTGTCAGACATCCCGTCAAAATCCTTTAATAAAGCATTCCATTTTTAGACCATTCATATTGAAATGAGAGTCAGTTTAGAGTGGTCAATGGGATTAAACTGATCGCAAGGAAAGCTGCGATCAAAAGCTTGTCTATAATAATTGTATGGACTTACAAATAAATATGATTTAGTACGGCGCACCGCTGTGCTATTATTTACTCGCAACTCATTTCAATATAATCACTGAACATTTATTCTCTCTAATTGAATAGTTAATTTGAAAAGTTTTCGTTTTGTTGTGCAATTTTCAATTGGATATTTATTGGTTTATTTAACGTTTGTAGATTGATTGAAATGCAACCATAGCTCAATTAGGAGTACATATTGCTAAGGTTAATGTCTCAAGTCCAAAAACAGCCCAAGAGCATGCACCGCTGTCTGTTCAGAATAGTTCATAAAACATCACGACGAACCGAGACGGAACGGTAAGCCGGCTATGAATGAGAGGCCGTAGGTTCAATTCTCGCACCGAGACAAATGTTTGTGTGGCCCACAGATATTTGTTTCGGGTCTGGGTGTTGTGAGACTTAATGTCTCTCGTATTATCTGATAGCCAAGATACAGGTTCAACCCAGTGTGGGGTTAAGACTATGTATCTATGTGACTATTAGAAGTATTTACTACTAGACTGCCTCCGTGGTGTGGTGGTATCTCGGTACGACTACGGTTCTGAGGTCTCGGGTTCGATCCCCGGGTCGGGCAAAGTAATATTGGATTTTTCCATATTAGCCCGGAGTCTGGAATTTGTGCCCGATATGGCGATAGGCTCGCCCCCTATCACATCTGGGACTGAACTAAGCTCGGCGAAATGTGGGTATTCTAGTTCGCTAGTGCGCTTCTGCCTACCCCTTCGCGGATACAGGCGTGAGCTTATGTATGTATGTATGTATGTATTGGAAGTATTTTTCATTTTACGTTATCGCTAGCGAGAAATATCTAAATTGTTTACAGTAACCACATAAATAAAATTAGTCGCCAATGTTTTCTACTAGTGCTCTGTTTGTTAGAACGACAATTTATGCTTGCCATGCCTCTGTGGATGTAATGCGTCCTCGAATAATGTGTAGCACAGAGACGAATAAATTTATAATGCACTCATTCATTCTTTCATTCGTTCAATTCGATCATTTTTTTTGTCTATGCTTACTCACAATTAAGATAATTCACTTCTAATCGCACATATCGCTTCATATTCGTTTACCAATTTGTACTAGTCTAAAACATCTAATATTTTGTTTTTGTATTTTATCATCATGGGCCATAGGACTTCCACTGCTGGACATAGGCCTCCCCCAAAGATTTCTAAGTTGATCTGAATTTTGTCTTTCCTTTCTTTTTACCTGCCCTCATACCACCTTAATGTGGGGTCGGCGCAACACACTTTTTCAAGCGTGTTGCATAAAGGTTTCGGCTTGGTTTTTACGACCGGCTGCCTGTCTGACGTCAACCCCCATCTGGAGTATGCCCGGCAAAACAGTGTTAGAAAAACAGCACTCCCGACGTGGGAATCGAACTTAGGACTCCCCCACCCACAGCCCATACATGCTGCCACTAGATCAAGGAGGCGACTGTATTTTGTAACTTTCCTTAAAATGTTTACAAACATGCCTCGGTGGCGTGGTCGTATTTCGGTACGACTACGGTTCTGAGGTCTCGGGTTCGATCCCCGGGTCGGGCAAAGTGATATTGGATTTTTCAATATCAGCCCGGAGTCTGGAATTTGTGCCCGATATGGCGATAGGCTCGCCCCCTATCACATTTGGGACGGAACTAAGCTCGGTGAAATGTGGGTGTTCTAGTTCGCTAGTGCGCCTCTGCCTACCTCTTCGGGGATACAGGCGTGAGCTTATGAGCTTATGTTATGTTTACAAACACATTACGTCATTTAGTTCGTTCCCGGTCTTCCATTCGTATCTGTGATGCCTTACATTTCATTCACTCTGTAATGCATTCGACGCGGCAACTCCGTAGTTATTGTACCCACGCAATTTATGCCCGCCACGAACATAATTTGTATGGAGTAATGAGGCCACGTGCTTTTGTACAAATATTAGAGAATATTCGAGAATTTTTAATGCTACTGAAGCACGACTTGTCTTGTTATTAGCATAAATTGCGAAGCTGCTGAGATTTTGCGCCTTTTGTTAGATTTTTTGGAATAATATGGAGCTGACTTATTGCAAATGTTCTTATTATAATACTTTAATGTAGCATTATTTTTATTTAAGCAAGTTTTCTAGAGGTACAGTCTGCTTTACAAAACTGCATCTTGTCACACGTACGAGTATTTTTGGGTTGAAAAGTGCCTGACTTTGGCCATTTCAGTTCAATTTAGGGCACATAATTATGGAAGACAATTAACATTTTGGAATATTAAGTATATATTTTAATTTATATTTGGAGACGATAACTTTTCAAAAAATATAATATTAATAATATTAGCCCCGTAATATTACTGTCTCACTGCTGGGCACGGGTCCCTCTACCAATGAGAAGGTTTAGGCTTTAGTCTACCACGCTGGCTTAATGCGGATTGGTAGACTTCACATACCTTCGAAATTCTTGTGGAGAAATTCTCAGGCCTGCAGGTTTCCTCACGATATTTTCCTTCATCGTTAAAGCAAGCGATAATTCACAATGAATATACTGACTTAACAGAGAAAAGTCAGAGGTGTATGTTCTTTTTTGGGGCTGGTCTCGAACCGCTGACACTCGTCTCGGCAGTCCGTACCACTCCCAACTGAGCTATCCCTGCTTATTTTTTATTTATTTTGTAACTTAGGAAAATGAAATTAGTCTATTCGTATTATATGTGCATTGTGAACTACATATTGATGAGATCAGAAACTCAGTAATTCTAACACATTCTCATTTTCGAATCATTCACAAAGAATTCCCGGACACACATTCTACAGACTTTATCGAACCGAACACACGAAAAATTAAATCCCGTAAACATTTTCCGGCCAATAACACACGTAAAATATATCAAAATAAATTTAAAGGAAAATCGAAAACAAAGCGTTTATTGCGACCCATGTTGAATTGTCACAGATTCCGGAGGTCAGATTAAAAAATAAATGTTAATTTTACATCCCACAAAACCGGTTGTTCCGAGGTCAGACCGGGAAAATTTATAATGCGCTGGCGGTGGCGCTGCTTAAGTGAACACTGCATAGTAGACGTTCCGTATATTATTTGATTTTTTTATTATATTATATTAGTTTGAAGTTTTCTGGTGTCTTTAAATCGTATATTGCGAAGTGATAAATCGGTGTTAACGTTATCATCAACGAGTTTTGTGGACTTTAGCCAAAATTATACATTTTGTGTTCGTACTTTCAAAACTTAACCGATTTTTGCAGAATCATTTTTGTGGTTTTAAAAACGAATATATTTGAAAAGTGTATGAACCGTGCATTCAAAAACTATTACAGTGATTGCAAAGACAATTTTGTGGGAATATCTTGGAAATTGAACACTTGAAGTACGAAATCAATCTAAGCGCCAACTACTACTAGCGACATCTAGCGACGACCGGTGTAAATAGTCTGAGTGCAACGCACTGGCATAGATCTACGAAGGCTAATTTATTGCTGACTTGCTAACATGACGGGGAAGTGCAGTGGTTGTGGCAGCAAAATCCTATCACTAAAATATATGCAATGTTCGGTGTGCAGCGAGTTGTATGATTTGGAATGTTTAAAAATTACTGAAACAAGCTTTGACAATTTTGATCGGTCATTTAAGAGCAAATGGCTATGTCCAGCCTGTATATGCACTCGGCCCAAAGGAGATAATACCTGTACCCCGGTACGCAGCTCAGAGTCCAATCAACATAGTACTTATATTTCATGTGATAATACTTATGCAAGTGAAAATGTTACCAAGACGCGCGGAAGTAGGATGAAATCAGCAGCTGTCTGCATGACTCCTATAGACTATAATGATCAAGATAGTAACAATTTAACGGCTTCATTTCTAATAGAGATCACACAATTAAAAACAGAAATTCATAGCCTGAAGCAACAAAATTCAAATATAGCTAATAAAATAACTGTTATCTCTGACTCACTACAGCAAATACTCAATGAACATGTTTTTCAACTGAAAGAGAAAGATAAGCAAATTTCATTGTTAAAAGAAAGTGTTGCGCAGATGCAAGTAAGATTAAACTTTTATGAATGTAATAAATTGGATACTGAAAAAGACATAATTCAAAATAGCGAAATTAATGCAACAAAGACAACTAAAATAAAAGCCAAATCTAACGAGTTTAAAACACTACCAACAGCGACTTTAAGCGCCGTTACTGTTGACATCTCTCCGTCAAAATCCTGTTCAAAAGCATCCAAACCTGAAGTATCTAACAAGTCGGAAGACGCTGGACATAATACAACCTCTGATTTTGCTGATAATGAAGCTGCTGATTGGAAAGAAGTAAGCTATAAACGTAATCGTAGCCGACTTTCAAACGTCATGCGGGGTACTGCGACACCTGGCTCTACTAACTTGCAAGCAGCGAGCCGATCGACCTCTCTCCATCTGTACTATGTTAAAATAGGAACATCTGAGGAACAAGTACTTAGCCATTTAAGATCTATTTGCGATACTGACGCGTATGTTGTACAGGCGCTAAAAGCCCGAGGGAATTATGCGTCGTTCAAACTAGAAGTACCTGACAAATTATCACAACAAATTATGTCTGTGGAAAACTGGGCTGAAGGCATATGCATAAAACTCTGGAAGAATTTTCGTCCCAGAAAAACCCAAGACGAAGCCAAAAAATAACCAAAACCATAAAATGTTATTACCAGAACGTAAGAGGGCTACGTTCTAAAACAGATATGGTTAATAAGAACTTACCGACAATCGGCGCGGACATTATAGCCCTCACTGAAACGTTCCTTACTTCCTCTGTATATGATGGAGAGCTGTTTTCTGAACAATATACTGTACTCAGAAGAGACAGAGTGGGTGACGTTGGTTGGGGCGGTGTGTTATTGGCTGTGAAGCAACCATACGCGGCGTCAATGATCCCAGATGTTCCAGAGCTAACAGATGATAAAGAACTACTGAGTGCAATAATTACCTGGAAGAACATAAAATTCGTATGCTGTGTAGTCTACTTGCCACCTAGCTATAATGAGGAACAATTTTTGAGTGTCTTAACATGTCTTGAAAATATTGTATGTACATATTCATCACTAGAATTTGTCGTATTTGGCGATTTTAATTTAAATTCCTTCAGTAATAATGTAAATGCTCAGTTTAATTGTTTTATGCAGTTTTGCAATTGTACTCAATATAATTGTATAGTGAATGAATATGGTGGTATACTGGATCTGGTGCTGAGTGGGCTCGAGAAAGATTGTGTGAGTGTGTCTGCCTGCGAGGATGAGTTAGTACCTCTCGACAGATTTCATCCTCCGCTTTCTGTTGCGATAACATTACTGCGCGACACTAGTAGTACACAACCTGCCCTGACTGCCTCGGAACGTAATTCATCGTCATCGCCGAATTGGAACTTTCGTAAAGGTAATTTGAATCTACTCTACTCATCATTAACCGACCTTGACTGGACAGATGTATATAAAGAATCTGATATTGACTTGGCAATAAATTTATTTTATAAAAAACTGAATGACAATATAAATAAGTTTATCCCTCTGAAAAAGCATTGTCTAGAAAGGCGCACTTATACATATCCCTCTTGGTTTACACATGAAATTATAAATTGTATCAAAAATAAATATTATCACCATTTAAAATATAAGACTGAAGGTAAAGATTTTAATAGAGAATTATTTAAATACTATAGAACCCATGTAAAATTTTTGATAAAATCGGCATATGATTTTCACATCAGAACCTTAGAACGTGACATTACAAATGACCCGTCAAAATTTTGGCAATACATTAAACACAAACGGAGCACTAAATACACGTCCTCTGAATATGAGTATAATGACGAGAGAGTAACGGGTCAACAGGCGGCAAATGCCTTCGCAAGTTACTTTAGTTCAGTCTTTCATCAAGACAGACCTCAGTTAGACGTTGGCGTGGCTCAGCGATATAGTGGTACCGACTGTACGGCCGGTTCTGCTCGAATCGTCATCGACAGTGTTTGTTCAACAGAGCTACGACGAGCAGTTCGTCGCTTAAAACCGTATTCTGCTGCTGGTCCCGATGAGATACCACCCTTCCTTGTGAAAGACTGTTTTTCAGTCTTTGAAGAGCCGCTTTTGTACCTGTACAATCTTTCTCTAAGGACATCGACTTATCCGATGCGTTGGAAAATATCCAGAGTTACGCCTGTCCCTAAAGATAGTGCGAGTAAAAATATAACTTCGCACAGGCCTATAGCTGTACTTTCGGTATTTGGTAAAGTATTTGAGTCCATCATCGATCACAGCATCAGACAGCAGATTGTGGTCCAGATTGCTGATGAGCAACATGGTTTTAGAGCGAAACGGTCGACAGCAACAAGCCACATAAATTTTGTAGACTACGTAACCATGGAGATGGATGCAGGGAGACAGGTAGACTCAGCGTATTTTGATTTTAGGAAGGCGTTCGATATTGTAGACAATGACATTCTCCTTTCTAAAATGGCGTCCTTGGGCTTCACGCCAAAACTATTGATATTTTTTGCATCTTATCTACAGGATCGAATGCAATATGTACGTTTGAATGGATGTGAATCCGATTGTTACTACACCAGATCTGGCGTTAGTCAAGGTAGTACTCTGGGGCCGACTCAATTTATCATTATGATTAATGATCTGTCGAAGGTAGTTAACACTGCACACTGTCTTCTTTTTGCTGACGACTTAAAATTGTTCCTTGCTGTAAACGGGCATGACGATTGCATTGCACTGCAAAATGACATTGATGCTGTTTATAATTGGAGTGTAGAAAATCGCCTTAGTTTTAATATATTAAAATGTAATATCATAACCTTTTCACGTAGACGCAATCCAATTCAGTTTAGCTATCTCATTGATGGTAATTTGATAGACCGAGTGGATACAATTAAAGATCTGGGACTATTGTTGGACTCACGTTTAGACTTCAGGCAACATGTCGTATTTACGTGCGAAAGGGCCAATAAAATTCTAGGCTTTGTATTGAGAGTCTGTTCTGCTTTCAATGGCTGCAGAGCTGTGTTAACATTATATAAAGCGTATGTGCGTAGTAGACTAGAATACAACGCAATAGTGTGGGACCCGTACCAGGGCATATATACCTTGTTGATTGAGCGAATACAAAGAAAATTCGCTCGATACTTGTTCAAACGGATGTATGGGTATTACCCATATTTGTATCCGTCTATGTTCGTAACGGGGATGGTAGGGTTGAACACTCTGGAGTACAGACGTAAGTTATTACTTTTGATTCACTACTACCATCTCCTTATTAACAAAGTAGACAATCCGACGACCCTGGAGCGAGTTGGTTTTGCTTGTACACCGGCTCGGTTTTTAGTCGGAGACCAGAGTGTGGAGGGCCCGCGCCGGCGCAGGAACCCCTTCGCAGTGCCGAACGGCGTGCGCACACGCCGCGCCATTGCCGCGCCCACCGCCCGGGCGGTCACACTACTCAATGCGATGCATACTCACCACTCAGATCTAGATATTTTCTACGACAAACCTTGTCATGTTTACAATAAGATAAAGTTATTTTTAGAAAGTTTATAGGTTCATTTATTATGTAAGTAAATTAATTAATTAGGTAGTAATTAGTTAGTAATGATGTTATTTGTTTAAATTTTATTATTGTTGGTGTTGTTAGATTTAAGTTTATTATATTTTAGATTATAGGTAATGTAAAATGTAAGTGTTTTGGCCAAGTGCTGTAAACTTTCATTTTTAAATAAATAAATAAATAAATGCAATCCCTTGACCTTATCTGCTAAATACTAAATAAGTTAAATAAACTACTAACATAAGGTCACGACTGTATCCCCGAAGGGCTAGGCAGAGGCGTACTAGTGAACTAGAACACTTAAATTTCGCCCAGCTTAGTTCCGTCCCAGATGTGATAGGAGGCGATGTCAAAATAATGTGACAAGCATACATAGGGTCACGCCTGTATTCCCGAAGGGGTAGGCAGAGGCGAACTAACGAACTAGACCGCCCACATATCGCAGAGTTTATTTTCGTCCCAGATGTGATATAGATCGCCAAATAGATCACTCAGTCCAGCCTCCAGTCTGATGCTGAGTAAAAACACACTCAAACGTTCCATTATCCAAGTCCGGAGAAAAACGTATAAGTAAAGCCCAGACAAAGTATGGCTTGACCCGGGGTTCAATCCCAGGACATTTCATCCCATAGTCTATACACCCTGCCGGTAAACCAAAGAGGCCACAAACGCACTTCTTATTCGGATTACAATGCACTACATGCGTCTCTCATTTCGAATTACTGTAGAGGTAGTTCAGTAATTTTTTTACTAAAATCAGAATGACTGTATAAACTAAATGACTGTATATTAACGTCCAGACATAATATAAGCTCACCCGAATATAATATAAGCTCTCCCCGAAGGGGTAGGTAAGGACGCACTAGATAACTAGTACACCCATATTTCGCCGAGCTTAGTTCCGTCCCAGATGTGATAAGGGGCGAGCCTATTGCCATATCGGGCACTAATTCCAGACTCCGGGCTGATATGGAAAAATCCAATATCACTTTGCCCGACTTGGGAATCGAACCCAAAACCTCAGGACGGTAGTCGTACCAAAATACAACCACCACCGAGGCAGACCAGACATTGAACGAAAAATATTCTCGAAATTTAGGGCAATTCTAAAACAGTCTTTTGAGGAAAGAGAAACCCTGATTATTACCCGGAAAATACGATTTTATTCTTTGCCCTACCTTATTTTGGCAATCAGGTAAATAGCGGGGATCAATCTCGTAAAAATCCGATTGTTATGAAATTAGATTGCACCTTTATGTTTGTTACGAATGCCATACGAATATTTCCTTCATCACGCAAAAATCACTGAATATGTTTTGACGGATGATTTTTTCCTTGTGCCGGACTCACCTGTCTCAGTCGTAATATAATTATGTAAGAGTAAGTAAAGACTAATGTAATGTTTTAAAGGTACGAGATATTAAACTAAAAAGCACTATTTTTAGACTTTTTGGTACACCATTTTTATTAAACAACCAATTGACAATACACACCGCTCTTACTCCCCAAATGAGTTGTGGGTCCCGTAGCTCATTGTAGCTAGTACAATACGAATTTACACGAAAACGCTCTTCGAATTCGGCCCGTGTAAACCTCCCTTTCCCTCTAAATACATCGGCGATAATTGATAGCGTATCGCTCTGATTAATAGATTTAGTAAAAAATCCCGGGCCCCGTGGCGAGGGTCTGTTTTGTCCGGGGACAATTAATTCCGCTAATTCCCGGGATTAAGTGTTTCTTTCGGTGTTTTGTTTTCGACATTCTTTTTTATTTCGGTTGACTTTTTGTTTTATTGAGTTGGGTTTTTAGATTGATGATATCGCATGTTTTTTAAATTTCTAGTGTATAAAATATACTACATTGTCACTACTATCCCACCTCAATAACAATACATTCTTCAAACATGTTGTAGAAAGGATTTGATATAGATTTTAAGACCCGCTGCCTGCCTGACGTCAACCCCCTTGAGGATGCGGTCCCGAGCAAATCCTGTTAGATAAACACACAGCCTGACCTGAATCTAGGACCTCCGGGATCACAACTGTAGAAAATTGGGAAAATATATGGGAATGGAATGGGAAAAGTGGTGGTTGAATTAAATATAAAGTTGTGCAGCAGGGTTACCACCACCTCTTATGGCAGTATTATTATAATCGTTTTTCGTTTGTTTTGTATGGGAATCGGTACAAGTAAAATTATAATAATACTGCTATAAGAGGTGGTGGTAACCCCCCATGTACGTTATAAAAGATGTACTCTGTATTTAATGTAAAAAATGGAACAACTGAAGAGTGTACAACAACATATGTAGACAATTTACATACACGATCCACGGATCATTTATTTTTAATTAAGGCTTAGATTTGTAGAGCGAACTTCGACAAGTCTGAGTCAAAGAAACGAACCAATGAGGATTTGGAATTTTTAAATCGAACTTCGACTTAGTCCGAGACATTTTTTACAAGAAAAACGGACTGACAGACAGATTAAGCCAAGATTTTCTTGTAAAACGTTACTCGGACTAAGTCAAAGTTCGATTTATAAATTCCGAATCCTCACTGGGTTCGTTTTATTGACTTAGACTTAGTCGAAGTTCGCTCTATAGATCTCAGGTTTAGTGTTGGTGTTGCCAACAACAACCCATATATGATGCAACTAAACAGTGGGCTACAAGTGTAATAGTAAAAGAATAGTAAATGTATTGGAATGACATAAGAGTATGTGGCGTACTCTTATGTCATTCCGATACATTTATTCTATTCGACTAGCGCATAAGCCACTTGTCTAAACCGCAGGCAGTTTATCTACAAATACATACATATACATACATAAAGCTCACGCCTGTATCCCCGAAGGGGTAGGCAGAGGCGCACTAGCGAACTAGTACACCCACGTTTCGCTGAGCTTAGTTCCGTCCAAGATGTGATAGGGGGCGAGCCTATCGCCATATCGGGCACAAATTCCAGACTCCGGGCTGATATGGAAAAATCAAATATCACTTTGCCCGACCCGGGAATCGAACCCGAGACCTCTGAACCGTAGTCGTACCGAAATACCACCACGCCACCGAAGCAGTCTACAAATAACCTAAAAATAACCTTTTTGAAATATCTAAGAAAATTAAGTTTGAAACTAAACTAAAAACACAACTGAATCAGCGAAAACACCTTCCGATAAGTTCCAATACGACAACAATAACTCCAGAAACCATTATTATCAGTTTTAGTTTGTATAGTTTAATTAAAGTGCCCGATAAGGTCCATTTATTTGGCAGAATAAACGTTACCTCATTATTCTTGGCAATCATTTGTCTCCGTCGCAGCTTTGTGGCTGAGTTGGGAAAAAATGTCTGTTTGAACCGACGATACCGGCGACATGCCCCTTTTACTGAACCCGCCTTTGTTATCCCGTCTGGATATTTGGGGTTTTAATTTAGCTTTCCTGGGAATTAGTTGCTAGTGTATAACGGGATTAGTATTTATAGAGAGCCACCGTGGCGCAGCGGGCGAGTATCCGGCTGTGAAGCGAGGCCGCGGATTCGATTCCCGCACCGAGACAAATGTTTGTGTGGCCCACAGATATTAGTTTCGGGTCTGGATGTTGTGAGACCGAAAGTCTCTTGTAGTTCCTGATACCCACGATACAAGACTCCATCTTAGTGTGGGGTCAGAACTATGAGTGTGACTGTTGGGGGTTATTTATTTATTGTAATGTATAGTTTACAGGGCAGGTGAGATAATGAATAGTCCAATATTAATAATTAAGGGCCACTTACAGCTCCACGATAAATCTCTATTTATCCCAAATCTTGTTTTAAAGATAGGAGTGAGCTATAGGATAAATCGCGATCAGATGTAACTCTAGATTAGTAATAGCGCTGCAAGTCGCATTGTCAGCCTCTGTGGCACATTGGGCGATCAGCCGGTTGTGACCGGCTGTGAATCGAAAGGGCACGGGTTCGATTTCCGTACCGAGATAAATGTTTGTCTGAGCCAGATATTTGCTTCGGGTCTGGGTATAGTGAGACCGAAAATGTCTCATAGTTGTGATACTCACGGTATAGGTTATAACCTTATGTGGGATCAGAAATATGTGTATGAATGTTTAAAAAAAAAGTTTTAAATGTCGTTCAATCTACAATTACTATCTAGAGGTAGAGGTATTATTGTCTACTGCAGGACATAGGCCTTTCCCAATGATTTCCCACGCCTTTGCCCAGTAGTGAATGATATGATAGGAGATTGGCAAACGAGCAGATGGGTCACCTGATGATAAGTGATCTCCACTGCCCATAGACACCCAAGACACAAAAAGAATCATGGGTGCGTTGCCAACGTAAGAGGAGGGAATGGAAGGGAAGGGGAAAGGGATTGGGAACGGGAGAGAGGAATTGGGACGGAAATCACACTTACCGAACGAAACGCGACAGCAAGCTTGCCACTTTACGTCGGTTTTCTGTGAGACAGTGGTATCAAACTGATCGTGCCGGCCCATTCGTGCTGTAGACGTAACTGTTTACAGCGTGGCTCTACCACTCAAATTACCAAGTACTTATGTAACCAAAAAGTTACTTCAGTGACCAATAAAGATTTATTTTATTTTTTTGTTTAATTGCTACGACTCCATTTCTTACACAGAGTGTGAACGTACCATTCTTAAGGTGCAGAAAATGTGACATTCCATTATTGATAGGGCTGGCGAGCTCGGGTTTTCAATTGGCCTGTGAGATAGATTTTCAATCGTTATTAATGTCCGCCATCCCTGGCTTCCGCCCAAGGTTCCTCGTGGTTAAACTATAACTATGAATTATTCCTAGAGTAGCTTACATTATCCCGTTGGTCTAATAGGAGCGTAGGTTATGAACCGTGAGAGCCTGGATTCAAAGCCCAGGTTGGGCAATCTGTGTTGTTTGTTTGGCAATAACAATTTTGTTATTTGTAATATAAGTTACAGATGAGTTGCCCGGGATTGCAATTTGTGTGTGTGTTTGTGTGCAGTATAGTGATAGATTTGCCTATCACATGAAGGGACGGAAATAAACTCGGCGCGATGTGGGTGCTCTAGTTTTTTGACTAGTACCCCTTCGAGGAGACATGTATGCAAAAGTGTTAAATTAAATTCACTTTTTAATTTATTAAGCACCTACAAGATTTCATCAACGTAAACAACACAAAATTCCGAAAATCTTCATGCGCACGGCAATAATTAAACAAAACGGACCTTACAACGTTAGCAATAAGGTTGAATTATGAAAATAAGGCAAAATTAACGAATTAATTGGCTATTTAATTAACATAATCAATGTCCAATTACCAGGCGGAGGCCGGGATCGGTCGCAGATAAGGGTCGGCGCACAACAGGCGCAAAAAGAAAGGAAGAGAGAAATAAACTTTATTCAGCCAATGTCTCAGGCAACAATAAGCGGGACAACAACAAAACATAAGACAGAATATGTAACACTAAGAGGTAACAAATTTGCTAATTACTAATTCATCATCACCATCAGCCATAGGACGTCCACTGATGAACATAGGCCTCCCCCAGAGATTTCCAGATCGACCTGTTGGAAGCGGCCTGCATCCAGCGACATCCTGCGACCTTTATCAGGTCGTCGGTACTAATTACGTGGTGAATATTAACTGCAGAACTGCTCGAGCATGCTTTTACTTTTAACCTCGTTAACGTAAAAAGGGGAACTTTCTAACATAGCTGCTAAACAACATACATAATTTAAAATAGTCCTTAGCTATGTTTTAAGAAAATATGTTCAGTAACTTAAAATTACAATTATATTTCTATTTGATTCGAGATTCCCCGATGTGTACTAATAATAATAACAAAAACCTTCCAAGTGTGACCACGCAAGAGTTTCCGCTAAAGTCGGTTAAAGAGATGAATGTTCATCCTTTTTTTTTAAACTAACTATTCGACACATATTGTCAAGTCCATTTTCGAAAGTAGGTACACTTTAAGCTTTACTACCTCTATTTTAGATTTTTCGTCTCTATACTAAATAATCACAAGTTTAAAAACTTAACAGACTGAATTCAAATTCGATCGTGATCGAATTTATATAGGACCACCCTTGAAAGAAGCTCTATCGAATACAAAAAGAATTTTGAAGATCAGTCCACATTCGGCGGAGATATCGCGTAACATACATAAAATAAAAATACAGACGAATTGAGGACCTTCTCCTTTTTGGAAGTCGGTCGAAAATTAGAGGGCCGACACCATTTTTACGATGTTAGTCGCGAATATCTCGCTTATTATTGACTCAAATAAGAAAACAATTTAGAAAGATCTCGACAGTCCCTACGTATATAAAGACAAGTCAAAATGTCATATAAAAAAAATAAAAAAAAATATTGCATATATATATTTAGATTGTCCATAAACTCATAACTATATAGATATACTTTTTAATTATTTTGTATTCAAATAATTCTACTTTAAATACTAATCGAACAAGATAACAAGTATGATAATTCTTAAATTTATAAATATCCTTCATTTCATTCACCTGAAAACCTCAGTTTTTGACATGTCGCTTTGTACGTAGGGACCATTGATCTTTAAAGACCTATTCTTAAATACCCTAATGCCTCACTATGGTTAAAATCATCGCCCATTACACGTATGGAGAGAAACACCAATTGTTTTCCCAATATAACCTTTGGGCAGCGATGAGCAACACCTACCATCGAAATTTCATCTAGCCTTTGTCTGCGCCAACCTTTATACATCCTAGCTAATTAATCTGATAAATTGTAAGTACGATAAGAAATTGGCTAATTCTAATAATTTCCATTTATTTTAATTAAACGGTTTATTGGTTATGTGTTAGGATGTTAGGAACTTGGGAGTACTCTTGAACCTGCCAAAAAATATTTTAACCGAAGTCAATAAAGGGGGAGGTAATTAATTCGCCAGTATTTTTCTTTTACTAACTGCCTCGGGGGCGTGGTTGTATTTCGGTATGACTACCGTCCTGGGGTCTCGGGTTCGATCCCCGGGTCGGGCAAAGTGATATTGGATTTTTCCATATCAGCCCGGAGTCTGGAATTTGTGCCCGATATGGCGATAGGCTCGCCCCCTATCACATCTGGGACGGAACTAAGCTCGGCGAAATGTGGGTGTTCTAGTTCGCTAGTGCACTTCCGCCTATGCCTTCGGGGATACAGGCGTGAGTTTATGTTTGTGTTATTTTTCCTTTTTTTTCATCTTTGGTGCGCAATATCTCTGATCTCAAATGCGAGTAATAACGTAAGATAAGCTCACGCCTATATCTCCAAAGGGGTAGGCAGAGGCGCACTAGTGAACTAGAACACTCAACATTTCGCCGAACTTAGTTCCGTCCCAGAATTGATAGGAGGGCGAGCCTATCGCCATATCGGTCACAAATTCCAGACTCCGGACTGATATTTGACAGCCTTCGTGGCGCAGCGGGCGAGTAGCCGGCTGTGAAGCGAGAGGCCGCGGGTTCGATCCCCGCACCGAGACAAATGTTTGTATACCTATAGATATTTATTTCGGCCTACAGATATTTATTTCGGGTCTGGGTATTGTGAGACCGAAAGTCTCTCGTAGCTCCTGATACCCACGACACAAGACTCGATCTTAGTGTAGGGTTGAGACTATGTATGTGACTGTTGGGTGTTATTTATTAACTATTTATTATATGAAAAAATGCAATATCACTTTGATGAGAATAATAAATTGTTATAGACTTTTGAATGTCAATTATTATGTTTTTATCAACCTTTATTTTAAATTGCTTAATGCGATCACGCTAAGATCAGTATTCTGTGACATTCGCACCTATAAATTACGATAAGCTTGCACTAACTATGCTTTTATTTTAGATTAATCCGTCAATACGGAATCAAACCACAGTACAGCTAATAACATGGGCAAAACAAACCGTTTTTGGCGAAATCAGTGGCGTATTCAGGCGTGAAGTTTCCTAATTGGCAACAACGTGACGTGGTTATATACTGAAAACCTGACAGAAATGATAAGAAGGGATGTTTGTTTAAAACCGCTTAACAATATTTTAATAAATAAATAACACCCAACAGTCATACACATAGTCCTGACCCCACACTAAGATACTAGTCTTGTGTCGTGGGAATCAGGAACTACAAGACCTTCGGTCTCACAACACCCAGACCCGAAACAAATATCTGTGGGCCGCACAAACATTTGTCTCGGTGCGGGGATCGAACCCGCGGCCTCTCGCTTCACAGCCGGCAACTCGCCCGCTGCGCCACGGAGGCTGTCAAAAGCAATATTTTAGCAAGAACTACGTACGATATAAACTAAAAGTTTGCAGATATACTACAAACGGGTCGCACCGCGAGTAAAAACTAATTAAAAATGCGAAAATTTGGATGGATGTTTGTTACTCGATCACACCAGCTGAACGGTTAAATGAATTTGGATGAAATTTAGCACGGAGATCATCGATATATTATTTACCTAGATGCACAGTTGACGCTTGGAAAATGGGACAGCAAAGAAGTGCTTAAGCACTCGTTTTGCCTACAGTCGGACGTCGATAGAATTCTAAATTTCAAAATTCAAATTAAAGAACGCTTGCTCATTTCGTTTAAAAACCTACTTTATAACACGTGCTTAGGGATATATTAGTGTTGATTTAATTAGAACTTGTGATCGTTTTCTTTGTTTTATTTCTGAGACCACTTTTTAGGAGGATATTTGCAAAGAACTGTGCATCTAGGTGTAATATATTGATGACGGAGATAGATTATATAGTCTGTATAGTATATAGTCTGTCATAGCATATAGGACTTTTTACCGGAAAAATGTACGATTAGATTTGTTAATAAATTAACACGCAAAGGCGCAATGAACAGCTAGTAATAAATGACAATGTCGCTGCATGCAGGCCGCTTCCAACCAGACTTCTATGTATACTGCTAGACTGGCTGTTCGGTACATAGAATGTGCGCACTAAGTCTCTGTTAATCGACTTCAACTCACTATAGAAATCTGTTCTTTTCCTTAGCCGCGAAACGTCAAACACTCTCCATCATGTGCCACAATTTTACTTCGAAACAGCTTGTCTAGTAAATACATAAAAGTCGTTGCTTCCAACAGGTCGATCTGGAAATCTTTGTGGGAGGCCTAAGTCCAGTAGTGGACGTTCTGTGGCTGATGATGATGATGATGATGATGAATAAATGTCAAAAATTACTCTCTTATTACTACATTACAAATACATACAGATCCTTCACAAATACAGTTGCTCCTTTGATTTGACCCCGTAGTCCCTACACTGGATTAATGGCGGTGGCACTAAGCCGCCACAGGCCACAACCCATCAATACGCGACGCGATCACACCGCGAATTAATCGGCGACAACTGCCAGCTGCCACCAATCATCCCACAATCGACCCTTTATTTAATACTGTTATGGTTAGGTATAAATGTTAACCTACGCAAATATATTCTTTTGCAAATAATGCACATAACGCACAATTTAAATATTCTAGTTGATTTATTCCAATCACTGCACCGTACAATTTATGATTTGAAACCAGATTAAAACTAGAGAATGATTTGAAATATTTTGAGTGGAAGAGCCATGCTGTAGACAGTAACGTCTACACTGGGCCGGCTCGACCGGTTTGAATCCACTATCTCACAGAAAACCGACGTAAAGTGGCAGCTTGCTGTCGCGTGTCGTTCGGTGAGTGAGATTTCCGGTGGCCCATTTCCCTCTTTACTCTCCTAATCCCTTTTCCTTCCCCTTCTATACTCTCCTTTTAGGTTGGCAACGCACCCATGACTTTTTTTGTATCTTGGATGTCTATATGGTGGATATCACTTACCATCAAGTGACCCACTTGCTCGTTTGCCAGTCTCTGCTATAAAAGAAAAAAAATCTGCAGATCCGCTCTTTTTATCTACATCGGAGTGACATCAGTTTTCTGTCATTAATGTATGTTCCATATAGGGTAATCTAAGGTTCCATACATCCAAATGTCACTCCGATATTTACACCAAATATCTTAATTACCTTCAACATCATACCGTCGATACAATAAGTTTGATTTTGATGCTTTTACCAAATATTCGAGATATCTCCGAAAGTTATCATAATCGAATGATTCTTGTAGTTAACCGGTAGAATAAATATGTATGTATATCAGGGTCCTTAATACAAATTTTGACACAGGCAAAAACTATTCAATCCTTTATCCGTACATTCGACTAGCAGCGCCTCTTATGGAAGCTTCAGTAAACTAAATGTATGGAGCAAACGAAGACGAGAAGTTGCGAAATATAAACATTTTCTACTCTTTATTTCTACTTTTCCTTATGCCACTGCAATATGGGATCGACACACTTTCAAGCATGTTGCAGGAAACATTCGACTTACGTTTTCACGACCGGTCGCCAACCTGACATCAACCCTCTCGAAGGAATCAATAAATCATCCTAAAAACCGCGTAGCCTAACCTGTGGGGTTACCACCACCTCTTATAGCAATATTATTATAGTCTTACTAGGTTTTTTTTTTGTACGGGTATCGGTACAAGTAAGTTTATAATAATTTTGCTATAAGAGGTGGTGATAACCCCTCAATTTTCGAACCTAGGACCTTGCAATCCACAGCCCATATACAATACGTCTAAACTAAGGACATGATAAGTATAATTATCAGATTGGATATTAAAATTCCAACACAATTTACCGAAACCTTACATAATTAATTAACAGAAAACTAATTATCCGATAACCAGATTATAATCGAAGGTATTGTTCGCTAATACAAACTTGTTAACTAGACAAAAGGAAGATATTATCTGTTCCTGCCAAATTGGATATTTGACAGCCAATCGAATATTGCAGAGTGAAATAGTGTTAATCTGTACTATTCTTACTTATTTATTCATACTCTCTGAACTGCCTCTGAAGCGTAGTTATAGCGTACGCGGTACAATTTCTGAGGTCTTCAATTGACTAATTTTTTAAAATGATTTTTAAATGAAATTTACGTCGTCCAAAATATAGAACAGAAAGGAATATTGAAATATTCTCAACAATAAAAAGTTATAAGCCTTTGAAGTTTGGTGTATCCTTCAAACAGCGGAAAAGAGAAGTATCAGTATAATCACGTCACGCCATAACGGTACGTGTGTTGAAAAGGGATGGCAAGATATCACTAATATGCCCCCACTCTAGAATTTAAAATATGATTTACTGCCTCATTTTTCAACCAATTTCGATGCAGTTTTTACAGAAAGGTTTCTTTTTCGTTTTATTTGCTATTACATATACACAAAATAGTGTATAAAATCAACCATAGTCAAGTACCAATTCGATTCCCGAGTCCTAAAGTTTATATATTTTTTAATCTCAGTATCAGTTTGACAATTGACTCTTCCGCTATGACATAGATTTGACAAACATTTTGTGGTAAGGCTACCCTGTAGACAGTAAAGTCTACAATACGAATGAACCAATCTAGACCATGGGTTCCCAAATAGTGAGGCGTGCCATTGAGATAAACTTTCAAAATATGAATATACATTCATATTTTGAAAGTTTAGCTCATTCGCCATCTCATTCGACATACGTCCTTTACATTTAGGGAGGCGTACCAACAATAAGCTTGGGAACCCCTGTTCCTTATTGTTGTCACGCCTAGACCTAGACCAGGGGGTCTAAATGATCTTAGGTACTGTAAACATTACTGCTACATTGTACATCTGGTCTGGAAATCTTTGGGGAGGCCTTTGTTCAGCAATGGACATCCTAAGGGTGATGATGATGATGATTATGATGTACATCCTACACTCAAAACTTTTGACACAATGTATCTACAACTGCCGTTATATTGGCTTGTTATGTACATTAAAATTTTGTTGCGACCATCTATTTTTATTTCTTTCTCACTTACTCTAATTACAAAGTTATATATATCCTACTCTTTTATCCGTTTACATACAGTTTGACAGCCTCCGTGGCGCAGCGGGCGAGTAGCCGGTTGTGAAGCGAGAGGCCGCGAGTTCGATTCCCGCATTGAGACAAATGTTTGTGTGGCCCACAGATATTTGTTTCAAGTCTGGGTGTTGTGAGACCGCAAGTCCCTCATAGTCTCTGACACCCACGATACAGGTTATACCTAGTGTGGGGTCAGGACTAGGTGTGTGACTGTTGGGTGTATTTATTTATTTACATTAACATTATAGGTATTTTTGTTACATTGACTCGTCTTGCGTTCCAATACCTTACAATTATATGTAGTTTATTTCTCTAGTTCACCTCTGCCTACACCTTCGGAGATATAGGCGAGAATTCATTTTATGTTAAAATGCAATTTCATACGGTTTTTTTTATATCAGAGACTGGCAAACGAGCCGATGGGTCACTTGATGGTAAGTGATTTCCACCGCCCATAGACACCCAAGACATCAAAAGAACCATGGGTGCGTTGTCAAGAATAAAGGGAGGGAAATAGGGATTAGAAAAGGGAAGGGGGAATTAGGCCACCGGAAATCTCACTCACCGATCGAAACGCGACAGCAAGCTGCCACTTTACGTCGGTTTTCTGTGAGACAGTGGTATCAAACCGGTCGAGCCGGCCCATTCATGCTGTAGACGTAATTGTCTACAGCCTGGCTTTACCACTCAAAGAACTAATAAATGAGGGTGTTCTAGTTCGCTAGTGCGCAACTGCCTACCCCTTTGAAGGTAAAGACGTGAGCTTATATTATGTTTGTTAATTAATGTTGCATACTTTACCGCTGACAATGAATATTTCTTTCTTCTTTCTTTATCAAAAGTCTATGACACAAAGCATCACAAGATAAGATGAAGATAAGTGGAAGCGATTGGGAGCGATAACAACCGTCCAGTTATTAATTAACGCCAGTCGCCTCGGGCACAACTATTTGAACTCCGATGTTGGGCTCTTGATTTATAACGTTATAAATTGAAAAAGCGAGGAAAGCTCGCACTCCGCTCCCGGAGGAATCTCTCCAAGTTTACCAGTTCATTTTAAAGTATGCACACTTTTGTATTACCCTCAAAAAATCGTTATACGAATACCTAATAAATACATATTTTATTGCCTCGGTGGCGTGGTGGTATTTCGGTACGACTACCGTCCTGACGTTTCGGGGTTGATCATGGAGGATCCAGTCCTGGAAAATCGTTGTAATCGTATATGAAGCAGGACAGAAAATTACCAGAAGAGTAAACAAATTCAATATCCCCATCTGGGAATCAAACCCAGAGACAGACGGTAGTCATACAGCACACAATACAACTACGCCACCAAGGCAGTAAAACAAAATTTCTACACAAAGAAACAAAAAAAATAATACTAAATGTATTCCCCAGAGCTCTGTGTTAAAACCTCGAAGAAAGCGTATTCTATTGGACGGGAGAAACTATTTTTGTAAAAAGCCGCCAATTTAGTGTAAAAACACCAGCGGAATAAAGTAGCCTTATAAAATATTAAACAGCGCGAGGTAATTGGAGCTGGCAACACTTTAGTCAATTATTCGTTAGAATTGTACTCTGTGCTGTGGCAACCCTGGCGCAAAGGCCAGTGTTACATTATGTACTTAATATGAAATTTTTAACTACAGTAAAATTGAATTTGTTATCATAATCTCTAGACTAGGCTTTTTTGGGATTGTTTGTTTGGTTTTGGTTCTAAACCCACAGGACAGGTCCATATTTGCTAGAGACATCTTTCTTTCTACCTGCCCCTATCCCACCTGAATGTGGGGTCATCGTTCCACACTTTTCCACAGCCCAAATATGCTGCCACTAGACCAAGGAGGCGAACGTTATTCAAAATAAAATACATATAGGGCCTTACTTATAAAAGCATTTTTAATTGAACAAATGGTTAAGAATAGCCTGTTACTTTTTTCCTTGCGTTACATTGTTTAAAAATGAAAGGGACAACCTATGGTATAAAGATAAGCGGTGCTTAAATATTTTTATAAGTAAGGGGCATAATAAGCAACTACAAGAAATTTAAATTATATCGCAGAGTATTAGTCATCATCACCATCATCATTATCAGCCACAGGACGTCCACTGCTGAACATAGGCCTCCCCCAAAGATTTCCAGATCGACCTGTTGGAAGCGGCCTGCATCCAGCGACTTCCTGCGACCTTTATCAGGTCGTCTGTCCACCTCGTATTAATACAAAGCTTAAACGCAACTTAAAGTTTTATAACATAAGCTCACGCCCGTATCCCCGAAAAGATAGGCAGTGACGCCCTAGCGAACTAGAACCACATTTCGCCGAGCTTAGTTCCATCCCAGATGTGATAGGGGGTGACCCTATCAAAAATATCAAACACAAATTCCAGACTCCAGGCTGATGTGGAAATATCCAATATCACTTTGCCCGGCCCGGGGATCAAACCCGAGACCTCAGGACGGTATTCGTACCGAAAAACAACCACGCCACCGAGGCAGTCCTTAACAATTTACCGAAAAAAAATAGCAGGTTTCTAAAAGATTATATTTGGGAGTGAAAGTCATCCATCCAAAACCTTCAGACAATGGTCTAAAAACAGTTTTAATGCATGCTACAAATCCTAACAATGGAAACACTACGGCAACAAACACACTGTAACAAAGCACACCACTCACCACTCACCGTGCAAACAGAGCCCAGTTGTAACGCAAATTGTCTTTAGCTAACAAACTAACAATGAACGCCTTAAACTTAGCTGGTGGTAGGATATTCGTATCCAACTGGATGGCGACGTACACATGCTGGTAAAACCTGCCATAATGAGTGTGGGTACACTCCGTGTGTTTCGCGTTCCAGGATCAGCATCTGATCTGATCAGAAAAACCCAAATCACTTTGCGAGATACGGAGACATAAGTACATAAATCACAATAAAAGAAACGAATGCTCATTCTTTGCCCGCTTTTCAAGCAATATTCTATATTTTTACGCTAAAATTATCGTTCATAGTTTTAGCTTCTGTAAGTATACATTTCTTGTCTGCGACATTAACTGAATAAAGTTCTTTTTTTTTTACAATCCGATTTAAAAATAATGCCTTGTTCTAGCTCTTTGTTTGTTTGGTTTGAACCCATCTTTATCGCCGTCATGTTTCCCCAAAAGTTATCCTGAAGATACTTCCTTATTAAAACTAACGACCGGTTTCAATAAACAATCTCAGTTTAGAGTGCAGATAGATCGCAATTATGAACCAGTCAAATCACCTCATTTGACGGAGTCGTGTTCAAACTGTGTTCTTATTGGCTATTTTTTTGTAATCTATCTGCACATTCGAACTGAGATTGTTTATTGGAACCGGGCGTAAGACGGCCGTTGAAGTAAATAGTACTAAAAAATGACTCTCCAAGAATCCGATAAAGAAATTATGGCAAAATTCAATTTGTTTACACAAAGTGGAAACTCGTTGTGAGTTGTGACTTGTGATGCCGCGCCGCGTTCCTTTTGTAAGTAGTAAGTTCGTTTAGAAATTGAGGAATTAGCCTCAGAGAATGTGAAAGGCGTGAGCTTATGTGTATGCTCGTCTGCTAAGCACTTTAAATATCGTACACATTCACATCAAATTTAAAACATGTGAACAAGTCTGTAATAAGCATAAGAGTAAATAATCGCTTCATAAATACTATTAAACACGAAATAAACAACCTCACACGCTCACACGCCTCACACGCTCTCAGTTACAACAACAATAAAAATAGTTAATTTTAATTAAAAAACTTCGCACACACTGGCTAACTTCGACGACAAAAATAAAATGTTTCGTTTAAAAGTTCCAGTGGTGCGGCCACCCTAAACTTTCGGCTCCTGACTCAGGTGCTTAATAAATAAGTTTTAGTACACAGGGGCGGATTAAGTCGCTGGCCGGCCTCATTAAATTGCCTCACGATTAAAAAGTTGAAGCAAACAGGTGATAGAGGTTTTTTTATTTTACAAAGTAACTAAAGTGGTTTAAGTGAATATACTGAAGCATACAGTAGTAAACAGAGGTTGTGGTTTAGTAATTACGAAGATACAGTAATTACATTCTATTAAAGTTTCAATGGATAAATAAGAAATGTTTTTACTGGCTCCCTCGTTCACAAAGAAAGTTACTCGTAAATTAAGTATCGGTACTAGGGTATGTAGATTTTTAACCCGTCGGAGGTGTCACATAAATATGTTACATAAGCGTTTGGGCCATCGGAGACCGAGCCGCCCGTAACTATTTAAATGGAAAATTAACAAATGCGTTTAAAGGATAGACGGATAACACCTTTAGAATGAATGAATAAATTCGCGTCTCTTGCACTAAAACATTACACAAAACATTGGTTCATGGAACATTTTTATCTATGGTCCATTGTTCTACGAGTAGGAGACAGCAAAAAATATTGTTTTGCGTATGTGTTTTTGTGTTTTGTTTCGAGAAAACAGGTGCATGAGACGCGCCTTTTGATCAACACATATGTTTGTTTTGTAAGCATTTAATGAAATTCCTTAAATTAATTTTTTTAATATTTTTTTGGGCCTAAGTGGAATAACGCTTTACGTTTACTTTTATAAAGTTACGTTACGTTACGTTGTATACGTTACGTATACAAAGTAATAAGTGTTTTTTATAACAAAATAATTAACAATTAAAAATAATTGTAACAAACACGTCTAATGCCCACAATACGTCCCAAACGCCTCCCCTGGCCTATAGCCCTTGTTTTTTTTCGTCAAAATTTTCCCGGGCCCGTGAAATTTTTGATTGTCTTTTTTAATGTCCATATAAATTAATGTTATGATACTTTTACGAGTGTTTCACCTGTTTATGTTCTTTTGTTTCTTTTAACGAAATATTATGGCCGCCGCGGAAAGCAGTGACGTATATTGTGTACAATCGTACATGTACTGAAACTTTCTTCCCTCATTGTCTATTCCTTGTTTTATCTTCTTTAAGTGAGCAAAACTTGGGATTTATATCATATTTCGCTCACAGAGAATGATGGCGCGTATACACCGGGCCGAACGAAGGCGAACCAATCATGCATGTTTCATTCGCACAACAGCGAAAGTTTGTTTGTGTGAACGCAACAGGTATAGATTCGTACGCCTTCGTTCGGCCGGTGTGTTCCCGTCATGAGATTTAGCATAGTTATGAGAGTTTTGATGGTAGAGTCACACTTTAGATAGTTATGTTTGAGCGCGAATGGGCCAATTCGATTATATTATACCACTGTTTTACAGAAAACCGACGTAAAAGACAGCTCGCTGTTACGTTTATTTCGTCGAGTGAGATTTCCTATGGCCCAAATACTCTGTCCCCTTCCAAATCTCTTTTCCCTTCCTTAAAAGATGACAATGCGATAATAATTATTTTACCACTTGCTATCAGACACCCACCGGCGACCAACCTCTCAAGCGACGTCTCCTGCACTAAAATATTAACAAAACATGATTTTTTTATTTATGGTCCATTGTTCTACGAGCATGACTAAAATCAGAGTTTTGCGTATGTTTTTGTGTAATGTTTCGAGAAAACCTAGCGCAGGAGACGCGCCTTCAGATACACAATTTCATAGCCTCGCCACCTAACCCACAAACCTCGCACTTCTGATGGAAACGGTTCTTAAATCTATATTACTGACTTTGATGTACCGGAACTGTGTCATATAACTCGCGTACGAGTTACGAGTAATGACAGCACAACAATTGAGTAAACAGTTATAAATATAATTACGACACTGAAACATAAACAAAAGTTTGACCCACAAAACTACCGATATTGTTGCGCCGAGATAAATGTGACTCACAAATATTTGGAGCTGGGTGTTGAGACCGAAAGTCACTCGTACTGTTATAGAAAGAAGAAAGAAAAGAAAGAAAGAAAAATATATTTATTCGGCACAGCATTATGCGACTAACAGCCGAATGTTCATACACTTAAGGTCGCCTTATGTCGTTTAAGGCCGCCTTATCTGTCAAAATTGTATGGCGAAAATCAATTTAAGAAGCCGTTAAAGTTGATTAGCGTTTGACCATTCGGGCGATAATGATATAAACAGAAAGGCGATAAAACACATATTTAAAATGACACAATAAACTGATAACAATAACTCGACCTATCCAAAGAATAAAGTTACATATGATAATTAATCGAAATTGCTTTTATATTTTTCTAAGCTTAAATTAACCTATATATTTAACTAATACTAGTAATTTTTTAAATTTATGACATAATAACAAGTTAAATTATGACATAGCTTAAAAAAATATTCACTAGTTAAATATACAGGTCAATAAATAAGCTCAGAAAAATAAGAAAGCAATTTCGATTCATTATCATATGTAACTTTATTCTTTGGATAGGTCGAACTATATAACCCACAATAATAATTACAACTATGCGTCTCACGATGCTGCGGAAAAGGTTTGCCGAAAGAAAGAAAGAAAAGAAAATTTATTATTATTGGACTACATAAAGAGAGATAACATAACATAACATAAGCTCACGCCTGTGTCCCCGAAGGGGTACGCAGAGGTAAACTAGCGAATACCTACATTTCGCCGAGCTTAGTTAAAGAGATATATCTAAAAAATACAATTGTATCAGGCAGCCCAATAACAATGATCCCCCATTCAGCTATTATGCTGCTTTCCACCCTAAACTGAGCTACAACGATGATTTGCAATGGAGGTTCAGTGTGACATCCGTACGCTGCGTCGGTGAAAATAAGAAATTAAATAACCTTGCATCTTTACTTCGCTGCTTTATCAGGAAGTGTTTTCTTCATCATTAAAACCATTTATAATGAATACATAATTAACTTAGCTTCCTCGCCTCTAGACCAAGGGGTCTGCAGCGTATTTGAGCTGTGACCCGGAAGCTTCTTGGTCCAATTCCCAGGTCGAGCGGGTGTTCTTCCCCCAGAGGGGGTTGATGTCAGGCAGGCAGCCGATCGTAAAAAAGACTAAGCCGAATCCGACATTGAGGTGAGACAGGGGAGAAGAGAAAGAGACACTAATATACATATGTATCATCACAAGTTTAAAAACTTAACGGACCGACTTCAAATCCGATCGTGACCAAATTATACGGGACCACCCTTGAAATAAGCTCTATCGAACACAAAAAGAATTTTGAAAATAGGTCCACATTTGGCGGAGATATCACGTAACATACATAAAGAAAAATACAGACGAATTGAGGACCTTCTCCTTTTTGGAAGTCGGTCGAAAAGTCACTCTTCTGGTGGGTTTAGAACCTACAACTTTCATTTCCTACTGTTCAAAGTATTTAAGCAAGAACACAACCTTAATTGCGGCTATACTACCTCCTTTAATAAACGTGTGACACGAGAAATCGTCAAAGACAAAGGAAATAGATTTTAATTACTGCGCCCAATCGCCGCGTTCCGCTGGGTGGCGAGCCAATAAATCAAATCTGGGACATTATGCAAATTTTTCCGTTTTAGCGGCAAAATTGGTAGTGAATCAATCGCGGGTAATGAGTTTAATACCGTTCTAGAGAATAGCTTTGATATTATAATAGATTCGAAGTGATAAAGGGTTATTCGAGGCGAGACGATAAAGTGACTTATTTTGAAAATGCAAAGGAGAATGCGAAATTGGTCATCTAAGACGCCCACCCAAATCATTGGACTCAGAAAGCCGTAATGTTCCAGAGACGTTACTTTTATAATGTTCATAAGAAATAAGGAGACATTTTTTTAACCCCTAAAAAGAGTTCATCGTTTGTATGGGGATATAGTGAAAATACGACGAGACATACTTTTAAACAGGCGAAGCCGCAGGCAAAAACAAGTAAGTCATAAACTTAAATAAACCAATACAACTTCCATTCCGACAAATACTTCAAACGAAGTAAGTTTTATCCAGCTAAATGAAAAAAAACGGTCAGAAAAAAACTAACACAAATAAACCACGAAAAACAAAAATTCGACCAAAGAATCTTAAAATTGCTAATCTGTAAATCCAAACTTGCCAGTTTCCAATAAAAATTCCTGGAACTCCCGGAATTTCGCACACATAGCAACCATGAGCGACGCGTGTAAAGGAAAAGTTGTTAGTGAGTAATTGTAAAAGAGATCTCTCAGCATAGGGTTGAAGAGTAGCGGGATACATTATTAAAACTTTAACACAGCTCGTCTCGAAACCGACTTTGTGCATTAAATAAAACTGACCAAGTGCATGTACCATTACGCAGTAGAGGGTTCCGTATTCGGAATGAACTTTCTAGGCTTAATGTCACAGATAATTAAAACAATTTTCATTGAAAATAATCTTTAATGTCTAAAAATGTTTTATTAGTTTACGTAAAATCTTATTTTAAAGAATTTATAGCTCCTGTAAAGTTGCAGTCGCTAGGCGGCGCTGCTTTCGTGCACATAGCCAATATTAACTGAATAGTGTTCGAGTAAACACGGTAACATAGATAAACAAATGGACAGGCTAGGCCGAGAGACGAACAAACACAGAAATTAATATACAAAGACACAAACAGACAGAAAGGCGCCCATGCGGACAGAGGAAAACCGCACATGATGAAAATTAATTTTATTTATACCATTCAACTACGGAACCCTAAAAGTAACTTTAATGCTTGTATACTACCAAGTTGGTAACTGAATAATATGTTTATCTTCCAGACCTTTGTCGCGTTGAAGGTTGAGGCCAAGAAGGAAATTACGCTATCATAAATTTTAAATAGTAGATAAATGAAATTTATTTCTTTCCCTAGATAGTGATGAAAAAACTTCAATCATAATATTTTCAACCTATTCGAGAAGTAGGTTCTTGATTATTCTGTATAATCACACTAATATTATAAATGCGAAAGTTTGTGAGTACACACTCACGTTTGTTACCTCTTCACGCTCCAACGGCTGGATGAATTCTGATGCAATTTGGTATAGAGGTAACTCTGTTCGCGGGGAAATATAATTTTCGGGATTTATTTTATTTAATTTTCCGGGAAAAAAGTAGCCTATGTGTTCATCCAGGACGTCAACTACCTCCATACCAAATATCAACTAAATTGGTCCAGCCATTTGAGCGTGAAGAAGTACCAAACATACACACTCATAAACTTTTGCTTTTATAATATTAGTGTATTTTTTTGACTGCTCTATAGCTTATTCGTTAACCTCAGACTGATATTTTGCAATTACGGGGTATGAGTGCAATGTTAAAAAAGCTTTTAAAAATGCTCAACGCATTCGTATTCATTTTAAAGTAGGTTAGATATCTAACGTTTTTTTAGGTTATGTTATTTTGTTCTCATAGGATAAGACTGAGGCTGAGATCTATAGAGCGAACATCGACTATGTTTGAATCAACGAAAGGAACTCAGTGAGGTTTTGAATGTTTTAAATCGAACTTCGACTTATACTAAGCCATTTTTTACAAGAAAAACAGACTGACAGACAGACTAAGCAATGATTTATTGTAAAAAGTGACTCGAACTAAGTGATAGTTCGATTTAAAAATTCCAAATCTTCACCGAGTTCGTTTCTTTGACTTAGACTTAGTTAAAGTTCGCTCTATACTCAGCCTGTAGATCGATTACGTTCCGATGCACAATATAATAGAGTTTATGATAGAAGCTAATGTCGCGTTTCCGATGTGCTGTATAAAATACGACTCTGGATAATGTTGACAGTCGATGTCGCACGTTCGCACATGTAAAGCCGGCTTTATTTATCGACAAATGAAAGGTAGGGTTGGCAGTTTAAATATTTATTATCCTACCTTCATTTCATATGAAGTTATTAAATTACTATGATTAGCCAATATAATGAAAGAAAATTGAAGCGTTCTTATGTTGTATTATATGTTGTTAGAAATAAAGCATCAATTGAGAATAATAAAAAATTATATTAGAGAAAAATCAGTTTAGAGTACTAAACGGGAACCTAATAACAGTGCAGCGTAGGTACAGAGGCTATGGCACGGGAGGTTCTGAGTTCGATTCCCAGGTTTTTATGACACAGTTATCCCGTAACTAGATCTCAACTAGATCTCTCAGAGATAATAGTATAGTAGAAGTAGTAGTAGGTAATAACCTTGTCATGTTTTATAAATTGCACTAAGCTGACATTTAAAGCCACAATTTAAACACTTAACGGATCGACTTCAAAACTAATCTGATCGTGACCAAATTATAATATATATGGTACCAACCTTGGAATAAGCTCTATCGAACACAATAGTAATCTTGAAAATCGGTCCATATCTGGCGGAGATATCGCGATATACATAAAAAATACAGATGAATTGAGGACCTTCTCCTTATTTTGGAGTCGGTCAAAAACGGTAGAAATAGTAAAATACAATTATAAAGGGCAGTGTCCATGAGCGCATTCGACGCGACATTTCGAAAGCTACGTTAAATGATATAGCACATGTTCAATTTAGAGCTAAATAAAAGCTCTCACCTTGCTGGACGTTAATATATCGTACGACTGTAAGGACCGGTGAAGCTAAGGCATGCATTTTTCCCGACTACAACGGAAGGAGGTTCTTAATTCAGTGTGATACGCGATATCTCCACAGAATATGGACAAATTTTTCAAGATTTTGTGACATACTGACGCTCAGAGGGACATGACGAAATTATAAGTTCTTTTTGTGCCATGTGTCTCCTAGAAACAAAAAATTGCATAGCCTAAACTGGGATTTCCGCCCACAACCTCTCAGTTCATAGCCTATATACGTTGCGACTAGATCAAAGACAAAGGAAGGAAGGTCAAGCAACTATCAAAATGCATTTTTAAAACAAAAATCTACCTTTCAAACTATCGGCCAGTTCGCGCGCTTAAAATCCAACCTGATCAAACTATCGGCAGATAAAAAAGTTTGTAGTGTGCGGGGGCTCTTAACGTTCTCCAGAGTTCACTAGCCCTAAACTAATTCTAAAATTCGTGCACAAACTCACTTTACCGGTATATTCTACGTAAAACGTTATAAACGTCTTGAATTTCTCGCATTTTGAACTCCCTTCTAGTTAGAGACGTTAAGGTTATTTCGCTAACTTTAGAGAAAATTTCAATTTTCGGCAATTTTGGTTTAAATGTAGAGCATGCTTGATGGTCACCATTATAATATAAGGGCGTCTTCTTTTGAATTCATAAACGATGTCAGTTGTATGTTTTTAATGACCATTTAGATGTCAGCATATAAGGTGGACCGACGACCTAATAAAGGTCGCAGGAAGTCGCTGGATGCAGGCCGCTTCCAACAGGTCGATCTGCAAATCTTTGGGGGAGGCCTATGTTCAGCAGTGGACGTCCTATGGCTGATGATGATGATGATATAAGACAGACTGAGGCAGACTGCACCATATAAGCCAAATAAAATACAAGAAAAACATACTTCGCATCATTTTGTTGGCAACCCTATTAGTAAGTAGGCCGGTTGAGTTCTCGGGAGTCTGCTTGGGCACAATAGTGGAGTAACAAGGATGTATTGATCTGCACACACGATAAAACATACAGACAAACAAGGTTTATCGCTACAGTACTACATGACCGAGACTGCCTCGGTAGCGTAGTTGTATTTCGGTACGACTACCATCCTGAGATCTCGGGTTCGATCCCCGGGTCGGGCAAAGTGGTATTGGATTTTTCCATATCAACCCGGAGTTTGGAATTTGTGCCCGATATGGCGATAGGCTCGCCCCCTATCACATCTGGGACGGAACTAAGCTCGGCGAAACGTGGGTGTACTAGTACGCTACTGCGCCTCTGCCTATCCCTTCGGGGATACAGGCGTGAGCTTATGTTTATGTACTACATGACTTTAGTGCATACTTGAATAAGATATTATTAATTATTATTTCTTCATGAAAAATAACGATCACATTACGTGCAGTTATGAAATCGTTTTACTTGAGATAAGATTGTTCCTAAAACAGCAGCGGTACCCGACTTGGAAATAGTACGGACTGCCAAGACGAGAGTCAAAGGTTCGAAACCAACATCGAATAGGAGCAATCTTTGACTTTTCTATATTAAGTGTGTTTTCATTGTGAATTATTATCCCTTGCTATAACGGTGAAGGAAACATCGTGAGGAAACCCGCATACCCGAGTACTTCTACACAAGAATTTCAAACTATATGAAGTCTAGAGTGGTAGAGCGACGCTGTAGACAGTTACGTCTACAGCACGAATGGGTCGGCTCGACCGGTTTGATACCACTGTCTCACAGAAAACCGACGTAAAGTGCAGCTTGCTGTCGCGTTTCGTTCGGTGAGTGAGATTTCCGGTGGCCCATTTCCCCCCTCCCCTTCCCAATCCCTTTTCCCTCCCCTTCCATTTCCTCTGTTTAAGTTGGCAACGCACCCATGATTCTTATTGTGTCTTGGGTGTCTATGGGCGGTGGAGATCACTTACCATCAGGTGACCCATCTGTTCGTTTGCCAGTCTCTGCTATAAAAAAAGAAGTCTACCAACCCGCATTTAGCCAGCGTGGTAGACTAAGGCCTAACCCTAAGTAATATTACAGGGCTATTATTATTAAGACTATTGTTACATTATAATTTTTGTTTTTATCTACAAAGATGTTTTTACCTCCTTAGTGCACTTTTCAAGCATAATTATTTAAAAGAAAATAAATAAAACAAGGACTAAATAGCTAGGTTATGTAAAATGTGTATAAAGTATTGTATAATAATTATACTTGGTCACGTCTACGGTGTACGGAGTACGGACCAACAATACTTCATCGTTATCTTCATTTCATTTTAACTATGACTAATGAACAATGAAAAGACACAAAAAATATGAAATTGCTTTTACATGCTCTTTGCATTTTAATACAAATGGTTGGTATTGTTAGTAATGAATTGACATACGCTATGTTTCTCGATGATCCATGCAATTTAATTCTGCATTTAGTATACATAATAACATTGGCGAAGGGTGAAAATTTTTAAAAGGGAAGTTAGTTTCACTTTCTCTTTTAGATAGAACCTGAATAACACTTCTATAGTAGCCTACGATCTGGAAAAGTGAAGCCGGTAGGAATCGGGTTGTATGGACTCATCGCCACTGATATATAACTAACCATCAGCTTCCATATTATGTAATTTCAAAACAAAATTGAATTGCTAGAAATATTAAGCATAGGTTTGTAAAACAGATTTTCTTCCACTTGAAGTCATGATGCCTCGGTGGCGTGGTGGTATTTCGGTACGACTACGGTTCTGAGGTCTCGGGTTCGATCCCCGGGTCGGGCAAAGTGATATTGGATTTTTCCATATCAGCCTGGAGTCTGGAATTTTTGCCCGATATGGCGATAGGCTCGCCCCCTATCACATCTGGGACGGAACTAAGCTCGGCGAGATGTGGGTGTTCTAGTTCGCTAGTGCGCCTCTGCCTACCCCTTCGGGGATACAGGCGTGAGCTTATGTGTATGTGAAGGCATGATAATTGAATTATCTATTGAATTGGAATCAATTGAAAGTCTCTAAAGTACTCAACTCTCGTCTATATTTAATACTAACGTTTTACTAAGAAACTATTCAAGCCGAGGAATTCGTAATAAATTACAGGGCACTGTCAACTAGGCGCCTCCGAGTCGGCTCGAATAGCCGAATTTCACCGTATAATCACAATTGTAACTTCTCAGTGTATTTAAAGTCACATTCAAAGTAGAAGTCATAGTCAGTGCTTATCCATACTTAGAGGTAGTGTAAAGAGCTATAAGATATGGTGATGAAACAAAGTTTTATTATGGATGTTTAGGTAATTAGATTTGTTAATTCTAGATTTTTCATCTAGAAAAAGATCATAATGATTTCTTAGATTTACGCGAATGTTATTCATTGAAATAAAACTAGTTTTTGACCGATTTCCAAAAAGGAGGAGCTCCTAAATTTTGTTTTATGTATGTTCCGCGATATCTCCGCCAAATATGGACCGATTTTCAAAATTCTTTTTGTGTTCGATAGAGCTTATTTCAAGGGAGGTCCCATATAAATTTGGTCACGATCGGATTTGAAGTCGGTCTGTTAAGTTTTAAATATGTGATTATATTTACGTATTCTAACGCGATTTGTTTTGTATTTTTTTTATTTTTAGTCCGACTTCCGACCCGTGACCACGAAGGCTGTAAAGCTTTCGAAACGTCGGGAGTAAAAATCTCGGACAGTAGCAACACCACTAGCACTTGGAATAACAAGTCACTGTGTGGTACTGCAGGTCGATTCTCTAAGATTTCATTTGTGAAAACAACGTTGCGGCATCGATATTTTAATTTTTGTATTCAGCAAGGTACAAAGCGCACGCACTAGCGCTATGCGTGATGACGGCGCTTATGCGAACTAGTTCTCTTGAGCGAGGCGTTTGACATAAATGTATGGAAAATGGTGTTCTCTAAGATCCAACAACGTTGAACGATCCGTCGATCTCAACGATGTGCGCTGCGGGAGCGAGGCGTCGATCGCAACGTTGTGGTGTTTCTTAGAGAATCGACCTGCAGTACTGCGCTCGTCGTCTTGTGACATTAGATGTTGCGTCAAACACAATGCTTTTTATGGCAGAGATTGCTGAATTATAAGGCGAAAGCTAGTCTGCTATTAAGATATTATAGCTCTAGAAGTTACAGGTTAAAAACCCGGGAAAATTTAAAGCTCTTCAGAGATTACTATCACGGAGCGCGAAACGAGAACGTTACTCACTTAAATAGATACTATGACACAAACAACATTATAGAACCAGGCAGTCATATATTTTCTTCCCCTCTTATATTTGAGTGGAGAGACACGCTGTGGACGGTCATGTTTACGGCACGGATCAGCTCGACTGGTTTGATACCACTGTCTCACACAAACCGATATAAAGTAGCAGCTCGCTGTTACGGTTTGGTGAGTGTTATTTCCGGTGGCACAAATCTCCTTTATATATCCAAATTCGTTCTTTTAAGGTTCATTGGACCAATATTTCTTTTAGTATCGTGTCTTTGGGCGGTGGAGATCACTTCATCATCAGGTGACGGCTCGTTTTCCAAACTCTGTTATATACAAAAATTAAATGTTATCTAACGTTATATATGAGAAATCCCTGTATGTGTTATTTTACTATATAACTTGTAAAATAGTTTTGTGAATAAATTATTATTATTATTCTAATTTATTTAAATATATCTTTTTTTACATTTTTAAATATAAGTTATATAAAAAATACATTTAAAAATATAAAACAAAATATTACCCTCTGGATGACGAGGCTTGAGACCCAAGCCACCGGTGGTTAGGGGCTCAGAGTGAGGAACCGCCTCACAATGCGTGCCGTGTCCAATAACACTGCCTTCTGTATCTGGCTCTTGACCCAACGCCGGATTGAGAGCCTCTTAAGGTGTTATTATTATTATTATATTCTTAAGTTTTATCACTACAATAACTCAGCATTTTTTAGAACAATCTCAGCAAGACTTTTATAATCGTTATTTATGTTGTGAGAAGCCCGTATTTGGCTGCTTACCCCCGAGGCGCGCAGATTGATACCCCGCGATAAATCACCGGTCGTAAGCCGGGCCCGGTCCCGCAATCTCTCTATTTGTCAAGGTCGAACACCCGATCCCCTAAATAGGTCAGTTGAGCTAATTACGGTCCATGCGGGATTTTTAAACCCCGGATTTTGGTTACGTTCGCGTATTTGTCCAGGTTGATGGTTAACCGCCGAATATTCATACACTTAAGGTCGCCTTATGTCATTTAATGCCGCCTTATCTGTCAAAATTGTATGGCAAAAATCAATGTAAGAAGCCGTTAAAGTTGAGTAGCGTTTGACCATTCGGGCGTTAGACATATCAACTCGATAACAGATCGTTGCTGCCTCAACTTGCCTGTCAAGGCTCTAATTCAATCTTTCTTTCTATCTGCCTTTACCCCACCTTAATGTGGGGTCAGCGCAACTATTTTTCAAGCATGCCGCAGAAAGGATTTGGATTAGTTCTTACGACCGGCTGCTTGTTTCTACATCTACTTTTCTGGAATTTCTACATCATACATAAACTATAGGCTGTAACGAAGGGAAAAATAGAAGCAAACTGGAGAACAAGAACAGCCACGTTTCGCCGAGCTTATTTCCGTCCCAGATGTGATAGGGGGCGAGCCTATCGCCACATCAGGTACAACTTCCAAACTTCGGACTGATACTTAAAAATCCAACATCAAGTTACCCGACCCGGGGATCGAACCCGAAACCTCAAAACAATAATTATACCGCACACGCAATACAAATATACTACCAAGGAATTTATCCCTGTTTCAAAAACTGTATTAGTTTGCTCGGATAAAAAAAGAAAAGATAATGTAGATCGCCTACCCACTGGATCGTTCCAGCCCGGCCTCTACTAATAAAATAAACCATTTATAATCATAAAACGTTCGTAACAAGCATTGATTTCCATTTACTAATCGCGAATTATCTGTTTACGATAATAAAGTACGCACAAAGTTGTAAATATAGGAAACTAACGCTTATTAAAAGCGTACTTACGATAAAAATAGTTTGAATCGGCCCACTCTGTTGTGACCAAAATACCTCTAGTATATATATACATATGGTCTTGCGCTTGTATATGCAGAATAATCTAGAGAACTAGATCACTCACATTTAACCAACTTTCTAGAGGTCGATTCTCTAAGGTTTCATTGGTGAAAACAACGTTGCGGCATCGTTGCGCCTACGATGTTTTCATTTTTATATTCAGCAAGGTACAAAGCGCACGCACTAGCGCTATGCGTGATGACGGCGTTTATCCGAACTTGCTCTCTCGAGCGAGACGTTTGACATAAATGTACGGTAAATGGTATTCTCTAAGACCTAACAACGTTGAATTCTCCGTCGATCTCAACGATGTGCGCTGCGGAAGATCGTCGTCGTTCACAACGTTGTGTCGTTTCTTAGAGAATCGATCTGCTGTCCCTTCATGTGATAGAAGTCGCGCCATATCGGACATTAATTCCAACAACAGAGTGTTAAGATTCATAATGCATGTATCTTTCATTATTTTGCACTTCTGCTACAGTAATGCATAGCTCTAACATAGAAGACAGACCCAGCTAGCATGCGTGTCGCGATATATCTCGATAACCGACTAGAGATGTTGTCTACATGTTGTCTACGATCTTTCTTTCTACCTGCCCTTCATCATCATCATCATCATCAGCCATAGGACGTCCACTGCTGAACATAGGCCTCCCCCAAAGATTTCCAGATCGACCTGTTGGAAGCGGCCTGCATCCAGCGACTTCCCGCGACCTTTATCAGGTCGTCGGTCCACCTTGTAGGTGGACGTCCTACGCTGCGCTTGCCGGTACGTGGTCTCCACTCGAGAACTTTTCTGCCCCATCGGCTATCAGTTCTACGAGCTATGTGCCCTGCCCACTGCCATTTCAACTTGCTAATCCTCTGGGCCTAATCGGTGACTTTCGTTCTTTTACGGATCTCCTCATTCCTGATTTGATCACGTAGAGAAACACCGAGCATAGCCCTCTCCATAGCACGCTGAGTGACTGTGAGCTTTCTAATGCGGCCCATAGTTAGAGGCCACGTTTCAGTGCCATAAGTCATCACTGGTAACACACACTGGTCGAAGACTTTTGTCTTCAGGCACTGAGGTATTTTGGAGAAGACCTTGCGTAGTTTCCCAAATGCTGCCCAGCCGAGCTGGATTCGACGAATGACCTCTCTCTCAAAGTTGGACCTGCCTAGCTGGACCGCTTGTCCTAAATAGACATATTCGTCTACAACTTCGAGAGTTGAGTTCCCTATACCAATTGGGGTAGGAACGACATGGACATTCGACATGATTTTCGTCTTGTCCATGTTCATTTTAAGGCCTACTTGTTGGGAAACTCGGTTGAGGTCTTCGAGCATAGTACCTAGATCTTCCAGCGATTCTGCCAAGACAACGATATCGTCGGCAAATCGAAGGTGAGTGATGTACTCGCCATTGATGTTGATGCCGAATCTTTTCCATTCCAAGAGCTTGAAGGCATCTTCTAATGCGGTAGTGAACAGTTTCGGAGAGATAACGTCTCCCTGTCTCACACCTCTCTGAAGTGGAATAGCCCTCGTGCTCTCTTCTTGTACTCGGACCGACATGGTGGCGTTGCTATACAAGCACCTCAACACTTCGATGTAGCGATAGTCGATATGGCACCGCTGGAGAGACTGCAGCACAGCCCAGGTCTCGATCGAGTCGAAGGCTTTCTCATAGTCCACAAACGCTAAGCAAAGTGGCAAGTTATATTCCTCGGTTTTTTGTATAACTTGCCGCAGCGTATGAATGTGGTCTATGGTATTACAGCCTTTTCGGAAACCGGCTTGTTCGGGAGGCTGAAAGTCATCTAGCCTGTGCTCGAGACGGTTCGTGATAACCCTCGAAAACAGCTTATACACATGGCTCAGGAGTGAGATGGGCCTGTAGTTCTTCAACAAGGTATTGTCACCTTTCTTAAAGAACAGTACCACCACACTCCTGTTCCATGCTTCAGGCGTAGCGCCCTCGAGCAAGACAGAATTAAAGAGCTTCTGAAGGACTCTCAGTACCGGCGCTCCGCCCGCTTTCAGAAGCTCTGCAGTGATTCCGTCCTCGCCCGGCGCCTTGTTGTTTTTAAGCTGTCCGAGGGCCACCTTAATCTCGCACAGGCTGATCAGGCACAGCATCAGCCTGTGCTACCTGCCCTTATCCCACCTTAATGTGAAGTCGGCGCAATACTTTTTCAAGCATGTTGCAGAGAGGATTTGGCTTAGTTTTTACGACCGGCCGCCTGCCTGACGTCAACCCTCTATGAGGGATCCAACCCCAGGCAAATTAAATTAGAAAATTTGCTTTGCCCGACCTGGGAATCGAACCCAGGACCTCCCGGTCCACAGCCCATACATGCTGCCACTAGACCAAGGAGGCGATGTTGTCTACAATATTGTATGAAAATAAACGAGGCCGCGTGTTAGTGTCCATAAACAAATAGAGAAAACCGGTTATAACACGACATAAAGCGTAAACAATTTTTTCTCGTGAGGCGGATGCTAGGCGGACCATAATTGGGTACTTGGCTAGTTGAAATGGCAGAGGGCAGGGCACATAGCTCGTAGAGCTGATAGCCGATGGGGCAGAAAAGTTCTCGAGTGGAGACCACGCACCGGCAAGCGCAGCGTAGGACGTCCACCTACAAGGTGGACTGACGACCTGATAAAGGTCGCAGGAAGTCGCTGGATGCAGGCCGCTTCCAACAGGTCGATTTGGAAATCTTTAGGGGAGGCCTATGTTCAGCAGTGGACGTCCTATGGCTGATGATGATGATGATGATAAAACGTAACACAGAAATAAATATTGAAATACTCCTAAAAATAAAAAAGTTATAAGCCTTTGTAGTTTGGTGTAACCTTCAAACAGCGAGAAAGAGAAGTATTAGTAAAATCACGTCACGGCCATAACAGCCCGTGCGTTGGAAAGGGATAGCAAGATATACCCACTACGCCCCCACTCCTGCTCATTGCAGAATATAAAATATGAATTCTTGCCTCATTTTTGAACCAATTTCGATGCGGTTTTTAGAGAAGGGTTTCTTTTTTGTTTTATTTGCTATTACATATAAAAATTTGTATGAAATGAAACATAGTCAAGAACCCAATTGCTTTCATAATCGAATCATTAGCAGATTTCATAAAATATAACCGAATATTACCGAACAGATTCCAAAAGGGTTGCAAATAAACGGCAGCACTTCGCGAAGGTACAGTAAAATTAGCATGATTCGACAGTAACGCGGATTATTCCAATAATACTAAGTATTAAGACATTCGTGTTAAGATAACAACTGTTTTATTGTTGTATAATTGCCCGTGGGACATAATGGCGCGGTTGTATTCTAATTTGCTTCTACAAACTTATCCTCACCTGTTGGGAGTATAAAATTTAAGTTGACAAGTTATTACGTTTTGTAATATTGTTTCTGTTATAATCACAAGATTAAAAACTTAACTGACCGACTTCCAACTTGATCCGATTGTAGGCAAATTTATATGGGACCACCATTAAAATAAGCTCTATAGAACACAATATGTTTTAGTATCGCTCCATATTTGGCGGAGATATCGCGTAACATACATTAAAATAATCAACTTCAAATCCGATCGTGACCAAATTTATGTGGGACCACCCTTGAAATAAGCTCTATCAACACAAAAATATTTTTCAAAATCGGTCCATATTTGGCGGAGATATCGCGTAACATACATTAAAAAATTAAGACAAATTGAGGACATTCTTCGTGTCTGATTCGAACATTTGTTGAACAAATGTTTGTGTGGCCCACAGATATTTGTTTCAAGTCTGGGTGTTGTGAGACCGAAAGTCTCTCATAGTCTCTGATACCCACGATACAGGTTATACCTAGTTTGGGGACAGGACTAGGTGTGTGACTGTTGGGTGTATTTACTTAATTTTATTTATTCTCCTTTTTGGAAGTTGGTCGAAAATACCAAGACAGTTACAAGTGAGTAAAGTGTTTCGTAATTAGTCACGGGCGGCTCGGCCTCCGGTGGCCCATACGCTTATGTAACACATATATATATATATATATATATATATATATATATATATATATATATATATATATGTGTTATATATATATACATGTATATATATATATATATATATATATATTTTACAATAATATAATATATATATATTATTGTAAAATTATACTAATCAGTTATGTCTACAGCACGAATGGGCCGGCTCGACTGGTTTGGTACCATTGTCTGAGAAAACAAACATAAAGGTTAAAGTTAGAAAGTTAGTTAGTTAAAAAGACTCTCGGTTATAGATGTTTTAAAGATCTTTATAGGAACGGCATATATTAAATTGTCGCCGTAGAAAATTTCAACTTACATCTAACTCTGAGGATGTCATCATAACAAAAAATGAACCCCAAAACATTGAGAGTACGGGCCACCAGGAGCTTGTTAAATAAAAAATCCCTCGCTCATACTGATGTAAGTTTAAATAAGACCGGAGCTCAGTCTGAAATGGAATGGATAACAGGAGCAGCCGGGATAATTCGGGATTAGGTTCAGTGCACGACGTAGCGGGCGTGCAACAGTGTTGCAACTAATAACATTTTACATTGAATGAGAAGTATTTCGAGTTGTATCATATTTTTCAATGGAAGTTTCAAGTAGCTTATTTTTGTATCCAATATTAGATAGCAACCACGGGTTTTAGTCGTGCTGTGAACTAGGGGATCAAAGACACAGGTCCCAGACCCAGGTCAGGCAAAGCTGTTGTTCTAAGATGATAAGCAAAGGATTGGATCCCCAGGCCCTCATGGGATTAATTATTGGGGTTAGTCATTAAAACTGGGGAGTAGAAACTAAAAGCCATATCTTTACTGCGGCATACTTGAGAGCATTGAAATGACTCCACAGTGAAGTGGGACAAGAGCAGCAGTGGCGAAGGGTGATATTTTTGTAAAAGGAAGCCGATGCTGCATTTTCAGAAGATAATGCAGCATCGGCTACCTTTTACAAATAAGAATGATTAATGCCTATTTGTTAAGCCAATCATTTGGCAAAGGTAAGCCAGTAGGAATCAAGTTCTATGAACCTTTCGCCACTGAAGGGTAGAACAAAATTAGGAGCCCTTCATCATTACTCTTCTTCTGCTTAGCACGAGCCTTATCTAATAAAGAGGTATGAGAAATAATATACATCAAACCGTATCACTTAACTATGAAACAGTATGCCGACTCACGTATTCCATCACTCCTAGGACAGTACGTCTTTTAAGCGTAGGTTGAATAAGCATTCATTATATAAGCAACGATAAATTAATTGTCGATGGTTACAAATTTTTTGGACTGCACTGCTTGCCATAACATAAGCCTGTATCCCCGAAGGGGTAGGCAGAGGCGCACTAGCGAACTAGAACACCCACATTTCGCCGAGCTTAGTTCTGTCCCAGATGTGATAGGAGGCGAGCCTATCGCCATATCGGGCACAAATTCCAGAGTCCGGGCTGATATGGAAAAATCAAATATCACTTTGCCCGACCCGGGGATCGAACCCGAGACCTCAGGACCGTAGTCGTACCGAATTACCACCACGCCACCGAGGCAGTGCACGATGCACTGCTTACCATGTAATAATTTTGTACTTGAGAAAAAGCTCAAGTCTCACAACAAAATGTTCTGTGTGTGTGGATAACAATCCTTGAACGAACCAGAACATGCCAATGCCACTAATGTACAATGTACATAAATGCAGGTCCGATTTTCAAACTAAAGGGAATTGGATATCGGAAATTATGAGCCAATTCGATTCCACAACAGAAACGACAAATATTTTCAAATAGAATTAACTTTGGCTAACAGAAATTCACTCAGAACAATGTTGGTCTTTCCACAAAAATAGGGACAAATATTTTCAAATTTTGCTAACAGTTCGTGACTTTGCAATTTAAGCTTGACGCTTGGCTGCAGTGAAGCTACAACTTTGTAATCGACGTCTTGCAAACACACTGGACATATTTTTTGTAAAAGCAATGCAGTCCGAAATACCACAAATAAATTATCTATGGTCACCAGAATCATGTCGGCTTGCATTAATGCTTCTTCACATTGCGAAGAGGGCAGAAGCAAAGCGAGAAGCCTGAGACAAAACAGTCAGATGGTATCACTGTTGCCGACCTCATTTTCCTTCCAATGATCAATGATATTAGGTATCATTAGGCTGGCTAGCATTCGTCATGCTGGTTTTATGACCAACACTGGAGCACTCGCTCAAAATAAAGACGAAACCGACTCCTTAATTTTTATATTGCACTGCAAAGTAACCACTACATTATATGTTATCACAACACAATTCAATTGTCGAACACATAACATAAGCTCACGCCTGTATCCCCAAAGGGGTAGGCAGAGGCGCACTAGCAAACGCTCACACTTCTAGTCCCGTCCCAGATGTGATAAGGACAACCCTATCGCCATATCAGGCACAAATTCTGGACTCCGGCTGATACAGAAAATCCAATATCACTTTGCCCGACCCGGGGATCGAATCCGAGATTTCAGGCTAATAGTCGCCCCACGCACGCCACCGAGACAGTCGAAATATAAAACGCCGACACAAATTCATTGCCACGATTGTCAGAATTATGTCGACCTGAATTAACGGCATATCAGACTAATGTGACTCTAGGACGAGTCATCGAGAAAGATCTCATCCTAAAATAGTTTGGAACCTTATCTTTCCCAAATTCTATAGTCTATACCATTGTGCAAATGAAGCGCTACTACATTTTTCTGCACTGTGTAAACCCTGTTGCTTTGAATGTACCATTACTGGGGTCAATTACATCCGGTTTCACTTAATATCGGGCGGCTTGCTTTCATCCCCCCGCACCGTCCACCCTGTAAAACTAAATGGAATCCCAAATCCCCGAAAGCCAGACGTAGAATAGCCATGATGCTTGACACACAATTTGGGGAATGTAATTAAATAGCTGTTGTTTATCTTTAAAATGGAATTTGGGGAAATTAGATGTTTTTTCGTCGGAAATGTTCGCGGTACCAGTGTAGGTGCAAATGAGGTGAAACATAATTTCACGCCTGTATCCAGAAGGCATTATTTGGGAAGGCAGAGGCGAACTAGCGAACTAGAACACCCACATTTCGCCGAGCTGTGATAGGGAGCGAGCCTATCACCATATCGGACACAAATTCCAGACTATAGACTGGTACTGAAAAATCTAATATCCTTTGCCCGACCCGAGGAACGATCCCGAGACCTCAGGACGATAATCGTACCACGCACGCAAAATCATCATAAAATACTACGTCGACGAGGCAGTCTATCAGTCTGAAAATTATTATAAAATGAATACTTGAGACGATTCGGAAGGGTTTTTAGTGTATGTGGTTATAAGCACCTAGGTTCTATACACGGAGCGAAATACATTACACTAGCGTTAAGTAGGTACTATAACTCAAAATATCGGCTTACGAAGGCAGATGAGCAAATGGCCTGCCTAGCGGTGTGGATAGGCTGATGGCCATCGGTAATGCTAGAGGTACAGCCAAGCTTATAGGAAAGGGATAGGGACATCCCAGATACCTAATTGCGCCTTAGTAGATCTCAATAAGCATAAGAAACAGAAAGCTTTTTATAGCAGAGACTGGTAAACGAGAAGGTGAACCAAAAGAAGAATCTGTGCGTTGCTAACCTTAAAGGAGTGGGGAAAGGGGAGAATCGGACCACCGTAAGTGTCACTCATCAAACGAAACAGCAAGCAATCTTCATACAGTGATAAAAATCATGTCAAGCTGGCCTGTTCTAGTTATTGCCACTACCACCGCTTATTTATGAATACGTAAAACGTAGATGCTATAAACGAAACGGTATGACATATCATGAGCAATGTTAACAATGTTGGTCTTTAATGCGCGATCTAAACACAAACACTAAAATAGATTCACTCATCACATCGTAACGTGGTTAAAATTAAATGTCGAGAATGAAACAGCTTTCTCAAGCCTCTTATAAAATTATAGATATAGATTTAAGTAGACAATGTATTTCAATCTGCGTAACAATCGTTTTATAAACGACTTCAAATATATTCATATTCCCTTTACATTTTTTATTTTGTAATGGGATATCTCCGCCAAATGTGGAACGATTATGATAACTCATTTTATTTTATATTGAATAGTTTATCCAAGGATTGATATGAGTAATAAAGATATTGTTAATGGTGGATTGTACAGACGCGAATGCTGGTTGGTACCAAACCTTTTTATTAACATAGTGGTCGCCCATTGGTCTAAATTCGACCATAATTCATAAAAAAAACCTTTAGATGTACTTCTTCTCCATAATATAAACTTCAACTGTGTCAAATTAAAGGTCCATACGTTCGCGAAATTCTCTTAAAAATGGTTACAAAGTTGAAATTAAACTATTTTTACGAATTCTATCACGATTTGGTTTTGGTTACAAAGTTTTCGTTTCACGTGTTTATATACAATATGCCCCTTATTTATAAAAATTTTTGAACGCTGCTTATCTTTATACCATAGATTGTCCCTTTCATTGTTAAACAATGTAACGTAAGCAAAAAAGCGACAGGTTATTATATTCTTAACCATTTGCTCAGCTAAAAATGCTGTTTTAGTAAGGCCCTGTATGTACATGTATGTTTTAAATTGATATTTAAATTATGATGTGTCAGCTAGCCTCGCGTGATTTCAACGAAATATATTGTAGTAAATACTCTTCTTCGCAATAAAGCTTTGGAGATGAACAAGGCTTTGTAATAACTCCGTCTGCGGACTCCCTAACGTTTTTAGATATGAATGGATAAGAGTTAACACCTTATGAAAAATAATTACGGATTGAAATCGGGTATAACGGCGTAAATTTTTTTTTGTACGTCTGTGGCCTGAGCAGGAAAATTTCTGACAACCGTAAATGTATTCGAACTCGATGCGCGTCTATGAAATTTGTATGAAATATTAACCAAACGTCATCAGTGCGCAGCGAACTCGAATACATTTACATTTACATTAGTTTTTCGTGCTCAGGCTACTGAAATAGTAATTTTTGTGACATCTATTTAAATCTATGTCTATGAAAGTATGAACGAAACGACGATGGTTGTAGGCGTTGAAAAACATATTGACAATACTGTGAGAGAAAAGCATAAAAAATAAATGTTCAATGAACTCTGGGTAAGTGAGTCAATTCATGTTTCGTTAACAAATATGTTAATAAAAATAACTGCAAAAAACATCACACACGTAACAAGGTTATTTAAAAATACCAACAATGATATAAATAACCAAAAAATCATCACTAAAGTAGCAAGGTTATAGAAAAATAATAATTCGTAACATTTTAATACAACTGATTTCTTAAGTTTACGCGAATATTATACATTGAAATAAAACTATTTTTACGGATTCTATCATGATTAGGTTTTAATTATTATTCCAATTTATAATATTTTAATTATTACTCCAATTATATTAATAACAATTAAAATTTAATCGTGATAGCATCCGTAAAAATAGTTTTATTTCAATTTTAATACAATACTCAAAGTGGACTTCCAAAACTTCAAAGTGACTATAATTCGGTTAGGAGTTCATATTTACCCATGTTGCAAACACGGAAGCAAAGATGAAGGACACCATCTCAGGTAAGAGATCTTCGCCGTCCATAGGCTCCAACAGTACCAAAAGAATCACGTATCCGTTACTAACTTTAAAGGAATCAACTTTAAAGGAAAGAGAAAGAAGATTTGAGCCACTGGAAATCTCACCTTCCTCCTTATCGGTACATCCTTGAAAAGCAACATAGAACACAAAGCAGAATCAGCATAATCAGTCCACCCATAATTTAAATACATACATAGACTCACGCCTTTTTCCTATAGGGGTAGGCAGAGACAACGGATTTCCACTTGCTATGATCCTTACATACCTCTTTCGCCTCATTCAGGTCTCATTACATTCTTCATGCATGCACGTCGGTTTAGGGTACTTTTAACTTCTTTCTCGAGTATATCTCTGACTTGGTCAAAGAAAGTTCGATGAGGTCTTCCCCTTCCAACTCTACCATTCACGCATTCATTAATGGTTTTTTACCCTTAATTTGGGTAAAATAAATAAATACGCCCCACAGTTACACACGTACTCCCGACCTCACATTATTTTCAACCTGCATCGTGGGTTTCAAGAACAAAGGACTTACGGTCCCACCCCAGACCCGAATATATCTCTGCTGTTCTCAAGCTAAATGCCGTTAAGTGAATAATCTACTAAAACCACAAAATTAAGGAGGTATCCTTATCGAATTCTTGGACCATTTACTATCTCTCTTTTTAGTGGATAATTTTCTGTAATTATAACCCTGGTGCGATCCAACCTTGACATTGGCAGGATCATCTCAAATCCGTGGAATCAATTATTTTTATAATAAGTGAAAAGAAGAAGTTAATAAACCTAATTTTAAGATGTCTTCAAAAAACGTGGAAAATATGGTCGCTATTATTATTATTTATTATCTTTTATTTTTTATTTCATCTATAGAGCGAACTTCGACTAAGTTTAAGTCAAAGTAACGAACTCAGTCAGGATTTGGAGTTGTAAAATCGAACTTCGGCATACTCCGTCTCATTTTTTACACGAAAAACAGACTGACAGATAGATAAAGCAAAGATTTTGTTGTAAAAAATGACTAGGACTAAGTCAAAATCCTCACTGAGTTCGTTAGGGGGCGTCCATAAATTACGTGAGGTGTTTTTTTTTAATTTTCTGCCCCTCCCTCCCCCCCTGGTGAGATGTCGTGAGATTTTATTCAACCCCCTCCCCCATCCCCCAATCTCACGTGAGATTTTTCAAAATGTGAGTTTCTTACGTAAACGCATGTACAATCTGGATTAAATGGACCAAAATAGTATATTTCTTTTTTTTTCAATCAGAAAAAAAAATGCGTGATATTTGCCGAAACCCCCCCTCTCTCCAACGTAAGATTAGATGAGATTTGACTCGACCCCCTCCCCCCCTTAAACACCTCACGTAATTTATGGACGCCCCCTTACTTTGACTTAGTCGAAGTTCGCTCTATAGATCTCAGTCATAGACTTATATTATTTTCAATCTTAAAGTAAACAAGTTATTAAGTCTATTAATTATAAAAGCCACAGCCTAATAACCTCTAAGGAATATTTTCGACGTTTTTTGGAGACATATCAAAATTATTCACTCAACGACATTTTAGCTTGAAGACGGCAGATCTGGTTCATACAAACATTTCTTGATGCGGAATCGAATCTGCGACCTCTTGTTTCACAGCCGATTACTCACCTGCTACGCCACAGAAGCTGTTAATAATGTCGCGAGTCGCGTAATACATAAAACATAGACAAAATGTGACCCATACCGCCGAATGCTCATACATTTAAGGACGCATTATGTCGTTTAAGGCCGCTCTATCTGTCAAAATCAATATAAGAAGCCGTTAGAGCTGAGTAGCGTTTGACCATTCGGGCGTTACATTGCCATCAGTAAATAACGTTGCAATAACGATCCGCAGTTATAATACCATCCAAAACTCAACGCTGACATTCTAAAACCCCAATTTCACCGACTCACAGTGGTTTCCAAATATATCCGAGTGGACATCGTATCGGCAGCCACGAGAGTAGACGTGCTTTCAACTGATCTCAATGAAATATTCAGGTATATTTTATTCACAACCGATATCATGTATGATTGATCTATAGCTCTACATTTATATGGTGTGTGTTTGTATATCGCGTCATCGTGTTACATAAATAATAATAAAATATAATATTAGCCCTGTAATGTTACTGTCCCACTGCTGGGCACGGGCCTCCTCTACCAATGATGGTTTAGGCCTTAGTCTACCACGCTGGCCTAATACAGGTTGGTAGACTTCACATATTTACCTTCGAAATTGTTGTGGAGAAATTCTCGGGTATGCAGGTTTCCTCACGATGTTTTTCTTCATCGTTATAGCAAGCGATAATTCACATTGAAAACACACTTAACATAGAAAAGTCAGAGGCGTATGCTCTATCTTGGGGTTGGTCTCGAACCTCCGACACTCGTCTCAGCAGTCCGTACCATTCCTAACTGAGCTATCGCAGCTTGTGTTACATAAAGTTAGTATTAATAATAATTACCCTTAACGAGGAGAGGGCTAGCAATCCAGCTGTAAAGTTTAAAATTTCGTAAAGCTCATAGTTTTTGAAAAATGTAAACTTGAACTTGTGACAAAAAATAATCTGGCTCCTTGGGTCATAATTACAGTACATTTACAAATATATGGGGTAGTTACTTATTCTTACCATATAGAGTACAAATCCGTTCCTATGCTAATTGCGAGGATTTACAGGTATCATTCCGATTTTTAAATCCCAATGCTTAAAAAATGCTTAAAAAAAATTTGATCAATTTTTATTTTTTAACTTCACCATTTCGCTTTTAATCGTTCTCCCTGTATGTGGAATTGATATTGGTACCAACTTTATGAAACATCCGGTATATGTGAGAGACCCTGATGACTATTAAAATTTGAAAGAATACTAAATAACACTTTATATTAGTTTAGATTTAGATAAACAGCTAACAAACAACCTCTGAAAAATGACAGGATTCTGGGTTCAAGTGTTTAGAATGGCCGTTAATGCATCAGGTAGTGAGTTGAAGACTTTCCTATCTATAATGCCGGGTATACACCAACCGAACGAAGGCGAACGTTCCCGATCATTCGCGAGTCTTCGCTGCTGCGCTCACACAACAGCGAATGTTTGTTTGTGTGATGTGACAGTGAAGATTCGCAAATGATCGGGAACGTTCGGTCTCCATCGCCGATGGCCCTTCGCGAACATTCCTTCGTTCGGCTGGTGTGTACGCGCCATTAGAAATATTTCATTGTTTAGGTAATCAATATACTACTTAACATCAAACGTCGTATTAGCCAAAATACTCCGATTTTTCCTTTGTTATTTTACAAAACGTCCCTTTGTGCCAAACAAAATTTTAGGTCAACGGGAAGCACCACCGAAATTATTACGAAATTCGTTGAATTCTGTTACAAGATACTCGTCTGGGCGAGGTATTTTTCCAAATATCTTTTGACTATCAAAATAGACAAATAGGTATTTGTTACATGTAAATTGTTGAATTCTACTTGAAGTATTAAGTATTAACAAAGATGTGATAGAATCGTGATAGCAATGTTTATTTTTATACCAGAAACTGGCTTTTAACTGGCAAACGAGTACCTATGAGTGGTAGAGCCACGCTATGGGCATTAACGTGTACAGTGCGAATAGGCCGGCTTAACCAGTCTGTTACCACTATCTCACAGAAAACTGACGTAAAATAGCAGTTTGCTGTCGCGTTTCGTTCGGTAAGTGAGATTTCCGATGGCTCAATACCCCTCTCCCGTTCGCAGCCCTGTTTATCAACCGACTTCCAAAAAGGAGGAGTCCTCAATTCGTCTGTTTTTTTTTAAGTATGTTACGCGATATCTCCACCAAATGTGGACCGTTTTTCAAAATTATTTTTGTGTTCGATAGAGCTTATTTCAAGGGTGGTCCCATATAAATTTAATTTTTATTTAATTTAATAAATTTGGTCACGATCGGATTTGAAGTCGGTCTGTTAAGTTTTTAAACTTGTGCTTATTTTCTTTTAGGTTAGCAACGCACCCGTGATTTTTTCTGTCTTGGGTGTCTATGGGCGGTGGAGATCACTTACCCTCAGGTGACCCATCAGCTCGTTTGCCAGTCTCCATTAAAAAAAACAAACGAACAGGTTGAAATGGTTAGTAATTTCCACCGCCCATAGACTCCCAAAAGAATCATGGGTGCGTTTCTACCCCTACAGGAGGGGAATAGGGACTGGAAAGAAGAGGTGAAACGAAACGCAAAAGCAAGCTATCATTTTAAGTCTGTTTTCTGCAAAAACATTAAACAGTATAGTACAATAGACAAGTATACGTGATTGTGGCATACATAGTTGCGCTAGTGATAGATTATTTTACTTTTACATAACATAGCACATAACATAAACTCACGCATGAATTCCCGATGGGGTAAGCAGAGGCGCACTAGCGAACTAGAAACACCCACATTTCGCCGAGCTTAGTTATGTCCCAGATGTGATGGCGGCGAGTCTATCGCCAAATCGCGTACAAATTCCATTTTCCAAATTTTTCTTTTACACGTTATTCAAAAATCCAGGATTTCGAATTCGCGAACCAATCTATTGAATATAAAAAAAAAATGGGTTCAATAAATAGATTTTCTTTACTAAAACGAGCTCTTTCTAACAAATAACTTTCTTTGGAATTATCCTGAAGTCTGAACTTAGGTGCAAAATGAAATTTAGTTAAAAGAGTAGATTGCATACTGTATATATGTACATACCTACATATCTAGTTAAACCTATCTAGTTAATAACTAGAATAAAAAGACACATTTTCATATTTATTTGACCTCTGTGGCAGAGACGGCTAGTAACTGGGTCTGAAACCAAAGACTGCGACTTCAATTTCGCAGAAAGACACATGTTTTTGCGGCGATTCACAGATATGTAGGTATTTGTTTGGATCTGGGTGTGGTGGGACCGTAAGTCCCTCGTAGATTGTGATCCCCATGAGACAGTTGTCAGGACTCTTATATGTTACTATTAGGTGTATTTATTTATTTATCGAAATTTTCTTTTACATAACTCACATAACATAAACTTTGTTGTAACTTATTCCCGACGAATTAGCAAATAATTCACTTCACATAAATACATGTTTAATTAGGTATGCACAATTTAAAAAATTACCTCAATGCTGTATTCTACTTTTTAAAAGTCTTAGGAGTACACACTCATTTCATGGGTCAATCATAGGATTTTTTCAGTCAATTTCATTTCAGAGAAATATTAAGTCGCATTACCTAAAAGTTATGGAGATTTGCACCGTTTTTTTATTATTTTAAATAATAGGTACTTAGCTACTTAAAGTAGGACTAGTTTTTCAACACCATATTCTTTTCAGTCACAATTTATTCTTATGAATGCAGTCAGCGAATGCACGTGAAACGTGAAATGTAACCTAATTTTTACGATGAACTTATTATTTTCTATAATAATTAGGTTAATCTAATACACTTTTTTTTTATCAGAGGTAATTTTCATCTTCAGAAATTGTCAGAAAATCCCTCACATGGAGTAAACACATACTTTTATCGTATCTCTCAGAGAAACCCGTCCTTATATTTTACTTTGAAATCCTATATGCGGGTATTATAATAATTTTGTAAGAAGGTAATTACGAAAATTTACCAATCTGAATTTCCTTTCAGTCACTCATCCCCTACAGTGTCATTTGCGAATTAACGTCAGTGACTGCACTTCAGAACTATAACCTAATTTTTCATGTCACCTACATTCAAGTTATGGACTGAAAAGACCTGAAATTCATGCACTTTTCTAAATGAAACACCTCCCTGACAAACCCATTTTCTCCGACCATACGGTACGTCGCGACATTTTTGTCGGGTTTTCCCTTCGATAAGCAAATTGTTATACATTTTTATGACAAAACAAAAGCACAATCTGCAGATGTAACCTACATACGGGCAGTATTTACGATCAAACGAGACGAGAACTGCGGAGATCGCGAAATCTAAGGGACGTCTGGACATACTGTGAAAAATAAATACTCACATACAACACAAACATCCCACGCTGCAACACAGGAAGGCACTACAACACAAAACAACACGTTTATAACACTGAAATTACAACACAAATTATTTGAAGGGAACACGATGTGACCGCGTAAGGGCGTTGAGCGTGGACCGCACGCGATCACGCCGCCAAAACGACTAGCCGGACGAGACGGTGGTGTTGCCAATCTGCAACACGAAGAATTACCCGCCGTCAATGTGGGGAATTAGGGTTGCGGTTAATCTCGATTAGGTATAATTTTTGTGATAAAAGAAAATGCTGTCACCTTTTTGAAAATTATTTTGAGACGATGTCATTAATGCAAAATTTTCTTTCGTATTCATTTTATTAGTACCTATTCCAAATAAGGTTGGTCCAATACTGTTACGCAATAATCATTTATACGATATAGTGGTAATATTAAACTGAATCATGTGGCGAAACTCAGAAGAAAGTCCGACAAACAAAATCCACATTGCTATAGTAATTTTCTAATATGTTTTAATTTTTTTTGGTTTGAGAAATAAAGGCTATTTTTTTTATTTTGTTTGTGTGTCCTAAACTTATAACCTAAACTTTAATACTTTTACTATAAACACATGTTTGTTACAAGCATTACATTGTTACTTTATAAATCGAAAATTTCGACTACAAAGCTCATTGATTGTTTTATAACAATGGAACGACTTTTGTTATCTTATTGACCTCGTTGACATGACAACCTCGACTCGATTAAGAAGAGTACATCTACGAGCTCATCATGGCAAACGTATTTATATCTACGATCCCTAAATACAATTAATACAAATACTTTATTTTTAGCTCAATTAACTACATCAAATTACAAAATTACTAATTAACTCCCCAAAAACTTGATCTAATCAACGCAGACTCCGCAATATGCACAATTATGTGGAAGGCTGGTATCCCAGCGCTGAGAAAATGGCGGGAAGTGGCGCCTGCGTGGACCCCCGCCGCGTCCCGCTCTCCCCCGCGCCGCCCGCCGCCACCACCCGCGAAAACTTACCCCAATCGAAGTGACGAATTAAGGGATGCATTCAATCACCCTCGTTTAATTGGTTAGCAAAGTTTTTAACACAGCCTCCGTGGCGCAGCGGGCGAGTAGCCGGCTGTGAAACGCGAGGTCGCGGGTTCGATTCCCGCACCGAGACAAATGTCTGTGTGTCCCACAGATATTTGGTTCGGGTCTGGGTGTTGTGAAAGCGAAAGTCTCTCGTAGTTCCTGATACAACACAAGACTCGATCTTAGTGTGGGGTCAGGATTATGTGTGTGACTGTTGAGTGTATTTTTTTTTAAGTATGTTAGGTATGTGATATGTCTAATGCTTGTGGAATTCAAATTAACTTTAGTGAGGTTACTATCGAAGGAATTTATGTATTTGTTTCAAAAATCCGAGTAGCAAACTGTGAACCATGAGGCAGCAACTGTGATCTCCCGCACTGTGACAAATATTTGTATATTTTTTTCTTTCTTGCCACTCTTAACACACTCCAATGTGGTAATGATATTCATTTGTTGGCCTACAAAATTAGATGAATTGATGCACCAAATGATAAATGTCTACCATTGTTCACAGACTTCGGTGATATCAGTAGCATAACCAAACAACTGTATACCGTGAACACGTTAAAGCCTTTGCAAATTTCTGTCACTTTATATCGGTATTATGTATCATCAGCCACATCATCATCACACAGATTATCATCATCATCAGCCACAGGACGTCCACTGCTGAAAATAGACCTCCGCCATAACATAACATAAGCTCACGCCTGTATCGCCTATGGGGTAGGCAGAGGCGCACTAGCCAACTAGTACACCCACATTTCGCCGAGCTTAGTTCCGTCCCAGATGTGATAGGGGGCGAGCCTATCGCCATATCAGGTACAAATTCCATATTCCGGGCTGATATGGAAATATCCAAAATCACTTTGCCCGACCCGGGGATCGAACTCGAGACCTCAGGACGGTAATCGTACCGAAATACATCCACTACCGAGGCAGTCATATATGTATGCATTTACCATATTCAAGTTTATTGATAATATATAAGTACATAACACGTTCGAGCCCCGTCATTCTTGCTATAAATGGAGGTTATCACCTCAAAAAATCATCACAATAGTTTTAAAACAAATGGCAGCTTAGTAAAATCCAGATACAGATAGCCGACGACATTCAAATTGCTATTGTAATGTAAATGGACGAGTCTTTCAATGCATTTAACTACAATTTAAATTCTAATTAATGCAAGAGTTAATTACGTTAATGGCGCGTTAAATTGCTTAGAGAAATGCATTTCGAATTGACAGACTCTGTCTGTGGCATTGGGGATAGCGATCACGAAGGCCGTGGGTTCGATCCATGTATCGAGATCATCGAGAGTAGAGACAAATATTTAAGCGCATAGCAGTCCTACTAATATCTACACTATCACACATGGACGTAAAAAAAGATGGACAGAGCGCTAGGAACATTGAAACTGAAGCAGGGTTTACGGCAAATTTTTTTAATATATATTTTTTTTATTTATTTCATTTAATCATATAGGTCACTAGGTAACACTTATGAACGTCATGTTATAATTATTATACTATTACTAATTAAATCTATTTGTCGTTTATAAATTCACTTATAGAATAATACCCCTTACTAACAAGATATTTTTTAACAGTTAACTTAAATTTATTTAGAGGTAAATTCATAACATCAACTGGAATAGTATTATAAAGACGCACTGCGAGACCTACAAATGAGTTGTGAACTTTATGCAAACGATAATATGCACCAACTAGTTTGTGTTTATTCATTTGATCAGTCGCCGCCATTACATGTCGATCGAATCGGTCGAAAATCTTGCTTCACTTTCAAGTTCCTAGCGCTCCGTCCATCTTTTTTTACGCCCATGCTATCACATTATTAACTATTATATAAGGCGAAAGTTTGTGTGTGTTTTTTCAAATTCAAATTCAAATCATTTATTCAGCAAATAGGATATTTTATATCACTCTTACATATCAATTACGAGTATGTATTGAAAAAATAATGACGTCGGCATTTCGTGGCCATCCCTGAGAAGAAATGCCGATACAAACTCAAGGGTTATCACCTCTTTTAAAGTCCAGACAATATACATGTTTTTATGTTTGTTACTCCTTCACGCTCAAACGGCTGGACTAGTTTTGATGAAATTTGGTATGGAGGTGGCTGACTGAATTAACACATACGGAGTCGCGGGCAACAGCTAGTAGATATAAAGTATAAATAATATCTAAATCTAGACATTGTTTGTTTTAACCTATCATATGTGCTTTTACATGCCTACGAGACCAATAAAGATTTTTATTTCATTTTATAATTTTAACATATATGGGTATTTAAAAAAACGCTTCGTAAAACACACCTACCATCCTTTTATACCCTGTTTCCGTTTAAAATGGTTGTGACATACGGACACACATGACCAAATTATAACCCATATAATTTTGTACTGTTCGTCAACCATTTTAGTCATTCGGCTGCGGGACCCTAAAAAATATACTTCGCTTATATTAACAACCTTTGTAGGTCAGACATGAAGTTACCCTAGTAGATTTTGGTATTCTGAAACATCGTTCAATAATTACAATTGTACAATCATACAGAATACGTAACTAATATGAGCTTCATAAATCTCGATTTGTCGATCATGCAATCGACAAACGTAATTGTGTATTAGAAACCATTGTAGCAAGAACATTTTAAATCATACACCACTATTACAATCTATGAAGAATTGGCTAGGAGCGAGTATTCGCTTCCTACGACGGTTCCGTAGTCCGTACTGATATTTAATGCGGTAAAACAGTGTTGTAGAATAGATGATTTTTACGCACCATTAACTTGACTTTTAACAGCCTCTATGGCGCAGCGGGCGAGTGAGCCGGCTATGAAGTGAGATGCCGCGGGTTCGATTCCCGCATTGAGACAAACGTTTTTGTGGCCCACAGATATTTGTTTCAAGTGTGGGTTTTATGACCAAAAGTCTCTCATAGTCTCTGACCCCCACGATACAGGTTACACCTAGTGTGAGGTCAGGACTAGGTGTGTGACCGTTGGATGTATTTATTAACTACCAACTCGATGATACTAAAAATCTGTAATAATTATTATAAATGCTAATATAAGTCTGTGTGTATGTTAGGTTTTTATAGCAAAACTAATGAACCGATTTGAATAAAGTTTGATATAAAGAAAGCTTGAACAATAAGGAACGACTTCGGCTACCTTTAGTTTCCAAAAACTTGAGAAGTGTGATATAGGGCTGGGAAGTTGCTCAGAAAACTTACACCGCCTGTCATAAAAACTAAACCAAATCCTTTCTGTAACATATTTGAAAATGTGTGTTGCGCCGACACCACGTTAAGGGCAAGTAGAAAGAAAGAAAATAATTTAAGTAGGAGCTCTACTTCTGGAAATTTTGCGTCCTAAATACCTATTTCGAGTTCAATTATTTTTCCAATACGAAGAATAATGGATAAGAATAAGCTCGAGAATAACCACCTCAGGGCCCCGCGCCCGATATTCTATTGTTTAAAGGCATAACTATGAACCTCAGCCTCTTACCTTAAAACGTAACTTTTAAAGGTTATTTTTCGACCGACTTCAAAAAGGAGAAAGGTCCTCAATTCGTCTGTATTTTTTATGTATGTTCTCTGATATCTCTGCGTAGTGTGAACTGAATTTAATTTTTTTTGTCGATAGAGTTTATTCCAAGGGTGGTCCCATATAAATTTCATCATGATCGGATACGTTTTCGAATCGGTTTAAGTATTTAATTTCTTTTCAAATACGGAACCCTAAAAATCCAAAATGCTGCATCAATATTCGAGTAAAGTGCTGGGTCGGGAGTCGGGAGCGTGCAACGTCGGCTGCATCCAGAACCATCCCCTGGGATCTTACAAAAGGATTTATTCGTTGATATTCGAATATTCGAGATGTGTATTGCAACATTCGATACTAGATCAATACGTGTATTGTCTATAGCAGGGGTTCTCAAACTTTTTTGGTGACAGAACCCTTTTGGAAAGCGAAATATTTGTTGGAGCCCGAATATAAACAAAAATGTATTAATAATCATGTTATACACATACATACATAAGCTCACGCCTGTATCCCCGAAGGGGTAGGCAGAGGCGCACTAGCGAACTAGAACACCCACATTTCGCCGAGCTTAGTTCCGTCCTAGATGTGATAGGGGGCGAGCCTAATGTTATAACAGTTGCATAATATATATTAAAAGATAAAAAAAAATTAATATCTAATGGGAGGTATGAAACTGTTTCTTATTTTTTATCTAGCCGTATTAATTTTTATTAATTGGACCGTGTTACGCAGAAATGATCCACACTACAAAAAAAATAAAAAAATGTTATTGATGCCAACATGTTCTAAACCATTAATAGACCATATTGGCGTCAACAATTTTTTTTTTAATATTTTTGTGGGTTGGATCATTTCTGCGCAACACGGTTAAATTTATACAGGCCGGCATTATGGTGGTGGCCTCCGATGGATAGAAGAGGTCTATCGAAATACAACACCCACATTTCGCCGAACTTCGTTCCGTCCCAGCTGTGATAGGGGGCGAGCCTATTGCCATATTGGGCACAAATTCCAGACTCCCGGCGTATATGGATAAATTCAATATCACTTTGCCCGACCTGGGAATTGAACTAAAGACCTCAGAACGGTAATCGTACCGAAATATAACCACGCCACCGAGGCAGTCACGAATTTATCAACAATACTAAAACTTTTAAGTACTCTAAACACGCAAAGCGTAGAGATAGAATGGTTATAAAAAACCAGATAACGCATGTAAGTTAGACATAACATAAGCTCACGCCTGTATCCCCGAAGGGGTAGGCAGAGGTGCACAAGCCAACTAGAACGCCCACATTTCGCCGAGCTTAGTTCCGTCCCAGATGTGATAGGGGGCAAGCCTATCGCCATATCGGGCACAAATTCCAGACTCCGGGCTGATATGGAAAAATCCAATATCACTTTGCCCGACCCGGGGATCGAACCCGAGACCTCAGGACGGTAGTCATACCGAAATACAACTACGCCACTGAGGCAGTTAGTTAGAATGGGAGTCAATTTACAAAAGCATCCAAAATTCGCTTTCAACGTCGATGTTAGGTCAGTTCGCTATCACAAATCTTATCTTACCTACAAGATATTGATGGTTTATATGAAACCTTCCTTCATGAAGTAATTTATGAAGTTCTTTGATCCAGTAACAACATTTTTGGTATGTTTTTACCGTGCTTAATTTCCAAGTATTCGCTTCAGTTGAGCACAAATATATATTGAATTGAGTGGTAGAGCCACGCTGTAGACAATTACGTCTACAGCACGAATGGGCCGGCTGGGCCGGTTTGATACCACTGTCTCACAGAAAACCGACGTACAGTGGCAACTCGCTGTCGCGTTTCGTTCGGTGAGTGAGATTTCCGGTGTCCAAATGACGTGCATGACGTGCATCCCTTCTGGGGCATCCAGCAAATCTCCGAATCTCCTGATCCACAGTCACTAGACCAAGAAGGAGAATATCCGCCGAATGTTCATACACTTAAGGCCACTTTATGTCGCTTAAGGCCGCCTTATCTGTCAAAATTGTATTGCAAAAATCAATTTAAGAAGCTGTTAAAGTTGAGCAGCGTCTGACCATTCGGGCGTATATGTCAGGCTTAGAGCCTTATAACCGTTGATCCTAAAACGCCATGACAAGAAAATTTAACTTTGATACCATAATCATCATCAGCCACAGGACATCCGCTGCTGGACTTCGACCTTCCCCAAAGATTTTCAAATCGATTTTGGAATAGATAAATACTCAAGCATTTAACAAACTGCTGCTGACCGCCTCGGTGGCGTGGTTGTATTTCGGTATGACTACCGTCCTGAGGTTTCAGGTTCGATCCCCGGGTCGGGCAAAGTGATATTGGATTTTTCCAAATCAGCCCGGAGTCTGGAATTTGTGCCCGATATGGCGATAGGCTCGCCCCCTGTCACATCTAGGACGGACATAAGCTCGGCGAAATGTGGGTGTACTAGTTGGCTATTGCGCCTCTGCCTACCCCTTCGGGGATACAGGCGTGAGCTTATGTTTGTGTTATGAGCATTTAATAAAACCAATTTAAACATTTCAAAAAGATACAGTAAGGGAAAACGAGCGTCCACTAAACACTGAAATAAGTATTTATGTCATAACAATGAACATTTTGTCGCCTCCGCGTGTACTAAAAGATCTTATACAACGCCTCTGTACTTGAAAGATATTAAAAGAAACATTTTCTCCGACACATTTTACACTGCCACCTCTATTTTTCCACTTAGAACAAATTTAGGGAGATAAACATCAAATTTTAAACTGACTCTGGCAGAACGTGTCTTCTTTTGCCACCGATTTCTAAAGCGGGAAAAAATCTATTAGAGTTTCGGCGACAATATTGTGCGGTGGGATAACTAGTTCAAAGTTTGCGTTATAATAAAGATACGGAACCTCGAGAATGCAAGACTCAAACTTGTCCGATTTAACTGCTAATGAATAGCTATCCCTATTATCTTGTTTGTATTATGAAACTCATTCCGCATCGCTAATAATAGGCTGTATGGCCGTCGATTCCTTCGCCAATTGCCTTGAAAGAAAATAAATTAAAAAAACAATTCAAACTATTAGCGGGAGTTTTAAACGTAATCAGCAGTTTATTTGAATCGTTTACTGAACTAATTTAAACTTTTATTTAGTCGAAAAAGAAATCGAACTATCGGCATAAATTAGCTTTTGATAAATAAAAATAACATCTGGCAAAACATAGTCAAAAGAAAATACACGCCGTTCATAAGACTCACAAAAAAATAATAAATCTTTAAGTCTTATTAATCATTCGAAACCTTATAAATGAACGAGAAAATCAAGTAGGTCGCGATCAAAATCTAATTTTGTACAAAAGAAAATTTACACTAATTTCGACGGTAACTTCATTAGATATTTAATTATAATGGACACCACCACCGACGCACACAACGACTTGGAAGTTAATAAAAAAATGGAGGACGAACATTTAAGGTTGCAGAGACAAGTAAGATATAATAAATAAAATAAATAACACCCAACAGCCACACACATAGTCCTGACCCCACATAAAGATCAAGTTGTGTCGTGGAAATCAGGAACTACGAGAGACTATCGGTCTCACAACACCCAGACCCGCAACAAATATCTGTGGGCCACACAAATATTTGTCTCGGTGCGGGGATCGAACCCGCGGCCTCTCGCTTCACAGCCGGCTGCTCGCCAGATGCATGAACGTTATTTATACCTATATAACGATGATATAATTTGGCATACCCCCTACATGGTAAATCTACGTTACTCTTGCTTTAATCCTACTAATTTTATAAACGTGAAAGTTTGTATGTATGGCTGTGTATGTTTGTTACTTTTCACGCAAAAACTACTTACTACATGGATTTTGATAAAACTTTACAGTTATATAGCACGGACGTAAATAACGATGGACGGAGCGCTAGGAACATTGGAGGTGAAGCACGCTTTTAGACCCATTTGATCCATCGACACATAATTTCGGGTGTGTGTGCGTAGGGCACTTTTGTACAGGCGCATTTGTATGCGTGGCTTCTCTGCGCGTCCATTTAATAGGCGAGATGGTGTCCTTCTTTTTCTTTACGTTCGTGATATATAGATTATACATCAAAATAATATAGACTACTTTTTATCCCGGAAAATTAATTTCCATGCAAACGGAGTCGCGGGCAACAGCTACATAGTTCTAATTAAAGCCTTTATTGAGCGATCAGGCCACTACATGCATATGCACTAACATGTCATTGATCTAAGCTTCGCAAAAGCCCACTGGTGAAGCAGCACCAGGGTACTCAGCCGTAGATGTTTTAGCCATCGGTCTCTTGCCTAAGGTCCGCATGGTGCAAATAGACAGGCTCCACCGCTCAATGGGTGTCCACCCTCAGTTCAAGAGACAAGACCACCAGCTAAGGAGTCTGAAGAAGGAATACATCAACCTTATCAAGGATTTAAAGGTTATATTTTATATTATCTTTTATTTGATTATTTTTTTTTGAGTGTTAGAGCTACGCTGCCTCCTTAGACTAGTGACAGCATATATGGACTGTGGGCTGGGAGGTCCTGGGTTTGATTCTCAGGACAGTCAGAGTGTTTATCTAACTCGATTTTCTAGGGACCTGATCCCCCAGATGGGGGTTGACGTTACGCAGGCAGCCGGTTGTATTAACTAAGCTAAATACCTTTCTGCAACATGATTGAAAAATTTGTTACGCCGACCCCACATTAAAGTGGGATAAAGGCAGGTAGAAAGAAAGAAGTGGTAGAGCCACGCTGTAGACAGTAACGTCACTACATGCTCCACGCTGTAGACACAAGACTGTGACACTGTCTCACTGAAAACCAACGTACGATGGCAGCTAGTTGTTACGTGTACGTTTTTGAGTGGTAGAGCCACGCTGTAGACAGTTACGTCTACAGCACGAATGGGTTGGCTCAATCGGTTTGATACCACTGACTTACAGAAAACAGAGGTAAAGTGGCAGCTTGCTTTCGCGTTTCGTTCGGTGAGTGAGATTTCCGGTGGCCCATTTCCCCCCTCCCTTTCCTATTCCTTCCTTTTAGGTTGGCAACGCACTCCTGATTCTTTTTGTGTCTTGGATGTATGGGTGGTGGAGATTACTTACCATCAGGTGTCCGACATGCGCGATTGCCAATCTTTGCTGTAACAAAAAATAAAAACTACATAAAATGGCGGTATAAAAATTAACATATATTCTAATCAATATCATAGTCTGTGTAGCAAAATAATATGCTAACTGCTTAAGCCTTTAGAGCATTATTCCATAACAAATATTCAAAGAAAATAATGGTGCATTATGTGATTCATTAAAGTTGCTCATTAATATTCTTCACAAAAGTTCAAAAGCACATTGAATGGTCTAAGACTTACCAACGTTCAATAAACTACCATAATTTATATACAAAATAAACCTCCCATAAAGCTTTTGAAAAAAATTTACAAATTGTGTAAAAGCTGCGTGAACAGGCCATAACTCACCGGGCAATGCACGCGAGGACGTAAGTTCAAGATCGAATGTACAAACCATCAAAGGGCTTTTATTAATAAAAAAAAATTCGGCGTCAAAGAAATGCCACATAGTATGATCCCAAAATAAAATACATCTAAACCATGTACAATTTATCTAAAACAAAGACTGCCACTCCTAGTAGGTTCCGTGGAAAAGTCACAAAACTTCTGCGAAATTATATTATCGAATATAATATTAAACCGTCAGCTTATAATGATTTTTACGTTGACAAATTGTGCGATAGTCTCATTTTTTATGACTTCCCTTTTCCCTCCCCTTCCATTCCCATCTTTTAGGTTGGCATCGCACCCATGATTATTTTTGTGTCTTAAGTGTCTATGGGCGGTGGAGATCACTTACCATCAGGTGACCCATCTGCTCGTTTGCCAATCTCTGCTATAAAAAAAAAGTTGCAAATGTTCTGCAGTGCATAAAACAATCTTAGAAGAAATAGCTATTTTATACCTCTATTTAAACTCTAAAAACAGAAAAAAAACTTTACCTGCCTTTAAGCAGTTACTCCATCCATCGTCTTAGTAAAAAGGCAACAAAACTATGCTTAGCGTTTCATAATTCAATGAAGTATAAAAATCCACAGATAGCAAGTTCCGGTGCTCACAAGACGAAAAATAAAAAAATGAAATGCGAACTCAACGGTGCTCTCCTGCTAAGAACTAAATCTGAGATGGAATGTGAAGGTACCTACATAATTCACAAAGTGAACAGCTTTTGCCGTTTTTCCATTATTATTATTACATTAATGTCGCTTGGGGAATGCTCTGAAGATGTTTTACCTATTCTTGCTTATTTTACTTCTATCTAGGCAATTGAAACCCCATTCAGAAAGAAGAGTTTCTCGTACTAGAATTTACTCTAAAATTGTTGTTGTTTTGATTCTTAAATAAATAATTTTACATAGTTGACATTGACAGCCTACGTGGCGCAGTGGGCGAGTAGCCGGCTGTGAAGCGAGAGGCCGCGTGTTCGATTCCCGCATTGAGACAAATGTTTGTGTGGCCCACAGATATTTGTTTCAAGTCTGGGTGTTGTGAGACCGTGCGTCTCTCATAGTCTCTGACACCCACGATACAGGTTATACCTAGTGTGGGGGGACAGGACTAGGTATGTGACTGTTGGGTGTATTTATTTATTTAGTTATACACGTAGCCCTGACCCCATATTTTTTATAGCAGAGACTGGCAAACGAGCAAAAGGGTTACGTGATGTTAAGTGATCTCCACCGCCCATAGATATGAAGACAAAAAAATCATGAGTGGGTTGCCAACCTAAAAGGAGGGCAATAGGGATTGAGAAAGAGAAGAGGGAATTGGACCACAGGAAATCTCACATATCAAATGAAACGCGACACCGTGCTTCCACCTTATTCGGTTTTCTGTGAGACAGTGGTATCAAACCGGTCATGCGTGCTGTAGGCGTAAGTGTCTACAGCGTAGTTCTACCATTAAAAAAAACTACCCTCTCTAGGTTTAACCCGTAACGTGAATATCAGGACCTACGAGAACCTTATCCTCCTACAACACCCAAAACAATTACGTATCTCGGTGCGAGAATTGAACCCGCAGCCTCTCGCTTCATAACCGACTCTTCGACACAAACGGTGTTAAATGTAACCTACTTATATTTTTTGCTCTTATCCTTTATCCCATTAGATTTTAAGATATGCACAACACAATATTTTTCACGCTGGCCTAATACGGGTTGGTAGACTTCACATACATTCGAATTTCTTGTGGAGAAATTCTCGGGTATGCAGGTTTCCTCACGATGTTTGCCTTCACCGTTATAGCAAGCGATATTTCACAATGAAAATACACTTAACATAGAAAAGTCAGAGGTGTATGCTCCATTTTGGGGTTGGTCTCGAACCTCCGACACCTGCCTAACCTAATATAAAGTAAATGCTATAGTATTTATGATTAAGTTAACCGAATGCATTAAATAAATTTAATATTTTCTTCAGTTTACTTTAATAAAATTGTAGCATTAAAATAACTCACAATTCCTTAGAGGGCGTGACAATGATGAAGCAGTTTGAAGAACTACTCCAGAGAAAGAACAAAGAATTGTTATATCTGAGGAAACTAGCGAATACCACTGAAGGACAGGTAAATAATTTGATATATCGTAAATTATTATTATTGACTGCCTCCGTGGCGTGGTGGTATTTCGGTACGACTACGGTTCTGAGGTCTCGGGTTCGATCCCCGGGTCGGGCAAAGTGATATTGGATTTTTCCATATCAGCCCGAAGTCTGGAATTTGTGCCCGATATGGCGATAGGCTTGCCCCCTATCACATCTGGGACGGAACTAAGCTCGGCGAAATGTGGGTGTTCTAGTTCGCTAGTGCGCCTTTGCCTACCCCTTCGGGGATACAGTCGTGACTTATGTATGTATGTATGTATTATTATTAATGCTGTGGATTTAAAATTCAACATTCTTTCTAGCTATATTTCAAAGAAATTAATTGTACCTCTACATGGCAAATTACACTTTCTAGACAATAATGCATGCTGTAGGTTCAGAAATGATCTTAAGGTTGTAATTTTAACATACTTTTAGGTCGCTTTAAAGTGTAGTTTACAAAAATCATCATCATTATCAGACAGGACGTCCACTGCTGGACATAGGCCTCCCCCAAAGATTTCCAGATAAACCTGTTGGAAGCGGAAAGAAAAAATGTATTAGTAAAAAACTAAATTATATCTAGGTGCTTGGGAAATAGAGAGTAACCCGTTGTAAATAAAGTTTTCTTAGCTCATCGATAACACTTGAAATTATTTTGTATCTTTCTTTAGCATTGTATGCTTTCTGAAGCCTTTTATCCCCCAATTCCTCGCTCCCCTTTTATCACAACTGAAGACCATACTTTGCTATAAAATCCTGCCTAATATCAATAGACCAAGTTGCAGTGGCGAAGGGTGACTTTTTCTAAATGGAAACCGATGCTGCATTTCCTTTTAATTAATACGTATTTGTCAAGGCAATGTGGCAAAGGTAAGCCGGTAGGAATTGTGTTATATAGACCTCTCGCTACTGCCAAGATGTTTAAAAAACGATTTGAAACAGACGCACCAAAGCTACAACGGTTTAAAGATTATGGACCTTACTTATAAAAACAGTTTAACTGAGCAAATGGTAAAGAATAGCCTGTCCCTTTTATTTTCAAACAATGTGACACAAGGAAAAACGTCACAGACTATTCTTGGCCATTTGCTCAGCTAAACTATTTTTATAAGTAAGGCCTATTTGTCTCCAGTTGGATGAGAGAAGATGCCAGAGCGTGCAACGACTGATATCGACTGAGAACCAGCTCGAGACTGCGATGCTAAGGTTCAACGCAGTACAGTTCCAAAACAAGCAGATACGGGAGGAGATAGAGCATATGCTCCAAGATAGGTAAGTGTTTTCGTCAGCGGCCCGAGCAGGAATATTTTTTTATTTTTTTATAGCAGAAATTGGCAAATGAACAGATGGGTCACCTGATGGTAAGTGATCTCCACCGCCCATAGACACTCATGACACTTAAAGAATCATGAGTGCGTTGCCAACCTAAAAGGAGGGAATGAAAGAGGAGGGAAAAATAATTGGGAAAGGGAGGGGGAAAATGGGCCACCGGAAATCTCACTCACCGAACGAAACGCGACAGCAAGCTGCCACTTTACGTCGGTTTTCTGTGAGACAGTGGTGTCTAACCGGTCGAGCCGGCCCATTCGTGCTGTAAACGTTACTGTCTACAGCGTGGCTCTACCACTTACAATTTTTTTTGACAATCGAATTCTTATCGTACTCGCTGCGCACTGATGACTTTATGTAGACGCGGATCAAGCTCGATACGAATTTGATTGTCAAAAATATTCCTGCTCGAAGCGCAGGACTCAGGAGTTATGTCAGTGATTGATACATCACGCCTACCTAATATAGACTACTATAAAGATGTTCTAGATAAGTTTAAAATAGATGCTTATGATCTATTCTGATAAGTTTAAAATAAATGCAGTTTTAGGATACGGACGACCATTACTTATGCCAAGAATACCTTTAATAAAAGGTACTTGTAACAAACATTTTGTTATAAGTTAACTAAATTCATTACATAAGCTCACGCCTGTATCCCCGAAATGGTAGGTAGAAGCGCTCTAGCCAACTAGTACACCCACATTTCGCCGAGCTTAGTTCCGTCCCAGATGTGATAGGGGGCGAGCCTATCGCCATATCGGGCACAAATTCCAGACTCCGGGCTGATATAGGCCCGGGGATCGAACTCGAGACCTCAAGACAGTAGTAGTACCGAAATACAACCACGCCACCGAGGCAGTCACATAATTATCTAAATGTCTATAGAAAGAGTATCAAAGAAATAAGTAATTATATAGACCCAAATTTCCTCAGAATCTAGAATACCTTGAACAAGGAATCTCACATAGAACATTTGGTGTCTCGTCAAACAAAGCTACTCACAAAGATTCCATTTGTTATGTGTAATTATATTTAGTTTTTTTTTTTTTTTTTTTTTTTTTTTTTTTTTTTTTTTTTTTTTTTATAGCAGAGATTGGCAAACGAACAGATGGGTCACCTGATGGTAAGTGATCTCCACCGCCCATAGACACACATGACACAAAAAGAATCATGGCTGCGTTGCCAACCTAAAAGGAGGGAATGAAAGGGGAGGGAAAAGGAATTGGGAATGGGAGGGGGGAAATGGGCCACCGGAAATCTCACTCACCGAACGAAACGCGACAGCAAGCCGCCACTTTACGTCGGTTTTCTGTGAGACAGTGGTATCTAACCGGTCGAGCCGGCCCGTTCGTGCTGTAGACGTTACTGTCTACAGCGTGGCTCTACCACTCAAAGATAGTTTTTTGAGATATCTCGATCCATAATATTAATTGAGTCAACGTATTATATTAATTGAGTTAAAAACTCAAATTAGTGCATACCTACTGTGCCTTCCTTTAACTAATTGTTACATTTACGCCACATAATTATAATAGTCATAATTTTAAATAACATGTATTAGTGTAAACAATTGTTGGTGGCCAAATAAATGAAATAAAATAAAAAAAATAATCATTTAATCTGTTCTCTATTCTTTTCATTATTTCCACAAAACAAACTTTCCAATAATGTTCCGTTTAATTGTTTCTTGCATTAAGTATATTCAACAACTATTGCTTATCTGGCTGAACAAAAAATACATTTGAAAAATCTAATAAAACAGAAGCCAGCGTAAAACAGAAATATTCGAGAAATACCTAGAAAATTGCTAAAGAAACTTTACAAACACAATGTTTTTTGTAATAATGATGTCTTAAAACTGTAAGCCAGTTTGCAGAGCCTGGATAGGTGCCAGATGTTCCTTGTTACGTGATTTTAGAGTTGTGTAAATGCATTCACTTCATCGGTCTATTCTGAAAGTAAATCTGCAAGGGTTTGGTTGGATTCCCAATTTGGGTTATTATGACTAAAGAAACATGTATTAGGTATTAAGATTTCTGGTTAATATGGAATTAGGTTCGTCCCGTGTCACAAAATACGTGTGATAACATAGTAAGAAAAGACTCATCCTTGTGGCCACCGACTGCTCCAGTCCAGTCCGGTCCGGTCCGGTCCGGTCCGGTCCGGTCCGGTCCAGTCCAGTCCAGTCCAGTCCAGCCTAGCCTAGCATTATAATAAATAATATATTAGTTATTACTGTCCCACTAGTGGTCACGGGCCTCCTCTACTAATGAGACGGGTTAGGCTTCGGTCTACCACGCTGTCCTAATGCGGGTTGGTAGACTTCACATACCTTCGAAATTATTGTGGAGAAATTCTCGGGTATGCAGGTTTCCTCCGATGTTTTCCTTCACCGTTATAGCAAGCGATATTCCACAATGAAAACACACTTAACATAGAAAATTCAGAGGTGTATGCTCCATTTTGGGGTTGGTCTTGAACCTCCGACACTCGTCTCGGCAGTCCGTACCACACCCAACTGAGCTATCTATCGCTGCTTATCCTGCCTGCCCTTATCCCAACTTAATGTGGGGTCGGCGTCACACACTTTTTCAACTTTGTTGCAGAAACAATTTGGTTAGCTTTTACGACCGGCTGCCTGCCTGACGTCAACTCCATCTGAGGGATCTGGGCAAATTAAATTAGATTACATTAAATTCGCTTTACCCGATCTGGGAATCGAATCCAGGACCTCCCGGTTCACAGCCCATATATGCTGCCACTAGACCAAGGAGGCGACTGAATTACATTGTAATGTAACAATTCTTTCATCCCTATTAGGCCTGATTTCATAAAAATATCCTGTCAGTCGCCACGGCTAGGATTATCCTCATACCAAATTTCATCGTATTCGGTTCATTTTGTCACATAGACTTTAGAATTTTGAGATTATTCCAAAAACAACATAATAACGGGCCTGCCTGTGTAAATGAATAGAATAATCTATCGATGAAATGACTGTGTTATTGTAAGTTAATATTAATAAGATAACTTACATGCAAAGTATAAAGCATACTGATTTCTCAAGTTTACGCGAATGTTATACATTGAAATAAAACTACTTTTACGGATTCAACTGACTGACCCGTGACAACGAAGACTGCAAAGCCTTCGAAACGTCGGGAATAAAAATTAAAAACTTAATCGTGATAGAATCCGTAAAAATAGTTTTATTTCAAGTATAAAGCAACTAAATTCCGTCATAAAATAAAATGACATCTATTCAACGCAAAATGACATATAAATGGCACTTCAGCGGAATCACGATAAAATACTCGTCTCAAATAAAAAATGCAACATTGACGAATGAAATGACGGACGTTATGAATAGAATCACGGTTATTTCAATAGAAAATGTTTCCATAATTTACTGCTTAGTTCTCTCGCTTAGTCTATCATTATTAACTCAAGAATTCTAATAGTTAACGAAGTCTTTTATGCGTTCGCTTGGGGCATTTACATATCATAACGTCATAAGCTCGCGCCTATATCTGCCGAGGGTTAGACAGACGTGAACTAGATAATTAGATGACCCACATCTCGCTCTCCATTCATGTGATAGGGAGCGAGCTCATCGCCATACCACAAAGTTAACTCAGGTAGGTAAATCTAGAACTTGAAAATTGTGATTTGACAATTGGGTATTTGACTATGTTTGATTTTATACACATATTTGTATGCAAAAGCAGATAAAACAAAAAAGAAACCCTTTCGTAAAAACTGCATCTAAATTGGTTGAAAAATGAGGCAGTAATTTATATATCCCTTTCCAACGCACCTACCGTTATGGCATGACGTGATTATACTGATACTTCTCTTTCCCACAATTTGAAGGTTAGGTACACCAAACTTTAAACGCTTATAACTTTTTATTTTTGAGAATATTACAATATTCCTTTCTGTTCTATATTTTAGACAACGTAACTTTAATATAAAGTTAATTAAAAAAAAATAGTCAAGTACCCAATTCATTACCCGGACTTCGAACTCAGAACCATTTTACAGCCCAAACAGAGTGCCAGAAGATCTAGGACAATTTCAAGTCACCTTACAATATCAGTTATAATACAGATTCACTTGATACGTGCCATAATTGGCAGCTTCAGAAGCAATTTAGCCAAACAAGCTGCGGATAATAGGTTCGCAACATCTTACAACAAGCTTGTCAGTGCACCATTGATATATTACATAGGTATAGCAATACGACTACAAAGACATTAACGTGGAATTTAAGATGCAAAGCAACCATAACAGCTACTATGGAAACTGAAAAGCTTTTGAAACTTCGAAACTAAAAAATAGCTTTATTTTAATTCAAATATAATATCTCATTGATCTAGTAGCAGCGTACTTACTGAGAACTGTGAGGCTCTGGATTCAAACCTCCGGTCGGTCAGAGTATGTGTTTTTTAGATCTAAAAAAATTAAATATGAATTGCCCGCAGTTGAATTCGAGCCTGGTATGACGATAGCTCGCTGAGTGACTGTGAGCTTTCTAATGCGGCCCATAGTTAGAGACCACGTTTCAGTGCCGTAAGTCATCACTGGTAACACACACTGGTCGAAGACGTAGACGTAGGACGTCCACCTACAAGGTGGACCGACGACCTGATAAAGGTTGCAGGAAGTCGCTGGATGCAAGCCGCTTCCAACAGGTCGATCTGGAAATCTTTGGGGGAGGCCTATGTTCAGCAGTGGACGTCCTATGGCTGATGATGATGATGACGATAGACTTACCTTCTATAACGTCTTGTACGAAAATTCGCTCGGAGTGACACCATGTTAACAGGAATGAAGTCGAACTCATGGCTAAACTGACACTATGTTAAATTAACAAATGCATAATTAAAGACGAACTCATTCAGCCAACCAATTTATTTCTTTAGATTACCTAGAAAATCAGCTAATGTAGCATTCATTATGTTGAAACCAAATTAATATAACAGTCTTAGAAGTTCTGTCTTCATTCGGGACCTGGATTTTGATCCCTAACAAGATAACTTTGTCGTGACGTCTGGATGCACAGCGGGTGCGATGAATTTGGGACTGCATACTATTATGCTGTGAAAATAACTAGCTACGGGCTACCGAGTTGACATTTTAGTTTGACTGAATTTATCCGAATTTTAAATACATACAAACATACATACATAACATAAGCTCACGCTTGTATCACCGAAGGGGTAAGCAGAGACGCACTAGCGCACTAGTAAACCCACATTTCGCCAAACTTAGTTCCGTCCCAGATGTGATAGGGGGCGAGCCTATCGCCATATCGGGAACAAAATCCAGACTCCGGGTTGATATGGAAAAATACAATATCACTTTGCCCGACCCGGGGATTGAATCCGAGACCTCAGGACGGTAGTCGTACCGAAATACAACCACGCCACCGAGGCAGTCCAAAGTTTACTCTTACAAATATGTACATAAATTAATACCCGAAACGGTACACTACACAAGCATATATATTTCTTTCTCTTCTACTTTCTAACTCTAATACTCATTGGTCGTATAAACCTCTACATCAGTTTTCTGTGAGACAACGGTCCCAGTCAAGCTATTCACTCTTTCTAGAGCGATATTTAACCAAGCTTGGAGCAAGATGATGCACGCGCTGAATAAGGGCAAGAAGTTCCTAACAGACCTGTTTGAATCTTCGACCCTGGCTTATGATCAGAGAGATGAGTGGTGCGCCAAGCTTAGGTCTGTACAGGAGAAAGGCAAGATGGATCAGATGCTACAAGTGCAGGTAAATATTATACAGGCATGAAGATCCTAACACATTTCCTTAAGTCTTGAATCTTAAAATTCGAGAGATAACTAATTCAGTAGAACAGGAAAAGCAAAATATCTTATTGATATTATTAATGGTTGTTTTTTAAAATATTTATATATTCCTAATTATAGTAACCATCTCGATTATCACATGACAATAATTCACCAATGAAGACTAAAACGAAATTCTTAGACCATGAACCATAAAGATCAACCGAATGAACAAGAAGAGGTGAAATTAAGGAAATATTAATATCATGATTTACAAAATTTAATTTATTGCTAATAACGATACCTAAGTAGTTATTATTAATTGTTAGGCATAATAAAAAGGCACTGTTCGATTACAGGAAATGCGAGAGCTACAGCGAGCTTTTGACAACGAGTTAAAACTCTTCAATTTCTTAGCCAAAAAGGGTCTGATTCGAATAAACCAAAAGGAAGAGGAAAGAGAAGAAGAACAAAGGAGACTGGAAGAAGAAGAAACTAAAAAGCAATACGATATTCATGTCAAAATATTGGAAGAAATATATGTGCGTATTATTATTTTTGGTTGTAATTCTATCCTTATCGTACTTCAATGTGGAATCGGCGCAATAAGAAGGAAGAAAAAAGGATTCGGCTTAGTTTTTACAACCAGCTGACGTCAAATCTCCTACGGGGTTCCAGTCCAGGCAAATCAAGTCAGAAGAATCGCGTTTCCCGACCTGATATTCGAACACAGGACCTCCCGATCCACAGCCTATATACCACTGCCAATAGACCAAGGAGGCAACTAAGCTTTTTATGTATAATAGTTATAAAACAGTTTTTACATTAAAATAATAAGAATTAGTATAGAAACGATCCGTTCATTCTGTAGACAAAATAATTTAAAGTGTGGTGATTTTTTGCATTCACTTACTTCATCATCATTATAATCATCATAGGACGTCCACTGCTGGACATAGGCCTCCCATAAAGATTTCCAGATTGACCTGTATTTCACTTACTTATTTATTTATTATTAAAAGTTTTACCAACTTCATTATAAATTACAATATTCCTATAACCTTAATTATTGAAACTCGCTGAACAAATCATTGCGTCTCGTCGACAGCTTTCTATACAATGTCCATTCAATTCCCTTTAAGAATTCCTCACCATCTTAATAGATCATTAAATAAAAGGGAATTTGGAATGATGCTTGCAGTTTCTTTCAATGTTATATTTAAATAAGTACAATGAAGATAAGACCGTTCTCTAATTAACACTAGCAAAAGAATATTTTCCTTTAAAAGTTTGTCCTTAATTGAGTCAGAGAATTCTTGAAAAATGAAACGAACCACCTTTTTCTTCTGGTGGCAGTGTTGATTATACAGTTATAACATAACATAAGCTCAGGTCTGTATTCCCGAAGGGGTAGGCAGAGGCGCCGTAACCAACTAGAACACCCACATTTCGCCGAGCTTAGTTCCGTCCCAGCTGTGATAGGGAGGCGAGCCTATTGCCATATCGGGCACAATTTCCAGACTTCAGGCTTATATAGAATATCGCTTTGACCGACCGGGGATTGAACCCAAGACCTCAGACGGTAGTCGTACCGACACAACCACGCAACCGAGGCAATCATACATTTATAAACGAATAATATTTGCGTTTGCTTCCCAAGAAACTTTGTCAAGAAACATCCAAATTGAAATTCAATTATTATTTTTCATATGGCATCTCCGTACAATAAAAAAAATACAAGTTACTAATATGTGTGTAAGGATCGTAGCAAGTGGAAATCCGTTGTCTGTGCCTACCCCTATGGGATAAAGGCGTGAGTCTATGTATGTATGTATGTACTAATATATTATCAGAACACTGGACCTCATACTACAGATAGTAGTTGTATGATATATTGAAACAGATTTCATTTCACAGACCTTGTTTAATTGAATTCTTGGTCTAATGATAACGTATACGCAACACCTGTATAAATTCCATACCGACGATCGACCCTCGCCATCCAAAATATATCTTATTTTTAAATCAAGTATCTCCATTATACAAGTTAACTTATAGAATTACACTCAAGAAACAAACGAAAGTAAAATCATAGAGGACTTCACCCAGCGAGAGTTCCACAACTTCTCTATCTACCAGCTGCTGACAGAGTTTTGTGCTGAGAACGAGGTCCTCACCAGAGAAGTGCAAAAAATACAGCGGGATACACGTATGGTCTTATGTTATCTTGATGAAAATTTATTTTGAAAGGATATAACCCTTCTCCACGTTTATGCTGTCGTTTGTTAAAGAGTTTACTCCATATTTCTTCATCAAATTGATGTGGGACCGCTCTTAGAATAGCTTTGCAGAAAACACAGAGAATGTTGAAAAATCAGTTCATAATACTTAACTTTTCTCCCGTGTAGCTGACTAAATTCAAATGGTTAGATATTTTTTATAGAAGAGTCTGGCAAACTAGCAGGTGGGTCACCTGATGGTAAGTGATCTCCACCACTGATAGACACCCATGATGCCAAAAGAATCATGGATGTGTTACTAACCGTAAAGGAGGTATTGGAAAGGGAAGATGGAATTTCGGCCACCGGAAATCACTGGAAGTCACTCACGAACGACAATCAACAGCGAGCTGCCAGTTTACGCCAATTTTATGTAAGACATTGGTATAAAACCGGTTGAGCCAGCTTTTCGTGCAATAGAGGTTACTGTCTATAGCGTGGAATATTGATACTAATAGTACGTACAACATGTTGTTGTTTGTTGAAGCGTATAACCTTTCTGATTAACAGTCGACCGAAAAGACTGGAACGAAATGATGCAAGCGAAAAGAGATGAGAAACTAATGAACCTTCGCAGGCAGGTGGAAGAACAGAGGAACAGGACACAAATGTTGAGGAATAAAGTAGAAGAGAAGGAACAACTGCTCAGAGGAACTATGGAGAAAGTAGGAGACATCTTTAAGTAAGCATTTTATTATATTTTTAGTAAATATTTTTCATGTTTTTCTAAGATTATATTTTTGTGTTGCTAATTTCGATGCCTATTTTATCTCGTGGCAGCATTTAAGATGTGAACCGCGAGGTCCTATTTGCCTAGGACTTTATTTGTCAAAAGAATTTAACATCAGGACGTGGTTGGTTGGAAAAAAAGCCAAATCCTTTCTGCTCCACCCTTAAATAGTGTGTTGCGTCGATCCCTCTTTGGAATGGGATAAGGGCAGGTGGAAGAAGATATTATATATTATTATATTATGGTGACTGCCTCGGTGGCGTGGTGGTATTTCGGTACGACTACGGTTCTGAGGTCTCGGGTTCGATCCCCGGGTCGGGCAAAGTGATATTGGATTTTTCCATATCAGCCCGGAGTCTGGAATTTGTGCCCGATATGGCGATAGGCTCGCCCCCTATCACATCTGGGACGGAACTAAGCTCGGCGAAATGTGGGTGTTCTAGTTTGCTAGTGCGCCTCTGCCTACCTCTTCGGGGACACAGGCGTGAGCTTATGTTATGTTATGTTATATTACGACATTACATTGTTTAATTTTACCAAACATTTTAACATGGTCAGAAGTTTATTATTAATAGGAAAATTCAAGCCAAAATGTGAACCTTTCCTTTTTTATTTCGACTACAACCGATTAAAAGAGAATAGTTTATTTACAGGAGTATTTGTTTAATTCAGCTCTTAATCGTATTACACTGTGTTTAGTCTTTCACTGCACCAGCTGTGTCTTGTACTGAGAATTGAAACACCTATCTCGAGGGCTGAAACTACAATTATTTGAACAACATCAATAGAAATCGTAACAATTATGAAAGTTTTTATAGCCTTTATATTTACAACAAATACGGTTAATATTAAAGTATCCACCTGAAAGATCTTATAACATTAAAGCTATTGAGATCTCGTTTATTTTTATGCATTCAGGTTTTTTAGTTTATTTAATTTGCTTTTCATTTCAAATTACATCATTATTTTTAACTGCCACGTAAAGTCGCTATGTCTTTGAATACCGCACGTGTCCCAGTGCAGAAACAGTGGCTACCTGCCAACTGTATTTGAAGGTAAAGGATCGAGTACGGACGTGTGGCGACACATCCGAAATAATAGGAAATCACCAAGAAACCGTCGAATGTGTGGGCAATCCAATCAGCCAACTTTGTCCAGGAAACAGATTTAAAATTGATCAAAATACAAAGATATTTGTTTTAAACTGGTACTACAATATGTTTTTTTTTTAATAAATAGTTGCTTTACTTTAACCGTCTCGTTAGTCTGGGTGAAGACCAAAGTTCAAGCCCCAGTTAGAGCAACCATTTGTGCTTAAATTTCCAATTCCAAAAATAACACATAATTACCTGGAGTTTGTTTATTAAAATGGAATATGAGGGCGCTTCCAACAGGTCGATCTGGAAATCTTTGGAGGAGGCCTATGTACAGCAGTAGACGTCCTATGACTGATAATGACGATTATGAGGGCAAGAAAATAAAGTATGAACGAAATATGGAAGCTCCTTTCCTACCCCTTGGGAGACACGGGCGTTAACGTATGTCAACATCAACAATATATAATAATCATTTAAACTGCATCGGCTCCGACTCCGAAGAAAGCAAGGATATGTTACTATTGACTTTTAAGTGCACATTTAATAAGTCAATTTATTAAGTTTTTGTTAAACTTTAGAAATCAATTCAATAAGGCACAAAATCGAGTGCCTACTACTTTACATAGATCTCTTCTAATTTACCGAACCCTATCAGCATTTCAGTACAATAGTTTTGCCCAATTTAGTTCCTTACGATCGTCAACTCCTCAGTTCCATGCAGTTCAGACGTAAATTGCACTAGTTTAGAACTGAATAGAGCATCGATAACTTTGAACAATGAGTTAAATAAGTTAACTTATTGGTCCTTGACTAAAAGGATCTTGCAGGTAAGAAAAAACAAGAAATAGTAGAAGGAATGTTTAAAGATATATCGGATAGCACATGGGATATAATTCCAAATTCAGCATGTTAAATTGTTGGTACTTTACCGGACTGCCTCGATGGCGTTGCGATATTGCGTGCGCGGTTCGGCTATCGTCCTGAGATCTCGGGTTCGACCCCCGTGTCAGGCATAGTGATATTGGATTTTTCAGTATCTGCCCGGATTCTGGAATTTGTGCCCGATATGGCGATAGGCTCGCCCCCTTTCACATCTGGAACGGAACTAAGCTCGGCGAAATGTGGTTGTTCTAGTTGGCTAGTTCGCCTTTTCTACCCCTTCGGGGATATAGGCGTGAGCTTAGGTTTACTGTAACATTTGTGTTGTGAGACCATGGATGTGCGTTTCATGTGAAAAATTTGTTTAATTTAACGCGTACTGCAGAATTTAGAATCCCGTAATATCTTTGTTTCTCTGTAACATAGTCAAAAATTTAAAACATTTAAAACCGACTTCGAAGCCCATTATTACATCTTTATAGCCCAACTCCTAACCACTCTTGGGAAAATGCTTTATTGAACACAAAAAAACATTTTCGCGGATTCCGAAATTAGCAACATTAGAGAATTCAAGTACTTGTAACAAATATATCCTCTTCTTAGCTTGTAACTTCACTTTCTTAACCCTCACCGACCCTCGAACCTGCGACCACAGCCGCACCAGATGCGCTAATTAATTCCGTTGCCGATGGCTGATTGACGCGCGTAACGTCGCTTTAATGCTAATGACCTGACAATCAGTGGACATCAGTCATGCTCCTTGCCCATCATTTTGTAGTTAAATGTGTTTGTATATGGCTACATAGTACTATTCTATAAATAGTTATACTGTATGCATCAATTACTGAGTGAGCTGAGCATCTAAAGAGATACTATAGTACGACATTTTGCAGAAAAAACTTTTACAAAATCTTAAATACTGACTTCAAAATTGAACACATAATAATGACTTTTTTAAGTCGGTTTTAGGGTCGATGCACATTAAATTATAATGCACCGACTCCAAAAAGAATAGTGTTTAATTTTCAAGCTGGCAAGTTTCGTTAAACAAATTTTTTGTATTTTTTACAGTTACACCTTATACCGATTTATCCTACAGCTCACTGCTATCTTTAAATTAAAATTTAATATAAACATCATAAAACACAATAGGCCGCGTATCTGTGTTAGTTTACCTACTGCGTATAGGATTATAATATGTTAAAGATGCATGATAACACACATAAGCTCACGCCTGTATCCCCGAAGGCGTAGGCAGAGGCGCACCAGCGAAATAGAACACCCACATTTCGCCGAGCTTAGTTCCGTCCTAGATGTGATAGGGGGCGAGCCTATCGCCATATCGGGCACAAATTCCAGACTCCGGGCTGATATGGAAAAATCCAATATCACTTTGTCCGACCCTGGGATCGAACCCGAGACCTGAGAACCGTAGTCGTACCGAAATACCACCACGCCACCGAGGCAGACAGTATGCATGATACCCGAATAATAAAAAAAACATACAAAATATTCGACTGACTTCAAAAAAGGAGAAGGTCCTCAATACGTCTGTATTGTTTTACGTATGTTACGCGATATCTCCGCCAAATGTGGACCAATTTTCAAAATTATTTTTGTGTTCGATAGAGCTTATTTCAAGGGTGATCCCATATTAATACGATTGGATGGGTATGTATGTTTTGGAGTGGTAGAGCCACGCTGTAGACAGTAACGTCTACAGCACGAATGGGGCGGCTCCACCGGTTGGATACCACTGTCTCACAGGAAACCGACGTAAAGTAGCAGCTTGCTGTCGCGTTGCGTTCGGTAAGTGAGATTTCCGCTGGCCAATCCCCCCCCCCTCTTTCCCAATCCCTTTTCCCTCCCCTTCCATTTCCTCTTTTTACGTTGGCAACGCACCCATAGTTCTTAATATGTCTTGGGTGTCTATGGGCGGTGGAGATCACTTACCACCAGGTGACCCATCTGTTCGTTTGCCAGTCTCTGCTATAAAAAAAATGTTTTGAAGTTGGTCTGTTAAGTTTTTCAACTTGTGATTATATACACACAACTCTATGGTGCAAGTTGGTTAAAAACCCAGCAATTACATTTTTTCTAGACTTGGTGAAAAGACTAACTTGAAGCTTTGTTCCAGGATGTTGGACTGCAGTTTAGACCCATTCCAAAACCTTCTAGGAGACAAAGAGCCGACCCTTCACCACCTCAACCTGTCGCTCAAGCTCATTGCTGATAAAATTAAAGAGCACGTCGAAACCGTTTATTATTTTGTAAGTTTCTTTTATTACGGTAGATTTACCCTCAATTTCTGAATGGGTGATCAAAATTACATTAAATTGGCATTACATTTGGTTTTGATTATGTTTTCAAGACATAATGAAGAATCGTGGGTTCATTTCCAACCATAAAAGAGGGGAATAGGGTTAGGGAAAGGGGTAGGGAATTGGGCCACCGGAAATATCATTCAAAGCAAGCTGCGATTTAACTTCAGTTTTCTGTAAGACAGTGGTATTAGTCTGGTCGAACCGGTCCATTCGTGCTGTAGACGTTATTGTCTACAGCATGTCTCTACCACATGTTTAGTTAATATCCAAAGGTAAGGTATGCTCTAGGCAGTAGCAGGCAGTGGTAACCGCTTACAAGGAGTCCCGTCTGCTCGCCTGTTTTCATGAGCCAAAAAAGCTGACAATGCTAATAAAAGTTCTATAATATCTAATTAATAAAAGTGTCTGGACCAGCGGCCCAAACAGGAAAATTTCTGACAATCGTAAATGTATTCGAGCTCGCTGCGCACTTATAACATTTGGTTGATATTTCACATCGAGCTCGAATACATTTACGATTATCAGTAATTTTCCTGCTCGGGCCGGTGATCGTACCAGGGGTAAGTATCAGTGGACGGCCCAAAAAGCACTGGCAAGACGTTTTGAAGGATGATATGAGAGTCTTGCTGTGGAGAATGCTCAAGACCGGGCGAAGTGGAAGCGTTTAAGTAGGAAGGCGGACCCTGGCACTAGGCCAGGATAACGCCAGGCAGAAAAAAATAATCTCTTATTAATAAAACTTCCTCACCATCATATCATGTAAAAATAGGTTGAATGGGGTTCTGTAGTTAATTGCCTTTGTAAACGTTAATAGGGTTCCGCACCCAACTGGTCCGAACGGAACTCTATTGTAACGTCCCTCTGTCCATCTTGGGTTCTAATTTGTACCCGACATAATAGCTTTGTAAGGAATCTAGGGAACGAAAGTTTTGAAATGTCAAAGTACATTTTCTTCTGCTAAGCTTTTAAATTTTAACTGTAACGTGTAAAGTGACCTGTAATCGCGATTTAAGATTTTACTCAGCATTATGTATAGAGAGATGCACCAAGAAAATATTTTTTTCGCAATTTTACTTCACCTTTAGGTACCAGTTCGTAGATCATTCAAATCTCATTTATATAGCATCAATACTTTCTGAGTAAAATGGTTGTAACAAACGAATAATAATGACGAAATTTTAAAGTTTTTTTTGCCATTTGCTTCCGGAACCTTAAAAAATTACATCCTTTAAACATTTAGTTATCGTTCAAACCAAAGGCAAATCACCTTTATCTTTCTTTCTACCTGCCCTTATCCCACTTTAATGTGGGGTCGGCGCAACACACTTTTTGAAGCATGTTGCGGAAAGGATTTGGCTTCGTTTTTACGACCGGCTGCCTGCCTGACATCAATCCTCTCTGGGGGATCCAGTCCCGTGCAAATTAAATTAGACAATTAGCTTTGCCCGACCTGGGAATCGAAACCAGGACCTCCCAATCCACAACCCTTATATGCTGCCACAGGAAGCGACTAAGACAAAGACAAATCACCTAAAGACCCAAAATAACAACTACGGAATAATACTTAACTACCTACAGCATGAATACATTTTCATAGTGAAAGCAAACAACCCTCGATCGTAGCCCATCGCATCCCGGTAAAAACATGTCCAATTAATAACAACAAGTGTGCTCCGAAGCATTTCATCTGGATTATATCGTTGGCCTCCTCTATAGAGCGGAATCGACAGGTCGCTTTTTAAATAAAAATGTAAAGAGGAATATGAATTTTCTGTACGAGCTTCTCTTGACTCTGAGCTAAAGATGGCTATTTATCCTGTAGGCAAAATAGTCTACAGCGTGACACTTAAACATATAAAAATACTTTTCATTTTATAGCAGAAACTGACAAACGAGGAGATGTGAGATGGGTCACCTTGTAAGTGATATTCACCGCTCATAGACCGCCGGAATACCAATGACCATGAGTTCGTTGTCCACACTAAACGGAATAGATATTGAGAGAGGGAGGGGGTATCAATTGGGCCTCCAAAATCTTACTAACTATACGACACGCAACAGCAAGGTGCCATTTCATGTCGGTATTCGACAATGGCAAAAAATAGTAAGAAATAAAAAAGGGACTGCCTCGGTGGCGTGGTGGTATTTCGGTACGACTACGGTTCTGAGGTCTCTGGTTCGATCCCCGGGTCGGGCAAAGTGATATTGGATTTTTCCATATCAGCCCGGAGTCTGGAATTTGTGCCCGATATGGCGATAGGCTTGCCCCTATCACATCTGGGACGGAACTAAGCTCGGCGAAATGTGGGTGCTCTAGTTCGCTATTGCGCCTCTGCCTACCCCTTCGGGGATACAGGCGTGAGCTTATGTTATGTTATGTAAAAAAGGGAAATAAAAGAGGCCTATACCCAGCAGTGGGATGAATAATCACAAGTTTAAAAACTTAACAGACCGACTTCAAATCCGGTCGTGACCAATTTTTATACGGGACCACCATTGAATTAAGCTCTATCAAACACAAAAAGAATTTTGAAAATCGGTCCCCATTTGGCGGAGATATCGCGTAACATACATAAAAAAATACGGACGAATTGAAGACCTTCTTCTTTTTGGAAGTCAGTCGAAAAGGGCTGTGAATGATGATGAAAAAATAGTCAAGCCAACTACACATACTGTCATCAAAATTCTCTACAATATGGCACTAAACTTGATTGATTCCAGGAGCGAGTAATGCAGAAGAAGTTGAAGTCGAGTGGCTCGCGGTTGAAGAAGTTCACTGTGTTCGCTGAACCTCTAGGATCCTTCAAACCCGTTTCCATCAACGAGATAGTCACTGCTGAACCTTGTCCGGCGTAAGTATTGCATCATATTAGCCCTGAAATATAACTGTCCCACTGCTTGGCTCGGGCCTCCTCTACTAATGAGAGGGGTTGAACAAAGTACCTACATTACACCTGGTGATAAGCGCCGTCACCATCACGGCGCATCACGCGGTCACCACAATCATGGCCTGTGCATAAATATTTCTTTTTTTATAGCAGAGACTCGTAAACGAGCATATGGGTCACCTGATGGTAAGTGATCTCCACCGCCCATAGACACCCAAGACACAAAAAGTATCGTGGGTGCGTTGACAACCTAAAAGGAGCGAAATAGGAATTGGAAAAGGGAGGGGGGGTAATTGGGCGGCCGGAAATCTCACTCACCGAACAAAACCCGACAGCGAGCTGCCACTTTACGTCGGTTTTCTGTGGGACAGTTGTATCAAACCTGTCGGAGCCGGCCCATTCGTACTAGACGTAACTATCTACATCGTGGCTCTACCGCTCAAACTTCTTCGGCTCTTTAATTCAGAAGAAGGAAGAAACAAATTAAAGGGCTTGCGACAAGATAATTTTTCTATAAACGTTTTAGAGGAAGTTATAATATCAAATGTCACCGTGGAGGATGCTCGAAACCATATGAAATGAAAACGTTTAAGTAGGAAGGCGGATCCATCCCGGCATAAAGCCGGGATAACCCCAGGCAGTAAATAAGTGGTGTACGAATGTCTATCCTAAATTGGAACCGACAGAGTGTGATGAAATCAATCAACTGCTCGTTAAAATAGATAAAATCAAATAGTACTCGCACGATCTCTGTGATTAGAGCGTAATAACTGATGCTGCGGCGGGTGGAATTGGTAATCAATTGACCATTTGGTCGGATGATTCACGATAATTATAATGCATTGTATAAAATAATTAATGGCCGCATGTTACAATTTGTGAATCATAATAAATATGTAATGGAAAACTGTTTTGAAATAAGAGTGACTTGTGACTACTGTACTAGCCAATGGGCTAAAGGTAGATACCAGAAATTGTTTTCATTGAAAGATGATGATGTGTAAATAACTAAGGATTGACAGCCTCCGTGCCGCAGCGGGCGAGCAACCGGCTGTGAAGTGAGAAGCCGCGGATTTGATCCCCGCACCGATTTTGTTTCGAGTCTGGGTGCTGTTAGACCGAAAGTCTCTTGTAGTTCCTGATACCCATCACACAAGACTCGTATCTTACTGTGGGTTCAGGACTATGTGTGTGACTGTTGGGTGTTATTTATTTATTATCATGAGTATTATTATTTTTTACGGCAACTTCTTGCGAGACGGCAAACTGCTCACCTGATGGTAATCAATATGATTACCCATGAACAGTAGCAACACCTCTAGCACTTTGAATAAGAAACCATTGAATTCTCTCACTGAGGTCACCCTATAATATTAATTGTTGTCTCATAACTCCTAGGAATTACATTATCATCATCATCATCATTAGCCATAAGACGTCCACTGCTGAACATAGGCCTCCCCTAAAGATTTCCAGAACGACCTGCAGCCCGAGCAGGAAAATTTCTGACAACCGTAAATGTATTCGTGCTCGATGCACGTCTATGAAATTTGTATGAAATATTAATCAAATGTTATCAGTGCGCAGCGAGTTTACATTTACATTAGTTTTTCGTGCTCGGGCTACTGTTGGATACGGCCTGCATACACAATAATGTTAACAATTACACTATAGTGTTCCCCAAATTTCATCTTTGGTGGAGGCCTATGTTCAGCAGTGGACGTCCTATGGCTGATGATGATGATGATGATGTTATCCAAAGTTCCAAACCGAACATTGCTTGCACAATGGTGCTTGATAGATAGAGGTAAGTATTGCGGTGATACCTGATGTCCACTGTGCAGTTGTGTGGAGGCTCGGTGGTTGTCGCGCGTGTGCGACGCCCCTGAGAGTCCGTTCAGCTCGGTACAGAGCGTGTGCGCACTGCGCGAGCTGGCCGCGGACCCCGCGTTCGTGCGCAGCGACCGCGTGCACTCACTCGCGGAGTGCCGCGTGCCCGCCAGCAGGATCATACTCGCCAGGCGATACCTCAACAACTAGATTGTACAAGTATAAACTAATAAACAATTGCACACTTTTACTTTGTTTTTATTGCACGAAAAAAGTCATCGGTTCAAAAGCCTGCCAGTAGGAACTGGGGGGTTACCAGCACCTCTTATAGCAGTATTATTATCATGTGACTTGTACCGATTCCCATACAAAACAAACGAAGAACGATTATAATAATACTGCTATAACAGGTGGTGGTAACCCTGCTGGGTTTGTATTCTTTTCTTTTTTGACAGGCAAACGAGCAGGCGGGTTACCGTTAAGTAATGTCCACCGCCCATAGACACCTAAGTATCCAAAAAGAATCATGGATGCGTTGCCAACCTAAAAAGCGGGAAATGGGGAATGGAGGGGGGGGGGGGGTAATCGAGCCACCGGAAACCTCATTTACCCAACGAAACGTGACAACGAGCTGCCACTTCACGTCGGTTTCCTGGGAGACAGTGGTATCAAACCGGTCGAGCCGACCATTTGTGCTGTAGATGTAACTATCTACAGAGTCTTCTACCACTAAAAGACAATACCACTTCCGCCCTGAGGGGTTCGATCCCAGGTTGGGCAAAGGTATATTAAGTTTTCCTACTTAGTATCAGCCCAGAGTATGGACTTTGTGTCCAAACTGGCGACATGAGCTTTGCGAAATTTGGGTGTTCTAGTTCTCTAGTTGGCCTCTACCTACCCCTTCGGAGATACAAGCGTGAGTCTATGTTTATAGAGGTATATAACAAAACATAAAAACCGACTTCAAAAAGTACAAAGTAACTGCAGTCGGTGCCTTTTCATTTGATCTCCATTGGCCCTGGCCAAATAATGAAACAATGGAAGCACTGTTGAGAAGAGAGTTGAGACAGGTAGTAGTGTCGTCCTATTTTCGCAGTGTATCCCGTGTTTTATTTTGATGTATGGTTGTCGGGTCGGTGACTGATCGTGCCAACTAGTGTTGCCAGATGTCCCGATTTGCGCGGGACGTCCCGATTTTCAGGGGTCTGGTGATCCGTCCCGATTTACCCTTGATCGGGACGCCGAATGTCCCGATTTCTGACTATCCTTCTTAGCATGTACTCTAATAGAAAATTTTAACAGTCGCTCATACTCGTTTACCGACAAAAGTGGTAAATATTACGGTTGTATGCTAAACTATATTTCAATTCAGCTGTCCGTTTGCATAAGCTCAGTGCTAATTATTTTTTGTTTAAATAAATAAATAAAATAAAATCTTTATTGGTCACAACAATCAAGGTCTCAATCTCAACTTAAATATTAATTTATGTTATAAAGCTATCAATTTAGAAACAAGCAGGCAGGTAAATGGGATGGGGCTTAGATTAGCAAGAAAGGGAACGGTATATGGCAGCTGTAATGCTAGCAGGCAATCAACGGGAAAAAATAAGACTAGTTTTAGAGTCAAATGTCGCGCTCTTCTTTTGTCAGCTTTCTTCTGGCGTGAGGAGGCGTCTCATCGCGGGTTAAGGCAGGCTTCGAGGATATAAAGGCTCGACAGTACTGCGGAGAGAGGCCCTTTCTCTCAGAATTCGTCGTGTGCCACCATCGCAGCAACTGCCCCGAGGATACATCCCAGCACACTCTCAAAGTGTGTCCAGCCTGGGATGAAGAACGCAGCGCTCTCAGAACTGTAGCCGTTAGCGGCCTCTCTCTGCCAGCAGTAGTAGCTAGTAGCTACAATGGTCGGTAGTCGGAGGTCGTGGCGCGGTATGACCTCCTCTGTGAACGTGTTATGTTGAAAAATGAGAGCGCTGGACGGGATCGGGAATGCTTAGATTCAGTCGCCAAACAAGAAGAGAGGCGCCTGGTCATTGACTGGCGCCTCCAGTCCTGCGGATTGGGGTCCAGCGGGGAATGTGTGGCATTTGTATATTACATTGATGCACCCTCTGTGATGTACAACTCGGCGGACGAAAACATCTTATCGTATTTACCAAAGGCGGCATAAATATGTGGGGCTTCCGCCCCAAAGAGACGGGCCGAAGGGAAACGTGCAGAGTCTGTTCCAGCAGCAATCCAGAGGTTACTCCGCATCCTCCAGAACCATCTCACTTGCGTTGAATGAGGCAACCGAGGTTTTTTAGTCGGTGTAGATATTTTGGTTAGGGACCCGTCCTAATCCACACTCACTGTGGACTAGAGCGGAAGGCCGACGAGTCGGGCATAACCATCCCACTGGCCCTAGGTTGGGAGATATCCGTAAAGAGTTGATTTTTCTCCGTGGATAAAAAGAAGTGTCCCGCTTGTAACATGTAAAAGTGTAATGTAACAAGTGTACAGGTTAAAACAAATTAAAAACCAAAGACCGAGATGTTCTCATACAATCTATATATTATTAAAATATCACCAGTATTACAATTATATTATTTTTATTCTTATAAAATAATTACAGAGCGGGTCGTATAAAATAATTACAGAGCGGGTCGTGAGCCTACTGGTTTTGCTATCGTTCAATGCTCGAGTACATTTAATTTTGATGTTATGATAGTAAACTGTTACCACAAATTCAAATACAAAGGAAACTAAAAGGGGCGCCACCAGCCTCCGGGACAGACTGGAAATAAAATACGGAGGTACCTTCTAAAGGGGTTTGCGGAGTGGAACTCGCAGCCAACTCCGAGCACAACCTCATATAAAATGGGGTGATCCACCAAACACGTGGACACCAACACGACGCGGCCACGCGCTCAGTCACCCACGCAGCTGGCCCTGGACTGCACCTCACCCAGGCAATGCAGTCCACACCATGGAGACCATCCAGAAAGGATAGTAATATCCAAGAAGGCCCCTGGAACCAATAAATTCCAGGTTATAACCTTTGAAACACAAAATCACCATGTGATTGGTGACTACAAAGGAAAATACACGTGTCCATACCTTGAGGGAACGCGAAGGATGCCTATAGATGGATGTCCCAAGCTGCCGACCTCAGCCTTAGGACCTTCTCGTTATCCGCTGGTACCGAAGCGCTGCATGAGAGCGCTGTCGGTGTCGATCGGTCTATGCTGCGGCCCCCGCCTTGAGGCACCAACGAAATCGATGCTCGCAGACCGAAGCTCTCAAGAAAAAAGGGAACGCCCGATTGGGAGGCCGAGCTTTTTATACCTTTGCGCCAGGCAATAGACAAAACTCCATGACGCAAAACAAAAGTCCAAATCACAAATCGCAATTACTAACATGATTAACCATACCGATCGACATCTAAATAACTCAATAACTCATCTGTCAATCTGACAAAACATAATGTCAAATGAACTCTTTTTTTTTTTAATTACCCAAGGAACACGAGTCGTTCTGCCAACGTAGTCTTAACTAATCGATAACATTTTTTTTTTTATGTTACAGTACCCCCCTCCCTAGGGAAATTTTGCTTGCAAAATTTAACGCTGGTCCTCCAGCTCTCTACAACCCAAGACCACAACTCTGACCTAAAACAAGCAAAAAAAAAAACACAAATCAACGGACCGAGTTGCTGGCGACATAGCGAGATGATACGTACCAATCGGGCTATGCGTCCAGCTACTACAGGATACCGGATCTAAAACAACAACAAAAAACTGCCGAGCGTTAGTGAGTGTATTACCATACTCACATAAAATATAACACTCAACATTACAAAACTCGTTACTACTGAGTCGTTGGCGACGCATCGAGGCGAACAGTATCAACCGGGGTGCGCGTCCAACAACTACAGAATCAACAAGAACAAAAAAAAATAATTGTATCGAGTGGTAGGTTAGCTACCACACCAATAAAAGGTGACACTCGACACAAAACAAACACCAAAATCGAACCCACGACAATGTGTCGATGGATTCCCTATGCTAACAAAAATAGTTCAGCATAATAAGGCAAATAAAAAAAACACGATACTGCGGCCAGTCACTTGCTTTAAAGCAGCAGAGACTGTATCGCATTACTACTCTCCAAGCCAATCCTAAGACACTATGCTAGCCATTTGCAAAAATACTACGAGCAAATGCTAACAGTCAGGTACTGACTTCCTTACTAAAGGCACTGAGACATTGGCGGCGCAGCGAGATATCCACGAAAATCGGGTTGCGCGTCCAATGACCAGAGAAAAAAGAGAAGAAAGTATTTTAAACTTTCTTGAGGTGCTGGATATGCCAGGACCCCAAATTTTTACCAGTTGCAACACTCTCCAGTTCATAAACCAAGGGGGAGTGTTTGAAAACAACTCTACATTTTTCATAACGAGGTGCTAATTTCGCCATGAAGAATTTCCCCGCATCACTCAAAGGGAAAGTTTTCTTCCAAACAATATCGCCTACCTGATGTTCGGCAGTACTCCGACCTTTATTGTAGTTTCTAGAACTTCGGACGTGAGCCTTTTCCAAAGCAGATTCAACCTTTGTAAAAATATCGTTCAGATTACCCAATTTAGTGGCATAATCGTCACGCGAAGCGCAGGTTAGGCCCACCTGAGAGTTCTTAGGATCTCCGTATACCTTTCCTGAAGCGATCGCTTCACGACCATGCACCAAATAGTAGGGAGTATAACGCGTAGATTCATTTACAGTGTTGTTTAAGGCGAACTGAACTTTAGACAACGTGGTATCCCAGGAACGATGGTCGTCCTTGACTAAAATTGACACAGCCGTCATTACGGTCTTATTATACCTCTCTACGGTGTTAACCTGAGGGCAATAACGAGGTGTTAAATGAATTTGGGGAATGTCGTATTTCTGAAACAAAGCCTTCAAATCACTACCAGTAAATTGCGTTCCATTATCCGCAATTACTGTACGTGGAATGCCGTGTTTAAGAAACACTTCATCCTCAAGACGCTGTGCAATATTTTTACCAACAGCACGTCGAAGGGGAAACAATAAGACATATTTGGAAAAACAACAAACCACACTCAAAATAAACGTATGTCCTAACCTGGAACGCGGCAAAGGCCCTATCAGGTCCATACTTACAGTTTCAAATGGACGTGAGCAGACCTTCGGGTTACCCATCGGACCAGAAGGTGGTTTCTGCGAATGCTTGTACGCAGAACACTGATCACACTCCTTGACAAATTTTATTACATCTTGGTACATGCCTGGCCAAAAGTAGTGTAGAGACAGTCGTTTATACGTTTTGTAAACACCCAAGTGTGACAATTGATCACAATGACACGACCTCACCAAGTCTGATCGTTGGTCAGAAGGGATGACTTCTTTCCAATCAAAATCAGTAGGACAACGAAACTTACTTTTAGAATATCGATAGAGTTTACCATCGGCAATACAATAATTTGGACAAGAGGTGGGAAAATTTTTACATTTTTGAAAAAGGTTGTTATACCATTCACATTTCTGGATTTCCAATACCGGAACAATACGCGATAACGCGTCGGGTACGACGTTTTCCTTCCCTTTGCGATGCACAATTTCGAAATCGTAAGGAGACAAACGACAACCCCAACGAGCTAATCTACCGGTGGGATTAGTTAAATTGAAAAACCATTTTAAGCTAGAGTGATCGGTAACTATCCTAAAACGTGGACCTCCCTCCAAATAAGGTCGAAAATGTTCAACTGCAAACACTACTGCTAGCGCCTCTCTTTCGGTAGCCGAATAATTGCGTTCCGCCCTATTCAAAGACCTGCTGGCAAAAGCAATAGGGTGTTCAAGTCCATCCTCCAAAACTTGGGTTAAAGTGCCCCCAATACCATACCCAGATGCATCACAGTGCACAGTAAAAGCTCTGGTGAAATCTGGACAAGCCAGAATAGGAGCAGAGACCAAGGCAGACTTTAATTCATGAAACGATAGATCAGCTTCCTCAGACCAAACAAAAGGAGGAGCGTTTTTTCGGGTACTAGTTAAAGCGTGTAGCGGAGCAGCTATTGAACTAAAATTCTTGATAAATCTACGATAATATGAAGCGGTCCCCAAAAACATCTTCACATCCCTACGACAGGACGGAGTCGGGTAATCCACAATAGATTTAACCTTTGCTGGATCCGTACGTAAGCCTCTTTCGTCAACCACGTAGCCCAAATATTTCAATTCGCTACGAAAAAACTGAGATTTTGAAAAATTTACAGTCAAATTGGCTGATCTTAACCTGTCCAAAACCTGGGAAAGCAATGAAATGTGATCCTCAAACGTCGAACTGGCAACTACTATATCATCCAAATAAACGAAAATGCGACCATTAAATTCAGGGCCAAACAATTTGTCCATCAAACGCTGCTGCGTAGCAGGTGCTCCTGTCAAACCAAAACACATAACTTTGAATTGGAAGAGACCGCGACCTGGTACAGTAAATGCGGTGCGCTCTCTCGAACGAGGATCTAGTGGTATTTGCCAAAATGCACTTTTTAAATCAATTGATGAAAGAAATTTCGCGTCTCTAAGGCGATCTAAAATACTAGAAATGTAAGGCAAAGGATAGGCGTCATGCTTGCTCACTGAATTCAATTTGCGACTGTCGATACAAAAGCGAAGTTCACCGTTCGACTTAGGCGTGAAAAGGGTGGGGTTATTCCAAGCACTAGTGCTAGGTTCCACCACATCCTGTTTCAGCATTTCATCTAACTGCCTATTTAGTTCCACTAGGCGATGGGGTGAAATAGGATAATAACGCTGTTTAATGGGCAGACAGTCACCCGTATCAATGGTGTGAGAAACCAACTGCGTTCGCCCTAAACCTTTTTCCTCAAAAGATATGCTATTAAATTGACTAATAATATTATCGGCAACCACTCGTTGATCCGAACTTAAATTATTAAACGAAAGCAAGTGCACTTCCGACACGGTAACTTCACAACCTCCTGGCGAGCTTAAAGAGAATTCCTGGAATAAGCGAGGAGCTATGTTAAAAGCCTTCCAGAAGTCGACTCCCAAGATAAGTGAGGAAGTTACATCCGGTACTGCATAAAATTTTATAACTCGGGTCTGGTCTCGAACTTTGACCGGTAAGAACAAACAACCGAGAACCTTAGCCTGGGAGTTGTTAGCGGTAGCGATGTGCGTACAATCGGCACAAACTTCAAGAGAACAACCCCATGATAAAAATAAATCAGACAATTCTGAACCCAAAATAGATATAGATGCACCAGAATCTAATAAACCATTAAATATCGTATCATAGATTTCTACGGATATATGTGGACGCTCATCCCTATAAAATTGACCATGCGGTACCGACGAAACACACGGCGAGACAAAAGCGTTAAGCTTCGTTACATTCGCACTACTCTCAGCTGCATTGATGGTATTCTCAGAAATACCACAATGAGAACCATTTGGTCTTTTATCGTGACGGTACCGGTTATCTAGTTTTTTGGTTTATTAGAAGTCTTTCTGAGATCAGAACCCTTCACAGAACATTCCGGACAAGTGCGACTTGTGAAACCCTTTTTGCCACAACGGAAACACACTTTTTCTCGGGAGGGACAATCCCTCAGACTATGGGTGTTAACCCTACAACGCAGACAAGGATTTGTAACACTAGCCACTTCTACTCGGGGTTTTGAACTCCCTGCGTAACATAAGTCCCTAGCCAAGGAACAAGACGAGGGTTTCGGAGGCTCAATAAAAGAATCCGAGCGTTGCCAACTATCTTCCAGGCAACGGCAAACTCTCTTCAGTGCGGGCAAGTCTTTAACGGTATGGAGAGCTAATGGCACTGAATATTTGGGTTGAATACCATTAACAATAATGTCAAATCTTTCGTCCTCAGGAAGCGGAGTGCTAAGTCGCCCGAAATAATTCTGCATGACACTTATATAGGTAGAGATTTTCTCCGTACGACCCTGGGTACGATTGCGAATCTCCTTCAGCAAACGACGATCAAAATCGTAGGGCAAAAATTCGTCTATCAAGGCCTGCTTCAATTCTTCCCAAGAAAAAATACTATCCTTAATCCCTCTGTACCACGTTAAAGCTTCTCCATCAAATAACTCGACCGCAGAAGCGAAACGGTTAGCGACTGAAATGGTACGAGCATCACAAAGTTCCTCAAGACGTTGCAGAAAAACTTTAATACACGATTTGCCATCATATTTTAAATTCAGAGAACTCACCATTTGGCTCTTATGTCTCACCACTGAAGTCTCAGGAACTGGTGCACACGCCTCAGCACTCTTAGACTGGGCAGGACCTGCCTGAAATCCAGCAACCATAGTGTCAAGTGAGGATAAGATTTTATTAAGCCTTAAGGTACAATCCCTATATGTGGCAACCTCAGAATCTATAGGTACAATACGTGACAAACGGTGGTATAAATGGTGTGACAACGCTTGGGCACGGTTTAAAAATTTTGAAGTTTGTGAACGCTTAGGTTCAAAAATTGAACGAGATAGCTCTTCCAGTTTTCCATTTACAATTTTTAATTCCTCCTTAATATCACCCTCAAATGTATCAATAGAACATGGAGGTAACTCCTTAGCTAATTGCCTAATTTGAAGTCTTAAACTTTTAACATCAGTGGCCGGGGCAACATCCCGAACCATGACTTCATACTGCAATTCATCCTTAAGTAAAAGATTAAAACAAATAGGACGTTCCTCCAACATGTTGATACAATTGATTTGAAATATGTTACACAATAAACAATACAACCTCAAATAAAATAATTAAATTAAAATTTAAAATTATTTTTTAAGTTGAGGGTAGTTATAAAAAATTCTGGTACAAAATTTCTAAGTTGAAAATTATTAATTTAGATTTGCATTATAACAATTAAAATTTAATTTTATTAATACAAATCAATATTATTTTTAGATTCAGAAAAGCACAAAATAAGGTCATACAATATTCAAGGACAATACACAATCATTCACAACCTGTGTAAATGATTGTGAATGATGTTATTTCACTTTTAAATATATTAACATGTGGTATAACAAATTATTTTAGTTACAAAATCATAAACATCAGTAAACGAGCAATGAACTATTCACCATAGCGGAATGACATGGCAAATGCTTCCAGTATTAAAAAGAAAGAAAGCAAGCCCCTAAGTTGGGTAGCCACTGTAACATGTAAAAGTGTAATGTAACAAGTGTACAGGTTAAAACAAATTAAAAACCAAAGACCGAGATGTTCTCATACAATCTATATATTATTAAAATATCACCAGTATTACAATTATATTATTTTTATTCTTATAAAATAATTACAGAGCGGGTCGTATAAAATAATTACAGAGCGGGTCGTGAGCCTACTGGTTTTGCTATCGTTCAATGCTCGAGTACATTTAATTTTGATGTTATGATAGTAAACTGTTACCACAAATTCAAATACAAAGGAAACTAAAAGGGGCGCCACCAGCCTCCGGGACAGACTGGAAATAAAATACGGAGGTACCTTCTAAAGGGGTTTGCGGAGTGGAACTCGCAGCCAACTCCGAGCACAACCTCATATAAAATGGGGTGATCCACCAAACACGTGGACACCAACACGACGCGGCCACGCGCTCAGTCACCCACGCAGCTGGCCCTGGACTGCACCTCACCCAGGCAATGCAGTCCACACCATGGAGACCATCCAGAAAGGATAGTAATATCCAAGAAGGCCCCTGGAACCAATAAATTCCAGGTTATAACCTTTGAAACACAAAATCACCATGTGATTGGTGACTACAAAGGAAAATACACGTGTCCATACCTTGAGGGAACGCGAAGGATGCCTATAGATGGATGTCCCAAGCTGCCGACCTCAGCCTTAGGACCTTCTCGTTATCCGCTGGTACCGAAGCGCTGCATGAGAGCGCTGTCGGTGTCGATCGGTCTCTGCTGCGGCCCCCGCCTTGAGGCACCAACGAAATCGATGCTCGCAGACCGAAGCTCTCAAGAAAAAAGGGAACGCCCGATTGGGAGGCCGAGCTTTTTATACCTTTGCGCCAGGCAATAGACAAAACTCCATGACGCAAAACAAAAGTCCAAATCACAAATCGCAATTACTAACATGATTAACCATACCGATCGACATCTAAATAACTCAATAACTCATCTGTCAATCTGACAAAACATAATGTCAAATGAACTCTTTTTTTTTTTAATTACCCAAGGAACACGAGTCGTTCTGCCAACGTAGTCTTAACTAATCGATAACATTTTTTTTTTTATGTTACACGCTCTGCCATCTAAATGGTTGTTTTGTGTAAACGTTTCCACTTCGCCCGGTCTTGATCATCCACCACTATGAAATCTTCTTCTTCTACCTGTCCTTATTCCACCTTAATGAGGGGTCGGCGCAACATACTTTTTCTAGTATGTTACAGACAGGATTTGGCTTAGTTTTTACGACAGACTGCCTGCCTGACGTGAACCCTCTTTGAGGAATCCAGTCCCGGGTAAATTAAATGAGAAAATTCGCTTTGCCCGACCTGGGAATCGAACCCAGGACCTCCAGGTCCACAGCCCATATATGTTGCCACAAGACCAAGGAGGTGATAATTTAACCACTGGCTTTTATACCTTATACCAAAACAACAAGCCACCCCTTTTTGGGCCGTCCACGGGAACGCACCCCTGGCATGATTGGTCCAGAAACTTGCGACCAACTGCTCCCGCAAACCCCAGCCGCCGATGGACGTCCTTGGCGTCAATGACAGAACAAGGCGGTTCACCTGCACTGCTGTTCATCTTGGAGGCGCTATAACAGCCACCTGCTACGACCTCCGTTAGCCCCTATAAGTCAAAGCTTACGACGGGCAGGCGATATCGAGATTAAATTTTTCAAACGCCTCCAACCACAAAGTGGGAAGCGAGGGTCAGTCACTGCACCCTCTGGTGGCTGGAGGGATCAGATAAAAAAATCAGAGAATCAAAGATTGGATTGTTCCCGATCTCTCTCGGCACTCTCCTTTTGTGAGATGCATCATCTCGTAAAAGTTGGCTTCTGCACGCTAGGCTCCCAGGATCTCGACCATGGTTTACGTCACACCTGGTTCTGAGAGGTTTTTTGCGACGACGACTGCTCTAAGAACGATGCAATCTTTGTACTGGGCATATTTTGAGTGTGGGTAGAATTGAAGTATGAACTCAATCCCGAGATTGAATTCTCTAAATGTGATGTCAACTTTTTTTTGTTATCATGGGGAAAAGTGTTTTAACACTAGCGCCACGCCTGGGGAAGATGTGACGGTTATGTCGGTGTCACCGGTCTTACGACCCAGAGCCATAATGCCCGGGAAAAATGGAAAACATCCGGGCGACCCTGGGTCGAGTCTCTAACTCTACGTACACCCTACACTGGCAATACCGACTAAAAACCCCGCGGTGGCCCTCTTCGGCGCTTTAGGGACGGCCGCGGGTTTCCCTAGGCGAGAAGCGCCCAGGCTTCAGGCAGAATAGTCCCCGTGCGGCGCCGCCTTGCGGCCCATCTCCAATTGTGTGTGTGGGGGGGGGGGGGTCTCATAAACCCCCGCCGATGGGGTAACTGCGATTATAAAATGCATTAAAACTTCGCCAATGTTTCACATTCCGCTCTTGGCAGCGGTCGTGCTCGGACGTATTGTCACTGCACCTGCAGTGACTTTAATCCGATTACCGGCCTACCTGCTAGGTCGGAACGCAGCCCCCGCGCTGCATTCTCGGTAATCCGGCCAATAACAAAGCCCCGCTTTGTTATTGTCGGTTGCCGAACAAAGGGCCCATCCGCGTCCTTTTCAGGACAGGGATTAGCCCGAATTTCTCGGTATAGTGTTTTATTGTCCCCTTCAGGGAATTAGCTCGGTGGTAAACCTCACGGTGACAACAAACCGATAGCTAGCGGTGACCCGGCCCGCGCCACGCCCCCTCAGGGCTGAAGCAAGCCGGACGGGTGCGGACAAGGAATCAGTGGAGGCACACCACTCTTTCCCCCGCATATCGCCTTCCCAACCCTACCCATCCCGATTTCCATCCCGTGTATCCGGTTGAGTGTGCGGTCCTCGGACCAATACCACTTACGGTGCACGGACTGTTAGGAACCCTTTCGCACATTAAGATTGGCAAAGGGATACCAGCTTAGGGCACACCTAATTTTAAGTACACCCCCCCTCGCCTATACCCGGCGAGGAGGGTCATTCACATACTCAGCCCCGGGCACACCCACCCGGGGACGTAAATTCACGCGTCCCACCGCGACCCGCGACCCGCGATCCGCGACCGTACGTCAGTGCGAGCGCCGCCCGGTTTCTTGTGTGTTCTTTCCCGGGCGGAACGCACCCGCGTCGGAACACACTCGCGCCGCATCAAACTCTGCAACACTCGCAATGGCCCCGTCACGCAAGAAGTGTGCCGCGGCCCTTGCGAAGGTGGCAGAAAACCCACTCGCGTGGGCACGTCTTGAGTCCGCACTCAAGGACATTCTACCGGACCTGTTTGCCGACGAGACGGAGAGCCCATCAACGGACGATGGACCCTCCGCCTCGCCCACCACTCCCTCGGAGCCCATCGCTACGGCGATGGAAACCGACCCGCCTGTCTCCACCAAAAGGCCTGCGTCTTCGTCATCCTCCGGCGAGTCTCGGTCGGAGTCGTCATCGTCCGAACAGGACGACGACGGCTTCACGACCGTGAAACGCGGGAGGAGGAAGAAGCCGCGTTCGGCCACCGCCGTGTCGGTGTCGACGCCGGCGCCCTCAGCGCCGACTTTCGACACCGACTCGCCGGCTTCCCCCTCACCCCCATCCTCACCTGCCGCACCACCTACCTCCGACAAGCCCTCTGCTCCCTCTGAGCCAAAGGGCAAGAAGCCGCCGAGGCTTAACATCTTAATGTCAAATGACATTACAGTCCCCACCCTCCTCGCCCGAATCAAAGAAGCGGGCATAACGCTGACCCACAATAAATTTCTAGAAAGCCAAGATCTTCTATCAGTTTTTCCGGCCATGATAGCCGACCATAGGGCGCTCACCAAATATTTTAAAGCCAAAGACGTCCACTATTTCACGTATGCCCTCCCTGACGAAAAACGATTTAGATTCGTCATCCGTGGGATTCCCCTGCAGATGACGGAAGAGGAAATTCAATTAGGCCTTACCGAAAAAGGCATATCTTGCACAGAGGTACACCGGATGTACCGAACAGTCAAATCAAATACCTCTCTCAATGAACAACAACCATACACGATGGTTATGGTTGTTGTTGAGACCCCCATTGACGGCAGACACCTGTTTGACGTCAAAGACATCTTGGGCCTCCGCGGCTTCACCGTGGAGACTCCATACAAAAATCGCCTGATAGGGCAGTGTCACAACTGCCAAAGGTACGGGCACTCGTCCTTGCGGTGCTCCCTCCCCTCCAGGTGCGTCAAGTGCCTAGGGGAGCATGGCACCAAACAGTGCCCACGACCAAAGGACAGGACCTTGTGCACGGAGCCGCCTTCGTGCACAAACTGTAGACAGATAGGACACCCGGCAAGCTACCGCGGCTGCCCGAAGGCCCCCAAGAAACCATTCTCCCGAGCTCCTAAAGCTCCAGCCCCTCAGGCCAGATTCCGCCCCGCACCCATGCCGGTGCACAACCCATGGGTCAAAGCCCAAAAAGCCCAAGAGGTCCCTGGTGGAGTCACTCCCGCCGAACCAGCCACTCCCGTCACGCCTATGCCCGCTTCAGCGATCGCACCCGCTCCCGCTCCGGCGGTCACCCCCGCTCCCGCTCCCGTCACTGCTCCCACTCCAGCGGCCTCCCGGACTAACCCTCCCAGGGTAGCCCAGCCGCGCTCTCAAAAACCTGCACCTCTTCCTCCTACCACGGCCGCTCGAGTACTCTCCAAAGAGGAGGTAGATGCCATCTACGATGCCATTCTAAGCCCCCCAGTCGACTTTTACACCCTTATTTCGGAAAAAATAAGGGAAATAGCGGCAAAAGGTCACCCGGACGAAAAATTAGTGTCGGATTTACAAAGATTATACAGGGAACAGCGATCCTACATCGCCAGCTTAATTTTAACGCCTTCCAATGGCTACTAATAATAATATTTTTTCCCCCCCGTCGCGGACCAAGCCTCGCTCCCTCAGAGTGGGTTTTTTCAATACCAACGGTATTCGCGGCCAATGTACCGAAATCGCACATTTTGTCCGCGATAATAACCTAGACGTTTTCCTCATCCAGGAAACGTTCCTCAAACCCGCTCATAGGAACCCTAGTATCCCTAATTTCAAAGTAGTGCGGAATGACCGCACTACTGGCCCTTTAGGTGGCACCCTAATATATTTCAAAAGGTCCCTGCACTGCATACCTCTAGATCCCCCCGAAAACCTGACGAACATTGAGGCTTCAGTTTGCAGGCTAGCAATGACAGGACATCCGCCGATCACTATCATCTCGGCTTACCTCTCACCCAGTAAGGAGCTTCACTCCAATGAAATCTCGACCTTATTGAGCATGGGGGAGTCTGTCCTTCTGGCGGGCGACCTCAACGCCAAGAACACGCTCTGGAGCTGCAACTCTACCAACAGCAGAGGTGCAGCACTAGAGCGGTGTCTTGACACTATTGATATGGAAATTCTAGTTCCATCAGAACCCACCCATTATAGTTCAATTAACGACAATCACCGACCTGACATACTCGACATAGCGCTTACAAGGAACGTTTGCCTACGCGTGCGTTCCATGCGGGTGCTACAAGAGTTAGACTCTGACCACAGACCTGTGATCCTAGATCTAGTCCCTATAAACGGTCCCACAGACACAGGTCCTAACGTACCGATGAAGGTGAAAACGAACTGGCGTCTCCTAGGCACCAAGCTCGAGGACACCTCATCCCCTGATCTCTCCGCGATCCCGACCAACATAGTCACTCCTGAAGAGACGTCCGGCGCGATTGGCTCCTTCACCGCACATATCCAAAACGTCGTGAGCGACAGCTCCGAGAGGGTGCCGGAGGCTATGCTTAGCCATTGGCACCTTCCCGAAGACGTGAAATGTGTGGTGAGGAGGCGAAACGCCGCGCTGAGAGCCTGTAAGACGAATCCCTCCCCGGATCAACGGCATCTAACGCGTTTCCTCCAACGCGAGGCCAAACGTCGCATCCAAGAGGCCGTCGATTCGAGATGGGAAACTCACTTATCAGAGCTAGATCCAACTCACCAGGCTTTCTGGCAGTTGTGCCGTTCCTTCAGGAGGAACGATACAGTCACCATGCCTCCGCTCAATCGTCCGAATCAACGCCCGGCGTTTGACGACGACGAGAAAGCGGAACTGCTGGCTACCAGCCTGGAGGCTCAATGTTCACTCACCTCAGTTCCCATTGACCCAGAGCATCTTGTTGCGGTTAACACTTTTGTCGAAAGTAGGAACGCAATCCCGCCGCCACCGATACCGGTTCCGCGTCCGCGCCCGGCACCCGTCGACCCGGATGTCGACCAACCGCCCGACCCACTCGCGCCGGTAACAATCGAAGAAGTCAGTTCTCTGATCAAGGCGCTCAAAAGACGCAAAGCCCCCGGGGGCGACGGTATATCCAATAGAGTCATGAAAATGCTCCCGGAGCATCTAGTTAAAATTCTCGCTGACATCTTCAATGCAGCGTTCCAAAACAGCCTCTTTCCAGACGTCTGGAAAGAGGCAGTTGTGATAGGTATTCACAAGCCGGGGAAACCCGCTTTCGAACCCTCCTCTTATCGTCCCATCAGTTTACTCAGCGCTCTGGGTAAACTCTACGAGCGAATCGTCCTCGATCGCATCAAGATAGTCGCCCACCTTCACCATCTGCTCCCTCCAGAGCAGTTTGGTTTTCGTAGTAGGCACAGTTGCGTGAATCAGATTCTCCGCATCACGGAGCATATCCACGCCAACTTTAGGCGCGGAATCCCTACCGGTGCTCTTTTCTTCGATATTGAAAAAGCATTCGACAAAGTGTGGCACAACGGCTTGCTCTACAAGTTGTATACCTTCAATGTGCCCACACAGCTCGTGCACATCATACGAGAATTTTTGTCGAATCGCGGTTTCAAATATCGCGTGGAGGGAACTCTTTCCTCCCGACACACCATCACTGCCGGAGTCCCGCAAGGCTCTGCTTTGTCCCCTTTTCTTTTCTCGCTATACACTAGCGATATTCCTAAACCGAAGGACGCCCATCTGGCGCTCTTCGCTGATGACACGGCAATCTACGCTTCACGTAGAGACCCGGATAAAGTGATTCGCATTTTGCAAACCGCAGCCGACGAACTCGGTGAGTGGTTCCGCAAATGGCGAATCACTGTCAACCCCGCCAAAAGTCAGGCAATTCTCTTTACCAAGAGAATTTTCACCCAAACGCCTAACGCTTCAGTCACCATGGCTAATAAAGCTATCCCTTGGACCAACAACGCCAAATATCTAGGAGTCAACCTTGATCGGAGACTGAACTTCATCACTCATGTAAACGCGGTACGCGCGCGAGCCGCATTCGCGTTAGCCCGATTACATTTTCTCTTAAACCGAAAGAGCAAGTTGTCAGCCCGCAACAAGATTAGGATCTACACAACGTGTATTAGACCGATAATGACTTACGCGTCGCCCGTGTTCGCTCACATACCGCCCGCTCGACTTAAGCGTATGCAAGTCCTGCAAAACGTCTTTTTAAGACGAGCGCTTAACGCTCCGTGGTACGTCCGTAATCACGACCTCCACGTTGACACCAACTTGCCGACCATCAGGCATTTTATGCAGATGGCTAGCAGACGCTACTTCGATCGGGCGGCACACCACCCAAACACGCTTGTCCGTCAAGCGTCAATATATACTCCATTTGACCGTGCGAAATGGAGACGTCCTAGATCCGTTTTGTCAGACCCTGATGACGCCATCACTCTGGCCATTCAACGTAAGATCGAGCATCTTAAATCGCTCCCACACTCCACACGACCGATGTTCCGTCCCCGCCGACGAGGACCACGCCGCGCTCCCAGTAGCAGCCCCCCCGACCCTGTTAACAATTCCGGCCCGCGTGCCGATGACAGAAATGGATAGTTAGGAAAACACGTCCACACTCCCCTAATCGATGATGTCTTCAACATCTCCCTCTCAGTGACCGCCCTGAGCCGAGGTTCGTAACCCGTTAGTGGGTTGCCCTCAGCGTGGTCACCTAACTTTACGGGTTGAGCGCACCTGCGTTCCTCCCAACAGACCGGTGTGGCTGTATTTGCCGACTCGGTCAGGCAAGCAGCTGTAGGGCCATAAAAAAAAAAAAAAAAAAAAAAAAAAGCCAATGTTTCTCAACATTCGACCATAAATGAAGTTAAACTTTAAAAAAAACTTATTATGTTTGATTTTTTTGTTATACTAACCGTCCCGATTTGAAAACCTATGTCCCGACCATTTTAACCTTGTTTTCCGATATTTCACACAATAGATCTGGCAACACTAGTGCCAACCCTTTCCCATTCGTTTATTTACACGTATGTATTGTATTTGTATCTCAGTTTATAAAGCAGACATGGTGAAAAAACAAGACAGTCACGTAGCCCAGAGTTAGCGTAAATAAATAAAGTGTGAACCTGGAGTTCTCGGGTTCGAATCACTCGGTCACTACTGAGTTAACTCGTAAAAATTAAAGTCGAATCAGTGGCAGTCCATAGAGGCTAAGAGACAACGTCTACCCTGATAATTTGCTATTTCCATATACTATATATAACAAATAAAAAATATTAAAAAAATGATCATGATAGTGATATAAAAGTTAAAGAATTCAATTTTGCAAATTTTTTGTCTAACCTAATCGGAATGCGTATGCACGTCACTGCGAATCATTTCTGCAACACGCTTTAAAAATGTATTCGGTATAGCCCTATCGCCACTGTTTTTGTATGCAAAAAGACACAATATTGAATGACCAGACACGTTATTTTAAACTGTCTAGCTATTAGTAGTAGTACAATTCGCTATGAATAGCTAATTACACAAATTATTAGCGCAGTGCATCCATCAACATCCGGAAAGAGTGAAAAAATGCAAAAGCCGAGTGCACCGGAAGTAGACCTGTTTCCGCCCGCCGGACGTGGTTCGACTCATGTCGTGTGCATTCGATTTTACATACATTCGGAATATAGAAAAAGTATTAACACGTAATGAAGTCGTGATGCCAGGCCTCTTTAGTCGCCTCCTTGGTCTAGTGGCAGCATGTATGGGCTGTGGACCGGGAGGACATGGGTTCGAAACCCAGGTCGAACAAAAAAACGAAAGGAACCGGGAACCGACTACTCGCCCGCTACGCCACGAGACTGTCAATCAAGTAAGTGAATCAATTTCCCAACAAGCTCCCCGATAATGTAAAAACCAACGCAGAAGTGGCAGTCAGTGATCAGATTTGCAGTCAGTAGGCTGATTACAACGATCAAACAGAATAGCTGATGTAAAGGGTTTTAGTGAAGCGGGGAGATTGGGGAGAGGGATCATCGGAATTATGCATTTTCAACCAATCTCTTAAAGAAGGTTTTTAGTTAATTATTTTACAATATCTTCGCTTTACGGACCTCAATCCAAATGTATACATAGATCGCGAAATCAAAATCAAGTAAATTTTGTTCTAAAATATTTCTTTCGTTGCTCTTACGCCCGGTTCCAATAACCAATGTCAGTTCGAATGTGCAGTTAGATTACGAAAATTAGCCAATAAGAACACAGTTTGAACACGACTCTTTCAAATTACTTAATTTGATTGGTTCATAATCGCGATCTATCTGCATTCTAAACCGAGATCGTTTATTAAAACCGGCCGTTATTGACCAATTTTTATTATTATATATATCTATACTAATATTATAAAGCTGAAGAGTTTGTTTGTTTGTTTGATTGAACGCGCTAATCTCAGGAACTACTGGTTCGATTTGAAAAATTATTTTTGTGTTGGATAACCCAATTATCGACGGTGGCTATAGGCTATATAACATCACGCTTTGACCAATAGGAGCGAAGCAGAAATGAAAAATGTTGCAAAATCGGGAAAATTTATATCTCGGACAGAAACTACTGGTTCGAATTAAAAAATTCTTTTTGTGTTGGTTAGCCCAATTATCGAGGGTGGCTATAGGCTATATAACATCACGCTATGACCAATAGGAGCGGAGCGGAAATGAAAAATGTTGAAAAGACTATATTTCAGAAACTACTGGTTCGAATTGAATTTTTTTTTTGTGTTGGATAGCCTATTTATCGAGGATGGCTATAGGCTATATAACATCACGCTTTGACCAATAGGAGCGGAGCAGAAATGAAAAATGTTACCAAATCGGGAAAATTTATATCTCAGACAGAAACTACTGGTTCGAATTGAAAAATTATTTTTGGGTTGGATAGCCCAATTATCGACGGTGGCTATAGGCCATATAACATCACGCTATGACCAATAGAAGCGGAGCAGAAATGAAAAATGCTGCTAGCGGAGAATTTTATATCTCAGAAACTACTGGTTCGATTTGAAAAAATATTTTAGTATTGACCAAGGGGATGAATGGTAGGGTGACTAAGGGGTGACTGACGGGGTGATTGATGGGGTGACTAATGGGATGACTGACGGGGTGACCGACGTGAGGAATGACGGGGTGACTGACAGGCTGACTGATGGAGTGGCGGACGGAGTGACTGACGAGGTGAATGACGGATTGACATACGGGGTGACAGATGGGGTGACCGACTGGGTGACAGCCGGGGTGACAGATGGGGTGACCGACTGGGTGATAGACAGGGTGACAGAAGGGTGACAGACGGGGTGACAGACGTGGTGACAGACGGGGTGACAGACTGGTGACAGACGGGGTGACCGACTGGGTGACAGTCGAGGTGACAGACGGGGTGACCGGCGGGGTGACAGACGGGGTGACAGACGGGGTGACGGACGTGGTAACAGACGGGGTGATAGACTGGGTGACAGACGGGGTGACCGACCGGGTGACAGACTGGGTGACCGACTGGGTGACAGACGAGGTGACAGACGGGGTGACAGGCAGGGTGACGGACGTGGTGACAGACGGGTGACAGACAAGGTGTCAGACGGGGTGACAGGCGGGGTGACAGACGGAGTGACAGACGGTGTGACAGAGGGTGTGACTGACGAGGTGAATGACGGGGTGACAGACGGGGTGACAGATGGGGTGACCGACTGGGTGACAGCCGGGGTGACAGATGGGGTGACCGACTGGGTGACAGACAAGGTGTCAGACGGGGTGACAGGCGGGGTGACAGACGGAGTGACAGACGGTGTGACAGAGGGTGTGACTGACGGGGTAAGAGACGGGGTGACAGACGGTTTGACAGACGGTGTAACTGACGGTGTGAGAGACGGGGTGACTGACGGCCGAAGTAGATTATCCCATTACCTCTTTTAGAATTATTGTGCTATAGGTGCCTACGACTCACTCTTTCAACCCTCTCTCTCATACGCAGACGAAGTTGCGCGGGTCAGCTAGTCTATAATACGAAGAATATTTTTTTCTGCCTGACTGACTGCCTTGGTGGCGTCATTGTATTTCGGTACGACTACCATCCTGAGGTTTCGGGTTGGATCCCCGGGTCGGGCAAAGTGATATCGGATTTTTCCATATCAGTCCGGAGTCTAGAATTTGTGCCCGATATGGCGATAAGCTCGCCCCCTGTCACATCTGGGACGGTACTAAGCTCGGCGAAGTATGGGTGTACTAGGTGACTAGTGCGCCTCTGCCTACCCCTTAGGGATACAGGCGTGAGCTTATGTTATGTTATGTGTAGAATATTTTTTTTAATTTTACTAGTTCGCAATACTCTTTCAGACACTAACGCTATTTAGTTCAATCGAAGGCCGCAGAGGCACTTCGCCTCGCTGTCCAGCAGGTATTAGACGCAATATATCGACGCGACCTCGACCTCCGCTGATGAACAGCATCCTTCACCTTCACATCTATTGACCACACATCACTCGCAGTACCTAGGTACATCGATAGCCTCCATAGACCAAGGAGACGTGAAACAAGGTACTTCAAGGTAGTTTTTTAATTTCATTAGGTTTTATAAAATAGACCAGTTACCTGCTGACGACAATCCCTGTGTAAGAGATAAAGTCAAGGCGCTGTCTACCGTGTATAAAAGAAGGGAATAGAGACTGGAAAATGAAGAAAGTATTTTACTTCTATAAATTATTAGATTCCGATAAATACATAATAAGCCTCCCCCATTTCCAGATCGACCTGTTGGAAGCTACCTGCATCCAGCGACTTCCTGCGACCTTTATTACGTCGTCGGTCCACCTTCAGCCTTCAGGTCGGCCTATGTTCAGCAGTGGACGTCTATAGCTGATGATGATGATGAAATACATAATAGAGTCTTTCCTGCCTGCCCTTAACCCACCTTCATGTGGGGTCGGCGCAACACACTTTTTCAAGCATGTAGCAGAAAGGATTCAGCCAAGTTTTTACGACCGGCTGCCTGCCTGACCTTAACCCCCTCTGAGTGATCCAGTCCCAGACAAATTAAATTGGAAAAGTATCTTTGCTCGACCTAGGAATCGAACCCATGACCTCCCGGTCTACAGTCCATATATGCTGCCACTAGACTAAGGAGGCGATATAACAGAGCGCAGGAGAATAAATATCTTGCTTAGGCAAACTTCAGAAACACTTATATTTGTTGCTATTGGTGTTAAAACCAATCAATTTCAACTTTATCACAAACAAATAAATATGAACATGCCGTGATGATCGATCATGTTATGAAATACGAAGTTCTCTTTAGTGGATAGAAGCTTGAATTATAAACTTTAGTTATTAAAGAAGCAGCCGCCATTGATTTCATCCAAACATTTCAGACTCAACACGAAACGCATTAAAATTTTGCAAAACTCGCAAAGTGAAAACATAATAGCATCTTGACATCGGAAGTGGATAGCGATGGTATACTCGAGGAAGTCTTTTCACAAATTGATAAAGGCTTAGAAACAATTAAAGTTTCACAAAGGATCTGTCTATTAGCCACCTTCAAACTCTTCGAATTTAAGGTTTATGGAAGCGAAACTAATTTAAAGTAGAACTCTGTTGTCTCGGTAGTTTCTGGCTTGATCTTTGTCCTTAAATACAATACGTAAACGCGGATTCGCTCGTGTCACTTTGGTGTAAAAATGTAATGAATTTATGAGAAAATCGTCGCTCAAAAAGATACCTTTTTGTGCCATTTAAGGCGTACAAGAACAATTACTGCATCTACGCATGCTTGCGTTTCAATATCTGTCAACCTCAAGCAAGCACATATAAAAACAGTTTAACTGAGCAAATGGTAAAGAATAGCCCGTCCCTTTTATTTTCAAACAATGTGTCACAAGGAAAAAAGTGACAGACTATTCTTAGTCATTTGCTCAGCTAAACTATTTTTATAAGTAAGGCCCATTATTGTTCACATGATACAGTTGCTTTTCATAATGTCTTTTGTGCTATAAATATCACAAAATTGTTTTTGGTCGTAACTGTACTTAAAAGTTCAAAACAGTAATTCGAAATTCACGTTTCAATTTTATTCCACCGAACCCGAGACTCGTTAAAATAAATACAAAATAAAAACTTTCATAAGTAGAAACAAAGGCATTTTCATAAGCTATAAAAATAAGGAATTTTAATCGTTAACATTTAGAGTGGATACAAAGACAGTCGGCACTTTAATTTTGCAAGTTTTGTGAATGCTAAGGTTTACCTCACACCATCAAGATATACTGGTAAATCAAGATAATTTGACATTGATTTTATTTTTGGACAAACCAATTGATTTTGACACAGACCAAAGTGAACAATAAATAAAAAAAAACAGCTTTCTGATTAATAATAGTAACTCAAGGACTAAAAGGATTAAAGGACTAGTAGGAACTACACTAGAATTTAGAACAAACAGATTTCTGGTGATTTTTCATCTATATATAAAATAAGCAGTAATTATGCGCAAAATCAAAAAGATAAAAAAATATTAAAATAAAACACGGGTTGGACATGACCACGAAGATTGCAAAGCTTTCGAAACGTCGGGAAAAAAATTTAAAACAAATGGTGATAGAATCCGTAAAGATAATTTCAATGTTTAACATTCGCGTAAACTTAAGAAATCAGTAAGACCAAAAATACATCGTATTTTCCACAACTCCGCCTTAATTTTTTGAACTTCCTAAAGAACGAAAATGCCACCGCCTTTCTTAATAAACCATGGGATTTATGCTATACATAGGCTAATGTAAAGGGCCAATAAACTCTGCGGCTGCCCTAAAACTCAGTTTAATATTAAACCGCGATAGGATATTTAAGCCAGCACGGCGTGACGGAAGAACGGCAACTTTTAAAAGGTTCCCTTTGGCAATTTGGGTTAACTCTGGAGCCGTAACTCTTTAATATTTAGTTCATAAACATTGGACCCCATTAGTTTTCACTCAGACTTGTTTGTTGAAACAGTGTTGGCTGGAGTGTTTTAAGAGTGGCTGGATATTTTTATGATAATCCAGGCCACGGCTAGGCTTAGTTGAATTATTAAATTTTGTTAAAATTAATCTATCTTTAGGCCTATGTTCAGCAGTGGACGTCCTATGGCTGATGATGATGATGATGATGATGATGAAGATGAATCTATCAATAATAATCTATCTTTATGAATATAAAAATTACCAAGTCAAAGATATACTGGAAAAAGGTCAAGTTAAAAGTACCCTAAACCGACGTGCATGCATGAACAATGTAATGAGAATGAATGAGGCGAAAGAGGTATGCAAAGATCGTAGCAAGTGGAAATCCGTTGTCTCTGCTTACCCCTATGGGAAAAAGGCGCGAGTCTATGTATGTATGTAAAAATGTATACTAACACTACACAATAAACTCTTAATGTCTTTTATTTTATAACATTTAAACTTATTTGAAAGCGATTACACCCTTTGAAATAAAACCGAATTTTGAAAAAGAATGCTGCAAAGCTTTCGAAACGTCGGGCCTAAAAATAAAGAAAATCTGGATAGAATGAGTATAACTAAGTAATTTATTAACTAAGTACCTAATTAAGTATTAATTAGTTTTATTCGCTTAAACCTAAGAAATCCATATGATTAATTTACCTTTAAATTACTTATTGTCCAATAAATGAACAGTAGCCCGAGCACGAAAAACTAATGTAAATGTAAATGTATTCGAGTTCGCTGCGCACTGATGACGTTTGGTTTATATTTCATACAAATTTCATAGACGCGCATCGAGTTCGAATACATTTACGGTTGTCAGAAATTTTCCTGCTCAGGCCGCTGATACGGAGTTCTACCAGAGAGCTTTCAATGTACCGAATAAAACCTTTTTTAAATACATCTTATACTTTTAGAAATAGGTGTATATGGCATAATAAATAAAATAAGCTCCCCTAAGACTTTTGTGTGAAATATTATGTCATTGTTTTTATACCAAAATAAATATACTAACAACTTGTTTGCATTTGACAGCCTCCGTGTCGCACCGGGCGAGTAGCTGGCTGTGAAACGTGAGGTCGCGGGTTCGATTCCCGCACCGAGACAAATGTCTGTGTAGCCCACAGATATTTGTTTCGGGTCTGGGTGTTGTAAGACCTCGTAGTTCCTGATAATTACCCACGACATAAAACTCGACCTTAGTGTGGGATCAGTACCCTTAGTACGAGTTTTTCTCGATTCTCTAAATCGACGATAGTTTACAGTTACTCCATACATTTTTTAGTTCGTTGTAGTTTCCGCAAAGTGGCGCTGCTAGTCAAATGTATGGACAAAACGCAAACAATCGTCGATTTCGAGAATCGAGAACTGTCAAAATAAACTCTTACTAGGGGTACAGGACTTTGTGTGTGACTGTTGGGTGTATTTATTTATTTTGATTAGTCATAATCACAAGTTTAAAAACCTTCAAATCTGATCGTGACCAAATTTATATGAGACCGCCCTTTGAAATAAGCTCTATCGAACACAAAAAGAATCTTGAAAATCGGTGGGAATTTGGCGGAGATATCGCGTAACATACATTAAAAAAATATAGACGAATTGAGGCCTTCTCCTTTTTGGAAGTCGGTCGAGAAGTCCAAAAATTGCTACTTTGGTAAATCTTGCTTTTGCATAACAATGAACGTATCTATAGATAAATCTAAATGTTCTCGCGCGTTTATCAATTCAGCCAGAAAACACAAGTTCAGTTTGGTCCATTACCCATGTTAATTCGCGTCTTCTACAAAAGTTACTTCTGCACCAGTTTTAAGTCAATTACACAATACCTCTGCCGCCGTAGGACGTAACTTGAACGTACTGCATATTTTTGACCGACTTCAAAATAAAGAGATACTCAATTTACCTGTATTTTATGCGATGTATGTTACGCAACTTCTCCGCCAAATTCGCACCGATTATAAATATACTTTTTGTGTTCTTTTTTCTATCTGGGCACGGCAAAGTGACTACACTGCACCTGATGATAAGCGTAGTGCAGTCCAAAAAAAACTAGCGACCACTGTCAAACAATGGGTTTATTAGTGATCGACAGAATCATGCCGGCCTATTTATGCTTGTTCACACTCCGAATCCGAAAAGGAAAGAAGCAAATCGAGGGGCTTGCGACAAGACAGACGGATGACTGATGCAGACACAGGGATACCCCCATACCCGTCCCAACCAACCATCAAGTCATACCGCAAGCCCCTCGAGAGAACTGGAAGTACACTGGCTGATTCTGAAACGCGAACCACACACGGAGTGTGGGTCACCATGGCAGGTTTTAGCACCATGTGTACCATAGACCTCTACCAGCAGTAAATGCGTCATTTATTAACAGGTCTATGAGTTGAGCCCATAACGCGAATAACTTTCGACAAGATTTTAAAAAGTTCTTCATAGTTCTGTGAAAAAAATATTTATTATCGAAACATGCACGAATACCATCTAGAGGGCGCGTCGCTAATTAACGCGGGCAGATCACCGCCTCGCCAGATTATTCAAATTAGCCGCGCCGTCTGCGCCTGCCAGTTAAAACTCAGCCCCGCCACGTCCCGTCTGACGTCTCCCACTCCGGGCTCTACTTAGTAGCTGCAGTCCAAAACCATCGGATTCGCTACAACTTTGTTTAAAATTAGGTGCTGGGAGACAATATATCTAGTAACTATTATAACGCGTCTATGCTTCAGTGCCGTAGTTGTAATGCAGACGCGGTATGACTATCATCTTGAGGTCTAGAGTTCGATCCTGAGGTCGGGTAGTGATATTGTGTTTATCTACTCAGCATCAGCCCGGAGTCTGAAATTGCCATTAAGCCTCCATTGCGCGGTAGGCGTCGCTGTGGAGCGAATGCTACGGGTTCGATTTCCGAACCAACACACACCGACATTGTTTGAGGGGACCACAATTATTTGTCTGTTATGTGACCAAATTTTCGGATATTCACGAATACGACATAGGTTTAAAACTAGTCTAATAGTATCTATTCATAGTTTGAAGCCAAGACGTAATATCTGAAGTAGATACCTAAGCAACGTGATGTATTATGTTATCTTCAAAACTATGTGAAAATACATTAACCTTCAAAGGAATACATTCAAATAAAATGAAAGAATAGATTCAAATACGAATCCAGTTACACAACAAAAACACTACATAAAATCTACACAAAACTTTTATTAGCCCCGAGCGTTGCATTCACCATCCGCTCCAAAACACACTTAGTTTGAAGATAAATTCTTTTTACACCCAAATTAACCTAAAAATTTCGAGTAAACACCTAAGCATTCCGCCATCTTAAATGCAATCGTGAAACAAAATGGCCGCCATACGCGTGGATGAGAGCGAATGACGTCAGTTACGAGTTTGCGTCGCTATACGTGCCATGTACAAAACTGTTGCCAACTTATCTTAGAGAGAAGAGAACTTCGCCTTGTATTTTTCGAGATGTTCATGAGCCATAACATTACGTGCGTCAAGTGATTATGAATTTAATTAAGAAGTTCGTGCTCTTTGTAAGCGTGAAAAGACTCAATATATTCTAAACTGTGCCAACTGTTTTAAATTATTTCAAACAAGCTGACTGAATAAATTAGGCTTTGGGTGCAGACATTTTAATACTAACAATAGGCACGACTGACGCTAAGTACAAGTACTTATCTAATACCTATAGAGTACAGACTACAGTGTAGGTAATTTAAATTAACAAAGGATGACTAACTGCTGGCCATACTTTTTATGATTTTTATGACCTATTCTAATTGAGCCATGCAGTAGCCAATTTTGTCGACAGCTATAGATTTCCCTAGCAGGATGGTACTTGGCGTAGTAGCGGCAGCCTAATATCCTAAGTTCGAATCACAGGGCTATTACTTGGCTATTACAAATACTTACTAGGTATTGAATTTTGACAATCACATGAAAAGACGGAAATAAGCTTTGAGATGTGGGTGCTTTAGTAATGTTTCTGCCTTTTATTTCGAGTATACAGGCATGACCTATTGGTAGCTACAATGTAATCTAAGTTGCTACCTTACACAATGTTTCCTGAAATTAAAGCACCGTGGAGAATTAGCTCGACTAAGTTATGTCCAAGATATAGGAGCGCGCCAGAAATATCCAAGTCCCGACACACATAGCGCTGACGGTTGAACGTTCACAGGTCGGGCATAGCTGCCGAGGTTAACATTATGCGCTGCGGTACACTCACAGATATGAGATATAACACGCTTTTTTCCCGTAAATTCAGGACGATGTGATGGAAAATGAGAAGGATTAACGTCAGGCAGATAACCCGTCGTAAAATCGAAAGCCGAATTTCTTCAACAATATGTGTACTGAATAAGTGTATCGCTGATGCCACATCGGAGTGAGATAATGACAAGTAAATTAAGAAGTGATGAAGAATGTGAATTCATTGAAAACAACGCCAAGTTGTAACTATGATACTGATTTCTTATGTTTATGCGAATTTTAAACATTGAAATAAAACTATTTTTACGGACTCTATCACGATTTGTTTTAATTTTTATGCCCGGGTTAGACTGTCAGTCCGTGACCACGAAGACTGCAAAGCCTACGAAACTTCGGGCATAAACATTAAAACAAATCGTGATAGAATCCGTAAAAATATATTTATTTCATTGTAACTATGAATTACATCCAGTAATGCAAAATACAACTAATGATTATTTGATTCGTCGTTTGATTTGGCACCTCTCAGAGGCGTAGCATAGACCAATATAGACGTGGGCGAAATCGCATCAGCGAGGGCCCTTTTCTGACACTCCCAAGATATATCAATAATAGAGAACTCAAACAAATAACCTTTTAAATTTGTTTTTTTTTAGAGTGTAAAAGTGATCAAACCATTTAGTCATCTGTGGTAAAGTCTAGGGGCATCGCATTTAATCTTCGGCCACGTCTAGCTACGCCACTAGCACTTCTAACTAGTGAATGAGAGAAAAATCGTTAATTTAGTAAACGCCGATAGCAATAAATAAAACTGCAATAATAATAACATTAATGAATGGAGCATGATTGTCGTATTATGTAAGCATTTTCCAATGGCCCAGAACTATCAAGTGAAAAATCCATTTACATTTTTTATCAAGATATGGCACTGAATCCCTTCCATAGCATATCTTTGAGTAAGGTGCAGTACACACATGTAATGTTTGAGCAACGCCTGCGTCACAGGCACGCCCCCCCAGCCCCGACTCCGGCTACAATGTGACATTATGATGCAGAATGCTACTGCAGAACAATCCTGATAAGCGGGAACAGTTGGATGACTAAAATACGTGCGACAAAGAGATAAAAGAAATACGTAAGTAGGTACTACGTTTCCTTAGACCAGTTTTTCAGTGTCAATATAAAAACTATGCGAGAGATTAATAGATTGGTATAATCTATACTAATATTATAAAGCTGAAGAGTTTGTTTGTTTGTTTGTTTGATTGAACGCGGTAATCTCAGGAACTACTGGTTCGATTTGAAAAATTCTTTATGTGTTGGATAGCCCAATTATCGACGGTGGCTATAGGCTATATATCATCACGCTTTGACCAATAGGAGCGGAGCAGAAATGAAAAATGTTGCAAAATCGGGAAAATTTATATCTCTGACAGAAACTACTGGTTCGAATTGAAAAATTCTTTTTGTGTTGGATAGCCCAATTATCGAGGGTGGCTATAGGCTATATAACATCACGCTATGACCAATAGAAGCGGAGCAGAAATGAAAAATGCTGCTAGCGGGGAATTTTATATCTCAGAAACTACTGGTTCGATTTGAAAAAATATTTGAGTGTTGCCCAAGGGGATGAATGGTAGGGTGACTAAGGGGTGACTGACGGGGTGATTGATGGGATGACTGACGGGGTGACCAACGTGAGGAATGACGGGGTGACTGACAGGCTGACTGATAGGGTGGCGGACGGAGTGGCTGACGAGGTGAATGACGGGGTGACAGACGGGGTGACAGATGGGGTGACCGACTGGGTGACAGCCGGGGTGACAGATGGGGTGACCGACTGGGTGACAGACGGGGTGACAGACGGGGTGACAGACGGACTGACAGACGGGGTGACGGACGTGGTGACAGACGGGGTGACAGACTGGTGACAGACGGGGTGACCGACTGGGTGACAGACGAGGTGACAGACGGGGTGACCGGCGGGGTGAAAGACGGGGTGACAGGCGGGGGACAGACGGGGTGAAAGACGGAGTGGCAGACGGGGTGGCAGACGGGGTGACAGACGGGGTGACAGAAGGGGTGACAGACGGGGTGACGAACGTGGTGACAGACGGGTGACAGAAGGGGTGACAGACGGGGTGACGGACGTGGTGACAGACGGGGTGATAGACTGGATGACAGACGGGGTGACCAACTGGGTGACAGACGGGTGACAGATGAGGTGACAGACGAGGTGACAGACGGGGTGACAGACGGGGTGACAGACAGGTGACAGAAGGGGTGACGGACGTGGTGACAGACGGGGTGACAGACGGGGTGACAGACGGGTGACAGACGGGGTGACGGACGTGGTGACAGATGGGGTGATAGACTGGGTGACAAACGGGGTGACCGACTGGGTGACAGACGAGGTGACAGACTGGGTGACCGACTGGGTGACAGACGGGGTGACAGACGTGGTGACGGACGTGGTGACAGACGGGTGACCGACTGGGCGACAGACAAGGTGTCAGACGGGGTGACAGGCGGGGTAACAGACGGAGTGACAGACGGTGTGACAGAGGGTGTGTCTGACGGGGTAAGAGACGGGGTGACAGACGGTTTGACAGACGGTGTGACTGACGGTGTGAGAGACGGGGTGACTGACGGCCGAAGTAGATCATCCCATTACCTCTTTTAGAATTATTGTACTATAGGTGCCTACGATTCACTCTTTCAACCCTCTCTCATACGCAGACGAAGTTGCGCGGGTCAGCTAGTAATAATATAATAATATTAGCCCTGTATAATAACTCCGTAATATTAACCGTGGTCAGAGGCTTTAAATTCAATTCTAAAGTAAATATCATTAAAATCACGGTTTAACTGTTTTAACATATCTTATGGATTCACAAAAAAATGAGTTTAAAAAATAACTTCAGGGAGTTGAAAGTCAATTATCTAAAATCTAATCACATTTTTCGCCGATACGCATACATATGTATGAGCTTTCAATACATACTAATTACAATTAGTGTTTCGGACCGCGGAGGTTTGGAATCCAATCAAAATGTAAATACACCGCAACGGCAACCGTAAACAGGCCGGCCATCATCCACATGATCCGCATGCAAAGAGATTAATATTACTAGAGGGGCTATTTAGCAAGTTTCCATACAAAAAATGATCTCAAACTTCAGTACCGCCGTCAACCACTTATTACCCTGCGAGAGCAATTATGATAGAGACGATAGGTATTACAATTTACACCCTAAAATTTTTTGTGACACATAACATAACATAAGCTAATAGCGAACTAGAACACCCACATTTTGCCGAGCTTAGTTACGTCCCATATGTGATAGGGGGCGAGCCTATCGCCATATCGGGCACAAATTCCAGACTCCGGGCTGATATGGAAAAATCCAATATCACTTTGCCCGACCCGGGGATCGAATTCGAGGCCTCAGAACCGTAGTCGTACCGAAATACCACTACGCCACCAAGGCAGTCGAGGAATGTTTTGTGAAAGGTTAAGAATCACGTAAGATAAGTTCATTCTCTCAATATTATTGGGCTGGCCGGCCTGGCGTGCGTATATTTCAAATAAATTGAGCGACTTATGACCACTAGGTCATAACTTTTGGATCACAAGTTTTGTGCTGTTGTCCCGTCTATATACTGTTGAATGGCTTTGTCCCCATGCCACAATCATTACGGTGGCTCCCGAAGTCCCGAGCGATGTTAATTACTGGACCATTTTTATAATGTTTTTAATAGGTAAAGTCGCCTTCAACGTGTAGCAGCGTATAAGGGCTGTGTAGCGACCGATACTGGGTTCAACATCGAATTTAAGGAGACTTTTTCCAAGTGTTTAAGTTAAATTGCACGGAAATCCAAACTCTCGATCGGGTTTATCTAAAACAATTAACCGGCTCGTGACTATCCTGTGTCGGTAGATAGGTTCGTTCAATAATATTGCGGATTTATGTTAAACATTTTTTTATTCAAAGATTTGTTTACGAAATATTAGGTAAGCTTTTATATTTGTCAGAGTTAGTGTCCCCACTCTCCACCCCCTACCAGCTAAACACTTGTTTTACGATATGTGAAAAAAAAATGATAATAAGTTTTATGACCACGTTTTGAGGAAACCACAGGAGTACGTCGGTCGTATGTGTCTGGCCCAGATCGTACCAGGGTTGCGTTCCCGTGGATGGCCCAAATCACGCTGGCGGGACGTATTGGAGGAAGATATGAGAGCCAATGGCCTCACCATGGAGCATACTCAAGACCGGACGAAGTAGACACGTTTAAGTAGGAAGGCGGACCCTGGCAGAAGGCTGGGATAACGCCAGGCATAAAGAAATAAGTTTTATAACGAAATCTCAGACTAACAAACAACGACGTGTCTATCTCTTCCTTAAAAGTATCCCCCTACGCTCTCCTACCCCTTTGTAGATACTCGAGTAACACTGAGTTACACTTTCCCAACCATCAATATATTATACCCTAGATGCACAGTTCTTTGCAAATATCGTCCTAAAAAGTGGTCTCAGGAATAAAACAAAGAAAAAGATCACAAGTTCTAATTAAATCAAACACAAATATAACCCCACGCACGTGTTATAAAGTAGCTTTTTAAACGAAATGATCAAGCGTTCTTAAATTTGAATTTTCAAATTTAGAATTCTATCGGCGTCCAACTGTAGGGAAAAGGAGTGCATAAGCACTTCTTTGCTGTCCCATTTTCCGAGCGTCAACTGTGCATCTAGGTATATAATATATCGATGTTCCCAACGCTAATCCGAAGACGGACATCGGACAATGGCGCCAATTATCGCGCAATCTCTCCGCGGTTACAGTTATTGACTAACAACTACGTTTATTACGTGGTAATTGCGAATGTAATTAAATGTGTATTGGACAGCAAATAAGCTTATTTGGACCTAGATGTTGCGACTATTGTCATAGATCAGCCGCGTCTCATGCACTAAAACATGACACAAAATATGGTATTTCTACAATTTTTGTCTATGGTCCATTGTTACATGAGTAGGAGTCAGTGAAAACCCTTCATACAAAATTAAGGTTTAGGTAATTAGGTCGGTACGTATATGTACATTTTTACATATGTTTTGGCAGCAATGTTTGTCCTCAACAGTTATAACAATGATATCTTATAGTATACTATTAAACTCAATCATCGTAGAAGTACACGTAGAAGTCTTTGTTGAGTAGTAATTAATTCTAAACAAGGATCAGATCTTAAATTAATAAAGTCTCTTTGGATCTGATATACCTCTAAGCTTGAGTAGATAGAAGACAATTGTAACGAGCTAATATTTCTTGTTAATAAGTTACTGCGGCACAGTATCTCGGTGTAATTTAGGTGATTGTCAGTCGGATTTATGCTAATAGTGATTTAGTGCAAAAACATGACCTTTATCAAATACCGGGAAGGGTTTAATCCGACCCTAAACGGCGCTCTTTTCAACACTTTACTCGGAGCTCTCGTACGATACTCGATAGATTTTTAAACCGACTTCAAAATTAGAAAGTACCTACTCAATCCGTTTCTATTTTTGTCTATGTTACTCAGTAATAATAAATAAGTAATCATATTATTAGCCCCCTGCTGGACACGGGCCTCCTCTACTAATGAGTCGTATTAGGCTTTAGACTACCACGCTGGCATAATGCGGGTTGGTAGACTTCACATATCTTTGAAATGGGGAACTTGCACGAAAATTATAACGAGAAATCGTGTTGTTATATCAATAAACAAAACCTTGAAATGTGCTATGATGAAATTTGTAGTATAAAATAATTGGTATTTTACAAAATATCTTAATTAGAAATTACGTGTAATGGAACGTTATTGTAAAACCCAAGTGACGTCGTTGCATTAGGCGGTGTTTCCAGGTTGGGGTATTTTTCCCAATTTTGCGGAAAACTATTGTTATGTTTAGTATGGTACTTGATGAATGAGATTTCCGAGGTCTTCCTCTTTCCAAATTATTTTCTTCATGTAACTTTCCCACCGCTCCGCTCAGGATTCAAGAGTGCAACTTATTTTTACTTCGTTATTTAATGAAATAGCTGCAACATTTTTGGGGAAATTTTTGTTCGGCATGGGGAAATTTTAAACGATAGGCAATTATAGCGATTCAAACGTCATTCCAGACAATGTCACTAGCCGTCAAAGTCAACTGAGATGTCAATAAAAATCAATTTTTACGCGGTGACGTCACGTCCTTTATTAGCGCGGGGTTTTGTAAGTCATATTTAGACTTGCGATAATTAAATGATTTGTGCATATTTATATGTTTTTGTTTCTGGTGTGCTTATTTGAGACGTAGTTCTTTACAATGAACTAATAAAAAAATAACACGCAAGTTCCCTATTCTTGTACATAAATTCTCGGGTATGCAGATTTCCTCACGATGTTTTCCTTCACCGTTATAGCTCGCTCAGCAATCGAAATTGTACGTTTTATTGTTTTTATTTTACATGGAGGTTACCTTGTTGTAGATTGGCTGCTCTAATTTAATGTAAATTATTGAATTTTTTTGTTTTCTTATTTTGGTTGTGTATTAATATCTGACTGTAAACTGGTTATTATTCTCAAAAAGAGCAACGTCAGAGTTTCTTGCCCGATCTTCTCTGACGAACCAGCTTACCGAATTGGCGGTAGAGTAAACATTTTAGACGGAATCTAAACAATGTGTGACATTTTATGGATTCAATAAACGATTTGATTTGATTTGATTTGATTTGATTTAGCAAGCTATAAGTCACAATGAAAATACACTTAACATAGAAAAGTCAAAGGTGTATGCTCTTTTTGTGGTCGATCTCAAACCTCCGACACTCGTCTCGGCAGTCCGTGCCATTCCCAACTGAGCTATCTCTGCTATCATGTTACTCAATGACTAAAGAAACATGATGTGACTTATGTGATATCTCAGGTGAATTTGGATCGATTTTCAAGATTCTTTTTGTGTTCAATACAACTTATTCCAACGGTGATCCCATTAATGATTTAATATTGGTCGTCATATGATAAAATAGTATGGACAAACAACACCAAAGACGTTGTAACTTATGAACAAGTTTACTGGTTTTTAGCATAACAAAAGCAGGCCTGTATCCTGAAGGTGTAGGCAGAGGTGCACTAGCGAACTAGAACACCCACATTTCGCCGAGCTTCGTTTAAGACGGTAGTTGTACCGAAATACTATTGCGAAATACAACCACGCCACTGAGGCAGTCAGGTTTGGTTTTTGTGTTTATAAACTTTATGCTTATTTTAAATAGTTATATTTATTACCTACCTATGTATGATGGATATTTTGCTGTAGACACTAGAATTATTACGAGAAATTGAAAATTAAAGAAACTTAAAGAAACTTAAAAGCACAACAACCAATAAAATGTATTATCACCATTACAGAATATTGATAGGTACCTACGCTTTTATTGCTGGCAGCTATTATAATGCGCCATGGAAGACCGAACATTCAGCCAGTACACAAAAAAAAAAACCAATTACCTACCTACTTATGTACATTTTTTTAGATCAGTGATTCGCGTAAAACTCAAATGGTAGTGTCAGACAAGGTGACCGGTTAGCAATAAATCAGGATAATGTTTGACAGGTGGACGGGTGTCCCGCGGAACGGGACTAATGCTCTGTGACGACTGGCAGGATAACGGGATATCGGCTTATATTTCAAACGTTAATTTTAAGGCACTATCTGATTTCAAATGGCGACTTGTTGATCTTTTTTCGTCAATTTAAGCTTTAACTTACAGTTAATGAGATCTAATATCATTATTGATCATAAAAATACCTCACTCTTCGAGCATCTAACGCCGTGCATTTTCTTAAGGATATTATTTATTTTCGACCAACTTCCAAAAAGGAGAAGGTACTCAAATCGTCTGTTTTTTTTATGTATGTTACGCGATATCTCCGCCAAATGTAGACCGATTTTCAGGATTCTTTTTGTGTTCGATAGAGCTTGTTTCAAGGGTGGTCCCATATAAATTTGGTCACGATCGGATCAATTTTGAAGTCGGTCCGTTCAGTTTTTAAACTTGTGATTATATAAGAATTAAACTAGGTACTGCCTCGGTGGCGTAGTTGTATTACATGTCGGTACAACTAGTCCCGAGTCCAAAGGTCTGTCTCGAGTTCGTTTCTCGGACCGGGTAAAAGTTATACTGGATTTTTCTATTCAGTATCAGGGGGGCTGACTATTAGACACTAGATTCGAATTTGACTTCGATTTGCTTTTATTTATTGACTTAAAATTCCACCGAAATTGTGCTAATGTTGTATTAGATTCGAGAACTTGTCATTTGGTAATTTTTAACGAGACATTAGTGCACTCTTTATCCCTATTTCGGTGGAATTTTAAGTCACTAAATGAAATCGAATCGAAGTCAAATTCGAATCAAGAGTAGTCAGGCCCAACTTGGACAAAATTTGGCAGATAGATTAAACTTAGTCTGGATAGTCAGGAATAAGTTTATCCCGGAAAATATATGGTTCCCGTGGAATATTTACGTGAATTATTTTTCACGCGAATGAAGTCGCTGGCAATGGCTAGTATATACCTATAACGGCCGGTCGCAGTAAACGATCTCAGTTGGAATGTGCAGATAGATCACAAAAATATGAACATTGCCAATATGAACATAGTTATAACATGTCGCCGACAAATGATTAGATTTTTTTTTGTAGCAGACTCGCAAACGAGCAAATGGATGGGTCACTTGATATTGACTTAGTGATCTCCACCGCCCATAGACACCCAAGACACAAAAAGAATCATGGGTGCGTTGCCAACTGAAAAGGAGGGAATAGGGATTGGGAACGGGAGAGGGGAAATGGGCGACCGGAAATCTCACTTACCGAGCGAAACGCGACAGCAAACTGCCACTTTGCGTAGTTTTTGTGAGACAGTGGTTTCAAACCGGTCGAGCCGGCCCATTCATGCTGTAGACGTTACTGTATACAGCGTGTCTCTACCACTCAAAAATAAAAAAAATAAAAAATACTCTACAATGAAATTGGTTAATTTTCGCATTCTATCTGCACACTCTGAGATCATATAATGGGACTGGCCATAAGGGAATAAAACCACACATCATAAGTAGAATATTTATTGAAACATAATTTTAACAATAAATATATTCGAAAAATCAGAACAAAATAGCGCTCATAACAAACAAAATCCAAGAAAAATGTAAAATATTGTCCAGTCATTTAAACAGATTAAATGCAATAGTCAGAGGAATGACTCGTTTTGTGCGAATTGAAGGACACTTTTTACTTATAACTAGACATTGAAGAGCTGAAAAGGTTATTATTCCTTCATTATACTTCTACAAGTTAATATTCAGTACCAAAGTTACATGTCACAATTGCGTACTTGACTAATGTTTTTTAATTGATTTTATACGAAATTTACGTCATCTAAAATGTAACACAGAAAAAAATATTGAAATACTCCCAAAAATAAAAAAGTTATAAGCCTTTGTAGTTTGGTGTAATCTTCAAACAGCGGGAAAGAGAAGTATCAGTAAAATCACGTCACGGCCATAACGGCGCGTGCGTTGGAAAGGGATAGCAAGATACTACGTCCCCACTCTTGCTCATTGCAGAATTTAAAATATGAATTACTGCAAAGAGAAAGAGACCCTTCTCTAAAAACCGCATCGAAATTTGCTTGAAAAATGAGGCCGTAATTCATATTTTAAATTCAGCAATGAGCAAGAGTAGGGGCGTAGTGAGGATATCTTGCTATCATTTTCCAACGCACGCACCGTTATGACGGTGACGTGATTTTACTGATACTTCTCTTTCCCGCTGTTTGAAGGTTAGACCAAACTACAAAGGCTTATATATTTTTTTTGGGAGTATTTCAATATTTCTTTCTATGTTACGTTTTAGATGACGTAAATTTCATATAAAATAAAAAAAAATAGTCAAGTATTAGTATTTTGTCACTTATGTGTCACTCTATGATAATATTTCAAGAAGAATGTCATAAAAGCACATTAAGTACAAGTTTTGTGACTTAGAAATTAAATACTTTGGTTCATATAACTTATTTAGACATCAACAGCTCCAGTTTAATATCAATACTTTCATACAATTATTGTTCAAAGTTCCCTAACTTTTACATTGTGATGATTATAATTTTAACGATATGAAAATGAAAGTCACTGGCAGAAAATTCTTCAAATTGTATTCTGTATATCTATCGCCCGAATGGTCAAACGCTACTCAACTTTAACGGCTTCTTACATTGATTTTCGGCATACAATTTTAACAGAGAAAGCGGTATGTCAGTTACCGCCGAATTCTCATACACTTAAGTGCGCCTTATCGTTTAAGACCGCATTATCTGTCAAAATGTTATGGCAACAATCAATGTAAGAAGTGAAAGTTAAGTAGCATTTGATCATTCGAGCGTTAGTGTCATTCCGAATGGTAAAACAATGTTCAATTTTCCGACAAAAATAAATGTCATTTGGAATGCCACTTATATGTATAGTTTTTTATTTATTGCGTTGAAGAAAGTTCTGCTATATCTATGACATAGCCAGGAAAATGTATCTAACTCTAAGAACATTTTACTGTATAACTTAGAAAGTATTAAAGCGTTGTCAATGTCAGCATCTGAAATGAAAAGGTTTATTTATATTGACCATTGTTTAGCACTAAATAAATGGTCGATTGCCGTATAGACAATATGTGAAATGCTATTTGTAACACTTTGACGTACTATACAGGGTGTCCCAATACAGATTTTGTTTATTAGTAATTAAACACGTACATAAGCTAACACTTATATCCTCAAAGTAGGCGACCCTCTGCCCTAGTGTCCTTGCACTAGCGAACTAGCACACCCACATTTCGCCGAGCTTAGTTCCGTCCCAGATGTGATAGGGGGCGAGCCTATCGCCATATCGGGCACAAATTCCAAACTCCGGGCTGATATGGAAAAATTCAATATCACTTTTCCCGACCTGGGGATCGATACATTAGTAATAAATAGGTCTATTGCCAATTTTATAATTTTAACAAGAGATTCAATGGCATTATTTCATAATTGACGAAATTTAATTTAACGCTTTACTATCAAAGAAGCAGAGGAATGAGGAATAGTCTCACCTTAATGAAAAAAGAAAAATGAAGACTTGGCATAATTATGAAAAAAAGCCTACTTCTTTTGAAGCCGATTCTGCAATTTTAGTTTCGCAATCTATTTACTTGTGAGTTGTCACTGTGTAATGACTTATTGATTTTATTATAAATACGGTGTTTTATTTAGAATAATACCAATTTCGGAAATTAAAGGAGATGCCAATCCGGTTGCTCTCCATAAATTAGGCCTACTTAATTTTTTCATCTGGAAATCTTTGGGGGAGGCCTATGTTCAGCAGTGGACGTCCTATGGCTGATGATGATGATGAATCTTTTCATAGTCATGCCGAGTCCTTATAGTTTTGTTGTCATTATCTCACCTCTACTGCGCCTTGTCAGCGGGCTTGACGGCGGGGTTGGGGTTGTTCTTCCAGAGGTAGTATGTGAGTGTGGATGCGAACCCGAGCCACGCGAGGTACGGCAGCAGTAATGCTCCCGCCGTCTTGTTCACGTGGAAGAACGACACCGTGGTCGCTGCAGCCGCGCCGGACAGTACCGAGATCTCGATGAACGCCTGCAATACAACATACCACCTGTGAAGGACTCATAACATGCCTGCATCACTGTTCCGCATGCCCCTTACTTATAAAAATATTTGAGCGCTGCTTATCTTTATACCATAGGTTGTCCCTTTCATTTTTAAACAATGTAACGCAAGGAAAAAAGTGACAGGTAATTCTTAACCATATTGTCAGCAAAAATGCTGTTTTAAGTAAGGCCCCATATATCCTACACCCTCTATTTGCATCGTATAGAAACAAAGGCGGCAGTCTGAAAAATTTATTATTTTTAATTATTAACAGCCTCCGTGGCGCGAAGTAGCCGACTGTGATGCGAGAGGCCGCGGGTTCGATCCCCGCACCGAACAATGTTTGTATGGCCTACAGATATTTGTTTCGGGTCTGGGTGTTGTGAGACCGAAAGTCTCTCGTAATTCCTGATACCCACGACACAAGATTCGATCTTAGCATGGGGTCAGGACTATGTATGTGACTGTTGGGGTGTTATTACTGATGCGTCCATTATCGTCCGTTCGGTCTGACCAGTCTTACCAGTTTGAAGTCTTTCAATCCAAAGAAGATGGGCGTCCACGCCCAGTTGAGGAGTAGCTGCCCTCCATACAAACTCAAAGGAACAACTGCTTCGTCTGAAAAATTAACAAAAAATATAGATTTATGTTAGTCGCTGGATGCAGGCCGCTTCCATCTGGAAATCTTTGGGGAGGCCTATGTTCAGCAGTGGACGTCCTATGGCTGATGATGATGATGATGATGATGATGATGATTATATTATATTAGGTATATATTGTGTATTCGATTTTTGACATTAGAAGACAGACATTTGTCCTCCTATTGATCTAGTGGCAGTGTATATTGATTACCTGTGACTCAGGAGGTTATGTGTTCTAATCCTGAAAGTGTTCTTCACAAGACGATGACATCAGGTAGACAGCTGACCATAAAAACTAAACAAAATCCTTTGATCCTACTGTACAAGAGAATGGGGCTTGGGAAGTGAAGCGACTATTGCAGCCTCGAAATATCTTACTACTTATACCGATACAGTTATTACACAATATCGTGAAGTATGGCATTACTCAGCTCAGTAAAAATTCTGCATCTCATATCTTATCAATTGCAACACCTAATAAACTCGGCGTTTTCCTTTCATATGCCATGTAGTTATCGAGTATGTAATACTTTTTGAGTGGAATTTGTAGTCTTTATCTCTTCTATATCGATCGTTGTATCTTAGCGGAAATAGATATAACAATTATCTATGACATGGTAACTATGTAATAATTTTGTGAAGAAATTAATAGATTCGCTTCTCCATTATACATAATTGCATTAGGCTTTGGAGACAAATTTTGTAATGCAAGTTTTTTCATCCTTACGAAACATATTAATGTAATACTTTTCGAACACAGTAAAGATTATGAGCTGAATACCCAAACAAGATCCTAAATGTATGCTTATATTATAAAGAGTGAGAGTTGTGAGTTTGTAGGAAGTAATCTCTTGAATTCCTGGTCCGATTTCGAAAATATTTTCATGAGTAGAAGGATAATCGATTAATAATTGATTATCTACTATAATCGTTTATTTTTTAAAGATGTATTATTATATTAATCGACCGGGATGGTTGGCGCTCACTTGGGGAGGCCTACGTCCAGCAATGGATGGCGATAGGCTGAGATAATAATTGATTAACCGATTAATCGATCACGTCTTTAAAAATAATTGAATATCTACATTATTCATGAGCGACATAGGTACTTTTTCTTTGGGAAAAATGTACGATCCCCGTCGAATACACATGGGAACGAAATCGCGAACAACTATTTATAAATAAATTGCATTAGTCGCCTCTTTGGTCTAGTGGCAGCACATAAGGGATCTGGACCTAGGTCCTAGGTTCGATTCCCAGGTCAGGCAAAGCGATTTTTCGAATTTGATTTGCCCGAATTCGGATCACCCAGAGGGGGCGGGGAGTGTAGTCGTCAGGCAGGCAGCCGTTCGTAAAAAATAAGCCAAATCATTTCTGCAACATGCTTAAGTGTGTTGCGCCGACCCCACATTAAGGAGGGATAAGAGTGTAGAGTGTTGAGTGGTAGAGCCACGCTGTAGAATGTTACGTATACAGCACGAGTGAGCCGGCTCGACCGGTTTAATACCACTGTCTCACAGAAAACCGACGTAAAGTGGCAGCCTGCTGTCGCGTTTCGTTCGGTGAATGAGATTTCCCGTGGCCCATTTACACCCCTCCCTTCCCCAATCCCTTTCCCTCCCCTTCCATTCCCTCCTTTTACATTGGCAACGCACCCATGATTCTTTTTGTGTCTTGGGTATCTATGGGCGGTGCAGATCACTTCACTTTGACCCATCTGCTCATTTACCAATATCTGCTATATAAAAAAAAGAGAGGGTAGAAAGTTTGTCAATAAGAGCATCAAATGTTATTGAACTCACCAGTGAAACCACCACACTCCTCCCATACTAGGTAGGATGCGTATCCCATACCGGTGTACAGGACGGTCCATGCTGGTCCAAACACCCATTTGGGAGGGTTCCAAGAAGGCTTGTTCAGCTGATCGTACCATGACTTTTCACTCTCTTTGCGAATCTGGCCTGCAAAGTACAGTCCATTGGCCCAACCACCGAGGTTCGGGAGGACAATGGAGCCAAGTGCTTGCCAGTTCGCCATTATGAACGATCTGGAAAATAAAAATATAAAATTATAATATCACACATAGTCCTGACGCCACACTAGGTTTAACCTGTATCGTGGGTATCAGAAGTGACAAGAGACTTTCGTTTCACAACACCCAGACCTGAAACAAATATTTGTCGACCACACAAATATTTCTCTCGGTGCAGGAATCAAAACTACGGCCTCTCGCTACATAACCGGCTACTCGCCTGCTGCGCCACGTAAAATGTATGAGGATAAGATAGAGGATACGATTTTGGTTTGTCCTTTCCTGCTTTCAAGTAGCAACAATAAGCTGGCATCTTTATCCCCGAAGTAGTAGGCATTAGGCATATAAGACGTTGAGAACTACAGCACTCATGTTTCGTTTACTTCCATCCCTACATGATGCTAAAGAACTTAATGAGAGAGATTCCTATCCCCGAAAAACATTTCCAGAGGTAAAGTATCATAATTATTTGTTTCATGGATGGCGCTATGCTTTAGTGTCATTAATTGGGTACTTGACTGTTTCATTTCATATACATATCTATATCTACTAGCAAATAAAATAAACAAGAAACTCTTCTGTAAAAACTGCATCGAAATTGGTTGAAAAATGAGGCAGTAATTCATATTTTAAATTCTGGAGTGGGGCATATTGAAGATATCTTGCTATCCCCTTCCAACGCACGTACAGTTATGGCGTGACGTGATTATACTGATACTTCTCTTTCCTGCAGTTTCAAGGCTACACCAAACTTCAAAGGCATATAACTTTTTATTATTGAGAATATTTCTATCTATATTTTAGACGCCGTAAATTTCATATAAAATTAATTTTAAAAAATAGTCAAGTACCCAATTCTAAAAAAAACCCTAATATGCCTAACATGCTCAGTAACCCCCAGACATCCTTTGAGAATTTTGCCTTTCTCTTTTAAAGTAAAAAAAAAACGAAACATTAAACATCTTGTACCCCATCAAACATTACTTTTGGTCTGCACTTTACCCTTATGACATCATAAGTTGATTTGACATCAAGGTAATATTTATCGGTTTACATCATCGATATAATAATATACCTAGATGCACAGTTGACGCTCAGAAAGTGGGACAGCCAACGAGTGCTTAAAATGTAAGTAAGCACTTGTTTGCTGTCAGTCGGGCGCCGACCGTTCGCCTGTGAAGATGCCTAAATGCTCTGTGAAAGAGTGCAAAAATAACACTCTTGCAAAGCGCAAAACACATGGGATTTCATATTTTAAGTAAGTATAATTCCCTTACTTGATTCTTAAAACCTTAATCATGTTAAATTAAGTATTAAACGTGTATAAATAATTAATTTAACGAATTCAGTTAATAAAATATTTTGTCCCTTTTGAAATCATGATTTGGAACAATGAAATACATGGAGTCGTTTTTTTTTTGTAAATATATTATATTTATTTTAAATTTATAATTTTTTAAATTAATTTTATTTATTAATTACAGATTTCCATAAAATGAAATAGTAAGAGATAAATGGCGTAAAATTATTTCCGAAGAAAGGAGAGAAGAAAATTTTAAACCCAATTACTCAAGTGTGGTTTGTTCAGACCATTTTGCCGATTCCGATGGATATTATACAGAAAAATGGATTAGGAAAATTAAAAAGAATGCTGTACCAAAAATAAAGGTGATAAATTGTCATCAGCTACATTGTCCTTAACTAATGTTTACTATTTAATTTAACAATATGTATGCTGTTGGTGTACCTATAAATAAATATTGCCACATTTATTGACTTTATTTTAGATTGTCGTAACTACAAGTTTAAATGAGGCAGGGTGCAGTACAAGTGTAATAGCTGAAAAATATTTGATACAGAATTCATCAATAGCAAGCATATACTAGGTACATACTGCCATGTATAATGACTATTTAATAATTTGCGGCTAATTCTAATAAATATTTTCAATCAAAGTGTGCAAATCATAAAAATTTGCCAACATGAACAAAGTTGAACATTCCGCTGTCAAATAATAATTTTAATGGTTCATTCTCGCGATTTTTAATTTTTCATTTTTATCTTTGATTCTCGGATTGAGATCATTTATTGGAACCGGTCGTTAGGCATAATTACTACAACAGTAATTGTGGCGTCATCATTTATTGGAAACATATTCATTTCCAGGAACCAGCAATTGAACCAATAAATAATGAAGGATCACCAATACCATCAGAATTTTTATCAATCTTTAACACACCTAAGACGTTATTTTTTACAGTTAATTTGAAAGAACGCAACCAAAAATTTAAACTTAAATCTAATTTAGTGCGAAACTTAAAAAGGCAGAACAAAAGATTAAGAAAACGAAATGATAGTCTAAAAGAAATTATTAAGAGTCTAAAGAGCAAAGGACGATCTTAGTATGGGGCCAGGACTATGTATGTGACTGTTGGATGTTATTTATTTATGAATCACGTTAAGGCAAAATAGTGCTTATTTCATATTCATAACTAATAAGCTTTGTTATCTTCTAAACATTTATACTCTATATATCTCTTAATGTAAGTAAAATTATTATACAGATATCGCCATTCTCATCTACATTGTACGCCATGTGGTCAACATTTCTCACAAATAAATACAAGAACTATTCGACTCCATTCAATCTTTATCCAAGTGACTAGAATGTTTCTTTAATAATGCCAAATTATTGTCAAATTCAAAAACTATTGGAAATTCAAAAATTTCGAATATAAGAACGTTTGAACATGCAATTTAAAAAGCTACTTTATGCCGCGTCTATAAGGTCATATTTGTGTTAATTTAATTAAATTTGTGATGTTTATTTGTTTTGTCTGTCGAGGACACTGTTTAGAATGATATTTGTATGGAACTGTGCATCTAGGTATATTATTATATCGATGGTTTACATAAATGAGGTAATCTATTGATACGTGTTGTTATTTCCACAGACCTATGTGTAAAATAATTATAACTATTTTGGCTTTGTCATAGTTGGGTAAAAAAGCATCATTTTGCTCAGTTTGAACTTTAGCAGTGTTACTTACATTACTCTTCGAGAAGAAAGTCAAAAACGAGACCCATATTAATGCACAACTGACTTTTCTTCATGGTGAATGCAAACATATTGGAGAAACTAGCATATTTGAGAATTCTCTAACAATCAATAGAATAGGACAGCAGAATGACATTGAGTGGTAGAGCCACGCTGTAGACAGTAACATCTACAGCACGAATGGGCCGGCTCGACCAGTTAGATATCACTGTCTCACAGAAAACCGACGTAAAGTGGCAGCTTGCTGTCGCGTTTCGTTCGGTGAGTGAGATTTCCGGTGGCCCATTTCCCCACTCCCTTTCCCAATCCCTTTTCCCTCCTCTTCCATTCCCTCCTTTTGGCTTGGCAACACACCCATGATTCTTTATGTGTCTTGGGTGTCTATGGGCGGTGAAGATCACTTACCATCAGCTGGCCCATCTGCATGTTTGCCAATTGCTGCTATAAAAAAAGACAGTAATGGGCCTGATATTATTTATATTATCATGGGTAACTGATTGATCCAGGCTTAAACTAATCGGTAACACCCAACAAATTACACAGTGAAAAATATTAAGTAAGCATGTGTCAGCTTCTTTTACATTTCGTTGATAATTAATTCCTCATTATGACACAGCTGGTTTGTTAGCAACTTTGCTTCAATAAATGTATTTCTCAGGGATACAGAACAGCATATTATGTTACTCAGAGATAGTAAAGCTTTCGAATAGAGAAATAATGTTCAAAATTGGTTTAGTGGTTTTGGAATTCTGGATATTACACATTAATAAATATAGATTGAGAAGTTAACAAAAACCACATAAACTTAGCTATCAATCAAAATCAAAATATTTATTGAATTCATAAAATGTTTAAACATCATTTAGATTCTGTCAAATTTTAACTCTACCGCCTGTTCGGAAGGCTGTTTCACCAGAGAAGAACGGGCAAGAAACTCTGATGTTGCTCTTTTTAAAATCAATTTATAGTCAGTTAACATAACATAACACATAACATAAGCTCACGCCTGTATCCCAGACGGGGTAGGCAGAGGCGCACTAGCGAACTAGAACACCCACATTTCGCCGAGTTTAGTTCCGTCCCAGATGTGATAGGGGGCGAGCCTATCGCCTTATCGGGCACAAATTCCAGACTCCGGGCTGATATGGAAAAATCCAATATAACTTTGCCTGACCCGGGGATCGAACCCGAGACCTCAGAACCGTAGTCGTACCGAAATACCACCACGCCACGAAATTGGTTGAAAAATGAGGCAGTAATTCATATTTTAAATTCTGGAGTGGGGCATATTGAAGATATCTTGCTATCCCCTTCCAACGCACGTACAGTTATGGCGTGACGTGATTATACTGATACTTCTCTTTCCTGCAGTTTCAAGGCTACACCAAACTTCAAAGGCATATAACTTTTTATTATTGAGAATATTTCTATCTATATTTTAGACGCCGTAAATTTCATATAAAATTAATTTTAAAAAATAGTCAAGTACCCAATTCTAAAAAAAACCCTAATATGCCTAACATGCTCAGTAACCCCCAGACATCCTTTGAGAATTTTGCCTTTCTCTTTTAAAGTAAAAAAAAAACGAAACATTAAACATCTTGTACCCCATCAAACATTACTTTTGGTCTGCACTTTACCCTTATGACATCATAAGTTGATTTGACATCAAGGTAATATTTATCGGTTTACATCATCGATATAATAATATACCTAGATGCACAGTTGACGCTCAGAAAGTGGGACAGCCAACGAGTGCTTAAAATGTAAGTAAGCACTTGTTTGCTGTCAGTCGGGCGCCGACCGTTCGCCTGTGAAGATGCCTAAATGCTCTGTGAAAGAGTGCAAAAATAACACTCTTACAAAGCGCAAAACACATGGGATTTCATATTTTAAGTAAGTATAATTCCCTTACTTGATTCTTAAAACCTTAATCATGTTAAATTAAGTATTAAACGTGTATAAATAATTAATTTAACGAATTCAGTTAATAAAATATTTTGTCCCTTTTGAAATCATGATTTGGAACAATGAAATACATGGAGTCGTTTTTTTTTTGTAAATATATTATATTTATTTTAAATTTATAATTTTTTAAATTAATTTTATTTATTAATTACAGATTTCCATAAAATGAAATAGTAAGAGATAAATGGCGTAAAATTATTTCCGAAGAAAGGAGAGAAGAAAATTTTAAACCCAATTACTCAAGTGTGGTTTGTTCAGACCATTTTGCCGATTCCGATGGATATTATACAGAAAAATGGATTAGGAAAATTAAAAAGAATGCTGTACCAAAAATAAAGGTGATAAATTGTCATCAGCTACATTGTCCTTAACTAATGTTTACTATTTAATTTAACAATATGTATGCTGTTGGTGTACCTATAAATAAATATTGCCACATTTATTGACTTTATTTTAGATTGTCGTAACTACAAGTTTAAATGAGGCAGGGTGCAGTACAAGTGTAATAGCTGAAAAATATTTGATACAGAATTCATCAATAGCAAGCATATACTAGGTACATACTGCCATGTATAATGACTATTTAATAATTTGCGGCTAATTCTAATAAATATTTTCAATCAAAGTGTGCAAATCATAAAAATTTGCCAACATGAACAAAGTTGAACATTCCGCTGTCAAATAATAATTTTAATGGTTCATTCTCGCGATTTTTAATTTTTCATTTTTATCTTTGATTCTCGGATTGAGATCATTTATTGGAACCGGTCGTTAGGCATAATTACTACAACAGTAATTGTGGCGTCATCATTTATTGGAAACATATTCATTTCCAGGAACCAGCAATTGAACCAATAAATAATGAAGGATCACCAATACCATCAGAATTTTTATCAATCTTTAACACACCTAAGACGTTATTTTTTACAGTTAATTTGAAAGAACGCAACCAAAAATTTAAACTTAAATCTAATTTAGTGCGAAACTTAAAAAGGCAGAACAAAAGATTAAGAAAACGAAATGATAGTCTAAAAGAAATTATTAAGAGTCTAAAGAGCAAAGGACGATCTTAGTATGGGGCCAGGACTATGTATGTGACTGTTGGATGTTATTTATTTATGAATCACGTTAAGGCAAAATAGTGCTTATTTCATATTCATAACTAATAAGCTTTGTTATCTTCTAAACATTTATACTCTATATATCTCTTAATGTAAGTAAAATTATTATACAGATATCGCCATTCTCATCTACATTGTACGCCATGTGGTCAACATTTCTCACAAATAAATACAAGAACTATTCGACTCCATTCAATCTTTATCCAAGTGACTAGAATGTTTCTTTAATAATGCCAAATTATTGTCAAATTCAAAAACTATTGGAAATTCAAAAATTTCGAATATAAGAACGTTTGAACATGCAATTTAAAAAGCTACTTTATGCCGCGTCTATAAGGTCATATTTGTGTTAATTTAATTAAATTTGTGATGTTTATTTGTTTTGTCTGTCGAGGACACTGTTTAGAATGATATTTGTATGGAACTGTGCATCTAGGTATATTATTATATCGATGGTTTACATAAATGAGGTAATCTATTGATACGTGTTGTTATTTCCACAGACCTATGTGTAAAATAATTATAACTATTTTGGCTTTGTCATAGTTGGGTAAAAAAGCATCATTTTGCTCAGTTTGAACTTTAGCAGTGTTACTTACTGTACTCTTCGAGAAGAAAGTCAAAAACGAGACCCATATTAATGCACAACTGACTTTTCTTCATGGTGAATGCAAACATATTGGAGAAACTAGCATATTTGAGAATTCTCTAACAATCAATAGAATAGGACAGCAGAATGACATTGAGTGGTAGAGCCACGCTGTAGACAGTAACATCTACAGCACGAATGGGCCGGCTCGACCAGTTAGATATCACTGTCTCACAGAAAACCGACGTAAAGTGGCAGCTTGCTGTCGCGTTTCGTTCGGTGAGTGAGATTTCCGGTGGCCCATTTCCCCACTCCCTTTCCCAATCCCTTTTCCCTCCTCTTCCATTCCCTCCTTTTGGCTTGGCAACACACCCATGATTCTTTATGTGTCTTGGGTGTCTATGGGCGGTGAAGATCACTTACCATCAGCTGGCCCATCTGCATGTTTGCCAATTGCTGCTATAAAAAAAGACAGTAATGGGCCTGATATTATTTATATTATCATGGGTAACTGATTGATCCAGGCTTAAACTAATCGGTAACACCCAACAAATTACACAGTGAAAAATATTAAGTAAGCATGTGTCAGCTTCTTTTACATTTCGTTGATAATTAATTCCTCATTATGACACAGCTGGTTTGTTAGCAACTTTGCTTCAATAAATGTATTTCTCAGGGATACAGAACAGCATATTATGTTACTCAGAGATAGTAAAGCTTTCGAATAGAGAAATAATGTTCAAAATTGGTTTAGTGGTTTTGGAATTCTGGATATTACACATTAATAAATATAGATTGAGAAGTTAACAAAAACCACATAAACTTAGCTATCAATCAAAATCAAAATATTTATTGAATTCATAAAATGTTTAAACATCATTTAGATTCTGTCAAATTTTAACTCTACCGCCTGTTCGGAAGGCTGTTTCACCAGAGAAGAACGGGCAAGAAACTCTGATGTTGCTCTTTTTAAAATCAATTTATAGTCAGTTAACATAACATAACACATAACATAAGCTCACGCCTGTATCCCAGACGGGGTAGGCAGAGGCGCACTAGCGAACTAGAACACCCACATTTCGCCGAGTTTAGTTCCGTCCCAGATGTGATAGGGGGCGAGCCTATCGCCTTATCGGGCACAAATTCCAGACTCCGGGCTGATATGGAAAAATCCAATATAACTTTGCCTGACCCGGGGATCGAACCCGAGACCTCAGAACCGTAGTCGTACCGAAATACCACCACGCCACCGAGGCAGTCACAGTCAGTTACTAATACAGTATAGTACAATATAAAATCTATCTACCTTAATACTTGAACTTTAAACTTTGATTATTATATCTGAAGCTGACATACCTTAATTGGGCTAAAGATAAGGTTCATTGCAGTTGATTTTAGACTTAACAGTGATGAGAGGTGTAAGAGGGGGGATGTATAAAACAGTGGTGAATAGTCCATTCAACACGATTCTTTTAGAGATGAGGTGTTGATTCAAGAAGAGAAACTATGATAGTTTCTTTATCAGCTTCCCGTTTTGAAATTCTCACCCTACATTCTTCTCATTCAATAATTTAGCAACTAGTTATAGAACAATCATACTTATTCTATTTTTGGCTTGTATAAGGTTGAAAATATTAGTCGCCTCCTTGATATAGTGACAGCATATACGGGCTGTGGACCGGGCAGTCCTAGGTTCAATTCCCAGGTCAGGCAACGCTGATTTTCTAATTTAATTTGCCCGGGACAGGATCCGTCAGAGGGGGTTGACGTCAAGCAGGCAGCCGGTCGTAAAAACGGAGCCAAATCCTTTCCAACATGCTTGAAAAAGTGTGTTGCGGCAACCTCACATTAAGTTAGGATAAGGTAGAAAGAAAGAATAAGGTTGAATATATTATCTTATTATGCTTATTATTAAAATTTATGCTAATATTGTGAATAGTAATAACAAGCACACATTTTATGTCTAAATTATTATTGAAATATTCACTTCCTAGTTATTTATAAAATTATTTGCTTAAGAATGTCCTAATTAATATAATGAACTAACAACATTGTTTTACACCATATTTCATCAGCCTGATACACAAATTATCAATAAAAAATATCAAAATCATTGTGCTTGAAATATTTAAAAATGCCTAGACCGAATAAATTAAGACAATTGAATAACAGTACTAACAGCCTTGACAAACTCTAGTAGGTAAGGTAATCATAAGTGATTGTAACAAATGACAATCATACTACAAGATTATTCTGCTCAATACAAAATTATGCAAGTGAAGAAATTTTTACCGGATAGAATCAGTTCCTTCCATTTCAACAGAAAAACGTTTTGCACAACCACTTATCTAAAGCAAACACCAAATACTGAATTTTGATATCGGAATTTTACACGATAATAATATTAAAAACTCGTATCTTAATGCTGAATGATAAGTTATTCATTAATAGGTACTCATGTCTCATGATAAAAAATGTTGCTATTTACTTACCTGAGACTATTTTTTACACGTAATTGACAAAGACTAACTGATTAGTAGGAAGTTAGGAACTATTATCAGCGATGACCGAATACTATAAGCCAAAATTCGTGCCGTTATCGCAGTAATCTACGTACCTGGAATTACGCAACTGTGTTTACGTTCTAATTATAAATTTGCCGGTACTGTTCTAGAAAGGTGAGGTAAATACATTCCATACTTACGGTTTATCTGATAAATTCTTCAAAAAACAGCCGGTGAAGACGAAAAATGCACTAAAAATGCGTTTTCTGCAATAGTTTCTTCTATCGGAATAAATAATACGGTCAAATTTAATATTCGCTCTATGCAATCAATGACCTCATAATTCAATGTGCTCTTTAAAGTAGCCGGACTATAGACCTGACGTCACCGTGATATTTGTCAGATGATCGGAACGTTCCGTTTTACGAAAAAAAGTTTTGAAGTAAAAAAAAATGTATGGTAACTTAGCTTTAACTCCTGCCTGTTTGCCTGAATGATGTTAACTCCCTCCGTGTTACTAACGTTGCAGACAAAGTGACAAACTAATTTATATGTGAATTTAGAATTAATTCCCTACCTACATACCTAAAATCCTAGTCCGTAAGCCATGAGGTCCAGCCTCCAAGATTCTAATCTCACTAACAATTTGCGTTTCCGATTTCAATTCAAAAATCACACAGGCATGAGCTGGCTGGCTTTATAATCAATATGACGTGATATGTTCACCACCTATCGCATTCAGAAGGAAATAAAATACTCACCGAGTTTTATATCCCCTATCTATCCTTTTAATGTATACCATTAGATAGCATATGTATGTCGTATGTTCTTTCAGACAAAATGCCAAATTGGCTAATGATTGGTTCAGTACTACTACCTAATGTCGGGGGTTGGCTGAGCACAGTCACTATGATTGGACAAGTTAGGAAACCAAACGGAACGGCGTGGTATCAACTGATCAAGAAGCCAAGTTGGACTCCGCCGAACTGGGCGTTTGGACCAGCTTGAACTGTTCTGTACTGTTGCATGGGATACTGCTCGTATGTGATCTACAAGGACTGTGGAGGATTTACGGGTAACATTCGTACTTGACAAAATGGAAAAGACAATAGTTAAATTGAAATTAGTTTTTGGCTTTGTGTGAACTATATCTAAGCTTTTTTATAAAAAAATATTATCAAAATTTTAGGATTCAACAATGTTGTGAATAAGCACAGACGCGAACTCAGGGTAATGTTGGGGTCATAACCCACTACTGTCTGTATACATAATAATAATAATCATTTTTATAATGATTATTATTATTATTAAATGATTATTCATTTTTGCATTTGAAAATTATATTGACTCATATTGACTGTGGAAAAAAAACTATGATTTTTATACCATATTCTACTACTAGATGGAAAAACCTTTTGGTTGTTTACTCTTTTACAATTTTATATTTACAGAGAAGTCCATGATTCCATTGGCGTTATATGGAGCCCAGCTTGTTCTTAACTGGACGTGGACACCTGTATTCTTCAACCTGCATAAGATTGGACTGGTAAATATCTCAAACTCTTTAAGCGACTTGTATGTAAGCGACAGTACAGTATCGGGTTGGGTATAATAATAATTACCTTGGAAAATCGGAAAAAATCATCCTACTAATAGTATAAACGTGAAAGTTTGCGAATATGTGTGTGTATGTTTGATACTTTCACGCAAAAACTACTGAATAGATTTCAATGAAACTTTACTGTAATATAGATTAAACATCAATACATAGGCTCGTTTTCATCCCAGAAAATAAATTACCACGCGAACCGAGTTGCGAGGAACAAGTAGTAGGTGTATAATTAACTGTAAAAGGCTTCGTCTACAAGGCTTACTTGCCTGTTTACAGGCCAGCCTTACTATTCATTGTGTATTTTCCAGGCATTGCTACACATGACAGCATTAGATGCCGCGGCATTAGCATGTATTGCAAGTTTCTATCAGATCAATTCTACAGTTACTCTGTTAATGGTGCCATACGTGGGGTGGCTCTCATTTGCGACCTGCCTCAACTATTCCATATGGAAACTCAATAAGCATGACAAAAAGGAGAAATGAGGATATTTTAAGTGACAGAATTTAATACTCGGTTTGATAAGTTTGTAGATATTATATTTTAAGGGTTTTGGTTTTATTAAAGCATTTTTGTAAATATGAAGTTGTTTTAATTGAGAAAGTACTAATGTCTTATAGGAATCAGATTATAAATTATTCAAAATTCATAATGTCGTAAAATACAGATTATACAATGAAGTATTACACGCACACACACTTAAATACCTTTGAAATCAAATTAATGTAATACCTTAAGCTGGCACTATAACATGCTTGTTGCATGTTGTACACGAGAAGTGATCTGTTTATTATTTTAGTAAAATGAAAATCCGGAAATTTTCATTAACAACACTGAAGAAATTTTTGTACATTTTAATGTTATACAAAGACCTGTGGACATCATCATACATATCATTTCATTTTCTTCAATTTGTTAAGTTCGCCCTGTTGTATAGATGCATCCTTGTAAATCTGTTTAACCTTTTCTTTCCTCATGTTATCACTGAAAAATAAATAAACACGTAAAATTCCTGCATGCGGGAAAATATATAACAGCATATACATAGTAACAAAAGCTGCACTGGAATGTAGACAAACAACAAAGTTTGGGAGTAATTTAACGACAATTCAATAGCAGTTACATTTTTTATACCCCCCACCAAAATTGTAAATCCGCTCCTGACTACATAGTACCTCTGTTTGCCTTTTTAAGATACAGCCATGAGCTTAAGTTATGATGCTATTACAATACAATCCGAACAAATTATGAGGAAGTATATTTATGAGAGTACTCTATAATAATTTCGTAAGTAGTATATTAAGGTTAGTATATTATTTGGGCCGCTTCCAACAGGTCGATCTGGAAATCTTTGGGGGAGGCCTATGTTCAGCAGTGGACGTCCTATGGCTGATGATGATGATGATATTAAATCTACCGACATTAGGCATACATGGTGGACAAAATATAACGCCTCTTTTTAGCAGAAGAGGTCTTGTGAATGAGCTTAAGGTTGATTTGAATTTAAACGTAATGAGTTAAATATTTGTTTTAAGTCTAGTAGTTGTGCAACGGAAAATCTCATCATAAGTAATAACTACTACACAAAACTCAAATCTTAAGCTACTGCGATCTAAGCTTCGTTTAGCTAAGCTCACATAGCATTGGCATCTTTTCGTTCCATAAGTGTTTTGAAAATAATGTCCCTTTCAGCAACATGTCTGATCTAAAATATAATTATTTTCGAAAGAAGTGCTATTAAACTGTAAAAAACCGGTTTTAATAAACTTGCAAATAACGATTGATATTCTCGACATCCTTCTATTTCAATTCAAAACCAGTTAAGTCCATATTTTATACAATTAAACTCTATAGTAGTAAATCTGTTTGCGCTTTCCTGTATTTAGTTTTGAATTCTAACTGGGTTTTGATATAGGATAGCCAATGTCTGTTGGGTTTATAATATTTGTTTACCTCTGTATCTTCTGCCTGATCTTAACGGAAGCTATGTACGCCTTGTCCCGCCTGATCTCTCGGAGCGCTCCCTTCATCTCCTTCTTGTATTTACTCTTCAGTCGCGCGCTCTCGGCCTTCTCTCGTGATAGTTTCGCGGTTTTGCTGCCTGTGAACCTGTTACGAGAAAGATGGTTCAATTTACAACACATACCGCAGAATGCTCATACACTTAAGGTCACCTTATGTCGTTTAAGGCCGCTTTATCTGTCAAAATTGTATGGCGAAAATTAATGTAGGGAACCGATAAAGTTGAGTAGCGTTGGACCATTCGCGCGATAATGTGTGATTTTATTTCGACTGTGACCTGCATTTGTTATAAGAGCATCGGCACCGACACCCATTTCAAAAACACATCTTCATCCGCTGTCACTTTGTAATTAGTTATGTATTTACAAAGTATCATTTTCTATTTTTGAAAGGGAAATGTAGGAAGAAAAGTGTGTCTTAACTCTTTTAAATTTTGGACACTATTTGAAAAAATTATTAAAAATTTAATTAGTTTCATAATGCTGTTTTTTCAAATATACTCACACTTCCTGCACATCAGGTTCGTACAACCTCAACGCTTTGATTTTCTTCTTCTCTGGATATATTGGGGTGAATGTTTTCATTTCTAATGTTTCTTTCATGTACTTTATAATCTCGCCGACTCTACTAGCCACCTTCTGCGGGTACATCTCTAAATCCACGCGATCCAACAGCTTAATATGCGGCTCAAATAAGAACTCTTGCGCCTCTAAATCGTTGAAGTGGTCGAAAACCTCATTCAACATCAAAGTACATGTCGACATACACCGCACTTTAAAATCATCATCGATAACATTTGCCGCCAAATCTTTCGCCACCATTTTGTTTCCATCCGGCATTTTCGAACAGTCGTTGTCTAAATACAATATTTTTGCATCTTTGTGCAACTTAAATGGTGGAACTATTTGTATGGGATTTAAAACAGACGTATTTGCACTTAAATAAATGATTCCTCTTAGGAAATTGATGGCTGGAGGCACCAATCTTTTTGATAATACTATGTATTCTAAAACAAGTGCGGTCAGAAAGAATCCCCTTGATATCGAGTAAGCATCGTTAAATCTACACGTAGTCAGAATTTCCGACATGAATATCAAAGCTGGGGTAGTGACAGGATGTCTAAAATCTGATGTAGGGTATAACAAAGATATTAATTTGAAAAATATTAATGTATCTAAATCTGGAATCCTTTTTTTGTGTTTTAAATGGATATTACGTTTCTCCTTTAGTAATTCGACTAGATATTTCTTTGTGGAAACTTTATTGATTTTCATTAAATCGAATAAATGGGGAACTAGTCGATCAAATATTAGGAACGCTTTTATTATAGATCCTTCGTCAATTAAATTAGTGAAAATATCGTTTATATACTGTAGAAGATGTGCGAACAGTCGACTCAGTAACTCTTTGTTATTTTCTGCGAGGCCTGGATCGTAGCTTTTTATTAACTTTTGTAATGCTGTTGATTGTTGCGCTGGTGTTTTCCCGATTAGCAGTTCCTAAAAAATATGTTATCAGTGAAGACATAGAATTTTCCATTACTTAATCTATTAAATCCATATTAACGCAACTCTGTATGGACTACACACCTATTAATGTGAAAGTTTAACAAGTTCTATTGATAAGAAATCAATTTTCGGATTACTTCGTATTTCATAAAGTACAATATAAAATATTTATATCATAGAGATTTAGAAATTGCGCCTCATTTTGAGGTGCAATCATAAAGTTATAAGCATAAAGTCACCTTTAAATTATCGCCCTCTGTAGACTTCATGTTAAAGAACGAAGTTATCTTCTCGGTATCCTCGGCTACATCCATGTCATCACTTTCAACATCGGACTCTTTTAGATCATTTAAATTATCAAAATCCTGTTTCTGTTCATCTTTGTCACTGTCCTCACCACTTTCATTTGCAGATTCTTCATTAGTATCCTGGTCAGATTCGCCAGCTTTCTGAGCATCCCCGTTTTGTTTTACAATTTTCGAATCTTTTGCTTTGACTTTATTGTTTAATTTATTATTTTCTACAATTTCTTCATCTAATTTTGTTTCATCTTCTATGCTTTCTTCACTAGAACTCTCATCACACTCTACTTTTTGGGTTGCATTTTTACTTTTATTTTTCTCAATAGCCTGTTTCTTCTTTTTACACGCTTCTTTTTTAATATTCTCTTCGTCACTACTTTCTGCATCAGAATTGTCATCACTTTGTGGATTTTGTAATAATATTGAGTCTTCTTTTTCTTTTGCAGACTTTTTATTCTTTTTGTCTTTAATAAGTTGCTCTTCTTCCGATTCATCTTCACTGCTTTCATCGTCGTTTTCTTCTCCCGAAGATGTGTCTGATATTCCATCTTCGAATTTGGGCTTCGCGTTTGGTACTGTAAAATATTTATACTCTTTACATAAGGACTTCATAGAGTACTGCTTGATCTATGTGTTATCCAGGGATGTCAGCAGGTTAAACAGTTGTTTTTCTTGAAGGTAGCCAGAGTTATTACAGCCTAAACTTTCTGGATATATACTGGCTAATGTGATACACTTCACAATCGCAACAAAATGTAAAACAAATCAAATTACCTGAGAAATCTTTAAGGATCTTTTCTGGTACTAATGGGTTACCGTCCTTATCGTACGCTAGCATGAAGTCTTGCTCATTGTCTAGTTCAAAATTATCCTCCAGGTCTTCTGCAGATCTACAATAGTTAATTAATGGCTTTTATACATAACAGCTACAAAATGTAACACAATATGATCATAATCAATAACAAATGACTGGTGTAGTACGTAAAATGATGGTAAGTGATTACCGCCGCTCATAATGATCGGCAATGCTAAGAGCACAGCCAAGCTGTCTACCATAGAAAGGAAAAGTATAAGGATTGGGAAACAGTGCCTACAGTGCTTGCAGTGTCCTTTTTTTTTATTATTGCCGTCGTGGACAGACGAGCTAGCGTGCTAATACCACTTTCAAATTTAACATATTATTCATACCTATGTTTACTGGCCGGTTGTGGTTTACTGATGGTAATCTCGTCATCTCCCAGCATACGCTGATCTCTCTCTTTCTCCCACCGTTCTAACTCCTCCCTCTCTTTCTGAGCTTGTTTCTCATCACTTTTCAATCCATCTGATGGCTAGTAATAAAATAAGTTTAACAATTTAAAAACCGATTTTAACATTCATAACATCATGACGAGTTACAAGGCACCCTTGGAATAAGTTCTATTGAAAACAAAAAGTCTTAAAACCAGAATACATTAGATATATTTATAAAAATAGCAATGGATTGAGAACCAACTTGTGGAGTTGTTAAAAAAGAAACCACATTAGACTATTGGTGTAATTCCAAGTAGATTTTAAGATATTTCGGAGCACAAATATCCCATCCCCTTCCCTATTCCCTACCTTTGTCTGTATATGAGCAGTAGAGATAGTGATCTCCACTTAATGGTGAGTGCACCATTGAGTGAAGAAGGAATAAAGAGTTTTCGACAGCCTCTATAGAGGATAGGGTGTGCTGTGCTCCTCTACCGGAGGCTAGATCTCATCAGGTGGGTGTTGTACCTGACCGCACCCCACCCGCGGGCCCTCCAGTGGGGGAATAAACACCCGTGAAAATACCCAATATAGGAACGCCTCTACAGTGGTGCCCCAACGTGATCTGGGCCACTGTGCTTGACCACTCACTACATCCGCCATGGCACTGCGCGAAATGTTTGTGTGGCCCACAAATATTTGTTTCAAGTCTGTGTGTAGTAAGACTGAAAGTCTCTAGTAGTTTTCGGTTCCCCCTACACATGCTAAACCTAGTGTGGTGTCAGAACTATGTGTGTGACTGTTGGGTAGTTTTTCAGCAGAAAACAGGTTTTTTTAAATTCAATATTATCTTAATACTTTTAATATGTACAATGTGTACATTCATGTTGCTTAGTTTTGATTAGTTTATATCAAAGACAATTAATGCAAAGCAAACATTTTTAGCAACCATGAGTCTGAGTGCTAATAAAATTACTTACAGTTCCTCTCTTTTCAAACTTCAGCTCTCTCATCATTTTATCGTAATCCAGATTATTTTTTTCCGCCTTATTCAATACTTTGTCAATAGCAGACTCTTTTTCCTCAATCCTTGGCCTTTTAAACACAACTGGCTTTAAATCTTTCCACTCACTGTCCAATTTTTCTGTCAAATCAAGAGTTTGTTCCTTCTCCTTCTGTTTGTCTGCTTTACGTTTTTTAGATTCTGCTATCAACTGCTCTATGAGATCTTTATGAGATTTGGCACCGTCTTTTGAATCAGATTTTGATAAAACTCCGCCACCAAAGTGGCCTTCTGATACAAAATCATCTGGAAGTTGATCAAAGAAACATGTAGCTCTACTGAAATTTTTAAGTTTAATATAGCAAAATGTATCTGAACTGTCATCTGTTTAAAATGATGCAATTTTTTCACAAAAATTCAGGCATATTAATGTAACTGTATTTGATACAAGAGGAGTTTTACGTTAGACTACATGTTTGTACATAGCAGCGATAGATCAGTTGGGTATGGTAAGGACTGCCGAGACAAGTGTCGGAGGTTCGAGACCAGCCCCAAAATCGAGCGTACACCTCTGACTTTTCTGTGTTAAGTGTATTTTCATTGTGAAATATTGCTTGCTATAATGGTGAAGGAAAACATCGTGAGGAAACCTGCATACCCGAGAATTACTCCACAAGAAATTCAAAGGTATGTGAAGTCTACCAACCCGCATTAGGTCAGGGTGGTAGACTAAGGCCTAACCCCTCTCATCAGTAGAGGAGGCCCGTGCCCAGCAGTGGGACGGTAATATTACAGGTCTAATATTATTTTTATATTACATGTTTGTACAAGCTACCAATTTATTTGATAAAGTTTCAATATTACATGAGATTTTTATTCAGATTTCATTTGGTTGGATAAACTGAACCAAATAGTACCCCAAGGGGTAATATTACTTACCATCCAGACCACCAAATCCTTTGCCATCTTCATCCTCTTCATCAGACCTTGGATCATCAAACTTTTCTATTTGCTCAAGAGTTTGACCTCTACAAAAATAAACAATATTCATGTTATTAAAACATTATATTAGATAGCCTAAGATTTGCCTAATTTTTTTATGATATTTTTATTTAACTTACTGCTGAATACATTTTGTACCAATGAATAAAAATACAAAATCTATGGTGTGCAATGGCATTCTCTCCCAGTCAACCCTAACCATGCAACATCATGACGATTAAATAAAAATAAAATCTCAATAATATTTTATATTAAAATGATATTTATAAGCAAAAACATTTGTCATTAATTATTCTTTATTTAAATTCTTTAAAAGATTTAACTATAAAACCTAATGCTTCTCATAAAACACAGGTTTCATTTGTGAAAATAAAATCCAATTACATTGTACAACATATAGTTTTTCTTATTTCTTACCTATGAGTTAAAATTTCATCATCGGCTAAGTTAAATATATTCTTTTTGGTGTGTTGCCGGGCTCTCTCTGCTGCGAACCTGGCCACCATCTTGTCTTCAGACGACAGCTGGTTGTTCTTCTCACCAATTCGCTTGTCTATGAACGCATTTGTTTTGTTCATCAATTTCATTTCCATACCCAGAGTTTCTTTTCTCTAAAAAGTAAATATTTAATGGAGTTTATGTTATACATAAATAGTACCTACTTATACATGAATATGAGTATAAGTAAAACTTTTTGGCAGGGATATCTTCGTGTGACCATCTTCTATCTTATTATGTGTAAAACGTTAAGAACAATGTAAAGCCTCACAAATACCACATTTAGTTAAATTTATACATAATATCCTTGCATTCTGAATGTTAACATTAAAGTTATTTTTATAGATCAATGTAACACACCATATATTTATTATAATGTAGTCTTGTAATGCGGCATAAATCGATGTAATTTATAAATAGTGTAAGCAAGTATCTCAATATTTAATCACCTTTTGAATTGCTTTGGCGCGTGAAACGCCCGGCAGCCCCTTGTCATGTTTAGACTTTTTGCCCAGAACTTTTATTTTCTCTCTATTTACGTGAACTTCAAAAGGATTTATTTTCTTCTTATTTATTTCTTGCTTTTTCTTATTGCGCACTTTGTCTGCAAGTCCTGCATTCCTCTTATTTTTTACTTTTGCCATATTTTATTATATTATAAAATTAATAAATTAAATACAACTCAAATAGTGTGATAGAAAGTAGAAATACAAGTAATGCTCTATGCTAAAGGTAGAAAATGGAAATACTCTAAATCTGAAATCACTTTTAGGTTATTATTGACATTGACAGCAAAAACAACACGCACATGGTTTTGACGTTTAGCTATGGATGTAAACAAGAAATCACAAAGTGAATATAAAATAAAATCAACGATAAAATATAAATAAAATCACTTTAAACATACAAATCATAGAAACTGTATTCCACGTTTATTTTTTATTTTTGAAAACTACGTTACATTACTTCTAATTTGTAATAATTTAGGTATTAATGTGTGACTGTTAAGCTAAAACTTGAACGCAGTCTAATGCAAGAACCTTGTAACAGTCAGCCACATTGTCTCGTATGTTTTTGTGCATGCCAATGTATTCTCTATTACTATTTACAAACCGTCCATATCGGGATATCCTTAGAGGACTGTTTAACATGTTCATGGAATTTAAAACAAATACTCAAGTCCTATTGGACAACCGGAATACTCCGAGCGGTTCCGAAGATATGCTCGGCAAAGTTCGTAATGACGCCGTGTAGCACATACCGCGTAGGTTTATTATTGTGTGGCTGATTGTTCTCTCTGTGACCACGGCGGACGAAATCTACTTGTTTACGGAAAATGGCAGATATTAGCAGACAAGAACTTAAAAAAGAGATCGAAAGTGAGTGTGATCATTTCAAATCAAACTAATAATTATGAATTAAAACGCATTTAGAGGACCACATAATATGTTAACATTTGATCACTATCCCTAAAATGGCTTCCTCACACAATATAGCAACGAAGTTGACTTTCCATGTAATAAAAATCAAAATATCTCTGTTATTACGTAGTTTAAAGGTTTTTTTTTCAAGTCAAAGTTGTTTCGTATTATAATGCGGACCAACGAGTATGTGGGTTAGCATTTGGTAATTTGTGGTTAAGTCTGGTCATTGATGGTTTATTTTTATTCGGCATGATAAATTTTCCAAGTATAAACCGAGCAAATGGAGACACTCAATGACATTTTGTCAATGTAAATTGGTGCGCATTATGTATCAAAACATGTTTTATTCAAAACAAATTCATTGAAAAAGAGGTATTTCGTTGTTATTTGCATTTTTTATAAATAACTTCGTGGTTTTATCAATGTAAAAGTCTACCATTACTGCGTTCCGTGCCACTCATCATGTGTTTTGCCGCGGTTTAGAACTTGAACGGTAAAGCTTGTATTAAGCAATTACTATATTATTTACATACCATCTAAACGCTTCCTATTATATTTGAAAGACATATATTTAAAAGGTAATTTTACATAATATTTTAGCGTTGACCCTTCGCTGAACTGTACCCAGTACGCAGTGCAATAGATGGCGCTTGTTTAGTTTTTCTGTAGAGAACAGAGTTTTTGAGTCTGTGGTCGTGTTGCGCTCGGTTTGGCTCGGTTGCCAACCACAAAGAGCTTGTAAGTTAAGTTGTAAGTATATAGCTAACCATTTGCCAACCGATTGGTGGATTTATTAGACTAAAGTGGATTTCTTTTTCTTCTTTATAAAAAATATGGCCTCCATCAAAGGTTGATGATTTTGCCAACGACAGTGTTTAATAAATCCATTACTCAAAAAAAAATAACTAAAGTGGATTTGGTGCATAAAGCGACGGTTGACAGTTGGCGTTGACAGTTGACACTGTAACGTCCTTGATCAATCAGTAAGCTTCCTTACTTAGATTCTTCCTTATTTAATCTGCGTCAATGTGTCAATAGGCGTATTACAGCGTATGGCTTATTTATTATATAGGGAGAGATAGGGAGATTGAAGCGAAATAGCATCGATTTAATATATCCTAGATGCACAGTTCTTTACAAATATCGTCATAAAAGGTGGTCTCAGCAATAAAACAAAGAAAAAGATCACAAGTTCTAAATAAATCAACGCAATTATAACCTTATGCAAGTGTTATAAAGTCGCTTTTTAAACGAAACGAGCAAGTGTTATTTTATTTGAATTTTAATATTTAGAATTCTATCGGCGTCCGACGGTCCGACTGTATGCAAAAGGAGTGCTTAAGCACTCGTTTGCTGTCCCATTTTCAGAGCGTCAACTGTGTATCTAGGTAAATAATATATCGGCGTAATAGGTATAGATAGCGACGTGAAGGAAGTTGAGAATGAGTTCGATCGTGTGACTTGTTGACCGTCTTGAACCGTCTGTCGGATTCGTTTTGTGAAATTGTTATTGAAAACAAACATGTCGACGATAAGGAGCAGAGAACGACGAATAATAACCGATTTTATAGAACTTTACCATGAATTCCCTTGTTTGTGAAATCCGGAAATTGAATCTTATAAAGATAAATCAAAAAGGTGGTTTGCTTGGGGATTGTTGACGGACAAACTGAGAGAACTTGTGCCAAGGGCGAATGTTGCCACTGCGAAGAGAAAGATTGTACATATGCGTGCTGTGTACAAACGGGAACATAAGCGGGTAAGTTTGTTTTCATAAATTCATATTGTTTATTCATAATCACGTCGATCGACTTGAGGTTATGTCCATAGAGTATAGACTAACCATCGCGTAGTTGAGTAATAATCGAATGGGTTAAACAGGACCGTCTTAAGGAAGCCGCGGGCATACAAAAATTCGGGGGGCCCTTAGAGAGTAAAAGGTAATTAATCGTGTAAGAGAATGTAGGTACTTATCCGCCTTTCGGGGGTCCCGTAAGGTCGGGGGCTCTGGGCACAGGCCTAGTGTGCGCTTATGGTAAATACGGTATTGAGGTTGTTGGATCTCACGTATAGTAGGTACCAAAGATATTTAATATTACTAACTACAGAGGGGTTATCAAGCTAGTTTCCATATAAAAAAATTGATCTCAAACTTCAGTACCGCCATCAACTGTTTATAACAATGCGAGGGCGATTATTACACCCTAGAATATTTTGTGATGGTTAAGAATCACGTAAGAAAAGTTTATTCTCAATATTATTTCGCTGGCGGACCTGGCGCGCGTATATTTCAAATAAACTGAGCGACTTTAACCTCTGTTGAATGACTTTGGTAGGTACTGACTGTGTGTGGTTGATACAGATCAGTACGTAAGTAGTGTACTAACTTACCATCCGTCACAGTCCACACCATGCTCTTCGCATTTCTCCTCACGATGCAGCGCTCCTTGCCCTAGCAGCCACACTCCCCTACTCGCGAGTTCGCCACATTCCGCGTTCCAGTATATGCCTTGCAAAGGACAACAACACTGTGGTCTTCTTCTTCAAGTGCATCTCCATCACTGAAGGTTGGCAGTCAGTTCCTTGAACCTATCCTTGTCCATGGCTAGAGCCAGCTCTTCAACCTTTTTATTCCAGTCCACTCCCTTATGTTGCGCAGCCATGACTTCCTTCTCCTTCCAACATCTTTTTTCCTGTTATTTTACCCATCATGATGTTTTTAAGCAGATGGTACCTATCATGCCTCAAGATAGGTACCACGAAACTTTGGTCTTAACTAATTCTATACTCTTCTGCATACAGGCTAGGATCTCAGCGTTACACTTTGTCTGTCCATCTTATCCGAAGCATTTTTCGGTACGTCCACATTTCAAAGGCTTCAAGTCTTTTACGCAGGTCTTCCACTAAAGTCCATGCCTCACAACCATACAAAACTACTGGCCAAATGTAGCACTTTAGGAGCCTAGTACGGAGTTTCAGAGAAAGTTGACGACCACAAAGAATTTTCTCCATCTTAACCATCTCTCCATAAACACTGTGGTAAGGAACCATTATTTATTTACGGCATAATAAATTTAGTGGTTAAATTAAATTCTCATTGCCATAGTGTTGAGCCAGTATGTGGCGGGACACTTATGCTTATCGGCGCAAAATCGCAAGCTTATTTAAAAAGCCGTTGTTATTTCACGTTATTAATTAATTTTACAATTGTTAAACTGCTGAAACCTTAAAAGATTCTAAAAAGTTAAAATAATCGTTATAATTATTTCTGTAATATTCGGTATCGAGTAGGTAGTTGCAAATATTGCACCCTATAAAAGGAGTGTTCAGAGCAGATTCGACACAGTCGTGCTCCGGCACTCGGACTGTCCACATCCCTGCCTAGACGGTGCTATTAAGCACCGTTAATGAAGGGAGTTAGTGAATTTCAGTGTTCACTATTGATAAATAAGATGACCAATCATCTTATTGTCAAAAGTGACGTCAGCCATGCTGACGTCACCGTTTTTAAAAATAACGCCAGCGTTGGCCATCCGACATCAGAAGTGGGATCACTATCCCACTCATTTAACTTGAACCTTTCTGCCCTGACAATGGATACTTTCAATCCGGCTGGTACTTTCAATCCGACTGATTATTTCAATCCGACTGATTATTTCAATCCGACTGATAATTTCAATCCGACTGATAATTTCAATCCGACTGATAATTTCAATCCGACTGATAATTTCAATCCGACTGATACTTTCAATCCGATTGGTCAATAATAAAGGCCCAGGCCACAGCATCGTCCTTCCCAGTTCCTTTAGAACCCCTGTGGACCACGGCGTAAAGGACCGCTCAGAACCACAGCATCATCCTTACAAAAAAAAAAAACTGTGGACCACGGCGTACAGGACCGCTCAGAACCACAGCATTATCCTTAACAATAAAAAAGGTGCATAATTGCGTGGAGCATTTGCACTAGTACATTAATGTGTGGAACATTTGCAAAAAAAAAAACCTTTTCAGAGCCTCTGTGGACCACGGCGTACAGGACCGCTCAGCGCCACAGCATCGACCCTTCCCGTTCCTTTAGAACCCCTGTGGACCACGGCATCATCCCCGTAAGATAAGAAAAGTGCATAGATGCGTGGAGCATTTGCACTCTGACTACTGATTCATAAAAAGTGCATTGTGTGGAACATTTGTGCAAATGTTTATAATATGGTCTAGCAAGGCTGGTCGGATACCTCCTCTAAAAACCATATAAACTAGGGCACGAGGTGCGTCTAAATACCCGTATTTTGATTTGTGTGCAATTTCATCTCAAAATTCAATGCAAAAACAAAACTACCTGATTTATGGTCAGGATTGATCTAGACGGTGTAAGTGACACTGTTGCAGTCATTTTTGAAGTCTAAACATCAGTGATCAACTTGAAAAATCATAAGTGGTCAATTTGAAAATTCCAGAGTGGTCAATTCGGGAAATTGTTTTGTGAGCTAGGTAATTTTGCCCGCTGAGTTTGTTTCGCCGGGTCTTCTCAGGCAGGGCCGCGTTTGGATCCGGTGGTAGTTTAAAAAAAATCGGAATCTTAAATTCGCAATAATAAACGAGGCCTTTCAAAATGACCGTATCGGCGTACACCCACAAGCTTTCAATAGGAGCACGTGCTATTTCAAATGAAAAGAAAGAAAGAGAAAGAAAAGAAATGAAAAGAAAAAAAAAAAAAAATTTTGGTTCTACGAGTATTCACAACAAATTACAAGGCTGGTGCAGAGCACGCACCGCCTATCAGAATGGCCGTATCGGCGCAAAATCGCAAGCTTATTTAAAAAGCCGTTGTTATTTCACGTTATTAATTAATTTTACAATTGTTAAACTGCTGAAACCTTAAAAGATTCTAAAAAGTTAAAATAATCGTTATAATTATTTCTGTAATATTCGGTATCGAGTAGGTAGTTGCAAATATTGCACCCTATAAAAGGAGTGTTCAGAGCAGATTCGACACAGTCGTGCTCCGGCACTCGGACTGTCCACATCCCTGCCTAGACGGTGCTATTAAGCACCGTTAATGAAGGGAGTTAGTGAATTTCAGTGTTCACTATTGATAAATAAGATGACCAATCATCTTATTGTCAAAAGTGACGTCAGCCATGCTGACGTCACCGTTTTTAAAAATAACGCCAGCGTTGGCCATCCGACATGCTCATATTACCGGTCCTTTGACTCGCGCTAAAAATCCGAAAACAATCTCATCTATTAATGGTTAACAAATCAAATCTATTAATGGTTTAGATCATGTAGGCATAAATAAATTTAAAAAATGTGGGTCCAAATGATCCACATTTCTGCACAACACGGTCCAATTGATCAGGACGAGCGACAGGTAATCGGTATCAAACACTCGAATCCAAAACCGCTACCTATTTGTGGATAGTATTGGTATAGGAGCTATCTACGCAACACGGCATGGGCATCGAACACTGAGCCTCACGTTTAAAAACGTAACATACGGTCTTATTTTCAGGTATTAGATTCAAAACGGAAAGGATCGTCTAAACCTCATGTACCTGGCTTGTGGTACTATAACTTGTTAAGTTTCATACAGCCGAAGAGCAAAACTTATCAGAGCGAAAATGAATCGTTCCAGGATGATGATAGTAATTCAGACGAAGAGGTACAGAATCTTTATTTTTTCTGCCTGGGATGTTAGCCTAAAGTCAACGTTCGCGTACTCATATGCTTCCACAACCTGTCTGGAGTGTCTTCGTCAGTCAACATCTGTACGTCCGGCCATTGATCTTATTTATTTAGAGTAAAAAATGGCCCAATCACGTATACAAATACTGTGAACGCACATGTTAGATGTTAATTTTATACAAAATACTGATATCATGTTTCACCTTCAGAATCTGTTAACGCCAGTACTTAAATGATAACGCGATTATTTTTCCAGCCATCTAAAACTGAGGAAATCCCCAACCAAGAAGAACTCACAAAAATAAATAGTGACAACGAACTCACCCTCGAAACTAGTAAACATAACTTAATAAAGATTGTGCAAGAAGTTCTTGAAGCAGTAAAAAAACCGCCGAATTCGTTTGGTGTTTATGTAGGAGAACAATTATTAACACTCGACAAGTTTCAACGCCAAATTGCTGAAAAGTTGATATCAGATGTGATATTTCTCGCCAAAAATGAAAAACTTGACTTGGGCTCTACAGTTCTCTCTACAGTTCAAACTCCTAAAATATTAAATGACAATGATCCACTGACACACGATACGCCGAATCCTTCATCGAACGATGTTAAGCCGTCAGTGTCACGGGATTTCGTTAAGCTATGTCCTTCAGAAACCAGTCGGTCGTCTTCACCAGCTCAATACATTAAATCATCGATATCTCCCGAACCCAGTCCACCGGAATCACCACAGTTTAAGCAATCTTCTAAAAGCAAATCTCCTTCTCCCGAAAAAATCCAAACAGTTCCTATCTCCAAATCTTCTAAAACCAGATCTCCTTCTCCAGAAAAGATCCAAACAATTGAAGCAATTCCTAAATCCTCAGTAAAAAAAGATGAATCGACGTCTCAGAATACTTTAACCAAAGGCATTTGGTGCTCACCATCAACGAAAGTCGTTCAAACATCACAAACAATTAAAACGTTAAAATTATCCCCGGCACCGCAGACCCTCCAAACAAGTCCTGTAAAAGTTATTAAAATAAAGAAGACTCCTAAAATAGTTCTACAATCTTCAGCCCTTAAAAAGATTAGGATAGCGACAATTCAGAATAATTTGCAACAGTCAACTTCTATAATCAAGTCGTCTACGCCAATGAAAATTGAATCGCCTAGTTTGGCGAAGAAGATGCGACTATCTTCTCCATCTTGTAATATTAGTCATCTTCATATTCCAAAGAAATTGACGAACTTATTATAAAGTCAAAACTGAGGCAATTGTTAAAAAATAGAATAAGTCAATAAATATTATAATAGGTTCGCCTTTTTTATTTTCTTGGGAAATTGGGAATAAGTCGTACTGAAAAATATCACTGACTGCTGTACCTAGTCTTAGAAAGGTATGTTAAGAATCAATATTGAATAATAATTAATAACATATTATCCTCTGGTTTTAAATTATAAATAATTTGTGTATGTTTATCCCATTCCAAACCCATCGGTATATCGTTTTGAAGTGGTAGAACCACCTTGTAGTACTCGTAGTTCTCCTGTTTTAGATCCCTACAGAAGGCAGCGTCTCGGCTGCCGTCATCGTGGAGTAGGTACCATCTTCCAATTGATGTTTGGAAGTGATGTTTTTGTCAGTTAACTTTAGTTCAAAATGTTGTAGGATGGCGAATTCCTTTATGTCGTTGTACCAATTTCGTCGTTGCCAGCAGAGAGCTCTCTCCCCCAGTATCCTTATACAAATTATTCTGAGGAAGGGCTTGGCTGTGCCACAGGTACTGCCAATTTCTAGTGGAGTATAATAATCAACACTTACCATCAGTGGGCCATTTGAAATTAGCTGTTGCCCGCGACTTTGTTTGCGTGAAATTAACAAACTTATCCCACGGGAACTGTTCATTTTCCGAGATAAAATGTATCTTATGCTATTCCAGACTATAATCTATCTCTGTGCCAAATTGTATTTAGATCCGTTCAGTCGTCCTGACGTGATTGAGCTGAGATCTATGAGGTAGAGCGAACTTCGACTAAGTCAAAGTCACGAACTCAGGGTGGATTTGGAATTGTTAAAACGAACTTTGACTTAATCCGGGTATTTTTTTGCAAAAAAACAGACTGACACACAGACTAAGCAAAGATTTTCTTGTAAAGAATGTCTTGGACTTGGTAAAAATCCTCAGTAACAAAGATCCATCCATCCAAACTTTAGCATATTTCGTTTCGCAAGATACTAATACATGGAAAGTCAACATAAATTGGTCAACTATACAAGACTTGTAAATATCGAAGCGAAGTCGACAGCAAAATAAATTACATATCCTTCCCAGAGATACTCAAAAATGCGAAACTAGCGAACACCTCAACGAAGAAGGTAATACAGAAACTGGAGGCGGAACTGGGCGTGGACCTTTCTGAGAAGAAGAAGTTGATTGATGAGCTGGTGATGGAGTACGTGAACAGCCTCGAGTCGGAAGGTGATGATGACGACGATGATGATGAAGAAGAGGAACATGACGAGAAAGATGATAAGAAAGACAGTGATTGGGGCAAGGTATGTTTTGAGTTATAACATAAACTCACGCCTGTATCCCCGATGTAGTAGGCAGAGGTGCACTAACCAATTAGAACACCCTCATTTCGCCGAGCTTAGTTCCGTCCCAGATGTGATAGGGGCGAGCCTATCGCCATATCGGGCACAAATTCCAGACTCCGGGCTGATATCGAAAAATCCAATATCACTTTGCCCGACCCGGGGATCGAATCCAAGACCTCAGGACGGTAGTCGTACGGAAATACAACCACCCAACTGAGGTAGTTTGAGTATTCAAAAAGCTTCAAAAGGAGGCAGTTCTCACGTCAAAAAATGATCGATTCATCGATTATGAAAAATAATCGATTATCCACATCACTGGTTCTCAATCCGTTGGTATTTTTTATTATATTATCCGATATATCTGGCAAATGTTTTTCGACATTCTTTTTATATTCTACAGAGCTTACTCTAAGGATACTCCCATATTGATCAAGATCTGATGAATATTTTTAAGTTTTTAATCCTCACACAGTAAAGTAATTACCAGGAACCGATTTTGAAAATTCTTAAAAAAAGAATTTTTTTAAAGCACGGCAACATTATAAAGTGCACTAGCTCAGTGCATACCAAAATAACTAGCGACCACCGATAAACAATAGTTACTATTTAAAAATCATCAGGGTCCGAAAATATCGTGTCGATTAATTAAATTACCTAATCCTGTTTTGTTTATCCACAGTCGAGCCCAAAGAAGAGAAAGGCCGAGGAAAAGAAGAAGCCAGAAACAAAAGCTAAAAAGGTTAATAATTGATTTTTTAGGCACTTGTTTACTAAGTGGTGGTTTTACCACTTGAGTGGTAGAGCCACGCTGTCGACTCTACAGCACGAATGGGCCGGCTCGACCGGTTTGATACCACTGTCTCACAGTAAAACGACGTAAAGTGGCAGCTTGCTCTCGCGTTTCGTTCGGTGAGTGAGATTTTCGGTGGCCCATTTCCCCCTCCGCTCCCTTTTCTAATCCCTTGTCCCTTCTATTCCATTCCCTTCTTTTAGGTTGGCAATGCACTCATGATTCATTTTGTGTTTTAGGCGTCTATGGGCATTGGAGATCACTTACCATCAGGTGACCCATCTGTTCGTTTGCCAGTCTCTGCTATAAAAACATAAAAAATAAGTGCCTCGGTCACGTAGTTATATTGCGTATCATCGACTAACGGTGCCTACGATTATTTGATTATGGTGTCATTTTTCCAGACCATTTTTTTTTGGATTGGAGGACATTGTCACCAGTTTAATTATGTATGAGTGGTAGGGCCACGCTGTAGACAGTAATGTCTACAGCACGAATGGGTCGGCTCGACCGGTTTGATACCACTGTCTCACAGAAAAACGACGTAAAGTGGCAGCTTGCTGTCGAGTTTCGTTCGGTGAGAGATTTCCGTTGACCCATTTCCCCCCCACTTTTTCCTAATCCCTTTTCCCTTCACTTCCATTCTCTTCTTTTACGTTAGCAACGCACCCATAATTCTATTTGTGTCTTGGGCGTCTTTTTGGACTGCACTTCGCTTACTATCAAGAGTAATGTAGTCACTATATAGATAACATACATACATAAGCTCACGCCTGTATCCCCGAAGGGGTAGGCAGAGGCGTACTAGCGAACTAGAACACCCACATTTCGCTGAGCTTAGTTCCGTCCCAGATGTGATAGGGGGCGAGCCTATCGCCATATCGGGCTCAAATTCCAGACTCCAGGCTGATATAGAAAAATCCAATATCACTTTGCCCGACCCGGGGATCGAACCCGAGACCTCAGAACCGTAGTCGTACCGAAATACCACCACGCCACCGAGGCAGTATATAGATAAATAATAATAAAAGAATGTCCGATCAACAGAAGAAAACCGGTGGCGGTGGTGGTGCCAAGGGAAGTGGCTACACAAGAGCTTACAAACTATCGCCAGCGCTCGCGGAACTAATGGGCGCCGAGGAGATGCCCAGGCACGAGGTGGTGAAGCGCATGTGGGCCATCATCAAGGAGAAGAACCTCTACGACCCCAGCAACAGGAGGTTTGTGATCTGCGACAAGGACATGCTCAAGGTTATCGGCACCTCCAGGTTCAGGGCGTTCGGGATGATGAAGTACCTCAAGACACACTTCTTGGATTAAATGTTATTAATGTCATATAGCCCCTTACTTATAAAAATATTTATGCTGCTTATCTTTAACCATAGGTCCGTTTCATTTTTAAACAACGTAATGCAAAGAAAACAGTGACAGGCTATTCTTAGCGAAAAGATAAGCGAAAATGTTTTTATAAGTAAGGTCCATTAAGAGCAGTGTTAAAACATAAAAAATACACATTTTATGGCGATGGAATTTTGTTGAGGATTCGAAAGCTTGTCAGTCATTTCAAAAATAAAAAACAAATCGCGATAAAGTGAAAAATCCATTAAAATTACTTCTTTCTTCAATGCGTTACATATCCGGGCATACATAAAAAAATAACAACTAAACAGTTATATCTAGTGACGCTCGAGATATAAATTTCATATCATATTCTCCTTTAATTCTATAAAATACGGCATTTAATAAGTATTTTAGGAAAGTTTTGACGTTATTAACAAGATTTAACGATGGTAGGTGTGACCTAATGAAAATGTTGTGCATTAATTTAACTAAGCGTTACATATTTTATTATAATTATGTAGGTACACGCTAACGCCTTAATTCAACGGAATGTTTTGTCCCTTTCTGACTTATGTTAATTGATTTAATTATGACAGGGACAAAATTTAAGTGGCCTAATAATTTCTTGCTACTGATATCTTCTTAGTTATATTAGATGCTTATTATAAACTCGAGCATCTTTTGTTCTTTTTTAAAATTAAGTGGTTTATTAAATTTTCATACATTACATGTCAGCTACTTTGTCCTTCATTAAATAAAGTAAGATAACTAAGAATTATTTGGTCCGCGGTTAACTTGTACATTAGGTACCTTTATACATATAACAATCATCAGCCACAGGACGTCCACTGCTGGACATAGGCCTCCCCCAAAGATTTCCAGATTGACCTGTTGGAAGCGGCCAGCAATAGTACTTTCATATTTTTCACAAATTACATTTCAAAATCTCATATTTACCTTTTTTATTCGACCGTCGTAAATTCACAGTAGGTACCAAAATGGTTGTGACTCCTATACCCAACAAATTGGTATTTTATAATAAGAAAGAAAATGGAGGAAGTACTAATGATAAAAATGTGATTAACATTATGTATGAAAGAAAATATTCAACGATGGCCAGAATTATGCCGGCTGGAAGTAACTGGATATACACCGGCTATGATGGAAAGGTTGAACTTTGAATTTAACACGCCACGATGAGGCACCTTTCAATAATAGAAAAAAATACAATTTAGCTGTATTTATTATTTACTACATAATATTGTCATAAAAATATAAATTGCTAGTATTTTTTTTTTTTGCAGAACTATCTGAATTTTTTATTGACAAAATCTTGATCTTATAACATGTTTGGAATTAAAAGAAATTCAACGTGGACAAATTGTTTTGTTTAAATTAAAGATCTGTTAATTTCAAAATAGTTTTTTTTACTTTTTTAATATTTTTTAAGTTGATTGTTTAACGAATTACGGTAACTATTACATTTTGCTTCGCGATATTTGGTTGTTTAATTTTATATTGACAATGTAAATAAGCATAATGTAACGTTTAATAATAAGTAATTACTATTTACTATACCTAAAATAGGCGAGTAGCCCGCCATAAACGGCGTTTTTAGAATAAGTCGGACTGAGATGTAACATTTCAAATGAGACCGCAATAAAGGATAATAAATAAATATCTGTTTTATTTTTAAGCTAGCACCGTGTCACATCTAGGACGGAAATGAGCTTGGCGAAATGTGGATGTTCTAGTTCGCCTCTGCCTTCCTCTTTGGGAATACAGGCGTGACTATATGTTTTAATTTTTTTTTACGAAAGTAGACGAGTCTAAGAGTGGTTACTATCGTCCCAGTGCATCTACATTTTTAGTTCCTTGTAGTTTCCGCAAGGGGCGCTGATAGTCAAATCTAGAGAAGACGAAACTATCGTCGATCGACAAGTGACAACTTTCAAATAAACATCTTATTAGAAGTTTCCCTGACCATGGCCTTAGGGTATAGGAATACCAAGCATTCGATTCGCTATATCAGTGTCTGCCGTGAGAAGGGATGGTTGTAATATTTGAGCCTATGGAAATCTCACTCATACGAAACGTAGCACTAAGTGTGTAAGTAGTCTGTATTGAACAAGACAGATAACCCCGGTCAACCCATAGTATTGACAAGTGCCAACGCGACCCACTAATGCTGTTACTAGAGTCTACGTGTCCACAGAGCGTGACTGTATCACTAAAACTTTCTGTACAATCTCTTTGTTAGTGGAATTTTCTCTGTATCTATGATAATTATCAATCACCTTGACAACATCGATCAAATATTGTCAGTTTTACATTAACCAAGTCAACTTTACTACGCTTTTACTTTATTTGCTAAATTAGTATTAAAATAATTATGGCGTGTAACGAGAACATCGTAAAGAACATGGCGAACGAAGTGACTCGGAACTGTCAGTCGCACAACGTAACCGTCGATCCAGAGTTTGTAATATATCTGATAGACTTGCTGCTGCTTAATCCTAAGTATGGGAAGCTATTCTCCAAAACCATTAACAGAAACAATTTGCAGTACTTCGTTGAAGAGTGCGTTAGCATGCTGATTGGTAAGTGATGTGATTCAAAAGTTTAAAAAATATCAGTAACAGGATGTCCACTGTTGGACATATGATTCCCCCAAATTATTTACGGATACATCTTGGTAGGATTACTCTTCTTAGTGTCAAATTAGACCAGCTTGGCAGACTGGCTCCCTCGAGGCGATTGACCCTAAAGATTTCCAAATCAACCTGTTGGAACCAGGCACCTACGAGGTGGACATACGATCTTAGGAAGTTCAAAATTAGCGTTGTTTTATTCTATGAAATGTAAAGCTAGATCGATTTTTTACAGATATTTTGGTCTTACCTACAAGCTATGAAATACTAGATGGTTATTGCTTTAATCGATATAATGGCTTTACACATTCCCACTTTCTTGGTCTTGGACAGGGAAGTTCAGGGTCAAATATCGGGTGGGCTAAAAGAATTCTGCCAATACAATTTGTCAGGACTTGACCCCCAAAGGGGATTAACATCACAGGCAGTCGGTCGTATAAGCTCAATTGATTCTGCAACATGCATGAAAAAATAAGACATCAAACCCACACGTATCAGTGCATGACCAAACTTTACAAAGCATTTTTTCTCCACTAGCTGGGGACACGCCAATAAACACCTTAAAGATGCAATTCACAATACAAACAAACTACGACAAACTGCAAAACCTGATAGACAAGCATTTAGACTCAATCAACAACTGTCTCCGGCCGCTGGTCAACGAGATTGTGGAAGAAGACCCAGAACCGAGTGACGAAGCCGGGTTCAAGAAACTTTTTAGGAAGATATCTATCTACATCATACTTGCTAGTGGGCTAGGGAATCCAGGTGTTATTTTGGTAAGTGATAAGGTATCTGCTGGTTCTTGGTAATTGTCTATTCTAAAACTTAGTACTCTCAGCTATAGAGACTCTTATGAAATGGTATTAAATAGTTTTACTTATACTGCTTATTCCATAGCATATTCAAGCATAGATAAACCGTTTCACTGGTCTGGGAATTCTTGAAGATTCCCTTTATGTTCTTGAGCCGCAATGTCATTTACATACTTCTACTGCTTATAATTACATTACAATATTAATACTCGTAGTACGGGGTTAGAAAATATCTCACTTTGTACCGTATAAGTGACATCACTTACTGTAACTTTTATTAACCAAAAATACACTCGAAGATGTTTCCAGACATTAAAAGAAGGCATGGCGGCGCTAGAAAGCGTGTTCTCTCTAGAAGACCTGAAAGTGTTCGTTGCTTTGCCAAAGGCGGAGAAGTTGACTCAACTGAATGAACTGATGGAGATCGTCTCTGGTGTGAGACTGTTTAATAGAGACTGCAAGAAGGGTGGAGAAGGGATACCTGACTGTAAGTAGAAATGTTTAACTGTAATTTACATTATTAGTTACTATTCTATCAAACCGACCCATTGCATCCACGGATCGAGTAAAAACGGTGTTGCATTACAAAACAGATTTAAAATATGTCATCTTGTCTAGCTGATTGCTTCCTCAACAATCATCGTGTTTTATGGCTCTTTTAGTTACCCACATACCTTATCTTTCTGTAGGTACGACGTTTCACTTCCCAGGTGCAGATTGGCCATTGAATTTTGTCGTTGCAGTGCCATTCAACCTCGTGGATGCCGGCAAGGCCTGCTTGACATCGCTGTCCAACTCTCTGATCACCGTCATGCAGCGCGTGAACACCCTCACCACTGCTATTGAGGATACCATCCTGATTCAAGAAGAGACCGGCAATATCCTGATAGATGTCAAACCGAACGCTGGGTTGAAAGAGTTAGAATATTTTATAAACAGTAGCGCATACCTAACCAAAAATCTTGAAAGATTTTATCGCTAATTTAAGAGCTGAGTCTTAGAGAGCTCGTTCAATCCTCGATCCTCTTTTCTTCTTTTTATAATAAATGGCTTCCACGCATTTGCGATGATTCTGCCAATATTGGATAGCACCAAGGTTAAAATTACAGAAAATTATCGACTGAAAAGAGAGATAAATGTTAATTGTAAATGGTCCCTCGATCCTCTTAGGTAAACCGACTAACCTACGTTACAAAATTAATAATCTTCGTTGCTATCCCTCCCAAATCCTAAAAATGTCGTATAATCCTTTAAATAATGTGTACTGTATTACTCTGAAGAAACATTTACTATTCATAGAGTGTACTTCAGATGTCCAAGTTCTTGCACATACCACGGCATCTTAAATATACTTTAGCGTACCTACTGCTTAATGCTGAAGTAACTCGTTTGGCAGAGAAGACTACAAGCGCGTATTTGAGCTGCTAGCCTTCAACCGTCAGTACGAGGTATTCATCCGCAAGTTATTAACTGATGTGGAGACGATGGTGCAGAAGGGCACCAAGTACGTGGAGAAAGTGAAATGTGCCTTGGAAGAACTGCACTCGGCAGTCAAGTATAAAGCCGCCGTGCCTGTGGTTACTGTTTTTGTAAGTGGCTTTAAGAAGTTCTATAGACCACTTTCAATATATCGTGCAGAAAGTTATTTTCTGTATCTACAGTAAAAATACTATTATTTACAATATATCTGTTACATAGTTTCGTTTTTACTTCTCTGTATTTTTGCATTTTCTTTTAGATATTTATACCTAGTTCAGTTATTACTTTAACCTCAGTAATTATTTTTTTTAAATTCTTCATTCACTGCTGTAAAATTAGAGCAAGAGCAATTACCACACTGGTCACTATTTATTATAATATTTAATGGAATATTATTTTATTCCTCTCTTAGCCACTGTTCTCGAAGCTGTGGCAAGTATGGCGCTCGATGCAGAACGTGATGTTCCTCGTGTCTACTGTCAACCGGCTGATGTCTATACTAGCTGGTATACAGGATCTGATCAAGATACCGTACAATGTGGTAGACAAAATGATCAGCGGTAGGAAGATCATCTCTGATCATGTTAGTCTAGTGGTAGTACTAAGTATTTATTTAGTTATATAATTCAGTATAAATGAAGCTGACGAAATAATGGTAGAAATATGAACTATGGTAATAAATAAAATATCAGAATTCGTCATAGTAATAGTAAAAAAGCGTATTGAAGTTTGTATCATTCTCGGAAGTATCTTGTCCCTGGTAGTACGATGTATAATGATAAACAGCAAAGTTTTTAATAAACAGGACAGAATGAGCGGTCGGATCACAGTCGAAGAGAGGCTATGTCTGGGATCTTTGAAAAACTACATTGCTTACAGCGAAGGCTTCATGAATCTCGACGATAAGCATGTGCAGGTAAGTCTGATACCTTACTATCAAAATCTCTAACATTTAAAGTAGTTATATAAGAGAACGTAAATGAAGTTCATGGGTTTATCTCGATATCGGCGGCAGTTATTCTGGAAATGGATACGTTGGCAACCTTGATAGAAAATAACAGAGATTTGGGCCACCAAAATCTATCTACGAGTGAAACAGCGAGTAACAACTTTACGTCGGTTTTGTGTGAGACAATAGTGTCGAATATTCGTGCTGTTGACAATATATCTACAGAGCGTGACTACCATTCAAACCACTCTACCCCTTGTAGTTTCTTGGATTCTGCGCTCTATGCCTGACTGTGGGTGCCCTTATGCCTAGCAACATGAAGGTCGGTTTGATCAGAGTCAATGGAAACCGTTATGGATTCTGCAGCGTGAAGATGGCTGCAAGGTTTAGTAAGGATCCCCACAGGTGATTTCACTCTCTCATCATATTCATAAGCATCCTTAGACTTATATTTTATTCGGGATAGCAGCAGAATACATTTGGGTCAGCAGGTCGTATCGTTTGTCTAATGGCAGCTTATAAGGACTGTGGATCGGATGGTCTTCAGTTGATTCTCAGGTTTGAGAACGTTTTTCCAACATCATTTTCCCGAGACTGGGTATAGAAAGGGACAGGCGATCAGACAAAAACCAGGGCGAATCCTGTTTGCAACATTTTAGAAAAAGTTAGTTGTGACTTGTGCCAAATAAGAGAAGGTGGAAAGAAGTGGGATTAATCTATGAAAACTGCTAACCCATATGCTAACCCATTGAAATAGCAATTTTGTAAGCCAAAGACTACAAATATGATGCTTGTGTTTATTAGGCACCTACTGGTGCTGTATCACTTCTTTGCATTCATCATATTCTTACCACCCAAAAATATAATAATTTAATATCACCAATTGCCCTGCTTGTTTAAAACCTATCCAGATATGTGAACGAAGTCCTTGACCACGCGAGGAACAACCCCCATGTGATAAACTTGCTCAACATCGTAGAAGATGTATACAGAGTTAAACATATTGACAACTTGGTGACCAAGTACGTGCCCAAGAGTAAGTAGCATTTTATACCATGTTACAGCACAGGTGCATCAATTGCTGGTAAGGTATCTCCACCGTCCACGGAACAGAGATATATGCGCATCCAGAAATCTCAGACGTCCGAAACGCAACCTCGCGGTTCCAATTCACGTCGGTTTCCTGTGAAATAGTTGCATCGAATCGATCGAGCCAGTCATTCGTGCTAGACTATGTGTGTGACTCTGGGCCTCTTAAGGCATGCATGGGCCCCTGAGCACACAGGAATTGGGGCGCCCCTTGAAGAGTAAAAATATTGTTTAAGACAGGGGTTCCTAAGCTTATTGTTGTCTCACGCCTCCCTTCTACCTAAATATATATGCCCACGTTCCCCCTCGATGTATGCAAACCTACTAGCTTGCCTGGTGATGGCGACCTTTTTTTTAGATAACTTGGTTCATATATTCACCCCTGGTGTAAGAGAATGATGTTAATGTAAAAAAACTACTTATTAGCCTTTGGGGAGTCCCCTAGAGTCGGGGAGGGGGGGCTGGTCACGGGCCCAGGTGGGGTTTTATGGGAAAGACGGTACTGGTGTGACAGTTGGGCCTTAATTATTTGCATAAGTAATGTTTCTAATAATCTTATTTCAATGCTAACATGCTACATTCTTACACTAAAAGACTGGAATTAAATTATTTTTTCTTACAGCTAAAGTATCTGATAAAGACATACAGACAGAAACACACCCTATAGAGGAGTATATCGAAAAGGATTACTCTTGGGATCTCTGGGAGTGGAAGCGACGAGCTTGCAAATGGGTATAAAGTGTAGCTATAATAGCATTACCTAATATTTTATTTTATTTTTGTGATCCTGGAAATTGTAATATGATAGGAGAAGACGATTATCAGTTATTAAGGAAGTCAACATAAATTCGTATTTGGTCAATTTTCTTTATTGGCATACGAGATAGACGACCAAACAGGTCACTTGGTGGTAAGTGGTGGCCATGGCATCAGCAATTCCAGAGGTATAGCCAGGCCGCTGCCTGTCGATAATAGAAAAGAAATGAAATAGCGATAAGAAGGGGAGGCGGTCTATCAACCGCTCACCGAACGACACAACAGCGAGCTCGAAAATTGGCCCCGTACCTACGCAATCAGACAGCCTCTGTGGCGCAGCGGGCTGGTAACCGGCTGTACAGCGAGTGCCGCGGGTTCGATTCCCGTATTGGGACACACAGATATTTGTTTCAAGTCTGGGTGTTGTGAGACCGTGCGTCTCTCATAGTCTCTGACACCCACGATACAGGTTATACCTAGTGTGGGGTGAGGACTAGGTGTGTGACTGTTGGGTGTATTTATTATTTATTATTATGTTATAATCCCATTTTCTCTTCCCTAATTTGACAACGTAACCATAATTCTTTGGTAACATGGGTGTCTGTGGGCGATGCTGATCACTTAGATACCATAAAAAGTACCATGAGATAACCCGTTGCTTTACCAACCTCTGCTGCAAAAATTAAATTATTTTGGACTTGACCAGCACTGTATTGTCATCTACCGTGCCAGGATTAATAACCTTATTCTCCATGGCGAATTTAACCCCAACTTGAATTTCCACCACCAGGCGTCAATAGTAAACTGCCAGACTCACTCAACCCAAACTAACTATAGTCACCTACGCTCAGAGATTCATTGCCAAACTTATGAGATGCGCGACAAATGCCTTCAAACCAAGAAGGACTGCGCTGTGAATACGACGAGCAATAACTACTTCCTGTGGGGGCTGCGAGGGCAGAAGGGGGATGGACAGCATATGATGGACTTGAGGGTCCAGCATTCGCCGGAGAAGAAGAAAGGTGTTGTATTTTAGAAGTAATACAACAACAAGTGGTAGAGCCACGCTGTAGACAGTAACGTCTATAGCACGAATAGGCCGACTCGACCGGTTAGATACCACTGTGTCACAGAAAACCGACGTAAAGTGGCAGCTTGCTGTCGCGTTTCGTTCGGTGAGTGAGATTTCCGGTGGCCCATTTCCCCACTCCCTTTCCCAATCCCCTTCCCTCCCCTTCCTTTCCCTCCTTTTAGGTTGACAACTCACCCATGATTCTTTTTGTTTCTTGGGTGACTATGGGCGGTGGAGATCACTTACCATCAGGTGACCCATCTGCTCGTTTGCCAATCTCTGCTATATAAAAAAAAAAGTAATAACTGACAAGGGCGTTCCTAGACACAGATCATAATATAGCAATATACCTACTACAATAGGCCCCATTTAAAGGACCCAAAGGAAGAGTGTTAGATCAAGGAAAAAAATCAAAAATAGACCGCGTCAACCATGCTAACCATTCACAACAAACCAGTATCGAATCAATTTATATTTTCGAAAAAGAAATTATATAAGTGTAGGTGCTACTGCTCTCGACTGCCTCGGTGGCGTGGTGATATTTCGGTACGACTACGGTTCTGAGGTCTCGGGTTCGATCCCCAGGTCTGGCAAAGTGTTATCGGATTTTTCCATATCAGCCCGGTGTCTGGAATTTGTGCCCGATATAGCGATAGGCTCGCCGCCTATCACATCTGGGACGAAACTAAGCTCGGCGAAATGTGGGTGTTCTAGTTCGCTAGTGCGCCTCTGCCTACCCCTTCGGGGATACAGGCGTGAGCTTATGTTATGTTAGTGTAGGTAGTCTTCAAAGCATTTCCACAAAGCATTTTATGGAAGTAGTATCCCAAATAGGAAGCCAGATTCCCAATATTATCCCGGGACAATGCCAAGCAGAAATAAAATGTCCCTCTTATTCGATTTAATTATAATTTAAAATCTAATGTAGACTATTTTATGCAGCTGATGCTGTGTCTGTCTGTACATGGCCGTGCGTGGGACCATTAGTCTCCGACAGTGTCTCTTCTTCAGAAAACATAGAAGATTTCTACAAACCATAAACATTGGATTTTTGTAATAAAATAATGTTATCTTTGGATATATTTAGACAATTATTAGATTAAATGTTTCGATTTATATATTTTTTTATTTCCTTGGCGTGTATAACTATAGCAGGATAATTTTGAATTTTAAATATTAATAACCAAGTTGGGAGGAGGATGGACTGCCAAGACAAAAATCATATCGACGATTCCAAAGCAGTTTTAAGCGACATTTTTGAAAAATTACAGGAGAGAGGTTCAAAGTTTATTATTTTGGAAAAAAAAAACATTATAAAAAAGTACACCTCAGTCTGACCCGTGACAACGAAGACTGCAAAGCCTTCGAAACGTCGGGAATAATAATTAAAACATAATCGTGATAGAATCCGTAAGAATAGTTTTATTTCAATGTATAAAAAAGTACTTGGCGGATTTTAGCAAAATTAATATATTGCTTGCGTTTGCACATATCGCATTTTTTTAATATAAAATGTATTTATATGTTCGTAAACCTACACCAAAAATCAATTTCTCTTAAAACTTATGTCAGCAATGTAACAGGAAAATATCAGGAAATATATCGCAATGGTCATTGAAAATGAAATTACAGCATATCACATATTCATATATTATCAACTTATAACAGTTAAAAGCTTACTTTAAATTATTCTCCGACTACAATCTTGATCCAGTTCGAAGGACCAAAACTACCTTCTCAGCCTATTCAGCTTGTCTATGGCGTCTCTGGCCAGAGTGACGTCATCAGCACGTTGCCGTAGTGACGCGGCTTCTTCGAGGAGTGTCTCCAGAGAAGCCACTAGGCCAGCGAGCGACTTTGGCATTATGGCTTCCGGTACTGATAGTTTTGTAAGCTTTGCCTGTAAAAAATAATAACATTGAATTAAAAGTTAGTTAAAATACCCTTATACTTACCCACATATTTTACGTTACCGTTGTTACCCACACTATTTTTAATTTAACTACAAATATTTTTATGCAAGATTTAAGTAAGGAAAAGAATATATACTAACACTTATTACAAATCTGATATCTTATTTCACAACTTCATAAGTTATAAATTATATATACCAAGCTCACACCTGTATCCACTAAGGGGTAGGCACAGCCGCACTAGCGAACTAGAACACGCACATTTCGCCGAGCTTAGTTCCGTCTCAAAAACGATAGGGGGTGAGCTTTCGCCTTATCAGGCACAAATTCAGATACCAGGCCGATATTGAAAAAATCCAATATCATGTGTATCATAAGTTATTCCAGATTTTATTACGTTACTTATTTCACACTAAAATAAGAATTAATTATAACATATTCCTAGCTTATGTTATGTTATGTTATGTTATAACATATTCCTCACCTTTGCTTTCTCACAATTCTCTTCATAAGAAGCAACCTTCTGCTTCACCTGCCTGATGTAATCATGAATATCATCAGGGCCTGGAGCCCTATTCGCCAATGATTCCCTGGACCACTCCAGTTCCCGTCTCAAACCCTCAATAAATTTTTTATTTGCATCTATCCTTCTCTGCAGCTCAGCATTCTTCTGTTTAAGTTTCAGTACTTCATATTCATCATCAAGTGTCTCTGTTAGTTGCTTTGTTCGTTGGAGCGAGATAGCGATAGGGTCTACTTGATCTAGATGAAGTGAGGCTTGGACTGTGGCGAGTCGGTGAAGGGTTTGTTGGCATTTCTGTGGTAGAGCTTCTATGGATATGTTGAGTGCAGCCAAAGTTTCCGATGTTAGTGTCGCTATAAAACATATAGGTAGATGTGGTGATTAAGAATACTTGACTGTAAATTGTCATAAAGAACATAATATTTGTGAGAAAAGCAGCATAAAGATAGTACCTAACATAGTTGTTAATGTTATTGTTGTAAAATAAGGATAGGTTTAAAAAGGTTGAACATTTTTAAAAACCTATTTAATTATTTGAAATATGATCTGGCAACATAAATGGGATGTGGATCGGGAGGTCTAAGGTTGGATTCCCAAGTTGGGCAAAGCGAATTTTCTAATTTGAGTTTCCCAGAACCGGATTTCCTAGAGGGGGTTGAAGTCAGTCACGCAGCCGGTCGTAAAAACGAACCCAGATAATTTTTGCAACATGCTTGCTTGCTTGTTGCGCCGACCCCACATTAATGGGATAAGAGAAGGTAGAAAGAAAATATTATTTGAACTGTGATTACTACAGTTTAATTCACAAATTAAATTAGTGACCTCTGTTACAATGTGTTTAGATAATTATTGTATTACAAACAGATTTAATACTAATTACTACTACTGTTTAAATAGTCACGGGCGGCTTGGCCTCCTGTAGCCCATACGCTTATGTAACATATATATGTGCCGCCTCCGACGGGTTAATGTCTCTCTTGTATTTAACGGTTGAGTTAAAGCAAAATCAACATTAACATAATCAATAATTTATTTACAATTTAATATTGATGTACCATAACATCATTCAACAGCGTCTAAACCAGGAAACTTCACAATATTCTCTATTCTCCTTGCCACATTCAACATCAAGTCTTCTGAGAGAGCTGGACCCATCAATTGAAGCGACAATGGCAGACCATTCTTTGATAATCTTATAGGGATAGAGATTGCTGGTACACCAGCCATGTTTGCAGGCTGCGTACAATAATCTTGAAAGGCACACTGATCCCTGTTGTGTTTCACTGAAAAATCTTCATACAATGGTGCATCTGTCAATGTTATTGGAGTTAACAACAAATCTACTTTATCAGCTCCATTAAAAACAATTTTGAAATCATCTGAAATCAACCTCCTTAGCTTTAACGCCTTGATGAAGTATTTGTCATAATTTCTTGTCAGTAAAAAGTAATTGCCAGCTAAAATTCTTGATCGTACAACATTGTTGAAGCCTTTTAACCTTGTGGAGGCATACAGCTCTTCAGTGGAGTATGTTTCGTCAGTCCTGATACCGTATTCTATTCCGTCATACCTTGCCATATTGCTTGCCACTTCACATTGATTAAGTATGGAGTAAACAGCAATAGACACTGATGTATGTGGTAGAGATACACTTTTGACCACACACTTTTCCTTCTCCAGCAAATCTGTTACATATTTCCAGGTGTCGATGACCTCTTCAGTCATACCAGGACAGTGATATTCCTTAGGAATACCAATATGTATTTTAGACATGTCAATATCTCTCAACTCGGCAGGATTAATCTCTCTTTTGATAGTTGTTGAATCTAAATCGTCAGGACCTGATATTATATTAAAAATAGCTGTTGCATCTTCTACATTCCTCGCTAGTATCCCGGGCACATCCATTGAGTTTACTAATGGGATGAGACCATGCCTTGAGACAAGGCCATAGGTAGGTTTAAGACCAATTATACCACACAATGCTGCAGGATTCCGTGTGGATCCACCAGTATCAGAGCCTATGGCAGCAACACAAGATCCAGTGGTGACTGCCACAGCACTGCCTCCTGAACTACCACCAGTAATACACCACTTTTCCTTATCATATTTCCAAGGATTTCTAGTTGGACCAAATATGGAATCTATAGTCCCTGAACCCATCGCAAACTCGTCTAAATTACACTTCCCGATGAGGCAAGCACCAGCGTTCTTCAGTTTCGCGTAAATCGTCGCATCGTACGTCGGATAGAAGTTTTTAAGCATTTCTGACGCGCATGTTGTCCGAATGCTGTTGGTACAAAAATTATCTTTAATACCAATGGTAATTCCATCCAATGGCTTGGGTTTCCGGTCTAAATAAAATCTCTTTTCACTGTCAACGCCTTGATTCTCTGCTACTTCCTCAGTTATTGTTATGAATGCATTCAATTCGCTCATTTGCTTTGCTCTTTGAAGACATAAGTCGACGAAGCTTGTCGGTGTTAACAATTTGTCGCGATACGCTTTGTGTATCTCTTTGATTGTGTATGTAGATAATTTATTCATTTTCACTTAATATTGATTGAATATTTAAAATAAATCTTCAAATTTAATTTCATAAGTTGATAGGTTATAAACAATTATTCACAGCTGATATTACGCTGCTGAATTAAAATGATGACAATACGTCTAGAAATGTAAGCCACTGAGCCCAACAAGAAGTGTAAATCAATTTCAGTTGGTTAATACCTAACGTCTACTTTCAAAAATCAAAATTGAAATCGTTACTTACCTGCGGCAAGTCCTTCTTCTTTCTGCAGCTGTACTAATTTTGATATAGTTTGCTCATGCTCTTCATTATATACCGAATTAACCTTCATTCTACTTCAATTTGTATAATTAATAGTAGATTTGTTTGGGAATAAGACGTAAACAAACAATACGTAAACGAAAGTAGCGCTACTAGCGGTGATTTTATTAACTAATTAATCTTTTTTTTACGTTTTATTACGTACACGGTACCAATGATATTTTATTTATATGGTAGTTTGTTCAATTACTACTTTTCTGAATAAAATAATATAATGTGAATTAATACTTGTATTAAAATAATTTTATTTTTATGACAAATATTAAGTTATTTTTGTGTTCGGTATGGTTAAGGGCATGGCAGTATGATGTAACTTGTCCATGAGACAGTCTTGTCACTTTACAATAAATAGAGTGGTTCTTTGTCATTTTTTGTTTCGATAATCGATAAATTATAATAATATTTTTGTGTAGTATTTCTTAAAAGATTAATGAATTGGCCGGGGCCCGGGTTAAATGATTCAAATAGTTTAGTACGTTTAGTATATTAATATTATGGGAAATATAAATACATTACTACCTATATTTTTATCGTACAATTCATTCAGTGAATTTCACTGATGATCATCGGTAATCACACAAGTAGACTGATTCGATTTGATATATTTTATATTTCTTTTACCTTTTAACATTATTCATGTAACACACAGATGTAACATTTTATCTCTAATTTATTGACTGCACGAAATATATAAATGTCTTATTTTAATCGTAAGTCGTATCAATAAAAAAGGCATCAATTAATATTTTTTTCACACATGTTTGTATTAATTTGCGTGCAGTAATATATATTTTATGTTCTAAACAACGAGTAGAATGGCTCATTTGCAATATATGCCGGGAGATCCTCGTTTAGTTGACCAACTAGTTTGCGAGTTAAAATCAAAGGGGATATTCGATCAGGTAAGTTTAATTTTATTGGAAATCAACGATAAATGTTTTAAAAGGAATATTAGGACACGACAATTTACATTACTGTTCCTCCTTTTACCTTTTGTTTCTTTAAACCTTAACTATTTGGCCTTCACATGAGTTAGAAATGGTTGAACTAATCAAGCCCTAAAGGTATCGTATGTGAAATGGCGGCTATAAAATACAAAATAATGTGTTTATAAAATGTCTTCATTCAATTCATCACTAATTTTTGAAGAAAATCTGAAATCTTAAACATATATTTCACTTCAATTGTAAAACTATTTAGGTGCTTGAATATTGATATCTTTGCCAAAACTGCAATTCTAAAGTAAATAAACTTGATTAAGAAAGCAGTCTAATTACCAGGTTGTTTGCCGGCAACCATGGATGGCAACAAAACACCACTAATTCCATATAATAAATTAGAGTTTTTACATAAAACTTGTCACTAAATCTATGCCAAAACCAGTTAATAAAAACTTGCACCCAAGTCGAGGATTGGATTTTTTTCATGGGGAATTTATGCCTGATATGGTGTTAGGCTCGTCCCCTTTGACATCTGGGATAGAAATTATCCATACTAAAATTATCACAATTTGTGACAGTTTCGATGAAGTGAATGTTGTTGAAATTAAGCCATGTCTTTCACTAGTTTTTCCCGAAACATTTAAAAAAAAAACACATATGCAAACAAAAATGTTAGCTGCCTCATGCTCGTAGAACAATGGGCCATAGATAAAAAATACATGTTTCGTGTAGGTGTTTTTATATTTCGTTTTTATGTGTTAAGGGATGCATATACTTTTTTCTTGTGTATACATTCATCACTATCCACCTTGTATAAGTATCACCGTTGAATTCATTATCATTATGGGTTTTAATCGAAACCTAAATTGTGTTCAACTCATTCTCACTTAAACTATTTGATCAAATGTAGAAAAGGGTAAAAAAATTACAATTATAGGGCAATAAATATCTAACAGGTCGATCTGGAAATCTTTGGGGGATTGTTCAGCAGTGAACATCCTATGGCTGGTGATTATGATGAAATATCAATGTAAAACTAAATAAATATAAAACGGACGTCTTGTGATGTCATATGAAATATCTAATACAATCGTGAAGTCTAAATAGATATTATAATTATAATGATAATTTTGGATTACCTGTTAATTGACTCTTTCTTGTTTTAAAACTAGTGTAAGTTTAAGATTAAATGTGATTTGTGAAGTGTTGTTTTATATTGTACTAGCTAATATATACAAATTAACATAGTATTTATGTTTGCACATATTAAATTGACTTGTATTTAGTGAAAATTCCTAAATGTTTAGATTTTTCTTAAAATCAACATAACCTTCGATACTAATAATCATGCGTGCACATTGTTTAATAATTTTGTGTATGTAGCATGTAAAACATGTGTTTAATGAATTTTTCATTATGTTTTCAAGCTATTTACTTGAATTAATACAAAAAATATGATTTCGAATATAATTCTGTTACAAATTACGGCAAAAAATGGTAGTCTATATTAATCAAGATATGGTAGTTGTTCACAGTTCATCATGTGTCAGTGTGCTTGTGCTTGATATGTATGTTTCTTTAGTTCTAAAATATACGCGAAGTAAAATTATAAGTATGGTTCATGTTACTGTCTAGTGAAACAGACTTCCCAACTGGGAATAGGATAAAAATGTTATAGGAACTAAATTATGTATAATCAATAATATGGAATCAATTAATATTTTGCTTTTTTTTTATTTTACCATCTACACACTTTGTTTAAATAAATAATAAATACACCAAACAGTCACACACATAGTCCTAACCCCACACTAGGTATAACCTGTATCATGGGTATCAGAAACTACGCGAGAGTTTTAGTCTCACAACACCCAGATCTGAAACAAATATCTGTAGGCCACTAAAACATTTGTCTCGGTGCAGAAATCAAACTGGAATTGAGTCAATATGAAATCATCAGCCATAAGACGTCCACTGGTAGACATAGGCCTCCCCAAAGATTTCCAGATCAACCTTTTGGAAGCGGCCTGCATCCAATGCATGGAATAGCAAGTTAGACTTATTGTTAATTTTGTCTTTCTTTCTACCTGCCCTTATCCCACCTTAAAGTGGGGTCGGCTCAACACACTTGTTCAGGCATATTGCAGAAATTATTTGGCTAAGTTTTTACGACCGGCTGCCTGCCTGACGTGAACCCCCTCTGAGGGATCCAGTCCTGGGCAAATTAAATTAGAAAATTCGCTGTGCCCGACCTGGGAATCGAACTCACGACCTACCGATCCACAGCCCATATATGCAGCCACTAGACCAAGGAGGCGATAATTATTATTAATATTGTATTTAATAATATGATATTATTTTTTCTAGTTCCGTAAAGAATGCATAGCTGATGTGGATACCAGGCCTGCGTACCAGAACCTTCGGCAGCGCGTGGAGAGCTCAGTCTCCGCCTTCCTCTCCAGACAATGCTGGAAGCCAGATCTGAACAAGAACCAGCTCAGGGAGAAACTCAGAAAACACATCTTAGAGTAAGTGTTTAGTTGATTCTCTTGTAATTCTAACATTAACATTATTCTTCCAGCCTTATTATGCTGAAAGTATTCGGCTTCTTTTTTATGACCGGCTGTCTCTGGGGTTAAAATTATAAAATCTTATAGATGTGATATTTTTCTTGCTCAGAGACCAGCAAACGAGCAGATGGGTCACCTGATAGTAAGTGAACTCCACTGCCTATAGACATCCAAAACACAAAATATTGGGTGCGTTGCCAACCTAAAAGGAGGGAATAGAAGGGTAGGGTAAAGGGGTTGAAAAAGGGTGAGGAGGGGGAAATAGGCCACTTGGAAACTTAAACACAATGAGAAACTTAAATAAGTTAATAACAATATAATTTTTTAAAGGTTGTATAAAACTATATCTTTTATTACAGTGGCAATTACCTAGAACAAGGCTTGGAAAGGATTGTCGATCAAGTGGTAAACCCGAAAGTAGCGCCAGTATTCATCCCCCAAGTAGAGGATCTTGTTTACAATTTCCTTGGCATTAGTAGGAAGAAAGCTGTAGCTGAAACTTCTAATGAAAAACCTGAAAAACGACCAAATATTGCTATCGACCTTTTACCTACTGATCTGGAAGCAGTCAGTCCTGGCTCAGTCAAGAGCAATGATGATATGCAAGATGATATGGATATAGAAATGAAAGAAGATTCTATGGAAATAGATCAAGAACCGAAAGAGAAAGATAAAGAACAAGAAAAAGTAGAAGAGAGCAAAGCAGCCATAGAAGAAGAAAAGGACAAGCCTGAATCAGTGCAAGACATGCAACTGTCGAACGCAAGTGAGTGCATCGTAAGCGAGGCTGAGGAAATAGCAAAAATTCCCATTCCATTGCCAGATGAAATAAAACCCGAAAATATACCACCGCCCGAAAATAGTCCGCCTAAAATTGATTTGGAAAAAATCGAATTACCCAAAGAAAATTTTGATTCGAAAAATTCGTTAGATATACCTTTGCCTGATGATAGCCCTAAAACGGAAAAAGATAATTATTTTAAACCTATTAATGCTCATAGCGAAGAAGATGATTCAAGTTCTGATTCTTCGCTTAGACGTAACATGTCTCCATTAACTCCAATAAGGAATTTCATCAACGAAAACTCGTGTGACGCACAACAAGGATTTGATAATGACTCAGACATTAAATATGATGAAAAGAAAGAACCAAGTTCCTTTAGATTCGCCATTGAAGTTAAATCTGGTGAAAACAGCTGCGATGTCGCCAAACCAGAGAAGAAAGAAGAGCAAGCAAGTCTTGCATACCAGTTTAATAATCAAATAAATATCAACAATTTCAACACGCCAATGTATGATGATAGTTCAAACAGTAATAATTTACAAATTGATTACGAAAGTGATGCTAACAGTAAAATTAATTTTGAAAATAAACTTCATGAAGCTGACAATTCGAAAGATTCTTCAAAAGAAAAAAAGCCTGAAGAGAAACGAAGCAGTCACAAGAGTTCTCACAGATCGCGCGACTCACATCGACAGTCCAGCAGCAAAGATAAGAGATCGGATTCAAAGCACTCCACTTCAAGAGATAGTAGCAGGCACGATAAGAAATCTAAAGATGAACGAAGCAAGTCTTCTTCTGTCAAATCTAGCAACAGAGAAAGAGAAAGATCTAAAGATAGAAGTGATAAGAAAGACAGCAGGGATTCCTCTAAACATAGGAGCTCCCACAAAAGTTCTAGTAGTTCTAAAGATTCAAAATCACACAGAAGTTCAAGCTCTAGCCAGAAGCATTCAAGCAAACATGATGATAAAAAATCTTCATCAAGCCATAAAGATAAAAGTGACAAAGGTTCTGATAAAAGTAAAGATAGAAAGGATTCTAAATCCTCTTCACATAGATCCGACAAGGATAAGAAAAGCAGTAGCAAGAGCAAATCCGACGATAAAGATAAAAAGAAAGATAAAAAAGATCCTGACGATCACTATAATTTGTCAGGCAGGGGTAATAATAGCAGACGTTCTACCGACAGAGATTCTAATGACGGGAGTTCGTCGTCGAAAAGTTCACAACATCCGTCTAGTTCAAAATCCTCCGAAAATAAGAGCAAGGAAAGCAAAGAATCTAGTTCAAAATCTGACAACACGTCTACAAGTGGTGAATCTACCAGTCCTAGTGATAGGGAATTACTCTTAGCACAGCTTGAAGGCCATCCCGTGAACGCACCTGGGGTTAAACCTATAAGAGTGGATACACATCTGGAAATACCTATATCTTCGCCGCCAAGACTCCCCTTTGTACCAGACGTGACGATTCGGAAGCCTAAATTCGCCGCAAACCTGGAAGAAGCAAAAAAGATGATGAAAATGCGTAAATTTTTGGATGAAGAACAAAAAAGGATGAATCAAGAAGCCGCATTACTTCTGGAATTCCAAGCAAATGTGCGACCAAGTCTAAGCCAAGTGTATTCGAGTATACCAGGACCAGAGTTAGAGTTTGCTTGTGGTACTAAAAATCAGCTGGAATATCAAGTGCTGCAAAGAGGGAATGATGAACAGAATGCAGTAATGCTCGGTAATTGCCAGGAAGTCAAAGTTGTACTCGAGAATTTAGACGCAGAAGCTATTAAAGACATCATTGGTATTACCAAGCGAGGTGAACAACCAAAAGAAGAAAATAGTTCGATTATTGATGATAAAACAATGGTTGACCTTTCAGTCTCCGAAAGTGTAACCACTGTACAGAACAACGATATAAAAGACGAGGATGACGAACGCCTCGGAAATGAAGTTGTGAAATCTAATGAAATATCTCAAGACGGGAGCTACGAAATGAAAAACGTACCAGAAACCAATAATGTAGAAAGCAAACCTGCTATCGAAAGCAAAACCGAAACTTATGAGGAGAACAAACCTTTCTCTCAACTAGTTGACGAAATAATACAGTATGGCAAAGCGTCGGAGAGGTTGAAACTGAACAGCGAGAAACCTAATTCGGACAGTCAAGATAATACGCGTAGTGAGTTATTCGAAGTGACCATAATTACAGAAGAATTATCGGAAAGTGAAGAGGCGGAACTCGCAAATGCAGTTCCAAAAACAGAGGAAACTATTGAGGTTGACGAACCTCATTTGCTTTATTTTGATGAACAAGAAAGAATCGAGGCTGATTTTCAAAGACACAAATTCAGGAATTTCCTAAAACGCCACACATGCTCTTCATACACAAATAAAATGTATTTAATTAATTGTGGTTCATATGAAGAGAATATTTTCAAAGAAGTTTCTGCAAATTTCGGTGAATATGAAATCGTAAATTACCACAGAAATGGACACTTGAAATTGCCGAACAAGAATATCGTAAAAGACGTTAGCTTAGAAAGAGAAATAACGCTGCCAGTAGATAGTATAGATGAAACGCCAGCACCAAATGTCGTTTTCAGTCCAGTCAAATCAGAATGTTCTTTCGAATTATCAAGTGATTATGATGCTAAATTAGAAGAGATGGTAAACAAGACATCTAGGCAACAAATAATGGAAATTATACTCGGTAGTGCTATAGACGAGTCGCCAAGCAAAGCTCCGAAAATAAACTACTGTGTGGATCCATTTTTAACAAACGACAATGTTTTAAAGCGAAAAGTGAATGAAGTGGACAGCACTATGAATAATAACAAACATATTTTAACTCCAAATAAAATTAGGAAACTTAGTGGGTCAGATCAAATTACTTCCACTACCGAAGGTGAGTGTACCATTTAAGATCAAATTATGATTTTGAAGTAGAGCGACCTACCAGTCTTATTCACATTTTTTTTAACCAATTTACAGTTTCCCGGGTATTTAATTACCTAATTTAGCTATTGCGAATATGGCGCCACAAATTCGTCTATGAACATATCTTAATTTTACGTAAATGTTTTATATTTATTGAATTTCCTTTTGAAAACCTTTATGTGCCATAATCATTATGACGGTGTTGTTTATTTCTAATTATAGTACATATTTCCTAATTGGAATATTAAAACATATTTTTTCGGGAAATTATAGCTTTATAAGATCTTACTCCTTGTTATTAAGGCTGGTACATCGCCCTTACTACATATCTAATTTGAAGGCTGTGCGATCCAGACATATAACTTATGTTTACAAAATGGCGAAGCATCTTATAAGGTCTCTTCTTAGACTATCTTACCTGTCTATGCCTGATTTCTGAGGTTTTAACAGTGATATATCTATGCGATATTTGGGCACGTCCTTGCTTATCATTGTATGTCTGTCATAGTTTATGTTTCGTTTTGTTGGGATACATGCAATATTAGAAGAAACTAGATAAAACAATATACATATAACTATTGACTGCCTCGGTGGCGTGGTGGTATTTCAGTACCACTACGGTTTTGAGGTCTCAAGTTTGATTCCCGGGTCGGGCAAAGTGATATTGGATTTTTCCATATCAGCTTGGATTCTGGAATTTGTGCCCGATATGGCGGTATGCGCGCCCCTATCACATCTGCGACAGAACTAAGCTCGGGGAAATGTGGGTGTACTAGTTGGCTAGTGCGCCTCTGCCTATCCCTTTGGGGATACAGGCGGGAGCTTATGTTATGTTATATAACTATTACAGATGTATGTACACTGCAATAATAAGCATCGTTATGTTTTTATCAAATACATAAACTTCTGTTAAGACCTCTCAAAACCGAGCATTGCACAATAAAATTTCAATTCTGTTACTTGTCAAAACAAAACCTCTTCAAAGCTCTTTGCACATGACTTTCTATTTCTTAATTATGTTTTATATTTCTTTTAATATTAAACTAACTTTGTTAACTAGAATTTAGGAAAGAGGAGAATAATATAGTTGTATCAAGCTCTCATAAAACCCAATGTTTCAAAGGCTGTGCTATACCTCTAAGCTTTAAAGCGAATTATATAAAAAACTAAAAAGAAATGTTAAAAACATTTGTAAAATCTAAGCATTAGAAATTTTTACAGAACCCGAGGAAGTATCGAATAACAACCGAGTAACTCACAGCACAAGGTCTAAATATCTAGGCCGTGCTAAAAGGGTTGGTTTGCCGCGTCCAAGAAAAACCAGTGAGTAATGTATAATTTAAAAAGTTATCCCGCTGGTTTATATTGTCTTTGCACTGTATTTGACATAACTGCAGTGTGCTTTGCTGTGGGTATAATTATATTATCTATATTGTATGGTAAATATATATCATTGCCTTTGCTAACATTGTAGAAAATTGTGTTCATCAGAAAAATTTATACATTTTAATTATTCTTGTATGTAAAAATAATGTGGATCTATTATTCGTGCACTAGTATTTATTCTACATATCTATTAACTAACACTATTATGAATGTAAGTAATTACTGACAAGATATTAATTTACTTGCTATGTGGATGTGCTATTTTGGTATGTGTGAAAGTGATTTGTCAGCCGTCAGTAGATAATGACATTGTTTGTTTGTTTGTTTGTTGTGTGGGCTCCATTTTCCGCAATCAGTCCATTTCGATGATGGACCATTGTGCGTGACGTGATGCCAGCTAAAAGTTTAGCCAGCCTAGCTCCGACCAGAAGCGCAGGATCTTCCTGGTGTCTCCGCAGGCTTCTCGGAGCGACCTCGGTGTGTTGAGGATTTTAGCCCGTTGTGCAGCAACGCCTTCGCATTCCAGGATGACGTGGGCAGCTGTTTCATCGGCCGACAGGCATCCCCTACACAGGGGGCTGTCGGTCATACCTAGAACATACAAATGTTTGTTAAGTGGGCAGTGTCCAGTTATGGTACCTACGACTATGCGTAGAGATGGCCTATCTAAGGACAGCAAGCGTTTAGTTAAGCGAACATCCGGGTGTGGCACAACATCCCGAGAGTGTTTGCAAGTGCTCATTGTAGCCCATTGATCAGCCTGTTGTTTTGATGTTCTTTGGCGGAGCCACGACCTTATCTGGTTGAAGGGCAGCGGTAATGTTGGACTAGGTCCAATCACTCGTTGGTCCGACCCCCTTCTAGCCAGCTCGTCTGCTGCGTCGTTGCCTAGAGAGCCACTGTGCCCTTTGATCCACTGTAAGGTGACTTGGTTCGTGGAACCTATCACCATCAGTGCTTGGTGGCACTCTAGTATGAGCCCAGACTGAATAGTTTTACTGTCAAGGGCTCGTAGTACTGCAGCGCTGTCGGACACTATGCGTATATTTTGGCCTTTAATACATCGCTTGTCCACTGCGTTGGCGGCATGTGTGATAGCAACACATTCACATTGGTAAGTAGAGCTATGTTCACCTAAGGCCATTGATATCTTTATGTTTATTTCGGGTGAGTACACTCCTGCGCCCGATCCCGTTCTGGTCTTTGAACCATCGGTATATATGCGCAGTTCATGTACTCCGGACCAGTCGTGTTGTTCTTCAACAAGCTGAACGGTGTAGTTCTTGTTGAAGAAGTGTTGTTTGGGCACCTTGTCATTAGGAGCTGCTATCATTGGATGGTAGTTGATAGCTTCTTCAAGGATTTTAGTGTGAGCCCCGTTTGTTGAACCCCAGAGATTGAGTGATTTCAATCTAACGGCCGCTGAGGCCGCCTCTTGTTGAATGAACAACTCAAGAGGCGGTAGTCCTAGCAGTACCTCTAGCGCCGCTGTAGGGGTAGTTCTCATGCAGCCCGATATAGCTGTACAAGCTAGCCTTTGGAAGTGCTGCAGTTTATTTTTGGCCGTGGTCAGTGTGGTTCTGGGCCACCAGACCACAGCACCATAGGTGATTATAGGCCGTATAATGGCAGTGTATAGCCACGTGGTGATTCTGGGATGTAAGCCCCAGGTTCTTCCCAGTAGCCTCTTACACTGCCAAAAAATAGTACAGGCCTTCTGTAGTTTGTTATCTATGTGTCTATTCCATAGCAGTTTGTCATCCAAGATAACACCTAAGTACCTGACCTCTTTGGTAAGAGTCAGCGTTGTACCTTGGAGATTTGGTAAGCGAAGGTTAGTTATAGTTCGCTTTTTTGTGAACAGAACTAGTTCCGTTTTTGATGGATTTACTGTCAGTCCTTGCTGAGAACACCATCGTTCGACGATTTTGAGTGCCCCTTGCATAAGATCGCAAAGGACTGACTCAACCTTTCCCCTTATGAGGATAGCTACATCGTCTGCATAGCCAACAGTATAGAAGCCCGCCTCGTTGAGTGACCTTATCAGGTCATTCACCACGAGGTTCCAAAGGAGTGGAGAAATCACTCCTCCTTGTGGGCAGCCCCTCGACACTAGGGCGCGTACTGTGCTGTTTACTGTTACTTGCACTGCTCTTTTCCTCAACATGCTGTCGATCCACTCGATTGTGGACCGATCAGCTCCGTATCTGAGCAGTGCATGGCTTATGCTGTTGAATTGCGTCTTGTCAAAGGCCCCCTCGACATCGATGAAGGCTACAAGCGCTGATGATTGTGTTGATAATGCACTCTCGATTGGAGAAATGACACTGTGAAGCGCTGATTCTGTTGATTTGCCTGAAGAATAGGCATGCTGTTGATGGTGTAGAGGATAACGCGCCAAAGCTCCGTCCCTAAGATCTCTATCACAGAGCCTCTCCATGATTTTAAGGAGAAAGGACGTGAGGCTTATAGGTCTGTATGATTTAGGCTGCGTATAATCACTCTTACCTGGTTTGGGTATAAATACCACTTTTACTTCTCTCCATTTAAAAGGTACATACCGGTACTGGAGGCATGCTCGATATAACATAACTAGATGTGGAGCAATCGTATTTTGGCTCCACTGGAGGAGTCCAGGAAAAATGCCATCCAGGCCGGCAGTTTTGTATGCAGAGAAGCTGTTGATTGCCCATATTATCTTTTCCAGTGTAACTATCCGGTGGGCAGTATTGACGGCTTCAGTAGTTGGTTGGTCAAAATACTTCTGATCCGTCTCTTCCCATGTAATGCTTCCTGTGATACAGCACTCTGGGAAGTGTGCATTCAGTAACAGCTCACAGATTTCAGTATCCGATTCTGTGTAACTGTTATCTGGTTTTTTCAGGGAGCCTAGTGTTTTGTAAGGTTCGCTGGAGAGAATTTTACTTACCCTGGCTGCCTGAGTGTTTGATTCAATATTGGTACAGAAGGATCTCCAGCATTCGCGTTTGCGAACTCGGATGCGTTTCTTATAAGTAGCTTGTGCTTGCTTATACGCATCCCAGTCCGCTTCCTTCCGTGTGTTCTTCGCTCTGTTAAACAGTTTGCGTACTTTACGCCGTAGTTTCTCAAGTTCTGGTCCCCACCAACCGTTACGGTTGGTGGTCTGTGCTACTGGCGTTGTAAGCGGACAGGTTTTATTAAAGGTTTCTATTAACGTTTCCGTTAGTGTATTTACGTGCCACTCTATGTCGTCCGGCTTTTCATAAACCACAGGAATCCTTGCAAGAGCCGGATTCCTCGATACTAGCCTCTCGAACCTTGCGCTGTCTGTCCGTCTTGGATTGCGCCAAGGTTCCGTCATTTTAGGGGCCACGTTCAGTTTATATCTCACCCATCTGTGGTCCGAGTTTGACAGGTCATTCGACACATGCCAATCGGAAATCTTTTCCGATATACTCTCCGTAGCGAGTGTGATGTCTATAATAGTTTGATACCTGGAGGTGACAAAAGTAGGTTCTGCCCCCCTGTTTAAGAGCCTGAGATTAGTGGAGAATAAAAATTCAACTAGATCCTCACCTCGTTTGTTAGAAGTGTCGCTGCCCCATAGGGTGTGGTGGGCGTTTGCGTCCGCCGAGATAACCAGTTCCAGCTTCTTGTTTTCGCAGTGTTTGATGAGATTTTCCAGCTCAGCCGTCGGTATGTTAGCGTCGCCCGGCAGATAGGCAGACGCCATGATGACCTCTGGGGTGCTAGGACAGTCGCTCCGGAGCCTGACCGTGGTCAGGTCTCTGGAACAGAACTCATTCATTAAAACTGCGTTGATCGATTTGGGTACGTATATGCAGGTGCGTGGATTATTTACGGAAGTGTCGAGTAAAATCTTACCTCCGATGTTGTTTAGACCACAAATTCTGCCCTTCCTTATCCACGGCTCCTGGATAAGGGCGATGGTCTTGTTGCTAACCTCTAGCATTCTTCGCAGGGTAGCCGCTGCGGCTTGTTTGTGCTGGAGGTTAGTTTGTATGCAATTAGTGAGGGGAGGAGGAGTGAATTGGGCTTCCCACCACCCCACCCGCTTCCTCAGGAATGTCCAGGCCTATCAACCTCTCGACCTCCCCCACCAGGTAGTCGTAGTCGACCGGCCCGGCGGGCTGGGATGCCGAAGAGGTTGAAGTCCCAACCTGCCTCTGCCTTTCGGCGGAGGAGTGCTGGGTGACCTTTGGTTTACCGGCTTCACTCTGCCTTTCGGCGGAGTTTGGCCGGCTAGCCGTGGACATAGACGCGCTAGCTCCCAGTTCGATTCCTGCGCTCTCCCTCTGCCTTTCGGCGGAGGGGTCGCAAGGGACCGTGGGTGCTACCGCAGTCTCAGCAGGGTCAGGCGGCAAGTCCTGCAGCCTTCCCGAGCTGCCGAAGAAGCGAATGTAGGCGTTGCCAAGCTTATAGCACAGCCTCCGCCCCCTCGCCAATATTCCGGGTATTTCGTCGGCTGGAATGCCGAGCACCAGAAAGGTCCCCGGAGGGTTCCCCTCATGGCGCTCAGCATTGTAAAGCGACCATTTGCTGACCCGATACCACCTGTTCTGACCAGTCAGGACACGCTGTATTGTCCCGATCTCGTCCGAACAGGCCGGCAGCAGGACAGCAGACTTCACCCTTCTGGGGATGTCTTTTTGTCGCCTTACGACCAGCCGAGTACCCGGAATTGGTGACTCCAGCGTGGCTACGATATCTCGTAACCACTCGACGTCCTTTGTGTCCTCGCACTGTAACTTTAGCACTCCCTCACTGTGGAAAGGTTTCCCACGGAAGGAGGGCCAGTACGGGACAGTCGTGGCGGTACACGGAGTGTCTGCAATGCTCTCAATGCAGGATTCCAGAGTACCCTTAATGCTCTCCACCTGCACCGGTGTCAGGTCGGCGAAGGGCTCCGCCATCACGGCGACAAAGAGGTCGTTCAAGACCACAGTGTCAGCGTACGTGGCGGAACCTCTCACCGCACCAATACTGGTGGAGGCCTTGGACCTCTTCGCATCTCCGCTTGGAGGTGACTGTGTGTCATCGGGGCGAGGGCGCTTCGGTACTTTGCTTTGACCCTCAGTGCTATGGGCCGCCGCTTTTCCCTTCGCTCTGCCACCGCGCTTGTGTTTCGGTCTCTTGGGTGCTGAGGATTTCTCCCCCATACCCTGGCTAGGTTGGGTCACCTTTCCGGCGCACTGCTTCGCTCCAACCTGGCTACCGCCAGGTTGGTTCGAGAGCTTTGCGCCTACTGGGGTGGTCGGGTCCGAAACCGGCCCCTTGGCAGCCTCCTGCCTTGCGGCGGGTGGCTGGTTCCTACCCTTTCCAGCTTGGATCCCTTGCGCTGCGCGCTTCGCCATACGTTTCTGTTTTTTATGCAGGTCCGATGGCGTGCGCTTGCGTTGGACTAACTTCCATACCTGCTCACCAACCAACGGAGGGGTGGGAGCTGTGGAGGTCGTTGGCCTTGGACAGGGCGCTTCAACAGCAGCAGCCTGGCTCAGTGTTGGTTGGGGCGCTTCCGTGGAAGCTGCGACCCGTTTATCTTTTTTGCAGGGCGCTTCCTTTGAAGCAGCGGCCTGCGGTTTGGGTTTACCACTCTTTTGTTTATTCATGTTAGGTGGATTTTTTTATTCATTCCCTATGGCGTCCCACCCTCCTGGGAGCCCGCAGATGGGGATGCTCATTCGAGCACCAGGACCTACCACGGGGAGTATAGGGTCCAGGGTCAGTGATGCAGCGAGTCTGCACGGTGCGAGGGGGACCATGGCTGTCAGACCGGGATTTTGATCCGTACTCGCCATGGACCCCGCGCTCCGCCGACTGCGCACCCCATGACCCTGCAACCCTCGCCAGCAACCCTTAATGGGTGCCCCTGCCGGTTACCTCAAGCTGGCTAGTTCCTGAGGCTGTCGTTTAGGTGGAATGCCGGACCAAAGAGGGCGTGTTGTCCCCACAGGTAACAACAACCCGACCTGTGGTAGACTCAGCCCCCCAGGACTCCATTATCCCACCCTACGACGTTCAACTACGCACGGCACAAGACGTAGGTGGGCTCAATCCTCTCCATGACAGAGAGGCCGGTCAGACACGCCCACAGGTCACGACCTGCCAGTCCTTTTTGCTGCGTAGCTGCAAGGTCGCTGGTGTAGCCTCTTCGGAAGAAACTCCGGCGGTTTTTGGAAGATACTTTGCCAACAACGAGTAAGACCCCCTAGGAGGAGTTACTCGCTGTCGCCCAGGTATACCGGCGGTGAGGGGTAAGCATTCCATTAGGACGTGTCCACGTGGACTACCTATCCCGCCGCACACTAGGAGGTGATCTTCAGCATACCCAGATAATGACATAATTGCTATAGTCATAGCTCCTATCCAAAGTTCCAAACACATCCCCTGATACTACTCAACAATATATTATGGCACAATGAGTTGAATCAGCTACCTTAATTTATTTATTCATGCACATTTAATTTTGCATCATATTTTACAACCCTGGACTGCCACGGTAGCGTGGTTGTATTTCGGTATGACTACCGTCCTGAGGTCTCGGGTTCGATCCCCGGGTCGAGCAAAGTGATATTGGATTTTCTCTCTCCTCAGCTCTCCACAGTCAACAAAGAATATCCATTAATTACATAATAGTCCTAAAAATATAAAATTTGGCTAAAAAAAACACGATACATACACTGTTTAAATTTTTTAATTGACTTCAAAAAGAGGAGGTTCTCATTTCGTCTGTATTTTCTTTTTATGTGACGTGATGTCTCCGGCACATATTGACAAATTTTTAAGATTTCCACATCCACATCAAGATTTGATGAATAAATACTACAACAAACAAACGAATACAAGTTGTTTTTTAAGTTTCTAAATCATGTGATTTTATTTACAGATCTGCCGAACAGCCCGTCGAGTGACAAGTCAGTAGAGAACTATGAGGACGCTTCAACTCCTCACGCGCCCAACGGCAAACTCAAAACACCACAGAGAGTCAAAATACAACGATATGACACCACTGATCTCTACAAACCGAAACTCCACTACTTGTCGAGAAGGAACAACGTTAGCTAAGTCAAAAACATTGTTATTCGACGGTATTCATTAAGGCCGATTGGTAGAAAATTATGTCCGATTGGTAGAAAAGTATGTCTGAATGGTAGAAAAGCATGTCCGATTGGTAGAAACCTAAAGGCGATTGGATTTTTTAATTCTACAGCAAGATGTCACCTTTTGTCGCGGTGTAACCAGTTTATTTAGTAAAAAATCATTATTTCATGAGTTCAGCAAGGGAATATTATTGTAAAAATAGATTATTTTTAACGTTTTAAGTTGCATTAAACTCCATAATAGAATTGCGAGCAATAAGCATATTCATATGATATTTATGTATAAACACTATTGTTTTTAGACGATTTTAGCATATTTACCCAGGAATTTTATGTATTCTTACATTATAAGAATCAAAAATTGCAATACATAATAGAACCAAACATATAACACCAAATATATATCAATAGAAAAGGTCATTACGGTTGGGATCAGCTAATTTTTGAATAATATTATTCTGCGATAGCTAATTTTTAATCGAAACTAAAGTTAGGAAGTTATACACGTGTAAATAAAATAATACTGCCAATATTATCATACATGCCTGATAGTGGAATAAGATTTCATTTAAAATTTAGGTAACTGTGGATTGCTGGGTCAAACGTCGGTCACGTTTTGGTGGCATAGCAATAAGCCTAGTCAAAACCGTCAAATATTTCGGATATTTTAATGGAATGAGTAGCTTTCCTTGGATGATTATTTACTTGTTAGTAAAAGTTTCTTGGGTTAATAAAAATAATAGGATTTCAATAAACAATCTCTGAGTGTGCAAATCGATTTTATTAATGAACTCCTTTGACGCTAGCTTATTTCAAACTTTATTCTTATTGGCTCAGCTCTTATTGCGCAGTCGTAGATCGTTTAAGAAACTGGCCATTGGAAATTGAAGCGCTGGAAAATTGACGATTGACGCGACCAAGCATATCCATTAGCTACAAAGCTTTTATAATAGTCTTAATATAGTTCATATTGAGCTTGTCCTTATTAATTACCGGTTTTCTGAAGGGGTGTTCATAATCAATTGGTAGAAAATTGGTTTTGACATCTGTGTCGGAGCTCTTCGTGATTCACAAATCAAAAGCCTTCACGTTTCTAGCTACTCAATTTTTATATGACATGAGATTTGACAGAGTTTTAATAAATTTTGTTTAGCCATCGAGAGACTGATAAGTCATCCTAAATTATTTCCTATAATTTCTAGAAAATTCTTTGTAAATACGAAAATATGCACCTAATTGTATGTAATTTTAATCTATGCTATGAGTATTAAAAAAATAACATATAAGTATTTTAAACTTTTAAAATTAAATGGCTGGTTTTGTTAAAAAATCAGGATTTCCTCGATCACACGGGGAGATCATCGTATGACACGGATCTTTTACTACAAGCTACAAGGGGTCCTGTTGCCTATTTTAAAGGGCAACTTTTTGTTTGGAAAAGTCTAACCAATTCCACCTAATATTAGAAAAAAAAATTAAATAATCAAATACCCTGGTTGTGGAAGAAAACTAGAAGGGTCAGTGAGTGACTGAGCAGATAACATTCGCGTCGCGTGGTTTTTGTGTATTAGGCGAGGTATACACACAGATACTTATTTCCGAAGGGTTAGACAGAGCTGCAAATTAGCTCATTTTCGTCCCATAATAGGGAGCGAGCCTGTCGCCATAGCAGGCGGTATTTCGAGAGAATATAAGTTTAGCTCCTAGAATGTCATATGAAAGAATTATCAACAAATAGACGACCGGTAGTAGAAACTAACATAAATCTACAAAATATGGAAAAAGTTTAAGTTTAATTCTAGTAAAACAGCGATAGCTCAGTTGGGAATGGTATGGACTGCCGAGACAAGTGTCAGAGGTTCGAGACCAACCCGAAAATGAAGCATACACCTCTGACTTTTCTATGTTAAGTGTATTTTCATTGTGAAATATCGCTTGCTATAACGGTGAAGTTAAACATCGTGAGGAAACCTGCATACCCGAGAATTTCTCCACAAGAAATTCGAAGGTATGTGAAGTTTACCAACCCGCATTAGGCCAGCGTGGTAGACTAACGCCTAACCCCTCTCATTAGTAGAGGCCCGTGCCCAGCAGTGGGACAGTAATATTACAGGGCTAATATTATTTTTTAATTCTAGTAAAGTGCAGGAGATTTATTTTAGTTGTTGATTTCAAATAATGCAAATAGAGAGAGTGAGTCATAATGTCACAATCATTAAGGCCCAATTTTTATGGTTTCCATCCAACAATGGTGGCCTATTAATAAATAAACATAAATATAAGGTGATCATAAAACATATACATATTTATTCAGTTGGATTCTGTGGTGATAAAGAACATTTAAGTATCATCATCATCAGCTACAGGACGTCCACTGCTGGACATAGGCCTCCCCCAATGATTTCCAGATCGACCTGTTGGAAGTGAAATTGGGCAGGGCGCATAGCTCGTAGAACCGATAGCCGATGGGGCAGAAAAGTTCTCGTGTGGAGACCACGTACCGGCAAGCGCATTTAAGTATGAATGTCTAGAATTGTTTATTATGTCGTCTGGGATGTAATAATTCTGATGATACCATAAGGTTAAAAATAGCGGTTGAATAAAAATCGATAGCCTCGGTGGTGCAGCTGGCGCCTGTGAAACGAGAAGCCGCGGGTTCGATTCCCATCACATACTTATAGGTTAAAAAAAATACAAAATAGCATACTGATTTCTTAAGTTTACGCGAATGCTATTCATTGATACGTACTGCGTAGATCGGAACATAAACGGTTAACTTTTTGATTTTTTAATTTTGTATAATTCTAAAATGAAGGTAGATTTTGTAACACTAACATTCTTGGACAAATGACATCTCAGTCTAACCCGTGACCACGAAGACTGCAAAACCTTCGAAACGTCGGGAATAAAAATTAAAACCAAATCGTGATAGAATCCGTAAAAATAGTTTTATTTCAACACAATATCATTTCCTAATCGATGATGTCTTCAACATCTCTCTCTCAGTGGCCGTCCTGAGCCGAGGTTCGTAACCCGCTAGTGGGTTGCCCTCAGCATGGTCACCTAACTTTATGGGTTCGCAACGCACCTGCGTTCACCCACTAGACCGGTGTAGCTGTGTAAGCCGACTCGGTCGGGCTGCTAGCTGTAGGGTCAAAAAAAAACACAATATCATTAATAGTGAAAACTCACTCGTTGATAGTCTACGAATATTGTCCTGTCGCCATTCGTCGAATATTCGCCATTTTTTTCATATTCACTACAGAATGGTTGTGTAATCATCAAAGAGAGTAGTAATGGACTTTAAGATGCGGTTTCATATCCTAAATGTTAGCGTTGAATTAGAATATTTACTGTGACTAGTAGTCATTGACTACTCAAGTAAATACATATTTGTATAGGACACCTTTCAGCGCCCCTAGCGGACGGCGAAAGAACAAATATCAGATTATATTAAAAAAATGCTGATATCGTTGTTTGTTGCCTACAAAGGAGTCGGATAATATTACTTTATGATAGAGATTTATTTGTTACGTTCTTGAATTTTAAATATTTATATACTTTTTTTTAATTAGGTAATGTGATTATCTCGTGGTCTTATATGTCATACACGTCTCGTACACGGTTTGTGAATCAGAACGTTAACCCCTTTATTCACAATAACTTAGTAGAGCGTAAAAAGACCGCAATAGTATACTTCATAAAAATTGTATTCATAATCGTTCAATAGCGTCAAAACATTCCAACATTCGATACTGAAAACATGGCCGATTCCGATTAGCTGTTTCAAGTTTGATGTTCTTTCCTAATATTAATTTTGTTATAGTCTAGGACCCCACCTAAGATTGATACATATTTTTTATTAATAGTTGGGAAACAATTAATAAAAAATATATAGCCAAGACTTCCCATTTGTTTCGAAGCTTGCCAGAGATAAAAATAATATTTTTTCTGTAACCAGCAACATTGTATTCGATAAGCATATTTTAGTTATGTTTTTGCTAAACTAGGCAAAAGTAGGGTTATGCTTTCAATAAGACCAAGATTTCATTATGAATAAGGGGGTAAGAGTTTAAAAGTCAAAATGAATTCAGGCATTAGCCCCGCCCACCTACTCGTCGTAACTCGTAACACGTGGGATTTCGGAATACCGAATAAGGTTGAATATAGCGTGCGAGCTTATTCTTGCACTGAATAAAAAACGTAAGTCACAAATATAATCAAGTATTTTGGTAGAAAATAGTAAAAATCTATAAAAATAACCTTACTTTCAAAAAGAAAATGTATCACGTGAAAATACTGTAACTGTCCTAATGACGGATGGAAAAGGTTTTAAGAATGTATTTGATTCATGCTTGACTCAGCATATTTATATACAAAGAAACGTAAATGTTGACAACGTCGTCTTAATTTCCAAGTTGATAAATATTGCAGTCCTAAATGAAAGCCTTTAAATTAGTAATGACATACATAAGCGCGCCTAATAATACGCCTGTACCCCGAAGGGGTAGGCAGAGGCACACTAGCGAACTAGTACACCCACATTTCGCCGAGCTTAGTTCCGTCCCAGATGTGATAGGGCGTGAGTCTATCGTCATATCGGGCACAAATTCCAGACTCCGTGCTCATATGGAAAAATCCAATATCACTTTGCCCGACCCGGGGATCGAACCCGAGACCTCAGGACAGTAGTCGAACCGAAATACAACCACGCCACCGAGGCAGTCATGATTCCAGGAAACTACGGAAGAGGAATTCATTTAATAGAAAATGGCGCACTAACGGTATTTATTTATTTTATTGGAGAATCAAATAATATACCTTTGATTTAGTATTATGTATGAAATGGATGTGGAAATTTACGTAATTTAAAATTTATGTTTATTGGAATAATATTGTTGGTATAGAATAATTCCTGGAAATATTTATCAATAATTGGGTACTTGTCTATGTTTGATTTTATACACATTTTTATATGTAATAGCAAATAAAACTAAACACCCTTCTGTTCGAACTAAATCGAAATTGGTTGAAAAATGAGGCAGTAATTCAAATTTTTAATTCTGCACTGAGCAAGAGTGGAGGCGTAGTGGAGATATCTTGCTATCCCTTTCCAACGTACGCACCGTGTGACGGTATGACGTAATTACACTGATTCCCGCCGTTTGAAGGTTTCATCAAACTTCAAAGGGTTATAACTTTTTTTTATTATTGAGAATATTACATTCAGTTTTTCTGTTTTATATAACGTAAATTACATATAAAATTAATTTTAAAAAAATCAAGTACCCAATTCTTAAAAATGATAAAAAGGTGTACAATTTGATTTATTTTTACATGATATTTTGTTTTAGTGGAACAGTATGTTACTGGGCTGCTATATTTTATAAGATTTCGTGTCATAGGAACTAAATGTTCGCAAAATATGTTTTAGAACATTTATTCATGCACAATATATTCAGATTGCTTACAATATGGCTTACTAGTGTTTAACACCACGGTCCAAAATTGACTTTAGAAAAACAAGGGTTATCTACAAAGACATTCAACAGTATATAGACGAGAAAACATGTGATCCAAAAGTTATGACCTAGTCATAAGTCACTCAGTTTATTTGAAATATACATACTCGCGCCAGGCCGGCCAGTGTAATAATATTGGGTACTTCACAATGTTTGATTTTATACACACATATGGATTAAAACAAAAAAGACGCCTTTCTGTAAAAACTACATCGAAATTGGTTGAAAAATGAGACAGTAATTCTATTGTAATTTCCGGAGTGGGGGTATATTGTAAATATCTTGCTATTCCTTTCCAACGCAAGTACTGTTATGGCGTGACATGATTATGCTGACACTTCTCTTTCTCGCAGTTTGACGGTTACACTAAACTTCAACGACTTATAACTTTCATTTTTGAGAATATTTCAATATTTCTTAAACATAAAAAACGAGTCAAGTACCCAATTGAGAGAATAAACTAATCTTAGGTGATTCTTAACCATTCACAAAACATTCTAGGGTGTAAATTGTAATAATTACCCTCGGAATATAATAACTGGTTGATAGCGTACTGGTACTGAAGTTTTAGATCAATTTTTTTGTATTTGACTGCCTCGGTGGCGTGGTGGTATTTCGGCACGACTACGGTTCTGAGGTCTCGGGTTCGATCCCCGGGTCGGGCAAAGTGATATTGGATTTTTCCATATCAGCCCGGAGTCTGGAATTTGTGCCCGATATGGCGATAGGCTCGCCCCCTATCACATCTGGGACGGAACTAAGCTCGGCGAAATGTGGGTGTTCTAGTTCGCTAGTACGCCTCTGCCTACCCCTTCGGGGATACAGGCGTGAGCTTATGTATGTTTTTTGTATGGAAACTTGCTTGATAACCACTCTATAGTTAGTTATAGTTATGTTATGTGTCTAGTTAACTATGCTTTCCATCGTCCCTTGTAAATAATAGCTGCATCACTTGTAACATTGTAACTTGTAAATTCCTACCGGCGGTATTATTTTTAATAGAAACCGCATCTTAAGACGTGAAGTGTAGCGATTAGAAACAACACAACAGTGGGGTTACCACCACCTCTCATAGCAGTATTATTATAGTATTACCTCGTTTTTTTGTATGGGAATCGATTAGCGATGGCAATAACGGCTAGTTTTCGTCATAAGGTTATGTCGCTTATTTTTACAAAGCTATTATTCTAAGTCGCTATTTAAAACTCCCGCTATTTTTCGCCGCGCAGTTTTACGGCCGGTTTCAATAAACAATCTCAGTTCGAATGTGCAGATAAATTACAAAAATTAGCCAATAAGAACACAGTTTGAACATGACGTCGTTAAATGATTTGATTGGTTCATAATCGCGATCTATCTGCTCTCTAAACTGAGATCGTTTCTTGAAACCGGCCGTTAGTAACGTATAGGTTACGTTTACATAACGACTTATTGAATTGCCGCAGCTATCTTGAACCGCTGCAGTTACCTTTATAACTGTAAGCTGTATTATTACACGCGTTTTTCTCGTTGTAATATTACTTCGTAAATCGCGATCGTTATGTTGATGTGGTTGTCATATCGTATTAAGAAGTATTTATTTATTAATTTGGATTAGGTATATATTTTTAATTTACTCTACTAAGTGTAATGTTATAATTATTTTGTGTCTGTAAGATCCTTGTTTGAGATTTATTTCCATAAAAAACGTTTTGAACAATAACGTTAGTAGCTATTTCAAAATCGCCCCTAATATGGCTTGTAAATAATACTGTTATCTAAACGGCGGTCGTTGTATCGCCCACGACTAGATTCAATACAAGTACGATTATAATAACACTGCTATAAGAGGTAGTGGTAATCCCTCGGTACGCGTAATGTATATAGACTAGGATAATTATTGTTATGACTAATGTAAAATTATTTGCAAATTATAATATGTTACGAAATAAACATTTTTTTCTCACTGTATTGTTTATTGATTTCTGTAAATATTACGAGAGATAATCGTGCGCACCTACAGACAAAATATTTGTTTCCTCCGTGTCCTCCACAGACATCTATTTTAATAGAAATCGCAAGTGTACAACTTTGCGAGCAGCTTAAAAGCATGATATTACGTTAACTCTACATGATAATATAATGTGTGCTTAGTCTAGTCATCTAGTGTAAGATGTTTCACCCAACATTCAGTCGCGGACTTGTATGGAAATAACCCTGCAGTTCTAGATTATTTGATAACAGATGGCGCTATATTTTACATGCCTATATAATATATTGTAACTTAAAAGAGCGTTTCTCGTCACTGAAATCGGCGAGTGAATAGAAATAAATTGGTTTTGTTTTTTGGACTGTCTAAAATAAATTGTTAGCAATAAAAATATAACAATTTACCAACAATTTTTGACAATACTTATGCCTTTGTTTATTGTATTGATCAATCTCGTTTCTATTCACTCCGTTTTACCGTATTGTGACTACAACAGCTATTGGATACACTTTGAAGTTCTTGCAGTGTCTATTTCCATCTGTGTCTGTAGTTTGTTTTTACCAGAGTAGGTAAGGACAGGGCATCGACTGAGCATCATTTGAAGGGTAAAGAAAAAACTTTGTTTAATAACATACATTGCCTTCATTTACCTTTTGCCTTCAGTTGTTTTTATATATGTACAGGGCTTTGGCATTTCTTGATATGCAAGATGCAAGACTTCTCAAGGGTTGGGACTAATGTATGATACTGACTAACTAGTGCACATTATTTCAAAATTCAAGCTGATTTCAATCCCATGGTGTAATAGAGGGTTAACTTTTAGCCATATTTTCTTCCTACCCGCCCTTACCCCACATTATTAAGGTGTTGTCCGGTCGGCGCAAAACACTTTCAAACATATTGCAGAAATGATTTGGCTTAGTTTTTACCTGCCTGACGTCAAACCCTTCTGGTGGAGTCATATCATACTGGCCACAAATTCTAAACTCCGGGCTGACACTGAGCGGAAAATCCCAATACCCCTTTGCCCGACCCGGGGATCTAACCCGCGACCTCGAACGGTAGTAGTACCTCCCGCAATATAACTACGCCACCGAGACAGTCTAATTCAATAAAACCTGTACTATTTTTTTTAACAAACTCATGAGTTGTATATTATTTTGAGGTCACCGTGACTCAAATGACCGAAGAATACAAATTATTTAGCAAGTAGGTACCGTCATGTATGAATTTATAATTACCATAATTTGCAGATATTCTAAACGTAAAAACCAAGGCGACGAGGAAAAAACAAAATGTAATATCAACATCAATTGTATTATAACGAGGTATGTAGAATATTGTAGAAAGGAAAACTAGTTGAATTAATAGGTAGGTCTGTGGATTGTTAAAATATGACATTACAAGCGATTCCAACCCTATAGGGATTTTATTGACGTAGTAAGAGGCCCATCAGATGATGGTAATCGCCATCTTTATGGCATCGCTAGCCGCTCTACTGTGGAAATTGAAGCAAAGGGAATTATCCGAAAAGTGAGGGGTTTTCGGCTTCCTGTAGCTTATCGTACTGATCGCAACAGCAACAGCAAGCAGCCCCATCACGCCAGTTTTCTGTAAAGCCGCGCCTCCTGCACATGTTTTTATAAACAAAACAAAACACCTACAGACAACAACGATTTTAGCTGCCTCCTGCTCGTAGAACCAAGAAGCATAAATAAAAAATACATGTTTTGTGTGCCTGCCTCGGTGGCGTGGTTGTATTTCGGTACGATTACCGTCCTGAGGTCTCGGGTTCGACCCGAGTCGGGCAAAGTGATATTGGATTTTTCCATATTAGCCCGGAGTATGGAATTTGTGCCCGATATGGCGATAGACTCGCCCCCTATCACGGGGACGGAACTAAGCTCGGCGAAATGTGGGTTTTCTAATTCGCTAGTGCGCCTACCCCTTCGGGGATACAGACGTGAGCTTATTTATGTTTTGTGTAATGTTTTAGTGCAGGAGTCGGAGCTTTCGATACGTAAAAGCCTGGTAAAAGTAAATAATCCACACATTGACAGCCTCCATGGCGCAGCGGGCGAGTAGCCGGCTGTGAAGCGAGAGGCCGCGGGTTCGATTCCCGCATTGAGACAAATGTTTGTGTGGCCCATAGATAATTATTTCAAGTCTGGGTGTTGTGAGACCGAATGTCTCTCATAGTCTATGACACCCACGATATAGGTTATACCTAGTGTGGGGTCAGGACTAGGTGTGTGACTGTTGGGTGTTTTTATTTTATTTATTTATTTATTCAAGCTGTACGTACCACGTAGCTCTATGGCTCGTAATTCGTATTACTCATCCAAAACTGAGATAGCTTATCGACACTAACGTGTGGTCTTCATTTATTGTAAAAATAATTAACATACCTAATTGTCAATATTTAAAGATAACGATAGGGGTCAGCGTAAAAAGCAATATATCATTAATTGTATCACTCGCGTACTACTTATTCTTTGTTAGTAATAATTTATGTATAGGTGGATATACATAGCATATATTTACTAAGTAGAAATGATGAATGAAGTGGTATATCCTACATATCTTACATCGTATACCCACACAAGGTAAGCAGATATGCAACTAGTGTAACGGTTTGCGGTTTGTAAAAGTCTATTTCATCTCATTCTCATGCTCATAAATCAGCAAAAAATATTATTCTTGGCCAACTTAGGACACATTAGGCTAAATCGTCTTCAAATGAAGTTTCAAATTCGTTTGGAGTCCGTGCAACATGTAATCAGTTAAATTCAAGTCATCGTTTCGTCCGGACTGGTTTAAAAAGGTGGTCGTTGACTTCCATTATGGAAAAGTTGGCCCTCATTCTTCTCAAAGCATTAAAAAAGGTGTGCTCTTACACAATTAGAGTTAGATGCAAAACTAGTTTGTTTTTAGATTATAAAATACTAATAGAAAGGCGTGAGTGACGCAAGCGTGTCTTCCACATCATTGACCTCTGTAGATAACAGAACCGGACTCGTGGGAGATCAATAAAATTCTTGAAAAGTTTCCACAGAGTTATTTATAAAGGCTTTTATGGCTCGAAATATGGTCATTCTCAAATTTTAACGGCATAAATAGGCAAAGGTAAAAATGTAATGAAATAGAACTTGTAGGTATAAAATTAGTTAAGTCATAATTAATCACTTTAAAATACCTTTAGACTAGAGTTCAATTCAAGAATAAATACTTATCTCATATCTGTATTCGAGATTATATAGGTAGGTACATAGGCAGGTAGGTACTTTAATTTTTTTTTAAACATTTTCTACGTTCAGTGGTAGCTCTAGACGCTGAGATCCTGGGTTCGTTTCCCAGGTTGGTCAAAAATGATTTATACATACATACATACATAAACTCACGCCTGTTTCCCGTTGGGGTAGGCAGAGACTAAGGAGCGCCAATTGCTTCGGTTCAAACACACCTCTTTCGCTTCTTCCACAGTCATCAGTCTTTTCATGCACGCTCGTCGGTTACGAGAACTCCTTATTTGGCCCTTTTTCAGGAGATCGCCAATTTGGTCCTTAAAGGTACGTCTAGGACGTCCACGGCCGACACTACCATTCACTTCCGCTCCATAAATTTCTTTCGTCACTCTGCTTTCATCCATCCTTTCAATGTGGCCAAACCACCGAAGCATTCCTTTCTCAATCCTCGTCACTACATCTTCCTTCAATCCAACTTTCTCTCTTATGCTGTTATTCCTCACTCTATCATTCAACTTCAGCCCACACATGCTTCTTAACGATCGCATCTCCACCGCATTTATCTTACTTGCATGCTTCCTCTGCCACACCCAAGATTCACTTCCATACATTAGTGTTGGCGCCAGAACTCCTCGATGGATGGCTAACCGTGCGTCATTTGTTATATTTTTGTTAGCCATTATTGAATATAAGGCGCCATTTTGAAAATGATTTATCTAACACGATTTACCCGAAAATGGATCCCGCTGCAAAAAAGCGTAAACGTTTAAAAGCATTCGAGATGTAGGACTATCGACGCGTAATGACAATATCTGGACTCGGAAAGTTACCAATGAGGAAGTTCCACGACGAGTTGATCAAAACCGCAATCATTTGGATGCTGACAAGAAAAAAAGAGTTGTATATCTTAGGACACGTACTAAGACATGCCAGGTACTAGCTTCTTCAACTTATAATGGCAACAGTAGCGGGTCTGACATTCGGTCTTGAGTCGGGCCAAGTGAGAACACTCTGTCTCGGGTCGAGTCAAGTGTCTGACACTCGGTTTCGGGTCGGGTCAAGTGTCTGACACTTGGTCTCGGGTTGGGTCGAGTGTCTGACACTCGGTCTTGGAGTTGGCTTCGGTGTCTGTCTGACACTCCGCCTCGGGGTCCGTTCCAACTGTAGAAAGGAAGTAATAAGTCGTAAATGCGATGAGAAAACCAGTGAGATTCAGATACCGGCATTACCGTGTACCGGTGCTTTAGTTGTTACTTGTTAAATATAATATAATTATAACACCCAACAGTCACACAAATAGTCCCGACCCCACAGTAATATAAAAGTCTTGTGTCGTGACTCGTGGGTATTAGAAACTACAGACTCCCAGGCCAGGCCCTCTCACAACTCGCAGGCCCGAAACAAATATATGTGGGTCACATAAACTTTTTGTCTCGGTGCGGGATCGAACTCACAGCCATCCGTTCTACACCCGGTTGCCCGCCCGCTGCGCCTACACTTCGAGAACATAAGCGTGATCATATTTACTACTTATCACACATAACATTACGTACATACTTACGTAGCTAGCTACTGCTGTAAGATTGCTTTAGAATTATTTTATCGCCAGTTGCCACGCACTCGTCGGTACTATTCCATTTCAACTAAAAAACGAAACCTGTTTGAACACATGCTCGATTTGAATTAATTAACGATGATTCGGACTTATAAATATTTATTAGAATAATGGATCGGATGTTAATTAGCATAATGAGGCGTGTTATCAGGCCATGTGAATCAATATTGTTCATGAGACTCGAAACAGATTCTATACAAGAGGCTTTGAGGCTGAGATCTATGAGCGAACTTCGACTAAGTCTAAGTCAAAGTAACGAACTCAGTGAGGATTTTGACTTAGTCCGAGTCATTTTTTACAAGAAAATCTTTGCTTAGTCTGTTTGTCATTCTGTTTTTCTTGTAAAAAAATTAGTTTGACCAAGTCAAAGTTTTGATATAACTTCCAAATCCTCACTAAGTTCGTTGCTTTAACTTGTCGAAGTTCGTTCTATAGATCTCAGCCTTAAAATACGTACGTATCTACGTAAGTATTCATATACCTATATTACTTAGGTAATAAGAGTAAGTAGGTAATTTTTTTCCTCCAAAAACAATAAGAAAAGATTGACGACTAGCAGGAGCTACCGCAGTAGAGAATGCAAGCTCTAGTTTTTATGCGAGTGGAGACACAAGACTCGTTCACGACACGAGTTCGATCGAATGCAGGATCAAATAATACAAATAAAGCTATAGTCTGAGGTTGTGATGAGGATAAATTATTCATTTGTTAATATGTCTAATAACACGATTTACTAAATATCGCGTGGCTGACCTGCTTTCACTGATTTCAACAGTTTTGTTAGACATTACCCAATGAAATAAAACTACAATATAATAAATAATATTTATTCAACAACATTACATAACACAATCCAATGGCTCCGCTAACGTCGAGTGAGATGATTATAAATACGTCACGAAAAATAATTTAAAATGATTTAAATTACAATACTTCATTCAAATAATACTTAAGAACATCAATATCATCTTTACGTTCATTATAATACATTGTCCAATGGAACTACTGTTTTAAAATGTTGAACGAAGTTATCAACAATGAAAAAATTGCATCTAAAAGGGTTTAGTAATATGTTTTTATGTGTAAATTGTCTAAAAAACATCTATTTTATACAAATTGGCCACATTTAAAAAATCATGTCTGCAAAAGCAATAGATAATGTTGCCTCTATGTGAGTGAGTGATTTAGTAGGTTTACCAGATAATCAGGATTTCATTATTATATATATCTTTATAAAATGTCTGAAATCAGACTTTATTATGTTTGCAAGATAAATGATAAAGTAGGGAAGTAGGGATGAAAATTACTTAAAAATTAAAGAAACTGCTAAAGCCTGTTTCGGATTTTTTATGGCATACAATAAAATATTCTGTTTTGTGCTTACGTAGGACGTAAAGCTGAATAATGGCAAGATATACATTTTAATTAGCTCTTAGTTGGCTAAAATTGCTCATTAAGTAGGGGAAAATCTGCCTAATTAAATAATTTTGAAATAACTTCGTCCAATTAGATTAAAAATGACAAAAAATATTAAAATTTAAGGCATCAATTATGGTCATTAATTTTAAAATATTGTCAATGCAGCTGTACTAAGTAGACATTAGTACTTTGTCACTTAAAACATGCAGTTTTTTAAAAGGACATTGAATTTTAATTCTGAGGCTAAGTATAATGAGCAATAAAAACATAATTTATCTAAAACAATATAGCCTCATTGCATAAGCATAATAAATCTCATATTAACACTTAATTTCGTATATTGGTTGTGGCCTTACCGTATCTTATATCTATTCTATATACTAGAGAACATTATCCATGATGTTATGCTACATTTGAACTATGGTTCTTGAGGAGAGATTATATGCTAACCTCGCGAGAACCAATGAAAGTATGCAATAAATGTTTTAATGGTTAGTTGCTGTTATAACCAGTGTTTTATACAAAATTCAAAAATTATTGTAGAAATGTCAACATTTTAATGAAAACAAGATTCATAATTATTAAAATATGTCTATTTACCAACTACCTACCTAGTTAGGTCAAGATGTTAGTCCAAACCAGTTTATATTGCACAACATTAGATAGTCAAATTACAACAGCAATTAACCATCTGTAAGATTACCATTGAAAGCAGCCTATGTTACAAGACATTGTCAAATCCCCTTAATTACTAGCCGATTGTTTCTGTAGTCCAGAGGGGTCCATAATGGGTGGTTGTTTCTTTACCAAACCTGACAACAGGGTCTTGATCTGAGCGATGGCTCTACCTGGGTTCAGTCCCTTGGGGCAAGTACGTGTGCAGTTCATGATCGTATGACAACGGTAGACGGAGTAAGTGTCTTTGAGCTTGGAGAGACGTTTGTCTGTCGCGTCGTCGCGGGAGTCGATGATCCACCTGTAAGCCTGCATGAGAACAGCGGGGCCGAGGTACTTGTCGCCGTTCCACCAGTAGGAGGGACAGCTGGTGGAGCAACAAGCGCAGAGCACGCACTCGTACAAACCGTCGAGTTTCGCGCGGTCTTCTACGTCCTGTAGTAACTGCGTCTCCTTACCTTTAACGGCTTCTTTGTCGCGTTGCAGCCACGGCTCGATCGACTGGTACTGGCGGTAGAAGTTTGACAGGTCCGGCACCAAGTCCTTCACCACGTACATGTGCGGTAACGGGTAGATTTTCGTCGGTTTCGAAAGGTTCTGGTCGATGTGGCTAATGCAGGCCAGAGTGTTCACACCGTCGATGTTCATGGCGCAGGAGCCACACACACCCTCGCGGCATGAGCGCCTGAATGTTAGGGTAGGGTCCATTTCATTCTTGATCTTCAGCAAAGCATCCAAAACCATAGGCGCGCAGTCATCCAAATCGACGTCGAAATTTTGTGTGTAGGGTTTCTTGTCGGGCTCGTCTGGGTTCCATCTGTATACCGCAAAGGTTTTTACGCGTTTCGCAAGGGCTGGTGACGTAGCAAATGTGCGTAGCTGCCCAAAAGTACCAGTTGTAAGACGAAGCAGTGGCATTATTATGTAATGTTTTGATTCACTTTATGATTTTATATCGCACTTGGTTTGTGTTGTAGGCACTTGAGGGTCACGGTCTGGTACAGTTGTAAAATTTATAGAGTTCGAGCTTATTCTAAAAATTAAAACAATCGTTTCGTTTATCACTACACCAAACCTTTTGAATGATGGTGAGCGAATGTTTTTTTATGACAGTGATGAACGAGAACGAATGTCAAACGTGCAAACCGCATGACAAGATCAAGACCGATTGAATCTTAGGATTGAATGGTTTGTGCGAAAATTACGTTTAGTTACGTATTGTGGTATAATGTAAAATAGAAAATATTCAAAATGAGTTTGAGAGGAAATTAACAAATTATCTACTCAAAACTATTGTTAATTATTTTTTTGGGTATAAAAATATTTAGAAAATATATTCCTGACAAATGTTAATCGGAATACATTTGATTTAGTTAAATCAACAAACTAAACTAAGCGCAATGTTATGAACAGGGTTGCCAACTGTTAATCTTGCTCCCCACCAGATCCAAGTTGTAAAACCACCAGAAAACCACTAACAAAATCGACCCTGCTTGCAAAACCACCAGATTTTCCACTAAACTCGGATTTTGTTCGTCTAATATAGGGTGAAGTTAACTAGTGACATACCGAAATGTCACATTACAAAGTAATACTAGTATTGCCTATTTCTAAAACGTAGTGCTTAATGCAAAATACATGAAAAACAAGAAAATAGCGCTACGTATGAGTTTTTCAGCCCTTCAGAAGACTTTTCTAATCTAAGGTTAACGTATATTTTGATTTTATTTTTAGTTTCAGCAAAAAAAAAATACAGAACATTATTTTTATGCTAAAAGGTAATAAGGCTGTATGTAATAATTAGTAGCCTTCGCCTGTGATAGTGAAAAAGTTTAGTGTAATGCCGCGTCTCCTGCACTAGCTTTTTTAAAATAAAACACTAAAATACATACAGAAATCAACGATTTTAGCTGACACCTGCTTGTAGAACAATGGACCATAGATAAAAAATGATGTTTTATATAAGTGTTCTGTGTAATGTTTTAGTGCAGGAGACCCGGCTTAAGAAAAACATTGACGTACGGAATAATTTAAGGACGTACGGAAAAATCAACGAATAGAAATGTCATCACGCCATGTCCGACACGCCTCTTCCACATTCATACTTCGTTTCATACTTTTCCACTGATTGAAGGTAGTCCGAACTTGCCCTTAACGCAGGAGATCATTTATTTGATCCATATAGGATCGCGTTGGGCGCCTTCTTCTAATTCACTTGCCCTACCATTCACTTCAGCACGATAGACCCCATTCGTAAGTCGCCTTTCATCCATCCTCTCAACATCTCCAAACCACCTAAGCATCCCTTTCTCAATCCTACTTTGCACATAATCTTTCAACTCATAACAATCCCTTATCTTGCTATTCCTCATACGACCAGCAGGGGTGATTCCGCATATACAACGCAGGAAACGCATTTCCACCGCATTCACTCGACTTTCATGCTTCTTATTCAAAACTAGCTTTTGCCCGCAGCTTCGCACGCGTATTTTGTAGGGCCAACGGTAAAAACTTTTGATATGTCGATCCATCCAGTCGTTTTAGTCTAAATATTCTACTACGGGGAGACTCAGATATCGATTTTGAAGTCAATCGGCCGGCGGTCACTTTTTTAGATTTCGACCCCGGATTACAAAACGACTTTAAAATGGTACATAATTCGTAAAATATTCAATATGACTCAGAAAATATGGTAACGCCATCTATTGATACATTTGAAAATCACTTTCAGGCTATAAAGAACTCCCAACAATTGCCCACGTAATACAAAAATATCCGTATCTTTTGATAGAGTTTACGGATTTGAATAAAACAAAGCCTAAATGTTATTCCAAGATTATATTATTTTTTATTATTTGACCATAATAAAAAATAAAATTTTTGCTAATATTTTTATTGATAGCACTAAATGATGTAATTACACTCTCTATGCTTAATACTAAACAAAAAATGTGTTAACAAAAGTCGATAAATTTACCGGAATAGTCCAGTAATATTTATTTAAGGTATTTTTAGTACTGAATTACTCTACTACCACAATATCAGGCTTATTGGCCACAATAGTCCTGTCCGTGATAACAGATCGATCCCAATAGAGCGTTGTATGACTATTTTCGAGAACTGGTTGAGGCACATATTGATAAATAGGCACCTCAGAAGCCACAAGGCAATATCGACGAGCAAGTTGCTGGTGTAGGATCTTGGCTACAAGGTTATGCCTATACTCGCCGTTAGCAAGATACGAACAACCGGAAATAACATGCCTGATAGATTCTCCGGGACGGTGGCATTACATTATTATTATTATAATAGACCAATATTATATCAAACACAGCTTCTTCGAGACGTGCAATATATTTGAAAATGTATCACTCACTTAGTGGTTGAGCGATCAACATTTCAGTAAATTTTTCTACGAAACCACAAAAAAAATCCACTAACCACTAGACGGCATTTTTTCCCACTAAACGGGATTCAAAACCACCAGATTTAGTGGACAATCCACTAAGATGGCAACACTGGTTATGAAAAACAATTTGACATTTTATGATTGGTCATCCATTCAGTTATTCGTTCTTTGGCGGGAATGGAAACAAAACATTGCAATTTGTGAAGTTATTATAAAAAATATAATTCATTATAATATTAAAAATGAATAATGTAGCCTCTTTAAAAAGAAATAATACGAATTCACCCAAAACCCCTGGTGGAATAAGCAAGTCACTTTTAACTCCTTGTAGACGCGTTGGTCTGTCACGGAATTGGAAGAAAAGTGGTCCGTCTCCTTTTATTTCTCCTATAACAAGTAGTGATAGAAACCAAGATAACCCGGAGGAAAACAATAGTCCGAAAAACTCTAATATTGATTCGAGTAACATAGGTGTAGATAAAACTCCAACCAGGAACGTCGCTTTGCCTCGAAAAAGGAAATCTAAAACACTTCTGGCAGTGATAAGTTCAAGTGAAACTAACGTAGATACGCAAAATGAAGGTTTGGCTATCGAAAACGATGACGATCTTCTAGTAATTCCAGTACATAAAAGTTCAGAAGTAGTGAATAAACACACAGAAAATGTTGAAAGTACTGAAGTGGCAGTATCGACTCCTGTGCGAGTGAAATCGAAAGGTAAAAAAAAGATATTAACTCAGGTACATACATCTAGTCAAGATACTAACCTTCCACAAAATATAAATGATGCAAAAGAATGTACAGATAGTAAGGAAGTCAAAGAAAATATTAGTGAAAACATAGCGCTTAATGCAAAAGACAAAAGTCCCAATGATTTAAAGAAGGAATGTATAGTTGTCATACAAAGAAAAATATTTAAGGATGAAGGTAAGAAATCTCTAGATTCTATAAATAATGCAAATATTGGTGGTAAAGAACCTCAAGGTTCTACATCACAAACACTATTTGATTCAGACTCAGATGATATGCCGTTGTGCCAAATTAATAAAACAGGATCTCAAACAACACAGCTGACAAAAAATGAGGGTTCCCAACATGTGATTGAAACAATTACAATAAATGAAGACGATGATTTTATTGAACATAAGAGTAAAATAAGAAAAATAGACACACCAACAACTAAAGATAAGCAGAAAAATATTAAGAAAAAGAGACTTGAGACAACAAAAATTATAAAACAGGATAAACCTGAATCATTTGATGATGATGAAGATTTTGATTTTGACAATAAAAGAACAATCTTAATACGAAAAACATATGAAAAAGTTACAAAACCACTTAAAGCCAAGTCCACTGGTTCAATAACACAAAAAGATATTGATGAACTGAAAGCCCGAATTGAAGCAAAAAAGAAAATGCTTTTGGCAAAATCTATCACAGAGGATACTAGAGAACTCAGAGAGTTAATAAAGAAATGGCAGAAAGGATGTCAGGATGCTTTAATGGAGTTAATGGATTTGATGAAAAGAAAGTTTCCAGAGAAGAGTAATATGGATTACTCAGAAATTTTGGAAACATTGCATATACCGGCTTCTTTAGTTGGCTATGATTCTGAAAATGATTGTTTTAATACACCTGATGATAAAAATATTATCTTAAGCCATGTTTTGTAATTTAATACAGTCAATATTTTTATATATAAATTTAATTTTAAAAGCCTAGAGGGAAAAGGTGCTAAATATTAAAGCTCAGGCAAAAGCTATTTTTTTAAATTAACATTATGCTAAGTGTAAGTCACCATAAAGGTCATCTATCATTATAATGCCTGTGTCCTAGCAGCACCTAGAAGTTGTGTTAATGAAAAATCGCCCTAAAACCTGGTATGGCCAAAGTCTAATGTAAGTATACAGAAAAGTGATACAGGAACTAGACAATCATTCATTAATAACTATGACAAGACTTATTAAATTTCTTTCACTAGATAGCAATTACTTATTTTGTTAAGCTAATGAGTTCTCGTCCATATTTGTTAAAGTTTTGTTTAAATAAAAACATGTTTCAATATTCAAGTTTTATTTAAAATTACACATTATCCACATTTACTACACATTTTTGTTGACACAAACTACTATTTATTTTATAAATTTTATTTTCCATCTTTACTCAACCTGAAACTAATGAACTTAACTACATTTAGAACCGATGTGACCGGATAGGGTTCTCTGGATCAAACAACTTAGGATCTTTCAAAAATGTCTTGTCCTTATAATAATATGGCATGTAGGCGCAGTTCTGGGCCTTCTTAATTTCCGATTCAACTTGTTCCTGTTTAGTTTTACATAGTCCCGTGATATGCCGACCATAAATACGACCAGTATATGGAGACTGAAATTGGGATAATAGCCTATAGTTTTTGTAATCTGGTGTAATGTTCAATTTACATAAAATACATTGACGCCTCTCTTTTTTAAACGGGTTTTCCATTTCTACGGGTGCGTCATCTTCAGGGCTGCATTTGGCTTCAGTGGATGAGGGCCTTACTATGGCTACAATGCCTCGGTTAACGTTGTTGACTGGAAATTAATGCAAAGATTATATTTTGTACATCATAAAGTGATTATCTATTTAGTAAACTTGGCGAAATGTGGGTGTTCTAGATCCCTACTGCGCCCCTGCCTACCCTTTTGGGGATACAGGCGTGAGCTTATGTTAATGTTTATTTATTTTCTAAACTTACATATGTATCGAGTTACTAATGTTTTAAATAGAGCCATCTTAATAATAGTTCCAAATTAGTAACCTATTTTTAGAAAATGGCAAAGATTATCCAAAATAACTAGTCTTAAGAATGTAAATAACATAACCTAAAAAATATGGTAATGTCTTATGTCAAATCTGACAAACGAAGGCGTTTAGTTTATGCAAGGGTTTTGTTTAAAAATAATTATTTGGTATTCGTATTTTAATTATTTATGACATGATAATTAGAAACTAAAACAATAATAATAGAAAGCATAATTAATAATATGTTGCAAAGTTATTGAATTACGGTGCCTTCATCATCACCATCAGCCCAGCCCACAGGACCATATGAGTTATGACAGAGCCAAGGACGTTGATAACATTGTAATATAGTTCTTAGAGCATTTTTCTCCTATTTATATATCTAAAGCGTCCATAAATATATTAATACTAAGTATGTAGGTAATTAAAATATATTACCGTGTGATAGCGTGTACACATCAACCGAACGAACGTCCGCGAATCTACGCCTGTTGCGGTCATACAAACAAACGCTGTTGTGTGAACGCAACAGGCATAGATTCGCGATCGTTCGTTCGGTTGGTGTGAACCAAAGATCATTAGAATCTTTTTTTAAATATCGCTAGATGGCATTGTTAGTGTGCAAGATAGAAAAACTAACTAAAAATCCATCTATCAAGAAAATATTGAAAAACAAAGGAAAAACTAACATAAGCAAAATACATACATACATAAGCTCACGCCTGTATCCCCGCACGGATAGGCAGAGGCGCACTAGCGAACTAATACACCCAAATTAAAGCAAATTAGTATCTTAAGTGCACGCCTGCGGCGTGTTCATAGCAATATCATACCGAATCAAATGTCTTCAGAATAATAATTTGTTGCTTATAAAATATTCCACTTTCTTCATTCCCTAGTTTTTATGTGTCGAATTTAAAACATGGCGAGGTTTTAAAATCTGTATCTAATCCGTACATTTCAAAGTGATATTAGTGTTAGAATAGGAGTTATAATGAACTGGGTAGGAATTCCACAAAAAAAGGAATTGCATCGAAATACTTTATTATTAAGATCCTTATTATGTATACTGGTTTGTTTATTTGTGACTGGATCCAGAGGACAGTTGAGGTTGGGCAGACGGTCGGTCTTAAGCCGAATCCTAATTCTGCAAAAGTGCAAGATTATAATAAGTGTGTTGAGCACTTGCGCGGTGCGCCGATGTCAAATTAGTATGGGATAAGGGCAGGTAAAAGAAGTTTAAATATATCTACTTATTTTTATCAATTTACCAATTTCATGTAAGTCCATATCTACTCATCATGTAATTTGTAGTGCGTAGATATGCACCTGTTTGCGAATGATTACGCAGGAGTAATATGTTTGTCTACCCGCTGCATAATTGCGAAAAACGGACAAGACAAGTATTGCAAAACCACGCTAATGTGGTCGGTGGTTATTATTCAGCCGTTTTGAAATAACACTCGCAATGCGGAAATGCATTTGCGCCTATAACCATTTTCTATGAACGGGTTACCGTTCAAGTTTCTCGGATTGATGTGTAAACACGAAAACACCTTACCACAACCGGCGTAGCCACTGTCCGTGTAGAACGTGGCGATCCGATGTGGCTGTAAATTGTTTCGTCTTCGCCTAATTATTTGATGAATAAAAAAGACGAACAGTGTTGTGTTGGGTGCATTACGCGCTATTTTGTGGTAGTGACATTTTTGTTTAATTTTTGTGTTGTGTATCTGTGACTTTAAAAATAACGACTTTGGATTTTTATAATTCGAATTTGGTAAGTTTATAAGAAGTCAATATTATTCTAATCACATTGTTTAGGTACACGGTAGTGATTTATAGTGGAAAGCTAACATCGATTATGCAAGTGGATCGGTAATATCTTTATATAACTCCACATCTTCGTCATGATATGTAAGGCTAAGGAAAAATGTTACTGCACTTTCGTGGCAAAAGTAAAAGTTTTTAGCATTGATTGACAAAAATGTCATCAGTTAGCGTTAGTGTAAAGTCGCGCGTAAGAAATCAAGGTTGTGAGGAGAAAGTGGCCCAGCTGCGGCCTGCGAGGGAGCTACTCGCTACTCGCTTGTGTGCGATGGCTCAGTGGGCTCTTTATACTGCGCACTCCTAGTTCCGGATGTATGAACAGTAATATTGACACCACGAACCTTACGAGCATAATTGACACGGGAAATGCCGTCAAATATCGATACTTACCTTAGACAAAAGAAGAAGAAGGACGACGCATAACTACGCAAAATCGAAGCATAAATAACGTGTGGAGAGAATTCAAAATGGCGATATTCCGAAAGAAAGATCCCATGAATATAGCAGTTAGGCATCGTCACATTCCGAAATTAGTATTATTGTAAATAAAGCAATGTATTTATAACAAAATCTATAAGTTTAGTTGATATGTTATATAGGTCTTATGACATGATGACAACTTACATGTAAATAGATGGCGAAATTAAAACGGCGGAACTGGCTTCAAAGTAAACTCGTATTTTACATAGTTATGCCAAGTCCTCTTGTTTTTCTTTAGTCATTGATACTAACTTATTTGGGGGTTATTGCTTCTTGGTTACTTTCTTTTTACGTAGCAGGTACGTGCACTTATCACTTCTCAATGTGGAGTAGTAACTGGTAATACACTTTTCAAGCATGTTGCAGAAATTATTTGTGTTATTGTTTACGATGCCTGCTTGATATCAACTTCTAGGGGCTCCAGTCCTGGGTAAATCGTTTTGGAAAAGCACGCCGCTCGATCTGGGACTCGAACTCAGGACCTCCCCGTTCACAGCTTATATTAAACTGCCACTAGACCAAGAGGCGGTCTGTTCATAACCAGTTTTTGTGACTCTTTGTGTATGGAAAAAAGTAACTTTTTTATATGTTGTACATTTTAAAATAGCACTATTGAACGGCCCACAGTTTCTACCAATACCAAAATTAAAAAAATATCCCATGAACCTAGGACCTTACGGGCCTCAGTTTCAGTAACTAAGCGCTGCTGCGACTAGTGAGGTGACCAAAATTATGATTTCTAATTATATAATAATATATATAATATAATAATAGTCAATAGGGGTTGGTCTCGAACCTCCGACACTCGTCTCGGCAGTCCGTACCATTCCCAACTGAGCTATCACTGCTTTCTAATTTTTAAATCATTTATTTTTAAAAAGTGATCTCTGGTGTCTGTCTCTGACATTGAGTTTGAAACTGCTAAATCCCTAGTCCTATATGTTTATTAAATTCGCAAAATGTCGTAATTACAAAACATAGATCCTATGTCTTATGGAGTTATTTTCCGAAAACAATACGAAATAAAGTCTATAACATCAAAAGTAGCAACACACACAGTTCTTATTTTTATATTGTTTATCGTACGAATGTTTTGAGTGGTAGAGCCACACTGTAGACAGTAACGTCTACAGCACGAATGGGCCGGATCGACCGGTTAGATACCACTGCCTTATAGAAAACCGACGTAAAGTGGCAGCTTGCTGTCGCGGTTCGTTCGGTGAGTGAGATTTCCGGTGGCCCATTTCCCCCCTCCCTTTCCCAATCTCTTTTCCCTGCCCTTCCATTCCCTCCTTTTAGGTTGGCAACGCACCCATGACTCTTTTTTTGTCTTGGGTGCCTATGGGCGATGGATCACTTACCATCAGGTAACCCATCTGCTCGTTTGCCAATCTCTGCTATAAAAAAAAACAAGTATCAGTGATTTTTCTTCATTTAAATAAAGTAGGTTTAATAGGAAGTCTTTATTTAATTTTTCAACTTATACCCTAATGTTGCTGTAATTTGGCGCTAGCCAAACTGCGCAAGCGGCGTAAGTCATCGTTTCCTACACCTGCGGCCTGAGCAGGAAAATTTTGACAACCGTAAATGTATTTCAGCTCGATGCGCGTCTATGAAATTTGTATGAAATATTAACCAAACGTCATAAGTGCGCAGCGAACTCGAAGACATTTACATTTACATTAGTTTTTCGTGCTCGGGCTACTGTTTTTCTCGAAACAAACGCAAAACAATAATTTTCGCTGTCCCGTACTCATAAAACAATGGACCATAGATTAAAATGGGTATCGAAACCATGTTTTGCGTATGTGTTTTTGTGTTTTATATCGAGAAAAACAGTGCGCTAATGTTGCATGGATTCGAGAACTTGTCACTTGGTAATTTTTAACGCGACATTAGTGCACTTTTTAACTATATTTCAGTGGTATTTTAAGCCACTAAATGAACAAGCGCCAGCCCCCTGTTGTAAGCGTGGTGCAGTCCAAAAAACCAACAACCACCGACAAATGTTGGATTTATCAGTGGTCACCAGAATCATGCCGGCCCGTTGATCCTTCTTCAGTCTTCACTCTACGAAGAGGGTAGAAGCTAATCGACGGTCTTGCGACAGGCGGGTGACCGATGCAGACGCACATGTACCTACCCCCTTACCCCCCAACCAACCATCAAGTCATTTTGCAAGCCCTTCGCAAGATCCTGAAATGGCGCGTACACACCAGCCGGATGAAGGCGAAAGAATCTATACCTGTTGCGTTCACACAAACATACTTTCGCTGTTGTGTGAATGAAACGTGTGTACATGCCAAAACGCGAACTACACAAGGAGTGTCAGTGTGGTCGTCCTCCGGGCAGATACGAATATTCTACTACCAGCTTTATTATTCATTCATTGCTCTCTAGTCATTACCAAACGTGTCTTCAATTTGGGAACCAGTTTGTCCCAAATTCGTCGGGTATGTAATGTATGGATTGATTTGAAAAAAATACATAACTATACGTATATAAACCGGCTAGATGATGCCTTCATCTGATTTAATGTTATATTATTGAATATAAGAAAAAAAATCTTTAATGCTTTATATAACATTCTTAAAAGGTCAACACAGCAACCAAAAATAATTTTGAGTTGAAACATCGTCACATATCAGGTAAGCTCACGCCTGTATCCCTGAAGCGGTAGACAGAGGCGCACTAGCGAACTAGAACACGCACATTTCGCCGAGCTTAGTTCCGTTCCAGATGTGATAGGGGGTGAGCCTATCGTCAACCTATCGGGCACAGACTCCAGACTCCGGGCTGATATGGAAAAATCCAATGTCCAATGTTTGAGTTGAAAAATATTCTATATTTATGAATCTGATTGAAAAGTTAACACTGATAATAATATATGCAAGTGACATACGGACGGGCAGTGAGTATTGTGTGTCAAAGAACTCAACTACAAGAATTGTTATTATTATTTTATTACATACGACAGTCGATTCTCTTAATTAAATATAATAAATAAATAACCCAACAGTCACACACATAGTCCTAACCTCACACTAAGATCGAATCTTGTGTCGTGGGTATTAGGAACTACGAGATCTTTCGGTCTCACAACACCCAGACCCGAAGCAAATATCTGCAGGCCATACAAACTTTTGTCTCGGTGCGGGGATCGAACCCGCGGCCTCTCGCTTCAAAGCCGGCTACTCGGCCGCTGCGCTACGGAGGCTGTCAGTATATACCAGTACGATGTCGTTAGTCTATTTTTTATGTCTTACTGAGTTTGTATCGCTTTATTTGTAGGGCAATATGTATTATGATGGCTTTGCCACGGCAGCTACAGCAGATTTTTTTTTCAGTCGTTACTGTCCCGAGTGCGGATTTTTGACGTTTTGTCAAAGACCAAGTCTGTGCACCGTAGGTTAGTATGGGAAGTATACACACGTCCATGAGTTTTCTCTTCAAGGTGAGGGGGAACTTGCCCTTTATATAGTCTTTCAGGGACCAATATCTATTCCAGGCGTTTGCAGTGCGTCGTGCAAATCCGCACTCGGGGTTTGCCAGCGGGCTATGGAACGCAGCGTGCTGGGGGTCCGATTGGCTGACCGCATCAGAAACAGCGCACTGCGTTCTAAAACCCAGATCACAGACGTAGGGTTTAGGGCTCCAAGCCTTAAATGGACCTGGGCTGGTCACGTGTGTCGTCTGACAGACGAGTATTGGGCAAAACTCTGCACAGAGTGGAGTCCGAGAAACGTTACGCGGCCTCGCGGCAGGCCCAAAAGGAGGTGGCGAGACGAACTGGACGCGTACTGGAGAGATTGGCCGCAGAGGGCTTTAAACCGAGAAGAGTGGAAAGAGGGTAGAGAGGCCTTTGCCCTGCAGTGGGACGACCATGGCTGATGTATGTATGTATGTTACTGTCCCCCTGCTGGGCAAAGGCCTCCCCCCATTTCTTCCACTTCTCCCTATCCTGTCCCAAACTGGTCCAATCTGGACGGAACGTGTTCAGCTCGTCCTGCCATCTCGTTCTCAGACCGCCGCGTCGACGCTGTGTTCCGTGTGAGTACCACTGGGTAGTCCGTTTTGCCCACGTTTCGTCCCATATACGACATACGTGCCCGGCCCAAACCCACTTTAACTTTTCGGTTAAAGGATAAAACACAAAATAAAAATGCTAATGTTTCATTTTCATAATTAGATGAAAATATGTATCTTAGGAATTAGGATTATGCAATAGCCCTATCATCATTAATTTCGTTCCACTGAGCCAGTAATGTTAATTAATTACAACATTGAAGCGCGGTTTCACTCGCATTTTGTTAATCGCCTGTCTTAATTGATTTTGTTTTTCCTTGTATTATTTTATTAATTTCGTTATAGAATGATCTTGTCTTTTTAGCAACGCTTTACATTCACGTGGTGATAAGTTTTTAGAATTTATTCGATAGAGTTAAAAAGTATGTTGGTTTGATTTTATTCGAGAAGGGGCAAATGCTTAGGGACTATACTTGATAGTAAGGACAGTAGATTATATTTTTATCTTGGTTAAGATTATCTTAATAGTACGTAGATGTGTGATTAAAGCATGCTGTATTTGCCTTTAATCGATTTGTTACATTGCTAAGTCTGTCACGATTATTATGTATTATACTGTAAATGCACTGATGTATACAAACGTTGGTAACTCTAATAAGAAAAAAAGAAAAAAGATAATAATATGAACAGAAACTACCTCTTTTAAAAGAGTGAAACATAAAATTTTACTAAAAATAATAATAATAAAAAGTAGCGACCATCGAAAAACATTTATCGGTGGTCAAGAATCATGTCTGCTGCATAAATGCTTCTTCACACTCCAAACAGGCAAGGAGCAAGCGACAAATTCAAGAGCATAAGAACGTGCTCGTAACGATTTTAATGATATAAGAAGATTGATTGATCACGTCCAAAATGAGGATAAAACAAAAGAATTTGTCCTTGTTCGGGGTTCTTCAGTACGCCTAGAACGACTAGGCAATACCGTAATTATTGTCATGTTGCTACTGTAAAAAAACATATTTTTATGGATTTAAAATTATGTACATTTGACGAGGCGGCCTCGACCTAAAGACATTTTAATGTTTTCCGACTTCAATTACGCTGACACCGTTGTTGAAGGTTCTGGAATTGCGATATAAGACAATAAAAATAGTATCTAGTACTTGATATATTTTGCTATCTAGCACAATAATTAATTGTCTAGGGTTGCCAGTCTTTCACCTGCCTTTCTCATCCTAATATATTTTTAGGGTAAATTCGTTTAGTATTTCCGGAGATTACTTACCCAAATACAGACTGACAAACTCGCATATTTTACCTTTATACTTAGATAAATTTCGGTTTATCCCAAACTCAAGTAAAATATAGGATTGAGCTGTAGGATAAATCGAGTTTAAATCTAATTCTAGAATAGTAATAGTGCTGCAAGTTGCCCTTAATGTACAGGCATCTATTGGTAACGATATTGTATCTTCCACTTCTTTATCCCTCTCTATTGTAGAGTCCGATTCTGGTTTAGTTTTTATGACCGGCTGCCTGCCTGACGTTAACCCCTCTCTGGGGAGACGTCAACAACAACGTCCTTTAGCTACTGCATCAGTAACTTAACTGTGTAGGCTTTCAAAATCTGTAATACTTATTTCGAGTTTCTTCTTGCACCAGTGTTAATAATATTAGCCCTGTAATATAACTGTGCCACTGTTGGGGACGGGCCTCCTCTACTAATGAGAGGGGTTAGGCCTTAGTCTACCACGCCGGCCTAATGCGGGTTGGTAGACTTCACATACCTTCGAATTTCTTGTGGAGAAATTCTCGGGTATGCAGGTTTCTTTCACCGTTTCCTTCACCAGTATCAAACTTTCTCAAATTCTAAACATGAGTTAATAATAGAAATAGTTAGATATAAATAATGTGTGAATCATCAAGTTAATAACGTAGTTTAGTTAATTGAAGGAAGTTACTCAACACTAGTAACAGTTAAGTAGCAATTATGTCGATTCTAAGTATCGAATTGTGGTGAAATTGCGAATATTTACTTACAACAGCCAATCTAATATCGGGGTTAATGGTAGCACAAGGAAAATCCTGTGAAATATAAGCAATATCTTGTTAAACTCGTATCTGCAAATAAGATCACGTATGTAAAGGAATGTGTTCAGCATGCTCATTCGAATAATTATTTGTTTGTAGTACTACATATACGTACATAAGCTCAGTTGTATTATTGATTCTTAAGTTTACGCGAATGGTATACATTGAAATAAAACGATTTTTACGGATTCTATCACGATTTTCAGTCCAACCCGTGACCACGATGTCTGCAAAGCCTTCGAAACGTCGGGAATAAAAATTAAAACCAAATCGTGATAGAATCCGTAAAAATAGTTTTATCTCAGTTGTATTTGTAGTCCGCCACCGAGGCAGTCATTTGCAATACCTACTATTAGTCTATTATTATTAAAAACCAAATAGTGATAGAATCCGTAAAAATAGTTTTATCTCAGTTGTGTTTGTAGTCCGCCACCGAGGCAGTCATTTGCAATACCTACTATTAGTCTATTATTATTAAAAACCAAATCGTGATAGAATCCGTAAAAATAGTTTTATCTCAGTTGTGTTCGTATTCCGCCACCGAGGCAGTCATTTAAATGTATTCGGCTATATTATTACTAAAGTTATGCGCATAAGCAATGCTTATCTATTTCGAAAATGCCAATAACTGATGATGATACACCATATTATGATGATATGATGATGAAGTTATGCACTGTGCATATAAGCAATCTTTATCTATTTAGAAAATACCAATAACTCATGATACACCATATTAAGATGATATGATGGTTGGATGATTATATTATATCATGATATTTCTATGATTATATCATGTAGGTTTATTTTGTATTCATAGAAATATCATACATTTGTATTATAGATCCCAGACTTTTATTGTATTGTAAAAGCTGAACACTTTCGAAGTGCATATCTTTGATCGTAGTGCATAGATGTCGATTGGCTTTATTGATAAAATAAATCAAGTTAAATTAGTCACTGAGTCTTGGAATATGCCATTATAATTTAATTAGCATATAATTTCCGAAATGACCTCCAGCTATCCTGTATTTTTTAATCAATATTAGGTATAATTTAATATGTTTATCCTCTTTACCTTTACTGTACCTAACCATTATTTATCGGTCTGAATGATTCTTTTTATTTATACTTATTTCAATTTTGAGCAATTTAAAAAATAATTATATGGAAATAAAGGCGCGTTTCCTGCACTAGCTTTTCTCGAAATATTACACAAAAACACATACGCAAAACGATTTTAGCTGTCACCTGCTCGTAGAATAATGGACCATAGATACAAAAACATGTTTTGTGTAGGTGTTTTAGTGCAGGAGACGCGGCTTAACACTACACCTGTGACCTGATGGTAAGAATTTTAAATCGAACTTTGACTTAGTCCAAGCCTTTTTTTACAAGAGAAACAGACGGACAGACACACTAAGCAAAGATTTTCTTGTAAAAAATGACTCGGACTAAGTCAAAGTTCGATATAAAAATTCCCAATTCTCTCTGAGTTCGTTTCTTTAACTTAGTCGAAGTTCGCTCTATAGATCTCAGCTTAAGTTACTTCGTTTTATTTCGACATAATTGTATTCATTTCTCAATATAAAACGATTATACCTTCTTTCATAATAGATTCATTTAATCAACCATCAAGAAGTTTATAATATATATAAGTCATCTTAATATTATGAGCAAATTATGAATTTCATTGAGAAGTTTAGTCGTGGCTGTTCTACAGTATGTTATTTATTTTGTGCCTTGATTATTAATGTTTGTGTCTTGAGAATATTTTGTGCAAAAATCGTCAATTTTAGTTTTATTATATTTAATGATGTTTGTTTATTATAGAGGTACATTATTTACCTTCAAAGAATATAATATCACAAAACGACTCACATGCAACGAGTTATTACCACAGGAAACGTGTTGTTTTCTGTACTTTGTCTATGCTCTATGATATATTCATCTGTGTATAGTTTCTAATAGTGAATCCAAATCAGGTCATACAATACCGTTAAAAACAAGTTGTAAAATTAAATAAATCACCACACGTCCCACTTACAAACTAGTTTAGTTTTGCAGCCAGTGATTATATAACTGAATAACTTCGACACACCGGGTATACGGACTCCTTTCACTTGTCTCTGGTCCTTTTTAACCTGTGCTGGTTACGTCATCAGCCGGCAAAGCAATCTGTCAAAATGACAGTATACAAAACCTTCCCGCCAATGTTACTTGAGTTTCGTTAACGTTCTATCCTTAGTTTCAATGGAAAACGTATCTTCAAAGCAGTTACGAGGATACTGATATCATTTTATTCCTTTTTCTTGTTGATTCAATTAAACTATATTTAAAAAGAAATAATGTATTTAAACATGTACCTGACCCCTCAGAGGGGGTTGACGTCAGGCAGCCGGTCGTAAAATCTTAGCCAAATAATTTCTGTAAGATGCTAGAAAGAGTGTGTTGCGCCGACCCCATATTAAAAGTGGGATAAGGGCAGGTAGAAAGATCTAAACACGTACCTATTAGCTGGCAATTTTGCTCCTGTCATGTCTTTTCTAATGACCTGTCACTCAGCGATACTGTAGACTTATAGCCCCTTACTTATAAAAATATTTAAGCGCGCTTATCTTTAACTATAGGTTGTCCCTTTCATTTTTAAACAATGTAACGCAAGAAAAACAGAGACAGGTTATTCTTAGCGAAAATGTTTCTATAAGTACGGCCCATAATAGTTAAAGTTTAAAATCAGTTAAGTAGTTCCAGAAATTAACGCATTCAAACAAACAAACAAACTTTCAGCTTTATATTATTAGTACAGATTAATAATACTGACAAAAATAATTATGTGGTAACCAAATGGGTTGTTTTATGGGTTCAGCTATATTGGCTTTTTTATTTTAAAAATATAATTCAATAAATTAATGCTTATTTAGTGCGAGCATAAACTCAAAATAAAACAAAAGGTGTTATAACAATACCTCGAGAATAAATAAATTTATTGATACTTGAGGCATTTGAGCAGGTGTTTTCATTACCTTTTGTGGAAGTCACAGACATCAAAATTAATATTATATTAGATTAAAATATTGATTAAGTGGTAGAACCACGCTGTAGACAGTAAAGTCTACAGTACGAATGGGCCGGCTCGACCGTTTTGATACCACTGTCTCACAGAAAACCGACGTAAAGTGGCAATTTGCTGTCGCGTTTTGTTCGGTGAGTGAGATTTCATGTAGTCCATTTCCCTTCCTTCCTTTCCCAATTCCTTTTTTCCTCCTCTTCCATTTTCTCCTTTTAGGTTGGCAACGCACACATGATTCTTTTTGGGTGTCTATAAACTGTGGAGATCACTTACCATCAGGTAACTCATCTGCTCGTTTGCCAGTCTCTGTTATAAGAAAATATATATCAAATCAGTCGATCGTAAAAACTAAGGCAAATCCTTTCTACAACATGCTTGAAAATATTTATTGCGCCGAACCCACATCAAGACGGGATAAGGGTAGGTAGAAAAAATAAATTATTAACCTTTATGTTTATCGTGGTAAGCAGAAATACAAATATCGTATTTGATAGGATAACATAACATAGACTCACGCCTGTATTCCGGAAGGGGTAGGCAGAGGCGCACTAGCGAACTAAAACACCCACATTTCGCCGAGCTTAGTTTGATAAGATGGGAGCATAGACGGGATATCAAGCAAGTTTCGATACAAAGAAATTGATCTCAAAGTTCAATACCGCTATCAACCACTTATTACAATGCGAGGGCGATTATTACAATTTACACCCTAGAATGTTTTGTGAATGGTTAAGAATCACCTAAGATAAGTTTATTCTCTCAATATTATTTCACTGGCGGGCCTGGCGTGCGTATATTTCAAATAAACTGAGTAACTGAGTGACTGCCTCGGTGGCGTAGCGGTATTTCGGTACGACTACGGTTCTGAGGTCTCGGGTTCGATCCCCGGGTCGGGCAAAGTGATATTGGATTTTTCCATATCAGCCCGGAGTCTGGAATTTGTGCCCGATATGGCGATAGGCTCGCCCCCTATCAAATCTGGGACGGAACTAAGCTCGGCGAAACGTGGGTGTACTAGTTCGCTAGTGCGCCTCTGCCTACCCCTTCGGGGATACAGGCGTGAGCTTATGTATGTTATGTTAAACTGAGTAACTTATGACCACTAGGTCATAACTTTTGTATCACAAGTTTTGTGCTGTTGTTCCATCTATAGACGTAGATAAGTAAAAATTCTAATCGCAACCAGCTCACATGTTTATCGAAGCTACAACCTCATACAAATTGTTTATTATGTCGCCATTGCGTGGCTTATAAGCAAATATACCAAGCGGAAAACATTTTACAGCTGTTTTGACCTTAATCAATGCCAGCCAAAAGGAACTATTGTAACGCGATACCATTTCGGAACATTTTTTAGATTTTCTAAATAAAGACGATGCCTTAAAACTTTTAAATGTAGTTTCAAGGACTGTATCACAAGTGATAATAAATTCGTAACAGGCGTGGTATAAGAGGCTGTCGATCAAGAAAACTTTATACTAAGTTTGTTTGTTAGAAATTAGAGGTAAAGACTGCTTCGGTGGCGTGGTTGTATTTCGGTACGACTACCTGAGGTCTTGGGTTCGATCACCGGGTCGGGCAAAGTGATATTGGATTTTTCCATATCAGCCCAATATACTTTCTAACACACATATCACATAAGCTCACGCCTGTAAAGGGGGTAGGTAGAGGTGCACTAGCGAACTAGAACATCCACATTTCGCCGAGCTTAGATCCGTCCCTCTGGGATCCCGGATCTAAGCTCTATAGACTATATAGGCTCTATAGGCGTATCTATAGGCTCGCCACTATCACATCTGTGTGATAGGGGCGAGCCTATCGCCATATCGGGCACAAATTCCAGACTCCAGGCTGATATTGAAAAAATCCAATATCACTTTACCCGACCCGGAGAACCCGAGACCTCAGCGGGCTTAGCCAAGTGGCTTATGCGCTAGTCGAATGGAATAAATGTATGGGAATGACATAAGAGTACGCTTTCTTATTTCCATACATTTACTATTAGTCGCACCGAAATACAACAACGCCACCGAAGTCATAAAAATAAGAAGAAACAATTATAATACGAGCCGTGAACCCTGCCATCCTCTGCCTCACAATATTAAATTATCGATATTCGTAAACATACGTTCACGGCTAACTAGTGATATTTTTATAACCCACAAGTTCCGCTTCGTATTCCGAGGTGACACGACAATGATCTTGGGCGTTTTCGGAAGATGAGTAATGTACGGACTGAGGACTTTGCCTTTTGTGATGTCTCCATGTAATTGCGGTCATTTGTTCATCTATTATTACAAAAACGATGTCCTCAGGAGATGGATCCGAATTTGTAGATTGCAAAGTCTACAGTTAGGTAGTGAACACAAAAAATAATATATGAAAGAACCCTTGTATTGTGGCTCTGTATTATAATACAAAAAGGATTTGAATATCTAAAGAAATAATCTCAAGTTTAAAAACTTAATTGCACGACTTCAAATCCGATCGTGATCAAAATTATATAGGATCACGCTTGAAATAAGCTCTATCGAACACAAAAATAATTTTGAAAATCGGTCCACTTTCAGCGGAGACATCGCGTCATATACACAAAAGAAAATACAGACGAATTGAGGACCTTCTCCTTTTTGGAAGTTGGTAGAAAAATTTGAGATTTCTAGAGGGGTTTGACGTCAGATCAGGTCGTAAAAACTAAGTCGAGTCCTTTCTGCAACATGCTTGAAACGGTCTGTTGTGCTGTTCTTACATTGGAACTAAGATAAGGTGGGAGCTAAATACCCAAAGTTAAATGTTTATGAACCTTCAAGAAAAGAGCATATTCCTACCTCAAAGGCCAGAGGGATTTCCACCATGTCCTAAAGCAATATTATTATAATCTTACTTTGTTTTTTTTTTGTATCAAACCGGTCGAGCCGACCCATTCGTGCTGTAGACGTAACTGTCTACAGCGTGGCTCTATCACTCAAAAACATTTCATTCAAATGTGTAAGTATTTGGCACATCCAAAATACAGTCCAAGCAATTATGTCCAGTAATTGGGTGCATACTGCGTTACTAATAATACAATAATTTGTTGTTACTGTTGTGCAACACTGTGTGCATTATATTTGTCAGGGCAAACAATTTCCTGTTGCATGTATTCAAGCTTTAGGGGACGTACCCATATTACGTGATCTTGTCTGGGGGGAGGGATCCTCAAAATAACACGATTGGTCACACTTGTCTTAGGTTTTTGTCACGTAGTCAATATCTTTTAGGGAAATCTCGTGCTTTTTCGAGCTATATTCAAATATGGCGCGCAGTGTTTAACAATTTTTAAAGTCACAGGCAACATATCATAATATTTAGTTTTTTTAACTTTTCTTCGACAAAAAGATATTTAAAACTTTATTTATAAATTACTATGTGAAAACTAGAGGGGGGGGGGGCGGGATCTTGGGGTATACTTCGGGTGGTCATCGAGGGGGGAGGGGTATAAAATTGTAAAAATTGGGTCACGTAATATGGGTACGTACCCTTAATTTGACAATATCAGTAATCGATTGTCTTGGTTTCCACGAATTTAACTATCTTTCTATACCTGGCGGCATCCTGGTCCGACAATGTTATTCCAATCCGTACATATTAATCCCAAAATAAATAATTTAAGACCGCGATAACAGAAAAAAGGCGATCCAAGTTTCCGACATATTATAAGTGGTTGTTTCGGTTTAGCAAAATAAAATATCTAAAGTTTTTTTAATTTTTTGCGGACAAAATAACAAAATAAATATATACAGTAAATAAATCTAAAGCGTACTTGATATATAATATTGCTTCAAGTGTAGATTTAATTTGTGCCCGACATGGCAATAGGCTCGCCCCCTATAACATCTGGGACGGAACTAAGCTCGGTGAAATGTGGGTGTTCTAGTTCGCTAGTGCGCCTCTGCCTTCGGGAATACAAGCGTGAGGTTATGTATATAAAATGTACTTATTTAATGACATCATTCCCCACGTCCACTTGTCAACAAATGAACAAACATAGCAAATGTTTACCTTCAATGACGTGTTTATTACTACCAACGCCATAATAACCATAGATATAATATAAAGGTACAAATAGCAGCAATAGCCTTAGCATGCTTTTTTTTATCCTGGCACGGCAAAGTGACTTTACTGCACCTTTACTGTGCCTTTACTGCACTACTGACAAACACTGTGTTTATCAGTGGTCGTTAGAATCATGCCGGCCTATTCAGGCTTCGTCACACTCCGAAATTCCGAATCCGAAGACAAAAGAAGCAAATCGAGGGGTTTGCGACAAGAAAGGCGGATGACCGATGCATATACAGGGATACCCCCATACCCGTCTCAACCAACCATCAAGTCATGCCGCAAGCCCCTCAAGAGGACCGGAAGTACACTGTCTGATCCTGGAACGCGAACCACACACGGAGTGTGGGTCACTATGGCAGGTTATAGCACCATGTGTACGGTGGTCGCCATCCGAGCGGATAGGAATATTCTACCACCAGCACGCTATGCTATTTGGATGTGGTGATGAGGGGTGAAAGATAGAGATGGAAAACTCTTTCTGCCTTGTTTTATGTCATGTGATGCAACCGTATTAGACGACTCGTTCAAGCGACTGTCATTTTGAGTCAGGCTGTGCATCGGGAAGTTCCGTGTTCGATTCCTAGGTCGGGATGGGTGTTTTTCATTCACTATTTTCCCGGGGCTGGATCCCGATGGCAGTTGACGGTAGGTGGCCGGTCGTAAAAATGTTGCTAAATACTTTCTGTAACATTTTTGAAATAGCGTGTAGCGCCGACACCACGACCCCTCCGACCCTAGCCTAGTTTCCGGATAGCACGTTTATTCTATTTGTAATATATCTATAACAACTCTGCCTTTATTCAGTGGCAGTGTCGGTAATCATTGATATTGGCACTTGCCGTTGACCTCGCCATCTGCGAAATTATTTTGACATTTGCCATTAATTATACGACAAAATATTACCTGGCTTACGACAAAAGGCTATCGTTTATGTGCTTGCGTCATAACTCTTTATATTTTCTGAAGTAAGTGGAAGTAAGTAGGAAAAGTTGTTGCGTTTAGTATGATTAGTGAGATTTCCTTTAGCCCATATTGGCTCATCTTCGATCCCTTTTCCAATTCTTAACATTTGGCAATGCACCTATGATTATTTTGATTTCGTGGGTGCATATGAGTGATGTAGATCTTCATTATGTGATCCACCTAGTTTACCAATATCTTGTTTTCGAAACAATATCTTGTCCTCTTGTTTTTCTCTAGTTTTCCAAATCTTGAAGGGGTCGCCATTTAATATTGGGATTATTAGGAGACGTCTTAATACGACGGTGCTTGCTATAACATTTTATTAACTATTTGTGATTAAACTGTGTATACAACTTATATGTTAAACCTACTTACAAACTATACTCTGGTATAATAAAAACGTGAATGCGACTACAAAATTCATTCTTGTAATAAGCTCTATTGAACACAAAAATAGTAGTTTACCACTCCATTATCTGTCAATCTCATTTCTTTATAATTATTGTAAAAATAGTATTAGAATGAATTTAAACAGTAACCGTCAACTGACAATATATATAGACGGTTAATTTATTCACCACGAAAAATTTAGTTCCTTTGGTGAATTATTCCTACATTTCTTGTGGCTCGTATTTGACCTTTGGGAACTATAGTTTAAATATTGTAATGTAATGTGTGTTGTATAAGTAATTTCACTTTATGCGATGTTATGTTTTAAAATGTTTTAGGATTTACTACTTTTGCTCAACTGAATTCGTAAATCAAGAAAATATCTGCATCTCTGCGCTATGACCGTCTCATGTCTCACCAACTTGTGATGCTTTTTCCTCAATATCGTCTTTATTTATGACACCTCGTTCATATTCATCATCATTATTATTGCTTCATATAATTTCATAACTCACAGACTCGAATAAACCTGTGCTTAAGGAATTTAATTCCACTTGCATTTCGTCATATTCATACCCGTTCAAGCGTACTACGGATGTGTGTTTACTACAGAGTACTGAGTAAACGGTTGTGGCTGTTTGCTTTCTGTCTTTTGCCTCTAGCCTTGTAATGAAGTATTTGCTAAATTAAGTACTTTGTGTAGAAGAGGAAGTTTGTCGTTGGCAGTTTGAGTACCAACTTAATGGGCTGTTTGGAGTTTTTATGGTCACTAGTATTATTCGTTTATTAGTTTACGAAGGTAAACGACCAGCCACCTGATAAGGAGATATAATCGGTAATGCAAATTAGCAATACCAGGGGCAGTCATGCCGCTGGCGAGAACAGGGGGGTTACCACCACCTATAGCAGTATTATTATAATCTTACAACGTTTTTTTTGTAGAGGAATCTGAACAAGCAAGATTGTAATAATATTGCTATAAGAGGTGTGGTAACCGCCCAGGTAAAGTATGGGTGTAGGTTTAGGCCTCGCTCACCATACGAGACGCAACATCAAATCAAAGTTGTTGCAAATTCCAATATCGATTTTCTATGATTATGATGTATGAAACGTGACAATGCATTATCTGTGCTTCATAAATCATACTCTTCTAATTATGAAGGTAGTTTACAAATGCATACCAATCAACACTGATTCCACGACTCATGTCACTCATAATTTACAATGTTATTAAAATTAATATCCCTATAAAAATATACTTATCGATGCAAAAGAACATGCTATGCAACCTTTTGGTGTAACTGCTTTATGAAATGTTTGAATACACCAAAAATATGTTAATTACGGTCTAACAAAATATTGATGAAGCTTGAAACTGAATACTTCCAGATCCATTAACCATCGAAGTATGTCAGAACTCGCCACCGCGCCGCCACATTGGAATAATTACTTGGCATTGCGTGTATTCAAATTATTATAGATTCACAAATCACAAATGATTGTTGACCAAGTTAATGCGCACGATAACTATAATACAACGTCCGTGGATTACAAGAATTCTGTACATTTATGATCAACATTATTGTAGAGTTTACTTAGTTGAACCGAATAAGCTGAACGTCTTCAAAGAGATGTCTATTTTTGGTACCTCCTGTAAACCAGGATCAAAATAAATAATAATAAATAAATACACCCAACAGTCACACACTTAGTCCTGACCCCACACTAGGTATAAACTGTGTCAGGGGTGTCAGAGACTGGGAGACACACGGTCTCACAACACCCAGACTTGAAACAAATATCTGTAGGCCACACAAACATTTGTCTCAGTGCGGGAATCGAACCCGCGGCTTCTCGCTTCACAGCCGGCTACTCGCTAGCTGCGCCATGGAGGCTGTCAAAAGACATGCACTTATCGACACCGAGCTAAATAGAGTAGACTCTTTATAAGCAACATATAGCAACGAAATTAATGAAAGAAAAGAGTAGGAAATAGAAGAATAATACTTATGTATGTAGTTCTTCCAAGTTTTAGGTGGAACCTAATTAACGATGTCGATATACCTTGTGCGTTAAACAAAATGTATGTATTCCGAATTTCAAGCTCTATTATAATGAGTTGCCATTTCTACAATAGCACTACATGTAGACACTACTAACTATGCAATACATAATTCATAGAAAGAATATTGTGAGCGATTGGGCTTGTAGTCTTCCCACGGCATTACAAATACATACGAGCTTTTTCTTCTTCTTAGTCGGTATCTTCATTGCTGAAGGTCGTGTCTAGCTTGAAGTTGTCTCACTCGATGCACTATACTCTTCCACGCGGTTCTGTCTTCGGCGGTCTTAATAGCTTTCGGTATTGGCATACCAGTGAGCGTCTTTATTAGGTCTGTCCAACGGGTAGGTAAACGACCCCGTGGTCTTTTCCCATCGACCTGGCGAACTATCAGCATCTTTTCCAGACAGTCAGGACTCCTAAGAGCAATATGTTCGAAATAGTTGAGTATCCGCTGAGAGCAGAACATAAGAACTATAAGTAGTTATTCAAAGCTATGTAGTACCGCATAAAAACTCTATAAAATAGTTGATCTATTGAACCTCTAGTAGGAGTTTCGTAAACCAAATAAATGGCTACCACGACGCCACGCGACTTGAATATTTAACTGAGGCACGAGCCTTAATAATTGCAGATAGCTCGTTCGAAACATATTCGAATATGATATTATTAAAGTTAATGAACCTGCATGCAACACACACAACGATGCACTGAACGGATTAAAATAGTAGAGATAGATAGATAGATAGATAATCTGATAGATAGATAGATAACACTTTATTGAACACCACAATTTTGAAACAGTAAAAACAAGAAACTTATAGACACTTATTGAATCACTCACTTGTTTCTCAATGTATTCCGCATATTGGTTGCGTCAATTTTCCTCATTTATCTTTTCCATTTCGCTCTGTCCTCAACGTATTCTCACAATGCTTTATCATTTTCTTTAGATCCAATGATATTCTATAAACACTTTGTTCATTCATACTATCTTAGATCTGCCTTGTAGATCTTCTTCTACGGATGGAAATATGTGTCAGCCTCCTCATGAACTCGTCGTACAATCGCAAACTGCTTTACATTTTGTCAGCGTTGTATGTAAGGGAATGTACCCATATTACGTGACCAGTTCTGGGGGGCGGGGGTCTTCAAAATACCACGCTTAGTCGGGGGGCAGGGGGAGGGGATCTTAAGTTTTCGTCACGTAGTCAATATCCTTTAGGGAATTGAAATAAAACTATTCTTACGGATTCTATCACGATTAATAATAATAATAATATTAGCCCTGTAATATTACTGTCCCACTGCTGGGCACGGGCCTCCTCTACTAATTAGAGGGGTTAGGCCTTAGTCTACCACGCTGGCCTAATGCGGGTTGGTAGACTTCACATACCTTCGAAATTCCTGTGAAGAAATTCTCAGGTATGCAGGTTTCCTCACGATGTTTTCCTTCACCGTTATAGCAAGCGATATTTCACAATGAAAATACACTTAACATAGAAAAGTCAGAGGTGTATGCTCCATTTTGGGGTTGGTCTCGAACCTCTGACACTTGTCTCGGCAGTCCGTACCATTCCCAACTGAGCTATCACGATTAGGTTTTAATTATTATTCCCGATTATTATTATTATTCAATGTATAATATTCGCGTAAACTTAAGAAATCAGTATCCTTTAGGGAATCTCGTGCTTTTGCGAGCTATATTCTAATATCGCGCGCAACTTTTAGCACTTTTTAAAGTCACAGGTGGCAACTGGCAACACATCATAATATTTTGTTTTTTAACTTTTCTTCGACAAACAATTATTTAAAACCATATTATTTATAAATTAATAATAATAATAATAATATTAGCCCTGTAATATTACTGTCCCACTGCTGGGCACGGGCCTCCTCTACTATTGAGAGGGGTTAGGCCTTAGTCTACCACGCTGGCCTAATGCGGGTTGGCAGACTTCACATACCTTCGAAATTCCTATGAAGAAATTCTCGAGTATGCAGGTTTCCTCACGATGTTTTCCTTCACCGTTATAGCAAGCGATATTTCACAATGAAAATACACTTAACATAGAAAAGTCAGAGGTGTATGCTCCATTTTGGGGTTGGTTTCGAACCTCCGACACTTGTCTCGGCAGTCCATACCATTCCCAACTGAGCTATCGCTGCTTTTAATTTATAAATTACTACGTGGAAACTAGAGGGGGAGGGGGGTCTTGGCATAAACTGCGAATGGTCACCGAGGGGAGGGGGTATAAAAATAGTAAAAAATAGGTCACGTAATATGGGTACGTTCCCTAATATATGCCGAAGTTTCTTTACACCTATTCGTTACGCGTTTAGAGAATACGTACTCGAAAGTTTTTCACGCTACAGCCTCTAGAAGTATCTTTAACAATGAATAATTCTTACGTAACCAAACCGTTTTTTTATCATTAACGTCTTTGTTCGATTGTTTATGTTCTTCTACGTGGTTTTATTTATGGGATGCTGGTATAATGGCAAAACAAAATGGAGGCGGATAAATCAAGTTGTAACGCGCAGTTGCTCGCAGAATTTGTTAAATTATTTTTAAGACTGCCTCGATAGCATAGTTGTATTGTGTTTGCGGTATAGCTACCGTCCTGAGGTCTTGGGTTCGATCCCCGGGTCGGGGAAAGTGATATTGGGTTTTTCTATTCAGTATCAGCCCGAAGTTGGAATTTCTGTCCAATATGGAGATAGGCTCGCCTCCTATCAAATCTGGGACGGAAATAACCTCAGTAAAATGTGGGTGTTTTAGTTCGCCTTTGCCTACACCTTCGGGGATAGTTATCAGTTTATGTATGTATTTTCATAATACTGGATACATACATAACATAACATAACATGTCGGGGAAAGTGATATTGGGTTTTTCTATTCAGTAATACTGGATACATGTCGGATATTTAAAGTGTGTCCATGGTTTGCGCAACTTATTTTCGTCCCAGGATATTACAGATTCTTCCATCTGTTCTCTTACACCAATGTGGGGTTTGTAATTTGTAAACATTTTATCAATCGTATTGCAGAAAGAATTTTGTTTTAGTTTTTACGATTAGTCCCCTGGCTGGTCCGACTCCTGGAAGAAACCAGTCCTGGGATTTGAAATCGAGACCTTCTGTTTCACGGGAATCTATGAGATTCAAACCCGAGATATCCCGTTCCACAGATCGTAGACTCTGCCGGTAAACGAAGGAGGTGATAAAAATAGCTTCCATTAGAGGCAGTCGGGTAAAAAGAATTCCGGTTCTCTGGAGGGGCTTGCGGCATGACTTGATGGTTGGTTGGTGCGGGTATGGGGGTCCATTTCTGTGTCTGCATCGGTCATCTGCCTGTCTTATCGCAAGCCCCTCGATTTGCTTTTCCCCTCTTCGGACTCCGAGTGGGAATAAGCATTAATAGGCCGGCATAATTTTGGTAACCACTAATGAACCCATTGTTTTTCAGTGGTCACTGTTTTTGTTGGACTACACTACGCTTACCATCAGTTGTAGTGTAGTCACTTTGCCGTGCTCGGATAAAAAAGACAGTAATAAAATTGTGTTTTTTTTTATATAGCACAGACTGGCAAAGGAGGGTTGGGTAATCTGATGGTAAGTGATCTCCATCGCCCATAGGCATCCAAGACACAAAAAGGATCATCGGTGCGTTGCCAACCTAACGGGAGCGAAATAGGGATTGGAAAGGTAGAGAGAGAGTTGGGCCAGTGGAAATCTCACTCACCGAACTAAACACGACAGTAAACTGCCACTTTACGTCGGTTTTCTGTGAGACAGTGGTAACAAACCGGTCGAGCCGGCCCATTCGTGCTGTAGATGTGGTTGCCTACAGCGTGGCTCTACCACTAAAAAATAACGCCGGAGCTAAGCAGTACATTATACGAACATTACACATTCCATATAAGGCCAATTTAACAAAGATTTCTCAAGATGGGGCCACGGTGGGTTTTATTTCACATAAAACAAGCCTTGATTATTGGCTACCAACAGAAACCTGCGCAGAATTGTAATTCGTATTAATATTCTGTTGGTTTGCGAGCTGACGACCGTGTTTCTTTATAGCATGGTTAACGTAGTATTAGCAAAGCTTAGTACATCTCCCTGACTTTGTCACTCGCTTCGATTTTCACTACGATTCGGTTTAATTTATTGTCTTATGCCCGGTTCCATTAAACAATCTCAGTTCGAATATGCAGATAAACTACAAAAATTAGCCAATAAGAACACAGTTTGACCATGACTCCGTCAAATGACTTGATTTGATTGGTTTATACTCGCCATCTATCTGCACTCTAAACTGAGATCGTTTATTGAAACCTGCCGATAGAAGTTAGAATTCCACCGAAATCGAGTTGATAATTCTACTAATGTATTAAATTCAAGAACTTGTCATTTTTAACGTGACATGATATGATAAGGTAAGCGATACGACTGCCCACGGACAGTAGCACCACCACCAGTACAGGAAAGGGGAGGGGATATTTGATATTTTAGTGGTAGAGCCACGCTATAGACAAATTACGTCTATGGCGTGGGCATGAATGGGCGCTTGACTGGCTTGATACCACTGTCTCACAGGAAACGGACGTAAAGTGGCAGCTTACTATCGCATTTCATTCGGTGAGTGAGATTTCCGGTGGCTCTCCCCCACCCTTTTCCAATCCCTACTCCTATCCTACATCCCTATTCCTATTTCTTATATCCATTTCTCCCTTTCCCTATTTGCCTGCCGTTAGGTCGGCAACGCATCCATGGTTCTTTTTGTGTCTGGGTGTTTAAGGGCGGCGGATATCACCTACTATCAGGTGACCCATCTGCTCGTTTGCCAGTCTCTGCTAATATACACGTATGTATGTCACCGTACGAAACGCAACAGCAAGCTGTCACTTCACGTCAGCATTCTGTGGGATTGTATTAATCCAGTCGAGCATTCATGGCGTAGCCGAAATTGCCTACTATCTCACACTTATAAAATAAACCGAATTTAAATTATCATAAATATGGTATTTGTGTTGAACGACACAGATTTAAATATAAATGACATCACGTGTTAATATCCTGTCTTTGTTGATAACAAAAAATAACAAAATACCAAATTGTCTCACACTTTTGAGTTAAATTATTTAATTACAGTTATAACCTTGAGCCCCATTAATTACTTGTAGTGTTTTCTAGTAGCTACGAGTTATTTTGGGTTTATTCACTTCGAAAATGATATTTACTCGCCTCCTTTGTCTAGTGGTCCTGGGTTCGATTCTCAGGTCGTACAAAGCCAATTTTATAATTTAATTTGCCCGGGACTAGATCCCTGGGGTAGACGGTAAGCAGCCTAGCCGTTCGTAAAAACTTAGCCAAATCCTTTTTGCAACATGCTTGAAAAAGGATGTTTCACCAACTCCACATTAAGGTGAATTAAAGGACAGGTAGAAAAAAAAACATTTTGAAAACGATATTTAGATTCCGTTGCCTCCATAAATTATATCCGCCAAATGTAGACGATTTTCAATACTTTTTTGTGTTCGATAGAGCTTATTTCGAGGGTGGTCACAATTTGGTCACGAGTTTTAAAGTCGATAGTATTATAAGTTAACATTATTATAGAGGTACATACATACCTCTGACATTTAGCTGCTCTCTAATTTATGGTCTTTCTGTATCTGGTGCTGTACTGTATTTGTAACTGACTGTAAATTGGTGATAAAAAGAGCAACGTCAGAGTTTCTTGCCTGTTCTTCTCTGGCGAAACAGCCTTCCGAACAGGCGGTAGAGTTAAAATTTGATGGAATCTAAATGATGTTTGAACATTTTATGGATTCAATAAATGATTTGATTTGATTAACATATTATTCGCATAACCCTCAACTAGTTCGAAATATATAATTTGTAAAGGAATGCTTAGGTGTTTTGGAACTTCGGACACATTAAAAGCATGGTTGAAAGAAGGTAACGAAAGGAAATGTTGCAAAAGTGAATGGCAGTGTCGGCCGAGGACGTCCTAGACGACCTTCCGAAAAGGGTCAAATATGAAGTCTCGTAACCGACAAGCGTTTATAAAAAAAATATAATTGTGGAAGAAGCGAAACTGGGGGTTGACTCCTGACGCTCGATTCGAACGTGAATTCGATTCGGTTTCATTTATTGACTTAAAATTCCACCGAAATCGAGTTAAAAAGTGCATTAATGTCACGTTAAAAATTACCAAATGACAAGTTCTCGAATATTATGCAACATTAGCGTACTTTAAAGTAGATTTCGGTGGAATTTTAAGTCAATAAATGAAACCAAATCGAAATCACAATCGAATCGAGTGTCAAGAGTAAGGGGGCAGGTGTCTTTGGAACGTAGCACTTGCTGCTCCATAGTCTCTGACCCAAAGACTTTCAACAGTACATAGACGGGACAACAGCACGAAACTTGTGATCCAAAAGTTGTGACCTCGTGGTCATAAGTCACTCAGTCGTATTTGAAATACGTGCTCAAGATCGTGCCAGCGTAATCATGTTTGGAAAATAAAATTACCTTACGTGATTCTTGAACCTTCTAGGGTGTAAATTGTGATAAGCGTTCTCGCATTTTAATAAGTAGTAGATGACGTTGCTGACGTTTGAGATCATTTTTTTTTAGTAAAGTCTGGGAAACGAGCAGATGAGTCACCAGATGGTAAGTGATCTCCACCGCCCATAAACATCCAAGTCACCCAAGACACCTAAAGAATCATGGGTGCAATGCCAATCTACCTCTATTAATCTATAACGAGGGGTATTGGAATTGGGAAATGTAAGGGGAATTAGGCCACCGGAAATCTCACTCACCGAACGAAACACGACAGCGAGCTGCCACTTTATGTCGATTTTCTGTGAGACAGTGGTATCAAAACGGTCAAGCCGACCCATTCGTGCTGTAAACGTAACTGTCTACAGCGTGGCTCTACCACACCAGCTCCACCCCACTCCAGTATGGAAACTTGCTGGATAGCCCCTCTAGCCTGCCCCAACGGGAGATAGGCATGAGTTTCTGTATCTATTCTAGATAGTTTGTGATAAAATCTTTAGTAGACATGAGTCATGAAATCAACATTTTGAAAATCATCTGATTTTCGACCGAGTTCCAAAAAGGAGGAGGTCCTCAATTCGTCTGTATTTTTTTTTTATGTATGTTACTCCATATCTCCGCCAAATGTGGACCGATTTTCAAAATTATTTTTGTGTTCGATAGAAGTTATTTCAAGGGTGGTCCCATATAAATAAGGTCACGATCGGTAAATTGGAAGTCGGTCAGTTAAGTTTTTAAACTTGTGATTATCAAAAGACGTCTTTCGTTTATCAATGTAACTTCACCATATTCTCAATGTAATGTTTTATCAAAGTGTACATCGACGACTTGGGATTTTAATTATGTATAATTGCTGTGGAAAAATACTATAATTGCAAATATTAAATCGCAGTCTATTGTCAACAAGCGATGGGGCAATAGAGGCTTGATTCATTAATAGCGTCAATCATTGGACTTTGATCTACAAATGATCTAACATTGCCTCGGTGGCGTGGTTGTATTTCGGTACGACTACCGTCCTGAGGTCTCGGGTTCTATCCCCGGGTTGGGCAAAGTGATATTGGATTTTTCCATATCAACCCGGAGACTGGAATTTGTGCCCGATATGGCGATAGGCTCGCACCTTATCACATCTGGGTCGGAACTAAGTTCGGCGAAATGTGGGTGTTCTAGTTCACTAGGGCGCCTCTGCCTACCCCTTCAGGGATACAGGTGTGAGCTTATGATGATGATGATGATGATCTAACACTTTATTAAATAATGTTAAACGAACGAAGAAAGACATTAAAAGATATTTTGACAACCACCGTCAGATGAAAGCCCGGGGTTTGATTCCCGCACCAAGACCAACATTTGTAAAATTACAAGTTTAAAACTTAACAGACCGACTTCAGATCCAATCGTGACCAAATTTATGTGGGACCACCGTTAATATAAGCTCTATCGAACACAAAAAGAATTTTAAAACTCAGTCCACATTTGGCGGAGATATCGCGTAACGTACAAAAAATAAATACAAACTTCGGTCCACATTTGGCGACATACAAAAAAATCATAAACTAATTGAGGAGTTTCTCCTTTTTGGAAGTCGATCGATAGTCCAGATAGACTTCAGAAGTGACGTTCAAGATTATATGCGTGACTATTGGATGTACCTGCATCTATATATTGTTTTATAGCCCCCTCCATCCACGTAAAAACGCGGAGCAATCCAAACGATAATAGCGCCTACAGTGATTGTTATAGCAAAAACATTAATATGATTTATTATTGAAAATCCTCAAGGCGCTACATTTACTGTGAATTTATGTTTCGGATGAATATTACTTATTAGCGATTATTTATGGATTGTGTTTAGTTTGCGAATAGGGTGTTTTTTAATATTATTATTTTACATCATTTTCTACATTCAAAATGAATTAAGGAAATGAAACAGCTAGCTAGTTAATGAATAGGTATGTAGGTGTTGCAGAGTTTTACAGTGTGCAACTCCAAATCAAACTATATTTTACATTCATAATGATATCTAGATATATCAAGATATTAGGACTAAAAGAACATAATTACTAACTACTAGAATATAATTACTAACAAACAAGATCCTTGAAACTACCTTTAATAGTCATTTTATAATTGTTAATGCCATTTTAATGCATTATAAACTATGTCAATATGTAGTTATACAATATTTTCACACCTTCCGGCGAGGCCACTTTTATGAGACGTGCCTAAAAAGTCTATGAGACGGAATTATTTGGTCCGATTGTTGTTACGTAGGGCCACTGACCATAAGACCGGTTCTATGGTATTCGACACCGATGGGTCCCAAATATGTGGTATTTTGGAAATCGGAAGTTACATCACACTAAAATTGTATTCTTTATTTGGATTTTTTGTCCGAATATGTGATAAGGGTGTATCATATTTGTGGTATAGGTACCAATTATTTAACATTATATTGCGTCCTTACAATAAAAATGAATAAATTCTAAGAAATTATAAAGTATCTACAATTATTTTTCAAATATGAACATGCGTTAAAATTGTTTTGTCATTGTCCTAACACTCATTCTTGCCTCTTATAATAGGGCTAGTGGTGTATGGTCTGTTACACGGAAGGTCTTGGGTTCAAATCCGCGATCAGGTAAAGTGGTTAAAGATGTAAAAAAATGTGGGCATCGGGTCGCCAGCCGATCGTAAAACCAAGGTGAATCCTTTCTATGTGAAAATGTGAGTTGACCGTGGGCTGTGGGGTCAACAAATCTTCGCACTCCAACGTGTATTAGAGTGGGATAAAGTCAGGTTTTTTGGGTGGTAGAGCCACGCTGTAGACAGTAACATCTACAGCACGAATGGGCCGGCTCGACCGTTTTGATACCACTGTCTCACATAAAAACGACGTAAAGTGGCAGCTTGCTGTCGCGTTTCGTTCGGTGAGTGAGATTTCCGGTGGCCAATTTCCCCCTTCCTTTCCTAATCCCTAAAGTTTGTAAAGAAACAACACCCATGCGTTAAAATACTTGTCATCTCATAACACGGGTCATGCAACGAATGATCTTATAACATACTGGTACATAATCTGTTCATCTTGTTCCAGACGAAATGGCGCATCCCACGGAACTAAAATCGGACCGAGTGAAGCAAATGTTCAGTTGGACGACAGGGTGAGGCTCTGTTTTATGTTTACTAACCATTAGCGCCGCGTCTCGTGCACTAGTTTTTCTCGAAACAAAACACAAAACCATACGCAAAATAATTATTTTTTTTGTCTCCTGCTCGTAGAACAATGGTGTTTTGTTTAGGTATTTTGTGTAATGTTTTAGTGCAGGACACGCGGCGCTATTACTCATCTAAAGTTAGTCCTAAACTCGCTTCACCCTAAAGCTCATTCCTATAATAAAATCGAGTGTTGGGATAAATAATTTATCTAATAGCCATTTGCAGCTCCGCGATAATTTATATCCGTATTTATCCCAAATCTTGATTTAAAGATAGGAGTGAGTTGTAGGATCAATTGAGATAATGTGTAACTCTAGATTTATCGCGGAGCTGCAAGTGGCCCTAAAGGTCGCCTCGTTTAAGGCCGCCTTATCTGTTAAAATTTGATGGTGCAAATCTTAAACTTGAGTAGTGTTTGACCATTTCGGCGTCAGTGGTACAGCGGGCGAGTAGCCAGCTGTATGCTGACGTAATGATTATGTAATTATAAAGATAAAAATAAATGTATTTACTTCACAAGCAATGAAAGAAAGCCATATAAAGATATAACCTTACAAGCTGCTGCTTTAACCGTGACCATTGACACTCAAATCACTTGGAAATTGGCCTTAATTATTAACCATCATCAAACGAGGAAATGATTAACAATTATGACGTTAAACAAACAAAGGAATCATTATACTTCAAGTTTATAATTATGACAATTATGCAAAATCGCGAAATAATGATTTTTAATACAGACGAGACAATGAAACATCTATGAATGAATCATAAAAATAAGTTAAATTTAGGTGATCGGGGTCGTTTCTTAGGTCCAGTTTCTCAAAGGCTGAAACATGTTAAAAAGCTAAACATTGGTAAATCTCATGTCAAAATGTGAGAAACTGCGGAAAACTTTCAGTCTTACAACATCCAGACAAAAAAAAATTCGTGGATCACACAAAGTTGAAGCCTCGGTGGTGTAATTGTAGTACGGTACAACTGCCGTCCTGATATCACAGGTTCGATTCCCGTGCAAGGCAAAAGGATTTTCTGCTCAGTATTAGCTTCAAGTCTGGAATATCAGGCGTGACGCTTTAAGTGCGGGATCGAAACCGCTGCCTCTCGTTTCACAACCGGCGACGTGTCCTCATGCGTTCATATAAATACAGATTTATATGAACGCATGTCTATCCTCCCACGTAACACGAGGCTCAGGTGATTTTATTTTAACAACAGATACTACACATCACATAATTTCCTCTCAATGATGCAACTGTTATGAGATGCTGACCTGCCGGCTGACGCAAGACACACTTTCGCACGAAGCGGAGAGGTCGCCGCGGGGGCCCAATAACCTAAATGTGGGATTTGTTTCACGCGATAGTCGATCTTATGGATTTCACTTTCGTCGTGTAAACCTTTCTCCACTTTTTCTATTTATAACTCCGCCATCTGTACGCGATTATTAGAATTACGCAATTTACTGCCATCTGTTGGGCGAGTTGTGAATTAATCGTAGTAGGTGCAGTACACAGTCAGTTGTTTTGCAATGTGTCTGTTTCTAATTAATATTCATAATTAAAATGCCCAGTTTCTAGCAAGCAGATCAATGTTAAAATTAACAAACTAAATATTTAATTTTTATTTGTATGCAGTATGCACTAATTTGTATCTTTCTTTCATCGTATAACCGATTTTAATATCGAGCTCGACTGAATTCAACAAAAAATATTGTTTATAATAATAATATTAGTCAGTGTAGTTTGTCTGTCTTAATTTGCACCCTTTAAATATTATAGAAAATTAGTAAGGTGTTTAATTCAGTTTTCACTATCAGTTATTTTTGAAGTGAATTAGTCCAAAGTATTCTATAAACAGACTCATTTGTCCCGAAAATGTTATAGTAGTACATACATGCATAAATACACGCCTGTATTTCCGAAGAAGTAGGGAGAGGCGAACTAGAGAACTAGAACACCAACCGATTTTCACCATATGAATTTCGCCGAGCACATTTTCGTCCCAGATGTGACAGGGGCGAGCCAAAGTAATTTCCAGTCTTCGGGCTGATACTGGGTAGAAAAACGCAATATGTACGACCCTGGAATCGAACTCATGATGTCGGACTGCAATATAACTACGCACCGAGGCAGCCAATGCTTATCAAAAACCATTAGATAACAACCATAATTCAGAAAATAGAAGACACTTTGGGTCTCTCAGCACCCAAACCCAAATATTTGAGGATAATATTTGTCTCGGCGCGGGAATCAATCCCTATCCTCTCAGCCTCTTGTTTTACAACTAAATAAATTCGCTGAGAGATTGATCTATCGATATTAACTATATTACGATATTTAAAAACAATCAAACATAACAAACATTACCTGAATTCTCTCTCTGCCTGCAACAAGCCACACGCAATCTACACGACGCGATGCGACACATCGATGACGTAATTACTGTGTTGTCAGCTCACGCCGATAGATGGCAGTTATTGCCTGTTCAGATTAATCCGTTGCGCAACCATGGTGCTGGGTGCGACACAATAAAACCATTCATCTTTTACTTCCTATAACACGCTAGGCTTTATTTAGACGACGCTGTACTGATACTGACTCACAGGCAAAAGTCCTACCTGGATCTAGATTCTAGATAGATCCACTGCAATGTCTATTTCTACCATCAAGAAGCATTGTGCAAGCAATGGTTTTCTCGTAGCTGAAGGATTCATTGAGATTTGCCTTAATCTTCTTCCATGTTCCCCTATTCACTTTTCTTTTATTTATTTTGTTTATAGCAGAGACTGGCAAACGAGCAGATGGGTCACCTGATGGTAAGTGATCTCCACCTCCCAAAGACATCCAAGACACAAAAAGAATCATGGGTGCGTTGCCAACCTAAAATTAGTTAATATTAAGTTATTTAACTCCTCAGTCTTTCGGCAAAGCGCAAGCTAAGTACCTAACGTTTATATGCAAGAATGTAACACCAACTTTGACCTAAAAAATCCAAATAGAACGCATGGTAAATTCACAGCATAACAGTAATGTGGTAGTTAAATAGTAAAACCGATAGTTGTTCACCTTTTTTTACATTAAGGTCGTCACTCGTCGTATGACGTGACCGTGTGGATTTTAATATTTTCGTATATGTAATTGGACTGGTTTTGGTTAGTGACATGGCGTGATGATGGCGGTTTTCAATATGGCCTCATTAAAGCGTGTACTTACTTTAACATACCTATATATGTACAATCAACCTCCGTGGCGCAGCGGGCGTGTAGCCGGCTGTGAAGCGAGAGACCGCGGGTTCGATTCCCGCACTGAGACAAATGTTCGTGTGGCCCACAGATATTTGTTTCAAGTCTGGGTGTTGTGAGACCGTGCGTCTCTCATAGTTTCTGATACCCACGATACAGGTTACACCTAGTGTGGGGTCAGGACTAGGTGTGTGACTGTTGGGTATTGTTATTTATTTATATACTCACGCCTGTATCCCCAAAGAGAATCCCAGAGGCGTACTACAGAACTAGAAACCCATATTTTGCCGAGGTCATTTCCGTCCCAGACGTGGTAAGGGGCCTATCGCCATATCGGGCACAAACTCCAGCCTCCGGGCTGATACTGAGTGAAAAAACCCAATATGACTTTGACCGACTTTGATGTGTTATTCTGATAATGACAAGTTTAAAAACTTAACTGACCGTCTTCTAATCCGATCGTAACCAAATTTATATGGGACCACCCTTGATATAAGCTTTATCGAACACAAAAAAAATTTGAAAATCGGTCCACATTCGGCGGAGATATCGCGTAACATACACAAAAAAAACAGACGAATTGAGGACCTTCTCCTTTTTGGAAGTCGGTCTCAAAATGTAATCAGATTAAGTGAAACGACAGGGCACTGACCTACAGTTATACGCTTTGTCACTTACGACCGGTCCCTCTGAACGAAGGGTTTCATTATTTTTGAAGGTTTTTTGTTTTGGATACATCTTGGATAAGCTCCCGTCAATGCTTGCCAACCATCGGAACAACGGCTCGAGCAGAAATATTTTCGACCTACTTCCAAAAAGGAGGAGGTCCTCAATTCGTCTGTTTTTTTATGTATGTTGGGCGATATGTCCGAATGTGGACCGATTTTCAAAATTATTTTTGTGTTCGATAGAGCTTATTTCAAGGGTAGTCCCATATACATTTGGTCACGATCGGAATTGAAGTAGGTCCGTAAAGTTTTTAAGCTTGTGATTATTAGCAATCGAATTCGTTTCGAACTCGCAGCGCACTGATGACGTTTGATTAATATTTCATATAAATGGCATAGACGCAGATCAAGCTTGATACGAATTAGATTGTAAAAATACTCCTGCTTGGGCCACAGGACAGTAACTCTACAAGATTTCGAAATTATACCGATGGGAGATCTCTTAAAAACTCCTCATACATACATACATAGACTCACGCCTGTATCCCCGAAGGGGTAGGCAGGGGCGACCTAGAGAACTAGAACACCCCCATTTCGCCGCACTCATGATACCTAGTATCTCTATGTGGTTGGTGGCGCTCATTTACGTCCCAGATTCGATAGGGGGCGAGCCTATCGCCATTTCGGGCACTAATTCTAGATTCCGGGCTCATACTGAAAAATTCAATATCACTTTGCCTGACTCGGGGATCGAACCCGAGATCTCAGGATTGTAGTCATACCGTACCACTACGCCAGCGAGGCATATCATTCTCCTCACATCGTATTGAAACTTTAATGTAACCTCACTTTGTCCGATTAGATATCGATTACTCCATCGTTGTTCTTTCAAGCGAATCGCTTTCTAGGATTAGCTAGTGTACATATATCCGATTCTCCCGAGGTGCTTACGACATCCTTGTGTTCCCGTGCATGCATCGGACATTCGACTGTCCGACAGCAGGTCCTGAGATTTGCTTCTTCCTTCTTCGGGGTGTGATGAAGCTTTTATGTGAGCTAGTAATAATAATTGAAGGATATTGTAGCTAGTGTTATTATTGACAGTGCTATGAATAATGGACCGACTTTAAAATGTATCCCTTTGTGACCAAATTTATATGGAATGACGGTTGAAACAAGCTCCAACGAACATAAAAATAATTATGAAAATCGGCCCACTTTTGGCAGAGATATCGCGTAACATACTTAAAAAAATACAGACGAATAATTGAGGACCTCCTCCTTTTTGGAAGTCGATCGATAAAAGAGACAAATATTCTTAGCCATTTGCTCCGCTAAAATGTATGTTAAGTTAATTTTTTTTACAAAATTAACCAAACCGTGGTGATGGGAAAGTGAGACGGCGGTGGAAGCGGCGGTGGAAGTGGCGGTGGTCGCACCTAACCAACCCGCTCGCCTTGGCACCACAATCTACTTGTTTGTTTTGTGTTATTATTGTAATACTTTCAAGTTTGTGCTGAGTTTATAATTGGATCCAAGTATCTGGGTTCGCCGAAAATTATAAATATCGCTATTAAAGAGCTTTTTAGACACGCATGAATGGACATACATAATGATGTAGCAAGAGGTGGCTGTGAGGTAACCAGATAGGGCCTTATTTATAAAAACATGTTCGCTGAGTAAATGGTCAAGAATAATCTGTCACTTTCATTTTCAAACAATGTGACACAAGGAAAAAAGTAACAGACTCTTCTTAAACATTTGCTCAGCTAAAATGTGTTTATAAGTAAGGCCCATAATATTCTTAAGATTGCGTTGTGGGAGCATAAAGTTAAGTTCTGAAGTACCAACTCGACAGGGATATTAGAACAATACGTGCGATCAGAGCCATCACGGACATGTCCGCTTGATTGTATGTAATAGGCATTACCTACCTGCTTGTTTCCAAATCCATTTTCATCATCATCATCATCAGCCATAGGATGTCCACTGCTAAACATAGGCCTTAGAGCTAACATAGGCCTAAAGCTTTTACAAATAATAAATTAATAAATACACCCAACAGTCACACACCTAGTCCTGATCCCACACTAGGTACATGTAACATGTATCGTGGGTGTCAGAGACTACGAGAGACGCACGGTCTCACAACACCCAGACTTGAAACTGTGCCGGCTATAAAGCCAGAGGCCGCGGGTTCGATCCCCGCACCGAGACAAATGTTTGTGTTACAAACATTTGTTTCGGGTCAGGGTGTTGTGAGACCAAAAGTCTCTCGTAGTTCCTGATACTCACGACACAAGACTCGATCTTAGTCTGGGGTCAGGACTATGTATGTGACTGTTGGGTGTTATTTAATTTTTTTTAGTCGCCAGCGTGAAATAACTCATGGTTGATCTAATGGTATCCCCAGTACGAGTTAGTTTCGAGAGTTTCCACTTCTTGAGAATTTTTTGATAACTAGGTAGTTTTCGTTTTCCCCATACATAATTTTAGTTCAACAACGGCTAGTCAAATGTAATCACATATTATTTAAATCATAACGGACACGTCACGTACAGTGTTCTTTTTTATAAAAACATCAAGTTTGTTTCATCACATTTAAATGCAAATAACACTCTACATAAGATGGCTGTTTGCATGCGACATTTACAATTGTTTGTATATTGTTGCGTATAATACTGTAAAATGGTTGTTGTACCGATTCAAGACCGCGGTTTAATCAGCGGATTTAGACGCAGTGGGAGTTTTATTATAAGGCGTGTATTCGGGACGTCCAAGGTTTAAGTCCCAGGTTAGGTAAATTTTTTGTATGAGTTTACTAACAAGATTTGCCCCTGGACTGGGTCCGAGGGGTAATTTTTGTTAATACGGTAAGGCCGCTCGTAGTAAGTAGAAATACCGCCACTTTGAATAAGAAAGCACTAAGCGGCACTGCTTTGCGCTCGTTCTTCTATTTGCAATTTATACTGCTATAAGAGGTGGTGGTAAACCTGCATGAGATCCTGGTTATGATCCAAATGCAGCCAATATACGCTGCCAGCTGACAAAAGAAGCGTCTAAAAACTAGCCAATAAAAAACTCGCCAATAAAAAACTCGCTTTAAGTGAAGTTGTTCATGATGTAAGTAGAGGTACCTGAGTATGCGGCGTGGTGGACTTTACCCGAGGAGTCAAGGCGACAGAGACGCGGGTCAACTGCCGTGTACTGACTACAGACGCTAAACATTTGCACGTTATGTTATTACCTTCCGCAATGTAATGACAATGTTGTCTAATTATAATGGTTAAATATAGAAGGAGTCGGTAATTCCCCACGCGATGAAGCCTAATTGAGCATTTTTTTTCATCCCGCCCTTATCCCACCAATAATGCCTAAGAAGAATGATGAAGCCTAATTGAGCATATTAAAAAAAATAATTAGAAATATGTGATAGTAATTTCTGACAAATGCTTTTTCTTTCAACTATTTCGCTCTAAAATGGGGTCGGTGACACATATTTTTAAGGATGTTGCAGAGAGGATTTAGCTTAGTATTTACGATCGACTGCTTGACTGAAATGAAGTACTTTTAGCGGGTGTAGTCACAGGTTCACAGCAGATATTATACACTGCTACTATATATCCTTATGGCACGAGGTATACATATGTAGATACATACTATCTATAGAGCGAACTTCGACAAAATCTAAGTCAAAGATACGAACTCAATGAGGATTTGGAATTTATAAGTCGAAATTTGATTAGACTTAGATTTCCGTTTTTGAGTCCGTAATCATTTGCTAACATTTCTGCGTCGTTCTTTCTACCTGTATATATCCCACTCATTGTGAAGGCAGAAAGGATTCGGCTTAACTTTTACCACCTACTGTCTGTCTAACGTCAATGGATATCCAGTCCCAGGTAAATTGAATTAGAAAAACCGCTTTACCCGACCTGAGAATTTAACCCTGGGCCTCCTGCGCTATAGCCATACGAGCCACTTTACTAAAAAGGCAATATTTCTAACATTTGAATTAATTTGAAGAAAATATAACATAACATAAGCTCACGTCTGTATCCCCGAAGGGGTAGGCAGAGGCGTACTAGCGAACTAGAACACCCACATTTCGCCGAGCTTAGTTCCGTCCCAGATGTGATAGGGGGCGAGCCTATAGCCATATCGGGCACAAATTCCAGACTCCGGGCTGATCTGGAAAAATCCAGTATCACTTTGCCGAGACCTCAGAACCATAGTCGTACCGAAATACCACCACGCCACGGAGGCAGTCTTGAAGAAAAACATAAACGCTCTACATTTAATTTATCATCTACTAACTAAACACGTATTTATACCAGTGTGGTGTTATTGAGATGATTCTTAGAATCTCGCGACTTGGTGTAATGGCTAGGTCACGTTACGAAAGACATGTGTCTGCGTTGACGAGTCATCAGTTCGCTCTATGTAGTTGCATTAACTTTGCTCTCATACATAAGCTCACGCCTGTATCCTCGAAGGGGTAGAGCGAACAAGCTAGAATACCCACATTTCGTCGAGCTCATTTACATCCCGTGTGATAGGGGACGAGACTATTACCTTATCCAGACTCCCGGTGTATACTGAGAAGTATAATCCAATATCACTTTGCTTGGATGGAACTAGAGACTGTATGGGAGAGTCTGGAATTAGTATATACGTATATCCGAAATGGCGATAAGCTATCACATCTGGGACGAAACTAAGCTCGGCGAAATATGGTGTTTTAGTTCGCCTCTCTCTATCGTTTCGGGGATACAATCGTGAGCTTATGTTGTTCTACTATAAAAACATTGCTCCCTTCCGGGCCAGTCGGTTAAAAAAAACTACTTACACTTACGTACATCTGAAGGGCGCTTGTACTTTTTAATAGGAAGTCCTGTTCCACTTTCTATAAGGAAATAACAGTGAGCGGATAATTATATATGTTCATACTTCTTCGTGATTTGGCATTGTTACGTCACGTAATGTGTTTTATCCAATGACTTCTATATATACTACTAGACAAGCTGTTTAGAACTAAAATTGAGTCACATTACCATCGATATATTATTTACCTAGATGTACAGTTGACGGTCGGAAAATGGGACAGCAAAGAAGTGCTTAAGCACTTCTATTGCCTGCAGTCGGACGCCGATAGAATTCTAAATTTCAAAATTCAAATTTAAGAATGCTTGATCATTTTGTTTAAAAATCTACTTTATAACACATGCATAGGGTTATATTTGTGTTGATTTAATTATCTTTTTCTTTGTTTTATTCCTGAGACTACTTTTTAGGAGGATATTTGCAAAGAACTGTGCATCTAGGGTATATTATATTGTGTCACATTACGGCGAGTGTTTGACGTGTGACGGCTAAGGAAAAGAGCACGATGAGATGAGATGAGAGATGTTTATAGTGAGTTGCGGACAATTGTAGGAAACTTAGTGCGCAAATTCTATGTACCGATCAGCCTGTCTAGTAATACATAGAAGTCTTTTTATCACATCACTGTATTGATGATGTGACGAAAACATTTTGATATGTAGGGAATATCAAGTATATATGATAGTTTTAAGTGGTAGAGCCACGCTGGAGACAGTAATGTCTACAGCACGAATGGGCTAGCTCGATCAGTTTGATACCATTGTCTCACAGAAAACCGATGTAAAATAGTAGCTTGCTGTTGCGTTTTGTTCGGTAAGTGAGATTTCCGGTAGCCCAACTCCCCCCACCCCTCTTTCAATCCCTTTTCCTTTCCTTTTAGGTTGGCAACACACCCATGAATCTTTTTTTTTACATTTTTTAGAGATAACAAATCGCTTCATTCTCTGATCATGCTACATTATGCATTTAGCACGCAACAAGACAACTGTGTTTTATCATTACCACTTCTTTTTGCTGTCGCGTAACTTCTATTATAATATATATATATGGGTGGTATATATTCATAGATCTATCAACGAGCGATTCCAACGTCATTGCATATATTAAACCCATAGACGTATATAGACTGGGCATAGACGTATTCTAAGTTTAAACCGCAAATAAAGTTGGTAATCTTAACAGGGGTTATCAACAATAGATCCGCATCTGAATGGGTAGTTTAGTTAGTTACCGCATGCATTAATCGAGTGAGAGCCGACTGCCACGCCGGCTGCTGGATGTAGAAAGCGGAAAATTCACAGAAAACTGCTTTGTTTAATCTTAAAACATTAATAACTAAAATTATTAAACGTGATGTAATTTGGAAAGGGACTTACTAAACGTGTGCATTTTGCTATTATAATAAATTAATACCAATAAAGCTCACATGGATTTAACTCGGTGAAATGTGGGTGTTCTAGTTCGCCAATGCGCCTCTACTTGTTAACTTAGTCTTGAGTTTATTCACAGCCCTTTTTAATTCCACTGCTGGGTATAGGCATCCCTTATTTTATGCCACTAACCTAGGTCATGAATCAGTTGAGTCCAAGACCGACCCGTCATGTTAACAATATTGTCGGCCCATCTCGCTACTGTCATTCTATGCAGGTCAGACTGGAGGTAGTCTTGAAGGTAAAAGTTTTTTGTATCTTGTCTAGAAATACATTACATTACATTACATAACTTCACGCCTGTATCCCCGAAGAGGTAAGCAGAGTCGTACTAGCCAACTAACACATTCACATTTCGCCGAGCGTAGTTGCGTCCCAGATGTGATAGGTGGCGAGCCTATCACCATATCGGGCACAAATTCCAGACTCCGGGCTGATATGGAAAAATCCAATATCACTTTGCCCGACCCGGGGATCGAACCCGAGACTTCAGGACGGTAGTCGTACCGAAATACAACCACGCCACCGAGGCAGTCTAGAAATCTAGACGGTATTCCCGTAATTGAATATATTTTCCCATTGTTACACAACAATTTACATCGCTTTAAATTAGCCGTTATGAATCTTTTCACTCCAATCCTCCATTACTGTCAAGTAGCTCGCACTTAGGGTGTAATTTGTACTGTGTTAGATTCAAAATGGTTTTATTTATTGCATTCACAGTTATGATTCTCATACATTATGTGTCAACAGAACGAATCGCCCATAAGGTTTCTGATTGAATAAAGTAAACTTCTGGGTTAGGACCTTCTGGTAGCATATATGGGCTATGGAGGTCCTGGGTTCAATTCCCTATTTATCGACCGACTTCCAAAACGGAGAAGGCTTTTTATGTGTGTTACGCGATATCTCCGCCAAATGTAGACTGATTTTCAAAATTGTATCGTGAATTGTATTCGATAGTGCTTATATCAAGGGTGGTCCCATATAAATTTGGTCACGATCGGATTTGAAGTCGGTCTGTTCAGTTTTTAAACTTGTGATTATTTCTAAGTCCATCTTCATTAGACAGACAGCCTCCATGGCGCAGCGGGCGAGTAGCCGGCTGTGGAGCGAGAGGCCGCGGGTTCGATTCCCGCATTGAGACAAATGTTTGTGTGGCCCACAGATATTTGTTTCAAGTCTGGGTGTTGTGAGATCGAGGCTGAGATCTATAGATTTTAACTTAGTCCGAGTCATTTTTTACAAGAAAATCTTTTTCTTGTAAAAAACAACTCAGACTAAGTCTAAGTTTGATTTAACAATTCTACTTTGACTTAGACTTAGTCGAAGTTCGCTCTATAGATCTCAGCCCGAAAGTCTCTCATAGTCTCTAACACCCACGATACAGGTTATACCTAGTGTGGGGTCAGGACTAGGTGTGTGACTGTTGGGTGTATTTATTATTATTATTTTATTATAAGTTCATACGGAATCTGTGAATATGTGATGAAAATGTTAGCCTCTGTCGAACGCGTTTAGATTTATAAATACGCGTAACAGGAGCGTGGTTAGACACACATTACATACATAGCCATTGTCTCGGCGGTCGACACTCGCCAGTCGGTACAATGTGTTGCCCTCACGACCCACACGTTTCGGTTGTCATAACACGCAGAACTGAAGCTCAACCATGAGTTTGTTGCACGTCTTTACGCGTTGCACGTATTTGTATGGAAAACGTTACTTCTCCGCGTAACTGGTAGAGGCGTTCGGGTGTTTGTCATATAAATATTTTACGGAGTCGCTAGTGAGTATTGTCAAAAATCTCATGGTTGGCCTACCGCAAACTGCTGCCAAATACCGGCTCGAGTAACCCGACACATTATGTCTCTTGATTCATAGATTAGAGTCGTTAAGTTGGTCATGATTTTTTATTCATCTCTCAAGATAAAAATATAGGGTGTTACATCACGTTTAAACACAAAATGAAACGTGAAGTAGTTAATAGAGTCTATTGACGTCAGGCAAGCGGCTGGCCGTAAAAACTAACACTGACTCATTTCTGCAGTCCCAAAAGCCTGAATATGTTGCGCTGGCCCATAGTGGAGTTAGATAAGGACCGAAGAAGAGATGTGACATGTTTAGATCAGACTTCTATGTATACTACAGACTACTAGACAAGCTGTTTAGAAGTAAAATTGTGTCACATTACAGCGAGTGTTTGACGTTTGATGGATATCGATGTTAAGGAAAATAGCGGAAACTTAGTGCGCAAAACTATGTACCGAACAGCCTGTCCAGTAGTATATAAACAATATTTCGTTTAGATAACTTGTTTAATTTGACCTTTAGTTTATAGTTTGGCAGTGACCCAGTGGCAAGAGATTTCGCGGGATAGGGAGAAGTGGCGTCTTTTAGTGTCGGAGGCCAGGACTCATTTTGGGTCGTTGCACTAGCGAGATAGATTATAGTTTGATCATTGCTATAGACAATTTTGTTCAAAACTGTCTCGCAGAAAACTGATGTGCACGACAGCTTTTTGCGTTTTGTCCGGCGAGGGAGACTTCTGGACAATGTAATCCGCTCAATTCATATTCTTCTTCTCGGTAGGCAGCGGCTTTGCTCTGCTTCTGGTGTTGCCGATGTCAGTTTTTTTAATAGCAGTGACTGGCAAACAAGCCTGATGGGTCACCTTATGGTAAGTAATCTCCACCACCCAAGACACAAAAAAAATCATGGGTGGATTGCCAACCTAAAGAGAATGGAAGGGGAGGGAAAAAGGATTGGGAAAGGGAGGGGGGAAACCGGCCACCGGAAATCTCATTCACCGAACGACACGCGACAGTTGCCAATTTACGTCGGTTTTCTGTGAGACAGTGATATCAAACCGGTCGAGCCGGCCCATTGGTGCTGTTGACGTTACTGTCTACAGAGTGGCCTTACCATTCAAGAGTCACTTCGTATGTAAATGACGAACAGTCAAATATAATGCGGATTGTTAAAAGACGTCGCGTCCCTAATAAATGTCTGAAGTAAATGGATATCATTTATTAATCACTACGTTACTATTTAAATCGACAATCAATTCAACAGTTATTTTTATGCTAGTTCCGTTATGAATGGCATATTTAAAACCCATTAACTCGTGTCTACCCGGACAGACTACTGTTGTGACATCAGGTAATGAAAAGGCTAGTATAATAAGTTAATTATGTAGCAGAAAGCAGATTCTAATAGTTAACGAGATAAAATTAGCAGAAAAGTTTAACCAGACACAGGGTATTTTCTATCAGGTTTTGGCCGACTTCCAAAAAAGGAAAAGGTCCTAAATTCGTATATTTTTTGGACCGACTTCCAAAAAGGAGACGGTCCTCAATTCGTCTGTATTATTTCTATTTATTTTTTTATGTATGTTACGCGATATCTCCGCCAAATGCGGACCGATTTTCAAAATTCTTTTTGTATTCCATAGAACTTATTTCAAGGGTGGTCCCATTTAAATTTAGTTACTATCAGATTTGAAGTCGGTCTGTTAAGTTTTTTTTGACTTCAAATTCTACCGACATCGAGTTAAAAAGTGCGCTAATGTCGCATTGGATACGAGAACTTGTTATTTGATAAATTTTATTTTATTTTTATTTTATTGAGTAAAGGAAACAAACAGTACTTAATTATTACATAAAAGTATGAGTACATTTAAAACAGCACTTAAACCAGTGAAGTTTCCAAAAACTGTTATTATATTCTAATTTGCCTGTCGGTATTGGCAAATGAGTTAACAAATTTGAATATTAGGATTAAAGAGATGTATATACAAATACTAGGTGCATCACGGCACACCTTACAAAAAGACTGCTGCTAGTCAGTAGGAATGATAATTTTTATGTTTATTACATGCGTTGATAAGAAGTGGAAAGATTAGTGCCAACTATAATAATTGTTGTTTCCAGAGTTGACGTTTGAACCCAAAGAAAGAGAGGTGGAAAATATCAATATTATTAAATTTTTTGTTGTAACAATTAGTAACTCTAACAATAAACCTATTTTTAGAGCCAACTGTGCGAGCAAATGGTACGTTAAAGGTTTCCTTACAACGAGATGACGGTCTACGACACTGAAGCCCAATTTTGCTTAACAAATACGGGGAATCAGCCATGCCATGCAGCAACTTGTATGCAAAAATAACGTCTCTTTGCATACGTCGATATTCTAAGGAAGGTAGTTTACTAATCTGAAAATTGAAATCTACATTTTTATTATTTCTGTATTGCATAATTCTTTTGAATTTGTTCTGGATTCGTTCTATCGATTCTTTGTGAATCGCATAATGCGGATTCCACACCGTGGATGCATACTCTAAATGGGAGCGTACAAATGAATTATATAAAATTAAGTGTGTGTTAAAGTTTTTAAACTCTGTACCTTGCCTTAGAACAAATCCTAACATTTTGTATGCTTTATTGGTAATATAGTTAATATGCGGTCTAAAGGTGATTCTATTGTCTATAATAACACCAAGATCTTTTACTTGTTCAACTCTCTTTAGATCATACCCATTTACGTTATAGTTAAAAAGTAGAGGATTAGTCTTCCTAGTAAAAGAAATACAGCAACATTTATCAAGATTTAAAAAAAGACCATTTCTGTTACAGTACTGAGCGAGTCTGTCGAGGTCCTCCTGAAGCAAAGTACAGTCCTCAATTGAATTAATTTTAGAAAATATTTTTTTATCATCTGCATATAATAAAATATTAGAATTCTTAAACACCTGTATAATGTCATTAATAAAAATATTAAACAAAAGAGGACCCAAATGAGATCCCTGGGGAACTCCAGAAGTAATAGGGAGAAAACTCGATGTGAATCCTTTAATATTTACTGCTTGACTTCTGTCTCTTAAATAAGATTCTAGCCACCTCAGAAGATCACCATGAATACCAATATGAAACAATTTCTTTAACAATACATTATGTGATATCTTATCAAAAGCTTTGGAATAATCGGTATACACCGCGTCTACCTGCTTTCCTTCATCCAAAGCCGTTGCTACCACATCAATAAGCTCACATAGATTGGTTTCTGTCGATCTTTTATCAACGAAACCATGTTGGTGTATATTTAAAGCCGGTCTTACATTTCTATAAATATAATCATAAACAATCTTTTCGAACATTTTTGGAATAGTAGATAATTTAGAAATACCTCTATAATTTGTTACATTATGTCTATCACCATTTTTAAGAATGGGAACTACGTACGATTTTTTCCAGAATTTAGGCATGTTACCTTGTATCATAGATCTGTTAAATAGAATAGTCAAGGGTGGTGCTATGGTCTCATTACACTTTTGCAAAAATATAGGGTGTATGCCGTCTGGGCCGGTGCCTTTCGAAGTATTAAGAGATTTCAAATATTTTTCGACTGTTGGTATATCGATTACAAAGGATTTAATGTCCACCGAATATAGACTAATATTATTACTATCAACATTTTGTTCAAGAGATTGATTACACCGAGGAGGTTCAAAAGCAGTATGAAAATATTCATTAAATAATTCAGCAATAGCAGGTCCTTCAGTGGCAATACGATTGGAGAGATAAACTCTATCAGGGAAGTTGGTACTATTGATTTTAGATTTAATATATGTCCAAAAGTATTTACAATTATATCTAATACTGGATTCAGTTCTATTAATAAACAAGTCATAGCAAGATAATTGAGCTTCTTTTTGCATGGCTCTGAATTCAGAAAAGCGGTCATAGTCTACTTGACGATTATATATTTTCCATTTTTTGTGGTACTTTAATTTCAACTTAACAATAGAAATCAGACCTTTTGAATACCAACTGGGATACTTCTTAGAATGAGTTATCATTTTTGTGGGTATGAAACGATCAATAATATTATTTATAATTTGGTAGAATCTATCAACGGCTTCATTAATATCTTCTATGTTCAGCTCAATATACCAATCTATATCTGCCAACGCATTATTAATTAGTTCATAGTCTGCCGCATGAAACCTACGTATGTAACGAGGTGATGAGGTAAGACACGGTAATTCGGATCCCACCATAGCATCCACATCTAATGCAGGGTGGTGTAAACTATCTTCACTTACAAGTGGATCTGTACAATGTGATACTCTACAATTACAATTGGCTATAATTAAGTCCAATAGTCTATTGTTTGTGTTAAAAATACCATTAAATTGATAAAGTCCAGTGAGACTTAAGAATGCAGATAGATTACGTTGCAAAGTACCATTAGATGAATTATACAAATATAAAGAATTATAATCATCAGAACCACTAACCCATTCAGCGTCACTTATATTAAAATCCCCCAACACCATATAGGTATCGCTCAAGTTGTTCAACATTAAATCAGATAAGTGCTCAAAAAAGCATAATTGAGAATTAATTTGTTCTGCACTATGTGGGAAGTACGCACAATATAATTTTAACTTCTTTCCATTCGGGTTAGAAGATAAGTTGATAGTAACATTGATAACATCTGCAATTTGAAGATGTGGTGGAGTAGCTTTATCATCTCGCTCATCTACTTGCAATGTTCGTTTAACAGCTATCAAGACACCACCTCCCCGTTGAACCCCTATAGTTGAGTAATCACGGTCCCGACGATATACAATGTACCTTAGATCAAATAGTTCTAAGTCAAATATACCAGGCATCAGCCATGTCTCAGATAGACAAATAATGTCATAGTTATTATTGAGTACTTGTTTAAGGAAAGTGTGTGTTTTTGTTCGCAAGCCACGAACGTTTTGATAATAAATTTTAAGGTCCATTAAAGCAGAACAAAAAATTAATATTATACCTTATAGGATTATTATATACTTGTAAAATTGTAACGGGTGATGTGTGATCTTTAATGTTGGCACATAATGTATAAAACCTTAAAACTTGAAATCCACAAATATGAATCAAAGACATGAATGATATTATGCTATAACATGACAATTCAGCAAAAAGTATCACAAATAAGATATCAAGACATAATGCATCAATTAGTAGGCATAAAAGAGACAAGATGTAAATTATAATAATACATTTGCATTTGGAAACTTCACTGGTCCATATTATATTGAAAATACAATAGTATGAACTGCACCTATGCACAACACTTGCTATTTCTGCTAGAAAAGTTATCAAATGAATATCATAGAAAAGTAATTGAACAAGGGCACAATCCCTAACATTACAATAACATAATTCTAAAAGTATAGATATAATAACCATAGCACTCAGGGACCACTTCAGTACCATACTGTGATTACCTATATTGTTATCACATATGCAAGAAATAAAGTGCAAATAACAATTAAATAAATCAAGTTTAGCACAAAACAATAAATAAATACTCAACTTTGTGCAGATCACATCCAGGATAATAAACAAGGAGACCAAGAATATGGCACCAAAATAGCCAAAACTTACATTAAGGTAACTTTGGTTGTGACAAGGATTGAGATCAAATGTTGAGAAACAACAATTGTTAACTGTTGTCAAAATAAAGTTTGCCATCATTGTGTTAACAAATACAAGTACCAGGGATACAACTGAATTAAAGCTTTCCAACTTTAAAATTACAACTGCAGAAACCAATAATACATTAAGATTGTAAATTATGTTCACATTAAGGTAGGTATTTTGTGTGTTAAAATAATTCAAGCAGAGTATTAAATATAAACATAAATGGGCAGCCAAGATGAGTTTCAATTTTAGAGTAGCATTCTTAGGATCTAAAAATAGAACACTATAATCACTGCTAAAAAACTTAAAATGACATTGTTTTGAAAATATTATGTTATTTATAATATTATATATAATATTATTTTTATAAACTACATAAGATTTTAACAGAAAACAGTATTTTGACTTCCATATTACAGAAGGTACAATAATATATACACAAACAATCCATATCTGTGTACACAATTTTAGGTAAAACAGGAAACAAAAATTAGTATAATGTTTTTGTTTTATATTGAATTTTAGCACTTTAAAAACAATGAAAAATATGTAAGCACAAAAGAAAAAGCAAAGTACAAAAATTTCCACAACTAATGCTGTCAACATTTTACCATTGCAGCAATCAGAAGTTTTTAGAGTCCTACAACTAGGGACTAAGTTTTTTAACAATGACACTATATAACACAATAATATTAAAAACACTAATGTATCACACAATATCATTGATAATACAATGAGAAACCAAATAAAGCAAAATATTAAATCACCTATTTTATTTTCTTTAAATCATCTTCTGAATTAATATAGATTATGGGTGATTGAGTAGAACGCCTTGCCATGATGGTACAATTCCTGACCCAGCACATAGCATATTTATTGTCTCTGGACAAAGCCTTAGCACGCCTTAGTAGAAATTTGTTTCTACTAGTAAGGTGATCATTGAAGTAGATTATATTGTTATCTGAAAACCCGATGTCTGAGGCTTTCATATTTTTAATTTTTCTCAATGCTGAAAGAAAGTCATCCTTCCTGTAACGAGCTTGGAACTTGACAACAATGGGCTTGGGTTTCTTTAAACCCTCACTGGATTTCATTGCAACACGTGTCACAAAGTCAATGTCAACCACTGGGTTGAGACTAAGGCCGCACTTTGATGCTATCAATTTGATGATTTCTATTAAATTTTCATCCCTTTTTTCGGGTATGCCGATGATTTCAATATTGGAGCGACGAACCCACTGCTCTTTGCTATTATTTTCTTCAGTTATATGATGTAAGTTCTTTTTGATCTCACTGCATTCCGATTTAAGACATTACTAAGGATATAAGTAGATAAATCGAAATTTATCTAAGTGCTGCAAGTTGTCCTAAGTGCATTAGAGAATAATGTTTTGCCACTGGCTGGTATGAGCATTGCAAAATAATTTTGATTATTAAAATATTGAATAAGAGATTACATAAAGCCCTCTGGGGGCTCAGGGCAAACGCGCTATTAAAGTTATGTGAACTTAGTTCTGACCCGTCGTCCTTGCTCGCTGTTTACGAATATTACTTGAGTGTTTTTTTATCTATTTGTAAGTATTGAAGTATTTAAATCGACTGTATTAAGGTGTCGCAACTGGTAATGAAGGCTCCACGTTTTGTATAGCAATTGTTACAAGCGTCGATAGGTTAGCGGTGAGAGAATTGAGATATTACCTCTAGATAAGCCAGCATATCTGGGAAATTATTATGGGCCTGAGGTCCTCACTTATAAAAACAATTTAGCTGATCAAATGGTTAAGAGTAGTCTGTTACTTTTTTCTTGTGTCACATTGTTTGAAATAAAAGGGACAGACTATTATTTACCATTTGCTCAGCTAAACTGTATTTATAAGTAAAGCCCTATGTGTTCAGCGGAAACTCGTTAAGTCGCACGTGTCGTCGCGATTGAGGTTTTGAAGGTGGTTGTTATTTTTCGACAGACTTCCCAAAAAGGAGGAGGTCCTCAATTCGTCGGTATTTTTTTATGTATGTTACGCGATGTCTCCGCCAAATGTCGACTGATTTTCAAAATTCTTTTTGTGGTCGATAGAGCTTATTTCAAGGGTGGTCCCATATATATTTGGTCACGATCGGTAAATTGGAAGTCAGTCGTTTTTAAACTTGTGATTTTTAAAACTTTATGATTTCCTTTTTCTATTTTTATCTGCCCTTATCCCAGCTTAATGTGGAATCGGTGTAATTCACAATTTCAAGCATGTCGCAGAAAGAATTTTGCTAAGGTTTTATGACCGTCTACCTGTCTGACATCAAGCCGTCGTTATGATTACCAAATAACATAATTTATCAAATTGGGTAAATACCTTGCTTGCAGGTGATAAAGGACGGTGACCTCGCCACACATGGGGTTATTTTTTACTCTGATTTTATTCATCTTTCGACCTACGTCGTTCACAGGTAACCTGTCGAACTTACGTTGAAGAAACAAATGCGCAGTTTGGTGTGGGAGGTGGCTGGCTTTCGATCTGATTAAATATGACTTGTTTTAAATTTTTATAGTGCGTTACTTCGTAAAGTACTTAAGCAACGAATGCCATGGCTTTTAACTACATAATTAAGCTCGCGACTGCACGCCAGAGGGGTAGGTAGAGGCGCTATTGTTGGCTTTGCTGCTGTACAATAAATGCTATACATCAAAACAGGTGACATGACCGCTTTGTGTTAATTAATTGTATGCGCATATTTAGAGATGTGTGCTACAGTTTCTGAAAAGATGTTCAATTTAAGATTTAATTGACATAGCATAGTTGGAAACTACTAACCACGAATCTAGCAATTCAACTTCGACATGAATTGTTTGACAGGTAATCAATATAGACATTGATAAGTCTTCGGGAAGCTGTGCATGAGGTTGCGGCATGTTACAGTATTACAGTATAGTTTGGATAAAATAAGTTTCGGTTTTTGAATGCCTCAATGGCGTAGTTGTATTGGTCTCGATTTCGTTCCCCGGGTTTGGGTGAGGGATATTGGATTTTTCTATTGAATGTTAACTCGGAGTCTGGAATTTGTGCCCGATATGGCGATAGGCTCGCCCTCTGTCACATCTGGGACGGAAATGAGTGCGGAGAAATATGGATTTTCTAGTTTCCTAGTTCACCACTGCCTACTCCTTCGGGGATACAGGGATGAGTATATGTATGTATATATTTTAAGTTTGTTTTGTGACCGTCTGCTTGCCTGATGGCATTCTTGATAAATGGTGTTTGAAAAACAGCGTTGTCGCACCTGAGATTGGAACCCAGGACCTCACTGTCCACAACCGTATACCCCGCCACTAGATAATGGTACCACTAGTGATATTATTACCAATTTGTTTATTTTTGTATACGCCGAGCAAGAATTCCAAGGTTCCAGTTAACGCTGTGCAAATTATTATATAAATACATTTCGTTAAGATGTTGAGTAACATACGAAGCATAATTTTTCACATACGTATGTTATGGAGGCAATAAAAAGTGATGAAACATGGGTAGAGCAAACTTTGTCGTTAGTAATTTAGGCAGGTAGCTTTCAATGTCGTTGTAGTGGTCAGTTCACATAGAATAAATCTTTGATGACATACTAATAACGGCTATAATCGCATGTCTGTGTACATCATAGTTACGATACTCTGACGTCACTGTGACGCCTCAGTTCGTGCTGCGTCGACAAAATAATATTTGTAACGACTTATCGAACGCAAGATGTCTAAAAGAGGTGATAGTACGCGTTTATAATAACTTTTTGCACTACTGCCAAAACATGTTATGGAGCTCTACAGCTCTACCAATCAAATGTCTATGCCAACTCATGTTTAATTCATTAGCGGACCACCTAAAAGGTTTGATGTATAGAAAGAGTTTTTAGAGTCGATAGTCTCAGTGCGTAAACTGCATAAGATCTGGCGAAGTGAAGCATTTCAGCAGAAAAGACGCTACGGTTAAGCTCAGATAATAAAAATGCAACAGCTGTCGGTTTTCTGTCACACTGTCGCGTCAGTACGACTATCGTTATGAGGTCTCAGGTTTTATCCCCGGGTCGGGCAAAATGATATTGATTTTTTAATTCAGTATCTGTAGTCTAAAAATTGTGTCCTATATGGCGATAGGCTTGCCCCCTATCACATCGGGTACGAAAATAAGCTCGGTAAAAAATAAGCTGCGTCGTTGCCTAGAGAGCCACTGTGCCCTATTATCCACTGTAAAGTGACTTCGTTCTTGGAACCTATCACCTTCAGTGCTTGGTGGCACTCTAGTATGAGCTCAGACTGACCAGACTGACAAATGGCTGGATGGCTCGATGGCTGGCACATGCGTTATACCCGTGAACGGGTGCTGCTTGTGTGGACTGGTCTGCTCCGACTTTACTAAATTCATTAATTTTATCCATCCGTTTAGTTTGTCGATTATTCGCCGTGCCTGTGGGAGTCGCTCAGCAATCGAAATTTTACGTTTTATTGTTTTTATTTTACATGGAGGCTACCTTGTTGTAGATTGGCTGCTCTAATTTAATGTAAATTATTGAAATTTTTTGTTTTCTTATTTTGGTTGTATATTAATATCTGACTGTGAACTGGTTATTATTCTCAAAAAGAGCAACGTCAGAGTTTCTTGCCCGTTCTTCTCTGGCGAACCAGCTTTCCGAACTGGCGGTAGAACAAACTTTTTTGACGGAATCTAAACAATGTGTGACATTTTATGGATTCAATAAACGATTTGATTTGATTTGACTGAATAGTATAATATGTGTGAGCTTATGTATGAATATGAATAATACATACATACCTATTACACATTGTTAGGGCCCCCCACACGGGCCAGTGTTGCTGATTGCATATTTTCGAGTAGTAATTAAGCTTATTCGTATTATGAGCTGTTCGTCACCTTACGAAGTTATACAATATTCGTATTATACATGGACGTAAAGAAAAAGAAGGACACAATCTCGCCCATAGTTAAATGGAAGCCACAGAGAAGCCACGCACACAAACGCGCCTGTACAAAAGTGCCCGCCACACGCCATTACGTGTCGATAAATCGAATGGGGCGAAAACCCTGGGGGCTGACTCTTGGCACTCTATTCGAATTTGACTTCGATTCGACTTCATTTATCGACCGACTTCCCAAAAAGGGGGAGGTCCTCAATTCGTCGGTATTTTTTTTTCTATGTATGATATATCCGCCAAATGGGGACCGATTTTCAAAATTCTTTTTGTATTCGAAGGAGCTTATTTCAAGGGTGGTCCCATGTAAATTTGGTCACGATAGGATTGGAAGTTGGTCCGTTAAGTTTTTAAACTTGTGATTATTGACTTAAAATTCCACCGAAATAGCGTTAAAAAGTGCACTAATGTGACGGTAAAAATTGCCAAATGATAAGTTCTCGAACCAAATGCAACATTAGCGCACTTTTTAACTCGATATCGGTGGATTTTTATGTCAACCAATGAAACCCAATAGTGTCAAGGGTCAGGGACCTCCTTCACTTTCAATGTTCGTAGCGCTCCGTCCATATTTTTTTACGTCCGATGTATTATACCCATTTGTTATTAGCTTACGTGGAATTCGTTCGTGGGAACGTTGAGGGCGGAAGTCTTGGAACGGTATTGTTTGTCTTTGATCATACCACGGTAATAACACATCGTCAAATACAAACAGTAAACCATACATACACACTCACGCCTGTATCCCATGGGGGTAGGCAGAGACTATTGAGCGCCACAAGCTACGATCCTGACACACCTCTTTTGTCTCTTTCACACTCATGCATCTTTTCATACATTTCCGCCGGTTGAGGGTACTCCTCACTTGCCCTTTTCGGAGATCACTTATTTGATCCATGTATGTCTTCCTAGGGTGCCCTCTTCCGACCCTTCCATTCACTTTACCATGATAAATACATTTCGTAAGTCGCCTTTTATCCATCCTCTCCACATGCCTAAGTCGCCTCAACATCTCTTTATCAATTCTAGTCACCAAACCAAACCTATAATTGATAAGATAGTATATCACTTATTATGCAATGATGTTCGTTAGATTTTTTTTTATAGCAGACATTGGCAAACGAGCAAATGGGTCACCTGATGGTAAGTGATCTCCACCACCCATAGACACCCATAACACAAAAAGAAACATAGGTGCGTTGCCAACCAACAAAAGGAGAGAATGGAAGGGGATTGGGAAAAGGAGTGGGGAAATGGGCCACCGGACATCTCACTCACTGAACGAAACGCGACAGCAAGATGCTACTTTACGTCGGTTTTCTGTGAGACAGTGGTATCTAACCGGTTGAGCCGGCCCATTCGTGCTATAGACGTTACTGTCTACAGCGTGGCTCTACCACTTTAATATTTACAGCCTCCTTGGTCTAATGACACCGTGTATGGGCTGTGGACGATGTCCTAGGTCTTTCTAATTGAAGTTTGGAGGTCAATGATGGTCGCGGTTTTTGGCGGTTTATTTAGGCCGTTGCGTCGTCGCCGGGCTGGAGCTCTCTTTCTTGGTATCCTTCTAAAACTATTCGGGAGAAAACGTAAGGTTCTTTTTCTATGTGATCCTTGATACTATCCAGGATTTGCTTTAAATTTCTCAAGAGCTTTTCATTGCTATACTAATAGCAATGAAAAGCTCTTGAGAAATGTAAAGCAACAATCTCTCCCAACCTCGTAGGGTCATTGGTAACTGGCTGTTGCTGCTGGAGTTTAAATGTCATGTTAAATTGTATGACGTCATAGCCGATTGAATTCGGTAATTACATATGTTAATTTCTTTTCTTGCTTCCCATACTCCACTACAGTGTGGGGTCCGCGCAGCACACTTTTCAATGAAACATGTTCAAGAACGGATTCGGCTTAGATGTTTACGACCATGCCTCTGGGGATCAAGATGCGGGAAATCGTGTTAGAAAATCTGTTTCGCCCGACTTTAGAATAGAACCCCGGACCTAGAGCCTACAGCCCACAGGCATTACCAAAATACCAAAGATACTAGAATGATGTTAATTAATGCCACATTTTTAAATAAGTTAATATTTACTGAGGCTCTGTCATTAATCTTCCTTGGTCCAGACCATAAAGAGTCAATAAAAGAGCTCAACCCTTAACACAGAATTGTAAAGGTCAGAGCTGAGAAGTATGTGTGTGCCGATTGGGGCAACGTAAAAAACCCAACCGCGGGTTGCCGAAACAGCTTGCGTCATTCCGTCTTGACACACCGGACTGACTTGCACGGCGCCGCGGTCCACCGACTGGCCGGTTGGAAGAAAAAGAAAAAACCAACGCGAACCAGCACGCAACCGCGAACACAGCCAGTCGACGAACGAGCGCGCACCGGACCGCACGTCCCGCCGCGCGAAACGCGCAACCAAAATTAGAAAGTTTCGTTTGAACGTACCAAAAACATACTCGTGTAAGTGAGTGCGAAATATTTGAAAAATTGGTATAAATTTTTTCGCCCGCTCCTGTGTTTGTGTGTGTGGTTGTGCATGATACGGAACCTGTGCTGAGGCCGCGAGATGCTTATAACGTAAGTGATGATTAGAATTTATAATTAACTAAATAATATTAATTATTAAGGCATACATACGTTTATGCAGACAATCGCGTGTCCGTCGTCTGCGTTGTTTCGTAAGAGCCGAGTCCAGTTTATGATCACACCGATTGTTACGAAAATAATGTTCTTCACCTACTTCATTATATTAAACAACGTCACTCTACACTTTAATGAAGGAAGCAAATGATCTAGATAGTGACTGATAATATTTTATATATCCTGTTGAGTTTTCGTAATGATCTTAGTCAAGGAGAACCAGGATAAACTTACTTTTAAATAATTCTCATTGAAACTACATCTCGTTGATTTGCTAAATCACTCCGAATCTTACCTCACCTCACATTCTTTAAATGTTTGCAGAAATAAGTTTTGCAAACATATTACTAATCCTCGGCAGGTCAGTCGGCTATAATGACAAGGGGAGGAGGGGGGCGGGGGGGGGGGGGGTGACGTTTATAGGCTGATACTCTATGCATATATCCTAATGATTTCCTAGTTTGATACAAGGAAAATCACCTCTAAACACATGCAATGACAGCGTTTATAATTTTAATAATTAAACACATTTTAAAACAGTTTTCATTCGCTTTACAAAGAAACTGTTTAATTATAAGTGTTTAATGCTAAATAGTTGATGACCTCGTTCTGACGGGAAACTGGGGTTAATTAAACGTAAATGGGTTTGATTCGCGCTTTGAGGCATATTGGTCTCATGAATTCTTTGAGGCTTCTTTTAGCAGCGTCACATTCATCGTCATCATCATACGCATAATCATCACCACCGGCCAGAGGTTGTCCAATGCTTCTTTCACTTTCTCAAATCGTTTCTACTTCAGTCTATAATTTAGACTTTATTCTGAATCCTAATATCTGGCCCACCTTTTTACAAAATTGTATTGATCATTGTACCATCAGGTATTCCAGTTGCTACTGCGTAGTATTATGATTTAAATGGTGATATATCTAAATCAAAGGGTTTCATTAGATTTCTTGATACCAATATTGTTCGATACATCTTTCTTTCCGTGTCTTTTATTATCATTTGAGCGTGAGTCAATGTACGTATGTATGTATGGTGTTGTTGTTAGTGTCATTGCTGAGGCGCGAGCAGGAATATTTTGACAGTCGAATTCGAATCAAGATCGATACGCGATTATAACATTTCTATGAAATATTAACCAAAAGTCGTCAGTGCGCAGCGAGCTCGATACGAATTCGATTGTCTAACGGCCGGTTTCAATAAACAATATCAGTTCGAATGTGCAGATACAAAAATTAGCCAATAAGAACACAGTTTGAACATGACTCCGTCAAATGACTTGATTTGATTGGTTCATAATCGCGATCTATCTGCACTCTAAACTGAGAGCGTTTATTGAAACCGGCCGTAAATTATTCCTTCTCGGTCCACAGACAATAATTATTTGTCGTTTGTTTTATTGCTGTTCTTCTGCATCTGATGTAGTTGTGAAGAGTACATCAAATAGGTCTAGAAATCCCAGCAAATTAATTTTCTCAGCAATTTATTTTCTTTTTCCTTCCTTTTCAACAATACACATAATTATGACCTAATTTGTTTATTAATTACGTATTTGAATCGCTTCACCTCAATGGTGATCTTTTGTGGTAACAGTTAATATGTAATAATCTTTTAACAAAAGTATCTCAGGTCCGTTTTGGGTTTAAACATTTTTAAAGTTACGGCATGTCGTAATGGTTATTCCAATATGGTATCATAATAAACAGCTACAAATACTCTGCCCCCAAATTCTGTACCAATCATCATCATCATCAGCCATAGGACGTCCACTGCTGAACATAGGCCTCCCCCAAAGATTTCCAGATTCCAGAAGACCTTTATCAGGTCGTCGGTCCACCTTAATCAAATTATCTGAAATATCCGTTGTTCATTCAAAATGAGCACAACTCAGCAATTTATTCGAATACACCTTTTTGTCCGTCATTACTTTAGTGCAATTGACGTAAGCATTTTTTCGGATATCGGAGACGGGTTTCCATCGTATTTACTGTCATTATATTGTTTTTAATATGAGAACTGGTGGGGTTATTGTTTTCGACTTTGTCACGGATGTATTAACTATTTATCACTTCAATTGTACACTTGTTTACATGTCTGGTAAGATTAGTAGTATAAGCCCTGTATAGTATTTAATTACTCAATGCTGGGCACTGGCTTATTAATGAGTGCGTTTAGCCCGTAGTCCACCTCGCTGACCTAATGCGGGTTGGTAAACTTTACATACAGTGCGATTTAAATAAGAATATGAAGTCAATGACCTCTATCTGTCAAATATCACTTGAAAAGTAAGGTTTGCAATGAAACCTTATAAATCTAGACGTTTTTTCACTTTGTGAAACTGGGACAGTAAAACAAAACAAAAAAATATTGAAACGTAAAATAGGTTTCGTTGCAAACCTTACTTTTCAAGTGACATTTGACAGAAAGAGGTCATTGACGTTCCTATTCTTAGTTGAATCGCATCACAATTGCCACGTATGCAAGTTTCCAAAAAATTATTTCCTTCGACGTTGAATTCAGTGTTTCTTGGAAGGTGGGATAAGGGCAGGTAGAAAGATTCTGTATATAAGAGAAATTACTTCGAAAGTCAGTGTCTTACGTATTTATTGACATAGATAACATATCGAAATACATTGAAAACAATAATAGCGTTTCGACTGGACGACACTGTCGCTGCGGTCTGTCGCAGTCCTCAGAACGTTTCCTTAATAACAACGATTAGATTAAGAGACCTTTGATCCACAATAAAAAAACACAATATTTTTGCTGTTTATATGATAGTAATTATATCTTTTATAGACTATTTACAAACTTGTATGCTACTGTGACTCGGAAAATATTATAAGCTCACGCCTAATACTAAAGAGGTAGGCAAACACGCAATCAGTCCACCTTCATTTCATTTAACTTATTTAAGTCTCTTTATATGATAGGCGAGCTTATCATACCTAACATAAATACCAACCATGATAATCTTATTTGGATTTTTTTACCAAAAACCTCAATATGTGATTCCTTGATTAAGTTATCATACCTAACATAAATATGATAATCTTATTTGGATTTTTTTTATCAAAAACCTCAATGTGTGATTCCTTGATTAAGTTTCGTTTCAGAATCTCAGGTTTTTTGCTTTAATAATGCTACCATTCAATAAAGCGATAAGGATATTCGGGTGTAATAAATAACTTTAAAAAGCACAAACAAAACGACGTAAAGTGGCGGCTCGCTGTTGCGTTTCGTTCGGTGGGTGAGATTTCCGGTGGACCATTCCCCTGTCTTCTTCTTAATCCATATTTCCCACTTTTTCGGTTGGCAATACACGCATGATTATATTTGAGTCTTGGGTGTCTATGGGTAGTAGAGATCATTTACCATCAGGTCTGCTAGTCTCTGCTATTCTTTCTTTCTACCTGCCCTTATCCCACCTTATGGTGGGGTCGGCGAAACACACTTTTCAAGCATGTTGTAGAAAGGATTTAGCTTAGTTTTTACAACCGGCTGCCTGCCCGATGTCAACCCCTGCTATAAAAACATAAATCCAAACTACTGAGTTTCGAAAGTGGAAATTTGGACCTTCTATATCAATGGAAGTATTTTTAACGAGATTGTCCCGCCTACACACCCGCCACTATAACTCCTGTAAGCCACGATCAACAATGGCACGCATTTAACGGACCGAGTAGTGAAGCTCGGCGATTCGATAATGCAAAATTGCCTTCATCCCGCAGCGAAATTAATCAAACAGAAGGATAGAGAGAAGTAGGAATCAATGGAAGTATGATGGAAAAGTCTACACGCACGCGAGCCGCGAGCACGACCTAGTGGTTGATATAATCGTACTTTATTTAAATTAGTAATATGTACCTACATGTTATCGCGTACGGTTTTGGCTTATTGGGTTTACGATCGCTCGCGAGTTGCGAGTCGCGTGCCGTCAGCAGTCGACACTCGACAGTCAACCTGCCTGTTATTACATATCGGTAGCTGATAGCGACGATTATAACGGGTCAAAGAACCTATATACAAGCGATAATCATTAATCACATTTTGGGAATTGTAGATGTAGTATATTATTTAAGTTCAAATTCAAATTCAAATCATTTATTCTGCAAATAGGATATTTTATACCACTTTAACATGTCAATTACGAGTATATATTGATTTTAGGATATTGATAAAGTAATAATGGCGTCGGCATTTCGTGGCTATGCCTGAGAAGAAATGCCGAAACGAACTCAAGGTTATGGGCTCTTTTAAAGTCCAGACAATACATGATATATAAAATTACAATTTAAAATGTCAACTTATTTCTTTCTAGGTAAAAGTTAAGGTATCTATAATCAGTTAGTAGGTGTTATACGAATTCTTTTGAAATAAAACTATTTTTACTACCACTACCCGGTCGGTCAGTCCGACCCGTGACCACAAAGACTGTAAAGCCTTCGAAACGTCGGGCATAAAAATTAGAACAAATCGTGATAGAATCCGTAAGAATAGTTTTATTTCAATGTCTAACATTCGTGTAAACTTAAGAAATCAGTACGAACTCTTTTGTTTAAACCTTACTGCGAAGTTGCTATCAAAATGTATTTTGTGAGTAATTTAAAGCAGTCTTAATGTTTCCCTCTTAGGTTAATTAAATACGATTTAATGAGGCTGGTAAAATCTTTCTGATTAAACGAATAAAGAAAAAGGTATGTACAGTTACTTAGTTAGAGGCATCTGCTAAGCATTTGATGAATTACACCTTTCCCAAAATCGTGAGAATTCAAAAATGTTGTATATTGCATTTATTAATTTTATTACGATCATGATTCCCTACTCACACACACCATAATAATAGCCAGATGCCCGAGGGTTGAGACCGAATAATTTTCTCTATCCCCGTTATGGCCCATTATTCTACCACTGGTGTTTGACAATCGAATTCAAATCATCTTCATTTTCATCAGCCACAGGAAGTCCATAGTTGTACATAGGCTTCCCACAAAGATATAGAATTCAAGTAGTTCCAATTAATTTGTCAAATTTGTCTACGAATATTTATCGTGGTCTCGCATAAGAAACACACAAATAGAATTAAGAACTGTTATTGGATAAAACTCATTAACAACAAAGTTGAAGTTACTGATATTATCATTAGTCGTATGATTTTCATTATGTCTCCGAAATTTCTGGTACTATAGAATATTATGCAATATCTTCCAATCTTAATTCATTTTTGATTGATTGCATAATACATTATTATTTGACTAGTCCACAAAGGTACGCCGAAATGGTTCGTGTTGTAGCCTTAGGACCAGTGCCTATAGACCACATACATACATAGACTCACGTCTTTTTCCCATAGGGTTAGGCAAAGACAACTGATTTCCACTTGCTACGATCCTTACACACCTCGTTCGCCTCATTCAGTCTCATTACATTCTTCATGCATGCACGTCGGTTTAGGGTACTTTTAACTTGACCTTTCTCGAGTATATCTCTGACTTGGTCAGAGAATGTTCGATGATGTCTTCCCCTTCCAACTCTACACACTTGCCATATATATTCGCTTTGTCAACCTCCTTTCATCCTTTCCACATGCCCAAACCATCGTACACATAGCACACTTCCTATAGAAATAGCATATTATAGTAAATAAGGTATAGAACAATGAATGTTTACGAATGTAGTTCAATTGTGGATAACAAGATGCAGATGTAAACGCGTGCCTCGGGCGTCGCTGCTACGTTTTATTGGTACTTGGATTTTTGTGAAATTGTTAGTAGTATGTTTGATACAATCACAAGTTAGAAAACTTATGGGACCGACTTCAAAACTTATTCGATCTTGACCATATTTATATGGGATCCCCCTTGAAATAGGCTCTACAGACGAATTGAGGACCTTCTCCTTTTTTGAAGTCGAAAATATACCCAATATCGTTACATTGAGCAAATTTTCTTTAGGACTGTTAAACACAAACGAGAACGATTACAAGGTATTGTTTGAATTTTGGTGGAATTTATAAGGCATTCTACTGGAACACCAGTACGATGAATTTTCTTATCGCTTATGCAATACGATTATACCACCGAGGCAATCTAAAACATATTGCTAAAAGTGTATTTAAGTACTTTAAATTACAATAAATTTCATGCTTTTATCACCTCATACACTCGTATGCACCATCTCTGCCGACTCTTTTCTGGATGTGAGCGAGAATATTTAATTATTTATTCAAGAACGCAGGATGCTGCTATAAAAATGAGTAAATCTTTATATTATAATTATTCTAAGTAATCATAATTTAGAACTGTAAATTGTTAATTAAGAGAATAATATTATTTATGAGAATAACAATAAAATAAGTTATTCACAGTGGTAAATTTTTATTCATGTTTATGAATCATCAAAATATAAGAATAATGGTTGCCTGGAAGAGATCGCTTTTAGCGTTAAGGTCGCCACTTGTGGCACAGTTATCATGTTCCTCACCTGTTGTGTTACCTGTTTTTTGTGTGTGTCTTCACACATCACATCTCTCTCTCGCGGTGCCTGTCGAGTGTCGACTACTGGATGTTGGCTGTCAACTCCGCATTCCTTTCTATTTCTTGCCAGATTATATAGTTCTTCTACCCTGGTAAGTCCTGTCCATTCTCTCAACATATAAAGCAACATATTACCTACTTTAAAAATAAAGCTCTTATTTTATTTATGCACCTACCATCTCTGCACCACCTCAGGTTGGCTGGTAGAGAATGCCCTTGGCATTAAGTCCGCCTGTACATCAGTTTTGTACAAAGTATAAATAAATAAATAAATAAATAAATAAATAAATAAATAAAGAGACGAGAAAAGCTCGGCGATATGGTTGTAAGGCAAAACCATTTCCTTGTCCCCGCTTTAATCTTTTAAGGATAATCGAGTGTAGTCACAAGATGTTATTTACATCTGCACTTAACATCTTCCTTGCTAGGTGACTAGTCCAAGCTTTAGTGTAATTTTGGAAAAATCATAGACCAATTTTGCTTTTTCCTGGAAATCTTAGTCAAGGATAACGGAAAAACTATTCATAAATCACAACATATGTTAACTTCAATTTACTTGCATAATAGGGGTATAATATTATTAAATGTTTATAAATATAACGTAATCATTCCCAAAAATGTTAAATATTGCCTTGATATTATGAATTATGAACATAATTATCATAATATAATTATTATTATAAAGGTAGTGTCGGACAACGTTTCAAGGCAATCGATATAGTCATGGTGTTGATTTTATCATTTGGTGCTATTGTTTTAGGGCGACGTGTGACGTGTACAGAAATTCCAATCAGGGTAGACGAAAAACTTCTAAAATGATTTTTTTCAACTCTTACATCACCATTACTGACAAAATTATCATAATTACTATTAAAATATAATTAGGGCCCTGCTTGCTACCTTAAATTTGACTTTGGAATTTTCCGTTATGATTTATGTAAATAGAAAATTGACAGGATAGACAGTGTATGCTTGTTTATATGGAATGCACGCCACTGCTACTACTAACCTACAGTGAAATTGAAAACAAAATAAATTACATGTATTCATATATTTTCTGTAATTACGTGTAGTACATTACATGTAATGAATTACATGTCATTCATAATATATTTTGGATTTTTACATATCAGCCCGGAGTCTGGAATTTGTGCCCGATATGGCGATAGGCTCGCCCCCTATCACATCTGGGACGGAACTATACTCGGCGAAATGTGGGTGTACTAGTTGGCTAGTGCACCTCTGCCTACCCCTTCGGGGATACAGGCGTGAGCTTACGCTATGTTATGTTATGTTATGTCATTCATATAGTTTGTTTTCAATTTAACCTGAGGTTAGGACTAACTGTAAGTTAGTAATAGTGGTGCAAGTCGCCCTTAGTGGTTAGTTCATCTGTTCATCTCCCATGTTAATATGGAGTCGGCGCAACACTTTTTTAAACATGTTGCAGAAAGCATTCAGCTTAGGTTTTACGACATCGTACATGACGTTAACCTCTCTGAAGGGTTATAAGGTAATAATAATCTGGCCTAGTAAATAAACACACCGAACAATCACACACATAGTCCTGACCCCACACTAGATTTAACCTGTATCAGGAAGTAAAAGTACTTTCAAAAATATTATTATTGTTGGTCTATCTAACTCTAATCTTGGTATTTCCTATGGTAATGATGTTGCAATGTTTAATAATGGTTTGATTATATCGTAAGGGGAAAGTACTGAGTAGGTGGACGTAAGAAAACCCAAATGGAGGAAATATTGTGAGGAATAGGCTTCCTCACTCATTCGTATAAAAATAATATTTCATTAATTTAGGTATCGTCATTGCATATTATTCATTTGGGAAATACATTTCATAAAGAGCAGATCTCTGTAGTGAGATGCAGTAAATTGACGGAAACTTAGAGAGAAAATTCTATGTACTGATCAGCCTGTCCAGTAATACGTAATTTCATAAGCTAATAAATAGCTCGTATGTGGTATGACAAGTCGGTACAATAAAAATAGAAGTCGAATAAACTTATACGCTCAACAAATTCATAATATCGTCAATACTTTAGATACTACAAATCAGTTTAAAAAGATTTCCAGATCGATCTGTTGGAAAAAACCTGCATTCAACATTTATGTTTATAATTATATATTTTTAATTAGCTGTTTTAGGGTGTAAGGAGGTTTAGTAGGACCATAAGGTAGATTAATCCGTCAAAGCCAAAACGTCGCCTCCTGGCGTCGTACGGTCAACCAGTGAGGCCATCCATTTCTGCTCCACCATTCAAAATATTAGAATTCAAAATATGAAAATACATATAAAGTACATTCAAATATTTATATACCTTGCAAATATCCTTAAATTTCACGCGTCTGTGCTAATCAAATATCGCACGTTCACATGTGAGTTGTGACGCATGCGACCAAAATATCAAATAGAAATACCATTCGTCTACTGAGAAATAAACGTATGCTATATGATAATTGTATATAGAAAATTACGAATAAATTGGTATTGAAATATCAAAAATGCATACAATATTGTGTACTACAGTGTTTCGATTCATAAATGGGTTGGATATATTCGCGGGATATACAGTTCGGTGAATAGATACATGTTGGTTAATTTACACACCTGGGTGAATGAATACCCCCGAGTGAATAGATACACTTGGGTGAATAAATACACCCGGGTGAATAGATACACTTGTGTGAATAGTTACATCTGTGTGAATAGTTACACGAGTATGAATAGATACACCCGGGTGAATAGATACACCTGGGTGAATAGATACACCTGTATACACCTGGGTGAATAGAAACAAACCTACTCGTTTGACAGTTTCTCCTGTAAAAACGTTTTGATTGAGTAATAAGATGTTTAAATCAACTTATATGGCTAAGATGCTTATGAATGTGCCTAAATATAAATATTTACTTTTCGTTATTGCAAGGTTTCAAAATAAAATGGAAACAACAAATGATGTTTTCTTAACAAATTTTGTTTTTTATTCATGGTTAATTCAATCAAAGGTTCTACTTTGTTTCAATTATCTTGTTTATAAACATAATATTAACTAAAGGATGTGGTTTCACTTATCACGCAAGCAATAATAAACCTATTTACGTATATAATAAAATGCATAATGAAGTAAAGTAGTGCGGACTTGACCTCGCGTGTCCTGCCAATACAAATTATATCTCACGTAATTATTCATGCGCTTAACGTTGCATCTTATCGAATTTGATCTAAAATCTTTTCATTTTCTTTAATGCAATTCATTGAAGTATGTAGAAAAATATTTTTATTTTTCATTAGGTCACTCCACTCATGCCATGTTCGAGTTTAAAATAATTGAATTAAATAAAGATAAAAACATTTCGCATATCCTGTGTTCACATTGCGAGTTGAGTTAATCTTGTGATTATGCACAAACTTTTGTTTTTGCCAGAATTTTCCAATTTACCATAACATAAACTTGTATCCAGAGGCGCCGTAGCGGACTAGAACACCCACATTTCGCCGAGCTTAGTTCCGTCCCAGATGTGATAGGGGGCGAGCCTATCGCAATTTCCATTTTTCGGGTTTATTTTCCGTATTTTTTTTGTAATCGGTCCAACTTTTGTAAAGTGATGCTAATCAACGAACGGCATTTAATTTTTACTTAAATGGATTCTTCCATTAGTTTAGAATGAGTTGTTGTTTTTTTCATATTTATTTGCTTGGAAAAAAAACTGTAATTACCTCCTAATAATTGTAATAACTACCGGTTGATTACAATGTATTTGTAATAAACACTACGTCAAAATTGCATCAGTATGAATTAGGGAATTTGACGTATTTGTAAGTTTTATTAATGAAGGTTATTCTTGAAATTAAAGCCTGATTGCCATTACATTCATGTATTTTTATTTTTTTTTATTTTATTTATTTAGGATCGCCAAGGGGTTACAAATAAACTTAAGAAACTAACACTTTTATCATTGCTCCCAGTTACAGGCAACCACAGCATGCATGTACAAAAAATCACATATTTTGTCAGTCTTATTAAGGTCATGTCGTCGGTATATTTGGCTGTAGACAATTTGCTTCTTCGATATATACAATTACTTAATTTGTTTATTATTGAAAATTACAAGATTTTATTTACATTATCGAAACGAATTGAATTTTTTATTAATTATTTAAAAAATCACTAGATTATACCTCTATAAACGAGTACATACATTCATTTGACAAAAACCGTATCTTCTCATGTTACAAATAATTTCTAGATAATTACATAGATTGGGAAGGTGAAGAAGAATTTGGGACACCATACACATCTCACTCACTGAACGAGACCCCACGAACTGCACGATAGTTTTCTGTGCCTTACTTATATAAACAGTTTAACTGAGCAATTGGTAAATAATAGTCTGTCTCTTTTATTTTCAAACAATAGGACACAAACAAAAACGTCGGGCAGGCAGCCGATCGTAAAAATATAGCCAAATCTTTTCTGCAACATGCTTGAAAAAGTGTGTTGCGCCATCCTCATATTAAGGCGGGATAAGGGCAAGTAGAAAGAAAAAGTAACACAAGCAAAAAAAGTAACAGAATATTCTTAGCCATTTACTCAGCTAAACTGTTTTTATATGTAAGGCGCACAGTTTTACCGAACCGGACGAGCTATATTAATAATATTCAAGCTGCCTTAAAGCTTTTTGTCATTTGGTTAAAAAGGATGAAAAAGTATCTCTAATTACTAATAGATGGTATGAGGTATCGCTGAAAACAAACAAGTTTCTTATAATTCCTTCGTTATATAACAATCTGATTATAAAGAATGGTATGCATATTACACTCTTGAAGATAATTGGTTTTACTCACAAAAACATTTATAATGAATCATACAAGTTTGGTGTTTTTAACCATCAAAAGTTTCTTTATTTTTAGCCTGAGCAAATTATGTGTAGTACTTACATAATTATAAACTTATATTGAATTCGCAAGTGATTATTGTTGTTCGTTTATCTGTTATGGGATATTTTAAACAAAATATGCATTTTTGCGGAGATTTAAAACATATATATAATGACATAATCCAAGTTCTTCAATTTTTCGTTAGCTTTGTTAAGTTTTAAGAAAAGGAAAAATTAAAAAGCTTCTGCATTCAAAGTCTTTTTCATTATTTGGTTGCTTTTTTGCTGTTTTTTGTGTTGCTTTGGTTGCTACGTTAAAATATTCTTTAATTTCCACTTTGTAAAGATGACACAAATATTTTTTTACTTATTTATTCCGCATAATTTATTTAAGGATTCATTTCGAAAACGTCTGAAAATAGCTTTTGAAAAAGACTGTTTGGATTTAAACGCAAGCCAGTCTAGTAAAAGTAAGATTATATTATGTAAATAAAATATCAAACTGCAACATTTTGTAAAAAACATGTTTATGAGGTAACTCTAGCGCAGTTTTTACTCACATTTCAGATGTTGATTGTAGACAGATAACATTATTACAAGATTTTTGAAGCTGGTTATGTTTATTTGCCATTCTATTCTTAAAGTTTGGTTTGTTTCATTCCAAATTCAAATGTTTATTTCTAGGGGTACTTTTATACGTCATTGAATCTACCGCTGCTTCGGAAAAGCACATTGGCTTGAGAAAAGGCACCAAGAATCTCAGCCATTGGATTTATACATAATAATATTACCCCTGTAATATTACTGTCCTACTGCTGGGCACGGGCCTCCTCTACAATGAGAGAGGTTAGGCCATAGTCTACCACGCTGGCCTAATGTGGGTTCGGAGACTTCAGATACCTTCGAAATTCTTGTGAAGAAATTCTCGGGTATGCAGGTTTCCACACGATGTTTTCCTTTACCGTTATAGCAAGCGATATTTCACAATGAAAATACACCTAACATAGAAAAGTCAGAGGTGTGTGCTCCATTTTGGGGTTGGTCTCGAAGCTCCGACACTTGTCTCGGCGTACGGACTGCCGAAATTCCCAGCTGAGCTGTCGCTGCTCATACTGAATTTATACATACGTATAATATAATATAGTAGGTTGAAGTTATGGACTTCCACCATACATGATCCTGACGGTGCCTTTTCTTTTCAGCATTCGTAAAGCGTCGGTTGAAACATAAACTACAGTCATGATCTGACCCATTTTCATTTAATTAATTTCAATTATAATTCACGAACAATAGACAGTAAATAATTATTTTATGAACAATAATAACGAATAAAACGTATGTTATACGGTATTTTTTAATTAATTCGCCACACCAAGGCTAAAACCACAATAATATGTTTAGCGAAGCTTGAATAATAATGTATGTTTTAATTTTAATTCGCCACAGATAAAAAATAAAGTGAGCAATTCCAGGAAGACTTATTTTGTAATAACGGCCTAAAGATGCATCAGCCTTAAAATACTTTGAGTGCTTTTACGTCATTAATATGAGATCTATCACTGGGCCAAATTTCATCGAAATTCGTTCAACCGTTCTGGTGTGATCGAATATCAAACATACATACTTCTTTTCGTATTAGTAATATTAGAATAGATGGCAGATAATGAACGCAAAGTAAAAGTTTCGTACATGATAATCGTATAACTTTCTTAATCAGTTCCTACAAAAAACCTAAGTGCAAAGTGCAATGTTAGTCCGCGAGACTATAGCCATCTCGCTCTTTACGTAAGAGTAAGCGAGAGTTACATAACGCTAGAAATACCTTCTTGCTCTAATTAAACTTTTGTAATACATCTGAGTGCATGCTGTAATTAATTGTTGTGGTATCGTCATCATCTTTACGCCCTTCTTCTTGTACAAAAGTGAGTTATTTAAAAAATACATAAGAATATAAAAATACATAATTCAAGTATAGAGGTACACCGGTCATGGACGTATAAAAAAGGATACCATCTCGCCTATAGTTAAACGAACGCCATAGAGAAGCCACGCACACATACGCGCCTGAACAAAAGTGTTCTACGCACACACACGTCATTACGTATAGATAGATCGTATGGGCCGAAAACCCTGCTTCACTTTCAGTGTTCCAATCGCTTCGTCCATCTTTTTTTTACGTCCGTGACACCGGAATATCGGAATAGTTGGCAGAGGGGAGCTAAAGCTTTATAACTAAAGCCTTTCGCCGAGCTTATTTTTTTTCCGTCTCTTCGAGGGATATTCATGCATATCTTTTACTTTTTTATAGTAGAGACTTGCTGACGAGCAAGTGGGTCACCTGATGGTAAATGATTTCCACCGCCCACAGACATCCCTAATACCAAAATAATGATGGGTGCTATGCCAACGTTAAAGGGGATAGCCTCCGTGGAGTAGCCGGCTGAAAAACGTGAATTCGCGGGTTGGATCCCGCACCGAGACAAATGTCTGTGTGTCCCATAGATATTTGTTTCGGATCTGGGTCTTGTGAGACGAAAAGTCTCTCGTAGTTCCTGATACCCACGACACAAGACTCAATCTTAGTGTGGGGTCAGGACTATGTGTGTGACTGTTGGGTGTATTTATTATTATTACTATTATAATTGCCACTTTATATCGCTTTTTTATAAGACAGTGTTAAGCATATTGCAGAAAGGATTTGGCTTAGTTTTTACGACCGGCTGCCAACCTGACATCAACCCCCTCTGAAGCAACGAAGGCAGATATTTAATAAAAAACACCAGATTTTAAAGCAAACAGTGCCTAATTTTTTGAATTCACGTCACGTATAACCTGATCTGTTATAGCACATAAACACATTACCCTCATTCTAATGTAATGTCGGTTATTTACGCGGAGTGCGGACCCCTTACTGTCGCAACACTCGCAACCGCGGCCGGCCATGAGGAAAAACATCAAATAAATTATTACGTCTTATAATGTGTAGTGTAACAATGAGCATTTTAGTGTTATTAACACTAGACTGCCTCGGTGGCTTCGTTGTATTTCGGTACGACTACCATCCTGAGGTCTCGGGTTCGATCCCCGGGTCGGGCAAAGTGATATTGGATATTTCCATATCAGCTCGGAGTCTGGAATTTGTGCCTGATATGGCGATAGGCTCGCCCCCTATCACATCTGGGACGGAACTAAGCTCGGCGAAATGTGGGTGTTCTAGTTCACTATTCCGCCTCTGACTACGTGAGCTTGTATGTGTGTGTGTAATAGAAAAAAAAATCACAAAGCATTACATGTAATGTGACGCACATTATACATAATTATTTTAACTAATTTAGATATTTTTTTGTTGTTTATAATTGACATTTTATATGTATAATGAGGTATAAATTATAGATTCGTTTCCGTGGTTTAATTAAAATATTTTTATTCTAGAGGTATTAAGTATTACACTATTGCGATAATAGCTCTATATTAGACATTAATAATTTTATTGTCCTTAAATAAACATTTGAAGTTGATTTAATTGAACAAACATAAAGAGGTATTTTAAAATGAATTCGTTTAGCAGATCGCGCTTACAATGTGACTAATCTTGTTGAGTACTGCGTGGCGTGGGGTCCGCTCGTTGAGTGCTCTAATAAAAGACATCAACGCGCTCGCTAGGTAACTCGGAACTCCAATTTTTTTTGAGTGATCATTATCATTATTGTAATAAAGGATAGAGTGTTGCGTAAAAAATGATTTAATAAAAAATTCGTCTTATTTTAAATATTTTCAGAAACATTAACTAAAAATAATATTCAGCTTTACATGTTTGTAGATGTTTCTAAAAGCTTTGTGTAATTTCGACGGATTTTTTGCTGAAAGTATTTATCATGAAACTACAACGCGGACGTTGCGTTGTTTTTACGTCGATGACGTCAAAGTATTTAATGATAATAACCTTAGAATGGAAAAATCTTATCTGTTATAGCTGTCTACACTCTGATGATGATAAAATTCTGATTGTCGTAACTCGTAACTTAACATAACATGACACAAGGCTATATCCTCGAAGGGGTAGCCAGAGCTGTACAAGCGAACTAGAACACCCAAATTTCCGCGAGCTTAGTTCCGAGATGCGATAGGGGGCTATCGCCATATCCGGAACAAAATCCAGGCTCCGGGCTGATACTGAAAAATCTAATATCACTTTGCCCGACTCGGGGATACGTAAAATAGTCGTACCGCTCGCAATACCATTAAGCCACCGAGGCAGTCATTTTAGTATTTATTTCCAACTAGTTTTGAAAATAATTTAATTATTTTTTTGGCAGGCAGTGATTTTCGTAGTCGGTAGAAATTGCTCCACGACCAAATACCTTACTGGCTACCCATAAGGGACACTTCACCGTATATAAATGACGTAAAGACGACCAAAATTTATAAGTCGGGGTCGAACGCGCGACCTCGCGACGACGCGTAAGGTTTCATTTCGCACGTTGAATAAATATTACTTTGGTTGTTTATTGACGTGTAATGTGGACTTTATTGCTACGTAACATAAGAGTTATAGGCTTTTAAGGTCGCCGAGGTGAAGTTGTTTGTAATAAAAAATCCATTTATTTTTGTAACCATGTATTGCTGTTGTTTTTGCATGGTTATTATTGTATGGTTAGTTGACGCCTCCTTGGTCTAGTGGCAGCATATATAGGCTGTGGACCAGGAGGTCGTGGGTTCGATTCCCAGGATGGGCAAAGCGAATTTCCAAATTTAATTCGCCCGGGACTGGATCCCCCAGAGTGGGTTGACGTCAGGCAGGCGGCAGGTCGTAAAAACTTAGCCAAATTCTTTCTGCAACATGCTTGAAAAAGTGCGTTGCGCCGACCCCACATTAAGGTGGGATAAGGGCAGGTAGAAAGAAAGATTTTTGTATGGTTAGTTCTGCTTCTTCAACTTAAGAGTGGTAGAGCTACGCTGTAGACAATTAAGTCTACAACACGAATGAGCCGGCTCGACTAGTTTGATACCACCGTCTCACAGAAAACCAACGAAAAGGGAAAGCTCGCTGGCGCGTTTCGTTCGGTGAGTGAGATTTCCGGCGAACCAATACCCCCCCCCCCATCTCCCTTCTTTCCAATTCACTATTCCTATTATTATTGGACTGCCTCGGTGGCGTGGTGGTATTTCGGTACGACTACGGTTCTGAGGTCTTGGGTTCGATCCCCGGGTCGGGCAAAGTGATATTGGATTTTCCATATCAGCCCGGAGTCTGGAATTTGTGCCCGATATGGCGATAGGCTCGCCCCTTATCACATCTGGGACGGAACTAAGCTCGGCGAAATGTAGGTGTTCTATTTCGTTAGTGCGCCTCTGCCTACCCCTTCGGGGAGCTTATGTTATTTCCCTCCATTTAGGATGACAACGCACCTTGATCATTTTTGTGTCTTGGGTGTCCATGGGCGGTGGAGATTTCATCCCAGAGACCCCTACGATCGTTTGCCAGTCGCTGCTATAAAAAACTTCAAGTCTCAGGTTGTAGGTTGTATTTCAACTTTATGTGTGAGGTCATGGTCAACTGGTCACTCTAACTTTAGATGTTTTTAGATGACAAATAGCCAACGACCAGTGGTCTAAATACGCCATAATGGCCAGTACGATGGTGTGGTGACTGGTGTTATATTATCGTGTCAGGTTATTGCCGCTTATAACGTTGTAATATAACATAAGCTCATGCCTATACGGGGATACCCTCGAAGAGGTAGGCAGAGGTGTACTAGCGAACTAGAACACCCACATTTCGCTGAGCTTAGTTCTGTCCCAGGTTTGATAAGAGACTGCCTGCCGCCATATCGGACTTCAAGAACTTCCAGACTCCGGGCTGATTAAGTTCCCTATTAACAGCCTAAGAGAGGATTCCTGTGTATAATATTTCCTGCCTATAATTTCGGTTGGTAAACTGCAAATGGTACCTATATGCAAATTCTATCTGCCTCCACCATGACCATAATACAGACACCAAACAAAGACATTCAACAGTGTATAGATGGGACAGACAACAGCACAAAACTTGTGATAAAAAAGGTATGACCGCTCACAAGTCGCAGTCATAAGTCGCTCAGTTTATTTGAAATATACGCACGCCAGGCCGGCCAGCGTAATAATATTGAGAGAATAAACTTATCTTACGTGATTCTTAACCATTCACAAAACATTCTAGGGTGTAAATTGTAATAATCGCCCTCGCATTGTAATAAATGGTTGATGGCGGTACTGAAGTTTGAGATCATTTTTTTGTATGGAAACTTGCTTGATAGCCCCTATATAGTTACATAACATAACATAAGCTCACGCCTGTATCCCCGAAGGGGTAGGCGGAGGCGCACTAGCGAACTAGAACACCCACATTTTGCCGAGCTTAGTTCCGTCCCAGATGTGACGGGGCGGGCCTATCGCCATATCGGGCACAAATTCCAGACATACATACATACATAAGCTCACGCCTGTATCCCCGAAGGGGTAGGCGGAGGCGCACTAGCGAACTAGAACACCCACATTTTGCCGAGCTTAGTTCCGTCCCAGATGTGACGGGGCGGGCCTATCGCCATATCGGGCACAAATTCCAGACATACATACATACATAAGCTCACGCCTGTATCCCCGAAGGGGTAGGCAGAGGCGCACTAGCGAACTAGAACACCCACATTTTGCCGAGCTTAGTTCCGTCCCAGATGTGACGGGGCGGGCCTATCGCCATATCGGGCACAAATTCCAGACATACATACATACATAAGCTCACGCCTGTATCCCCGAAGGGGTAGGCAGAGGCGCACTAGCGAACTAGAACACCCACATTTCGCCGAGCTTAGTTTCGTCCCAGATGTGACGGGGCGAGCCTGTCGCTATATCGGGCACAAATTCCAGAGTCCGGGCTGATATGGAAAAATCCAATATCAGTTTGCCCGATCCGGGGATCGAACCCGAGACCTCAGAACCGTAGTCGTACCGAAATACCACCACGCCACCGAGGCAGTCTATAGTAGTCCCCTCTATAGTTAGTAATATTAAATCTCTTTGACACCAAACCTTCTGAGTTCGTATAATACTGACGACACATTCAAGGCTCAACATTTAATCATGTGTACACAACTTAGCGAAATTACTTTACTTGTAATATTTGCTGTGTTTCCAATGATTGTGTTTACTTAAAATTTTCATGGCTTAACTTAAGTAAGTACTTTGTACTTGATAATATATTGTTAGTTTAGTATGATGGCATAGACTATAAATCACTATCTAGCTTTAGTATATTGTATGTCAATCTTTAGTATTTATATAATAATATTACAAAGCTGCAAGTTGTTTGAATGCGCTAGTCTCTGAAACTAATGAAGCAATTTTCAAAATTCTTTTAATATTAGATATACTACCTCTGAGTGTTCTACTATCCTACATTATGTTAATCTGAGTCTTGGAGATTAAATATCTGCACAAACATTTTCGGGAATCAAACCCGAAGCCTCTCGTATCGCTGTCGGTCGGTGCACCACAGAGGCTGTAAAAATAATGAATATCAGTAATAATAATAATATCAGTATCCTTTAGGTTTGCAACGCATCCATGATTCTTTTTGTGTCTTGGTCTATGGCAGGTTGAGATCACTTACCATCAGGTGACCCATCTGCTCGTTTGCCAGTCTCTGATATATGTATATAGAGGTATATAACAACAACCCCCACTCTCAAAAAACATCAATTTGCACATAACATAACTTTATACTTTTACAATGCCCAACATTTTAACAAATTTATTATGTTTCACCGAATTTAAACTTTTTAAAATAATTAAAAGCAAAATAAATATTAGTATAATGAGCAACAAAATGTCACCTATATTCTCCTCCGAGCTACTAGGAGACTTGTTCTGTCCGACATACCTAATTCCGGGTTAATTAAAATAATACCTTCTCTATGCGAGCATATATTTTATTTATATTTCCTTAATCATCGTTATCTGAAGAGGAAGCTTTATAAAGAAACGTAAGCAATTTACCTCTTGACTCACTTAATTCGACATTGCACTGTTTCCTTCTACGTTTGGTAGAGGAAAAGCGCTTTGATCACGAAAACTTGTATTTTTCATGAAAAATAAAGAAAATTTAATAAGTTTTCTTTTGCACTTTTTGTTGGTGGTTTGTTTCGGCTGTGCTTGTTGTGAGATCGAAAATGTTTCAGGGTTCTTGATGCCAGTTGCCAACACAAGACTCGAATCTTAGACCGTTAGATATACGTGTGACTGTTGGGTGTTATTTTTTTGACAAACCTAATGCACCTTACTGATTTCTTAAGTTTACGTGAATATTATACATTGAAATAAAACTATTCTTACGGATTCTATCACGATTAGGTTTTAATTATTATTCCCGACGTTTCGAAGGCTTTGCAGTCTTCGTTGTCACGGGTCAGACTGAGGTGTCATTTGAACCTAATCGTGATAGAATCCGTAAGAATAGTTTTATTCTAATGCACCTTACTTAAAAATACCTATGCACTTCTTATCTTCAAGAATAGCTAGTCCCTTTCATTTTCAAACAATGTGACGCAAGGAAAAGTGGCAAACTATTCCTAAAAATAAGCGGAACATTTAAACGTGAACGTTTTAAGTTGTATTCTGCTCATTGGACAATGGACCATAGACAAAAATGTGTAGCGAAACCATGTTTGTGTAGGTGTTTTGTGTAATGTTTTAGTGCAGCAGGGTTACCACCACCTCTTATAGCAGTATTATTATAATCGTTGTTCGTTTGTTTTGTATGGGAATCAGTACAAGTAAAATTATAATAATACTGCTATAAGAGTTTGTGGTAACCCCCCTGGAGACGCGGCTTAAGGCCAGCGACTCCGAAATAACCGTCATGTCTCCCTTTCGCGGCTTTCTATCCACACGGATTACTCAAGCGTTCAATGTCGCCGAAGACACCAGTGTTGCAATATTATGTCACACGTGCGACCAAGGTTAGTGAAATTGCACCGTGTGGGCCTCCTGTGGACCCGAAAACCGCCGACTCACCTTCATAAAACAACATGAGTGAACTAGAATACTAGAAACACGCAATTTTCACCAAGCTCATTTCCGTCCCAGAAGTGATAACAACATAACATAACATAAGCTCACGCCTGTATCCCCGAAGAGGTAGGCAGAGGCGCACTAGTGAACTAGAACACCCACATTTCGCCGAGCTTAGTTCCGTCCCAGATGTGATAGGGGGCGAGCCTATCGCCATATCGGGCACAAATTCCAGACTCCGGGCTGATATGGAAAAATCCAATATCACTTTGCCCGACCCGGGGATCGAACCCGAGACCTCAGTACCGTAGTTGTACCGAAATACCACCACGCCACCGAGGCAGTCAATGATAGTGAGCCTAAATTCAAAAAATCGATCACAAATACCATACATCTGTCCGATACTGAGGAGGATAACCCAATATCAATTTGCTTGACCCGGGGATCGAACCCCAGATCTCAAGACAATAGTCGTACGGTACACGATACAACTACGCCACCGAGGCAGTGATAGAAAATATTACACACACTTCTTCTACCTGCCCTTATCCCACTTGTTTGCTTGCTTTTTGTTGCCTTTTGTTGCTGCTTGTTCCACCCCACGATCAGGTGGGATAAGTGCAGCGACCCGAGCACTAGCTTCGACGAGTTTCTTACATTTCACGTTAGTAACTTCGTAAAATATTTGTAAAGCAAACGCCCGAGCGCCTCTAGTGGTAACGTGGAGAACTGTCGTTTTTCATTCACATTATTTTACGTGGTCGCTTACGTGAAATGTTAAAAAAACTCATGGTCGAAAAGGAATATTTTTGAAGCTCAAATTCAATTGTCAAAATATTCCTGCTCGGGCCATAGGTTCAAAGAATTAAAAACTCAACTGTCCGACTTCCAATTTACCGATCGTGACCAAATTTATATGGGACCATCCTTGAAATAAGCTCTATCGAACACTTAATGCGGGAATCGTACCCGCGGCCTCTCGCTTCACAGCCGGCTACTCGCCCGCTGCACCACGGAGACTATCAAAAATATAATTTATATGGGACCACCATTGAAATAAGCTATATCGAACACAAAAATAATTTTGAAAATCGGTCCACATTTGGCGGAGATATCGAGTAACATACATAAAAAAAATACAGACAAATTGAGGACCTCCTCCTTTTGTGGAAGTCGGCCAAAAAGTCAACCTCTGATATATGTATTTTTAAATATCCACACCGACCGGACCACGCGACATGATGTGTAGACTTAAATTCTTGTGCAATATCCGATGTAGTCTTTTTGTTTCGTTAAAACGAAAATAGTTTAACATTTTACCTGATTCTATTTTCGTAGCGAACATTTGCAATCATTGATTGCGCAATAAAAACACAGAAAGGTTAAATAAAATAATGATAACGTTTTGAAATGTATTATTTATAAATTGCGATGCCAGGTGCACTCCAAACGAAGAACCTTCGGGTTTCTTCGCTGTTGCGTTCATACAAACTAACATCATCATCATCATCAGCCATAGGACGTCCACTGCTGAACATAGGTCTCCCCCAAAGATTTCCAGATCGATCTGTTGGAAGTGTTCTGCATCCAGCGACTTCCTGCGATCTTTATCAGGTCGTCGGTCCACCTTGTAGGTCCTAACATCGCTGTTGTGTAAATGCCACAGAGAAGATTCGAGAACGCTCGGTTGGAGTGTACTTGGCATAACAAGCAGCGGGCTTGGCCAAGTGGCTTATAGTTAATGTATCAGAATGAGATAAGAGTACGTAGATGTCATTTCCATACATTTACGTTTCTATTCGGTTAGCGCATACGTCACTTGGCTAAGCCCGCAGGCCCCATATAAGAGATTTCTTATTGGCTTACCTTTGCCAAACTCTCGTTTAACATATCGATATTGTACTATACACTAGACTACTAGTAGTACTTAATGGGAAACTAGCGTATTATGTTTTCACTTTAAAATCCATCATTCATTAAGACAAAAAGTTTGTATGATCAACAAAAATTATTTTGTAATATTTTCGAGTCTGGTTGTTGTTGTCCTACGTAGTTCCTGGTAGTATCGCCAGGCTCGGTAAAGAACTAAACACCCAAAAGTCATACACATAGTCTTGACTAGTGATGTGGATAATCGATTATTTTTTAAAGACGTATTAATATATTATTAATCGATCGGGATGGTTGGCCATCACTTGGGGAGGCCTACGTCCAGCAATGGACGGCGATTTACTGAGATCATTGTCATCATCATCATCATCAGCCATAGGACGTCCACTGCTGAACATACAACATACATACATATACTGAGATAGTACGTGAATAATCGATTATGAAAAATAATCGATTATCCACATCAGTCCTGACCTCACACTAAGATACGAGTCTTGTGTCGCAGGTTTCAGTTACTAGAGATTTTCGATCTCACAACACCCAGACCCCAAAACGAATATATGTGGACCACATAAACATTTGTCCTGGTGTGGGAATCGAACCCGCGGCCTCTCGCTTCACAGCCGGCTACTCGGCGGCTGCGCTACGGAGCAGCCTCCGTGGCGCAGCGGAGCGTTAGACAACTCTAAGGGCCTCGTTCACCACCCTCAAGTAAAGTGTCAAGTAGGCTAATCGTCAGTTAAAGTCACCCGTAACTGCACGTGTGAATTTCACGACGTTCGAGTAGCATGCATCTTATGATTAAACTGGCCAGTAAGCTACTTGCCACGTCGTCTGCCAAGTAGCGCGTTTACTTGACGGTTAAAGTTTAAAGTAGGCAGTTAATTGTACATTTTATCGTAGTTAAATAAACTATAAAATCAAATTATAGTAGTAATACCTTAATAACGATGTTTAACGTTTTAAATGAACGTGTTAACTGTAAAATAGCCTTTCATTTAAAAAATTAAGTAGTTTCAACAAAAACAAACTGCAATTCGGGCGAAGCGAACACCGATGTCCAGACGGGGTCACGCAAAACTCGTCCTTATGGCACACGATTTAGTACCTGTGTAACTATTTATATAGCAAAAAAAGGGTCCGGTAGGTTTTTGTGCCATGTGGTGCGGACGCGGGGCGAGTCACGAGTGTTTTTTTGCCAAAATAAGATACTTTTGACGTAATATTGAACGAATGGGACGCTGGATTTGTGATATCATTCACTTAACCAGTAAGTTGCTACTCAGAGCTCTAATTTTGCTTGTGAAATTAACAGAAGTTACTCAGAACTCTTACTTGTCAATTAACGCTAGTCAGAAAGCAACTAATCAACACTTTACTTGGAGTTGGTGAACGAGGCCCTAAGGCTTATTTTACGAAGTCAGAAAGACAAATATGGTATGCAGGAATATTAAATTAAAAACAGCCGATTTAAGATCTAATCATATCTATGTTACATTACTTAGGTGACACACCGTAAGTAAAATAATGTTTAATTATTATTCAACAAAATAAATTGTACGATTTCTGTCCTAAATTATAGAATACCATTTTGATATAAAAAGGTAATTTAATATCTCAAGCAGGATGTCGCTAATTGCTTGGCCATTTACGACGAAGGGCGGTCGCGGAATAAGGACCGAATGTAGAACGGATGTAGGCTGCGGTCCTAGTGATAGCGAGAAATAAAAAAAAACATATTTTACGTCGAACAATTGATATTATAACCGGGCTGTTTCCGAAGGAGAGTAATCTTTTTCGCGTGCAATTTCTTTCTATCTTTCTTTCTACCTGCCCTTATCCCACTTTAATGTGGGGTCGGTGCAACACATTTTTTCAAGCATGTTTACAATACTTCACGCGGAAACATAGATTAATGCTTTATAAAGCACAAGTCCGTCCCCACGTGGAGTACTGTTCTCACCTCTGGGCAGGGGCCCCAAAATACCTGCTAAACCCACTTGACTCCTTACAACGGCGCGCTTTTAGAATCGTCGACGATATCAATCTCACGGATAAAGTGGAGGCGCTGGGGCTGCGGAGAGACTTCGGGTCTCTCTGTGTGTTTTATCGCCTCTACTACGGGGAGTGTTCTGAGGAACTGTTTAATATGGTACCTTCAGCACCATTTTACCATCGCACCACCCGACATCGCAGTAGAGTTCATCCTTATCACCTGGAAACAATCCGCAGCAGTACGGTGCGTTTCCAGCGGTCTTTTTTACCACGTACGTGCAAGCTTTGGAATGAACTTCCTGCGTCGGTGTTCCCCGAGCGCTATGACCTATCCCTCTTTAAACGAGGTTTAAAAAGAGTATTCACCCAACGGTAGGCAGCGGCTTGACTGTGCCCCTGGCATTGCTCAAGTCTATGGGCGGCGGTTACCGCTTACCAACAGGCGGACCGCTAGCTCGTCTGCCCACGACGGCAATAAAAAAAAAAAAATGTTGCAGAAAGGATTTGGCATAGTTTTACGACCGGCTGCCTGCCCGACGTCAACCCCCTCTGAGGGATCCAGATCTGGGCAAGTTAAATAAAAAAAATCGCTTTGCCTGACCTGGGAATCGCCTGGTACTCCCTGGTACTCCCAGTCCACAGCCCATATATACTGCCATCAGACCAAGGAAGTGACAATTCCCATAAATATTGCGAAACATATTCTACATTTTATTATAAGAGTCAAAGCAAAAGGCTACTTATTTATTTAAAGCGACCAGTGGCATTTAAAGTGCAACAATTTTATTGATTCTTTTTTAATAACGTGGTAAAGCAAAAAATTGAGATTTCGCTTGAGATCACAAAATGGTATCATTCATAGAAAATCTCTTACTCTCATTATGTCGCTACTCGCTTGACGCCGCATGGTGAAGTTAGCGGCTTACTCGCATACTATTGAATGTACTTCATATTGAATTATTTTTGCATCATGGCGCGTACACACCAACCGAACGAACGAACGAAACCGTTCGGTCCCGTTAGGTCCTGCCCCCTTTCTCTTGACATTCGATTCGATTGTGATTTCGATTTGGTTTCATTTATTGACTTCAAATTCCATCGAAATCGACTTTTAAAGTGCGCTAATGTTGCCTAAAATTTGAGAACTTGTCATTTGGTAATTTTTAACGTGACATTAATGCACTTTTTAACTCGATTTCGGTGAAATTTTAAGTCAATAAATGAAACCGAATCGAATTCAAGTTCGAATCGAGCGTCGGGAGTCACCCCCCTGCGCAGGATAACTATTGTGTGAACGCAACAGCGAAGATTCGCGAATGTTTGGAAACGTTCGATCCCCATCGCCGATGGCCCTTCGCGAACATTCTTTCGCTTCATTCGGTTGGTGTGTACCCGGCATCATGTTGCAATCGCTCGGCGCGGCAAGCGGTTTGATCTTTACATAATTATTACATAGATTAGTAAATTGGTATGCTATAGTTAATGCGCCGACAGTTTAAAAATAAATATATTTTGCTTCGTATACATAATATTATAACACTTTTAGACTACCTTAAAAACTTCGTTGAATTTAATGCGAATTTGAATGCGTATTTAACGATACAGGAAAAATAACTCGTAGATTATACGTAATTTTAGGATCTCACCAGTTACCACTTATTAAAAAAAATGAAGGCAGGTTTCTTTATTACATGAAATATTTAAACATATTTTTATTAAGACAATTTCCTTATGTTTAAGGCTATTTTTAGGTAGGTTATTTCGTTTTAAACCTGTTTTTGACATATATCTGCTGAATCAGTTTAACTCTACTCGCTTAGTTAAGGACATTTTACACCCGGTTTTCAAAGTTCTTATAGTTTAAATAATTGAAGTTAGTGACATTGGTCGTTCATGATCATCACAGTAGTTTTAGTTTCTTTTATCTTATATTGCTCATTTATTTTCCTTTTTTTAACAAAATCTTGTTAATTTACTAAGATCATATTTTTTTCAATTGGGAATAAACCTATGTGTCCTTAGCAATACACGTCCATATTTTGTCGGTCATTTTTGTAATTCAAATAGTTTGTACACCTCTCGTAACTTTCACTCTCCATATTAATATGTAATTCATTCTTATGATAATTTTAACCTCGAATGACATTGCATATTCAGCATAATATTCCGTCCCGAACCAAAGTGCTGTGTTTGCTGGAACTTCTTTACTAGCTCGCTGAGCATTTTTTTACCTAAACTCGGTTCTTTTAATTTAATTTCTCTTGTATTTTCTGTAAATGAAAAATTATTTAATAATATTAAAATTCTATAAAAAATTTACAAGGTACAAAATGGCTTTTAAATTATATGAAAATTGGTCATTGAGATTGCCATTAATTAATTTTTCCACATAAAGTGACATAATAGAAAAGTTTGAATGTGCTAAAGAAATTTTTTTTCGTTTAATTTTTTTTTTGCTTTAGTATTTAGACAATGCAACTTTGGTCTTGGTCGCCCCCTTGATCTCGTGGCAGCATATATAGGCTGTGGATCGGGAGGTCCTAGGTTTGATTCCCAGGTCGGGCAAAGCGGATTATCTAATTTAATTTGCCCGGGACTGGATCCCTCAGTGGGGGTTGACGTTAGGCAGGCAGCCGGTCGTACAACAAAGCCAAATCCTTTCTGCAAAATGCTTGAAAAAGTATGTTGCGCCGACTCCACATTCAGGTGGGATAAAGGCAGGTAAAAAGAAAGAGTTTAACAATGCAACGCAATAGTGTGATAATGAAGAGCCATAACCTTACCTAAACCACCACAAACTCTCATTCCGTCACCCGCCCCGTTTGTCACCCGCCCCGTTTGTCACCCGCCCCGTTTGTCACCCGCCCCGTTTGTCACCCGCCCCGCTAGTCACCCGCCCCGCTCGTCGCCCGCGTGGCGACCGCGTCTCTATTTCGTCCAAACACGTGTTGGCCGTCGTTGCCAAATATTTGCGCCAACGCGAATAGGTCTCGTTACGTAATCGGATGTGGGGTGACATACTTACCCGGTTTCCGTCTTTGGTCGGCGAGTGGTGACCATCTTTCGATTGGTTTAATGTGCCGCAATACGGTCAAGTGCACACGGTTGCGGCATTTGACTATTGTAATTAGTATTGAATGTTCGATGTCAATTTTATTTATTTATTTATTCGCTGGATGCAGGCCGCTTCCAACAGGTCGATCTGGAAATCTTTGGGTGAGGCCTATGTTCAGCAGTGGACGTCCTATGGCTGATGATGATGATGATTTATTAATTAGGTCGATAATAATGATGTATTGTCTGGACTTTAAAAGAGGCGATAACCCTTGACTTTGTTTTGGCATTTCTTCTCAGGGATGGCCACGAAATGCCGACGCCATAATTTTTCAAAATATACTCGTAATTGACATTTAAAAGTACAAAAGATACAAAATATCCTATTTGCAGAATAAATTATTTGAATTTGCCTTTGAATAAAGTTCAACAATATCAAATTAAAAATCTACTTTAATACTCCAATAGCGGGTCGCGACATCTACAAATCGGTTGCGATGCAATTTAAGAACTTAATAAAATGGAGTCATATTACTATGGTACAAAATCACAATTAGAAGTACTTTTTGGGATTTTTGACTAATTCTTACATTAAGGTATCAAGTTAAAAATTGTGTTTGAAATCAAGCTTAACGTGGCGTTAAAAAGAACCAAATCTAGATCTCGAATCCAATCGCATCATCATCATCATCATTAATCACAGGTGACAGGACGTCCACTGCTGGACATAGGCTTCCCCCAAAGATTTCTAATCGTATAAAAGTCAAGTTCAGTCAATAAAATATTGAGTAAATTAAATAGTAACATAACACATAACATAAGCTCACGCCTGTATCCCCGAATGGGTAGGCAGAGGCGCACTAGCCAACTAGTACACCCACATTTCGCCGAGCTTAGTTCCGTCCCAGATGTGATAGGGGGCGAGCCTATCGCCAAATCGGGCACAAATTCCAGACTCCGGGCTGATATGGAAAAATCCAATATCACTTTGCCCGATCCGGGGATCGAACCCGAGACCTCAGGACAGTAGTCGTACCGAAATACAACCATGCCACCGAGGCAGAAATTAAATAATAAGTTTAATAATAAGTTAATGGCTCATGAAGGCAAATGAACATATTGGCTCACATGTGTGCCTCGTGTCCTTATACGAGTTTCTAATGATTATGTTTCGGAGCTGGTATCGAACCTGGGGCCTTTCGTATCGGCAGCCGGTACTCCCCGCTGAGGCACCGTATTGATCACAGCGCTACAATAAATTAGAAAGTGGTTTAAAGTGTTTTTGTTATACAATTAAGTTGAAACGATAGATACAAACTTTGCACAAGACTCAGAGCCGGTACACCTTTAGTTGTTTTGTATTTATATATTAAAATTAAGTTTTCCACCAGCCCTTATCCGACTCATTGTGCATAGTCTAAAAATAAAAGCGTATGTAAAAAAAACATAATCCTCCGCCATAAAAAGAAGATAAACAGTACTAAAATTCTCAGAATAGACTAATCAAACCAGTTCTTCGAAGTCCTAAAAAATATTAAGCAGTATGATGCTTTGAATGTTCTGAATACATAAACTTGAATTGAAGCAAAAAATAAATAAATTCATCCTTTTGGCTGTGGAATAGTTTACCGGTTCACGTGTGCCCTCGCTATTATTATAGTTACATACGTCTACAGCACGAATAGGTCGGCTCGACCGGTTTGATACCACTGTCTCAGAAAACCGGCGTAAAGTGGCAGTAAGCTGTCGCGTTTCGGTGAGTGATTTTTCCGGTGGCCCAATTTCCCTCCCCCCTTTCCCAATCCCTATGGTAATAAGTTGGCAACGCACCCATGATTCTTTTTGTGTCTATCTATCAGGTGACCCACCTGCTCGTTTTTCAGTCTGCTATAATAAAACTGCACTATGATTGCGCTGGTCAAACTTTGAAGCTTGTGGAACGCCTACGCTCCGCAAACGTCAGTATAGAGGCCTACCATGCGCTCGAACTAGCAATTATTATTACTATTACGTGAAATTATATCAGAGTATCATAGCGGTGTTGTGTAACACCCAAATATAATGGCAGGTACGTGACGAAATCAGTCTTGAAAGCCAATCATGGGTACTAGTTAATAAGAGGGCGTCGAATCCCAATTTATAGATTTTGGGCGCTTTTCTCGCTTCATCGAATTAATATGTATCCAGTTATTATCAGTTTTATTTTGAACTAGCTGTACCCGCGGCTTCGTTCGCGTGGACCTCAGAAGTAATAGTACTGTGTCGCTAAATAAATATACATATATATAAAATAGAGAAAGATGTTTTACTTTTAGAAATAAAGTAAAATAATTATTTATCACGTAGGTTAATAAATAGTTTATTTTGAATGTAACTTAAATGTATTGGCACGAATAATTGCTGAGATGAAACCAGTACCTTGTCAGCGTTGTCGTGCCAGTGCAACTGGCCCCAGCAACTGGATATGTATAAATCAGCCTTTAAAGTCAGTACGGACTCAGCGACAATATGCTTAATTTTTATTTATAATCAACTTAATCACACATAAGTAGAGTTGAAAATAGCATGCATGACATGCGGTCATCTACTGACAGTGCAAAAAATCACGTATGTGTTGCTTAGGGTTTGTGTTGATCTGTGGTTTGTGTAGTGACGACATAATAAAGAAACAACGTCGGTGTTACTTAATTTTTTATTTATCCCGTTTATCTATCATTTTTCTAACCTATTAAGTTTAAACCTGACAGTATTCTGTACTGTCAGTTGTCACTTGTCGTGTCCAGTTGTCGGCACCTTCAATTGGGTACGACTGTAGTAACCAATATCAATGAATATCTGTAGGAACATAGATTTATCATCGAAATAACGTGTGCGTAACGTCGTTATTCCACAAGGTCCTAAGACCTAAGATCCAAAGTCATACTGCCAGGTTATTTGGTATATTTTTTTGGTATTTTTGTTTAAACCTCAACCTAATTTCAACGCGGACCTGATCGACGAAATATCTGACCCATTTTTTAGGTTGAAATCATAAATGTTATTTCCTCAATATTTTTCAAAGAGTGATTTTGTATCTATGGTAATGAACAATGACTATATCCGTATCTACAGTTAACAGATAACCTTTTGGCGTAAAATTAAATTGTACATAATAATTTTTGCTTGATTTTACTAAATATGTATATCAAAATAAATCACGAAATATTTTTTTACATATTTAGAGTAAACTAATGTATAGCCCGGTATTTTATTATATTAGTTTTTAAGGGAAACATACAAACAATATCTTAATGTATTGAAATAAAACTATTATTACGAATTCTACCACGATTAGGTTTTAATTTTTATTCCCGACGTTTCGAAGGCTTTGCAGTCTTCGTTGTCTTATCTTAATGTAATTTAAATCACTAAATGTAACACATGAGCCAGCAAAGTTTCCACAAATAATTCGTTAAATACTTTTTAAAAAATAGTCAAGTACCCAATTGTACAATCTAGGGTAGTGGTAAGTAACTCAAGGTCGTCTCCTAAAGATCTGAGCGAGAACGGAAGCCTAAGATGTTGTGCAAGTCGACGTAACGTGATATAACTGTGTCGAAAGCATTGCGTCATTGGAGTGACGCGACTATTAGTCGCAGAGAGGTAGCGCGGAGACGGGCCGGGCGGTGTGCGCAGAGTTTTACTATTGACTAGCTAGCGCGAATCCGTTCGCGTAGAAATTTATTTCGAAGATAAAAGTAATAAATAATAATAAGCATTTATTTGTTTGACAAAATCACATTATTATAACCAAGATACTTGTTTATTTATTTAGTTACAAAAATTATAATATTATTCTTGGCTCCTACACTTGGCGGTTCCTGTCTCGAAGGTGGCCAATTAGTAGTAAAAATAATAATAATATTAGCCCTGTAATATGACTGTTCCACTGCTGGGCACGGGCCTCCTCTACTAATGAGAGGGGTTAGGCCTTAGTCTACTACGCTGGCCTAATGCGGGTTGGTAGACTTCACATACCTTCGAAATTCTTGTGGAGAAATTCTCGGGTATGCAGGTTTCCTCACGATGTTTTCCTTCACCGTTAGGAGATAAAAGTAGCCTGTGTTAATTCAGGGTATCAGCTACCTCCACACCAAATTTCATCAAAATTGCTCTAGCCGTTTGATCGTGAAGAAGTAACAAACTTTCGCCTTTATAATATTAGTGTGATAGAGCGTGTAAGGTTTCCTTTATTTTATTGGAAGGCAGAACTAAACGGTTCATTTGATGGTAAGCGGTTTTTGGTTACTGTCGCCCATGTCGGTAATGTCAGAAGTACCAAACCGCTCAAATGAAAAGGCTAAGATTGGGAAGAGGAGATATTTGGTTCGGAAATATTACTCACCGTACGAAATGGAACAGTAAGGTTTAGGTCAGTTTTCGACCGACGTCCAAAAAGGAGAAGGTCCTCATTCGTCTGTTTTTTTATGTATGTTACGCGATATCTCCGCCGAATCTGGACCGATTCTCAGAATTCTTTTTGTGTTCGATAGAGCTAGATAGAGATAGATATTTCAAGGGTGGTCCCGTATAAATTTGGTCACGATCGGATTTGAAGTCGATTCGTTAAGTTTTGTATGATATTGTGGTAACTAAGCTCGGCGAAATGTGGGTGTTCTAGTTCGCTAGTGCACCTCTGCCTACCCCTTTGGGGATACAGGCGTGAGCTTATGTTGAGCTTATGTGATATTGTGGTAATATTACGGCCGAGCCGCCGCATTTATATTGGCAAAATGGTCTACATATCACAATGACCTGTCATAAGTGCATTTGATATGCCTACGTGACCAATAAACATTTTTGTTTTTTTAATTTAATGTTCTTAGTCACATTCATCATCGCACCAGGGTGTCTATTCTATAAAACGTTATCTTATGAACGATATCGGACCGATACTCTACCGGCACAGGCTAATATAGATGCACGTGGATCAGATAAATGTCAAACACCGAAGAGTGGACTGTCAAACAGTTTATAGCATACCATTCTCCGAAACGAAGCTTGTAGCACCGATATCGGGCGGACCCGTGAGCCACATAGAATAGTAAAACTTCCGAAACGAAGTCCGCAACTGCGGATTTCGTTTTACAAACTAAGCCCCCAGAATCAGATAAACACACGATTGTCAATGTAAAAAACTCACATACAAATTGAATCATTGAAATTAGACACTCATATCGATGACCTATGCATTTCGGGTCGTTGTCTCCAACAGCTGATATGCGACAATACAGAAATGACTAGCCACTGTCCATTGGCAAGGAAGAACGTGTGAACAAAGGTTTCTGCTGAGACGGACGTGTGAATCACAAGCATTGTATGCTAAAACACACGCGAGCGATTTTATATACGCTTATATCACGTTTGGGAAATGTCTTTATTGTATTTTATTAGAAATTTTTCAAGTTCAGATTCACAAGTCTACGTACTCGTACTGCGCCATTATACCGGGTGTTTCGTAAAGTTGGTACCAATAACAATTCCACATACAGGGAGTTCGATTTAAAGCATAATGGTAAATACTGATTTCTTAAGTTTACGTGAATATTATACATTGAAATAAAACTATTCTTACGGATTCTATCACGATTAGGTTTTAATTATTATTCCCGAAAGTTTTCCGTTTCGAAGGCTTTGCAGTCTTCGTTGTCACGGGTCAGACTTAAAACCTAATCGTGATAGAATCCGTAAGAATAGTTTTATTTCAACATAATGGTAAAGTTAAAAAATAAAAATGGATGTTATTTTTGTTTATCAATTATTAAGCATGAGGATATTAAAATCGAAATGCAACCTATAAATCGTCGCTATTAGCATAGAAATAGAAAAAAATGTCTTTGTGTATGCTAAAAATAATTAATTACCCCATAGGTAGTTTACAAATTTACTGCTGCTGACGCAATAAGCCAGTTTTTTTTTGTCACAAATTCTAGTTCCCATTATTCAAAAACTATGAGCCTTACGAAATTTTAAATTTTACCGCTAAATTGCTACCCATCCCCTCTTTGAATGTAATTATCAGCTTCCATGTCGCAGCGGGCGATTAGCCGGCTGTGAAGCGAGAGGCCGCGGGTTCGATTCTCGCATTGAGACAAATGTTTGTGTGGCCCACAGATATTTGTTTCGAGTCTGGGTGTTGTGAAACCGAGAGTTTCTCATAGTCTCTGACACCCACGATACAGGTTATACCTAGTTTGGGGTCAGGAGTTCAGGACTAGGTGTGTGACTGTTGGGTGTATTTATTTGGGTGTGTATAATTATTATTGATACCAACTTTATGAAACATCCTGTATAACTTCGCCAATAAGGCTGTGTAAGGTGTAACTAAGGTGCAATTGAAATATCCGTCGTTTAATTATCAGTTTTGTAACAAGATTGAGCTGCGCAAGATGGCGATCACTTGGAGAGCCCTATGTTCAGCAGTGGACGGCGGTAGGCTGAGATAAATAAAGAAATTGTCTTGACCGTCTTTTCATGATCTTCTCACACCTAACACAGCTTAATACAGCGTATTCAATTGTGAACCATTGCTTGTTACCTATAGGGTGTAATTCCATATAACTTGTAAGTTTATGTTAAATGACGCACATACCACGTCGTCGAACCTGAATCCACAAACATATTGGTTAATACATTCATCATCATTTACGTTGTTCATTAGCTGGATGTCATAATTGTCTCAGCTCTACTTGTTAAGGAAACTGCACATTATTTGCACAAGTAATTGTTTGACGGCTGTACGTCAACGAGGTACAGGTCGTCAGGTTCAAAGTCAACTATTATAGCGCTTGAGAAAAACTGTTTAATACTTAGTAAAATATTGTTGTTTTATAGCTTAGGTATAAATAAATAAAAAAAAAATATTAGCCCTGTAATATTACTGTGCCACTGCTGAGCTCGGACCTCCTCTACTAATGAGAGGGGTTAGGTCTTAGTCTACCACGCTAGCCTAATGCGGGTTGGTAGACTTCACATACGTTCGAATTTCTTGTAGAGAAATCCTCGGGTATGCAGGTTTCCTCACGATGTTTGCCTTTACCGTTATAGCAAGCGATATTTCACAATGAAAACACACTTAACATAAAAAGTCAAAGGTGTGTGCTCCTTTTTTGGGGTTGGTCTCGAACCTTCAACACTCGTCTCAGCAGTCCGTACCATTCCCAAATGAGCTATCGCTGCCACTTTAGTATATTAATATTATATTAAATTTATTACTGCCACTTAGGTATAAATATATATAGAGGTACATAATACATACACGTCAGTAAATAAATAAATAATACACCCAACATTCACACACCTAGGCCTGACCCCACACTAGGTATAACCTGTATTGTGGGTATCAGAGACTATGAGAGACGTACGGTCTCACAATACCCACACTTGAAACAAATATCTGTGGACCACACAAATATTTGTCTCAATGCGGGAATCGAACCAACGGCCTCTCGCTTTACAGCCGGATACTCGCCCGCTGCGCCAAGGAGGCTGTCAAGTAGCAAGTGCAAGTCGCCTGCTTGGCAGAATATATGAGCTTTGAACCGGGAAGTATTGGATTAGATTCCCAGTTCGGATATGTGTTGTTATACACAATTTCCCCGGGACTGGGTCCCCTAGAAGGGACTAATATCAGACAGGGAGCAGTTTGTAAAAAAATCATACCTATATGTTAAAAGAATGTTTTCCGCTAACACCACATTGTGATGTCCTAAAGAAAGACACGTCGCGCCGTCGCATCGGTAGCAAGTGCCTAAATCATATCCTATAAGGGTTGCGTCGCCGTAAATAGCTATAAGGTGCTGGCTAGGCGTTTTGGAGGGAGTTTTGAGAACAATAAATTGGTCTTTGAGTGTGTGAAGTGGAAGCGTTTAAATAAGAAGGCGGAGTCTAACATTAGGCTGGAATAACGGCTGCCAAAAATAATGTTTTGTTAAGCTTATTTGCGACTCATGCGATAGGCACCTTATCGCCATAACGGGGGTAAAAACTCTTGACTGCAGAATGCAGATTGAAATGAAGTAGAAAAACTCAATATACATATATACACTATTCCACCCCGTTACGAAATGAAATGCTATAAAAATATTAAAAGTTACTGTTCATTAATTGAAAGTGATTAAGTCTACGGTTTTTAAATTCATCATCTTAATCCAAATTCTAATCAAAAAAACTCACCATAAATCTTACACTATCTAAAACTGTGCTTTAATTGTGGGCCGAGTATGGAACCAGCAGAACAGGTAAAACGCCCAAAACATTTTGTCAGTGGTCACAAAACGTTCAATGAACTTATTTTAAACAGTCAACCAATTTTTTTTTTACATTAAGGTGCCCATGGCCTTACCCGAGGTATATTAATGAAACTTTTTTCCTTTGATTGTCGTTTGTTATATTCTACTTAAAAAATACACTTGGGAATACTATGTAGGTTTTAAGCGATTGCTACGCTGTTTAACACTGGCCTTAGACCATAGGATATAAAACGTCTAAGATACTGGCAGGCGAAAAAAGATTCTAAATTCAAATATTTTTGAACGAAGAATATTCCGTTTTCTCTTTTTAAAATAATGGCAGGAATTTAAAATTTAGATATCTATATGATTGTTAAAGGACTGCATTCTTAATTTTATCATCAGACTGTTTAAAAAAAAACACTACATAGTATAAAACTGTCTATATGTATTCTTAGATCTTTAAAACTACGCAACGGATTTTGATGCAGTTTTTTTTAATAGATAGAGTGATGCAAGAGGAAGTTTTATATGTATAATACATGCATAAATTCATCCTCTAAAAGTATGTAATAGGGTATGAACGTTTGTCAATACTCTCACGCAGGCGTAGCCGCGGAAACAAGCTAGTAAGTTATTAGTGTTATCATTTAGTTGTTAACATTCCAAAATTTATGTACGTAGGAACTAGGATATTTTGGAATGAAATGTCCATGGTATAAAGTATTTTACTTACAATAAGTTTAGCTGGAATTATGACTGACAATTATTTTAAGCAAATATTCAAAGTAGTAATTTTTCCGCCTGCCTTACTCCGAAGAGTGGACTGTCAAACAGTTTATAGCATACCATTCTCCGAAACGAAGCTTGTAGCACCGATATCGGGCGGACCCGTGAGCCACATAGAATAGTAAAACTTCCGAAACGAAGTCCGCAACTGCGGATTTCGTTTTACAAACTAAGCCCCCAGAATCAGATAAACACACGATTGTCAATGTAAAAAACTCACATACAAATTGAATCATTGAAATTAGACACTCATATCGATGACCTATGCATTTCGGGTCGTTGTCTCCAACAGCTGATATGCGACAATACAGAAATGACTAGCCACTGTCCATTGGCAAGGAAGAACGTGTGAACAAAGGTTTCTGCTGAGACGGACGTGTGAATCACAAGCATTGTATGCTAAAACACACGCGAGCGATTTTATATACGCTTATATCACGTTTGGGAAATGTCTTTATTGTATTTTATTAGAAATTTTTCAAGTTCAGATTCACAAGTCTACGTACTCGTACTGCGCCATTATACCGGGTGTTTCGTAAAGTTGGTACCAATAACAATTCCACATACAGGGAGTTCGATTTAAAGCATAATGGTAAATACTGATTTCTTAAGTTTACGTGAATATTATACATTGAAATAAAACTATTCTTACGGATTCTATCACGATTAGGTTTTAATTATTATTCCCGAAAGTTTTCCGTTTCGAAGGCTTTGCAGTCTTCGTTGTCACGGGTCAGACTTAAAACCTAATCGTGATAGAATCCGTAAGAATAGTTTTATTTCAACATAATGGTAAAGTTAAAAAATAAAAATGGATGTTATTTTTGTTTATCAATTATTAAGCATGAGGATATTAAAATCGAAATGCAACCTATAAATCGTCGCTATTAGCATAGAAATAGAAAAAAATGTCTTTGTGTATGCTAAAAATAATTAATTACCCCATAGGTAGTTTACAAATTTACTGCTGCTGACGCAATAAGCCAGTTTTTTTTTGTCACAAATTCTAGTTCCCATTATTCAAAAACTATGAGCCTTACGAAATTTTAAATTTTACCGCTAAATTGCTACCCATCCCCTCTTTGAATGTAATTATCAGCTTCCATGTCGCAGCGGGCGATTAGCCGGCTGTGAAGCGAGAGGCCGCGGGTTCGATTCTCGCATTGAGACAAATGTTTGTGTGGCCCACAGATATTTGTTTCGAGTCTGGGTGTTGTGAAACCGAGAGTTTCTCATAGTCTCTGACACCCACGATACAGGTTATACCTAGTTTGGGGTCAGGAGTTCAGGACTAGGTGTGTGACTGTTGGGTGTATTTATTTGGGTGTGTATAATTATTATTGATACCAACTTTATGAAACATCCTGTATAACTTCGCCAATAAGGCTGTGTAAGGTGTAACTAAGGTGCAATTGAAATATCCGTCGTTTAATTATCAGTTTTGTAACAAGATTGAGCTGCGCAAGATGGCGATCACTTGGAGAGCCCTATGTTCAGCAGTGGACGGCGGTAGGCTGAGATAAATAAAGAAATTGTCTTGACCGTCTTTTCATGATCTTCTCACACCTAACACAGCTTAATACAGCGTATTCAATTGTGAACCATTGCTTGTTACCTATAGGGTGTAATTCCATATAACTTGTAAGTTTATGTTAAATGACGCACATACCACGTCGTCGAACCTGAATCCACAAACATATTGGTTAATACATTCATCATCATTTACGTTGTTCATTAGCTGGATGTCATAATTGTCTCAGCTCTACTTGTTAAGGAAACTGCACATTATTTGCACAAGTAATTGTTTGACGGCTGTACGTCAACGAGGTACAGGTCGTCAGGTTCAAAGTCAACTATTATAGCGCTTGAGAAAAACTGTTTAATACTTAGTAAAATATTGTTGTTTTATAGCTTAGGTATAAATAAATAAAAAAAAAATATTAGCCCTGTAATATTACTGTGCCACTGCTGAGCTCGGACCTCCTCTACTAATGAGAGGGGTTAGGTCTTAGTCTACCACGCTAGCCTAATGCGGGTTGGTAGACTTCACATACGTTCGAATTTCTTGTAGAGAAATCCTCGGGTATGCAGGTTTCCTCACGATGTTTGCCTTTACCGTTATAGCAAGCGATATTTCACAATGAAAACACACTTAACATAAAAAGTCAAAGGTGTGTGCTCCTTTTTTGGGGTTGGTCTCGAACCTTCAACACTCGTCTCAGCAGTCCGTACCATTCCCAAATGAGCTATCGCTGCCACTTTAGTATATTAATATTATATTAAATTTATTACTGCCACTTAGGTATAAATATATATAGAGGTACATAATACATACATGTCAGTAAATAAATAAATAATACACCCAACATTCACACACCTAGGCCTGACCCCACACTAGGTATAACCTGTATTGTGGGTATCAGAGACTATGAGAGACGTACGGTCTCACAATACCCACACTTGAAACAAATATCTGTGGACCACACAAATATTTGTCTCAATGCGGGAATCGAACCAACGGCCTCTCGCTTTACAGCCGGATACTCGCCCGCTGCGCCAAGGAGGCTGTCAAGTAGCAAGTGCAAGTCGCCTGCTTGGCAGAATATATGAGCTTTGAACCGGGAAGTATTGGATTAGATTCCCAGTTCGGATATGTGTTGTTATACACAATTTCCCCGGGACTGGGTCCCCTAGAAGGGACTAATATCAGACAGGGAGCAGTTTGTAAAAAAATCATACCTATATGTTAAAAGAATGTTTTCCGCTAACACCACATTGTGATGTCCTAAAGAAAGACACGTCGCGCCGTCGCATCGGTAGCAAGTGCCTAAATCATATCCTATAAGGGTTGCGTCGCCGTAAATAGCTATAAGGTGCTGGCTAGGCGTTTTGGAGGGAGTTTTGAGAACAATAAATTGGTCTTTGAGTGTGTGAAGTGGAAGCGTTTAAATAAGAAGGCGGAGTCTAACATTAGGCTGGAATAACGGCTGCCAAAAATAATGTTTTGTTAAGCTTATTTGCGACTCATGCGATAGGCACCTTATCGCCATAACGGGGGTAAAAACTCTTGACTGCAGAATGCAGATTGAAATGAAGTAGAAAAACTCAATATACATATATACACTATTCCACCCCGTTACGAAATGAAATGCTATAAAAATATTAAAAGTTACTGTTCATTAATTGAAAGTGATTAAGTCTACGGTTTTTAAATTCATCATCTTAATCCAAATTCTAATCAAAAAAACTCACCATAAATCTTACACTATCTAAAACTGTGCTTTAATTGTGGGCCGAGTATGGAACCAGCAGAACAGGTAAAACGCCCAAAACATTTTGTCAGTGGTCACAAAACGTTCAATGAACTTATTTTAAACAGTCAACCAATTTTTTTTTTACATTAAGGTGCCCATGGCCTTACCCGAGGTATATTAATGAAACTTTTTTCCTTTGATTGTCGTTTGTTATATTCTACTTAAAAAATACACTTGGGAATACTATGTAGGTTTTAAGCGATTGCTACGCTGTTTAACACTGGCCTTAGACCATAGGATATAAAACGTCTAAGATACTGGCAGGCGAAAAAAGATTCTAAATTCAAATATTTTTGAACGAAGAATATTCCGTTTTCTCTTTTTAAAATAATGGCAGGAATTTAAAATTTAGATATCTATATGATTGTTAAAGGACTGCATTCTTAATTTTATCATCAGACTGTTTAAAAAAAAACACTACATAGTATAAAACTGTCTATATGTATTCTTAGATCTTTAAAACTACGCAACGGATTTTGATGCAGTTTTTTTTAATAGATAGAGTGATGCAAGAGGAAGTTTTATATGTATAATACATGCATAAATTCATCCTCTAAAAGTATGTAATAGGGTATGAACGTTTGTCAATACTCTCACGCAGGCGTAGCCGCGGAAACAAGCTAGTAAGTTATTAGTGTTATCATTTAGTTGTTAACATTCCAAAATTTATGTACGTAGGAACTAGGATATTTTGGAATGAAATGTCCATGGTATAAAGTATTTTACTTACAATAAGTTTAGCTGGAATTATGACTGACAATTATTTTAAGCAAATATTCAAAGTAGTAATTTTTCCGCCTGCCTTACTCCATTACAACGTGGTCTCGGCGCGACAAACTTCTGCTTTCTACAATCGGCTGTCGGCCTGAAATGAACCCTCACTCTCAATTCCAGGACTGCAAATCATGTTGAAAAAACCACAATACGCAGTCTGGGTTTCAAAACCAGGTTTATCAATTATCAATTGAATGTTAAACTCTTTCAAAACCTTAAGGTCTCTTGCGCACAAAAGATGTTCTTCCGGCTGACCAATTTATACGTACCTACTTATATCTTCTAGTTGTTCTAGTACGAACTCCTTTTCTACTCCCAGGCTGAGTCTGGAATTTGTGCCCGATATGGCAATAGGACCGTCCCGTCACATCTGGAACGGAAATGGGTTTGGCAAAATGTGGATCTTCTCAGTGGTGTCATTATACTTTTGGGGCCCCTGGCAAATTCATTTGATAGGGCCCTTTTTTACCGTGGGGGGTGCTGCCTTTTAGCCGCCATGGAGAAGTGTTGGAGTCAAGGCGTTTTCAATCATGGGGCCTCCTTCCGGCCGGCGCGGGGACTCCCTATGGTCGGAGGCCCGTGGCATTTTGCCACCCTATAGTTGATATACCCACTTGACACTTGATCTTCTGTATTTCGCCTAAGCCTACCATTCTGGGATATAGGCGTAATCTATTACTAGTATGATAGTCGCTATTCAGTTGGGTTCCGTCCTATACATATAATGTGTATCGTTCGAGATGGTACTGTTGCGTGATTTTTCCGCCATCTCAGGCTTCCTTATTGTCATTACATTGAATTATGTTCGCGTGCAAGCTGCAACCTCACACACACGCTTACAATGTATCTGTGTCAATCATCACACGTGAGTGCGTCTGTGAGTGTTCTCCTTGGAGGTTGCGCTCTACGGCATCATCGGCTTAGTGCCAGAACTTAGACTTACAACTGTGGAGTGCTAGGTTCAAATAGGGATCATAATCACACTTTGTATTTGACATATTAAGCCCGCTCTCTATTACATGTGGGAAATAAAATTTGCCATTGCTATTTTGCTCTGCCTACCCCTTTGAGCATATAGGCATGAGTCTATGTATTTTAAGTCCCAAAATCACACAGCTTGTGTTGGCATTCCTTCCTTCAAGTTAAATTAACGATTCTTATTAGATTGTATATTGTTAGTTGGCGCTCATCAATAACATCAGGTGACCCACTTATTCGTTTACTTAGCATAGCACACACCTCAGAATCCTTCTGTCAAATCAAATCAAAGTCAAATCTTTTAACCGTATTCAAAAAGGAAGTGGTTCTGAATTCGTCTTTATTTGTATCTATGTTATATTTTATTCTACCTATGTTATTTTGTTGTTAGACAGAGATTACTCTAAGAGTCGTCCTACCTTGATTTGATCATGGTGTAATGAAGGGATACGGAGTGAACTCCATAAAAAAGAACAGTATAGACTCATGATTGGAGTTTTAAAATCAGTTTTAAGTCTACCTTGTGCATTGTAAATGAAGCAACGTAATAATTAATGTAAAATCGCTGTTTAATGTAATATAACATTTAAACGCTGTGTTTGCTTTCTGGGTATAGTCAAAACATATTAAGATTTAGCAATGTTATTTCATTTCGCACTAATATGCCCACGGATGTAAACACAAACGTGTCATGGAGTTCGGGGCGTAGTCACATGTCAATACTGCGGAAACATGACTGTAAGTACGAGTAAATACATGAAAACAGCTCTGATTTTTATAGCAGAGACTGACAATTGAATAGGAGGTTCAACTGATAGTAAGTGATCTGCGGGCTTAGCCTAGTGGCTTATGCGCTAGTCGAATAGAATAGTCGAAAAAAATTACCCCCTTTTTCATAATAAAATTCTGGTCTTATCGAACGCATAACCCTAATTTTGCCTAGTTTAGCTAAAAGAGAACTAAAATATGTTTTTCAAATACAATGTTGTTGGTTACAGAAAAAACATTATTTTTATCTATGGCAAGCTTTGAAACAAATAGGAAGTCTTGTCTGGAAACAATAAATAAAAAATATATATCAATCTTAGATGGGGTCCTAGACCATAACAAAATTAATGTCATTAAGAAATAACATCAAACTTGAAACAGCTGATCGGAATCGGCCATGTTTTTACTATCGAACGCTGGAACGTTTTATGCTATTGAACGATTATGAATACAAGTTTTATAACATTACATAACATAAGCTCACGCCTGTATCCCCGAAGGGTTAGGCAGAGGTAAACTAGCGAACTAGAATACCCACATTTCGCCGAGCTTAGTTCCGTCCCAGATGTGATAGGGGGTGAACCTATCGCCATATCGGGCACAAATTCCAGACTCCCGGCTGATATGGAAAAACCTAATATCACTTTGCCCGACCCGGGGATCGAACCCGAGACCTCAGGACGGTAGTCGTACCGAAATACAACTACGCCACCGAGACAGTCAACATCAAGTACAAGTTTTATGAAACGTACTATTGCGGTCTTATTACGCTCTTATAAGTTATTATGAATAAGCGGGTAAATGTATGGGAGTGACATAAGAGTACGCGATACATAGCGTACCCCCATACATTTACTATTCTATTCAACTAGCGCATAAGCCACTTGGCTAAGCCCACTGGACTATCTATAGACACTATCGATACCAAAATAATTATGGGTGCGTTGTCAATTTTGAAGAACGGAATAGGGGGCAGGAAAGAGAAGGAAGATGTGGGTCTTTCGAAATCTCACTTACGAACTATCTTTCCAGCATGTTTCTTTGTTCCTGGCGTTATCCCAGCCATGTCAGGGTCCGCCTTCCTGCTTAAACGATTCCATTTCGCTCGATTTTGTGTATTCTTCACAAAGAGATCATTGAGTTTTGGGAGCCCCTCGGATGAATCGGATATACACTCAGTGGGGCATTTGCAATACTGGCCGAACTAGGCCCGGTACTAGCTGCCGTTCCTTGTTTTTCACCGACTAAAAGGAGAAGGTTTTTTGGTTTCCTTGTAGATAATGGTGTTAATTTCATCGGTAAGATAAAAGTTGCCAAGGTTTTTGTTTTGTGTTTGGTCGTCTCTAATGGCACAATCATTCTAGTGCCTAGTTGGCCTTCAGGGAAATTCGCCGCTGTATACACTGATTGATCTTGGAAGGCGATCCACACAGGGTGGGACCAAAATGGCTGATTTTAACACCATGTGATGGTGTACGGTCGCTATCTACGCTACTTTGAGCACAGGGCAGCGTGTTTATTGCAACAATTTGAAAACAATTCACACGTAATCAAAATATTCATATCATAGCTGTATCGACCTTCAAGGCCTCACTTGCACTGCAGACGTGCGTCCATCGATATTCCGTCCGCGTCATGTCACTCAATGCCGCGTGGCGAAACTGTATACTACTGTCTCTTTCTAACGCAACCTGACCTTCGGTGGTGCGAGCTGGACAGATGTCACAGCTAATTGTTCCTATTATATAAAAATTGTTTAATTGTTGCTTCATATTTGTAACAATGATTAGCTTAAAGAATGCTGACGTAAGCGATTGACTAGCTTGCCTTAGGGCCACTTGCAGCTCTGCGATAAATATCTATTTATTCCAAATCTCGATTTAAAAACAGGAGTGAGCTGTAGACTAGATCTAATTTAGGTTTAACTCTAGATTAGTAATAGCGCTGCAAGTCACCCTTAGTAGAGAGCCAATCGGTTCAATAAAAATTAAGACAAGTATCTTGAAAGCAATTTTGATAAAATGATAATTAATTGTATTGGAAAAGTTCTATTAAGTAGGCTCGTATTAGTAGAAAATGATTTAGATGTAGGATTTTTAGTATTCATCATTGTAATATATTGAGAATGATGCATAAGAACATGCTATGCACTTGGCTGCTCTCTTTGTATTAATACTAACGTTATTGGTTGATTTAATTGGCAACCATCATCTTTTAACAGTTATGGCTTTTAACACGTATGAATAAAGACAGTTAAAACTTAAAAGCAAAATAAGTATTCCATAGTACCAACATATCAAAACTCTACATTAATTCGTTAACAGCCGGTTTTATTAAACGATTTCAGTTTAGAGTGCAGATAGGTCGCGATTATGAACCAATCAAATCAATTCATTTGACAGAGTCATGTTCAAACTATGTTCTTATTGGCTAATTTTTGTAATCTATCTGCACATTCTAACTGAGATTGTTTATTGGAACCGGGCGTAAGTAATATTAAGTAAGCAACCGTTACTATCTAATTGTTTACCAATTTATTTTATTCATTAAGGTTTACCAAAATTTGTTTACATCAATACATGCAAAGAAGTACAAGTAAAATTACTAATAATCACAAGTTTAAAAACTTAACCGACCGATTTCCAATTTACCGATCGTGACCAAATTTATATGGGACAACCCTTGAAATAAGCTCTATCGAACACAAAAGTATTTTGAAAATCGGTCCACATTTGGCGGAGATATCAAGTAACATACATAAAAAAATACAGACGAATTGAGGACCTCCTCCTTTTGTGGAAGTCGGTCGAAAACCTAAATGCAACACTTATTAACAGGTAAACACCGCATTAAAAAAATACGATTAACATGTATATACTAAATTAATTTTAACAACACTAAGGGCGACTTGCAGGGATTTCACTATAATCGCCATTTTATTAGTCCCCGACTTTGTCCTAAACTTGATTAAAATCAAATGTCATATTAGTTGTCCCGAATTCACTCGCAGCTCCGCACTAAACCACGATGAATCTTGTAATAAACCCCATTTTGGAATCATTTCAGTTTAACGTCTTGCACGTCGTCGATTTACCCCTTATCTGGATTAAAATAAACGACAAAGTTAAATCATCGGGGCCGCCGGTTTAAATGGCTAATCGTGATTATTGAATGTCAAACAACATAACATTTTCATATTATTTCTTGTTGTTTTATGAAAATAATAATAATAATAACACTCAACAGTCACAAACATAGTCCTGACCCCACACTTGTGTCGTGGGTATCAGGAACTACGAGATACTTTCGGTCTCACAACACCCAGACTCGAAACAAATATCTGTAGGTCATACAAACATTTGTCTCGGTGCGGGGATCGAACCCGCGGCCTCTCGCTTATCGGATAGCCTTATCGGCTGTGTGGTCGTCTATCACATCTGGAACGGAACTAAGCTCGGCGAAATGTGGGTGTTCTAGTTCACTAGTGCGCCTCTGCTTACCCCTTCGGGGATACAGGCGTGAGCTTATATTATGTTTTCTACCATGTCCTATGCCTACCATGTCATGTGCCTACTCCGCGATGTTCTCCTATTTTTAGGAGATAGGGGGTTACCACCACCTCTTATAGCAGTCTTATTATAATCTTACTTGTACCGATTCCCATACAAAACAAACGAAGAACGATTATAATAATACTGCTATAAGAGGTGGTGTTAACCCTGCAGTTGTTTACGAGATGATAAATTCCGCTTGAGCTAACAAAGTGCAAAGTTACTCCTAGTTACTCCTTAATAAATATAAATAACTAGCCTCATAGTATGTGTGTTCGTATTACATGTGAACATTTGGTGACTATTAACTTAAGAGAATCTATTGAAAAATCATATAAAACAAACTAGAATTCGTTTTATGCAAAATTTTTATGATAGATGTTTTGATACGGAACTTTAGATATGAATCTAATGGAACGTAAAGAATGAGTAGAAGTAATGAAATCGCGAATTAATAATCTACACTCGGATTTCTTAAATCGAACCAGAAATGTGTATGTGCAAGACAACTAATGGGACATTTGATTTAAATGACATTTAGGACTGAATCGTGTATTAATAAAACGGCGAATAGAGTAAGATGCAGTGTTGCAAAAGTGTAAAATTAAAACTCGTTAGATTTGGCATCTGAAAATCGGGAGATTTTTATACGGAATGAAACACAAGTAGTTTATGTTAATAATGCGTTAATTTATTTAATTATAATCAGTAAGTTACATATAATCATTTATAGTTTGATATATTGTACATTGATTAATCATTTTCGTCTTCTTACCACCTCTTACTACTTATTTTCGTGAACATTTTCTCATATTTATTAAAATTGTAACAACATTGATTGTTGTTTTCTATACATCATTTTGTGTGCAGAAGATCTACCATTGACTTAGTGGAAAGTTTAATCCGTTATTTTAGTGCGAGCTCTTCGTAACTAAGTTTTAACCTTGGATACTGACGCCGTGCAACGTAGTGAGACAATAATGTCTCACTTGGAAAGCCTTCACGCCGCGGCCGTGTACTGTCGTTCTATGTGTTATATTTATATGACATGTGCATGCAATTCTATGAATGGACTATAATGAACGACTAAAGCAAGTATAAGTTATCCAATTTGGGAAACAACCCGAACGAAGTTATCTTCAGAGACATTTGACAGCCTCCGTAGCGCAGAGGGCGAGCAGCCGGCTATGAAGCGAGAGGCCGCGGGTTCGATCCCCGCACCGAGACAATTATTTGTATGACTCACAGATATTTGTTCCGGGTCTGGGTGTTGTGAGACCGAAAGTATCTCGTAGTTCCTGATACCCACGACACCAGACTCGATCTTAGTGTGGGGTTAGGACTATGTATGTGACAGTTGGGTGTTATTTATTTATTTTCCCTTGTATACTCACCAGACAATAATAAACTCTATTATAAGGTATTTTAGTACAATTTGCTTTAATATACCGCGATGTTGAATGGCCGTATTTTATTGTATGTAGTATTGTCGTATAGGCCGTATTGTATTGTATTACAGGTTTCTTTTAGTTTTGCCGTATTAATAATATTATGTTCCATTTTTTAAAAGAATATTATTTTACATTAGTTGAAAATCCAAAAATTCGGCAGATAGGACTGCTACATCGGGACATCGTGAGCAATGACCAAAATCAGTAAATATCCCGATAAATCGGGAAATTTTGCAACGCGGGCAAGATGCCTACACTCTTCACTACTCCAAATTCATAAGTTCCGTTTCACAAAAAAATATATAACCACAATCACAATTCCGCATAAAAAAATATTTTTTGCAATTTAAAATAAAATAAATCCCAACAATCACTCATTATTTACGTTCCGTAAATTTCATATTATTATCTATAGTGCCGTCTCGCAACATCTATCATCACAATTTCGCGTATAAAGAATTGTATTTTATTTTACATGATATTTCAATAGATTCTCTTGTGTCAATAGTTGGCAAATATTTAGTTTTAATTCAGTTTGAATACATGTAATATAAACACACATACGACGAGGCTGTATGTGGTTGCTTCCTTGGCCTAATTGATGAAAGGCATAATTGAAAAAAAATAATTAGTGTCAGTTGTCTGGATTACGACTTGTCAACTAGACATACGTATAATATTTCGCGATAAGGAATGGTCACTTTAGTTCGCGGCTCCTCAACGAACTAGTTCGTTCTTTCAGTTCACGTCTCGAACCAAAGAAAGGCTAAAAAAATATTATTTGCACGAATTTTAACCGACTTTAAAAAAGGAGGAGGTTATTAATTAATCGACTTCAAAAAAGGAGGAGGTGAATTAACCGACTTAAAAAAAAGGAGGTTAACAATTCGTTGGAATCTTTTTTTATGTATGTTCCCGGATTAATTATTTTTTATTCTTTCATAATATGCTGCTGTTTTTTTTTACTTGTACATACTTGGGGAATAGTGACGGCGTCTAAGGGACAACCCTTACCAAACGAACCCAACGATGACGGTGGCCTACTTACACAGTAGGCCACCAACACCTTTAGGTTTAAGCCAACCTTATCTGCATGTGGTACACTTTTCTGAGTAACGGACTAGGTGCTGGCGAAACCTGGGTTCTTGCCTTGCAGGGTATGGGGGACAGACCAGGGACCAAATGTTTGCTATTAGATCGTTTTGCGAGGCATGCATGTTGAAAGAAAAAGCTTCTGCATATCGCTTTCCTGGATCTGCAGAAGGCTTTTTACTTTGTGTCCCGACGGGTAGTCTGGTGGGCCCTAAGGTTCAAAGGGGTGCCAGAAGCTTATGTTGACGTTATCGAAGACATGTTCTTCCGATCAAAGTCTTTGATTCGGACTGCTTTTGGCGTCACCACACCCTTCCCGTTCACTATGGAGGTTCAGCAACCACCGTGGGTGTTCATGTACGCTGATGTCTAAGACAAACAGCGTCTAGGGGCCGCTTGAAAATGGTCGACTGAAAGGAAATGTGCTAAAGATCAAGTACATGAGTTGCGTAAACGTAGTATTTTATAAATGTTTTCAAATATTTTTTATCGAAGAAAGTAAAAGAAAATATTATGATGTGTTCCCATCTGTGAGACTAAAAAGTGCTGCGCACCGTATTTGAATATAGCTTAAAAAAGCACGATATTTCCCTAGTGGTTATTGACTACGTTACGAAAACAAGACCATCATTTGGCCAGTACTTCTGTGTATATGTACGATACGTGGTCTGTCAGCGTTATTTTAAGGAAATCCAGATGACCTCAAAAGCGCTGGCTGGACTTTTTAGAGAATGATATGAGAACCAATGGTCTTACTTTGGACGATACTCAAGACTTAGATTCTATCTAACTTATCAAACGAACTAAAGAACGAGAGATCTGGGAACTAGTTCGTTAATTTCTTCTGTGGGAGCTGTCCTCCGCACTGGTTCGTTCGCGAACTATATAAATCTATTGTCAACAATGGTAATTTCTATAATAGAGGTATAATAAAATTTTATCAAGAAGTAACTTTGAAATTCGTTAACTTAAGTGAAATTTGTCATCTCGAAAACAACGCTCTCCTAGAAAATAGAATAACTAAAGTACTTTGTAATAGAAGAACATTGCGGAATGCGAGCGTGCACAAGAAAACAAGGTACTCGTTGATGGTGATGAACTAAGTGTGGAGTTGCACCAGTTACAAGGCGTTTGTGATGCGTGTGCCGAAACCTATCCTGCACCGAGGTGCGACGAGACATTGAGGAAAACTTTTGATTGCAGTGCCGGGTCGGGCGTGGTTGGTATACCACCGCTTCCAAGGACTAGTGCCACACGTGCGCACACAAATATCGTGCATAATAGTGAAGTGTTGTAATTATGTGGTTTTTCAAGAGATTATGTACATACAATGTTAGTTTGTAAGGTGTATGTATGGGTTATTGATAATTATATACTCTTCGTAAAAAAACTTGAGTTTTTATATATTTTACGAATTCATCATCCTTGTTTGATACCAAATCATGTTCAGTGTAAAAAACAAAGCCATTTTTATCATAGATTTTCATTAAACAACAAGAAATAATGTGAAAAGGTTATGTTTTTTGTGTTTAAATTCTTTGGTTGTTTGTCAATAAAATCAAGATTAGCGACTTTAAACCGGCGGCCATGCCCATTTAAGTTAAACGTTTATTTAAATCGAGATGAAGGGTAAAACCACGACGTGCAAGACGTTGAACTGAAATGGTGCCAAAATGGAGTTTATTTTACGATTAAACGTCGTTTATCGCCTAGCTGCAAGTCACCCTTAATCTCCATAAATTTCCATAAATCTCGGATTTAAGACTTCACTCTGCTCCTCCCATTTTTAAAAACATTTTTACAACCATCAATTTAGCGGATCATGTTCCCCAAACTCGTTTTGATTTGACTGCCCTTAAAACCATCCCAATATTTTTCGATCGTTATTCTAAACACCGGACTTAGGTTCTTTGACCTCCTAATATGCTGCTCTTGGATCAACTTCCTCCGTATTTTTCCAGTTGTACTGGAAGGAAAATCCAACATAGTTCGTCATATCCTGTAGATTTAAAAAAAAACATTTATGTAGCTTTTTAACTACAACATGATATTGGGTTTTTCCACTTAGAATCAGCCCGGCATCTGGAATTTGTGCTTGACAGATCGATAGGCGTCACATCTGGGACGGAAATAGGTTCGGTGAAAAGTGGGTGTTCTAGTTCTTTAGTTCGCCGTTGCCTACCGCTTTAGGGATACAAGCGTGATATAATGTATGTATGTTTACTTAAATAGGAGGAGGTTCTCAATTCGTCTGTCTATTTTTATGTATGCTGTACTATAATTGTTTCTATTGAAACGGAGACGAGGTAAGGATATCAGTAATGGTCGATTCCTACACTTCTCATATTAAAAACACAGCCTAAATTATAAATTGATGAAAATAGGTACCAAAGAGCCCCCCCCCCCCCACCATACAGTTGACATAAAGCGTTTAATTCTTAGATGTCATTAAAGCAAGTTTTTTATGCGTCTCCAATCAAAACGCTGATTTGCAACATTAGTTTCTTTGACATTTTATCTATTTATCATTAAGGTGATTTATAAGTAGGTATAATTTCATATGTATTTATAGATTGTAGACAACTTTAAAACATGTCCAAATAAGGCCTTGTCAAATAAACAGCTTTAAAGGATGTTGAAGCGAAACGAAATGTATGACCTAACACACCACGATTTCGAATTTCTGCATGACGATTGTAGACTCGATCTTATTTTATTGTAAAGACTCGAAATAAAGACTGAAACGAGTCCTGCCCGCCTAGCATGCGCGCCACGGGATATCTCGATAATCGACTGTCGAAATGTTGTCTACATATTGTCTACAATATTGTATGAAAATAAACGATGACGCATGTTAGTGTCCGTAGACAAATAGAGAAAACCGGTTATAACAGGACCAAAAGCATAGACAAAATGTTCTCGTGGCGCGCATGCCAGGCGGGCAGGACTCCAGAAACAGACGTTACTCTCTCCCATCGCCCGAAATCTCAGAGTTGCTGAGAGTTCTCACAATTATTTACCCTCTTCATCATTCCAGCTGGAATGACACACAAAATCGCCTCGCTATGACTTCGTTTCGCTACCTATTTAACATATCTATGTAGTATATTATTATTGATCGAAATACGTTCACATTTCAACATTCGCACGTGATATCTAGCATGTCAAATCGTGTGATCTGTAGCCTGTGAGCATGTTTACGTTTCTATTTTTGCTTTGTCTATTTATAGTGTTTATATTATTAGTGGTTTATTGTTAAGCACATGTGAAATCCGCGAGCTAAGTAAACGAAATCTATGATAGAAGTCATGGTATTTCTTCCATCATTTAACCTTTATGGTATATTATAGAATTTTAGGTGTCTGTCATACTACGATAGAAAAAGGGTATTATACCTGTTACATTTTCGAATTTTAACAAGTAGAAATCCTAAAATTGTCTACGGTCTGAAACTGAAGCCTAAACTTGTCAGTAGCGTGAAATACCACCTTATTCACACTGATCAATCAGTAACCATGGATTAATGGGCTAGTTAGAACCTCTTCCATTGAAAGAAATTTGGGAAATCTAATTGTATTTAGTTTAGTAGTCTTGGGGATTAAATTAAGTCTACATTTTTCTAACGCCATAATGTATTTAATGTATGTGTATGTTTGTCCACAGAGAGACCTCGCCTCCGTCGCCGCTGAGCGACGAGAAGGAGTCCAAAATGAGCCAGATACAGTTTTCACCACCCTTCGACAAACAAGAGAGCACGGTCAGTTGGTCATTCTTTCTTTACACCTGCCCTTATACCTCTCAAGGGGGGGGGGGGATTATTTAAACACGATGCGGAAATAATTCGACTTATTTCTTATAAGCCGCCTACCGTTAAACCGCTCTTGGTCATACGATAGTTTTATAAACAGATCTAAAATGTGAGGTTTCTGACCTGCTTGTATGTATATATATATATTTAAACGTATATGTAGATGACGCGTTACAAAGAAATGTTGAAAAATCTCTTCACCTTTCTCGTAGTGTATGTGACACTACGAGAAAGGTTTTGAATTTGTATGTTTTTATGGCGAACGAATAAGTGGGTCACTTGATATTAAGTGATCTCTACCGCCTATAATACCGAAAGAATTTTCGGTATGTTGCGAACATTAAAGTCGAATTGGGCTTAGGAAGAGTAAGATGTATTTGGGCTTGAAATTTCACTATAGCTAGCTCAGAGGTCTGCGAAATAGTGGCATTGACCAATGACCAGTCAGGACAGCCCATTCTTACTTTGCTAACTTTAAGTTTAGTTGTAATTAAGTTAATTAGCAATGGCAACTACGATTAGAGCATATTGACACAGACTATTAAGCGTATGAATGGAAGGAATGGAAGCTTCTTTGAATTTAATCAATATCTTAATGACGTCAAACCGGGGTTTTTACTTGTTGACTAGATCATCTTGATACATATTTCTAGTAGAATAAGACCTAATCAGCATCATGCTCAGCCACAGGTGTCCAATTTCTTTCTACCTGCCCTTTTCCCACCTCAATGTGGGGTCGGTGCAACACACTTTTACAAGCATGCTGCAAAAAGAATTTGAAAAAGTTTTTACGACCGGCTGCCTGCCTTTCTGACGTCAACCTCCTCTGGGGGATCCAGTCCCGAGCAAATTAAATTAGAAAAATAGCTTTGACCGATCAGGATATCGCACCTAGGAACTCCGGGACCACAGCCCATATATGCTGCCACTGGACTAAGTAGACGACAAGCCATAAGAAGTCAACAACTGAACATAAAGCAACATTCCTTCAACCTATTCTTCATAAAAAAATGCGGGTTGCATCAAATTAGCAAATAATTATCTGGATTTATCACGGTTTGAAGTGACTCTTAGAAAAACAATGTTGTTGATATGTACACGTTTGCATATCAGGAAGTATTCACTGATTCAATTTCCTATGTTATTTGCATTATGGGATGAATAGATGCGTCTTATGTTTACTGGCATTTTACCAATATATCTTTTTTTTATATAGCAGAGACTGGCAAATGAACAGATGGGTCACCTGATGGTAAGTGATCTCCACCGCCTATAGACACCCAAGACTCAATAAGAATCATGGGTGCGTTGCCAACCTAAAAATAGGAAATGGAAGGGGAGGGAAAAGGGAGAGAGGAAATGGGCCACTGGAAATCTCACTCACCGAACGAAACGCGACAGCAAGCTGCCACTTTACGTCGGTTTTCTGTGAGACAGTGGTGTCAAACCGGTCGAGCCGACTCATTCCTGCTGTGGACGTAACTGTCTACAGCGTGGCTCTACCACTCATAGCTGTCATGAATGTAACATTGTTTTATACTTTATTTAACACAGACACTCACACCAGTTATCCCTGATTGGGTAGACAGAGACGCACCTGGTGCTGCGTACATTTTTCACCAGTATCGTCTTAACCATAAGGGCACATGGGGCCCCGACTTTAGGGGGGCCTCCAACGGCTGAAAATTAGTTACTTCTAGTTCGTTCTAAGTTCGGTAAAAGAAAAGTCGCCGTTCTAAGATTTGACCGAATATATGCAGTAAGTTCGCTCAAAAAAAGGTCACCGTCACCAGGCAAGCTAGTAGCCATACATCGAGGGGGGATGTGCCTATACATTTAGGCGGCCTCCAATTCTTGTATGCCCAGGGGCCATATATGTCTTAAGACGGCCCTGTTTTTCACTAAACCTAATCTGTCCCATGATGTCATACAGAGTGAGCCTATCGTCATATCCGGCTCAAATCCCAAATGGGCTGATAAATATCACTGTCTTCAACCCAGGGATGAAATCCAAGACCTTAAATGGTTTTGCCACAACACTATCTTCGTAAATATAGGCAAGTGAGTCAACTATTTTCTTTTATGTAAGCAGCGATAGCTCAGTTGGGAATGGTACGTACTGCCGGGACAAATGTCGAAGATTCGAGACTAACCCCAAAATGGAGAATACACCTCTGACTTTTCTATGTTAAGTGTATTTTCGTTGTGAAATATCGCTTGCTATAACGGTGAAGGAAAATATCGTAAGGAAACCTGCATACCTACCCGAGAATTTCTTTACAAGAATTTCGAAGGTATGTGAAGTCTACCAACCCGCATTAGGCCAGCGTGGTAGACTACGGCCTAACCCGTCTCATTAGTAGAGGAGGCCCGTGCCCAGCAGTGGGACAGTAATATTACAGGGTTATTATTATTATTATGAAGGCATGTGCATTGTTTAAACTTTTTCTAACATGACTAAGCTGAATTGTCGTTATTCCCTTGCTGTCGGCCCTTTTTCCAAGTACCTTATTACTAAGTAGTTAGTATGCATCATAGTTTCCTCACATCGCTTAGTCAATACAAACAGACAATGGCGACTTATTAGGTATACCGTAGGCGCTCGTAAACAGACAGACGGACTGACTTGTTTCAATATTGATTTATCTGCGAGACTGCGAGTGATAAAACTATTGGTCTATTTGGAAAGTCCAGTAAATTCCTTTTGAAAGTCGCCCGAAATATAAATATCACCCAACAGTCAAACACATAGTCCTGACCTCACAGTAAGATCGAGTCTTGTAGGTAACAGAAACTACGAGAGACATTCGGTCTCACGACACCCAGACCCGAAACGAATATCTGTGGGCCGCACAAATATCTCGGTGCGGGGATCGAACTTTCAGCCTCTCGCATCATAGCCGGCTGCTCTCCCGCTGCGCCACGGAGGCTGTCTGTATATGGTATTCTGAAGTTAGTAAGAAAGGTAGGCCTCGACTGTCACCGGCAGAATTTTTAAATTCTGTACCGTGTAGGATCATGAGTCGCCTCGTTGGTATAGTGGCAGGATATATGGGCTGTGCAGCGGGAGATCGTGAGTTCGATTCCCCGGGTTAGTTTGCCCGGGACTGGATCCCATAGAGGAGGTTGACATCAGGCAGGCAGCTGGTCGTAAAAACTTTGCCAAATCCTTTCTGCAACATGCTTGAAAAAGTGTGTTGCGCCGACTCCACATTAAGGTGGGATGAGGGCAGGTAGAAAGAAAGATATTTAATATAAACAATTAATCCAATGCACTGTCGGGATCCGGTGTAGAGATGAACGTTCTCGATAAACATATAAGTTAGAAACTTTACGTCCTTCTGTGTCGATTACTAAAATCCAAAGTTCAACTTGTCAAACAAATCGTTGAAATAATTCTTTATGTAGCGATCGAGTTTGTATAAACATAATCAAAAGTTTAAAACTTAACGGACTGACTTCAAATCCGATCGTGACCAAATTTATATGGGACCACCATTGAAATAAGTTCTATCGAACACAAAAATAATTTTGAAGATCGGTCCACATTCGGTGGAGATATCGCGTAACATACATAAAAAAAATCAGACGAATTGTGGACCTTCTCCTTTTTGGGAGTCGGACGATAACATTTACCAACTCGCACCAAATAGTAGACGTAGAGTCTACCGAATTATTTTGATTTCTACATCCTGTTGCATTGACGTTCGCGACAAAGCAGTCGCCATTGCGTCGTCGACCATCGTAAAATACAACATTGTCGAACAAATATAAAATGTTTGATCTATTTTATTACTTGTTATTGAATGGCTTCGGTTATTTTAGTGTTTTATGATCGTAGGCTTGTGACGTAAGAAGCTTGGCTTGTTTCAATATGTAATGGAAGTAGCAAGAATTAGCAAAGTGTTGAGATTTAGGGGAAGATTATTGTGTATATATCGCACACCTAGATAAAAACTAAGACAACGCAAAAAAATGATTTTTAGGATACAAGAAAACATGTTTTTCCATTTATAGGTAATATTTTCGTGTCTCCAGATTTTTTTTTCTGAGTTTGATCTAGTGGTAGGGGAGACCATGGTACATCGACCTTCATCTGATAACCAGATGATACATTATTTTTTTATCAAATATCATTTATTTATAAACACGCCTATAATAGCGATTATTTAATTAATTATTTTTTCATAACTATCACTCTTTTGATAACCGAAAAAAAACAATGTTGAAATAATACATCGTTTTCAGTATAAAGAACATACCTTGGTAGACTTGCCTACTTATTTTTATGGCTACCTGGCAAGCAGGTATTAACAGGTATGTCAATATAAGTAACTACACCGATCTGATATCAATAATAAAAATTGGTATCATTAAAAAGATAATCAAATTACAAAATCAATCGTATAAGTTTACCTGCAAAAAACCGTTAGGAAAAAAAATAAAAATAGCCATGAACACATTTCGATTGGCAAGCAATTATAGGCGTGTTTGTAAATAATTGATATTTGATGAAAAATATGTAATCTGGTTATCAGATGAGTGAAGGTCAATCTACCACGGTCTCTTAGACCATCGGTGTGCGATATATGTACATATTTATAGTAATTGTTGTTTACCAACTTCAAGTTTGCCAATTCTTGGTGTTTACAATAAATATAAGACTTTAGTTTTATAGCCCAAAATTAACAATTGTATTAATAGGTCTCGTTCGAGCTGTCAGACAATCTTTTGAGATTGTTGTCTCAAATAAAATATTCCGGTCACCACGTGCAACAATAAGTTATTACATTCCGTGGAACAAGTAAAATTTCAAAACCTTTAAGAGATCCGTAAATCCATATTTTGTAGTTATTCTCGCAATACATATAACCCCTTACTTATAAAAATATTTAAGCGCTGCTTATCTTTAACCATAGGTTGTCCCTTTCATTTTTAAACAATGTAACGTAAGGAAAAAAGTGACAGGCTATTCTTAGCGAAAAGATAAGCGAAAATGTTTTTATAAGTAAGGCCCATAGTCATTTTGGTGTTATATACCGCTAAATAACAGCCTTGCATGGGTACAGTGACGAAGCGTAAGTTTCAAATTATAATAGTAGGTATAGTTGGTTGTTAGCCTGAACCGAAAGGTTGGCTGGATCATTTACATGGCGGTCTTATCGCTTAAACCGATCACTGACGCAAAACCTTTAGAAGCAGTGAATTATAAGTGCTGTAACACTGGTAATAAACAATGCATGAGGTAAAGTAAACCAGTAACGTTGTAATTATATCGGTTCTGATTCGTTCCACTAGTTAACTCGGTTTACTGACGTGCACTGGTGCGTTTGTGTGGCATTGACGAGGGCTCGTATACGGCCTTATTACTTAATTTGCTTCTATGGTCTAGACGTGGCATAGAAAAACCGTGGTGCAGAGAGGTTGAACAGAGAATAAGAGAGAGCATCCACATCTCGATGAGCTTATTTCCGTTGATAGATCTTAGATAAGAAACTAAATTGGAAATACCCAATATTATTTCACCTCCAATGAACTTACCCAACTCGAGGATCGAACCAGAGATCTCGAGAGTACCGTTGATCCTTGTTGTTTTAAGAAGTACCTATGGAGGAATGAAGGATGAGGAAACGCATTCATTTTAGCTGCTGTCAATTCTTATCTACCTGCGCAATGCCTTATTTAGTAGTTTCTTATAAATAAATAGGCAGGCAGTTAGGCAGACGAGCACTAGCCAACTAGTACACCCACATTTCGCCGAGCTTAGTTCCGTCCCAGATGTGATAGGGGGCGAGCCTATTGCCATATCGGGCACAAATTCCAGACTCCGGGCTGATATGGAAAAATCCAATATCAATTTGCCCGACCCGGAGATCGAACTCAAGACCTTAGGACGGTAGTCTTACCGAAATACAACCACGCCACCGAGACAGTCTATAAATAGATATGCTCAAATAGAAGACTGTTTACCCTTCAACAATTAATGGCCAAAACATCCGCTTGTGTCCTTCAAAATGCTGCCGCTAAATAGGGTTTGGCAAGTTCATTGACTCTAAAATTTTCTTTGTGTAAAGTAAGGCTTCGTCCAAAATCGTAAAAAGCAATTTTTGAATAATAATTCGCCAGAACATTCGTTTTATTTTTTTTTATTGATGTATATTGGAGGTGGGACGTTCTGAGGGCATTACTTAAAATTATTCGTCTCGTGAAATCATTATAATAATATAACACAGCCTCCGTGGCGCAACGGGCGAGCAGCCGGCTGTGAAGCCAGAAGCCGCGGGTTCGATCCCTGCACCGAGACAAATATTTTTGTGGCACGCAGATATTTGATTCGGGTCTGGGAGTTGTGAGACCGCGCGTCTCTCGTAGTTCCTGTCCCACGACACAAGACTCGATCTTAGTGTTGGGTCAGGACTATGCGTGTGACTGTTGGGTGTTATTTATTACATATATCATATAAAACAGCAAAAGAGATAAATAAATAATAAGAAATATAGCGTATGCTTATTTATTTGAATTTTGATGTCTTCCACGTTTGATGATTTCTGATAAGTATGTTTTTCTTTTACCTGCGCTGATTCCTGTGTTGGCGCAACGCACTTTTTAAACCATGTTGCAGAAACAATTCGACTGTAGTTTTCACAGTCCTATCTGATGGCAACTTGTGGGAGACTTATCATAGCTTATTTTTCAAAATGAAGGAAGCTCTTAATTTCGATTTTTTTTTATTGCTTTTCATTTCATGGCACTTAAGCCACAGCACCGGTGCAGTGCAGCGATGGTTAGGGTTCCAGAGTGAGGAACCTGCTCAATGTGTACTGTGTCCAGTAATATTGCCTTCTACATTTATTTTTTATAGAAGAGACTGGCATATGAGCAGATGGTCACCTGATGGTAAATGATCTCCACCGCCCATAGAGACTTAAGACACAAAGATAATCATGGGTTAATTGCGAACCTAAAAGAAGGGAATCGAAGGGGAGGGAAAAGGGAGGGCATTAAATGGGCTACCAGAAAACTCACTCACCAAACGAAACGCGACAGCAAGCTGCCACTTTATATCGATTTTCTGTGAGACAGTGGTATCAAACCGGTCTCGACCCATTCATGCTGTAGACGTTACTGTCTACAGCGTGGCTCTACCACTCAAACACATTCGGCTCTTGACCCAACAACCAATTAAGAATGTTGTTTTGTTTTCAGATATGGCAGAAACGTCAGCAGGCGGTGTGCGTGCGGCACGCGTTCAAACACTACGGCTCCAACAAGAGGCCCAACCACGTGCTCAGCAACCTCAACATGACAGTCGCCAAGGGGACCATGTCAGTACACAATACCTACCTTATGTTTATACAATATTATTTTTTAATCGCGACTGCTTCGGTGGCGTGGTTGTGTTTCGGTACGACTACCGTCCTAAGGTCTCGGGTTCGATCCCTGGGTCGGGCAAAGTGATATTGGATTTTTCCATATCAACCCGGAGTCTGGAATTTGTACCCGATATCCTATCACATCTGGTACGGAACTAAGCTCGGCGAAATGTGGGTTCTAGTTCGCTAGTGCGCCTTTTCCTACTCCTTCGGAGATACAGGCGTGAAAGCTCACGCTATCCGTTATGTTTATATATATATATTTTTTTTATTATTTACGTAATATTCAACTGAAATAGTCAGAAGTTTAAAAACTTAATTTACCGACTTCAAAACTTATCCGATCGTGACAAAATTTATATGGGACCACCGTTGAAATAAGTTCTAACGAACACAAAAAAATCTTGAAAATTGGACCATTTTGTGAAGATCGCGTAACGTACATTAAAAATACATACGAATTAATTACATCCTTTTAGAGTCGGTCGAACAAATTTTAAACACAAACGCTGTCTGGTTTTTAACGCATTTATTTTAACTTATAATTAAGTTAGGTTTGATTATACATAAAAATGAGTGCATGAGTTTATGATTTAGTAATTTTCATAGACATTTGCAACGGAACAGAGGTCACTGTCTCCCATAAAGCCATGTTATAAGGAAGCGTGGTGGCAACTCGCCAGCTCGCCAATTCGCCAAGGGCATCGCGACAAAAGATTGTTAACCTATGACAAAAGCAATTATATTGAAGACAATACGCTGTCTCAGCTTGGGTGGTATCACAGCCCGTGTTTACAGTGACTACTTAATCGTTTTATGTATAGGTAAAAAGATTTTTTTTATTATATATTTTATAGCAGAGACTGGCAAACGAGCAAATGGGTCACCTGATGGTAAATGATCTCCACCGCCCATAGACATCCAAGACACAAAAAGAATCATGGGTGCGTTGCCAACCTAAAAGGAGGGAATGGAAGGGAAGGGAAATGGGATTGGGAAAGGTAGGGCGGAAATGGGCCACCGGAAATCTTGCTCACCGAACGAAACGAGACATCAAGCTGCCACTTTACGTCGGTTTTCTGTGACTTTAAAGGATCCTTGTCCATTTCTTCTTTACAAGAAATAGCTTGAGACTAAGTGAAACAACAGTGTTGTTACGCACCACTTAAAATAATTATAATTAACATCCTAAAATTATATGTTTATTCGTACATTGTACCGGTTCCTTATAAATTACTCATTACAAAGTTTATTATTTTGAGTCGTTAAATTAATGTAGATACTTTACGATTAGACGTATACTTGGTTAGTCAACTGAAAGAAAGAAAGAAAGAAAAAACATTTAATTATCACAATAAACTACATGCAACATGCAATACAGTACACAGATATAATGTAAATTAAAGAACCCTGGAAAGGGAACGGCGTTGCATGTAGGTATGAATTGTGACAATTAGGTGGCCAGCTCAGCTTAATGCTGTGTTGTGAGCCACAACACAGCGCTGGTTTTTAACTATTTTAACTAAAACGTAATTAAATCATGCCGGTGGGTTTTCCATGTATAATATAATAAAAATATATTATAATATATTTTATGTATGTAGCACATACTTAATCACATTAACATGTTAATGTTAGTGGCAACTAACGAACAAAAAACTTCAATGGAATAATTTCAATGAAAAATCTTTTTTTCCATCCCCAGAAGTTTTGGATTTTTTTAAACTATTTGAAACATCACACAACATGTATTTGAGCAAATAATTAATTCAGTAAAAAAAATTACTTTAGATGAAATATTGTATACATACTTATTTTTTTTAAGTTAATTTAATATGGTATGGTAACGTTTTGCCTCCTTGGTCTAGTGGCAGAATATATTATGGGTAGAGGACCGGGAGGTTCTAGGTTCGAAACCCAAAAGCGATAGCGAAAAAAGAAAAGCGAATTTTCTAATTTAATTTGCCCGAGACTGGATCGCTGTGGGGGTAACGTCACGCAGGCAGCCGGTCGTAAAAACTAAGCCAAATCCTTTCTGCGACATGTTTGAAAAAGTGTGTTGCCCCGACGCGTCACACGACCACCGTAATGTGGGGTGGCGTGTCACATCTGGGGTGGTGGAATATGGTAATTTTTCGTCTATGAAAATTACGTATAGACATTTTACTGTCTATTGATCTAGCAGGCCTTAAAACTAAGTCGAATTCCATCTGCAACGTGCTTTAAAAAGTGTGTTACTCTGATCCCACACTTAAGTGGGATAAAGGCAGGTAGAAGATGGTAATAAAAGCGTAAATCCTAGATGCTGTAAATATTTTATACTAATTATTCTTATTGCAAAATTACATAATACTATTTTATACGGATCGGGTCGGACCCGTGACCACGAAGGCTGCAAAGCCTCCGAAACGTCGCATCTAAACATAAAAAACAAGTTATAGAATCCGTATTTCGTATAAAATAGTTTTATTTCAATTCACAACATTCGCATAAACTTAAGATTAAAACGTTTTATGTATAGTTTCTGAGTAATATTTTTAATTTTGGAATAATTTAACCATTTCATTGTTTAGAGTAGTTAGTCGAATAGTCAGGAGTCAGGACACATAAAAATTCCATAATATATTAAGATAACACTTTAATATGTCCATGCAATTCCCGATGTTCATTCGATGACAATTCGACGCCGAGCTGCAGGTCAATTCTCTAAGGTTTCATTTGTGAAAACAACGTTGCGGCATCGTTGCGGCACAATGTTTTCATTTTAGTATTCAGCAAGGTACAAAGCGCACGCACTAGCGCTATGCGTAATGACGGCGCTTATGCGAACTAGCTCTCTCGAGCGAGGCGTTTGACAAAAATGCATGGAAAATGGTATTCTCCAATACCCAACAACGTTGAACGCTCCTTCGATCTCAACGATGTGCGGTGCGGGAACGAGGCGTCGATCGCAACGTTGTGGCGTTTCTTAGAGAATCGACCTGCTGATGTGTTACTTTGTATGGATACGAGATGTCTAGTGATTGTAGTTGACACTTTATGATTGTAATCAGTGGAATGTAGCTTATTTTATGACTACATCAAACTCTGTGCCCTCTAACAATCCTCTGGTGACTAACGAGCAACGAGTGATTGACCTCAAAATTTTGGACTCATGAGCTTCTCCATGATTTGATGGCCGGCCGTAAAATCGTTAATTTGTATTTTGAAAGATTTGAGTCACAGCAAATTAGTGGGTTCGATGCCGGGTGGGTGCTGACAAAGACATTAGGTTTTCATTTGCGGTGTCGACTTTTTTGACAAAAAAGAACAAAGATTTATCTTTATTTTGATGAGTCTTTGTTGGATTTCGAGTGACATTATTTTTGAAGGGAAATTCTTAGTTAACATTTTGTATTGATATCCACGAGGTTTCATACAATTAATTTGTAATACGACATAAACTTGCAAATCAAATATTATTGCTATAATTTGTAACTCAAAACAAGAAAATACTGCTTTAAACATTTTTGTGAGACAAAGAAAAATTTAATGTAGGTAATAAAAACTGCTAATGAATATAATATTAACATATCATATTAACAACCAAATAAAATCAGGCAGAACTAGTCTCACAGGAATTTTAAGCGGCTCCGTTGTAAGATAAATATTATGTTTTGTACGACTTATTTGTATGCATAGTGAATAAGACATGTAAAAAATAATGTAATGTCCCAACTAATGGGCATTTGCTCATTAATGTTTAACGCCCGAATGATCAAACGCCACTCAACTTTAAGGACTTCTTACTTTGATTTTCGCCATACAATTTTGAAAGATGAGGCGGCCTCAAACGACATAAGGCGATCTTAAGTGTATGAACATTCGGCGGTATATGTCGCAAAAAGGAAATTACTAATTAAGCACGTGACTGCTTAATAAAAGAGTGATTTTGATGATTTTTAAGCAATAGTTTAATACAATCCTTCTTATTCATAATAACTTAGTAGAGCGTAATTAGACCGCAATAGTACGTTTCATAAAAATTTTATTCATAATCGGTATATATATCGGTATAGTGAAAACATGGCCGATTTCGATCAGCTGTTTCAAGTTTGATGTTCTTTCTTAGTGACATTAATTTTGTTGTAGTTTATGACCCCATCTAAGATTGATGTATATTTTTTATTGATTGTTTCCAGCCAAGACTTCCTATTTGTTTCAAAGCTTTCCAGAATTAAAAATAATGTTTTTTTTCTGTAAGCCAGCAACATTGTATTAATACATTCAAACATATTTTAGTTCTTTTTCAGCTAAAGTAGGCAAAAGTAGGGTTATGCTTAAGAACTGGATTTCATTATGAATAAGGGGGAATGTATGTACATACCTATCAGCCAAATCAAATGAAATTGAAAGCCCTTTATATCACTCAATTTGGGGATTGAATACTTCTTTGCTTTTACAATAGCTTTTATAGTATAGCTATAGCTATATTATAGCTATAATATACCACAAAACGAACACTACAATACAAACTTACAAGGAAATAAATAAAGATGAGCTTATGTATGTCATATCTTTAACTAGCGACCCGGTGAACTTCCGCCTAACAGTAGATTCTTTAATATTTTTTTTTTATTATGTCTAAAATAAACTTAGCCTAAGTTACTCCTTATTACATCAGCTACCTGCCAATAAAAGTCCCGTCAAAATCGGTCCAGCCATTTCAGAGATTAGCCGGAACAAACAGACAGGCAGACAGACAGACAAAAACTGTAAAAAATGACATTTTGGTATATATACCGTATACATATTCATATACATACAGTAAAAAACGGTTATTTCAATATTACAAACAGACACTCCAATTTTATTTATATGTATAGATGTATAGATAATTGAATTCATTAAGTAATATTATCCAATATCTAAAAAGTTTAATAAATTATTTTATGTTTTATATTATTTTATATATTTTATTTTATATTATGTTTTATATTATGGCGCAATTGCCTCATTCATTGGTTAAAGCTAAATTTACTATAACAAGCATCGCTTCAAGTTATTTAAAGATAGTTTAGTTTATTTTCAGAACTATCACAATGACAAAATCTGTATATTTCGTAAACTATTGCTTGTTACAATAACTCTAATCGAAGGATGTTTTTTTTTATAGCAGAGATTGGCAAACGAGCAGATGGGTCCCCTGATGGTAAGTGATCTCCACCGCCCATAGACACTCAAAACAAAAAGAATCATGGGTGCGTTGCTAATCTTAAAGGAGGGAATGGAAGGGGAGGGAAAAGGGATCGGGAAAAGAAGGGGGGAAATGGGCCACCGGAGATCTCACTCACCGAACGAAACGCGACAGCAAGCTGCCACTTTACGTCGGTTTTCTGTGAGACAGTGGTATCTAACCGGTCGAGTTGGCCCATTCGTGCTGTAGACGTTACTGTCTACAGCGTGGCTCTACCACTTAATAGAGGATGTGATCGCACCTCATTGTACAAATTCAGTTAGAGTCAGCTACCAAATTCAAACCTACATATCCAAGAGGTCTCAAGCTCACGGGTGCAGGGTTATGTAAGCTCTAGAGGTCCGTAATTGACGGCAGCCGGTCTGTGCGACCTCGCCGCTGTGAGTTTATAACCGTTGCCCAATAACGCGTTCCGCTTCGGTACCAAGTGTATGAGGTAAAGCAACATATTTACTCTGATAATACGAGTATAACGAAGCTTAATGTTCATGATTATTGCTAACAATGGATTGTTGAATTCACTTTCACAGTCAGACGGTTTAAAACCACAGATTAATTAATTAATTATACTCGAAAAATAGAGGCTTTGATAATATTGTATAGAAATTAAAAGGATATGATAACCAATCTTGTACTTTTTTTTCTGTTTTCAACCGAGCAGCTGGGTCACCAGATAATATTGTATTTACATTTACATCAGAAGAATCATGGGCGCATTAGTGACAATGAGTGTAGTTGAACGATGCTAAATATCGGTCACTTGTCACGCTAACATAATAGAACCCACAGCCTCTCGATTCAGAGTCTACTTTTTATTTGCAAATTATATCACGGAAAAATTTCAAGCTTTGTATAAAATATTGAGAATTAAAGTAGAGTTGCGATCGCATTTAAATTCAAAGTGAAGCAACGTGTATACTGTACAGTCATCCTTTAGGTGGGGAACGCGGTTTTTTAAATCAGTTGGTGTTATGTGAACGTAGATTTGTTGGACACAAATATACGTAAATTAATACTAATTATTATTATAAATAAAAAATGTGACTGCTTCGGTGACGTGGTTGTATTTCAGTACGACTACCGTCCTGGGGTCTTGGGTTCGATCCCGGGTCGGACAAAGTGATATTGGATTTTTCCATATCAACCCGGAGTCTGGAATTTGTGCCCGATATGGCGATAGGTTCGCCCCCTATCAAATCTGGAACGGAACTAAGCTCGGCGAAATGTGGGTGTTCTAGTTCGCTAGTGCATCTCTGCCTACCCCTTCGGGGATACAGGCGTGAGCTTATGTTAAAATGTTAGTGTACATTGCGTCATTGATTTGATACTAATAAATAACACCTAATACATACATAGTCCTGATTCCTGACTATAGTGAGATTCTAGATCCTGATTCCTACGACATAAAAAAATTCTCAAGACGAGACTTATAAAGCGAACTTTAGTGCGGGATTAGTACCACTAATTAAGTTATTATTAGTATGAGTTAGGAATGTGTATGGCTGTTGCATGTATTTATTTAAGAAATCAACCCCGAATCATAAATTTTCTCCAAACTTAACTTAAGCTCACGTCTATATCCCCGAAGGGGTCGGCAGAGTTGCACTAACGAACTAGAACACCCACATTTCTTCGAGCTTGGTTCCTCAAAATCTTGAATGAATTTAACAAAACAAACACTAGCTGCTAGCCTATAAAGACGTACAATCAATTAATATCTACAATTATGTCGGGCGAATCTATTAGCAGGAAGATGGCCTAATGTTCTGTTGTGACGTCACGCATTGTCGCCCAATACAATGACAGATACGTCGGCCGGTACACACCACACCACACCACACCGCGCCATGTATGATATATGGAATACGTGGTGATGAATTGATTAACTGCTTTATGTAGGGAAGTAGATTCGATTCCCTTTGTAAAGGTAACGCGAAAATACATCTCAAATACATTACGTTTGTTGACTTCAAAAATAAGATAAAGTTAAATGTTTTCCAAAATTGTTCTACTGTAGTAAATTGATAAGCTTTCCCTAAAATGGCGGATATTTGTAACTAAACTGAATGTTATATTAGTTAAATTAAAGTTAAAATATAGTTAATTTATAGTGAATTGTAAACATCTTTAAGAGGTAAGCACACAAAGCTATACACTAAGAATATATACTATGATATTATGTATTACGTGTATTATCTAATGGTGTTTTGAAGAAAATAAAAGAAATAAAAAAAGCCGGCTTTGAAATGAGCTGTACTAAATGGTAGACGTAGAGGCATAAAGAAACTGAGTTTGTTGTATCATTTTCTCTCAGGTATGAAATACCGACGCCGACGCCATCACTGTAAGAATAATAATTTTCAATTTTAAGTGATATAAAATAAATATTATCTTATTTGCAGAATAAATAATTTAAAAACTGTTTTGGCTTGAGTATTGAACTGGTTCAAACGAACTGTTATTATTATAGCCTCACAAATACGGTCATGAATTGGCATATTGTACCTAATAGCAAGATGTGACTTATAAGTAATTTCCGGAGTCCCAAATAAAGGGGATGAGATGTTAGGACATGTTTTTTATCCGGGTACGGCAACGTGACTGCACTGCATCTGATGATAAGCGTAGTGCAGTCCAAGAAAAAACAGCGAACATTGTCAGTGGTCGCCGGCATATTTATGCTTTTTCACACTCCGAATCCGAAGAGGGAAGAAGCAAAACGAGGGGCTTGCCACAAGATAGGCGGATGACTGATGCAGACACAGGGATACTCCCATACCCGTCCCGACCATCAAGTCATGTCCCAAGCACTTAGAGATGGAACCGAAAAGATAGAGTGAAAATGTATTTAAATCGCTCTGATGTAAAATGGGCTTTTTGTACATACGATTATTTACTTCGGAACAATCGAAATGTGGGTGTTCTAGTTCTTTAGTTTACTTCTGCCTACTCCATTATTCCTATTCCCGAAGGGGAATACAGGCGTAAGCTTATGTATGACTTCTGAAAAGGTGGGTATTTGTTGCATGTCTAGAACAAAGTTCTGCAATCACGTGACCCACACGTTCCCTATTCAATTTGAAATACCCACCTCATCAAATTATTAACTTCCGCGACGGGTTTCCCAAAAGCCAACTATTCTTATAGCAGTGTTGTAAAAAATTCCATTCTGCGATGGCCAGTCACTTGCGCAGTGCGAGGACGCTCTTATGAAATCTGCGCATCTACCTTCTAATCATCGTGTGCTGTAAATTAAACCTTAGTGTTCTGTTATAAAGTTGCGTCTAAATTGCGTTTGGTTTGTTTATTGAACAGTTTGCGCGTCAAATGGTAGAGAGGTGTTCGTATCGTTCATTATGATCACGGACATAAAATAAAGATGGACAGAGCGCTAGAAACATTGAAAGTGAAGCAGGGTTTTCAGCCCATTCTAAATATCGACACGTAATAGCGTGTGTGTGTGCGTAGGACACTTTTGTACAGGCGCGTTTGTGTGCGTGGCTTCTCTGTGGCTTCCGTTTAACTATAGGCGAGATGGTGTCCTTCTTTTTCTTTACGTCCGTGATTATGATTGTGCTGTGTGTTGTTTATGCACATGAGTCCGTATTTGCAGTGTCATTTACCGACTTTTTAAAAAGGAACTCAATTTGTCTGAATTTTGTATGCATGTTACATCTCCAGCTAATGTAGAATTTCAAGATGCTTCATTCGATAAAGCACATTCAAAGGGTGGTTCCATATAAATTTAATCAAGGTCTGTTGAAGGATTACAGGATGTACTCATAAATAACAGTATGTTGTGATTGGGTTATTTCTCAAGGTTAGTTGCAACAGTTTATACCTGTACCTAACACTACGAAGAGCTGCGTAGAAGTCAATAATAATTTCTTACCCAGATTTCAGTGTCCTGCATCCTGCCATCTCGAAAGAGTTTGAAATTGTGGTTACATACGTATTTATCACGTAATATTACCGACTTTTCGACCGACTTCCACAAAAGGAGGAGGTCCTCAATTCGTCTGTTTTTTTTTGTATGTCACACGATATCCGCCAAATTAAGACCAATTTTCAAAATTATTTTTGTATTTAATAGAGCTTATTTCAAGGGTGGTCCCATATAAATTTGGTCACGATCGGATTTGAAGTCGGTCTGTTAAGTTTTTAAACTTATGATTATAATTTGAAGGACATAGAAATTAAACTATTTTTACGGATTATATCACGATTTTTATGCCCGACGTTTCGAAAGCTTTGCAGCCTTCGTGGTCACGGGTCAGACTGACCCGTATGTCTGACCCGTGACCACGAAGGCTGCAAAGCTTTCGAAATTGTTATATAATCCGTAAAAATAGTTTAATTTCAATGAATAACATTCACGTAAACCTAAGAAATCATTATTTGAAGCACATATTTAATATTTTCTCCAGGTAATCTTTATTTTAATTTAATAATGATAGTCGAAGTTTTTTATAGATGTATGCTTAGATGAATGAAGCTAATCATGGAACTCCCATGAAACACAAGCACCTTGTTATAATATTGTATTGTTGTCACCAGATACGGGCTCCTGGGTGCGTCTGGGTGCGGTAAGACCACACTACTATCCTGCATCGTGGGCAGGAGGAAACTCAACAGTGGCGAAATCTGGGTGTTAGGAGGCAAGCCGGGGACCAAAGGTGAGTAATACGAAGTTTTCCAATATTTTTTTCTCCTTTAATGTGGTAGGCGCCACACATTTTACCGGGTGTTACATAAAAATTGGTACCAATAACAATTCCATATACAGGGAGAATGATTGAAAGCGCAATGATAAAGCTTCTTTCCCTTTTATCCCACCTTAATGTGGGGTCGGCGCAACAAACTGTTTTTAATGATAAAGCTAAAAAATGTGAACTTAATTTTTTTAATCATTTATTCAGCATTGGGATTTTAAAATCAGAATGCGACCTGTAAATAGTCGAATTTAGCATGGCAATGGCTTTGTGTATGCTAAAAATAATGAATTACCACATAAGTGGTTTGCAAATGTACTGCAACTGACACAATGAGCCAGTCATCAATTATCACAAATTCAAGTTTCTATTATTCAAAAACTATGAGCTTTACGAATTTTAAACTTTACCGCTAAATTGCCATCCTCTCTTTAACGCCCGGTTCCAATAAACAATCTCAGTTCGAATGTGCTGATAGATTACAAAAATTAGCCAATAACAACATAGATTGAACATGACACCGTCAAATGACTTGATTTGATTGGTTTATAATCGCGATCTATCTGCATTCTAAACTGAAATTGTGTATTGAAGTCGTAAATGTAGTTATTATTGATACCAACTTTATGAAACAACCTGTATAAAATGTATGTAATATTATGTATTTCGCACAACATGCGGAACTCAACATCATTCACTTAAGTTCTGTTTTCTGTAAGTTGTATCATATATCATCCGTCTGTCTTGTCGCAGCTTCTTAATTTGCTTCTTCCCTTAGAGACCATAGTCTCGTGACCACCGATAGACCACCTATATCTCGCAGTGACCATAAGGTTTCTGCTAATCCCCAGGGTCTGGAGTCCCCGGCAAGCGCGTGGGGTACATGCCCCAGGAGATAGCGCTGTACGGCGAGTTCACCATCAAGGAGACCATGATGTACTTCGGCTGGATCTTCGGCATGGAGACCAGGGAGATCAACGAGCGCCTCCGGTTCCTGCTCGACTTCCTCGACCTGCCCAGCGAGAATAGAATGGTCAAGAACTTGAGGTGAGTGCCACATTCGTTTAGTGTTATGCATACAACTATTACTTCAATGGTGTTATATCTTGATAGTGTAGTAGCCGCCTAGGCAACTGCTACTTTTAAGACTGTTATGAAATCAAGAAGTGGTGTTGCGCTATATTTACCAAAAAATTATGAATTTCATACATACATACATAAGCTCACGCTTGTATCCCCGAAGGGGTAGGCAGAGGCGCAGTAGCTAACTAGTACACCCACATTTCGCCGAGCTTAGTTCCGTCCCAGATGTGATAGGGGGCGAGCCTATCGCCATATCGGGCACAAATTCCAGACTCTGGGCTGATATGGAAGAATCCAATATCACCTTGCCCGACCCGGGGATCGAACCCGAGACCTCAGGACGGCAGTCGTACCGAAATACAACCTCGCCACCGAGGCAGTCAATTATGAATTATAGAGGTACTTTAGAAAACAATTTAAATTTTAAATGCATAGAATTCTACTAGGTTTTTGTGAACTTACAACTTCTAAACATAACTATACAAAACGAGGATTATCAAATTATTATTCAATTAACAGATCATTGGTATTGACACTGCTCTGTTAAACATCAGGGGTCTGGATTAAAAACACGTGTAATCACTCTCCTAGCATTTTAATTTTTACTGAATCTACAATTAGTTTAGTGCTATATTTTGCCTCAGTGCCTACACCTTAAGTATATGTAGATACAGACGTAAATTCATGTGACGTACATGCATATATGTACTCGTAGATGAAATGATTCACACGTGTGGAGTGCGAGAGCCTCTCAAAATCCTTTATTACGGTACATAATGATTAACTTCGTTCTATGATTTATGTACCGTTATTGCCCATACTTGTTCACAAACTGGCTTAAATGAGGAATCTATGGCGTCAAGTTTCGATATTGGTTACACATTGCTGATTTATTGATCATGACGTATTTGTGACGTCAAACATCCATAATTACTAATGATGAGACGGGCCATATGTTCTGGGTGTCTATTCTATAAAACGTTATCGAATGAACGATATCGGACAGATACTCTACCGCACAGACTAATGTAGATGCACGTGGATCAAATAAATATCAAATACCGAGTGGGCTGTCAAACGGTTTATAGCATAGTATTCTTCGAAACGTTTATAGCACCGATATCGGTCGAACACGTGAGCCACATGAAATAGCAAAACGTACGAAACGAAATCCACAACTGCGGATTTTGTTTTACAAACTTGGTCCCTGAACTATGTGTGCCTTGCCTTTCCCCATGATGATGATTTTATATCTTTCTTTTTGCTTGCCCTTATCCCACCTTAATGTGGGGTCTACGCAACACACTTTTCCAAACATGTTGCAGAGAGCATTTGTAAATTGTAAAGTCATTGATACCCACGATACAGGTTGATTTAACCTAGTGTGGGGTCAGGATTATATGTATATGTGACTATTGGGTGCCTCGGTGGCGTGGTTGTATATCGGTACGACTACCGTCCTGAGGTCTCGGGTTCAATCCCCGGGTCGGACAAAAATATTTGATGTTTAATTTTTCCATATCAGCCCGGAGACTGGAATTTGGGCCCGATATGGCGATAGGCTCGGCCCCTATCACATCTGAGACGGAACTAAGCTCAACAAACTGTATGTATTCTAGTTCGCTAGTGCGCTTCTGCCTACCCCTTCGGGGATACAGGCGTGGACTTATGTTTATGTGATATGTTATGTTCGCGACGTTTCCTTTATTTTTTCGTATATCGCAGTAACAATAGAGGAACGACATCTGAAAGCTAAGATTAATAACCTTTGTAATTCAGTTTGCTGAACTTTCCTACGATGAACTCATGTGAATCTTTCATTTTAATTAATGTTCGTTTTGACGATTTACTGTTACTCACAATGTGAACAAAGCGCTGATTAATGTTGTGGTCTACTATTTATTGTAGTTAGAAGTAATTCAGTAAATAGTAGACCACAGTGACCACACCGTGACTCAATAACATGCTAATTAACGTAAGTTAGTTAGTTTGTTACTGAGTCTATAAATTAGGTCATTATACTTGATTCACTGACATGTAAAACTTAATTGTTATTGTTTAATTGTAAATTATCCTGTACTAATCCAACAATGCATATTTCTTTGGGGGAGGCCTATGTTCAGCAGTGGACGTCCTATGGCTGATGATGATGATGATGATATTTCTTTTTACACACATACGTAAGCCGACGCCTATGTCTGCAGAGTTACCACCACGTCTTATAGCAGTATTATTATAATCGTTCTTCGTTTGTTTTGTATGAGAATCGGTACAAGTAAGATTATAATAATACTGCTATAAGAGGTGGTGGTAACCCTGAAGACACCATATAACACGATTCTTACCGGCTTGCCAGATTGTAGGCTATAAATAATATTATTGTACGCACAATAAACGGTCTCATCAACTAGCTACATATATAATGACATAGCGTTTATGAGACAGCTTATTGTGCGAAATTTCTCCCCAATCTCAACGTCTAACAATCACATTGTGTTCGATGTATTTTCGGAAGTTTGGATATGACTTGTAACTTATAGTTACTAATTATAAATCTAAGTTTGTCTGTCGAATCTCTTTAACGATACCAATACACATTGGAACAAAATAAGAGCATAGTTTTTAGATGAATAACTGATAAGTTTCCAGCGTCAAACGGTCCATATAAGGCGATCCTGTCTTAGCCAAATTTTCTATAAATAAATAGATATTAATTGTAACAAAATACTATAATTACTAGCTGTTGCATGCGACTTCCTTCGCGTAGAAACGTATTAACAAGTCTGTCCCGCCTTGTTAACCTATGTGCTATTCCAGGCTATAATCTATCTCTGAGCCAAATTTCATCCAGATCCGTTCAGTCGCTCTAGGGTGTTTGAGTAACAGTAATCCATCCAATCTTTCGCATTTATAGTATTAATATGGAATATGGACTCCCTTATATAGACGTACTGAACACAAGGACTTTTCTCGCTCTTATCATATTTCTCAAAAGCTTCGTAAAGTTCGTAAATGATTTAAGTAAACCCAGGATGCATTTCTGTTTCAAATATGAATATGAGAATGAATGAGCGAAAGTGTAATGTTTAATTGCATAACAAAATATTCTTTGTATATGAGCCATTATTGTCTGAATGTTCGTTATATTACGACATATTATCGGATAGGTAGATATGCAGTCTGTGGTATGCTTTCTAAACCATTGTTTATTAATTTTATGTTCATATGCATCTTCATGTTTTGTTGGCTTAAGTTAAAATAGTATGAAGTGTATACTTAATCATGAAGAACAAAGATGCCATCTATGTCTTTACTTGATTATGTAGATAACTGTGATTGGAACAATTATTGCATAAAGCTTAATAAAACAGATAAAAATAGGATTTAGAAAGCCAATAAAAACAATTTCTTACTTGTTATTATTGACTTTCAGCTCTCATTTTTAAAGACTTTTTTTAAGAATTTTTTGAATGGAATTAAAATTTAGACGAATACTTTTATTCACTGATGTAATCGTCAAAAGCAGCTTTGCTTTTGACGACTACATCAGTTCTTTTGCATTGCATTTTATACATACATTGTTTCTAGAGTGATGTGTAAAAACGTTCACCCTGCTTTACTAATCTATAATAGTTGTTCATTATATCGACGATTATTTACATACGAATTGGACCGTGTTGTGCAGAAATGAGCCAACACACAAACTATTTTTTTACATCATTCATCATCATCACCAGCCACAGGACGTCCACTGCTGAACATAGGCCTCCCCCAAAGATTTCCAGATCGATCTGTTGGAAGCTGCCTGCATCCAGCGACTTCCTGCGACCTCATCTTTACATCATTATGGTCTATTAATGGTTTAGAACATGTTGGCATAAAAAATCATTTTTTGTGGGTTGGCTCATTTCTACACAACACGGTCCAATTGTCACAGCTTACTCCCAGTCACCACGTGTTTAAAAACTTAGCGGACCCACTTTAAAATTTATTCGAGTATTACCTTTATATGGGACCACCCTTGAAATAAGCTCTATCGAACACAAAAAGAATCTTGAAAATCGGTCCACACTTGGCGGAGATATCGCGTAACATACATAAAATAAAAATACTAAAGAATTGAGGACCTTCTCCTTTTTGGAAGTCGGTTGAAAATACAGACGATAAGTAATGGCATTTAACGAATGTTCACACTTTAAGTGGCGCTTACTGAAACAATAGCTGAAGTTTATGCGCATAAGTATTGTGGACTAATAACCGTGGAGGCGTGCCAGTAGTGAGTGTAGGCTGTAACATGGCGCATTACCGTGCTGAGACTAATTGTAATGTTCGGAACTGATGTGTGAAATAGTTGCTAATTATAAGCTTTGTACTTGCGCTGAGTTTTAAGCTTTACAAGAATAGTCGACCTAAGTAAAAGTCTAAATTTCGCTGGAAACAATTTAGATGAAGTTCTTAATGATGTGAAACTAGCTGTCGCCCGCGAATCCGTTTGCGTGGAAATTTATTTTCCGGAATAAAAAGTACAAAGGTAAAAGCCTATGTGTCTATCCAGGGTGTCAGCTATCTCCATACTCATAAATTTCATCAAAATTGGATCAGCCGTTAAGTAGTAACAATCATACAAACAAACTTACAAACGTTCGCCTCTATAATATTAGTGTGATATAGGTAGTAAATTTTTATGTATGTAAAAATAGCAGCGATAGCTCAGTTGGAAATGGAACGGACTGCCGAGACAAGTGTCGGAGGTTCAAGACCAACCCCAAAAAGGAGCACACACCTCTGAATTTTCTATGTTATATGTGTTTTCGTTGTGAAATATCGCTTGCTATAACGGTGAAGAAAAACATCGTGAGGAAACCTGCATACCCGAAAATTCCTCCACAAGAATTTCAAAGTATGTGAAGTCTACCAACGCACTTTAGGCCAGCGTGGTAGACTAAGGCCTAACCCCTCTCATTAGTAGAGGAGGCCCGTGTCCAGCTGTGGGACAGTAATATTACAGGGCTAATATTAACATTAAGGTAGTAAATAGACAGTTAGTTCATGGACCATATTTTATAATATTCATCCCTACTAGGGAACCCTTTGAGAAGTGTGCGTGTCAGACATGCCCTTTGCCTTTTTGTTTAGACTTAAAACGTATATACAAATATTGGTGACAAAGTATAAATTATGCTGTTAATTACCATAATTCTCGATCGCATTAAAACTAAATTAGAGTCTAGAAAGGCTGCGAGGTTCATTAAACTGATTAGGCAATATTTATAAGAATTTAATATCTTATTTGACCCAGTTACATACATTTATGGCCCAGATTCCGGTTGCATTAGAACGTAATATGTTGAGAATAATTCGCATATTTGACACGGAGACAGCCTCCGCGGCGCAGCTGGCTAGTGGCCGGCTGCGAAGCGAGAGGCTGCGGGTTCGATCCTCGCACTGAGACAAATGTTTGTGTGGCCCACAGATATTTGTTTCGGGTCTGGGTGTTGTAAGAGCGAAAGTCTCTCGTAGTTCCTGATAACCTCGACACAAGATTTGTATTTTTCTATGGGTTCAAGACTATGTACATATGTATTGGGTGTGATTATATGTGTGTCGTGCGTGTTGAATAAGGATGGGCCACTTTAATAATAATAATAATAATAATTCTTTATTTCTTATAAAAGTATTTACATCTGCACTATTACAATGGTTTTGACTTAATACATAGTTTCAACAATAGTACAACAATTTTCCAGTGGTGAGTGCAATAAACAAATGAACCCTGTCTCTTAAACTAGGCAAAGCCTGTGTCTTAAGAGGCAGTGATCGGCCATAAAGGTATAAACAAGTTTATAGTGGAAAATATGATGATTCAGTGATGGTAGTTAACTATTCTTGGTTCAATAAGAATAAATATGTACAGATGTGAGTTTTAATTAAAGTGAGTGTGAGTGTGGGCGCACGCGTGTATGTGTGTGTGTGTGTGTGTGTGTGTGTGTGTGTGTGTGTGTGTGTGTGTGTGTGTGTGTGTGCGTGTGTGTGCGCGTGTGTGTGTGTGTGTGTGTGTGTGTGTGTGTGTGTGTGTGTGTGTGTGCGTGTGTGGATGTATGTATTTGTGTGTATATGTTTGTGCGCATGCATGTGTGTGTGTGTGTGTGTGTGTGTGTGTGTGTGTGTGTGTGTATGTATGTATGTATGTATGTGTGTGTGTGTGCTTCATCCTGGTAAAAGTTTCCAAGGAACTATCTAATGATAATTTCAAAATAAACTCAAAATGATCATTTGTTAATTGCACAGTTATGTGCAACTAGCAAATGTAGGTAAGTAGTGACTCTGTCTGCTGATAGTCTTGCTGCATCAGCCATTTCTCTAATTTATCTTTTAAATTGAATCTTGTTAAATCAAGTATGTTAACACTTTTATGTAATTTGTTGTAGATGTGTGTACTTATAACATAGTACTGATGTTTGGCAAACGTTGTTTTGTGTGGGACCCCCATGACTGTGTTTCTACGCTTATTAATGTTATTTTTGGGCAACATCCTATGGATTCTAATAGTTGATTGGAGAATAAATAATTGTCGTACTGTTAGGACTTTGCTATCAGCGTATAATTGAGCTGTAGCATACCTGTAGGGCAGTTTGTTCAAAACTTTAAGCACTGCTCTTTGAGCTCTTTCTATTTTAAGAAAGTTTGTCTTTGTTGCCGCTCCCCATACCGTTATACAATAACCAATTATGGACTGGCATAATGCAAAATACACCATTCTCAATGTGTCTATTGAGGCTGATGCTCTCAGGGACTTAAAGACAGCTATAAGATGCATTGTTCTGTTGGTAATTGTATTAATGTGTTTGTCCCACCTTAGTCCATCGTCAATCTGAATACCAAGATATTTCACGGTTTCAGTTCTTGCTAGTGTTGGACATGCACATGGGGCTATTGTGTTTGAACAAGAGTGTACACATATAGTGAAATTTGGAGGTGGTCGCATGTTACGTCGTATTGCAAATGGTATATAGCATGTTTTGGACACATTTAGTGTAAGAAGGTTTGCGTTAAACCATCTTATTATAGAACGTAAGGTTGTTTCTGCCCTATCTTTAACTATGTCCCAGGAGGGTCCATGAACCACGATTGCAGTGTCATCAGCGTAAACATAAATGTTACAATTTGGGAATGTCATTCTGCAGAGATCATTTATATATATTTGGAAGAGCGTGGGCCCTAAGATACTGCCCTGAGGCACTCCATAGGTCACCTTTTCGTCCGCACTCAAATGATCATCAATTTTTACTCGTTGTCTACGATTTTTTAGGTAATCTTTAAATATATCGAGTGCGACACCTCGCACTCCCAGCAACTCCATCTTGGAGATGAGTTTGGGGACAGAAACTGTATCGAAGGCTTTTGACAAGTCCAGAAATATTCCTATGCATTTAGATCTATTGTCCAGTTGTTTTGCTATAAATTGTGTCAGATCCAGTACGGCATCCTCCGTAGAAATTCCTGGTCGGAAGCCGTATTGGTTGGGAGCAATGAGATCGTATTTCTCAAGAAATTTTCTAAGATTCAAATTCAGAATTTTCTCTAGAATCTTTGATAGGGCATTCAAAACAGAAATTGGTCTGTAATTATTGATACAGTTCCTGTCCCCACCCTTATAAATAGGGTGAACTATCGCTATCTTGAGAGCGTTCGGAAAGGCGCCAGTATGTATGCAGAGGTTGCATAAATAGGTTATGGGAGGGACCAGAGTTTGACGACACATTTTCAAAATCGTGGTTGATACACCATCCCAGCCGACCGCGCAGTCAGTTCGTAATTGTAGGATAATAGCGTCTATTTCACTTTCGTCAACCTCCAGTATACCAAGGGAGTTAACTGGAGGGTGTTTACTGTTTATTGTGTCAGGAGGGTGTTGATTAAGAACTGAATTATTTTGATGTTGTAAAATGTTTGCTGCTAGATTACTTCCTATGTTACTAAAAAAAGAACACACTTGATTTATTGAGGTTTTAGGGTTATTGCATATCCGCAAGAGTTCAACAGGGCTAGTGTGAGATTTACGAGTATTGGTAATGTCCTTGATAGTTCTCCAAAGTGCTTTTGGGTTATTCCTAGTTTTTTCCAACTCATTTTTCTCGTACACTCTCTTAAGCTTCCTAAGAAGTGCATTGCAAAAATTACGATATCTTTTATATGTTATATGGAGTATGAGATTGTCTGGGAATTTTTTTGTTTTGACATGGAGTTTGTCTCGATGTTTTATGCATTTGATTAGACCGGGAGTTATCCATGGCTTAATATTTCTTTGTTTCCTTGGAGATATATTTTGTATTGAATGTTTGGAAATGATGGTTGAAAGAATTAATAAGAATTTATCCATGGCAGCGTTAGCGTCATTTAATGTTAATATATGTGTGAAGTTAGTATTATCTATATCTAATTTTATGGCTTCAAAATTTGGCTTAAGTCTAGTAGTATTTATTTTATTACGAGTGGGAAGTGCATTTTCCAAATTCAACACTATAGGTTTGTGGTCCGTAATATACGACTCGAGAATCAAGGTAGTAGCGTGTAATTTCGTCTTTAAAAGAATGTGATCTAGACAATGTTCCAACCTTGTAGGAACTAGAGAGGCCGGTAAGAGACCGTGTGTTGCATTTAGAATTAGATAGTCTAGACTGACGTCGTTCCTATGGTTCACAGAAATGTCTATATTTAAGTCACCTACCAAAGCAATATTAGGGCAGCTAGATAATCCTTCATAAACGTCGTTTAGTCCAGATAAAAAGGTTTCATAATGTACTTTAGTGTTGTATGAAGGGGACCGATATACCGCTATTAATGCTAACTTGTTGTCGACCTGACAGATAAGGCAATTACCGTATCTTATATTGGGTTCTCGTACCAGCACATTTAGGCCTAATTTTGTGTACATTATCACGCCTTCGTTCTGATTAGTGTTAATATTTGTGACATGCGTTTGGAACCCGCACAAAGCAGGTACGTTATTCAGTTTTCTCAACCAACATTCTGTCAAAATAATAATGTCAAAATCAATTTTAGTGAGACAGATTAGTGCTTGTAAACTATCGAAATTCTTGTTTACACTACGAATGTTTATGTGTAATAATTTAATATTTGAATCAAGAGGGTTAAAATAGTTTGAGCAGTCCTCAGGTTGGCATAAATAAGAGTGTGTTGTGAGATTGTTACATATGGAAGAGTTGTCTAATTCATCGTTTACACTTTGAATAGAAGACATTTGTATTTTGGTTTACTACCAAGAATGAACCTAATAGTTGATAGTATGCAGACGAGAGATTGGATGAATTATATTGGTTGTAATAAGTATAGAAAGAGTTCAGAGGATGGATTTTGAATGTATGTTTATATAATGTATATTGTACAATGAGGTTATTGTGTTTTATTGTAATGTGTATTAATACTAATTGTTTATTAATTATAAATATGTGAAATAACTTCCTCCAAAATATAGTACATAACAATATTATGAACTTAGTGTATTTTGAGGTCGCAAAATATAAATCGCACAGCAATCGCACACCTAGTCACGTTTCCGGGATCGTATTATCTAAATCTCGGAGGGTGTTTTCAGAACTAATTAATATCAATTTATCTCTCTCTTGTTTACGGATGTAAATGTTTCCATTTCTGATCCAGCAGAAGGTATAGTTGTTTTTTTTCGCATATTGTCTAGCCAGATGAAATAGTTTTTTTGTAGTGGAAGATAATTGCTCGGCAACGTAGACTGGTTGACTATTTCCTGGTAAGGATATTTGGGCTGTATTGAGCTTGCTCTCTCTTGTAATCTTGTTCTTATTATATGTCTTTACTGCAGTTAAGAGATTTTGTCTTGTTTGAACCGAAGTAAATTCCACAATTATGGGTCGTGTAGTATTTGGGGAAGTAGATTTGCCAGGCAACCGGTATACATCTCTAAGGTTGGAGTCAAGAATAGGAGTCCCCACCACTTCTCCGATGCTTGAGACTATTTTCGATAGTCTAGATGTTGTTTCATCGTCCACACAGGGGATGTTGCGAATTTCAATTCCAGAAGGACGTGAGCGGTACTGGAGATCCAGCATTTTCTTTTCGAGCTTTTCGATGTATGTGCGTTGTTCTTGTCTTTCCCTTTTTAGGTTTTCCACTTCCCTTTTAAGTTCTTCGAAAGCTTGGTTCATGAAGGTCATGGAGCGCTCAATATCGGCGTTAGACTTACATATTGTGTTGTTGGATTCCTGTATTTTCTTATTTTGTGTTTTAATTACATTTATGTCATCCACGAGTTTTGAGATGAGAGCTGTTTGTTCCGATAACATTTTCGATATCTTTGTTTCATGTTTTTCCTCCCATCTCGAGAGTAAGTTATGTAATTCCTGGCTATTTAAACTTAATTTGTTATCAGGGGAGTCTTCAAGTTTTTGTCGCTTACTTTTCCTACCTGATGTGTAGTCTCCCAGTGCCGATGATGTGTTTATATCGGGTTCAGACTGTGTGTGACTTAGAATAGTACTTGTGGATTTCGGTTTGGTAGGGGTACGCTGAACACTCGCCATTTGAGTAGTAGTAGCGATAAACTGATGATTACTTAGCCAAAATGAGTTAAGTAGTGTCGCGTAGGCTTGGTTGTCGCTACACCTTCGTAAAAATGCCGAGTGCGTAACGATTATAATGACATGACATACGCCGCACTCGCGCGCAATCCGGTCCGTTGTTTTGACTAGCTGACTGCGGAATTATTCACTCGGGTCTCGGTGACACGGTCCCGAACGCTCGTTGTCGGGTCACTCTGTGCGCTCCGTATCGTGTGTAGTCTCCCACCGCTGTAATGCGCCGAACGCTGCCGATCCGACTCGAATCACTCACGAGCACTATGATTAGTAGATTACACAGTTGCACTTCACAAAACTAAGTTTATCTCTTTCTAGGACCGCCCAGTAGGCGTAAACAACAGATTTAAAGTCTTGAAGAGTGACAAGAAAATGAAAGTTAGGATCATCACCCAATCACGTAATTTGCGCGCGCTAATTATTTGAGAAAGGTTGCACACGTCCACTCGGTACGAGTCTGTCGGCCGAATCCCTTTCTATTGTGTTTATTACCACAGTCTCCAAGAAAATTGTCTTTTTTACACATACGTTCTAAGGCTAAAATCTTAGAGCGAACTTCGACTAAGTCTAAGTCAAAGAAACGAACTCAGTAAAGATTTTGAAAAATATTTGCATAGTCTATCTGACAGTCTGTTTTTGTTGTAAAAAAGGGCTCAAACTAAGTCAAAGTTCGATTAAAAACTTTCAAATCTTCACTGAGTTCGTTTCTTAGACTTAGTCGAAGTTCGCTCTATAGATCTTAGCCTAATTTCAATTAATGCTTAAGTGTAATTCATTTCATTCTTTACTGATAGCGAACAACCTCTGGTTTATTTTTTTAATTTTACTAATATCCTTTTCCATAGTGGTGGTCAACAGCGGCGCGTGTCGTTCGCGGTGGCTCTGATGCACGACCCTGAGCTGCTGATCCTGGACGAGCCGACGGTGGGCGTGGACCCTCTGCTGCGCCAGTCCATCTGGACCCACCTGGTGCGCATCACCAGCTCCGGAGACAAGACCGTCATCATCACCACGCATTATATCGAAGAGGCGCGGCAAGCACATTGTGTGAGTCACATTTAGATTTCTCTTTTGGTGATGGTATCGTAATGTTTGTGATAGTCGCCTTCTTGGTCTAATGGCAGCATGTATGGGCTGTGGACCGGGAGGTCCTGGGTTTTTCTTTGTTTTTGGGCCGATTGACTTCAAAATCTATATCTAGGTCGCCCCGTTGTAGAATATTTAGACTAAAACGACATGGCGGATCGATAAATCAAAACCTTTACCGTTGGCCCAACAAAATACGCGTGCGAAGCCGCGGACAAAAGCTAGTCTCAAATAAATGTGGACATATTTTTAATATTATTTTTGTTTTCGATAGTTACTTCTAGTGGTTCACCTAAAAAATTGCTAAAGGTATAATGGTGTTTTGAGGTTGGCTTTTAAATTGATTACATTAGAACATTACTTTATGGACATAAAACATGATAAATTCGTAAAAACCTATTATCTAAACCAGTTTCAAACGAATGGGAACTTCGGAGATTTCAATATAGGCAGTTATTCCCCAAGAAACGACAAAAACACGCGTAATCCAGTTTGTTATCTTATTGTACGCAACACATAGGTACCAATATCAAGTATAACACGTTTAAAATGTTACAGCTTTTTGACTCACGTGTTTTTCTCTCGTGTTTGGGATGTTATAGGTATATTGCCTACGTGACAAACATCATTTATAATCCAACATAACATAAGCTCACGCCTGTATCCCAGAAGGGGTAGGCAGAGATGTACTAGCGAACTAGAAACACCCACATTTCGCCGAGCTTGGTCCGTCTATACTTAAGTTATGAGATTTTTCGGCAGAAGTCATCATGCCTACCAAAATAATAACTATCTTAAGTATCTACATACATACAGAAATTGACGCCTATATCCCCGGAAGGATAGGCAGACGCGAACTACGGAACTAGAACACCCATATTTTACCGAGCTCATTTCCGTCCAAGAGTGAGCAAAATGCCATATTGAGCACAAATATCAGACACCGGTTTAATACTGAAAGGAAAAACTCAATATCATTTTGTCAGCCCGGGGATCGAACCCGAGACCTCAACACGATAGTCGAATGCGCTAGCAATACCACTACGCCACCGAGGAAGCCATCATTATTACTATCGACAGCCACCGTGACGTAGCGGGCGAGTAGCCGGCTGTGAAGCGAGAGGCCGCGGGTTCGATTCCCGCATTGAGACAAATGTCTGTGTGGCCCACAGATATTTGTTTCAAGTCTGGGTGTTGTGAGACCGAAAGTCTCTCATAGTCTCTGACACCCACGATACAGGGTATACCTAGTGTGGGGTCAGGACTAGGTGTGTGACTGATGGGTGTATTTATTTATTTATCTTAAGTATTAAATACATCAATATATTATACCCTAGATGCACAGTTCTTTGCAAATATCCTCCTAAAAAATGGTCTCAGAAATAAAACAAAGAAAACGATCACAAGTTGTAATTAAACCAACACAAATATAACCCTAAGCACGTGTTATAAAGTAGGTTTTTAAACGAAATGAGCAAGCGTTCTTTAATTTGAATTTTGAAATTTAGAATTCTATCGACGTCCGACTGTAGGCAATACGAGTGCTTAAGCACTTCTTTGCCGTCCCATTTTTCGAGCGTCAACTGTGCATCTAGGGAAATAATATATCGATGATTAAATATGAGTAATTTTCACATCGGGTTCAAAGTACGCCGTCAATTAAACCACTCGAACCGCGAACGTGACGTTTGAACTGACAAAAACTTCACATCACTTGTGATGTTTGATGAAAAAATTAATTATCACTTCCTACAGTTCACGTTTTTGCTAATGACTTGACGTTACATGTACCTATTGAAAATTAAAATTCATTGTATTCAACGACTACGAAACTATTTGACTTTTTTATCGATTAATGGTCTTGGACTCGTAGCACAGGTATAATCAATAAGCTTAAAAGCTTTAAAACCAAAAAAATATCGATCTTGACTAAATGGGAAACTATGCAGATCCTCCTGTTGTTTTAATAATCACAAGTTTAAAAACTTAACTGACCGAGTTCCAATTTACCGATCGTGACCAAATTTAAATGGGCCACCCTTGAAATAAGCTGTACCGAACACAAAAACAATTTTGAAAATCGGTCCACGTTTGGCGGAGATATCGAGTAACATACATAAAAAAAAACAGACAGAGTATTTTTTTTATGTATGTTACCTCCTCCTTTTGTGGAACTCGGTCGAAAACAAAATTGCTGCTCCGCGTTGCAGTGATTTTGTCAATATCAATTAATAGATAGCATGTTTTCAATAGACCAATTGGTATCACGTTTTCGCAGTGACCATGAAACCCAGATGTGTGCAATCTCCAGGTCCTACTGGAATTTTGCCGGCAATTCCTACCGGTGCGATGCCACTTAAACGACCTCCCCTTACACGACTTCCCCTTAGCAAATCGACCGAACAAAGTCGGCCAACATAGCTAAGACAAAATTCATCAAAGATTACTAAAAATATTACATATTATACTGTCCATCGTTGCTCAAGTTTGATGCATAAAACACATCCCTTTGAAACAACAAACACAACTTTAGACATTAGTATGAAATTATTTTAACAAGCGTCGCCCACCCTGTCAGATTTCCCGGAGTAAGCTCTATCGAACACAAAAAGAAACTTGAAAGTAGATCCACATTTGCTGGAGATATCGGGTAAAATACAGACTAATTGAGAAAAAGATGAAGGATCTTTTGGAGTCGGGTAAAAGTTTGAAAGTAATAAGTTAATTAAGTCGCTTTTCAGAAATACAACCTATGTTACCGCAACTCGCAACCGTCATGTCACAAATCAAAATATTTTTTTGACAGTTTCCATTTATAGAACCAAGAAACGGCATATTAGGTAGTTACCGGTTGTCGAAGCTCGAGCGCCGTCTGTAAAGCGCCTTAATCCATATTATATATTACATATACAAATTATATAAAATAGCGCAAAATATTGTTTGCTTTTCAATTATAAGATTTTTAGGATCATAACATTATGTTTGCAGTTGAATAATAAGAGTAACAGAATATTGTTTATTCGTTCAGATCGGGCTGATGAGAAGCGGTCGCCTCCTGGCCGAGGAGTCTCCACAGGCCCTGCTCACCATGTACAGCTGCATCTCACTCGAGGATGTGTTCCTCAAGCTCTCTAGGAAACAAGGTAAGCATGTTCTATCATTCGTTATTCTTTTCACCTTATAATGGTCCACCTGATAAAGCAGGAAAATAAATTTTGGCGTTCGAATAAAAGAGATACGACAGAGAAAAGAGATATATGGTGTGCTCTTTTCCCACAAAAGCCAATTCAAAAACAGCCCAACTATGCACTCTATCTTAGCAATAATGCGCGTTTGGACTATAAAAAGGATTATAATCCCGATATGGCGATAGGTTCGCCACCTATCACATCTGAGACGGAACTAAGGTCGGCGAAATGTGAGTGTACTTGTTGGCTGCGCCTCTGCCTACCCCTTTGGGGATACAGGCGTGAGCTTATGTTATGTTATGATAATCCGTGAGGTTGTGTCGGCATTTCTCAAGGACAACTATGCAATTCCGACGCCATATAAGACATAATTAACATGTTAAATTTATATCTATACCTATGTTGTACAATTTGCAGTATAGATTGAATTTAAAGAGGGCATCTGCTAATGGGAAACCGATTTTGATTATTTCTACTTATTTGATAATCTTTCTTAGGAAGATAGTGCCTTGTGTAAAGGATAAGATCTGATGGTATGAGGGAAAGTCGATCTCCTTCTTTGACAGTATATTTGGGATGTGAACCGAGAGTTCCTGGGTTCGAATCCCAGATCAGACAACGCGTTTAATCTACACGATTTGTTTGAAATTGGATCCGTCAGAAAGGGTTAATTAACAGTAACATCCTTGAAATTTTGTATTTTGCGTCGACCCTGCTTTGAACATTAAGGGCATTTGGAAAATGAAATAAAATGGAAAATAAAAAAACGCAAACGTCCGGTATTTTGAACAAAATCGTTTTATAATATAGTTGGGTTATTGAAGTCGAAAATTCGCCATTTCACCGAAGTCAGCGGGATTGCGACGCCATCGTCAACTAGAAAGAAAGGAATAACTTTATTTGCCCATCGCTACAAGGCACAACTAAACCTGGTTTCTCTTCTAGCCCACGAAGGCAGTCAAGCTGACAGCAGACCTGATGGTAAGTGGTCACCGCTCACCGTTGCATGCCGGGGCACAAATAACTGCCTGTCTAACATATGTAAATAACTACTTACAAAAACATAGCCAGGCCCCATGGTCAGGAATTGAGGTTCATGATGGGTTCCATTTTGGTGAACAATTGTAATGGTGATTTGTAAATGTAAATAAAACAGGCTTTAATGTTTCAGATTTATTATCATTAACGACAGGTAATGTGTACGCAAAATCGATTAAGAAGCGTGAAAGTAAAGATCAAATAAAAAAGCACATACGGCCGAATGGTCAAACGCTACTCAATTTTAACGGCTGCTTATATTGGTTTTCGGCATACAATTTTGACAGATAAGGCCTTAAACGACATAAGGCGACCTTATCTTGTTTAAGGTTTCGAGACGGAGACGGGAACATTCGGCGGTTAGTACATATGTCTGATTCGTGCGAAATGGAAGTAAATTCCTCCGGCTATTCCATATTTTGTATGTAATGTTTGCACGGGCGTAGTCAGGTTTTAGTTTAGGGGGAAGGTTGGGGGGTTATATCCCCCCTTGGCTACGCCCGTGAATGTATGTTATTTCGGTGAGTAGGTACTAGGTAAGTTGCAAACTACTAGTAATTCAAAATCAGGACTATCGTCTCACATCTCATTTTGTGGGTGTTCTTGGGTTGTAAAATATATAACTAACCATCAGATGACTCAGCTGCTTATTTGACTCTACTACATAAACATTACCCTCCTCTCGGGCAGTCGGGTAAAGTAACAAATGTCTGTACAGAATTACTGATCAAAAAGATTGTGTTTGGCTACCCGTTTGAGTAAAAAGCGTGAGCCTATGGAAGACTTGTACTTCGGTATTATTACCGTCGTGAGGTTTAAGGTTCGATCCCGGATCAGGCAGTCATATCGATGTTTTTCAATATCAGCCTGGAGTCTGGAATTTGTGCCCGATATGGTGATAAAAAAATCTTTATTGATCACGTAGGCATGTGAAAAAGCACTTATGATAAGTCAACACAACACAAGCAAATTTTGAATAAAAATTTTGATAGATTAAAATTTCACATCTGGGACGATATTAAGCCTGGTGAACTGTGGGTGTTGTAGTTTGCTAGTGCGCCTCAGCCTACCCCTTAAGTTATGTTTTCTATGGAAGTTTTGGGGGTTGGTTTAACCTTTGTCTACGGGCCTATTTTGAAATGTCGTAAGTAACTCTTGACTCAAGACTCGTCACAATGCACAATAGAATGCGACACTTTGTGCCAGATGAGTAATTTTGGACTGAATTGTTTCCAATTGTTTTACAACAATGATGGGTCAAAGTTACGACATTTTAATGAGGTCGAGGTCAATGTCCGATAAGTCGAATGTACGATTTTCTTTACTTTACGACATTTGCATTTTATTTATTGTAATTTTAACATTTTTTTACTGCTTATACAAATTCCCAAAGTTGATATAATAATGTGTAACTAACCGCCGAATGTTCATACACTTAAGGTTGCCTTATGTCGTTAAAGGCCGCCTTATCTGTCAAAATTGTATGACGAAAACCAATGTAAGAAGCCGTTAAAGATGAGAAGCGTTTGACCATTCGGGGGTAAGTATCTTACTTTATCATCTAGTGCCCTAGCACGGATAAAAATTTAATCTATACAACAACAGCAACAACAACATAAGCTCACGCCTGTATCCCCGAAGGGGTAGGCAGAGGTAAACTAGCTAACATATTTAATAAATAAATAACACCCAACTATAAACCCAACTACTACTAACCCAACTATACGAATCGAGGTCTATAGTCGAAAGTTAAAAAGTAATGTAAATTAAATAATACCGGCTCATGTCATTACAATTCACAAACTAGATCATTGTAATGATAGTAGTATTTTATAAACATGTAAGTATTTTAAAAGAAAATATACAAATGATACTATTGTTGATCATGATAATCCAAAAAATAATTAATTGACACACATACATACACGCCTGAATCCCCGAAGGGGTGGGCACAAACGAACTAGAGCAGCCACATCTCGTCGAGCTCATTTCCCTTTCAGATGTGATAGGGGGTGAGCCTATCGCCATATTTGCAACAAACTCCAGACTTCGGGCTAATATTGAATAGAAACTCCCAATATCTAACCCGACCCGGGGCTCGAATCCGAGACCTCAGGACGGTAGTGGTACGCAATACAAGTACCTCAACAACGCAGGCATTAATATATTAATGAAATGTAAAAAAAATCTATTCATTTTCTAACACAATTGAATTTCACAAAGAATATTCAAGAAATTAATTAAATAATTATATGTACTGTATACATTGTTATTGTACATGTGAAAAAGTCATGACTCATAAGACTCATGACCAAACGAATCTCATTAGACACTTGTTTCCCATTTAATTAATAAAATGTAGTTTAATAATACGATAAGAAAGACGTCACATGTTTGCACAGAGAGCTGAGATAAAATCAAATACTTGAATGGAACTTCATTTTATTTAACAACAAGAATTTTAATAACAATACTTGTTTATTCTGTGAATTTTCCTTATTAATACCTAAGGTTATCAAATGAATAACAATGTACTTAATCACCGTCCCACGTGTGATGTTTAAAAAGAGTAAAGACTAAACAACTCTTTTATTGAGTGGTAGAGCCACGCTGTAGACAATAATGTCTACAGCACGAATGGGCCGTCTCGACCGGTTTGATACCATTGTCTCACAAAAAACCGACGTGATGTGACAGCTTGCTGTCGCGTTTCGTTCGGTGAGTGAGATTTCCGGTAGTCCATTCCCCCCCTTCCTTTTCCAATCCCTTTTCCCTCCCCTTCCGTGCTCTCCTTTTAGGTTGGCAACGAACCCATGATTCTTTTTGTGTCTTGGGTGTGTATGGGCGGTGGAGATCACTTACCATCGGGTGATCCATTTGCTCGTATGCCAGTCTCTGCTATAAAAAAAAAAGCTTTGAGGCAACAAAAATCTCAAGTTTATGCGATGGTTGATCAGTAGCTCAACCATGAGTTTGTTGCGCGTATTAACGCGAGCGAGGACGTAAAATATTTGTATGGAAAACATTGAAATAAAACATTTTTTTTTACGGATTCCATCACTATTTGGTTTTAATTTTTATTCCCGACGTTTCGAAGGCTTTGCAGTCTTCGTGGTCACGGGATGGACTGAGATGTCATTTGTCCAAGACTGTTAGTGTTACAAAATCTACCTTCGTTTTAAAATTATACAACATTAAAAAGTTAACCGTTTATGTTCCGATCTACGCAGTACGAGCTCACGGTGTCTTGAGGTCTGGCAGCCGGTCTTACTGCAGTTCCCCGCGAAACCTCTGGAGGCGTTCGGGTGTTTGTCATACACATATTTTACGGAGTCGCTAGCGAGTAATGTCAAAAAAACTCATGGTTGGCCTACAGGTCAAGCGAACCAAGCAGTGGAGCTGAACGTAAGCGGCGGCGCGCTCGGGCTGACGAAGATGTCGAAGCGTGAGGAGGCGCCCTACGCGGCCGAGGATGCACAGGTCGTCGGACTCAACTTCCACCAGAGCAAAGAGGTGCTCATTATAGACCATGCCGCTGGATCTAATGGCGATGTGAGTACTGCAACTTAAGTCTTTCTACCTGCCCTTCATCATCATCATCATCAGCCACAGGACGTCTACTGCTGAACATAGGCGTCCCCCAAAGATTTCCAGAACGACCTGTTGGAAGCAACCTGCATCCAGTGCCTTTCTGCGACCTTTTTTAGGTTATTTGATACTCTAATACAATATCTTTATACTCCAACATAGGGTCAGCGCATTTTTTCTGGAGTGATGCAAGGGGATCGAGCTTAGTTTTTATGACCAGCCGCGTGCCTAAGGTCAACAACTCCTTTGGAGAATTGAATTCTGGGAAAATCGTATTAACCGTCCTGGAATTCGAACCCAGCGCTTCCCGGTCCACAATCGTATAGACGCTACTACTAGAACAAGACGAGAACAATTCCAAAAATCCCATAGATTAGCATCCTGCTATCCCACATTTGAATAGGACAGGTGGATAGCAAAATAGTTGTTTTTTTATGGGGATTTAGAGTGCGTTTGAGTTTGATCCCAACTGCCTCGGAAGGAGGGTAAAGATTTGTATTTCTGATGTTCCAGATTCCCGGCAAAATGACAAGCTCCGTGACCCCAGAGTGTGACGACTGCTCCGGTTGCTTCAATGTATGTATTATCTATACACAGCCTCCGTGATGTAGCACGCGGGTACGATTCCCTCTCCGAGACAAACAGACTCTGTGTTTGTATTGTCCACAAATTCTTGGTTGGAGTGTTGTGAGACCGAAAGTCTCCCTCAGTTCCTGACACCTATAACACAAGACTGTAATCGTATTATTAATATTTGATAGGTATGGGGACCTCTGCAGCATCACACACGGGTGATCAGCTCTGCTCACTGAAACCAATTCACCCTTAATCCCAGTAAGATTAATCTTACTGTAGGGTCTTACTAATGTGCTTGCATCATGATGGTAGAAATAGACAAGTTTGACTTTCTTTTTGCCTGGAGTTATACTTGTTTAATGCCAAGGTCCGCTTTCCTACTTAAATGCTTCCACTTCGCCCGGTCTTGAACGTCTTCTACAGTGAGAACATTGACTCTCATATCATCCTCAAAAACGTCCAGCCAGCTCTTTTTGGGTCTTCCACGGGGACGCACCCCCGGTACCATCTAGGCGCGACCGACGTACTCCTGTGTGATTCATCATCATCATGATCAGCTACAGTACGTCCACTGCTAGATATAAGCCTCCCAAAAATGTCATGTCCTGTCACTATGTCCTGTGTGGTTTTTTGATGTTATTTATGGGTTGACATTTTCAGATAACTTCCCGGGGTAAGATCAAGGCGCTGATCCAGAAGAACTTCCTGCGGATGTGGCGCAACATCGGCGTGATGCTGTTCATCTTCGTGCTGCCCGTCATGCAGGTCATACTCTTCTGTCTTGCGATAGGACGCGACCCCAGTGGACTTAAATTGGTAAGGATTGAAATACTTCTTTTTATTTGGTCGTAAAAAATCCTAAATAGATTTTGTTTGATGAGTTAGGGTCCTTTTTTGTCATCTTTTAACCAGTTACGAACTTGATTCTTTGATGGATTGCAATAATTTTTTTTTTTCTACCTGCCCTTATCCCACTTTAATGTGGGGTCGGCGCAACACACTTTTTCAAGCATGTTGCAGAAATGATTTGGCTAAGTTTTTACGACCGGCTGCCTGCCTGACGCCACCCCCTCTGAGGGGTCCAGCCCCAGGTAAATTAAATTAGAAAATTAGCTTTGCCCGACCTGGGAATCGAACCCACGACCTCCCGGTCCACAGCCCATACATGCTGCCACTAGACCAAGGAGGCGACAAGAAGGTTGGATTGCAATAAATGGTAACTCTAAATTTAACTGTGATCCCCAGATATTTTAATTTGGATATACTTGTGACTTATCTCTCCCAAAGTTGTTGGATCACTGTGTATCATGTTTGAGTGTTCTTAGATTAAGTCTCAGGCGTTATAAACTGTCATTCAATTCTTAACATCATATAAGAGTATAGATCGGCATCAGAAGAAAATGCAATGACAATACTTTTATGTTCAGCCTCCGTGGCACAACAGGATGTGATGTCACGTCACGGATTCGACGCTCGAGACAAATCTTTATGTAATCCGCAAATATCTGATTCCATTCTATGTTTTATTCCGAAAGTTTATAGTAGTGTCTGATACTCAAACACAAGACTCGAACCTTATTAAGAAGTCATAACACCTATGTGTAGAACTATATTCATCAACAACGAATAGTGATTGTACTGATGACATAAAATCATCAAACCTTCACCAACAACAACAAAAGGAAATGGTGACAATTGATGATGAAAAAAATAAGCCCGAAGTTTATTTCTGCCTTTCTTCTTCGGGTCGTCATCTGTAGGTAGCTAGAGAAAGGCTGGTAGGTTAGCTAGGGTAGGGCCTCATGCACCAATCCCAACTGCTTCCAGTATTTCCAGTCAATCCCCTGTCACCATTCCTGCCATATGCCATTCCTATAAAACCCATTCCTCTCATTATCACTCTACCTGTCCCTACTTGCCTGCAAATTTACAGCGAGATAATGTAAATTATATTAATAATCTTAATTCCGAATTTAGTTTTGTTGTAATTAGTGTTTTTTTACATGCCTACGTGACCAATAAAGATTTTTATTTTAATTTTATTTTAACAACGAGTAGTGATTGTACTGATAACATCGAAATCTGTTTGCAGGCTATAGTGAATTCTGACGTGAACGTGCTGGACGGCTACTGTCCATACAACCGGTCGTGCTCGATGAAGAACCTGTCGTGCCGGTACCTGGAGCACCTGGACAACCACACGGTGAAGGAGTACTACGCGGACCTGACCTCGGCGCTGGACGCCGTGCGCCAGGGCGAGGCCTGGGGCGCGCTCTACTTCAACGAGAACTACACCGACTCGCTTGTCGCGAGGCTCGCTTTGGGTTCGTACTTTACCATCACAAATGTCATTTCCGTCGTTGATGTTACTGTTTACACCATCTTTAGCCATTATTTTCATAATTGCAATCATTATTTCTGGATTCTGGAAAACTAGATCAAACCATTTGCTACATTACATGATTATTGTTAGTTGCGTAGTTATCTATTCGCTCATGGAAACCTTTAGGATCGTTAATTTGATGTCTTTACTATCTAAAGATCCTTTAAGTTTGATTTTAGAAACTTTATGTTCATAAAGATTTTTCATTATAATTTTTTGCAATGACTGGTGACTCGTGACTAAACTTCTATTTAGTAATGAAATTCAAAACTACTCAAATCATCAGTAGGTAATTGAATCATTTCGGGAAATTTTACGCATAATTTCTTTCTAGTGGAGTTTTGGAGGAAGATACTCAATTTTATTTTCCTCTTTCTAAAACTATTCTATTGTTACAAACATCTGTGTTTTCCCCTCCAGCTGACACAGCAGACAACGAGACGATCACATCATCGGAGGTGCAAGTGTGGCTCGACATGTCCAACCAGCAGATAGGACTCATGCTTAACAGGGACATACAGTTCTCCTACAGGGACTTCGCTAAGGTACCTCACGTCTCCTATTATTGAGACGTTATGTTTATCTTTAACGTTAAGTAGAATCACTGTAGTTTTAGCTTGGACATAAAATTTACCATTTACCATAAGAACACCAACTTTTACTTTGAAGGTATACTGGAAATTTTTCGACTTGTCTTTCTCAGATTTATTAAAGCCATTTTTTGTAGTTTCCAATTCGCTTGTATACCAACACTCTTTCGTACATATTTAAGCATCCTCATAAGTGATTCTTTCATAACATGTTCTTCTAATAAATTGTACAAACAATTAGGTATAAAGAAGGTTTAATTAAATTATTAAATGTGTTCAAAAATTTACAATGCCTCCTCTATTTATTTTATTCTAAACTGTTATCGTTTATATAGGATATTATTATTGCCTTTAATATATTGTTATTGCTATTTTCTCAATACTAATGTAAAAATTATTACAAACCTATGATTATGATTATATTAACAAAAATTAAAGTTTAGTCAACTACAGTGAATACTAATATAAAATTATCATCCAAACATCTGTTTACCTCTGCAGGACCTGTTAGAGACGTGTCAGTACAACCCCAAGTTGGGTGACATCCCGATAGACTTTATGGACCCGATCTACGGCAACAAGAACCCATCGTTCACTGATTTCGTCGCGCCTGGTGTCATTCTCACGTGAGTTACCTACTATTACTGTTTCATTGTTCTAAATTATGAAAGTAGTAGTTGTCCCCCTGATTTTAGGAGCAGCTTGTATGGGTTTAACCGTCTGAACGAAATAGGGAGGAAGATAGATGGCAGCTGCATTGAGGCTGAAGATTCGATTCATGAGATAAATGTTTGTGTGACTGAGGTATTTGTTTCGGGTCTGTTTCTTGTGAGAGCGTGCGTCTCTCGTAGTTCCTGATACCCACGACAGAAGACTCGATCTTAGTGTGGGGTCAGGACTATGTGTGTGACTGTTGAGTATATTTATTTATTGTTCTGAATGATGAAAAGAGTAGTTGTTGCCGATATACATATATGTATTGTGTATGTAGAGTATATGGGTATATTGGAGATATCTTGCTATCCCTTTCCAACGCACGTACCGTTATGGCGGTGACGTGAATATACTGATACTTCTCTTTCCCGCAGTTTGAAAGTTACACTAAATTTCAAAGGCTGATAACTTTTTATTTTTTAAGAATATTTAAATATTTCTTTCTGTTCTATATTTTAGATGACGTAAATAACATATTAAATTAATAAAAAAAGTTAGTAAAGTACCCAGAATCTGACTGCCTCGGTGCCACGGTTGTATTTCGGTACGCCTATCATCCTGAGGTTTCGGGTTCGATCCCCGGGTCAGGCAAAGTGATATTGGATTTTTCCATATCAGCCTGGAGTCTAGAATTTGCGTCCGATATGGCGATAGTGTCGCCCCCTATCACATCTGGGACGGAACTAAGCTCGGCGAAATGTGGGTGTACTAGTCGGCTAGTGCGCCTCTGCCTACCCCTTCGGGGATACAGGCGTGAGCTTATGTTATGCTATGTGAATCTGGATGTGGGTATGTCCAGGATCGTGTTCTTCCTGGCGGTGGCGCTGACGTCATCGGCGCTGATCGTGGAGCGCATGGAGGGGCTGCTCGACCGCTCCTGGGTGGCGGGCGTCGCGCCCGGGGAGATCCTGTTCTCGCACGTGGTCACGCAGTTCGTCGTGATGTGCGGACAGACGGCGCTGGTGCTGCTCTTCATGATCTCCGTCTTCGGCGTCAAGAACAACGGGAACATCGTGTTCGTCATCATGCTCACGCTGCTGCAGGGTCAGTATTTCCACTTAAATACTGATCAGTATTTCATTTATCATCGTATGGGCTGTGGACCGGGAAGTCCTGGGTTCGATTCCCAGGTCGAGCAAATTTTATAATTCAATTTGCCGGGAACTGGATCCGTCATAGGGGATTGACGTCAGACATGTCGTAAAAAACTAAGCCAAATTTATTCTGCAACATGCTTGAAATGTGTTGCGCCGACCCCACATTGACGTGGAATAAGGGTAAGTAGAAAAAAAAGAAAAGGATGTCTAAGACCCATCTGCTTGTTAATCAGTCTTTGATATAAAAAAAAAACACGATAGGTACCAATAGAATCATCAGTGAATCGCTAACGTTAAAGGAATATGTTTGAAGCTATCAACATTGTCGCAGATCTAATCATTGGTACGTCATTAAAGGAATATGTATGTTTGAAGCTAACAATAGTGTTGCACCGTCAGGTCTGTGCGGCATGTGCTTCGGGTTCGTGATATCGGCGGCGTGCGAGCTCGAGCGGAACGCGATCCAGCTGGCGCTGGGCTCGTTCTACCCGACGCTGCTGCTGAGCGGCGTCATCTGGCCCATCGAGGGCATGCCGTGGGTGCTGCGGTACGTGTCGCTCTGTCTCCCTCTCACGCTCGCCACCAACTCGCTGCGCTCCATCCTGACGCGCGGGTGGCCCATCACCGACCCCGAGGTCTACATGGGCTTCGTCTCCACGCTCGCCTGGATCATGCTCTTCCTCGTCGTGACGCTCACTATACTCAAGTTCAAGAGGAATTAGACGCCGTTGGATCGGTTCAGACGCTCTCGTTCGGTTTGTCGATATCGATTGTTGGCAATTTATCGATGTGGACGAGCGCTCGATATCCGATTATTAAAGCTTTATCATGATTTGAAGTCATTCCATCGACGAAACGAAAGTTAAGTACATATTTTAATTGTTATTTTAATGGAATATGTATAATGTTTTACATTATTTGTGAGATGGAATCAATGTAGACTTTAGAAAATTATCTAAATGTTTAAAAAAATTACTAAATTTAATTTGACTTAGAAAAAATTAAAGAATATGGGTAACTATAACCTGTTTGAAAAATCTTGTAAATGTATTAAAAATTATTTCCTTACCTGATTTCATGGACTTAAATATAATATTGGAATAACATTATTTTTACGGATTCTATCACAATTTGGTTTTAATTGTGTTAATGTCCTTGAGTGATTAAGGCCCAATTTTTATAGAATATGAAATCAATTATTGCATGTCATATAATATTCCCTTAACTTTAAGGTTACCCATATGCATTAAATATAATCAGATTTATACATATCAAATAATGTTTTGCTCAAACTGTTACGAACAAAATTTCTTCGCATATTCAAATCACTAACAAAGGTAATCTTAAACCCTTTAAATTAGTTCTACAACCTTGTTATAGGGGAAATTAAAGATATTGTGGAATTAAGTCCCGTTTATCAAAAAAAAAACAATTCGTTTCAAGTTTATGTTTGACATATGATATTTTTGATAATGTTACAAAATAGACAATTTAATTTGACAAAGTTACAAAATATCTTTGACGGTGTTACAAGATATTTTCGACAATGTTACAAGATATTTGAGAATGTTCAAGTTATTTTTGATAAAGTTCCAAAAAAGTTTTGAATATGTCACATAGTATTTGTCTCGAAGTAACATTTAAGGGGCATGTAAAGCCTAGTTAGTGAGTTGTATATGTGAAATAGTAATAGCTAAATGACTGTTAGTCGCTATGTAAATAGTAAGCCACTGTATTTATAACGCTAGAGTACTACCGAACGCTACGAGTGCTCGCTAGGGGAACGGGAATGTTAGCAATAATGATTGGCCGAACGCTTTAGGGTAGGCCTGTGGGGTGTGCTTAAATGTATTTGTAATGTAATCGTCACTTTGGGTGATACATTCTGTATAAAATATTTTTTGTAAGGATTTAGTAAATATTTAATATCCACTTTAAATTAGGAATATTTAGGAATATTGTAAACATGAAATATAATAAAATCGATAAAATTACAGTGACTTTATGCCTTTTTTTAATTAATGGTACAGTTAACATATCGATCATTGTAAACAATTTTGTAGTGTCTCATTTTCATACATTTAAGGACAGCGCACATACAATAATAGTAGGAAATACTGGTAATGGACTAAGAAGTAAGATGAACTTTGACATCAAATGTTGAGTTTCTGCGATACCTGAATACAAGTTACCATAGAGTAAGATGGTGCCATACGCAACTATGGTTTGGGAGGAGCAACAGGATTTATTCACAGAAACTTATCGATACATCGGAATAAATCGATTATTTCATGTGAATCGATGTATTAAATCGTAGAGGGATTTTTTTAAACATATCGAATAATTCAGTTTCACTACTTTTTGTTTATTTTTCATTCTGTTAAACCAGAAGTTTTATCGAATACTCTAATTTAAAATGTATTTTGAGTCCTTAGAAATGGACCAGTGAATTGTTTAATTAGTAAATTTAATACAGAATATTTGGCTTTAATAGAAAATAAAATTAAAATACAGGTTTTTTAACAAAAAAACTCTATGAAACTTCTCTGGTACTAAGAAACAAACTTGTCACAATTTTATGTAAAAAGAGCGCCATCTTGTCAACTTTAAACTAACAAACTGTGTGGTAAACAAATAGAAATAAAGTACATTGTCTATGGTCGCTTAGCTTTTAGCGTAACGTGTGTACAGTAACTTAGGTGATGTGTGTACTGTATATGTAACTTAGTTTTAAGACGTGGAGTAGATGACTATGAAACGGTGTATTAAATTGTAGAAAAATACCGAATTCATACAAATCTTTATTATACTGCACGCGGTATAATCGATTCCAACGATATCGATACGACTAATCGATTTGTAAATAGTAGTATAAAACAATTCTGATATCAAAACAGGGTTTCAATTGTCAAATTTCGGTCTTCTAGTGTGGTCACAGATGTCGATAGTTTGTATCGATATCGATGGAGAAGTATCGTGTGTATAGGTGTATTTAGAAGTGTCGGACTGTGATTGTTTTTGCTAACATTGATATTTTTTGTAATGACAATTATATGATAATACAGTACCAAATAATTACGTGGTTTTGTTTTTGTTCCACTCTTTATATACCTATATGACCGCTTACTTATAAAAATATTTAAGCGCTGCTTATCTTTAACCATATGTTGTCCCTTTCATTTTTAAACAACGTAACGCAAGGAAAAAAGTGACAGGCTATTCTTAGCGAAAAGATAAGCAAAAACGTTTTTATAAGTAAGGCCCATAATGTTTAACGTAATGTTAACTGACGTTGGTAGAGAATACAGTAAGGACGAGGCAATGTAGAAGGGTAGCCTAGTAACTTGCTGACAAAATTACTAGTCTTATGTTAGTCATCCGAGACTATTAATAATAAAATCTGAGGGTAGTTTCAAATGTTTAAATTTTAATGTAATTTTGAAGGTACTTTAAAATATTCATGAATGAAAAGTAGCGGTGTCGATATTTGAGGGTAGTTTGAAATTTTTTTTTGCCCTAATGTCAAAAGTACTGGGCTCATATAAAATTGAAAGATCTTTGTTTTAAATCCGATATTTGAAGGTAGTTTAAAATTATACGGGGCTCACATAAACAGTGAGGAAGCTATACTACAAAGCAATAATTTGGAGCATAAAATGGTAAAATCGAAAGAAAGTACTAAGCTCACATAAGATACAAGGAGGCGATACTATCGAGTATAGCCGCCATGTAAATTATGATTACGAATCTTCTACCTTCTGTGCTACCTTTTACTTTTATATAATGCTCGCAGTAGAGGTAGCCAGATAGATTATGAACAAAACAAGCAACGAAATCGGATAACATAATATTTAATTAGTCAAAGCGATTAACTTACAACACACCATCATGATATCACAATTATTTAGTCAGAATCTCACTGAGAGCCTTTTTTTTCTTCTGACCTTTGTCGAATTTGCGTTTCTGAAATAAATACACAATGAATAAATAAAAATGTGTACATTAATTGATCATTTCATTATCATACATACATCATATAATATGTGTATTATGTAATTTAACCCATTGGAGGCGGCATATGTGTTACATAAGTGTCTCGGCCGCCAGAGGCCGAGCCGCCCGTCGCTATTTAAAGACTTAGGATAGCAGGTAGTTTCTAAAAATAGTTATCAATGTGACCCCTGAAATGTGGCCAGTCTTGTCAGTCTTAAAACTGCATGGAGCTAAGGAAATTCTCTCCTCTTTATCTTATTAATACATTAAAAGTTATAAAACAACACCATTATCATCAGCCTCAGAACGTCCACTGCCGAAAATAGACGTCCCCTTAAAGATTTACGTCCCCTTATAGGTGGATGTCATACACAACAAAAAACATGAAAATACCCCAAATTAGTGGTTCGAATCTTGTGAAACATACCTTTTTCTTTTCAGCAGTCATGCCCACAAACTCCTTCCTAGGTTTCTTCTCCTTGCCAGGTTGTAGCAAGTTCTTCTGTCGCTTATTCGGAGGCCCGTCCCCGCTGCTTGGACCATCCTGAACATTTGTAATTTTATTTAACATAGCATTACTCTGGTACTATTACATAATCATCTCCCAAAATGCATTGACTTCAGGCATGCGTTCGATCGTAAAAATAATTACAAAACATAACATGACATAAGCTCACGCCTGTATCCCCAAGGGGTAGGCAGAGGCGCACTATCAAACTAAAACACCCACATTTCGCCGAGCTTAGTTCCGTCCCAGATGTGATAGGGTCGAGCCTATCGCCATATCGGGCACAAATTCCAGACTCCGGGCTGATATGGAAAATCCAATATCACTTTGCCCAAACCGGGGATCGGACCCGAGTCTTCAGGACGGTAGTCTTACCGAAATACAATCACGCCACCGAGGCAGCAAAAATAATTAACGAACGAAAATGTTTCTGCTACGTTGAGATGGGATTAGGTAGATTTATTGTAGATAGGTTACTCTTTTTGTAAACTGCGCTTAGCCAATGTGAGATCAAAGACGTGAAATCACACAACATCGCTTTTATTAGACCAATTTTAACCCTTTTAAGCTACAAAATCTTATCTAACATTCACACTCTTATTTTACAGGAAAAGATTGTCATTGACGCACCTGATTCTTCCTCTTATTCAATATCCGTCTAAACGCTCCATCTTCCTTCTGTGTCTGGCCACTGAACCTGTCCCCCTGATCTCTACCAAACTGCTTGAACTCTCGTCTCTGGTGTGGCTGGTGCTTGCCTTTCTGAGCTGTCTGTGTACATCTCTTAACTCGCAATATCCTGTTCTTTATTGTAAGGTCTTCTTCGGATAAAGCGAGGGCTAGTTCCACACCATCTTTTGATTTGAAGTTTATGTAGCCAAAACCTTAACGAATGAAATTAAAAGAATGCTTCATTGCACATAGTGAATACAACTACCAATTAATATTATTTAGTGTTGAAAAAAGAAGTCTTCTATTTTAGACACAAACTATGGCATGAAGAAACCAGTAAATATATGTATTTAGCAAGAAAAAAAAGTCTATAAAAGTACGTAGAGTATAAAGTATAATAGCTACAGGATGGAAACTAAGACAAAAAGCATGAAATAAGTATACAGGTGGATTCAGAATAAATGAGCTAGTCTTAGAACACCTATATTAAATGATAAACAGGGTATATAAGAGACAGAATATGCGGAAGTAGGGTACACTGGCTAATGGAAACTCTAACATTTGTCAATCGCCTGTAATGCGGCATCTATTAGGGTGTGTCGTCGTTGATTTTAAGTGATAGTTTGTTTTTAAGATAAAAATAAATATATTGTTTTGTTTTTCGGCTGAATACAAATGATCGTTTGAAAGAATGCTCTATATAATATTTCTTTAGAGTGCGGCTAGAATGGGTTTTCATTTGTTTTGTCTAAATAGAAGCAGTATGTATCACCCTTACCTTTACCAGCATTCGTTTTCTTATCCCTAATGATCCTCACAGAGTCAATCTCCCCGCACTTTTCAAACTTGGCTCTGAATGCTTCGTCTTCCAGCGCGAAGGGCAGGTTGCCCACAAACACTGAACATTTGGGGTCATGCTCGGCGCCCGTCGTGTCGCTCCGGGACACTCGGAGGTGATGCTCGGTGAGGACAGTGTTGTTTTCTGATAGGGCCTGGAAAATTTTACGAAATGAAATACACAATGTATACCACAGAATATTACAAAGTAAAAGTGTCCAGTAAATGGAACTCTTTATGTATAGATGGATATATGGCAAACTGTTGCTTTTCCAGTATTTTTTATTTACAAGCATAACATTCTCTTTATAACTTACAATATTTTATTTCATTAATAAAGTGTGAATAATGATAACTTTGATGAAACAATAATAATAACAAACGATGATATCCGTAAATAGTTGGTATTGTGTGAAAAGCCTGTAAGACTGTTTTTAAACTCTTAGTACATGATCTCACCTTCTCCACAGAATCCAGGTCAGCATACTTAATGTACACGTTGACGGTGGATCTCTCTGGGTGCAGCTCTGTCTTTATCACAGCTAGTTTGGGTGTTGTGCGGCCATCTTTAACTGGCACTGTGCGGATTCTGGAATGAAAAATACATGATTATGTTGAGTTTTACTACATTATAGTTGATTAATTCAGTGACTTGAAGTCATTTATATTAGTGTAGAGTAGACAAATACTTGAAAAATAATTTTCTTTTGCAATTTTAATCCAACCATCAGTCTCATATTATTTTTGTATGGATTTAAAATATCTATATCTTAAATTAGCATACTGTCAGAATAGACAGTTTCTGTCTATATGGACTGCATGCCATTGGATTAATTAAATTTAAAAAATATTTGAAGTGGCTATAATTTTAATACAAATGCAGCAAGACAATAATAACAAGAAAATACATTTAAGTAATTAGGTATTTTGAAAGAGACATTGCTCACAGTTACTTTCCTCTCTTGTTATAAAAGGGTATTTTAAAAATATTTGTCATTCAGGGATAGTGTTATTTTCTAATGGTGAAGTTATGTTAATACCAGACATGTTATCTATACTATAATCTATACTGGTTCAGATTCATAAGTATTGATAGGCTCACCTAATTGTTTCGATCTGTCCATGTTTACTAAATATCTTCTTGATTTCTTTCTTACATTTCTTACTAAATGGTACATTTCCTACAAATAGTGTCCTCTTAAGAACTTCAGCATCATTTTCTTCAACTTTCTCCACTTTCTTTTCTGGTGCTTTCGGTTTTTCATCTTCTTCATCTGATGAAGACTCTTGTGGTTCCATTTCTAACACTTTCTTGTTGATCTCTTCACTCTCTGATTCAATTTCATTGTCAGATTCATGTTCTGAATCAGAATCTTTGTTGGTTATTGCATTTGGATTGACTACTGATTTCTTAGATTTTTTATTCTTCCCTTTATTCAGTTCAGTATCTTGTGTTTTATCTATATTCACTGGAATTGAGTTTTGAGATTTTGATTTCTTCTTTTTACGTTTTTTCTTTGTTTCTTCATTTGTTTCAGAATTTAGATTTTCTTTTTCCATCTCATGGTCTTGTGTCATCTCAGGTTGATTTTGTGTTTTTAATTTCTTTTTGCGTTTCTTATTCTTCTTTTTATTTGGAGTTGCTTGATCTTCTTTATTTTCTACATTGTCATTAGATATTTCAGCATGAGCTGAGGAAGGGTCTTTACTTTTTTTATTCTTCTTGGGTGATTTAGGCTTATCCTCTACCTTAGTGGGTTCTGTATGTTCTATATTAGTGAGAATGCCTGTTTCTACACTTTGGAAATCTTCAACCATTGACTTGCGTCTCTGTTTCATCTTTTTTGGACTTTTAATAGAACTATTTACAGTTTCTGTGTTTTTCTCACTAGTATCATTATTTTGAGCTTGATTCAACTCATCAAAAACATCAGCAGGCTCGGATTCTCTTTTCTTCTTTTTCTTTTTCGGCGTACTCTCGTTTTCAACTTGCAAATTCATACCAACATTATCTTTTGGTTTTACCTCTACAACTTCAAATTCTGATACACGATCTCTTTTATTTTTAGATTTATTGCTTACCGGGCTTTTCGTAGGCATACTGTCAGCTTCTAGTTGATCTTTTAAATGTTTTTTAACCTTCTCAGCCTTCGGACTCACTAAGCTTGAATCATTTTCGGACGTATCCAATTCTGGATTTTGAAATATTCTCTTCGGTGATTTTTTAACGATAGCCTTCTTTTTCTGTAGCGTCGGTGAGAGAAATATGGACCGGTCGTCGACTGCTTCACTTTTCGGCGTGACATTCGGGGATGGCTGGTGTTTTGTGGGGGTCAGAGCTCGTCTGATCAAACGAGGCCTATTCGGTGTCACATTACCAGATATTAGAGCTGCCACACTACCTACAACATAATCCATGGCACAATTATGGTGTTAATTCTTTAGAACTCAAATAATTTCCGTAGGCACATGGCTGTTTTTTTGGTTAGGTATTTTATTTTTGACGTTTTGTTGTGATGAAAAGTAGTTGACCTTGATTTTTTGACAAATAGCCGTTTCGTTTTACGAAATAAAATCTTGTTTAGTGTAATTTAATAATTGGTATATTACGTCAATAATAATAAAATAAAATCCCATGCACTGTCCTTTGTTTTATTTACAATACAAAAGATTGTAAATAACAGTTTTCGATAGGCCTAAATATATGGTATTAAATGAACTATATAAAATGTACTGGATGGCTATTGGCAAGTTGGCAACACTTATTGTTCCGGAAAAACGATGCGCTGCAACGACGCTTTCTCACTATTATTACATTTTATTTGATCGTTACGTGCATAATTTGGTGTTAATTGCAATTTGTGTTATCAGTTCGTGTGTGGGGATTGTTTACAAGCTAAAACTGTGAGTAATTTCATGTTTTTACGCGAACTTATCGTGTAAAATAACGCGCCATTGTGCCGCCCGCCATTATTTCAATTATTGTTTTTCTCGTGTGATCCAATTTAAATTTAACTTTGTGCCTGTTTAAAGTATGATTAAAACAACTCCAAGAAATAATTTTAATTGTTTACACTATTGGAAATATGTATTTATGTGTGTATAGGTTATGAGATGTGCCAAGGTTTGGACAAAAATAATTTAGTTTGGCTATTGGATTGGTAAAAAGTGCTAACAACGCATTTCACGTTCATGCCGGTTATATTTCAGTATGTTTGTGGTATTTCTGCTGATAGTGAACATTGTTTTCGTGAATAAATTGTATCTGCAAATATCAAGGAAGTGTGTGTTGTAGTGTATGCATTTTTTACGATTTCTCGTGACCTTAGCGCGATTATTTTCGTCAATAGCCGGCTAGGAACTAGTCCGAGCACATTATCATACCAGTTTTATATGTTAAAAATATTCTTCAAGCATGGAATTTTTGATTGGTGTCCACAAATTATTTTAAACTTTGATATCTTGTTCATATTCCTACACAGCTCGTAAATTGCACGAAGTAGATTACAAAAAGTCATTTTAACTATAAAATTAGTAAACGATCGAAATTACTGTACATTGTTGCTGGAGAGTAACATAGTAGCTACAAAGTTTCGTATTTGTAAAGTTCATAACAATACCTTACTATTTCATGACAGTCATATCCTGTTATCACATTGACTAGAATGACGAATCTTCTGAAAGACTGCAAACATACAATCTAAAATGTAAATAATCACAAGTTTAAAAACTTTGGAGCAACTTCAAAATTTATCCCATCATGTCAAAACCATTTATATGGGACCACCCTAAAACCAGGTCTCATGCACTAAAACATACAAACAAAACATGCATTTTTTATATATGGTCCATTGTTCTACGAGCAGGGGGGTTACCACCACTTCTTATAGCAGTATTATTATAATCTTACTAATGTTTTTTTGTACAAGTATTGGAACAAGCAAGATTGTAATAATATTGCAATAAGAGGTGGTGGTAACCCCCCTGGAGACAGCTAAAATCGGTGTTTTGCATATGTATTTTTAGTGTTTTGTTTCGAAAAAGCTAGTGCAGGAGACCTGGCATAAGTTCCATCAAACACAAAAACAATGTTAAAATTATCCCACATTTGCCAGAGATATCATGTAACATACATAAAAAAGTTACAGAGGAATAATGTAGTACCTAATTTTTTTAGGGTCAGTCGAAAAGTAGCCCAAGGGCATTGCTGAACAGTGGTATTCAAAATTTACGATCAAGTACACAAATTAGTCATCATAAAAGTTAGTGTTTGTATTAAGCTGAGTCTCCTGCACTAAAACATTACACAAAACACCTACACAAAACATGCATTTTTTATCTATGGTCTATTGTTCTACGAGCAGGTGACAGCTAAAAAAAAGCTAGTGCAGGAGACCCGGCTTTAGGTATTATAAAAATGTATTTGGTACAGGATGACAATCAGCAAAGGGAATATTAGATGCTTTGAGAAAAAAAATTAACTTAAACAATGTTTGCTTTCACTCTGAAACTATTTTTATGGAAGCTAAGACATTCAAGAGTAGATAGACGGGACAACAGCATGAAACTTACTTGTGATCCAAAAGTTATTACCTCCAGGTAATACACTGGGCATTACTTTAGTTAATTCTCATAGGTATTTTTATATTTACCGTATGAAAAGAATAAAATAAAATCGTCTTACGTGATTCTAGAACAATCCAGAATAAATAGTAATAGGCATGAGGGAGGCCTATGTTCAGCAGTGGACGTCCTATGGCTGATGATGATGAAGATGAAGCACCCATATTGTAGATGGCTTCACTGATGTTTGAGATCTTTTTTTTTTGTATAGAAACTTGCTTGCTTCCTCTAGAAAGAAACAGTCAAATTAATTTGAAAGTTTCCCATTGCTTAATATGAGGTAAAAGTACAGCAATGTTAATTACCTATCATGGTATTGAATTCCAAAAGTCATTAACATGTCACACATGTGAACATGGTGTTGTGAGACCGAAAGTCTCTCGTAGTTTCTGATACCCACAATACAGGTTACACCTAGTGTGGGGTCAGGACTATGTATGTGACTGTTGGGTGGGTGTATTTAACAAAACTGTTTATTTACAAATAGTTTCCTCATATTGATATGACAGTCTAATGGTTCTAATGAATATTCAATGCTGATTAATAAAACTGTTTTATAAACAATTTTTAATTTTCTGTGTTTATTATTCATCTCAATTGTTTAATCTACCATTGATAGGTGGATCGACGGATCTAAGGTGATGATGATGGTCGTGATCTAAGGTGGACCGATGACCTGATAAAGGTCGCAGGACGTCGCTGGATGCAGGCCGCTTCCAACAGGTCGATCTGGAAATCTTTGAGAGAGGCTTATGTCCAGCAGTGGACGTCCTGTGGCGAATGATGATGATGATGAATCATTGATAGACTACTTGGCAATTGATTAGTAATAATAGATAATGAAAAACACTTAATATGAATGTAGGTTGTGAGTTAACACTTAATGACTTAGTTTGTATAAATGGTTTTAATTAAGGAAAAACAATATTATAGTGTTTTTTTTTTATAACATACCACAGCTAACGGCCGGTCTCAATAAACAATCTTAGTTTAGAGTTCAGATAGATCGAGATTATGAACCAATCAAATCAAATCATTTGACGGAGTCATGTTCAAACTGTGTTCTTATTGGCTATTTTTTAATCTATCTGCACATTCGAACTGAGATTGTTTATTGGAACCGGGGGTTAGTTAGTGTGGATTTTTTTAACAATTCAATTCCACGGTTGCCTATGTATTTCACATTATAATCTATTTTGTGCCAAAATTCATCTGTTCCAGCTATTCTGGTATTATTGAGTAATTTTAAGTGTAAACATTCATCAAAACTTTCACAATATCAAGTAAAAGATATTACTTTTATTTTAGCTTAATTATTACTGTTAAGAACTGGGGGCAAATGAATTAGTTTTATTATAGAAATGTTTCAGCTTGAGAAAAAATTCTCAATGCCACAAAAAAGTATTTTTAAAATAGATAAAATTTCACTCACCTTCACAAAAACACTTGACCAAAGTGAGTTATTGATAACATTATCTCTGCCACACCTGGGTGACCTGCTTATCTGCACTGCTCAACTGAACCAAATGTTTGTCTGACCCAGATAACTCCAATACATATTATTTAAATTGTAATGTAATTGTATCAATTGTTATGTAAGTTTAACTTGTTGATAACCTAAGTTCACGCCTGTATCCCCAAAGGGATAGGCAGAGGCGCACTAGCGAACTAGAGTACCCACATTTTGCCGAGCTTATTTCTGTTCCAGATGTGATAGGGGGCGAGCCTATTGCCATATCTGGTACAAAATCCAGACTCTGGGCTGATACTGAAAAATGTAATATTACTTTCCCGACCCGGGGATCGAAACCGAGACCTCAAGACGATAGTCGTACCGCGCACGCAATACCACTACGCCACCAAAGCAGTTTAAAATCCAAACACAAAATACCCAACCTGGGAATTGAACTCCGGAACTCTATCAATAAGTGGGGGGAGGGCTGTCAACGCCTTGCGAACGCTGCGATTCCCAACATTTTGCAATCAGAATTTCTAAAAAAAAATTATTGCCTCGTAAACTTCTAATGCAGATCTAATGCTAAAGTTATTCAGGACATCAGTGTGCAGTAGGTCAAGGGCGTCAGGAGTCCGAGAGACGTCACGGTGGTTGGACGCAAGGTACAATGTCGTGATGAGTCTTACATTGACTGAGGATAGGTTGTCTCATTAGTAGAGGAGGCCCGTGCCCAGCAGTGGGACAGTAATATTACAGGGCTAATATTATTATTATTATTTTTTAGGTTGTTTCAACTTTATTCATGGTATTATGACGTCATTTTTTAGTTTCGTTAAATTGAAAGTTGGTCCCGTGTAGAATTACGCGTGCACGCACCTTCTCCTTCACGGTATTACGCATGAGTGATCACCACGCGTCACTGGGTAGTGGGTACAATCTGAGGGACGATGGACGAACCTTTGTTACTATGCTGAGTAGGCAATAGGCACTATGGTTTTATTGCTCAAAGTTTGATATGAGCACATCTTTTTTTTATAGCAGAGACTGGCAAACGAGCTGATGGGTCAGTTGATGGTAAGTGATCATCACCGCCCATAGATAGACACCCAAGACCCAAAAAGGATCATGGGTGCGTTGTCAACCTAAAAAGAGGGAAATAGGGATTGGGTAAGGGAGGAGGAAATTGGGCCACCGGAAATCTTACTCACCAAACGAAATGTGTCACTTTACGTCGGTTTTCTGCGAGACAGTGGTATCAAATTGGTCGAGGCGGCCCATTCGTGCTGTAGACGTACTTTTCCTCGTTATTAGTATCATTGAGAACTAGGGTACCATTATGTCAGTTCTAAGAACTTCGAACCTTTGGAAGGTATCTGAAGTCTTCAGACACCTTCTTTTTTTATTTTTGTAAATCAAAACAAAAATAATTCGCTAAATTTGCCGACCCTTAAAATCTGCCGCCCTAGGCTTCAGCCTACTCAGCCTATTAGCAAATCCGCCACTGCCGATGCTAGTTTTCCTTTGAATTTGTACTTATTTATTAGCAGAAATTTTAGCAAAGGTAAGCCGGAAGGAATCGTGTTGTATGCACACTTTGCCACTGGAACTTAGTAATCTCGAAGAAGAATATTTCGAACATAGACAAAGAAAAATGGAAATGCAAATCATACATTGAACCGACGACCCTAAGTTTTACCCTGCATAGTTTAACAGTTGTAAATATTAGCAAACAGTTTCTAAAGATTCAAAAGGTCACGTATGACACCGCAGTTAAGAGTACATTAACTTGCAAATATGTTTTTAGATGCAGTATATTCTACGCTCGTTTGTTTGCTTTTAACTATTTGTATAGGCGGAATATGCATACCGTATCCATTATTTGGATAGACGGAGTGTGTGCTCGTAATGGGGACGCGGAAAAACGAGGGTTTACGTAGGGCTAACTGCTAAGTGCATGTTGAGATATCAGCCATGTAAGACAGTGTAGAGCTATTTTATTCAGCTCTTTAATTTTTAACTTTTCGTTTCTTCTGAGGCAGACAACTCTGGACAACGGAGCGATCACCCCAGGCCTAAACCCATAGTCTAACCCCCTTATTCATAATGAAATTCTGATCTTATCGAACGCATAACCCTACTTTTGCCTAGTTTAGCTAAAAGAAATCTAAAATATGTTTATGGAATACAATGTTGCAGGTAACAGAAAAAACTTTATTTTTATCTCTGGCAAGCTTTGAAACAAATAGGAAGTATGGACTGGAAACAATAAATAAAAAATATATTCATTCTTAGATGGGGTATAAGACCCCCCAGGATAGTTTAGAGACTATACCAAAATTAATGTCATTAAGAAAGAATATCAAAGTTGAAACAGCTGATCGGAATCGGCCATGTTTTCACTATCGAACGTTGGTATTATGAATACATTTTTTATGAAACGTACTTTTGCGGTCTTTTTACGCTCTACTAAGTTATTATGAATAAGGGGGTAAATGTCTACTCTTAGTATTAACTACCTGACTGTAACAGTCAGACTGTTGTGTGATGTGTCTAACCCCTAAATACTCAAAGACTTGATCGTTTTAATTCATCAAAATTCGGCCGCCTTATTTGTCAAAATCGGATGGCGAAAAACAATGTAAGTAACTGTTAAAGTTGAGTAGTGTTCCAGTTTTCGGGAGTAATGGAACTAAACTTCGGACGAACTTTTTTGTTCAGCGTAAAATCTGTATTGTACAATACAGAAGTGCACTGGCCATCGATTTGGACTCACAATAGAACTCAATTAAAATAATGCAAGTATATCACTTTCGAGAAAACAATTTGTGATATGAATTCCAGGTCATGCATTGGATTAGAGAGTTGGTCCAGATCCGCCTACCTCGTCTATTCGCAAAACCCAATACTAGTCATGCATTATCTAACATGGTCAGGTCTCACTGCCTATTACTGTATATTATGAAAGAATTACATGCTGCACATTTTGGGATAGTTAAAACCAAAAGTGCAGCGCATAGTAGGATGTGGTGGCCGGGTATAGACCGCGATACTGAACAGTTAGTAGGTAGTTGTAGCGTTTGTTGTGCGGTGGCGAGCGCACCACCTGCACCCTGGCCGCGCCCGCCTAAGCCATGGTACCGTATACATATAGACTACATGACCGTAGGGCAAACGGTCTATCTTGTTATTATTGATGCGTATAGTAAATGGTTGGAGTGTATCAATATGAGCTGCGGCACCTCAACATGTGCATTGTTTTCATAGTCTTTTTACTTTTATCCAAGTAATAATAAAGGCTAAAGAAAGAGATTAGAACCCCCTTGATACACTTAAAATTGAAATTAAAATGCACTTTCTACTTTTTAATTCAAATTCGCCAAAATACTATTGAAACAATCAATGTTCATAATAATTCATAACCACACGCTAACTCAACGCCAGTATTCATTAGGACGCAGGGCACGCGCCTCGTACCAGTGCATCAATACTCAATAGCTCGTATCCTGTCCCCGCGGTCAGTTTAAACACTGCTATAATGTATTAGCCATTTTCGGAGTAACAGATATGATGTGTCCTTAGAGGATTTCATTTAATATACTGACCCCTTTATTCATAATAACTTAGTAGAGCGTAATAAGACCGCAATAGTACACTTCATAAAAATTGTATTCATAATCGTTCAATAGCGTTAAAACATTCCAACGATAGATAGTGAATACATACAATACATGGCCGATTCCGATCAGCTGTTTCAAGTTTGATGTTCTTTCTTAATGATATTAATTGTTATATGTAGTCTAGGACCCCATGTAAGATTGATATATATATATATATATATATATATATATATATATATATATATATATATACATGTATGTATATTTATTAATTGTTTGGAAATAAAAAAAAAATATATATAGCCAAGACTTCCTGTTTGTTTCGAAGCTTGCCAGATATAAAAATATATTTTTTCTGTAACCAGCAACATTGTATTCGATAAGCATATATTAGTTCTCTTTTTGCTAAAATAGGCAAAAGTAGGGCATAAGCATAAGCTTTCGATAAGACCAAGATTTCATTATGAGTAACGGGGTAAATATTTTAGGGCTCTGTCCTTCTTGACGTATACCTTAATAGCGACATTCCGATAATTATTTCTGGAATTCCTGCGAAATGACTCGTGATTCGCCTTTGTGAATCGCAACATGGTTATTTGTTTCCTTCCTGATACTATACTGCTGTGCAGCCTGAAGCCCGTACAGCGGTAATGGCAACTTTTTTTTATAACAGAGCCTGGCAAACGAGCAGATGGGTCACCTGATGGTAAGTGATCTCCACCGCCCATAGACACCCAAGACAAAAAGAATCATGGGTGCGTTGCCAACCTAAAAGAAGGGAATGGAAGGGGAGGGAAACGGGATTGGGAAAGGGAGGGGGAAATGGCCCACTGGAAATGTCACTCACCGAACGAAACGCGACAGCAAGCTGCCACTTTACGTCGGTTTTCTGTGAGAGAGTGGTATCAATACCGAGCCATTCGTGCTGTAGACGTTACTGTCTACAACGTGGCTCTACCACTCAAACTTAACTTCACAATATCCATCAATATTTCCGAGACTTCTGCCATCAAGTGACTGACCTATTCGTCTGATGTTTTCTAAATTATCACCATTTCCTTTTTGCCTGTCTGGTGATGCAACAAACAATGTCTGGAGATAACTGTTCGGTCGCCAAAAAACTCGCAAAAACTTCCTTAGAAAAGGTTTTTGACCGATTCAGGCTATTTCAATCATCGTCTAGGTTTGTTTTATTTTTTATCTCTTCATGCTTTTTCATGTCCAGTTGCAATTTAAATTGAATAAGAACGGTTGCAATAATTGGTTTTCGATTATACAGATGGATGCGAAAGGAATGCAACTAATAGCTGGTGGCCATGCATAGAATTGATGGATAGAACTATGGTTCAATAATACTTATACCCCACTAAATAAATCCACCACACTAACAATCACACACATATTCTTGACCCCCCACATAAAAGAAATATGTATGTTCACACAAACATTTGTCTCGGTGCGGGAGTCGAACTCGCGACCTTCTCGTTTTACAATCGACTGCTCGCCTCAGATTGAGTGAATTTACAAAATAAATTCCATGAGCATTAGCACAATTAGCAGTTTATCGCGAGTACTTAGTACCATATACCGGTAGTACTAGCTATAGTTCAGCGACCTGTTACAAGTGGCAACCATCCAAAAACGTGGCCGCGCTAATTACTGAAGTAACCTTCCGAAATTAAGTGACCACGTGGCTGTCAGTTTAGGGCGACTTGCAGCGCTATTACTGATGGAGTAATCCTAAACTCGATTTATCATGCAACTCACTCTCACATCTTTAAATCAAGATTTATGATACATAGAGATATATCGCGGAGCTGCAAGTGGCCCTTAGAAGTAAAGAGAACTAACTCAGTTTAATTGGGTACTTGACTATGTTTCATTTTATACACATTTTATATGCAACTAGCTGACCCGCGCAACTTCGTCTGCGTATGAGAGAGAGGGTTGAAAGAGTGAGTCGTAGGCACCTATAGCACAATAATTCTAAAAGAGGTAATGGGATGATCTACTTCGGCCGTCAGTCACCCCGTCTCTCACACCGTCAGTCACACCGTCTGTCAAACCGTCTGTCACCCCGTCTCTTACCCCGTCAGTCACAACCTCTGTCACACCGTCTGTCACTCCATCTGTCACTCCATCTGTCACCCCGCCTGTCACCCCGTCTGACACCTTGTCTGTCACCCAGTCGGTCACCCCGTCTGTCACTCAATCTATCACCCCGTCTGTCACCACGTCCGTCACCCCGTCTGTTACCCCGTCTGTCACCTCTTCTGTCACCCGTCTGTCACCCAGTCGGTCACCCCGTCTGTCACCCAGTCTATCACCCCGTATGTCACCACGTCCGTCACCCCGTCTTTCACCCCTTCTGCCACCCCGTCTGTCACCCCGTCTGTCACCCCGTCTGTCACCCCGTCTGTCACCCCGTCTGTCACCCCGCCTGTCACCCCGCCTGTCACCCAGTCGGTCACCCCGTCTGTCACAACGTCCGTCACCCCGTCTGTCACCCTTCTGTCACCCCATCTGTCACCCAGTCGGTCACCCCATCTGTCACCCCTTCTGTCACCCCGTCATTCACCTCGTCAGTCACTCCGTCCGCCACCCCATCAGTCAGCCTGTCAGTCACCCCGTCAGTCATCCTATTAGTCACCCCATCAATCACCCCGTCAGTCACCCCTTAGTCACCCTACCATTCATCCCCTTGGTCAACACTAAAATAATTTTTCAATTCGAACCAGTAGTTTCTGTCTGAGATATAAATTTTCCCGATTTGGTAACATTTTTCATTTCTGCTCCGCTCCTATTGGTCAAAGCGTGATGTTATATAGCCTATAGCCATCCTCCATAAATAGGCTATCCAACACAAAAAGAATTTTTCAATTCGAACCAGTAGTTTCTGAAATATAGTCTTTTCAACATTTTTCATTTCTGCTCCGCTCCTATTGGTCATAGCGTGATGTTATATAGCCTATAGCCACCCTCGATAATTGGGCTATCCAACACAAAAATAATTTTTCAATTCGAACCAGTAGTTTCTGTCCGAGATATAAATTTTCCCGATTTTGAAACATTTTTCATTTCTGCTCCGCTCCTATTGGTCAAAGCGTGATGTTACATAGCCTTTAGCCATCTTCGATAAATAGGCTATCCAACACAAAAAGAATTTTTCAATTCGAACCAGTAGTTTCTGAGATATCGCCTTCCGCGGTTTTAAACATTTTTCATTTCTGCTCCGCTCCTATTGGTCATAGCGTGATGATATATAGCCTATAGCCACCGTCGATAATTGGGCTTTCCAACATAAAAATAATTTTTCAAATCGAACCAGTAGTTCCTGAGATTAGCGCGTTCAATCAAACAAACAAACAAACAAACTCTTCAGCTTTATAATATTAGTATAGATAGCAAATAAAACAAAAAAGAAACCCTTCTCTAAAAACCGCATCCAAATTGGTTGAAAAATGAGGCAGTAATTCGTATTTTAAATTCTGCAATGAGCAAGAGTGGGGACGTAGTGGGGATATCTTGCTATCCCTTTCCAACGCACGCACCGATATGGCCGTGACGTGATTTTAGTGATACTTCTCTTTTCCGCTGTTTGAAGGTTACAACAAACTACAATAGCTTATAACTTTTTTATTTTTAGGAGTATTTCAATATTTCTTTCTGTGTTACGTTTTAGATGACGTAAATTTAGTATTAAATCAATTAAAAAAAAATGTCAAGTACCCAATTACAGAATACTTAAAAGCACTACCTAGCTACGTAGTTCAGTCACGTGCGATTGAAGAAATGTGTGACTCTTCCGGTCCTAGGTACCGCACTGCCGGGATGGAAAGTAACCTGGGGTATGCAGATGATATAGATCACCTGTCTAATTGGTTGAGACGTTATGCCATGATTAACAAATACTTCCTACCTGGCGTTATCTTGGCCTAGTTCTAGGGTTGCCACTTCCTATTTTGCTTCCACTTCGATTTTGAACATACTCCGCCGTAAGACAATTGGCTCTCATATCTTAATCCAAAATATCTAGCCAGCGCTTTTTGGGCCGTTCACGAGGAGTCGCCCATAGTTTGATTTGGTCGAGACACCTCCGACCGAGTTACTCCTATGGTTTCCCGCGTGAACACCTCAAACCAGATTCCTGCAGTTTATTTACGTCGCGGACTCCAAGACCGCCGCGGATGTCCCCATAATTAATAAATACACGAACTTCAAATATTGAAACTTTTTACACAATACTAGTAGGAATATTCGAATGTTCTACAATCCTTCGTAATTTCCTGAGAACATTGGAAGTTTTAAGAACAATTCTTAGTTTCTCGAAGGCTTAAAAAGGCCAAAACTGAACACATTGGTATCAAATATATCAAGTTAAAATTAACATGTCAATGACTTGATTTTGGGTTTATAAATCCTAAATGGTCTGAAAATCGTAAGCTTTGTTTATTGTATGTTGATTTCATCACCTTTTTAGAAACCAAAGAATCAATTTGAAAGTCAATTACAATAAATGCCCAACAACAGGTGCTTAATATAGCTTCGGAAGTGTCCAAATATAGAGTGAGCGCGTCGGAAACACAGCCTCAAGGTCGAACAGACACTCGTCAAGGTAATGAAGTGATTTAGCTGTAGTTGTGGAAGTGGGAGGAAAGAGGTAGAATGCGGATCGACTAGTTCTCGATTGCAATATCATGACACGACGAGTGCCTAGGTTGCTTTCCTGATGGTAAGCGTGATGTCGGTCCATGCTCCATACACAGTAACAACTAGCAACACCTAAACCTTAATTGATAAAGAAAAGCTAGTTAGTACATGTTACACATACGTAACATAAACATAAGCATAAACAACGCCATCGAGGCAGTCGAGGCATTGAATAAACATACAGACGAATTGAGTACCTCCTTCTGAAGTCAGGCGAAATTAAACACAAAATGTTCGACCTAGGAGGCGACTACAAAGAAATCTTGGTATTTGTAGAATATTTAAATTGCACAGTGGATATTGATACCGTTAAATTGTTAGACGAGGTAACCCATGGCATACAAATGGAACTGTTATTTACATGTAGCAGGTTACTTTTTCTTTCTGTCTGGCGTTATCCCAAACTAATGCCTTCCTAAGCTCCTACAAACGTTTCCACTTCGCAGGTCTTGAGCGTCCTCCACAGTGAGACAATTGGTTCTCTCATATCTTTCTTCAAACCTCCAGCGCTTTTTGTGCCGTATATGGCGACGCACACTTGTACGTTTGTAAGTTTGTTCAGACCATACAGGTCTTCTCTATTACAGAATATTGCCTACTGATTACTGATCTAAGGAAGTTGTCCATCGTTGATTTTTAATCCAAAGCTATTATAGCTATTAAATCAATTGAAATGGAAAATTAAGTATTTTGGTATAGATTAATTATTATGGTCTATAGCTGGCTATAGAGTCCTCGACGCCTGCTTGAGGTAGTGGCAAGCGATAACGTATATGGGCTATGAAAGATCCTAAGTTCGATGATCGATCCTAGGTCTTGGGTTAAAAATTTGTCCGGGACTGGACACCCAACAGAGAGATTCAATATTACTTTAATGTCACACAACCAGTCGTAAAAAAACCGAGTCGAATCCTTTTGCAACTTGCTTGAAAATATCTATTGCGTCTACCCTACATTGAAGTGGAATAATGATAGGTGGAGAGAAACAATAAAGTACAACTTCAGTATGGTGTCAACAACAGTTAATATTATACAATTTGGCGTGTCTATTTATATAATATCTACTTGTTATTTCAAGGCCAAGTACATTGTGTTATGCTGTACTATTATACGTGGTCGATATTTAACGTTGTGAACTGTTTAACTGCTAACTCTGCTTAATTCGGCCGACCGTCGAGGAACGAACTCGATGTATAATATTAGCCCTGTAATATTACTGTCCCACTGCTGGGCACGGGCCTCCTCTACTAATGAGAGGGGTTAGGCCTTAGTCTACCACGCTGGCCTAATGCGGGTTGGTAGACTTCATACCTTCGAAATTCCTGTGAAGAAATTCTCGGGTATGCAGGTTTCCTCACGATGTGTTCCTTCACCGTTATAGCAAGCAATATCTCACAATGAAAATACACTTAATATAGAAAAGTCAGAGGTGTATGCTCCATTTTGGTCCCGAACCTCCGACACTTGTCTCGGCAGTCCGTACCATTCCCAACTGAGCTATCGCTGCTTGAACTCGATGTATTGATTGAAATTACATGTACTTCAGGTACAGTGTAACACCCTGGTAAAAAAAGGGTATTTTTCCGTTTGTATATTGATTTATCCGATAAGTATAATATTAGCCCGTTCAAGCAAAATCAATAATGTACGGTTTCCAGTTTCCACGTGCTTGTTATCTTTAACAGTTTTATGTTTGTCAACAAAGAGAATATGCATATGATCAAACTACAAAAAAAGCACACTGCACTGTGCACACATGCTTTTACACATGTTGCATTCTGGAATGCTGGTGGCATAAATAACACACATCAGCGTATATGGGACCCATAAAAAAGTTCGGAAACAAAATGGTAATTGTAACGCGTTGTACCTATTTATTATTAGATCCTTTCCAATAATAACACTAGTTTACAAAAAAATATTTTTTATCTGTTGCCGCGAACTCTATGGTTGATGTCGTTAGTATAGGGCATAACATTTGCAAAATTACTGCCAAAATTTTTTGCGTAGCTCTAATTACTTTATTTTTTAAACATAGAATTTAAGCGTAATTGTTATTTAAAAAAAGTTTGTTTTTCTTTGCGAAGATTAATGTTTGAAAGTTTTGTGACATGACTACATCAAGGAGATCCTGTTTAAAAATTCGAATTATTTTTGTTACATATGTGGACAATATGTAAATAAATAATAAATAAATAAATAAATAACACCCAACAGTCACATACATAGTCCTGACCCCACACTAAGATCGAGTCTTGTGTCGTGGGTATCAGGAACTACGAGAGACTTTTGGTCTCACAACACCCAGACCCGAAACAAATATCTGTAGGCCATACAAACATTTGTCTCAGTGCGGGGATCGAACCCGCGGCCTCTCGCTTCACAGCCGGCTACTCGCCCGCTGCGCCACGGAGGCTGTCCAAAATATATGTGTTTCAAAATTACAGAAAAACGATATCAGAGTTCGTCAAAAACACCTATTTGCTCTATTTTGGAGTGCTCTTGGATAAAAGTGAGAAGTCTTGGACACCGAATCGTGTTTGTAAGTCATGTGTTGAATATTTAAGATTGTGGAAAGGTGGTAAAAGAGATGCGTGTAAATTTGAAACACCAAACATTTGGCGAGAACCACAAAGTCATCTCAATGATTGCTATTTTTGTAGTGCAAACATAAAAGACATGAACTCTAAAAATCTAATTAAATGGCAGTATCCAAATATCACTTGTGTTCAGCGTCCAGTGCAATTTTCAGTGCGTAAAAATATATCTATACCATCAGTACCAACCGAAAATAAACCAAACTCATCAGAAAATGATACTGATTTTGAAGATGCATCAGAAATAGAAAAGCTGAAAATTATATTGAGCTTGTAGAAGATCTCCTTCTACAATTAAAAAGTTTAGGGTGCAATATCAGTATAAAACTCCACTTTCTCTATAGTGACCTGGACAGATTTCCTGAAAATTTAGGAGATTTAAGTGAAGAGCAGGGTGAGCGTATGCATCAAGATTTACGCGTCATGGAAGAACGCTATCAGGGTTATTGTGATATTAATATGATGTCTGACTATTGCTGGTTTCTGATACGCCATTTTCCAAAGTCTACACATAAGAGGAGAGCTTTAAAACGAAGTTTTTTGGAACAAAATGTTTATTTGAATTCTAAATTTAAAAAATTCGTAGTATATATACCTGTTTTTACGTTGCAAACGCAGATATCTGAAAGACAAGAACTAGACCTGATCGAAAAATTCTGATTATATATCTGAACTTAGTATACCATATGTAGTCAGCAACAGCAAAAATTTTCCCGCCAACAGATGCACTGTAAACTAGTGTAATCTTTGTAACAAATTGGTATTTAGCAGGAATATTAAAAAATAATGATTTTCATCTGTTATAAACATTTTGTCTGGGTGAGAAATTTAATTTAATAATTTGATATTTATTATGCGAAAATCTAAATATTCAAAATATAGGTACATTATGGTTTAATGAAAGTAGGTCTTCCTTAATTGAGTAATGACCGTTGTTGGCCTTAATTCCGCGGTTTGTGGACGATACCTATGTGAGTGTACCTCTAATCTTTGTTGCTGTTAGTGTATTTGCATTGCTGTATTTTTCCTATTTACCTTCTTCATTTCGCTCTCCATAATTGATTTCCTAGACGGTAGTTGTATTGCAATTATGCATTAGAATGTGGAACCCTGGATAAGACTTGATTACGTGGTTCCTCAAAACTAACACCGAGGTATCCAACTTCGAAATCCCAATTTCTACTTGACAATTTTTTAAAAAGTAAACAGGGCTATTTTTTAGTTTATCCTAAACATGTGAAAAATATATTTCGTAATTAATTTTCATATATTTAGTTAAAAAAGCAGAAATTAATATGTATAATTCAGTATGCCGCCAAAACGCTACCTGTTAACTGTAGCTATAGGTGACGTCATTGATCCTTACCATAGATACAAAATCGCTGTTAAAAAAGATATTGAGTAAATAACATTTATGATTTAAATTTGAATAACTAAAATAAAATGATCCTTGGAGTATTTTTATTAAATTCCAATTGCATAAGTTATTTAGATAATAAATCTATGTTCCTACAGAAAATATTGATATTGGTTACTATAATCAAAATACCCAATTGTATACGGAATTGACTCACACATGTATTATTAAATTACGTTTTATTTTATCACGAAACAAATGTAAACATATCCCAACCCACGCATTGCAATTTATGGACACTGTGCTCACTTGTTGAATGTAATATTTTTATGTGTAAAAATGACCACATCGGACTTGATTTTTACATTTAAGGTCATCTCAAATGTCCGACATTTTAAATTTGTAACTCTTCGTTCACCCATAAAGTAATTTACAAGGGCGACTTGGGCTATTACTAATCTAGAGTTTAACATAAATTCGATTTATACTACAGCTCACCTTCTTTCTACCTGCCCTTATACCACCTTAATGTGGGGTCGGCGCAAAACCTTTTCGATCATGTTGCACAAAGGATTTGGCTTAGTTTTTACGACCGGCTGCCTGCCGGACATCAACCCCCATGAGGGATCCAGTTCCAGGCAAATTTAATAAGAAAATTCTATAAAATAAATTCCAGACTCTCCGGGCTGATATGTAAAATCCCTTTGCCCAACCCGGGGATCGAACCCGAGACCTCAGGACGGTAGTTGTAACGAAATACAACCACGCCACTGAGGCAGTCATTACACGCAGTTTCATTACTTACCTATTCGAAAACTATACTTGCCATCCAGATCTATACCTAAACTTCAAACAAGTCATTTGTCGCACTGATTGACTGAGGAAAGATTCCTGTAACATGTATATTTACAACTCTCCAAACAGTCGCAGGCTACATCTGTCGGTCTGTCCATAACGCTATTAAATAAGAGTGCTCTTGGCGCTAACGTGCCCTTTCAACCGTTCATACTTCGGATGCACACACTGCTGGCTAATGCACTGCATGTGGCGGGTTGTTATTGTTTTCGTGGTCGATTTTTTACGCCCGGTTCCAATAAACAGTCTCAGTTCGAATGTGCAGATAGATTACAAAAATTAGCCAATAAGAAAACAGTTGAACATGACTCCGTCAAATGACTTGATTTGATCGTCGTTATAAATTAAAGTTCAGTTAATATGTTTAGTAGCTTGAATAATATCTGTTCATGAATATCCAACAAACATTTTTCATACCAATGATTATTATGCGAACTTGATAAAGTATTAAATAATTTAAACCCCGAAACAATCCGATGACGACGCAAACCGTCAATTAATGTGAATGTTGTAAAAAATAATGATCAGTTGTCTTGTAACTTGTACCATAATCAGCGCTGATGATCGTCGTGGTGTGTGTACGCGATGTCGTTCACCCCGCCCATCTATATTTATGTGTTAGCCTACTGGCGTGTGGCTGCGTTTTTAAGGGAACGATTTACGCTCCGTTGATTATAGCTTTTTTTTTAATGACGCCTAGCCCAAGGAATCCGTTCCGTACAGCCATGAAATCGTGTCTTACTCGAGGTAATTTTCCATTGTACTATATAAAATGCTGATATATAAGAATACGGATTTGTGGTACATATAAAAAATCTATTAATCTTGTATCCTTGAAGACGATGCTAATTGGTTATGGTATTTAATAATAATAGAACTCGTAAGTTAATTCTGATTTTTAGTGAATGGTTTACATTTTCCATGGATTTTATACTTGTACATATGATAAATGAAATTGTAATTTGTCACGCATGTTTTTGGACTGACTATTGAAAATTAATCTATAAATGCGCTGTTTCTATTATCGATTATATTTATTAGTAAATTGTTCAGAGACACTTTATGCATTTAGCAGCCTCTGTGGCGCAGTGGGCGAGTAGCCGGCTGTGAAGCAAGAGGCCGCGGGTTCGATTCCCGCACCGAGACAAATGTGTGTGTGATCTACCGATATGTGTTTCAAGTCTGGGTGTTGTGAGAAGGTGCGTCTCTGGTAGTTTCTGATACCCATGATACAAGTTATACCTAGTGTGGGGTCAGGACTCAGAACCCTGTGTGTGACTGTTGGGCCTATTATTTTTTAAATTTATTTATTCAAAATCTATTTATTATTATATATAGAAGAGGGGGCAAACGAGTAAGTGGGTCACCTGTCGTTAAGTGATCACCGATGCCCATAAACATCCACAATACCATTCACTAGCTATTACCCGCGACTTCATTCGCGTGGGTATCTCACCTAACCGTACATTTTTCCGGGTTAAAAAGTAGCATATCTCAGTCAGGAATAATGTAGCCTTCTATTAGTGAATATTTTTTTCAAAATTGATTCAGTAGTTCGAGAGATTACTTCCTACAAACAAACTCGCAAACTTACAATGCGGATAATGAGGATAACCAAAACATGTTTAATGGAGTATCAAGTTGAATTCTTTAGAACAATCAACGCTGCATATTTGTGCCATTGCGTGTGTTCAAATGGTTCGGATTTTATGGACCTGTGTGTGTGTCGTAATCGGAGTTTTTGTATTGTTTTTACGACGGATTTTTAAATGTATTTATTTAGTCATTCACACAAGTGGAGTGGTAATATTAACAAAGCAGTGGCGAAAGATAGATCTTTCATAGTCCAAGATTTCTTCCGGCTTTTCCGGATCGTCTACTAGTGAATAGGTATTAAGCAAAAGAGAAACTTATATCGGTAAAGCTTTTAAAAATTCTCATCCTTCCCTACTCTAGAGGAGCACAATCATCACTACATGGTATAAAACAGTCGCTTCCCGCTGTCTGTCTGTCTCTATGTATGCTTAGATATTTAAAACTACGCCACGGATTTTTATGAGTTTTTTTTTAATATCTAGTGCTAGCTTCCTTCAAGAGGAAGGTGTATATGTATAAAAAGTATGTACGACAGTGTTTATCTAATATCATACATTAGTATTACATAACTCAAATATTTGCGTTTCGCACATTGACAGGTGAAAGTGTGCTTTTAAACATATATTTGAACAATTTGCATAGTTAGCGATGCTTTGTGCACAATTTGCAAGGTTTTGATAAATGTGGATAAGAAAGTAATGAAAATATTAAAAATTAAGAATGTAAAAATAGATAACGGAAATAAAAAATATAAATAAATAGAAATTCGCTGGACGCAGACCGTTTTCAACAGATCGGTCTGGAATTATTTGGTGCAGTCAGTTTGTTTCATTATGTTCAGTGATGGACACCCTGGGGCCGACGATGAAGGCGGATATAAAATCAAAAATGATAAAAAAATAGAGCACTGAGACAAATATTTGTACGGCCCACAGATATTTGTTTGGGGTCTGGGTGTTGTGAGACCGAAAGTCTCTCCCGTAGTTCCTGATTCCCACGATACAAGACTCGATCTTAGTATGGGGTCAGGACTATGTGTGTGACTGTTGGGTGTTATTTATTTATTATTAATAACAAAACCATGTTACTATGAAATTATTTCATTCCCAATTTTTTATTCAGCTATTTCAAATGCAATGTTTATTCATAATTCAATTTTATTAATTCCAAAACCCAACTCGCGGGAAACGGAAGTCCAAGCGGTTGAGTAATGAGTACCCTTACATGCCCCTCCGGTTCGGCGAATTCATTATGTGAATCATGGACCCCATAAAAAACGAAAACCTTTATATTTAACATCAATAAAACAATAATAAAGTACCGCAAATTTAAAATTAAATACTCAATAATAGTGCTTATTTCCCTTTGATCAGTGGGTTTAGCCAAGTGGCTTATGCGCTAGTCGAATAGAATAATAAATGTATGGAAATGACAAGAGTACGCTAAATGCGGCGTACTCTAATGTCATTCCCATACATTTATTATTCTATTCGACTAGCGCATAAGCCACTTGGCTAAACCCGCAGTTGTATGTTAGGGACAAAAACAAAGGTTTAGAACTTAATCAAATAGAGAGCACCCGGTACTAGTTTTCAGTCCTCGTATCATAATTGTGATTTAGTGTTTCTGTATTCTGATTTTCCTACATCCAAATATGCCAAAATTTTTAGGACCCGCTAAGGTCTTAGGTTGATTTGTACGGTGTTGTTTTAAACGTTCATTGTAGTTTTCTTATACATATACATATTCATGTTATGTATAAAATACTTCAGAAAAGCCTCTGCATCATTCAAATTTATATAAAGTTTGTCGTACACATATATTTTGTTACTATCGTAGCAAGGAAGTAAAGAACGGAGTCGATTTTTTAAATGTACTCGAACAACCGGTTTGAGATAAAAAACAGAGTGTCTTGCACTCTTAGCTCCGTAGTCTGTAATAATGTGTAATCAACGTAATGGGCCTTCGGTGTAGATTTTTTAATCGATCAATTTGGATAAATCAGGAATTATAGACGTGGTTGATATGGATGTGTTTTACAATAATGTGTAATGTATCTATGTATGGTTTAATTCGTCTACTCGAATGTATTGACTTAAAACGAAAATATTATGGAATATAATATTAAAATAAAGAGTCCAAGTGATATAATATGATAAAAATTACGGTTCGTGTTCATTCACAATAAAAATCACTTTCAAAAATAACCTCATCTTTAAGATGGGTAAAAAAATCTGTCCAAAAATATGACTTGTAATATGTGATAATTTTGTTCGCAGATAGATCATGAGTCAAAAGGTGACAACGCGCAAAGGGGCGATAAATGATGAAAAAGAAAAGGTAATAAATACTAAATCACTTTAGTATTTGTATAGTTTAACACACGGCCTTCGTCAAACGTGTTTGATGGTTGGTGACCATTCCGAACGAATACTCATAATGCTGATGGAATCTTGGCTTATCCCACGTTTAGAAAAATGGGTTGAGAAGGGAGTTATTGAGGCTTTTTTATACGATCACGGCAATGACTACACGAAGCAAAAGTTACCGCATATCAGTGATACTCTTAATACATGGCAGTATTTATAATCAATCACTTTTTCCTCTTGCAGAGACAAACAGACAGCCCGGTGAAAGAAACGAAGAAAAAAATGGCAGCCACAGTAGAGAAGGAAAAACAGGCTGCGGAAAAGACGGAAAAAGCAGACAAGACAGATAAGGCGGAGAAATCAGAGAAACAAGCTGAGAAACAGCCTGAGAAGAATGCGGAAAAGAAAGATAAAAATGTTGATAAAAAAGAAACTCAACCAGACAAACCAAAAGAAGACAGTAGTAAAGGGGAGAAGAGTGGAAAGGTGCGTTTTAGAAGTAGTTTTAAGACCTTACTAATAATGATAAATATCTCTTGAATGCTACATCATGTTCTGCTACCTTTCATTTAAAATGTCACTCGACGTGATGAGACAAAATAAGGTATACAAGAGCTATTCAACGTTTATTAGTGAGACTGTTCTTTATGTAGATGTTGATTTCAGTAGAATAGAAAAGGTTTTTGCATTGACAACTTCTGTATAAAATCGCGCTACTAATTTTATTGGTCGTGTTTGAAGCTTTGGCATTTAATTTTCTTTTTCAAAATTATTTTCTTTACAAGAATATGTACATTATATAAGTAATTAAGTAAGTACGTGATAATGGTAAAAATACGTCTAGAAACGTGAGGGGTTGGTGGTTTATGCAAATAAAACAGACTTTAGAGACTAGCTTAGGGCTTAAATTAACGAATTCCGTACAAGGAACAAATATGAAGCCATAGCACCCAGATATTTTGGAGTTAAGATGGCCAGTTCATAAGCAAGCGTAGCGATCGCAGTTGTTCATCAATTACTCTGAACTCACCATCATGTAGTAGTAATATTCGAGTTCAGATAAACAACGCGAACGCGTAACTTGCAGACGGACAAACAAGACAACAAACACAAAAGCAACAAAGTGCACAACGGCGTGTGCGACGTGACTCTCAGCACCAACGGAGGTGCGGAGGAACTGAACGGGGCAGCCAGTCCTACCGACGATGACGATGACGTGTTGCTAGTCATCGACGACGAACCGCGCGACGAACTGTTCCCCGAGCTAGCGTACGACACGTCCGACACAGAGTGCGAGCATGCGACCGACGCACCCAGCCGCAGCATCACCAGGAGGTCGCAGGTACTGTCTACTGTCAGTGTGTTGTACTGATCGACGAACTATTCCCCGAGCTCGCGTTCGACACGTGAACACGTCCGACACAGAGTGCGAGCACGCGACCGACGCGCCCAGCCGCAGCATCACCAGGAGGTCCCAGGTACTGTCTACTGCCGGTGTGTTGTACTGATCGACGAACTGTTCCCCGAGCTCGCGTTCTACACGTGAACATGTCCGACATATAGTGTGAGCACGCAACCGACGCGCCCAGGCGCAACATCACCAGGAGGTCGCAGGTACTGTCTACTCTCGGTATGTTTTACTGATCGACGAACTGTTCTTCGAGCTCGCGTTCTACACGTGAACATGTCCGAAATATAGTGTGAGCACGCGACCGACGCTCCCAGCTGTAGCATCACCAGGAGGTCGCAGGTACTGTCTACTGTTGGTGTGTTGTACTGATCGACGAACTGTTCCCCGAGCTCGCGTTCTACACGTGAACATGTCTGACATATAGTGTGAGCACGCAACCGACGCGCCCAGCCGCAGCATCACCAGGAGGTCGCATGTACTTTCTACTGTCGGTATGTTGTACTGATCGACGAACTGTTCCCCGAGCTCGCGTTCTACACGTGAACATGTCTGACATATAGTGTGAGCACGCAACCGACGCGCCCAGCCGCAGCATCACCAGGAGGTCGCATGTACTTTCTACTGTCGGTATGTTGTACTGATCGACGAACTGTTCCCCGAGCTCGCGTTCTACACGTGAACATGTCCGACATATATTGTGAGCACGCCACCGACGCGCCAAGCCGCAGCATCACCAGGAGGTCACAGGTACTGTCTACTGCCGGTGTGGTGTACTGATCGACGAACTGTTCGGCGAACTCGCGTTCGACACGCGAACACGTTGGACACAGATGTGAGCACGCGACCGATGCGCCCAGCTGCAGCATCACCACGAGGTCGCAGGTACTCGACGAACTGTCCCCGAGCTCGCGTACCATACGATCGACGAACCGCGCAACAAACTGTTCCACGAACTGGTGACTATTAAGTACCATACCCAACACCCTCGACATCGGTGCAACAATAATGGTACGTCAAGATTTTCAACTTGTCTGCTACTACCCGCCGCAGTGCCTGTTGTTTTGTGTTGTGTTGTTTGTGAGAAGTAAGTTAGACTCGGTAGGAATACTTCAACAAAAAATCGACGCCATTTTGGTATCACAAGCCGCATGAATTGACCACATTTCTATCGTCCTTTAACAAACCATTTTTCACCTTTTACCATCGCTATAGATGTAGAGGCTTTCATCGACCCTGACAATCTAAAACAGACTATATTCCAATAAAACATTATTTAATTTGCAACATTTATCCCGCGTGGTGGTTTTCATTATGCGAATTTGCCATTCTTAAACAAGCTGTATCTCATTGCATCATGGTTGCGTTTTGTTTGGCACTAACGTTTACTAATCGGTCGTGTTGTGGTGAAGGTGAAGTCGACGCGCACCCCAGAGACGCCGCGCCCCGCCTCCGACAAACAACACGACAAGGATACTGAGGAAGTGAGTATATCACACTACACGCACACATAATATAACACAATGATACGATCACAAATCACAATGACAGTACACACAATATTTAAAAGTTTACAATCTGCGTTCACACAGCTGCCATTTAATTTGTCACAAATTTTATTTGTATTCCTATGAATATTCTAAATAAAGTTCTGGTTAAAAACTCTGGATATATTTACTCGATTTTGTTTATCTTGAATATCAATAAATCTTCCGAAGGAGACTAAAACCACCTATTAATCGGGTTATAAGGTAACCAGTATCCTCCATACATTTTTATTCTATTAAGCCTTGTACGGGTTAACCCTTAAAGCCACTTACTTGGTTAATTTTACAATATTACTGATTTACCCATCATCATCAGCCATAGGAAGTCGACTGCTGAACGTAGGCCTCCCCAAAGATTACCCATATTACCCATATTGATAAGAAAACATCCGTACATATAACCGTCGCTGCGTTCTTGATTTTTTTCGGAGCTAAAATGTACTTACCGTCAGAACCGTTTGTAAAGGGCTGATTAACCCAATAATACGGGTTAACCTTTATGATAAGGTTTATTACGTAATCTGTGAAATTAAGCCCATTTTGATATTTCTATCTTATGGATAAACTTGTTTCATACTTTAACTGTCCTAATACAAAATTCTTATACTGATAAACACGGCAATTGAAAAAGCCCTAAAACCGGGTTAACTTTACAGAAAACGTGCGCAATGAAGGTGAAAATTTACCGAGCAACAAATACGATAAATAATAACGATAGTACGCATATAAACGCATCTTCTCGCAGATTTCCTCTGTTTACACAAGTGAGGCAGTGTTTGCTCGACCCACAAATTGAACAATTGTCGCGAATATGCACGACTAGTGCTAACCCAATTCCGAGTTTAGCAAATAATTGCATTCTGATTGCGTCTCTTCGGATTTTACGGCAACATTCTGTTAACTATTTTCGAGGAGAAATAATTTTTATGTTAGGAGTTTGGAAATATTAATGTTCAGTGTCAGATGTCTCAACCCGTTGGAGGCGGCACATACATATACACTACACTACTATATAAAGAGGAAATATTTGTTTTTTTTTGTATTTTTGTTTGTAACGAATAGGGTCTAAAACAACTGAACCGGATTTTGAACCGGTGGCGGAGACGCTCGTCACTATTTATCAGCGGTTTTGATAACCGGACAATGGTACTTATTACTGTATACATCTCCCACAGTTATTCAAAGTTTTGTCTTACTTCCTCTGATATTAGAAGATACTCAACACAGCTAAACAAAACATTGTTTAACGAAGACATCCGTATACAATGATTTATTAGCAAGGCTGTAAATATCGAATCATCAAATCACTATTATTAACGTAAAATATCGGGCATTAGTCTTTCTAGCTACTACACATTAACACAACATGGTAGCTCGATTTGAATTTCAGATCGCAACTAATAATAATATAACTTCAAACATTCATAATTATAATACGTCTATTCTAAGTTCTTTCAGTGTATTTAAGTTCTTTCAAATCTAACAATGCATGCACACTTATTTTTTTTATACTTGGAAAATTTAAAAAAGACAATCAAAAATTAACAAACTAACATTACTAAAATAACAATCAGCGTATTAAACTAATTAACACTTAATTTATTTAGCTAAATTATACAATTTTTCCAGAACAAAGACTCAAAAGTGCTCAAACTGAAAGAAGATACGCCATCCGATCGCAAACTCCGTTCGTCAGACTCGCCCAAACCTGACTCAAAAAAGACGCAAGAAGTGAAAAAGCAAGACGCTAAAGAACCGGAAAAGGACGATAAAAAATCAGAGGAACCGCCAAAGGAAGAGGAAAAGGTAGCGGAAGCAAAAGAAAACAAAGTAGAGTCAGCAAAAGAACAAGAGAAAGAGACAGCACCAGTAGCAGAAGTACGGCCAGAAGCGAAAGAGAGTGACAAGAGTGAAGAGAATAAGACGACATTGGAGAAGTTGGAGATGGAAGTTGTCATCGAAGTGGAAGCGGATGGTGAGTGGATACTCTTCACTACATAGTATAAAACAAAGTAGCTTCCCCCTGCCTGTTCCTATGTATGCTTAGATCTTTAAAACGACGCAACGGATTTTGAGTTTTTTTTAATAAGTAGAGTGATTCAAGAGGAAGGTTTATATGTATAATACGTGCATAATATAGTAGAGAAACACTATAATTCCGCACCCGTTTGGAATGTAGGAAAGTAATTACAAAATATTTAGACTGTTCAATAATGTCACATGCCAGTGGGTCCTAACTATTTTTGGGTGGTTTTATAAAATGTTTTTTTTGGGTAACTTAAATTATTGATTTTAATATTACAATGTAGTTAGTGTAACAATTCAGCATGTAAGAGGTTTTTAACATTTTCATATTTTTTTAAAAGTTTTGCTTGCAATGACGTCATAAAATAGAGATAATTATGACACATAACATAAGCTCACGCTTGTATCCCCGAAGGGGTAGGCAGAGGCGCACTAGTGAACTAGAACGCCCACATTTCGCCGAGCTTAGTTCCGTCCCAGATGTGATAGGGGGCGAGCCTATCGCTATATCGCAAATTCCAGACTCCGGGCTGATATGGAAAAATCCAATATCACTTTGCCCGACCCGGGGATCGAAGCAGAGACCTCAGAACCGTAGTCGTACCGAAATACCACTACGTCACCAAGGCAGTCATAGATAGAGAATAGAGATAATTATGAGTTACTGTTAAATGTGCATGTGGTTGTTAAGTGATTGTGTAGTGTGACGTGATGTGTACAGACGAGCCTCGCAAGACCGACACCAACTACTCCAAGTCGCGGGTCAAGGTCTCCCCCTACAGGAGGAGTCTGCGGCTCGCCGACCAGACCAACTCCTCGCTCCTCGCCAACTATACAGGTATCTGGATGTTTGCAACTACAGATATTAACTAATAAGTCATGCTCCCCTGGCCAATCCCTATTTTGAAGGTTGGCAATGTATTTTTTTTATACCAAAGACCAATGAATGAGCAATTGGGTCATCTGATGGTAAATGATTTCCACCAAGAGACGTCCATAGACACCCAAGATACAAAAATAATAATGGGTGCGTTGCCAACTTAAAAAGAGAGCATTAGGAATTGGGAAATTAAAGGGGAATTGGGCCCTTGGAAATCTTCTCCACCGAACAAGACGCGATAGCGAATTACCATTTTATGTTGTTTTTTAAGAGACTTTACGCCTTACTTATAAAAATATTTAAGCGCTGCTTATCTTTAACCATTCGTTGTCCCTTTCATTTTAAAAAAAAATAACGCAAGGAAAAAAGTGACAGGCTATTCTTAGCAAAAGGTTAAATGAACATTTTTATATAAGTAAGGCCCATTACGTCAAACCGGTCGAGCTTGGCCATTCGTGCTGTAGTCCTAACTGTCTACAGTGTGGCTCTACCATTTTATACCCATTGATATCCACGACTCGAACTTGTATGTTAGTATGAGTTCAGGAGTGTGTGTGTGTTAGTCTTCTTTTTACCTGCCCTTATCCCACCTTAATGTAGGGTCTCAGGGTTTCAAGCATGTTGCAGAGAGGATTTAGCTTAGTTTTTACGACCGACCGCCTGTCTGACGTCAACCCCCTCTCAGGGAGGGAGGGAGCTAGTGTTTGTGTGTGTTGTATGTTATTGATTGACGTCGAAGGGAACAACACAACGATGGAGATGGACATAACGGAGACGTCGGTGGAAGCGGAGGAGTCTGCGCTGGAGCGGTCGTTCCTGCGCGCCGTGCGCAACATGCGCGGCCGCAGCTCCTACAAGCAGCTCGAGGAACTGAACCTGAAGCACCTCGCCAGCAGGGCCGCCAGGAACAACGCCGCAGGTGACGTCATCAAACAAACACACAATCGTGAAACAAGTTGGTTTTGTTTTTAAATAATTGTCTGGACTTATAGACCCTTAATTGGACCGTGTTGTGCAGAAATGATCCAACCCACATTTTTTATTGATGCCAACATGATCTTAAAGTCTAAGCCATTATAGACCATATTGATGTAAAAAAGAAATGTGGCTTGGATCATTTCTGCACAACACGGTCCAATTATAAAAATGTTTAAGCGCTGCTTATCTTTCATCTTAGGTTGTCCCTATAAGAATCCACAAGTAATTTTAAAAATATTTTTTGATTAAAATATTGATGTTATCTTGTTCAATAATTTCGTTTTTATTCACCTCGTTTTACGATATTTTATGTTGTCAATTCAACTTAATTTTTTGGTTTTTTTTTAATTATGAAAATTTCATAATACGGTCCATAACATTTATATATAAACTACCTCTAGATGTTTTCTGTGGGCTAATTATATAAATTTATTTTTTCTTCCTGTATTCATGTACCCTTATGCTCTCGAACGGTGGTCGACAATAGCTGTGACACAGTTTTAATTACAGCAGTTGTTATTTTTTAATTTTTCCGAATAACTTCCAAAAAGGAGGAGGTCCTCAATTCGTCTGTATTTTTTTTATGTATATTACGCGATATCTCCGCCAAATGTGAACCGATTGTCAAAATTCTTTCGTTGTTCTATAGAGCTTATTTCAAGGGTGATCCTATATAAATTTGGTCGCAATCGTATTTGAAGTCGGTCTGTTGAGTTTTTAAATTTGTGATTATTAAGAATAATGAATTTGGATTTGAAAAAATAGTCATGTGTAACAATATCCAGGTCGTGACGTGACCCGCGAGACGCGCGAGACTCGGGAGACTCGGGAGACTCGCGAGACAGCGGAGTCCGTGTCCCGGCCCACGGCGCCGGTGGTGGGCCGCAAGCGGGGCGCCGCCGACCCGCGCGAGCATGAACCAGACCGCGCCCTACCCGCGCCCAAGAGGGGGAGGCTCTTGCACAGGATCGCGCACACCTTCAGACGGACTGAGTACGCGCCTGAGGTATGTGTGCGTTGTTACTTTGTTTGGTGTTGATTAATATTTCCCCCGAGTTTTGGCGGGAATTCTGACGATGCGGGTGGTCGCTTGTTTTAATGATATCATATTTTAGTCTAAAGTTGTGTTTGTGGTTTAAATGTGATGTGTATCTAAGCAATAAACATCAACGATGATGGACAGTATGTGGAAGCTTTGAAATAAGTGATTTTGGATGCTTTTTGTCGGGTGGATGGGTCGACCATGTTCGATTCCTCTGCTGCGAGAAAATCGTCTAAAAAACATCAAACTGGAAGGAATTGACGCTAAAACTCTAACAGGGTCTTGGAATCGAACACATCCGACTTCATTGCACTTGCGAAAACTTTGATATAGGAAAACAATTTCCATAACTTGACATTGGCATGGTATTTCAATTGCCATAAAAAATAAATATATTTCCCCCTTGTCTTCTTCTGAGTGGTAGAGCCATGCTGTAGACAGTTACGTCTACAGGACGAATGGGATGGCTCGAACGGTTTGATACCACTGTTTCACAGAAAATCGACGTAAAGTGGCAGCTTGCTGTCGCGTTTCGTACGGTGAGTGAGATTTCCGGTGGCCCATTTGCCCCACTTTCTTTCCCAATCCCATTTTCTTTCCCTTCCGGTCCATCCTTTTAGGTTGGCGACGCACCCATAATTATTTTTGTGTCTTGTGTGTATATACACACAAGACACAAAAATAGGCGTTGCAGATCAGTTACCATCAGGTGACCCATCTGTTCGTTTGCCAGTCTCTGCTATCAACAAAACCTGCCCATGTCCCACGAATGTCGGGTCGGCGCAACACACGTCTTCAAGTATGTTGCAGAAAGGATTTGGCTTCGTTTTTACAATCTACTGCCTGTCTGACATTAATACCCTCTGTGGGAGATTCAGTCCCGGATAAGTTAAATTAGAAAATTCGCTTTGCCCAACCTGGTAAACGAATTCAGGACCTCTGAATTATATTTCAGATCGTGGGCATCAACACTGACCTGCCGCTAACAGCGCCCGTAGCGTCGGCCGAGAGCTTCGACCCCGAGCGGCTCAAGACGGGGGGCGTGGGGGGCGTGCAGCCCCCCGCCGCGCCCCTCGCCACGCCCCTCGCGCCACACGAGACCAGAGACAACAAGCGCTGCCTCATCATGTGAACACACACCACACGCGGGAGATGCATCCACCATAGATAACACCATTAACTCGGTTGTCGATCGAGAGATGAGCCTATTGTAGCTTAGCGTACGGAGCAAGCTGATGAGAAGCTCGAAGCAATCTGAACTTGTCGCGCTAGCTCTTAGCTTAGCTTATCGACTTGATATTGGTAATGCAAGCTAAATTATAATAGCTTACCTTTTGATTGACAACCACAATAGACTAATAATGCATTGCTGGCAATCATAACTGGAGATTGGTCTCAAAATTACGATCCGATTTTGAGTAATTTCGGGCTGAAAATAATAGTACAAAAGTTATTTACTTTAGCATGATATAGATGCATCTCCCTAAAATTTAGAAATAGTGTTACTCGGATATGAACTCGATGTGTCGGACTCTAGTAATAGTTATATTTTGACACATTTCTGAAGCTGTAAATTACTGATGCGCCTTAAAAATCGGTATTTTGTCATTTTCATCGTTTCGTTAAATGACGTGTAACAGAGATAAAAACACCAAAATTGTAAAGCCATCGCACCCGATGTTATAAATTAGAATTTAAGTATCTGAAAAAGATTGCAAATTTTTCTTTGTTATAAGGAATTAAAGCGTGTATAACTAACAAATCTGATACTTTATATCAGTTTTCTTTGATTGATATTTCCCCAGTCGAGTGTTGACTGTGGACCCGAGGTCCTGGGTTCGATTCCCAGGTCGTGCTAATTTTCAAATTTAATTCGCCCGGGACTGGATCCCTCAGAGGGGGTTGACGTCAGGCAGGCAGCCGGTCGTAAAAACTCTGTAAAATTCTTTCTGCAACATGCATGAAAAATTGTGTTGCGCCGACCCGACATTAAATTAAGGTGGGATAAGAGCAAGTAGAAAAAAAGATATTTCTCTAGTTGAGTGTGGACCACACCGAGGTCTCGCTATGGAGTATGTTCAAGATCTGGCTATCGCAACCAAAAAAATTAATCTACATGAAAATATAAATTACAGATTAAATAAAGTACCTACTCTGTGACTTGGCTCAAAATTGTTTTTAAATGTGTCTTATCCAGTGGTCATATCGGTATCCATTAAGCTCAAGTTATTATGTTGGTTGTACATGCATTATATTCGTATTAAATTTCGTATACAAGTCTATTATAAAGTAAAATGTTCGTGTGTAGGGATCTCCCCCCAGTACCCACCGCTTATGTGCGTGTCATCACATTGATGTGTTCTTATCATGCATTGTCATATTATAACATAGTACAGGTCGGTCTTTTTTTATAGATGTTAACGAGTAATCTAAGTTCTTTTCAAAATATTAGCTGACCTGTTTCACATGAAAATCACACGCTTAAATGATCAGTCAAATAAAATCTAATGCCGTAGCATGAATAATTTTCGACTATTTATTCGATTTGAGCACGCTGCACGCTCAACATATTTTCGTCAAACAAATGGGTTGGGCCTGCGTCGTGTTTCACAGTAAGCAGCAAGTTATTCATGCAACGGCCCCAAGTTGGTTTTTAAAATAATGGTAATATTAAAAATGGTTTTTGAATAGTGAGTAAAATCAATTATGTGCCTTGCAAACATGCTATGCCATTGTTATTGCCTCGAGGCATGTGTGCATTTAACTCTGACAATCGAAACTCGATATTATATTCATACAGCTCGCATTTATCGACATGACAGTCTACGTTTTCCTGTAGTATGCATATAAAAATGGTTTTGTCACTATATTATTCTATGAGCTTTTATACCTCTGGTACGAAATAGCATTCGTAAGGGAATTTGCCACGACAACGGTATAATTTTAATTAAGCAAATAAATCGAGTTGTATACTTGTTATATTAGTATCAAATAGCCTGTAACATTCGGCGTTGTAGTGGACAACTAATCGGCCCAATTAAATATATTCTAAATCATGGTTTATACTTGATATTAAGTAGGTATTCATCTGTAAAGTGTGCAAATTAAAATAATGTCAAAAATAATAGATAATTCGATAAATTTCGCAATAAATATCAATAGTGCATTTAGCCAAACGTTTAATAAGTGGAAATGAATCATCATAATGAGCTAATGAACATGGGTGTATCAAGCATCGATAGTCGATAAATGATCGATTAATCGTGTTAAAAAGGTTATTCGTATCGAAGAGGTAAACACCGTTGAGTCTTGCAGTCGAGATCGTATCTCCATCATTGTATTATTTGATGTAATAAATAAGATTTTTATGAGATGTAATATAGCTATAGATATATTTGTTAATGTATGTCGGTGAAAGACGCGAATTGATCGAGTGTGAGGTGCAAAGAATTTTGATACACATTATATTTTTATCTCTGAAATGTGATAGTACAACGAAATAAATTCCAAAGCTATAAAATCAACTTGTAATGTAGTAAATAACATATAATAAAGTATTCTTTGAATTTCATTGATGAAGCGATGGATCTATCGGAAAACATGTTCTATTTTGTTTGAATCGAATATCGATAATCAAAACATCGATAACATTAAAATGACCATCTTGATTCGCTCCATCTCACGCTCGTATATATTTCTTTAGAAACGTGTTTGTAAATATGAAATGATCGATGAACATCTGTAATGTTAATACAATCGGATGCTTTTGCACTTAGCTAGTTTAAACGTTAATTTGGACTGACGTCGCGTGAAATAATCAATGGCTAGTTATTACCTCTTATACTTAACTTTAGTTTAACTTTAACGTATGGAGCAAAGCGATGCAATGACGTAATCTAGACTGACGATGCACCATTTTGATGTATGAGACGTTAAGCGTAAATTAAGTTGTGTATGTTGGTGAAAACTGGCTTAAGTTATAGCCATAAAGTATGATGAGCTGAAGTGCCATTATTGATAAGAATGGATATCAAAAAGCATTTATTACATAAGAGGTATACCTTCTCCAATAGACAGAAAATAACAAAAAGACGTGACGTCAGAAACATAGCAATATAAGACCCATCTGATATTACGATAATGACTATCGACTAATTTATCGAAGTAAAGTGTCTTACGTACATTTGATAGCAGACTCTTAGATGTCGATAGCATAGTATGCGAGTCTCTATTCAAATGAGGCTTTAGCACGAATAACTATCGACTTCGTAATGGAATTGACCTCGTTGTTTACACGTGACATTTTATTGAAATTTCTTACATCCTTGGTCTAGTGATAGCGTGCTGTTGATCCGGAGGTTCTGGGTTCGTTTACAGGCAGGGCAAAGCGGTTTTACTAAAGCGATTTGTTCGGTGCTTCCTACAACGTTATTGTTGAGGTATGTGGCGCCGATGTAACATAAGCAAGATGGAAAAAGTGATGAGGAAACACCGAGCCCGATAGTCGAAAATTTATTCATGCTACAGTACCAGTCCCTTCAATATCGTAATGTCAGAGGAGGTAGTGTTAATAAGTTAGCATCTAATTAATTGCATTGTACCGTATGGTGGTACTACGCTGTTTTACAACTGGACGCAATATAGTTATAGTTATTGTGACGTGTTGCGGGTTCGATATTATGTAATATCGATTAAGATGGTATAAATCGATAAAAACTAAATTCGTGTATATACTGCCTTGTTTTAAGGGTTAGTTGATCCATGAAATGGTAATAAAAGATGAATTCGGTGCTTAAAAAAACTCAACCGTATGTTTTACTCGTAGAGCTTATTTTCGTGTAACGAAAACAAACCACTTCGAATACCGCGTGACTCGTTTTGTTACACTAATATGAGCTCTATTATTATGGATTCGAGATTGAGTTTTAATAATCGAGATCAGTTCATCCTTTATACTAGAGTATGCGGTGGTTTAAAAACGTAGTTTGAATAGTGGGTTCGTAAAAATCTCGAATAAGAAAAGTTATATCGATATTAAGTTTGAATTCGCAACACGTCCGAATTAGTTAAGTTTTAAGGTGACATTGTGGGAACTAACCGTTTCCACACGCACCGGTTTTATCGATTCACATGGAAGATTAATTGTTTAGATTTAGTTACTTTATCGATAATGTGTTGCAAAAATAAATCGTTTAAACTGGGACATTACTTGTATAATCTTTTATTCTAAACAAGGACAATAAACGGTTGTGAATGAAGATTGGACCAAATAATTTTATTGTCTATCAATATCGATAAAACGTATCTATAAATAACTTTGTTTTTTAATAATCATTGAATCGATAGACTATCGATATCAATACGAATGATTGTGCAGCTGTCAAATTCTATATCGATATAGGGATATTATCTCTGTATAAAAGATTATGCAACTGATGTCCACAGATACTATATCCGAACTACCCAAAGATGAGCGTGTTATGATTGAACGAATATAATTATGTTCCACGATTTGTATTGTCCATTTTTTTATTAGAATAAAGTTAAAAATCTATTTGGTCTTTGATTTAAGATCTGTTGTTTATCGTCGACCCCGAAATTATTAATTACAGACTAAAGGTGTTTTAAAGCATCTTTAAGCCAACCGTAAAGTTATTGACGTTTCTTGCTGGCGACAGCATAAAATGACTTGTACGACAAAACATTAATTCCCTATGTAACCGCTAGAGGCGTTCGGGTGTTTTTCATACAAATATTTTAAAAAGTCGTTAGCGAGAAACTTCAAGAACTCATGGTTGCGCTACTGATATTAAATGAGTCATCATCATCATCATCATCATCCATAGGACGTCCACTGCTGAACATAGGCCTCCCCCAAAGATATAAATATAAAGATATTAAAGGAGTACTGCCTCCGTGGCGTGGTGGTATTTCGGTACGACTACGTTTCTGAGGTCTCGGGTTCGATCCCCGGGTCGGGCAAAGTGATATTGAATTTTTCCATATCAGCCCGGAGTCTGGAATTTGTGCCCGATATGGCGATAGGCTCGCCCCCTATCACATCTGGGACGGAACTAAGCTCGGCGAAATGTGGGTGTTCTAGTTCGCTAGTACGCCTCTGCCTACCCTTTCGGGGGTACAGGCGTGAGCTTATGTTATGTTAAATGAGTAAAGTCCATTAATTGAGTGCAGGTGAGATTGATGACAATGGACACTGAAACATATATGTATGCCGTATATTTGACGCGTGATAGTCTCTGAATTCTGTTGAGAGGCGTTAGTTTCCAGTGAGTTCAAGTAATCTGTAGAATGAGACGACGCTGTACTACTGTACTGTACTGACTACATGTCGCTTCCATGGGATTACCATACAGGTCTCTTCACTATATCTAAATAATCTATGAGTAAATCTACACAAATTTTTGACGTTATCTCTTTGGACGTTATAACAAATAGCCATCGATATATTATTTACCTGGATGCACAGCACAGTTGATGGTCGGAAAATGAGACAGGAAAGTAGTGCTTAAGCACTCCTTTTGCATACAGTCGGACGCCGATAGAACTCTAAATTTCAAAATTCAAATTTAGGAACGCTTGATCATTTCGTTTAAAAAGCTATTTTATAACACGTGCATAGGGTTATATTTGTGTTGATTAAATGAGAACTTGTGATCTTTTTCTTTGTTTTATTCCTGAGCCCACATTTTATGAGGATATTTGCAAAGAACTGTGCATCTAGGGTATATTATATTGATGCGAATAGCAGTCAGAATTCTAGAAAGAGACAACTATTTCTCGCACGATCACTTGTCTCTATCGCATTGTATATGATTAGAGATTAGCATTCGCTCACTGAGTATCTCGTCGTAATGCTATTGTTTTTCGATAACACAAGTTCGGCACGATGTTATTGCGATGTATCCTGCAGTTCTACTTACTCCTTCAGGCATACAGGATTGAACAAATAGAAAAATAGTACCTATAAGCGACAATCAGATTCAGAATCATACTTCTGTCAATTTAAATCCTACCCTCATTTTACTTTTAAACATAAACAATATACTATCAATGTTAATTCATTTCACATAGTGTTATCAGAATATCTATGAAAATAAAACAATTTCCTTTCTTCGCATTAACCGCATTTCGTTTCGTGCACGCACAAAATAATTTTAATTTAGTTTATCCGTAATTTAGCGAGCAAAATCACACCTACTGAACTCCGTGACTGATGCATTATCGATGAAATATTATATTGAAATTACGGTCATAGTACTTAAACAAATATAAAGTGATTATTTTAATGTACTTGTGAAATGATTTGTTGTGACTTGTGGCAATTCGGGAGTAGAAGCGTGGGTGCAATGGAGTGTCGGTAAGTGCCTATTGGTTACTGATTTTGCTTCTCTTCTCAAGGAACATAGACTTAGTCACAAGCTTGTATCTAAAAGGTAGGTTATTAATTTTCAGATAGGGCCACGCCTAAAATCCAACATTGGACATCACGATTCAGTCTGACAATATTTTTTCAAGCCCCCTTACATGCGATATTTCCTTATTTTTTCCTTACAACGGTAATTCCATTTTATAGTAAGGATTACCTAGTACTTGTGCACATCACCGCTTCTAAGTAAAATACGCGCGCAGGTATTTATAAAAGATATAAATTTTCTGTTTGCGTAGCTATCAAAGTACTATCTACCTAACATTAAAATCTACTTAATTTTTTTTATGTATGTACAAAAAAGTAAGTAAGTATTCGACCAACTCCGTGGGCTCAACACATTAAGTATGTTACTGAGAGGATTCGGCTTATTTTATACGACCAACCGCTGGCCTGACGTGAAATCTTGGGGGATTCAGTTCCTTGAAAAGCGATCTTGGACTCTAACCCAAAATCTTCTGTTTATGCATTAACACTAGACAAGGTCTACCTTACTACCTTTCTACTAAAGGCGCGATGTCGTAAGTTTCAGGTTAAACTACTGTAATTTTAACACATTGGAATGTTACAATTACAATGTTAGATTAATGTACTGAATCTTCGGGTATTTATTATTAGGGATTAGATACCAAATAATATAAATAGCCTCCTTGACGCAGCGGTCGAGTAACTGGCTAACGAGATACCCGCACCGAGACAAATGTTTGTGTAACCCACAGATATTTGTTTCGGGTCTGGGTGTTGTGAGAACGATAGTCTCTTGTAATTCTTGATACCCACGATTTTATGTGTGTGACTGTTGGTTGTATTTGTTTAATTATTTGTTTGTTGTTATTCGTTTAGAAGTTTTCTAATATTCCTCGTACCGATTTCTTCATGAGATTAGATCCCAATACAAGGATTCCGAACTTGAATCTAAACAAATGTTTAAAATAACGGACCCAACGGTCCTTGCCTAGGTACAAAAATATATTAAAAAGTGCGAAAAGGCCATAGTTCATTCAATGGATCGTTAATGATGTCATAATGTTAAACTGTGTGTAAATGACTCATAGAACGACGTGAACGACAAACTTCAATACTACGCAGTGATGTAGGTACATACTTACTACTCCGAAGCAAAAATTATGTTTCAAAAACTAGAATTTGTACGAATTGTTTACCTATTTATAGGTACTCAATGATATTTTTGATAGTTTTATTATTATGAGTAAATCTTGAGCTGTAGAGCTAGACAGTAACGTTGACAGCACGAATGGACCGGCTCGACCGGCTTTATAGCACTGTAGCTCAGGAGAAAACTGACGTAAAGTGACAGCTCGCTGCTGTGTTTCGTATGGTGAGTGAGTTTTCCGGTGGCTTTTTATCCTCTATTCCCAATTGCTATTCTCCTTTATAGGGATGGCAACGCACACATAATTCTACAGGTATTATCCGTGTTTATAGGCAGTGGAGATCACCTGCATTCTGGAGGTGACTTATCTGCTCATTTACTAGTTTGTGCAATAATAACAATCTTTAATTTAGTTAGAGCATTACAAAGTGTATTTTTTTTAAAAGCAGTAGGTACAGCCCTCAAGAAGACTTTATGAGTGTTGTAGCAATTCTATTTATTACACCATTATTTTCAAAATAAATTCTGTATAATATCTATAGGTAACATAGGTAAATAAATATCATTTAATTAAGTACCTATGTTGTCATCACGAAAACAACTACACCGCTGAATTACCTATTGTAGTCCAAGAATAGAAAATAAAGTAAAACTATTTATTGACTACAATAAAATATGAGTAAATTATAAATTAATAAACTAATATTTCATGTTATTGGCACTTGGCAGCATTTCTTGGTTCTTGCTGAAATAACAAATAAATATATAACACCCATTCACACGTAATCCTGACCTCAGACTTGACCCCATAGTAGAATACAACTCTTGTGACGAAGTTAGGATCTTTGAAAGAGTTTCGGTCTCACAACACCCAAAGTCTATGGCCTAAATAAATTTTGTGTGTCACACTATCATTTGTATCGGAACGGGGTTCGAACCGGTAATCCCTTGCTGCACAACATTCAAATAACATAAATAAGCTCACATGTATCCCCGAAGGGGTAACAGTGACAGCAAGCTGCCACTTTACGTCGGTTTTCTGTGAGACAATTATATCGGTCGAGCCGGCCCATTCGTGCTGTAGGCGTTACCGTATACGGCGTGGCCCTACCATTCAAGTTTTATTTTTCATTATATTTTTTACCTGGCGAATTATCTGGATGTTTTATAAAGTTTTAATATCTTTCGAGTCTAAGCAACAAAGTTAAATCGGCTAAGCAAATAAAATCGTCTCGTAGGTAATTATTATTTTTCGAAATCGGTTTGGACTTCGATAACTAAAAATTAGCGCGTTCAAACAAAATTATAGTATATTCAGCTTTATAATATTAGTATATTACGGGCAATAAACATTCTATCGTCGATAATTTCTCTACCGTAACGATAGTTTATGGTCTCCAGAGCACATTCAATTGCATTAATATGTCGATGCCTGGTTGGTTAGTGATCGACGAGCGTACTTGCCACTTGTCCGCGTCGCCTAGAGAAACTTATTGCACTGGCGCAGGCATTTACACCATACGACTACTATACGATTTATGAACATTAATTCAACGTGCACATAATAACACTAAACCATACGCATTCCTCCGTTTCCAAGAGGATGACCTGTCTTGAGCTTCATGATTTGTCTATATATGATGCGATGGCATAAGATAACTAAGTATGTCACTAATCCGTAAACATTTCCATGTTATAAGCAAGTGCAGTTTTATCTTTTCAATAGTGAATCGCGTGCTGTAATTCTTGGGATTCCACGCATAAGATCATTTCTTTTAAATCCAACATCACCTGAAATCGAGCTATGTTTGTAGCTACTTAAATTTGTAATACTCTCATATGCAATAAACATGTCATGCCATCGCCTAAACTTAATAATTGGCCGGGATAACGCCAGACAGAAAGAAGAAGAAGAATGAAGATTGTTTATTAACTTTTATTATGCATAAATCTTTCAAAACAGCAGCTTTTTTCAGACATTGACTTTCTAGATCTAGGACACCAGTCAGATCATCGTTACGATTTATATCGTATCGCGTCGTACGGTATAAAAACCGGCAAATAATTATAATACCCTCTCTAAATATTACATAAAAGTTCTGACAGTCGACGTTTGACCGTCGGCCAGGCGCCACGTATCATGTAAGTTCTTTATCGATTACTCGACGTCACGTCGGGCCTTCACCGACCGAGACTTTTGCTTTCTAAACTTGCCTCTATGTTTGTGATTGAAACTTTTCGTGACTTAACTGTGGCCTTATGATTTTGTGCATTTGTTTACATGTAGTTCGATGCATTTGTGTAATTTCTTATCCTCATGTGCGTTGTATTTCTTTTGTTTTAATTTGCGATTTTATCGAAGTTTTTAATAGGTCGGATCTTGTTAGTTTTTTTTTATAAATCAGTGTTCTAATTTCAAATTGACCGCGTACCACAATAATAATTTTTTATACTAATATCTAATTGATTATTTAAATGATTTAATTTTTTTATTAAAGTTGTAACAACACAAATATTTCAAAATTCAATGACTTTATAACCGTCTATTATTGTAAGTTCGTGACCGACCAAGAGCTTAATTTCCGTATTGAAGGACTGAGCTTTGTGTTTACAATCGCTAAAGCACTAAAGAAACATAACCTAATTGTTTTTTAATGAGAGTTTAAAAATAATAAAGAATGTTGACAACGCTTTGAGTTAACATACTCATTAATGATTTTGAAAACTTAGAATCACTTGCTGCTCTGCGATAAATCTCTATTTATCCCAAATCTTGATTGAAAGATAGGAGTGAGCTGTAGGATAAATCGAGATCAGGTGTAACTCTAGATTAGTAACAGGGCTGCAAGTCGCCCTTATTATTAAACACAATAAGCTAAATAAATTATTACTTGAATACGATTATTTAGATGAAATTATATTTTTTTATAAAATTATAATTATTTTCAGTAGGTAGGTACGTAATATTTTTCTTACATATATTTTAATATGCATAAGTGCATGCAGTACTTTTGTATCTATTAACAGACCCATTCAGTTTAATTGTTGTAGTCAGCTCCAAATCTAGGTTTTTTCCATACATACATACATAAGCTCACGCCTGTATCCCCGAAGGGGTAGGCAGAGGCGCACTAGCGAACTAGTACACCCACATTTCGCCGAGCTTAGTTCCGTCCCAGATGTGATAGAGGGCGAGCCTATCGCCATATCGGGCACAAATTCCAGACTCCGGGCTGATATGGAAAAATCCAATATCACTTTGCCCGACCCGGGGATCGAACCCGAGACCTCAGAACCGTAGTCGTACCGAAATACCACCACGCCACCGAGGCAGTTTTTTCCAAGCGGGGGCAAATTGCTAATTAGCCCAATTTTAACGTCTTAGAGCGTCAGTACCGTGTTAACCTTAAGGGCACACCTTGATGTATGCAAAGCCATACAAAGGTATATCTCATCCAGACGCTCGCGCCCCCAGGGTAGCGCGCCTCACCATTTTGGAAGCCATGATCTAAGGAGCCCCCTAATTGTTGTGTGTCTAAGGGCCCACACATGCCTCAAGGCGACCCTTTCCCAAATTTACCCCCCCCCCCAAATTCAGCCTCCCTGGGCATGTGCACCCTCTTGCCCCCCATCTAGATCCAGCCCTGGTTGTTGTTAATTACAACCGTAGCTTAATATTTTATTCTTATCATAAAAATTATGTTTAAAGATTATGCTTCATTCGTTTTTTTTGTCCTAAAATACGATAACAGTCCTATCAAAATAAACGTCGGGCTGTCGGGCATCGAATGCCGGACTTATCGATGCGAAAAAACGTCATTGGTTCATCAACATGGCCTTGATCTGTGAGTCTGTGACCCACATTATCTTAATAGGATATTGCAAACTTGTTTCATATCGAACGTTAAAATGTGCCGGCCATGTGGCTGAAGTTCAGTGTTGCCCGCAATTGTTTATTTATTGTAAATAAACAATGTCTTACATTATAATATTTTTGACAGCCTCCGTGGCGCAGTGGCCGAATAGAAGTGAGAGGCCGCGGGTTCGATTCCCGCACCGAGACAAATGTTTGTGTGGCCCACAGATATTTGTTTCAAGTCTGGGTGTTGTGAGACCGAAAGTCTCTCAAAGTCGCTGACACTCACGATACAGGTTATAGGTACCTAGTGTGGGGTGGACTAGGTGTGTGACTGTTGGGTGTAATTATTTTATTTCTTGTGTATAGGGTTTCATTATAGGCAACTCCAACTTCATTGGGCTTCTCATATTATCAGATAATCACTTTACGTACCTCTAAATTCCATACATACATAAGCTCACGCCTGTATCCCCGAAGGGGTAGGCAGAGGCGCACTAGCGCACTAGAACACCCACATTTCGCCGAGCTTAGTTTCGTCCCAGATGTGATAGGGGGCGAGCCTATCGCCATATCGGGCACAAATTCCAGACTCCGGGCTGATATGGAAAAATCCAATATCACTTTGCCCGACCTGGGGATCGAACCCGAGACCTCAGAACCGTAGTCGTACCGAAATACCACCACGCCACCGAGGCAGTCTAAATTCCAATTTTTAAAAAGACATACAGACATAGACTCATGCTTGTATCTTCGAAGGGGCAGACAGATGCGAACTAAAAAATTTAAACACCCACATAATGTCGACCAATGATAGAATATCCTTGATTATAACAAAACATAAACCAATAAAATTGCAAGTTTATTAGATCAAGAATATAATACAAATAGTCGATGGTTAGAAATTATATTGCAATTACCTACTTGTGTATGAATTTCCTCCTGTTTTCTAGCGCATTACACTGCGCAGAAAAACAATCAGGTTAAAACTGATCAAATAGTGGGGCTATCAAGCAAGTTTCAATTTTCATACAAAAAAATTATATCTTAAGTCAATAACTTGTAATAACTTATACCAGATAGGAGATGGTGTAGATTGTAAAAACACCCTCATGTTCTAGAATCACGTCAGACAATTTTATTGTGTAAACATTATTACACTGGCACGACCTTGCGGGCATATGGTTCAAATACGATTGAGTGATTTATGACCACTTGGTCACAACTTTTGGATCACAAGTTGCTTGCTGTTTTCTCATCGATGTATTGTTAATGTCTTTGATATTGACGGACGATAGCGCGTATTCTTATGCAGTCCTTATTCCTTAAAAATTGAATGAATTGATAGTTTTTCTGCGATCTGATTTTCTGTTGCCCGCGACTCCATTCGCGTAGAATTGTATTTTCCGGAATAAAAATAACCATGTGTTATTCTGATGTATAATCTATATTATATAGAGGTAGTTTCATCAAAATAGATTTAGTCGTTTTTGTGTGAAACAGTAACAAACATACATACAAACAAGCTTTTGCGTTCTTCTTCTTTCGTGTGCCTCCAATAACAACAAATTGAGTCAGGTCCTTCCTGACCAGAAGCCCGCCACTCCTAGAGCTGTCTGTCGCCTCCATTAGGTCTCCGCTTGTGCAGGTGGTAGGACACATCGGACAGACAAGCAGGTGCGACATGTTCTGCTCAGGAGCACCACAGTCACATTCGAGCCTCGACGAACAACCCCACCTCATCATATTAGTCTTGCAACGACCCACTCCGGTACGAAGGCGGTTCAAGTTGTGCCAGTTGGGCCAGCTTTTGCTTTTATTTGAGACGTAATTGGATCATTGGAAATCTCAATCACCGAACGAAACGCAACAGCAAGCTGCCACTTTACGACGGTTTTCTGTGAGATATCAAACCGGTCGAGCCGGCCTAGTCGTGTTGTAGACGTAACTGTCTACAACATGGCTCTATCTACCATTCATAAAAGTATTTCTGTCACTCTTTCATTTGTATATGTATATTGTGCGTAAATAGAATTTTGATGAGCGTTCCTGGATAACATTCGCCTCCAGGTTTTTTAGACAGTCTAAACCTAAGTCTAAATACAAATAACAAGACCAAGAACATAGTTAATCCAAGTTTAATAACAATCAATAGACCCAGATGCGGCTGCAATTAAAATAATATTAATTAAAATACCCGCGGGCAAATTTTGATTGGCACCTTGGCAAAAATATGTAGATTCCCCCATTTATGATTATACATAAAAATTAGATTTTGACTACTTACATCATTGGCAACACATGGCCCGTAGATGTCCTATTTGCGGCCCGTGATCTTTTGTAAATTTAGTCATAAATATCTAAAATGTTATAGATTTTAGATAGAAAATATGAGGTGAGGCCGCCTTTACTATATTTTGACAACTTTGGCTCCTGTCTGCCAAAAGGTTGCCGACCACTGCTCTACATGATGAACGTAGTGATCTTACAGGCGGATCTCGGCCTATAAAATCCGGACTTATTAGATGGCAAATGATAACTAGTAAGAATGTCCGCGGAATAAATAAGTTATGCAATACAATCCAACTTCTAAACTGTATGCTGGCGGCGTGCGGCGTGCGGCGTGCGGCGAACCATGACGAGAACATTGCCTAATTGTTGCACGTTTTGAGCTACTTTGTTCAAACTCCGTGATCACTTTTCACTAGTCGACAGTTAAAAATCTCAAAACAAATTGAATTTCATTTTGAAAATACATAAAAACGACGTCATAATCGGTTTACAATCGCTAAAGGTGAACAAGGTCGCTGGATGCAAGCAGCTTCCAACAGGTCGATTTGGAAATCTTTGAGGAAGGCCTATGTCCAGCAGTCGACGTTCTGTGGCTGATGATGATGATGATAAATCGGTTTATCATGTCAAAATTGGGGCTGGCACAGACTCCAAAGAGAAAACGAAATTGTCTAAACAACATAAAAATATACGAGTAAGTAACTCATAATTTTTATTTTAACAATTTTTTAATTTGAGATAAGAGAATTTTAAATTATCAAAGGTTCTTATACTTAGATATTAGAAGCGACATAAATAAAATACGTAGTATAGATATAATAGTAATTTTATGTGATTACCCAAATTTTAATTCTGACCGATTCATGTATTCGAAAATCTCATATATAAATTGCACATGGTACGCCCTACGGATTGATCCCAGGACCAATAGATTTCTCAGGCTGCCAATGAAACGATAAGGATGTAAATTTTTCAGAGCTTAGCCAATATTTACTTAGGCTGAGATCTATAGAGCGAACATCGACTGAGTCAAATCAAAGAAACGAACTTAGTGAGGATTTACAATTTTTAAATAGAACTTTTTCTTACTCCGCATCATTGTTTACAAGAAAATATTTGCTTAGTCTGTCTGTCGGTCTGTTTTTTTTTTAAATGGCTCGGGCGTTAAAATTCTTTGGGCTCGGGCTAAGTTGAAGTTTGATTTAAAAATTCTAAATCCTCACTGAGTTAGTTTCTTTGAGTCAGACTTAGTCAAACTTCGTTCTATAGATCTCAGCCTTAATTTTAAGTAAGGATAGAGGTCGTTCGTTGGCTTTATCTAGAAGTACCGATATAACTCAATGTTAATAATTAACGATATGGTGTTACCGATGACATGACGCGACGGGTCCCTAGGTAAATATTAACATTGAGTGGCTTCGTGGAATCATAGTCATATTAGTAAAGGTTATACGCAGTCAATTTTACATTCAAATCCGACAGTTACATATTCTATAGCGTTTCCAAAACACCAGTATCTCAGTACTTCAAATTTCATGTAAAACTGTTCTTATTGGCTGTACTAAATAAATATATTATGATATTGCTCAACATACTTCTAAAGCAAATTTTTAATCATAAAATAAAAATACCGTTAGATTCAAAATGGCCTAAAATATCTTTAGAATAACTTATAATGGAATAAAAAATACATTTTATAAAATACCAATACTAAAATATGTAGTAGTATAGTGCTAGTATATCCAGTAGTAAATAAAAATTTACGAGTTTTTATACACATATATTTTTATATGTACATCAGACTAGCAAACGAGTACCTAGAGTTGAGTCAGTTGGTAAATGGTAACTGGTCTCCACCGTCCATAGTCATAGACCCAAGGCGTTGCCAACCTAAAAGGAAGACAATAATAGGGTTTGGGAATTGAGCCACCATAAACCTCACTCTTTCTTTCCTTTCGACCGACTTCCACAAAAGGAGGAGGTCCTCAATTCGTCTGTTTTTTTTATGGATGTTACTCGATATCTCCACCAAATGTGGACAGATTTTCAAAATTCTTTTAGTGTTCGATAGAGCTTATTTCAAGGGTGATCCCATATTTTGTTCACGATCGGTAAATTGGAAGTCGGTCAGTAAATTTTTTAAATTTGTGATTATTACCTGCCCTTATCCTACCTTAATATGGGGTCGGCGCAACACACTTTTTCAACCACGTTACAAAAAGGATTTGGCTAAGTTTTTACGACCGGCCGCCTGACATGTTACTGCTACTGTCCTGAGGTCTTTGGTTTAATCTCGGGGTCGGCAAAGTAATATTGGGACTATTCAGTATCAGACCGGAATCTGGAATTTGTGCCCGATGTGGCGACAGACTCGCCCCCAATCACATCTGCAGGCTTAGACAAGTGGTTTATGCGCTAGTCGCATAGAACAGTCGAACAGAATAAATGTATGGGAATGACATAAGAATACGCTATATGCGGCGTAATCTTATGTCATTCCCATACATTTACTATTCTATTCGTCTATTATATTCGGGATCGAAATGATTGCAGCGAAATGTGGGTGTTCTTGTTCGCTAATTTGCCTCCTCCACCTTTGGGATATAAGCGTGAGCTTGTATTGTGTGTTATCTTAAAAATCACAACTTTAAAAATTTTACGGACTGACCTTAAATCCGATCGTGACCGAATTTATATGGGACCACCCTTGAAATAAGCTCTATCGAACACAAAAAGAATTTTGAAAATCGGTCCACATTGGCGGAGATATCGAAGATTCGACCTTCTCCTTTTTGGATGTCGGTTAAAAATAATATGTTGCGCAAACCCCACATTAAAATGGGATTCGGGTACATGGAAGAAGTAGTAGGTAACAACAAATCAATGCAAAAACATAAAGTCATTGAACTTATCCGAAATGAGATTGAGGACAGAGGAGCTTTAGTATTTTCACATATTTTTGCATATTTTAACACAATAAAATATTACGGTAAAGTTAAAAGTGCAGTTAATTTATGCAGTTTTGTTGTGTGGGTAGATCTCTTTTAGGAAGAAGTTAACATTGAATTCCGGTGAAAAATAAAATGTTATTTACAGATTACACCAATGTCAATAATATTTGTGAATCATAAGATTATTATGTGCTAATTCCGATGCATCGGACGCATCTTTTGGAACATTTTTAAATCTCTCTTCGGGAGGTTCCAATATAACTTTTATAATACAAGCCTAAAATTAGAAGCTGCTTAAAGAGGTATGTTTGAACCGAAGCATTTGGCGCTCCTTAGTCTCTGCCTACCCCAACGGGAAACAGGCGTGAGTTTATGTATGTATGTATGTAGAAGCCGCGTCTCCTGCAATGAAACATTACACAAAACACGGTTTCGCTACACATTTTTATCTATGGTCTATTTTATGAGCAAGAGACAGCGAAAATCATTGTTTTGCTTATGTGTTTTTGTGTTTTGTTTCGTGAAAAATAGGTGCAGAGGATGCGGCTTTTGAATACTCTGTTTATTATATGTGAGAACGGATGAATTGTCACTACCTCACTGAACAATTAATTCATTACCAGTCGCATTTCGGCTCCATTTTTAAAGCCGCGTCTCCTGCACATATTTTTTGGAAACAAAGCACTAAAAACACCTACACAAAACAAAGATTTTAGCTGACGCCTGCACGTGGAACAATGGACATAGATAAAAATATTTTGTGTAGGTGTTTTGTGCAAAGTTGTAGCGCAGGAGACGCGGGTTAATTTAAACATTTTTAGAATTAAAGAATTTAAAATTTCAAGTGGTAGAGCCACGCTGTAGACAATAACGTCTTTAGCACGAATGGGCCGGCTCGACTGCTTAGATACCTCTGTCTCACAGAAAACCGACGTAAAGTGGCAGCTTGCTGTCGCGTTTCGTTCGGTGAGTGAGATTTCCGGTGGCCCATTTCCCCACTCCCATTCCCAATCCCCTCCCCAATCCCCTTCCCTCCCCTTCCACTCCCTCCTTTTAGGTTGGCAACGCAGCCATGATTATTTTTGTGTCTATGGGCGGTGGAGATCACTTACCATCAGGTGACCCATCTGCTCGTTTGCCAATCTCAGCTATAAAAAAAAATTAAAAGCAATACAATCCCATATTCTTGCTCTCTGCCTGGCGTTATCCCGGCCTAGTGCCAGGGTCCACCTTCCTACACAAACAAACGTTTCCACTTCGCCCATTCTTGAGGATCCCAAATAACAGCTAATACTTCTTTGTTCCATTTAAAACATATACATTTATACTGATTTCTTAAGTTTACGCGAATGTTATATATTGAAATAAAACTATTTTTACGGATTCTATCACGTCTTGTTCGTGTCTTCGTGGTCACGGGTCGGACTGCAAAGCCTTCGAAACGTAGGGCATAAAAATTAAAAATTAAAACAAATCATGATAGGATCCGTAAAAATAGTTTTATTTCACACACATTTGTCAAATAATATTTATGAAGTCATCATGAATCATATGGTAGGCACGAAAAGGCGCGGCTTCAAATGCTAATAAGCTTATCGAAAGCTAGTAAAAGCAATGTTAAATAAATATTGTAGTGCTTGTTAATAAAATCACAACATTCTTGGCCCCGTGATGCGGAAAATGATGCGGTTCATTGTATTTGAAAGGCATTCTGTAATCTGTTGTCTCGCTCAACTTAAATAAAAATATGCAGATGAATGAGAACTTCAGCCTTAGTATTTTAGTCTGGATTTGACGAAAGGATCGGAAATAAGAGAGACGTAGGGCCATTAGTTACACATTTGGCTACCTCTGCGAGATTTAGGCGTGAAGTTCAATATTAATTATTTAAATATTAATGACATACGAGTTACGACTGGTCACATTAATATTCGTCGATATATTCGTTGCTAGGTAAAGAAACGTAAACAGACAAACAAACCTTGAACAAATACAGCGACGTGCACAGACATTCCGATGAGGGTCTACCCTCTACCCTCTTTGTCTACAAAAACTTGTAAAATGATTTTCTTCTACTCTTACATCACCATCACTGTCATCATCATCTCCATGGCGATTTAAAATATAATCAGGGCACTGCTTGCTACTTAAGTAATTTGGATTCGTTTTTTTTCTCGTTGCGATTTATGTAAACAGCAAATTGTCAGGGTAGACACTGTCTTTTTGTCTATATGGAATGCACGCCACTGAACAAATATACATATACATGATCAAGAAGTACATTTATGACAAGCGGTAACTGTATGTAACTATAGTACGTAACAATTAGATCTACTACAGAAACAAATTGTTCAGTAACTTATTACGTGGCTTAGTAATCAGTAATCATTGTTCGATATAATCAGTTATGCAGGTTATAATATAAAGATTGGATGATGCAGTGACGAAGGATGAAAATATTTGAAAAGGGGGTAGCTAATCCTAGCTTTTCCTTTTCTAGCCAGAACCACGCGGGCCGGCTTACGAAACCACAGCATAGTGGTCTCTTCCATCGCGGCACGAACCAAAAAGTTCTCTTCCACCTTCTTGTGCCGTACCGTTATCTGTGGAATAGTTTGCCGGCTCACGTGTTCTCTCCCTCCCATGACATTGGGTCCTTTAAGCGAAGCGTGAAGAAGCATATATGCAGGCCGGCATACTCTGGCGACCATTCATAAACTATGTTTATCGATGGTGGTTGATTTTTTTGGACTGCACTACGCTTACCATCAGGTGCAGTGTAGTCACATTGCCGTGCTCGGATAAAAAAAAGCTAATGTTAGATTTTCCTTCTATTGCACTTATTTATAAGAAGTCAATTTGCCAAAGGTAAACCAAAAGGAATCGTGTTATAGGCCCAGGCAAAGATATGTTGCCTTACCTGGCATTCGAACAGGACCTTCCGTTCGGCTAGGGAAGGAGGCGACAAAAGCGAGTAACCGTTTTATAAAACTATCATAATGATATCAAAATTATACTATCATTTTAACGAAGTTGCAAAGAAAATGCTGTTATTTCCGTAAGATTGCATTGTGCACGCCGAGCATGCATTGTGCAAGCCTTATAAATAAACTTAAGGTCAAGAAGAAGGTAAAAGCAATGTTGACAAGGCCGCTAAGGGTCGTACAACACGCATGCTTAAAAGTTAAAGTATTTAAACCGCTGTTTATAAACCGTGATAGTACCGCAAAGATCGCGGTATTTATGCTGGGTACTTGACTATTTTTTACCCATCGGAGACGTATGGGCCACCGGAGGCCGAGCCGCCCGTGACTATTTAAAAAGTATACAGGGCTATTTATTAAGTTATCCTAAACATGTAAAATAATATTTCATAATTTATTTTCATATGGTTAGTTAAAAAGAGCAATAAATATTATATCTAATTTAGTTTAGCGCCAAAACGCTATCTGCTAACTGTAGATACGGGTGACGTCATTGTTCCTTACCATAGATACAAAATCGCTCATTAAAAAATATTGCGGGAGTAACATTTATGACTGTCTATTTCTAACTAAAAAAAACGGGTCAGATATTTTGTCGATCAGAGATATTGATTGTCGATCACATCCGCGTTGAAATTAGGTTGAGCTTTAAACAAAAATACAAAAATAATATACCAAATAACGTGGCAGTATGACTTTGGTTAGATCTTAAGCCATTGTGGAACAAATATAAAAGGAAAATGAGTAATGTGACATCATGCGTCGTGATTGATGTTTAGCTTAGTTTTTACGACCGGCTGCCTGCTTGACGTCAACCCCCTTCTGGAGATCTAGTCCTGGGCAAATTAAATTAGAAATTTCGCTTTGCCCGACCTGGGAATCAAACCTAGAACCTCCTGGTCCCAGCCCATATACGCTGTAACTACACCAAGAAGGCGACAGACTCATATAGTATAATTATATAGATAAAGTAATACAATAATTTACAAAGGTTAGTACCTGAGCTTTTTCTATTTCATCTAATATCGCTTTATCTGACGCATTAGATAACACGCGAAAAATATAATGAATGCTTTATTAAATTGCTCAATTATTGAATGACTAATTGGCAGTGGGTACTTCCATTGTAGATAAGATTATAGAATTGATTGGTTATTCCAATACAATAAATTATAATCTATATTGGATTCCAGTCGGAAACAAGAACATGTTGAATATAATTTATTTGTTTACTGTTTTCTTACTTATCTACATTAAATGATATTTATTGCAATACTGACATATTTAAAGAGTCATTCATAACAACAATGTACAACTGAATAGTATAATCTTTACTCCAATTCATTTCAATAATAATAATAATAATAAATACACCCAACAGTCACACACCTAGTCGTGACCCCACACTAGGTATAACCTGTATCGTGGGTGTCAGAGACTATGAAAGACTTCGGTCTCACAACACCCAGACTTGAAACAAATATCTGTGGGCCCCACAAACATTTGTCTCAATGCGGGAATCGAACCCGCGGCATCTCGCTTCACAGCGGGCTACTCGCCCACTGCGCCACGGATGCATTTCAAGGTGCAAAGTTTTCTTATAAACAAGAAATAATATTACAATCCTACAATATGTTATATGCTAATTCAAACGAAATTAATTTCTTTTGTGTAGTTTTTGGTAGTCATTAGTTTAATGATTGTGGCAGCGTTTTTTGGTTGAGAATCTTGATATTGTGAATTCAAATACTAAGTCGCGTTAATTTGTGTTGAGTTTTTCAATTGGAAAATGTGTTATAATTCTATGTTGGAAAATCATAGTGCCCGCGTTTGGAATTTGTACCTGATGGCGATAGGCTCGCTCCGTATCACATGAAGAAAATAATATCGACGAAACATCAGTGCTTAGCCAAGTTCACTTCTGCCTACCCCCTAGGGTATACAGTAACCTACTTCAGATATGTTATAACAGTGAAGGTACCTACAACACCAAACTAAAACCAAATTTCACATCTCAGCAGGAGATCGCGGATTATATTACCCTTTACCGATTTATATTTTGGTTTCCAAAATAAATTCACCGTTATCTTTTCATTTGAATCACGATATATTATCCGCGATAATAAATTTAACATTTTGGTTTATGATCTGTCCCGTGTGGTTTATAGCTCGCCCGAAAATAAGAATTATTACAGTTCAAAGAATCAACAAAGAAAGTTCAAGGGACTCAGTGGTCAAAATATGAGTGTAGCGATGTTCAGAACATTTATTAGATTAATATTATATAATAATATTATTTTAGACATTAGGTGGGATGAAAGTTAAAATAAAATATTAAATCTCTTTGGGTTTCAAAGACTAACGCCCGGGGTTCCAATAAACAATCTCAGTTCGAATGTGCAGATAGATTACAAAAATTAGCCAATAAGAACATGAACATGACTCCGTCAAATGAATTGATTTGATTGGTCGCGATCTATCTGCCATCTAAACTGAGATCATTTATTGAAACTTGCCGTAAAGAAGCAGGCGGCACACCTATGGTTAGTGGTAATCAACGCCCCTGGACATCAGCGAAGCCAAGGATTTGCCCAAGACGTTTCCTACTCTGGTTAAGAAACGAATAAAGTAAAAGACGTTTGGGGAGTTGTCAGTTGTAGTTTATGAACATAATATATAACGTATCCCTTGCATTTTGCAACCATTTTGATAGAGTAATAAGTTGCAGGATTAATTTAGCGATGAAAAGTGTAAGTAGGTAATTTATAAAATTTTTGTTTAGAATATTCTAATTCTAATTAAGTATGAATGTACTTTTGTGACTATAATCATAACGTAATGATCATTAATTCATTATCTAAAACACTGAGGCACTGCCTAGTGATGTGCATTACATTGTTATCACATTTGGGATTATCTTGTTGTCTAATTACCTCTAATTACTTACATAAAACTTAATGTACGACTTAATGTTAAAGATAATTGAACTCCATGTATGTATTTATTCATTTATCCAAAGATAAGTTTTCTGATTCAACCTTATTATAACCTTATTATACTGCAACCAATTGTAAAGCTGTTGTACAAAAGGTTGTACTTGTATTGACTCCTGACAATGTCACCTATTATTTTGACGTTTCATTATTTATTTACTTTGCATGTTTGCTTTTGCAGCAGTATTACATATTTAAATATTTAATTTATGTATGTGTATCAATTCGTTTACCGTTTTCTTCTTTTTAACAGTTTCTGTTGATGCCGAATTTTAGCAAAATGTTGGAAATAGCGGTCAGTTATGTTAATATGTTCATTGATATTTAAGTGGATTAGCCAGTATGTAAATTTTTATTATGTTTAAAACGGATTATGTTCTTTATTGGTTCATTGCCTTCTTGCAACCTCCAAGCTCGTTCCAAGTCAATGGTAGTCGGTCAAGCAAAACATACCCTTCATACATAACACCGTCCAGTTACTATGGAGTGCACTCATACACTAAAACATTACACAAAACGCGTAGGTACACAAAAAATGATTTTTATCTATGGTGCATTGTTCTACAAAAAAAAATTGTTTTACGTATGTGTTTTTGGGTTTTGTTTTGAGAAGTGCAGGAGACACGCCTTTAGATTACGGTCAATACCATTGTAGTGGCAAAGCTACAGAGGTGGTAAAGCAGACAACTTTGCCTACGAGTGATCCGGCTGAACCGTAGTATTACTATTGAATCGTACGGTAAATAATTTGTGGAGGCCCAAATCTTCCATTTAAGTCTTTTGCTGATCTTTGTAATCGGTAAATTCGCTTTTGACATACCTTTGCATTATTTTGAAACATTTTAGAGCACATTTCAATAATTAGAACAACAACATTAATTTAATTTATAAGTTGGATTATTTATACTTTCGGAATATCTTATATTCGTTGTCCTGAATATTTTTTACCGTTGGACAGATGCTTGAATTGTAAAAAAGAAGCAATAATTTTAGATTAAGACGTTTGATCTAATTTTTTTAGCGTTTTAAAGTCGTAAAATCTTAACGTTTCATCATCATTCTATTAAGAATGAGTTGTGAGACCTAACTGCATCTTAATTATACCTACGCTGATAAATAAAATCAGCGAAGTGATGATACATAATTCATGAATATGTATTGAATTTAATACACGTGTCGTATTAAGTCATTGCGATTCCAAACAAGTTACTGCAAGTAGATTGTAAACAAACCAGCCATTATGCCAGGCTTCCCCTCAGATTGAAGTTTATCTTCTGTACTCTATCTATCTACTGCCTCGGTGGCGTGGTGGTATTTCGGTACGACTACGGTTCTGAGGTCTCGGGTTCGATCCCCGGGTCGGGCAAAGTGATACTGGATTTTTCCATATCAGCTCGGAGTCTGGAATTTGTGCCCGATATGGCGATAGGCTCGCCCCCTATCACATCTGGGACGGAACTAAGCTCGGCGAAATGTGGGTGTTCTAGTTCGCTAGTGCTCCTCTGCCTACCCCTTCGGGAATACAGGCGTGAGCTTATGTTATGAACTAGGTTGTTATCATATAGGCTTTAAACCTACGTCACATATCAAAAACAAACCTTATTTAGCCGTAATTAGCATATAATATCTATTCGGCCCGTCCTCGTCCCGTCGTGGCATGCATTAATTATAATAATGCAGGTCGCCATAGCTAACATATTAACCATTACCTACATGTTCATTATTACCTGCACACCATTCGGCATACATAACGCGGCCAAGGTCCGCCAGCTTTTCTATATTTTCCTGATAAACAATTCATAGAAGTCAGTACTCAGGCCGACTGGTCACTGGTCTTGTCGTGATCGTAGGTAAGTTATTGAATAACAACAGCTAAACTTAAGCTCCAAACACATTGCCCATTACTTATAAAAATATTTCAGCGCTGCTTATCTTTAACTATAGGTTATCCCTTTCATTTTTATACAATGTTACGCAAGGAAAAAAGTGACAGGCTATTCTTAGCGAAAAGATAAGCGTAAATGTTTTTATAAGTGAGGTCCATTGATTCCGGGGCCCGGGCAAATTCTTAATCATTTTTACCTGGAGAATAATTTGACGTCTTCGACAACAAATTTATCGTTTAGATAAAGATATCACATGTAAAATCGGCGCTTCGTCAAAATTAATATAAATTTATGATGCCTACTTAAGCTTAGCTAGTGCTTTTTGTGTCAACGTCTTTAATTTTTTTAATTTAATTCTAATAGGCAGTAAGAAACGACTTTCGAATAGTAACTTATTTGTAATAATAAAAAAAAATGTTCGTAATAATTATCATAGACTTATATATCTACATTCTTGAAATTCCATAATGTGTTAGAGGGCGAACAAATTCGATGACGTAGACCCACGCAAAATTATCATACCCAAAAACCTGCACAACATGGTTGTACAAATCTCCGAATGTCATTGTTGTCACAAAAATTGCACACCCCCTTCAGTGTACAAAGAAAATTCACGTAAGATATTATCTAATTACATTTTAGCAACATCGGAAGTGAATTTGATTTGAACAAAGGAAGTTTTTTACCATCTAGTTACATGATTATATCAGCTGATGTAACAAAGTAACTGCCGAGAAGTTGATCGTGCGTGTCGTGCATTTCTAATGTACAGATATTTTTATTTTTCTAAATATATTTGATAAAAGTATTGAACAATATGATTTAACTTTTATCGAATGCCGTAATAAATTATATTTAATTTTATAAAGAAATATATGATTTTCTTTCAAGCGCGTTTGATACGGGACCAAGTGTAGATGTAGATGCAAACTTATTCATTTTATTCGATAAAACATTTCTGTCAACCCAATTTCTAAGGCGTGTGTTTCGGTAACACAGAAACTACTAATTATGTAATTACCTCCAAAACTTCATTAATTTTTGACAGTGAACATTCCTAAAACCAGGAGAAATTGTGAATTTTATTAGGATAGTTAGAACTTATACCCCGAGAATTTACAGTTGCAAAAGTGATTCACATAATACGCAGTGGATACTCGCAACTCTGTATTGGATCTTCATTGAATCAGATTTCTGTCTAATCTTTAATATGACCTATGTCACCTAACGCCTAGTGAATTACGCGTTAATTCTCTTTAATTCTGTTGGATCTTTAACTTGATGCTATTCCTTTCCATTTCTTTCTGCATGGCGTTATCCCCGCCTAATGACAGAGTTAACCTTTCCTACATAAACGTTTCCACTTCGTCTAGTCTTAAGCGTCCTCTCCTAGATCTTTGTAGTTCTCTAACTTTATCGAATGTTTGCAGAGAAAATGAGCCGGTGGTCGACATTGTTGGTGGTGGTGTGTGCTCACGTGTCCCTCGGGGACTACCTGCTGCCCGGCGACGTGGTGCCGCGGCACTACGACCTCGCCTTCACCTACGACATCGACCCTCGCACCAACTTCAGCTTCTATGGCGTCGCCGATATCATGGTGAGTGACATCTTTTACAACTACTACACTGCCTCTTCCAATCCGCTAGTTTAGTCGAGTAATACAGCCACGATATAGATTGTAACGTCTACAACATGAAAGAGCTGGCTCGACTGGTTTGATGCCACTGTCTCACAAATTTTCTAGGTAAAGCAGACGCTCGCTGTTGCGTTTCGCTCGGTAACTGAAATTTCCGGTGGCCTAATTCCCCTTTTTATGTTGTTTTCGATCTATGTAAAAAGAAGCGAGTCTAGTCTCCAGTTGATTGAACAATCAATTTCTGCCTCAAACCTTTAGGTGGAAATTGCCACATTTCGAAAGACAACGTTGCCTAAGTCTAGTGTTCAAGTTAAAGTTAAATCAATAAGTTGTTTTTGTGCGATTTAGCCGTGGTGTAATCGTTCCAAAATTGATGTTGCGACCTCCGCTTCGTTACTCGTTAGGCATAGCAATTAATTATAAATTGACTGAGAAGTGATGTCACATGTTTTGCAACCAATTTCGAAGCGCCTTCTCCAGAAAATCTTAATCCCTAATTGAGGACCTCTTCAGTTTTCAACTACTCCTCACCAGCGTAACTGTGAGGTCTTTATAACTTATTCCCAGAAGGGGGTGACGTCAGGGAGCTGATCGTAAAAACCAAGCCGAGTCCTATCTTTGAAATGCTCGAAAAAGTGGGTACCGTCAACCTCGCACGGCGTGGCATAAAGACAGATGAATATAAAGCATGGCATAAGTTTTGAATGACACGTAATTGGCGTTTAGTATAAAAACGGTACTTTTCCATTTATGATCATAACTTGAGCCGTCATTGTAATGTGTGCGTGTTAATTTTTTGCCACCGTTATGACGATTGTTCTGTGATCGCACAATGAACCTGCATTAGCATCAGAACAAATGGACCGGCTCAGGAATTGTCGCGGAGTTCGACGACTTACTTTGTCTCTACTTTTGTTTTTTTTTTTTGTGATGATTATTGACAATAGAGTTAACAAATTTGTAGCTGTGAGAAGATGACAGATAATGATGGATCCATTTCTATTTTATTTTAATAGACCGCTAAATGTCATTAGTAAAAATAATTAGAGTTGGTAGGGTCACTGAGGACTAGTGGCGAAGAGTTCATACAACCCGATTCCTGCCGGCTTCCCTTTGCCAGATTGTAGGCTAGTAAATATGTATTATCTAGAAGAGAAAGTAGCATTAGCTTCCCTTTTGAAAATTGACACTCCTCGCCACTGCTGAGGACTTATTTTTTCAACCAATAACAATGAAGCACTTATTGTGTGCTTCGGTAGCATGATTGCCCTAAAACACCTGACCTATGTCTAATATCGCTCATCCACCCTTTATTAGCCAAACATCCAGATTTCGGGATTTATACTAAAAGATCAGCAAAACCACTATACTGTCATATTAATTTCGTTTGTAATTTATGTTAGCTCAACTCAAATAAAAAATGTCACTCGATTCTATTTCGACCACGATAAGATTTCATTTAATAACTTAATGGAAGACTGGAACTTTAAAAAACTTATCACTTATGACCTAATAAAGGACGTTTATTCTACATTTGTTTATCCAACGCACGCTCATCGCTCCAAAACATTTATAAAATTCCAATCAGTAGAAATTGCTATTGTTATAAATGTGGGTCACTTTTATAGATCGTGCATGTGTGCGTTATGAATACATCACATGTGCTGACCTATGAACCAGCAGGAGTCGTTAAGGATGAAAGAGCAGTTGCTTTGTTAGTTGGAGATGTAGGAGAATTAAACGTTTCCTTCACTTTATGATTAGTGGTCACCGTCGACTAGGAGATTGGCAATGTCAGGTACAGCCACGCCGCAGCTAGGGTATTCGATCCCTGGGTTCTGATCATATAGAAAATCTCGGGATTCCAGGCTTGGAGTATGAACGGGATCGAATAATTTGGCTTATCGTGGAATCAAAGAGGATGGAAATTGCGGAGGGGAGTGGATAAATGGTATCCAGAAATCTCACTTACACGAAATGAAGTTGTCACTTCACGCAGATTTATTGACACAATAATAATAACTAATAACACAGTTGAGTCGGTCCATTCGTGCTGCAGAAAGATCAAAGAGGTGGGTGGCTCTGTTATATGTTTTGTTATGGCAATATAACTGAATAAAGTTTAAATTTTAAATCCATACTTAGTGTGTGAGTGTCCCGCGCCTTAACATCGCACCGCCCACTCCAATCATCCTACGTTCATTTAATATTAATACAATGGAACTGTCGTCACTCGTCTGTCGTCTGTTTACAATTCTATAACTGTCGACTGCTGATGTGCCGCACCTCAAGGGCTTGTACATACTAACTCTACTGCGCATGCATGCATTTTCCTTATGTATGTACTTTAAAAAAAAATTCTTAAATTAAAACTGACTTACTGCCTCGGTGGCGTGGTTGTATTCCGGTACGACTACCGTCCTGAGGTCTCGGGCTCGATTCCCGTGTCAGGCAAAGTGATATTGGATTTTTCAATATCAGCCCGGAGTCTGGAATTTGTGCCCGATATGGTGACGGGCTCGCCCCCTATCACATCTAGGATGGAACTAAGCTCGGCGAAATGTGGGTGTTCTAGATCGCTAGTGCGCCTCTGCCTACCCCTTCGGGGATACAGGCGTGAGCTTATGTTATTTTATATTAAAACTTAGGGATACATGCATTTGCCTACATCCTCATTCACAGGTGTCCGCATGTCCTGTAACAAGCAAGCGCTTTGATTTGCTTTTCCCTTTTAATTTCGGTGTCTAGAATAATTTATGCAGGACGCCTGACAGGTACTTTAATCCAGGACGGCAGAAATTTTGGCGGAATTTAATTATTCATCAGTGGTTGCTGCCTGCTGGTTTATTTTAGGCTGCACTGCGTCACCGTCACTTTGCCGTGCTCGGATAAAAACAACTCAAACCATAAACTGTGCTTAAACAATACATACGTGACTTGATTTAAAGAGAATCAGTTTGTAAACTAGAAATGGATTATCGATTAGCATATTATGGGAAATATTATGTTCTAGACAGTAGGACCTATTGGGCATTCTTGCATGCATCGTTTTATTATTCCATTGTCACTACTCACATAATTATATTTGAATAGAATTGACATTGCGGTTGAGTAGGTCATTGACACAAAACTTTGTGCGCTGTGCTCAATACATGGCGCTCCGTAGACACTTTTGTCTTCTGAACCTACGGGATCTACGATAGACCAGTGTGAAATGCTGGTTCCTAGTGCCTTATAATTATATGGCTAGTTCTATTTTTTATTGTTTCGAGACATTACGGTTTAATCCCTCAGAGGGGATTGACGTCAAACAAATAAATAATAAATAAATAAATACACCCAACAGTCACACACCTAGTCCTGACCCCACCACCTGTATCGTGGATGTCAGAGACTATGAGAGACTTTCGGTCTCACAACACCCAGACTTGAAACAAATATCTGTGGGCCACACAAACATTTGTCTCAATGCGGGAATCGAACCCGCGGCCTCTCGCTTCACAGCCAGCTATTTGCCCGCTGCGCCACGGAGGCTGTCAGACATAGAGTCGGTCGTAAAAAATAAGCTAAATACTTTCTGCAACGTGCTTGAAAAAGTGTGTTAAAAAAAAAAGAAATACATTACGGTTTAACAGACACATTAAGTTTTCATTTAACTGAATTTTCTCCTACTTTGTGATGAGTGATGATCATGGGAAACTTCTTAGGCAATAGTTCTTCATAAAGTTAATCGAAAAGTCAGCCAGCGTCTATGGTAGAAAGAGCGAACAGCCGGCTGTAAAGCGAAAAGCCGTGGGTTCGGTCCTCGCATCGAGATCCGAGACCCACAGACCATAAATATTTGTTTCGGAAGTGGGTATTATCAGTGGCATGCATAGGTATTCCGTCACGGTAGACAAAAAAAACTTACAAAATGAGTTTCTTCAACTTTTACATTACCATTATCATCACCATCGTCCCCGTATCGATTTAAAATATAAGCTGGACGATACTATTTTCATGCAAAAATGGTTTTAGGTCATGTTTTTGGTCATGAATAGCATATTGTAGACAGTGTCTTTGCCTATAAGGAATGCACGCCACTGGGTATTGTGAGACTAAAAATTTGCCTTAGTTCCTGATACCCACGATACAAGACCCGAATCTTACTGTGGAGTGTAGAGTCAGGACTATGCTAGGCGTTCGGATGAAAAAATATAACCCCTTGACCTGTCCATTTCTGGTCATGATACAAATCTCTTCGACCGTGTATAGCTAACCAATACAAACAACTTTCAAACGACAATTGCACCTATTTGTTTATTGATTGGCACACAAAATTGGTTTTTATTGTGTACAAAAACGATCGGGGAGGCGGTGAAATCTTTTGGTTCAAGGCTTGTTCAAAATGGTAGCGCGACATTAAATTCATAAAATTATATTTTATTCACATTTTCGTTTGAGTAGGCCAAGATCAAAGGGTCACAAGGCAAAATGTGTATTGAAGAGGTCGTGTGTTTGAGTCTCAGATTAGAAAATTTCTGCTTTTCTAATAGTTTTATCCGGGATTGAACCCCCTAAAAGGCGTCGATGACAAGGTTTGTGGTAGGTATTAAAAACGAAGCTAAATTCTTTCTGCAATATTTGTTTAAGATGGTGCATCAGCATGATATACATATTTTATTTTGTCTCGGCGCAGAATTAGTACCTGAGATCTCATATTCCGCAAATAAGTAATCGCCTACTACATATTTTCATAGAGCTTATTTTCTAGATGAAATTCATTCATTCATTTTCATGAAACTATGTAGTTACTTCTAATCAAAGAGATTTAATTATAATTATTCTGCTATTCAATGTCTTTGAACTTTTAATTTTACTTTGACAACACATCTATTTAGTAATTTATGATCCCTGAGACTTCGAACAATCCTAAAATAGCAATAATTATTAGTTTATTATCAAATTGCGCATTCCTAATCCGTTTTATGGTGGTAAACACGTATTTCGCAACGTCTGAACACTCCTTATACGCATCGCCTTCTACGATTAAAATTTATTACTACGAGTTTCGTACGCAATTTGTGTTGATACATTTGGCTAAGGTTTCACCATTGAATTTTTTATTTCATTGACTAGGTCATTGAACATCATTTTAGAAAAACCGCGTGCCTAACCTGGGAGTCGAACCCACGACCCTCGATCAATAACTCATATACACTACCACTACATTCTTCTTCTTTTAAAAAAACGGCTTCCACGCATAATATGCGATGATTTAGCCAATGTCAGTTTAAATAGAGCAATTATGTTTTCACAATGACCCAGATGTGGATGATCCCAAGGTCCTGCTGGGTTTATGGAGGTAATTCCTTCTAGTGCGATGCCTCTCAGGTGACCTTCACTCGGCGAATCGACCGAACAAAGCCAGCCAATGCACCAAGCAAAACTCATCAAAGTTCACCGGTTAAAATTTTCCACATTATACTGCCCATCTTCACTGAAGTTTGATGCATTAAACCACATCACTTAAAAACAACAAACACAGCTCTAGAGAATAATATGAAATAGTTTTAACAAGCGACGCCCACCATGTCAGACTTCCCGTCAAAATCCCTACCACTACATTAAGGAGTCTAAAAGTTTCAATAATTTTCGTTGTACCTACAAATATTTAGTAAAACCCTATTCGTTTCTGATTGGTACCCACGATTATGATAGTCTGAAGTCAAACTAACTGATTTGGCGCTGGATATTTTATTAACTAACTTTTCTTGTTACAGTTAACGGTCAAAAAGACCACATCAAAAATAGTGCTTCATGCTCAAGACTTCACCATTCCCGATGGCAGGGTCAGCTTATCAGGTCCTATGGACCCCGCGGTGACAGGCGTCAAGTTAAACGACACTTTCAACCTTCTAACCATCACGCTGGACAAGAATGTCATGGAGGGACACAATTATACCCTGACGATACCCTTCTACGGCAATCTGAAGCAAGGCTTGGATGGAGTGTACATCAGCACTTACATTAACAAGAAAACACAGAGTAAAGAGTGAGTACTAGTTTATAATATAATCACAAGATTAAAAACTTTACAGACCTACTTCAAAAGTTATCTGATCGTGACCAAATTTATATGGAGCTCTATAGAACACAAAAGGAATATTAAAAATCGGTCCACATTTTAACGGAGATATCGCGTGACATAAAAAAAACATACAGACGAATTGAGGACCTTCTCCTTTTTGGAAGTCGGTCGAAAAATAACCAGTAATAATGTACCAATTTGGAGTGGCCCAAGCTTTCCCTCGCCTTCTAATAACCCTTTTGGTTCTATGGTCAACGCCTACAAAATTCTCCATTTAGTCTTTTGAAAGAATGAGAGTACCTATATAGGTACAACTTTAAACTTTCGGTAAAGTTGGTGTTGGGGACTGGGGGACAGACATAGCGATATTGATTTCTTAAGTTTACGCGAATGCTATTCATTGAAATAAAATTACTTTTACGGATTTTATCACGATTTGGTTTTAATTTTTATTCCCGACGTTTCGAAGGCTTTGCAGTCTTCGTGGTCACGGGTTGGACTGAGATGTCATTTGTCCAAAAATGTTAGTATTACAAAATCTACCTTCATTTTAGAATTCTACAGATTTTTTAAAAAAGTTAACCGTTTATGTTCCGATCTACGCAGTACGAGCTCACAGTGTCTTGAGGTCTGGCAGCTGGTCTTTTGGGTTCCGATTTGATTAAATGTATAATTGGATCCCAGGCTTGTGCAAGCTTCCAACCATCTTCTCTATTGAAATTAGGATGTTTTTTAATTTCAATAGCCTCGCGTATCATCCTAGGTAGGAATCGTTGTTCTTTGGCAAGGATTTGTGGCTTGTCAAATCTTAGGTAATGTTTGGAGCCTTCCTCTGAATGTTCGGCAACTGCAGACTTCGTAGAGCGTCGGTGTTTCACGTCAGCTATATGTTCTTTTACGCGGGTCCCTATATTACGCTTTGTTTGTCCAATATAAGAGAGACCACAGTCACAATCAATTTTGTACACGCCTGGTTCTTGCAGAGGTATGTTACACTTGACAGGTGGTAGGAATTGACTAATCTTCTTAGGCGGCTTGAAATAAGTTTTTATAGAAGCACGCTTCAGGATATAGCCAATCTTGTCGGTGACTCCTCTTACATATGGTAATACAACCGGGACGCGTTCAACAGTGGCTGGTTTCACTCTGTTTCTGTGACGGCGCCGTGGAATTTGGAGCTTGTTGTCGCGCAGGACTTGCTTGACATGATGCAGCTCAGCGGCAAGATGTTCCTCGTCACAGATTCCTTGTGCTCTCTGAAACAAAGATTTACCCACGGTAGCTAACTGTTTCGGATGGTGGTGAGATTCTCCATTCAGGTATTTATCAGTATGATGGTAAAATTGTGAAAGTATCATCTACGTACCGTTTGTAAAACCTTGGTGAGACCGGGGCAGTGCTCAGGGCTGTCTCCTCAAAGTCCTCCATGAATATATCGGCGACTACTGGAGATACAGGTGAGCCCATCGCTACACCCTCCACTTGTACATAGAATTGATTATTCCACAACGTATAGCCAGATGTGAGGCAATGTTTGAGTAGTTCTGCATATGCCAGGGGTATGTTGTTCTCTGTTAACCTCTTAGATACAATTTCAATGCAGTCTTGTATTGGTAAGCTTGTAAACAGCGACTGAACATCAAAACTGACCATGGTTTCATTGTCAGCTAATTTTAGGTGTTTAATATCACTGACAAATTGGTATGAATCCTTCACAGAAGCCCTAGTGTTTCCTCTGAGTGGTGAAAGGACTTTTGCTACGTGCTGAGCCAATCTGTAGGTTGGTGTGTCGATTTGACTCACAATGGGACGTAGCGGGGCACCTGGTTTATGTATTTTTGGTAACCCATACATTTTTGGTGGTTTTGCTGACGATGGGATGAGTAAGTTTACGTCTAAGTTCAATGAGTCGGAGTAATTGCGTAGATCGGAACATAAACGGTTAACTTTTTTAAAAAATCTGTATAATTCTAAAATGAAGGAAGATTTTGTAATACTAACATTTTTGGACAAATGACATCTCAGTCCAACCCGTGACCACGAAGACTGCAAAGCCTTCGAAACGTCGGGAATAAAATTAAAATCAAATCGTGATAAAATCCGTAAAAGTAATTTTATTTCAATGGACAGACATAGCTTTAGGACTAGCGGGCTTCTGGACTGGAAGAATTTAACTCGATTCTTTAATAGTTATTAGAGACATTGACACGAAAGAAGATCACATAAAATTCGATGACGCACTGGCTTGTTTGCCAGCCTCTGGTCTGAGCAGGTATCTAAGCATCTCCAGACAACAGTCAGCATGGCAAATGGAAGAAGGTCATTGATGAAAACCCTGCACAGTCATTATGGAATATAAATAATTAGTTCCAACGTGACTGAACGTGATGACCTTCATTCAATTTTCCCTCGTAACATGATAATAGAGGTAATTTCAGAACCTATAGTAACGGATGCTAGAAATAAGGCGGCGATAGTCTAATGGAAAGAAAAGGGACAGATAAATATCACGGGTTCAAATCTAGAATTCTTGACTTTCCGATAGTCGCCCACCAAACAGTGAAGGAAAACGTCGTGAATATCCTCATGCGTTGTCACAAGGCTTACGTGATGTGCGCACCTGATGACAGTGACATAATTACATATTTTGAAATAAAACTATTTTTACGGATTCTATCATGATTTGTTTTAATTTTTATGCCCGACGTTTCGAAGGCTTTGCAGTTTAATTTTTTACTTTTGTATAATTTAAAAATGAAGGTAGATATTGTATCACTAACTTTTTTGGACAAATAACACCGCAGTCCGACCCGTGACCACGAAGACTACAAAGCCTTCGAAACGCATATTATTGTTGTTCCCTTACTTCCCAGATACCTCATAGCGACGCAGTTTGAAGCGATATCAGCTCGCAAGGGGTTCCCGTGCTTCGACGAGCCGATGTACAAGGCAACCTATAAAGTAGCTATTGGACACAGCAAGGAGTTCACCGCTGTTGCTAACATGCCTGTAATGGCAGCTTCTAATGAGAAGTAAGTCTACGTTTACTTTTATTCCTCCTTTATAAGCCCACTTTGGTACGATTTAGATACGATACGATTTGGATACGATGCGCCTTCATACTCAGATTTTCACTTTGTCTGCTCTGCAGTGATACCATGGGTTTGTTCTTGAATATTTTGCTATAATTTAACTCAGTTACTAAGTTTATGAAACGTAACGATATGAAGGCAGGCATTACATAAACATGGCTCACTCCTGTATCCCTAAAGGGATAGGCAGAGGTATTAGGGAAATTGAACACCCACATTTCGCCGACCTCACTTCCATTCCAGATGTGATAAGGGACGAGCCTATCGCCATATCGGGCACAAATGCCAGACTCCGGGCTAATAACCTACTGAGTAGAAAAACCCAATATCACATTACTGGACCCGGTAATCGAACCCGAGACCTCAGGACGGTACTCAGGTAGTCATTAGTGCGACGTAAACTAACAGACTTCTATCATTAGAATATTGTGAGAATGTTTTATAGGAATAATTTTTGTGGCTTTCGGAAAATATCTAAATAAATCGGTAAATATTCAACGTTTCTCTTTTTTCAGCGCAATTGAGAAGCACTGGCCTTGGGTGATTATGGCTCGGTCCTTTAAGTAAGTATCCACAATGAAAATTATTATTATAATTGTTGCTAAATGCTCTACTTTTTTTCGGGTGTAGTCACCCCGGAAGAACTGTTTTTTATTATTTTTGATACTACCTAGGAATTCATAATGTTTATGAGTTTATTCTAATAATTAATACATCCATAAGCTCACGCCTGTATCCCCGAAGGGGTAGGCATACATTTTCTTAAACATTAGTATCGGCTCATTCAGCTACAAATAATATTTGTTACGCATTTACAATTATTTTTACAATTAGCAAACGTATTGACTGACATAACTTGTTTCCAGTAAAGATAAGTCTGAATTCGTGTGGGACCACTTCCACGTGTCTGTGCCGATGTCGACGTACCTCGTGGCGTATGTGGTGTCCAAGTTCACGTATGTGGAGAGTCCCGCGGACCTCTCTCACACCAAGTTCAGGGTGTGGGCCAGGAGTGATGCTGCTGATCAGGTGGGTACAGTTCAAGATGATGGCATTGATATATGGCAATATGCCATAGAGATGAAAGAGATACTGTCAATTTTTAAGGTTAAGAACAACTTTACTTCTCATTAAGAATTACATACATAATTCACTCACTGAGAAACAATATTTAAAACTAAGATTAACATTTAGAGCGCACAAAAGTAGTAAACAGAAAACAAAACCAAATAATAACAGAAATGTGGGTAAACAAAATAACATAAAACGGTAAGCAATTCGATCTCAACCCAATTTGTTAACTACAATATAAAATTTAAGAAAAAACATACTAAAAATCGTATTTTCAAAACTGCATGTCGCGGAACATGGTTATGATGTATTGTTTATTGATATATTGTAATGTTGTTGATGATTACAATACATAAGCTCACGCCTTTATCCCCGAAGGGGTAGGCAGAGGCGCCCTAGCGAACTAGAACACCCACATTTCGCCGAGCTTAGTTCCAGATGTGATAGGGGGCGAGCCTATCGCCATATCGGGCACAAATTCCAGACTCCGGGCTGATATGGAAAAATGCAATATCACTTTGCCCGACCCGGGAATCTAACCCGAGACCTCAGGACGTTAGTCGTACCGAAATACAATAACGCCATCGAGGCAGTCGGGCAGTACAATAAAGCAACAATTGATAAAATGAATTTTGGAAGTGATAGAGACCGAAAGCAGGCAGCAAATCTTTTCGGATTCTAGAGAAGTCATTGACATATTCTGAGTTTATTTTATCCAAAGTTGTGAACATTTCGCCCCCAGACCGCGTACGCAGCGAACATCGGCCCCCGCGTGCTGACCCACTTCGAGAAGTGGTTCAACGTGAGCTTCCCGCTTCCGAAGCAGGACATGATCGCCATCCCGGACTTCGCGGCCGGCGCCATGGAGAACTGGGGCCTCATCACTTACAGGGAGACCGCGCTGCTCTACGACAAGGAACAGTCCTCCTTCTTGAGCAAGGAGAGGGTTGCTGAGGTAGGTGTTTTGCTCCTTGCAAAATATGGTTAATTTGTCAGTCATTGTGCGAGAAATAAAAAAAAATTGAGAATAGAGTCTTGATGTATTTTTATTATGAATACGATTTAAATGTTAACCTTAATAGTTTTCATTGAAATGGACAACGTAAATGGTAGGTAGATAGAAAAACACAGATTTTTATAACTATCATAAACTGAAATGGTAACCTACTATCATATTTTTTTTATCAATTCTCATTAAAAATGTCGTTTTTATTCACCTCCTTACAACTCGCCCTGTTTTACGATACTATATCTGTATACTATAATCGCTAGAGATTTGACCCAGCTTTGCCCTACTACCATGTTGTTTATTGTACAGACAGGGAAGAAGGATCCTATTAAGTAGCACCTAACAACTTACAAAACGATTTATATTTATTTCTCTTGTTCTTGATACTTGACGTGCATATAGGTAGTGAACCTGGTCCTGGGTTTGATTCCCAGGTCGGGCGTGGTGTATTTCTAACACTATTTTCCCGGAACTTGACCCCCCAGACAGGGGTTGGCTGTAGGCAGGGCGCCGGTTGTAAAAATTAAATCAAATCCTTTCTGCAACATCCTTGACAAAGTGTGGCAAGTAGAAAGAAAGGTCTTGATACTTGATAAATTTTTAGCCATATTTCACCCCCATTATCTTCTTCAACATCACAATCACGGTTTTTGCAGGTGGTAGCGCACGAGCTGGCGCACCAGTGGTTCGGTAACCTGGTGACCATGAAGTGGTGGTCGGACCTCTGGTTAAATGAGGGTTTCGCGACATTCGCTGCGTCAGTGGGGGTCGCGGCCGTGGAGCCCACGTGGCAGGCGCTCAATGGATACGCCGTCGACAATATCTTGTCCGTCTTGAACCTGGATGCACTGGAGTCTTCGCATCCTGTGAGTACAGTCATCCAATAATAGGTACTATGATTATGTTTGATTTGTTGCAAATAAATTTTGTTAAGCGCTTTTGATTTTTCATTTCCTATATAATTTCTACCAGTTTTTTTAAACAAAAGTTTGCCTATATCCTCCAATAGGTTTCAAGATTCCATTACTTTTCATCATCAGCCATAGGACGTGCACTGCTGAACATAGGCCTCCATTACTTTGATTCATTACTTTTATGTAGGTAAAAAAAACATATCAGAAATCTAAAACTCCTTGTCTCTTCCAGGTGTCAGTGCCAATAGACAATCCTAAACGCATCTCAGAGATATTTGATGAGATCTCGTACAAGAAGGGCGCTACACTGATCAGAATGATGACCATGTTCTTAGGAGATGAGGTCTTCAGGACAGCAATAAACAAGTAAGTAACAATGTTAATATTAATGTTTAACTTAGGGTGACTTGCACCACTATTACTAACCTACAGTTAGTCCTAACCTCAAGTTTAATTAAAAAATAAATATACGAATGACATATAGTTCATTACAGGTAATTAATTAAATGTCGTCATATAGGGGAAAGCAGGTAGCATTCGTACAGCGGGAGCATTCGTACAGTAGTCATATCTGTTAAACTAAACACGTCAAAGCGTTAGTATTTGGGTGCGTAAGTCCTGCTCATACGCATAGCCTTACCGTGGGGAGGCAGCGCAATGCGGCTGCTGCCTTCGTCAGAACGAGCCCTTAAGTGTTTGCGCTCGGTGTAACTAATTTTTGGATTTACATTTAAATATAGTTTTAAGAGCAAACTTTGCCCCGAACTTTTAATATATTATATTATTGTATGTGCACAATGTCTTATTTTACAATATAAACATCAAATTTGGGTTACTTATAATGGGTATTTATGTTTTAAATTAATTTGTTGATTTTATGTGTTGGGGTACATTCGTACAGTTATAAGTGGGGTACATTCGTACTGTACGAATGTACCCCGCGTGTGTTTATGTAGACTATATACATCATCATCAGCCCTGTTTTATATACTGTCCCACTGCTGGGCATGGGCCTCCTCTACTAATAAGAGGGATTAGGTCTTAGTCCACTACGCTGGCCTAGTTCGGGTTTAAAGCAAGCGAAAATATACACATAACTTTGGAAAAGTCAGAGGTGCGCGCCCTTGGGATTCGAACCTGCGGACATCGACTCGGCAGTCCGTTCCATTTCCAACTAAGGGAACGTGACCCTTTCAGGTGGAGGGCTTCAAAATACCAAGCTTGGTCACATGTGGTCTTAGGTTTTCGTCACGTACTCAAAATCCTCTAGAGAAATCGCGTGCTTTTTCGAGCTATATTCAAATACGGCGCGCAGCGTTTAGCACTTTTTAAAGTCACATGTGGTAACATATCATAATGTTTTGTTTTTTAATTTTTCTTCGATAAAAAATGATTCAAACCACATTTATAAATTACTAAGTGAAAACTAGAGGGGGAGGGGGTCTTGGCATATGCCAAGACCCCGTCCCCATACGTAGTATATACTACGTATGGTTACCGAGGGGCGGAAGGGTATAAATATGGTAAAAAATGGGTAACGAAAATGGGTACGTTCCCTAAGCTATCGCCGCTAGACTATATACAAAGCATAGTATCAATTTGTTATGCTCCAGCATAATATATGTAGGTACAGGCTGTTACAACACTTAATATTAGATAGCTTACTGTAAACTGCTTTAACAACAAGAACACCTAATATCTATAGCTCAAACAAACAGACAAAGATCTGTCTTTGTTGAATATACAATAGTAGATAGACATCGTATAGATATCGATTTTTTAGCCTTAAGGTTCTTTTTAAATGTATAGTGTTGATTGGTTTCATTAAAGGAGATTAACATAAGGAGATTTTATGAAACATGTTAAACTTTTACAGTGAATAAATTGCTAAATAACAGTATTGTTACTTATTACTTGAGACTGATGCTCTTTTGATCTCATTAAACATATATTTTTTTGTAAAAAAATTATTTTTAATCATTGTGTACGTAGGCTCCCCACTATGTACGAATGTGCCCCACGCGGTGTACGAAGCTACCCGGCGTGCGGGGTGCTTTCGTACATTTTCCATTTTTTGTAAAAGCTTGCATATCAAGGCCAAATTGATTTGTTTTAATCCTGAACTATAGCATGATTTAAGCGAAATGTACAGGTATTATGTTAGCATTGAAAGTATCCTGCAATACCAATTAGTTTTTATTTTATGGGACTTGAAGTAAAAACTGTACGAATCCTACCTGCTCTCCCCTATTATCTGTAATTACATGTAGTACATTACATGTAATGAATTACGTGTCATTCATATATTTCTTTTTCAGTTTAACTTGAGGTTAGGACTAACTGTAGATTAGTAATAGTGGTGCAAGTCGCCCTTACAGGAGTTACGGTGTTTGATGAATAATCACAAGTTGTGCCTCTGCTTAACCTTGCAGAAATAAAGGCATGAGGATGTGTAATGTACCAAAGTCAGGAGTCGTTGAAATGTCGCCTATAGTTAATCCTTATGGATTTATATATTTCTCCCTTTTTTCCTTGGAGTACGGAAGTGGCTATGTAATTATGCTTCTCTTGATTGTAAGTACAATTAGGCTAGAAAAATCAGCGATTATTGATAAATAATGGGTTTATCGCTGGTCACGAGAATCATGCCGATCTGTATTATTGCTTTTCATACAAGAGGAAAGAAGCATATTGAGCGACCTTCGACAGGACAGGCGGAAGACCATAAACGCATCTTCTCCATAAATCTTATTCACACATCGAAGAGGGAAAAAGCAGATCGAATGGCCTGGACAGGACAGAATTATGAAACAAGAATGTACCCCCATACTCGTCCCAACCAACCATTAAGTAGCAAGCTAAAGAAGTTGTTACAATATCTCCATATCTCCAGATACCTGGTGAAGTACTCGTACACGAACGCGGAGCAGGACGACCTGTGGCGCGAGCTGACGTCCGCGAGCGAGCGCGCGGGCGTGCTGCCGCGCGGCCTCGCAGTCAAGGACATCATGGACACGTGGACCACGCAGACCGGGTACCCGCTCCTCACCGTCACCAGGGACTACGACGACCAGTCCGTCACCATCACACAGGTGAATAAATAACACCCAACAGTCACACATATAACCCTGACCCCACACTGAGATCAGTTTTGTGTCGTGGACGTCAGAAACTACGAAAGATTTTCCGGTCTCACAACACTCAGACCTGCGGCTCTAGACAAAAACCAAGCGTGACGTTTGATAACGCTAGGCATTAACGCCAATGTTTTTTTTTGTATGAAGTTAACACTGGCGTCCGAAAAGTCACGCGACTGTTGCTAATCTTGTTCGATACAAACAAGAACATTAGCATGAATGCCTAGCGTTATCAAACGTCACGATTGGTTTTTGTCTAGGGCCCCTGAAACAAATATCTATGGACCACACAAACATATATCTCGGTGCGGGTATCGAGCCGGCGGCCTCTCGTTTCACGTCGTGCCACGGAAGCTGTAATAAATATATCTTTCTGTATCCGTTATCCTAGCTCTACGCCAGGGTCGGCTTTCCTATTTAAACGTTTCAAAGTCGCTCAATCTTGAGCATTCTCCATGTTGGCTGAGAGCCATTTTACAGCAACGTCTAGCCAGCGTTCTTCGGATCGTCCACGGGGACGCACCGCTGTTTACAACTTCCTATACAGCTCAATACGAGACAAAATAAATGGAGTATACTTTTGTTACACTAAGTCTAAAAACAAGCCTAAATCTATAGAGAAGTAGTGAGTGGAGTTTTATGAAATTGAAGTTCTTCTTCATAGTCTATAATTTTATCCGAGCATGCCGAAGATGCACTTCATATGATGATAAAGAGCAGTGCAGTCCCAAAATACTAGCGACCACGGAAGAACAATGAGATTACTAGTGGTCACTAGAATAATAAATAAATAATAACTACGTCCCAATGAATCGTAGAAAGTGGATTTAGTCTTTTATGTTCCCGAAGGATAAAATAATAAAGGTTCCTGAAAGAATAATAAGCTTTACTCCAATTTAAATATGCTTTTTCGCCGCCAGCGTCGCTACCTGTCCCTGGGCGCGCGGTCCAGCACGTCCACCTCGTGGTGGGTGCCGCTCCGCGTATTGTGCGAGAAGGAAGCCAACACCCCTCTCCAGCCGCTGCAGTGGCTCGGCGCTAAAGACGGACTCTACGCCGACTATCGGTTCAGGCACGATGCCGATCCTAAGGAGTGGCTGCTGTTTAATGCTGATATGATTGGTGAGTTCTGGAATATTTATTGCTGTAACTGATCATCTCGAAGCTCGTTTGTCGAATTCTAACTTATCTGCATCAACTTTTTTAGTCATCCATGGCCTATTCAATTTCTTATAACATGATATATTTTCTTATATTATACCTCTACATTGTCTTTCTACCAGCTGATTGACGGTGCTGTTTATGTCTAAAGGGCATAGAAGAACTTAACAAGCCAAAGTTTTTAATTATTGAAACTAGAATTGGTCCAGCAAGGTAGTAGCTGTCAGCTTACTCACTCTCAGAACTTCTCATATTCTGTATTTTTTTGTGTTCTCCCACTTATTGTTGCCTGAGACATTGGCTGAATAATGTTTATTTCTTTCTTCTTTCTTTTATTTCTTTCTGCAGTCTGCATAAATCAGTCTTGGAATCGGCTTCCACTTCTCTTATATACTCCGGTACTGGTACTCTAGTATATACTCTGTAGTATTTAATTAATCTAATTATCTTCAGCGCCATACCGCGTGAACTACGACCAGCGCAACTGGCAGCTGTTGACGGACGTGCTGCTGAGCGACAAGTACATGCAGGTGCCGGTGCTGGGCCGCGTGCAGCTCCTCTCCGACGCGTTCGCACTCGCCTCCACCAACAGGCTCGACTACACCACCACTCTCAAGTGAGTATCCAACTGACAACTGAGGTGCTGCTGCATGCTCAGTGAGTGGTCTAATTATTAGAGGTGGGCGTTTAAACGAAAGCAGATAATAAAACAAAAACATATTTCGAGTGCTTTTTAAAAAAACACGCGAAATATGGTAAGCCATTAACGTTAAAACGTCATGTGATTAATTAGAAATTTATGGATAAATAAGAAAAAAAATTGTATAATTTATAACCTCCAAAAAAATGTCGCCAGGTTAGGTAGTGGCTTCAACCTTATACGTCAGAAGGGGAGAGTGGACCTAAAAAAAGTCGCCACTCGGCCCACTACTTACACATTACTTCTCTATGCATTACTTGAACTAATTTCTTAATAATCTATTAAGCAATGAAATAAGCATAACGTTTCAACTTGTTATCCATTTTAAACAAATAAGCCCACCTCTACTAATTACATTGTAAACAAAAGCAACACTGTAGCCGGGTTTTTCTGCAGCAGGGATGGTTCGACTGACGAAGCTATTATAAAACAGTAGGGTAACTTTGGACACTCGATTCGATTTCGACCACGATTCGGTTTCATTTACCACCAAATGAAACCGAATCGAAGTCTAAATCGAATCGAGTGACAAAAGTCAGGAAACTGATGAAGTAGCAGCTTACCTTATGTCTTTTATACGTCCAGTATGATGGTAAGATACTCACTCACTAGCTCCTGGCTCTTTTTCTTTTCTCATTGCATCCTCAATTATTATATAATCTTACTCATGGTATGTATACAGTTAATATGATGATCTTCAACGGAAGCTATCCATTTACTTCTGTTAAATAAATCCTAGATATCTTAAATACTTTGATGATATTCAATTCAAATATTCTGTTCCCCAGGTTAGCAAGCTACCTGCAGCGTGAGACGGACTACCTCCCCCTGTCGACGGCCTTAAAGGCGCTCGCCAAGATCGAGACGGTGGTGAAGCGCACGCCCGACTACGGCGCCTTCCAGAAGTACGTGAGGAAGCTCATCAGGTCCTCGTACGAGAGGTCCGGCGGACTCGCGGTCGGCAAGATCCTCAACGGAGACGATCTCAACAGCGTTAAGATGCAGGTGAGGTGATGTTTCACAATAGACGTAAAGGATCAAGACGCAGTGTCTTTAAACTTAAATATTATAGTTAACTTCTTTCTACTTGCCCTTATCCCACCTTAATGTGGGGTCGGCGCAATACACTTGTTCAAGTCTGTTGCAGAAAGGATTTGGCTTAGTTTTACAACCGGCTGCCTGCCTGACGTCGACTCTCTTGGAGGGATCCAGTCCCGGACAAATTAAATTAGAAAATTAGCTTTGTCCGACCTGGGAATCGAACCCAGGACCTCCCGGTTCCAGCCCATATATGCTGCCACTAGACCAAAGAGGTGACAAAGATTATAAGTTCACTGCTCTAAATAAATTACCTGATGATTGTTCATTTTGACTGCCTCGTTGGCGTTGTTGTATTTCGATATGACTGCCGTCCTGAAGTCTCAGGTTCGATACCCGGGTCGGCCAGTTATATTGAGTTTTTTCAAATCAGTATCAGTTCGAAATTTGGAATTTGTGCCCAATAAAGCAATGGGCTTTACCCCTACCCTACAACATCTGCGACGGAACTAAGCTCGGTGAAATATGGGTGTTCTATGTTGCTAGAGCGCCTATGTCTACCCCTTCGGTGATATAGACGTGAACTTATGTATGTTTGTTCATTTGGATATGGATGATTAAATGATTGAAGAATTCACATCCGAGGCCCTAATTTCAGCTAGTTCAATCTAGTTCAAGGTAGCACAGTCCAAGCCAGCTGTTAAGTGCTATCTACAACTTGTGCAACCAAAGCTCGCTAAGAAATTATAACATTTAATTATTGATCTAAGTTTAAATACCTCTTATAGATTTAAAAGTATATGGGATATGGTTACCATTGTTGTTCACTTACAATATAAATCTGGTGGTGGTAAAAAAAACAATTCACATAACTATTGTAGTTCGAGTTCTAACTCAAATAACTTACACCTAGTTATACCTAGCTTCTGCATGGCTTCCGATTATTACTAGAGCATGCTTGGATTAAATAGAGCATAACATTAAATTCGATTTACATTAGAACATTACCTATACATAGCTTAGAGTAACACAATACATAGTAGCAGCTTTTAACATTAATACACCTATGGGTATTTGACTTAAAATCAAGTTAAAAATCTTTCTTTCTGCCTGGCGTTATCCCGGCCTTGTGCCAGGGTTCGCCTGAATAAAAAAAATCAAGTTAAAATTATTTTTGGTTAAACCACAAAAACCACTATACATCAATTAAGTGGACCACTTGCAGCTTCGCAATAAATCTCTATTTGTCCCAAAACTTGATTTAAAGATAGGAGTAAGGATAAATCGAGATAAGATGTAACTCTAGATTAGCAATAGCGCTGCAAGTCGCCCTAAGTCAAATACTCATGATAACTCATGCATGATTCTGACACTTGGCCCGTTATGCCCGTTGTAGGAGAGAGTGAGAGTGGACGGTAAGTATAGAATGGTCTGCCACCAGGTGATGTCGAGCGGGTGGGCGTGTCGGATGAAGGTGCCCGGCTGCGAGGAGAACGCCATACAGCTGTTCCAACAGTGGATGGACACAGAGAACCCTGATGAGAATAACCCGTGAGTTCACTGCTCTTTTGTGTAATGACCACAGCCTATAGAGAACGTACCCATACTATGTGACCCATTTTTTTTTACAATTTTATAGCCCTCCTCTCCTGTCGGTGACTACCTGTAGTATATGCCAAGCAACCCCCCTCCCCCCTCTAGTTTTCATGTACTAATTAATAAATATGGTGATAAATAATTTTGAGTCGAAGAAAAGTATAAAAAATATATTATAACGTGACGACTGAGTTTAAAAAGCGCTAAATGCTGCGCGCCATATTTGAATATTGCTCGAAAAAAATCACGAGATTTGATTACATTTTCCTAATAATTGTTGTGAATGCACTTCATGTGAACCTGTTCGGAACCTTTGGGATTCGTTTGGTATATATTGATTATTGGGTGTGGCATATTATATTGTGATTAGAGGTGGACGTTTCAACGAAAGCGATAATAAAGTAGTGCTTTTTAAAAAAAATAAACTAAATTAAGGAGCTTATTTAATTAGTCACAACGTTTAAATTAGTTATTCGTTTTAAGCAGTTAGTCCCATGTTTAGTAATTGTGTGTGATGTGTGTTGTGTGTGTCGTGTGCAGCATCCCGCTGGACCTGCGTCGCACGGTGTACTGCGTGGGCGTGTCGCGCGGCAGCGTGCGCCACTGGCGGTTCCTGCTGGCGCGCAAGCAGCGCACCAACGTGGCGGCCGCGCGCGCGCAGCTGCTCGCCGCGCTCGCATGCACCAAGGAGGTCTGGATACTCAACCAGTGAGTACTGAGCGCCGCGCTTACATGATACATCGGAGATACACACAACGACAACACAAACATGACACGCTTTGAATGCAAATTCATACACAACAGCGAAAAACACACAAAAACGTTTAATAAGATGACCTTCTTCAACTGTTCTGTGGAACTACTCCTTTACGTCGATTTAATCGAAATTAAAATCGCAATTAACTATGCCTTTTTGACCCTTACTGTTTCAGTTAGTCAGCCAAATCATTCTTCCTTTGCTTTCTATCCTTCCAACCTGCCTTTATCCCATACTAATGTGAAATGCATCATACTTTTTGAAGCACTATACAGAAATTTGGGGAGGGGGGATTGGAAATAGGAAGTCGCTGGATGCAGGCCGCTTGCATCGCAGCAGTGGACATCCTATGGCTGATGATGATGATACAGAAATAAATTGGCTTAATTTTTACGACCAGCTACTTGCCTGACATCAACCCCTTTTGGAGATTTAATTCCAGGAAATCAAAGCTTGCCAATAAACATCAAATCCTTACCTACTCAATCTATATATAACCTATCAAATCTATCTTCTAGAATTAAAAAAATAGGTATATTCTTATGGTAAAACCAAACACTTATTAGTGTCACATTATCCACCCCAGATACTTGGAGTGGACGGTGAGCGAGAACCCGGAGGTCCGTCGTCAGGACGCGGCCAGCGTGCTCGCCAACATCGCCGGCTCCACCGTCGGGTACTACGTCGCCAAGGACTTCGTATACAACAGGATAGATGACATATACAACGCGTGAGTTCAGATTTCAACTCACTTGACAGCCTCCGTGGCGCAGCGGCCGCATCCCGCATTGAGACAAATGTTTGTGTGGCCTACAGATATTTATTTAATGTCTGGGTGTTGTGAGACCGAGTCTCTCGTAGTCTCTGATACCCACGATACAGGTTATACCTAGTGTGGGGTCAGAACTAGGTGTGTGACTGTTGGTGTATTTATTATTTATTACTCTCACTCTCACTGTTCATAACCTTCATACAGTAGGCAGGGCCAGCTTTGCATCATTTTCCAATGTTTTGTTTAATATTGTTAGCACCTGCTCCGATTCTTGAATGCTTTTGACAACACCATGCACCGAAACAAATGTTTGTATGACCTACAGATGTTTGGTATGGGTTTGAGTGAGACTGAAAGTCTCTGCTAGTTCCTGATAACCACGACACAAGACTCGTAGTTATTGCTGGAAAAGAGCTATGTCTGTGACAGTTGAGTGATATTTATATTATAACAAACTAGGTAGAAACATTGTAATCATTGTTTTCAGGTTTAACGGGCAGGGTCGTCGCCTGGGCTACATCATTAAGACTCTGCTTGACCAGTTCACATCGCAGAGAGAGTTAGACGAGGTGAGTACTTTCCTTTTCACCACGCTATGTGTCATTTTATTTAACTATATAATATTTAACAATACTTTTCTCTCGCTTATCTAAGCAAAAAATACATTTTAGTAGATTCTGTATGTACCTAACTATAATGCTTTTTACTTCTAAGCCAAAGTAATTAGGCACGTATGTTATATATGTATTTATTATTTACTTTCAATATTTTCGACCGTATTCCAAAAAGGAGAAGGTCCTCAATATCGATATCTCCGCCAAATGTGGACCGATTTTCAAAATTCTTTTGTGTTCGATAGAGATTTTTTCAATGGTGGTGCCATATAAATTTGGTCACGAACGGATTTGAAGTCGGTCCGTTAAGTTTTTAAACTTGTGATTATTCCAGTTCATGGTATGGAAGAGCAAGCACTCGAAATACTTAGAAGACGCGAAGCTGTCAGTGGAGCAGGCAATAGAGCGCGCCAGGGTCAACATAGACTGGATAGAGAAGAACAAGAAGCTCGTCGTGGAGAAGATGAGGGAGTTCTCCACGTAAGAACACGAGCTTCTCCACACGTAGCGTACGAGTACGAGCAAACCGAGCAAGTTGGCGGGGGATTGGGAAATCCAAAAAAATATAAAGATAAAAATAGTAGGGAATTGAAAAAACGGTCTTTATTTTTAAAAAAATGCTAATCAAGTTTTTTCGTGTTTTTATTCATAAAAAAGACAAGAATATTAATCAATTTTTTTAAAAAGAAAAAACCGTTTTATTATGTTTTTTTTAAGAAAAAGAAAATACTGTTTTTAATATTGGAAAAATTGGGAAAAAATCCTCTGCCAACGTCAACACAGACAGTGTGATTAGCTTGTAGTATAAAATTTAGTGAAATTATAGTTTGTTACTTGAAATTCTGCTGTATACAGATGATAATAAGGCAAAATATTATAAATTGGTTTCTCTCTCTACAATCTATGCTTATTGGTTGCAATAACCAAATGACTGAAGTTATGGTAGGTGTAAATATTGCTAAAGCAAGCCATTGTAATTTTGAATGAATCGACCGAATACAACATTTATTACTTATGCTTATTGATTTACTAAATAAGAAATACACATTTTTATTTTTTTTTCTCATTATCATCCCTGTATAAACCACACGAAAATTGTGTAAGTTGTAGAATAAAAGAAGTACTATTAGTTTGTTTGTACTTAATAATGTGTTTCGTATATATTCACGCGCAATCATCTTGTGAAATTGAACTATTTTTGTTGTGGTAGTAATATGGATTTACCTAGTATAAAAGGGTCCTTAAAAACCTTATAAAAATGTAAATGCCACCAACGACATATTTGTTTATTTTTCGTCTTTTTGTAACTGGTTTTATGATTCAGATATAATGTGATAATCTATATAAAATCATAACGGAAATAGATCAATATAGTGTCATACCGAAGATAGCTTATGCGTTACACATTTATTACGTTTATTAAGCTTAGTAATATTATGCTTGGTTAGCTTAGGTAGAAAATACTGATCAAAACTAAAATGCTTTTTGAACACAAAACCAACCACAGCACTATATTTTCACTTATTCATTTTCAGATAAGATCAGAAAGTGCCATGACACAGGACATGTCATAAAATATTCAGTATCGTTTATGATGTGTCACGACATATTTAGTATCGCGCATGTAATGACATAGGCAGTGCGTTCCACTAAGCGTTCACAACGATCACGCTCACGACCGCGGTTTTTCCCGTTCCACTTGCTTGTGAGCGTTACTGTCGTAAACTCAAGTGGAATGGATTATAGGGCGTTTTGAGCGTGGAGGTAAATAATACAAACGGCGAGTTAATAAAAAGCATGCAAAATATTTAAGAGGTTAGGTTATAATCTGTAAGTCTAGAAAATAAACTTAATTAATTATTGTTTAAATCGATTTATATTGAAAAAAAATATAATTTAGTTTTTTTTAACCACGGCAGAAACATTCACTTCTACTGAAATATATTATATTTCCGCATGAAATAACGTAAGCTTAACGGTTGCCATTTTTGATGCATTGAATTTTGAAAACGCCGCTAATTTTCTCAACGATCACGACGACCCACCTTTTTAGATGGGTCGTCGTGAGCTTCGCGTGAGCGTAAGTCATGACGTCATAAGTGACGTTTTCGCCGCGACCACAACGACCGCGGTCGTCATGTGGAACGGCTAAAGGAGCATTTTGATCGTTGTGGACGCTTAGTGGAACGCACTGCATATAGTCTGTGTCACTCATTACATGTCATGGCACATTCAGTATTGCTCATGACATTACATGTCACATTAGTATCAGAGGAATCATGTCAGCACTTTCAATACCACCAGAACGCACACACCTAGTAGCACTATCATTATTCTTCTTTATTTTAGCCCCGAGCCTGCGCCGAGCGTCAAACCTTGGACCGGTCATCCGAACTTCATTTACTCGATATTCGCTATCCACAACATTTCTAGTGTCAGATTGCGACCCTTCGATACAGTGGGATTATGATTATCGATATAAAATGATTGATGTCGATGTTTTGTGAATCTGCCATTATGACCTTAAAATCACGACTATTCTTGGAGGTCGATAATTTGACATTAATCGAAATGGCGAGGTCTTTGGCTCAGTTTAAAAGTGTTTATAAAAGTGTATATACACTGACTGCCTCCGTGGCGTTGTGGTATTTCGGTACGACTACGGTTCTGAGGTCTCGGGTTCGATCCCCGGGTCGGGCAAAGTGATATTGGATTTTTCCATATCAGCCCGGAGCCTAGAATTTGTAGCCGATATGGCGATAGGCTCGCCCCCTATCACATCTGGGACGGAACTAAGCTCGGCGAAATGTGGGTGTTCTAGTTCGCTAGTACGCCTCTGCCTACCTCTTCGGGGATACAGGCGTGAGCTTATGTTATGTTATTTAGATATAAAACTTTAATGCTTTGTGTGTGAGCTAAATGTATGACGATATGTCCTTATTCTGAAATAATAATAATCATTATCATTCCCACATTAATTCGCTAACGGTTTTGCTTTATTTATGTCTTGCAATTAATATTTTTGTCACAAGTAACAAGCTCAAGAAATAACTTTATTTATATTTTTTGTACAAACAGTACAATTTCAAGTTTTTTAAAAGAAGCCATTTATAATGTGTTTTACTGCAAACTTTTCACTGTAGTGATAATTATTCTTTTTTTAATTTTTAGGTATCTAGATTAGCATTTCTCTTTTTTGTCGTAGTCGATGAACTGATGTGATTTTTTTTGTTGTTTTGGAATATTTTATCGACTTCGATAAAAGCAATTACAGTCTTTAGAGAGTTTTACGTATAAGGTCGAAGTTATAAGGATCAGTGATTTTTTTTACTTGTTAAGATTTTACCAAATGTTGTACAAAATCTGTTGTGAATATCAATATTTTTATATTGCAATGTAATTTACGTGCAATTTTGTGAGACTCCGTCCCTATAACATTTATAAGTAGATACTTAACACAAAATATAAATAAAATATTAATTATTATGTTTGTTTTTTTTTAATTGGCCAGACAAGATTCGCGAAAGAACTAATTTTTGGCTTGAGAAATTTGTTTTTTTGTTTGTGATTATGATCTTCGTATTGGCAACAATTTGCAGGTGATTATTAAAAAAATAATACATTGAGGACCAATTTTCAATAGCCATTTAAATTGTATCTGAAGGATAATATTAAGGCTTTGACAAATGTGATGCTGTCAGATGCTGCTGCAACTATGATGATATCAGAATTATTTCCAGATAAAATTTTCTAGCTATTAAAAAAATTGCCCTAAATATAATAGATCAAGGTATTGGAATTCATTTATTTTTAACACAAAAAATAGAAAACAAATCCAGACATTTTCCATTTCATTCATGCATTAAATTAACAAGATTAAAATCTTCCACAGAGACCCAGATGAAGAACTGTTATATTTTAAACAATCAGACAACACAAACAAGCTACAGTATTCATATACGATAATTATACCTATTCTACATGTTATAATAAAATTATAATGACACTCTCGCGGACTATCATTTCAACATTTTCTTAGAAATAGCATTTAAGCATTAAGCACTATCTTGGAATAAGCTCCTAACATTTAAGCGTTAATCACTATCGGTTTAATCACCTAAGAATAAGCATCTAAAGCTAAAAGTAAAGTTTACCGAAGATATCAAGTAACATCAATGACTAAAGACAAAATAAGAGGACCCGTCACCCGGCATAAATAAATACAAAAATTACGTATTTACTATGAAACCGGTTCCGCCATTTTAGTTCCGCGATCTATTTACATGTAAGTTGTCACCGTGCCATAAGCGTTTCGCAAAGTCGCCATTTTGGTTTCGTTCCATACATTAGGAATGCTTCATTTTTTCGTAATAATTGCCCTGTCTATCTTATTTTGTCTAAGAGTAAGAGTAGAGTGAGTGAGTGAGAGTGTAGAGTAACATACATAAAACTCGACGAAATGAAAAGCAGTCGGTTAAAAGACATCACAAGCGTTAGGATAAAAACCATTCACGCATCAGTTTGGACGTCATGTGGACAAGGTATTCGAAAATATTATACCAGGCTATCATAAAATGCAGAGGCCGATTGAAATATCAATACCTGATAGAAAACTACCAGGCTATCATAGAATGCAAAGTAGAAAACTACTAGGCTATCATAAAATGCAAAGAGGTCGTCGAATGATATCAATAAAAGATAGAAAACTACCAGGCTATCATAAAATGCAAAGAGGTCGATTGATATCAATACCAGATAGAAAACTACCAACCAGGCTATCATAAAATGCAAAGAGTCGAATGATATCAATAAAAGATAGAAAACTACCAGGCTATCATAAAATGCAAAGTAGAAAACTACTAGGCTATCATAAAATGCAAAGAGGTCGTCGAATGATATCAATAAAAGATAGAAAACTACCAGGCTATCATAAAATGCAAAGAGGTCGATTGATATCAATACCAGATAGAAAACTACCAACCAGGCTATCATAAAATGCAGAGTCGAATGATATCAATAAAAGATAGAAAACTACCAGGCTATCATAAAATGCAAAGTAGAAAACTACTAGGCTATCATAAAATGCAAAGAGGTCGTCGAATGATATCAATAAAAGATAGAAAACTACCAGGCTATCATAAAATGCAAAGAGGTCGATTGATATCAATACCAGATAGAAAACTACCAACCAGGCTATCATAAAATGCAAAGAGTCGAATGATATCAATAAAAGATAGAAAACTACCAGGCTATCATAAAATGCAAAGAGGTCGATTGATATCAATACCAGATAGAAAACTACCAACCAGGCTATCATAAAATGCAAAGAGTCGAATGATATCAATAAAAGATAGAAAACTACCAGGCTATCATAAAATGCAAAGAGGTCGATTGATATCAATACCAGATAGAAAACTACCAACCAGGCTATCATAAAATGCAAAGAGTCGAATGATATCAATAAAAGATAGAAAACTACCAGGCTATCATAAAATGCAAAGAGGTCGATTGATATCAATACCAGATAGAAAACTACCAGGCTATCATAAAATAGGAGTATATTACATCGTACAATAAAGAACATGTTTCAAGTTTTAAAAAATATTTATTTTTCAATAAAAGAAATTTCAAATCACACAACATTAAACACACGGTCTTTTTAAATGCACCAATTATCACCATTATTACATTTTTCCTCAAATACACAATGATTTTTGCTAAATATTGAGATAATTCTTTAAAAATAATTTATGCCTAATAAATATAATTTAACATATCGACATTTTGTCGCTATAAATCATATATAAAACACTTCTAAATTACAACCAACTCTAGATAAACTAAGATTTAAAAAATAATAAAAATGAGTATACTTCCATAGAGAACAAAACTCTAGCCATACAAAAATACCACGGAGGCACCGTGTGTTCAGACGTCATAAAATATCTAATAATACTTTACAAATAAAGTCTGTATGTGCGTCACAATCGCCTAAAACAATGGCACCGAAGGTAACTCTTTAGAAACACCAAAGTAAACACGGGAGCTGAGCAACAAATTGAATGTAAACGTAAACCACAAAAACAAACAAATGTTCGCATTACTGGCAAAATAGGAAACATAAGACGCAAAATTGAATAACACAATAAAATATAAAGGTAATGAATGGGCATTTACATATCTTCTTATATGTATCTGAAGTGGTTAAAAATAGATAGTGTGGGTAAAACATATTTACCTCAAAGACAGTGGCGCAATTACACTGTTGAGGGCCCGTGGCAAATTCATGCTCACGGCCTATTCGGCCAGGGACCCCCTATGCTCATGGTCAGGGGCCTCTTTATAGTAGGTAGTGCTGGGGCCCCCTATGGTCTGGGGCCCGTGGCATTTTCCCCGAATGCCACCCTATAGTTACCCCACTGATCATAGGAATAAGATGCTAGCTCCCGGTCTACATTATGTACTACAATACAAATAACGTAGTGATGTGTGAGATACTACTTAAAATTAAAGCACAAACTAACATCATAGATTATGCTATTCAATTTATTATAAAATGATTAAACATATAGAATTGGATATTATGTTACAAAAACCTTAATCATAAAATTGTATATTTATATAAACTAATTAAAATATTAGGACAACATTTAAGCTCAGATTAGACGGAGAGTCTTGTATGACATAGATAACAGAAAACTGTCTCACAAAGCCATTCCATAAGATTATTATTTTTAATTTGTATGATCCAGTCACGTAAATCTCAGTTTTCTGCTACTTTGTCGCCTATATCGTACAAGACATATTTCCATCTGATCAGAAGCTTTATCAGACATATATCATCAATATGACATTTAGGGCCTATTGTTCAATAGCCAGATTATTATCCGAGGAGTAATTTTGAAGTTTTGCCAGATGTTTCAATTTTCATACACTGTCAAAACGTTCGAACTATCTTTCCAGATATAAATAATCTGGCTAATAAAAAATGCTCCTATAGAGATTATTAAAAATAGGTTTTTAAGGCACTTTATAGTTATATGATTACAAAAACAATGACATTTCTAAACATACCTACTTTACAATATTAAGAATCCTAAATACATAACATAAATAATTCTAGGTACATGGCCATAAAAAAATGCATTAAAATGCATCGGACAATATCGATAAAATATTCGAAATATCGATATATTCACAACATTGTGAAATTAAAAAAATAATTAGATTTTATAATTTTCAATTCCCTCAAAATATTCATAGTTTTTCATCCTTATTATTCGCATTATTCGATATTTTAGGAACAAAATAAGTCCCTAAGGGCGTATTACAACACCCAATGAGTATGATCATATTTATCTCCTGAGCCGGTCAAAAAGACGCTGTAGACAGTTATGTCCACAGCACAAATGGACCGGGTCGACCGTATCGATACCACTGTGTCACAAAAACAGCGGCTATTACGTATCATTATGATTCTAATGAGTCTTTGACGGTCTTATTGCCCTGACATAAAGTTGTTTTTGACGTACCCAAATAGATGTTGCTTCGATTGATATGATGATCACCCGTTTATCATATTAACAGGGAGTCCTACTTACGTCTACATATTATATTTAGTTACATATAGAGGTATAAAGTTTTTTTTAATTTACCTCGAGACACTCGAACACGCTTCCATTAAAATTAATTGTAAACATATAAATGTAAATTAATGACAATTAATTTTCTTAAGTAAATTTCTTTGTACAAATATTTTGATTACATTAAAAAATAATTTAATTGAAAAATTATCAACTATCATTCTAACGATTTTTGAATTAAAAAACCGATTATTAAAATGTCATTAGAGGTCTAAAATAATTATCTAAATATAATGGCAACATTAATAATCGACAACAGTAACACTATTTTATGGTTGAAATATATTTTTGCTACATTTACACCCGATTTCAATAAACGATCTCAGTTTAGAGCGCATATAGAGCGCGATTATGAACCAATCACAACAACTCATTTGACGGAGTCATGTTAAAACTGTAATCATATTGGCTATTTTTTGTAATCAATCTGAACATTCGAACTGAGATTGTTTATTGGAACCGAGCGTTAGTTATCGATGGACGGTTTGTAATTATTATTAAGTCTTGTCTGGAATACACATTCTACTAAATAGTACAATAATGTGCGTCCATATAACATTTTTAATGGATTTTAAGCAGCGTCTCCTGCCCTAAAATATTATACAAAACACCTACACAAAACATGTATTTTTTTGTCTATGGTCCATTGTTCTACGAGCAGGAAACAGCTAAAATAATTGTTTTGCGTATGTAATTTTGTGTAATGTTTCGAGAAAAACTAGTGCAGGAGATGCGGCTTTAACGAAACAATAATGTTACATAAGCGTATAGGCCACCAGAGGCCGAGACGCCCGTGACTATTTAAACTTTTGTAACCAAACTCCAATTTGTACTTATTAAAAAAACAAAAATGTATTCATGAATGGACTGGCAAACCAGCTAGGTGGATTAGTCTGTGATCTCCATCCCCCATAGACCATGATACCAAGAGTCAAGGGCGGCCTTAAAGGAAGGGAGAAGGGTTTGGGTTACGTCCAAATCTCCCCTACAAAATATGAAATCATAAATCGATTCCACTTCAACCATAAAATAATTTAAGGTACTTCGTTTATACAAATGCTTGAAAATATTTGACTGTAAAATCAACGGTGAGATGTTCATTCTGTCACAGAAAATGTTATGCCATTGTTGGGAAATACGTATTTATTATTATTGACACCACTTTTGTTTGTATATCTATATATTTTATAATGAGAAATTATCTTAATTTTAATCTATACATCCGGATTTATTCATTTCTAATTAAGCACGGTTACACATAGCCTGAGCCATCTTAGCGAAGTAAGGAGCAGGAAGTAGTGACGTTTGTAGGCAGTGTTGGTTCAATCAACTAATTTTTTCAATCGATTAATCAATCACGATTGATTCAATCATGACTAACGTTAGTCATGACTAATTCAATCATGATTGAAAAATGTAGTTGTAATCATGACCAAAGAGTTTAGTCATTAATCATTCAATTTTTTTATGACTAATTGGTAGTTATAAAAAGTACATCATTATGTACAAATACAAATATAATTACAATTGTGTGTACGAACTTAGTTATTTAGGTGTCGGTACCTATTTGATTAATCCTTTACAAAATATTTTTATCTGCATTCATACTTAATATTGAGAAATATTTTTGTATGGAAACCTGCTTGATAGCCTCTCTATAGCTAATCTATACTAATATTATAAAGCTGAAGAGTTTGTTTGTTTGTTTGATTGAACGCGCTAATCTCAGGAACTACTGCTTCGATTTGAAAAATTCTTTTTGTGTTGGATAGCCCAATTATCGAGGGTGGCTATAGGCTATATAACATCACGCTATGACCAATGGGAGCGGAGCAGAAATGAGAAATAAAAAACATGGAATTGAAATCTCAGAAACTACTGGTTCGATTTGAAAAATTCTTTTTGTGTTGGATAGCCCAATTATCGAGGATGGCTATAGGCTATATAACATCACGCTATGACCAATAGGAGCGGAGCAGAAGTGAAAAATGTTGAAATGCGGGGAAGTTCATATCTCAGAAACTACTGGTTCGAATCGAAAAAATATTTTTGTGTTGGATAGCCCATTTATCGAGGATGGCTATAGCCTATATAACATCACGCTATGACCAATAGGAGCGGAGCAGAAATGAAAAAAATTGCAAACCGGGAAAATTTATATCTCAGACAGAACTACTGCTTCGAATTGAAAAAATCTTTTTGTGTTGGATAGCCCATTTATCGAGGATGGCTATAGGCTATATAACATTACGCTATGACCAATAGGAGCGGAGCAGAAATGAAAAATGTTGCAAAATCGTGAAAATGTATATCTCAGAAACTACTGGTTCGATGTGAAAAATAATTTTTGTGTTGGATAGCCCAATTGTCGAGGGTGACTATAGGCTATATAACATCACGCTATGACCAATAGGAGCGGAGCAGAAATGAAAAAAATTGCAAACCGGGAAAATTTATATCTCAGACAGAACTACTGCTTCGAATTGAAAAAATCTTTTTGTGTTGGATATCCCATTTATCGAGGATGGCTATAGGCTATATAACATTACGCTATGACCAATAGGAGCGGAGCAGAAATGAAAAATGTTGCAAAATCGTGAAAATGTATATCTCAGAAACTACTGGTTCGATGTGAAAACATATTTTTGTGTTAGATAGCCCATTTATCGAGGATGGCTAGAAGCTATATAACATCACGCTATGACCAATAGGAGCGGAGCAAAAATGAATAATGCTGCTAGCGGGGAATTTTACATCACGGAAACTACTGGTTCGATTTGAAAAAATATTTTAGTGTTGACCGACGGGATAAATGGTAGGGTGACTAAGGGGTGACTGACAGGCTGACTGATGGGGTGGCGGGCGGGGTGTCTGACGAGTTAACTGACGGGGTGACAGACGGGGTGACAGATGGTGTGACCGACTGGGTGACAGACAGGGTGACAGATGGGGTGACCGACTGGGTGACAGACGGGGTGACAGACGTGTGTCAGAAGGGTGACAGACGGGTGACCGACGTGGTGACAGACGGGGTGACAGACGGGTGACCGACTGGGTGACAGACGGGGTAACTGACGGGTGACAGACTGGTGACAGACTGGGTGACAGACGGGTGACAGACGAGGTGACAGACGGGGTGACAGACGGGTGACCGACGTAGTGACAGACGGGGTGACAGACGGGGTGACATACGGGGTGACAGACGAGTGACCGACGTGGTGACAGACGGGGTGACGGACGTGGTGACAGACGGGTGGCAGACGGGGTGACAGGCGGGTGACAGACTGGGTGACAGACGGGGTGACCGACTGGGTGACAGACGGGTGACAGACGAGGTGACAGATGGGGTGACAGGCGGGGTGACAGACGGTGGGACAGACGAGTGACCGACGTGGTGACAGACGGGGTGACAGATGGGTGACAGACCAGGTGACAGGCGGCGTGACCGACTGGATAACAGACGGGGTGACTGACTGGGTGACAGACGGGCGACAGACGGGTGACAGACGGGGTGACGGACGTGGTGACAGACGGGTGGTAGACGGGGTGACAGGCGGGTGACAGGCGGGTGACAGACTGGGTGACAGACGGGTGACAGACGAGGTGACAGATGGGGTGACAGACGGGGTGACAGACGAGTGACTGACGTGGTGACAGATGGGTGACAGACGAGGTGACAGGCGGCGTGACCGACTGGATAACAGACGGGGTGACTGACTGGGTGACAGACGGGCGACAGACGGGTGACAGACGGGGTGACGGACGTGGTGACAGACGGGTGGCAGACGGGGTGACTGACGGCCGAAGTAGATCATCCCATTACCTCCTTTAGAATTATTGGATTATAGGTACCTAAGACTAACTCTTTCAACCTTCTCTCTCATACGCAGACGAAGTTGCGCGGGTCAGCTAGTGTAATATAAAATCTCTGCTCACGACTAACCACCATACAACATTTTACAAGATCACAGCGCGGTATAAAATACATTTACCTTCAGTTTGTGGTTATATTAATCAATCATTAGTCTGATTACTTGACTAATGATTGAAACTAATCAATCATTAATCGTCAATCATGAATGATGTATTAGTCGTCAGTCGTCAATCGATAGTCAGACAAAATTTTGCTCAACACTGTTTGTAGGGATGTGCCACAACGTAAAAATATAGGTGGTCGGTAGTGATGTCCAACACATACTCACAAGTGTTCGAGTGATCAGGAGTCAGCAGGCGCGGCGACGAACCCGGGCCGAGCGCCGGGCCTGCGCTTGCGCAGCGTGCCGAGGATCGCCAGCATCTCCTTCACGGCCTCGGGCTGCTCGTCCTTGGGCTTGCGCTCCATGAAGTTCTGCTCGGTGGACTTCAGCTGGAACTTGCCGCCCTTGATCTGATCCACTATGGCGTCTATGGCGCCGCCTGCGACCGACATATTTCACTTAGGGCCGATTTAAATTACCAGATAAGTTTTATTTGGGGAAAGGTTGTGTAATCTTTATTGTTACATACATACATAGACTCACGCTTGTATCCCCGAAGGGGTAGGTAGAAGCGTACTAGAGAACTAGATCACCCACATTTCGCCGCGCTAATTTACGTCCCAGATGTGATAGGGGACGAGCCTATCGCCATATCGGGCACAAATTTCAGACTCCGAACTGATACTGAAAAATTCAATATCGCGACGATAATGACGAACACGTCTTAAATCTCGTATAGTCTTATAATAGCCAAGTTTGTCAAAAACACGAATCGTAAAATTTTTGTGACGGATTCGCCATCACGTGATGCACAACTCTGAATCATGAAATTCATGAAACGAATGTAAACATCAATTCGGGTATTTTGTCGAATCACTATAAAACACAATTTCGTATGCAATGTGAATTGAATACTTGACTATTTTATTAAATTAATTTTATATGAAACTGACGCCATCTAAAATGTAGCTCTAAAAGAATTATTGAAATATTCTCAAAAATAAAGAAGTTATAAGCATTTGAAATTTGGTGTAACCTTCAAACTGCGGAAAAGAGAAGTGTCAGTAAAATCACGTCAGCGCCATAACGGCATGTGCGTTAGAAAGGGATAGCAAGATATCCCCTACGTCCCCACTCTTGCTCATTGTAGAATTTAAAATATGAATAACAGTCTCATTTTTCAACCAACTTCGATGTCAATGAGCCCTAAGTTAGAAAGAAAGATAAAGATACTCTTACCGTTATTCTGTTTCGCCTTCTTGAGCGTGCCCGATTTCCCGGCGAGCATCTGCGCCATGTCCTCCACCGAATCTGAACCCGCGAACACTGCGGGGGCTGGCGGAGGGGGCGGCGGCGGGGGTGGGGGAGGGGGAGGGGGCGGGGGAGGGGGCGCCGGACACGCGGGGGGCGCCGGACACGCGGCGGGAGGGGGCGGGAGGGGCGTCGACGCGCGGGGCGAGGGGGCGCACGGCTCGGGGGAGGGGATGCGGGGAGCCTCTGTGAAGTGGAAATGTTTTATTACTAATATAACAAAGGTTTTAAATCTTAAATCATCAGTTCTTAAGCTTTATGCCCCTTACTTATAAATATTTAAGCGCTTCTTATCTTTAACTATAGGTTGTCCCTTTCATTTTTAAACAATGTAACGCAAGGAAAAAGTGACCAGACTATTCTTAGTGAAAAGATAAGCGAAAATGTTTTTGTAAATAAGGCCCTATATGAGGACTATACTTAAAGTAAGCTTTATCTAACACAAAAAAGCATAAGTGGGCCGGCTCGATGGTTTCGATATCATTATACAACAGAAAACCGTTGTGAAGTGACAGCTGCCAGCTCCCTGTAGAGTTTTGTTCCTCAAAGAAAATTACAGTCCCTATTTCTTTCCATTAATGTTTGTGATTTATCCACAAGATTTTCGTATCATAGATGTCTATGAACAGTGGCTATCTTAAGGAACGTTTCTCTCGAAGCACTACACAAAAACATATACGCAAAACATGGTTTCTCTACACATTTTTGTCTATGATCCATTGTTCCATGAGCGGGAGACAGCCAAATTTTTTTGTGTAGCTGTTTCGTGTTTTGTTTTGATAAAAATAAGTACAGAAGACCCGCCTTTACCATTTGCTTGTTTTGCAACCCAAAATAATTACTGTACATAATGACCATACCATAGACTAGTAAATTTATCCACTCACCCTCCGCTTCCTTAACTTCTTCTCTGACAGCTTCCTTCTCCACTACTTGTTCTCTGGGCGGCTCGGCCTTCTTCTCAGCGCCGCCGCTCTCGAAGTAGCTGATCCTCGACATGAGATTGGATCGCCTCTGCAACGGTCTACTTCTCTCCGCTTCTAACAGCTTCCTCTCAGCTTCTAATAATTTCTTCTCCGATTCTGCCAGCTGAAAAGTTTACATATAACATAAGCTCACGCCTGTTTCACCGGAGGGGTAGGCAGAGGCGCACTAGCGTACCAGAACACCCACATTTTGTCGAGCTTAGTTCCGTCCCAGATGTGATAGAGGGCCAGCTCAACGCCATATTGTGCACAAATTCCAGACCCCGACCTTTTGTTGAAAAAAAACAATATCACTTTGCCCGACCTGGCTACCTTAACCCCCTGATCTAGTCTCGAGCAAACTTTGTTAAAAAACGGCGTTGCCCCATCTGGGAATCGAACTCAAGACTTGTTCCATTTACGCCATTAAGGACAAATATTTTTCCTGTTTGCCTGACGGTATTCTAGCCTACACCTAGGGTCCACCTTCGTACTTAAACGCCTCCACTTAGCTCTTGAGCATCTTCCATAGTGAGACCATTGGTTCTCATATCCCCCAAAAGGACAAATAAAATTTAAGTAGTACCTTCCTCTCTACATCAGCGAGTCTATTCTCTGCGTCCTGTGGCCGTCTCTCGAAGTCGGCGAGTCTCCTCTCCGCAAGTTCTGCTCTGTCGACAGCTTTCTGTGCATCTTCTTCCGCCAGCCTGATCTTCTCCTCCCACAGCAGGATGTCTGTGTCCTCGTGCTTCTCCGCTATCTTCAACTGGAATATAACATGAGTAGTATGGTTACAGATAAAATTATATTTTTCTAACTGCCCTTGCCCCACCCTAAAGCCACATCTACTGCATATGGTTTTTCGAAATAAGACACAAAAAATTAAACAAAACAATGTTTCTCATTGATTCCTGGTCAAGCAAGATTGGACCATAGACAAAAATGTGTAGCTAAACCATGTTCGGCGGAACGAAGTTTTCCAACCATGTTGCAAAAACATTCGATTTAGTTTTTGCGATCGGCTGCTTGTCTAAAAACGAATCTCCTGCACATGTTTTCTCGAAATAAAACACCTACTCAAAACATGGTATTACATTATCTCCTGCTCGTGTAACAATGGGTCATAGACAAAATTTTAAAATACCATCTTTTGTGTAGGTGTTTCGTGTAATGGTTTGTTGTTTGTGTTGTTTTTTTTTGTACAGAGCTTGGGGATTCGGTCTTTGGCAAACCATGTTAGGAAAGCTCGATCCTCCTCTTGATATTCAGATCCAGGAGTTTTTAGCATGATTTGCCCTGGGACAGCTGATTATTAAGACTGGTGTAAGGGTGCAAGTCGCGGAAACTAATTCGTATTCTGTAATTTTTTAAGGCCAAGGGTTTCGTTATCATGCGGTTTAAAATGGTCATGTGTTTGGAGGCAAAACTTTTTTAGGAGTATGTTTTTTTACCGGACTGCCTCGGATCAATATTTTTTGTGGTTTTTGACGTTCGACCTCTGTAGACTGCCTAGGTGGCGTGGTTGGATTTAGGTGCGAGTACCGTCGTGAGGTCTAGGGTTCGATCCCCGGGTCGGCCAAAGTGACATCAGATTTTTCATATCAGCCCGGAGTCTGGAATTTGTGCCCGATATGGCGATAGGCTCGTCTTCTATCACATCTGGGACGGAACTAAGCTTGGCGAAATGCGGGTGTGTTAGTTCGCTAGTGAGCCTCTGCATATCCTTTCTGGGATACAGGCGTGAGCTTATGTTATGTGTGTCTGACGTTTGATCATAGTAATAGGTGAGTGGAAAGCGGGCCCAAGGGAGTTTGGAGGGAGTGTCGAGGGTCGAAGGTCGAGAGTGGGGTACCTGCAGGTCGTCGAGCTGGTCCTGGTGCCGGTGCGCCTGCTCCTCCAGCGCCTCCTTGAGGCTCTCGACCTCGGCGAGCAGCGTGAGCAGCCTGGCGTCGGCCTCCACGTCGGCCAGGAGGAGGGTGCTCTGGTGCGTGAGGAGCTTCACGCGCTTCTTCGCCGCGCGAGCTTCCGTCTTGTAACTGGGTAACACAAACAGCACTTTGTTTTGACCTATGTTTTTTGACAAGTTAAATTGTTGAAATGTTGGATAGAGTAATATTTTTTAATATGTTAAAACTTAAATAAAAAATATTTTACCATCGATATTTTTCTGTCCCAGGAAGCGTAACAAACAAAAAAATAGACATCAATCAGTAAACAACAAATTAAAAAAAGTTTGGAAACTTAAACCAACCTAAGTCTAATCACAACGTCTATGCTGATATATTTAAAGAGTTTACTCTTTATAATGGTTCCACAGTTAGGCTGAGATCTATAGAGCGAACTTCAACTAAGTCTAGATCATATAAACGAACTCAGAATTGATTTGAAATTTTTAAATCGAACTTCGACTTAGTCGGACTTATTTTTTCATGAGAAATAGACTGACAAACGAACTAAACAATGTTTTCCTTATAAATAATTACTCAAACTTAGTCGAAGTCTGATTTGAAAATTCCGAATCCTCACTGAGTTCGTTTTTATGATTCAGACTTAGTCGAAGTTCGCTCATAGATCTCAGCCTTAGAGAAAGCACTATCAAACACAAAAATAATGTAAAATAATAAATTGAAGACATCTTCTCTTGGAGTAAGTTAAAGAGTGTTTGTGTACTCACGTCTCCGCCATCTGCCTGTCCTGATCAGCGTTGTTTTTGAGTGCAGTGACCTCGTCCATCAGCAGTTTGGAGACGCGGTTGTGTCGCTCCAGCTGCGACTTCAACTCCTCCAGCTCCCTCTCTTGTGATGACGACTTCTCTTTCTCCGCCTCTAGCTCCTGGAACAATATTACGTTGTAAGATTATCAAACGCTAAATGAAAAATATTTTGAAAATGAGTACCGATGATGGCCAATGGTTAGTAGGGACGTTTGTGACATTATTGCACCCAAACATAATAAGTGTCTTAATGATGCAAGCGTTCCAAGGACAACTTTGCCCGGCATAATTCTTTGTCGAGCTTAGTTCCGTCCCAGATGTGATAGGGGACGAGATCTTCGCCACAGAACCCATTCCCTCCTTTTAAGTTGTGAACGCACTTATGATTCTTTTTGTGTCTTGGATGTATATGGGCGATGGTATCACTTACCATGACCATGACCATCTGCTCGTTTGTCAGTCTCTGCTATAAAAAAAATATATACATATACTGAGACATCCAATAGCACATTCTCGACGACCCGAGGATCGAACCCGAGACCTCACGTCGATAGTCGTACCGCGCACGCAATACCATTACGTAAGTTAAAACTTATTCAGTTTAAGCAATAAATAAAGATGTAAGCTTCAAAAAAATCATAAGTTTAATAAATATCTAAAAAGCATTATATAAATAAATAAAATTAGAAAATTCGCTTTGCCGACCTGGGAATCGAACCGACGATCTCCCGGTCCACAGCCCAATGTGCTGTCACTACACCAAGGAGGCGACTAACTAATTTTATTGACCTACTTCCAAAAAGGAGAAAGTCCTCAATTCATCTGTATTTTTTTAAGTATGTTACGCGGTATCTCCGTCTCATGTGGACCAATTTTCGAAATACTTTTTGTACTCGATAGAGCTTATTTCAAGGGTGGTCCCATATAAATTTAGTCACGATCAGATTTGACGTCGGTCTGTTATGAATGGAAGGGGTTGTGGTCTACAGGGTGGTAAAGCCACACTGTAGACAGTTCGTCTACAACACGAATGGGGCGGCTCGACTGGTTCGATACCACTGTCTCACAGAAAACCGACGTAAAGTGGCAGCTTGTTGTCGCGTTTCGTTCGGTGAGATTTCCGGTGGCTCGTTTCCCCCTTCCTTTCCTAATCGCTTTTCCCTCCCCTTCCATTCCCTCCTTTTATTAAACGCACTTATTATTCTTTTTGTGTCTTGGGCGTCTATGGGCGGTGCAGATCACTTACCATCAGGTGACCCATCTGTTCGTTTGCCAGTATCTGCTATAAAAAAAAGACTAGTGACCTGCGCGAGCGCCACGTTCCCCTCGTGCGCTTCGAACTCGTGCAGCCGCGCCGTGTTGAGGTCGGTCTGCAGCGACGCCACCTGGCGGCTCAGCTCCGACACCGTCTGCTTCAGGAACTCCACCTCCTCGTTGCTGCTCGTGTCCGATGCTGGAATCCGATCGGTACTTATTCATCATCATCATCAGCCATAGGACGTCCATTGCTGAACATAGGCCTCCCCCAAACATTTACAGATTGTTATTCATAATCATCATCATCATCATCAGCCATAGGACGTCCACTGCTGAACATAGGCCTCCCCCAAAGATTTCCAGGTCGTTACTTATTACTCAACGGGGACTCATTAGATTGGACATTAGGAAAATATTTAATAAATGGACGATATAGGGATATACTTGATTTATTTGACAGCCTCCGTGGCGCAGCGGGCGAGTAGCCGGCTGTGAAGCGAGAGGCCGCGGGTTCTATTCCCGCACCGAAACAAATGTTTGTATGGCCTACAGATATTTGTTTCGAGTCTGGGTGTTGTGAGACCGAAAGTCTCTCGTAGTTTCTGATTCCCACGACACAAGATTCGATCTTAGTGTGGGGTCAGGACTATGTATGTGACTGTTAGGTGTTATTTATTATTGTTATTTATTTATTTATTTTATATTATTTTTAAAACCCCTGACTCAAAAAACTCATCTAAATAATATCATTTTGTGTTGAGTTTAAAGTATTTATCTTTAAGTCTGTTTGTGATACCATAGGTCCTAATGCTTTTTGTTTGAAATGTGACTTGATCGCGGGTGTTTTAGCTATTATTATGAAAATTCTGTTCAGCTGTTTGAAAATCTGCAACACCATCTGGAATAACAGGATACCCAACTCCTCACTCATCTACCTCTACAGCAGGGACGAAGGATGTTTTAAATTGTTGTTTATTTCTATTTTAAATGTTTCATACGAATATACTGACCTAATGGCAAACTTCTTTTTGTTTTAAAAAAAATAATGACTTCCACGCATATGCGATGATTTAGCCAATGTCAAGGTAAATAGTGCAATTATGTTTTCACAATGACCATGAGACCCAAATATGAATGATCTCAAGGAGGTAATTCCTTCCAGCGCGGTACCCCTCAGATGACCTTCACTTGGCGAATCGACCGAACAAAGCCAGCCAACGCACCAAGCAAAACTCATCAAAGATCATCGGTTAAAAAGTTTCCACATTATACTGTCCATCTTCACTGCAGTTTGATGCATTAAACCACATCACTTAAAAACCAACAAACACAGCTCTAGAGCATAATATGAAATAATTTTAACAAGCGACACCCACCCAGTCAGACTGTCTGTCAAAATCCTAAGGTATTCTCTATATCATTAAGGCGACTTGACATGTTGGTATTTACCTGTGTCAGTAGCGTCGGTGAGATCGATGTCGATGGACTTCATGGGCAGCGCCTGCAGTATGGCGGTGCTGCGCCGCTTCAGCTGCTTGTTCTGCTTGTACCACTCCCCTGCCTGCTGCATCACCCTGGAAAGTAAAACACATTTATTATAATACATTACTATTTACCCCTGGCTGCGCCCGCGTATTGTAGGACCGAAAGGAGAAGTTTTTAAATTGTTGATCCGTTTTGTCGTTTAGCTCCTAATATTCCACAGGATTAATTTTAATGGTAACAAAATGGCGGCCACTTTTTCAACCGACTTCCAAAAAGGAGAAGGTCCTCAATTCGTCTGTATTTTTTTTTATGTATGTTACGCGATATTTTCGCGTAATGTGGACCGATTTTAAAAATTACTTTTGTGTTCGATAGTGCTTATTTCAAGGGTGGTCCCATATAAATACAGTCGTGATCGGATTTGAAGTCAGTCCGTAAAGTTTTTAAACTTGTGATTATCAGTTTTAGCACTTGATACATCCATCATAACTAAGCTGAGGGGTGATCCAGATATTTTGAATCCTATAGGGCAAAACGAAAAAAAGAAACAAAATAGCGGCAACTTACTTCACTTTTAGTGCCGGTTTCATCTTTCGGAATTATGGGGGCGACCCCTGTAGCCTAAGCACGAAAAACTAATGTAAATGTAAACTCGCTGCGCACTGATGACATTTGATTAATATTTCATACAAATTTCATAGACGTGCATCGAGCGAATACATTTACGGTTGTCAGAAATTTTCCTGCTCGGGCTGCTGATATCAATTTTGATTTGTTGACCCTAGCTCCAATCCCAAAGAGAAATTGTTATTATTAGCTTTGATGTGTTCAATGAAACCTGTTTTTGTTTTTTATAAAACTATTCACATCATCATATTGAGGTTCATAACTATACATAAAACATAGCTGTATCAATTTCGTCGCCCTCATAGCAAAGTATAAACATCTAAAATCAAGAAAACCAGTTGATGGAATAATTTAAATCTACAATGATGTATGTCATGTAAATATGTGTGGTTGAGATAAGACGCAGGCGACGCATTAAACTGTCGTTTAACCATTCATCAGGCTAATGGTGGGCGATAACGGCTTAGGTAAGCCGCACACTGATGGCCACGCTTTACAGTCATGTAATAATGTCATACAACACGAGACATCAATGGTCATACATACAACGAGCTGGCTCGACCGGGTTGATACCACTGTCTCATAAAAAACCGAAATGGCGTGGCGCAGCGGGCGAGTAGCCGACTGTGATACAAGAGGCCGCGGGTTCGATTCCCGCACCGAGACAAATGTTTGTATGGCCTACAGATATTTGTTTCAGGTCCGAGTGTTGTGAGACCGAAAGTCTCTCGTAGCTTCTGATACCCACGATATAGGTTATACCTAGTGTGGGTCAGTACTATGTGTGTGACTGTTGAGTTTATCTATTAACCGATTTCAGAAAAAGGAGGTACTTTATTTAGGTATTACAGAGTTCGATGTCCTTTTTAGTTTTAAAGTCACGGCCCAGAGATACCAAGAAATTATTTACATTATAAATAAACTAAAATATCCAATTTAGTAACATAGACATATATTCATAACAGTTGGGAATTGAACTTCACATATCCTCTCATAATATACTTGTATCTAAACATAATCATCATACATCCTACTTGTGCATTGTGGTCAAGGCATGCATGTGTCTAATCTAAAAATAAAAATATATCCATCTTGGAATCAGTTTTCCACGTGCGCCCATAGTTTACACTACAACTTAATTATATTACTTAATACTCATCAGTATGGTAATAACGGGCCCACTTCAAAACTTATCCAATCATGACCAATTTTATATAGGACCACCTTTGAAATAAGCTCTATCGAACACAAAAAGAATCTTGAAAATCGGACATTTGGCGGAGATATCGCGTAACATACATACATAAAAAAATACAGCGGAATTGAGGACGTCCCCCTTTTTTTGAAGTCGATCGATAGAATCCCCCAAAATTTATTGAAATAAAGCCAGGCATTGTGATGGAACCCAAACTCTTGGAACACAGCTTGTTTGTCATTACGAAACACTTTTATAAATTAATGCTCTGACGACTGACTGGGGGGAAACCATAGTTACACAGAAAATCAACGACAATCGGGTTTTTCCACCGTGTATACAATAGTTCCTATGCATTTGAACTAGCGACCCGCCTGATGGTAAGCGATTATCGCCGCCCGTGTCTACTTTCAATTCTATATTCTATACTGTACTCATAACTTAGTTTTCGACCGACTTCCAAAAAGGAGAAGGTCCTCAATTTGTATGTTAATGTATGTTACGCGATATCTCCGCCAAATGTGGACCGATTTTCAAAATTATTTTTATGTTCGCATAACATAACATAACATAAGCTCCCGCGTGTATCCCGGAAGGGGTAGGCAGAGGCGAACTAGAACACCCACATTTCGCCGAGCTTGGTTCCGTCCCAGATTGATAGAGGGCGAGCCTATCGCCATATCGGGCACAAATTCCAGACTCCGGGCTGATATGGAAAAATCCAATATGACTTTGCCCGACCCGGGGATCGAACCCGAGAGCTCAGAACCGTAGTCGTACCGAAATACCACCACGCCACCGAGGCAGTCAGTTTTGTGTTCGATAGAGTTTATTTCAAGGGTGACCCCATATAAACTTGGTCACGATCGGATTTGAAGTCGATCCGTTAAGTTTTTAAACTTGTGATTTTTATCACTTAGATATCTCTTATCTCGTACAAGCTATTGTTAATTCTAAAACACAAGTTTTGGGTAATAATTAAGTTAAAATACCTTATTTGTACCATTCTGTATCTTAACTTGATTGTAACTTGTTTTGTGGGCTTAGCCAAAATTCTATATACCTATCACTCAGATTCTCATGAGCTATTTTTGAGTGGTGGAGCCACGTTGTAGACAGTTACGTCTACATCATGAATGAACCGGCTCAACCAGTTTGATAACACTGTCTCACAGGAAACCGACGTAAAGTGGCAGCTCGATGTCGCGTTTCGTTCGGTGAGTGAGATTTTCGGTGGCCCAATTCTACCTTTCCTTTCCCAATTCCTTTCCCTCCCCTTCCATTCCCTCCTTTTAGGTTGGTAACACACCCATGAATTTCTTGTCTTAGGTGTCTATGGGCGATGGAAATCACTTACCATCAGGTGACCCAACTGCTCGTTTGCCAGTCCCTGCTATAAAATAATGTGACCTGCTTCATTAGCTCTACCATTTTCGACACTCACTTGTGCATAACCCCGGCGTCGACCTCGTGCTGGTTCTTGAGCTGCTGGTACTCCTTGAACAGCTTCTCGGAGACATTCTTGAGCTTGTGGAGCTCCCTCTCCCTCTCGCGAAGCTCAGAGTCGAGGTGGTTCCTCTCCTCAGCCAGTATGTTGTACCGACGTTGGAGGTCATCGTACTCACGTTTGGCTGGAAATAAACAAAAATGTTATCCATATTGTTATAAATACTTAAGGAACTCGACTCGACTGCCTCGATGGCGTGGTTGTGTTTCGGTACGACTACCGTCCTGAGGTCTCGGGTTCGATCCCCGGGTCGGGCAAAGTGATATTGGATTTTTCCATATCAGCCCGGAGTCTGGAATTTGTGCCCGATATGGCGATAGGCTCGCCCCCTATCACATCTGGGACGTAACTAAGCTCGGCGAAATGTGGGTGTATTAGATCGCTAATGCGCCTCTGCCTACCCCTTCGGGGATACAGGCGTGAGCTTATGTTATGTTATGTAATGTAAACTCTCTCTCTGAACAGCCACAGATTTTGGTATTTCTTTCTTTATTTCTTTGTACCTGCCCTTATCCCACCTTAATGTGGGGTCGGCGCAACACCCTTTTAAGAGCATGTTGCAGAAATGATTTGGCTAAGTTTTTCCGGCCGGCTGCCTGCCTGACGTCAACCTCCTATGTGGGATCCAGTCCCAGGCAAATTAAATTAGAAAATTCGCTTTGCCCGACCTGGGATTCGAACCCACGACCTCCCGGTCCACAGCCCATATTTGCTGCCACTAGACCAAGGAGGCAAGAAATGTTATTGCTATCTATCTTAAAAAAAATATAAGTAAAGTACCGCGTAACAATCTTTTATGAGCAATTACGCAAATCAGCAAATCGAATATAATCTAAATTTAGTGTAGGTATATCTTGTTTTATATGTAGATGTGTAATCTATTTAATCAATATGTATTTATATCTTCTTTCTTTTTTCTTTTCATTTATATACACCCACATTGTCTTGTCTCTGCACCACCTTCAGGTAGACTGATAGAAAATGCCTTTGGCATTAAGTCCGCCTTTAAACATTTCCATGTATATGAAGTTGAAATAAATAAATATAATCATTAATTTTACCAAAACCATAAATATCAACTTCATAAAACCTTAATCTCAACGTCTATGGTGTTATGTAAGCTGTTTACTCTTATACACCCAAAAACTACCTAGAATCACACACACCTACCACATAGCAACAAAGTAATTAAAACCTAAAAATTCAATGCATCAGTTGAAGTAAATGCACTGACCGAACCACATAGGTCATTACACCTAACTCCAAATATTTACATTGGCTCACTGCCCAGTTGGAGTAAAAACATTTATACTGCAAAACATGAATGAAGAAAGTGGATTAACAACTTTTTACAATGGTTAAAATGTGTAATAAAGGCACTGTAGTACTGCAGTAGTGTACTGCAACTACTATAAATAATTTAGGAAAATAGAAACAATGCTGTTTAAATTATGACATGGTTCACTAGATTTTGAGATAATCATCTCATCATCAGCTATAGGATGTCCACTGCTGAACATAGGCCTCCCCCAAAGATTGAGATAATAACAAACCTTTTTACATGTTAATCGAAAATAATTTTATTTAAATAATTAACAAAATATATTGAGAAATTAATAAATTCGCTGGATGCAGGCCGCTTCCAACAGGTCGATCTGGAAATCTTTGGGGGAGGCCTATGTTCAGCAGTGGACGTCCTATGGCTGATGATGATGATGATGATGATGATTGAGAAATTAAGAGTACACAATAGCATTCCAAAAATAAAATGTATAATTTCCATGTCATTTATAGACACTTTCAAACTATGATATGAATAATAGAGCCACGCTGTAGACAATAATGTCTACAGCATGAATGTGCCGGCTCGACCGGTTTGATACCACTGTCTCACAGAACAACGACGTAAAGTGGCAGCTTGCTGTTGCGTTCTGTCCCCTTCCAATCCCTCCTTTTAGGTTGGCAATGCACTCTTTTTGTGTCTTGGGTGTCTATAGGCTTTGGAGATCACTTGCTATCAGGTGACTTACTGTTCATTTGTCAGTCTCTGCTATAAAAAAAAATGATACACTTATAAACAGAGATTTTTAGTGGCCCAAATCCAAATTCCCCCTCCCTATCCCCTTCTTTTAAGTTGGCAGCACCCCATTATTTTTTTAATGTGGGTATCAAAGAGCAATGGAAACAATCACCATCAGGTGAACCACCTGTTCAGCCTTTGCTATAAAATGAATCCGTTACATAACTTGTTTACAATATCATTGTACTTATAAAGGAAAATTAATTGAGTCATTTATGAAATCATCAGAAATATTACACACTGAAACAGATTTAGTGTACAATACATTAGCCTATAAACATATTGTATGACATATTACATACATAGTACCACACCTGTATTTGATTATGAGTAGACAGAGACTACAGATTTTTATTTTACCCAATTCTGTCATCCTACTTTCATCCATCTGTCATGCATTTTTGTCAGTTGTTGCTTATTTTGTCTTTTCATCATCATCATCATCATCATCATCGTCATCATCATCATCAGCCACAGGACACCCACTGCTGGACATAAGCCTCCCTCAAAAATTTCGAGATCTACCTGTCTTTTACTTATGAAATATTGATATTTATTTTATTGCTAGTAAAGATTATAAAATAACATTGAAATTGCCAGAACTGGATCCCCAGGAGGGGGTTGGCATCACGCAACCTCAGCCAAATCTAAAAAATCACACCAAATTCTTTCTGCAACATGCTTGAAAAAGTACCTACCTATGCTACACCAACCCCACATAAGGTGGGAAGCAATTGAAAGATTAGGATCCTACATGATTGACATTGCTATATTTTATCTGCAAAAAACCTTTCAGGATAAGAGCAGAGCCAGAAACATCTATTATTGTGCTACGAAGCAAACCTTTTACCACAAATTCCAAATCTGGGCAACACAGATTCAAATACCACAGTCAAAGAGATTTAATATTATTAGCTATAGAGGGGCCATCAAGCAAGTTTCCATACAAAAAAATTATCTCAAACTTTAGTACCACCATCACCACTTATTACAAAATGCGAAGGTGATTATTACAATTTACACCCTATAATGTTTTGTGAATGGTTAAGAATCACGTAAGATAAGTTAAGTCTCTCAATATTATTATGTTGGCCGTCCTGGCGAGCTTATATTTTAAATAAACTATTTCATTACTTTTGGATCACAAGTTTTTTTTTTTTTTTTTATAGCAGAGATTGGCAAACAAGCAGATGGGTCACCTGATGGTAAGTGATCTCCACCGCCCATAGACACCCAAGCCACAAAGAATCATGGGTGAGTTGCCAACCTAAAAGGACGCAATGGAATGGGAGGGAAGGGGATTGAGAAAGGGAGTGGGGAAGTGGTTTTGTGCTGTTGTCCCATCCATATACTGTTGTTTGTCTTTGGCCAGTCTATCTTTTTTTTTTTTTTTTTTTTTTAAGTTGTTCATAGCCATGGATACAATGTCCTTCAGCCGTATACTTTTTGTTATTTTTGGTACTTTATTTCCTACATCTAAGTTTTCGCAAGTGCAATGAAGTCGGATGTGTTCGATTTCAAGGCCCTGCTGGAGTTTTGGCGTCAATTCCTTCCAGTTTGATGCTTTTTAGACGATTTTCTCGCAGCGGATGAGTCGAACATGGTCGACCCATCCACCCGACAAAAAGCGTCCAAAATCACTTATTTCAAAGCTTCCACATACTGTCCATCTTCGTTGATGTTTATAGCTTAGATTCACATCACACTTAAATAGTCACGGGCGGCTCGGCCTCCGGTGGCCCATACGCTTATGGAACATATATAAGTGCCGCCTCTGACGGGTTAAACCACAAGCACAACTTTAGACTAGAATATGAAATCATTAAAACAAGCGATCACCCGCACCGTCAGAATTCCCGCCAAAACTCCCGGCCAGTCTATCTATTTACAGAATGTTGTTAGTACAAGTCTTTATAACTCCACTAATTGGTTGGCTCAACACAATATTCTATATTTTTGTGTACTACTGTAAAGGTGAGAATTACTAGGAGTAACAAAATGATGTCAAAGTTATTTACATCAATGATTTAATATTATTAATTACGTATATAACTAAAGTTTTAGGAACTAAACAATTTACCATAATGTATTAATTGAACAACTCTATTTACAGATATATACAATGCATGTACATAGTTTCCTGTAAATATTTTAGTCATGCACCTTATTACTAAAAAACTTGTTAGCTATCAAGTATGACCAGTAAAACACATAATACGGTATTTTTACTTGCGTCATTAATAATTAATTTATTACTTTTTCTTAATAAGATCCCTCAGAAGGGGTTGACGTCAGGCAGCCGGTCGTAAAAACTTAGCCAAATCCTTTCTGCAACTTGCTTGCAAGTGTGTTGCGCCGATCCCATTTTAAGGTAGGATAAGGGCAGGTACAAAGAAAGACTTTTTCTTAATAGGTATTTTAACAAAACCAACCTACCTTTAACTTTATGTTCAAAAGTTAAAAACACAATAACATTAATTAAAACAAATGCTTATAACACTCGATTTTTGTTAATTATTGTACTTCGAATGCGTAGTAGAATTCATAGCTTTTGTTTTGGGTCAAGTTTGTTTTCAAACAAAGAAATCCAAACAATGGACAATCTGTCAAATAACATTTTTTTGACATTTCACTAGAAAACAGTGTTGCGCAAATAAGTTAAATAAAAAAAGCAAAAGTTAGAAAAATTAATAAAAGTGTTGTTTTAACTCCTTTAAGTAATCGTAAGACTTAATAAATATCGTGTTGCGCAGCTCGATTATAATTGATAAAATACTGACGTCAGCAATAACCTCAATAAAATATTTGACTTAATGCAAAATTTATCATCTTATTGTAAGGTAAATAACACAAAAACTTTAATCTACATGACCCAGCATTGGAGGAATTTAGGAATAATGTGTAAGCAACAGGTTATCATCTGTCATAAGTCGACAAATACGCGAATAGGATTTACAAGAATTCTCGTTTGCATATGACCGAGACAATTCTCGGAGCATGCGCGGTCGATTTATAAACCTAGGTAAAATTAAAGATTTTTTCTAAAAATTAAATAAAATATTTTAAAAATTCTGACCTTTTTCAGATTTGAGCAAATATGTTTTATGTCTCCTTTCAGCATCCTCGTATCTATTTTTCCACTTCTCGACGTAGGTGGAGAGCGCGATGTTCGCCTCCTTGGTGTTGTGGTGCGCGTCGGGCGGCGTCATCCTGGCGGCAGTGGCTCGCGGTATCCGCGTAGCTGCGCCGCTGGGACAGAGTGAGACGGCGTTCCTCGCGCCTTGACACTGATTGTTGCTCGACGCGATCGCACACACATTATCACCGTTTCTTTTAATCATTTTTGCATTGGATTTTTATTGCACGCGCGCGTCGAACGCTCGCATCCTTTCGTTTCACGTATGCATCGCGACACGTGTGCCGATCAACAGGCTGGTGCGTTGTTGGAAAGTGTTAAATGAATTTGCAAATATAATTTCTTTGTTCTCGTTGAGGAAAATACGAGCACTTCTGGTCGTGATGTGTCGCGCGATATCACTTTGCACTGTAATGTATAAAAAATACTTAAAGACGGGGGTTAGAGAGAAGTGCGCGATGTTGACTAAGGTAGTCGTAGTAGGTGTGATATGATGAACACCGTCATTGTGAGTCATACGGTTTGATATGTGCGCTTTTGTTTACCTTCTACGCTGTGTCATTTGATCGTAATATTGTTACGTAGAAGTATGTTAGAATTTATTTGGAAGTAGCGCATGCACGTATTACTGATGAGCTATCGGCATAATAAACCGCAGTTATTGTTATCCGATATCGGCTTCTTCAAGGAATATTATGTACTTCATGATTGATTTTTGTTCTAGCAATTTCCCTCATTGTGTTTATTTAATGTCGTCTGTTGTTGATTTTTAGAGCATGGATGTCACAATTCGTTCCTATAATTAGATGTGCCATATATGTTCATTTTGCTTATTTCGCTAAAGGAAATACAGTTGAACACCTTAGAAATAATTATTTTCTAAGAAATCTAAGAAATTCTAAATATAATATAAAATATGTAATACAAAATTGGTTTACCTCAAGAATCAATGTGCTTTAAAACTTACACATTATAACATTAGTACAACAAACGAGTTATTAATTACTATTGACGTCATAATTACTATAATGGTGCAGCGGTATCAAAACAACATTGTTATGTGTATCTTCATTATCATTAGTATGATAGTAATTAATTAGTTCACGCAGATAGCTCTAATTACATCTATAAAACACGATATATCTCACCGTATCGTTGAAGTAAAAAAATTTCATTCACAGAAATCACAAAGCAAAAGGGCAAAAACTGTTGCAATATCGTAACAGCACAAAACGAAATCAACTCGCTATGTCATAGTCAAAGACTAAAACGCACTGAACGCATTTGTCCAAGTAGGGCCGAACGGATATTCTAAAATTAACTGTTTCCAGTGAAACGACCTACCAAATGGCGTCGTCTCTATGGATTAAACTTAAAGACAGACTGTGTGGGACGACGGGGCACGAATTGTCTTGTAAAGTGATTTAATTGTCGCAGCCGATGCGCCATATTAATCATTCGCTTGTGTTCACAATCTAACAGACCACAGGACATGTGATACGTTTTTTAGATAGATAGATGATGAGTCTTATTAAATTTTGTCATACGTATCTACTCCAAGTCTAGTCTACATGTCTATAATGTTTGATAATCGGGAATTTAGTAACTATTATCCCACTCGCGCTGGCTAAAATTCAATAACACTTTTCACTTTGTATTTGGAACTGTTACATAAAGGTAGTAAAACAGTTGGTCTAATTAAATTTAAATTACTATAATGGCTATTTTAATGTCTACAGTCTACAGCTGCCTATCTTTATAACCTAACTGTTTATTTAGATTGACATGTGTATTAACTTTAAGTTAAATAATACTATTGATTAATTCAATATCTCGTCGATGAAATCCTAGTGATATAACGAGGTAAAATTGTCAACTTCAGCGTTGACCGGATAGCCTTTAGAAGTTTCCATATTTAGGAAATGAGGTCAAACTGGGGTTCTACCTTTGTAAAGAGCTGCGCCAACAGTGGCTCGAGGTACGCAATCTGATTACCAGATAGCCAACTCAGTTACACAATATATTCATTAAACAAGAATTAATAGTTGAAAAACTATTTATATACATCATTCGGGAAAGTTGGTTTATTTGGTTGGTCTATTTACAAATTAAGATATTGGAACTTATCTAGCAATAATATTTGTTATAATCAGATGACTTATTAAGATGGAATCGATGAACAGGGGTAGTTATTTGTGGATAATCACACAGTGATCAATTATTACAATATATTATTTTGGATAAAGCATAAATAATACAATTTGTAAAGGGCATCGATTAATCCAAAAAGAGAAAACTATAGAAAATAACACTATTTAAAACTACGAGGATCATAAATTTGAAACTAAATCGCTTAAGTGTGACTATTTGACGATAAATATCAATGTTTTAAAACTCTAAGCTAACGGCACTTCGAAAGTAAACTCAAAAAGTTCAAGCAAAGTGTGAAAAATAAATAAAAAGCGAATCTTTCACATGTTACATGACTCGGTTTACATTCGTATTTTATTTTTTACGAGCGAATAACAAATGTGGAGCCGTTAACCTCTTGCTGAACTATTTTTGTAGCGTTATCCTGCCAAGAACAGCCAAAGTCGTAAATAGGGCAAACTGGGATCCTGTGGAAATGATACGAGGCTCTCATAAAGCAATTTTTATGATAATCTGGGCGGGCTACGAGGATTTATTATCTATCTACACGTTACTTGACGTTTGCAATAAAACGATGCCTGTATAAATCAAAACGAGTTTGATGTATTGTTTAGTTCCATGAATCTTCGGAGAGATAATTATAAATATGTAAAAACTCAACATAAAAATAAATAATTTTCAATTATTTATAATTAAGGAACTATTAAGTCTAACGGTCCCAACGTCCAAAACAAAAACTTCATTTAAAGATAGAACCATGGGTTTCTTTATTTTATAGTTAGCTAGTATTTCACATTGCCATAGAAAATCATAAATTTAGTATCTTGGATTTTAAAGATTATCCCGTTTACGATAAAAATAACATTATTGGTAAACTTATTATCTTTGGAAACATAATTCATGCAATTAAAATAATCCGTGACTTGATAGTTCTGGGAAATTTATTTAATTACTGATCTACTACCTAATTTAATCAAAAATATTTGCAAATGATTAGCACTTAAACCCACATCTTTATTATTTTTACTATAAATACTAACTTACAGTAAGTAGAACTGAGAAAATCTAATGAAACCTTTAAACATCCACTGAAGTTCAAATTAACATTAATTTAAAAAAAATATAAAGTTCATTAACGCACCATATAAAAGGCTGAAAATAAGTTCCATCGCCATTTTACAGTGCAATTAACATCAATTAATTAATTCGAAACAATTTTCGCGGGTGCGTCCATTAAAATAGTTATTGTCGTGCCAATCCGTGACCATTCTTGGCCCACATAAAACGTGTCACTTATATGTGGGCGACTGCAGGACTACAAGTTTATTGCAAAAGTTTTACTACACAACCTGTGGGTGGTAACAAATCGAACAAACAAATATAATTTTGAAACTAATAAATAACGCTATCCGCTTAAAATAACGATTCTTAGTTACTAAAAATAGCATTTGTTATTTTCATAGTGATGTAAAATTATTAATTCGTTTTCGCATCGATAAAAATGGTTTACCAATGTCTGTCTTTCTTTCCACTTGCCCATAGCCCACTCATTTAGTCAATGTGGGGCTATTTTCAAGTGTGCAAATCAAGCATGTAGCAGAAAAGATTCGGCTTTGATTTTTACAATTGAAAATCAAGTTTTAAAAACACTCAACGACTTGGAAATCACACATATCTGAGTTCACCATTTACGCAGTCGCTAGAACAAGAAGGCGACAAACCAATATCTATAATCTATTAAATTGTTTTTTTTTTAATTTTCCCTTTCGGGAAGGCAAAGGGATCTAGCCCATACAGCCTCGTCTTAAGTGCTTTTTTTCTTCATTCCTTATATCTAATTTTTCACAAGTGCCTTGAAATCGGATGTGCTCGAACTCAAGGCCCTGCTGAAGTTTTGGCGTCAATTCCTTCCAGTTTGATGCTTTTTAGACGATTTTCTCGCAGCGGAAGAGTCGAACATGGTCGACACATCCACCCGACAAAAAGCGTCCAAAATCACTTATTTCAAAGCTTCCACATACTGTCCATTTTCGTTGATGTTTATTGCTTAGATACACATCACATTTAAACCACAAGCACAACTTTAGACTAGAATATGAAATCATTAAAACAAGCGACCACCCGCACCGTCAGAATTCCCGCCAAAACTCCTATTAAATTGTTTTCGTGATCTGCTCAAAGATATGTGTCAAAATTTTATTTACGCCACCTTATACACCACAAATCTCCAATCAAATATGAACAATTGGAGGAACAGGTTTAATAATTAATGAGTTTTAGATAGCATGCCATTAATCGCTAGCTTTAATGTTATTCTAAAACAATTTACAATAAACTTTTAACTTTAAATAAATCAGCATCCGCATAACTAATATATTCTTAATTTTAACCACGGACGTATAAAAAAAGATGGACGACGTACTAAGAACATTGAAAGTCTAAAAAGTTTAAGCCGTTTTAAAATTGAATACGCATTCAATATTATGAACCGTTTCCTTAATAAAAAACGACTACTGATGCATTTACGCAACCGCGAATCCATCGTGAATCGTGTGCTAAGTTGGTGCGGCGCGGCTGCGTGTTCTAGTTTTAAACTTTAAAGTAAAGGCGTGTCAACACTACAGTCCAGTGAACTAACACCTAGTACGCGTGGACATGCCTTGTGATACGTTGGCTGTAACCTGTAGGCGACTTCCATTTAAAGCCAGTCTGAATACTCTTGCCATAAAGTGCTGTTTTGGCAGTACCTAACCAATTCTAAATGCCTAACGTCTTGTTGACTCCCTTCACAGAAATTATTGAAAATTCACATTTACCAACGGTAGGCAGTGGCGTGCAAACCATGTAGACAAAGAGACACTGTCTACTCTGACAATTTGCTATTTACCCAAATAAAGAACAAAATTATGTCTCAATACGGATTTTGAAAACAGCAATGCTCGGATTATATTTTAAAACGACGCAGAAATGATAACCACTATGATGGTGTCGCAAAAGTTGAAGAAAATAATTGTGTAAGATTTTTGTCTACCCTCATCCAAATGCCTATGCACGTCACTGACGGTAGGGTAGTAACCAACCATACTTGTATATAGAAAGATTACAATATTTTTATTTAATTTATTTAAGAAGGTCCTCCTGATAGTACGTGCTTAACATCCATCTGTTACCTACCTGGATTGAGGTTTGAGGAAATTAAGGTGGTAGTCAGTGTTCGAAAAGAACGGGAACGCATAGAATGGCGTCCCCTTTCATATTTTTTTTAAACAATAACAGCATAACCTCTGTTTTCTGTGAGTTAATAATCGAGCTGACCGATTCTGGCTCTGCCACTTCAAAAATAAAAATAATTTCGTCAAAGTAATATAACTACATATTTACTTTGCCGGGATGCTTTCAGCGGTCCATTATAGTTAAGCCGGGTCTCCTGCACTAAAACATTACACAAAACACCTACACAAAACATGTATTTTTTATCTATGGTCCATTGTTCTACGAGCAGGTGACAGCTAAAATCGTTATTTGGCGTATGTGTTTTTAATATTTTGTTTCGAAAAAGCTAGCGCAGGAGACCCGGCATTAGTTTTACAACGTGAAATTAATGTTGAGCGTATGTCTGGACGCAGCATTAGCTCGCAATTAGCAGGTTTCCTGTTCGGTACAAAAATAAATTCGTTGCGACGTGCGCTTCTCGTTTGTCGTTTTAAATAGATTGTTATTTATTTTATACGCTTTTTTTCCATTTGTAGTGTGAATACAGAATGTCTGAATTTGCGTTGTGTGTTTGCTTCTTTGTCATTTTTGAGGCGTCTTGAGGACAATCCGAGTTTTTGGTCATAGTACTGAAGCTATTGTTTGACATACCTACTTTTATACACTGTATATTCTTTGCACTGTATATTGATTGCTGCTAATAAAGTGATAAGTAGTTAATTTAATAAAATCAACCTTTTCCTGTATTCCGCCGTACACACAGATTAAAAGTTTCATAGGTACTGAAATATAAAAATTATAGATACCTACCTATTTTAAAATCATTGATCGTTGATTGAAATAAATAATAATAATAAATAACACCGAACAGTCACACACATGGTTTTGATCGCCCACTAAGATTGAGTCTTATGTCGTGGATATATAACTATGAGAAACTTTCGGTCTCACAACACCTAGACTTGAAACAAATATCTGTGTGCCACACAAACATTTGTGCGGTGCGGAGATCGAACCAGCAGCCTCTCGCTTCACAGTCGGCTACTCGACCGCTGAGCCACTATGTTGAAGTGACACGTGATGTAGGTTCGATTCCAGGGAAACTACTAACTGATGTAACCTATTAACTAGAATTTGATGACTTGGTAACAATATGCATTGGCCACTAGTTCAAACCAGATATGATTCTAAACCATTTCTTTGTGTTTAACAAGTCATTGTGATTACGTCATTAGAGACAATGGAGCAAGTTAAAACGAACTCTGTCTTCTCCGAATGTTTAAAACAAACTTATTAGGCATGCGTAAGGCAAAGGATTTTCTCAATGTAATAAGTATTAGTAAAGAATATGTCATTTTTCCCTATAAGTTAAGGAAAAAGAAGTGGATATTATACTTAAGCCCCGTCTCCTGCACATGTTTTATCTACACAAAACACTAAAAACACATACGCAAAATAGTTATTTTAGCTGTCACCTGTTCGTAGAACAATGGACCATAGATAAAAAAATCGTGATTTGTGTAGGTGTTTTGTGTAATGTTTTAGTGCAGGAGACCCGGCTTTACTTATTCAATATTCTTCTTCCACATACGTACCCTTATCACATGGATGGGCGCAACACACTGATAAGATTCGGCTTCTTTTTTATTTTTATGACCAGCCACGTGTCGATGCCTATCGTTTTATGGCGAGTACACACCGGCCGAACGAAGGCGAAAGAATCTATACCTGTTGCGTTCACACAAACATACTTTCACTGTAGTGTGAATGAAACAGGTATAGATTCGTTCGCCTTCGTTTGGCCGGTGTGTACCCGCCATTAGAAATACCACGTTGCTCAACGTTGGATCAGAAGCTAAGGCTAGGAATTATAGAGCGAACTTCGACTAAGTCTGAGTGTAAAAAACGAACTCAGTGCGAATTGGTATTTTTTAAATGGAACTTCGACTTAGTTTGAGCCATTTTTTACAAGAAAAACAGACTACACAAAGTTTTTTTTTTGTAAAAAATGTCTCGAACTTAGTCAATGTTCGATTAAAAAATTCCAAATCCGCACTCAGTCCATTTCCATTTCCTCCCGACAAGACCTCCCGGTCCAGAGCCCATAGCACTGCGACTAGACCCCAGAGGTGACCCACGAGTTTAAACATTATTATAATGACCTTGGACTTCACGGTCGCCATGACGGTGACCTCGACCTCCACATTAACGTCGATATTGAATTCCTATTCGAACAAACGAAGTTTCACGTAATACAAATTTTCCTTGTTTACCACTGACAAATATTTACGAAGCAGGTAGGTACATACTTGGTAAGTTGGCAGCGTTTGTGTTTTAAGGTTTTAGTGGTAGAGTCACGCCGTAGACGGTGACATCTACAGCACGAATGGGCCGGCTCGACCGGTTTGATACCACTGTCTCACAGAAAACCGACGTAATGTGGCAGCTTGCTGTCACGTTTCGTTCGGTGAGTGAGGTTTCCGGTGGCCCATTTCCCCCCTCCCTTGCACAATCCCTTTTCCCTCCTTTTAGGTTGGCAACGCACCCATGATTCTTTATGTCTTGGGTGTCTATGGGCGGTGGAGATCACTCACCATCAGGTGATCCATCTGCTCGTTTACCAGTCTCTGCTATAAAAATAGTGAGTATATTTTATCGAAGGGTCATTATAGAGTCTCTAGTATGAAGCACCGCTGCGATGTTGTGTTTTGGTGAGTGATATTTTCGGTGTCCCAAACCCCTCCTCCTTTTCCCAGTTGCAATTCTCTTCCTTTAGAATTGCCAACGTTGAACACACCCATGATTCTATTGATATTATGATCGTGTATGACCTGATAAAGGTCGCAGGAAGTCGCTGGATACTGGCCGCTTAGAGGTCGATCTAGAAATCTTTGGGGGAGGCCTATGTTCAGCAGTGGACGTCCTGTGGCTGATGATGATGATGATGATGGCCGGTAAAGATCACATACCTTCAGGTGACCCATCCACTCGTTTGCTAGTGTCTACTATAAAATAAGATCATTTTTTGTTATTCATGTGGTATGAAGGTCACTCCTTGTGGAATTTTCTAATCAGTTTCTCGTGAAGAATGTTACTAATCCATCATTTTACAAAGCAGCTTGTTACGGATGAGTCATGTATGAAATCACATGCAAATTGCAATGAAAACTCAATGTGAATGGAACCGAAACAACAAAGCCAGTGTTCTAAATATAGCTATGAAATACCCATTCATATTGTATTTATATGAAATGCATTAATTGCGCAGAATTACTTAGAATTAATGTTTATCTAACTATAGCATGGCCTGTATGCAGAACCGTCTTTACCATAAAATCACACGGGGCTCCCGACCTCAAGAGGCCTCCCAAAGGCTAATAAATGTAATTTTAAATTTAATGCCAATAAATGCAAATTGCATTACACGAAAAAATAAACCCTTTTTTTCACCCTCCTAGGCGGCCCTAAATTCTTGTTTGTCCAGGGTCCCAGAACTGCTTTAAGACGTGCCTTTCTGCATGCTTCATAGAATGATCATCATCGATAATCACAAGTTTAAAAACTTAACGGACCGACTTCAAATCCGATCGTGACCAAATTTATATGGGACTCCCCTTGAAAGAAGCACTATCGAACACAAAAAGAATTTTTAAAATCGGTCCACATTTGGCGGAGATATCGCGTAATATAGTTACATAAAAAAAAGAAATTGAGGACCTTCTCCTTTGTGGAAGTCGGTCAAAAACAAGCTTTGACAGCCTCCGTGGCATAGCTGGCTGTGAGAGGCCGTAGGTTCGATCCCCGCTCCGAAATAATCGTGTACGTAATCCACAAATACATTTTGTTTTGTCTCTCGGGGTTGTGAGACCGTATGTCTCTGGTAGTTTCTGATACTCATGACACAAGCACACACAAGACTCGTATCACGTAGGTTACTATGCGGTCAGGAGTCAGGAATAAGTGTGTAATTATTGATCGTATTTATGTTTAAGTAGTAGGTATGTCAGCTATAGCAAACTTATACCGCAGTTTCGCAGATTGTAGAAGCATACTTTTACACAACACCAAAATAGAGTTCGTGGACTTTCCGTACATACTACGTACCTATAATACCTACTTACCGGTGGCGAAGGGTCCATATAACACGATTCCTTACGGCTTAAATGTATAATAATAAATAGGTAATAATACAAAGAGAAACCAGCATCGGCTTCCCTTTTGGAAAATTTCACCCTTCGCCACTGCTACCTACTTTAGCAGCAGGCGAACTGATGTTTTCACAGACAGAATTACTATTTACCGACATAAATTCGAAAAACTACAGCACTCTCTATAAAATACAATCTAACTTTGACTATAAGTAATGAACATAACATAATATAAGCTCACGCCTGTATCTCTGAAGGGGTAGGCAGAGGCGCTTTAGCGAATTACCCACATTTCACCGAGCTTAGATCTCCCAGATGTATAAGTAAAGAAGTTTTTAATGAATTAAGTAGTATTATCACAATAGACCCCCTTTTTCAGAAGTCTGTCGACATCACTTGTGTGTCTCGTTTATCCTATTTTAATTCTATGGCCTCTACCGATCCTCGAGAGACGCAGACGTGTCATGTATTTGTGTCAAATGATGAGTCATGTCAGTCATGTCACGTTGGCAACCGCGGCGGCCTCGAGATAATCCTCTGATGATACCGGTCCGGCGGTAATTAATAAACACTGTTTACTCTAGATGTATGTAAATATTGCTAAATAGATGTTTAGATGGCGACCTTTAGTCGACAAATAAAGTTGGGGAATGAGAATTCTAAAGTTTGGATGTTTTGAGGGCGATGGAGTCACTTTGCGATTTACTAAAATACAAACAAATCTTTGAATGTCCTTTAGGTCGTAAGCTCACGCCTGTATCTCCGAAAGGGTAGGCAGTGGCGCATTAGCGAACTACTCACAATTCGCCAAGCTTAGTTCTGTCCCATCCCACATATCCGGCACTAATTTCAGACTCCGGGCTGATACTGAAAAATCCAATATCGATCCGAGAATCAAACCCAAGACCTCAGGCCGATAGTCGTACCGCACACGCAATACCACTACGCCACCAAGGCAGTCCTTTTGGTCTATGTTTAAAAAACGGTTGAAATATCTTTGGGTAACTAAATAAACAAATAGTTACAGTAAGTAAATAAATAAACACCCAATTATCACACTGATAGGCTATGGTCTAAGAGACCGTGGTACTGGGTACATCGATTTTCACTCATTTGATAACCGGCGGCCTTAGACAAGTAGCTTCTGCGCTAGTCCAATAGAATAGACGAATGGAATAAATGTATGGGAATGACATAAGAGTCAGCCGGATATAGCGTATTCTTATGTCATTATCATACATTTATTCTATTCGTCTATTGTATTCGACTAGCGCAGAAGCCACTTGTCTAAGGCCGCAGATTAGACATAGGCAAGCTATTATAGCCGTGTTTGCAAATAAATGACATTAGATAAAAAATAAGTCTTATTTTGTTATCGAATGAGGGAAGGTCGATGTACCACGGTCTCCCCTACCACTAAGCCTGACGTCACACAAAGATACATGTCTTATGTCATGGATAATTAGAACAACGAGATACTTTTGATCTTACTCTCACAACACCCGACTTGAAAAAAACATATGTATTATCGAACCCGCGACCTCTCGATTCACAGCTGACTACTCGCACGATCCGCTACTGGGGCTATCAATTTACAATAATTCAACTTATATAAAAAAAAAATTAAACACTTAAGAGCTACTTGCAGCGCTATTACTAATCTAGAGTTAAACCTAAACTCGATTTATCTTACAGCTCACTTCTATATTTAAATCAAGATTCGAGATAAATAGGGATTTATCGCGGAGCTGCATATGGCCTTAAAAAGTAAAAATCGCCGTTAAAACCTCGTCACATAATAACCTTCATACTTTATACGGGACCAACCTTGAAGTAAGCTCTGTCGAACACAAAAACAATCTTTTGCTGGATATCGCATAACATCAGAACATAATATAGATCAAAATACTGGAGAATTGGGAACCTCCCCTTTTTTAAATCGGTTGTAAAGCCGCTATATTGATTAGCTGTTGCCCGGGACTCCAATCGCGTGGAAAATTATTTTACGGGATAAAAAGCATATGTTTGAATCCCGGGTGTCAGCTACCAACATACCAAATTTCATCAAAATGGGTTCAGCCGTTTGAGCGTGCAGAAGTAACAAACATACAAACACACAAACTTTCGCTTTTATAATATTAGTTTGATTACAATACGATTTTTTACGTAAAAATAATTTTAAGGACATACTATATTTATATTTAAATACAGTCATTAGTTATTGGAACATGACCTACATATATTGATAAAAATATGACTAATAATAAAAAGGAAAACCTTACAAATTACAATAATTGTAACGTTAATATTTCTGTACTGATTATAGCGACACCTATTGGCCAGGTATGTAACTAAGCAGCGCGAACTTAATGTAGTGTGGACCGACACAATGTTACAACTTAGACAATTGAGTTCGTAAAACTAGATGGCGCTACATGTCTAAAATAACCACAAATATAAATGTCCACTTAAAATGTGTATTGATTTTTTCTCAGATTTTACTGGTAGAGCTTACTTCATTCAGATAATCGCAATTTGCGTTTTTATTTTGTCAGAATATGAATTCGGCAAGCTATGGTTATAATAATAATAAAGACATTCAACAGTTCTAAATAATAAGTCTATCTCTTGTGGGCTAACGAAACGCAACAGCAAGCTGCTACTTCACGTCGGTTTTCTGTTAAACATATTTGTTCACAGCGTGATTGTACCGTTTGCCTTTATAGTATCTGGTTCAGCCATAAGCAAAAGACGTAATGAAAATAATATATAAAAAACTTATACTGATAAAGCCCCAAACATGGAGTGGCAAATTTGTAATATTAGTAGAATTATTGTAGATAAACTAAAATACTTAACGTCCTTTGTTTTAAAGCGTGTCTCGTGCACATGTTTTTCTCTAAAAATACAAAAACGTCTGCACAAGACATGTTTTCACAACTCATTTTTGTCTATGGTCCATTCACGAGCAGGAGGCAACGTGTGTCTAAAGGCGCGTCTGCTGAACTAAAACATTACACAAATCACCTAAACAAAACATGGTCTCGCTACACATTTTTTCTCTATGGTCCATTGTCCCATAAGCAGGAGACAGCAAAAACATACATACATACATAAACTCACGCCTGTATAGAGGTATATGTAGGCAGAGGCGTACTAGCGAACTAGAACACCCACATTTCGCCGAGCTTAGTTCGGTTCCAGATGTGATAGGGGGCGAGCCTATCGCCATATCGGGCACAAATTCCAGACTCCGGGCTGATATGGAAAAATCCAATATCACTTTGCCCGACCCGGGGATCGAACCCGAGACCTCAGAACCGTAGTCGTACCGAGATACCACCACGCCACGGAGGCAGTCAGCAAAAACATTATTTTGTGTATATGTCTTTGAGTATTGTTTCGAGAAAAAATATGTGCAAGACTCTCGCTTTTACTCATCGGGTAAAAGCATCTTCAAAATCACATCGACTCAACATCCCCAAATTGATCACACACGAAGCTCTTATCAAAGCCACCCTCAGGTTTCGTCCCCTATCTCCACAGGGGGTGATTTGGGTAAAGTTTTCATCGCTTAAAGATAATGTCCGGGGCGCCTGTTACCAGCTTACGTATTAAATAAGGGTGCTTTTAAATCAATCACGGGGTAGTTTTGGGGAGGCTTTGTAGACAGTTTTTGGGCTTTTAGATTATTTGCCTGTGAATAGATATCTGATATCTCAGTTAGGGTTTTAACTGATTGAAAATATAACGACTTTAGGGTTCATTATATAACGCTTTCCGCTCAAATGTATGGGAAGACGCCTGAGGATAACCGCGATGGAAAATAATGGAAAATTTATTGCCTTTATGCACGCTTCCACAGATCAACTAATTTGATTCATGGAGTTTCAGTACCTATCCTACTTCCTATGGTCGATTTCTTCGTCGATCGACCAATAAAAATACGAAGAAATCGACTGAATTTATGAAGTCAATTTCACAAGATACAATATCGGGCTCCTAGGCAGTTTATTTAGCCAGGTTGTGTGTTTTTTGTTATTATTTATCTTCAAAGAAATACGACTGCCTCGGTGGCGTGGTTGTATTTCGGAACGACTACCGTCCTGAGGTCTCGGGTTATGATATTGGATTTTTGCATATCAGCCTGGAGTCTGGAATTTGTGCCCGATATGATCATAGGCTCGCGCCCTATCACATCTAGGACGGAAGTACTAAGCTCGGCGAAATGTGGGTGTACTAGTTCGCTAGTGCGCCTCTGCCTACTTCTTCGGTGATACAGGCGCGTTATGTTATGTTGTGTAGAAATACGTACCGCCTTATTAGTCTAAGTAGTAATTAGTACCTTAGGCTTGAAAAGTTATGCGTGAAACATAAACCACAGAGTATTTTGCATATACTGGACGTAAACGTAATAATAAGTTTGAGCAATGAGCATAGCCAATGTGCGCTCTTTATATAGCTAATATCCAGTGGCGAAGGGTGAAATTTTCCAAAAGGGAAGCAGATGCTGGTTTCTCTTTGTATTAATACCTATTTATTAATAGACATTTTCAGAAAAGTTAAGCCCGAAGAAATCGTGTCGTATGGACCCTTCGCCACTGCTAATATCTAAGATACAAAATAACAAACGTAGACTCACGCCTGTATCCCCGCAAGGGTAGGCAGAAGCGAAGCAGAGAACTAGAATATACATATCGCCGACTCATTTAGTCATGCCCAAAATAAAAGATACAAAATAATTCCACAATAAACCCCAACACACCTCAGTGGCGAAGGGTGATTTTTTTTAAAGGGGAAGCCGACGGAGCATTTTCTTTTATTTAATGCCTATTTGTCAATTAGATATTTCGACAAAGGTAAGCCGGTAGGAATCGTGTTGTATGGACCTTACGCCACTAACACACCTAAATTGTAAAATGAACACATCACGGATGGAACCCTACCCACCCCCATGATAAACCGTGAAGACACGACAACACTAAAATATGAGGACAATTTCATAACAAAAATCATTGGGGTCGTCTCATCCCTCGGTTATTATATCGTAGGGGATGTAGGGTTGCGCAGTAACGATTATTTTAATGCATATCAAATTGTCGCCGACTTGTTAGGGGAATCTTGGGGAATGGAACAAGTTGGAATTTGAAAGGAAACTACCTCTATAACAATATGACTTATAAGTTAGAATTTATTCCTACTACTAATAGTGCGTGATCATGAATGTTATATAATTATAATCTTTTTCTTACCTGCCCTTATCCCACCGAGCTTGATTCCAGATGAGCTAAGTCTCAGATGTGATAGGAGGCGAGGCTATCGCGGTACAGCCATATCGGACAGAATTACAATAACTTTGCAATCTGAGGATCGAACCCAAGGCCTTGGGACGCTAATCGACGCCACCGAGACAGTCGTAAGTGCACAGTCAGCAGTAGACATCCTGTAGACATGATGATGAAAATGATGAATTATTTATCAGTGAAGAATGGTCTAAGGCTTACCCTTGTCGATTTATGGGGGTGACTAACAAGCATTAATTAAGAGAAAATGCTGCATCGGCTTCTCTTTTAAAAAATTCACTCTTCGCCACTGTTATTTAATGTTATAACTTATACGTGCCAATTAGTAAAAACAGTCAGGTACCAGTGACGGTTTCACGTACAAAACCTTTTTGTTTTCACATAGGGCGTACAGATGGACGTGGGTTTTTAATCAGAGCATCCCTTCCGAAGGTGTAGGCAGAATATGTGCAGATAGTGCCTTAACAAATCAGTGATTTACTGCGATAGTTATTTTATTTTTTCAATTCCGCATCATGTTATCATCTCAAACTAACATCCGTATAATTAACATTGCAATGGGTCATTACCCGCTCTGTAATCATATTAAAAATGTACTGTGGTTAGTAGGTATATGTCGTAGCCGTATCCGTAGCGTACCGGCGCGTCGTAGCGGGCGGGGTCTACGACTACGCAGGGCGGCGTAGTACTCAGTGTTGCCAGTGTTGACGCGTTTTACCTAGATTTTTATACCTAGAGTGTTAACTCGAAATAATTATTGCCGTATTCAGAATTGTTAAATAACTTTAATTATTAGTCAAACTTTCCTCATAACTAGATAGACTATATAGACCGTAAGTTACTCAGCTTAAGATTTTGTAATTGTTTCTTTTTACGTGTTCAATGTTTAAGCAAGTGATGCAAAATCAAACTTAAAACATTTTTTAATTTTTGACCTGGTAATATGTATATCATTAAATTTTGTAACTAAAATGTGTCGTTGATAACTTTTGAAACATCGATATTAAAAATGAAAGTTCAAACTAACATTATTAGAATATTTCTATGTACTGTCCCTAGGCAAAATGATTCTTCTATTGACAGATACATCTTATACATACATCTTATTTTAAATGCACAATTTAGTATTAAAAATTAAGATAGCAAAAAAAGGTATTTACTTTAAGATAAATGTATTATCTACTAAAAATATAATAATGACATGTGGGAGGTCCTCTTTACACAAATATTTTCGTTGCTTGAACTATTCTTAAGTAAAAATACATCAATTTAATATTTTAAATAAATTAACAGGTAATCAAAATAAAGCACCATTATTCAACAAGGTATATTATTCTTCCATGTTGTTATTTTTATTATGCTAGAGCTTATGCCCGATATGACGATAGGCTCGCCCCCTATCTCATCTGGGACTGAACTTAGCTCGGCGAAATGTGGGTGTTCTAGTTCGCTAGTGCGCCTCTGCCTACCCCTTCGGGGATACAGGCGTGAGCTTATGTTATGTTATGTTATGTTATGTTAGAGCTTATGCTTCCTACTTTGCTAACTCGGTAGTCTTTACGGTCATATTTCCAAGACCCTTAAAATATATTTGACACCCTTCAATATCCAAATTATTGTTATGAGTAAAAATTACATTGATTTGTTACCCCGTTGTTGCGAATACGAAGCATAAACCAACACAAATGGATTATAAAATAATGCTTTTTTCAATTCCTTACGTTACAAAAATTATGACATTATGAGTATTTAGGAAGAAGGCAGCTAGTTAGTATCAGGACCACGGAAAGAGCACATTCAACTTTATAGTATGTGTAGATTGGCTAATAAGATCATTGACATTTGCCTCAATAGAATGACGTCAACGATATTTTAGGTGACATAACATAAAATATAGCCTTGGATTCTTTTCTACACCTACACATGCTGAATATTGATAACTACAAAATTCTATATTATTGAGACTATATATGCAGTCGTTGAACTTTATGAAAAATGTAGTAAACATTTTAATTTCAAATAGACATCTATTATAGGTATTTTGCGCGTACACTCATTCAAATTAATTTTTAAATAGTTTTTCTAACGTAATTTAGATTATTATCCTCTACAAATTTTATATATCATGTATTGTCTGGACTTTAAACGAGGCGATAACCCTTGAGTTTGTTTCGGCATTTCTTCTCAGAGATAGCCACGAAATGCCGACGTCATCATTATTTTTTCTGTATATACTCGTAACTGACATGTAAAAGTAATATAAAATATCCTATTTGCAGAATAAATGATTTGAATTTGATTTGAATTTGAAATTATAAGAGATTACCAAACGTGAAACAAGCAGCCTGTGGTAAAAACTATGCCGAATACTTTAAGCAACGTACTTAACAACTCTACTTGTTGACTTATAATAGTGATTTCATATAGTATGGTATATATTTGAATTCTTAAAAGAGTATTCGTTTTTGAATATTAAAAAGAACTTTGTAGCTTACGCTATTTGTAACAGATTTTACAATCCCTTAGAATAGACCAACATACTCCAGAAAATTATCAGTAACCGCAAGACAATAATTTTTCAAAATATTCTACTACTGAATAAAACAATAACCTCCTAAAACCCGGGGAATTCTCCCTCTAACACGCGGCATACCAGTACAGAGCTTAGTACTCTACCAGCCGCGACGCGGCGAGCGCGCACCGCGCTTTTCATCTCACAATATTAAATAATGTAATACCAACTACATAATTTGTACCAAAAACCATTCTTAAATACATATCCATTAAGTATCGATATAAAATTATGATAAAACATGTACAACTTTCGCGTAAAAACCGATAAAAATCCGGTCTCAATTGATACTCGATGGCAGATTGATTTTTTTCTCCCGTGTAGTGAAGAATTCAATGCGTTGTGGTTTTTCGGATTAGCATTAAGGATGGAATTTAGGGTGTACGAGTGGTTCGAGTGCTGGGGTGGATGTGTGATCGATTAATAGCTTCAAAACTGTGGTGAAGTCGACGGCATAAATGTAATGAGGTTTTTGAGCTATCGTATAGACTCTACATTGATTTTTGCTGTTTTTTTTTGTTAAATATCTTGAGACATTACTATTTTACGGTAACTTTATCGATAAGGAACAATTTATCATAAGGTTGTTTGCCGATATAAGTATTTTATAACTGTGTTACGTAAAAAATATTCAGGGAGACTAGAAAAATATATTAATAGATGTATATCTATGTTACTGTAGAAAACTAAATGTATTGGGATTTTTATGGCTCTTTGTAACTCGTAAAAAAAGGTTGACTTCAACATAAAACTTTTAATTAAGCATCTATTATACTGTTTTCATAAAATCCTGAGTAACATCACCGAAATCTATAATACTGACGTGGCCGCTGGCGATTGGCAGAAACTGGGAGTATAAACTGAAATACTTTAACATTTTCATTGTGTATCTATCTACTATGAAATTTAAAACAACTTACGTATACACATTTAATATTGATTTATTAGATCATACATTGTGGGATTGCATTGTATTTTGATTGGGATTGCTTTTTTGAATACTTATCAATAATATTTACACAAATATAGAGGATTCCTGAGATACTTAGACAGAATTTCTAACATTTATTTAACTTCAATTTGTAATTTTGTCGGCATCATAATAACTAACATGATGGTCAGGTCAGCGCAACGCGGCACGAGTCTTCAGTCTGTGCTAGATCATGTGAATTTTGGACAATTTGCTCGGTTAGGGTTATATATTTACATATTTATATAAATAAAAAAATACTGCCTCTGACTGCCTCGGTGGCGTGGTGGTATTTCGGTACGACTACGGTTCTGAGATCTGGGGTTCGATCCCCGGGTCGGGCTAAGTGATATAGAATTTTCCCATATCAGCCCGGAGTCTGGAATTTGTGCCCAATATGGCGATAGGCTCGCCCCCTATCACATTTGGGACGGAACTAAGCTCGGCGAAATGTGGGTGATCCTGGTGAGTTCGCTAGTGCGCCTCTGCCTACCCCTTCGGGAATACAGGCGTGAGCTTATGTTATGTTAAGTTATGTAAAAAATACTCTTAAAGATATTCTTATAAAAAGTACCTCTTCTATATAATCTATTTAACCTTTGAAAGTGATATTGCCCTTTAGTTTTAATTGAACCTCTCAGTATACTTGACATTAAAGCAATATCCGGTGTTGAAGACTTATTAAAGCTTCTCAACTGTTTTTGTGATTACTGAATAAAATACTTCCTATTCCTTTTATTCATTAAATTGTGAGGTGTCATCGATTTTCAATGGATGTATGAGATTTTATGTATTTTTTTAGAACAGCTGATGAATCTCCTGATGATAAGTGATCAAAGACGTTACGATACCCATTGACTGGGTGCTTTGACACCTTAAATTTGGAATGGGAATGGGGGAGATGAGCGATCAGTATTCCGTTTACACAACGAAACGCAACAGCGAGCTGTTACTTCATTTCGGTTTTTTGTGCGACGGTGGTATAGGACCAGTGGAACTAGTGATGTAGTTAATCGATTATTTTTTAAAGACTTATTATATTACCTGACTGCCTCGGTGGCGTAGTTGAATTCGGGTACGACTACCCTAACTTGACTACTTAGAATTCTAGCATCAAGGGGAATAATTTTGGAGTGGTGAAACTATTCATGACTTACCACTTAATTTGATACAGTTTAAATCCTCGCCTTGTCGAACAAAAGACTTGCCCCTTGTCATCCTTATCTTTGCCCAATATCACGTGAACCTTCTTATAGATATTGTAAAAAGATTCCACGTCGCGTCGGTCCCTCAATGCTGAGGATAGCCACATAAAATTCGTCACCTAACTGAGCGGTTATTACACATCTATACAGCTCGATAGATGCCTCCAGTAGCCTTTTTGTGGCATCTGACCATCTGAAATCTAGATATCTCTATATAGATTCTAGAGGCTATTCTTCTCTTGGGCCGTTTCACTTCAACTTCAGTATTGTGAGTTTCTCTAAAGTATTCCTAGGATGTTATAGATGTAAACCTTAATGTGGATGTTATTTGACTATAGTAATAGGTAGAACGTGTAATGGCATCGAACGTAATGTACAAATACTCAAATAGTGTGGAGCCTTGGCATCCATATTGCGGATGTGAAGTACCGCGTCAATAAAAGTGAATGGCGGTACGGTGTTCAAACTAAAGTGTACACGTAATGCTAAACTACATAACCTTTTAACCGACTTCACATAACGAGGAGGTTCTCGGTTCATTTATATATTTTATGTATGTTGCGCGACAACTTTCAAATGATACTTACCTTGGGGGAGGCCTATGTTCAGCAGTGGACGTCCTATGGCTGATGATAATGATGATGATGATGATGGTGGAGTATACTATGGATAATTTTATGTAGCATCAAGCATGAAATGTGGGTGTTCTAGTTCGCTAGTGCGCCTCTGGCTATCTCTTCGGATACAGGCGTAAGCTTATGTTATGATATCAACCATGAATGCGCCGGCTCTACTGGATTATTGTATTGCATGTTCTACATCGTCAAGTTTCTTTTTGTGTGTTATGTTAAGTGTGTTTTCTTTGTGAAATATCGCTTGCTATAACGGTGAAGGAAAACATCGTGAGGAAACCTGCATACCCGAGAATTTCTCCACAAGAAATTCAAAGGTAATTCTAACACTTCGACAGAGCTAATTCTAAGGCTGAGATCTATAGAGCGAACTTCGACTAATTCTAAGTAAAATAAACATACTCAGTGAGGATTTGGAATGTTTAAATCGAACTTTTACTTAAGAGTCATTTTTCGACCGACTTCCAAAAAGGAGAATGTCCTCAATTCGACTGTATTTTTTTATGTATGTTTCCCGGTATCTCCGCTGAATGTGGACCGATCTTCAAAATTCTTTTTAGGTTCGATAGAGCTTATTTCAAGGGTCCCATATAAATTTGTTCACGATCGGATTTGAAGTCGGTGCGTTAAGTTTTTAAACTTGTGATTATTATAGATCTCAGCCTAAGTGTGATAAAGACAGTTTTGAATGCCCAGATTCCCAAAGACTCGCTGAGCTTCATAGCTTGGTGTCGATAAATGCGTGCCATTGATCCTAGCTTACAGGGCTTAGGTACAGTGACGGGTGTGGGCGGGATAGTAACTCCAAGTATCTTCGCATAGTTCATGACTTATATATTATTTGTAAATCTCACCACCCACGTCGGAATTAGGGGAATCCACCAGCTAATATTGTAATAATCCCACGCAATACTACGTCCCGGCTACGTCACGAGTATGTCGCGTCGCTACGATGGTAGGTGTAGGCGTGGGTCAGAGTTCAATTTCAGAACACCCACGACGCCAAATATTTGAAGTTAAGTGTTATTCATTAGTCTAGGAAGTTATTTCATTACTAGTTTATATCGGCTATAATTATTATTAATATCGGTTTAGTAACACACACAAAAAATCTCCCCTTTTTTAAGTCACTTGCCATTACGTTGGTATTTATCATCACATGTAGGTGCTGTTTCGTCTTATACAATTCATGAAGTACAGTCAAACTACAGTGGTATTGAGTATGCGTGAATCCATATAAAGATTATTAATTGTATCGACAATTTGTAAATCAAATGATAAAAAAAAAAGAAATTGTGACAATTGATGATGACAAAAATAAGCCCGGAGTTTCTTTATGCCTTTCTTCTTCGGGTCGTCATCCGTAGTTTCCAGTCAATCCCCTGTCACCATTCCTGCCTTATGCCATTCCCATACAACCCAGTCCTCTACACTCTATTCCTATCTCCCCTTATCACCCTATCTTAGCCATTCCATCGTTATTATGTCCCTACTTGCCTGCCTGTCTTCAAATTTATAGCGAGATAATGTAAAGTATATTAATCTTAATTCAAAATTTGCTTGTATTGACTTGTCATAAGTGCTTTTTTACATGCCTACGTGATCAAAAAATAAAAATCAACGTAGTAGAGCCACGCTGTAGACAGTAACGTCTACAGCACGAATGGGCCGTCTCGACCGGGTAGATACCACTGTCTCACAGAAAACCGACGTAAAGCTTGCTGTCGCGTTTCGTTCGGTGAGTGAGATTTCCGGTGGCCCATTTCCTCCCTCCCTTTCCTAATCCCATTCCTCTCCCCTTCCATTCCCTCCTTTTAGGTTGGCAACGCACCCATGATTCCCTTTGTGTCTTGGGTGTCTATGGGCGGTGGAGATCACTTACCGTCAGGTGACCCATCTGCTCGTTTGCCAATCTCTGCTATAAAAAAAAAATCGACCTGACTAAACGATCATTAGAACATATGAAATGGTATTTTAGAACTAAGTATTTTGATCATAATGGATTTTAACATTGGTAATATTAAAATTATTATTTTGTTCTATGCTTACATATTATTTTTAGATCGTACTTTGTTTTGTAGCATACTTATTTATATGTATTGAACATACTATGCAATATAGTATGCTTTTGTATGAAGATTAGATACTAGTTTTATGGGCATGACATATTTTTATGCAGAAATGTATTTTACTCAAATTATTTGGATTGAAATAAATTCTTAGGTTTCAATGAGTGACGAGTATGGAATTAGATATTAAAATTTGTATTTGCATGTAAAAGACTGTGTCAATATTTCATTAGCAAATTATTATTGCAAATTTGGAATCAATGGAGACCGTGATTTATTTTAATCAAAACAATATTAAAATGTCAAACATATTTATGGAAATGTTGCAAAACAATTCAAAAATAAACATCATTATGTGAATTTAATGCAATCTATATAGAAATGACAACGCACCAGCCTTTTAGGATTCACACCGGGGTCAAAGACTGGGAACTATGTCAAAATATTATAATGATGATAATGTTGCTGGCGAATTTTGTGGTCAGTTCATTTGTTAAATGACTAAGTTCCTTTTGGAGGTTGTCGTCGCCGTCGTATTTTGCCTATGGTTAAAGCTAAATTATATTTAAGTTTCCTCCAGGAAACATAGGCGTAAATTATGCTACTGTTTTTTAATAACCCTTTATAAAAAGCTTTAACATATTTAGTCCATGAGGCAAATATTTCTCCAAGGTACGGTAATCCTTCGAAAGACATTTTTTTATAAATTAAAACAAGAAAAGCTATTAAGTATCTTTTCTTTCGACCTGCCCTTATCCCACCTTAATGTGGGGTCGCGCAACACACTTTTTCAAGCATGTTGCAGAAAGGATTTGACTTAGTTTTTACGACCGGCCTCCTGCCTGACGTCAACCCCCTATGAGGGATCCAGTCCCAAGCAAATTAAATTAGACAATTTGCTTTGCCTGACCTGGGAATCGAACACAGGACCTCCCGGTCCACAGCCCATGCTGCCACTAGACTAAGGAGGCGACAAAAAGGTATTAAAAATCAATAAAATAAAGTTTTACACCATATTATTAAAAAAAAATACTCGTCGTATGTTCATACAAAACGTTAAACTTTGCTATGTCTGATTTCTAAATTCGTCAGCAACATAAACTAGGGGGTTACAAAACCTGTCGTAACAGCCTTCTATCAGCCATGCCATGGCCTCAGTTTGCGTCCATTGATGGCTCGCGACTCACACGTCTTTACTCTTCCAGCAAACCTACACACCGTAACGGCGACAATAATAGTTTAAGTAAATAAGTGTATCTCAGTGAAAGTCAATAACCAAATGTGACGTAAAGTGTGTTTTTATAAAGTGAAAGTGCGCAAAATTAGTGCCGACGCAGCCGTGAGACCTCACGTTCTTGTCAGCGAACTGAGGGAAAAAGTGATGTTTATTTTTTTTAAATAACAAAGAAATATCAACTGGCTAGTGCGGGAAGAAAATAAGAAAAAAAAAACGATTTTCAACCATAAATAAAATTGTATGATTGAGATTCAACTGGCCAGTGCTGGCTGCAATTTATAAAAGTTCGAATTTCGTATTTCGGCCAAGTTCGAGTGGAATTAAAAGGAAGAACTGTGAAACGTTGGAAGGCTGCAAGGAGTTCGAAGGCTGTATATAATATAGGGGTTAAAACCGCCCCCGGCGCTCGGCCAATGACGGGGAGGGTGCCGCCCTCGCGCGGCGCGCCACACGTCGCCGTCGCGGTGATCCTGCTGCTCGCAGTTGGTAAGACTGTTTTATTCCTTTAACGGTTTCTTTTAAATTTTATTCGGCATAGCCAACAAAGTTCTATAATTTTTTATGACATACTGAGCCTACGAAATAACATATTGAATTGTAATTGGAATTTAATCTATACAGACAATAATATCCTGAAACAGTAAATTGATTATGGTGACTAAATCCGACGATCAACTTTCTACAATGCTATTATTCAACCCCCATCGTATATTTTTCCTGTTTCAAAATTGTTATGGATCGACTACCGATAGACTTCATGTAGGATATATTATTATTATTCAGACTGTAGTTTCATTGTAAGCCCGTGGTCATCAAAACATATATAGACTGGTATTGAATTGCACGTTGTGACACCACGTGTAGGTTTAGTTCTAATCAAAACGAACTCTGAAGAGGTAGACAGATGAGCAAGTACTGACGGTTCACTGAGTTCATTTTTGTCCCATCATTCATGAGCCTATTACTACATCACAAATCAATTTTCCGATCACTCGACTAGAGACAGTAAACCTGCCCCCTGACCGACGCTCAATTCGAATTTGACTTCGATTCTATTTCATTTACTGACTTAAAATTCCACCGAAATTGAGTTAAAAAGTGCGCTAATGTTGATTCGATTCGAGATCGTGTCAGTCAAATCCAAGACAAATTCGATTCGAATGTCAAGAGTCAGCCCCCTGCCTCCTCACTTTTGACACTCGATTAGATTTTGATTTCGATTCAACTTTATTTATTGACTTAAAATTCCACCGAAATCGAGTTATATTATATTACCCTACAAGATTTTAAGTACAGTCCATATATGTAGAGTCGACTTCGTTAGTCATACATCTATGGTACAGTCTAAGTACACTTCCACCAAGACTAACAAGGTGATATGTTATGCGTATATATCCAAATTTCAAAACCAGTTCACATTGATCTATTCATAAGCTTTAAGTTTAATCAATCTATCGTAACTAGGTTAAGGTCTCTCTGTAGGTACTAAGTTATGTAGGTCATACGCGAGGATATCTAGATCATATTAAAACTAACATGTATACTTTTTATACGGTAGTTGATAGCATTTACTGACTAAAACGGAAAAGGTTTTCAATTAGACGCATGTTTTTATAATTAAGCAAACCTTTGAATACAGTTGAACTATTTTAATTATCCATTTAAGTGTTTGTTTATCCATTTAAATGTTTTGTCGTTATCGTTCTAAGGATAGTGTCACTCTTCAAACATCCTATATTATATTATCCACAGAATATAATATCTCGCAGACATCGATATATTATTTACCTAGATGCATAGTTGACGCTCAGAAAATGGGACAGCAAAGGAGTGCTTAAGCATTCCTTTTGCATACAGTCGGACGCCGATAGAATTCTAAATTTCAAAATTCAAATTTAAGAACGCTTGCTCATTTCGTTAAAATGCTGTTTTATAACACGTGCATAGGGTTATAATTGTCTTGATTTAATCAGAACTTGTGTTTTTTTCTTTGTTTTATTGCTGATACCACTTTTTATGACGATATTTGCAAAGAACTGTGTATCTACGATATATTAAATCGATGCTCGCAGACCATGAAGTACCTTAGCCCTATTCCTTATAAAGTTGTCAATGTACACATGATTCTTTTCCTATCATAGTTGTGGATGGGCGATAGAGATCACTTACTATATCAGGTAGTCTACCTGCTCCTTAAATGATCATAAGAGCTTTAATAGAATCTCAATTGAATAATAATTCAAATCGTCGTTGCGAACATGTATGACATTGTTATTTTTTCTCTAAAATTCATTATATTTATAATATTGTCTATACTCTATACTGTACGAATGCCCCTGTTTGATTTTTTCTAGACGTTTTTACAAAGTTCATGGCCGACCAAATTATAGATGCAAATTGCCTGTTACTTAAATGACTTTTCGAATAGTAATAAATGTAGGGCGAAAGCAATAAAGCGGCTTTGATAAACTTAAAACTTCTTTTATTTTATTATTTTTACAAATACTGAACATTAACACCTTTAAACACCGATTCACTCTCTTACACCGTACTTCGTTACTCGTTACACTCTGTACTACGTCATTATAACAAACTCCTTCCGGTGACCCGGAAACACAAACGTCACACCATCTCCGTTCGGAAATCTTCCGCCTACAACTCGGCCGTCCTACTATCAGTCTGACCCCAGACTGGTCTAAAGCCAGAATACAAAACTATAACACATTACATTTGACATCAGGTTAAGCCTGCTTATTTAAATAATACTCTTAACTACTCAAACTGACAAGAGACACACATCTACTTACTCAAACAATTATCATCATTTAGCAAAAATAACATCCTAAATAAGATTTAATACACTAACCTTTACCTATACATAGCTTACATAACCGTTAATTAACAAAGTATGTACTAAGTCTCTATAAACTAAACAATGTTTCTTTTTTTTTTTTTCAATATTATTAACACATCATAGTTCAAAATTTAACATTATTTTTTCATACCAGGACAATAAGAAAAATTATTACAATGACACAATTTGCATACAGTACACACTCCAGTAGGTAAATTAGTTCAATACAAGTTATTGAGTTATTGACAACACACCAATTTTTTTTTTGAATACAAGATAAGGTTTGCTGAAATCATAAAAATGTAGTTAGAAGGTTGAGTTGATTTAAGGCCAACGTTTCATTAGATCTACAGCAGAAGCTGTCTTAATTGGTCCCTCCTTACCTCGGTCTACTTTCTCCACCTCATACCGGTCTCTTCCTAACTCCCTGGTAACTCTGTATGGTCCAAAGTATTTCGGCTTTAATTTTAACGCATTTCCAAACTGAGTCCTCTGTATTGCTACTAAATCTCCCAACTTGTACTTCTCACCTTCCTTTCTTCTCTTGTTGTATGACCTTCTGTTCTCTTCTTGAATTCTGAGGATCTGAGCTTTAGCTTCCCTTCTAGATTCATCCCTTCTATCCATAAATTCTAACCTGTTTTCTTGCTCCAAGTACTCTAATATTTCTATGTCTTCTTTTATTCTCAATTTGATTCCGGTTAAAAGTTCAAATGGAGTAGTATTAATTGATCGCTGATATGTGCTGTTTATTACCCTTTGAAGCTTACTGACATGTTTGTACCAATGACCAGGTTCATCTATACACATCTTCGCCAAAGTGGAAATAATTATGCGATTCATCCTCTCAACTTGACCATTTCCACGAGGGACTCCAGTAGTAATCGTGATGTGCTCAATTTCTTCATTCCGACAATATTCCTGAAATTCATTCCCTGTGAACGCTGTTCCCCTGTCTGTTATAATTCTCCGGGGATTGCCAAAGTCTTTCTGATGTAACCTCAATTTTTCCACAGTTTCCTTGGCTGTCACTGTCTTTACGGGATAAATCCAGACAAATTTCGTAAACCCATCAATGACAGTTAGGATGTAATTATACATTTTTTTGGTTGCATCCAAAGGGCCTAAGTAATCGCAATGCAGTGTATCCAGCGGCATTTCCCCTTTATCTATGGGATTTAATAAGCCCTCTCTTTTACCAGATTTTCTGCAAGCTAATAAGCATGGTACACACATAGAGATTATTTTCTCAATTTTACTGTCCAATTTTGTGATGTAATACTCCTTTTCTATAATATCTTTAATCTTCTTTTTACCAAAATGACCAATTCCGTGAGTTCTCTTAATGATTTCCATATCCATGGGCTCCGGTATCACTAACTTCCTTTGTACACCTTTGTAAATAACTCCGTTTTCCATAAAATAGTCTTCATAATCATTTTCCTTAAGAATTTCCCTTATAAGCTTCAACCCATCGTCTTCTTCTTGTGCTTTCTTTATTCTAGCATGTAGTTCAACATTGACTACACATATGTTTCTGCTCAGGGTATCAACATGTTGCATTTTATCACCTGATCTATGTTCTATAGAATAATCGAAATCTTGCAGATACAGTATCCATCGGGCTACTTTTGCAGATACATCCCTTTTGTTTAAAGTCTTTTGGAAGGCTTCACAGTCCGTCACAATCTTGAAGTGTATGCCAATGAGGTACCTCCTGAATTTTTTGACACCTTCGATAACTGCCAGAGCTTCTAGCTCATAACTGCTGCACTTCTGTTGCGCTTCTGTGGTTTTACGACTCATGAAGTGCACTGGATGTAAATTACCACTATTAGGATCTTTCTGCATTAGAATTGCAGCATAACCATATTTGGAGGCATCGGAATGTAATTCAGTTTCCATTTCAATATCAAATATCTTCAAAACTGGTTCACAACATAATTTTGATTTCAATTCCTCAAAAGCTTGCCGTTGCATATCTTCAAACTTAAATTCAGCACTCCTCAATAAATCTGTTAATGGTTTTGCAATTATAGCATAATTTTGGATGAATTTCCTGAAATAAGATGTGAGCCCAACAAAACTTTGCACCTCTTTCAAGCTCTTAGGTATTGGAAATGTGATCACTGCTTTAGTTTTCTCTACTGAAGGTTTCACTGTGCCATCAGAAATATGATGTCCTAAATATTCAACTGATCGTTGTAATAATTGTGACTTCTTCCAATTTATTTCGAGCCCATAATCTGCTGCCACCCTCAACACATCTTTAAGTCTTGTTAATCCCTCTTCTTCGTTCTCTGAAAGTATTATTAGGTCATCTATAAATATCAAAACAATTCCTTTTTTTATTAAATCTGAAAATATGATGTTAATATATCTCGTAAAATACTTCGGACAGATAGAAAGACCAAAAGGTGCTCTTAAGAATTCATATTGACCCTCCGGGTTACTTGTAACAAACGCTGTATATTTTATGGATTCTTCTTCGATCGGCAAATGAAAAAATCCATTCTTTAAATCTAAAGTACTGAAAACTTTTACCTTACATAATTTATCGATATGATCTTCTATGACCGGCAATGGATATTCATCCTTTACCATCTTCTCGTTAATTTTTCTATAATCCACACAAACCCTAGTACTTCCATCCTTCTTTTTCACCAAAACCAGCGGACTTGCATATTCAGAATAACTTGGACGTATAATACCTTTGGACAACCACTCTTCGATCTGTTGCTTTACTACCATCTCTTCAGTTAATGCTAATCTTCTTGGTCGCTGTGTTACAGGCACATCATCTTTCAGCACTATTTTTAACTTGATTGGCGCATCTTTGATTTTGAGGGGTTGGTAGTTGTTGATAACTTCCTGAACTGTTTCTCTGTGATCATAACTGGAATTTAAACAAATAGAATATTGATAGGTATCGTCATAACACAGGGGCCTTACTTCAACCAAACCCTTATCAATGACCATGATAGTATTTGCTAAAAACGGTTGACCTAAGATTACATCGTAAGGTATCACACTTGTAGGGACTATGTGGAAATTAATTCTATATTTGTGGTGGTCAATAACTATATCCGCATCAAATTTGCCGACAGAATAAACTTGACTACAACCTAAACCATTTAACAATAGTTTTTCGTATTTATAATCGCATTTTAATTTCGAAAACAACTCGAATGTCATTAAATTTAAGTCGCTACCCGTATCAATCAAGCATTTTACCGTAAACTCACTTATTTTAACACTTTTTACACTTTTATTTACTTTTAGACCACGGTTGTTTACATTTAGAACGTGTTGACGTTGATGACACTGACAGTTGCCGCTTTGACACTGACAACTGTCATTTTGACACTCGCACTGAATGAACATCGATCGACGATCCAACTTCACGCCGCTTCTGTTGTCGTTGGAGCTACCTCCGCTGCCGCTAGCGCCGCTCGCGCCACTCGCGCGCAACTGTGATGTCGATGCCGCCATTTTGCACTCCTTTCCGATATGACCAAATTCGCCGCATCTGTAGCATTTGACACCTCGAGAACAAGAATTCGCCATATGACCTTGATCACCACACTTATAGCAACGCCGCACCGACAATTTTGCCTCCAAATCTTGAGATTTCGGCCTTTCCGACTTATCCCGTTGCTTGAAATCAGCCATCTTTGTCTTCTGTTTGAATATTTCGTACAAATTTAATTTTTCTCTTAATACAGAATACGTTGTTACGCCGTAGAACAGCAGTTTATTAGATTCATAATCACGTATTCCGTCTATAATATACTGTATCGAAACATAGTCTGGAAACTTGGCTCTTTTGCCTAATTCTTTCATAATGAGCATATACTGGTAATACGTCTCATTTGGTTGTTTTTTCCGTCTGCTCATAATTTCGTGCATTTGCTTACTGTTGATAGATTCGGGGAATTCTTTAGTGAGGGCCGTCTTCAAGTCTTCGTACGTTTTAAAAGTTTTTTCTGTTTTCAGCCATAACTCCGCGGTGCCGGCTAAGCTGCGTCGCGCGATAATTAACTTTTGTTGTTGTGACCAAGCGAATATCTCTGCATTATCTTCTAAATCCTGGCACCATTGCGTCGATGAATAAGTCATATCATCTCCGGTAAACTTTGGTACGGCATCCATCATGTAAAATGGATTGCACTTGCCGTCGTCATTCTTGCTTCCGCCTTCAAAATCTTCCGCCTACATAAATATAACAAATGATTTGCCATAGATAGGTATAAGTATTTATAGATCCTTATACACAAGATTCTCTTATCAAGAAGTAGAGATAATAATCCTTTGATTTATAAAATATAAGATTATAGTTATACTGCTTTTACTCCAGCCGTACGAGCAACGCGAGGACTGCAGTGTAAAGTCAAATACAATAAAAATCATACAAGCTCAACAAAGGTTAAAGGGAAATATCGGCCCAAACTTAGTGCAATAAACCAAGTTTTAAAATTCTATTTTTTTTATTCCAAGTCAATTCTGTATATTGTTATAGGTATTACCTCTATATTAGGACATCATCATCATCATCATCATCAGCCATAGGACGTCCACTGCTGAGCATAGGCCTCCCCCAAAGATTTACAGATCGACCTGTATCGATTAGGACATCAAATCTTACTAATATTATAAACGTAGAAGTTTGTATGTGTGTGACGTGTGTATGTTTGTTACTCTTTCACGCAGGAACTACTGGATGGAATTTGATAAAATTTAGTCATATGGATTATACATCAGAATAAAACATAGGCTACTTTTCATCCTGGAAAATACATTTCCACGCAAACGGAGTCGCGGGCAACAGCTAGTAGATAATGTATTCATAAATGCTCTCACCTTCTAAAATTTTCGATTTTCATAAATCTAAATGGCAGTCGATTGCGTACTATTACGTCATATTGCTCAATATTAACATTACAGCAGTTATTCTGGTTGAAGCGCCTTAAGCCATCTCTTTCCTTGTGAGTGGTTTGCAATAACAATATCCCAACGAGTTTTAAATGCCTTGTGCTAGATACCTCCATTTCTGATCTAATATGGCAGTAAAATACAAACTGGTATTATTTTTAATAATGAAACCTCTGTATGACGTGATAATTTAATAATAATATTAATATTGTTGTTTCTTTAAAAAAGTGGCTTACTGCGAGTTAGACTTATGGCTTATCTCCAATAATAAGTAAATTCTCCTTTGTATTAATTTATTTTTAACTTTATGTTACTTGTTACCATATCAGCATAATAATAGATATTTTGTAAAAAAAAACTGACTGACTGCCTTGGTGGTGTAGGGGTATTACGATATGACTACCATCCTGAGGTCTCGGGTTCGATCCCCGAGTCGGGCAAAGTGATATTGAATTTTTCAGTATCAGCCCGGAGTCTGGAATTTGTGCTCGATATGGCGATAGGCTCACCCCCTATCACATCTGGGACGTAAATTAGCGCAGCGAAATGTGGGTGATCTAGTTCTCTAGTTCGCTTCTGCCTATCCCTTCGGGGATACAGGCGTGAGTCTATGTATGTATATAAAAAAAACCTGTCCACATTATTAGGAATCCAAAGATAGGAGCCTAATACCGATATCAATACTAACCGCCGAATACTCATACACCGAAGGGCGCCTTATGTCATTTAAAGCCATCATATCTGTTAAAATTGTATTGCGAAAAACAATGTAAGGAGCCGTTAAAGTTGAGTAGCGTTCTAGTATTAGGGCGATAAGAACATCAATCGTGTTACATTCCGTTTCTTTTCATTTCAAAATATAACGGCTATATTATGGCAAGAGCCTCATGTCAGCAAAAAATAAATGACTTCCCCTAACTCTGATAGATAAGGATGCACGATATATGAACCTTAATTAAAATTACATGAAACAAAAACAATTTGAAAGGTGTTCCGTAATTTGGCCAGATCCGCATGCGGCGTGACCACAGTAAAGAACTTTATACCTACCTAAAATGTAAGGTTCGCTACACATTAAATTATAACCGGCACAAAGTTCAACAAACCGCGTTACTAGGGAAGTGAACTGTGAACGCTTTCATGTTACCGACGTACGAATATAACGGGAAACATGACTAATTAAATTCTAATTTTATTACACTTTCCAAACACACCTATGTTGACAGGTATTATTAACTAAGATATTATTAGCTTCTGTTCTCATGCAAGCCTTCACCATGTCTCTGGGATAAAAAAGTGACTCTTAATAATCACATTCTTGAAAATATTTTGTGACCTCGTTGCTCGTAAAAATACAAACTGGCAAACATATTTTACGTTTCAATAAGTAACTATTTAGCTTGGTCACATTGCTCGTAGAACCGATAGCCGATGGGACAGAAAAGAATTCCAGAAGAGACCACGTACCGGCAAGCACAGCGTTGGACGTCCTACCGACCTACAAGATGATCTGTACCCCTAGTACGAGTTTATTTTGACAGTTCTCGATTCTCGAAATCGACAATAGTTTTCGTTTTGTCCGTACATTTGACTAGCAGCGCAATTATACTATACTATCGTCGATTTCGAGTAAAACTCATACTAAGGGTACTGGTAAAGGTCGCAGGAAGACGCTGGATGCAGGCTACTTTGATCGATTTGGAAATCTTTGGGGGAGTCCTATGTCCAGCAGTGGACGTCGTGTCGCTGATAATGCTGATGATAATGAAGTAATTATTTCTAAAATACTATAATTATCTATGAAAAAAATCACTTACTCATATGGGCTACCGGGGTTTTAGTTAAGATTTTCTATATATACGTAGTTTTTCTCAATCAAATCTATACTTTTTGGATGTTTGTTGGTTATGTGCGCTCGGCCTTATAAAAAATTAAATCTATTATACCTATTGGTCATATGAGACTAACAGACTTTTATCGGCTTATCTAAAAATCTAGAAATGACACGGGTTATTTTGATTTTTTTTACTAAGAATTTATTACAACCAATTTAATTACGCAAAAAAATATCTCAATACAAACCACAATGATGTAGTTAGACAGAAACATGTAGGTACGTTGATAGTTGCTACATTTTAAAGGATCTTTTCAAATCTAATTTGATCAGGTTTCTTACGTCATGTCGGCAAAAAAATTTACGATGTAACCTCCAAATAACCTAAGTTGTATTGAAAACGTAAAATAAGATATTTACAAAAATTGACGAATTTTCTTAATATGCTTATGAATTTATTAAAAATTCTTTATTAAAAATCATTCTTAATTTGTGTCTATTTGTGTTTATTCGATGTTCATTTACACAATAACTAGAAATGACTTAAAAATGATCATGTTTTCATTCCTTACATAACAAATTATATAGGTATTTTTATAGTTAATGCTGCTGGTGCTGGTGGAATATTTTTTTTAATATACAATTAAAAAAACAGGATACAGGCGTGAGCTTATGTTATGTTATGTTAAAGAAATGTACGTTTAAGATTGTAATATTTTAAATAAATATGGCACTTTTAAAAGCACTTAGACATTTCATTAAAAGTTGTATTATTAACTTGTCTACAACATATTCAAAGTAGACCTCGTTTGCATCACACAGGTTGTCTTGCCAAGCCACGTAGAGCAGGGCGAGGCATGTTATCATTCCTTAGATTATTTTACCCATAGGCCAAATCATTTCGTAAGATTGAAATCGGTTGGAAAATTACAAAATAACGAAAAGTTTTTACGAGTAATGTTCTTATTCTAACGCTCGAATGTCGAGTATTATGTTAAATTCTACATACATACATAAGCTCCGCCTGTATCCCCGAAGGGGTAGGCAGAGGCGCACTAGCGAACTAGAACACCCATATTTCGCCGAGCTTAGTTCTGTCCCAGATGTGATAGGGGGTAAGCCTATCGCCATATCGGGCACAAATTCCAGACTCCGAGCTGATATGGAAAAATCCAATATCACTTTGCCCGACCCGGGGATCGAACCCGAGACCTCAGAACCGTAATCGTACCGAAATACCACCACGCCACCAAGGCAGTCAAATTTTAAAACTTAACAATTTTAACGAATAAAAAATACTGTTTTGAGTTTTGACCTTGGTGTCTGCGAGAACAAATTATAAACCTAGTTACATTGAATCCCTTTCTTCCTTCGTGTAACAATAGAAATAGATTACTAAGCGACCAGTGGCTTAACTACAGGGTGGTATGTCGGCATAATGCCACGGGCCCCCGGTCATAGGGGGCCCCCGCAGTGATCGGAAGGCCTTGGACCGAAAAAGCCATGACTATACTGGGAGTCTGGGGCTAAAAAGACCTCCATCCAATGAATTTGCCACGTGCCTCCAACACTTAGTTACGCCACTGTAAGCAACATTGATAGTGCATTCATCCCGATATGCAGGCTGCAGTGCCCACGAGTGGCCTATTTCCTAGCTCTTACCCATAGCACTAAGTATTAGGGACGATCGATATGCCTTTATTGTTAGGATAATGTGGGTGGTCTTGCCTTTATACTAACTTTACTTGTGTAACCTAATAAGTAATAATCTATGTAAAGGTAGACGTCGAATGAAATTCGAATTATCACAAGTTTCAAAACGTAAAAAACAACTTAATTCATAAGATTTTGACGAAAACAAGTTTGTGCAACTCCGTTCCCGAAGAAATTTATTTTCCGAAAAAAGAAATTTCCGGGATAAAAAGTAGCCTATATGTTAATTCTGGTGTATAACTGACAAATTACCATCATTTGGTTTTTCTTTGTTTTCTTATCTAATCTTTGCTTAGTCATTAATTATGTCGTGTATGGAATATTTGGCGCAAAAGAACTGATCGGATCAACAAATCAAAAACCTTATATTCCTACAAAACACGCGTGAGAATCTGCGGGTAAAAGCTAGTTTTAAATATATTGTAATTTGTATGCACTGTAGTGTTATTACTTAATTTACAAAGAAATAAGAAACTCTTTTATTATTTGAACCTCAAAATTTCTTTTTATATAAAATTTACATAGTTCATTATCAAGTCTGTATTTCTGTAACAAACCAAAAGCACGTTTCAAACTAGCAATACGATGAAATATATTGCATAAATAAAGCATTGAATCGAGAAGTACCTACTGCTCTCGCAATATCTGTATAACGGCCCAAAGACCTAATTCGCACGACGAAGACTCTTGCACAATCATTGTTTTGGCTACTTTGGCGTATTACACACGATCAGGTAGTCTTGACAGTTTTGACTGATGGGACTCGTCATTTGTATTAGTCTTCTAAATAACGAAATTGTAAAAAGCTAGAAGTGTGTGAGCATCAGTGTGCAGTGATAAAGACCTAGAGGTCAGAGGAAAGTAGAGAAAAAGAGAGAGTAAGAGAGATGTGAGGGAGAATTAGGATCCTCCCTTCCACAGGCCGCGGGTTTGAATCCACTGACACAAATGTTTATGTGACCCACTTCTTTGGGTCTGGGTTTTGTGAGACCGAAAGTCTCTCGTAGCTTCTGATATCTATAATTGACTTTTTTTATCCAGACTAAAATTTAGTCATATATAAAGTATTAGCAACTATAGGTAGTTTTTACCATAATCGGAGATTACTACATTCTGTGGAGATTAGATAATATTAATAAGCGGTAATACATGCTGGATATAGGCCGCTTCCAACAGGTCGATCAGGGGGGTTACCACCACCTCTTATAGCAATATTATTATAGTCTTACTTCTACTGATTCCCGTACAAAAACAAACGTAGTATATTCTGGAAATCTTTGGGGGAGGCCTATGTTCAGCAGTGGACGTCCTATGGTTGATGATGATGATGATGAATACATATAAAATATTTTCTTTATGACAATTGCTCTACACATTTTGGAGATAACAAATATAATCGTATTAATAGTGAATTCCATTTCAATAGATTTACAGTAAGTTGTTATACTGAGCTGGAGTCCAGAGATTAGGAGATTAGTCCAAGTGGATTATATATTATTCTGTCCGCCCTCGCATCACCTCTCGAAACGTTGCTAATTATAAACTGTTATTGTATTTTGTGTTCAAAGATTGTTTATTTTGTATATTTTTCTGAGAAAACATTGTATTCTTGGTATATTAAAAATAAATGTAATAATGTGGATATACTGAATTATACGAAACAAAGGAAGGTTACTGTCTAGTGTTTTTCCTAAAGTAACAGCTCGGTGCGCTTTGTAGGGTAAGTGAGATTTCCGGTGGTCCAAGTCTTCCCTCCACTTCCTAATTCTTCACTTTGTTTTTTTTAAAGCATAGGTATCATGTGTGTCTAACGGCAGTTAACATTACTTATATATTTACCATCAGGAAATGTACTTCTTTTCTTTCTGCCAGGCGTTATCCCGGCCTTCTGCCAGGGTCCGCCTTCCTACTTAAACGCTTCCACTTCGCCCGGTCTTGAGCATCCTTCCTAGTGAGGCCATTAGCTCTCATATCTTCCTCCAGAACGTCCGGCCAGCGCTTTTTGGGCCGTCCACGGGTACGCACCCCTGGTACAATCTGTGCCAGACACATGCGACCGACGTACTCCTGTGGTTTCCTCAAAACGTGGCCATACCATCTCAAGCGACATTCCTGCAGTTTATCTGCCACGTCGCGGACGCCAAGACTACCGCGGATGTGCACGTTACGAATACGATCCAGTCGTGTAACATTGCACATCCACCGCAGCATCTTCATTTCCGCGACGTGGATTTGCCTAACATGACACTTAAGGGCAGGCCACGATGATGATATACTGATGATATACAGGAGATGTACTAGCTTAGCGAATTACATAATTTTTAACCGACTTCAAAAAAAGGAGTAGGTCAACAATTCGTCGGAATCTTTGTTTTATGTGTGTTTCCCGATCGTGAAAGTCTTTTTTTGTTTAAAAGGATATACTTCCCAGGTGGTCCCATTGGCACCAAGTCAGGATCTGATGATGGGATCCTAAAATCGAGGGCAACCCTCAAATGTTATAGGAACCCATAGTGTGTTTTATATATTTCCTAAAACTATTCAGGTATTTGCGTCTGGTACACATCATCTCATGTTACTGAAATGATCATGGAAAATATAACTCCTTAACTTTTAGGAGTTGGTGAATAATTCTTTCAATATTACATTTAAAATTGATAAATGTTAATTAAAGTCTAACAAAAACTGAAACTGACTTCAAAAACGAACATTGCCTTTTCATTTAATCTGCTTCGACTTCAGCACCGACTCCAAAGAGAGTAAGAAATTGTTGTTATTTTTTACTTTAAAGTGCTCGTTTTTGTCAATTTATATAAACTCCTAGTCATTTATTTGATATCTTATTCACAATTTAAATACTTATAACGCAGCGTTTCCAAACACAAATCCCGTAAGCCTCTCGGCACACAGTTTAGACATTATTGTGTTTATGCAACACTTAACAAAGCCCCCTTTTCTAATATCACGCACGAAGCAAGGAGGGAGCAATAAAAACCCTTTCACTGCGGTTGTATCCTGACGAAAACTTCTCATATAGACGGTATTACCATTCCAGATATTACGTCGCAACTCACACACATCATAGTTATATGAAATATGAGAATACGTATAAGAATTTTTACTCGATTATCCAAACAAAATGACAACATTTGATCTACTAGGTGTTCTTTGGTAATGTTTTACATATAAATTGATTACCCTATAATCATGGATCATGGAAGTGATTTTACAGTTTGTTATTGTAAAATGAATTTGGGCCTTTTGTAACCACAAATAAAAAAATATTATTAGTATTATCATGTTCAGTAGCCCGAGCACGAAAAACTAATGTAAATGTAAATGTCTTCGAGTTCGCTGCGCACTGATGACGTTTGGTTAATATTTCATACAAATTTCATAGACGCGTATCGAGCTGAAATACATTTACGGTTGTCAGAAATTTTCCTGCTCAGGCCGCTGTACTCTTTATTGTAAAAAGTTGATTAATTACCATTATTGTTACGATCACGGTGATTAACCTAATGTATAATTGATCCTGTTATTGATAAATGGTAACTTTATTTTACTTTGAATAAATAAAGACTTTTTTGACAATCTTCTAGATAACGAAACTATGTCTTTTATTACACAAATACTTACGTAAGTTTAAAAAGTCAGTAGTTACCTTTACCAACAATTCGTAGTCTCGATATCATAAAATACAAGTCTACTTTCACAAAAACCTCACGATTTTTCTTTAGCACAATCCAATACATTATGTTAATCAACTGGGGTGACCAACGGCGGAGGCGGAGGCGTTTCTGCCGGAAAGAATGGGGTGCATACAATTTAGGGGCTCCGGGGACATTATTGGGAAACGCTGATTTGATAAAAGTGGCCGTAGCGTATAAATGATGTCTTTTTGTGCAGTTATTTTGCCTTTTTTATACAACAACAATTACATATTCTGGAATGTACGTTTTTGAAACATTTAAAAAAACATGCTTCATTTATGTACGTACGTCCAATAAAAAATAGTTTATCGGAAATCGAAGAATGCGAGCGACTGTCTCAGATAACCGACATGGACGGCAGCGTGGCTTGAAGAATGTCTGAAGGATTATATTGTTATACATGAATTAATGGGGTTAATGGGATCACAAAATTGTGTGACATAAAACCAATTAATTCACTCAAGGGTTATTTTATTCGTAAGAGTCGATAAAGCTGAGTTTTATAGCAACTTCTCATTCGAATATTTTATTTCAATCGTTGTACCTACCTATTTACCTAATTGAATACATTTATTTCTCGATGGATAGAATCTGAACGATGTTTTAGTTTGTCACTCGTATATTTTGTTCATTGGATTGTCTTTGGTTATATAAACGGAGTAAAGACCAAAGTCTAATCAAGGATTATTCACAAAAATATTGTTGTTGTGTGAATTTGGAGTTTTATAAAGTAAAAGTGAGGAACGTAGTAAATATTATATGAATAATCAGTAATGAATGAATTACTAATTACATTCATCACGGCATAAAATCAGCTAAACAGCGGCCTGAGCAGGAAAATTTCTGACAACCGTAAATGTATTCGAACTCGATGCGCGTCTATGAAATTTGTATGAAATATTAATCAAACGTCATCAGTGCGCAGCGAACTCGAATACATTTACATTTACATTAGTTTTTCGTGCTCGGGCTACTGTTCCCCAAAAAAATTGTGTTGCCTATAACCCAAACAGCAATGAATAGCGAACTGTCAAATTGTTCCACCCGAATAGCTCCCCACGACTTGAGATTCTTTTGAAATAGTCACGGGTGGCTCGGCCTCCGGTGGCCCATACGCTTGTGGAACATATATATGTGCCAACTCCAACGGCTTAAATGTAAGTCATTCCATGGGTTTTTAAATGGTTGCAATGTAATATTAACAAATATTTCAAAATAGTACCACAAAAGTCATTATGTACATACATACATACATAAGCTCATGCTTGTATCTCCGAAGGGGTAGGCACAGGCGCACTAGCAAACTAGAACACCCACATTTCTCCAAGCTCAGTTCCGACCCAGATGTGATAGGGTGCGAGGTTATCGCAAATCGGGCAAATTTCCAGACTCCAGGCTCATGCTGAAAAATCCAAGATCACTTGCCCGACTCGGGGCTTGAACCCGAGACCTCAGGACGATAGTCGAACCGCGCACGTAATGCCACTAAGCCACCGAGGCAGTTTGAATATTGATGTATAACATCAAATATTCAAATACATTACATCGCCAAAAAGTAGAACAAAGTATTACATTCTGAACAAGAAAATGACTTCACCATTACAAATGAGTATCGAAACGAGACAAAACTGTATTAAGCGTACGTGTCGGGGGTTCGACGCCCCCCATCGCCGCTCCCCCCTCCGCCCCACGAGGGAGGGTGCTAGGGTTGTGCGAGGGAGCTTCCTGCTTCCCTCCGCCGGTAATTTTCGTGTATTTCAACTGCCTTTGTGTTTTTTTTGGGTCTGGGTTGACATTGTGTTGAAAACGCCATGAATTATGATTTCCATGTAGGTTGGCAGGCCCTGTGTTATTGGACACTGATATTAGTTTTATTGTAACACCAATCTATCCATAACATTATAAAGGGGGGCTTGCGACATGACTTGATGTTTGGTTGGGGCGACATGGGGGACATCCCTGTGTCTGCATCGGTCATCCACCTGTTTAGTCGCAAGCCCCTCCATTTGCTTCTTGCCTCGTCGAAGAGTAAAGATAATAGGCCGGCATGATTCTGGTGTCCACCGATAAACCCATTGTTTGTCGATATATTGATGGTCGCTGGATTTTTGCTGTGCTCGGATAAAAAACAAATTATAAAAGCATCTCTATCTGTTTGATACTTTTTCGAGTTATATACATACACAGCCATTTTCGATGAAGTACAGAGTTAGAATGAAGCGTAAGGAGGAAGCTTTTTTTTGTTTTCGCGGGGAAAAGCGTTTTATCGCTACCGCCATGCCTGGGGGAAAACGTGACGGTTATGTCAGATTCACCGGTCTTCCGACCCAACGTTAAGCCACCCGGGATAGATGGAAAGCATCCGGGCGACCGTTGGGCCGAGTCTCTATCACTATGTACACCCTATACCGGCAATACCGAATAAAAACCCCGCGCTGGCCCTCTTTGGCGCATTGGGACGGTCCCGGTTTCCCTAGGCGAGAAGCACCCAGGCTACAGCCGGAACTGTCTCTGCGCGGTGCCGACTAGCGGCCCGTCTCCATTGTGGGGGGGCTCATAAGCGCCCGCCGCCGAAGGACGTCCTCGGCGTCAACAGCACGAGGCGAACCACCCGTGCTGCCGTCCATCTCGAGGTCGCATGTACAAAAGTACTAAAAGGGGCGCTACGACAGCCCCCCGCTGCACGCCTGCGACCCCGATGGCCCCTATAAGTCGCCTCTTACGACGGGCAGGGGATACCGTGGTGGAAGTACACCTTACAATTTACACCCTAGAATGTTCTGTAAACGTTCAAGATTCACGTAAGTCAATTTTATTGTCTATACATTATTTAGCTTGCACGACCTTGCGCCGTTTGTTTCAAATACGACTGAGTGACTTATGACCACGAGGTCACAACATTTGGATCACAAGTTTCGCGCTGTTGCCCCTCTTTCTTGTCGTTGTTACTGTCGAAGGTCTTTAACTACTACGTACGTACTAAATGTAAAGAAGAATTGGCAATAATGACCTTGTAGTCTCTATTTTTAAAGTCAATTTTATTCCCTTTCCTACAAATCACAACCCTTTATCTAAACCCCATCCTTGTTATTATGTCCATACCTGCCTGCTTGTTTTCTAAATTGATAGTATTGTAACATGATTATTATATAAATGTATCTAGACCTTGTTGTGACCTGTCATAAGTGCATTTGATATGCCTACGTGACCAATAAAGTTTTTATTATTTTATTGTTTGTTGTAAAAAAACATTAACCATTGACTGATTCTGCAAAAAATATATTAAACTCTGTCAGCTAGCCCTAATTCAACCCCAAGCTTTGAACCCCTCGGGGCGGGTTGTCAATCAAAATATCCCTTAATGGGCGGCTGTTCGCTAAGGATATTAGATAAATAGGGCCCGGATAGCTCACGGAGACGGAAACATTGTGCGATACGACAAAATTGGGTGACGTCACTACAAACGCTTAGAGCTAAGATAGATTATGAGATATTCTAGTTACGGCCGGTTTCAATAAACAATCTCAGTTCGAATGTGCAGATAGATTACAAAAATTAGCCAATAAGAACACAGTTTGAACACGACTCCGTCAAATGACGTGATTTAATTGGTTCATAATTACGATCTATCTTTTTTTTTATAGCAGAGATTGGCAAACGAGCAGATGGGTCACCTGACGGTAAGTGATCTCCACCGCTCATAGACAACCAAGACACAAAAGGAATCATGGATGCGTTGCCAACCTAAAAGGAAGGAATGGAAGGGGAGAGGAATGGGATTGAGAAAGGGAGGGGGGAAATGGGCCACCGGAAATCTCACTCACCGAACGAAACGCGACAGCAAGCTGCCACTTTACGTCGGTTTTCTGTGAGACAGTGGTATCTACCCAGTCAAGCCGGCCCATTCGTGCTGTAGACGTTACTGTCTACAGCGTGGCTCTACCACTCTATCTGCACTCTAAACTAAGATCGTTTATTGAAAACGGCCGTTAATTAGTTATGGCTTGTATTTTTTTGACTACTAATATAAGTACTATCTCTGCTGGGCATGGGCCTCCTCTAAATGAGGGTTAGAGCTTAGCCCACCTTTCTTTCTTTCTACCTGTTCTTATCCCACCTCAATGTGGGGTCCGCGCAACACACTTTTTCAAGCATGTTGCAGAAAGGATTTAGCTTAGTTTTTACAACCGGCTGCGTGCCTGACGTCAAACCTTTCTGAGGGATCCAGTCCCGGGCAAATTTAATTAGCATTGCTTTGCCCGCCCTGGGAATCGAACCCAGGACCTTCCGGTCCACATGCTGCCACTAGACCAAGGAGGCGACAATTGACCTTACCCACCACGCTGGCCTATTGTAGATACGACATCAAATAGGTACCTTTGAAATTCTTGTGGAAAAAATGTATCATGATGTTCTAAATTCATAATATTCATTTACCATCAGGTTGATCGTCTGTTCATCAGTCTATGTAGGCTAAATGAAAATTTCTAGAATATTTTACAATATGCATTACTATATGTATGCCTCGGTGGCGTGGTTGTATTTCGGTATGACTACCGTCCTGAGGTATCGGGTTCGATCCCCGGGTCGAGCAAAGTGATATTGGTTTTTTCCATATCAGCCCGGAGTCTGGAATTTGTGCCCGATATGACGATAGGCTCGCCCCCTATCACATCTGGGACAGAACTAAGCTCGGCGAAATGTGGGTGTACTAGTTCGCTAGTGCACCTTTGCCTACCTCTTCGGGGATACAGGCGTGAGCTTATGTTATGTTATTACTATATGTTGGTACGTCACGTTGGCTCTAACCTCAAGCCGTTTCAATCCTGAGGTTGGACGGTAACTAAAATACTGCTCAGCGAACTGGGGATACTTTAGGTTTATCCATTGGTATGGTTACACAAGCAATTAAAAATAAACATGATTGGTGCTTATATAACTATACGTAGATTGTTCGGAATCTACATAACATAACATAAGCTCACGCCTATATATATCTGTAGGCAGAGGCGCACTAGCGAACTAGTACACCCACATTTCGCCGAGCTTAGTTCCGTCCCAGATGTGATAGGGGGCGAGCCTATCGCCATATCGGGCACATATTCCCGACTCCGGGCTGATATGGAAAAATCCAATATCACTTTGCCCGACCCGGGGATCGAACCCGAGACCTCAGGACGGTAGTCGTACTGAAATACAACCACGCCACCAAGGTAGTCTACGTTTATATAATTTCAATTATAAACGTTAGAATCCTTCTGTTCCCCAGGATCAGCTTCATCCCGACGACAAGAGCCGTACTATGGTAGACTTGTTGGGAAGTTAAATCAATACGCGCACGGCATCCGAGGCACTGTGTACGCCGTGGATGAGAGCACAGTGTTCATACGAGGCTTCGCGTACGACGGCACGGGCCCCGACGCGTACTTCTGGGTGGGCGATACCCCCCAACCCACGCCTGAGGGGATCCTGGTGCCGTACCCTGAGGATTATGATTCGAGCAAGTAAGTTTATTTTTATTTGGTCGTGCCCAATTCTGATTGTAAGTAATAATTGTCATAAAATACAATACAAACATTCTCCAAACCATTTTATTCATTGATAAATACAATAAAAAGTATTTCTTAACCTACAATGTTTTCACATGCACCCAGAGTAAATTCCTCGCTATTCTCATTACCTTAATATATGTACCTAGAAAAAGATCAGTCAATAAAAAAACGCATAAAACAACACACACATAAGCCCACGCTTGTATCCCCGAAGGGGTAGGCAGAGGCGCCCTAGCGAACTAGAACACCCTCCGAGCCGAGCTTAGTCCCGACCCAGATGTGATAGGAGCTATCACCATATCGGGCACAAATGCCAGACTCCGGGCTGATATGGAAAAATCCAATACTACTTTACCAGACCTGGGGATCAAACCCGAGACCTCAGGACGGTAGTCATACCAATACAACCACGCCGCCGAGGCAAAAAAAATGCATCTTTCGTCGTTAATCATAAAACGTGAATAATGAATATAAAATGTCGTGTAGTAATTAAATAAAGATAATTGAGATTTGAGGGGCGGTAATAGCTTCCCTTAAACGCGGGGGTGAGTATCTTGATGAGGCCCCGGATGAGGACAAAGGGAGCTGTTGATAGACGTTTTTTTAATTTACTTTTTTTAATAAACATCGTACAAACAAATGAATAGATACCGATGTATTTGTGAGGTGTTCTTTTCCATTTACTTCCAAAAAGGAGAAGGTCCTCAGTCTGTATTTTTTATGTATGTTACGCGATATCTGCGCCAAATGTGGACAGATTTTCAAAGTTTTTTGTGTTTGATAGAGCTTAGAATGGTCCCATATAAATCCTGGCCACGAGTGAATTAAGTTGGAAGTAGGCCAGTTTAGTTTTTAAACTTGTACTTTTTGTGCAACTCAATGACGAGACTAGCACTTCGCTCACCTGGTGATAAGCGATACAACTACCCATGAACAGAAACACTAGCTGCAAATCAAATCAAATCCAAATATTTATTGAATCCATGAAATGTTACTACATCATTTAGATTCTGTCAAAGTTTTGCAAATGTACTTTGGATCACAAAGCACTGACTGGTACTGCACTGCGCTCGACACCCTGCCAAGTGGCTTATGCGCTAGTCGAATAGAATAGTAAATGTATGGGAATGAGATAAGAGTACGCTATATATGGCGTACAGCAGGGTTAACCTCTTATAGCAGTATTATTATAATCGTTCTTCGTTTGTTTTGTATGGGAATCGGTACAAGTAAGATTATAATAATACTGCTATAAGAGGTGGTTGTAACCCCCCTGTTATGTCATTCCCATGCATTTATTCTATTCGACTAGCGCCTAAGCCACTTGGCTGAGCCGGCTGTAATTACACTGGCAACACTGTCCTTCAAATGAAAACACAACATTGCTTGATGGTAGAAATAATCATTGCGACGACTTCGTACAAGATTAATGATCTATACATCTAGTTTACTGCCTCCGTGGCGTAGTGGTATTTCGGTACGACTACGGTTCTGAGGTCTCGGGTTCGATCCCCGAGTCGGGCAAAGTGATATTGGATTTTTCCATATCAGCCCAGAGTCTGGAATTTGTGCCCGATATGGCGATAGGCTCGCCCCCTATCACATCTGGGACCGAACTAAGCTCGGCGAAATGTGGGTGTTCTAGTTCTCTAGTACGCCTTCCCCTTCAGGGATAAAGGCGTGAGCTTATGTATGTATGTATGTATGTATGTACATCTAGTTTAACAAGGATAATGTTATTTTATCCACGATCCATGACGATAAGACTTGGGATAGTATGGTTACGTTTTGTGAAAACCACAGGAGTACGTCGGTCGCAAGTACTTGGAGCAGATCGCACCAGAGATGCGTCCACGTCCTCCCAAAAAGCGTTGGCCAGACGTTTGCGAGAAAGATACGAAACTACCCCGAGGAAATATGAGAGCCAATGGTCACACTGAAGAATGCTCAACTAAACGGTCGAATAGGAGCGTAATAGGAAGGCGGACCCTGGCTGGAATAATAATGCCTTGCGGAATAATCACAAGTTTAAAAACTTAACGCACCGACTTCAAATCCGATCGTGGCCAAATTTAAATGGGATCACCCTTGAAATAAACTCTATCGTACATAACATTTTGATGATCGGTCCACGTTTGGCGGAGATATCGCGTAACATACATATAAAAAAAATACAGATAAATTGAGGACCTTCTCCTTTTTGGAAGTCGATGAAAAGACAATTTATGACGACAGGCTCGCGGTAGTGGGTGCAGTGTCTGATAATACCCATGACACATTCGAGTGTGTGGAGTAAAAAGTCAGGACTATGTGTGTAACTTGTGCTTGTCGGCATATTTATGTTATGTATTTTTCAGGGATCCGCCAATACTAACGGCGCACACCAACTCTGACATCTTATTGAAGCTCCCGGGTGGGAAGAGACTGCGGGACATCAAGTGGCTCAGCGTGTGGTGCAGGAGATTTACTGTAAGCACTATGCATCTACGTAACGGCGTATTCTGCATTAATATCAAATAACAGATCAACTGACAGATACTCTTTTTACTGTGAAACATAGAATAGATCTTGCGTCAGCTCTTATAGCACTCCAATGTTAGCGCTACATACATTTTTAAACAAATCATTTTAAAAAAACCTCTTTTTCCGATTCGAACACAGACACCCGGTCCGCAGCCTACATATGCTACGTATTTAGTTAATTACAGAATTTCATTAATTAATGTCAATATCCAAAAGAATTTTCAATATTTAATGATTTATAATTACCACAAAATTCCCCAGAAGTGCTAATTTGTATTTTATTTAAAAATGGAATTAAGTTAATTGTGCTAAGAATCCCCAGATATTAAAAATATAACCCGCCAAATTTTATAAAGATTTTATAAATTAAAGTTTGGCACAAAGGCCAATGCATCACGCTGTGACAGCCGAAACGGAATATCGATCGAAGGTACGCGCAAGCGCGACTGTTTCCCGCCAAAATATGACGTTACGCCGCCATTGCCGGCCTCTCGCCGGGTTTTAGAGAAGACCATCAGATAAGATCGGTTTTGATATCGATTTATTATAAATTGCGCCAGTCACGAACGCACAATAATTTAAAGGACTGCAGTTGAAACGTGCCAAAATGATACCTAACTTCAGGTTAAAAATAGTTATTCCTGATTGTAAATCCAAATCTGAATACCTTTAATAGGTATTTTTCCGCAGTCCTGTAGTTTCTGGTTTTATCGATAACGTGATAAATAGATAAATAATTACATGGCACAAACAACAACAAAAACTTTTTCAATAATCATCATCAGCCACAGAACGTGCACAACAAGATAGGCCTCCCTGAATTATACATCATACAGACCTATTGGAAGTGGTCTGCGTCCTTTGCAACTTTTAATAGTATTGGATGTCCACCTGCAAGGTGAAGTGACGACCCCCTAAAAATCGCAGGAATACTTTTTTTATCGATATCGATGTTTGAGTAACGTAGCACACATTATCCAGCCATTCACATTTCACCGGCATATCAATGAGATCGCTCACTCGTTCTTAATGCGACAATTTATAGAAACTTAATTAATAAACTCACTCTTACGCTCATTAATAATAATTACTAGTGACAAATATACCATCACGTAGGTGCTTTGTATTTCAAAGATCATAAAAACGATACCATCCTTCTGACACAATAGGATAAAAACATCCTAGCGCAACGGAAGTTCAAACTTCAAATTATCATCACACCTAGTACCCTGTCTATTACTAACAAAACATGAACTTCTTACGAAATAGCGTGGTCCCATAACTCGGTACATTTTACCATATTGCTTCATCCGAGGGGCTTGTGACATGATTTGATGGTTGGGGCGAGTATGGGGATACGATTTTGCCTTTATAGCTTATATTACAATGTCACAGGTCCCTCGATTTGCTATCTATGCTCTACAGAGTGTGAAGAAGCATTTATGCAGCCCGACATGATTCTGGCGACCACCGAAATCTCATTGCTTGTCGGTGTAGTTATTTAACAAGGTAGATATATTTGCTTGCATTGCTGGATCACAAAAAAGTGACTATAGTAGAGTGTTTCAATTCAATAAGGATCGTGAATAGAATATAATATTAGATACACTTTTACAAATATTTTGCCTAAATAAATAAACAAATACACCTAACAGTCCCGTCACATATAGTCCTGACCCCACACTAGGTTTAACTTAACCTGTACCGTGGGTATCTATCAGAAACTACGAAAGACATTCGGTCTCACAACATCCAGACCTGCAACAAATATCTGTGAGTCACACACATTTATGTATCTCGGAGCGGGAAACGAATCTACGACCTCTCGCTTCACAGCCAGCTATTCACCCGCTGCACAATAACGCTGTCAAACTAAAGACAAATATTTATAATAATAATATTGGCTCTGTAATATTATTGTCCCACTGCTGGGCACGGGGCTCCTCTACTAATGAGAGGTGTAAGGCCTTAGTCTACCACGCTGGCCTAATGCCTAAGTCTACCAACAGACTTCAATACCTTCGAAATTCTTCTTGTAGAAAAATTCTCAGGTGTGGAGGTTACCTCACGATGATTTCCTTCACCGTTACAACAAGCGATAATTCACATAACATATTGTTACGGGCTAACGGGGTTCAGGACAAACAATTAAACGCCGACTGTTCTCGAAACTGACTCAGCACTTTATTTAAAATTAAACACTGTACTGCACACAATACGCGTCGAAATAATCGCTCCGAATATTCGCTTGTCGCTCGTTGTTCGCACTCGATCGCTTCCGAAGAAACACTGTGTCCCGCCAAGACACACACACGCCTTTTATATTCGTCAATCTCTTATCGCCGCGTGACGTCACGCGGCCCGTCTGGTCGCGGCTTGAACGCACTAGAACAATCGGCACATTCATGGCGCTGCGCGTTCGGTTAGAGATTATTCTAGTATGTAACACTGCCCCCTCCTAAGACATGCTCGTCCCGAGCATTGTTACAGCCATAATAACGCGCTAAACGGTCGACGTGAACTATCTTAGGTGCAGATCGCTGGCCTTTCTGGATTCGGTAAGTGACATCATTAATTTTGGTGACAACTCTATAGGGTCCGTCCCATTTCGCTTGTAATTTGGGAGACTTGCCTTTGCATCGAACTGGGTTGTGCAACCATACTAGTGAACCTTCGTCGAAACCGCTGTTGTTCATTTTTCGGTCATAGCGGGTCTTCATCCTCTCGGACATTTGCTGACCTGACACTCGGACGTGTTCATATACGTCATTCAATCTCTTGCGCAGATCGTCCGCGTAGTCTGTTACACTACGCGGGGTGTCAGGAGGGATACCAGTTATCAGATCAGCAGGCAGTCGTAATTCTCTTCCAAAGTTAGCGAAAGCTGGTGTTACCGTCGTATTCTCGTGAACCGCACTACGATATGACATTAGAAACGGCTGAATGTGCTTGTCCCAGTCTTTTTGCCTGCTTTCTACAACTTTTGCCAGGTATCTCTCTAACGTTTGAATAAATCGTTCCACCATGCCATCAGATTGCGGGTGGTAGGAGGTCGTTCTGGTTTTGTGAATGCCCAATACTCGACATGTTTCTTGAAATACTTGGGATTCAAAATTACGTCCTTGATCGCTGTGAATTTCTAAAGGTACTCCAAACCGGCAGAATACTTCATGGACCAATTTATCTGCGACTGTTGAAGCTTCCTGGTTGGGAATGGCAAATACTTCCGGCCACTTCGTGAAGTAATCCATGACCACCATGAAGTACTTGTTCCCGCTGTCACTTACAGGGAAAGGTCCTGCTACGTCCAGAGCAATCCGCTCCCATGGAGCTCCAACATTGTAAATTTTTAATGCTCCTCTACTTCGAGTATGAGGACCCTTCACAGCCGCGCAAGTTGTGCATTTACGACACCATTCCTCAACATCGTCTCGGCAGTGGATCCAATAAAATCTTTCGCGGATCTTCAGCAGAGTTCTTTTGACCCCCATGTGAGCTCCTGATAATCCATTATGGTAGAGCTGCAGAACTTCTGGGATCTTAGCTCTAGGGACTACCATTTGCAAATGACATCGATCGCCTTTTGCGTTTTCCCATTTACGGCACAGTACTCCATCATGTATAACCAAGCTGTCCCACTGGGCCCAGTAGCTCTTCGTAGTGGAACTTAACGCTGCAACTTCATGCCATTTAGGTTTCGCGGTACCAGCTTTTAACCGCTCAAAGATCGGTTTTAGATCTGCGTCACTATCCTGCGCTTCCAGTAGCGTGTCTCGCCACTCGTTGCTGAGGTCTGTCCTTATTATTCGCACAGGCACTTCTTCCTTAACCTCTTGTTTGACGCAGTGCTTGCAGTTCTCTGCGCAAGGTCTTCTCGATAGAGCGTCTGCATTACCGTGAGATTTCCCACTGCGATGTTCTATCACATAGTCAAACTCTTGTAGCAACTCAATCCATCTTGCTACTTGACCCTCTGGATTTCTGAACTGCAGTAGCCACTTCAAGGCAGCATGGTCTGTTCGTAGGTGGAATTTCCGCCCGAGCAAATATTTACTAAAATGTTGCAGTGATTTGACTACGGCTAGCAGTTCTCTTCTTGTGACGCAGTAATTCCGTTCAGGTTTAGATAAGGATTTGCTGAAGTAAGCTATCACAACCTCTTTTTCTCCTTTTCGTTGTGACAACACACCGCCAATACCAGTATTACTTGCGTCTGTGTCCACTATAAACTCGTTTGCAGTGTCAGGATAACCCAATATAGGTGTATTACACAGACGGTCTTTTAACGTTTGGAATGCGGTGTCGCAATTCTCATCCCAGCAAAACTGTCTCTTCTCTTCTGTAAGCTTATGTAGAGGCTTGGCTATGTCTGCAAAATTCTTCACAAATCGGCGGTAATAGGAGCACAAGCCTAAAAACGCACGTACTTGTGTCTTGTCTCTCGGAACTGGCCATTCCTTCACTGCCACAACTTTGTCGGGGTCTGTTTGCACGCCAGCTGCTGAAATAATGTGTCCTAAGAAGTTAACCTGCTTCTTGAAAAGTGAACATTTCTTGGGACTCAGTTTAAGATTAGCCCCCCGGATCTTCGATAAGACACGTTCAAGATTGCGAAGATGGTCTTCGAATGTGCGGCCCACTATGATGATGTCATCCAAGTAGACAAGACAAGCGTCCCCAATCAGTCCGGTAAGTACAAGTTCCATCAGTCTCTCAAAAGTCGCAGGAGCGTTGCACAATCCAAATGGCATAACCTTAAATTGCCATAGACCTTTACCAGTAGAAAAAGCAGTTTTCTCCTTGTCTCTTGAGTCAATTTCCACTTGCCAGTAACCGCTCTTCAAGTCTAGCGTGCTAAACCACTTCATTCCGGTAAGCGTGTCTAGAGTGTCATCAATCCTTGGTAAAGGATAGCTGTCCTTCTTTGTTATATCGTTCAACCGACGGTAGTCTACACAAAACCGCATATTGCCGTCCTTCTTTTTTACTAAGACCACTGGGGAGCACCATGGACTAGATGAAGGCTCTATGACACCATCCTTCAGCATCCCGTCAATCATGGTATCCACTTCTTTCTCTCTGGCAACTGGCAGTCTTCGTGGTCGCTGACGAATTGGTAACTCATTGCCTGTGTTAATCTTGTGCTGGACCAAATTAGTTCTTCCTATGTCAGCATCACTAGAAGAAAAGATGTCGGCGTACTGTGTTAACATTTTCTTGGCCTTGTTAATCTCTTCTAAAGACAACTCACCACAGTCTTTCAAAAGTGATGACACGTCGAATTTCGCAGGTGCCATGCTCGTCACCGTGGGTATATCTTGGCATTTGCGCATCCAATCCACTTCCTCGCAAGAACCCATTACCACCCCCTTTTTTATTATTTGTGGCTCGGTACTGGGGTTGAGTACGCGTACAGCCGACTTATTTGCAGACCTTACCAGGGTTCTCGCAATTTTCCATGGATGATCATTGTCAATCTTCTCAATGAGGACACACCTTTCTTTTGGACCAGAATTCCGTGGCAAACTAACTGGTACAATGACTTCTGATCTAGGTGGAACCACAGTCTTCTTCAAGCAGTATGCTTTTCCTGTTGGTGCTCCTTCCATAAAAAGCTCTTCTGAGCCGCATTTCAGCACGCCCTGTTTGACGTCGATTTCACATCCATGTTTTCGCATGAAGTCCAGGCCCAGAATGCAATCGTCAACAATATCAGCCACGATGACATCATGCAGATAGATTACTTCACCTAGTTTTAGCCGTACACTCTTCTCACCCTGGACGGATATGTGCTGACCGGTGGCTGTTAGAAGTTCTATATGTCCACGGTTACCTTTATAGTCCCCAAGGAACCGATTCGCCAGCCTGATACTAACAACCGTGCGGGAAGCTCCAGTGTCTAACGTCAGCTTACAAGGTGTTCCGTTGACTTCGCCTCTAATGGTTAAGCTATTCCCATCATGTGCTTGTGAGATCAACACCCTTGGGGCTTCTTGGACCCCGGCCAGCACCCGCCCCATAGTCCTGGCCTTTACTCGTTTCCCTGCTGCTGTTCGGCGGTGTTAACCACCCTCTCCTCAGGTCTATTTTCTCCTTCATCCCGTCGTTTTCTACAATTCAAGCGGAGGTGGCCTCTTTCACCGCAGTTAAAGCAGCGCGGACTGTACCCCTGAATACGATTGCGTGGTGGAGGTGATGCCACAACCTCTCTAATGCGGTGAGCTCGATGGTCTTGTCGTACAGCCTCCACTTCCAGCGCGTGAGCCAACGCATCTTTCAGGGTCTCGTGATGCCCAAGCCTCACAGCAGCCCGCACCTCTAAGTCGCGGATTCCGTCGACGAAAGCCTGCACTAGAATTCCATCAATCAGTGCAGGTGTGGACTGGTAAGCTTTACGAACCAGCTTCTCAACTTCCAGGGCCCACTGCTGTAGGTTTTCGGTATTACGTTGAGCTCGATCCTTAAGCTGAGCACGAAAGACGTGTTCCAGGTGGGCATCACCATACCTCGACTCCAAGGCCTCGACCAGCTGGTCATATGTAACATCTCCGCCAAGAGCCTCCAGGACGGTTAAGGCCTGCTCACGTAAACCTAAGGTTAGAGCAGTCTTGGCTTGATCCTTGGTCCACCCGTTTGCCTGCATCACGGCCTCAAATTGGATTTTGTAGGCTGACCAAGATGATGTGCCATCAAATGGTGGTACTTTAAAACCACGTCCTGACGGTGCAGCCACCACAGAACTTGCGGCACTACACACACGTGTTTCTACAAGTTGTTTGACGTCGGCGATTTGGGCTTCAGCCTTTGCAATACGCTGCTCATGCTGGTCCACTTGGTCTTTCATGATTTTTAATTCCTTTCCGACCGTCGCTTGCAAATTCTTCATAAGTACGACCTGCTCTTCTTGCCCACGCTGCAGATGCTCCTCCAATTTACGCGCCTGCTCCTCTTGACGTCGAGCTTGCTCCTCTTTGTCACGTTGGAGCTGCTCCTTCAACTCACGAGCCTGCTCCTCTTGACGTCGAGCTTGCTCCTCTTTGTCACGTTGGAGCTGCTCCTTCAACTCACGAGCCTGCTCCTCTTGACGTCGAGCTTGCTCCTCTTTGTCACGTTGGAGCTGCTCCTTCAACTCACGAGCCTGCTCCTCTTGACGTCGAGCTTGCTCCTCTTGACGTCGAGCTTGCTCTTGCAGCATCGACATAATGGCCGATAATTCACTAGGTGCCCATGTCGGCGACACTCCAGATGGGCCTGCAGTCGTCTGCGTCATTGGCTGCGAAACCGGCTCTTGTGCCGGACTATCTTCGAAACGCCCTCGGTCCATCTCTTGCTGGCGCTGGCTTCGGGTACGGATACCTTCGTCGTCTTTCGGGAACACCGGCATTTGTCCTTACTTCTGACACCAACTGTTACGGGCTAACGGGGTTCAGGACAAACAATTAAACGCCGACTGTTCTCGAAACTGACTCAGCACTTTATTTAAAATTAAACACTGTACTGCACACAATACGCGTCGAAATAATCGCTCCGAATATTCGCTTGTCGCTCGTTGTTCGCACTCGATCGCTTCCGAAGAAACACTGTGTCCCGCCAAGACACACACACGCCTTTTATATTCGTCAATCTCTTATCGCCGCGTGACGTCACGCGGCCCGTCTGGTCGCGGCTTGAACGCACTAGAACAATCGGCACATTCATGGCGCGGCGCGTTCGGTTAGAGATTATTCTAGTATGTAACAATATAATAGTCAGAGGTGTATTCTCGATTTTGGGGTTGGTCTCAAACCTCCGACACTCGTCTCGGCAGTCCGTACCATTCCCAACTGAGCTATCGCTGCTTACTAAAGACAAATACAGAATGAAAATGCGTATTGGTTGTATCGTTCGCAGGTGAACTTCGGCGACGTGTTCATCCCGGCGGGATTGGACCCTCCGCGGCCCCGCGTGCTGCCCGAATTCAAGCGGCTAGCGCACGGTCTCCGCTCCGGGAACATCAGTGTGCTGGACGCCAAGACCTTCTACATTCCGAACCTGCACTATGACGGCGCTGGGCCCGACGCATACTTCTGGGTCGGCAATGGCTCCGAACCCAATCCTTTTGGGACCAAGGTATGCTTGAGTATTAATATTTGTGGGTATTTTGTACCTAAGTCGCCTTCTCGATCACGCCACAGCGATTATTCACTGGAGGTAGAATATTCGTATCCGCTCGGATGGCGACCACCGTACACATGTTAAAACCTGTCCTATTGATCCACACTGTTGTGTGGATTGCCTCGGTGGCGTGGTTCTATTTCGGTACGACTACTGTCCTGAGGTCTCGGGTTCGATCTCCAGGGGGTTCGATGGGTCACCTGATGGTAAGTGATCTCCACCGCCCATATACACCCAAGACAGAAAAAGAATCATGGGTGCGTTGCTGGTCGGGCAAAGTGATATTAGATTTATCCATATCAGCCCGGAGTCTGGAACTTGTGCCCGATATGGCGAAATTACATCTGGGACGGAACAAGCTCTGTGAAATGTGGGTGTACTAGTTCGCTAGTGCGCATCTGCCTACAGGCGTGAGCGTATGTGTATTTGCTCGACACAATTTTCCCCGGACTGAATATTCCAGAGCAGGACATCCAGTAGTAAATATTGTTGTATCTACGCATTCCCAGGTTCCAAACGAAGTAGGCTCGCTGAACCCGCTTCGAGGGTACCAAGGCGAGGACATCGAGATCCAGCTGCCAGGCAAGCTGACGGCCTACGACATCGACTGGCTCGCGGTGTGGTGCGTCGAGTACCGCCACAACTTCGGACACGTCTACATACCCAAGGACCTGGACGTACCGCCAGCGCTGGGACAGACCAAGATCACTGTGAGTTTTATACTGTCGGGCATAATGGTTTGGTAAAGGGATCCGTCAATAACACAACATGTCAGACGCGTTCAAGCAGACGTTCAAGTAATATCAGCCTCCAGGATATAGTGAGTAAATAGAGTGTTTAAAGAGAAGCCGTAGGCTCGATTCCCACTAATGTGTGTGTGTGACCCATTAGGGCTCGAAATGGACAAAAACGCACAGGAACGACGTTCCCTTTCGTGAAAGATCAGTTCCGTATCATAAAAACAGCGGTTCATAAATTTAGGAACGCAGAGGAAAAAGCGTTTCCTCTTGTGGAAAAGTCTATTTCAAGTCACGAATATTTGATTTGGGAGACCGAAAGTCTTTCACACCCACGAGACAATGTCGCTGTGGGGAGTGTTAGGAGTACGTCGTGATGTATGTCGTATTGGGGTTTGCGAGGACAACCGCTTTCAGATTGAAGTCAAAAGAGCTATACAATCGATATTAATAGTGGTTCATTTACAAAAAAAAATCTACTATAATTATGTCATATTTTTTTTCTACTATGTTTGACAGCTTGCCAGGATTAATTACAATTTTTAGGGTGCACTTATTAATATTTTTTGCAGTGATAACATTTTCATTTCACAGGGCAAACGGAAAAAATCGAATCACCCTACCATTAAATCACAGAAATTGATGTTAAAAAAACGACCGTCATCGCATCCTAACTGGTTTTCATTGGACTGGCTTAACGGATTTTAAACTACATAAACTTATTTGCAAAATAAATTGTTTACCGATTTTGTAATTTAAACAGATATTTAGAATTAGGAAAATTGCTAAGAAAGGTTATTTTGCAAAGAAGTTTTTCTTATACATTTAAATTTTTATATTGTTGTATATCTATTTACATATTTTAATTAAATATTTTAATGTAACTAACATAAATGTTATGTTTTCTCCCTTCTCTGCTTGCCTTTGGACTATGTTTCGGTGTGTTTTATAGCCTCCATGGTGGTATAATCCGGTAAGTGGGACTTTTTACTACAGCTTTCTACTAATTTTATTTTAACATACTTTATCATAATCATCATCATCAGCCACAGAACGTCCACTGCTGGACGCAGGCCTCCTCCACTGTATACTCTGCATTACTTTGATACGTTATATTATATAGCACTAGAGCGGTTATGTTTAATTTACCATAAATTGGAGTAGCACGAATGGGCCGGCTCGACCGATTTGATACCACTGTCTCACAGGAAACCGATGTAAAGCGTCAGCTCGCTGTCGCGTTTCGTTCGGTGAGTGAGATTTCTGGTTGCCCAATCCCCCCCCCCAACGTTTTCTCAATCACTTTTCCGTCCCCTTTCATTCCTCTTTTGAGGTTGGCAACACAGCCTTGATTCTTTTTGTGTTTTGGATGTCTATGGGCGGTGGAGATTACTTACCATCAGGTGACCCATCTGCTCGTATGACAGTTTATGCAATAAAAAAGATGCTGCTTGGATGCCAAGTGACATACGCGGTTTTTGTATTACGATCGGATCGGGACTGGAACCCCCAGAAAGGGTGGAATGCACTCCGCCGGTCGTAAAAACAAAGCCGAGTGCTTTCTGCAACATCCCTAAAAATAATGTGTCCCTAAAAATGCTCCAACCACATTGGAGCGGGATACGAGCAACTGAAAAAATAAATATTTGAATATCATTGTTAATCAGTTAAAAATGATGGGAAACATTTTTGATTGACAAAATTTAAATCAAACTTTCAGTTAGCGTTTTATATTCCCTACTATCAAAGGGTAATATTCTCAGGCATCATTTCGTAACATAATTTTGTACTTGAGCCTTGTATTTATGGACAAATAAAAGTTATTTCTTTCTTTCTATCTTTCATTATTGGACTAAAACATCTTTAATGTTACAGACAAGCTCTACTACATCACAGACTCCTTTGACATCATCTAATAATTGTAAAGAAATTCTCGATAAAAGGCTGCAGGTCCGCTGGGAAATACAGGTGATTATAATTTTACTTACCTTTATACATATTTGTGCAGGGTATAAATTAATACATCATTATTTAATGGTATAAAATTATATGATTTTTTTTTCACTTTTCCATTATTATTGCCAGCTCATAAAATATTTTAGTAGAACAGTAGTTTATCGATCGAAATTACGAAGTTTATATTATATGTGACATGTTTAATATAAATTAGGTACATTTAGTATAAAAATATATCATTTGATTGATGTAACATTTCCGTTTTCCACGTATTCCATTCAAGATGGTTGCAAGGAACAGGTAAACAAAATGCAATGACGCCCCTTTTTAAATACCAAATATAAAATCTCACAGTGTCAGTTCCATAAAATATTACTAAACGTTCCTATATTATTGAAAATTAAAATTGCTGTAACCTAACAAAATATATGTCTATATAGTAATTACTATAACTTTCGTAATCATAATAATTTATATTTTTATATTCACAGGGTGACCAAGTCCAAATAACCCTAGCAGCCCGTCTGCGCAAAGACCAGTACATGTCGTTCGGAATATCAGGAGCTGAAGGTAGACCTGCCATGTTGGGGGCTGACGTCGTCGTGGCCTACTGGGACTCTAAGTAAGAGCTAGTTTAATAAAGATTGATTGATTTACGATTTTCAATAGTCATATTTGTGACTAGCTGGCCCGCGCAACTTCGTCTGCGTATGAGAGAGAGGGTTGAAAGAGTGAGTCGTAGGCACCTATAGCACAATAATTCTAAAAAGGTAATGATATGCTCTACTAAACTTCGAGAGATAGTACGTGACTTCGGTGCGGTTCCGTCAATCACCCCGTCTGTCATCCCGCCTGTCACCCCGTCTGTCACCCGTCTGTCACCCCGCCTGTCACCCCGTCTGTCACCCCGTCTGTCAACCCGTCTGTCACCCGTCTGTCAGCCCGCCTGTCACCCCGCCTGTCACCCAATCTGTCACCCAGCCTGTCACCCCGTCTGTAACCAGTCTGTCACCCCGTCAGTCACCCTATCAGTCACCCTGTCTGTCACCCTGCCTGTCACCCCGTCTTTCACCCCGTCTGTCACCCCGTCGGTTACTACGCTTGTCACCCCATCTGTCACCCAGCCTGTCACCCGTCTGTCACTCCGTCTGTAACCCGTCTGTCACCCCGTCAGTCACCCCATCAGTCACCCTGTCTGTCACCCTGTGTGTCACCCCGTCTGTCACCCTGTCTGTCACCCCGTCTGTCATCCCGTCTGTCTTCCCGTCTGTCACCCCGTCTGTCACCCCGCCTGTCACCCGTCTATCACCACGTCTGTAATCCGCCTGTTACCCGTCTGTCACCCCGTCTGTAATCCGTCTGTCACATCGGCTGACACCCCATCAGTCACCCTGTCTGTCACCCTGCCTGTCACCCCGTCTGTCACCCTGTCTGTCACCCCGTCTGTCACCCCGTCGGTCACTCCGTCTGTCACCCTATCTGTCACCCAGCCTGTCACCCGTCTGTCACCCCGTCTGTAATCCGTATGTCACCCCGTCAGTCACCCCATCAGTCACCCTGTCTGTCACCCCGTCTGTCACCCATCTGTCACCCCGTTTGTCACCCCGTCTGTCACCCTGTCTGTCACCCTGTCTGTCACCCCGCCTGCCACCCCGTCTTTCACCCCGTCTGTCACCCCGTCGGTTACTACGCTTGTCACCCCATCTGTCACTCCACCTGTCACTCCACCTGTCACCCCGTCTGTCACCCGTCTGTCATCTCGTCTGTCACCCGCCTGTCACCCGTCTGTCACCTGTCTGCCACCCCATCTGTCACCCGGTCTGTCACCCCATCTGTCACCCGTCTGTCACCCCGCATGTCACCCGTCTGTCACCCCGTCTGTCACCCCGCATGTCACCCGTCTGTCACCCCGTCGGTCAGCCAGCCTGTCACCCGTCTGTCACCCCGTCTGTAACCCGTCAGTCATCCCTTAGTCACCCCATCATTCATCCCGTCGGTCAACACTAAAATAATATTTCACATCGAACCAGTAGTCTCCGAGGTATCAACTTCCCCGCTTTAAAACATTTTTCATTTCTGCTCCGCTCCTATTGGTCATAGCGTGATGTTATAATGCCTATAGGCACCCTCGATAATTGGGCTATCCAACACAAAAATATTTTTTCAAATCGAACCAGTAGTTTGTCTGAGATATAAATGTTCCCGATTTTTCAACATTTTTCATTTCTGTTCCGCTCCTATTGGTCATAGCGTGATTATATAGTCTATAAACATCCTCGATAAATGGGCTATCCAACACAAAAATATTTTTTCAATTCGAACCAGTAGTTTCTGAGATATCAACTACCCCGCTTTAAAACATTTTTCATTTCTGCTCCGCTCCTATTGGTCATAGCGTGATGTTATATAGCCTATAGCCACCGTCGAAATTTGGGCTATCCAACACAAAAAAAAATTTTCAAATCGAACCAGTAGTTCCTGAGATTAGCGCGTTCAATCAAACAAACAAACAAACTCTTCAGCTTTATAATATTAGTATAGATTAGGTAGCAAAATATAAGGTAACGCCTGTAACTCGTAAAGTGGCAGATAAAAATGCATTGAAGGTTTTCGAAGTTTATTCTCGGCTCATGTACTGAGTCGTGATGAGCCATTTAATTCCAATTTAGCAACACTTATATTAAATAAAAAAATAACTTAGATACTTATTATTTTTTTTATTACCGGACTTGAACACCAATTATTTTAACTATACCAGTCTTTTTTTAAAAACACTAATATTTACCACTTTCTAGAAATTATTGGAAATTTTCATGTAAGTAAAACATTACTAAAATCATGACAGTAACGCAATTTTACTACATCTGTGTTAATAGTTATTAAATTTAAATGTCACTCTTAATGGCACCCACCGTGGGACTTTACTACACTTTATTATGTCATAATTGTTGTTATTCAACATTCGTTCTATTCCACTTTGGTATCTGACCATCATCTCGCCCATTCTAGAGGCAACCAGCCCAAAGTAGCCGATTACACGATCACCCACTTGGCGCAGTGTGATGGGAAGAATGGGGTCTGTCCAGATCAAAGACTTGGCGGCAGCAATGATGTAACCGTAGGTATGTAGCATCTCTTGATCCTCAACTTATTCGAAATCTCAGCTAAATACAAAATTCTCAATTTCATCTCAAAAAGTGGAGATCAGGATGAATGTGTCTCTTGTCTATCATTATTATCCTTTTCAAGAAAGTCGAGCGTAAAACTTATTTACCCGTGTTTGCGACCTAATGTAGTACTAATATTATAATGAACGCCTAACTATATTCGCCAATATTTTTCCGTCCAGTATCCGGTAATCAGAAGAACAGTATTACCACTATAACATATCGTCGACCATTGGCCGCTAAGGAATCTTCCAAAGACAAGGAGATCCTCACATCCAGGTCTCAGTCAGTGATCGCAGCGTTCGGACCCCTGAACTCTAAGTTTGAAGCAAATGCCCACTCTTTCATGGACACTACCAGACATGATGTGCAGCTTGACTTCGGCGCTACGGTTTGTCTCAATTTCCTATGACTATTATTCATCTAGGATTAGTAAAATCACTATAATGCATCTTATTATCGTAATATTATTTCTACGTAATTTAAGTCGGCGCGGAGGCTGAATTAACTGAATATATCTAAGGAATATATACATCGTGTGAATCTATACGGTAACTAGCTGGTTGATTTGTTGCAATATTGTGTACACTGTACGGCGTACGGTTGTGGCTGTTAATTATTGTTAATGCAAGAGACCATCAAATTTTAGTAGTGTTATCTACTTATTTTTGCATTATGGTTGACTCGGCATAGTGGCTCCTTTCAGATTCAGCCAGGTTACATCCAGTAACTTCAGACCATCATTCAGACGACTGTCAAAGATCTGTTATGTGCTGCAATATTTCTCAATGCTCAACTTCATTTTTTTTAAAGTATATCAGAAGATTAGGTCTAGTATAATCATTTGGCCGGTCTAGAATAAATCTTAATTTGGTGCAGCTTATTTGACGATTGTTGTGTTCATTTAGAATCGAGACGACAAAATGACAAAATGACATGTGTACCCCACAAAACTGGATTATTCCATAAAAGCGTCTTTTACTTAATTCCTTACATATATAATAAATTACCGAAGTCGATTACAGATTTAAAAGATATTAAAAATTATAAAATGACATTATTTCGATTTTTGAATGACAAATGTTACTATAGTATAAATTATGCTAAAATGTAGAATAATTATGACATATTTTATTTCAGTTTCGTTTATTAAATTATTGTATGCTAATTATGGCGGGTCATAGCTGTACATTATAAGACTATATATAACACCTTCATGTTACCTATGTACCACGATAAAATTGATTTGATTTGATTTAGAACGACAACACGTGCATCGGCCTGGCGGAATTAGACGAGAGCGGTCCCCAACCCTGGGCTCCGCGCGTCATCTCCGGCGTCTCCAACTTCACCGTCAGGATTGGACCCGCTGGCGGCAAGCGAGGGTACACGCCCATCACCGGTAACAACATTACATACATAATACTTCGGCATTGTAAGTTGAAGAATCATGTGGTGACTAGGATTGGGAAAGGGATGCTTAGGTGGTTTGGTCATGTAGAGAGGATGGATGAAAGGCGACTTACAAAAGGTGTTTATCTTGCTAAAGTGAATAGAAGGGCCAGAAGAGGGCGCCCGACGCGATCCTTTATGGATCAAGTAAGCGATCTCCTGCGTAGAGGGCAAGTTCGGAGTACCCGCAACCGGCGGAAATGTATGAAACGATACATGAATGTTGATGAGATGTGGCAGGATCGTAGCTCCTGGCGCTCAATTGTCATTGCATGTGCTTTGGTATTGTTACTTACTTGATCTTTAACAATTAATGTGCCCGATATGGCGATAAGCTCGCCCCCTATGTCATCGAATCTAGATTTCTTATTAGGATAAATAAGAATTAAAATTGTTGCATTTATGATGTGTCTTTCGGTATTTTTTCATGCAGACCGGAACATTATCGATGGATTCCTTTCTTTTGGTAACTACATGATGTTTGTTTTGATTATGGACATTATTCTTTATTTCATGTTGAAATAATAATTATCAAAATGAAGTTAACGTTCTTACTATATTTACCGTTTATGTTTTATTCCGAAAATTACGTACAATTATACGTGTGCGTATTGCAATACTTAATAATATTTTGTTTAATAACAGGTCATCCATCTTGGGGTATAGCCTGGTACATCAACGACCAACTCATTCCGGAGATCTACGTGGAGCGCGGGAAAACGTATACTTTCTTTGTCGAAGGTGGTGACGATAGAACCAATCCGGCGAAGTAAGTTCGAAAAAACATAACCCTTCTTTCATTTAGCTTAAATGGACCCACACAACTCTATTTATGGTCTTTATCCCAACACACTACAGTCTACACTGAACATTTTTTATAAGTAGTGGAGCAATGTTAGTCCATCCTTGGTCTAGTGTTAACTGTTAGCATATATGGGCTGTGGACCGGGAGGTCCTGGTTCGATTCCCAGGTCGGGCAAAAGCGAATTTGCTAATTTAATTTTCCCGGGACTCCAGTCCCATGAGAGTAGCCAGTCGTAAAAACTAAGCCAAATCCTTTCTGCAACATGCTCGAAAAAGTGTTTTGCGTCAAGCCCCCATTACGGTGGGATAAGGGCAGGTAGAAAGAAAGCGGAGCTACAATGTAGCCAGGAATTACCAGATGGTTCGTACATTCTAGTACCACTGTCCTATAGAATAAGTATGTACATGTATGGAATAGCAACAGTTTTGTTCTGTTTCATAAGCTTAGTAACTAATATTACTGAAGCGCCAACAGTCAAATGGAGGACCATACACCGAAATCCACTGTCGACTTCCAACTATGCTTTTGGTATCAGTGGTCACCAACTTAGCACACTAATGGAATTTGTCGCAGATACCATCCGTTCTACATCAGCGACTCGTCTGAAGGTGGTTTCGGTCAGAAGAAGGAGGAAGAGCAGCGCAAGCAGCGAGTGTTCGCGGGCGTCGCGTATGACAACGAGGGGTATCCGTATCCCACAGCAGGTACTGGTGGACTTTTACCATATTTGTAATTAGTTTATATATATGTACATTCTAAAGGTGCCTACACTAGTTGACACGGCTTTTTTTTATCTTTGACTGTCTCGGTGGCGTGGTTGTATTTCGATACGAGTACTGTCCTGAGGTCTCGGGTTCGATCCCCGGGTCGGGCAAAGTGATATTGGATTTTTCCATATCAGCCCGGAGTCTCGAATTTGTGCCCGATATGGCGATAGGTTCGCCCCCTATCACATCTGGGACGGAACTAAGCTCGGCGAAATGTGGGTGTACTAGTTGGCTAGTGCGCCTCTCCCTTCCGGGATACAGGCGTAAGCTTGTATGTTATGTGAGTATTGGGTAGTGAATCATAACAACTAATTCTAGGGTGTCTTTTTCTATGTCAACGTTGTCCGATGAACAATATCGGACCGATACTCTACCGCACAGATTAATATCACACGTGGATCAAATTGTTTTACTCGTTTTACAAACTAGACCCCCAGACTAAAAATTGGCAAAAGTGAGCTATGAGGAATCGAGTGATACTGGCCCTTCGCCGCTGCTATATATGTATGTTGTTCCAGTGGGTCGGTACTGCGAGTGGACGCACAAGACCGTGGACCAGTGGGCGAAGGCGGAGACGTTCGAGGAGTACATGCGCACGCTGCAGCTCGAGTGCGTGGAGGGGGAGCCCGCCGCGCTCGCCTGGACCGTCGCGCACGAGACGCCAGACCTCCTCTACTACCAGGTAACCCACCACATACTATCCACACAAGTCAAAAGAACGAGGTGATCAATTCGTCTGTAAATATTTTGTCGTCTGTTACCCGATATCTCCGCCAAATGAAGTTCGATACAACTTATTTCAAGGGTGGGTATCGGATAAATTATAATTTATAATAATTATAAATTAATACACCCAACAGTCACATACATAGTCCTGACCCCACACTAGGTGTAACCTGTATCGCGGGTATCAGAAACTACGAGAGACTTTCGGTCTCACAACACCCAGACCCGAAACAAATATCTATGGGCCACACAGACATTTGTCTCGGTGTGGGAATCGAACCCGCGACCTCACGTTTCACAGCCGGCTACTCGCCCACTGCGCCACGGAGGCTGTCACGGAGTCAAATTGGAGTCGGTCGGTAGAAACTATGTTGTTGGACGGATCAATGGACTTTTTTTAAAATTGAATTGTTATCTTGGAGTCGCCTGTCTGATGACCTAACAGACAGCTGCCCAGAAATGATGGTAAACATACATCCACGGCTGGACTCCTTATTACCATTTACAACATACACCGGAAATATCAACCAAACCCCGCGATGCCCCTTTTCGACGTATTAGCGTCGGTTCCGGGTTCACCAAGATTAAAATCGCCAGGGTTTGACAACTATCAAAAGATATATCACTTCTCCTTTAAACACCTGACTCCGACATAGGACCCTTGCGCGAGTCTGAAGACACAGCAGACCCCTTGGCACACTAGTACGTAGAGACGACGTCTAACTCTAGTCGCTGGGGCAGCGAGCAGCGAGCCTTCAAAAAAACGCTTATGTACTGAATCGCAATTAAATCAATATATTTCTGGCTAATAGAACCCTATCCGCGGGCTATATTTTTAGGTGAATTGTAAAAGCAATTCATGCTAACACCTAACAAAAAAAATATATACATAGGTAGGTATCGTGACCGTAGGTCGCACAACGCATTCATATATTCATCTAGGGATATCGTGTTTTTATTACAGTCTTATGATGATATGATCAAATCGCTCGCCTGATATAACTATACCTAATACCTAAGCCACTTAACGATTTCCCATGAACAGCACCATCCGTACTTTGAATATGAAAAACTGAGAACTGACCGACACAGCACAGTGTGTATGTACTCGTCGACATTTTTAGGTACCTACTCATATGCTAAAACGGAAGTAGTAGATAAACCAAAAAATCAACAAATCATCTGATTTTGTTGATTTTTAAACCTACCTACTAAAAAGATATAAAATTGCAAAACTTACAATTTGGTGTGGGGGATATCCGAAGACGGTTAAAGTCAAACTAGGTTAAAGCAAATGTTTATTACAGTGCTACACACACAACAACTTGGGCTGGAAGATCCACGTGGTGGACCCGGGCATGGCCGTCCCAATGCCCGGGGATCAAACTTCACCGCTGAACACGGCGAGTGTTTTCCCGCCATTATCAACTCCGACACTACTTGTCATAATGACAGCTCTACGCAACATGGCCGCCAGATAAGAATTCGTTCGGTAACAAGCGACGAGTTTCGTAACGAAAAGGTTTTATGCTTTGTGATCGAAAAAAGGATATAATTATGATAAGCTAAATATAGTTCCACAACTTCTTTTATAAATTTCACAGTAATGGGGACTCTGCATTTTTTTAAGAAGTAGGGGTTTGGTAACTTTAAAACATTGAGTCTAAAACACAACTGTTACTCCTTAAGCCGCGTATCCTGCACTAAAACATTACACAAAACTCCTACACAAAACTTGGTAGTTCTACCATTTTTTTTTCTATAGTCCATTGTTCCATGAGCAGGGTCATAAATGATCTAAGGCAGGGGACAATAAAAAACCTTGTTTTGAACAAAAAAACAAGTACAGGAGACGCGTTTACTTGGACAGGTTTAGAAAAGTATAAACACACACATTTTATATCCTATAAAATACTTTATTTGATACCTAGTTAATTACGCGCATAAACATATTTAAAATCGTTACACATCAATCCATATTTCTTTTATCAATGAAATGGCTATTCAACATATTAATATAATACCTAATAAGAAATCAAATTACAAAGTATAGTTATTCGCATTACTTTGCGAACACTCGTACGAAACTCGCCGCATTTCTTCTGTACAGGTATAACTTGGGTAACCACGTCAATCTAACATGATATCAATTTCATATCTTGCGTGTTACGCATCTCTTATTGTAGGCTTTCGGAACATTGTGTAGTATCGAATGTGTTATGTGATGCACGACCTTTCCAGAATATTCTCTCATTAACGGCAGTGGCGTGTTTCATAGAGACAAAGAGACATGGTCTACCCTGACAATTAGCTAAAATTACATAATGAAAGAATTTTTTTTACGAAAAAGTGTTTTCAAACAGCGCTGGGTGTAATAAATCGACGAGAGAATGATCACGAAGATTAAAGTAAAACAACAATAAATTGAAGAAAATAATGCGAGATTTTTGTCTACCCTAATTTAATTGCCTATGCACGCCACTGAATAAATGATATTATTATAATGTTGAAATATTTATAGTAGTTATAGATCGTTTTATTGATCATTATAATCGATTTATATTCCTACGATGTATTTAACTGTGTCTGTTGGAATTTGGAAATCATGACAATATTAGATGTAGGAAAACATTTTATAAAAAATATTTTAAAATAAGCATAAATTGCAACTATTATAACTATAAAATCATAATATGACTATTTCAAAAAAAACCTAGTCAGTAGTCGAACTGAATCGTTGTGTCGAATCGTGGTGCACTACAACTCTGCTTACCCTCTACGGCTTACGTAGCGATGTGTAGGTAGTTTTATGGACGTACCTAAGCCTTATTACTTCTATGCCTAAGCAGATGTATATGAAATTAAATAATACTGATATTGCCCCTTACTTATAAAAATATTTGAGCACTACTTATCTTTATACCATAGGTTATCCCTTTCATTTTTAAACAATGTAACGCAAGGAAAAAAGTGACAGGTTATTCTAATCCATTTGCTCAGCTAAAAATGCTGTTTTAAGTAAGGCCCATGTCTTTCGAGACAGCGCACCAAATGAAAAGAATATAAACAATATATTTGTAGTAAAATAATAATAATAATATTAGCCCTGTAATATTACTGTCTCACTGCTGGGCACTGGCCTCCTCTACTAATGAGAGGGGTTTGGACTTAGTCTACCACGCTGGCATAATGCGGGTTGATAGACACATACCTTCGAATTTCTTGTGGAGAAATTCTCGGGTATGCAGGTTTCCTCACGATGTTTTCCTTCACCGTTATAGCAAGCGATATTTCACAATGAAAACACACTTAACATAGAAAAGTCAGAGGTGTATGCTCCATTTTGGGGTTGGTCTCGAACCTCCGACACTCGTCTCAGCAGTCCGTACCACACCCAACTGAGCTATCGCTGCTATTACCGCTATTTGTGGTACATAGTAAAAAAATTCAAATCCAGACGTTTAATGTAGATACATTACTAATATCTTTGCATTGCATAAAAAATAGGTACTTATATATATAAACATCTTTGAAGATTTAAAATCGAAGTTTGATATTTTTACTAAATAAGTTTTTAAAAGTGTTTAAATACTTTGAAGATTGAGTTTTGTAAGAGAGGTAACGGAAATGTCGAGTTTAGGCTACCGCGACTGATAGTAACTGATGTGAAGGACAATAATATAATAAATAGGTACATATATTGCGAAATAATTTTTATATGAAATACATATTTTAAATTAAACTTCTGAAAAGGTCACGCATTACACTAATTTAAAAAAAATAAGGAATTTATTGCGAAATGGTTCTGAACTTTTGACTTTTAAAATGTCAAAAAATAATGTTGCCGCGAAAGAAATGACAATAACTTTGGTAGAAAATATTTTACTTGTTATTAAAAAAATATTTATTACGTATTTTAGAATTTTAAGTATATTATGGTGTATTATTATGATTATGACAATATTTTTTAAAATATTGGTAATTATGTTGCCAAAACCATGTAACATCATTCGATAAATTAAAAAATATCTAAATATGTTTACTATTGTTTTTGATGGTGTGAATTTGAAATAATGACAATAAAATTTTAGCTTTTTTGGGCTGTTTACATATTTATAAATGTAAGTATTTAGTGTAATTCAGAATATGAAATGATGACAATAAACACGTCTTTATTTGTGTAAGTAAAATTATATATTATATCCGAAGTTTATTATTTTTTAATGGCAGGGTAACGGGCTCGAGACGGGGCCATCCATTAATTAAGTATTGATATGTAAATTAGATGTTATATGTCAAAAACTACTGTCACGTTTCAAACCTTTGCATACTTACGTAATATTAATACAATATATGTTATAAAACTTGTTGCAAGCTACTTGCTATTAAGATTATGAAATACTAATACTTATGATTTACAAGATTGTAATATAAGTACGTCCTCTATTTGAAATCAAATGAAGTATGGCGATAATGCTCACTGACTCACAATAACACACCGACTCATTAAATTTTTCGCAGAGGTGGTTTCGCAGTGGGTTTGAAAGTAAAACTTAATTGAGTACATCTTCAATTAATTTCAATTTGAATACTTAATATTATTATTTTTTAACTTATATATATCTATTAATAACTAATACCTACTGTATCTGACTGTGAATTTATGAAAAAGACAATAAGTAAATAAGGAACAAGTTTATCTCAAATTTGTATTAAAATTGGTGACAGTAGTTATTAATTAAATTTATTTGGCCCCAGACAAAGAACTAAGCATGTCATAAAACAAAAAAATATTACTATTATTATTCCATGGATCTATATTTAAAAAAAACATTTGCTTAATAAAATGCCACGGTTTTTTTCCATTGCGAATGGAAATCTACTTGGCATTTACCTACAATGTTACCATAGTAAATAATTTAGTAGTAAGTAGTAGTTTTTATACTCCCATTTTCCTTGTTTTCTGTTCCGTTAGTAATAAAGCTGAAAGACTTAACTTTTTTTGAGTGATTTTTATTAGACTTACTGGTTTCTTATGTTTTTTAATATTGTTCTTTTATATAAAACTACTTTTTACGGATTTTAGTGATTTTCCTGTTTTCAGTCCTAATGAAAAAAATTTCATTGAATGATTATTCTAGGTTTAATCACATTGAGACGATTACTAAAAGTAATATGAGACGTTAGATGTATTTCTTTCGATGATTACGAATCATTACAATACTAATGAGGAAGATAAATGATAGTTATATGGTTCAATACCATACATATTATCATTTTCTTGTTTTGGTATATTGTTGTAATTTGTATATACAACACATTGGTTGAATATTATCCACAATTACGTATAATGTATACCCAAACCTGAAACTATAAAGTCAACTAATTTAGCAGAATACTTATGTTTATAGTAATAATGACAATAAATCGACAGTCCATATTGTGACTTTGGTCTTTATACATGTAATACATTTAGTAATGCAGAATACTTCTGAAGATCATAAACTACTATCATAATTAGGGAAATTGAATTATAGAATAATTACATTTTACACTTTGTAGATGTAGATGTTATGCACAAACTTTTGTTAAATGTAAGAATTTTATTAATAGTTAACTATTTATTGTAAAGCGATAGATACATAATTATACAATATACAGATCAATTATAAAAGCGTGAATTTAAATATATAGATTAGGCAAAATGATAATTTCCCTTTCGATAAATCTGTTAAAGTTGTTTTACCACATTTTCCTAAACTTCAAATGTGAATGAAGCTACATAAAGTAATTTAATTCATATTTCTGTACCGTTTATAATATAACATTTATTTAGAGTACATTATGAAATGTTTGAGAAAGTATGTTATTTTATAATGTTAGGTGAAATATTAGAAGGAAACATCATAATATATTGGCACAGGTTAAGTAACAGTCAGAGTAGCCAGTATTTTTATTGTAATAAAATGTCATAACAAGCAAGCTGCTTACCTAATGGTAAGCGATACGACGACCCATGAAGAGAAGTAACACCACCCAAACTTTTAGTTATAAAGCGTTGCGTAGCACTCATCACCATGAGACATTAGATTTTAAGTATTAGAATGCTCAGTAATTACATTATGAAAACAAAACTGCTTGCATAATGTTGCTTGGTGGCAGAAATAGAAATTGCGGTGGTACCTACCCAGACTGATTTTCGAATATGATAGTTCCACTAGTAGTTAGGGAATAGAAGGTGACAGGTTCCATTCCCGTGCTAAGACTAATGATTCTGTGAGTGACAAATATTTATTTTCTATTGGAGCTAGTAAGACCGAAAGACCTGATAACAACAATACGAAACTTGTATTACCGTGAGTATGGGTAAAATTACACAAGTGAATTATTATTTACTGCGTAATATAATTATTATTATCATCTGCCTAATAAATTTCTATCGCCTGTATTCTTGAGCTCAGCTCAGGATTAATGAACATTATACAAGAAAATGAATAAATTTAAATTAATAAAGCTTTTCTACTTTGGATTGATTACGTACATTTTGAAACAGATTACAGAACCATACGCTAAAAGCCACTCATAAGGATATGATAATTTCGCAGTAATCTTGTATATTTTTAGTGATTGAGAATTACCGGTTTACTTTTCCAAAAAATAATTTAGAGAATGTGGCTTACAAACCTAGTGAAAGTAGCATATTTATGTAAATAATTACGTAATATGTGTTGTGCATCAGATGTGTCTCAACTATAATTGTTTTGATAATTACATAATTGTATTTTTTACAAAGCACAAATCCATCTTATAGATAATAATTATAACATATTATAGTATTCTGTCGCTTTTTACAGACGGCTTCATTGTATATAATGTCTCTTTATAAACTCGGATTTGTAAATTTTTCAATCATAAATTGCTGTTAATTTTTGTGTAATTTATAATAAACTTTGACAATAAAGACCTTTTCCTAAAGTGAAATTGTATTTTTATTTTTTTCGTTTTTGTACTTAATTTTGATTTAGTTTCATGTAAATATTCTATCAACAGGTTTTTTTTAAGTAATAAAAAGACTTTTAAATGTACATATTTCCACAGACGAGATCTTAATTCATTTCTCGTATCTGATATTACATATTAAACTAATCTATATCAACCTTTGTTAAATATTTGTTTTGCATACATTAGGTACTGTCAACCAATGTTCCAAAGTACTCGTCGAATTTGGAATTTCTTTGCTTCGATGCTTAAATATTAATTTATCTGAGAAATTATTATGATAATAGTGGGGATCACAGAAACCTCGTAGCTTGATGAATATACAAAAAGAAACAGAAAAATAAAATAGTAGAATGTGTAGAAAGGTAGATTTTTTTATTATTGAAGTAGTCGCACCGCAATACATACATGATACAATTTCGTACAAAGAATTGATTATGTTAAGTGTAGAATGAGTAACTAGTGTTTTATTGTTATTATTTTCGAAATAACAATGTGATTTTACTAAAAATATCACTCGTAATTCAATACATTTGTTGCTTCTAAGTTTCGTAAACGCATTAATTATAATCTGTTACCAAGTGACTACTTCTGTGTTGTGTGTGCCTTTGAAAATCATCGTATTTTAATCAAACAAGGTAACTGGGTTCAGATAATATATCAAAATCTTAATTATTTTAATTATGCTTACTGTTTAAAACCTTCGTGTGCATGTGGCCTGATTTTTTAACGTAAGCCGGTGGTGTAGGATGTAAAAAAAAATAACATCTGTCTCGACCTTCTGTCATGTTTTTTTGGCATTATGATGCGAAATTTAAAGTATTCATAAACGAAAAATACCATAAAAATTAGGAATGTACTAAATTTATTGTGTTATTACAAAACTATGTGAAATTTTTCGTGTATAATAGGTTAGGTAATCAAAGTTGTATTGTTTTTGTCATGTCGACTACAAACTAATGATGGAATCTCCATTTTCTGAATCTAAAATATATTATTCTTAGCTCTTAGATAAATAACATGTATTTTGGATATTGATTGTTCGCTTTTCCTTTGGTATCAAACGATTCACTTACATATAGCATATTATCTCAACAAGTTTTTGTTGTAATTGAATTTTCGGATGTAGTCCAGATTTTGTAAATCATCATCAGCCACAGGACGTCCACTGCAGGACAAAGGCGTCCTCAAAGGCATCTAGATAGACTATTTATAATGTGTATAATCTTTTTCTCTAGAAAATGCAAGAAAGTTCCTCACAAGAACCACCAAAAACCACAGAGATGATGGAGCCAAAACCGGCAGACACGACACCCACACCTTCTGTAGACAAACCAGCTGTACCCCCAACTCCTATAAAGCCTGCAGACAAGGCAGCCACACTCCCAACCCCTCCAAAACCAGCAGACAAGATTGTGGTGCCTCCAGCAGCACCTGTCACTCCCAGTCCTTGGCTGACGTTGCCGTCATTCACCAAGACTCCTCCTAATGATCTGTACAGACGGCTTTTGCCTGCAGTGCTGTTTGTGTTGACTTTTGTTACTGTCATGACGATACTCCTCATTTACATGGACACTGTTGGTGAGTAAAGTTATATTTTATTGCCAATTGGTTGAAATTTAATTATATTGAATCTTTAACAATCTACAATTTTAAATGCTGAATGTTCATGTAATGTGGTAAATTGTACATACCATAACACATGTTAATGATGTTTAATGAGCCTTTATTGGGTATAAGAATCTAAAATATATTGTGCACTAATAATTTTTTGTTTTTCACTGATTAAATTCTTTGGTATAATTTTAGTAATTGGTGATTTGTTACATATTGAAACCTTACACATAAACCCCCTTATTCATAATGAAATTCCGGTTTTATTGAACGCATAACCCTACTTCTGCCTAGTTTAGCTAAAAGAGAACTAAAATATGTTTATCGAATACAATATTGCTGGTTACAGAAAAAACTTTATTTTTATCTCTGGCAAGCTTTGAAATAAATAGGAAGTCTTGACTGGAAACAATAAATAAAATATATATATCAATCTTAGATGGGGTTAGGACCCCCAGGATAGTTTAGGGGCTATAACAAAATTAATATTATTAAGAAAGAATATCAAAGTTGAAACAGCTGATCGGAATCAGCCATGTTTTCACTACAGAATGATGGAATTATGAATACAATTTTTATGAAACATACTATTGCGGTCTTATTACGCTCTACTAAGTTATTATGAATAAGAGGGATAGCCTTTGTGACATAGGAGGCAAGTGCCCAATTGTGAAGCAAGTTGTGGCTGTGTGATACCTGAACCAAGACGAATGTGTGTGCAAGCTAATATTTTTATGCATATTTTTAGTTACTGATACATGTGTGATGATGTATGCGTATATGTTTGTAAGTGAATGTTGTACGTGACGCATGTGTGTGACTCGGCAGCAGTGGGCGCGCAGCAGTTCCGCCTGAACATGACGCGCGACTACGAGCTGGCGCGCATCGGGCAGGCGTCGGCCGCGCTGGTGGCGTACGTGCGGCAGCTGCACCTGGCGCCGCGCGCGCCGCCCCGCCAGCCGCCGCCCGCAGAGCCCACGCCGCAGGTGGCGCTGCTCGACAGCCTCTATGGGGAGATTGTGAGTACTGACTGTTGTGAAACAGTATCAGCTTATTTATTTGTTTCTTGCATTGTGGTCTTATAACATGTAATCTGACTTATTAATATGTGATGAATAATTTTGATGTTATGATGTACGACATCCTGTAAAGCCAATTTTAATTTGCCCTCTCCCAGGACTGGATCCCTCATAGAGGGTTGACGTCAGGCAGGCAGCTGGTTGTAAAAATGTAGCCAAATAATTTCTGCAACATGCTTGAAAAAGTGGGGCAGGTAGAAAGAAAGATGTATGACGTCTTGTTGGCTGATGATGATAATGTATGAAACATCTGCTAAACTTAAAATAATCCTCCAAATAATTAAAATTAGCCTTATCTCCTTGTTCTTATCTGTGCCTGATGTAGCGATAGGTTTCTTGATATTACATCTGGGACGGAAGTAAGTTTGGCTAAATGTGGATGTTTCTACTTTATTAACTGATTTCAAAAAAAGGAGGTTATCAATTCGACCTGTATGTAATATTGTTAGAATTGCATAATTTTGGGATATGCTAGTCTATGTGGGCTTCTGAACAAATGTGAAAATTTCATAAGTGTATGTATATATGTAGGTTTGTCGACGTATTTTTCAGAAACTATTAATCGGATTTCGATAATTAGTTCGTTTTTGTTTACCTCTTTGAGAATATAGTGGTGAGTGCATGTTGTTGTAATGTGAGTATATGTGCGTCCAGTACAACGGCACGTTCGTGGAGTGGATGCCGGCGGGCGCGCGGTCGCGCAGCACGCTCTACCTGGAGAGCGCGCGCGGCTGGGACGGAGCCGTCGTGCGGGCCGCGCCCCGGGACTTCCTCGCGCTGCGGGGCGGCGCCCGGGCGCTGCACGCGTGCCTCAGCCCCAACGAGCACCCGCGAGAGGTACGCACGCACGCCTGCACCGCACACCTGTGCAGTGACCGGTGTCACACCTCACACGTGACGCGCCCGCAGGTGATGTACCAGGAGAGCTCGGACGAGGGCGGCGGCGGCCTGTTCCGGTCGCGCGTGCTGTGCCTGCCGCTGTACACGGTGCTGCTGGCGGCGGGCGCCACGCGCGCGAGCCTCGTGCAGCTCGCCGGAGACAACGTGCTGCCCGCGCTCAACCACCTGCCGTACGGAGACGGAGATCTGCACCTGCAGGTACACACGCAGACACGCCCTGTCAAGTGGAGTGCAGTGGGATTCAGTGGGATTGGGTGCAATGAGATTCGATGGGTTGCAACGGGATATAGTGGGATGCAATGTGGTACAGTGTAATTCAGTAGAGTGCAATAGAGTTGAGGAATGTAGTGTAGTGAGATTCAGTGGGATGCATCGGAGTGGAGTGGGATGCAATAGAATGCACTAAAATTCAGTGGGATGCAGTAGGATGGAGTAAAGTACATTGGGATGCAACAAGATGAAGTGTAGTGACTGGCCGACTGACTGACCGAAGTCAAATTTAATTTTCACTTCTACTATGTGCAAACTACACACACACACTTTTAAAATTTATCTTAATCTATGGTAAACAATATTTTACAGAACATAGAGATCATGTTCAGTGATCCTGTGGTGCGCAACAAGACGACCGAGTTCCTTCTGTCCAAGAACTACACGGTGGCGGCCACCTTCGACGAGAGCGTCATGTACGCGCTCAAACGAGATATCGACACGCCACTATAACTGACAACACATTACTTACTATGCACACACTAAATAATCACTGTTCACATGATAGTAAAAAGCATGTTTACTTACTGATATCATTCGATTACTATTTGTGATATTAACACAGATACAATTGAGATCTAACATTCACAATGATGTGGTTATTTACTTCTAGGCCGAGGCCCGAGCACGAATATTTTTGGAAATCGAATTCGAATCCAATTGCTGCGTGAAAAATATCTTTAGTTATCTTCCTGTTGTCTTGTATTATGTTTATTAAGAATCGATGAAAATAAATTCTTGAGTCGTCAGTCTAGGACAATAAGAGGTGCTTATATTACACGTACATGAGCATGCCGTTACCTACAAATTTCGCATTATTAACGTCTCTAATTGTATATTTTCTACCCAATAAGCGTGCTTTTTACTAAAATGAGTGAATATACACTTTGTATTAGAAGCAAAGTAGGTGCAAATGTCGATATGTCCCCACACTAATAGGTAAGGCTTGGTCAATTTGTGTCTAATGATTGAAACTTGTCTGTATGTGAGTGTCGTGCCTTGAACGTTCCGGTTGTTTATAATATTACGAATAAATAATTATATAATGTTGCTAGCACAAAATCACAATAAAATATAGGGTTAGTGTAAGTTGATTCCAGTGATTATTAATTAAATTTTAAGATTTAATTTTAATTATTTTCAATACGCTTTTTACAGAACAAATTGATGTATGAAATTACTAATTCCAATATAATTTAATTAAGCTATTTTTAAGCTTTTTATGAAACTTAGGTTCTATACAATAAGTCGATGATTGATAATATTGGGTTATTATTATTTGTCATTATAAAGTCATTGTAATTTTTTTTTAATGATTGAGGTAATAACTAAACGATTTACAAAAAAAAGATATCGATACGTGAAATGTTTTTACATAGATGTTTTGCGGTAATTTTATTTTTATATACTGAATGGAAAGAGGTTAAAGATATTTCAATTTCTTCGTAGTTGTCGATATGTAAATGGATGATTATCATATAACGAATTCAAGAAACGCTTTCGCCGTGATTATAAAATGTAAAGTAATACCGGACTTATTTTCACCAGTTACAATGCTAATACTTAACAATTCGGGTAATTTCAGATACATTATAGTTTTGATAGTCATGTGTAAATTCTCTATATGCAAAATGATGGACAATAACAAATGATAACATGGGTGCGATTTGTTGTCAGACTCAGGTGCAAGGCATAAAGTTCAATACTGTTCTCAGTGAAGGCTTATGACCTAAGGTAACTAAATTGCACCCGAAAACATTTTAGTTCTAAATAAGATTAACCAGTCTCTTTTTATCGATATTGTAAGGGGCTGGCCTCCAGAAAATGAGAGAGGTTTTGGAGCACTGGCCGAATTTTTTTATCGCTTATCATGAATAATTATAAGTTATAATTTTATTTAAACTATTTTATTTTTATATACTAAAGTTAATCCATCCGTAAAGTATTTAGTTGATATCGAATCTCTAAGTATGATCTGAGAATACGTTATACGTCTAATAGTAATTACTGCTAAAGTATTGTAATCAGACTGCATCAAAATAAATTAAGTTTTGAACATGGGTTAAAATAATGGATGCATTCAAAAGTAGATGAAAATTAATAGCAATAAAGAAAAAAAAACTTTTTCACTAAATACTCGTTCAATTATGGTCTCACGTCTGATTTTGTTATTTATATTTATTTTGATGCAATTTTCAATATCCTATAAACTTGTGACAGTATTTTCTATGTTGTGAAGAGTAATAAGTATAAATGGTTAATTATAGTTTTGTATTCGCATATAAATCATATTTTTGAGAACATCCTACTCGATTTTGTAATACTCTAGATGTCGTACACAGTATTATAGCAATTTTCTTATTTGAAATTCCGTGCGTAGATAGTGGAGCTAAGATATGCACATGCATGATTTTACATGTTATTTATTCTGTTTATATTATTTCTAAAGCGCTAATTTCTATTGCAGCGTCTTTGAATACTTCTGTTCATAACGCGAAATATAGAGTAACTAGGTCCGCTAACTTTCGTCTGAAGCTAGCATTGTTTATGAGATAGCGGTGCAGTCTGCGGCCTGCGCCTAACGGCCGGTTACAATAAACAATCTCAGTTCGAATGTGCAGATAGATTACAAAAAATTGCCAATAAGAACACAGTTTGGATATGAGTCCGTCAAAAGACTTGATTTGATTGGTTCATAATCGCGATCTATCTGCATTCTAAACTGAGATCGTTTATTGAAACCGGCCGTATGTCGAGGTCTATGCTTTAGTAGACTACACCATGCAAGACTTTTTGTCAACACAACAAACGAGACTGCTTATTCAATAGGCACTAGCGCAATAATAGCTGGTAATAGCATGGTCTCAATGACACAAAAATATTTTGTACTCACTGAAACAAAAATGTAATGTAAAATGCCAATCACATATTTTTAACTCTTGTCGCACACAATATAGTTGATGATGCGGGTCATAACGAGCTATTAAGATATTTACTAGAAACTTAAGCACTCCCTACACAGTATTTCAATAAGATCTGACTATAAAATATATTTTTATGTTAGTCTTTGGCCTGTCCTTTTCTGTCAGCGGTTGTTGGCTTTCATAAACTTGGTTTTTCGAATAATTAAGCACATATTACGTACGAAATTAATTTAATAGCACCATATTGGATATGGTCATTGGACGCGCCAAAAGGCCTCGAAATCGTTTACGCATTTTTTTTTGTCTATTGATGGGTACGCATTTCGTACACTGCTAATTTATCGCGTTTTTTTATCATGCTTTATATTATATCCGTCCAGTCTGTGTCCGTTCTTTTGTAGTTTGTGATCCCATTAAATTATTCCATAAACAATAACAATACTATGTTAAACAAATAACAGATTAAGTTCGGTTGGGGCACGGATTTATATGAATAGTCCATAAAAGGTGCATTTTACACACAGCTATCCTCGTCGTGTGTTTTATATTGAAAGTTATCTCTAGGTTCGAAGGTCGAATTTTATTTTTTTCTCAGCCTTTAGTGCAGCTATTACTTTGCAAATGTTTGTATCGGATGATAACTCATTCCATCGTATTATTTTAATAAAAATTCCATTTGTGTTTAATTTGATCGTATGTAATAAGACTGATTTTATTTAAATACAAAAGTATTACTCAACGCGATAATGTGAAATTTTTATTCGATATTAACATCGTATTAAGCGGGCGTCGTAGTATCGCGACTTTTATCGATAACAGTTAAGGCTTGGTTACACAGTGCATGTTAGTGTAGTGACGGTAAATGTGAGAAATATTGTGAAGGTCAAAGCCAGATAACATTTGATCACGGATGTATCAAATATATTATGCCAGTAACTCGCATAATGAAGCCAACTCGCCCTGTGTAACCATGACATAAAAAAATCTCAACGCTACATAGCTCGTGATTCATAGCTTTATTAATAATAATAATTTCTTTAAGTAATATGAAATGTAATACGATTATGATTAGCATTTAAGAATTCAAATTGTAATTTTTACACTAATTTTACCGATTCTAAAGCTTAGTTTTATACGCGCTCAATTATTTCACAAATAAATTTGATTGACTTTAATATCATTATTTTATTTCAATTTATATCATCAATTACTGAATCTAGATTCTTGATAAGATAACCGATTTTTATACCTACATAAATAAGACAAGAAAAATATTTTAGTCGGGTATTAAGAAATAAAACAGCGTCAGGTAATACATTTATTAATATGTCCAGCAGCACCCAACTGCTTCCTTACACAACAACTGCATCTTAATGTAGCCGAGAGCCATGGATGATCGAATACTAGCCAAAATAATGAAAGTATAATGAACATCGCAAGCTCTCGGCAAATAAAACAATTGTGCGAATCATCCGTAGACAATGAAACATACTTACTTTTATTCAATTATACCACCTAAAACTATTTAAAAATAATCTTTTATTGCTTTCAAATCTCCATTTGGATAAAATAAAAGAATGGAAGAACTTTGAAAATATAAAATAATATTTACAATAACGCTTTCTATGGTTATCGATAAAAAATATCGACTATCGATAGTTTGAAGTGTGTATAATCTACAAATGAAAAAAACCTAGGCACCAAAATTACATGAGCACTGTTTCTAACACTACCTTAGAGAAATCGCATATAATATGACAGAGCGAGTCCTGTACCGTCCGAATATAAAATAAATTTTGATACACCTATTGAGCTTTGGTCCCAATCATTATTTCTGTCCTTCTGTCATGTTACATGCAATTTACGAAAAAAAATACAGCACTAAAGTTTATTTGCACTTAAATTCACACTTTGTCTGTTTTTACCTACCCGTACTTTACTAATTATACCTAATACGCATCAAATAGGTACTACTTATGGTGTGCAAAAAAGGCTCGCTGGTTTGTCGTCGTCGTTTAAATTATGGTAAGTAAAAACAGACATTAATTAAATAAAATACTATACTCGTCATAGTCGAAACTTCATAATTATAACTAAACGATAAACTATATTGTCGTGAATACAAAGATGTGTTGATAGAATTTGAACTTAAACATTTGTCTATAATATTACGTAATAAGTTACAAGTCATCAAACACGTTAATATGATATCGTTTTCTGGCATATTAAAATAATCTTAACATAAATATATTTTTCAAATATTATTACTAATAATGCTTTCTAGGTTATTATTAAAAACAGAAAAGTAAAATAGGAGTATAGCTGCAACGTCACAACGCACACGATTCATGCTATACTCAATTTAATCGATATCGATAAATCGGCATTACAATCGATATTTACTATCGAATAACGACAAATTAAGTACTTGATCGAGAAGCATGTATTCGAGTATAAATAATATCCGCTACTATTGAAGGTAATAACATATTATGGCTCCAAATATCTCTCCCTAATATATCTATACAAATTGTTAGAATTGGCGAGAAAACGGAAAACTGTGATATACCGTTCACCCAATAAAGTGCCCGATTATACTCTATATTTGTGGCCTGATTTGCTAAACAGCCGTCTGTCGATCAGAGAAATATTTGTCAAATTGTATATAATCATTTTATGACACACTGCCCTTATTAACCTTGTTTTAAATTCATTGGAATAAAACTATTTTTACGGATTCTATCACGATTTGGTTTTAATTTTTATGCCCGACGTTGACTTGTTTAAATTGACCACAAATAATCTAGGGAGCCTAGCAACAGACGGTACAACTGTTACTAAATTTCATATTAGTGATAACCTACAAAAAGGTTAAGTTGTGTGGCCGAAGCACTAGTAATGTGTAATAGCATTTCTTTACAAATTATCGAGAGGAATATTGCTTATACCCGAATAGGCCTATTAGTACATCATCAATAATTCGAAAAGGGAATGAAATTAAATGCAAAAATTAAGAAAAGGAAATATTATGTGTTATTTTAAAGCAAACATTTGGAATCAATTAAGTACGGCTAGATACATAACTCTAGTTTTCAGTATACCGACATTTTGCCAATAATTCATTTTTTATCTACAACACGGTGGAGGTTGATTTTGGGTGTTCTATACTTTAACAAATTCAGTTTTATAGATGGACTAATAAACGGAACTAAATAATTAATTATTCAATTACTAGCATTTGTTCCCGGTTCTACCTGCATGAATCTTATTAGGATGACTGCCTATTTAATTGCCGTCCTTCAAATATGTTTATATGAACTATTATAAAAATTGATTTAGCGGATTTAAACAATAGAGATAGACAATCATTTCTGTATTTATAATTGATTATTTTGTTGCCAATTTCAACCCCCACAGTCTTCCTTATTAACTATTATAACACGTTAACAACGTACCTATGTTTGACACTACGATACATTCACGCCGCCGCCCCGCGGGGCCGGCAGACACTACGTGAAGCGGGTATAAAAATATCCTATGTGAACAACCAGCTCACTAACTCTTTATCCCGGCTTGATGAAGGTCATCGATATATCGATATCGAAACCACATCACTAGTTTGTTAGGTATTATTGTGATCATTACTTTCAAATCCGTTAAAAGTCTATTTGAAAGATCAGTTCTTGTGTTTTATTCACGGCAAAAAATAATATTTTACTATTCATAATATGTTAGATAGTTTAATTTTATATATTCTAAAGGTTAACCCACATTTCGCGCTTCAAAATTCATTTCATAGAATAGGATGCATCGGAAATGTATTATAAATAGTAAAAGTTTATCGTGCCGTGAATAATTCAGACACTCTTTTTTTGTATTCATAAGAATCGATAAGGTATCTGTATTATCGATTGTAAAAATATCAATTTATATCAATTAGTATGTTATAGATTAAATTAGTAATATGTGATAACTCATACATAAAATTGTGTAGTCCTTAAATAGAAAAAACTACAGGTAAATGTCCAGAGTACTTACTAGTTTACATCGACAATCGATGTCGATATTATTCTAAACTTTAATCGATAAATTCATGCTTTGCTTGTAAGCTTTTTTGTCGTCGCAATATTCTTATACAATTTGAAATTCGCTTTATATTTTTATTGCCATATGCCATTTATTTTAACCGCCTCAATAAATGCTGTATAGTTTTGTGTAGTATTGTTTTATCATGTAACGCTGAGTGATGTTTTACGTTAGAGAGAACAAGACAAAATCTAGTCGATACTATTCAAAACTATACAACTATTGGTAGGGGGTAGGGGCGTAAAGGTACATCACAGCATTTTGCTGAAGATAATAATTTAAACCATAATAATAAAATAATAAATTCACTCATTATTTATTTTTCCTGATCTCAAAGTTTCTAAAAATCTCAACGTATCTGCACATAAGGGTCTCAATACAAAAAATGAAGTATTACAAATATGTTTGAACTAAGAACAGGAAAATAAAAAAATGCATAAAATTACACGAAAAATAATTCAGTTTTAAAATTATACCAATTTAGAAAATTGTACCAATTTCAAATGTTTATTAATTTATTGTCACAAAATACATTTTATGTAAAACTCTTTGTTTGCAGGGGCGAAGGCAAAAATAAATTTACCAATAAACAATAATACATCATAAAACTGTATTTATATAAAGATAATTTCGATATTTGAAGGAATGTATGAGCATATTAGTCGATTGTTCGGCCAAATTCGGTGTACAGTAACGATAATATCAATGGATCTACAGTGATATGCGCCATGTATACCTACCGTGGGTTCCGTGAGGTAGCCACCTCGTGCGGTACCCTGAAATGTATCTAATATCAAATAGTATAAAACATCCGAAGGCAGACCATGTTTATTGATTACTGTAGATTTATTACTGTCTGGTTTAAATTTTAGTCATATTAGTTTTATTTTGGTTTGCAGTCGCATTTCTGCTTAACATCCAATTGTTATATAAATAAAATTGTATTAGGTATTGAGGGTGTAGAATTTAAAATGTCCATTAAAAATCTTTAAAATGAATTATGGGTCCTTTGGAATTGGGTCTTTTCGATAAAAACAATGATCTGCCATTTTTTCATAACCACACATGCAAGGCAGGCAGATGGTGTATGGTCTACCTTCGATACAACCGTCCCGTCCTTATCTACATTATGTATATACATACGTTTTTGGAGCAATGATTCGTTACACAGTTTTTATAATGGCACCGGTGATCCAATTTATTTATATATTATTTTGTAATCCTTTGAGCATAGTTAGTGGGTATGATGAGAAATTGAAAATAAGATAATAATATTTTAAACGAGGATAGAAAAGAAAAGAAAATATAGAAAGTGTATTAAGAAAATTTTACTATTCTTATTTGATGAAATTCTACTTACTCTTTGTTCTTTGGAATCTCGATTGTATGTGGTAATATAAAACTTGAGCAATGGTGCAAGAAAAACATTTGCATTCCAAAAACGAAAATTCTAATGAACTGTATCAAGTTACAAAATGTTGGACATGTAGAGGATAGATGAAAGGCGACTTATGAAAGGTATTTATCGTGCTAAAATGAATTGTGGGGTCAGAAGAGGGCGCCTGACGCGACCTTATATAGATCAAATAAATGATCTTCTGCGTAAAGGACAAATTCGGAGTAACCTCAACCGGCGGAAATGTATGAAACGATGCATGAGTGTGGACGAGGCAAAAGAGGTGTGTCAGGATCATAGCTTGTGGCGCTCAATTGTCTCTGCCTACCCCCATGGGATGCAGGTGTGTGTGTGTGTATGTATATCATCGCTCCAAACCAGAATTTATATGTGGCACGCATCTGCCATGTACTTGTATCATTGCAGCAGGTTGTGATTGTACCGGAGGTTGTTGTTGTTGTTGTTGTTGTGCGCGGGGCTGGCGGGCGTGGACTTGAGCTGGTTGATGGTGGGAGGCGGCGCGGCGCGGGGCGAGCGCGGCGCCAGCAGGTTGTCGAGGTCGATGTTGACGGCGCCGCGCGAGTCGGCCCACGTGGCGCCGAGCGGCACGCGAGCCTTGGTGCTCGGCTGCGCGCTCGGCTGCGCGCTCGGCTGCACGCTCGGCTGCACGCTCGGCTGCGCGCTCGCGGACTGCGCCGGCAGCGGTTGTAGGAGGCTCACCGGCGTCGGTTGGATACCTGACAATAAATACACAACAGTTACACACAGTCTTAGGGGGTTACCACCACCTCTTATAGCAGTATTATTGTAATCTTACTTCGTTTTTTTTTGTATAGGAATTGGTACAAGCAAGTTATAACAATACACACTGACATATATCGTAAATATCAGAAACTACGACGCACGGTCTCACAACACCTTAGATAAAAAATATAATAGATCGAACGTCTAAGTAGTAAAATCAAGCATAAATGAGATAGATAAATGCAGTTTACAGTGTGAGTGATAAAGACAGACGAAGAATTTTTATCTCGTTCTGCGTATGCAGTTTTTTTGTTTGACACCAAATCGGAGTTGGTGTCAGACAATAAAAACGCATACATCAATAGAATTTAGGGTTACCAAGAAAACAAAAACTAAATTTCCCAAATAACAGAAAATTTACATTATGTCGCGTCTCCTGCACTAAAAAATTATACAATACACCTAAGCAAAACATGGTTTCGCTACACATTTTTATCTATGGTCTATTGTTCTTTAAGGAAAAGACAGCTAAATTAATTATTTTGCGTATATGTTTTAATCAAACATAAGCTCATTAGTTATTGCTGTACTGACGCTTTTAAATGGTTATTACCAAAGAAAAATGAAATAAATGTTACTATGAACTACATTTCAAATAAATGATAGGTACATTTTTCCAACATTGTATTCCTGTGTCTTATATTCTATACCTTACGGGTATACGCGCATGTCTACTCTATTCATTCTTTCCCTAAGCACAACACCCACACCCGAAACAAATATCTGTGGATCACACAAACATTTGTCTCGGTGCGGGTATCGAACCCGCTGCCTTTCGCTGCACAGCCAGCTGCTCGCCCGCTACGCCACAAAACCTCTCAAATAATGTTTCCAAATTACACGAATTCCTCCTCCACCTGCCCCAATCCCACTGTAAGTGATCAGCTTAGTATTATGACAGACGCCGGTCTGACATCACCCTTCTTTATTAAGTTATTATTTAAGTTTATCTAAGTTAGGTTATCTAAGTTATTATAAACAATGAAACACAATAATATTGAATACAGTTTATTCGAGAAGGTCGCGGTGGGTGAGTACGGTAAATATAATACATACATTACGGTACATCTATTCGTATTAAGGACGTTACCGCGGTCCTCTATTACCATAAACTCAAATTTAGCTTACCCTCTATATCAACAAAAAATGACAAAGAAAAACCTTATGCTATTAATCTACTTTAACTTTTCTAAACTGTAGGCCACCCATGAGTTTTTATGACATTACTCGCTAGCGACTCCGTAAAATATTTGTATGAGAAACACCCGAACACCTCTAGCGGTTACGCGGGGAACTGACGTTTTCCATACAAATATTTTACGTCCTCGCTCGCGTAAATACGTGCAACAAACTCATGGTTGAGCTACCGATAGCAATTTTAGTCTCTAGGTTTTGACTAAATAAAGTTGCTTTTCTTCATTAACCCGTAGACCAATTTAATAATTAAAAAACATAAATGTAAGGCCGGAATGGTCAAACGGTACTCAACTTAACGGCTTCTTACATTTATTTTCGCCATATGCCGGGTGCACACCAACCAAACGAACGTTCGCGAATCTACGCCTGTTGCATTCACACAACAACGAATGTTCGTTTGTATGAACGCAACAGGCATATATTCGCTAACGCGGCAAAACAATTTTGACAGATAAGGCGGCCTTAAACGACATAAGACGACCTTAAGTATGTATATGAACATTCGGGGTCAAGAGTCACATTATTAAGCGTATCCCGCGGTAACGACTTTAATACCGGTTTCAACAAAGGATCTCAATCAGAGTATACAACTCGATACTAATAATAAGAAGAAACTACAAATGATTATAAGCTCCTCTTTTTATGGTTTCTGGAAGAGATCTCTTTTAGGGATTCTATCTCTTAGAAAAAGAGGGCGAGAAGCGAATCATGAGTCCCATAAGTTAATTGGTTCATGATGACAGTCACAGTGGCGCAGTGGGCAAGTAGTTGTCTATGAAGCGAGAAGCCGCGGGGTCGATTTCCGCATCGAGACAATATTTGTGTGATCCACATATATTTGTTTCGATTATGGGTGTTGAGATAGTAAGTCCCTCGTAGTTCCCGATACTCAAGATATAGGATTAGCACTATGGGTGTGACTGTTGGGTGTATTTAAATAGAGACCCATTTGCAAACTCGGTTTGAGATATTTTATTTAAAACCGGCAGTTAAACATCTACTTACAATAACAAATATACATAAATATAGCACAGATGACATTCTAAATGCACTGAATCTTATAGCTACAGCATATTTTAGAATCAAGTAATTGTAAAATTCGATAATTTCACGAGCATACACTGAGATCTATCATTTTAATCATTATACTCTTTGCCCTGTTACTTTTCCGATGCGTTCGGGAATTTTTAAAAATAATCTCGGTACATAAAAATTACTAAACTCATAAACATTCATTGTCGAAAAGTGTGAGTAAATCCTAGGCTTCTTGGTATCTGGAAAATTCCAATTATCTTCAAAAATCTTTTTCGAATACTTACATTTTTATATGAATAAAGTATTAAAATATGTATTCAGAGATAACATTGTCTTTCACCAGTCACCACTATACAGGGTTCTAGACCAGATCTGGTCCATAAGGTAAGCTTATCATACACTATTCAGAGCCTACATTTTAGACCATAGACTAAAACGGAGTTCCTCTTATTCAGATATTCGAGCCTAATCAATTATTATATTATCAATAATTTTTAGTGTACACATATCGAGTATCAAGCCGTACATTTTATTGTTTAAAAATATTAGTGTATACCAAAAATGACCCTCAGTTTGATAAAAAATAGGTAGCGACGGGTCTTGCTACATTTCGTAAAGTACGCACAATCTGACGTCGTTTCAAAGCTTTTATTCTTATCACAAGATTTGATAAACTTATACGTTCACATCTTTCTTCCTATCTGCCCTTATCCCACCTTTAAATATGGCATCGGCGCATCACAATTTTTATAGTATGGTGCAGAAAAGATTTGGCCTAGTCTTTATGACCGGCTGCGTGCCTGGTGTCAACCCCCTCTGGGGGAATTATACATTCTCGTAAGTTGTAAAAATTACTATGAAGAAGTTTCGTGCCGCGTACTTTGTAAGTAGTAAATACAATCACATGAAGCCTAACTTGTGATGCGAACGTAGACATGACATGCAGGCTACTAGGTGCTGAGTCGGATTGAAATTTAAAAACAGAAATTCTTCGATATCGATAATTAAATAAAATAAAACATGTCAGTTTCAAAAACGTTTTTTAAATCACAGATTAATAAAATCGATAAATTTTACTTATTTAATATTGATAGTTATGTGATCAAATATCTACAGACATTAAGCTGCAATTAGTTTAAGGTTCACTATATAATAATCATTTTTATCAATGTTAAAAATGGTTGTCATGTGACATTTAGGCAGACCATAACATCGCCAGCCCTTCAAACTTCAGTCAGATTCTGCCAACGACTTCTCGATTAACCCCAACACTTGTCCCGCGAACACGGCCAACTCCGACTTAGCACCACTCGACCTCATCGTCAAGTCGAAATTCGACAAACACTCGACTAACCACGTGCGAAACTCGATTAGCGTATCGAAAAACTCAGTTTTTAGTATATACGGTGGTAATGCTAACACCACAGAAGCTAGAAGTGATATGACGCAAGATTTTAGCTTCGGGTCTGGGGTGTATCGCAGGTATAATAACATTTGCAGTATTTCCCAACAGTATTTCGAACATTTAGGACAATTTTTTGACGCTAATATAACGTTCCCGACAACAGCTAGATATTTAAACAATAGTATATTATCGACATCTTGTTTCATATTGTGATGGCTCAACGTAAGCTGTTTGTGCCCCAACCCTCCTATTAAGGGATAGAAAAAGCTATCAGCCACTTTCGAAAACTCGTTAATTTTCGCCCGAGCGAACGGGTGCGACCTTTTCGAATGGTAATACTTGGTTTTGTTGATCAAACGACGTCGAATTGTTTCCTCTGGCGTTAGTGCCTCTTCGTCGTGTTTGGCTATCAATTCGCTTTTCGCTTTGTTCACTATTTCTTCAGGGACTATGTTCGATATTTTGTTGACAGCTGCTGAGAGTACGTCCAGCATGTATATCTTCGTGGCTATGGAGTACCTCCCGACGTCAGTATGAAACTCTCGGCACAGATGTTCTGCACACGGCGCAGGTTTCGCGTACACTATCGCCACGCAAGTGTTGAATTTGATACTGTTGAAGTTTTCAACGTGGAATTTTTGTTCTAAATGTATGAATATGTCGAGTAGCTGCGTGGCGAGCCTCGGACTCTCGATTTTCAATTGTTTAGTGACCAATTCTTCAGAGACGGAGAGGCAAGCCTCGAAGGTGTCCACGTCATTAGCTTCGACTAAGGTGTCCATCAACTCTCGAATGAATGTCGGTCTGTTCTTAGCGTTCATTGATACGTCGTTGGACATGTCGTACGGTTCTAGGTCATCGTCAGAGTCTAGGTCTTCCACCACCTGCTTCCCCTCTTTTTCTAGTGCATCTAACTTTACAGAGATTATCGCTTTGACTATTTCTTTAGTCTGTTCTGGACCTTTGACAGCGCAAGTCACAATAGTGTTGGTGGTCGCAGGCATTCCTTCTCTATCGATAATTTTCATGGCTATCGAGTCTAACACACGCTTCACAATTAAAGTCCTAGTTAATCCATGCCGCGTTTCTCTATTTTTGTCTATAAGACATCGGGTTGACAGTTCTTTTAATACTCTGTGTATTTCAACGCAACTTTCTCCCATTTCTGCATATTTAAAGTTGAGGCTTTGAGCCGCTTCCCTATCGCTTTTATCAATATCGGCAAGTGTTTTTAAAATGACTTCGATCGTCGCCATTCCTACACATCTGTATTCTTGAGACCACACATCCAAGTGCTTTCCCATACCTTTGAACAATATCGACTTACTTTCCATGAAATTCCAACCGATATTCCTTTGTATCGATAATAGCGTTCGATATTTAACGGCCAACACTAGCAATTCGGAAAGATACATATGTTGATCAACATTAGAGATGTTATTGAGTTTGACGTCAGCCCACGCTCGACTTAATCTATCGACTAGATCTGAGAGAACATCGACACAATTCTTTGTTGTCGATAAATAATACATATAGTTTTCTGGTATCACCGTATTTTTGTAATCTCTGGGCATGAAGTAAAACGGTATTTTATGTGTGAAAATGTCTTTCCAATCGTTATTGGAGTCAAAATTATCGCCCAGTACATGTAGGATAACTTGCTGATCTTTCTTGTAGTCTATGGGACATTTTGATAGTAATACATAGGCGAAATTCTCTATAGCAGGTCGGCTCATGTGTTTGAGTAAAGTTTGAATTAATCTCCTTTTTACAAATCTAGCTTTTTCTGTATTGTCATCACTGGCCCACGATATAATGGCGTCTGTGAAGTCGAAAACAGCATCGCAGTTACCATTTACGTTATAATTAGTTATAACTTTCGACATAAAGTAGGCTAAGTAATACATGTCATACTGCATTCCTGTGTTAAAGTTACACTCTGACATAAAATCAATACACCTAACAATATGAAAAACGAGATATGTGGAGTAGAAACTACGTGAGAAATCTTTAGGTGTTTCCGTTTGCAGTTTATTGGCAACCCTCTCAGGGAGTGTGACCAACATTTGGACAAAATTCTCCCACTCGTGCTGTAATTGGTATTTATCGTAATCCTCCATGTTTAATCTACTACTGCAGTCGACAACAGCGGCGATGACAGCATCACTCTTGATGTATTTCAATAGGAAATACGATAATGCCCCTTGGACAGAATTATTAGTCTCATTTTTGAGATATCCACACAGGTTAGATAATGTTTCGTAACTGACAGCGAAACAGTCTTCAATGACAAATAAACTGACAATTGTTTCCTTAAATGCAGGCCATTGTGGCAACAAATCTCTAATAATAACTGTCAGCAATCGAGAATATGTCTCGATAATGTCCGAATTCATGGTATAATCATCGACTTTAGTCAGTTTTTGCACTGTTAGTGGTCCAGGGAGGTGTTTATTCGTAATTTCTAGGCATCTGAGTATGTTATTTAGGTCGCCCTCTGACTGTATCTTCTCTATATTTTGTAGGGTAGTTATGAAATATCTGAGGGCTCGCAGTAGGCCGCCTTGTCGTGACGTCATGTCGGCTTGCCCGTCTGAAAATAAAAAAATCCTGAATGTGCCCAAAACTGTCTTGATTCGGCCAACTTCACATGGATATACGCACATGCAAACACTCACAATTTATTCAAAATAAAATCACTACAAAACATTTTTTTTATTGTGGTAACACTAAAAAGTTTCCAACGGTAGTATGCGAAAATATTTGCGAACACGGCTACGATTAAAAAAAAATGGCGTCCGAAAAAAATTGGTTCACTGATGCCGATATTTCGTAACGAATATAAATAATATAATTTGAAAAGTAGTGAAAAGGTTACCGACTTCAAACCGTGTTATACAGTGTAATAATATATCGATAAAAAACGATTTATTAGACGATTACATAAAAAATTACTGGGTATTTTAAAACGACTTAAGTTCTTTGATAAAAAAAGTATAATCAATGATAGAAGGACAATATTAATTATATCGATATCTTATACATCGTTTTGCTAACGCCAGAGTATACTAAAATTTCAGCCAAACTAATAATAAAATATATTAAATAACGAAACTTCCTTATTTTCCCCATTATACACGAAATATTAAACAATCAGTTGCAATTTGCTTATCGTAAAATAAATTATATGAAAAAAAATTCAAATGTCGTGTCACATCAGAGTAAGCAGGACAGAACACAGTACAATCGAATACATTTATTATTACAGAGATCGTAGCACCAATAACTATCGAATCAAAATAGTTTTCGTGAATCCTAGCATTTATTACGTATAAAATTTCAATTAAATTACGTTAGGTCCTCACATGAACAATTTTGACTATCGAATCGAGCTTGATGAGTGCTTGCGACATTGGTATAAAATTTGTTATCTCTGTGTACCACAAATTCTAATAGATCGATTGACGAGAATATTCGTTCCCGGCTCTTAATTAATATCGATCAATCGATATTGAATCAAATACATAGTCGATAGTTATTCGTGCCACGAACTCGAGATAATTCAACACATTCGTGCACTGTTCGAGTAAATGTGTTGAAGTATGTAAAATATTGTAATTGAAGATAATATGTAATATAATAACCTTGTGGTAATGTGGGTTGTAGCGTGGTGGCCGCGAGTTGTCCCGTCAGGTTGTCCATCGGGGACAGATCCATGGGGCCCAGGGACGACAGCGGCGCCAGGGGAGGGGGTGACAGGGAACTCAGCAGGTCCAGGTTCGACGCTTGTGGCGCTGGAAATTAACATAATCTTCTATGAATGGTTTTACAAAAGACATTCCATCCCAGCATTGTACTTGCATGTCTCAACAACTATTGTCTGGACTTTAAAAGAGGCGATAGCCCTTGAAACTGTTCCGGCATTTCTTCTCAGAGACAGCCATGAAATCCAGGGGTCTTCATTTTTAAAGATATAAATAACATGTAGAAGTGATATAAAATATCCTATTTGCAGAATGAATGATTTGAATTTGAGATTTTTACAAAAATAATTTAAAAAATCTGTCCACATTTATCGAAGATATCGCGTAACATATATAAAAAAAACAAACGAATTAAGAACCTTAATTTTAAAGCCTTTTGAAAAGTTTGAAATACTAACAAGGCGGCGCGGGTGGTGCTAGTGACGCTGGTGCAGTGAGTAGTGCTGCGGCGGGTGCAGCGGGTGCCGCGGGTGCAGGTGGCGGAGCGCCCCCGAAGGCCGAGGCGAAGTCCGCGAACCCGTCAGCCGAGCCGGCAGCCGGCGCGCTGAATGCTTTCGAGAAGTCTCCGAACTCGTCAGCACCGCCAGACCGGATCTCCTCCGCCCTGGACCATCAGATACATCACATTGAGCACACTAATAACTGTGACGTGGTATTACATTATTATAGTTTAGTACACGGGTTGCTTAGTGATATAAAACATTGCGTTATTCTGTTCAGTATCAACTAGGGCAGTGGTTCTTAACCGGTGGTCCTTGGAAGCACCCGAAGTAGACCACGAAGGCATCCAAATAATAATAAGAAAGTAACGAGTCAACAAATTGACTGGAATTTAGGCTTGCCATGCCGGCAGACTCGCCTCATATATTGCGACGAAAATAAGCTGATCAACCACTGGATAGTTACCACCACCTCTTATAACGATATTATTACAATCTTGCTTGTTCCGATTCCCGTACAAAAAAAAGTAGTAATAAGACTGGGTAGTAATAAGGTGGTGGTAACCCCCCGGTACTGTAACATACATGTATTCTTTTTGCAATTTTGCTTACGTTATAATTACAACCCACAGAAAAAAGATAGTATGTTAGAATATTAAAAGTACCATATTATGTGTTCTAATCCAGACCCTGGTGCTATGCTAGTTTATTATATTCTATTGTGAATAAATTGACAAATAAGTTATTTTTTTTACAATGTTGGAGGTGGCATCTAGTGGCAGTGTACATGGGCTGCATGGACTGGATTCCATAGATGGGGGTTGACGTCAGGCAGGCTAGCCGGACATAAAAACTAAGCCAAATCTTGTGTGCAACATGCTTGAAAAAGTGTGTTGCGCCGACCCCACAACAAGGTAGAATAAGGACAGGTAGAGTTGTGGTCGATTTTAAAACAACAATTGGGTACTTGGCTAATGTTTTTAAATTAATTTTATATGAAATTTACGTCGTCTAAAATATAGAACAGAAAAAAATACTTAAATAGTCTCAGAAATAAAAAAAGTTGAAAGCCTATGAAGTTCGGTGTAACCTTCAAACTGCGGGAAAGAGAAGTATCAGTATAATCACGTCACCTCCATAACGGTACGTGTGTGGGAATGGGATAGCAAGATATCTCCACTATGCCCCCACTCTAGAATTTAAAATATGGATTACTGCCTCATTTTTCAACCAATTTCGAAGCAGTTTTTACAGAAGGGTTTCTTTTTTGTTTAATTTGCTATTACATACAAATATGCATATGAATTCAAACATAGTTAAGGATCCAATTATCATTTCGTTAGCCCGTATCACACTAGCCATCGCCAGTTGTCTGAACAGTCACCTTGGATCGAAGTCATCCTCGAGCACAAGTGATGCGATGTGGTTGTTGTTGGTTTTGTTGGCGGGCGCGGTAGGGGGTGCGGTAGGGGGTGTCGGGGAGTTGGTTCCCGGGGCGGGACAGGTCTTGAACAGGTCGTCGAGCAGGTCCTGCGAGTTGTTGTTGTCGACGGCCGGCGATAGTGGCGGTTGCTGTTGCTGTTGTGGCGGCGATGACGGCTTGCCGTAACTCGCTGCCGCACCTGACATATACGAAATAAATAAATAAATAGATAATATAATGTGGTAATTTATACTTCCTGTGGTTTGTCAAAAAAAAAGGGGGGTGACAGCCCAAAAAGCGCTGGTTGGACGTTTTGGAGGATGATATGAGAGCCAATAGTTTCCCTGTCAAGAATACTCAAAACCGGGAAAAGTGGAAGCGTTTAGGTGGGAAGGCGGATTCTGCCATAATGCCGCGATAACGCCAGGCAGAAGGAAGAATGTAGTTATTTCTTATTATACAGTGTGTAAGTTTAGTCGAGAGATCTGTTTAAGGAGGTACATGTGTTTAAATGTGTCCTAACCTAAAACCTACGTAAACTGGCAGCTCGCTGTCGTGTTTCGTTCGGTGAGTGAGATTTCTGGTACTCTACTTCTCTCTCCTTTCCCAATCCAATCCCTTTTCCCTCCTCTTCCATTTCATCTTTTTAGGTTGGTTACGCATCCATGAATCTTTTTGAGTCTCGGGGTGTCTATGGGCAGTGGAGACCACTTACCATCAGGTGACCCATCTGCTCGTTTGCCAGTCTCTGTTATACAAATAAAAAATATGACGTCGGTCCAAAGTGCAGGCACGTACCCAGATCGATCCTGCGCGTGGGCGTGGCGGTCCCGGCGGGCTTGCTCCTGGCGGGCGAGCGCACCGTCACGGTGAGCGGGCCGGCGACCCCCGCGACCCCCGCGACCCCCGCGCTCACGGCCGGCTGGCTGCGCACCGTCTCCGCGTCGCGGTACACCGACGACTCTCTGTCTCTCTCTCTGTCTCTGGAATCAACAACAGTTTGCTGTATGTGAGAATTATTCTCTATGACCGTTCATAGCGAGTGTGTTATACGTATTCAAGGTTAGTCGGAAAGAGTGTAGAAAGCCGTGGCCAACATAATGTACTGCTGGTATATATTTCTACCATAGGTGCTTTCTCAATAATGACACATTTTTGTTTTCATACAAAAAACAAAAATTGCTTTTTATTTTAAAAATACACAACCCTATCTCACAATTATTATATACGATATTAATATGACCATGATGTATAATATAATCTTTGTGTTACTAACCCACAAGAACTATACATTTCATAATTCAAACCGTAAAGATATGAAATGGATGTTCAAGGTGCTTACAAGGCCTGTACAGTCCCTACGCGGATATAGACGCGAGTTAAAGCTAATAATTTATACAAACTTATTGTTATGTTTCCGTGGCGCGTAGTCTCCGTCCGAATCGTCCCTGTCGTACTCCTCCTCGTCGTTTCGCTCCTTGGGCTCATCTGAAACACAAACAATCATCAATAAACGAACTTATACTTCTCATTTCACCTGCCATGATCCCCACCTCGACACACTATTTAAAGCATATTGCAGAAAGGATTCGTTTTTATGAACTTTTGCCTGTTTGACAACAATTACTAAATGATACATAAGTGATATTTTTTATCTTTGTTAGTCTAGAAATAAGATCACCAAGATATTGTTGTCTTGATGATTTGTATAATATATTAAAATTATACGAACGGTCCTTTTTAATCTTTACATCACTTTTTTTTTGCAACTTCACACTTTGCAACTTTTTGTGACGAGCTCAAGCCGGATCTATGGGATAGAGTAAATACATACATAAGTAACATAAGCGCTGGCTGGACGTTTTGTTATAAGAGCCACTGTGGAGGGAACTCAAGGTGGGGCCAAGTGGTATCGTTTAAGTTGGAAGGCGGACCCTGCCATTTTGCCAGGATGGCCAACGCCAGGCAGAAGGAAGGATGAAGTATGGTACGTACCCCAGGTGGTGCCCCGGTCGCTGTACTCGCCCCAGCCGCACGAGCCGCTGCGCGTGCCCATCACCGTCGCCTCCGACGACATGCCTGTACACGTACACGTACACGTACAGTGTGCATAATACTAACATAACATAACATAAGCTCACGCCTGTATCCCCGAAGGGGTAGGCAGAGGCGCACTAGCGTACTAGAACACCCACATTTCGCCGAGCTTAGTTCCGTCCCAGATGTGATAGGGGGCGAGCCTATCGCCATATCGGGCACAAATTCCAGACTCTGGCGTGATATGGAAAAATCCAATATCACTTTGCCCGACACGGGGATCGAACCCGAGACCTCAGAACCGTAATCGTACCGAAATACCACCACGCCACCGAGGCAGTCTCAGTCAGTCAGGCACAATACTAATATATAAGAAAAACGAGTGTTCTGTCATGACTCGTTGGTCAAGCCGGGTCTCCTGCACTAAAACATTACATTTTTTTTATCTATGGTCCAATGTTCTACGAGCTGGTGACAGACGTGTAGAAAAAACATGTGCAGGAGACGCGTCATAACAAGAGCTACAAAACACTTCACAAGTGTTTCAATAATAAATTCAAAAACAAAATTATATTATTAATCGATATTAAACGAAAAGCAAATCCAGATTATGATAATATATATTAATATATAATAATATTCATCATCATCATAATCAGCCATAAGACGTCCACTGCCGGACATAGGCCCAAAGATTTCCAGATAACCTGTGTGAAGTGGCCTACATCCAGCAACTTCCTATAATATTAACATAGTATAATTTCTGTATTGTTGTGATGTTGTTGTGTATACGTATAGGTGTGATACATACCGATGTACTTGTCCTTGTTCTTCTTGGCCTTCTTCCTCTCCTCCCGCAGTTTCTCGTCGTCCTGTATGAAGTCGATCAGCTCGCGCACCTTGTGCCGCACGTTTATACCCTGACACACACAAATCGATAGTACAAAAAATCTGCACCAAACAATCAGACATGATGCTTGATAGTAAACAAATTAAATGGAAGGGGTGAAGATGCGCTACCTCGGTGCCTCGGTGGCGTGGATGTATTTAGGTACGACTACCATTCTGTCTCGGATTCGATTCCTGGGTCGGCCAAGTGAATTGGATTTTTCCATATCAGCTCGGAGTCTGGAATTTGTGCCCGATATGGCGATAGGCTCGCCCCCTATCACATCTGGGACGGAACTAAGCTCGGCGAAATGTGGGTGTTCTAGTTCGCTAGTGCGCCTCTGCTTACCCCTTTGAGGATACTGGCGTGAGCTTATGTATGTATATATGTAAGATGCGCTACCAAAGAATAGGGGTTGGTATTCGTTTTCTCATATATTTGACTAGCACAGCCTTTTGCGAAAATGCAGTGTCCTATGCCTAGTTCGGTTTATGCAAATACCGCCTCTAAATTGTCAGAGGCATTGTAAAGCAGGTAGCAAGACATCTGTTGTATGAGGTCTGACCTGGTCCTTCCCGATGTCGTCGACGTAGGTGTAGTTCTCTAGCGAGCGCAGGTCGTAGATGTGTTCCCGTGCTGACGTCACCACGCGCTCAGACCCATTGCGCACCAGGTAGCTGAGCAGCAGCAGGCACTGACAAACAAACGGGTCACCTGATGGTAACTATATTCAACGCTCGTATAACACCCGTGATACCAAAAGAATCATGGGTGTGTTGTTGAGATAGAGTAAGGAAAAGAGAGCGAAGATTTGGGTCATCGGGAATCTCACTCACCGAACGAAATGCAACAATAAGCCGCTCTTTTATGTCCGTTTTTTGCGAGGCAATGGTAATAATTCAACTAAGTCTGCCCATACAGCAAGATTATATTAATATTCGAAATCGCAAATACGAGGAGTATCCCCGTTCTTAATTCCCATTCCATACTGTTCTACAGTAGACAACATAGTGCTACTGTCGATGCTCACCTATAGGGCCTTACTTATAAAAACATTTTCGCTTATCTTTTCGCTAAGAACTGCCTGTCACTTTTTCCTTGCGTTACATTTTTTAAAAATGAAAGGGACAACCTATGGTTAAAGATAAGCAGCGCTTAAATATTTTTATAAATAACCGCCGTATGGTCATACACTTAAGGTCGCCTTATGTCGTTTAAGGCCGCCTTATCTGTCAAAATTGTATGGAGAAAATCAATTTAGGAAGCCGTTAAAGTTGAGGAGCGTTTGACCATTCGGGCGTAAGGGGCATAGTAACTAGTGTATCTACAACATAATACAATCCAGTGAGTCCCCCACCTTCATACGCCGATAAAAATCAATCAATTTGTAATAGTCCAGTGTGGTGGACCCCTCAACTGTAGTGAAAACTTGTGCCATGATACTATTAAGTACCTTGTATGTCCTCCGCCAATGACTCCTGTTGTCGTGCAGCATGCGCCTCCACAGCATGGACATCACCTCGGGGAAGTGTTCGTATGTGAAGGTGGCGAGCGCCAGCTCCTGCATCTGCTGGCCGGTGGGGCCCCACGCCTCGTCAGATGTCGCCTCCCGAACCTTACCCTCCACCTCGGTGTAGTTCATCACTACGTTTGTTCTACAAAAAAAAAAGAGTTTTGTTTTTTTTGTGTGTCAGAGGCCGACTAACGAGCACATGGGTCACGAGTCACATAACACGCGATGGTAAGGTATCTCCAGCACATAATAGAAACTATTGATGTGTTGCAAACCCTAAACAAAGGAATAGAGATTGAGAAGATGAGTATGTATGTACATGTATCAGTGTTCTTTCAGCGCTATGACATGTCCTGCTTCAAACGAGGTTTAAAAAGTATTTTTCAAGCCTACCCTACGGTATGTCCACGGGCGGCGCGGCGGTGACTACTTATTATCATGTGGGCCGACTGCTCGTCTCCCTTTTTAGGCCAATCAAAAAATAATACCTTATGTATATACTTATCATTCACGTCTGTATGCCCGAAGAAGTAGGTAGAGAGAGAGAGAGAGAGAGAGAGAGTGTGTAACGATATTTCGCGCGGTTATTTTCATCCTATCTGATCCTATCACGCTATAGGGCTATATATAAAATACCGGCACTGACTCCAACCATAGACAACTTATGCGTATTTTTTTTCGAATAGGAAATGTCAAGTATTGTCAAGCACTAATCGTGCATACCCGACTCAGGTCGGGTACAAGCGCAGGGTTTTAATGACGGTTGGTGGTATTGCCCATTTTTGTATAGAATTGCTGTCAACTTGAATTGGTGACTGCCTCGGTGGCGTGGTTGTATTTAGGTACGGGTCGAGCAGTGATATTGGGTTTTTTCAATCCAAAGTTTGAAATTGGTGACCGAAATGGCAATATCGCCCCCTATCTGAAACAAAAATAAGCTCGGCGAAATGTGGATGTTCTAGTTCGCTAGTTCGCCTCTGCCTATCCATCGGGGATACAGGCGTGAACTTTTGTATGTATGATAAATACATCATGACAATACCAACAATATTAATACGGAAGCAATAGTGTTTGTTGGTTGTTGCCAAGAAAGGGAACGTTTAAAGGGCGCGAACGTGCTTGTATTGTGAAGCATGAGTGAAACTTCTTGGATCCTAAGGCCTTATTCTTATGTCCACTCACCGTAAGAAATAAGAATTAAAAAAGACATACAAACAGAAGCTCACGCCTGTTCCCCGGAGGGGTAGGCAGAGGCGCACTAGTGAACCAGTACACTCACATTTCGTCGAGCTTAGTTCCGTCCCAGATGTGATAGGGGTCGAGCCTATCGCCATATCGAGCACAAATTCCAGACTCCGGGCTGATATGGAAAAACTCAACGCAAACGGGACTCTAGCAGTTGTTGCCGCGATATCTCCATCAAATTGGGTCCAGCTTTTTGGTGACTCATTCTGTATTCGGATTTTAGCATAACATATTGGCATATAAAGCACCGCTGATTAGGTTGTCATGACAGCTCCATAAATCCACAATCTGAAGGTCGATGTGAACCCGAGCCCTCCCAAATTGTCAATGCGATGCAGAAACAAGTTCCGATGCATAAATTAACCACACACATGAAAATGACGCAATTAACGCGGCCGATTCGAGAGAAAGGTTACGGCAAGGTTGCCGTTGTGAAATATTGCACATTTTTAAACCTGCCGAATTGGCACGACCTTTGAATACACTTACGGAAGCTTGTTATGAATGGTAAAGCGACTGTATATTAAACTAGCTGCAGCTTGCGACTCTACTCTCCTGATAGAAATCTTATTGGAGAATAAAGAGTAGCCCAAGACAATCGTGGGATATTTATCAACTCCATATTTAGAGATTGGAATAAATAACACCCATCAGTACCACACATAGTCCTGACCTCTATAAAAGTTAAAATTTGAGTGGTAGAGCTAAACCATGACAACGTTCAAAAAGATAAGATAAATTAAGTGGACTTCTTTGGTGGCGTAGTGGTATTGCGTGTGCGGAACGACTATCGTCCTGACGTCTCGTGTTCGATCCTCAGGTCGGGTAAAGTGATATTGGATTTTTCAGTATCAGCCCGTAGTTTGAATACTGTACCCGATACGACGACGATAGGCTCGCTCAGATCTAGCACGGAACTAAGCTCGGATTGCTCCTTATATTGCCAAATTAGACCAGCTCGGCGAACTGGCTCCCTCGAGGCGAATGACCCCCAACTGTGGTTGAGTGCGCAACTGCCTACTCCCTCGGAGTTACAGTCATGAGCTTATGTAAGTTGAGAGTGGTTTATACACAGACAAGTCTCTGTGTATACAATTTCAGCTGTCCATTCTGATTTATGTGGGTTGTGACGTCATTCATCAGTTATCATACGGTATACGGGTAATCAATGACACACTGATAACATTATCAGTGGAACATAACAATCTACTCTCTGTACATCACTGTACAATGTACAACATTAATTTATATTGATATCACATACGTTGGACGGCGAAAGTGTCTTTAACAAAAATATCTTTTTGTCACAATGTCCATGATAAATGACAACCCAAAAAAGGAGTGTTCTGTTTTTAGGGTTCATGTAGGTACCCCTAGTAAGAGTCTATTTTAACAGTTCTCGATTCTCGAAATCACCGATAGTTTGCGTCTTTGCGTTTTGTCCATACATTGACTAGCAGCGCCACTTTGCGGAAACTACAACAAAACAATGTATGGAGAAACTGTAAACTATCGTCGATTTCGAGAATCGAGAAAATCTCGGTACTAAGGGTACTGGAGGGTTACCATGTCATATAGCAATATTATTATTATCTTACTTGTACCAATTCCTGTCCAAAAAAAAAAACAAGGTAAGATTATACTAAGAGTTCTATAAGACTTGGTGGTACCGTCCCTGTCCTTATCTCACACAATATGGGGTCACCGTATCAAACTTTTATTAATAATGTTGGAGAAAGCATTCGGCTTGATCTTTACAACTGGCTGCTCCCTGATGTCAATATTTTTTTATAATCACAAGTTTAAAAACTTAACAGACCAACTTCAATCAAATCCGATCATGACCAAATTTATATGGGACCACACTTGAAATAAGCTCTATCGAACGCGAAAAGAATTTTTGAGATATCGCGTAACATATAAATATATATATAAAAAATACAGTCGAATTGAGGACCTCCTCCTTTTCAGAAGTCGGGCGAAAATATTTATTTATTAAACACAATACAGGTTGCAATCAAGGATACATTATATTATTATGCTTTTGGAATGTGTTTTTATACAACTATTAATTAGAAATGCCTAAACAGATTTTAATAATAGCAATATAGTGATGTAGTGATCTTAATTAGATTACGCATTATTACATTTAATTGTCATTTGATAAGACAAAAAAAGGAATTACCCAGTTATCAGTTTTGAAATTATGATTCTGAAACTATTACTCGTATTTGTACTAACTTGTAGTGAAACTGGGCCATTAAACATAACTTAAGTATTGCTAATAGTTCCCTGTTAAAATAATAGGTCTTTTAAAAATATTAAGCATTGTTTATTTAAACAGTTTGATGTAAAAATAAGGACAGACAAAATATTTTTAAAGTTAAGCAACACACCTTAACCATTCTAAATATTACTGTTTACAGCTTTTTGGGAATTAAACAAATGAAAAATAAACATGACTTAAAACAGTTTCTATAAATATTTTCACCATCATACATTTCCATTATTGTACAAATGGACATGACCAAAATCCACACTCAAATGTCAATGTTTCTTTGTGGCATTTGATGATGCACAAATGAATGATGGCTGGCCTTGAGTCTTGACTGAGATTGTAAACAAAGTAAACAAATATCTGGCAACAATTTCACTGCACACAACCTTTCATTGTTCAACCTTCAATAAGTGCACACTCATCATGTGTTTTTATTTTTAAATCATGCATGTTGAGATGATACAATGCGGTTTGTGGGTTCATAGTTTACTTATATTCAATACAGTTCTTGTATTCTTTCTTGATAGACATTACAATCTTTCTTTCTACCTGCTTGTATCTCACCTTAATGGAAGGTCAGTGCTTTTTTTCAAGCACTTTGCAGGATTTGGCTTAGTTTTATGACTGGCTGCCTAATGGGGGATCCAGTCTCATTCAGGCAAATTAAATGAGAAATATAGCTTTGCCTGAACTGGAAATTTGAAGCAAAGATCTCATGGTTTACAGCCAATATAATATGCTGCTACTTTACCAAGGAGACAACTTAAAAAGACTGAAAGACATTACAATGTGAATCAATATTTTTGTATGATATAACTGACTGAATATCCTAAAATAATGTAGCATAAAATGTTAAGGAATAGTTTTTAGTCAATAAACATTGTATATTGCTTATGAGTACCCATATGATCCCCGCAGATAGACATAATAGATAGATAGAATAAGACAAAACTTCCCACAGAAACATTTCACACCCATAACATAGAGAGAAAATTACAAAGAACATGATTATGTTGCATTAAAGTATCTGCCCTTGATATATTCTGTGTTGAACTTGGTATTTAATAAAAAAACAAACCGAGTCAACATCTTAATAAACTGTCTAGATCATATAATAATAATAAATATACCCAACACACCACACACCTAGTCCTGACCCCACACTAGGTATAACTTGTATTGTGTGTGTCAGAAACTATGAGAGACGCACGGTCTCACAACACCCAGACTTGAAACAAATATTTGTGGGCCACACAAACATTTGTCTCAATGCGGGAATCCAACCCGCGGGCTCTCACTTCACTTTGCCACGTAGGATGTCAATACTATTGTTATAAAGCTGAAAGATCTGTTACTTGTTAGTAATGAATAGGCTTAATCTACTGAATTGATTTTTAAAATTCCTTCACCTTTTCAAAGCTACATTATTAGCGAATAACATAAGCTACTTTTTATCCTATAAAGCCGGGTCTCCTGCACTATAACATTACACAAAACATGCATTTTTTATCTATGGTCCATTGTTCTATGAGCAGATGACAGCTAATATTATTGTATTGCATATCTATTTTTAGGGTGTTTTGTTTAATGTTTTAGTGCAGGAAACCCGGCTTAAAATGTACAGTTCATGTGGAATATTCACACAAACAAAGTCGTGAGCATCACCTAGTACATCATATGTACACAAATGTTATTTATTATAAATATTTAATTGTAATTTATGTAATTTCCATGTATAAAATGGTTGTACTTCTACATAATAAATAAATAAATAAAGTGTAAATTTTCATAAACATAAATAAGTTTATGATAATTATACTATAAATTCTAGTTGTGAATCTTGAATGAACATGTTGATAAGTTCATACATCCTTATTTTAACAGTAATGTTAATGAACACAATTACATGTTAATTGCTAATTTAACAGTGTGCAAGTCTGATGACAATGAAGTCATATATCATAACACCATACTGATCTGAATGGAGTTGGCACAATGTAAATAGACATAGTTTTAACATAAAATTACTTAGAATTTTTAAGTAGTATCCAATGTCCTCTACACATGCACAACAATCACATGTTTATGATACCCTGGTACCTTAGCAAATGAAAGTGATGTTAATGACAAGTTTACATCAAAATAACAGTTTGATGCCATTTTTGTAGATTTCCAGTTGATCGTTAGCAAACCGGTCTCTAATCTAACCAACTAATTATTGGTAAAGCGCTTAATACAGACTATTTTAAGCATAAACGCGTCCGGCTCGTATGCACGGCTTGTACAAAATTCTATTAGAAAAATTTTGGAATTTATGGCTGCAATGCGGTGTTCTAAGATCGCCATAGTAATTATTGAGCATGTGCAATAATTCACGTACCGAAACAATCCTATATCCACCTTCCAGATGGTCGAAATTTACATAAAATGAAATAAAACTTGTAAAAACTTACACTTTGTCCGCCAACTCCCGCACTTTCCACATACTTATGAAACGGTCCATTTTTGATTTTTAACAAATAAAATAAAGTTTATAACACAAATTCACTGCAATATACCGTGAAACAACATAAAATTTGATTAAAAAACTAGTTCTGATGATTTGGCTGACATTCTTGCAAAATGGCGACTTTTTTTCTTAATTTGTATATTGTTCATAGCAATGGATACTAAGTCCTTCAGCCAATACTTTAGCATATAATTACGAGAACGATAAAACGTGGATGTAACTGGTTTAATTTCTTGCTGGAGTTTTGGCCAAATCTTTGGTTTTGGCATTAATTTATTTCACTACGATATTTCGCAGGCGGATGCCTATGATGCCTAATCGTGAATGGTGCCAGCGTTTAAGAAAAGAGACGAAAATCTTCATTTTTAACATATTTTTTCGTTCAAATCCCAGACCTGTTCTAAAAATTACATACTAATTTGGGTGGATAATTTATAAAAAGTTCTGGTATTTCACTACGATATTTCGCAGGCGGATGCCTATGATGCCTAATCGTGAATGGTGCCAGCGTTTAAGAAAAGAGACGAAAATCTTCATTTTTAACATATTTTTTCGTTCAAATCCCAGACCTGTTCTAAAAATTACAGACTAATTTGGGTGGATAATTTATAAAAGTTCTGGGATTGCACGATTTGCTGACCCCTGATAGTTAAAAGAACAAAAAATTTGTTCTACGAGCCGTGGGCACATCCGTCACCCTGTCAGTCTACCTCTTTCGGTATAAAAGCGTGACGTGATCGCGTGAGTGATATGTAAAGGAATGATCTTGAAAGAAAAAATAACTGGCCTACAACTTGGATTACACAGTTTAATATACTAGAATATGTACAGAACTTACACATGTTACATTGCAACAAAATCTTAACACAGCAGTCGAATTTATTCCAATTTTATAAAAAAAAAAAACATGGATATTCGGTTTATCACTGTTTCTCTAAAGACGCGTCCTCTGCACTAAAACATTACACAAAACACCTACGTAAAACATGGCACCACTACTCATTTTTATCAATGGTCCATCTTTCTGTATTAGCAGACAGCGAAAATCATTGTTTTGTCTATGTATTTCTATGTGCAGGAGACGCACCTTTATTTGTATTCTTTCCACCATTTCCTGACATATTATGCCTTCTAATGAGTTTAACTCATTAGAAGGTCATACATCATTTCTTTGCTAGTTGATCGTTTTGCGGTTGAGATCCGTAGTATTGCCATAAATCGATAGCTTTGTTAGCAATCACCTCTTCACACTGTTCCGGTATCTGAAAAAGATGTACTAATTTAGAAAAATATTTAAGAAGTGGCAACCCATTATTTTTTATTTATAATATTGACCAAAGTTACGCTGTTCATACTGCTTACTAAGTACTTAGTAATATATTATTACATAGAGGCATACAATAAAGAAGGTTTTGCTGGTAGGATATTTGTATCCGACCAGATGGCAACCACCATACATCATCATCATCATCAGCCACCGGACGTCCACTGCTGGACATAGGCCTCCCCCAAAGATTTCCATTACCATACACATGGTGCTAAATACGCATGGTGTACTTCCGGTTTTCTCGAGGGGCTTGCGGCGTGACTTGACGGTTTTTTGTGGCGAGTATGTGGGTGACACAAGCCCCTCGATTTGCTTCTTCCCTCTTCGGATTTAGAGTGTGAAGAAGCATAAAATTGGCCTTACTATGCTTACTATCAGGTGCAGTGTGATCACTTTGCCATGTTAGGATAAAAAAAATTAAGTAACATACCTCTGACACACATTTAACAACATCTTCCGGATTTTTTGCTCTTAGAATGTTGCGTCGCAGCGTAATAACAAGCATCACAGCCACAAACGGCAATACTTTGGGCGCACCACTGCACAATTTGTCCCATATTCTGAAAAAAAGTCTTTTCGAAATAGCCCGAACATGGCTACAATTTATTTATTTTTTAAATTGTAATTCATAACTTACTTTGTCAATGATGTATCATCCAAAACACCAGCAAAGCAACAGTTAAACCATTTAGTCAACGGCAACACTTCTAGGGCATTGATATCACACAAATGGCTGAAAAATAGATATAATTTTATTCATTATATAATGCACATTTAATTACAAGAATGAATAAAATAAATGTCATGAATATTGCAAAAAAACAGCAAAACAGATGCAAAAGCTGGCAACACAGCTAAAACACTACCCACCCACATCCATGGCTATGAACAATATATTTAAAAAAAAACTACCCACCCACAATCCATTGCCTGTTGATAATCACAGAAATGATGTATGATTGTTTGTTCTGCACTACACTTACCATCAGGTGTAGTGTAGTTAATTATCCTGTGCTTGGTTAAAAAAAACCCTATCAATGCAGGTGTTTATGAGTAGAGTTAATTTTAGCAAAAAAGCACTTCCATGATTTGATAGGCATAGATATATGGGGTCTTATCTTGAATGCCATAGCCATGACAGTGCTTAGGCACAGACACTCCAACCAAGACCAAGTGTTAGGTCATGTATAGGCACTTCAGAGTGAAATAGTTCGGATAAGTGAGCTGTTCACCTGTCTGTGTGACTGCAGTCATCCCCACCATAAATAATGTGCACTTTTATGGGATCATTTGTGATGCAGAAATACTTACGTGAATAACTCTCCATCCTCCTTCTCAAGCATGACATAGAAAGCCTCCTTCAGCTTGTGTATGTCCTTCTGCATCTGCCTCACAACCTCCGTTAGACTCTTACATAGCCAATAGACGTCCACTTCATCTGTATACAGCTCTAGTAATGTCTCAGCTATGGGTATGAAAGTGTCTGCTGACTGGAAATAATTCATTGAGTTTACAATTTTTTTTGTAAGCCATGACAGATTGGCTTTCTAATTGGCCTTAGGACTCTTCAATCTGTCTGCCTGTATGAATGGGATGATCACTCCAATGGGAGGTCTGCATAACACACTTTTTAGGTATGTTGCAAAATGGATTTTGCTCCATTTTTATGACCAGTTACCTATTTGAAGTTAATTTTCTCATGGAAGACCCAGGTTACCATTTTATGACAAATAGGATCATGTTATAATAAAATGACCACAAAAAACCTACACAAAAATTAGTTTCTGGAAACACAGGAGGCTTCCGTGTCTCATTCTCCAGCAGCCACATTTCCAACAGGATCTTACTGCGTGGTGCCTTCATGTCAATGAGCTCCAGCAACTCCACAGCATAGAGCAGATCCTGATACTGCTCCATCCTCTGTTCCATTACAAACTGGTGTGAGTCGGGATATACTGGCAGGATATCTGGAAATTTACTTATTCTAAGGTATTGTAAAATGTTTATTAAGAATATAGATTCTTTGTAGAGAGGAGATACTTTGAATAAACCAACAACTAAACAGCCACTGAAAAGTAGGAAGATAGATATCAAAATGCTAATCATTGCAATCATTATATTTTATTTACTCCATGGTCGTGGCAGCATATATGGGCTATGGATCGGGAGGTCTTAGGTTTAATTCCCAGGTCGGGCAAAGTGAGTATTCGCTTTTCGTGATCGGATCCCTCAGAGGAGGTTGACGTCAGGCAGGCAGCCGGTCGGAAAAATTCTTTTTGCAACATGCTTGAAAAACTATGTTGCGCCGACCCCACTTTAGGGTGAGATAAGGGCAGGTAGAAAGAAAGGTACATACCCAATAACACTTTCCATACTAAGTTCCTGTAAGCAGCGGGTACTGTAAACCGTAAACAGAATTGCTTTAACTTCACTTTGTCCCAGGGCTTTTCTTTCATTAGAATCTCCAATGATTTCTTTTCTTCCACACCTCGGCATCCTACTTTCTCGTAGTACGAAGATCGGAAATTACGCTCGTCCGTCATTTTGTGTATATTAACTATCCTATTTCTTGCGTATTTTAAATTTGTTTACTTTTACTTCAAATTCATAATCCCCATAATTATTTTGAGTTTTGACAGAACTGACAAACAAATAAAATGGATGACTTGACACTTGACAGAAATGTGACAATGCTTATGTACTGTCAAAATCAAACAAATTTAAGGTCATACTTTATGGGTCAAAGCTTCAATCTACGTATCAAGAATACTGGTGAAGTCACAAACAAAAACAAACTGGGTTGGTCACATACATACTATGCATACATAATATAACTTTACTTTCGATGAGCTATGGGAGTCTGTTAACCTTAGAGACGTAGCCTGTAGTGTAAACTAGGGTGTAATCTAATATAACAGAGTACCCCAGTACCACAAATCGGCAAGGCACGGCGGCAGTTGACACGTTTGAAAGGAAACGGTGCGGTCCGGCTTAGCGGAGCTCTATAATCATATCTGATAGGCAGTCGTTAGTTGCCATAATAAGGCATATTCTAGCAGCCAAGATCATACACCAGCAACGTGCTCTTCGATATTACCTTGTGACTTCTGAAGTGTCATATTACCAATATGTGCCTCAACCATTTCTTGAAAATCGACATGCAACATTGTATTGGAATCGAACTATTATTACAGACAGGATGCCAGTTGTTACCAAAATGCTTGATATTGTGGTAGTGACTTGATACTGACACGTGGGATGTGGAATCAACATTCATTTTGGGCTGTGGACCGGGAACTCCAGGGTTCGATTCCTAGTTCGGGCAAAATGAATTTTCTAATTTAATTTGCCCGGGACTGGATTCCTCAAAGGGGGTTGACGTCAGGTAGGCAGCCGGTCATAAAAACTAAGACAAATCCTTTTTGCAACCTGCTTGAAAAAGTGTGTTGCGCCGATGCCACATTAAGGTGGAATACGAGCAGGTAGAAAGAGAGATATATATATATATACCTACCGTACTACCTACCGTTCTGAGGTCTCGGGTTCGATCCCCGGGTCGGGCAAAGTGATATTGGATTTTTCCATATCAGCCCGGAGTCTGGAATTTGTGCCCGATATGGCGATAGGCTCGCCCCCTGCCCCCTATCACATCAGGGACGGAACTAAGCTCGGCGAAATGTGGGTGTTCTAGTTCGCTAGTGCGCCTCTGCCTACCCCTTCGGGGATACAGGCGTGAGCTTATGTTATGTAATGTTATTTAAAAATGTAAAAAAGGCAAAGGTAAAATAAATTTGGCTAAGTCACCGACGAAGCGTTGGCACTGCTATATCGTTTAAAAATAAGAAGAATAACATAAAATAAATAACATAATATTAATATATCATATTACAAAACAAGATTTGTACATTGTTAAAGTGCATCAAGAATGCTTGGCAACCTAGTTTGGCCGTCTATGGAAGGCATTATTTCCATTACCGCCATATCATTTTTTTTGTTCTACAGGAAATCGGCCTAGACCAATAACCATACTGCCAATTTGAAAATTAAAAAAGTTACAGTAGGTAAGTACCTACTGTAACTTAGTAAGTACTTAGGGGACGTAATATTTTAATTTTATTGATTTATTGATCCCTTTACTAATATATACATGTACGCGTTACTTAACTTTAAAAATAGTTTGTCTCTTCCATTTTGAAACAATGCGACGCAAGAAAAAGTGACAGATTTTAAAGTACTGCTTGAATGTTTTTAAGTAAGAACCTATTTAGCTATGTAATTTATTATTTTTAATATTTAGACTTAATTTCCTACTCTTGACTGCATGAAGTTAATGCGTGAGTCAGAATTAGGTTAAATGGCGGAAATATTCAAATATTTTTCAAATTTCGATTAAACAATATTATTCTGTTACTGTCGTTGCTATAGCAATAGGTAATCATGGCACGGTTTGAGTGAAGGATAGAATTTGTGCAAATATTGAAATTAATTGCGTCGGCGACTGCAGCGTGAAAATAATTGAAGAAATGGACGCCGCTGATTGCTCCTTGAGTGATCCTACTTATATTAAAAAAAAGCGCGACGAATTAAAATTGTTCTTCCAAGACGCTAAACTTCCTAAAGAGGTAATAGAAAAGGCTATTGAAAATGAACTTCAGCCACTGAAAGAAGGCAAAAGGCCTTACATAGCTGCATCTCACCCCGGAGAAGTGAAATCGGAATATGATGTTATGACTGGGCAACCATTTACAGAGATTGAGGATCACAGTAGACCGCTATCATCGAAAGAAATAAAAGCAATGATAAAAGACAGCCCCATAATAGCCGAAAAAGCTAGACAGATACAAATATTAACAAGCAACGAAGACCACAAAGAGGTTGCTATTCCTTTAGAGGATATTAATATAATGGGGTATGCTAATATGAGAAACGAACTCGACGCTGCGAAGGGGTCTGAAGAAATCGACAAGATTAACTATAAAAATATGACGGCTTTGATGAACTGTGTCACTGATTATGAAGTAAAAAGTGATAAAATTGATAAAAAAGAACAACTGGAAGGGTCTACTTCAAACGAGTCTGAAAATGATGAAGAATTCGAGGCTATAGAGAAAGTAGTCAGCCAATACACCGAAAAATCTTACGAAACCAGGTTTCAAGAAACTAAAGATATGCTCCACAAATTAGCTGACAGATACGATGATCCAGAAACATCAAAGACATCCTCAGTTGAAATACCAAGTGATCCAATATTAAAGGAATCATCTACACAATTAATCAAAGGGCAAATACGTCGCTCAGCATTCGAGGAAATAAAAGAAAAATATTCTATTAATGAGGCTATGAATATATCATTGACCGATAACCCAGTGAGACCCGATCTGAGTGGAGAAATAAAAAGAAAGCAGGATGAACCAAAGAAATCAGAAGAGATAGTCGATGTAGAACAAGTTTTTCCAAAGACCTTTGAAGCTAAATTGAAGGACACTGAAAAGGCGCTACGTGAGATTAATTCTGTTTTGAATAATGTACCAAATGTTAAAGAAAACAATACCCAAGATTCTAAGGAGGAAACCATAGAACAAACTGAGTTTAATACAGGACACTTAACTGACGAAAACAATCCAATCATTAAACCGAACAATAAACAAGTATTTGATGAAAGAATGGAACAAACTATTCAGACAGCGTTGGAGAATATATTTGAAACGAGTAATGCTGAAAACAAAGATAATAAAGAATTAGAATTTAAAGAAATGAAAAGTTTGGCCCGTAATATCGTTGAAGGTGCAGAAAATCTCAGCACACTTATCCGCGAAGATATAACTAATAAGCTTAACAGTATGAACGAACTGCTGAATGATGTTAACGTAGCTTTAGAAAATTCTAGAAAATCTAATATAGCTTATAAAAAAATTAAAGAGGGAAATGATATGTTAAGAAGAGAGAGGGAGACCACCAAACAAATACGTGCACCAGAAACTGTTAATACAGTAATACTTAGCAGTAAGGATGATGCTGATATTACAACAGAAAGTAACAAATCTACAGTTACTGATTCACAAATAGACGATATTCACACAGCTATAAAAAAAATAAACACTGAATTAAAATGTCACGAAGATAGAATTAATCAAAGCAAGGCTAGATATGAACAAAGGAACCAGGAATGTAAGACTTTTATTGAAGAAGTTGATGAAGTACTGTTGAAATCTCGAGAAATTTTACACCCGTCAAAAGGAGACGTATCTCAAGAGGTATTGACAAATAAAGCAGAAACCATATCTGACACTAAGCAGATCACGGAAAAAGAAAAAGAAGATATTCTTGCCGGTCGCAAGGAACTGTGGGATATTGACATCGTCTACAAAGACGAAAGAAACAATCAGCTAGCGGAATTTAAACAGCAAGAATTGGATAGGAACAAAAGAATCAACGAAATAAAAGATAAAATGCAGGATAACAAAGAAGTTTTAAGGTTAGCTAATAATTTGTTGAGGAGAGAAGGGAAAAAGAAAACGTTACAAGACAATAAAAACAAGGTACGCGAACTACCACCAGTGGAGATGGACGTCAGAGCTCATGGTGACCATGAAAGAATTACAGACCACTCAGGTACAAAGAATATGATGTCAGGGTCGTCTGAAGCTTTGGGACCTGAAAAAATCAACGGTAAGTACTTACTGGTTGACTTACCCCCGGTTCTAATAAACAATCTCAGTTCGAATGTGCAGATAGATTACAAAAGTTAGTCAATAAGAACACAGTTTGAACATGAATCCATCAAATGACTTCATTTGATTGGTACATAATCACAATCTATCTGCACTCTAAACTGAGCTTGTCTATTGAAACCGTCCGTAAGATATCATCATAAATTGTTTTTGCATACACAGACACAGACTTATATTAAACATTATTTAAAATAAAAAAATCATATTATATTTAATCTATATATATAAAAATGAAACCCGTTTTCCGTTGTCACGGCATCACGCGTGAACGGCTGGACCGATTTCGTTAATTATTTTTTTAGAATATTCCTCGAAGTACGAGGATGGTTCTTACGGAGAGAAAAAATTTAAAAATTGCCTAAAAAGTCTAAAAACAACACTTTTCTATACTCCCATACAATCGATTCGTAATAATACTTAAAAAGTCAATTTGAACTTTAATTCTATACGATAAAGTTCAAATTTTAGTGGAGAGGTTCCGGGAAGGCAAAACAATTGAGTGACGTCAATATTTGTCAATATTTATACGATGGTAACGTCACTCTGACCCGGCGCGGCGTCCCGAATGGGAGCGGAGCAAAAATGAAAAATGTTAAGAAGCGGGGAAGTTGATATCTCAGAAACTACTGGTTCGAATTGAAAAAATATTTTTTTGTGGGATAGTCTATTTATCGAGGATGGCTATTGGCTATATAACATCACACTATGACCTAAGGGCTGACTGACGAGGTGATTGATGGGGTGACTGACAGGGTGACTGATGGGGTGGCGGACGGGGTGACTGACGAGATGACTGACGAGGTGACTGACGGGGTGACCGACGGGGTCACAGGCGGAGTGACAGACAGGGTGACAGACGGATGACAGACGGGGTGACAGACGTATGGCAGACGAGTGACAGATGGGTGACAGACGGGTGACAGACGGGTTCACAGACGAGTGACAGACGGGTGACAGACGGGTGACAGACGGGTGACAGACGGTTGACAGACGGGTGACAGACGGGTGACAGACGGGTGACAGACGGGGTGACAGACGTATGGCAGACGGGTGACAGATGGGTGACAGACGGGTTCACAGACGGGTGACAGACGGGTGACAGACGGGGTGACAGACTGGGTGACAGACGAGTGACATACAGGGTGACAGGCGGGTGACAGACGGGTGACACACGGGTGACAGACGGAGTGACAGACTGGGTGACAGACGGGTGACAGACGGGGTGACAATCGAGCAAAAAGATGAGGTGACCGACGGCTTGACCGACAGGGTGACTGTCGGGGTGACCGACGGTGTGATGGACGGGGTGACTGACGGGGTAACTGACGGGGTGATGGAAGGGGTGACAATCGATCAGACTGATGGGGTGACCGACTGGGTGACAGACGGGTGACAGACAGGTGACAGACTCGGTGACAGACGAGTGACATACAGGGTGACAGACGGGTGACAGACGGAGTGACAGACGGGGTGACAATCGAGCAGAAAGATGAGGTGACCGACGGCTTGACCGACAGGGTGACTGTCGGGGTGACCGACGGGGTGATGGACGGGGTGACTGACGGGGTAACTGACGGGGTGATGGAAGGGGTAACTGACGAGGGTACTGAGTGGGTGACTGACGAAACCGGACCGAAGTAGATCATCTCATTACCTCCTTTAGAATTATTGGATTATAGGTGCCTACGACTCATTCTTTCAACCCTCTCTCTCCTACGCAGACGAAGTTGCGCGGGTCAGCTAGTAATAAATAATAATAAATTCGCCTCTTTGGTCCTCCCTGGTGGCAGTATGTATGGGCTGTGGATCGGGAGGTCCTGAGTTAAATTCCCAGATCGGGTAAAGCTAATTTCCTAATTTAATTTGCCCCATATTGGATCCCTCAGAAGGGGTAGACGTCAGGCAGGCGGCCGGTTGTAAAAACTAAGCCAATCCTTTCTGCAACGTGCTTGAAAAGCTGTTGCGCTGATCCCACATTTAGGTGGGATAAGAGCAGGTAGAAAGATATATATATTTAAAAATGTAAAAAAGGCAAAGGTAAAATAAATTTGGTGAAATCACCGTCGAAGCGTTGGCACAGTTTCTTTAAAGAAGGTTCTTTACAATAGACAAGAAGAGAGACGAAGAAAAGAGAAAGCAAGAAGAGGCAGATAAAGAGAAGGCGAGACAAAGGGAGTATCAACTCAAGTTGGAAAAGGAGCTAGAAGAGATGAACAAGGGTCCGAGAATGACGAAGGAGTTCATCCGCAATCACTGCAAGCAACACAAGCTTTACTGCACGCCATATCTTAACGATATCCTCTATCTACACTTTAAGGTAAATGGGGCACAGCAGGATCACGGTTCTAATGTAAAATCTTTTAAATGGTCTGCGGGTTTAGACAAGTTGCTTAGGCGCTAGTCAAAATTCAAATAGAATTGTCGAATAGAATAAATGTAAGGGAATGGCATAAGAGTACGCTATATGCGGCGTGCTGTTATGTCTTTTCCATACATTTAATATTCTATTCGACTAGCGCTTATGCTACTTGTCTAAACCCGCAGGGGAACATAGAAAGAAAATCCGACATCCGTCAATGATGAATCTATTTTATGTGATAAGTATAGGGTCTAAACCGAAACTCTATTCGGCTCGGAAATGTAGGTACCTATGGAGGTATATATTGTGTACGTTCATTTAAAAAATTGGGAGTTAGTTTGTAATTGCAAACTATGTCCACACAGCAGAGGAGCCGCACAGGCAAGCCGCTTTTGCCTTGTCTGCAGGTGCCTAATTTGTTACAAATTATTTGTGATCTCAAGACCTTGTTAGGAGTGACGGTTGCGAATATTAGCCTGAATCTATTATACATTAAATTATGAGAATAATGCGGTTGTAAACTACGAAGTTACTTAAATGGTTCACATCCTAGCCCTTTACAGATCTATCAGTTGGTATCTGGGCCGATGTAAGTGACACGACTAGACTAACAAGTAGTGGCGTAACTATAGCGTTGAGTAGCCATGGCAAATTCATTAGATAGAGGTCTTTTCAGCCCGCGACTTCCTATACAGTCTACGGATTTTTCGGTTCGCAGCCTCTTTCCAATCACCGCTGGAGCCCCCTGTGTTCGGGGGCCCGTGGCATTTTGCCGACATGCTAACCTGTAGTTACGCCATTGCTAACAAGTGACAATGCGCTAGCCCATTGATGCGTAACGAGGCAGCTGTTTATTAGTTTATGACTTCAATCAATAGATAACACTATCATGCAATACATTTCGCGACGTGTAGTAATGTTAACTGCCGTTGTTAATGTCGCGTACAATCAACTGGTTAATTGTTTTAAAACATAATATTATATTTGTAGATATTACCATGATTTCTATGGTTTATAAGGAAATCTAACTCCTAACTAGCTTTAAAGGTCTTTGCTAACTATTAACTAGTGAAACGCTACCTACAAAACTGGCCGATCTCATAATAGCTAGTACCTACTACTCGAGAGTCAACTATCTAGTTTTACGGCCGGTTTCAATAAACGACCTCAGTTTAGAGTGCAGATAGATCGCGATTATGAACCAATCAAATCACGTCATTTGACGGAGTTATGTTCAAACTGTGTTCTTATTTAATGATTTCTTAGGTTTACGTGAATGTTATTCATTGAAATTAAACTATTTTTACGGATTATATCACGATTTGGTTTTAATTTTTAATTTTTATGCCCGACGTTGTGTTCTTATTGGCAAATTATTGTAATCTATCTGCACATTCGAACTGAGATTGTTTATTGAAACCGGCTGTAGGTGATTTTCATGTTTGAATACCGTTTTAGTATTCGGATGTAAGGCACATTTTCAAAATCCGAACCCAGGACCCCGCGGAAGTACGTACGCTGCCATTAGATCAATGAGGCGATAATTTATACAGTACTTACAAGACATTTTTGAGGAAGCCTGTCCTTCGTGTTCTTCCTCAATTAGCAAATGAAATGTTCGATTGTATTTTTATAGTGTGGATTTGCGATAATACCCGTTACAGCTGCCAATTTGTCGAATCTTTGATAATGTAGATAAAAAAGTCAATATTCAGCCTAGGAAGGCTTAATCTGTCTATATAAATGCATATCTTGAGCATCTTTTTACCATAAAGATATTTATAGTGAAAACAAGGTGAGTGGAAACATTTTGTAAAGTGTGTAATAGGTTTATCGAGTTTCTATTATCTATACTTATATAAAAGTTATTTGTTTGTGTTTATTTCGAAAGGCTAAAATTTGCCATGAAACCACAATAATAATATAATATTCAGTAAAAAATTCAGCCGGCTAATTATGACTCAAAATGTAGAGCCTTTTACATGATATATTAGAATGTAGAGGTTAAATACAAGGTTAGAGTCCTGTGAGCTTTCTTGTGTGCGGAGCCATAAAAAGCTCCGAGAAATATAGTTCACTAATAGCCACGTTTTCCACGAAAATTGAATGTTTTATTTTTATTCTTATAACATCTACGTGCGTTGCGTGATGGAATTCGCACATTCCGAGTAATTTTAAATTTTAATGCGTTTATTTTACAGAAAACTATAAAATGAAATCCGTGGTGGTCTTTTTCGCTGTCCTCGCAGTCGCTGCGGCCAGGCCTACGCCTACCGACAGCCCTCTGGTGCAGATCGTAGTAAACGTGAACGCGCAGGGCACTCCCACCCCTCCCGCACCGCCCAGCCCGCCCGCCGTCAACGACCCAGAACCAGTCAAACCTGAGCCAATAGTCCCCAGCCCTGTGGTGCTACCCACTCCGACTCTTCCAGAAGTAGTTGTTCCCGCACCTGTTGTGCTCCCAGCTCCGACTCTTCCAGAAGTGGTTGTCCCAGAGCCTGTTGTGCTTCCCGCTCCGATTCTGCCTGAAGTAGTTGTTCCTGAGCCTGTGGTACTCCCCACGCCTGTTCTCCCGGTTGTGGTGGTGCCCGAGCCAGTGGAGCTTCCCGCGCCAGCTATTCCTGAGGGACCGACGCCGGTGGCAGTCGTTCTTCCCCAGCCTTTGAACTAAATAACCTCAACTGGATTCTGAAAGATACTCATTTTTACGATTTTGTTATGATAAAGTTATGTGCTTTTGAAAATATACTGATTTTTATATGAGTTGTTTTTATTTTCTTTGTGTGACGACATACATCATCATCTTCGGGGGAGTCCTATGTCTAGCAGTGGACGTCCTGTGGCTGTTGAAGTACTATATAGTCACTATTAAATAAATTATATTATCCACATTAATAACCATTACCAAATTTAAATAACGTAATGATTATGATGATGACCATTATGATATTATGAATATCGATGACGTAAACGGATGATACTTATTTACTCTACTTAGTTTATAGTAGAACTGGAAGATGTTTGATTGACACGATTACTGGCACCGATGATGTATTATTAATATTACGTAAATGCTTCGTATACCACGTATTCGCGAGATTTGAATCCAATTCCAGGGCTTCTCAAAAATCGAGAACCTTGAAGAGTACACCGGTTTGAAATGCATATTCTTGGAAAACAACGGCATTCAGAAGATTGAAGGCTTGGACACACTGTCGGAGCTAAAGTGCCTGTACCTTCATTACAACGTTGTGAGGAAGATCGAGAACCTGCGCGGGTGTCCGAAGCTGGACACATTGAACTTGGACCATAACTTTATACCGATGATTGAGAATTTGGAAGTAGTGCCTGATTTGCATACGTTGAGCATTGCACATAACATGCTTACAAGTGTTGGTTAGTATTGAGAAATTATACAGTAATGAGTTGATGATAAGTGAAAATAATCACAAATACAAAACATAATAAAATAATATATTGTTAAATAAACTATATTTTAGCTTAAGCTTTTGAATAGGCCCCATCAAATTAGACAAAATATGGAAATTACGGCAGTTATACCTAGTGGTATTTGGTCGTCGAGTTTCTAATTCAATGCTTCGGAATGGAATTCGTCTATATTTAAGAGTTTTGTGAATACCCGGAGATGATAGTAGCAGTCTGTAGCAATTATTAGATTTTTCTCTAAATTAAATGTTACTCGACGGATATCCCATTGTCACTCGATAAACTTCCAGCGGATTTAGAACATCTGAAGCTATGCAGGAATCTTTCGGTGTTGGACTTGTCGTACAACCGTTTAGAGGACCCTCTAATTGTGGATGTGCTGGCAGACATGATATTATTAAAAGGTAATAAGACAAAAGTAATGAATGAGTCACGTGACTACTATTAAATTATTAAACTTCACATGTATTTCTATGATCGTCAGTTCTGGTGCTCACTGGAAACCCAGTAGTTCGTAATATACCAGCGTACAGGAAGACCCTCACCCTGCGTCTGAAAGAACTGTTGAATCTTGACAATAGGCCGGTGTTTCCAAGGGATCGGGCCTGTGCTGAGGCCTGGCAACGAGGTGGTATCCAGGAGGAGATCGCCGAGAGGAAACGGTAATTACGTGTAGATATAATAATAGACGTGAAATCAAAGGAACTGTGCGAGGTTTAGTTGGACTTGTTAGCTGAGCTACATTTTGTATAATCAAATATCGCTAATGAAGTAGTATGTTAGTGATTGTGGTCAATGCTGGAATCCCAAATGTCCCAATTCCCCTCCTCCCTTTCTCAATCCCTATTTCCCTCCTTTTAGATTGGCAATACCCATGAGTTCCTTGTCTTGGGTTTCTATGGGCGATAGAGATCACTTACCATCCTATTTGATCGTTTGCCAGAGCAAAAATATTTACAAATTAAATTATTCCGTTTTTAGTACATACTTTACCTGCAATGCAACATAATATGCTTAATAAATAGCATTTTATACAGGTGGATAGCAAGAGATCAAGAGAAGGTGATGCAGAGTGTGCGGTACCTTATCAAAATGAGAGACGATAAGAAAGCTTTAAGGGAAGCTAGTGAAAAGGAGGAGAGGGAGAAACTCGGGTTACCGCCAAAGGTATTAATCTACTCGACTCCTAGTGATATTAGGAGAAAAGCTTTGTAATTAAAATATTTAAATGAATATTTTTTCACTTCATTTGATTAATTTTAGGAAGACGAAACTGACAAAACAGTTGAAGATAGCCCTCAATTGATTGAAAAAGAAATCGAAAGTCCATTGGCTTCAGAAGAGAAGCTTACACCTACCGAAGTTACTACCAAAAACGGTGTTTTAGTAGACATGCTGACGGGTTCCGAAGAAGAAGACACCACGAGTGAAGAGAGCAGTGGAAGTAGCGATGATGAGGTCCACGGGAAGCGGGAAGGTATGTGCTTACCTATTAATTGAATCTAAGACCGCAATGTATTTTAAATGTATTGCCATATTACTATTTAAGACGGTTTAAGTTTATTCTTCAAAGGATCTTGATTATCCTTAAAGCAGCTTAATACAAACTAATTTGCTGTAGAATCCGAAACGAGCATGATCGAATGGACTCAGGTAGAGCATGGTAAGAGGTTAGTACAAGAGCTGAAGGACGAACAGCCTCAGCAGAAAACTGAAGATTACTGGAATGGATACAGAGGAAACCTACAACCTGGTACCAAAGTTGGCACGTAAGTTACTCCATAAAGAAATAACATTTATAGCATTCCACTCTAACATAAATATAACATGGGTCATGGAAACAACAATCACATTCGAATCAATTGTATTTAGATATTATTATAAAATAAACGTTTATCTTGTTTTAGAGATCACACACGCGTACGATTGTGACAAAAAATATATCTTGCCTTTGGAGGATCTCTTAAACTCTTTAATTTTTCCAGAGATTTTGCAGCTGATTTTCAAGCTATCAACAACTTACTATTCAACCAACCCCCGCATATCGAAAGAAAAAGCGCCAAGAAAGATTTACAAGGTAGGAGTTATAGAAAACCTTTTTAAATTGTAAATATATTTTTTTATGTAATCCATGTTATGGTCAATCGACATTTTATTATTTTTAGAGTCAAGGCAACCAAAACAGCCTAAAATTGTTGAAGTAATTGAAGAAGAAGATACGTCGAATATCGTCCAAAAAAAGACAACCGACAATCTATTTGAATCGGTGGAACAAAATCAAAAAGAGATTACTGAAGCCAACAAACAACCGGATGGCAATAAAAATGACCATGATGTTACACAAAATACAGGGATTGAACTAGATGGGAATCGGATAATCGATCATGATAATAAAATAATTAGTACAAAATCTAATAACTCTTTAACTCAACTTGAAATAAAGCCTATATTAAATAAAAATAAGAATGTCACAATTAAGAAACTTCTGAAAAAAGTAGTTATCGTTGAAACTCCACTTAAATGCGATTCAAATGAAATAATGGAGAGTGACAATGTGAAGGGGAACGAGGAAAATAATTCAAATACTAAGAATGAAACTAAAGAACATGACACTAAAGACAGTTGCACGAGTCACGGAGATGCCAACCCTCAAGGTAAGGAAAAAATTAGGTAATGATAAAGATCATCAAAACAAGGATAACATTGTAAGTCTTTTTATAGCAGCGACTAAAAATGAATAAGTGGGTCATACCTCCCATAGGCAACTACCAGACACCTGACAAAATAAAAATGGGTGTGATACCGATCTTAAAAGGAGGAAATGTAGTAGTATTATCATTCATGCTGTAGACATAACTGACTACATCGACATTTTACCACCCAAAAGTTTCAACAGAAGGTGCTGGTCCAGCTCTGATAGACTACATGCATCGCATGAACGATCCTGACTACGAAGGATGTGGTGACCTTGAACCCAGTGCCGAAGATCTGGAGATCTTCGCAGAATTGGAGAGAGAGGAAGCAGAGAGGCAGGCTAGGATTGCTAGGGGAGAGCCTGCTATAGACCCAATGGTAAGACTTATGGGATTGCGGTGATTGTCAACGATTTTGATGTTTATAAACAAGAACCGTAACCGTAGTTACATCTATGATGAATGCTGAATTTTCGTAAGATATTTCTCTACCACTCCAGTATAGGGTTGGTGCAGCACAATTGTTATGTGTTGCAAAAATCAGTTTAGTTTATTAAACCGGCTGCCTGCCTGACATCAACTTTATCAGTGGGTGTATCCCAGACATAATATCGTATTCGAGAAATCGCGCTGCTTGAACTAGTGTGGGGGTTATAGTGGTGCCACTACACTAGTACTCAAACCAAGGTCCTTCTGGTCCAAAGCCATAAACGCTGCTATTTATTAATTAAGCGCCCATCCATCTACCACTATGATGGAATAAACTATTATTGTGAATGGTAATTTCTCCTTTAGAAGCTATACTACAAGGGTTCAACAGAAGCATCCAAGACGGAGGAGCAAGTGCCAGCACATCTGGTAAAGGAAAAGCAACAATACATCACCTTCAAGCATGATAACGCGTTCGACAGGATCGCTCTTAGTCAGCTCACTGCTGGAGACAGACCAGGTCAGACCATTTAAGAAAAAATGAGTATAGTCTATGTGAAGATTATTTTCAGATACGACGCCTATCAGCTTAACTTAAATGGTAGAATTACATAATTAAAGTTTTTAACAAGATAATAATGAGATGGCTCAAAAGAAAGTGATACTGGTGTGGCGATTCATTTGATCAGAATGATAGAATATGATCAAATTTTCCTAAGCATCGATCATGGCTGATAGGGATTAAGAGCTTTTTAAGCGGGTTTACGTAAGGCTTCCAGGGTTGTTCTGATATTGTGTCCTTAGAGTATATCAAGTGGTGAGTGGTGACCACTATAATATTGAAAGATTAGTTTTCCTTTTTAAGTAAAATACAACAGTAGGTCGAGATTGATGTTGTTTCAGACGAAACGAAGGTGAAACTAACTCACGTGCCTGGTGCCACACTGTTCCAATACATTGACAAACAGACGCCTTATCAGCTTGAGTACGAGATCGGCGAAGAGAAGGTGGATTCCGGACGTGAGTATTAGATATATGTACAAAAATTGGGTTATTCGTTGGGTCAAATTCGTATGTTTTCGATTTGCCATACATGGATTTAATCGTTTTTAGCATCATCCGGAGAAACGGAATCTATAAACATATCAAGCGATTCAGACTGTTCGGAAGCAGTTGAAATAAAAGCAGAAAAACCTAAACACAAGTCTAGACCTACCACCGCTTCAACTAAGCGTAAGCTGTATAATAATGATGGAGATTCTACTCAAACCGTGAATACAGATGAAAATGTAGAAAATTCAAACAAAACTCCGATGTCTGACAAACTTAAAGAATCGGATAAAGAAGAAGCTAAAAAATGTATTATAGATGCAATTAATTCTTATGAAGACGATAGGTATCCTTCGCAAGGTATGTTTGAAATTTTGGTTTTGGGGGATATGAGTAACAAGGAATAGGGTCTGAATACTATAAGTTCAGTTAAATGTTTTCGGATGGGAGACACGAGTATAACTAAGTGACGTCTGAAGGTCAAAATATCTTCCTTTAAAGTTGGCAACACTTCATGATTCTTTTTGTGTGATATAAAAAAAAACTTCATAAAAACGTAAGAGACACAGGTGGATTTAATTACACAATTAAAAATATGTATTAATATTTGTGGTAAATGAATAAACCCTCCCAATCACATCACAAATAAACTAACAATAAGTATTTATCATTCTAGGCGTGAACCTCTCAAACATGAAAGAGAACAGCATGATCGAGCAGTCGGTGGCCTCCGAGATACTAGAAAAGACTCTCCAGCATGAGGAGGAGGAATTCTATCGTCAGTGCGACCTCATCAACAACCACGCCGGCAACATCGACAACAGGACCAACACTATTATCGAGCACATGGCCGAGGATGTCGATAATGACTTTACTGTGAGTGGTGGATTTTAGGAGCTCAGGATTTTGATGATGATTTCAGTAACACAATTTTTGTAGATCGTGAGGTAACTGATGGTAAATTATGATCTACCCACAGTACCAAAAAATAAAAGTTATCATAGGTGCCTTTAATGTAAAACATGCTAAACAGAATAATACATATGTAATACAAATGTACTCAATTTTCTTTATTTGTATTTTTATAGCTTCCAGAAGTCTCTAGAATTCTGGAGGCGCATATGGAAGTGGCTGAGCAGAGGTGGCGAGCAGGACAGCCCTTAAATTACATTCCTACCAGTCCCCACGATGATAACGACACTACTCTTACACCTAACCCTGAAACATTTGATGATACCCTCACTATTGATAACGTACTAAATGTTGTACAAATTGATGATTCTATCTCAGAAGATAAGACTTCCGGTGATAATAAACTTGACAAGAATGAGGTACATGTTGATGAAAATGTAAATATTAATAAAACGAGTTATCCCGATATGATCAGCGATAACGTTAATCGTGAAGATAGGACTCATGACGAAGTAAACAATGAAGACGTTATTGATAAAACACAAGATAATCTTAGAGTTCAAATGGATGTTGGCCGTATTGCCTCCAATACATCAGGACTAAATCTCAATATAAATGACGAAACGCCAATATTTGATCAAAAATTTGCACAAATCGATAATATAAAGAAAAAAAATGTTAGCTCGGATGGTCAAGAAATTAGTTTACAGTTGTCATCTAATATAGGTATAGTAAAAGCTGAAGATGGTTACAATGAGGTGAAAGGTGGTAAAAATGACCATCAAACGGTAGGTGATGGTAGTGGAGATAAATCTAACATTTCTCTGGAAATGGATGATGTATTTGAAGATTGCATTGAAGATATATCGCTAGTGAGCGAAGAGAAGGAAACGAATATAGTAGATAATTATTCAATTGAGATGAAGATAGCTTTAGGAGTGGAGGACGCAGATTAATTTTTATTTTTTAATTGATGTGATCTCTTTTTTCTTTTAAATAATACTATTTTATGTTTGTAAGCAATGATTTTAATTTGCTACGTTAGTGATTATGTAATATAGTCAAATGTGTTTTGAATATACTAATATTCGAATAGTACCTGTGTATTATGCATTGTATTTATTTATGTTTCAAATGCGATGAATCTCTATGTAATAGAACTGTTAATTTATTCTAGAAAATACGCCTTTTTGTTTTACTTATATAATGTGTTTTTATTGTGGAAATAAACGATGGAACTTAGAAAAAGTTTTCATAAATGTCAACCTCGATTGCTTCTTATATAATTAGCAGTTATCAATACATTGATGACACACTAGCTAACTCCACAGGCAAATTTTACAAAACCACTATAACTGACATTTTAAACTAAATAATATTAGCCCTGTAATATTACTGTCCCACTACTGGGCACGGGCCTCCTCTACTAATGAGAGGGGTTAGGCCTTGGTCTTCTAGGCGTTTATTTTAAACTATCTTATAAAAGTACAAATCAAATCCAATACCCTGGTTACGTGATATAATAATGTCATTTATTTTGTAAAAACGTGTTTTCACTGCAGAGGGACGCGGTCGATACAACGTTGGAACAGCTCTGTGAGAGCCACAGGATAGAAATTATATAAACAGTACACATAAATAACAAACTATATTCCGTGATTCTTAAATACATTATTGCACTTATAACGAATTTCTAAAATGTATATAAAAATATACCTCTTGATTACATAAAATTAAATATAAAATTATTATAAACTATTATGTACAAACTACGAATGAAAGTAATTTATAGATTGTTTAAAACGTTTAACAATGATATAGTTTTCTTATTCACTGTACAGTAGACTCGGGCCTCTCATGAATCATACTTCAAAAATGCTTGTTCATCAATTTTTTTTACACTTGAATTCGTGAAGGTACTTTAATAAATTGTTTCATAGAGTAGAAAGAACACGAATCAAGCATTCTTAGGGTTCCGTAATTGGAAGAACCAAAACGGACGGTAGGTTAGTTCTATGAACCGATATTCGATTTTTTTTATAGAAGAGGTAAACATGCAAGTGGGTCACTTGAAGTTAAATGATCACCGTTGCCCATAAACATCCATAATATAAAAATAATCATCGATACCTTTGAGGTATAGGCTAGATATAGGCTTGGAAATGGAGTAAAATTAGGATTTTCATTGTATATGGCCAGAGAGACACATATTAGGATTTTTTTAAGTACAGTGTTTTGTGACCACGTACACGTTTTCCACATTATTTGTTAATCTTATATATTGACAACACTGTTGCTAAATAGGACCGTGTTGGGCAGGAATGAACAAACCTACAACAAAAAAAATGCCAACATCTAAACCATTAATAAACCATAATAATATTAGCCCTGTAATATTACTATCCCACTGTTGGGCACGGGCCTGCTCTACTAATGAGAGGGGTAAGGCCTTAGTCTACCACACTGGTGACTGGCCTAATGCGGGTTGGTAGACTTCACATACCTTCGAAATTCTTGAGTATGCAAACCATATTGATGAGAATTTTTTTGTGGGATGATTTCTGCACAACACGGTCCAATATATCTTAGCATTGTGTAGCATCACTTTTGGTTCATCAATTTTTTACCCGAGAGACCCATGAAGTAAGACATAATAAAATACAAATCAGTCTATACATTTGGCTAAACAATCATCCTTATTTACATAATACATTGATATACTCACTTCCATAGAATGCGCAGGAACAATGTCATGCGTGGTTATATTTATATTGGGTGTTGGTAGAAATGAAATTGATTTCATTTGCAACAAAAGTCAATATAGGTTAACTTCGGACATTTCAATTATAACTTATGTAAACAGATTTTGACTAACTTGAATCAATGAACTTGTAATTTAGTACTGATCGATAAAGTCCAACACAAGACACTCGTCTGTAGGCCACAGGTATTGCTTATAACATAACATAACATAAGCTCACGCCTATATCCCCGAAGGGGTAGGCAGAGGCGCACTAGCCAACTAGTACACCCGCATTTCGCCGAGCTTAGTTCCGTCCCAGATGTGATAGGGGGCGAGCCTATCGCCATATCGGACACAAATTCCAGATTCCGGGCTGATATGAAAAAATCTACTATCACTTTGCCCGACCCGGGGATCGAACCTGAAACCTCAGGACCGTAGTTGTACCGAAATACAACCACGCCACCGAGGCAGTCATAAAGTAAAAACTAAGAATAAATTTCATTTCTACCTGTTAGAATAACTTATGTTAATGCTACTCATCAATATATTATACGCTAGATGCACAGTTCTTTGCAAATATCTTCCTAAAAAGTAGTCACAGAAATAAAACAAAGAAAACGATCACAAGTTGTAATTAAATCAACACAAATATAACCCTAAGCACGTGTTATAAAGTGGGTTTTTTAAACGAAATGAGCAAGCGTTCTTTAATTTGAATTTTGAAATTTAGAATTCTATCGACGTCCGACTGTAGGCAAAACGAGTGCTTAAGCACTTCTTTGCTGTCCCATTTTCCGAGCGTCAACTGTGCATCTAGGTAAATAATATATCGATGATGCTACTACATAATTAAAAATGATAAAACTATTTGTCAATGTTCAATAAAATAACAATTAGTTTGATTATAAAATTAATCAATAGACTATTAGATAGAATCAGCGTACGGACATGGCGGCGACGGAGAGACGGAGTTCCAAAATAATTAACAACTCAATCTATACTGATTTCTTAAGTTTACGCGAATGTAAAAAAAAATAAAAACCTAATCGTGATAGAATCAGTAAAAATTGTTTTATTTCAACTCAATCTATGTTCATAACACTCATATTTGGATTAAAAAAAAACTATATTGGTCACGTAGGCACGTAGACAAGTGCTTACGACAGGTCCATATCAATAAAATTGAATTAAGATTAATAAAATTTGCATTATCACGCTATACATTTGAAGACAGGCAGGCAAGTATGGACATAATAATGATAGGATGGCTAAGATAGGGTGATATGGGGAGATATGAATAGAGTGTCAGGGTTGTGGAAAATTGAATGGCATATGGCAGGAATGGTGGCGGGGGATTGACTGGAAATACTAGAAGCAATTGGGATTGGTACACGAGGCCCTATCCTAGCTAACCTACCAGCCTTTCTCTAGCTACCTACAGATGACTACCCGTAGTAGAAAAGCAGAAAGAAACTCCGGGCTTATTTTTTTCATCATCAATTGTCACCATTTCTGGATTCTGTTTTATCTACTCAATAATGATAAGGACATAAAGTTGAATTTTGAATGGCATCGAACTCTGTATCTTCGGTCCTGTGCCCTTTAGTACTGATCGATAAAGTCCAACACAAGACACTCGTCTGTAGGCCGCAGGTATTGCTTATAACATAACATAACATAAGCTCACGCCTGTATCCCCGAAGGGGTAGGCAGAGGTGCACTAGCCTACTAGAACACCCACATTTCGCCGAGCTTAGTTTCGTCCCAGATGTGATAGGGGGCAAGGCTATCGCCATATCGGGCACAAATTCCAGACTCCGGGCTGATATGGAAAAATCCAATATCACTTTGCCCGACCCGGGGATCGAACCCGAGACCTTAGAACCGTAGTCGTACCGAAATACCACCACGCCACGGAGGCAGTCGGATTGCTTATAACGCGTTCACGATAACACCACATACTTTATAACTCACACCATCCATTCACAACCGTTTGATAATGGCTAATTTCTTCACACATGTATAAAATAAAATTGCAACACCACTAAGGGGCCATCTTTCAAATCAGATAACTTTTATCTGTAGGATAATTTTAAAATTTTGATAGATGTCCATATATTATTTGTGGAAACGTCAGAATTATTGCCCTGATAAAAATCATCTGAGTTCTGAAAAATAGTCTCAATAAGAATAAACATACATACGTACACATTCAAAACTGTTATGCCCAAAGGGAAAGGCAGCGATGCAACTGGTGCGTCACTTTTCACCACGCTGATTTCCGTCCCATGATATTATAGGTGATCCTATATCCATTCGGTTACAAACCAGTTGAGGTTCAAAGTTGACCAACGCTTAAAAATATAAATATTGACGTAGTGAAATCGACTGCACAATAGTAATGTTATTCATTAAAATGTCTATTATTTCGATATTGCCGAACAGAGTGAAAAATAACCAAATTGTAAAATAAATAACAATCTCATAATATCGTTAATAGACAATTTTTTTTTCAAAATAAGTCATACAAATGATACATTAGTTAATAACATATTGATAGCAACTTGTTTTAGAAAATTGTTCAGTTATCACAGAAATGTAAACAAATCCTTTATAATTCAAGTAATCATAACAATAATCATCTCATATTTGACGTAACAACTTAACAAGTTACAAGATAACGCAGTGAAATCATAATTATGTATTTAACATAAGCTCACGCTTGTATCCCTGAAGGGGTAGGCAGAGGCGCACTAGCGGACTAGTACACCCACATTTCGCCATGTATGTGTATGTATTTAACTTTACATATTAATCATTATGTTATATTATTCCACGATAATTTGAAATGCATTGAATTGCTTAATCGAAATCGTTTATCGCATCTACATCGATTATTCTACATTCAATATCAAAATCGATCAATCACTACAGAGGTATCAACAATCAATTACAAAAATAACTCACGTAATGATATTATAACTATTATAAAGTCAATAAAATCGATTACCGTTTCATAGACCCGACATTCCGTAAATCACCCAAAAATCACTAACAAAGTTCCATTTCTCTCTCTTCCAAGCTATTCATCCCATTGTGATGGGATCGGCTTTCTCTTTCCCACTATTTCCCCATTATACTGTTAATAGAGCTGTCACTCCACCCCTCCATGGTGCTTGAGGTCGAATATCTCCACGAGCAGAGGTTCCAGAGGGTTCACATCTAGGTATACGTCAGTTACCTCTTCTGCCAACTTCCGAAGTTCTAGAATCTTCTGTATGAGCTTCAGGAAGGTGGACTTCGCTTCGCAGCCTGGGTATACACTTTCTAGATAACGCCTTAGAAGGTAGTAGTAGGAGTTCTGAAAACGACATCTTTGTGAGTTAAAATGACAAGTCTTTCATTTACCTAATCTAATCTCGCGTCTTTGAAATTCGGAACTGTGGCCCGAATTTGATATTAAAAATAATTTGCTACGCTAAATTTGTCATAAACAATACGTGGGTACTTTGGTGATGTTGGGCGATGTTTTCATGACTCCTTTGGCCCTGACACCCACTCCCTCTCTTCTTAAATTGGTTGCCATTCATAATTTTAAAAAACACAGTATTAGCGGGTTTGGATTATTTACACATAGTAATAATATCATACATACATCTGTATATTGGAAGGGGTAAATATAGTAAGTAAAATAGCGGATTAGAGCACCCGTATGATAGAGAGCGAACGTATCGCCATACCGAGCATAAATTCTACCATCCGCGTGATTTTTCGAATCGAAGAATATTGCGATTTCTCGATTAGGAATCTTGATAAAATTTTCGAATTCAAAATGCGCGAGAACTGGGTTTGGAACAGAGGATCTGACGGTTCTCAACCGGGGTACGGTGTCGCGCATCACCTGTTCCAGTTTGATGACGTCGCGATGCACCACCTTGGGTCTGTCGGGCGTGAACAGCAGGATGGCGGACATGATGAGGATGATGTACTCGTCGGTGCGCCAGCGCGGCTCGAACGAGCGGATGAAGAGGTCGTGCGAGCGGTAGATGTTGCCCTTCGCGAGCTTCAGCACGTCGGTGCGGATCCTCCCGAACTGCTCCTGGCAGTGCGGGATCTTCCACTGGTTCCGCTGACCGTCGTACGTCATCGTGCTGCGGAGCACCATCATCTCTATGCACCCGCCTTTCAACAACGCCACCTGAAACGATCACGGCCCGGGATGGTACCCAGAACAGGTGGAGATCATGGAGGTGGCAGGTTATAAAAACTAAGCAGAATTCTCTCTGCGATGTCAGCTGATGGTAAGTGATCTCCACCGCCCATAGACAACCGAGACACAAAAAGAATCATGGGTGCGTTGCCAACCTGAAAGGAGGGAATGGAATGGGAGGGAAAAGGGATTGGGAAAGAGAGGAGGGGAAATGGGCCACTGGAAATCTCTCACCTAACAAAACGCGACAGTAAGCTGCCACTTTACGTCAGTTTTCTGCGAGACAGTGATGTCAAACCGATCGAGCCGGCCCATTCGTGCTGTAGACGTAACTGTCCACAACATGGCTCTACCACTGATGAATGTATGTTGCGCCGACTCCACGTTAAAACGCAATAAAGGCAAATGGGAATGTTTTTCAGAACTGTGATGTATCGTGTAACTGTAATATACTACCTCACTGTGGCAATGGGTGGAACTTTCTAAATAAAAGCCGTCGTCAGGTGCTTTCTTTGAATTGCTTACTATATATTTACATAGATAATCCGGAAGAAATTGTGTTATATAGACCATTTTCCACTGCTACCTCATAGAGAATCTGGCACCTTCCAGAACTACATACTTTCTTTCATCTCTCATCTTTCATTTCATCTCTCACTGGTCCTATGACCCGCATTGACATGATCCTGGTTCAACTACTTTACCAACGGACCTGATCTTCCTCGCACATGTTCTTGAACGCGTTGATCTTCTTGGCGATCTTGATAAGCCTGCGGATGGCGACGGCGGTGAGGTTCACCAGCTTGATCAGCCGAGGGTCATGCTCACCCACAGCCTCCTGCAACTGTCACGTGTCCCGTCACATATCGTAGGGTAGAGAGAGATCCCACTTCTGCGAGGTGGTCATCTCGCAGAAGGAGATCGCCGAAAGGGGTCGTGAACAAGTAAGAGACGATTTATAGGGGCCATCGGGGGTCGCGGGCGCGCAGCGGGGGGCTGTCGTGGCGCCACATTTAGTACTATTGTAAGTGCAAACCCGGGATGGACGGCAGCACGGGTGGTTGGCCTCATGTTGTGGTCTCCCCCAGATATTACGGCAGTGGTAAAACACTTTTATCCGCGATAACAAAAGAAAAAAATATATTATATTGCAATTTTATATCGACTTATAATACATAACCATCGTACATAATTATCTAAGAGGTAAGCTGTATTGCTTGTTTATTTACTCTTAAGTGTAAGCTATAAAAATACGGACTTTTATTTTTTTCTACAAAACATTTTAGCGTTTTTCAAGAAGTATCGATGTTAGGCAGGCAGCCGGTCATAAAATTATACCGAAACTCTGCGAAATGCTTAAAAAGTGTGTTGCGGTGACTTCACATTGGCAGGTAGAACATTAGGGCATCAGAGTTATGGAAGTAACGTTTATAATGGATCAGATAGGTGTTCTCTCACCGGAGTGGCAGCCTCGACTATCTGTGAGATGTCGTCGTCGATGGGAGCGTTGAGCGCCTTGTTGGCTACTATCAACTCGTTTAGCTTCGCGCGCTCCACCTGCAAACACACATTCATTCATATCCGAGGCCGTGGGTATGATCCCCGCAAGACAAACGGTTATGTAACATTCGCGCTCATTAAAAGTCGATTTAGGTGGAATTTTAAGTCAACAAATGAAACCAAATCAAAATCACAATCGAATCGAGCGTCAGGAGTCTGACGCCCTGATATATGTCGCAAGAAGTCGCTGCTTCCAACAAGTCGATCTGGGAATATTTGGGGGAGGCCTATGTTCAGCAGTGGACGTTCTGTGGATAATTACCTCATTAAGCTCTCTAGATGAGCCGCTACACGAGTTCACCGAGGTATAAGCTTCGAATTCCAACTTAATCGCTTCACACAATATTGACTCCATCGAGTTTGGCTCTATCCTGAAAATAAATTTAGTGTTATAGATTTCTAGCTATGCAGCAGACTTCAGATACTACTACTATTTAGTAAGGTCATACAAACAAACAACATTCGATTAAAATAAAACTATTTTTACGGATTCTATCACGATTTGGTTTTAAATTTTTATTCCTGACGTTTCAAAGTCCGACCCGTGACCACGAAGACTGCAAAACTGCCTTCGAAACGTCGGGAATAAAAATTTAAAACCAAATCGTGATAGAATCCGTAAAAATAGTTTTATTTCAATGTATAACATTCGCGTAAACTTAAGAAATCAGTAAACATTCGATTATCAATGCTAATCGATTGCGTATCAACTTATTTGTGTATCAAGAACTAGTTTCAAATGTATTTTCGTAATGTGGGGCCTTACTTATAAAAATAGTTTAACTGGTCAAATGGTAAAGAATAGCGTGTCCCTTTTATTTTCAAACAATGTGACACAAGGAAAAAAGTGACAGGCTATTCTTAGACATTTGCTCAGCTTAACTGTTTTTATTAGTAAGGCCCATATTAGTTACGATTAAATAAGTATTTTGATTTGAAGTCGATAGATATGTACTACAATGACTAGGTTTAGGTAGTTAAGGTTTTAACACTGTTAAGATTGTATGAAGGCGGGTACACACCGGCCAAACGAAGGCGAAAGAATCTATACCTGTTGCGTTCACACAAACAAACTTTCGCTGTTGTGGGAATGAAACAGGCATGATTCGTTCGACTTCGTTCGGTTAGGTGTGTACGCGCCATTATACGTAACATTCATCAATTCCATCCTTACAATAAATATTCCTGGCATTACCCGTTTCCTACCCCCCATCTCCCAACATGTTTTCGGTTGCACGTTGTATAACTTCTATACTATGATCTGACAACCAGCATTAGGCATTGACTCAAGGCAGGTGTTGATAAACTCGCCTAAATCAGATCGCGTTGATAAGATAGTAATATCGTAGTATAGGCGAATCGATGACGAACCAACGACCTCGGTAACACGTAGATAAGTGCATGATTATTAATATTACATATTCCGACAATGTCAACTTATGAATGAAAAAGCGTGGTGGAGCAAACCTCAGGCTGCTTTCCATACAGACGTAATTCCTATAGGTTTCAGAGGCAAAAGTTACCATGGTACCGCGAAATTATCATTGAATCGTAAAATTATTTTGAAATAATTTCTCAGCTAAGAATATTATTTTAGATAATAGGTTTTTGCGTTTTAATCTGCATAATTATAACTAGCGAATTAGAATACACACCTGCGATTTGCTGTGCTCATTTCCATCTTAGATGTGATAGAGGGAAAGCCCATCGCCATATTTGGGACAAATTCCAGACTCAATGTACTGAATACTACAATCTTTTACGCGACCGGGGGTACCCCGCGTACGTTACCATACCACGACTCCGAAAATGTAGTAGTAGCATTTTAAATAGCAGTGTCTCATTTATAATTATTTGATGTGGAGTTCCATGTTTTTTTTTTATCTTATATACATATTTAGGGGCTTTTGACATTTTCACGATGCCAGCTCCATCGTATCCTGAACAGTATCTTACTCTTACTTATTCTATGTTATTTCCTACAAATTTATATACAGCTATAGCTGCCCCAGATAAATGAGTTCCATGAAATAAAAGGGCTACAGGAATTGTAACATACAGATACAATATGAGAATACAATATGAGTCTGATCAGTTTCAATGATTTAGGTTTAAAATTACGTGGCGATTGTGAGAGACATAACATTGGGATGTATGTATGCTCTTCTCGCCCTCGTGATTTAAGCGAAAAATAACGATCAATAATTAAGTTTATAAACAGTCACCTCTCAACATCCTGGAGGATATCCCTGGCCTTATTGACATCAGGGTCTGTGCTGGTGGAAGGTATCTCCTCACACACATGCTGCTTACCATCTCTAGAGGTATACACGGAGCCATCACCATTCGTTAGGATTTGTCTGTAAATTAACAATCGTTGATTAAACTAAGAGCAGCAATGTAAAATATCTCTGACTGCCTCTGTTCCATAGTTGCAGTGCGTGCATGGAAAGACTAGCATCATAAGGTCTCAGGTTCAGGGTTAGATTGAGTTACTCAGTAGTAGCCTTGAGTCTGGAATTTTTGTCCTTTATGGCGATGCTCCCATACATAATGGAATAGATGTAACCATGACAATAGGTTACTGTACTCATTTCAGTTCCATTAGGAGTTGCAGGAGAGGATGTCTTTACATTACTTAAAACAAAAAAAACACTGGTGCTCTAATTTATTATTTGAAATGAAAAATAAATAATACTTAATATAATTATGAATATTTGTTGTCTACATTCCTTTAAATCTTGGTCGAGCAAAATGTATTACTACTAATAGAATTCAATTAATACAGTGAATATGATAAACATATTAAATATATTTTAATTCCTATAGAGCTTAATTTTAGCTAAGACCTAATTTCTGTTGTTTGTTTGTGTGTTATTGTCACATATTTTTAGCATGTATCAATTTATTAATTATTTTCCCTTTTTGTATAATGTTATAATGTTTATTTAGTTTGGACACTTCGACCTATCCAAAGAATAAAGTTACATATGATAATTAATCGAAATTGCTTTTATATTTTTCTGAGCTTAAATTAACCTATATATTTAACTAATACTAGTATTTTTTTTAATTTATGACATAATAACAAGTTAAATTATGACATAGCTTAAAAAAATATTCACTAGTTAAATATACAGGTCAATAAATAAGCTCAGAAAAATAAGAAAGCAATTTCGATTCAATAGCATATGTAACTTTATTCTTTGGATAGGTCGACTTATGTTTTTGTAAACGAAGATAGTTATATAATGCCAGATAAACAGAGTATAGACTCTGATTTAGGTATTTAACTTTAATTGAGTACTTGCATTTACAGTTTAATTAAATGGGCTATGGGGGTCACTCAGTGTATCTTGTATGTTACTTTGTCCTATATCCAATAATATCTATTGTTATCATGGCTTAGCTGCTCTAATTTAAGGTCTTTATTTATCACCAGATATGCTGTACTGTATTAGTAACTGACTGTAAATTGGTGTTAACAAGAGCAACGTCAGAGTTTCTTGCCCATTCTTCTCTGGTGAAGCAGCCTTCCAAACAGGCGGTAGAGTTAAAATTTGATAGAATCTAAATGATGTTTGAACATTTTATGGATTCAATAAATATTTTGATTTGGTTTGATTAGTGATAAACATTTTGAATTTCAATTAAATCAACAAGTATTGAAACATCATAGGGATTAATATTAAATATATTTTTTTTTCATTAAAAAAAATATTATTTACATATTTTTTCTAGCCCACTGGTCTGGGTGTTGTGAGATCAAAATTCTATCATAGTTCCTGATACCCATAATACAAGACTCGCATTTTATTGTGGGGTCAGGACTATATGTGACTGTTGGGTGTTATTTACCTATTTATTTATTATATAATATATATTAATAACAGAATTCAAGGAAAAATGACAATGATTAGTTTTCAACGGCTTGTGTGATTCATCTCTGTGACGCCACTTGTTGCATCAAACCATATTGTGGTTTATCGTTTATTCCTAAATATGGACATTACATTCAGATTTCAGAGTACATACTTATATTTGTAGCTGGAAACTTTGCATTTAAATTTTAAAATAATTAAGTATCTAATATTTTCTGGTATAATTTTTATTTGGGCTTCATTGATGTAGGACATGCTAAGGGATGCTTTCTTTTCAACTTATTGCATAAAGAATTCAGTGTTGTTTTTACAACTGGCCTCCAATAGGATGTCAACTCCTGGCGAGAACTATAGGAAGTAAATTACATTATATCACAGGTTAAGTGACAACATTTCTAATAGGAAAGCCTTATGTTGGTCTCTCTTTAAAATAATACCTTTTTATTAGTATGCAATTCGGCACAGTCAAGCCAGAAGTAATTGTATGGAGCCTTCACCACTAGTAAATAAAATCTTCAGTCTGGACAAGTTATTTAACACAATATTATTCTTTCGTTTTATGCTTTTCTTATCCCATCTTAATGAGAGTGGAACTTTTTCAACCATGTTGCAGGATTTAATTCATTAAATTTCTTTAAAACCAGCTGCCGGTGCGACACCAACCTTCATTGTGGGGGATCCTGTCCTGATCATATTGTGTTAGAAAAACACTTGCTTGACCTGAGCCTCGAACCCAAAACCTCCTTATCACAGCACACATATAAGTTGATCAAGGAGGTGACTCAAAGTTATAATGTTATCTAAAATAATATACTTTGACAGCCTCCGTAGTAGCCGGCTGTGAAACGTGAGGTCATTTCGATTCCCGCACCGAGACAAATGTCTATGTGGCCCATATGATACATTTGTTTCGGGTCTGGGTGTTGTGAGACCGAAAGTCTCTTGTAGTTTCTGATACCCACAATACAGGTTACACCTAGTGTGGGGCCAGGACTATGTGTGTGACTGTTGGGTGTATTTATTTATACTACTTACCTTATACTGTTCTGTTTAGTGGCCTCGGTGTACATGTTACTGTCCACATTTTCATAACCATACTGATTCATCATCCTATGTTCATACAGCGCTTGGTTGATTACAGACTTCTCATCTATAGGTAGCACGCTCATAGGGTTGTGATGATCTGACTGCTGGATGGAGGGCACAGGCGGGTAGTACACTGGTGGGGAGTGGAGGGACGAGTCCAGGTCGTTACTCAACGGAGACTGTACAGTGCTACTTGGACTACAAGTTGTACTGTTAAGGACATCATACTGTACTGATTCTTGCATTGAAAAGTTGTTGGTATTGTTCTCATCATCCCTCTTAAAGTTCTTAGAGCTCGTCACCGAGTCATCAGGGTCCGTGCTCTTCCTCTTTTTAGCTCTGTTCTCCTCTATTTTACGCCGTTTCTCCGCTTTATCCTCTTCCGACATGATGAAAGCTTTAACCATACCCACAGACAAGCATTTTTCTAGGCGACATTTTTGGCAGAATCTCCTCGTAACCACCGTGATCTCGCAGTTGTTAGTGAAGGGACACTTAAATTCTTTCCTCGCTAGTGCGTTCCGTCTGAAGAATGCCTTACAACTCTCGCACGATATTGCGTTGAAATTATAACCTAGCGCTCTGTCACCGCACACCAAACATATTTTCTGCAAATTAGGGGGCAATTCCTTCTTTTGAGCACACGAATCTTCTTGTTTATCACTGTTGTTGTCCATTGTATTCACTCGATCCACAACAATAAACATTATTCTATGTGCCTACATTTGATATGGAATACATCGGTCGGTTCGCGACAGGGCATTGCTGTTTGTGGAAAATGTGATTACTACGATGAATTAACTTATTGCAAAGATAAGGATATGTTCGCTAAAATAATTCGAGATAAACACTTTATGATACATATCGGGTGACTAATGTCAGGCGTCAGCTGTCAGATTGAAGACTTTTTTTCAGCCATGAGTCAGGCTACAGTCATTCGACCATACTGCCTAGTGCCTAGTATTACGTGTTGACAAACTGAAGACTTTTAAGGTGTTAATAGTGATGTATTTTAATTAAACGCATTCTTTAACCGATTAAATATTTTTTTTTTTTGTGAATCGATTTTTGGCAATATAAAACATTGTGCTAAATGTACCCCATAGAGCATTTAAGACTACAGACGCCACTCAAAGCATTTCCCCTCTACCGAGGTACAAGATTACAAAATCCAGCACGTTTATAAAATCCGTTTATGGAATCGATTCCGTCAGTGTCCAGTCTTGTCTATGGATCCGTAATTTGAATCCTAATTCCTAGCCTAGCTCTAAGTCGAGCAAAGTTGAACAAAAATCCGATCTATTTTGAATTCGGTCCGATAGGTTTTAAACTTGATTATTGTATCCCGGCCGGATGTTTAAAAAATCACAGTACCTAGTACCTACCTCTAGATATAAATAATAGAATACCACTTAACTTTTTTCCAGAAACTAGTTTTATAATTATTATATTTCTTTTGACTGCCTCGGTGGCGTGGTGGTACTTCGGTACGACTACGGTTCTGAAGTCTCGGGTTCGATCCCCGGGTCGGGCAAAGTGATATTGGATATTTCCATATCTGCCCGGAGTCTGGAATTTGTGCCCGATATGGCGATAGGCTCGCCCCCTATCACATCTGGGACGGAACTAAGCTCGGCGAAATGTGGGTGTTCTAGTTCGCTAGTGCGCCTCTGCCTACCCCTTCGGGGATACAGGCGTGAGCTTATGTATGTAAAACTAGCGTTTCATAAATTCAAGTAGCTACGCAAGGGGAAAATCGTGAAAAGTCCATGTTTTTTGGAAAAACAGGTGTGATTGCGTGTGTAATTTTTTGATTTTGTTACGTTTCTGAATCTGTATCTTTTTTTCTTTCTACCTGCCCTTATCCCGCGTTAATATAGGGTCGGCGCCATACACTTTTTCAAGCGTATTGCAGAAAGGATTTAGCTTAGTTTTTACGACGGGCCGCCTGCCTGAGATCAACATCCCTTTGGAGGATCCAGTCCCGGGTAAATCGTATTACAAAAATCGCTTTACCCGACCTGGGGCTCGAACCCCAGACCACCCGGTCCACAGTCCATACTTGCTCCCACTGGACAAAGGAGGCTTTCTAAAACTGTAACGTAAGAAATATTTCAAATGACTCAATCATTAAAACGTGACATAATAATATAAATAACATAAACACAAACACTAATATGCAACGCTAGTCCATTCTACAGTTCAACAGTCAGCAGTTTTCAATGTCGCAGGCAATTTTAGAATTAGGTTTTTTAAAGAAATGTATGTTTGTAATAAGAGTCTGCCTTTATTACATTCAAAGATTATATTATAACTAGCTTCAGTTCGCTGTGATCCTAGGATTTATTTTTATAGTTATTCAAAGACATTCAATGTTGATGTAGTGGTAGCATGTATGTACTATGGACCGTAAGGTTGAATTCAAATAGTAGGTCATGCGAAGCGTTTCTTCCAATACGATTTGTCCAGGACTGGTTACACCAGAGGAGATTATTGTTGGCAGTTATGTTATATGTATTAAATATTTTAAAAGGCTCATATTAAATTAAGCCGAATCCTTTTTTAACACACATGCAAAAGTGTGTAGCGCCCATAGATATATGGTTGACTGACTTCTACAATCTAAGATTGCGCTGACTTCAGATAGGAATGGGATAAGTGGGATATTATAACTTCTTGACAGCAGCGGCTTGTCTATGCCCCTGGCATTATCGATGTGTATGGGCGACGGTGACCACTTACTATCCTAAATAGAGGTGGAATGTCTGCCTTCGTAAGCCAATACAAAAGAAACGGACGACATTAATTGAAAATTTTATTCAGATCTATAGATTTAATAATTAGCCTTATTCAGAATTGGGTACTTGAGCTGGGTACTACTTGTACTAGTTTTTTAAATTAACTTTATATGAAATTTACGTCGCTTAAAATATAAAACAGAAAGAAATATTGAAATATTCTCAAAAATAAAAAAGTTATAAGACTTTGATGTTTGGTGTAACCGTTAAATTGCGGGAAAGAGAGGTAAGTATTAGTATAATCACGTCACACCATAACAGTACGTGCGTTGGAAAGGGGTAGCAAGATATCTCCAATATTCCCCCACTCCAGAATTTAAAATATGTATGAAATACTGCCTCATTTAATAACTAATTTAGAAGCAATTTTTACAGAAGGGTTTCTTTTTGTTTTATTTGTTATTAGATATAAATATGTCTATAAAATCAAACATAGTCAAGTACCCCATTAAAACAACGTGTTATTGATACTACCAAAGTTTGGCACATCGAAAAGTATTTGTAAGAAATCACAAATTTTCCACAGTCACTGCAACATTTCAGCAATAAATACGATCACGGTACGAATCTCGCGCAGTTACAATGATCCACACGTACTTATTCTTGCTCGTGCACTTGAGTGTCGCGTCTCTGTCCTCCGCTGACACGTACAGCGTGAAGATAGACGCGGAACAACACGTCAACTTGGTCGACAGCAGGTTTTTAAGCTTTACCATCGATCCCAAATATTTGTTTTCAAGTAGCGGTAAATATGACAAGTAAGTTTATTATTATAATTTGTTTCGGGTTTAACTTGTTTTGTCTAACTCTGACCTGTTAATGTTCACAGTTCATACATACATACATGAGCTCACGCCTGCATGCAGAGGCGCCCTAGAAATAGAACACCCACATTTTGCCGAGCTAAGTTCCGTCCCAGATGTGATAGGGGGCGAGCCTATCGCCATATCGGGCACAAATTCCAGACTCTGGGCTGATATGGAAAAATCTTATATCACTTTGCCCGTCCCAGGGATCGAACCCGAGACCTCAGAACCGTCGTCGTACCGAAATACCACCACGCCACCAAGGCAGTCGATAATAAAAGAAAATCGTCAGTAAAAGATAATCACGAGGTTAAAAACTTAACGGACCGACTTCAAATCCGATCGTGATCAAATTTATATGAGCCCACCCTTGAAATAAGAACACAAAAAGAATTTTGAAAATCGGTCCACATGAGGCACAGATATCGCGTAACATACATAAAAAAATACAGACGAATTGAGGACCTCCTTTTTGGAAGTCTGTCGAAAGTACTTACCATGAACCACCTAGCCCATATACCCATACTAATATACCCATACTAATATACCCATACTAATATACCCATTTTTCAAATTCCTATATATTTTAATCTGTCTATATTCATACACGATTGATATGATTGAAGTGTGGGTAGGAAGATAATATTTATATCTCTGGTATAAGACTAATGATTATTGATATTGATTTCGGTTAGTGAATATCCTGGCATCTTTGCCTGGCATGCTGAGTTTAACTCCATATACTTGGATCTCTTGCTAAGCTGCAGCATACTCAGTCAAGACCTCCTCAACAGCAAAGAATGTGTCTGCATGGCTTCATCCCTCACGCCGGCGTACCTCCGGATCGCGGGCCCCTCCACCGCTCGCATGGCGTTCCACAACGCCACCATCACCATCGAGGACGACGGCAGGCAGGCTGAAGATCTGGACGTTGGCTACCGCCAGTGGAGGAAGTTCTTGCAGTGGGCACAGACTACTGGTTAGTATTTATATAAAGAGTTATTTCGACGAGTCTGACAGGGTGGGCGTCGCTTGTTAAAATTCTTTCATATTATTCTCTAGAGCTATGTTTGTTGTTTTTAAGTGATGTGGTTTAATGCATCAAACTTAAATGAAGATGGACAGTATAATGTGGAAACTTTTAACCGGTGATCTTTGATTAGTTTTGCTTGGTGCGTTGGCTGGCTTTGTTCGGTCGATTCGATGAGTGAAGGTCATCTGAGTGTCATCGCACTGGATGGAATTACCGCCGTAATCCCAGCAGGACCACATCTGAGTCACATTCCTCTATTTACCTTGACATTGGCTAAATTATCGCAAATACGTGGAAGAAGAAAAATAAGAAAATACCATTATTTTTAAAAGAAGAAGAAGTCAATTAACGTAACAGTAAAGTCTTTTCTGATATTTTAACGACAGGCCAACTTCCTAAAAAAAGTGGGGACGGTAATAATGTCGGTGAAATTGGGGTGCACTATACTGTTTAGCTATCTGCCTACGAGTGTAAATTATTGTGTATGTAAGTAGTTCGCAGTTGTGATTTACGAAGTCATACAATGTAATTTTAAAATACACTGACACGATCTCATATTTCGTCTGTGTCGTCAGGATCATTTATGAATGGACACAAGTTAGGACTTATTTTGGTTTGGTTTCTCAAACCGAAACAACATTGCTGCACAATGGTTCTTGGGGGTAGAAATAATTATCGTAGTGGTATGTAAACGAACCTTCGCACGTGAGAGTCCTATCACCAGTGTTATTTGTTATTGTGTTGTTGTATCAAGGGTTTGACTTGGTGTTCGCGCTGAACAACCGAGAGCGGATGACGTCAGGCATGTGGGACCCCAACACCACGCTGAACATCCTCACCGTGGCAGAAAAGGCGCACATCGGAGACATCTTCTGGCAGTTGGGATACGGTGAGTTTCCTGATCCAGAATCTGATAGTTTGTGGACTTTCCTTGCATTTACCATCATGAACATTGAAGTCACTGCAGTTTTACAATAATAAAACCATTCAAGTGTAAATCTGGCTATGTACAGTAAAGATCCTTTGTAGAGATGAAATTAAAAAAAAATAGCAAAAGTTTGTATGCTCAAGATTGGGTAGAATAGAAGTGTCTGATTATGGGACTAGAATTAAATACAAATCGTGATTCTTCCTCGTCGTTACACTCATGATAGAATGGTCGTGGTGGTCACTCCAGGGTTCGTGGCATAATTAACAATTCGTTGATGACATCACAAGCAGCTCATTATATGCATTAGGGGGGCTGTTCAGCGAAGTCTTTACCTGGTCAGTCCATCTCATAGGTGACCTACCTCGTGCTCTATTATCTTCAACATGTACTTGTACTACAGGGTCTCAAATCGTGATAAAATCCGTAAAAATGAAATGTTATACATTGAAATAAAACTATTTTATACGGGTTATATCATGATTTCAGTCCGACTCGTGACCGCGAAGGCTGCAAAGCCTTCGAAAAGTCGGGCCTAAAAATAAAAATAAATCGTGATAGAATCCGTATAAATTAGTTTTATTTCAATGAAAGGTACCATGTTCACATTGCTTACCACAGAATGCACAAACCAGTCCATCGAGGAATACCTCAACGACCTGGAGACTCTGAGGGTGATCATCGAGACCTTCCCCGCTGGTGGGGAGGGCGCATGGAAGGTGGTGGGCGGTGACGTCACGGACTGTCTCCATGCAGACTCCAAGAGCGACTTCAAGGACTACGTGATGCTCTCTACTGATATGATGGACGCCATCATGTTGAATGGGTGAGGAGTGAGGACTTAATTGTTTATCAGCAGTTACTAGAAATAGTTGTGAACTATATCGATTTCTGACTTTATGTACCTACTTATTGCAACTCTCTGTTTTAACCGGTAGATGATTAGAGCGATAACCTAATTAATTATTATGGTTAATTTAGAACCCTACAATAAAATATTTATGGTTATTATAATTAGTACTTAAATAGGTATTATGGTAAATCGCGAGAGCGAGATTTTCGAAAGCCAAAATATCCATCACCCCTTCCCAACCCTCATCACTTTCCTCTCAACAGAAGGCAGCGACTTGGTTGTGCTCTTGGAATTGTCAAGGATTATGAGTGGTACTAATGACTTGGTACAGTCAGGTGGGACGTCTGCTCAGTTGTATAGCACAATGTACATACATAAATCAAATCAAATCAAAATATTTATAGAATCCATAAAATGTTCAAACATCATTTAGTTTCCGTCAAATTTTAACTCTACCGTTTGTTTGGAAGGCTGTTTCGCTAGAGAAGAACGGGCAAAAACTCTGACATCATACTTATATAGATTCACGGCTGTATCTTCAAAAGGGTAGGCAGTGGTGAAATAGAGAACTAGAACACCCATATTTTGCCGTATCCATTTTCGTCCCATCTGAGGGCGAACCTATCGGGCACCAATACTCTGGACTGATATTGAAGAGAAAAACCTAATATTACTTAGTCCGACTTTGGGATCGAACCTGATATCTAGGAGGATAGTTCTGTCACGCACGCAAGGCAGTCATCTGCATCGGTACGTAATAAATTCCAGTAACTCATCAGCCCAAGAACTGGAGCGCATGTCGGAGTCAGACCGTGTGAAGCTGCTGCGGGTGCTGACCCACAGCAGCACCCCGTTGTGGCTGACGGAGAGCACCCCGCGCGTGTACGACGAGCTGGAGCGCGCGGTGGACTGGCTCACCAGCCTCGGGTACTCCGCCAGGAACGGATTCTCGGTGCACTACCGAGAGCTGCTCGAAGAGGAGATGTACGAACCTAGTTTGGTACGTATTTTATCGGTGAAGTATGCATGACTGTTATTGAAATATAATTTTAATATTTTTTAACACCCACGGCCACACCATGGGACAGTCCAGAAAAAATATTTTCGTACCCACTTTACGTATACTTATCTAATGGTGGTTACTCTAACATTATTTTCCAAGATTTTATTTCACGACTTTATCGACGTGATTGATATAATTAATTATTTATGCAAGTCTAATTGCAGCTTTTTAGTACAATCTCTGAGCTAAACCGCGGTTAGACCGACTAAAGGTTATAGCGAAATTTTAACGGTTCCATTTGGCTTCGAAACCCTAAAAATTATAGTTTTTTTTTTACAAATGAGGCATAGACTCTCTCTAATAATGATTTAATCTTATTACGTAGGTTAGATACTCAAAACCGTAGAAGTAGAGGTAGATTAATCCGAGTTAGCAATTTTCTTGTTTTCAAATATGATTTATTTTAATGATCGCATCCCAAACTTTCCCTACGTTCGATTGTAAATTAAATAAATAAATAATAGCACAAAAATGTTCTAAAAATCACAGAGTTTCTACATGGCTCTACTCTTCAAGAATCTAGTCGGCGAACGAGTACTGAATCTTGAAATGGACCCTGAACAAGCTATAATCTTCGGCCACTGTACATCGCTGCGTCATCAGCCGGTGCCTGGAGCAGTGACTCTATATGGAGCGAACATGGATGACGAGCCCGCCAGATTCTCACTGAAGCTGTCGAAGAGAGAGGAGGGTGGCGATATCATGCAGTTCATACTTGCACATGATCATAGCGGGTTCGTGAAATTAGAGTTAGTTATTGCATAAAAATGCAGGCTGCTACAAATAGGTCGACGGAAATCTTTGTAGGATGCTTATGTTCAGCAGTAAACGTCCTGAGGCTGATGATGATGATGATTAGTGGCACCGTCACCACCTCGGTCTAATGGTTGTGTTTGTGTGTGCGTGTGTTCCTGGGTTCGACTCTCAGGTCCTACAAAGTGGTTTTTCTAACATGATTTGCCCGGGACTGGATGCTCAGAGGAGCTTGACGTAATTCGGCCGGTCAGAAAAACTAAGGCAGAATCGGTGTATGGCACGGACCCTACATTAAAAAAGTAGCGTTGGTGAAAGAAGTAGTGTGTGTCTAACTTTAGGAATTGATAGATGAAAGTGATGAGATAAAGATTTTCTAATCTCTTTTTTATAGGAATATTGTAGTTAATGGTCGAGCTATGTACTATGAAGGCGACATCAGACCAGTAGTAAAAAGAGTGCGGCCATACAAAACTTTGCTCATCAATTTACCGCCAAAATCTTTTGGTTTTTGGGTCCTAGCCAACACCAACATTGAAGCATGCCAGGATTTTGAAGCCAATAATATAGATAAAGACTTTCCTGAAGCTGTGCGTAATAAGACAAGGATAAAACGATCAGTAGAAGAAGCAGATAACTCTCTAGAAGATGTATCGATCGATTTGATTAATCCAAATTATAACTTTGATAGTAGCAATGAGGCATTAGTTGCTATAATAAATAGCATGAATAGCGATCTAAGAAAAGCTAATGAGAATTTCAAACACGTATCAAAGAGAAAAAAGAGACAAGATAGTGAAACTGATAGCAGTAATAGAAGAAAATTTAGAAGATTCAAACCTAAGGCTGAAAAGAAAATTTCGAAGGCGGACTTAAAATCCAGAGGCCTATTGGGAAATTTATTACATTCAGCGAGACGTAATTTTACTAGAAGTAAATTAGAAAGGGACAGAAAATTATCAAGATTTGGGAAGAATAAGGTTAACAAACGTTACTCAAAGAATACAAAAAGCAAGCCTTTAGAAAAAGTTGAAAAATCCAAAGAAATCGATTTACAGAATCAATCACATTCAAGAAGACGAAGGAGTATGGATAAGCCGAGAGACTATGAGGAAATATCAGCTGCAAACGAAATTAATGATAGTGGAGAAAGTGCGAAAGTCTGGAAAATTCTGCATAAAATACACAAGCAATTAAAAGATTTATCATTAGAGAAAGAAGATTATGCAGAAGATGTCAGAGAACATGATAAGAAACATCATGTACTGGTGAAGACTAAAATAAATGGCGACAGCGCGTCTGTAGAAGTAGGTGAAGCAGACAGTGGGTTCATAAAGACAACCGTTTCTAATATAATGAACATTTTAAATGACTTGAATAATAATTTGAATAAGGTTTGGAATGCGATCACTTTCTTAGAATAAGTGTTAACTCAAAGTGAAATAAGCTGTTTTATCACAAGTTCATTTAGAATTTAGACGAGGAATAAAAACATAAAATAACATAAGCTCACGCCAGTATCCCTAAGGGGTAGGCAAAGGCGCACTAGTGTATTAGAACACCTACATTTCTGCGAGCTTCGTTCCGTCCCAGATGAGATAGGGGGCGAGCCAATCGCCATATCGGGAACAAATTCCAGACTCCGGGCTGATATTGCAAAACAATATTACTCTTTTAAGACTTTAGGACGGTAGTCGTACCAAAATACAACTGCGCCATTGAGGCAGGAATAACAAAAAATATTGAATCCTAATAGATCATCGGTTTATGTTTTATGAGTTTAGTATGAGTATAATATTATGCTTTTAGTGTAAGTTGTTTTGTAAATAAATAGAAAATAGATTTTGTACTGTGAATAAAATATACTTATCACGTTTTTACATCGTATTTTTTTCGCCACAAGTTATGTTCATAGTGGTTCTCTTCAACGTATTAAGCCGGGTCTCTTGCACTAGCTTTTTTGAAACAAAACACTAAAAACACATACGCAAAACAACTATTTTAGGCGTCACCTGCTCGTAGAACAATGGACCATAGATAAAAAAATGATGTTTTGTGTAGGTGTTTTGCGTAATATTTTAGTGCAGGAGACCCGGCTTTACTCATTCACCTTCAAGTGTGTTTTGGATGATAAAAAAGTAATTTGGAAATAAGTTTAAGCCTCTTTTCACTGATAAATTCATTGTTTATTTGTGTGTAGTCGCTGGTATCACTAGACTGCACTGCGCTTACAATCTAGTAATGCTGGGGATCACGTTGCAGTGCTCGGATTAAGAAGCAAAAAAATATAACTTGTAGTGGAACTACGGCAGGAAATAATAGTTCATGTATACGACAGTAGGTACTTTTAATTAACTTTGATTTCATATCGTAGTCCCGGTACAAACTTTATTTTTACTGATTCTTAAACTTAGAAGAATTAAAACAACACAAAAGTGGTACAATGTAGTTTATTATTTAACAACATGTTAGATAAACCATTCTCATGTTCGGACGCGCCGCCACGAAAATGGCTACCCTCCTAAACTTTTTACCAACTAAGGGGGTTCCCGTAAATAAATCAACAACGCTCTGCAACATTACGAACCGAGTGGCAGCGAACAAGCGTCTAGAGTACCTACAGTGAGTTAGACGATAATTAACGAACCTCGTACAATCAATACAAAACGGCACGCGGCCAGAAACGCAGCGAACTTAAATACTTTTTTAATAACAACAATGTGTTACAGAAGCTCAATTCTTTCATTTATTACCTAAAACATTTTTTCAACAATAACCTTTTTCGTAATTCATACATAATTCTAATTTTATGTAATCGTGGATATACTACTAACTTTTTATTTTATTATAACAATAACATACTGAACAGCATTTTATTGAATATTTACTGTTGATTTTTTACATTCTGTTATATTTAACTATAATGTCACTAAAATAAGCTAACGCTCTAATGTGTTGGCCGATAACTATCCTAAAAACAAGAACACGCGAAATAAACAAACCTGTGTTTAGATTCACAACAACACTTCAGGCAGTACAATTTGGTAGATTTATTTATTTCGAGTGCTGGTAACACAGTTTTAGTCTATGATCTTAGGAAGCGGCCAGTGTCTAGTGTTTGTAGACACTCGACGCTTACTTTAAAATTATTTATATTATATCTGTTATTTAAAGTGTGATGAAGCTCTTGTGTTAGTGTTCGAGGTGTCGTTGTCTAGTTTGTCTATGACCTACGTATTGCAATGTCTATTTTGTACAATGTATCCTATGACGGTAATATTATCTGAAACGGGCCCATTTTGAATTTTAAGTTTTTCATAGCTCACTTTTTTCGATGATTTTTGTTGAGTATCTTCTGTTATACTATTTCACGTAACATTGGTTTTTGTAGAGTTCGTATATTTTGTATTAATAACATTATGGTATACTATATTTAAATATAATACCCAAAAACATTAAATAGGTAAATTTCAGGTAATAATACTCTCAGTTCTTATTTTCTTTCTCACCATAATCCAGAGTGACACATTTGTAAAGTTAATTTAGTGGCAACACTTCTGTCGATTTTAATCAACATTATTTAAGTAAGGAGACATTTTAAAAATTCCAATGTACAGGCAAAAATCTCACCATTGATGGCAATTAATGGGTAGTAACATTGATTTACTAATAATATGCATTCCATGATATAAAACCAAATTATCAACATATAGATTTTAAAAGGTAAAGTTTGTTACTCTTAATTTCAATACGAATTTATAACTATAACAGTTCGTTTATAATTTACAAATGTATCACCATGTTGACAACACCCATAATTTCTAAAGTTAGTTCTAGTGCAACTATATTACGCTAGTATATTCAAAATGTTTAACAAGACACGTCGAGTGACATTCACACGCGGAAGCGGTGTTGGGAGCGAGTACGACGTACATTTTATTTCAAATTAGAGAATACAGAATATTACAAATTTATACAAGAGTACTTATAGGGACAAAACATAATGCAAACCCCTTAACTTGCTGCTAGTGTAGTCTATCTTGTAATGTCTGGCGTGCCTGTGTTGCCAAGATTTTATTGTATAGTAATATGGTAGTCGTTTTAAAATACTTTTCAGTAAGAATTAGATATAGCATATAATTAATTGTACGTTAATTCTTTTATTTATTTTATTTTAGTGAAGAGATACATTGATCTACTATGTAATATTGGGAAAATAGAAATACATGTATAACAGACCGCAAAACTTAAATTGAAGCCGCTCCCGCCATTGCGCCGCTTATGAATATGAGACGACGTTTACCCTACATCTTCACAACTCGTCTAAAGAAAGAACAACAGTTCGGGGAAATTTGATACATCAAGAGAAAAGATGTGTCTTGAAAGTCCGTAGGCATCGTAGGCCAAAAAGTCATTCTAACTTAAACAAACTATAGCGTATTACCCTGGGTGTAAAGTCATAAGATTCATACAAATGCAAACTATTAAAAATTGTTATAATGGGACAAATCTAAAATTGGTCACGTCTTAAATGTATGGCTACGGAAAAAATACATTTTTTTTATAAATTTGAAAAATAATTTTCATCTTTCACACATCGATTACACTACGCTACGTAACTACCTTGTATAAACCTCTTTGTAAATTCACTATATATAAAGAATTACACACGAGGATGTACTTACACGTATGAAAGACGAGTGGGCTGTGAGATTACGTATTCAACTAAACAATTTGATGTCACCCAAATTCCTTACAATCGAGCGTTAAAGCACACGACTCAGTACATAAATATAGAACACTGAACATCGAAAGCTTACATTCACGAAGACGAATCATGAAACACGAATCATGCTCCGAAGCATCGAGATTCGAGTGTAACTCGAGATAACGACAATACATCGAGACACATCAAGAGCTGCACACACACATGCATAACACAGTTACGTTTAAATTAGTGACATTATAATGATCACGCTATCAAAATAATTCTAATCCGCTAAACTACATGAGTCAACAACGAAGGGAAAGGGCTAACAACTACTGTAAAGAGAAGATAATTAGATAAAAGTTAAGCATAGCCTATTATATAGAAGTCGCTATCAAGTAAGTATGCAGATTGCAGATACAAGTATAGAGTTTTGGAGATTCACTCACTCAATCTTGTACTTGGGTGTAAATGTGATATTGTGAAAAATGTCATATCAATAAACTATATCTTTTAAATAAAATGTACGCTGCGATTTTATAATTCTTATATCAAGTTCAGTTAAATGCATAATACATAATATACATAAAAGTGACATTTATATTATTAGAGTCGACGGTATTTGGATGACTTGTACGCTTTCCATATGATTTTATATCGGCTGGCAATACTTCATGACGTAGATCAACGAAGGAAGTGTGTGCAGGGAAAGCGCGGTAAACTTGTTTCCCTAACTTGACGTTGGTATAATGTATTTCAATTGCCATTAAAAAAAATAAAATAGAATAATGAAAAACACCCTTTTCATGTATGACAAAAAATGCAGTTGTTTAACTTTCGAAGCGAGCAGACCTGTTTATTTATTAAATTATTTGGCAATTTGTATTTTATAATTAGTATTAGAAGGGAATGAAACTGTATTTAAGTGAGTGAACCTCCGTACATAGATGTGAAGTGAGTAGATACATTTGAAGTAAAGTTTTCGGAACAATGTAACATTGGTCGTGTGAAATCATACAAATCCTGAAACCTTACATTCTATTATTGTTTACCCAGAGTACTACGAACAACCGTTTAGCTAGAAATGCCATGCAAGTACATAGATCTATTATTATTGTATTTTATCCTAAGCTAATCACACTTACATTGTGAATTACTTATCGTAAAGATTGAAGAACGACGGATGGACGAATCGACGCCCTCATTATGGATATTATGCGTGCTCAAACAAAACCCTAAAACAAGCTATGAAAATATTTTATGTGCAGAGTGAGATCAAAATATAATACCTCAGAAAAATAGCGCTTCTTCGTAAATAATCAGAAATTATTTGCTTTTTTTATTTACATGTATATAGAATATATCGGAATTTAGCTAGGAGTAATTGACCGCGTCGAAAATAACAAGCGAGCTCAATTAATTAATGTTGAAATTAATAAAATACATGATGTGCTGAGTGGTTTGATAGAGAAATGTTAAGATTGAAGATAGTTAGGAAGCTAACAAGGAAAGTTGGCGTCGGCGGCAACTCCGCTTCGGACGCTGTATAAGTTTATTATATTCATATATCACAGCTTTTGACGATGACAAATCTTTTGCATTTGCAGCTTTGTTTTGTGGACATAATTTTTCGAACAGTTACTTTTCTGGTACCTAATTCACACCACTGTCCAGTCACTACGTCCCCTCGAGATACAGTTCAAAGACTTTCGTTATCTACTGATCTTAATAAGATTTTTTTTGTTATAACTTCTTCATGATTTTATTGTTATTACCAACGAAGCAATTTCAAAGTTTAAAGGAAATTGCTGTTTCTATGTTGTGCCGACTGGAGTCATTCGTTTTTGAGATACTTCGACAGACAGATATTTGTAAAAGAAAGCTGTTTTCAAAGACATTTCAATAGGTGTTGTGCTCCATCTACATTTTGCGGAAGTTTTAGATCTATGACTCCAGACGCAAGTTGGTCCACACGAAGGTTTCAAATTACGTCCTGTATTATTGATGTCCCATCAGTTAGTATCGACACGATCCACATCAAGTTTAGTTCTCCACCACCGCCGCTAGACGGCGGTAATCGCTCGAAAAATTTGCTCACAAACGTGTGTAACATTACAATATCTAAGCGTAAAACATCGATAAACGTTTAGACATTAGAAACAATCTGCGTCTACCACTAACACGGTACAACTGTTAAACCAACGGCGAAAATGTTTATATTTATTATATTTATCTACACACTTACAATTTTTATTACTAAAACGAACAAACTTCTTATTCATTACACATGCAAGAAATTATATGGACAACGATCGGAAATCTGCGGGGGTGATGACGCGGGTCGCGGTGCGGGGATGGGGGACGGGGGGGGAGGGGGTGCCTCACGTGGAGCACGCAGGGGGAGGGGGCCGGCCGGCGCTCACTCGCGCAGATTACGTACACAACAATAAGTAACCTACGTTATTTTTCGATGTGGATATTAAGGCTAGGTTCGTCGTGTTATGTGTACAACGTACGAGTACAAACGATCAACACTGCTGAAGCACGCATGCAAAAGATTTAAAGGCAAAAGTGGAGACGACACGGCGAGACTCGCGACTAGCAGCTGGCGACTCGCGACTCGCGACGAACGTCCAGTCGCTAGTCGACCCGTCGAGGCGTTGGAATTTGGATGAAAACAAATATTCACAGCGAATACATTGTTATTCAATGTAACGTCGAAGAGAGGCGAAGAGGAGCTCAGTACTACACGCGTGCTATACTATTTTATACATATCCCTCGATTAACACCGTTCCGTTTCATGTTATAATATTCTCTTTACACTTAAATAACAATATATCACAAGCGTCAACATATAAAAACCTAACGTCCGCGTGTGTTCCGAAACTGTTTGCGTTCGACTCGATGCGAGCGTCGAGTTCCCGCGCTGTGTTCCGATGACTTTTTGACCGTACGTTCTGAAACGTGTCGATTGCCGCTTCACAACATTTTATTTTAATGAATGTATAAAAATATTATTGCTTATTATCAAGCACCAACGCGCCACTAGCCAACTACGTTCCGAAAAATTTAGAATTCGAGTCTCTCCTACAAAACATTCGAGCGCAACCTGTAGTTTCCGAACGAAACGTTCCTGTTTGTGTATGGGGTTGTGTCGGGGCCGGTATCTGTGAGTCGTTACGATGACCTTAGCACAGCTACATCATGTATTCAGATTATAATTATATGTAAATAAGGGGCGCGGGGTGCGCGGCGGGCGGTGCGCGGGACGCGGGGGAGGCGCTCGCTCACTGCATCACGCACTTACTCTCGATCTGCGACTTCAGTTCATTCACTTGCGTTTCGATGGTGTTTTTCAGTTCTGGAACATTCAAAACCATACGTCAGCTAAAATTATGCTAGAGATCTGACATTCTCTGATTTCCTATCAAGTTATTATTTAAATTTTATGAAACGTAATTACCCAGGGTAAGTATTTAGAAGGGGAGAAGCAAAATTCAGCCAATCTATATTAATGGAGGAACCTCATAAGAAGAAGAGAAACCTCACTATTGACTAATCAAAATCTGCAATCCTTTTCACTTCATCATTAAACGAAATCCAACAAAGTTATTATAAGATGTATTCCTTAAAAAACAAAAGAACTACTGCTTGAACATTATTATGGTACTCACTGGTGAATTCGTCCTGGTCTTCAAGCTCCGCCTCGGCCGCCAGTTCCTCGGGGGTTTTCTTTTTCCTCATCAGCGGGTTATCGGGCTCGGCTTGCTGTTGTTCTATGACCTCCTCCTTTTTCGGGATTTTGTACTGTAACAGAATTAATGTAATTAATCCACAGAAGAGTATTGCTATTAGGTACATTTCAGTTTTAACATAATATCTCAACTAGGTACATAATTGAACTTTCATTGCGACCAACAAGGTTTTAATATATGTATCCACTATTGCTACGAATGCAGTAATGCATGCATTACTGCATTCGTAGTAAATTGACATGATAAACAAATTTTTACAATTGGCTAGTTCCAAGCATATTTTTTCATACGAGAACTCGCACCAACGATTGCTTTGCTTCGATATTTACCAATAAGACAGTTCTCTAAAAGTAAGTAGTAAGTACTGTAAGGAAACAATACAACAACTTTAATAGTACACTGCGAATACTATTAAAATATTGTCAATTTTTTAAAAATATTAAAAATTAAACAACACAACATTACAAAAGATGCTGTATTTACGTCTTTTTGAAATATTCTACACAAATTATCAAAGGTGTCTTCATAAGACTGCCAACACTGCTAAAATAAAAGGCTTGTTACAAAGACGGTGCTAATTAATGTAATTAAAGGCCGTTGCTGCTTTGTGACTTTGTCCGTAATTGTTTTAGTGAAGTCACTCCGGGGGCTGACTCCTGTCACCTTTTATTTATTACTAGTCGAAGTTTCTGAGCTCTCCGGAGAATGGATATATGAAAGCGAAATGTTTTTGAAAGGTCATTTCTCAGGAGGCAATGTTTCATAAAATACAATATGACACTCTTTAATTTAAATGAACTAGTGCGTCAATGTGATATTATCGGATCACTGACATCTATGAAGATTTGTAACACTGGAGGAACAGTGGTATTTTGTGAACTTTGAAAGAAATTGATGATTCGGTTTATCGGTGTTCAGGTTGGCATCTGATGGTACCACCACCTGTAAACAACCTCGATACTAATACTGAAGGATGCGCGTTGCCAAACTTAAAAGAAAGAAATAATAGAGATTGGGAAGTGGAAGAAGAAAATTAATGAAATGCTTTTTAATTGATTGTTTATTAATAACTGATTGTAATTGCTTATTTTTATTCAAAAAGAGTAACGTCAGAGTTTCTTGCCCGTTCTTCTCTAACGAACCAGCGTTTCGAATTGGTGGTAGAGAAAAATGTTGGCGTCTGTTGTTGTCTAAACAACGTATAAAATTTTATGAATTTAATTAATCATTTGATTTCATTTGAAGGAGGAGATTAGGGAATCTGTGTTATATGTGAACTGGTAACGCAGAGGTAAAATAAATTGGGGTTTTGCATGAGGGGAACTAATTTGGTTCAAGCTTCACATACAAGGATTAAAAAGAAAGTATGCAGCTTGAGACGTTGGTTGAAATATAACAGACTTCCAGAGGCATCGCTGGTAAATACAACTTTTATTTGAACTGTAAAACAAACAGATAATGTAACAAAACAGTCACTTGTGTCATAAAAGAAATACTCTCTCAATAAGTGAAAACAAAAGAAATGCTTACAATAATAGAAAGCAACAAGGGACTGAGCGAGTTTGTTCAAAGCGTTCGATTTGTGGCTGTACCGAGCGACCGGCCGGAACAGAAAACACCTTGGGGAAATTATAACAATTGCTAGTCGTGATTGTTGTACTCATAATAAACATTGAAACGTTTGGCGTTATTGAGGAACATTTTTCTTTCAAATACAATCATGTGATTGGGCGAATTTATGTGTATAATTTGGGTTTCAGATAAATACGAAGCATTTCCTTTACCAACGATGCAAATCAAGATTAATATTCATACGAAAATAAAATATAAGCGGATTTGCAATTAATTATGTGTAGCGCTATCGGTGCTGTCAGCGGAGAATTTATATTTTCATTTTAAATAAATTTTCTGCGGGCAATTCCCACGAGACCTCACTAAGGCTCTCTTAACAAGCCGAAAGCCATCGCCGCGGCTTAAGTCGGCCAGATTATTAAATATGGTATTCTTGGGGCATCCTATACCGTTGCATATTTGATGTTGATTTTTTAATAATACATACAGTAGTATGAGCACTCTCAACCAATGAGATTAAACATTCTCAACTGTATGTCGATACTAAAGAATTATTGTTCAAAGTAAAAAGGAGATTCCTGGAATTTTCATATCTTAAATAAGATCAGGTAAAAGATGAGTCTTAGAAGGTATGTAGCTGAAAAGTTTATGTAGTCAAGATAAGATGTAAACGATATGATTGCTTATTATCAGAAGATATGGTAAAATGTCTCATACGTCAATCGTCATTCCTCACACGGTAATCCGTGGTATATTTTTAGCAGGCAAAAGAGCGATTTATGAAGTTTATGGTAAAGGAACTCAATTAATTCATTAATCCCTTCACCAATCCCTTCGTTTATGATTAGCAAATTACCCATTATTATTCATTTATTTAATTTGGCACTGCATGTTCCGGTTTTCGGTGTACCTGTCTGTACATCTTATATGGTATGATAAAGTTCTTCCACGTTCTTCTTTGTTGCTCTTCGTTCGTTGAGCAGAGTCAGCATCAAAGAAATCAACCTGACTCGATTAGGGAGTCGCGCACGGAAGACGGACTCCCTACTAGAGTCAATTTAACCTCCATGAGCTTTGTCTTCTGGCTTCTCTTCTTTTCTTCTGCTTCTTATATAATTAATGTTTGCATGTGTCTTTCTCTCTACCTGCCCTTATCCCATCTTAATGTGGGGTCGGCGCAACACACTATTTCAAGAGTGTTGCAGAAAGAATTTTTCTCCATCTGGAGAATCCAGTCCCGAGAAAATAATGTTAGAAAAACACTACTCCCGACCTGGGAATAGAAACCAGGATCTCCCGGTCACAACCCATATATACTACCACTAGTCCAAAGACGCGATATGTTTGTATGTGTATAGAAAATAATTAAAATTTGTAACTACGGGATCTTTGGACTATCTATTGCACAAAGGAAATATTACTCGCATTTTTTCTAATTGACTAATCAATTTAATCTACACCGAAATCAGAAATAACTTTACTATCAGACGCGACGATATAGCCTCAAACCCTTATGTCAAAGAAATATTTTAAATAATAAAAATAAGTCGGGTTTTCCTTCCTGACGCTATAACTCCAGAACGCACGAACCGATTTCCACGGTTTTGCATTCGTTGGAAAGGTCTTGGGCTCCGTGAGGTTTATAGCAAAGAAAATTCAGGAAAAATTTCAACAGAAAAGCGGGAATATCTTTTTCACATACAGCGCCATCTCTGATACATAGCATGTACTACAAACCAATATTTTTCCTTTTCAAATATAAAACAAATATAAACATTTTCTTCATCTTTTAATCACCAAACGTAATGTTACATAAAACGAAGCCATCTGGTGGCGAAACGGAGTTCGCCGGGTTTGCTAGTATTTTATATAACTAAACCACTTATACAAGATTGCTATCTAAAAACTAAACATAATCTAGTCACCACAATATTTAGTCCAAGGCTTAATTTCCGCTCAGATGAGTTAGTAACGTGTTTAGTGAAGAGCCCCTGGCCCCTATCCCTGTCCGATGGTAATCGGTGCACAAATTGAGGCGGTGTGGGGTTAACAACCCGCTTTTAACCCTTTCAGCGTCTATGTCGGTCTATCACACACATATACTATCATTACTATCTTTCTTCCATTTATACATTACTTTTTTTATAGGAGAGACTGGTAATCGTAGATGGGTCACCTGATGGTAAGTGATTTCCACCGCCCATAGTCACCCAAGATCCAAAAAGAATCATAGGTGCGTTGCCAACCTAAAAGGAGGAAATGGAAGGGGAGGATAAAGGGATTGGGAAAGGGAAGAGGGAAATCGGCCACCGGAAATCCCACTCACCGAACGAAATGCGACAGCAAGCTGCCACTTTACGTCAGTTTTCTGTGAGACAGTGGTATCAAACAGGTCGAGCCGGCCCATTCGTGCTGTAGACGTTACTGTCTACAGCGTGGCTCTATCACTCAAGAACTACACTTATGCCTTATTTTCTATTTCTTAAACATTACATTACCGGAGGCAGTTTTATTTACTCGATGTATGAAAAATTATAGTACAATATGCTCTTAAAGCCATTCATGTATGAAATGGAGCTGGTCGGGTTCGATGGAAAATTACAAGCGAGGCGTGCGGTGATGACAGGGGGATGGAGGGGTAAGGTAGGGGGGGGGGTCGTGACAAACTTTCACTATTTACTGTATGTACTGGTAGAAGAAATATGAGAGTTAATTTTTTTTTTCTTTTTTTGCATTATACTGCCCAACTCCAGATTACGTTGGCTTAATATGGCTTAATTTTGGAGAACTCTAAGGTATTCAATATGTTCATCATATTCATGATATTCCTTCGCCATTTCAGTACCAATGTCGTTTTTATTGATGAATATTTACGTGATTTTGTAAACTGTGGCTATTAAGATTCGTTTAATTATAAAGCGATGGTCGGTTTGCTCTATTTGAGTTATCGTTCTTATAGTCTTTATAGTATTTATATCCATAGATATATCAATTTCAATTAGATTGACGGACCGACTTCAAAATAATCTTGAAAATTGGTCCACATTTGGCGGAGATATCGGGGAACATTCATAAAAATATATATAGACGAATTAAGGACCTTGTCTTGAAGTCGGTGTAAAATGGTGATATATTTTGCTGACTGTACAACGTTACCGGAAATATCTATTGATTATGTTGCGCCGCAGTTTTTGAAAAATACTAATATTAATACTAATACTAATATTTAAAATAATACTAGCTTTGTTTTGTTTTGAAATATTGTGTTGTTGCATTTGATGCATATGTAATGAGTGACATGTATCTCTGACATTGGACAATCCTAATATGTATAAGACGTAAGGTGATATTTTCATTATATCCGGTGTTCATTGTAATTTTAAAAATCAGCGTAGCTTCCTTCGTGCCATCGTAATAACAAAACAATATTATGTCTATGGCAACTAACGACTACGACTCCTCTGCCAGAAGCAACGAAGAATAATTCTAGTGCCTATCTACTGTGGTTGAACATTTGAACATAACATAACACATAACATAAGCTCACGCCTGTATCCCCGAAGGAGTAGGCAGAGGTGCACTAGCGAACTAGAACACCTACAATTCGCCGAGCTTAGTTCCGTCCCAGATGTGATAGGGCGCGAGCCTATCGCCATATCGGGCACAAATTACAGACTCCGGGCTGATATGGAAAAATTCAATATCACTTTGCGCGACCCGAGGATCGAACCCGAGACCTCAGGACGTTAGTCATACCGAAATACAACTACGCCACCGAGGCAGTCACAGTCTGGTTGAACACACTCCTTTTAAAATGTTATTGTACTTATTTCAATGTCACTATTTATTATTTTCGTAGCCACAGCAAAAATCTACTTTAGCTTCGTTTTCAGTTCACAAATCGTTCGCGAAAGAAATGTTTAACTGTTGTCAAATACTTCAGTTAAGTGTAGTGTAGTGTAGTTCGAGAGGTGTCTGTTTACCTCCACTAATAGTGTTTACTTCACCTCCGAGTAGTGCCGAAATAAACGCCAGTAAGAGTGAACCAAACATGGTTTACGAAAGAGTGAGAAACGTCGAGATTTTTATTGGCGTTTTGATAGAAAATTATGGAGACAAAACATACATTTTATCCTATACAGTGTATTTAGAGTTATATTTCAATAAGGTCTGTTAATATTTTAGATTAATATTATTATGGATGGCTAATAGCAGAATGTATGGGCTATGGACCAGGAGGTCCTGGGTTCGATTCCTAGGTCGGGCAAAGCAAATTTTCTTATTTAATTTGCCTGGGATCCCTCATTAGGGGATTATTGACGTCAGGCAGGCGGTTGGTCGTAAAAAATAAGTCAAATCCTCTCTGCAACATGCTTCAAAAAGTGTGTTGCGCCGACCCCACATTAAGGTGGGATAAGGGCAGATTAAAAGATTATTATGGATGTATGTTTGTCACTGTATTTTTCTGCAAAAGAGCATAGAAAGAAATTATTATGGATATTTGTTTGTCACTTTGTCTTTTTCTGCGAAAGAGGAAAGTATTAGCGATTTCCATACAGCCCTCGGGGCGACAATCTTTTTTTATCCCAGAAATATGACCAAAAATACTGATCCGCGAGCAAAAGCTAGTGTATGACATAAATCAAAAGGTCACAAATATAATAAAAGCAAAGTAAGTTGCGTTGAGGACCGGAGTGAGTGTGCGACACTCGCCGCTCGCGTCACTTCAGAGAGTTGCGTTAACTTGGAAGAAGTTCCGATCGGCTGCAAGTTTTAATTGTGTCAGGACTTAACGAGGGACTTAACGCTGTTATATGACTAAAGAAATATGTATTAAATAATGATGGATAAAATAATTATTACTTATTATGTTTTGAGAGCAAATGGTGAATATCAGTGAAATCAACACAAGAATTTTAATCAATTGAGGTGGCGGATATCAAAATAAACCTATGTAATAATATAATAATAATATTAGCCCTGCAATATTACTGTCCCTCTGCTGGGCACGGGCCTCCCCTACTAATGAGAGGGGTTAGGCCTTAGTCTACCACCCTTGACTAATGCGGGTTGATAAACTTCACATACCTTCGAAATTCCTGCGAAGAAATTCTCGGGTATGCAGGTTTCTTCACGATGTTTTCCTTCACCGTTATAGCAAGCGATATTTCACAATGAAAATACACGTCATGGTACATACACGAGGTCATACACGAGGTGTATGCTCCATTTTGGGGTTGGTCTCGAACCTCCGACACTTGTCTTGGCAGCCGTACCATTCCCAACTGAGCTATTGCTGCTATGTAGAAACCTATGTCTATGTCTAAACCTATGTAATTTACTTTTATTATATTTTTTCTTTTTGAGTATTTATGACGAATTGTTAATGTATTAACTGTTAACGTATTGAGTATGTTACTGTTAAACTATATCATTACATTTCGAATATAGTATAGACGAATGTCTCGTTTTACAAAACTTTATTTTCTATGGTTTGAGCTTAAATGCTAGAAACACACCGCAAACATTAGCAGATCTTAGGGATAATTTCATTAAATACCAAACCTATATAGTCAGTGTAGTATATTTCGTGGAAATTGCTGGTTCTTTTACCAAACAGACCAGAAATATACTTTGATAGTTTGACGTAAATGGACACTGCAACTGGTATTTTCCCACAAATTTAATATTCCACAACGTATTCTCGGAATTATGTCAACTGAAATAGTATTGTGCTGACACTCGATCGATATATTACATGATATCGTTCGAGTTCGTCGCGTCCGCGGCCTAAATAAGTACCTTATTTCAATCTATTTCGATTTTATTTTAAAATATTATAATCTGATTTGCTCTGATTACTTTTAAACTAGAAAAATTATAGGTATTATAGAAAAATAAATATAATTTAACAATACGGATTTGATAAGTTTTAATGTAAACATTTTAAGACTCTTACATATAGATTAATAGAATTTAAATAAAAAAATAGATCTGCCTCGGTGGCGTGGTTGTATTTCGATACGAGTACCGTCCTGAGGTCTCGGGTTCGATCCCCGGGTCGGGCAAAGTGATATTGGATTTTTCCTGGAATTTGTGCTCGATATGGCGATAGGCTCGCCGCCTATCACATCTGGGACGGAACTCAACTCGGCGAAATGTGGGTGTAGTTCGCTAGTGCGCCTCTGCCTACCCCTTTGGGGACACAGGCGTGATCATATGTTATGTTATGTTTAAAATCCATATTTGGTCCACATTTTTTTTCATAATTCAACAAATCTGACAATACAACATTTTTGCCTAAAAATAAGAAATGTAACCTCAACCGCAGTTTATTAAAAAAGGGATTCCACAGTCCATGAGTGTAAATTTAATTTAAAAATTCTTCCACGGCACCATTTTAGAGTTGCCAGCCTCCTTTGACATAGACATTAGGGCACAAATGTTATTAGAGCCGGCAGCGCGTCCCACCGCGTGCATAATGGTGCCACTAATGGCTGACTACTACGGCTTCGTAACTGTTTTAAAGTGGCTCCAATTTTCGCAGCAAGTTCGAATTTTGATGCTGCTAATAGTTTGAAATTGTGCTGCTGCATTTTATTAACTGTGGACAGTTGGTGCGGTAATAAGTTGTATATTACACGATACAAATTGCTTATATTACGTAGTTTGACGTTTGAAACGTGTACGGTTTTAAAAACAATTATTTTTAGTATAATATCTTGAGTACAATAAGCTGCTCAATTAATGCACGTTGGTATACTGTCGCCTCCTTGGTCTATTGGTTATATGAGCTGGGAACCAGGAGGTCCTGGGTTCGATTCACAGATCAGGCAAATATAATTTTCTAATTCAATTTGCCTGGGACTAGATCCCTCAGAGGGCGTTGACGCTAGGCAGGCAGTCGGACGTAAAAACTAAGCCAAATCCTTTCTGCAACATGCTTGAAAGAGTGTGTTGCGCCGACCGCACATTAAGGTAGGATAAGGGCAGGTAGAAAGAAATAATAAAAGGTATGTATATTCACGAAGTTTTGTAAATACTTTCACGTTATGGAAGGAACATGGTTTCTGTGTAACAAAGTATTTTTGTCTAAGGAGTTATTCACGAGATCCTAGCACAAGGCTTCGTCTCTAGTGGGTGGGGTAAGATCATAGCTCTCCACGACAATACTGGTAATAACATTACTCATTACATAGCTTATCACACGTTCAAATAACATCAACACACCTATATATGTACATATAATACTCGATACAAATAAAGGTCTCAAGTTAATCCCGCGCGGCGTTGCCACGTCCGTCCTGTTTGTTCGTTGCGGACGTGTTTACCCCACCCAAGCACCGAACACGCTCCCAATCACCGAATTACCTTACGAGCACATTTAATCTCATAAGCAAACACACAAGAGCGATTAAATGGTGGTGTAACGGTTTTTGTTGTGGAATGAATGTATAAAATGTTTATATTGTTACAATAACATGTACTCAGCGTGTCGGAGAGCTCGTGCTGCGGATTATGTAAAATTGTTTATTGAATTGTTATGTGGTATTTAATATGGATGTTGTCAAAACAGCAGGAAAAAAGTAGTAAAAGTAAAAGAGCAGCTATATTCTTCTAGAATATTCCGCCACTATTTTCAACCTATATGGTCTAGATAAATAATAATAAATCATGTTAGCCATGTAATGTTACTGTCCTACTGCTAGGCACGGGCCTCCTCTACTAATGTTTGTGATATATATAGATATAAGGATTTTTGTTAGTATGGGTTTTTGCATCCTACAATGCCATTTCACCTTTTAATCATTCTTTTGGTAATTACACCTCCAGTGGTATTGAGGATGCGTGAATCCATATAAATATGATTATCAATTGTATTGACAATTTGTAAATAAAATTTTTTAAAAAAGGAAAATAGACAAAAGAAAATAAAAAAGAAATGGTGACAATTGATGATGAAAAAAATAAGCCCGGAGTTTCTTTCTGCCTTTCTTCTTCGGGTCGTCATCCGTAGGTAGCTAGAGAAAGGCTGGTAGGTTAGCTAGGATAGGGCCTCACGCACCAATCCCAACTGCTTCCAGTATTTCCAGTCAATCCCCTGCCACCATTCCTGCCATATGCCATTCCCATACAATCCATTCCCTTACACTCTATTCCTATTTCCCCTTATCACCCTATCTCAGCCATCCCATCGTTATTATATCCATACTTGCCTGCCTGTTGTCTAATTCAAATATATAATGTAAATTATATTAATCCTAATTTAAAAATTTACTTGTGTTGACTTGTCATAAGTGCTTTTTTACATGCCTACGTGATCAATAAAGATTTTTATTTTATTTTATTTAATGAGAGGGGTTAGGCTTTAGTCTACCACGCTGGCCTAATGCGGGTTGGTAGACTTCACATACCTTCGAAATTCTTGTGTAAAAATTCTCGGGTATGCAGGTTTCCTCACGATGTGTTCCTTCACCGTTTTAGCAAGCGATATTTCACAATGAAAACACACTTAATATAGAAAAGTCAGAGGTGTGTGCTCTTTTTGGGGTCTCGAACATTCGACACTCGTCGCGGTAGTCCGTACCATTCCCAACTAAGCTATCACTGCTGATCTAGAGTAAGGAGAAATAGAGCGTAGAATTAGGAGTACACGAAATTTTTTTGTACACGAAGTACATTTGCAAGTCGTAAAGAATTTTTAAAGTCAATTTCAATCGATTTATTAAAATTATAATTATAGCGATTTGAAATATTGTTATTATGCAATTTCACATAACATACTGTGCGTAATATAAGACCGGATCTTGCGTGTTTGTTGCTTGTACTATAAATACATAAAATAAAAATAAACGTGAAATTATAAAGAACACGTAACGCAATTAAATTATAATTAAATGCGCGACCTAGTTTCACAGGTTGAGCCTGAATTACTAAGTAAGGCAGAGGCAGGCGTTTGTCACAAAGTGAAAGTAGTTCCTTTTCAGTAATTTCCCTGAGTGGAGTGCCTACACTTTGAGGAGGGCAGGACTTAATGCAAGGGTTCAGTGCAACTTCTTGACTTAGTTGTTGCTTAATTTGAAAATAATGGGCCTTACTTAAAACAGAATTTTTAGCTGAGCAAATGGTTAAGAATAGCCTGTCACTGTTTTCCTTGCGTTACATTGTTTAAAAATGAAAGGGACAACCTATGGTATAAAGATAAGCAGCGCTTAAATATTTTTATAAGTAAGGGGCAAAATGTGTAAGTAGAACCTCATGTTAGAATCTCAGCGTCAAGAGAAAGAAAAGAAGAAAAGAAGAAGTTAAAATGGAGACAATATTCCTGTACACCTAGCAATGAGACAATAAGGTTAAAATTAATGTATCCTGCTGAGTCTTTGTTTCGACTTCACTTAACTTCTGCTGTGTCTTAAGCATTTACCCTGCCACTACAGACAAAATACGATTATGTCGTCTCGCCTTCATCTCAAATATTTACTTTGTAAATCTTCAACTTTGTTATTTTTGTGTAGACACACATAAATAATACACTTTACATTTCAGTTTTAATGGTGAACAAATAAACTCAATGCAAATTATACTCAGCTTCGTCTCGTTTCAAGTAAATTTCTAAGGTTAAAAGCTTCAGACGGCGCGCGTAAGTCTTTAATAAGGCATTTCAATTAGTTCACAATTTATTAAGTTTGTTTAATCACGAGAATATATTATTCGGCAAATGATATAAGCCGAAATTATTAATACATTGAAATGTACATTAAAATACATTTTTAAACATATTTATTGCTGCCTCGGTGGCGTGGTTGTATTTCGGCACGACTACCGTCCTGAGGTCTCGGGTTCGATCTCCGGGTCGGGCAAAGTGATATAGGATTTTTCCATATCAGACCGGAGTCTGGAAATTGTCCCCGATGTGGCGATAGGCTCGCCTCCTATCACATCTGGGACGGAACTAAGCTCGGCGAAATGTGGGTATACTAGTTCGCTAGTGCACCTCTGCCTACCCCTTCAGGGATACAGGCGTGAGCTTATGTTATGTATGTATGTTAAACATATTTAATATAATATATACCTATAATATATGACTGCCTCGGTGGCGTGGTGGTATTTCGGTACGACTACGGTTCTGAGGTCTCGGGTCGGATCCCGGGTCGGGCAAAGTGATATTGGATTTTTCCATATCAGCCCGGAGTCTGGAATTTGTGCCCGATGTGGCGATAGGCTCGCCCCCTATCACATCTGGGACGGAACTAAGCTCTGCGAAATGTGGGTGTTCTAGTTCGCTAGTGCGCCCTTCAGGGACACAGGCGTGAGCTTATGTTTTGTATGTATGTTAAACATATTTAATATAATATATTGAACGGTATTACCGTATACGAGATTTTTTTAAGATTAGTTAGAATCAGAAAACTAACGTACAGTTATGTGAAAAAGTAATTTCGTTTAATATGTAATATTTTTCATTATAAATATTTTACCTAGAAAATTAGAGCACCCTCTTAAGTAAGTTTTTAAAATTAAATGTATTTTTCCCTTCGCAGCGGATTTTTTAATTAAAATAATTGAAATGCCCGTGGGAAAGGCTCTACTAATAGTAATGGAGATACGCTACACAATTCACGTTCATTTTAATGTGCAAAATGAAGTAAATGGAGTTTTTAATTAGTAATTTGTGGACATTCTGCGGAACTGTATCTTGATGAAGTTTAAGATTGTTTTGGTGAGGTTATTATTGCTTTCCGTTATGTTATCATCGAATACCACCGACTTATTTTGTATTCATCGAATCAAGGCTGGGAATTGGAATCATCGAATTCTAGGGACTGGATCCCTCGGAGGGGGTTGATGTCAGTCAGGCAGTGAATCGAGAGCAAACGTCTGTCTTGTGAGTCGTCACTAGGATACTGAGATCTAATCGGATATATTAAGATGTATATCGGATATATTAAGATATATATCGGATATATTTTAAAGTATATGCATCTCATCATTATTTAATCACACTTATTATATTATATAAGAACCTACAGTAAATTACATAAGACATTTTGAAAATGGAAAACACGCGTGTGTTTTCACAAAGGGCTCTCGTACAACCAATTTTAATTCATTTTACAATTCCCAAAAACGCACGTCACACAAAACGGTGTTAACCCGTACGTACTCGAGTGGGGGACAAATTAGCCGCCAGAGCGGAGTGGCGCGGAGCGGAGTGAGCGGCTTGACCCACATGCGACGGGTTAATTGTAGTACTTGTGTTGGGCGGCGGATGGTGGACACTGGACGGCGGACAGGCCCAGGAAACTGTACAACTATCGCTTTGAATTTAGAATCTTTTTAAATACTGGCTTCCAGGGGCGTTCCGTCAAATGCCAATTCTTTTCTTTCTACCTGCCCTTGCCTGACGTCAACTCCTAGAAGATCCAGTCCTGGGCAAATTAAATAAGAAAATTACCTCTGCTTGACCTGGGAATCGAACCCTGGACTTCCCGGACCACAGCCTATATTTATATACGGCCACTAGACCAAGGAGGCGACTAAGTTAAATGCCAATTAAAGCAAAATCACCTAGTAAATATTTGGTATGGACCAGACATTTTTTGAAAGTCTAGAATATTACGACGTCAAGACTTTAATTTTAGAGAATATTTAGAACAATGATCATTGACAGCCGTTAAAAGATGCATCGTATCTTTACAACTTTAGTTTTCGAATATAAAATTGTTTATGTTATTTAAGACCGGGAGAAGTGCAGGCGTTTAAGCAGAAAGGTGGCCCTGGCGTTAGACCGAGAAAACGCCAGGCAGAGAGAAAGTTAGAACCTGTAAAATACTCATAATATCATCACTGTAATACGATTAAATTTTACGTTAATATTAAGTTTATATTTCGGGCTCAAGCTGGATGAAGACGACTTGCTCCGTTTCTTGTGTCTTCATAATATTATAAGAGTACAAACTGGTAGAAGTGTACGTACCTTATCCCTTATCTCCTGACGCATCTTTTCTCGCTCTTCCTCCATCTTGCGGTGCTTCTCCTTGCGCCGCTCCTCGGCCTCTCGGATGGCCTCTTGCCGCTCGCGTTCGGCTTCTTCTTCCTTCTCCTTATCATCGCTGTCGTCGCCGTCACCGCCGACCGCGCCTGCGACAAACCAAAATCAATTTTATACATTTATGTATTTAGGTGTTATTTCAGACTGATGCGATCACGATCCTTCGCATTGAGGGAACGACTGGATGGATGGATGGATGTATTTAGGTACACTTATATGGTAGTCAATTTAGTCTAGATAGGCAGTGGTTTGGCTGTTGGAATTAGCAATTAATACCTATTGAGGATAGACAAACATAACACAGAACGTAAGCACAGTGAAACCTTATAACATGAGCTGGATCTCTGCAATACCCCGCGGAGGTATGGTATGTTCATATACGTTGTTATTTAAAGATTGAACAAATGAATAATGCTGGGTAGAACCATATGTTCGGCCATGAGCCAACGCAAAAATAAATAACTTAAACTGAAGTTGATTTGAATGGGGCTTTTAAAATGTCATCGAGCAAACTAGGTTAGGCATCGTGTTTGTCGGTATTCCCGCCATTTGCACCGACACAGCCGGTCGGTCCAGTCTAGTGGGCCAATATGCCGCCCATTCAAAACTCCATTTCACGTCAATCTGAGCATTTATCGCTTGCCACAGAAGGTTCCCGATTATGACTCGGATAGGTTATTTACGAGTGATTTTATTCAAAATAAGATTTCTATTTAGATCTGTATGCGGACATGGCTAAAGGACCTGTAGTTTATACAGTTTATATGAATAATAATTAATCAATACAGTGGGTACCATTTATTTTAATGTTTTAAATATTATAATGTATAGGATAATACAAATTATTGCATTTTTAATGCAATAATGTTAGCGATTTTTCATTTTTATACTCATCGCAACATTTAAATTAGGATAAATAAATAAATGGAAATAAAAATGCTTAAACTTTATTTATTTAAAATATTCACAAACTGTTTTTCCCCACGCCCAGTGGAAAATGAAAATAGTTACTAAAAAAAAGGGTAATATTTGAAATGGGTAATGTTTTAGATAGATACAAAGTTGAAATCCTAGTTATTATACGGGATTACACTAACTGTTCTCGGGCTACTTTAAATTCTGGAACTTTTGATCTGTGTGAATTGAAACTGTGAAACTTTACAATTCAGTACAATATGTGAATAAATGAGACAACTCTACTGTTTTGTATTGTTTGAATTTCTTAGTCATAGTATAGCATAGTATGTGTTCGTAATTTAGGGCAGTTGTTATATTTTAGGAGGGAATTTAGGTAGTAAATTGCGCTCCTTGTGTACATTCATTTCTTACTTTAACTGACTACAAAGCCTCGCCATATACTACTAAGAATATGTCGTTGGTGACGTAATTCATTACTATAAATATTTTCTAGAACTAAACGAATAAAAATAGAATAACTTTATATACCACAAGAATAATTTTATTTCCTAATGTTTTCATCGATATTTTATCGATTAATTTGAATATCGAAGAAATTGAAACCAGCCAGTGTTAAAAAAAAAAACTCGACGCAATATTCTTGGCACAATGCGCCCTGGGTTAGATTAAGCGAATTCTCAAGTGCGACCGTTTTCAATTCAATTTGCCGCCACAAGTGAATGGCGGTTAGAAAAAAAGACTCCATCGATCCAATTGTCGTCGGCGAGACGTGCCGGTGACAGCGTTCATTCCACATTCAACACTGGTGCTGCCAATTCCTTAGCTTTTCAATTTTTTCTTAATTAAATATTCGAATTTGAGTTTTGCATTTGAATTTCGAGATCGGAATTTGCAGCGTATTTTTTAGCTGTTTATTTTAATGTTTGGTGATATTAAATTGTTATGGTCTATGTTTTGGCAGATATCCTATCATGACTTCCAAGACTTTTGAGAGAAATCTTGAGTTGTCTGTTCAGTTTAGTTTTGTATTATATTTGTATTATTTTGAGTACATCGCACTCGTGGCGAATAAAGTCACATGTCAAAGACAAACAACGCGAGACGCGTGTGTAAGGCTTCACTAGTTATAATTGAATTGATATTACTTAGTCCGCTGGCGCAGTAGTTTCGTGTTTTGCGTATGATGATTAGTTACAGTTAGGTTTAAGATTAGATTAAAGTTTGCTTTGAGAATTAACATTTGATTTATGTGTTATAATCAAGAATATAGTTAATGTTTTAGGTTACACAGAACTTAAAGATAAATCAAGGCTTAAAAATTTGGATGCGTTTAGTGCGTGCATTTCCCGCATTCTGATATCAGAACCTAATATTTTTAAGAAGAGTATTACCTATAAAAATATAGACCAATAGAGAATCTTGCCATCTTTTAGAACTGAAGCCACATTAAGTTGTACATGAGAGACAAAAACTTATAACTAGAGTTATTAACAATAGACGACTGCCTCGGTGGCGTGGTGGTATTTCGTATCCCCGGGTCGGGCAAAGTGATATTGGATTTTTCCATATCAGCTCGGAGTCTGGAATTTGTGTCCGATATGGCGATAAGCTCGCCCCCTATCACATCTTGGACGGCACTAAGCACGGCGAAATGTGGGTGTTCTAGTTCGCTAATGAGCCACTGCCTACCCTTTGGGGAGACAGGCGTGAGCTTATGTTATATTTATTAACAATATTTTGGGTGTTATGTAAATATATATTTTATGTTAATTTTATTTAATTAAGGATGTGTTTAAAGTTTTAATACTTGTTACAATCACTACAGGAATTATCAATACAAAGTAATTAAGAAATATTATAACTTTGGACTCGATAAACAAACACATAAAATGAATTGGGTTGGAACGGACCCGGGCGGCGTGATGCGGCGCGGCGGGGCAGGGCGGGCGGTACCGGGCCCAGTGGGTCGCATAATGCACGCTTTATGTTGGTTTTAATGTGGATTTTACTGCGTGCCCGTATTAATTACTGATTGTTTATTATTATTGTAAGACATTAGGTCAATATTGGAACAAAATACTCCAAGGGGAAATATGCTGTATTGATTTAAATATATAATGTGACATGTATAAGGGAGGTAGAGGTTGGAAGTTGAGACCCAGAGAAACCGCAGCTCGCCGAAAATATTTCAGTGTATTTAATATTCTATTATACTACCTTCAAACTATTATCTATTCATAAACATTATCCCAGGGTATATGCTTGTAAAATACTTTTCATTTCAATCTTATTATATATTCCACATAAAATAAATGTAAAAAAGATAACAGGCAGGATTTATCCAAGGGCCAGAAACATTATTTTGTACTTTATAACTTATTATGTTTTGAAGATAATGCGAAAATAATGTAAGGCCTTTTTTACCTCTGGGACGACCCACGAGCCTTCGGGTTATGCTACACAGTATAGGCGGAGCGGAAAAATGACAAAAAATATAATACAAAATGATTTAATCCATGTGAGTTCATTTATTATTGTTATTATTTTATTCTACCACTAGTTTACATTACAAGTCTCATAGAGACTAACAAAAGGGAACTTTAGCATTGCATCGGTCTATTTCAGATTATTTACAATGACATATTTTTTTATAAGGTTTTATAAAGTTTACAAATAACACTGCCTCGGTGGCGTAGTGGTATTACGATATGACTACCATCCTGAGGTCTCGGGTTCGATCTCCGGGTCGGGCAAAGTGATATGGAATTTTTCAGTATCAGACCGGATTCTGGAATTTGTGCCCGATATGGCAATAGGCTCGCTCCCTGTCACATCTGAGACGTAAATTAGCGCGGCGAAATGTGGGTGATCTAGTTCTCTAGTTCGCTTCTGCCTACCCCCTCGGGGATACAGGCGTGAGTCTATGTATGTATGTACAAATAATACCAGTAACTATATTTGTTCAAAAACGTTCTAACTTAGCTACCTTTAAACTAAACTGTAGCATGAGCTTAATCATTAATCACAAATACATCTTATAATAAAAATATGGGTAAGTTTTTTATTTTTAGCATGAGACTAGGCTAACGCCCAATCAAATGCTATATTAACTTACGATTAAATGCCAAGTCATGTCAAAGATGACTTGCAAAAATTGTGGTCAAATGCTTCATCAATTGAAATTTGATGAAAGAATGTCAAGGAAAATTAATTTTAATGCAGATTTAAATACTTATTTTTAGAAACTTCGAGTGAATAAGCATAAAAAAGTTCAGCTAAACAAAAATCGCTATCGCATTTCTAACATAACACGGGTGTTCGTAAAAGGTTATCACCAAGGAGTGAGGCGGTAATCTGGCGGCGCGGCGGTTTCATCAGTTGTTATCACACAAAGCTTTGTTAAACCCATCTCTATATGGTGATACTTTTGGACATTTGTATTGAACACATGTGTATACCTGTTATCTAAGTAGCAATGCGTGTGTGCATAGGTGATCATTATGTTTTTGTTGTTCTATAAGTAAATTCTTTGAAAGATAGAAGCAAGTAATAATTAAATAATTCATTTAAAAGTCACACCCACAGTTCTGACCTGACACTATGTTGAACCTGTTGTAAGAATCAGGATCTACGAGGGACTTACGGTCCCACAGCACAAATAAATATCTGAGGATCATACAAACATTTGTCGTGTTACGGGAATCGAACCTGCAGTCGTTTTACAGCCAACTACTCGTCCACTAGGCCATTGAAGCTAAATCGCACGATCTCAGTCTATAAAACAGTTAAAATATAGTTAACCTCATAAATTCTTACAACAAAAATTGGTTCACATAAATAACTTACGACGGAATTGGGTGACATGAATACAATTCTACAAAACGACGTAGCAACAGCATTGGTAGAGACGTCGCGTGTACAGACTGACTTACATACTGTAGGTATATGTATGTGCAACGCGACATCGCCGTGCTATTATTAGCTAGATCGATACACAGTGGCTGAGCCTATGTGCCTATTGAGTGGACAGACGGCGAACACTGAAAATTTCCAAAAGCAAATCCGATGGTAGTATGAAACTATAGTCAAAACATTACTGACGCAAAAGCGAGTAGTCAAAGTTATGCGTAAATAAATTGATCGTTTAAGCGTAATCGGTGATTCAATAACATTGAACGATATTATGAAATATTGTAGGTTATTGAGTCCTTATAGTTTCAGACTTTTCGCCATACCAGAAGTTTCAAATACATAAAGTATATAGTATATTGAATTCGAATTTGATCAAATTTTAAAATTACTTTGATAATATTATTTCTGGCATTTAAATCACAAAGAGAAACAGGCGGCGAATGGATGAAATACTTCGTTGAATACACAAAACATAAAATTCACCGAACCGTTTATAATTTCAACAAAAGGCGCGTTCAAAAGCAATAAGTAGAAGTGTCTTTATGTTAATTGTGGTTAAGTTAGTTCAAGTTGGAGTTAAGTCAAAGTGCCTTGGGAACTTGGCGCAAGTTGGGCGCCTTTGATTCTCTTACAAGTTTTATTTGGTGAAAGTTAACATTCACTCTCAGATACATTTTTGGGACAATAGAGTTCGTCTTTCTTGAGGTTTCCGTGTCATTTAGAAATTATTTTTGAAATTGTGTTCAGTCATAAGTTACGTAAATTTTACATTTTTCATTCAGAAATACGCTTGTTATCTTTCTTTCTTTCTACCTGCTCTTATCCCACCTTAATGTGGGGTCAGCGCAACACACTTTTTCAAGCATGTTGCAGAAAGGATTTGGCTAAGTTTTTACGACCGGTTGCTTGCCTGACGTCAACCCCCTCTGGGGCAGAAATTCGCTTGTTATATAAAAAATATTTTACCAATATATTAGTAAAATAGTTTTCAAATTCTAAATATGGATTTATAAACTAGCTAGATATTACCCGCGGCTTCGCACGCGTGGTTTGCAGGAATATAAGGTTTTTGATTTGTCGATCAGATCTGTTATTTTAGTCCAAATATTCCATACACGTCATATTTTAATGATTAAGCAAAAATTAGTTACAAAACAAAGAAAAACCAAATGGTGGCTACGTAATTTAACTCCATCACTAATGCACCATCTCTATCTAACGCATGTGACGCCAACGTTTAACGCAATAGGTTGGTCTAGAATTTTTTGGGCGGAGTATGGTTTTATTATGGAGTATGGTTTTATATTTTTATGGAGTATGGTATTTGGTTTATATTCAGCAGTGAATCTGAAAATATCAATTAAATAATTATTGTTAAAAACCTTTTCGGTATCCGGAGGATAGGAACCATTTTGAGTGGTTGTACCAAAATGGTTTGATTTCGGCCTGCAATAAATAAAATAGTTTTCCTTCATTGTATGTAGGTAGTAAAAGCACAAATCCCATTTTAAATTAACAAATCCAAGTAAAATCAGAAAAAAACTAATTTATTTACCGAAGTCTGGTCTGACCCATCCTGATTCAATCCATCTCGCCAGATGGGAGCGTTTAAAAGAATTCTCGTGTAATCCGCCCCGAGCTGAGGCATTTGTCTACACTCCCCGCTTGATTACACGTGGGGAGGTATTTTTAAACCACGTCTCTAGATGTGACTGTATACTACCGACATTTAAAAAGCTGGATTTCAATTGGACGGGATTTTTTAAGTATAAATGTGGTCTGATTTTGATGATTTTTGTGATAAGTTACCTACATTTGCATTTGTTTTAGTTATCGACCGATTTCCAAAATAGAGAAGGTCCTCAATTCGTGTGTATTTTTTATGTAAGTTACGCGATATCTCCGCCAAATGTGGACCGATTTTCAAAATTCGTCCCATATTTTGGTCACGATAGGATCAAGTTGGAAGTCGGTCAGTTAAGTTTAAACTTGTGATTATTTATTACGCTTCAAATATTGGAACTTCAAAATTAAATATAACAAAAAACATAAACTAAAAATCTACATGTGGTAAAATAAATAAATAAAAGAACAAAATCTGCATGCAACACGAATCCACGTAACCCATTTAAAAAATATATCGAAAACTGATACCGAAACAAAACGGACCCGACCGAAATAAATTCGCGTGCGAGCGTCCCATCAACCATCGCACCGACAAATATACATAGCTATTCCTAAAACAATGAAAAATGTACTTTATGACCCATAAATTAAGAATGGTAATAGAATGTGGAATATTTATAAAGAATAAAGCGTTCGATTTAAGGCTTGGTCTCGCAGTAAATTGTTTGAAGGTCGCTGTTATATCAGGGTTCATGCTCCTGTGCTTCTAAAATACATATTTAATGTTCAAATTCAGTATGTAAATTGATTTGGAATAAACAAGCGAAAGCATTTAGTAGTTTTTTTTTCTTATTTATTGAGGAATGATGTTGTTACTAGACTTGGCTAGTTATTTATATGGCAAATACATTGTTCAGACTGATAGTTGATTTTAAATTAAAAAAGATATAAATTATATTAAGTGCGACTTGAACCACTATTACTAACCTTCAGTTAGTCCTCCTCAAGTTAAATTGAAAAATAAATATATAAAGGACATGTAATTAATGACATGTCATCATATATTATCTGTAATTACATGAGTACATTACATGTAATTTATATATTTCTTTTTTCAATTTAACTTGAGGTTAGGACTAACTGTAGGTTAGTAATAGTGGTGCAAGTCACCTTAAGTAACATATTTTATTCCTATTTGTTTTTAGTTTTAGCCTCAACGGGTCTAGATTTCGTCAGTTTTATAGCGTTCATAGATCCGGCGACGGAGAGGACTGAAATGTACGTCGTCCGAAGAGTTAGTAATATATTATTAATTCTACCTTTATTTAACATCAAATAAAAATACAAAGGTGGATCCATTTTGATGCAGTAACAATTTAAAATACCAGACCTCAAGATATTTAAAAGGCAGTTTACACATAAGAAACCATTATTACTAATTTATCCAAACTTGAAATTATAATAAAAGGTTCTATTATAGGTCACTATGAAAATCTAGCTCCCCCTAATTATAATTTAAACTCAAGTTTCTAACCGTCGATAACTTCGAGCATAGTACAAAACGCTTCCACAATAATTTACACTGTAGTATCGCGTGCTTCAGCCACGGTTCGTTAGCCACATGCGTATATACTCCTATATACTCTACGTAGAACCATTTGCTCTAATCGAATGTGGTAATGAAAGCAGGAAAAATGCTAAAAACGCAAGCAGTGTGGAATTAATGCCATTCCAAGGAGCTTTATATGCGAGATTACGCAAAGTAATTGTGCTACGAGGTTGCTACGACAATATTGTAGCAACGCTACGCTTAGATTTATCGGGTAGCTATGCTACGTATTCGTATTTCGTAATTGCTACGTATGTAGACGTGTACTGTGATTTACCGGCTACACGTATTGTCGCTAGGAGTATTGCTACGACATTGCAGATACGCTACGTTTAGTTACAGTACTACGCAAGATGTAGTTGTGCTACGATCGTCTTGATCATTCCATTGTAAATGGGCTACGAGTTACTACACCTCACGTAGAACAATTATGTCTACGTAATAACACAGCTACGCAATTAGAAATAGTACGGATATAAAGATTCATATTGATACTAGTCGTGCTAGTTATAGCTATCGTAGGCGTTTTACAAATGGTTTTATTATGAATGTATAATCTACACGAGTAATCTAAATCTATGATTTTATTTGATTATTTTTACCCTATATAATTAATGTTAAATTATACTATTAGGGGACAGGTTAAATTCAGCGTATATACTATTTGACTTTTGATAATTATTAAGTCAGTAATAAGTTAGTCAAAGTACCTGATTGAATATAATTGCCATCTAGTATGGGAGCTTTTATCTCAATTAAGATTTGTTATTCACATGATGACTAATTTGTTTTTATTTATTTTAATAAAAAAGTAAATTAAATTACCATTCACGAACATTTTTATTTTTAGTTAATATTGTATATGTCGTCGCAGCTATTTAATCCGTCTATTTATTATCAGATTTACTTTTTATAAGTCAATCTATTATTGTTAAAATCACTTCGTAAAATCGTATAAAGTATTTAGACGTCGAGGTGATGAAGTAATCTTAATTATTCTTACGTTTTTATACTATTGTTTGTATAATGTTATTGTCTCCGGATGTGATTGTGGTAGTTGCGATCTAAAGGTTTATAATTGCTGAATTACTACTTATATGGTCTAGATAAATCCAAAGGTAATTTAAATAGCTCATGCTGATTCACAGATTGCTTAATAGTTAATATTTCAGAGTAGTGGTGGCACCCTAGCGGAAATAATCTTAATGATTGCCATCTAAAGCTTTTTAATTGCTGGATCACTTACCAATAGGTCTAGTTAAATGTAAAAGGAATTATAATAATGGTTTTATAAATAGATTTGCTTAATTATTGAATTATTAGAGAAATTGTGCCGCACCTACCCGCACTCTGACGTAGAGAACGCAGAGGAAGGGATTCATGATAATATAATGGCTTGCAGACTGTTCAGAGGGGCTTTTCAGTTGTCGGCTTTCAAATAGATCACATCATAGTTCGGGAGACCATAGTATTTAGGGGTCGTTATGCCTAAATTATGGGCGACCTCTTATTTCCAAGTATTTAGTAATTCAGTGTTATATTTACCGTGACAATATACTACGGTTCTCAGTGCAAACGTTGTATTGACTATTCTAATGAAATGTGAAGTGTTCCGTGTTAAATCTATGGGTTTTCTTGTCAGTTCTTTCCCATAGCGTATTCCGAACTGACGGTAAATTAAATCAAGTGCATAAGACAAGCACTGAATAAACTGAAGTGATAAAACCTGTGTTTCTATCAATACCGACACATAACTTTCATTATACCGACATTTGTTGTGCTTTGACCTATCTGCTAGGCTCAGTCACTATTAAGTACATAGATCTACTGCGACATCAGAAGTGGGATAAGCCCAACGACCTATCAACAAATTTATTCGGCAGCCTACACCCACAAGCGTGAGTAAAAAGTGAGACATAAAATGCGATTGAAACGGATAATCGTAACATTACAATCTGGATGACTTTACCTACATAGGTATGTAATTTTTATTTTTATGGCATGTGTAGCGAAAATGCGCAACAAATTTATAAACTTAAACAGCTTGTGACTAAGGAACTCTCATTTGCATACATGGTGTAATCGAATGGATAATTCTTAAAGATAAAATTCATTTTCACATTAAGCAATTATGAAGTATCTCTATAAAATCAAACCATAGTTTTATTTTCTACCCACTCTTGATTAAAAATTAGTGTAATCAATAATTTTATTGAATAGTTCAGTTTTCCAGTATGATTATAATACTGTCGATAATATTACTAAGCTAACTGAGTTTTTATAACTTCTATGTGTACAACTTCGGTGTGCGAGATCTTCCTATGTACCTACAAGAATTCCTGTCTACATGGCGATAACATGGATGTTTTATTAGGCATTTGGTGAGATCGTTTTGATATTTTTGTGGTTTCCGAATATTATGAAGATGAATTTGAATGTTTATAAAACTTAAATTTGAGAATTAACTCATCATTATTAGTTGCTTACGTGCTCCTGCTTAGTGAGGAAATTTATTAAAATGACGAATGTACGTAGGCATTTATAGCGATTTTTATACAGCGCTTTTTGGGGATTTCTATACAGCGTTTTTGGTAACTAATTTTATGTTTCCAATAAGAAAATTGGTACCAAATGAAATGGACCTGTCATTTAACACATCTTTGGTTATAATTAATTCGCTATTTGTATCTCCGCCCCTGCTACTGTTTGAATGGCATACCGACTAACAACCTTGGTTAACAAAATCTATCCATCATAATCGAATGCTCATTTAAGGTTGTATTTTATAAATACCTACACAATACGCGTAAATATTTAAATCTCTCATATTTATGATATAAACGCTAATATTTAACTGTTGCTGTGTAGTTATTTTATTCTGTCCAGACTAAGAATATCAGCTGAGCTGCGAGCGAGCTGTCTTTTGGCGAATCATTACCTGCGTGCGCTGTGGATTAGTTGAAGCAATCATTCATGAACCACAATGGAGTATTCATGGTGTTGCAGTGCATCCATGCAGCTTTTCAGTACCAAGTGTTATGTGGACGTACGATCCATTTGAAGTCGGTGAGTCGCTTCTAGTTTTATGTGGCTTTGTTTTAAAACCGCATTGGCGCGGCTCATGCGCTAACATCCTTCATTCCCAATTTGAAGGAGGCTGGTTACTGTACCACGGAATCTTAATTCAGCTAATTATAATGTGTAACAGATTAACTTGATCTATAACAGTGACGTTAAACTAGGATTTGTGTAAAATATGGTGTTATCTGGATGGTGTTTAATATATCTACGACCTAAGTTTAGTGGTAGTTTGCATATCATGGTGACCAGAGGCGCGTAGCGTTCGCATTTAGCTGTCTGGTATTTGGAGATATTGTAGTACAATTAATACTGCCAGTAAGAGTTTTTAATTAGTAGGTTCCTGACTGGAAGCAACTAATCATTGACTTTCATACTAGTTCATCTCTTAACTCATAAATTGAAATCTTGAGTTCTAAAATGTTGTTCAATAATCTAACTACTGAAAACTGTTCTGCTAAACGAAACTTAACCTTTGAATTAATATTGCTTTGTTTCAAACTCTGCTGATTTTCGAAGTTTTTAGTACTTTTTAAGTACCTACCTATGTCATGTACTTACCTACCATCAGGTGAAGTAAACTATGCGATCGAGCTCTATTGAGTTTATATAAATGATTTAATGATTTGACATTGAATTACATCTCCATAAAAGTTTCGGCGATCCAGTTAGCCGCGGAAAACTTAATATAGGTACGCACCCTTAACATGCCTGATTCTTAGTTAAATTAAAATGATTATTATTAACCCTAGATTGCGATGGAGATTCTTGATTTCTATGGAGTAGTTTAGGTTTGCATATCTGTACATATTAAAGTTTCACAAAATAACTTTGCAATGGAATTCTTAATAAAGCCCAACTTTCGCGCAAATTCACTTTAATAAAATCTGGTCTAAAAGCATGTAAATTACATATATAGACTCACAACTGTGTCCAAGGTGTGGGCAGAGGCGAACTAGAACTCGTATTTTGCAGAGCTTGTTTTTCTCCCAGACGTGATAGAGGGCGGGCTATCGCCGTGTCACAAGTTCCAACTGTGATTTAACAATTGTTCTAGAGGTATATTCAACTAATTATTTTATCTTAGTTCATCTCGATTGAAACTGAACCAAACCCAATTATAAAGCCAGTTTAACCATAAACTTTACAAATTGACTATTAGTTGAAATTGATAAAATTTACAACCAGGTTCGACGAAGTTGTAGTATAGTGAAGATAAAAGATTGGAATAGTTTCCACCATGATTGGATTATATCATTGGTGTTTATAAAGTTGGCGTGTAACCATAGTTGTGTAATTTGAAATAACTCTATGGCGTAAGAGATTATCTTTTACGTCGTTTCAGGCTTGAATTTTTCGGGGTTGGGTGATTCATAGGAACCCTAGTTCTATTATAGTATTCTATCATGATACTTAGACTAATCAGTCTAGCAGACACTTATCTGCTAGTAATTATTATATGGGGTAAAAAAGTGTGCCTAACTTAATCAGAAGTGGCCGAGCGATATGATACTGTGCGTTGATTTTAATATTTCAGTAACACACGGGGACGTGTGCTCGTCAAAATGGCCGAGTCGTCTGGTGAGATCAAACCGGACCTTGGGTATTGTTCCCGATCTTGCGTTATCTCTACAAACATCCGATCTCAGTACTGTCTTGGTGGACAAAGCAGTAATGTGGAACTAACAAGTCATCAGTCCAATCACTCTCCCGGTGAGCAACTTTCATAATATTCGCTTTACAATTATACACCGCATACAACACAGTACACTCTCTCACATACTCAAAAGTAGCTTTCGACGTATTAAACGTCGAATATCAACTCAAAGATGCTATTGACGTATGGACTCGTCAAATAGCCAAAATAAAAATAAAAAGAATATTGCCAAAAGATGCTATTGACGTATGGACTCGTCAATTAGCCATTAAAGAAAAAATTATAGTGAAAAGACTTAGTCAAAGGATGCTGTTGAGGTGTGGAGCCCTCAATTAGCCAAAAATAAATAAAATTCCTATCCAGAAAGAATTTTGGTCCCCTGTGTACCACGGCGTGATGAGCCGCCTAGAGCACAGCATCGTCCTTTCCCGTAATTCCTTAGGGCCTCTATTTAAAGAATAGCATCGACCCTACATCGCCCCATCCTTCCCTTCAACAATTCATATGGGCTGTTGTTACGTGGAGTGGCCAGTACCATTTACTTGAACAAAATTAGCTGTTTCCACGTGTAGTGAACAGTGCAAACATTTTACACAACACAACTGACTTGCTCTATGATCAAGCAAGCTGTGACCACAACGTTTATCAACCACAATATTTTACACAACGTTTTCTGTAACATGTAGTGTACATTACATTATATTTCAACAAATTACGCTGATGTCACTTATTAGTGATCAGTGAGGTACAATTTACACAGCTGCCTTTGTTACAAGGAGAGTAGTGTCTTGCAACTTCCATACCTAACTGACATTGGTACATAACATACGTGATTGCGTGGAGTGACCAGTGTCTTACAATTTACATAACGACTTTACCAGTTGCTCACGTGTAGTGAACAATAGTGAGATAAATTATGAAAACTCATTTTACTTAGAGCAAATTCTTTACACACTGTTAAATTAGTGTGTAGCCTACGTTGTTTCGTTAAATGCAGTGTCTAAGATAATTATAATGTAAAAACAGTTTCTCACTCAAATATCATGTTAGCGCGACGCAGTGGCGTTGCGTATTCATATTGTGATCATCAAGAGCAAATACCTCTACCTGCCCATAAACTACTACGTAACTCATTTATTTATCTACGTCTATTTGTCCTACGTCTTTTTGTTGGACGACTATGTCATGTGGAGTGCCTAGTCGAATGGACTGCTAGTAATTAGTGGTCACATTAGAAGTCATTTACATTTTAAATGCTCTATATCCCAGAGCCAACAAATTTGGCATAGGTGTACTGTGTAAGTGCCTAGCCTCAACACTCATTTTTCCTTTACAGATCTGAACCCCCTACGCGATGCAGAGCACGCATCGCACTTCAGAATGGCCGTGTCGTCGCAGCTATTTAATCCGTCTATTTATTATCAGATTTACTTTTTATAAGTCAATCTATTATTGTTAAAATCACTTCGTAAAATCGTATAAAGTATTTAGACGTCGAGGTGATGAAGTAATCTTAATTATTCTTACGTTTTTATACTATTGTTTGTATAATGTTATTGTCTCCGGATGTGATTGTGGTAGTTGCGATCTAAAGGTTTATAATTGCTGAATTACTACTTATATGGTCTAGATAAATCCAAAGGTAATTTAAATAGCTCATGCTGATTCACAGATTGCTTAATAGTTAATATTTCAGAGTAGTGGTGGCACCCTAGCGGAAATAATCTTAATGATTGCCATCTAAAGCTTTTTAATTGCTGGATCACTTACCAATAGGTCTAGTTAAATGTAAAAGGAATTATAATAATGGTTTTATAAATAGATTTGCTTAATTATTGAATTATTAGAGAAATTGTGCCGCACCTACCCGCACTCTGACGTAGAGAACGCAGAGGAAGGGATTCATGATAATATAATGGCTTGCAGACTGTTCAGAGGGGCTTTTCAGTTGTCGGCTTTCAAATAGATCACATCATAGTTCGGGAGACCATAGTATTTAGGGGTCGTTATGCCTAAATTATGGGCGACCTCTTATTTCCAAGTATTTAGTAATTCAGTGTTATATTTACCGTGACAATATACTACGGTTCTCAGTGCAAACGTTGTATTGACTATTCTAATGAAATGTGAAGTGTTCCGTGTTAAATCTATGGGTTTTCTTGTCAGTTCTTTCCCATAGCGTATTCCGAACTGACGGTAAATTAAATCAAGTGCATAAGACAAGCACTGAATAAACTGAAGTGATAAAACCTGTGTTTCTATCAATACCGACACATAACTTTCATTATACCGACATTTGTTGTGCTTTGACCTATCTGCTAGGCTCAGTCACTATTAAGTACATAGATCTACTGCGACATATATATATGTATGTATAAGCATTTTTATTTTATAAATACTTATTTAATGAGTTTCTGTTCAGTATTTCCACTCACGTACTAATTTTTTTCATGAAAATCGGAAGCGACTTATATTCTTATTTTCCTAAAACCTCTGTATCGGCATACTTTGGAGTTTCCTCCGATTTTATATCTGTTTGAGACTTTCTTTACGTCTTTTCGTGGTTTAAGACTTTTCATAAAAGTTATGTTTTATGTTGAGGACGCTGTATGGGACCGCTTTATATACTTTGCAAAAGCCATGGTTATTTTATTATAATACCAGTTTTTGCTCTAAGTTCTGCTTACTTTTTTATTTTTATTTGATTCACTAAACTGGACGATACACATAATTACATGCAAAGATAAATACTAATGAAGATAGTGCACAATGTGATTGCCCTTCTAGTAGTGAATACAGCATCATACGTGGAATCTTTTCAGTGATGTTTCTGGTATAATAAATAGTCTCTGTGAGTTTCCAGTTAAGTCATGTATGATAAAGTGTGTTGCGTCGACCCCCTAGAAGAGTGGGATAAAGGTAGGTGGAAGAAGAGTCTAGATGGTTACTACTCTTACATACATACATAAGCTCACGCCTGTATCCCGAAGGGGTAGGCAGAGGCGTACTAGAGAACTAGAACACCCACATTTCGCCGAGCTTAGTTCCGTCCCAGATGTGATAGGGGGCGAGCCTATCGTAATATCGGGCACAAATTCCAGACTCCGGGCTGATATGGAAAAATCCAATATCACTTTGCCCGACCCGGGGATCGAACTCGAGACCTCAGAATCGTAGTCGTACCGAAATACCACCACGCTACGGAGATATAAAAGATATAAACGTGATTTAATATCCATAAATTCAAAATAATAGTATGTATCATGTATGATATTATTATGTAAACCTTTTGCAAATTGTAATTGAATGATGTAATCAAACCACAAAATTAGGCGAGCCACATCACATTATGCGAACTAAATGCAAATCTATTTACTGTAATTTACTACCACGTATCCGAAATGCGTTGTAATTTGGCATTATTATGCATTGCTATTATAATTTTATCAATTGTGTAGGCAATTATGTTGATTGAGGTTTTGTACTTTATACTGCAGAGTTGCCTAAACTTTTGAGGCAATGGAACACTTAACCAAGCTCTTGCACTTTATAGAACTCCACAATATTAATTATAAATGAGATATATTGCAATTCTAAATACGCCCAGAATCCTTTTTTATCCATAGTAATATTTTATATGGCAAACAACTGGGTAGTTGGATAACACCTCGTAAGTTATAATATGAGCATACATAATCGAAAATACATTACATAACTGAAATTAATAAAATGTTTTTAACTTAACAAATATTTGTAACGCTAAAATGGTGGCTTAAAATGTATAAAAACTTTATGCCACCGACAAATCTTTTTTAAAACTCTTTAATGGTCGAAAAAACCCACTCGAAAGAGTCGCCATTGTGCCTTCTCTATCATTCTTGTGCAGTTAGAGTGGGACGGTAACACTGACCAGAGGAACAACGTTATGCTTTTAGCGATCCCCTACTGCGTGGATTATGCCATTACTGCTATGTGCGAATGATGTATACCACATTTTATGTAGGATTATGTGCTTCAAGGAGTTTCTGGCGATATGATAAAGGCACTTACGAAGAAAATAATTTTAAATTATTATAATAAATGGTAGTTATTAAAGAGACTGCTGTGGCGTACATGTTACGTGCGATATTACGTGCGCGGTGATGTCTCCGGTTTGTTCCTCGGGTCGGTCAGTGAGATTGGGTTTTTCTATACAATGTCAGCCCAGAGTATAGAATTTGTGCGTGATATGGGGATAGGCATCTGGGATGGAAATAAGCTTGGGTTTTTCTAGTTCTCTATTTCGCCTCTGCATACCCTTTCGGGTATATAGGCGTGAGTGTATGTATGTATTAAAGATGTACGATAGATGTATTATTATGATAAGTATTTTTAAAATTTGACATGACACAAGATTCTTATAGCAGTGCGGGGTCAGGACTATATGTGGCTATCTTTCTTTCTACCTGCCCTTATTCCACTAGACCAAGGAGACGCCTGACTATATATGGTCGTTAGTTGTTATTACTATTTAAGTATTTAGGGAATAAAAAGTTCCTTATTCTTTTTCTTACACGTTTGTAGGATAAAGCCATCTCTGAACCAATATCATTTTGTTCTTAAATAGAAGGTAATATCCCAAGATGTCTCCGAGAAAACCTTTTAATACCGGAGGCTGTAACTAGTAGTGGCAGCGGGACATTAGATTACCCGGCGTCCGGACCGGATATCCGGTAATTCAGTTTGGACCAGGTTATGGCGGTAATATTGTTCATGATTGCAATGCGACGGCTCGCTACTTTAAACTATGTTCCTGATGAAATTGGTATCCGAGTATACTTTATTGGTTTTACGTTTTTATTACATTTTGTATTGGACAGTGAGTTTATGGTGGTTCCCAGAATATAACCAATATCAGTAGAAAAACATTGTGTTGAGTTGTTCGAAAACAGGATTTTAGTGATTTTTAAGATGTTTTTATGGCGAATATTCATACTATGGAGCTCTTGGCTTGGAATGTTTCGTATGGTTTCAACTTAATTAAAAAATAAGGTTGTAATTTCGGTGCTTGACTGCCTCGGTGGTGTGGTGGTATTTCGGTACGACTACGGTTCTGAGGTCTCGGGTTCGATCCCCGGATCGGGCAAAGTAATATTGGATTTTTCCATATCAACCCGCTGTCTGGAATTTGTGCCCGATATGGCGATAGGCTCGCCCCCTATCACATCTGGGACGGAACTAAGCTCGGCGAAATGTGGGTGTTCTAGTTTGCTAGTGCGCCTCTGCCTACCCCTTCGGGGATACAGGCGTGAGCTTATGTGTTAATTTCGGCTAGGATTTATTGGCGATTTTTCAACATTATGTAGATGTTATTTTTTTCTATCTGCCCTTATTCTACCTTAATGTGGGGTGACGCAACACACTTTTTCAAGCATGTTGCAGAAAGGATTTGACTAAGTTTTTACGACCGGCTGCCTTCCTGACCTCAACCTCCTCTGAGGGATTCAGTCCCGGGCAAATTGAATTTGAAAATTCGACCTGGGAATCGAATTCAGGACCTCCCGGTCCACAGCCCATATATGCCGTCAATAGACCAAGGAGGCGACTAGACATTATAGGCCACAATTACGTCATCTGAATCCCATGCTGCCTTTGCAAATATGCCAATATATAAAGGATTAAATAATATATTGGACATTTGCCGCATAGTCTATAAAGCTCAGTCCCACGTTACATCCCCTAACCCAATTGGCAAGGGGCCAAGAGCTGGCCCTAAAACTCGGTCAGACGCAACGCGCCGCGGACTCCCGGTACGCACACAACATCATTTTATCAAATTATTTTGCGTCGGGGATATTTTATCGTAGACACCGAATAACGTTTTATGAAATATGGATTTCTTTCTGGTTGGCAGTTTATATTCTTAACTTCCAAGCCTTCTTAATATCTAAGCCCTCTCAGTAGAAGAGGCCCGTGCCCAATAATAGGATAGTATTTTTTTTTTATTATTAATACTGACTGATATATCTATATGTTTTATAATATGGCATAGATTGTCTCCGGTTTAACTTTAATAAAAATTAGGTAAACTATTCGAAGCGTAAAACATTTTATAGAATTTTATTATATAGACAAAATATTGTCTATGAATTAAGGTTCTCCTAATTTTAATAGTAAAACTCAAAGAGGATATTTAGCTTTATTATCTTTACATTTCAATGGTTTAAAAATTGTTTGTAATTTTGTATGCCATATTAAGCTGAAAGTTTCACAAAGCACTGGTAGTAGCGGCACTTGAGCAGACTAAGTTTTCGAAAAATAGTTTTCTTTAATATAGTAGTAGCTGTAGGAGCTGATACGTGAGCTTCAATTAAATTTAATTGAAGTTTCAATAGCGAACCCCAAACACAAAACTAAAATGTAACTTGTCTTTACACAAAGTAATATTCTTGAAAGGCAATATATCTACTCAACGAAAGACGAGAAAATGCAATGAAAATGCTTTTCTTTAATCATAAAATAATATTTTTTATTAAAATAATACCGTAGAGAAAATATTTAAGCAGATGTTTTACGATAACAAATATTTTTAAACGTAATTTTATTAAACCTTAGATTTTATTGTGGTTTTGTACCAAGTGTAGTGTAAGTGTGATTATAATTATTATAATTAATGAGACACTATTGAAGTTTGACTCCTGAGGTCTCGGGTTCGTTCCCCGGGTCGGGCAAAGTGATATTGGATTTTTCCATATCAGCCCGGAGTCTGGAATTTGCCCCCTATCACATCTGGGACGGAACTAAACTCGGCGAAATGTGGGTATTCTAGTTCGCTAGTGCACCTCTACCTACCCCTTTGGAGATACAGGCGTGAGTTTATGTTATGTGTTATGAATACTATTTGAATAGAAAAACATTTGATTTGATAAAATAAGGAAAATAAAAACTAAGTTACATAGTCTATTTGAAACTTTGTTGTGTATTAATAGAAATACAAGCTTAAATAACATACTAATTTATAGCACGTATGTAAAGATAACACTTAATAATATAACATTTATGAAGACTGTACTAAATCATATCTATACGATCATTTCATACTAAAAATATTGAAGTTCCATTTTAGAACAAAGAATATATGCATTTAATACACTCATAGAATTGAATGAAATCGCATGGGGTAGTGAGCCCCGAGTAAAGCTCGCCTCTTACACAAAGACTATTCATTGAATGTAAAAATAAAAATGTTCACTGGAATCGGTCTATAGAATGCATACAGCTTTAGGCTCTTTATTCCGTGCAGTATTTAATATGCACTGAAATTATAATGGAAGTTTTATTTTTACGTAAAACCGTAGATATACTTTTCAAATATCAAATTGCATAACTTTATGCTTAATATAATATTGAAAAAGTTCTCGAAATTAATGGTTTTAAAAAAGGGGAATATTATTATTTATTTATGAAACGCACTGTATGTAATAGTGTTAAAAATGGTGTTATATATAATATAAGTGTGTGTATATGTATAGTACTCACCTATAAAGTTCATCTTGCAGCTGGTTTCACTTATTACCTACTATATCAACGGGGTTCCATAACAAATCGCGTATATAAAATATTCTCTTTTTATATCTATATATAATTTAAATTGAGCACCAATTTTTACGAAAGTAATACATGATATACGTATAGAAGAGAAGAAAGAGGAAAAGATCGTGAATGGACTATGACATTGTAACACAGAAGCGACCGCCACGAGAGGCGCCGCGCCAATGCTGGGAAATCGCAGCGGTACCTCTATTTAAGCGCTGGTTGGCGCATGTTATCTCACTCACTCCCACAGGGTGCTATATTCGTCCCGTTCGCACGCTACTTAAGGCGCCGCTTTTCTATTGTCAGTGGTAATGGAGGAGGAAAAATTATTTCTTTTGAAATACTACTTTTAAATGATAATTATCATGATTAACTGTTTAAGTGATTTCTCGATGTGAGATGTGAGTCTCAAGGGCTCGGTTAAGAATCTTTTATAACAAATGTTTGCTGTTGATGCTTATATCATTTGATTAATAGAAAATCGTTTTCTTGTCCTTACATTATTTGGTATTAATTTTCTATCCAAAAGAGTTTTTGTTTACTAATTCTAGAAATTAATATTTTAGTATGTAAATATTATTTTAATTCATATTACATAATAACATATTATGCATTGATAAAAATAAATTTGCGAATATAATAAATAAATAAATACACTCAACAGTCACACACATAGTCCTGACCCCACACTAAGATCGAGTCTTGTGTCGTGGGTATCAGGAACTACGAGAGACCTGCGGTCTCACAACACCCAGACCCGAAACCATTATCTGTGGGCCACACAGACATTTGTCTCGGTGCGAGAATCGAACCTACGACCTCACGTATCACAGCTGGCTACTCGTCTACTGCACCTCGGAGGCTGTCAAATAAAAGCGACATGCAATGGCGTAGGTTCCATTTAACATTATATACACATGAGGCACATTTGGTTCGTCTAGTATGTACTTGGATTCAGGTATATATTTTGTGAATGGGGTTTAGTTTTACCGGATACAAATTTCAATTCCAGGTAACATATTATTGTGTAGTTTTTTTTGGGTTAGAAAAAGCTTAACACTAAAATTTGTAGTCTAACGTGAGAATTGAACCTGGAGTCACCACTACTACTCTTAAAGTAATTATGAGAAGATTCAAATACTCGTACATTGATATTTTTATTTTGTGTTATACCATCAATCAATAAAATTAACAATACGTAATCATAAATAAAGTTTAAAGTAAGAGTAATCGGAATCGTATTTCATTGCCCCCCTGACGCCCCCCGAGCCCCCTACGCCCCTGCACTCTGGACGCATGCGCCCGCCTTAAAGGGACATCGCGGAGGCGTGGCTTCAGCACACGTTAAATCTTTCAAAGGCTAGTGCATTAAATAATTTACTATTATTTCTTGCATTTGACGTGTATTTCCGGACTTAAGTTTAAATTGTGACCGAGTTAATTAAAGTTATGGGGTTATTAATTAGTAAATTATAAGTAGAATGAATGATATCAACTTTGAAAAGAAAATTGAAAAGTTGCTAAAATAGAAGAAAGTGTAAATGATTTAACATTAAAATATTGTTAAAGTATTATACATACAATAACTAGCACATATATTGTAATACGTGTTGTATTGAGTTCAAGAGTGATTACTGATGAGCTTGAGGTGACGTAAGAGTTCTTATAGTAAATAGATCTGGCTTCTTGTCTGATACTCAGTCAGCTTAGTTAACAATAACGAAACACGCTATTAAACTAGGCCTCTAGTATGGATTTTGTCAGTATGTAAAATATAATTAGGCCAATAATATTACTTAATTATTTCTTTGGTTAACGCGAATGTTATTCATTGAAATAAAACTATTTTTACGGATTCTATCACGATTTGGTTTTAATTTGTATGCCCGGCGTTTCGAAAGCTTTGCAGCCTTCGTGGTCACGGGCCGGACTGAGAAGACACGTCAAATCGTGATAGAATCCGTAAAAATAGTTTTATTTCAATCAATAATATTACTTTTATACTGGGTATGCATACACAATTATTTTTTATACATTTGACAACGAGTGTCATTCGAGAAACTATAACTAACTAAAATAAAACTATAATAATTTCCGAAAAGTGATAATAATCAGGCATATTATATATGGAAATTGATATCATATTATCTAAATGAGATCACATTAATATTATCTCATAAACGTATGCCCACATGTTAAGGCTTTTAATATAATATTCAAATGAAATGCAAGCGTTTAATATAAGCAATAGTTTGCGAGCCGCGCGTGCGAGGGGCGACGTGAATGTTAATGGAGCGTGTATGTGGGTATGTAGGTTCGATGTGTGGTTATGCTTTTTATTACATAATTATAAGCAAATATAAAAACTACGGTAAGTATTAATTTAATGTGGCTTATGATGAATATATTCTGTGATTTTTGAATATATATTTAATGCGGTTAAAGATTTTTAATAACTTTAAAAGTCGAGTTCAAATTTAAACTTTATAGCTTTAGCTAACAGCTTAATTTCATCAATGTGGATTTTAAGTATGAATTATAAGGAATTTTAACTGTAATAGTGCTTAACGGATACAGATGATCACTTTCGCTCTCAGTTTGAAGTTAGAAATAAACTAACCTCGTAGTTTTAAAGACGCAAATTATAAGTGAAAGGCATTATATGAAAGAACTTTTTTGATCAATTCTCAGCTCCAACCATAATCCAAAGCTTCTACGTAAAGCTTTAACACACAGTCATAAAAATCTAAATTATTTCACACCCGAACCGTTCCGTAAAAGCTGGAAAATGAATGGTGAAGTGAAAAAATGGTGAAGGTTTCACGGGGAATTATGCTTTTTTCATAAAACTTTTCACTTCATTTCACATCAACCCAGTGAGGGTGGCCGATTATCGTTAATATAAAAGTAGCCCCTAAGAAATAGCCCCATAATACTGCCGTTCCATTCTTGTGTGCTAAAACTGTATATTGACGTCCCTGTTACGTTTCAGTTCTATTTTTGGAATGGTTCTATGCATTATGTCGTATGAGTAATGAATGATTATAATTTTCTTAAGTTTGACTACCTCGGTGGCGTGGTGGTATTTCGGTACGACTACGGTTCTGAGGTCTCGGGTTCGATCCCCGGGTCGGGCAAAGTAATATTGGATTTTCCATATCAGCCCGGAGTCTGGAATTTGTGCCCGATATGGCGATAGGCTCGCCCCCTATCACATCTGGGACGGAACTAAGCTCGGCGAAATGTGGGTGTTCTAGTTCGCTAGTTTGCCTCTGCCTACCCTTTCGGGGATACAGGCGTGAGCTTATGTTATGTTATGTTATGTTTCCTAAGTTTGCTATAGTTGAGTCACCTCAATAATCAAATTTTGTAGGGTTCCGAAGCCAAATGGCAAGAATGGAACCATTATAGATTAATTATGTCCGTCTGTCTGTCTGACTAGGGATGAGCTCAGAGACTACAGGAATAGAAGCTGTAATTTGACATGGTTATATCGAAAATCACACCGACAAAACGGTAAAATCAAATATTGAAAAATAAATGTTTTGGGTACCTCCTCTACACGTAAAGTGGGGGGAAGAAATTTTTTATCATGATTATCCCATGGTGTGGGGTATTATCATTGGAAAGGTTGTTCCTAAAAGATTGAGGGTTTGCCAGAAACATTTTTTGATCCAAGAATTCTTTTTCGATATATTAAGCTTTAAAAGATTCCTTTTGGTTCCTTTCAAATACTTTATAAATCGCATATATAACGCATTGAAACGGAAAACTATCAAGGCTAAGGAGGCTTTACAAATTAACGAGTTATATGCGACTAAAGTATAGAGCAAAATTTCGTAAAAATTCGAATGGATACAACATAGATGAAGTTGTTACTTATGCAAAATAGGTAGTTTATAGACGATAAGCTTTAAATTATGTCTATCAAAATTATATTTCAGTAACATTTAACCCTACTTCAGAACCCTGTCCTTGAACGTGATCAAATATGCAGCATGCCCTTGGCCGGTTTTTTATATTTTTGTTGGTTATTTATTATTTTGTTGAAAAAGAATTTATGTCAGTTTTTGCTATGAAAAGCGGATAATAGGAGAAAGAAATAATGTTTCAGATATTTTGTACCACATTAACTTAATGTTAAACACAGAATATCAACGTAGTTATTACATATTATCAAAGGTAAATTTTATCACATTAAAACTAGATACCAAAGTTGTTAAAAGAAAAATTCTGCATTATTCCCAAGTGGACAAAAAGGTTTCTTGTGTCCTTTAAATATTTTAAAGAGCTACTTATTTCCAAGTCATCGTGGAAACTTATATTTAGAATTTTTTACCTGGAAAAAAGAATATAACTATTAATTATTATTCCTAGTCTAAATATAAAAGGTTAAGAGATACATAGTTTTAAATGTTATATTTTTACATTGTGCAAAAGCGTGAGCATTTTCTTTAAAGTAGTGTGAAAAGTTAAACTAATATTCAGAACGGTGTTATGGACACGTATCCTTCCTTACTCGTAGACTGAAAGAAAAATAAAATGTTCAATAAAGATCGTAGCCGTTCGTAGCGCTACGACGTTTCGTAGACACGTAGACAGTGCTACTGTTATTTGCTTCACTTTCTATTTGCTGTAAAATTTTCGAGGAATGAGTAAAACTAATCTAGTCTAGTCGAATAGAAATAGTATTTTGTAAAAAAAAAGTATGTTTTAAATATATTTACGTTGATGTTATTTTTTAAAAATGGCAGTGGCGAAGGGTGAATACTCACAAATTAGAAGTCCATGCTATTTTCTCTAATAGTTAATACATATTAATTAATCGTCGAAAACTTAATAAATGAAATCCGGCACAAGTGATATTATATCGAATCTTCGCCACTGAACGAGCAATAAATAGTGAAGTATCTGTTTTGTTCGTTAAATGACAGACGTTGATTAATAACGTACTATCAAATTCCATGATGACAGGATTATAATAGTTTCTCAAGATAAATAGATCAATGCCGCCGTCCGCCGGCAGCCATTGTTCATGTTTTAAGTAATACCTAAGTTTGTTCGAAGCTAGACAAGTCTAGTCTCTATATCTTAATCGAAACCTCCTAATTCCTCGCTAATAATGTGCCGCACTATTTTAATTAGGTAAACTCAAAGTATATGAATAATGATTAGGTAGGCTTTCAAATATTTAATTTTCTTTAATTAGCTCGATAAAATTATCATCTCTGGCTATCCCTTCGCGAATACATGTTTTAGTTTATGTTTAATTACCTATTACATATATTATTAATATAGCTTTTGTTGTTAAGGGTTTGTACTTAATTTTTCATTTTAATATGTCATCTTCAAAGTAAATAATTAATTTCCTAAATAAAAAGTAATGAAAATAGTGTAATGATGCTACGGCGCTACGGCGTAGTACGCGGCTACGCGCTCGTAGAGTTAAACAGAAGTATAATGCGGCACGTTGGTTGGATGCGTCGGGCCATTTGCTTCCACTTCAATTGTTTCAGCACTTTTACAAGAAAATTTATAAAGTAGGAGTGTTTCTTATGTTAAACTCGCATACTTATAATGTTCAATTCTGTTAATTCGAAATTTAATGATAAATTTACCTTTACCGGCTAGTATGTTCTCGGAATCTAATTATTAGAGAAGGTTAAATAAAGTTTGTTGCAATCAGATTTCATCATCATTATCATCAGCCTAGAATCGTCTATTGCTGGACAAAGCCCTCTCTCAATGCACACCATTAAGCTCAGTCTAACATAACATAAGCTCATGCCCAACCCGGGGATCGAACCCGAGACCTCAGGATGGTAGTTATATCGAAATACAACCACGCCACCTAGGCAGTTTAAGTCCAGTTAAGCTCGTTCCAATGCTTGCTAATGTCGATTTTTATAAGTTAATATTTCCAACACTAGATTCGATATAATAAGATACAGTTCTAGTCCGTTGTGAGCCATGACACCTACTCTACACAGCCGAGTAAGCCATAAATTTAAAATTAAAAAACCCACATTTCTCTTCTAGCCCATTAAACTAGTGACCTATTGCAACTCTTTCCAGGTGCTCCAGGTTTCCAGTATGAGTGCGTGTAAATAAATTGGGCGCGTCGTGGTCAGATGGGGAGAGAGAGTGGTGTGGGGCGGCGCGGGATGAGGAGGGGTGGTTCGGACGCGATAAAACGTTCCCGCCACTCGCCACTGATTTCATTTACAATTCATTTGGTATACTTAGCAACGAGGCTTTTGATGGACCGGCCAGGGGTGTGCCAATCCGTTAGCTTTAAATAAATAAAAATTAATCTATTTAATCAGTCACACATTATATGAGTTTTCAGTTATAAGTAAGGTAACTTTGTGGGGAAACTATGAGAGCCTTCCCGTATCAACACCCAAACTCTGAACAAATATATGTTGATTAACCATACATATTTTTATTGCGGGAATCGAACCCACTGCTTGTAATTGCACAATCTGCTACTTTATTTATTTACTTTACGAAAGTTGTCAAATCCTGATAATGCTATATTTTTTCATTGCAGCACCAGAAATAAAAAGTTTAATACAAAACAAGTAATAACTAGAGGTGGGCTTATTATGGATAACATACTTAAACGTTAATTTATTTTAGAAAGCTGATATTATGCTTATCCACGGTCTTATATAATCCCGTAACAAAATTTCATAAAATTATGTCGATACAATTATCGATCAAGTTATCGACAACAATATTTACATACACTAAACTTGACCGCCTTCTTAACTGCCACTGAGGCTCAGTAAATTGTCTGATGCTTCCTTTTTAATCTGTGGTGTATTAGTGTGACGTATAGTGTTCACTATGGCTAGCGGAGAAATTGGGATATTGTTGTTTTTTTTTAAATTGCACCTACCGTGAACGTAGGTTACAAGAATTATAATTTAAGAGACATAATTATTATCAAAAAAGTTTACAAAAGCTATAAATAATATAAAATAACAATAATATTTTACTCTATAATATAACAATCCCTAAATAAAGTTTAGTGAATTTAAACAGGACTATGTGCGCAGCCCTACCTCCACTTAGGTATAGAGTTACGTCGGCACGCAAGTGGTTCAGGGTAAATACGTTTTCTTATTCGAGCGGCTCTCTGACCCCCCCCCCACTGCCCCTGATGACCTCCACAACCCCACTTCACTGTGTGTCCGTATGCTCTCGTAATGGCTTATTTGGTTTTGTAATTAGGTAAAGGATAGTTTCAATTTGTGGGATAACTTTTATACTATTCAATGTTTCATATTTGTATCGTTGAATTTGTTTTGCGACGGCTCTAAGGTGCTTCCTTACCTAGTCTATCGGACTCGATCGAAGATAGCGTTTAAACATTAACAATAAATAATTAAATAATAAATAGGAAAAATAATACAGAACAGAATTCCTCTCTCTACTTATTGCGAATTTTTATTGCGCAATTGCATTCAGCCGCAGCCTCGGCGGGAGTCGACCCTAGTACAGGGCCAGCGGGACTCGAACTCGCTGCATTTCGGTTCACAGCCTGCTACTTGCCCACAGCGCCACGGAATGTGTCGAGGCGGATGATTGCCAAAAAAAATGTATTTAAGTAATACAACGTCGTTTTTATACAAAGCACCATTATAAATGACAATGTATGTGACTACACAACTTAAAATAAATATTAAATTAAATAAATTCCCATAAGATAAATAATAATACGTATATATTGAAAAATCATCAACTAAGTTTTCATACAAATTAAACTACCATAAGTTATTTTTTTTTTACTGAAATTAATTTAGAGGTCAAAGACTGCCTAAAGCTGAGTGCATTATCATTTAGCACAGTAGAGTGGAGACAGGACAGGACAGTGGACATCTTGTCACGTGCACAAGGGTTCGTGAATGCTTTGTGCCGTTGTTAAGCTTTAAGCTTCCTATCCCCAAAGTCGACGTCGAGCGTTGAATTTTCAGTTACTCATATCTTTATCATGAATAGACATTATTTTTAGGTAAGAAAAACTGTGAATCTTGGATAAGGTCTTGGATAAAGTTGCATCAAAACGTAAGTAATTATTTATTTGTAAGTGAGAACCTATTTTTTATTCTTGATTCTGATATGTTTATTTGTAAATACCCCCATGTTGTCACACATTCACTTTATCTTGCCAATAAACGTCAGTTCCCCATCGTCCGTGTTTCATTGCATACATTACATTGGCGCAGTCGGTAATTTGTGCAGTTATTCTGATTTGTACGTTATAATAATGCTTATCGGAAAGATCGAGACGTTTGACATCGGTTCACATAATTGGACGAATGACTTCTTGAATTTACACGAATGTTACATATTAAAAAAAAGCTGTTTATACGGATTTTTATTTTTATTTCAGTCCAACTTGTGAGCCTGAAGGCTCATAAAAACAAATGCGATGGAATCTGCGTAGACTAGTCTTATTTCAGTATCCATTAGATTTATAACAAACTTATTGAACAATGTACTTACTATCTATACTACTAATGTTACCTTAATAATAATATTAATTGTCTTATTGTTCACTGAAATTAAACTATTTTTACGGATTATATCACGATTTGGTTTTAATTTTTATGCCCGACGTTTCGAAAGCTTTGCAGCCTTCGTGGTCACGGGTCAGACGGACACGAAGGCTGCAAAGCTTTCGAAACGTCGGGCATAAAAATTAAAACCAAATCGTGATATAATCCGTAAAAATAGTTTAATTTCAATGAATAACATTCACGTAAACCTAAGAAATCATTATGTCTTATTATTAATAGAATGCGAGTACATACGAGATTAGTAAAAAAAAAAAACTTGAGGTAAAAGAACATTTTAAAGTATGTATCGTAGAGACGAGCTTTACACCGCGTTCACTATTCATGGCCGGCTGTCGGCTGAGGTTGGCTCTGGCTGCATTATATAACAAAGTGCACGCACGCTAATGTATACACTGTGGGCCAAGTCAAAATATAAGGTGTTTTGTAATCATAACTCATAAGACATAGAGTACCTTTTATATTCAGTCTAATGTGTTGTCTATGCTTGATAAGCACATTTTACACTTAGTAAATTGATTATTATTATTGTAATAATTATCCGAATATTTGTTTTTAGTTTGGGTGTGGTGAGACATAAAGTCTCTGGTAGTTTCTGATACAGGACTCGGTATTTTAATGTAGAGGTCAGGATAATAAAATTATTTGTGAATGTTGTTTTTTTTTTTAATAATTACTTATATTTATATACCTCGCCGTTAATATGCGAGAAATTAAACAAACCCATCTTTCCTCTTAAGAAAAAATTGCTAAAAATGGTAATTTTGACAAAGACAAAGACCTATATAAATATGTGTATCTTATACTGCCTCAATGGGTACGGGCTTGTTTTTATTAGTAGAAGACTTGCTGACCACCTAAGGTGGTGTGGTGAAGAAAAATATTGGTAACTATTACTTGAAGTTATTTAAAAACAGTACAGTGATGCAGACCCGGTATGTGACTGCGGGAAGGCTCCACAAACTATGCACTTACTGTCATGTCCCCAATGCCCTAGGTTCTGGACTGCCGATGACCGAGTTATGGCCTGAGTCTATTCCTGCTTGAGTGGCAGTTGCTAAATATTGGGCCAAAATAATATAATTAATTTATAAACTATAGACACAACGAAGAAGATCCTCCAGATGAGATTGACGTCAGGCAGGCAGCCGGTCGTAAAAACTTAGCCAAATACTTTCTGCAACATGCTTGAAAAAATGTGTTGCGCCGACCCCACATTAAGGTGGTATAAGGGCAGGTAGAAAGAAAAAAAAGACACGACGAAGAAGAAGATTTAAGATTTTAACTTCTTATGAATTCCATTTACTATCGTCATTGTTTCCCGCTAGTTCTCCCCGCTTACCCTACAGTAACACGAGCCGAGGGAGTAGATCGCTGCAGACAGTCTGTATTGACACTTGGATTGAAAACACTTTACACTCTGATAAGAGCCAACGCCTCGCCAAATCGACTCTCAATAAACATTACAATTAGACAAATTGACTCTATTTAGATGATTTGCTATTAAGTACGATTTTCTAGAATGGATGTTTTTGACGGAAATACTTTTAAAGAATTTACAAAGTTAAAAGTTATATATTTTTGTAGAATAAATGAACGCCGTATTAAATATAAAACGATACATAATAGTCAAATTTAAAAATAACGACTAGATCACTTTTTAAGTGCGTTCAAAAAATTATTATTTGAATATTTTTTTTACATTACCGATGGCTTAAATACATTAATTCCTCAATTATTTTTCCCGTCCTTTAAAGGTTGTCAACGCACTTAAAATTCTTTAGGTATCGCGGACACCTATTAGTGGAGGAGATGATTTATCATCAGTAAAAGTCATCTGGCCGTATGGCTGTCTCTGCCACAATAATATTGAATACTATTTTCTAATAATATTACAACAAACTTGTAAAATACCCTTCCTTACCCACTACTCCCTACATAACCACGTGACCTGTATAAAAATCCGTTCTTTAAGGTAAATGTATTTGTGTAAATCATGGTCGGTTCCACACGGGAGCGACGTCAGAGATATGTCCGAACATATCTCACGTCACGATACACACGAGAAAAATCTACCAGCCATGTAAATAAGGGGCGTTTGATTGGATTGGTTTTATCATGGCGAAAGAAGGTGATACGGGTCCGTTGTTATTTTAAAAGTAGTTTTTGGGTTTGTTACAATGTTTTAATAAATATTACTAAGTTGTCAAACTCGTCTTGTCAAAATGCAATTGCTCATAACTTGATCAGATGCTTTTGAATAGGAATCCCACAATGGCTTTGACAGAGGTGTCGAAAAGAATACTCTGTCAAAAGAATGTTCATTTCATCAACCTTTGAGAAGCTGACCGTCAGTCTTATAATGCTCAACTACAGTATCTGAAGACTGCAAAGCCTTCGAAACGTCGGGCATAAAAATTAAAACAAATCGTGATAGAATCCGTAAAAATAGTTTTATTTTAATACAATATCCTTTAAACCAAAGCTCAATACAGCGATAATGAAAAGTCTGATAGTATCGAACGAAAAGCCATCGAGAGAGAGAAAAAAACCATCGTCCACAATTTCCAGTACACCGAGATGTCTAATTTAAATACACTCTCTTATCTACCCTCTTCAAAAAACAATCAAACTACACACACCCTTAGTTAATTAAATAAAACCGGCCTAAAGTGGCGACTCATCGTCCCACCATTAAACTTGGTCGTCAGTTCGATTCTGCTCTGTTAATATCACATGAGACGGATGGTTGAGTTTTCTTAATTGTTACTGTTAAGGATCGTTACGTAGATGATATTATGATGCTATTATTAATTTACTTATACGTAACTGTGCTCATAGGATTAATAAAAGGGTTGCATTGGCGCGGGACGCATGTTTAATGTTTTGAGGAAACCGCGGGAGTACTCATACGTCCGTCGTAATTCATAAGACACAAGTGCTTCTATTAGATTGTTCCTGGGGTACTTTTCTACGGACGGTCTATTAAAGACAGAGGAAGATATAACAGACTGCTGGTCTTTGCTATCATATAAAAAATAACATAACATAACATAAGCTCACGCCTGTATCCCCGAAGGGGTAGGCAGAGGCGTTCTAGCGAACTAGAACACCCACATTTCGCCGAGCTTTAAAATAAAAAATAATTTATTAAATTATGATCATATAAAGTACAAACGATATTGACAAAATTATATCAGGTCAGGGTAATGGCCTAAAGCTTAACCCTCTTCATTGGGAGAGGACGCCCGTGCTCAGTAGTGGGATAGTAATATTATAGGGCTAATGTTTTTATTAAAAATGTATTTGGCAATTTTAATCAATAAAAAATATTTGAAAAGTGTTTATTGTAACAGCATAGCAAAAGTGTTATTATGTACACAGGGCAACAAAAATACCATGAAACAAAGTAAAACAATTATATAAATAAATCTTTCTACGAACAATACAGGAAAAATAAAGAATTTGCGAGAGAAGGGTTGTTACCAAAACAAAAGAACTATCAGTCACCAGTTTGATTGATATTCTCATAATATATCTTAATGATTTCACCCCGTAATATATTACCCCTACCTACTACCGCGAACGTACGCGTAAAACGAAATTAACGCTCGGACAATGATCGAATGATTGAATGGTTGAGTGAATGTACTTTTAAATGCATGGGAATTAGAGCTAAATTGATATAGGTTTTGTAATGACCGAATACATTTTCTAGAATTAAAAGAGTAATTATTTAACTGATAAATCTTATGACTGATGTTTATTAATTTATACTGCTTCAGTGGCGTAGTTACATTGCGTACACGGCACGTCTTGAGATTTCAGATCATCGGGTCAGGTAAAGTGATTTTAGTTTTTTTTTGCTAAGTTATCCCCAAGCCTAGAATTTGTGCCTGAAGTGGGGATGCTCTATCATATCTAGTCGGGTATAGGCTTTGTCTATTGCAATGGAGCGTGAGCACAGGCACATGCTTGTCAATAGATTAAAATTATAAAAACTCTAATATCATCACAAAAAACAATCTACTATAAATAACCTCACTTTCCTTACCCTCGTTTCCAAACACCAATTATTTAGAGTATAATTGCCGGAGTGATGGACAAAGGCCTCATGTCGATATCAATATATCGTACATTCCATTCATTCTTTCGGTCAATTACACCGGTCTCTCTGTCAGTCACAGGGACCACACTCGTCGTTCGTTCACTAATTGAATGAATCGGTCAATTACCAACTATCAATAGTGTGGATGTTGGAGATATTCGGTTGGCTTTTTGTGATCTTATGCTAAATGACATTAGTAATTGATTGAAGACGTTAATTCGTACTCGGTTTAGCCATTTCAATAGAAATAAATTGTAGTTGTCGGATTTTGACTTTTGTTTTTGTTGAAATCATTAGAGGATTTTTAAATTTTTTGGTGTTGTTAGAAATTGAAAAAATAAGCCTCAAAAATAACCAATCCGTTAAAGCTCACATCGTTTAACTTATATCATTCTTAAATAAATAAAAAATTAAACTATATACGGAATAAGTTGCCAATAACATAAAAACAATAAAAAATATTGAGTAAAAAATAATTGAAAATATTGTATTTAAGGTACAAAGATTAACAAACGCAGTTTAGAATTCAGCAGCCCGAGCAGGAAAATTTATGACAACCGTAAATGTTTTCGTGCTCGAGCTACAGATTTATTACTACCTCTACATTATTCCGTTAAAGACATGTATACTCACAACGGACATATTTACTGAGAACTTTCAAAAACCTACATTAAAATCGTACAAACTAACACGTCTTTAGTTATCCATACATTCGCACGAATCAAAAATCCAATAAGTGCATTATTTAAAAGTTTTCGCCCGGAGGCTCGGCGCGGAACTTATTTTGTGAAGTTAAAAGTGCAAAGTGCTCGAGGTGGTTAATAATAAAGGGTGGGTGCGGAAATTGTCACCCACTCCCCTCCCACCCCTCTACAACCCCGCAGCTCCATTCCGCGTTGGCTGAGGACCGGATGAGGGAATATACGCGGGCGTGTGTTACTTTTTTAATACATTTTTTAGAGTTTTACGGCCAGTTTCAATAAACGATCTCAGTTTAGAGTGCAGATAGATCCCGATTATGAACCAATCAAATTACTTCATTTGTCGGTGTCATGTCCAAACTGTGTTCTTTTTGGCTAATTTTTGTAATTTATCTGCAAATTCGAACTGAGATTGTTTATTGAAACCGGCCGTTAGTCATTTATATTGTATTTTGTATTGTTTAGTGAGAACCATTTATAAATAAATAAATTAATTATTTATTATCTAATTTATTAGTTCATTGGTTACATTTGTTTTTTTCAGGAACTCCCCTCGATATGATAGTTGGAAGAAATAATTAATAGTTGGAAATCAGATGTTAGCTGAATAATGTAATTCTTTATTTTATTTTTATTAATTATTGTTCCAATTTTTTTACAACATAACATTAAATAAGCTCACGCCTGTATCCGAAGGGGTAGGCAGAGGCGTACTAGCGAACTAGATAATTTTTTTTATTTTCTGTTTTATATTACTGTCATAAAATATATAAAGAATTATTGACAATATCTTTACTAGAGTCAAACCTTATAATACGAAGTATAAATAAATTGCAGTATGAGAGTAATCCTAATACACCCTCTACATTTATTCCTTACTTAGGTTACATTACTATACAGTGTACATACATAGAATCGTGTAAGCAGCCGAGCCACAATATCTTAGGAGCGGCTGCATACATATTAATCACTGGTCTCCATCCATATGGATCGACCAATCACACCCCAACACGCCAATCATCCAATGCTTTTCGGATATTGTGTATTTTCTTGGAGGCCATAAGGTTATGTTTATAGCATGTATATTTGGAGATATACTGAAAACTTAAAATTGGGTACTTGACTAGTTTTTTTTAATAAATTTTATATGAAATTTACGTCGTCTAAAATATAAAACAGAAAGAAATACTAAACTATTCTCAAAAAAAAGTTATAAGCCTTTGAAGTTTGGTGTAACCGTCAAACTGCGGGAAAGGGAAATATCAGTACAACCACGTCACGCCATAACGGTACGTGCGTTGGAAAGGGATAGCAAGATATCTCCAATATGCCCCATCTCCAGAATTTAAAATATGAATTACTGCCTCATTTTTCAACTTATTTCGATTCCGTTTTTACCGAAGGGTTTATTTTTGTTTTATTTTCTATTACATATAAATATGTATGTCTATAAAATCAAACATATTCAAATACCCAATTGCCTTAAAAGTAAAAATTGTTTCGTCGTGATATCTTTAGTTAAATTTAGAATTTGGCACATAATAGTAGACGTTTGGCACATAATTTTAGGACACAGATAATTTTATTACAGAAGCATATTGTCGAGACATACGCAGACATAAGTCTCCAGCACCAGCATAATTTTTATACTTCAAAGTAAAATAAATTTGATTTTTATGGGCGACTATATTGTGAACAAGACTGCCATCTGATTATAAATAGTGAACACCAATAACTGAAGAATCTAAGATCTTTAAGGTATGAACAGTGGGCGCCAGTAATAGGTACTTTCACAGTCGAGCTGATTTATGCATAGAATAACTGATTACAAAGTAGCACCAAATTATATTTATTTATTTATTTTAAGAAGATTTACATACAAATAAATACAATATGCATAGATTCTGTGAATAGGCCTAGGCCAATCACAAATCTTCGCAAATTATATAATAAATTATCACCTAAAACTATTTTTTCTCAGCCCAAGGCGTAACAAGTAGTCTCCATATATCTGAGACCATTATCTCAGAGGCTCTCATCGCCGACATTGCACTGCGTTCTGCGTTATTAGGAAAATTCTAACTTATTGCTTCAATGCCAGCGCTTTCAACGGTGTCGTGTATGCTCCGAGTCATAAGTGATGCGGGAAGCGCGGCCTGGCGTTTTTAAAGTGGTTATTGTTGGCTTTTGTTATGGATAATAGATAAGCAATTAGAAAAAGAAAAATTCATAGACTTATTACAAAACATAATTATTTAATATTGAATTCAATTTTTGCAAAAAAATCAAATCTTGATAGTTTTAAAGAATTCATATCAAACGGATGTGGATAGCATTTGTGATATATCATAATTATATTTATTAAAATTATGTTTAGCTACGAGTTACTTCCTCACGCATCAGTGTATCATCACAACGCATTCATCGAATATGCCATGTAGACTATATTCTATGCTAGTTTACAGCTCATGTCGCAAACGTACAATTTTCCGATACGTTGGAGAAACACGTAGGATGAAGACGTAGACAGCGTAGAAGTTATGACATTATTAATTAAAACGGTTATGAACAATGGAATCATTATACGAATCGTTAAATATTCCTCACCTCTTTCATTGCTTGAATCAAACATAACCTTAGACCTCTAGCTTTCCGTCAATAAATATTAAAACCTTACCTACCCGCTGTGTCTCTCATCTTGTGCCACCCCACAGCGGTTCTAAGCGTAATGCATCGTGAAAGGGTACGTACAGGACGCGTGCTCTCTCGCAAATCCACCGACAAGTGACGATTCATAAAAAAAAACACCGCAGTCTTTGTCTTAGGTGTTGCAGATGAAGTGAAACATGGGAAAGGCAAGTAAAGCTGCATAATTTCCTTTTTACAACTACTAAAAGCTTGTTTCTTCATGTACTAACTTCTTTCTTTCTACTTGCCCTTATCCCACCTTAATGTGGGGTCGGCGTAATACACTGTTTCAAGCATGTGGCAGAACGGATTTGGCTAAGTTTTTACGACCGGCTGTCTGCCTAACGTTAACCCCCTCTGAGGGATCCAGTCCCAGGCAAATAAATTAGAAAATTCGCTTTGCCCGACCGAACCCACGACCTCCCGGACCACAGCCCATATGTGCTGCCACTAGACCAAGGAGGCGACGTAAACCTTGTAGCTGAAATATATCTTTTATTTGACACTAGCGACTTTGTTTCCGGGGAAATGTATTAAAAAATCTATCCCACAAGAACCATACATTTTTTCGGGATAAAAGTGGCATATGTGCTATTCCAGATTATAATATGTCTCTGACAAAATTTCATTCAGATCTTATCAGGGGGGTTACCATCACCTTTTTTAACAGTATTATTTTTATTTTACTTGTACCGATTCCCATACAAAACAAACGAAGAACGGTTATAATAATACTGCTATAAGAGTTCGTGGTAACCCTGCAGTTCTGGCGTAACTGAGAAACAAACATCCATCCAAACTTGGCGGTCGCGACTCGCGGCCAACAGCTAGTTTTCAATAAGATTAACAACATGTAGTTATGTTGTATCGCGGAAGCCATTAATCATATTAAAAAAAACTTTGATAATAACCAGCTTACTATGAACAAAATGTATTGTTACTGGATATTTTAAGTTTGACGTAGAAAATACTCTTGTTGAAGCAGTTTTTTATACTGCTTAAACAACTATATTGAAATAGTAGTATATAAGTTACAAGCTTATGCCCAGCAGTGGACGTCCTGTGGCTGATGATGATGATTATCCTAAAGACTGCCTCGATAGCGCGGTTGTATTTCGGTACGACTACCGACTTGAAGTCTCGGGTTCGATCCCCGGGTCGGACAAAGTGATATTGGATTTTTCCATATCTGCCCGGAGTCTGGAATTTGTGTCGAATATGGCGTTATGCTTGCCCCTTATCGCATCTGGGACAGAACTAAGCTCGGCGAAATGTGGGTGTTCTAGTTCACTAGTGCACCTTTGCCTACTCCTTCGGGGATACAGGCGGGAGATGTTATTATCATTTATCGCATATTTTGGCTTAATATTTGCTAGTTCAAAATGTTGTAAACTTGTGTCCACATTTTAAAGTCACGTTGTGTGCTTCTTATTTGATTACCAATGCAAAGTTACAGCATAAAACTTTGATAAGTTAGTTTTATGTTTAATCGGTAAGTAAATACTTGTATGCAACATAAAGATGCAACTCGCAAGTTAAATTGGACGAGACGGAAGAAAGTTAAAATATTCAAAAGCACAATATTTTAATCCACAATTCCTTAATGAACTGTTCAAATCAAAAGCAGGTCGACAATCGAATTCGAGCATTAACAATAAAACATGTCTAATAGAATTGGAGCGAACCGTTCGATGGGGCACAAAGCCGCGCTCGGTTTTCATTTTCATTAACCTCGATAAATCTACTGCGAGTTGTGTGCTGCGTCTGACTGGGATCGGTGGTGGAAAGTGCAGTACTAGCCTGTACTCGACTGATGGTTTTTTATTTAATGATTATGTGATATTAGTATATTAATTTCATTACAAGAACTATTTGTTTATTTATTACACTTTATGTACATACATTGTGTATACCTCTAAAGGTGGGTTTAATGCTAAAAGCATTGGACATAAAACTATTCGATAATGAAAATAAATTGTTACTCATCTCTTAATCGGTTATCAAGATTAGCAATCTAGATATATTTCAATTATGTTGATAATGATCGCCCTTTATTTGAAAGCCTATTTAATTATTTAAGTTAATATACTTTAATACCGTCCTGAACCCACATAAATTTATATATATTTTAAAAACCTATAAATATTTTTTCGAAAGTAACTCTGCCTAATGTGTTTTCTCGGCTAAACCACTGAACCAAATTTAATAAACTTTGGAAATAAACTTAAGTCCTACAACTGATTTGGTATGTTTTATTGCCATTTTCAAACTTTCTTCTAACGATTTTTCCTGCTTTTCCAATGTATGACTAGACTTTACTAACCATTTCACTGGCCTGCTCCGCTGCCAAAGGAGGCTTCAGTAACTCAGCAGGCTAGATAATGAAATTAGCCGCACTCTCCCCCCTATTCCCCTGTACCCCCTCCCCCCGTCTCACAGAACCATGATTTGCGTAATCAAAGAGCGTCTAATCGGATTTGTCGGATCCTCGTCTTGTTCATTGAAACAAAACCTGACGTTATTTCGCTTATTAGTTTGCCTTTTGATATGGTAACGTTGTTAAATATCATATTATTAATAATCAATTAAAAAAGGTTTTGCGTCATTTCATTATAATATTATAAAATGAGCTATAAAAAGGATTATGTTTAGTCGATCCATTATTTATTGATCTGTATTGACACGAACGTCTCTAAAGATAGTGAGAGTTATGGATTTTTAAAATGTGGTTTTTGAGTTTCCGTACGACTTGCAGCTTTTTGGTTGGTATGAGGTAACTACAGCAGATCTATGGCATGTAAATAACAATACAGCAATCTAATTGCCACGTCTCTACTGTTATTTGTTGAATAATTTACTTTGCAAACCATTGACCAAATAATATATGGGACCACTATTGGAGTAAGCATTTACCCATAACACAAGTTCGATCTTACCTTGGGTACCAGAGTTCAAAAAACACTTAAAACTTTTTGTTACATATATATATTACTTTATATAACTTAGAGCTAAGTGTAAGTGTTTGTAAACATTTTTGGCAAATAAAATAAAATAAAAAAAAAAAGCATTGTCGAACAAAAAGGTTTTGCAAAGTTGGTCCACATGTGCAAGAGATATTGCGTAGTATTCCTGAAGAAAGAAACCAATTGAGAACATCTACCTTTTTTACCTTTGTAGTCCGTTAATATCTACAAATAAAATGTGCATAAATCAAAATCACTCAAAAACCATTTTTCACATCCATTATAGAGGTCTGATGCACTTTGGCGACCCACATAGACACCCTCAATGATAATTTGGCCCTCTTCCGGTCCACACCAAGATGGCGGCGGCAATTTCCGGCGAGCGCGCACTTTGCTCGACGCACTGCGTTTGACAGTCCTCCAAAGAGGCTCTTTGCGTAGATAATTGGGCCTCTTTCGTGCGAATTGACGCCTCTAATTTTATATTTTCATTTATATGCGCATGTCGTATTGATATATTGATAATTTACTGCCATAGATATTGATATAAAACTTAATTCTTCGCGTTCTTAGTCTAATTGCCGCATAACGGGAGTTCCTGGATTCAAATCCCAAGTTGGGAAACGCTGTTTTTCTAATACGATTTTCCCCATATTGCATCTTGAAGTCGGGGTTGATACGACATTAATTTTATAGAATTATGGACCTTTTTTTATAAAAGTCGATTATATTTCATTATTCTGTAGTCAATATAAACTAAACCGTATAATAGGTCACCCTTAATCGAACCGTATAATCTTGACGCAACAAATTGTGAAATCAGTTGTTTTTCGAAAATTCTTTATCTCAAGCTTTGTAAGTTTGTAAGGGCAGCGGGTGGTCGCTTAATGAATTGTATCGATTATATTATGAGGCGATTATCATACGAGCTCAACGATATCCATTCCAATGTTCCACCAAGATTCAGATTATAAACCTTCCAGATTACTTTGCATCATTTATTTTTGATATCTGGTGATAGAAATTGCAAATCTGACCAACCATAAAAAAATATATATAAAACCACAGTAGCTAATGAACCCAAGAGTCATGTATATAATTATATAACCTTATTTAAAAAAAAACTCACCTTAATCCAGCTATGACTAAAGTCTTAATATTCTTTTATGTATTTTATATTTATAATATAGATTTCCCTAACCCTCACAACCCATACCAAAATAATATTAATTTACAATTACAACTTTTTTAAAACTCGGACATATCCCAAACTGGCCAAATAGTTTGCCTGGAACGTTTAATCATTTTAGCTACATAAATAAGGGGTGTTAAGCAAAGGACATTGGGACTCGGCGAGGCGGATATATCGGCGCGTGGCAGCCCTAGCGGTCGACTGGCGCGAGTAATTGTCTACCCGAGTCGGGACATTGAAAAACGAATTTTTCGCCCGAACTCTGAATGAGCATGTGTTTCCAGATTTTGTGAATAATAAATGTTATTTACCTACCAGAGCAAAGGAGACATGGCAACTGTAACAGATGATATACATAGTTCAAATATAATGACGAATAATCAAAATGTTAACTTTTTTGATTGAAAAGACATGACCTACCTGTAACATTTGATGAGCAGACGGTCCAAATGGTAGTAAATGGTTTATGTCGCCCAAGTACATCTGCATTGCCAAGGGCACAGACAAGACGCAGCCTACCGTTTATATATTTTTTCAAGCCTCGTTTGAGACTACCTCATAATTTTGCCGGTTGTTAGAATAAATCCGAATTAGTTAACTATATACACACCGACTGATCGTAGAATGTCCCTCTTCTGATCAAGCCTTTTTGACGAGTTTTAGCCATGGCTATAGCGATTACTCTCCACATGGGTGTTTTATGCAAGTAGCCTTTTTGGACTCGTGCATAGATGAGGTATGAGTTAGACTTGCATAAATTGACTTAGATCCGTAGATCGATCTATTTGAAACAAACTGACTTACCAAGACTTCTAATACATTATATAGAAATAGTTACAGCCCATATCAAATAAAAAAATGGTAATGAAAAACATTCATCTCTCATCGCACATCCGTTTGCCCATTCAGCTTTACCATTATGTACCATTCCCCTTTCCAAGACATAATATTAATTTAGTTTGAACGCAGCGTGGCGAGATTTACGCCGTTCGAAATGGAAACAATTGAGCGACAAATCTAGCGAGGTGCCTGCCGCCTTCATATCCGCGTATCGGACACAATATCCGCCAGCATCCGCCGGTATCCGCCGGGGCGCGTGAATTATACACACGCTGTATCCCCAATAAGCCCTCTTTATGACCGGCGGATTGTCGACGTATAAATTTTTATATCGTCGCGGATCTAAAAGCGATATATCTTTTGAATGTTCTGTGTCGTATTGAGATTGCGTTTTGGGTGGTATGTGTGTTTCTGGGATGCGAGTTCAAATCTCATGAGGTGATGTTGTTGATATATTTTATAGTAGGTAACAAACTGTTGATCGCGGGAACGCTCTCGTGATAAACGTATTTTTCAGGATAAAAATAAATCACGCAGAAATAGTGTAGCTTTTTATAGTGGAAGTATTTTCGAAATGGGTTTTCTGGTTTATTCTGTGAAAAGTGGTGAATTGATAGAAATATTTATATCTACTTAACTTTGTTCTAAATGATGTGGGTGTGATATTATTACATTATGTGCATAGATTAAGACATGAGAAGTAAAATGCTGGGATTTTCAAATGATTCTTAATTTTAAATATCAACTCACTATGCCCTATGGGATTGGAATGAATTGATGAAAAGACAATAAACAAAATAACTATGATAAAATTATGCCAGCAAATCTAAAACCCTAAAAGCTTCAAAAATATTTTTCCAAGTTAATCAAAACGCAAAACGCCATGTTATTATAAACGACGCAGTGGTGTGTCGTTAGCAATTTGTTTCACACTCCATTACCGCTGTGCTTTAAGGACTCGTTCATTTCGTCCGCACAATAGGCGCATTGAAGCTGGAATTAATTTCTATTGCCTTAACCGCATAATTGTTAAGAGTGGCGTCTACGTTCGGTGAACTGAAAGGTCCTGATTCTCAGATTCCCAGGTCGGGCAGGATGATTTTCTAACACGATTTGCCTGGGACTGGACCTCTTAGTGGAGTATAGTCATAGAGGCAGCTGGTCATAAAACAAAATTTAAGCTAAAGGCGCGTCTCCTGCACTAGTTTTTCCCAAAACATTACACAAAAACACATACTCAAAACAATGATTTTAGCTGTCTTCTGCTTGTATTGTAATCATACATTCCAAAATTGATTCTCCTGAATTACTTTCACTGATTAGCTTTAACACAAAATGTAGAATGCGTTATCCCAACATCTTCGTGCTTCGAATTAGTATTAACATACATCATATTATAATCCTATAACTAGAATGTGTCGCTTGTACAACGATCTGGCAAAAGAACATGAACTTATTGATATAATGAATAACAGCTCTGTGATGTTTATAAAATGCATTAAGCAAATAGTGTTTTAAACTTTGGTTCCAACTTTAAACATTTTTGTAAGCGTAAACTTGTAGGGCAGTCTATTTGTTAATAATACATTTAATTCTGATACTCTAACATAACTAACATCCACTTATGCTATAATCATGGTTTGGGCACAGATTTTGGAGTGCAATCTAGATGTAAATTACTAACACTAGCTGTATGGATTCTGTAATTTGATTGTATTCTGTATTGTCTTAAATAAATTAAAAAAAAATGGCAATGGATAATAGACAAAAAAAACATGTTTTGTGTAGGTGTTTTTTGTAATGTTTTAGTGCGGGAGACGCGGCTTAAGGTTGGCTTTTTGATAGTATCGAAACAAAACAAATTGCAGCGTAATTCCTTTTCATAATGCAAACTACGTTACAACGTTCCCGAATAAAATATTATTCGCGGAATCCCTTACGATGGTACAGTCAGCATGGACAGGTTGGCTTCTAACGAACGAGACGTGCCGTTGTCATGGCAACCGACGCCCATCCATCCCCTATCATGTGACGTGCAGGGCCGAAGTTAGGCAGGTGCGGGTGTGACCCCCTAGGATAGATGTAATTGTTTTCTAGTTTTAATTTATTTGCGAATACGCTTATGAATATGTAGTTTTCATTTGTGTAAATATGACGATAATTTTCGTCAGGTATACAACGTATGGTCGCCTCCTTGGTCTAGTGGCAGCATATATGGGCTGTGAACCGGGAGGTACTGGGTTCGATACTCTGGTCGGGTAAAGCGAATTTTCTAAATAAATTTGCCCGGGAATAGATACCTCAGAGGGGGTTGATGTCAGACAGGCAGCCGGTCCTAAAAACTAAGCCAAATCCTTTCTGCAATATGTTTCAAAATGTGTGTTGCGCCGATCCCACATAAAGGTGGGATAAGGCCTGGTTGAAATAAAGATACGAGTACGACGCATGTATGCCTGTTGAAATGTATCACGTATGTATGATAGCATTGGGGTCGCAAATAGGTCAGTGGAATTATTAATAAGTTTCAATTTTAAATATTTTGGATTTGATATATGTTACACAAACATAATGGGGTACGCCTATGTCATAAATGTTCAGTTGTTCACTATGTGTACTATCTAGGTATCATTATCATCATCAGCCATAGGACGACCTGATAAAGGTCGCAGGAAGTCGCTGGATGCAGGCTGCTTCTAACAGGGCGATCTGGAAATCTTTGGGGGAGGCCTACATTCAGTAGTGGCTAACGTCCTATGGCTGATCTAGGTATACTTATTTGTAATTGTTATTTATAGTTATAACGCCTAGTTCATGATGCCATGAATGTGCCAAGTATATAGGGACGTAATATAAGTATTCATTTTCCGGAATCTTTGAAATACCTCTGTAAGAAGCATAGGGACAAGTCCTTACGAAACTCAATACTTCCCTAGTGAACTATAAAATGAATCGAACGTTCGATCCATTAACCCTAGACATGTCGGCGCGAGTATCTGGAAGCTCATAACCTCACAGCGACGCGGTGGAATCCGGCGACGGACGATGATCGAGCGAATTCCGACTGGCCTCAATAGATGGCGCAAAAATTTCATTTTATAAACGTGCAGAATTTTTAGTAGTGTGCCTGGTTATTTAGCGGAGAATTTGAGTTTATTTATGTCACAAAGCAAACATAAATAAGATGTAGTATTTAACGCGGCATCTTGAATGTAAATTTTATGTAAAATTTTTGTAACAAATGTTCTATATTTTTTTTACCTAATTGGGATTTTAATTGAACGTAAAGATAAGGCAACGCTTGTCTCCTCAAAAATATTGGCTCAAGTGAATACACAAGAGGTGGTCTGGCGTCTGCTCACCTGCCTACGTTAGTAAATAAAAAAATACTAAGTGAACTAGAACACCCATATTTCGCCGAGCTTATTTCTATTACCTCTGTGATGAGGAGCGAGCCTATCGCCATATCGGACACAAATTCCCGACTCTGGGCTGATGTCTAATACTAACATAACATGAGCTCACGCCTGTATCCCCGAAGAGGTAGGCCGAGGTGCACTACCGAACTAGAACACTCACATTTCGCCGAGTTTAGTTCCGTCCCAGATGTGATAGGGGGCGAGCCTATCGCCATATCGGGCACAAATAAATGATACTGAATAAAAAAAAAACAATATTACTCTGTCGGACCTGGGGATCGAACCCGATACCTCAACACGGTAGTCGTTTCGCGCACGCAATACAACTACGCCACCAAGGCATATTAAAATACTTACAGAAATAAATGATAAAAACAGTTATAATATTGGGTTCAATACCCATACACCGAAGTGGATAATACTATTATTTTCCCATTTATTTCTAGTCAATATAATGTGGTGTGGGTTCCCGAATTAAATTTTGCCCGTCGATTTATAGTGCTCATAAATCAGCTGATAATGAGATTAAACTTTTAATGGCCTCATTATGTTTTCAATGCTCTTTGTAATATATTATGTTTGAAAATAAATTATATTGGATTAATAAATTTGTGTTTACGTGATGATAAGTGGAAGTCGCTGGATGCAGGCCGCTTCCAACAGGTCGATCTGGAAATCTTTGGGGGAGGCCTATGTTCAGCAGTGGACGTCCTATGGCTGATGATGATGATGATGATGATGATGATAAGTGATCACCATCCATGAACAGACATAGTACCGGATGGTAATATGCTATATGATAACGTTACCCTGTCCACATGTAACAAACAATTTTGTATAAAAACAATATGAAATGCAAAAGTTATGACAATTGGGTACTTGACTAACTTTTTTTATTAATTTTATATGAAATTTACGTCAACTTAAATATAGAACAGAAAGAAATATTGAAATATTCTCAAAAATAAAAAAGTTGTAAGCCTTTGAAGTTTGGTGTAACCTTTAAACTGCGGGTAAGAGAAGTATCAGTACAATCACGTCACGCCTTAACGATACGTGCGTAGGAAAGAGATAGCAAGATATCTCCAATATGCCCCCACTCCAGAATTTAAAATATGAATTACTGCCTCATTTTTCAACCAATTTCGATGCAGTTTTTACAGAAGGGTTTCTTTTTTGTTTTATTTGCTATTACATATAAATATGGATGTAAAATCAAACATAGTCAAGTACCCAATTATCATAACAACTGAGACTATGCATTTTCACAACGACCAATTCTAAAAATTCTAAATTAATTTGTTAAATGACTACCGGTGGTTCAATAAACGGTAATATGCAAAGTATTCGACGAACTGTACCGCCTTGCCGATATAAATATTTACCGCCGATCGGTGGCTGAAGGTGCGGGCGGCAAGCGGCTGCATTCCTGGCGAGCTTCGCCCCCGGGCCCCCGGCACATTATTTGTCGTACCCAAGCGTCGCATATTAAGGGAGCCGGCATTCTTTCCCCCGCCTTTAGAACAATGCACTCGATTATACTAGTATTGGTGGATTTAAAAGGTTATTAGTGGGTTTCTAACGCACTTGGTATGGGACATTTGTCCTAAACTAGCTAAAAGTGGTTTGAATAGGTATTTAGTCGTAGTTTATTATTTTTATTTTAATCGTTCAATCTTGACCCTACTAGATTTTAGTGTGTATCGCAAGTATCAAGAACTATAAGGGACTAACTACGTTAGTCTGTAAGGGCGACTTGCACCCTACATCCTTCAGTTAGCCTTAACCTCAAGTTAAATTGAAATAGAAATATATGAAGGACATGTAATTCATTACATGTAATTAATTAAATGTCATCATTTATTATCTGTAATTGCATGTAGTACATTACATGTAATGAATTACATGCCCTTCATATATTTCATTTTCAATTTACCTTGAGGTTAGGACTAACTATAGGTTAGTAATAGTGGTGCAAGTCGCCCTTAGTAGTCAGTGGAGGAACTTATGATCCCAAATCACACAGATAAACTACAGTTATAACTTACAATATATTAATAAGAATAAACACTTTACACCGAAAGCAAAAGCAGAAAAAATTATAATCAGCAAATAGTTGGTGAATAGATAGTATGGTAACGCCATCTATCGTATTGGGTTGAAACTATAATTATTGAAGACCTACGAAGTCCGTGTCATTGTTTAGTGTTATTCAAATGTTAAAAAAGATTTTAAACATTTGCCATAGTACCTAATATATTTTTTATAGCAGACAATGATAAACGAGCAGATGGGTCACCTGATGGTAAGTGACCTCCACTGCCCATAGACGCCCAAATAATCATGGGTACGTTGCCAACCTAAAGGGAGGGATTTTTAAAAAAAATACAAATAAAAAAATAATAATTTAACCTTTGAAATATTTAAGGTTAATTTGTTTACACAGATAAAGTTTAAAATTATTACAGTAGAGGACTAACATTTTTAAAACTTACTTTTATTAAAAATACATAACAAGGCGAAGAATGAAGTCGGTTCAAGAACGGTTAAAAATTATTATCTTTAAAGACTTTTGTTATAAAACGTGGGTAGTTAAACTAAATTAGATCGTCTGTAATAACGTTTGATTGATATGTGCATGTGCAGAAGGATTTAATTTAAAAAAATATAAAAATACATTTAACAACGGTCAAAAAAAGTAAGTAATCAAGATATTGTATTTAGCTATATAAAATAGTATCTTTGGGCACAATCCTCTACAAATGACAGGGGCTAGATACCACGCTGGCATAATGCGGATTGGTAGATTGTGCAGGTTTCCTCACGATGTTTTTTTAGTTACATGCATTTTAATATTTGTGTACTTGATTCGGGTTTTTATTCGGATTACAGAGGATTCAGGTCAGGCAAGCGGCCCGTCGTCTATATACTTACTGCGACATCTTTCTTTCTTTCTACCTGCCCTTATCCCACCTTAATGTGGAGTCGGCGCAACAAACTTTTTCAAGCATGTTGCAGAAAGGATTTTGCAAATTTTTTACGACCGGTTGGCCTTGTCAACCCCCTTTGCGGGATCCAGTCCCGGGCAAATTAAATTAGATAATTCGCTTTGCCCGACCTGGGAATTGAACCCACGACCTCCCGGTCCACAGCCCATATATGCTGCCACTAGACCAAGGTGGCGACTTTATAACAACTTGTAACTTGCTTACGAAAAAGATGTTGGGTCGACACACATCCGAGTGGGATACAGCCAGATCATAAACTTGTATTTAGATTTTAGATGTATAGGTATACCGTGTTTCAATATTCATATTATATTCTTGTAAAGTTGTTGTCTTTTGTTTGCTTTGAGCTCTTTAATCTTAGCCCGTGGGAGTAACCGTATTACGAAAAACATTTGTGTTGTTTAACTACTAAATAACTTGTGCAATTACATTGCAGAATAATATTGTATTACCTTCAATTGTATTAACTCAAGTATAAGTTTAATTTGGCGATGTCAACTTTAGTCAGTGCTTGAATAGATATTTAGGGACTTAATATTAAGTAAGTTTAGATTTTGTTTTTGTTTCGATCGAGGGCTTTACAATATAATTAGGAAAACTTTAATTTTAGGTTACACTTAGTAATTTTTGTTAATGTTTAAAAGTTACGTCTTACGTTTGGTTGTTATTATTATTATGAATTTTATAGGATTCAAATAAGTATGTGAAGTTTAATGCAATTTGTGGGGCATATTTTATTCAGTAATAATGTGGACGACCACTTAGCGCAAATCAGGTCACTGAAATAACAATGATATATAAATAACATAATTATGTTTACCCTAATTTCCACAGCCTAAAAAACTAACTAATGTCTGCCATTTTCCAGCACAATGTCGAACAACCGTTGCCAATTGGATTTGCTGGACGACAACCTCCCGCACTCGCTACTCGAACCCGCGACCCCGGCGTACACGAACGTGACAGTCCGCAGGGCGTTCATAGTGTGGCTGCATTGTGGACAGAAGAACAAGTTCAAAGACGTCTGCAACTACTTCCATTACTTGGAGTCTCTGGTCAGTTTCTAAGTACTAGCAGCATATTGATCAGTGAGGGGTTCTGTTACAGGGTGTGTCAGAGGGTTTTTAAATAAATAACTTTTTAAAATTTACAATTAAAATATATTTAAAAAAAAGGGAAAATAGAATTATATAACTAGTGTCCACAACGAAATCTCTAATCGGTCTACCAAATTGGAATTCATCGATATCGTAAACGAAACAATGTAATATGATAATTTGACATCATTGCAGTTTATTTGTATTTTACTTAAGGGGAATATATTATAATAGTTCACTCTTTTAACATACTTCGTCAGATCAGATCTTAGCAATATGTACTTACATGGGATCTTCTACCTCCCGTCGTCCAATTACATACAAACATACATAAGCTCACGCCTGTATCCCCGAAAGGGTAGGCAGAGGCGCACTAGCGAACTGGAACACCCACATTTCGCCGAGCTTAGTTCCGTCCCAGATGTGATAGGGGGCGAGCCTATCGCCATATCGGGCAAAAAATTCCAGACTCCGGGCTGATATGGAAAAATCCAATATCACTTTGCCCGACCCGGGGATCGAACCCAAGACCTCAGAACCGTAGTCGTACCGAAATACCACCACGCCACCGAGACAGTCAAATTGTCTTATTTTATACACGACACAACTCCTGACGTCAAATTACGCTTTTCTTTCCCTTAGTACTAGAGTACCCTCTGTAATGAGACTAAGCATAGTGCTTAGGTGAAATGATTGCAATACATTAACTCTGCGTTTAATATTATAGGAAGAGAAATTACCACCGAACAAACGCGCGACAAGCCGCCATCACGAGTTCGCCATGTTCACAAGCCAGCCACCGAGCTCCAGCTACCTGAAGCAGCACTTCCCCAAGCTATACCCCCAGGACGTCCAGGAACGTATCACAAATACCAGAGAAGCACTCGAATCGACGCCGGAGAAATGTGACCTGAAGTTCGAAGAGTACGAAGAGATAAGGAAACGAGAAGGCGCCACTAAAAAAGAAATAATCCAAGCGAGCTGCATGATCAGGAACTACTGCAAGTCTCACATGAAAAGTTTGAACAACTTTCTTTGTGAATTCAAAGATTATTCTACAAAATGTGAGCTGAGCAACAGCGTTAACAACTTGGTACATTACATTAAGAGAAAGTTGATCGAGGAAGAAATATTCATGCTCAATAATTGTACGAAAAATTTCAAGTATTTCGACTTCGGGGATGTGAAGTTTCATTCGAAAGATGAATTTCAAAGTGGATACAACGTTAGAAATGGTAATGACGCTGTAAATAAGATTAAGATATTGACGAATGACGCCAGAAAAAACGCTACAAATGCTACTCAAGTTAAAACCAACAATATTTTCGACACATTTTATAAAGTAGGTGATATTAATCATCTACTAGTTAATCAACCAAAACTAAAAACGGAGAATTATAGTATTATTGAAGATTTTCAAGCGAAAATAAAGCTGAATTGGAACGATCATAATCTAAATTCGATAAAGACTGCTCATAATCCAACGACAAATGATTTTAATAAGAATAGTCATGCGTTTTATAATTCCAAATATGTGTTACAAGAAAGCACTAAGTTTAGATAGAAATAGGTTTAAAAATATTGAAAATAACGACGATTACTTAGCTAATGCTTTATGACGAATGAATAAATGATTTATTTTGACGTTTGGAAATAAACATCCAAAATATGAAGCTTATTTCTATTTGCACATTCAAATAGTGTTTGTTTTATATAACGTATGTATTGTTATTGCACATTTGTATTGGGACTGTTAATAAATTAAGTAGACAAGTGGATTTTATTCGATAAAATCTTATATATTGTTATATCAAGATGGACATAAATTGGACTTATTTACATTAAACTAAGGGTTGAGTATTGTGGGATACAAATAAATTATTACTATAAGTTTGTATTTATTTCACTACTTTGACTTTCTAAATTAATATTTAATTTAATACTTTACTTATAATTATATACTTTACTTAATTTAACTATTATGCTTATTGGCACTCAAGAAAATATGTTTATCAAGTGCAAGATCATATTCAACGTCTTCGAAATATTTAATTACTTTGAAAAGTTAGGTACCTATTTGCTAAGTGGTTAACTTAATACATACATACATTATACATTAAAAGTATATTTCCTTAAATGATACCCAGAATGGTATACCCAATATGGTACCTAATTATCCTTAATTCAAATTATATTATTTTTATCAAAACACTAATCGATTCAGTATACTCGATTTAATTATTTAATCGAATAAATTGTCCATTAACCACAAGGTTTTAAACTTTACCGAGTACAAACTGCAGTCTATTATCTACACTTAGCACAGATTAAATAGGGAAGCTTGTACGCTGCACTCGAGTCAATTACGTTTCATTCATTCATTCATATCATTCAGTCCGCGTCTGACTAGCGAAGGGTGCGTACGCGTTGAGTATATTAAAAATGGATACCAGTGAAATATCAACGCCAGTTAATACAATAACCCGTGATAATTTGACTGTGCTTATAGCCAACAATATATTAAATAATTCTGTGGAGTTTTCGGACAATGATATGGTAAGTCTTTTGAGGTTATGCTATTTTCTGTATTTGAAATTCGAATCATAACAATATTGGTGTTACCAAGTACCTAAAATGTCAGGATTATTACCATAACATTTTGTTATTATGGTGTTATTATTTAAAAATCGTATTATTTACAACGACTTTTTAAACATCACTCTAAGTTTAAGACGCAATTAATTTTATTCGAATATAAAATGCACTCTCTTAAAACAGACCATGGTATTTTTGTTTCATCATGGCTGGTAACTTGATTAAATTGAAACCAACATGCAACTAGACATTCTTTGCGGTTAGTCAATTGAGATTCATTGTAATTTGTATGTGAAGGCGCTACAATTGGTCACGATTTTCAAGCTCGTACGCTATTAACGTGGTTTGGCCACGAGTTAATTATATCTAGCAAAAAATCACAGGTTGGTTCACCCATACGAGTCTATCCCAAACATAGGGGGCTAAGGATGAATTATAAATCTACAGGTTTATTATTTTACTTCTATAAGTGATAGGAGCAAGTAAAAATGAAGCTGAATCTTTTCTGCAATATGTTAATATTTTCCCCGACCCCACATTGGGGTGGGATAAGGGCAAGAAATAACGTGACAGGAGCAATGTTGCTATATCACTATATCAAACCCAAGTTCTGATGGACAACCCGTGCGCCCTTTTTCAAATAAAAAATAAATACGTATTGTGAATTGTGATTGCATACTATTAGAATTATTTGATTACCAACAGTGTTACAAAGTGGTTCCCATATACACAAATACATAAATCATCATCACGATCTCTTGTAAAAAGCCAATTGTAAATAGAGGTACTACTGCAGAAAAAAATATTATTTCAGGTTAAAGGGAACCACAAATTCGGTTAATGTAACATATATATAAAAGAAACACAATTAACAACAAAAATACATTCAATAAACAACCTCACTAAATTTTATTATAAAAGAAACACAATTAACAACAAAAATACATTCAATAAACAACCTCACAAAATTTTATTTTACTTAATATTGTATTGTATTTCGTCGCCTACCTGCTTTTCGGGTATTTTGACTTGTAACAGTTTTTGGAAGTGTAGCCAAATCTTTTGTAACATCCGCTGGGCAGGATTAATTGAGGTGTTTTTTTGGTTTCGGGTTTGGCTTCAAAATAGTGTGTAATTTTTTTTTGCGACTTAAGTACCTGTTCCAATGAAATGTTATGGTTGGGAGGCTGCGTTGGTATTCTTTTGTCGAATGCCGTTCTCACGGTAAATTTATATACATTAAAATATTTTTGTTAAACAGTTAAAGAACTGTTTACTTTATGGAATTGGTAGTTCTTTGTTTCCGGGCTATATTACAATGTTTTCTATTACAGTAGGAAAATAACCTAATGACACTTAAAATTCTAGTATGCCCTTTTGTTATTTAGAGCCTTTCATAAAAACAGTTTAGTTAAGCAAATGACAATAGTCTGTTACTTTTTCCTTGTGTCACATTGTTTAAAAATAAAAGGGACAGACTATTCTTTACTATTTGCTCAGTTAAACTGTTTTTATAAGTAAGGCCCTTTAAATTTCGTGATAGAATCCGTAAAAATAATTTTATTTCAATAACGTTCACGTAAACTTAAGAAATCAGTGTGAATAAAATGTATTTTTCATTGTTTTTAGATGGAGACCGACTCGCCCATAAGAAAACCTTCCGCAATGATCATAGGAAAAAAGCTTTTCCACTCACCACTCTCGCATAGCCCTGATGAGATGGAACTCACCAGGACCACCATAGAACGTTCTAGAAGATCGAGGAAACGCAAAATTTTAATACCGGACTATGGAGAAGGTATCAAACGAGCGTACGTGAAGGAATGCGACAAAGACGCGTATAGCCCAGAGCCGCATGTAGGAATGAGACGTAGAGTGCTGATCAGTCTGTTTCATAATAAGGAGTATTGTATGGATGTGGGATGTTGATGAAAATGGATGCGGCAATGGTTTGTAATAATTTTAAGAGCAACAGCATGTGAAAGGATTTTGTTTATATGGTTTATGAGTCGGAAGTTTCTATATAATATACCTAAAAATAATATTATATTAAAAAAAATTGCTTACCAACGTAAGTACTATTACTAATTGAAATAAAACTATTCTTACGGATTCTATCACGATTAGGTTTTAATTATTATTCCCTTAATTAATTTAATAAGAATAGTTTTATTTCAATGTATAATATTCACGTAAACTTAAGAAATCAGTATACTATTACTAACTACTTAATAAGTAGTCTTTGATATAATTTAGATACATATATACTATGAATTTTACTAGTTTAAGAGGCTAAATAGGAAATGATGTTTCCTAACTAAAATATTGTATGAGATATTTAAACATCAATTATTATTAGAAGAATTTAGTAATTTGGACCAAATTATAGTACCTATCTAATGATACCTCGAACATATTTAGATTTTTATTATAAATATAATAAAATAAATGGCTTCCACGCATTTGCGATGATTAGGTACATATTTAGATTGTAAGATGGTGAATTTTGAATTAGTTTTGTAGATTTAAGAATGATTTTCATAAAGTATAGCGTGTTACCTGCAGCCTGTTGGAGATAGTTTTGAACAGTCTTCGGTAAATGAAACTTTTCGTTTTGTTCGTACGATTATTTTAGTTCATAATAATGTCCGCTGGTGGTGCTGCTTGTCAAATGAATGAGCAAAACGATTGGAAAAACGACAACTATCACTCAAAACCATTAATATAATATACCCTAGATGCACAGTTCTTTGCAAATATCCTCCTAAAAAGTGGTATCAGTATGAAAACAAAAAAATATCATAAGTTTAAATTAAATCAACACAAATATAACCCTATGCACGTGATATAAAGTAGCTTTTTAAACGAAGTGATCAAGCGTTCTTAAATTTTAAATTTGAAATTTAGAATTCTATCGGCGTCCGACAGTAGGGAAAAGGAGTGTTTAAGCACTCCTTTGCATTTTCCAAACGTCAACTGTGCATCTAGGAAAGTAATATATCGATGCTCAAAACATATAATTAGTCGTTAAATTAAACATCAAAGGAAACATATTTCCTTTAAATTTCTTATTGATTTATTACTTGTCTTCCAGTGAATGTCCTCCTTAGTTTTAATAACTAATTATTTTCATAATTGACTGAATTAGCAATAGTAGATTTAAAGATTATTTTAAAATAAAATGTAAGTGTAATGTGCCATTCAAATCGAAAGTCTGGTAAATATTATAATTTATGTTACATGCAATTATTGTGTCTTCCAAATATACACTAGCATTAGCACCTATTTATAATGTAGTTATTAAATATATTAAATAAAATATTCTTACAAGTATTTAGAAATTTATTTCGATATCCTTGTCTTATTATAATTATTGTAAAGATCGCTACAGGGCAGACCCTCATTACTAATAAAACTTGACTGATATTTTTATAACACGAATGATCCATACATTGTAAACAACTAGGATAAGCATGGTCTTTTCGTGTCTGAATAAAAAAAAACATTTTGAACTTTAAACTCGGCTTACATTTAAATTATTATAATCAGTTAATACTTTACTACCAATGGTGTAAGCTCCAGTCCAACAAATGCGGTTATTACAAATGCTTAAACTACCAAGTAGGGGTGGGTAATAGCGGGATTTTTGATTAGCGAAACGAAACTAGCTATTGGGATCCAATAGCGGTTGTAGCAACGTGCTACTATAGTAGCTGCTGTCCAAAAAAAAAAAAAAAAAAAAAAAAGGTGACACCACATTTGTTGTTCGCAACCCAGGTATCGATTTTGAAGTCAATCGGCCCATAAACAAAGAACAACAAAATGGCGGCCACTTTTGACAGATTTGACACCAAATTTGTTGTTCGTAACTAAGGCGCAACCCAGATATCGATTTTGAAGTCAATCGGCCCATAAACAAAGAAAAACAAAATGGCGGCCACTTTTGACAGATTTGACACCAAATTTGTTGTTCGTAACTAAGGGGCAACCCAGATATCGATTTTGAAGTCAATCGGCCCATAAACAAAGAAAAACAAAATGGCGGCCACTTTTGACAGATCTGACACCAAATTTGTTGTTCGTAACTAAGGCGCAACCCAGATATCGATTTTGAAGTCAATCGGCCCATAAACAAAGAAAAACAAAATGGCGCCCACTTTTGACAGATTTGACACCAAATTTGTTGTTCGTAACTAAGGGGCAACCCAGATATCGATTTTGAAGTCAATCGGCCCATAAACAAAGAAAAACAAAATGGCGGCCACTTTTGACAGATCTGACACCAAATTTGTTGTTCGTAACTAAGGCGCAACCCAGATATCGATTTTGAAGTAAATCGGCCCATAAACAAAGGAAAACAAAATGGCGCCCACTTTTGACAGATTTGACACCAAATTTGTTGTTCGTAACTAAGGCGCAACCCAGATATCGATTTTGAAGTCAATCGGCCCATAAGCAAAGAAAAACAAAATGGCGGCCACTTTTGACAGATCTGACACCAAATTTGTTGTTCGTAACTAAGGGGCAACCCAGATATCGATTTTGAAGTCAATCGGCCCATAAACAAAGAAAAACAAAATGGCGGCCACTTTTGACAGATCTGACACCAAATTTGTTGTTCGTAACTAAGGCGCAACCCAGATATCGATATTGAAGTCAATCGGCCCATAAACAAAGAAAAACAAAATGGCGCCCACTTTTGACAGATTTGACACCAAATTTGTTGTTCGTAACTAAGGGGCAACCCAATATCGATTTTGAAGTCAATCGGCCCATAAACAAAGAAAAACAAAATGGCGGCCACTTTTGACAGATCTGACACCGAATTTGTTGTTCGTAACTAAGGCGCAACCCAGATATCGATTTTGAAGTCAATCGGCCCATAAACAAAGAAAAACAAAATGGCGCCCACTTTTGACAGATTTGACACCAAATTTGTTGTTCGTAACTAAGGGGCAACCCAGATATCGATTTTGAAGTCAATCGGCCCATAAACAAAGAAAAACAAAATGGCGGCCACTTTTGACAGATCTGACACCAAATTTGTTGTTCGTAACTAAGGCGCAACCCAGATATCGATTTTGAAGTCAATCGGCCCATAAACAAAGGAAAACAAAATGGCGCCCACTTTTGACAGATTTGACACCAAATTTGTTGTTCGTAACTAAGGCGCAACCCAGATATCGATTTTGAAGTCAATCGGCCCATAAGCAAAGAAAAACAAAATGGCGGCCACTTTTGACAGATCTGACACCAAATTTGTTGTTCGTAACTAAGGCGCAACCCAGATATCGATTTTGAAGTCAATCGGCCCATAAACAAAGAAAAACAAAATGGCGCCCACTTTTGACAGATTTGACACCAAATTTGTAGTTCGTAACTAAGGGGCAACCCAGATATCGATTTTGAAGTCAATCGGCCCATAAACAAAGAAAAACAAAATGGCGGCCACTTTTGACAGATCTGACACCAAATTTGTTGTTCGTAACTAAGGCGCAACCCAGATATCGATTTTGAAGTCAATCGGCCCATAAACAAAGAAAAACAAAATGGCGCCCACTTTTGACAGATTTGACACCAAATTTGTTGTTCGTAACTAAGGCGCAACCCAGATATCGATTTTGAAGTCAATCGGCCCATAAGCAAAAAAAACAAAATGGCGGCCACTTTTGACAGATTTGACACCAAATTTGTTGTTCGTAACTAAGGCGCAACCCAGATATCGATTTTGAAGTCAATCGGCTCATAAACAAAGAAAAACAAAATGGCGGCCACTTTTGACAGATCTGACACCAAATTTGTTGTTCGTAACTAAGGCACAACCCAGATATCGATTTTGAAGTCAATCGGCCCATAAACAAAGAAAAACAAAATGGCGGCCACTTTTGACAGATTTTACACCAAATTTGTTGTTCGTAACTAAGGCGCAACCCAGATATCGATTTTGAAGTTAATCGGCCCATAAACAAAGAAAAACAAAATGGCGGCCACTTTTGACAGATCTGACACCAAATTTGTTGTTCGTAACTAAGGCGCAACCCAGATATCGATTTTGAAGTCAATCGGCCCATAAACAAAGAAAAACAAAATGGCGCCCACTTTTGACAGATTTGACACCAAATTTGTTGTTCGTAACTAAGGCGCAACCCAGATATCGATTTTGAAGTCAATCGGCCCATAAGCAAAAAAAAACAAAATGGCGGCCACTTTTGACAGATTTGACACCAAATTTGTTGTTCGTAACTAAGGCGCAACCCAGATATCGATTTTGAAGTCAATCGGCTCATAAACAAAGAAAAACAAAATGGCGGCCACTTTTGACAGATCTGACACCAAATTTGTTGTTCGTAACTGAGGCGCAACCCAGATATCGATTTTGAAGTCAATCGGCCCATAAACAAAGAAAAACAAAATGGCGGCCACTTTTGACAGATTTTACACCAAATTTGTTGTTCGTAACTAAGGCGCAACCCAGATATCGATTTTGAAGTCAATCGGCCCATAAACAAAGAAAAACAAAATGGCGGCCACTTTTGACAGATCTGACACCAAATTTGTTGTTCGTAACTAAGGCGCAACCCAGATATCGATTTTGAAGTCAATCGGCCCATAAACAAAGAAAAACAAAATGGCGGCCACTTTTGACAGATCTGACACCAAATTTGTTGTTCGTAACTAAGGCGCAACCCAGATATCGATTTTGAAGTCAATCGGCCCATAAACAAAGAAAAACAAAATGGCGGCCACTTTTGACAGATTTGACACCAAATTTGTTGTTCGTAACTAAGGCGCAACCCAGATATCGATTTTGAAGTCAATCGGCCCATAAACAAAGAAAAACAAAATGGCGCCCACTTTTGACAGATTTGACACCAAATTTGTTGTTCGTAACTAAAGCGCAACTCAGATATTGATTTTGAAGTCAATCGGCCCATAAACAAAGAAAAACAAAATGGCGTTAAAAATATATCGCACCCCATTTTATTTCTGTCCTTAGGTCTAAAAGTATCCTCATACCAAATTTGATCAAAATCCATTAAGCAGATCCAGAACTCCCATACAAATTTTCATCCCCTATTTCATTCCTTTTAGGGGTTGATTTAAAAAAATAAAGTACCCTATGTCGGTCCTTGGGGTTAAAGGTACCCACATACCAAATTTCATCAAAATCGGTTCAGGGTCAAGCTAAAGGTTAAACGCAATGTGTGTGCGCATGAACCAACAGGCATGGCTTTCGACAACGCCACGCAACGCCGCGCCGCAACTATTGGTTGCTCAGTACTCACGAATCACGATCGTTGCCGAGTACTCATGATCGTTGCCGCGTTGCCGAGTACTCATGATCGTTGCCGCCGTTGTCGTGATTCAGGGTCGTTGCCGCGTTGCCGTGATCACTACCGTTGCCGGCGTTGTCGTGATCGCGATCGTTGCCGCGTTGACGGTTGACGGCTATTATAGCCGCGCGGTCGTTATTAGCTGTTAGCTCGTTGCGTTGAATTCCAACAACTAGCTACAAGTGATTCAGCCGTTAGCCGTTGCGTCAACTAGTTGCGTTGCGCAACGACCACTTCTACTACCAAGGGTTCTCGATAATGTACCATTCAAAATAACGACAAAAGCTATATCTTAATAAACCAAATAGGTTTTTCCACGAAGTATCGCTAGACGCTCATGGCCGTATTTCCCAAGAGAACTGCTTAACTCTGCTCTTATAAAAATATTAATGAGTATTTATAATTAAAATTACATTGTTTTTGTACTCTAGCCCTCTTGAGGACCTGGATAAATGTTCCATTTAAATGGAAGTGATTTTAAACATTATTTCTTTTTGCAGTAAACTGAGATTGGAGTGTACAGTTTATTTCCATTAAGTTTCTTTCACTAAGTAAAGCGGTTCTATCATCATTAGACGAACTATGTAACATTTTATAAGGAGTTGGTTTTACCAATGGCCAAGGATGAACAGTTTTAAAAAGAAAGCAAGTAAAAAAATCCACAAAGGTAAAGAATGGCACTTATGTGACCTATATGGAGTCTTCGCCACTGTTTCATACGAGCACGGTGTACGGATTGCCGTTCATATATCGCATTTAAGTTAAAAATATAGAATATTACAAATAAATAGCCAGTTAAAAATAGAGACAAATAAAATATATAAATACCTATACAGATTATAATCAATCCAATTTATGAATCGAAAATCTTTGTTAAAATTAAAATCTCATCACAAAATGTTTATAAAACTTATAAACCAGGGACATTAAAACTTACGAACTCAGTTTAAATAAATGAGGTTTAAAGTTAAAAAGTATTGGAGGTAGGATCGCAGTAACAAGGCGTCGCCTCGCCTCGCCTGCGTGATATCTTGTTATTTGGGCAATAAGAGCTGTGACTTGTGAGAATCTGTGTGATCGACAGATGATGCCCAAATGTGATAGTCGGTATCGAGATCATTCTGAAGGACTATTCGTGTCACTTTCTAATATTTTGCTGAGTTTGCCATTCTACAGACTCTGTAATACCAAGAAACCAGAGTTTATAGACTTTGTAATATAAAACTAAAAGTGTACAAATATCCACTTTTTTAGATTCCATAGAGTGATGGTTCACTCTGCGGATTAAGATACAACATGCTTGAAAAATATGTTGCGCTGATCCCACATTAAGGTGGGATAAAGGCAGGTAGAAAGAAATATTTATCATAAAACTTAAAATGTTTTTAGTTGCATCGATTCGCTGAATCAAAAGTATTTCAAACATCTTTGAATACATTTATACCTACTTATTGAACAATAAAATAGTTCCTTTCATGACAATTGTACATCGCCAATATTTAAGATATTTCTCAATGATATAGGCATTTTGAATTCGTACCTTTAACCGCGCTAAGTTTGTTGCCCACCATCTGCTTGGCCACGAACGCTGCCATCTTGTGTTATTTACTTTGCTGCCCCGCTCAGCACTGAAACAAAAAAAACAATTTGAGTCAAGATAAAATACATATTCACTAGGAACAAGGACAACTCATATTGCTTGCATGTACTATTTTAACACAAGTGACAAAATGGAATGTGGGACTGAATCCTCCAGAAGGTGGTTGACGTCAGTAGACAGCCGGTCGTCGGAGAATTGAGAGAAATCCATTCTGCAAAATGCTTGACAAAGCAGTGACGTAGCTAGGCGTGGACAAAGTGAGGGCCCACGGCCACGCACATAAGGGGCCTCGCGAAGCCTTTTTAAATGCAACGTAAAAAATATATTTTTTTTTCATAAAAATATGAGCATATCTGGTTTAAAGTAATGCTATTAGCATAATAATGTGTTCATGATTATGATGATGACTACTTAAACTGAAGATGAGGTTTCAATAATAATGCATCTGGAGATTTATTTAAGACCGATTTTACGTAGAGATCTATGTATTTTATAACTGGCTCTTTTCATTTAACATTTAGTCCTAATTCCCAAAAGACAATTAAAGATTTATAAGATATTACTGCCTTGTAATTAATTTTGTAACTTTGTAGATTTTTATTCCGTATGTACAATAAATACTTCTATTAAATCTGCTTTATTATATTAATTATTAACACATTTTATTACAAAATTAAGTAAAACGTATTTTTAGGGCTCCGTACCTCAAAAGGAAAAAACGGGTCCCTTATTTATAGGATCACTTTGTTGTCCGTCTGTCTGTCTGTCAAGACCATTTTTTTCAAAAAGTTTTTTCGAAACAAAACACAAAAAGCACCTACACAAAACAAGGTTTTTTTATTTACTCCTGTTCATATAACAATAGACTATAGACAAAAAAAAATTAGAAACACCATGTTTCTACCAAATGTAAAAATATTCTTACACGTCGCGTACACGTTTATGTACATACTACAAGAGACATCTATCCTCCAACGATGTTAACGCTGTTTACACACCCTACTTCATAGGTGGCGCTCTCTAGTAAATATTATTTTATTTTTTTATTTTATTTTATTTTATTATATTTCGAACATGGTTTTGTCAATGGCAAAACAAAAACAAAGTAGCATAAAAGATGATGCAATTTTTTGTCATGTATACTCATTTTGTATTATAATAGCCTCTCATTTTTTTAATTATTCATGCAGTATTATATATAACTCGAGCACATCTGCCGCAGTCTTTTCCAAGCCTTATATGCATGCCACACTCCGGAAAGCAGTTAAAATATTATAATTCTCATAAAGCTGTTTGAAAATTCCTCAAACGAGACAGCGGGCTCATAAACTTGGTCTCATAAAACTGATTTAGCACTGGAGAACTGTTCGCCCATTTTACGGAATGCTGAGCGCCTCCCTCCGACCTCATTTGGATATTTGGAATGCCTCTCAAAATTACGCATCTATATTCATATATGAGTTATGGAAAAATATTCGTATTTGGACGTATTGGCATGTTCTTGACGTGTTCCATTTATATGTTACGTGCTTCTCGGGGCTATGAATAGGAAAATATCGCATAGTTTCTTCACTTGGAGTTGCTGTCATTCGAATAGATAAAATACAAGAAACTTTAGTCCCAAAACATATACACCAAGAACGAATAATATTTTTACAGCATGAAGAATTCCATCAAACCTACGAAAAGGAGCACCTACTGTTACTAGGTATGTAATTGACACAAATTGAAAATATGATCCTCGAAAGCTCCTCAAATGGGCAGGTACAACGAAGCAACTAGTATAGTGCCTAGTTAGAGAAGTTTAGGTACTAACTAAATTTAAGCAGAAAAGCATGAAATATTATGATCCACCTAGAAATTGTATCCAGGTACTTACAGCTTATCAGGTTGCCATATTAATCCGGTACGTAAATGAATTGATATGATAATAAAATTGCGTGTTATAATAATTACGAGTTTTCATAACATGGGTATACCGTCTAAGACCCCACAAAAACTTCATCTTATATTACATATTTGCGCACATAAAAATAATCTTACTATATTGCAGATCATTGGGGCGGAGGGGGTCACTCGCCTCCCTCACTCACGATTAACGTCGCAGAAATAAATTAATTTTAATAATCGAAAGGGGCTTTGTGCATAATCCTCGACAGTGGAATTGGGTCGATTAAAAAGTGATCAATTCTCCAAGATTACTGTCATTAAGATGTCGGACAAAGCCGCTTTAGTTCTTACCGTGACTTTGGCGTATTATCCATATTTTAATTATGTTCCGGTCATAGAATAGGATTATTATCTAAATTATTTAGACGATTCTGAAATTTCTCTAATGAAAATTATATATCATAAAATATTTCCTTTAAGAATTTTTATTACTTTTTGCACCTGGGCATTTCCGTGAAAAAAACTTCATTACCGTCGTTAAGTATAGGCAATGGTAATGACTCATACGCCCACGGTAATGACTATCCCTTAATAGTATTATAATTAATAATTATTGTGATTTAGACACATCACCTGTAATATCATCTGCATAGCAATGCATGTACGAACATGACATGAGACACGTATAAATAGTAATAATCCATGAATGATTAAGTTATATACATAGATAATAATCATTAATTATAATACTATTAAGGGTTTGTCATTACCGTCGTTATATGAGTCATTACCATTTCCAAAACTTAACGACGGTAATGACGTATTTTTTCGCAGAAATGAAAAGGAAAAAAAGCAAGAAAAAAAAGAGCAGGTGGGCTCTTATCCCACTCCAGAGTGGGGTCGGCACATCGACGAAGTTATGTCGTTGATTGATCGGCACAACTCATTTGTTTGAATCATGTTGCAGAAGATACTCGGTTTGGTTTTGAGAAAGAATTTACCTGTATTGTGTAAACTCATACGTATAAAATATCAAGTTGTCTGCCAAACATCTGACTGACTCACTAATTCCTTAAGGCCTAGACCTAACCAGGGGAGATAGAAAGCTGAATTTCATTAAGAAATGATTTTTCGATTTCTTCCTTAAGGGGCGAAAAAGTGTAAACTGTTTTTGAGATTTTTATGGCTACGTTCTATAACTGAATGAAAAATAATTTGCGTAGCAGCTACGTTGTAGCATTTATTAATCTTAGTAAATATTGATAGATCTGTGGTAATATGTATTAAATACACAATTAAGTAAGGGAATGACTAAATACAAAGTGAACAGTGCAAGTAAACAACGCGAGGTGTTCCTATAGAGACAAGTTTCACTCATATTGGGCCTTACTTATAAAAACAGTTTAACTGCGCAAATGGTAAAGAATAGCCTGTCCCTTTTATTTTCAAACAATGTGACACAAGGAAAAGAGTGACGGGTATAACCAAGTAAGTATTGCACGAAGTTTGTCATAGTTATTACAGAATATTACAAATATGTATATTGTGACTGGTAGTTACTTTATAGGCATCGTACACGCAGACTACAAAAATTCAAAGTTATAAAATATTCGTTATCGTTTTATTTATTCTCTTTAGATCACAAATATAACTTCTATATCACATTTTTTTCCTTATTGAACTTGAAGATAGATGTCGCTGTATAAATTTTGTTTTATATTGTGATGACAGACGGCTGGCAATCTATACATTTTAATGCACTTTCATTAAGTACGTATGTATTAATATTTTCCAAAACTAAAAACAAAATTTAAATTAAATAGCAAGTATTACAGTCATAACAATAGAGCCTTATTTGTTTTAATTCCAAATTATTCATGAGATAAAGTATAGCAGCGCCATCTCTGAAACACGGCACAAACTTCTAAGACAGCCTCGGAATGAAATAGTTATAGAACCAAGACACCGCGGCGCTGCCATCGATAGACGCTTGTAGTTACCATGGAAACGGACATAGAATACATAAAAATGAAGCTGGCATAAATATTTCAATCCTTGTTGATGATAATTCAGTATGATTTAAAAAAAAAAAATTTATATTATTTTATAATTGTATTTAATATAATTTGTGAAAATTAATAAAGTCGCTGAACAAAACAAATTAACTAATTAATTTGTTCAGCAGTAGACTTCGTATGGGCATGATTATGATTACCTATGTGAAATAAATAAAAATGAAAAAGCTTTAATTATCCTCACAATACCTACATGATACATTATATGTATTTCAATCATTAAATTTGCAGGTTATGTGAGATTAACGTTCTTAAAGGCTTTATTAAGAATAGTAACAATAGGTTAAATCTACATAAATTTAATCTAAGATACACACTAGAACCACGGCAACTAGAACCAAAGAATTTCTGAAGAAACCGCCTTCCCGACTCATTTGCACTGGCAAGAAGTATTGTCGAACGTTACCCTAATGACATTTTAATGATCCGCTCGTCAGTTCTAAGGCATTTTTACTGCTGGCAATAATGATGCACTCAACCACTGGGAGATTTACTGTCTGAGGCCTATTGTTGCCAATTAATAATAAGGATATGCACGGTGCACGATTAATATTGAGGTAGGTTTGATTAACTGGTCAAAAATTGATTATGTGTAAATGCCCTTCTCATATCTTTGGACGAAAAAAACTAGTAACTAATTAGAAGTAAATTGGTAAACTTTTTAAAACATTTTATAGAAACGTTAACGTTTATTCTGCGATTAAACTATATTATGTTAATCAATATATAATAATATCGTAAAACTTACATATCTTATTATTATTTTTGGCGATATGGCTCTGTTGTAAAACTTACGCCCGAATGGTCAAATGCTACTCTACTTTAACGGCTTCTTACATTGATTTTCGCCATACAATTTTGACAGATAAGGCAGCCTTAAACGACATAAGGCGACCTTAAGTCTATGAACATTCGGCTGTTAAAGCATTTCTTTATACCCACTTAGACGAATAAAAATCAAAACCGTACAGTACTAATAGTAGTTGAATAATGCAATCAGTTTATAACACTAGTGTCTAATCCAAGTTAGCGAGTAGTCCCTCGACTGCCTGGCTCGGCTTTACGACTGTTATAACTGAACAACTGTATACAATAGCTTTACGACTTAATTGTACCCAATGTTAATAATTTCATTGTACTGGTCTGGTTATTAAACATTATTGTTCCATGGAGGTGGGAGACCCAGCAATGAATTTGATAAGTTGTAGTTTATAGCACTGATTACTAATCACAGAACCTACAGGGTAATACCGATATTTTTTTTTTATAACAGAGACTGGTAAACGAGCAGATGGGTCACCTGATGGTAAGTGATCTCCACCGCCCATAGACACCTAAGACACAAAGAATCATGGGTGCGTTGCCAACCTAAAAGGAGGAAATGGAAGGGGATGGAAAAAGGATTGGGCAAGGGAAGGGGGAAAAGGGCCACCGGATATCCCACTCACCGAACGAAACGCGACAGCAAGCTGCCACTTTACGTCGGTGTGAGACAGCGGTATCAAAATGGTCGAGCCGGCCTATTCGTGCTGTAGACGTTACTGTCTACAGCGTGGCTCTACCACTTAAAAATTATGAGATACCCAACAGATTCTGGAAGAGTAGTCGAGGTTATCAAAATAATATAATTATAACAGATGAGTATTGGTTTTAAAACGGCTGTCAAACATTTCGTTATTCTGAATTCAAAAGTGTATGCTCATTTTGATTTGACATGTTTACCCTCTCTTTAGTGAATGTCATTGATCGGGAAACCGGGTATTAGTGTCTTGTAATCAATAAACCTCTAATATTATGTGTCCAGAAGATTTGATTACGTTTTATACAGGTATTGTCTTTGAGTGTTGCATAAAACTGGTATCAAAAATAACTTTACCTCAAGGGAGGATGGCTGGAAATTTAACGGTAAATTTAAAATTTTCGATTAACCCATGTTTTTAAATACGAGAAACTTGGATTTCTGACGAAAAAATTGTTTCTGGCCGCTGTATATTTATAAACTACCTAACCTGTAATTATTTATGTTTAACGTACACACAGCTATGTTTTGTTTATTCTTATGTTAATTGCGATGATTAATTTCATCATCATCATCATCATCAGCCATAGGACGTCCACTGCTGAACATAGGCCTCCCCCAAAGATTTCCAGATCGACCTGTTGGAAGCGGCCTGCATCCAGCGACTTCCTGCGACCTTTATCAGGTCGTCGGTCCACCTTGTAGGTACAGGTAGCATTTTGTTTCATTTTTATGTTTTAACTTTACCATTACGCTTTAAACCGCTACGTGGAGTTGTTATTGGTACCACCTTTCTGTAACACTCGGCATAAAATTGCTACAGCTCCAATATAATGATATGGTTTTAATCATTGGAGATCATTCACCATCATGTCATTCACTTTAATTTGCTACACTTACTTATAAACGATGAAAAAGTTACTCTTTTACAACATGTCAAGAACTAAAAACTATAAGGACCTTTAAAAAAGTGTATGTAGTGAATTTTATTTTCTAATGAATGGCATTTAAAAGCAAATAGGATTCTTTCCAAATCATTAAGGAATAAATTTTATGGTTTATACTAATGCGGATACATCTTATGACATAAAGTTCACGATGTTATTCCTTTTTACCGTACGTAGTAGAACAAAAATCATGCGCTAATGTGTGTAAAAGGAATTCCATTCGGTGCCAGTTTCCACCATTACGTCGGCTTCCGTTCATGCCTGTTCAGGATGTACGAAGTAATTTGACATGACATGATCGGCCTACATGCCATCATGGCATCAGTGAGCACACCCACTGCAAACTTCGCTCACCCTCCCGCACTATGCGAAAGCATTTATAAATCAGATTCACTAGTGTAAAATGTTAAATAGAGTTTCAGGTTCAGATACGCGATGTTTGTATATTGTTATTTTAAGGCTTATATTTCATAGCCAATGCTATTATTAGTCATTTATTTGTTACCCAGCATACCACATAATATAGTATAATTTTGCTGTTTCCAATTTTTCCGGAAGCACTTAAAATATTGGACAGTTATATTTGTTATCGACCGACTTTCAAAAAGGAGGAGGTCCTCAATTCGTTTGTATTTTTTTATGTATGTTACGCGATATCTCCGCCAAATGTGGACCGATTTTCAAAATTCTTTTTGTGTTCGATAAAGCTTATTTCAAGGATGATCTGATATTAATAAATAATTTGGTCACGATCGGATTTGAAGTCGGTCCGTTAAGTTTTTAAACTTGTAATTATTACATAGTTGAAGAATAATTGGACCCAAAACAGCCTAACTAGTCCCGTTTTTGCCAAAATTATAATATTAGCATTGGATATAGGTCAAACAGTAGTCAGATCTTGCATCATTTACACCCAAGAGGGTCGGTAGAGTGTAATGTGGATCGCGATGGCCCATTCTCATCGCAATTTCAGATCGTAAACATTGTATGAATATTCAGTGGAACGGTTTCTCTTTTAGGATTCCGAGTGTAATTTCAACTTGATTACTCTCTTGCAGCGATAGCGGGAGTAAAATGGATTGGCGAGACAAGGTGGCGGGTTCAAATATACAAATACTGAATAGCTTATTTTTAACCGACCTCAAAGAAGGAGGTGGTTCTTAATTTATCTATTTGTATGATAGACTCGCACCCTATCACATCTGGGAACGGAAACGAGATCGCCGAAATATGAGTTTTCTAGTTCGTTAGTTTTTCTCTGTTTACTCCTTCGGGGATACAGGCGTGAGCTATATTCTTATGTTTTTTTTAAGTTTTAGAATTCTACTAAAATGCGTTAGAAGGGACACTCACTCATCAGAAGGGGCCTAGTGCCCAGCAGTGGTACTTCAATGCTGATAATATCCAAGCATAATAAAAGATTGAATACAAAAGACGCTAAAGTATTTAAGTATCTTTAAAATCGTTTCACTGAAGCTTTCAATCAATAATTAGAGTAGTTGATAACTCTGCACTAACTCTCCAAAAACAACAGTAGTCGAAGTTTCCGCGAAGCGTGCCAACTGCCAAGTGAAGTTAACACCACATATTCTGTTAGGCAAAGTTTTTGTGCATTAAAATAAGTTCAAAGCGGCATTTCAACAATATTCCACGTCACGAGTTAATGGTCGATATTTAGAGAGACATGCAGCGCTATTACTAATCGGGAGTTATCCTACAGCTCATTCCTATAAACCAAGATTTGGGATATATCGAATTTATCTAAGTGCTGCGAGTCGCCATTAATGTAACTTCTTGTAGTATTAATGATCACGTTATGATGTTGTAGTGTAGGTATGGTTTTTTTTTCAGCCGTTACTGTCCCACTGCTGGGCAAAGGCCTCCCCCCATTTCTTCCACTTCTCCCTATCCTATGCGAAACTGGTCCAATCTGGACGGAAGGTGTTCAGCTCGTCCCGCCATCTCGTTCTCGGTCTACTGCGTCGACGCTGTGTTACGTATAGGAGCCACTCGTTAGTCCGTTTTGCCCACCTTTCGTCCGAGATACCACATAATTAATATAATCTATTTGAATTCGACGCTAGTATTAAAACAATATGGGGGGCGACTCCTGACGCTCGATTCGAACTTGAATTCGATTCGGTTTCATTTATTGACTTAAAATTCCACCGAAATCAAATGACCTTACCTAACCCTAACAGACGCCGCGTTACAGACAACCGACATCTGACACCACATTACATATCTGTAAAGTTGACAGATTTGTGTTGAGGAAAAATGTCGAATATTATTGGCCTTACTTTTAAAAGCATTTTTAGCTGAGCAAATGGTTAAGAATAACCTGTCACTTTTTTCCTTGCGTTACATTGTTTAAAAATGAAAGGGACAACCTATGGTATAAAGATAAGCGGTGCTTAAATATTTTTATAAGTAACACACAGCTGTGTCTATTAGGATACGTTGACGCTGTTTATAATAGTTTATATGATTAATAAGATTTATTATATTGATATGGGTAATTCAATATTAAACACAGTGCCGACGCTAAGCCACGGACAGCTTATAAAGTTGTGAGAGAAGACATCTAAGCTACGACAGAAGCGAAACTTGCCAAAGTGAACAGTGCTGAATAAGAACCAGCGCCAGATCTGGCGTGCTGCCAACACATCAATATTTCAAGTCTGTGTTTGAGGATAGTAATATCGGTGTTATGGTCGACAACGAATACATTTTATTCACAATATAAACTAGGCTATAATTATTTGAGAATTATGTAATAGATTTTGAATCTTGATACATAGTTGATAATAAATATATCACGGATATTTCTTTGGAGACGTAGAATAAGCAAAAAGATTCAAATCAAATCAAATTATTTATTGAATCCATAAAATGTTCAATCATTATTTAGATTGCGTCAAATTTTAACTCTACCGCCTGTTCGGAAGGCTGTTTCGCCAGAGAAGAACGGACAAGAAACTCTGACGTTGCTCTTTTTAACCCCAATTTACAGTCAGCTACTAATACAGTGCAACACCAGTTACAGAAAGACCTTAAATTTGAGCAGTTAAACCATAACCATAACCATTTGTGCCCGATATGGCGATAGGCTCGCCCCCCATCACATCTGGAACGAAACTAAGCTCGGCGAACTGTGGGTGTTCTAGTTCGCTAGTACGCCTCTGCCTACCCCTTCGGGGATACAGGCGTGAGCTTATGTTATATTATGTTAAACCATAATAACAATATATGTCTAATAATATAGGATAAAGTAACATACAAGATGCACCGAGCGACCCCCATAGCCACGGCAAGTTGAATAGACACCAGCAAACAAAACAGTCCAGGCAGACCAGTCTCCACAAGCAGCACCCGTTCACGAGTATGACGCATGTGCCAGCCATCGACCTCCTCAACCATGTTGCAGGGAAATGATCGACCCGGCACATAAATTGGTAATGATTTAATGTAAACACCACAAAAACAAGCAGAAACCAAAAGGCCTGCGATAGCACAAGCGGAAGTCAGATGCAGATATAGAAATACAAAGAAGAAACCAACCCATACCTCGAAAGAACCAGATGTGTTGGTTCGCGATCCAAACAATGTGTGTGGGTCACATGCATTTAGGCTGGTATGATTTACTTGACCGCCGATAAAATCATTATCAGTATCGTTTTTTTAACCTCACCGCGTTTCATATCAGATGTATCCTTCCTATTCATACTGCCGTAATCGGATAGAAGGCCGGCTTATAATATCAACAAAACTCTAATCAAACTGGGGCAGTAGTTCAAACGATAATTAACATTAGCATAGTAGCACATTATAAGCACACAAGTACAGAGCGTTAACCGCTGCACCCACTCGAGCAATTAACTAGTTATACGATCATTATCCAGATACAAATTTAATACGACGATAAAATGAATAAAAAGGTAACAAAACCCCATCTCGTTAGGAAATTTAATTACTGGCAAATGCGCAATTTTTCATTATGAAAGATTGACGCGAACGGAACGGGATAGGGAAGTGTGCGACGAGAAAATACGGCATTTTTCTCTTATTGGTCTCGTGAGACAGACTTTAAATAAAGAAAGGATGGTTGAAATTATTTCTCTCTGTTCACGGCTTATTCAATATTGCGAAATGTTTTTGCGGTTGAGTCAATTTAATTTGTTGCTAAGTCAAGAGTCTTTTAATTAAACAGTTTATACAGAGAGCCTTATTGGTCAAGTGGTAGGGTAATCAGGTTGTAGAAACGTGAGGTGGATTCAAATCTTTAAGGCTGTGGACACGAACTCAGCAGCGGCGCGGCGCGGCAACGTATTGCTCGACCGGTTGTCGCGCCGCTCGCCGCGCCGCTGCCTTCGAGGCCAGTTCCATTTAAATCTATGCATTGGAATGCGCCGCTCGCCGCGCCGCCGCCTCCGCCGCACTGTGCCCGCTGTTTTCGAGACCGCGGCCTTACCGACAAAAATAATTTGTATTGGAATTTAAGATTACGTTCCATTAGATAACGTCACACACGATACCAGTTATAACGATAAGCAATCGCATCGTGGGACAGACACATATTGTGATTGTTCCACCTGGTATTTGAACCCAGGACCTAACGGTTATCACTCTAAGCACACTGATACTAGATCAATATGACGGTCAATCTCATACAATTTGTTACCTTAATTTTTTAAAATTTTATATAGTTCTTCGTGAATAACTATACGCTTCTGTTCGACCTACTTTCGTAAAAGCTTACCGCGGCCCACCCGGCATTCGATAAGCCTGCAATTTGTCATAATGTACTCGACCTTTTCGAATTTTCGCATTGTGTCGCGAGTTTTTATAAAACCACTTTATCGGATTGAAACGTAACACATTCATAACGCGGTGACTGCGGGAAATGTTTAAATTAAAAGGGTTTTATATGGAGATACTATGAATGGGCGCTTAGAATTTGCAAAACTTTATATTTAGTCTTCTTCTACCTGCCCTTATCCCACCTTAATGTGGGGTCGGCGCAACACACTTTTTCAGGCATGTTGCAGATTAGATTTGGCTTAGTTTTTACGAACGGCCGTCTGCCGTCAACCCCCTATGAGGGATCTAGTCCCGGGCAAATTGAATTAGAAAATTTGCTTTTCCCGACCTGGGAAACGAACCCAGGACCTCCCGGTCCACAGCCCATATGTGCTGCCACTAGACCAAGGAGGCGACTTTATATTTAAAAAAAAAACGAAAACTTAATTTAGCAATATATTTAATTTGATTATTTATCTTTACTACTATTTTAGAGTAGACAAAATATTTTTTTTCAACTCTTACATCACCCTCCCCAATTCGGTTTAAAATGTAAGCCGGGCGCTGCTATTTTGAAAATTTGTTTTTTTAGCCATGGTTTATGTAAATATAGGAAATAATCTGGTTAACAGTGTATCTGCGTCTATATAGACTGCACGCCAATGGTCTTGAACATGCAACATGCTGTTAAAACCACGAATACCTAAATTGCAATAAAAGTCTGGACTTTATAAGACACGATAAATCCTGAGTTTGTTTCGGCATTTTTACTTACTCGGAAAGTCAAATAGTCGGCTTCACTGATTCGTTACCACTGTCTTCAGAAACCGCAAATGACAGCACTGTATTACATTTCATTTCGGGATTGAGATTTTTACCCAATTCCGCCTTTTTCCTCTTAAAAGGAAATGTTGGCAACTCACGGTTTATATTGGTAGCGTGAGTGTTTATTGTATTTAAGGAAAGCTTACGGACTAATTAGAAAACAGGAGTTACATGTGAAACACAACATGTTGCCTACTACAAGTCACACATATTATAGTTGCTGTATGCAAGGGTACATAATAATTTCAATTTTAAATATATTATAAAATACTGATTTCTTAAGTTTACGCGAATGTATAATACATTGAAATAAAACTATTTTTACGGATTCTATCACGATTAGGTTTTAATTATCATTCCCAAAAATTAATTAAAACCTAATCGTGATAGAATCCGTAAAAATAGTTTTATTTCAATATGTTATAAAATATTATAAGGTGGTACTGGTCACTAGATTAAATAAACTCAAAAAAACAGAAACGATGTATGTGACCCTAACACCGGGGACGGTAGAGTTTATTTAGGTACCACGTATTTCTAGCATATTCCGAATTGGAAAAAATATGAATCCGTCTTAAATTTTAGTAGAATAGAAGGATTTAATTCAACTTTTTTTATGCCAAAATGCGAGAGAATTGCTCCAATTCACAATCTGATCGAATGCAGTAGTCGCAAAAATTTTTTTCACCTAAGCATTTTTGGTTTTAAGAGGCAATAAAGTCTACTTTATTTACGTAGTAACACGTTAAAAATACAAAAAAATACATTTCACATTCCAGCTGACAGAAAACGCGTGTTAAAAACGTAACAAAAACATTACATATTCTGCGCATAACGCCATACATGTCCCTTGAAGGGACTGCGTGAAATATTTCAGTTTGAACCGGCAGATGTTCACGCCGCGCTGGAAGTGGGTCGCCAGTTACGCAGTCATTTGTCACAGATTTGAGAGCTCATTTACATGGGACGTGGGCGTTTGGACAGCCACTCGCATTTACAATCTGGTGTATTGGAGATGTTTTAATTGTCGGAAATGTTTTAATTTAGGCTTGTTTTTGTGGTCTAAAAAGGCCGGCTTAAGTGGTGGAGATGGTAACTTCGATGATGCGATATCCCGACTTAAGGCTTTTTCTCCTTTTCCATTTCATGTTTTAATACACTAATTTGCCTACTAATTCGAAAAAGCAACTGATAAGTGACGCGTGAAATCTCATACAAAAATGTTTCATGGCGGACCTGCGGGCTTAGACAAGTGGCTTATGCGCTAGTCGAATAAAATAAATGTATGGGAATTAAATAAGAATATAGCGTACTCTTATGTCTTTCTCTTATATTTGTTCTATTCGACTATATTATTCGATTAGCGCATAAGCCACTTGTCTAACGACCGGTGTCAATAAACGATCTCAGTTTAGAGTGCAGATAGATCGCGATTATGAACCAATCAAATCAAGTCATTTGACGGAGTCATGTTAAAACTGTGTTCTTATTGGCAAATTTTTGTAATCTATCTGCACATTCGAACTGAGATTGTTTATTGGAACCGCGCGTAAGCCCACTCGGCATTAAAACCAGGACCTTACGGTTTTCAGCCTATACACAATGTTGCCATTAACGACTTGACAACATACAGTGCCATACATTACCATAAGGATAAATAAAACGATAAACAAATTGCGAACATTTCGTTTTTCAAGGCAGAATTATTTAATATCTATTAAGGGGATTGACGTCAGTCAGGCGACTGTTCTTAAAAACCAAGTCGAATCTTGTCTATAACATACTTACAATTAGTTGATGTGCCCATGCCACATGGTAGTGGGATATGCCCATCTAGAAGATAGAATTATTTCAATTTTAGAATTTATAGTACTTTAATAAGACAATAGATGTCGCTACTTGTTTATTTGATATTGCAACTTCAACAATAATAACTATCACAGCTTAGTAAATCTTTCTCAATTGAGTCGAAATAAAAAGTAACTACAGGTGCATATTGCGTACTCTTTGACAACAAAGCCGGTGCCTGACTATATTACCTTTGGCTAAGACTAGTGCATATTGGAAGCACTAAATTGGAACGCCACTTCTGTGTGGTGCAAAGTACGAACTTCGTATATTAACATGCCTGTATTTTTTTCTGTTTCAGTTGTGACAAAATCATTTGACCGATATAATTGTTATATCGAGTTTCTAGATCTTGGTTTAATGGCAGCATACAATGGGCTATGGAACAGAAGATCTTAGGATCAAATCTCAGATGACGTAGAGTGTTTTCTAGCAGTGTTTGCTCGAAAAACTATGTCCTCTGATGGAGTTGACGTCAGACAGGCAGCATGTCATAAAAAATACACCGAACTAATTCTGCAACATGCTTGAATGTGTCGCGTCGACACCACATTGGAGTGGGATAAAGGCAGGAGTGGGAGAAGAAATGTAACATCGACTCAATGGACATAGGCGTGAGGCTATATAGGTAGAGGTATTATTGTGGTGACCACGGATAGACTCGCCACTTGTCGGTAACTGGTATTTTACGACTGCACTGCACTTAGCATCAGGTGTAACGTAATACTCCTTGCCGTCATATAAAATAAAGTATGTGTAATTCACTACCCATTCTACAAGGTTTTGTGTATCCGCTCGCTAAAATCTTATAACTTGAAAATAACAAAATCAAATCAAAATACAAACATGAAAGATGCAAAACTATTCCACTCTATATTCTTTTGTCTTGCGCCGAACGGGGACGTCCAAAGTTTTTGCGCCGCTCTTGGATTCCATTTAAATGCTAATACAGGTCGATCGAGTGTCCGCGGGTCGGGGGTTCAATTCCGAGCACACCTTGTTACCGATTTGTTCGCGTTTGTTCGGATTGGGTTGATTTCAACTTTTAGAGATTTTGGGGTTCAGTTAGAGAACAATATTTTTGTCTATCTGTTTATGGAAGCAGACCTAGTCGGCTCAAAGATGTTTTAATTAAATTATTATTATTTATGTTAAATGTTTTATTATTAAGATGTATTTTATAATAGTTCTTTCTACCTGCTCTTATCCCACCTTAATGTGGGGTCGGCGCAACACACTTTTTCAAGCATGTTGCAGAGAGGATTTGGCTTAGTTTTTACCACCGGCCGCCTGCCTGACCTCAACCCCCTATGAGGGATCCAGTCCCATTAAATTAGAAAATTTGCTTTGCCCGACCTGAATCGAATGGGAATCGAACCCAGGACCTCCCGGTCCACAGCCCATACATGCTGCCATTAGACCAAGGAGGCGACTGTATTTTATAGTAGTGATATTTATAATTACTTACTTACTAACAAGCTTATTATCTTATGGTCATCTCATATCGTTTTTGGAACTTTATCTTTTTGTTATAATGTGTATTTTTAAATAAATAAATAATGAATAAATCAACATCATCATAAACAGCCATAGGACGTCCACTGCTGGACATAGGCCTCCCCCTAAGATAATAAATAAATAAATAACTTAATTTTGTACTATCAATTCGTCTACTCCGCTAAACGCCTTATGATAAATGATGCTCAAGTTATAGAACAACATATATGAAAAACCTGTAAGTAAAATATATTTTTTTATAATTCTTTACCCATTTAAGAATAGTGACATTTCAATTTAGTAAATTAATCATCCCATCCGATAATATAATTCATGTCTTATTCAACAATAGAATACCAGTAACGCGCCAATTTTTTCTCCTTAAATAAAATACAAAAAGATTGTGCGAAATTTTCTTAACGTGCTCGAAAAACTTCCATTATTTCTCAATTCATCGCGCTGTCTCTTTTATCTGGATGTTTTTCGACGTGAAAGAAAGAGATGGATATATATCATCAGGGAAAATCAGAGATTGATTGTTCTGTTACACCTGGTTTGCAGGCGCGGATTAGGAAATAAATTGAAGAAACAGTTTCGCCAAAGTTTTTAGAATTCAACTTTATTTAAAATTCAGCTGTCGCATAGACTGATGTATTTCGTTTCGGTTTTATTTCGGTAATATAAAAACAACAACAATAGGTTTTGTTTGCGATAGATGTTTTGAAAAGACGAATAGGTTTATAAATATGGTTTACAGTGAAATAAATGTGTAAATTATTAATTTCTATTGAACAATAGTAAAATATAAATAGTTATTAAAGGCATCTACGCCTCGTCTATTTCACGGATCTTTTTGCTACTAAATTCAAATCACGCACAAAATTTATGACACATTATAAATCGTGATCTGCGGCTCGAGCAATTATATTTTTGACAATCGAATTTGTATTGGGCTTGCTGCGCACTTATGACGTTTGGTTTATCATCATTATCATTATCATTAACATCAGCCACAGGACGTCCACTGCTGGACATAGCCCCCCAAAGATTTCCAGATCGACCTGTTGGAAGCGGCTTGCATCCAGCGAATTCCTGCGACCTCAATCAGGTCGTCTGTCCACCTAGCAGGTTAATATTTGTCTTTTGGTTAATATTTCATACAAATTTCCTATACTCGCATCAGGGTTGATTCAAATTCTATTATCAAAAATATTCCTGCTCGGACCGTTGTTCATTTCATTTATGACGATAAGTCCCACCGTTAAGCCAAAAGACAACTGATGCATAGACATGTCAAATATTATGTTCACATTTTCCAAACGCACTTAAAATAATTTTGTAACTATCATAAAAACATAATTCGTCAATAAAAGATATTTTAATAAAGTTTAGACCCCCTATATACTCAGTACGTCCCCGTGCGTGCAGGATTGATGTCTTTTGAATAATTTCGGTGTTTTGCTGTATTTTCCCGGGTAATTTGCTCGAACACAATGAACACGATAGTAGACTTTATCGCTTGTAACATAAGGTAAAATTTATATTACTGTAAAGGTAATTTGTCGAAGTCAGTGTTCGAAATCTTCGAAAACGATTTATCACAAGCTTACGTTAGGGAATAATCTATGTACATGTGTATTTGTTAAAGATACTTAATATGTATGTAAAAACAATAAATATTTCTTTTATCTTTTATATTGTTCTCAAATTATTTCACGCATTGTACATACTTATTATTCAATTTCTCCTTTAAATTACATTTTTATTTTCCGAGCAAAAATAAAATTCTTTTATTGTTCAAGAATTATTTTGTGGGCTCTCAAAGATTTTGTGATTTAGAATGTCGCGGCGCGCTGGCTTTAAATTAGCTTTGTATTGTGAATCCGCATGGAAATTTGTGGTATGAAATCTTTCTCCAAAGGCAGTAAAAAATATAATGACAAAATAGTTATTCGAAATATTTATTTATTTAGAAAACCAACAGCGACACAAATATATATTATATCGTTAAGTATATGTAAAACAGTAAAGCTAATGACAGGTCTTCCTTGATTAATCCTAAAAGTATTCGGTTAGTGAACGCACACTGAAAGACAAAAATTTTACAACATCTCTAATTATCCGTGAGCAGTCCGCGATGCATACAATTTTATTGATTAATGAGTTTAAATTTTATTGATTTACTAGCTGACCCGCGCAACTTCGTCTGCGTATGAGAGAGAGGGTTGAAAGAGTGAGTCTTAGGTACCTATAATCCAATAATTCTAAGGAGGTAATGGGATGATCTACTTCGGCCGTCAGTCACCCCGTCTCTCACCCCGTCAGTCACACCGTCTGTCACACCGTCTGTCACGCCATCTGTCACCCCGTCTCTTACCCCGTCTGTCCCACCGTCTGTCACCCCGCTTGTCACCCCATCTGTCACCTCGTCTGTCACTCGTCTGTCACCCAGTCGGTCACCCAGTCAGTCACCCCGTCTGTTATCCAGTCGGTCTCCCCGCCTGTCACCTCGTCTGTCACCCATCTGTCACCCCCGTCTGTCACCACGTCGGTCACTCGTCCCCGTATGTCACCCGTCTGTCACCCCGTCTGTCACTACGTCGGTCACCCAGTCTGTCACCAGTCTGTCACCCGTCGGTTACCCCGTCTGTCACCCAGTCGGTCACCCCGCCTGTCACCCGTCTGTCACCCCGTCTGTTACCACGTCGGTCACCCGTCTGTCACCCTTCTGACCCCGTCTGTCACCCCGTCTGTCACCCAGTCGGTCACCCCGTCTGTCACCCGTCTGTCACCCAGTCAGTCACCTCGTCTGTTATCCAGTCGGTTACCCCGTCTGTCACCCCCGTCTGTCACCCCCGTCTGTCACCACGTCGGTCACTCGTCTGTCACCCCGTATGTCACCCGTCTGTCACCCCCGTCTGTCACCACGTCGGTCACTCGTCTGTCACCCCGTATGTCACCCGTCTGTCACCCCGTCTGTCACTACGTCGGTCACCCCGTCTGTTATCCAGTCGGTTACCCCGTCTGTCACCCCGTATGTCACCCGTCTGTCACCCCGTCTGTCACTACGTCGGTCACCCGTCTGTCACCCCGTCTGTCACCCGGCTGTCACCCCGTCTGTCACCCGGCTGTCACCCCATCTGTCACCTCGTCTGTCACCCGTCTGTCACCCAGTCTGTCACCAGTCTGTCACCCGTCGGTTACCCCGTCTGTCGCCCAGTCGGTCACCCCGCCTGTCACCCGTCTGTCACCCCGTCTGTCACCCCGTCTGTCACCACGTCGGTCACCCGTCTGTCACCCTTCTGACACCCGTCTGTCACCCCGTCTGTCACCCAGTCGGTCACCCCATCTGTCACCATGTCTGTCACCCAGTCGGTCACACCATCTGTCACCCCGTCTGTCACCCCGTAAATTACCTCGTTAGACACCCCGCCCGCCACCCCATCAGTCAGCCTGTCAGTCACCTCGTCAGTCACCCCTTAGTCACCCTACCATTCATCCCGTCGGTCAACACTAAAATTTTTTTTCAAATCGAACCATTAGTTCCGAGATATAAAATTCCCCGCTTTTCAACATTCTTCGTTTCTGCTCCGCTCCTATTGGTCATAGCGTGATGTTATATAGCCTATAGTCACCCTCGACAATTGGGCTATCCAACACAAAAAGAATTTTTCACATCGAACCAGTAGTTTCTGAGATATACATTTTCACGATTTTGCAACATTTTTCATTTCTGATCCGCTCCTATTGGTCATAGCGTGATGTTACATAGCCTATAGCCATCCTCGATAAATGGGCTATCCAACACAAAAAGATTTTTTGAATTCGAAGCAGTACTTCTGTCTGAGATATAAATTTTCCCGGTTTGCAAATTATTTCATTTCTGCTCCGCTCCTATTGGTCATAGCGTGATGTTATATAGGCTATAGCCATCCTCGATAAATGGGCTATCCAACACAAAAATAATTTTTCGATTCGAACCAGTAGTTTCTGAGATATCAACTTCCCCGCTTTTCAACATTTTTCACTTCTGCTCCGCTCCTATTAGTAATAGCGTGATGTTATATAGCCTTTAGCCATCCTCGATAATTGGGCTATTCAACACAAAAATATTTTTTCAAATCGAACCAGTAGTTTCTGAGATATCAATTCCATGTTTTTTATTTCTCATTTCTGCTCCGCTCCCATTGGTCATAGCGTGATGTTATATAGCCTATAGCCACCCTCGATAATTGGGCTATCCAACACAAAAATAATTTTTCAAATCGAAGCAGTAGTTCCTGAGATTAGCGCGTTCAATCAAACAAACAAACAAACAAACAAACAAACAAACTCTTCAGCTTTATAATATTAGTATAGATTCAACAAAATTATAAACAAATTTTTGGTGGTCACTCTCCCACGAGCCTCCTCTACTAATGAGAGAGGTTAGGGCTTATGCCTTATTCTACCACGCTGGCCTTATGCGGGTTGGTAGACTTCACATTTTAAATCCTTGTAGGGAATTTCTATGGTATGCGGTTTTTCTTCAACGTTATATACTGATAATTTATAATATTGAAATCACTTAACATGGAAAAGTCAGAGGTGCATGCTCTTTTTGGGGTTAACTCCGAACTGATGTGCTGCTGCTTATAGTTTTATTGTCTTTAAATAGGACATGGTAATATCACTTCATTACATTGTCACGGTACTGATTCCAAATAAAGTAACAAATTGAGGTTACTATCAACTTTAACTCGCTTGACGTGACTGTCTGGTGGCGTGGTCGTGTTGCGTACGCAGGATGACTGCCGTCCTGCGGTCTTGGGTTCGATCCCCGGGTCGGTTTGTTTTTGTTCAAAATTAGCTCGGAGTCTTTTTCCCGATGTAGTGATAGGCTTACCGCCTAACATCTGGGCTGAAAATGAGCTGACGATGAAACGAGGCTTTTCTAGTTCGCTCGCTCGCCTCTGTCTACACCTTCGGGGATGCAGGCATGGTTCTATGTACTAACTTTTAAGTGTTAATGTTTTACGTCGTTTTGATAATGAACGTTTTGATATTGATCAGAATAGTTCTCAAACATTTTCAAACCGATTCTATTAAAACACAGACCATGCGGTGCACCACACTTATAATTGAATTGCATTGGGCAAGAGTTATAATGGAGTGGCTTCGGGAGTCGGGACGGACCGAAGGGGGGGGAGAGGGGATTGTGGTTTCACGTGAAATACTTTAAACAACGACGATAATAGATTTAGTTTGCAATATTAGCATGTGTATGTGTACAAAAGTGGTTGATGTTTTACTACGAGAGCTGATTTTAAAAGGGCCTTGTAGCACAAACATGAGTTCTATTAACGTTTCTCGAATCTCGCTACGCACTGCGGCGTGAGCAGGAAAATTTTTGACAACCGTAAATGTATTCGAACTCGATGCGCGTCTATGAAATTTGTATGCAATATTAACCAAACGTCATCAGTGCGCAGCGAACTCGAATACATTTACATTTACAATAGTTTTTCGTGCTCGGGCTACTGATGACGTTTGGTTAATATTTCATACAAATGACATTGGCATTGACAATGGTATGACGCGCTTTGATCTCGATATGAATTCGATTTTCAAAAATATTTCTGCTCGGGCCACAAAACGCATCTAGCGGTTATGAAGGAAATTAATGCTCATGGTTGAATTTGAGTTGAATTAACACTATCGAATGTATGTAAAGTGTAGTCAGGATCATCATTCCAGAAATGTAAACCAACATCTACCCACTTATTAATAATGTCAATTACGTATATTTTCAATCGACTTCAAAAAAGGAGAAGATCCTCACTTCGTCTATATTTTTTTATGTATGTATGACATCTTCGCTAAATGTGGACCAATTTCCAAAATTATTTTCGTGTTCGATTAAGCTTATTCCAAGGGAACACTTATTTAAATTTGGTCACGATCGGATAAGTTTTGAAGTCGGGCCGTAAAGTTTTTATTTGTAATTTACATTTTTGGACAACGGATTGTAGGTAACCAGCCAGCGAAATTATTATAGAAGCTCATATCTAGACTGACTCTCTAAATGCAAGCAAAATCAGACCATAATGCCATCAAAACAACGGCCCGTAACTAACGCGCTATAAATATGCACAAGAGGCTATTACTGCATGCAGTTTATGCAGCCGCAGTAGACTGTCACTCATATACATACATTGTGCAAATATACTTCGGTTAATTTGCATACTATTTGATAAAGTAGAGCTAGTGGATAGATTTTGATAGTACGTAAAGACCATTAATTTCAGAGGTTATAAAATTAGTATCAGAAAACGCATTGACGCCTTCGAAATATGGTTTTAGAGACTTTTACTCAGAATCCCGCGGACAGCCAAAATAACTAATGTCTCAATACTGAAGGAACTTAAGCTAGAGCGCACCAAACGCCTGTCTTCTATCTGCCTACAACGAGTACTCCAATGCTTCGGACATGTCGCAAGAAGAACTGCTGGCAATTTGAAGAAACTCATCATAATCAGGTTAATGGAAGGCAAACGACCAAGAGGAAGGAACCCCAAAAGCTGGCCTGACCAGGTGTCTGAGCAACTGGAAACGCCAGTCAGCGTCGCTATCTACCAGGCTGAAAACCGCCTTAAATGGTAGAAGGCCATTAACGAAGTCCTTGCACGAAATCACGATCCTCAACAGTCATGAGGGAACGGTAAAGGAGGAGGCCGGAGGAGGGATAAAATTAGTATGTCTGACGTATGAAGGAATAAGGATCTTTGTCAAATAGCGGACGTGTGTACATTACGCTACAACTATCAATTTTAACACAACGTAACAAGCTCACGCCTGTATCCCCGAAGGGGTAGGCAGAGGCGCACCAGCGAACCAATACATCCACACTTCGCCGAGCCTAGTTCCGTCCCAGATGTGATAGGGGGCAAGCCTATCGCCATATCGGGCACAAATTCCAGACTCCGAGCTGATATGGAAAAATCCAATATCACTTTGCCCGACCCGGGGATCGAACCCGAGACCTCAGGACGTTAGTCGTACCGAATTACAACCACGCCACCGAGGCAGTCAATTTTATTCAATTTGTATGTCATGTCAGTGACGTGAAAGGTGGCTAATAAGATTAGAGTAAAACCGGCGATAGTCTGGGTTCCGTCACCTGAAAAGGTTTGTGAAAATATGAGAGTTCATAGAGAGTAGTAGAGCCACCCTGTATACATTATAGCATGAGTCGGCTCGAGGGCTAAGCCACTTTCTCACAGGAAACCATCGCAAACAACTTGTAGATTCATATAGTACCGGTAAGATTTCCGTAGGTCCAAATTCCTCCTCCCTTTCTCATCCCCCATTCCTCCCATGTCCACAGTAAGCAGCGACTAGCCTGTATCATGGTAATGTTGATATCTGAAACCACTTACGTCGGTAGCGTGTCTGATGCGCTTCTGTCGTAAAAAAGTAATACAAATAGGTGGCATTATTGATATTTTACTTATTTATGAAACAGAATTATCACAATTCGGATGGTAACTTACGAATGAAATATTAAATCATTGCGTATCATATTCTATATGTGATTATTTGTGCATATTATTTTTGTACTTATTATTTTGAAGCATTTTTCATCAATTTTCAAAAGCGCAAAAAAATATTGCAGATTTTGTCTAGTGTTGCGTTTCAACTTTGTCATGACATCAAGTGCAATGTGTTCATTTGTCGCACCCAGTTCGGGAAATGTTTTAATTAAAAATACTTGTTCGAAACATTAATTCATGTGCATGTTCGTCACACCGTGCATAACAATCAATTGGTTTATTTCGTAGCGTAAAAAAATTACTGAGTTGTTTCACATTTATATAACTATCGCTTGTTTGTTGTCTCTTTGGTTTGGGAGCATATATGGTCTATGGATCGGTGGCACTTGGGTTCGCGTCTCAGGTTAGGTAGAGTGTGTTATTTTGATGATTTGGGACTGCAGGGTTACCACCACCTCTTATAGCAGTATTATTATAATCGTTCTTCGTTTGTTTTGTATGGGAATCGGTACAGGTAAGAATATAATAATACTGCTATAAGAGGTGGTGATAACCCCCCTGGATACCCTAGAATGAGTTATTGTCTGGTAGGTAAACAGACGGAAGAAACTGAAGACAAATAATATTCTTTTAAAACTACAGAATATACTTAAGTTCAAATATGTAAGAATCGACTTCAAAACCGTGATCACGATGTCTTCTCTTCTCGAGAATCTTGAATATTGGTCCACATTAACAACATAAATAAAAAATGCATCCGAATTGAGAATTTGGAACTTGGTGAAATCTCTACATTGCGCTATAATCCAGCACTTTGATAATCTGCCGACAGTACGAAACGCTACAAAAAGTATAATATTCCAATGTTTACGGTCGAATTTCCACGAAACAATAGCAAAACATTTATTTATCATTGAAATTATCAGCCACTGTCAATACGAACATACATTTAACACAATAAACCCCTATCAACGTAAAACTTTCATATGATTTATTCCAAATAACAAAAGCATTTACCAAATTCGGACCTGATCCATTATAATAAAATTCAAAATGGCATTTTTGCGTGAGTTCGCACGGTGTGATCGTGTCGGATATGTACGGATGTGTGCGGATATCACCGGGTTGGCGCGGTATTATCCGCCGGCGCGATGTCGGATAAGCGGTACCGGGGTATAAATTCACGGGACGTGTTGTGTAACATCTTAATGGATTTAATGTGTATTGTACAATCAGATACTCCACTCTGTTTATTGTCGGATTATTCATTCGCGTGAGTAATGGCCAGTCTCGTATCAGGATTTATGTATTTACATTATTCATATTATATATCTATTTGATTAATTTTGTCCGGTGTTTAATGAATGTAATAATAGTTATTTCTAATATAGACTTTTTTTATTCGGGAAATTGACTACACTGCACCTGATGGCAAGCGTAGTGCAGTCCAAAAAAAACTAGCGACCACTGACAAACACAGTGTTTATCAGTGGTCGTCAGAATCATGCCGGACTATTTATGCTTCTTCACACTCCAAATCCGAAGAGGGAAGAAGCAAATCGAGGGGCTTGCGACAAGACAGGCGGATGACCGATGCAGATACAGAGATACCCCCATACCCGTCTCAACCAACCATCAAGTCATGCCGCAAGCCCCTCGGGAGAACCGAAAGTACACTGGCTAATCCTGGAACGCGAACCACACGCGGAGTGTGGGTCACTATGGCAGGTTTTAGCACCATGTGTACGGTGGTCGCCATCCGGTCGGATACGAATATCCTACCATCAGCTATCAAATTAAATTAATTTTCAACTGTCGGATAATTATTTGATTATGATAATTATAGCATGTTCAGGGGCGGTTACCACCACCTCTTATACCAATATTATTATAATTTTACTTGTACCGATTCCCATACAAAACAAACGAAGAACGCTTATAATAATACTGCTATAAGAGGTGGTGGTAACCCTGCAGGTATACAGTGGGACTACCATCGTTGAATTAATATTTAAACAATTTCCGATGGCAAAGAATCTCAAGGATTGAAGAAGATTTCGAAATCCTTCGTCGTTTTTTTCTTCCTTACTAAGTCAAGACATCCCGAATCGTGAAACATATCAAATAGTAAAACAAGTGACGTATGTTTACGATTTAGCGCGACACTGCGACAAACTCGCGTCGATACGTTTTACGAGCATGCGTAAAACCGGGACCGGTTCGTATTAAACGGGCGGCATAAACCGTTTGCACGAACTTTACGATGATTTTTATGCCGCGAATAATTTTATGTGTGCTCAGTTTTTATGCCGTGTATGCGATGGGGACGCGAATTTAAATTTAGTGGTGTTTTAAATGGTTTATAAGTTGTAAATATTATATGCAGCGGCTAGTATAGTAATTAAAGGGAGCTTACTGGTTTCATACATGCAAAACTTATTTAAATAAGACTTTCTTGCGCGAGTCGAATCAGAAGCACTACTCTAAATGCTACAGTAAACGCTAGCAGTAATCAGCTATAATATTTGTTGTCTCAGTATTCTGTAGTAACCCTGATATCTCCATCATACTAACTCTATTCGTAAGTATTAGTAAAAAAAGGAGCCAGTTGATAAAAGGTGAGGATAGATTTGAAATCAGCAACGCTAAAATTGTTAGAAACAGTTAAAAAACGGCAACAGAAAAAAAGTGTAATTTTGTTGAGCAGTGTAATAAATGTTGAATATAACAACAGACACATAGTCCTGACCCCACACTAAGATACTAGTCTTGTGTCGTGGGTATCAGAAACTACGAGAGACTTTCGGTCTCACAACACCCTGAACCAAAACAAATATCTGTGGGCCACACAAACATTCATCTCGGTGAGGGGACCGAACCCGCGGCCTCTCGCTTCACAGACGACTACTCGCCTGCTGCGTCACACCACACGTTAATAATTAAGTCTGCATTAAATACCGTCTCAGTGGTGCTGGGCACAGATTACCTTTACTTCAATCTTTCCATCTATCTCACTCCGAAGTGGGGTATCTCCAACACACTTTAACTATGATGTGGAAAGGAAAACTTATTTTTTTATGACCTGTCATCGGCATGATATCAATCTCTGGGGAATCTAGTCTGAGCAAATCACATAACATAAACTCAGGTCTGTATCCCCGAAGGGGTAGACAGAAGTGCACTAGCGAACTAGAACACCCACATTTCGCCGAGCTTAGTTCCGTCCTAGATGTGATAGGGGGTGAGCCTGCCGCCATATCAGGCACAAATACCAGAATACCGGCTGATACTGAAAAATTCAATATAACTTTACCGCGCACGCAATACCATTACGCCACCGAGGCAGTCTTATGATACTGGTTAAACCTAGTGTGGGATCAGTAGCCCGAGCACGAAAAACGAATGTAAATGTAAATGTATTCGAGTTCGCTGCGCACTGATGACGTTTGGTTAATATTTCATACAAATTTCATAGACGCGCATCGAGTTCGAATACATTTACAGTTGTCAAAAATTTTCCTGCTCAGGCCGCAGGACTATGTGTGTGACTGTTGGGTGAGTTTATTTAGTGAAATAAACAACGTACACAAAGGTTGTACAGCACAGTTACAGGTTCAAGTACCTACATAAAATATTAACCAAGTGTAATTTCCTGAACAATTGCATTGTTCGCATGCCAGCCCGGGGCGGGGCGGGGTTGTCGTGTATAGCAATTTCCGGCGATGTCGGGGATTTATTACTGGTTTTTAGGAATTTATAGTAAAATTTTCAGAGCGTGGGCAATATACTTAGAAGGTGTTTATAAGACAGAAGCTTCAACAATTTCTTCCAAGCTATTCAACCCACATGGTGAAGGTCAGCTTTTTTGTTTTTTCCTACTTACCTCTATCCACAATGTCGTCTTCGGATACTTCACAAGTCACACTGTCTCATATCTCTTAGTACCTACTACATCACACCACCTTGTATTTTTCAACAATTAACAATGTTTTATTGCACAGCTACATTTTGACTTCAATGAAATAGTTTATATTCTGTGATTATACTTCAAGTCGGCAGAGATGTTGATAGACGAAAAAAGAGGAATTTGTCATATAGGTAGCACTATTAAGAGTGTATGTACTAGTTGATGGTCGCGGCTCCGCCCCTGTAATAAAGGTCTTTTCCCGGAATAAAAAACTAGTCTATTCACTCAGAAATAGTGTAGTATACGTTATAGTTTTTAAAATATATTATTTTCATCCCAAAGAGCGCATTTAGATAAAAAAAAATTTGTAAATTAATTAATTAACTAAAACTTTGTAGCGTTATCACTTGTGACGCACATCTTTTTTTTTATATCAGAGACTGACAAACGAGCGGATGGATCACCTGATGGTAAGTGATTTCCACCCCCCATAGATACCCAAAATACAAAAAGTATCATGAGTTCGTTGTCAACCTAAAAGAACTATGGGTTACTATGAGACAGTGGTATCAAACCGGTCGAGCCGGCCCATTTGTGCTGTAGACGCTACTGTCTACAGCGTGGCTCTACTACTCAAATCAATCTTTGTTATATATGGCAGCTACTTATTTTTTTTGACCTGGCAACACCGTATAACGAGTATGATTGCTAGCAGAGTACCGCCGATCCCTCGCCCTCCAAACTTTGTCTTGCCGAGAGCCATCGAACATTTTTAAGAATTCCACAAACTCAGCAAGATTATGTAAATCTCAAACGATTAATGGTCTTACCGCAAAGTTTGTTCAAAAGTGTTGAATAAACAAGAATTGTGTGAGAATCCATTATTTGAACATGTTCTTTCAATTAATTATTTAAACTTTACCTTTTGTTGTTTTATTTTGTTTTGTGAATTTCTTAGGGAGTTTTTAATTCATGAACTGGCAAGTGAATTAGGTTCTTGATGAAAGACAGCCGCTCAGGAGCGACCTATTTCATAAAAATGATATAGTATAAAATAAGATTTGTTTATATTTGGAAAATAATGGCAAAGGAGCAAATATGGCTCATGATAGTAAATGATTTCCTCGGCCCTTGGACACTCGCGATACTAAAGGAGTCATGGGTACGGCCCCAACCTTAAATACAGGGAATAGAGATTGGTTAAGGGAGGTAGGATTTGGGCCATCGCAAATTTCTGCCACTTCACGTCGGATTTCTATGAGACAGTTGTATCGAGCTGGCCTATTCATCCTGTAACTGTCTACATCATTGCTTTACCACTTCCAATGTAGCCCTAATCACGAATATTATGTAAGTCGGAATATAACAGCAAGGTGCTTAACGTTCGTTTTGCTGTCATATATGTAGTTGTAACCCCCGATAGAACCGACATGCACACGATCATTATAAAATATTTATAAACGGAAAAATTGAAATTGAATATTCTATCAATGTGTAGTATAAAATGTTTACTTTGCTGGCTCAAACGTTGACAAAAATCTGAATACTTCAAATATTGCACAAAATGCTTAAAATATTTTAATACTGCATTTCCGCAGATATTTTCGCTTACGCTACGCTATATAAACTCGCAAAAATGTTATCGAGACGAAAATGAGCGGATTACACGACGACCGCATAACAGGGTTACCAGTTTTAAAATATTACCCTGGTATCGGGATTCTGCTACCTATATTACCTATGCGGTAAAATTGAAATTTAATCTATATTTTATATAAAGAACAATATTTTTTAAATATCTGTAGTTAATTTAGCACGAGAAAATATCTTCTTTCTATGATGATTTAGCGAAAGTTGCAGCGCTATTGCTAATCTAGAGTTACACCTTATCTCGATTTATCCTACAGCTAATCTCGATATAGGATATCTAAATCAAGATTCTTGCAAGGGGCCATTAAAAACCATAATAAGCTGATTTACCTCAGCAAGGTGGAAATATGCCTAAAACATCAACCATAAAAAAATACTCAGTATAGCATTCTATCATTTACAACATGATTTATGAATACCAACATACTGTACTGTCCACGGAGCGCAGCTCACGTCAAAATCGAACCAAAATTCTCTAATAGAATTTCCTTTAAAAAAAGTCTCAACCATCCGAAACATGTCTCATCTCGCATTTTGGCAACCCTGCAGAGGGCTTAGCCGGACTTTTGGGAAGCTTGCCGCTGACGTAAGTTCCAATTTAAACTTGCAATACGTAGGATTTTACACGGGCGAGGCTAAGTTTGTGACGTGGATGCAACGTTTATCGTGATATACGGCGGTGTGTTGGCAGCTTTGCACAGTGTTGCCAACTTAAAGATTTATTGTTAAGAAGGTTTTTGGTATTATTTTGGTAGTTATTTTTAAGTTCTTAGAATTGGTAAATTGGGTTTACACATTGGGTCATGAAAAAAAAGCGGTAATTAACTTAAACAGTGGCTTGCCTCCTTAAATCTCTCAATAAAAGGAACAAAGAGACAGTCTCCGTGGCGCAGCGGGCGAGTAGCCGGCTGTGAAGCGAGAGGCCGCGGCCGCAAATGTTTTTATGGCCTACAGATATTTGTTTCAGGTCTCGGTGTCGTGAGTCCGAAAGTCGCTTGTAGTTCCTGATACCCACGACACTAGACTCGATCTTAGTGTGGGGTCAGGACTATGTATGTGACTGTTGGGTGTTTTTATTATTATTTAATTAGTTTGAAAATTAGACACAACTAAAAAATATTAATGTGTTAAAGGCTGTAGTTTTCATTCACATATTAAAACCAGTTACAAGAATGCTAAAAAGCTTCATTAATTTGCATACAACAATGACTAGTTGTTGTTTAGTTTTGTTAAACCAAGATAAAAAAAAAGTAATTTGCCGATTAAAAAGACGATGTCAATTATAAATAATTATAATTACAAATTAATAATATTTCTAGTTTTCCATTCAGTAAAGAATTTCGGGTTTATCCCAAATGTTTTTGGACAAATATGTGACTGTAAACATGTTTGACCAAAGTAAATAATCCTAATTAACATAGCTAACACAAGAAGTTTAGACCTTAGGGAAGTTTTGGGGCTGCGACCCGCCTCCCAAGGTCGAAGGATTAAGGGATGATTTGTATTTAATATATAAGGGACTAATATTTGGAAGGGCTGATGGTATTTATGGGGTACGTGAAAATTGCTGGATTTTTGTGGAAATTTCATTTATGTTAAAATTTAATTAATTTTCTTAGTTAGCGTAAGCAAAATTGTACGTTACTGTTCACTATTAATTAAGTAGTATTTAAGCTGAAATACGTAAGACATGGGTTAGAATCTCAAATAAGTCACTATATCTGGCGCGAAATAATAATAAATAAATACACCTAACAGTCATAAACCTAGCCCTGATCCCACACTGGGTATAACCTGTATTATGGGTGTCAGAGACTATGAGAGACGCACGGTCTCACAACACCCAGACTTGAAACAAATATCTGTGGGCCACACAAACATTGGTCTCAATGCGGGAATCGAACACGCGGCCTCTCGCTTCACAGCCGGCTACTCGCCCGCTGCGCCACGGAGGCTTAATTATAATTATAACGACGAATAATTTGTATCCATACATGATTCTAATTGAATCCCCTCTTTTTGGGTCGGCAACTCATGATTATTTTTTGTCTTGGGTGTCTATGGGCGGTGGAGATCAGTTACGATCAGGTGACCCATATGCTCATTTGCCACTCTTTGCTTAAAAAAAATCGAAAATTGTGATGGTGCGACCTGGAATATAAACCTGAAACTTTACCAACTCTGAGTCCTGTGTCTGAGTCTTAGGCCGAAATCTATAGAGCGAACTTGACTACTTAGTCGAAGTAGTTTGACGCAGACTTCTGCGTCAAAGAAACGAACTCGGTGAGGATTTGAAATTTTTAAATCGAACTTTGACTTGGTTAGACTCATTTTTTACAAGAAAAACAGACTGAAAGACATACTAAGCAAAGATTTTCATATAAAAAATGACTCAGACTGTGTCAAAGTTCGATTTAAAACATTCCAAATGCTCTCTGAGTTCGTATCTTTGACTTAGTCGAAGTTCGCTCTATAGATCTCAGTCTTAGTACGCTTTCACTAGAGTCTAGACTCTAGAGTTCTAGACTAATGACGCTTAAGAAAATATTTTAGTATTAAAATTGTATTCAAAATGTGTAAACTGACCCTAAAACCGTTCAAAGAGTGGATTTATAGTAAGCCACTTTACATTCTCACCGCATATCAACCCTCAAAAAACACCCTCAAGATAACGTTTGCCCTCGTCAAGAATTAATATTCCGTTTGTGGAAATGTTATTTTTAAGCCCCACGGTTCCTTTCTTCGTCTTATCTCGAACAATGGGCCAAAACGCGGGCGGCCGTGTGACGTCATTGTGACGTCATAACGAAAACTCACAAAGGCTTTCGGATGAAGTATCATTGTAATGTTCATAATGTGACGAATTTATTAAGAGCTTTTTGTTATCCCTTTTCATTACCCCGTTTTAAGTAAAGCTCTATCTTAGTTATGAAGATTTACTCTTAGGTACGTAGAGACAAACTTCCATTATTTTCTATTATGTAAAGAGAAAGAAAAGTTAAAATTAATATAATTTTACGATGAACATTCACATCATCAAGTCGCAGTTAATAAATATTACTAAAATTGCAATTTTCTCATAAATTACTCAACACAATAACTTGTTCAAATCAATTTTCATTAAATTTTTCCACCCCGTACTTTAAAAGTTATAGTATAGGTGAGAGCAATTTTTACGACTTTAGAAGCGAATATCTCGACATTAATGAGTCAAATCGAAAACTAATTTAGAAACATGGATATAATTTTAACAGGCTTTTTCAAATATACGCTCAATGTTATTAATGCAATTATTCGACCAAGGAAATATTAATGGCTCACATGTATGGATACACAATTACACCCCATTTTTGGGTAACGTGGTCGATACCACATTTTCATGTATGTAGTTTGTAGTGGACAACGAAAATTATATTTATGACCTCTATTAATGTTATCTTTCTTTATTTCTACCTGCCCGTATCCCATCCCATTAATGTGGGGTCGGCGCAACACACTTTTTCAAGCATGTTGCAGAAATGATTTGGCTTAGTTTTTACGACCAGTTGCCTGCTTGACGTTAACCTCCACTGAGAGATCCAGTCCAGGGAAAATTAAATTAGAAAATTCGCTTTGCCCGACCTGGTAATCGAACCCAGGACCTCCCGGTCCACTGCTCACATATGCTGCCACTAGACCAAGGAAGCGACTATTCGTGTTATTGTCATTTACCTACGGAACCTAAAAACGCGTAACTTTCATCTCCCAAAAAAAATTCTCTAACGGCCCCATTAACATAATCCAGCCTTATTTATTACATGTAAAAATAAAACAAACTGCGAAGAAATCCAAACCCCAAATCTACATTATAAATAATAATTACTGCGCACTTCAGTGAAGGCAGCGCGGCCGCGGCGGGCTCGCGTCCGGTGACCGGTTGGGCGGGTTTCAGCGCTTCATTGGCTCTTGGACGTCAAATTAGGAGGATGTTTACCTGATACAAGATTTTTTTATATCTCTTTGTGTTTATTTAAGAGGTAAATAAAAATGGTGGTTTTGTAAGTTTAAAATAGTTTGGTACTCGTACATAGAGGTATATAACGCATTTCTTTCTTGCTTTAGTGGCAGTGAATATGGATTGCGGGCGAGAAATCTTGAGTACAAATCCGAAATCGGTCAAAAGCGGTTTTTCTAATATAATTTGCCTATATTGGTTCCCCCAGAGGGAGTTGTTGGACAGGCAACCAGTTGTAGAAGTCAAACCGAATCTTTTTCGTCGATCCTACGATAGAGTAAGATAAGGGAAGGTCGAAAACTCGTACATACATACGCTAACATTCGTATCTCTGAATAGGTAGGTATCACTATACGTCGGTTTTCTGTGAGACAGTGGTAATACGGTAATAGACAGCCTCCGTGGCGCAGCGGATGGATTAGTCGCTGGATGCAGGCCGCTTCCAACAGGTCGATCCAGAAATCTTTGGGGGAGGCCTATGTTTAGCAGTGGACGTCCTATGGCTGATGACGATGATGATTATGTGGCGCAGCGGGCGAGTAGCCGGCTGTGAAACGTAAGGTGGCAGGTTCGATTCCCGCACCGAGACAAATGTCTGTGCGGCCTATAGATAGTTGTTCTGCATCTGGGTGTTGTGAAACCGAAAGTCTCTCGTAGTTCCTGATTCCCACGACACAAGGTCTTAGTGTGGGTTTAGGACTATGTGTGTGACTGTTGGGTGTATTTATTTATTATTATTTATAATAACTCAGTCGAGCCGTGCCATTCATATTGTAGATAAAATGTACAGCGCGGCACTTAAAACCAACAATTAAATTACGTTTCACTATAATTTAACAGCTACAAAATCAAAATTCCTATAACATTCACGTGAGGCTAAAAATAGAGCAACAAACCCAAGTAGCAGGCACACGAGCGAGCCATTCAGTTGAGTCAAGGTCCCGCATAACTATTCACGTGTTTTCAAAGGAAACCTTGGGCGACAGATGGCTCAGAGCACAGTTCACAGCGAGCTAAGGTATTATTTTGGTTGGCTACTCTTTGACTTCATAGGCCTTACTCATAAAAACAGTTTAATTGACCAAATGGTAGAGAATAGCTTGACCCTTTTATTTTCAAACGATGTGACACAAGGAAAAAAGTGACAGGCTATTTTTAGCCATTTGCTCAGCTAAACTGTTTTTATAAGTAAGGCCTTATAAGTCTTGTAGCTTTGTAGGTTACTTACTTATAGGTGAGGTACTGCTAGGTTACTTAGAGGTGTGTTCTTTATTTAAACTAATATTGTATTTAAAGAGAGAAGATTTATTTAAATTTGTTAGTTTAGTCCAGTTTATCGGTGAGTTAAATTGGACTAGAAGAGTTTGACTTACGATGTCATAATCTTCTCGTAAATCTTCTTTTATTTGTCACTTTATTCCGAAAATAATAATTTGATGTTTGGGATTCCAAGTTTCTACTTTCTATTTAAAGTCTCTACAATATAGCGTTTGGTTCGCATATTCAGGACACAAAACGTAATCACAATTAACCGATGATGGCACCGTTGCATGATTTTAAGCTTTGTGTGTTCTATTATGCAGGGTTAGTTTATCATTTCAAAGTATTAATAAAAATAATATTGAAGAACAACAACTACATATGGTTACTTATTTACATATTTTAGTAATTTTTAATTTTTCTCATTGAATAAACGACTGCCTCGGTGGTGTAGTTGTATTACGACTACTGTCATACCGCGAACGCGACGCGAAATGTGGGTTATCCTTCAGAATATATACAATTAAAGTATCAAACTACACAATATTCTCTTTATGAATAGTAAAATATTATCTTACTATCGGTACCTGACTGCCACGGTGGCGTGGTTGTATTTCGGTACGACTACCGCCTGAGGTCTCAGGTTCGATCCCCGAGTCGGGCAAAGTGATATTGGATTTTTCCATATCAGCCCGGAGTTTGGAATTTGTGCCCGATATGGCGATAGGCTCGCTCCCTGTCACATCTAGGACGGAACTAAGCTCGGCGAAATGTGGGTATACTAGTTGGCTAGTGTGCCTCTGCCTACCCCTTCGGGGATACAGGTGTGAGCTTATGTTATGTTATTGAATAAACGGCTTTATTAATTAGGATTGTAAGAGAATGGTCAAGAATTACCACGACAGAAGAAGTATACAACCTGGCAAGAAATACAAGGAATATGCGGAGTTGACAGCCAACGTTCAGCAGTGTATAGGCACCGTGAGAGAGAGAGAGATTAATTAGGAAATAGACATAATACAGAATTAACTTCAAAATTTTACATAATTAATTGCACCAAACTTCGGGTTTTACCGGGCGGGTATAATTATGACGGTTTCGGTGACCCTCCCTCTTTTTGCGAGGTGACGGCTACCCTCATAATTTAGAGAGGAAAAAATATGTCCAGGTTTTATCCCGAAAATCCGGGGTCTGCTGTTTATTGTCCCGGTCTGAGATTTTTATCACGGCAAGATTTTTTTAAGATTACGCATAACTTGTGAAAAATATGTGTTATTACTCCGAGGTTACTCCTAAGTAGTAAAAAAGGGTATAGGTCTTTAGTGCTAGACCCAAATAAATTCTCAATTTTATTTTACTCTCAGTGAAATAAAATTCAGCATTTTATTTTTGGCACAATAAGTTAAAAGTAATTAAGACTGAAATGGAACTGCTTTTTACGGATTTTATTGAGATAAATTAAGACTTACTTTTATGATATCTAGCCTGAGGAATCTTGAATATAATATTTCTGAGTTATATAAATACATATAACAGTCGCACACATAGTGCTCATCCTATAATAGGATTAACCTGTATCGTAGGTATCAGAAACTATGACACACTTATGGTCCTCACAGCAACCAGACTCCAAATAAATCCGTGGTAAACACAGACATTCGTCTTAGTTCGGGAGTCGAACCTGCAGTCTTTAGTTTCACAGCCGTATTTTTGCTGCCACTACTTATGTAATTTTATCTGTGTAACACAAAAGAAGAAAACTCGTCTACATATTCGTCATTAAAAGGTAGAGGTGTTGTATAAGAAAATATTACATATCGCGTCAAGTTAGGCGTCGGCAGGCACTCAGATGCTCTCTACTACTCAGCGAGCTTTTTAAGCGTCCATCACTTTTATTATTTGCGCAAACTGCCGCCCGAATTGTAGTCAGAGTTATTCGAGGAATTTATTTCGTCTAAACTTCACTGAAATGAGGATTACTGGACTCATATTACAAAGAAAGAATATTACTCAGATCGTAAGTATGTCGTCTTAGAGCTTGAGTGAGTACGTCATCAGTTCTAAAAGAGCGAAAGTTATATTAAAGATCTTTATAGCAGAGACTGGCAAACGAGCAGATGCTCACCTGATGGTAAGTGATCTCCACCGCCCATAGACACCGAAGACACAAAAAGAATCATGGGTGCGTTGCCAACCTAAAAGGAGGGAAACAGGGATTGGGAAAGAGAGGGGGGGGGAATCGGGTCACCGAAAATCTCGCTCAACGAACGAAACGCGACGGCGGGCTGCCACTTTACGTCGGTTTTCTGTGAGACAGTGGTATTAAATCGGTCGTGCCGGCCCATTCGTGCAGTACTTAGACGTAATTGTCTACAGCGTGGCTCTACACCACTCAAGAAGAAATTTCATAGTACGTTCTTACATAAAAGCAGTCACATAACAGTAAGTTTATTAAATCAATTTGTGTGGCCCATTTGTTCTCAGGAGTACTTGGGTACTGAGCAGTTTTAATACTTGCATAAACTCATGCCTGTATCCCATTTGTGGGGTAGGCAGTGGGAAGATTAGAACACCATATCTCAGACAAGTATCTTGTAGAATGGAGTGTGCCTATTTCCATTCTGGGTTCCCAATCCTGATTCCAAACAATTCATTTAAGATTTCTTAAAGAAAAGCTAAGATAAAATTGTGATTGTCCGACCTGAAATTTGAATCCAAGTCCTCACGATTCTCACACTAAATTCATTCTGCTATAAATCAATGAGGTAATAAATACAAAATATTCAAATAGTTGATAATATTATGATAATTAAATAATAAGAGTGTAGCACGAGTTACTCTGTGTAGTTACACTCAATTAATAATTGTTCGAAGCACACAGAACATTTATCATTTGTAGCCGTCGATAATAATTACACCAATTAGTTGTGTCACGTAAATTACAATTGATTGCGTTCGATACGAAACAAACTCTCTTCACGGACACAAATTAACTAAATGAAGCCTTTGACATAATTATTCTGAAAATTGCTTCTACCTACATTTATTTTTATGGACGGGTTATTAATTTACGGATATAAAAAGGTAATCACTCACCATCAAGTGACCCTCTTGCTCGTTTGGCAGCCTGCTATAAAAATACATACTATAACGTTTCTTATAGTATGATAATATTTTGTTTTTGAAAATACAAAAAAATTACCAGACCAACAAAACCACTGTGAATATCGTAGCAAAGTACTACGAAATTCTACGCAGATGCTATGAATGTGCTACGAGCCTGTCTGAATTATTCCAAAGGTTTTCCAACTATACTTCAGTTGAACCCAATACACTCGGTAAACTTCACTACAGTATTTGACCAAGGAGACTCTGATCTTTGGGTCAAAGGATATTCTATACCCAACAGCCTTCTATAAGGACATTTACAATTTGAGCACTAACATTAAATTTTAACCCTAATCAACAACGAACGTGCTCACTCAAAGGTCTTAAAGCGCTCTACATAAAATTATTACAGTAATTAAACCATATAATGTATATCATACATTCGAAAGCTTTGTGAGGCAATATACCATACATATTGGCTTTTCAAGGCATTATTAAACCCTTAGAGGTAGACATTTTCGACTTAATGACTTCACTTAGACTCTGGTAGAATATTGCTCTACCTTACTATATAGAGGGACCATAGAGATGCGAGTACTATGTACATAATATGAGCAAATAACTTAATCACTCTATTAATGGTTTTGCGGGAAATTATCATTATCAGCAAAGCCGTAAGTAGAGTCGATTATAGAAGATTAATATTTGTAGAGTTCGCGGTTTCGCATCATTAGATACATGAATAAAGCCGCGTACGAACGTAAATCTTGAGACGTCTGGTGCTTACCGAGCAATTATAATACCACTTAATAAATCCAAGGTAGTCACACAACACTGTGAAAACTGTAGAATCATGTGCCTGGTATGGGCATTTACTATGTGTTGCCCGGACAAAAGCACTGGGCAAATTAAACAGCATGTTTAAACTCATCAACATTTTGAAAATACGGCTTCAGAATCGAACCCAGGACCCCAATGGTTTCACAGAGTTTAATCGTTGCCTTATAGTTTATAAATGAAGTGACAATCAGACTACAATTATAATAGTCCGCGCAAAGTGGATGTGTTTAGGTAGGAATGTGGAACATGACATTCTGCCGGAATAACGCCAAGTCTATCTTTCTGTCTGCCCTTATCCTACCTTAATGTGGGTTCGGCTCGACACATTATTTCAAGTATGTTGCAGAAATGATTTGGCTTAGTTTTTACGACCGGTTGCCTGCCTGAGGTCAACAACCTCCCCCCGTTGGAAAAATCATTGTCCGACCTGGGAATCGAACCCAGGACCTCCGGCTCCACAGCCCATATATGCTGCCACTAGAGCAAGGAGGCGACTAACGTCGACCATAATAATAACAAGTAAAAAGAAAAAAAGATAAGACACTAAAAATAATCACAAACAACTTTTAAAAACTTAACTGACCGAGTTCCAATTTATCGATCGTGACCAAATTTATATGGGACCACCCTTGAAATAACCTCTATCGAACACAAAAAGAATTTTGAAAATCGGTCCACATTTGGCGGAGATATCGAGTAACATACATAAAAAAACGACGAATTGAGGACCTCCTCCTTTTGTGGAAGTCGGCCGAAAATACTTGTAACATACTTTGAAAAACCATTGCATATAAACAATTATTCTAAAGTTTACACACATACATAAGCCATGGTCGCCCCACTGCAGTGATTCTAAAGTTATCATAAAAAAATACCTACAATATCCTACTCACTCGAAGTTTCCATTAGCCAAGATTAATAAAGTGTTTTAACATTTAAATTACTTTCGCCAAGTTAGAAATATGATTTTAATAAACTAGGAAAGCTGTGAAAGGCTCAATTTTCTTTAGGAAAAATTTCCATGTTTCACTTAAGCGTGCTCACCGAAAGTAACTTTCAATTAACATTAGCCGAAGTCAGCACTTGCACTACGATTATAAAGTGATATAAAAATTATAGTTTGTCGCGTCTTTGGTCTAGTTTCTCTGTATATGGGTTGCGGACCGAGAGGCCCTGGATTGAATCCCAGGTCAGGAAAAGATACATTTCAAACATAATTTGCTCCGAACTGGATCTCCCATAGGAGGTTGGCAGAATGTGTTGTCGGCGCAAAACACTTCTTAATGCACGTTGCAGAAAGGATTCGGCTAAGATTTTACAGCCGGCTGCCTGTTTGACGTCAGTCTCTCCTGAGGAATTGTATATTAGAAATATTACAAATAAATGACTATACAAAAGAGAGAGCTGTTATAGTTTTATAAACACCAATCTATCTCATTTATCAGAAAAACCGTAACTTACAGAGATATATCACCGAAACTTTGAAAGATCAATAACTGTGCCCATTGAAAGTGGACGGTCGATTTATGTCACGTCCTGAATTTATGGCCGCACCAGCATCCGACACTCGGTGCGGTTAGTCGTTGAGTACAGAAACTCTGTGGGAATTGACAACTATTTTTGAAATAGTAAAATCACGGTGCAGCTATTTTTATATGATAGATCGCCTATACCGAAATCTTGATTTGCACAATGCACTTGCATATTTCGACGTTAACTATTATCTGGAGTTTAAAGGAGGCGATACCTCTTGAGGCATTTCTTCTCAGGGATAGGCACGAAATGTCGACGAATCCTATTTTAGCAAATAATTTATTATAATTTGAAGAAGGTACTGAGGACGTAAAGTGAATTATTTTTGGATAGCCGTCTGGTAATCGAGCATGTGCATCACCTGATGGTAACTGATGTTCACTGCCCACAATTAACAATTATACCACAAAAATCATGCATGCGACATCCTACATAATATAGTAGGGAATATGAATGCGGAAAGGAGGGATTTGCATCTTACAACACAAACATGAAATAAATATTTGTTGCGATATGAATATAGGTCTCAGTGCGGGGATTGAACTAGTAGCCTCAAGTTCCACAGACGGCTCTACTCTCCCGCGTTGGAACGTAAACGTTGGAAGATTGTCTCGGTCGGTTTATGGTGAACACTTCTGCAGTTTATAACGGAAATTTTACTGTTTAAGGGTTCTGCCGATATTGTTTTAATATCAACGTAAAACGTTTAAATATCCATTTCGTTTATTCTGGACGATAATATCGCGATGGACTCACATAACTCGCCTATTACTGTTATGTACCTACATTAAATAGTATTTATCAGTTTCATGGCGTTCCTTTCATATAGATATTATCCTATATTGTTAGGATGTATTTACTATGTCGTAATAATTAAGATCACAAAATAATCTTCTCCTCTTCCCTTCTTCCACTCTATTGTGGGGACTTTGCAATATTTTCCAGCATATTGCAGGAAAGATTCGACTTAGTTTTTATGACCGTCCAACTGCCTTACATTTTCGACAGACTTCCGAAAAGCAGAAGGTCCTCAATTCGTCTGTATTTTTTATATAGAGGTACATATGTTACGCGATATCTCCGCCAAATGTGAACCGAATTTCAAAATTCTTTTTGTGTTTGATAGAGCTTACTTCAAGGGTTGTCCCATATGTAATTTGGTCACGATCGGATTTGGAGTCGATCCGTTAAGTTTTTAAACTTGTGGTTATTGTATAATCATATTGCCCGACCTAGGATCCGAAGCCAGAACTTCCCGATCCAAAGCCTATATACTCGTACGGTGCTACAAGACCTCAGATGTTTTATATTCAAATCCAATGTTCTGAATCTGCGCTATTGTATCCGGGGCCATATCGATTTAGTTCGGTTGGCTAAGTGCCAGTGGGGAATATTTACTGCTTATTGACATTCGATTACCGACCGCGTACATCATATCGTGCTGTTGGTGTTTTCGTTACACTTTATTTTATGGTTCATAATATTTTGCTCCATTTGTTTTTAGTGGAAGACAATTTTATGGAAGAGGATGTTAGATTTTGCATGAGATGAGAGATAATGTAACTAATCATCCGTAGGTAGCTAGAGAAAGGCTGGTAGGTTAGCTAGGATAGGGCCTTATAGTCCATTATACTTATTTTCCTTATCCACATTTCCAGTCAAATCCTACAACCTTTTATTTTATTTTCCCGTCAATTCCCTGCTAGCATTCCTGCCATATCCCGTTCGTTCCCTTTCCTACAAATAACAACCCCTTATCTAAGCCCCATCCTTGCTATTGTGTCCATACCTTCATGCTTGTTTTCTAAATTGATAGTGTTATAACATGATTATTATATAAATGTACCTAGACCTTGTTGTGACCTGTCATAAGTGCATTTGATATGCCTACGTGACCAATAAACATTTTTATTTTATTTATTTATTTTACTGTAATAATTTATTTTATAAACCTTTTTGGGCCGGGAGTGGCAAACGAACAGGTGGGTCATGGCTATATAAACGACGATATTGAAAGAATCATGCATGCGTTGCCAAATTTAAAGGAAGGGAATCGGGATTGGAAAGGTAAGGAGGGAATTGGTCCAATGGATGTACCATTCACCGAACGAAACGCAACAGCAATCTGCTGCTTCACCATTCGTGTTCAATCATACTGTAGATATAACTATCTAGGCTCTATCATATAAAGTTACGTCGAGAGTCATTCCATCTGGCCTCTGTAATACCAAAAGCTATTATTTACATTCTGACCGTCACCTTCTAAAGCAAAAAAGAACTAAAAACCACGTAACGCCCGAAAAACAAACAAAGAGTCCGTCAGAGCGTCGGACCGTGACCCAAAAACCGTTGAAAACTCCGCTCACACTTAACAAATAGTTTTAAGCCGTGCAATTTACTTGAGCCGGGGAACATTTTTTACCGCGTGAACACCCCACATGAGCGGGGGCGTGGGCCGCTGATTAATTGCCCCCGGGATCACGTGACGCGTCTAATCGCCCCTATCGCTGATTATTTCCCGCGTCGGCTGTTTTTTGCACCTAATTCCTGCGCTGTGTAGTTGTTGGTGTGTTGTTATAAATTCTAGTTTAAAATTAAAAGTGAATCATTGTTGTCGTTGCATGCCCATATCACACAAGGCTCAACCAGTTTGGTAACACTGTCTCACTGAAAACCAACATGAATTGAGAGAGGATAATCACAAGTTTAAAAACTTAACAGACCGACTTCAAATCCGATCGTGACAAAATTTATATGGGACCACCTATGAAATAAGCTCTATCGAATAGAAAAAGAATTTTAAATAAATAAACATTTGGCGGAGATATCGCGTAACATACATAAATAAAATACAGACGAATTGAGGACACTTTACCCGACCCGGGAGCGAACCCGAGCCGTCAGGAAGGTAGTCGTATCGAAATACAATCACGCCACAGAGGCAGAGGAAAATTAGCTAATACATTTTATCGAAAACACGTATTCCATCTTATGCTTACTTGTTAATATAAAGCTTTACGTTTATCACCACACTAGGCATCGCCTCCACAAACATTTGACAAACATGATGACACTTAACAAAGACATACGTCTTATCAAACGACTTAAGTCTCGGCTGAGGCTGATGGCCGCGCCGTATGTCCGTCTTTATAGGCTTTTAGATTTACTGCGAAGGTCGAGGGACCTTGAGGGCCACGGGCTGACCTAATTAGGGGCTGTAAAGGGGACCGTTTGCAAATAAAACGACGCGGCTGAGTAGATTGAAGTTTGTGTCAAGAATACTAAAGAATGAGTTTATACACTCCATCTCATTTCGCGGATAATGAATATAGCCACTATCTATACCAGAAACTGGCAATCAAGAAGGTGGGACACTTGATGCTATGTGATCTCCGCCACCCATTAACAACCTTGATACCGTAAGGATCATTGGTGTGTTGCTAACCCTAAAGAGGGGATAGGGGATTAATTTAACTCACCGAACAAACTAATTCGTGCTGTAGACGTTACTGTCTACCGCGTATCTCTACCACTTACATTCTTTTGTAGATTATCGTTAGTTTAATTATCAAATGGCGCAGCGGGCGAGTAGCCAGCTGTGAAGCGAGAGGCCGCGGGTTCGAGACAAATGTTTGTGTGGCCCACATATATTTGTTTCAAGTATGGGTGTTGTGAGACCGTGCGACTCTCATAGTCTCTGACACCCACGATACAGGTTATACCTAGTGTGGGGCCAGGACTAGGTCTATGACTGTTGGGTGTATTTATGTATTTATTATTTAATATTGTATTAGTTACCGAGTTGTGTTACATAGATGTTTCATTTCTCCGATGGCAAGACACGCAATCGGTTAGGACCCTTGAGTGAGAATTAAACTCTTGTTATTTACTGCCCCACTATTAGTTACGGATTCGTCTACTGTTTAGCGATGAATCGCTTAAACTAAAACCAAAGTTGGCAACACGCTCTTCTAGAAGTGTACAAGCGATCTCTTAATTAATATTGTTTAAAGCACACAGCGCTGGTTATATGGCAAGCGGTAAAAGCGCCGTTTTATGAGTGAACCAATGCCAACTGATGACCGAACAAATTACAACAGAGTTATAGAATGCAGTTACTAAGTACATATGAGGATGTCATGTCATGATATATTATTTTCGTTATAATTCAGGACTCAGGAATAGGACAAACTATGTCGAAATATTTTAGATCACAATTACGCCGTTCATTAATCTCTTTATAGATTACAGGGGTTGTGTGAGGATTTGGATTCGAGTCCAAGACCAGGCATCGTGATATTTGAGGAGGACTTGACGTCAGCAAGATGGTTACAGAACCTAAGCAGACCTCATATTGGACTGGGATATGGTGGATTAAGAATGACATTTTAATGTTTTTACACGATATTGTATGGAAGTTGCCTACCTTTTTTAATTACTAGATCGCTATCTTAATTTCCATAGCAATGTAGCACAACACTTATGAATGTCTTAGAGTGGTAGAGCCACGCTGTAGACAGTTACGTCTACAGCACAAATGGGTCGGCTCGACCGGATTGATATCACTGTCTTACAGAAAACCGACGTAAAGTGGCAGCTTGCTATTGCGTTTGATTCGGTGAGTGTGACTTCCGGTGGCCCTACTCCCCCCTCTCTTTTCCAATCCCTATTACCTCTCTTTTGAGTTTGACAAAATATTCATATTTTTTGTGTTTGTGGGTGGTGGAGATCACTTACCATCAGGTGACCCATCTGCTCGATTGCAAAAAAGTTCTTAACATGGCATTTCGTTAAGAAAATCCTTCAGCAATTGAATCTACTCTATTACGTATTTACAGTTGGCAGCTCACAAAGCCCGCGAATCAAAAGCCAATCCGATGTCTAATTTAATTCCCCTGTAGCCTTTACCCACGGAGCCAACACAACTAGATACAGTAACTCGACCCGACACGGCTTTGCCGCTGTTAAATCACATTTTCGGGTTTATTTATCTTTTTTTCATGGCCAGTAGGATAGTGTTGGATATTTATTGAGCAATAGTGACAGTTTTTTTTAGTGGATAGCGTCGGTGGCGTGGTTGTATTTCGGTACGACTACCGTCCTGAGGTCTCGGGTTTGATCCTCAGGTCGGGCAAAGTGATATTTTTTTTCCATAGGAGCCCGGAGTCTGGAATTTGTGCTCGATATGGCGATAGGCTCGCCCCCTATCACATGCGGGACGGAACTAAGCTCGGCGAAATGTGGGTGTACTAGTTGGCTAGTGCGCCTCTGCCTACCCCTTCGGGGATACAGGCGTGGGCTTATTTTACGTACATTCGTTATGTTTTAGTCGATAGTGTCCAATATTTCACATTTTTTTATTTCGTCATGTCGAATAAAGAATGACAAAGATCAAATTATTTGGGAATTATTTCACTAGATTAAGATTCGGAATTAAATATCTTTGATAGTGTATCACTAGTATGTCAAAAATTGTCCAACGAATAGCGCATGATGTCCAGTAATTCCCAAAACTCCAAAATCGACAAATACTGTAAGATAAATAGGAATACTCTAACTTTTAAGGAAGAAGCCGTAAGATATAATATGCCACAGAGGTTGTCCTCTCCATACATCAACAGTGTCAGCATAATATTGAAATGGATCGTGCATTTAAAAAAAATATCGACACGACACCGCGAACAAAAGCCAGTATAAATAAAACAAGAATTTAGGCCACCGTGTCACTATTAGAATTATTCTGAAACAATTAGAATGGCCTCACAAAACCGAGCTATAATTTGAATATTCCACATTAATTTGTGAGCACTTTAATTGCGCGAGATACATTCTGGTTCAGAACACAATACATCATAAATACGAGTATTTCAACAAAATGTTATATGTGAGCAAAGAGACTTAATATTACTAACTCTAGAGGCTATCAAGCAAGTTTCCATACAAAAAAAAATGATCTCAACTTCAGTACCCCGATCATCCATTTATTACAATGCGAGAGCGATTATTACAATTTACACCCTAGAATGTTTTGTGTATGATTAAGAATCACGTAAGATAAGTTTATTCTCTCAGTATTATTACGCTGACCGACCTGGCGCGCGTATATTTCAAATAAACTGAGCGACTTGTGACCACTAGATGATAACTTTTGGTACTGATTTCTTAAGTTTACACGAATATTATACATTGAAATAAAACTATTTTTACGGATTCTATCACGATTAGGTTTTAATTTTTATTCCCAACGTTTCGAAGGCTTTGCAGTCTTTGTTCTTCTTCTTTCTTTGCTTTTCTTACCTGTGACAACGAAGACTGCAAAGCCTTAGAAACCTCGGGAATAAAAATTAAAACCTAATCGTGATAGAATCCGTAAAAATAGTTTTATTTCAACATAACTTTTGGATCACAAGTTTTGTGCTGTTGTCCCGTCTATACACATACTGTTGAATGTCTTTGTATGTGAGGGGTTATTACGTTTTACATTTGATTTTTATTAATCTAATTGTAAATTAAACTTAAGAATAAATATCTGTACATACGTTTATCTATTTTAATTTTGAAGCTACAAACTTGATGAGATTTTATGTAATTTATCTCTAATTCACACGGGAGCAATTACCACCCACTAATTACTCAGTTAGTTCTCTCTCAGCTTGTTTCCAACTAATCATAGTTTAAACGGGCTTAATTATTCTAAATAGAAGTTTCTAGTCTGCACAGTTGTATACTTTATTATTTTCTGAATAACTTCAAATACAACTACATAATCCCGTTTATGAAGTTATGCATATTATATCTTGAAAAATAACCAAGAATTATAAACATGTAAAAATATATTCCATTTAGATGGCAGAAAAACTTATAAGTTGAAAGTGTCTGGGATTCAAAATAACAGCTAAATACTTTTATTTTAAAAATATGACACATGGAAACATTCTCTTTATGTTATGTGTCATTAGACAGACGTGTGTGTGACCAAGCTAAGAAAATATAAAAGATTTTCGTAAGATTTACTAAAATTTCAAATGAAATGGTTTTTATGTTTGTTAAGACAATTTTTACAGTTTATTTTTTCATATAAGAGATTCTCGTATTATGTTATTTTATAGTTACCCGTATTATTATGTTCTATTTGAATTTCGGTCTTCAACGTACCTGTAACAGAATATTATAAAATTAGGATTCCATATTAATGAATTCTTAAATACAATATTGTTTTACATACATACATAAGCTCACGCCTATATCCCCGAAGGGGTTGGTAGAGGCGCACTAGCGAACTAGAACACCCACATTTCGCCGAGCTTAGTTCAGTCCCAGATGTGATAGGGGGCGAGCCTATCGCCATATCGGGCATAAATTCCAGACTCCGGGCTGATATGGAAAAATCCAATATCACTTTGCCCGACCCGGGGATCGAACCCGAGACCTCAGAACCGTAGTCCTACCGAAATACCACCACGCCACCGAGGCAGTCTATATATTGTTTTAATAGGTCTAATTTTCGAATATTTAATGTATAAGAGATACAGTTTCTCCCATTGCTGAAAATTACCCCCAAAATGATCAAAAATAATAACCTTGGTGCACTTATCACATGTTATTGTCTTTAGCCGCAACGTCCACCTGAGAAACGAGTTGAGTTCAAAATTCAGCTGTATGTCATTACGACTGACATATTATGCTATCAGTGTTGCCACAAAATACACAACCGTCCAAATTGGTACGCATAAACGTCACACGTTATCAGTGTTGTCACGTAACGTAAAACCTACTAAATTGGTATATACGCGCAGTTGAAATATTTTTGTCAGACTGAGCATACAGCGATAAATCTGTGGACTTCATTACACGCGGACATATTGCCGGCCACACGTTATGTTTATACACGCTGTTAATAAACGGAGAAAAACCATACTTTCGTGCAATTTGGGAAGATTAACGATACTAATGTTGGAAAGAATTTCGGCCATTGCTGTCCACATAACTTATAGGCACCTTGAATTTTGACAACTATTGAGATGCGGCTTTTAAACAGACACAGGTTCTGACTTCTTAAGTTTACGCGAATATTATACATTGAAATAAAACTATTTTTACGAAAAAAAAAGTTAAAACCTAATCGTGATAGAATTCGCAAAAATAGTTTTATTTCAAGACACAGGTTCTATTCCCGCCCCACGCCGGGATGGTCGTTGACAGAATCTGAAATATTTATTGTGTATCTTTTAGTTCATGAGTTATCTTGCCGGTTTAAAAAATTGTATAATGAAATTTTAATAAAATAAAATTATAATTGATATAATGAAATTTATTTATTACTTATTTATTTATTATAATTTTACTGCCTCGGTGGCGTGGTTGTATTTGGGTACGATTACCATCCTGAGGTCTCGGGTTCGATCCCCGGGTCGGGCAAAGCGATATTGGATTTTTCTGTATCAGCCCGAAGTCTGGAATTTGTGCCCGATATGGCGATAGGCTCGCCCCCTATCACATCTGGGACGGAACTAAGCTCGGCGAAATGTGGGTGTACTAGTTCGCTAGTGCGTCTCTGCCTACTCCTTCGGGGATACAGGCGTGAGCTTATGTATGTATGTATGTATGTATGTATGTATATGTTATAATTTTACAGAATTTTCTGTTTCTCGAGTAAATTCCATATCAAAAAACTACAAAAACATCTTTATATTCCACCCTTTAACTTAAAGCGTACATTGCATTGTTTTAGAGATGGTAACAATGCAGCGTCGAGTCACCGGAGGAAACAGGCTCTTGTAAATATGTAACAAAAACTCGCCTTTGAAAGCATTGTTGAACCTCAAAGGCCTGATGCCACTCGGGAAGGACGCGTCGGCGGTAGGGTTGTTAAACTGGAAAGCATAATGTCCAAAAATATATTAAGTATTTAATGGTAGTAAAGAGGAGATCTAGAACTATGATCCCACTTTATTAAAAATTCAATAATCAAAGTTACGGACGATTTCATTTCTAATATCTAGGAGGGTTTAATTTTGGAAGCAGACAAATATTTGTGATCCGCAAATATTTGGATCGAGTTTAGGTGTTGTGGCATTATCTAAAATAGCTTCGTATACTTAATGTAATAATTTTATTACTATGTAGGACTATGTTTGTAATTGTCCTATTTATTCAATAAATCCGTGTATTTGGGCTGGCAACCCTGAGAGTAGGGCTGTCCCTATGAAGGGATTATTGTAATTTATTCGTCAACACGTTATGAGGTATAATTAAGTGCTTTGTCTGGTTTAGTTTCACGCTGATGTGTGTGTACGTGGGTTGGTGAACACTCGTCACTAATGTATGTGCGCATTACTTATGCTGTTACAGTCTTTGTTAGAAGGTAATAAAATAAATGGTTCACGGATTAAAAGAACATACGAGCAATATCATTTTTTTTATCTTTACATTTATTTTATTTTAGGAGTTGAAATAAATGATAATAACCTTCTAGGTCTCTGGTGTAGCGGCGACTGTAGAGCGGGAGGAACTGGGTTGGAATCCTAGGCGGAGGCAACGCGATGTTTTTAATAAGAATTTCCCGGGATATGATCCTGCTGAGGAAGTTAACGTCATGCAGCCAGCAGGTCGTAAGAACTAATTCGAATTCTTTCTGCAGCATGCTTGATAAATGTGTTGCCTCTACCCCATATTAGAATCCAATAATCACAAGTTTAAAAACTTAACGGACCAACTTCAAATCCGATCGTGACCAAATTTATATGGGACTACCCTTGAAATAAGTTCAATCGAACACAAAAAGACCTTTGAAAATCGGTCCACATTCGGCGGAGATATCGCGTAACATACTAAAAAATACAGACGAACTGAGGACCTCCTCTTACAATCTGTATACTTTATATTTTAAGTAGTGGCAACCCTGTGAATCAAAGAGTCAGCAACATTTCCACAAGTGTTTGTATTTCTTTTGTAATGGCGGTAAACTTCGTCAGCGGTTCCACAGGGCCGGTTCAAAGGGGCCGCCATTGCAACACTCTCTCATCCTCAAATTACTGTGTATTTCGGGGAAAATCTGTTTAAAGTTGATTCGGCAAGAACACAAACTCCGTGGTCAAGCGCGGTGGTTATGCGGGATTTAAGAGTTTTAAAATTAGAATACTTGTTCTTATATCGATGTTTAGATTACATTTTATTATATTTGCAAGAATAATTTATTTTATTTCTTGAAATAAAACTATTATTACGGATTCTATCACGATTTGTTTAAATTTTTATACCCGACGTTACGAAGGATTTGTAGTCTTTGTAGTCACGGGTCGGTTAGTTTTATTTTATTTCATTTGGAAAATAAACAGTAGTTATCTTAACATCAATAAAAATAATAACATACATAACTAATGATCATTAGGCATTTTAAGTCTCGTATCTAGACTTAATTTTGTGCGTAATTTGATTTGATTATCCAGAAGACTTTCATAAATGCAAATAATCTTATTCTTAGAAACACCGTTTATTTTAAACCAATGCTCTGGTAATGAAATCCTTTCGTCAAAGTTTGAAAAAGTAGGTGTTTGTGTGACACTTGGTTATTTTTAACACATTTTAAAACAATTCTCTTATACATTCCCGAGATGCCGAATCTCTCTCACACTCGTTCAAGTACAACAAAAACGTCCAATTAACAAAGCCAACACAGATTAGCACGGTGTTTGGCGAGAGTCCTTTTTTTAAGAAAACCTTAAGTAGAACAACATCCGTGTCACAAGTTGGAAAACATCCCATGCAAATGTAATTAGTGCACGCGGTGTTTGGGATAAGCCTCTTTGCGATACACCGTTTGTATAAAAATAAATGGGAGAGGACGGGGTTTACTCGGCAAAATGACTGGTGATTTAAAAACGTCATTATCCTCCTTCAGTCGCAATTGGGTATGTACACTAGCATTGAAATTGATTAAATAAAACTGGAGTAGAGGTATCCTTTAACCAGTAGTGAGCAGCATGAATGGGCCGGCTCGACCGGTTTGATAATGAACCGACGTGAAGTGGCAGCTCGCTGTTGTGCTTAGCTTGATAAGTGAGATATCCGATGGCCCCAACCTCTTCTTCTCAATACATTATCAATATTCTTTCTCTAAAGGTTTACAACACTGCCTGCTGATTTTGTGCTTATTGTTATTAAAAGTATTAAAGTGATAAATAATATAATAATATTAACCCTGTAATATTACTATCCCACTGCTAGACACGGGTCTCCTCTACTAATGAGAGGTGTTAGGCCTTAGTCTACCACGCTGGCCTGATGCGGGTTGGTAGACTTCACATACTTTCGAAATTCTTGTGAAGAAATGCTCAGGTATGCAAGCTTCCTCGCGATGTTTTCCTTCACCGTTATAGCAAGCGACAATTGACAATGAAAATACACTTAACATAGAAAAGTCAGAGGTGTATGCTCCATTTTGAAGTTGGTCTCGAACCTCCGACACTCGTATCGACAGTCCGTACCATTCCTAACTGAGCTATCGCTGATTTTTGTGCTGCTAAAGTGATATTCTAAAAATAATTTAATTTAAAAATATCTTAAAAGATAACTTTAAAACGAATGCAGCCATAAGTGAAGCAATAATTTAACTTCACACAACTTGAAGCATTAATGTAAGACTCGTCTCATTTTGAAGCAGGATGAAGGAAGCGCTCCGACAACCATGAAATTGCGTGTTTTGGTTCGCTGTTACAAGATTGCTTTTAGTATGGAGTATAGGCAATAATCTTTTACGTTATGTAAGGTATGGTTGAGTTGATTCTTGTGTTAAATATCTTAGTATGTAGCAAAGACATAGACATTATATAGAAGGGACAACAGCACAAAACTTGATCTTACGTGATTCACAAAATATTCTAGGGTGCAAATTGTAATAATCGCCTTCGCATTGTAATAAGTAGTTGATGGCGGTACTGAAGTTTGAGATCAGTTTTTTTATGGAAACTAGCTTGATAGTCCTGCTATAGTTAGTAATATTAAATAGTCACGGGCGGCTCGGCCTCCGGTGGCCCATACGCTTATGGAACATATATATGTGCCGCCTCTGACGGGTTAAATCTCTTCGGTATGTAGGCGGTGACGGTGCAGACCTAACAAATATATTCTTGTACTTATTTATTTTTATTTGCACAGCAAGACTACTTCTACACTATATCTGATGGTAAGCGGAGTGCAGTTAGAATAAATAGCGACAGGGACGTGCAAAAATGATCATCGCTCAGATATAGGAGAGACCCAATGTCGAAGAGACGGATGGACAGTCGGACATGACGTAACCCTAAGTCTAATGGGATTTCATTATTGCCATTTGGCTCCGGAACCCTAAAAACAAAGAAAAAGTAAATGCTTTTTCTTCATAATTCGATGAACATTTTAAAATGTTATGAAAGAAGTGGACCAAAGTAAAGCAATAATTTCACAGTATTGAGTTAGTTGAGAACATAATATTTTTTACATAAAGAATATTACAGAAAAACATGACGTAACTAAAGGCAGCGCTTATTGAAAGAAATATTAATTTTACGCTAAATTTTAAAACATCATACATTTAAAGTGGCATAATAAGTAGGCAAGGCTTTAAATAAATGGATATTACTCAGTCTAGAAATTTTCAATAACATTAAAAACTGTTCATTAAAATGAAATGTATGTAAATTACACATTGTGGGTATAAGGTCCCTTACCAACACCCCCTCCTCCCCCCTTCCGCCTCTCCCCGGCAACCCCTTCGGGAGCCGGGTCCAGTAATTACAAACAGTTATTAAAAAGGGGCAAGGACTCCTTCAGGACATCAGCGTTTTTAATTTTCTACGCGTAAGTGAAAAGGGGAGATTTGCATAGAGGCTAATAATAAATGTTGAATATGTTTAGGGTGTTACCGGTTACGGCACGCAGGGCATTACAAAATGTACGTACTAATTATTTTAAAGCAATTAAGACCGACTTCCAAAAAAGAGGAGGTTCTCAATTCATCGTTTTTTTATGTATGTTACACGATATCTCCGCCGAATGTGGACCGATTTTCAAAATTCTTTTTGAATTCGATAGAGCTTATTTTATGGGTGGTCCCATATAAATTTGGTCACGATCGGATTTGAAGACGGTCCGTTAAGTTTTTAAACTTGTGATTATTAAATGTACCTACTAGTATTCGTCTATAGTTATAGAAACTTCGAGGAAATATATGATTCGTTATTTTTTCAACACATTTTATACTCTATTACGTTTGTCTAGAAATAAAATGATTCTAACTGGTTTGCTTGCTATTGCGTTGACTACGCATACTGCGTAAATTCCGATCACATATGTGCCATTTCTTATTGAAATAAATGCTCTATATTAAATACCCATCCTCTACCCAAACAAACAAAACACACCAATAAATCAACTAAATAGCATTGCGACCCAACCATTGCGCTATCAAAAGAGCGAATCAAATGAACCATAAGAACGCACCGCGCGATGTAATGCGTACCGATTACCTGCCCAAACTGTAATGAGTAGCGGGGCGATTTATGGGCTGACACCGGTCTTTCGTAATGTATTGGTTGGCGACCGTATTTTGCCGTTTTATGTTTGTACTAACAGTCTTTTGTGGCTCTTTATATGGAAATAGGTCGATCTAGAAATCTTTGAGGGAGGCCTATGTTCAGCAGTGGATGTCCTATGGCTGATGATGATGATATGGAGCATAAGCTCAAGCCTGTATCCCCGAAGGGGTACGCAGAGGCGCACTAGCGAACTAGAACACCCACATTTCGCCGAGCTTAGTTCCGTCCCAGATGTGATAGGGGGAGAGCCTATCGTCATATCGGGCACAAATTCCAGATTCCGGGCTGATATGGAAAAATCCAATATCACGTTGCCCGACCCGGGGATCGAACCCGAGACCTCAGAACCGTAGTCGTACCGAAATACCAGCACGCCACCGAGGCAGAGATGATATGGAAATTGAATAGTAAATTCAAGCAGAAAATCTGTTTATGTAGGATCCAAATCTTAGTATCAGCATGTTATTCGAACCCACGACCTCGTGTCTCACAGCACACAGCATATACTGCGACTAGACCAAAGAGGAGTTATAAATAAATATATCTTCTTCTTCCTTGCCTTATCCCATTTACCTAGGGTCGGCACATCTAACACTCGGTCTCCATTTCTGGCGATGTTCTGCGATATTCATATCTCATTCCATAAATAAATATATATTTTTTAAATAAATAATAACATCCAGATCAGATCCAGATCAAGTCTGTTTCGAAGGTATCAGATCGTGGGTACGAGAAACTTTCTGTTTCACAACACCCAGACCCGAAACAAATATCTGAGGCTCACACAAACATTTGTCTCGGTGCGCTACTTGATCATTGCGCCACGAAGGCTGTAACATAAAAATTAAATATGTATACTGCAACATTAAAATAATACATTTTAATCGCCATAGTCCAACGCTCATCGCCAATAAAACCAACCACACTGCCCAATCGTGCCCGAATACAGAAAGTACTAACAGTCTTAATAAAGTTTAAGGTTAACGGTGGCCGATATGAACGGTTACCCCGCCCCGGGGCGCGGACTCCTGTTAATTGCTCGGCCAAACTCCAAGTTTTCGGGTCACCTCCTCTGGGAATCATTGGTTAAGGTTATCGAATTTTATATCAGAACTTAGCTACTTTGATATCCTAATTTGTGATCGATTTACACTTCGAAAATTCAGTGTGCTTACTGCACAATACCAAGTTTTATGTGATAAAATGTAATACGTTTTAAGACGTTTTTAGTTTATATTTTTTCGAACGACTTCCAAAAAGGATGTGTGTGACAGGATTATAGCTTGTGGCGCTCAATAGTCTCTGCCTGCCCCCATAAAGGCGTGAGTGTGTATGTATGTACTTCCAAAAAGGAGAAGGACCTCAATTCGTCTGTATTTTAATTTTTTATGTATGTATGTTACGCGATATCTCCGCCAAATGTCGACCGATTTTCCAAATTTTGTGTTAGAGCTTATTTCAAGGGCGGTTCCATATAAATTTGGTCACGGATCAAGTTAGAAGTCAGTCAGTAAAATTTTTAAACTTGTAATTATTGAATTCTAAGGTGGATAGGTTTTTTTTTCAGAACACAACTTGTGTTTTGCTCATTGTAAAATCTGTCATTATTGACATGAGAGTAAACGCAGCGACACGGATATATCTCGATACCTACCCCTACCACCTATAGTTATATCATAAGCCTATGGGTGCTTTGCTATATTAATTTATTTTTTGTTATCCTTTGTTGGGTCAGAGAAACACTTTTTCAAGCTCGCTGCAGAAACGATTTAGCTTACGACGAGCTGCTTGTGTGAAGGTCAACATCTTGTGGCGAATCCATTCCCGGGTTAATTGGGATGGAAATACCACTTAACCCGACCAGGAATTTAACTTGGCAATTACACTGCCACTAGACCGAGGAGGTGAGAACTTATTTGTTTATATGGATACCGTAAACCGTATCAATCGCTGGGACTGAAAGGTTTTAGAGTGGAGACCACGTCTATCCAAACGCAGCGTAGTCCGACCTCGTGCCCGCTAGACCGATGACCTGCGGGACGTAGCAGGAAGCGGCTGCATGAGGAAAGTTAGGGACCGCCAAGGCTGGCGCAATCTGGGAAAGGCCTATGTCTAACAGTGGATGGATACAGGCTGATGATGATACCGTAAATGTTTAACTTATTTTATTCCTTGATGACTCTCTAAGGGATTTTTTTAAAATCATGCGTGAACACCAGCACACTGCTTACTGTGTTCCATTAATAAACAGTAGCTAAATTCGAGACATCTCAACTTCTAAGTGTAATGGAAACTTCATTGCTGTATGATGTGACTAACAAGTTCTAACACTTGACTGATCTCGAATCATGCGCAATCGATTACACTATATAAAACTCTTACTCCAAAAATTGTTAAAGAACAGCCATTAGCCACGCTAAAGAAGTAAACGCTTTTAAAGGGTCTAGACTCCTTTATCACACATCATTAGGAACCTTTTAGAACGTTCAAGGGATATAAAATTCACAAAATGATACGTATTTGAACGGCGTTAATATCACCACGCTTGAAAATAACTGCACAAATGTATAAAGAAAAATGTTCAAAAGGAAAAACAAGAAAGAAAATTAAACATAGAATTTAATGCCTTGAACTGTTCAGACCAGTTTGTAAATGACAATTCCACTTTAAGGGCGACTTGTAGCGTAACTATTAGTAATCTAGAGTTACACCTTATCGCGATTTATGCTGCATCTCACTCCTATTTGTAAATCAAGATTTGAGAAAAATAGAGATTTATCGTGAAGCTGCGAATGACCCTAAACAATTTCTCATTAATAATCCGCCCTACCTACCTTGCTTAGACTTTTCTGAAAAAAGCTAATCCACAATGGTCTTACTAGATCCATATGTGTGGGTCCTACATTGTATAATATATATGTGTGTGTACACTTATAATTTACTTATCAAACATGACGAAAGTGTGTGAAATTTGTAAAAGAAGATACTAATTAAGATATAAATGTTATATGAATTATCGAATTTTCAGATCACTATCGGTGATGTTTGTAAAATAATATTTTTTTATCGTTCAGAAGCCACAACATGTAAACACAAAACATACCCAATTTACATATTATTATATTGTCAATTGTCCAAAATAAAACAAAACCTTTGAGGCCGCCTTTCTTTGTGAAGTATAGAGTTGAAATCGTACCAGATTGGTAATCTTGTAACGTCGACTTTGAGTCTTTCGAATCACATAATTGCAGATCTGATCGAGCAGCAATCAGAAAACGTAGGCTCAGTTATCAATATGAAAAACGAATTAACGTATTCGGATAACATTGTAAAGGCAGGACTGAATGCACGGCATAGATCGATGTATTCAACGCATAATTATGAACAACATAAATATTATATAACTAATAGCTAACTGATACTAAATGAATTAGGTAGAATTTCTTTAAATGTACGGCATAGTAAACGTTAAAATATAAGTAAACCTTTGAAATGCAAAGCGAATGCAAAAAAGATACAAAAATATACGGATAAATCGAAAGCTTCCACTATAAAAGAAAACACGAATACTTAATCTGAATATACATTGGCTATAAAACTGTTCCGCTAAAATAAAGAAAAACAAGAGTTATCGCAACGAAATGTATTACAAGTAGCAATAATGGATGTCAATAAAAAACAAAACGAAGAACAACCACCTGCATCCAATAACTAAAGAGGGAGATACAAAAGAAAAACAAGTCGATGATCCGCAGAGGAACATTTAAAATGCGCCCCGCGTGCTTTAAAATAAAACCTTAGTACTACAAACAAATCCAGGAAACAAAGTTAGCAAACAAGAAAAAATCTATCCCAGCAAGGAATCTAATAACAGAAAGCCATGCAAGCAACGTTCAATCTTAATGTCATCATGTCAAAGTTGAATTTCCCTAAACAAGATTCCTACGTAAGTCGTTTACACATTCGAATGAATGGCACTCGTCTCTCAGAGCCAGCCAGTTGAATTCTGCTCTTGGAATGTATTTTACTTCAAACACGTTGAAAATAAGGTTCATTTTTGTCTAAAGATGGGTTTCCGTGAATCAATATAGGAAAAGGGATTGCAAACTCAGCGTTCAAACTGGGAAATATCTCATAAGGTAATGTTGGCTGTACGTTTTATTACGTCCGTGTGGGTGGCAACACTGGGGCTCTCTCGTAAGTTTTATGTCGTCATTAGTCTACTGGTTGTAGACATTTTATACAATACGTGTATAGACACCTAAACGATAAACCCACGTTGTAGCCAGCTTTGCCGAAAGCATAGTATTGTAAGGTTATATTATTGTAATTTTATTTTTGAGACATGTTTAGGAAAAATTACCTCGCTGGCCTGAAGTGGATGGATAGTCTTTGTTTTCTTTGAATTTTAGCGATAAGTCTCAAAAACACAGATTTAAAAGAACGACAATGGATATGTATGAGTACATTTTTTTCATTTTCGAAAAATCAAGGAGCATGCGGTGCCTAGAATCGGATCTCAGGTCAGACAACGCAATGGCTCTTCATATTAGACGATTCTAATCTTCATCATCATGATAAGTGCGGATAGAAAAAGATAATAACATAAGCTCACGCCTGAATCCCCGAAGGGGTAGGCAGAGGCGCACTAGCCAACTAGTACACCAACATTTCGCTGAGCTTAGTTCCTCCCAGATGTGGTAGGTTAGGGCGAGCCTATCGCCATATCGGGCACAAATTCCAGACTCCGGGCTGATATGGAAAAATCCGATATCACTTTGCCCGACCCGGGAATCGAAGCCGAAACCTCAGGACGGTAGTCGTATTGAAATTCAACCACGCCACCGAAGCAGTCAAAAAGATGGACAGGAAAAAGTTAAAATGTGATAAAACTTGTAATGTGTATTAAACATATAATCCGAACGAGTAAATCATCAATAAAATCACAGGACGCCCACTGCTGAACATACATAAATACAAAAGATAAAATATTTCAATGTATAAAATATTTCAATATATAATAATAAGACGTCTGTTGCAGCATTATTTTGTGTCAGATATAGTTCCATCGCATTGCTGACAGCGTAAGCTGTTCGAACTGTGTGACAGCTTGAAATTTCCATACGACGTTTATGCTATTTCCGAGATGCGATTCAAACCAGATTCAACTCAGAATACTATTAAGCTAAATTGAGGAATAGCCTTTGCGATGTGGTTTAGCGATTGTATGTGGTTTTAAAATAGATCGTTTAAACGTTGGATTTTGTATGAGTAGAGCGTAAGTGCCAATATATAAACGCAGCATATATGGGCTGTGGACCTGTGGATGTGGTTCGATTTCCATGTCAGGCTAATTGTTTTTTTTTAATTTGATGTGCCTGGGACTGAATTCCTCAGAGGGGGGTTGACGTCCGGCTGGCTGTCGGCCGTAAAAACTAAGGCAAATCCTTTCTGCGACATGCTTGAATTGGTGTTGCGCGTACCCCACATTAAAGTAGAATAATGGCAGGTTTTCTTTCTACCTGCAGGTGCAGGTTTTCTTTTGAGCCTGAATGCCAATAATTTTGAGTAATCTTTACTTAAACATTTTGTCGTTACTACTGGTACGTCAAGTAGAAGTGTTGTATCGATATTGGTTCCTAGAAAAATACCAATAACGGTATAGAAGTGATGTTATTTACAACAACACTGTATGTTCTCTCCCTTCTCGGGTTCGATCCCCAGGTCGGGCAAAGTGATACTGGATTTTTCCATATCAGCCTGGAATCTGGAATTTGTACCCGATATGGCGATAGGCTCGCCCCCTACCACATCTGGGACGGAACTAAGCTCGGCGAAATGTAGGTGTTCTAGTTCGCTAGTGCGCCTCTGCCTACCCCTTCGGGTATACAGGCGTGAGCTTATGTATGTATGTAACACTGTATGTTATTGTAGTCCTACCAAAACGCAAATATAATACTTTTAAAACACATAAATAATAATAAAGAATCACACATTTTTGAGGCGATGTAAGTACTAAAAGTTTGATTTTTGTTTTTAATAATTTATTGAGAAACTACGAATGTTCGTAGTAGTAATATAATTAGATTCATCTTGCGGCTCCGTTCACGTGGGAGAGTTCTACGTTGTATTTACGTCGTTTGTTCACATTATTTTTTGTAAGCATTAGTATTATAAGATTTTGACACGCTGTAGATTATAAGATTTAAGACACGCTGTAGACAGTAACGTCTACAGCATTAATGGGCCGGCTCGACCGGGCAGAATGTCCAAAAAGATTCACCACTGTCTCACAGAAAGATTTACGGTTGAACACCCCCCCCCCTTCCTTTCCCAATCCCTTTCCTACTTCCATTCCCTCCTTTTATATATCAGAGACTGACAAATGGCCAAATGGGTCACCTGATGGTAAGTGATCTCCACCGCCCATAGACACCCAAGATACAAAAAGTATCATGGGTGCGTTGCCAACCAAAAAGGAGGAAATGGAAGGGGAGGGAAAAAGGCATTGGAGAAGGAAGGGGCAAAATGGGCAATACATATATCTACGTCACAAAGTACTCAATAGACTTCTGAGTAATCGTAAAATTATAAAGTGTCACAGTAATACAATCAGCACTCCAAAATGCTATTTTAATGCCAAGTACCTAAGTTAGTGAAACTTCCCGCGCCCTTGACAGCAGAAACAATAACTAAACCCACAGACGTACAACTATGCCAGTCACCACACTTAGTTATAACCTTTGTACTGTGTACATTGTACATACAACTCTCATTTAGAAATAACTGTGGCGGGAGCGTCTCCCAGTTTTGTTATTGTTGCAATTAGTTTAAAATTAATTACGTCGTTTTGAAATTGAATAATAATAGTTGTAATTATAATAAAATTTTCGTTACTATGGTGCTGTTCTAGTTTGGAAACAAATCCACAGTTAATACTTCTGATAGATGAAAGATTTTTTAAAATCGATTCAGTAGTTTTTTCTATTTCATTTTGTAAATAGACTTCTATTTACAAAATGAAATAGAAAATATAAAACAGGCAGCCTCCGTGGCGCAGTGGGCGAGTAGCCGGCTGTGAAGCGAGAGGCCGCGGGTTCGATCTCCGCACCGAGACAAATGTTTGTGTAGCTCACAGATATTTGTTTCGGGTCTGGGTGTTGTGAGACCGAGAGTCTCTCGTTGTTCCTGATACCCACGACACAAGACTCGTATCTTACTGTAGGGTCAGGACTATGTGTGTGACTGTTGGGTGTTATTTACCTCTATATATATATATTCTTTTCTTTTTAATGTTAGTTTAGATGGTATAGCTAGGATAAAAATATATTTGTATGTAGATGCCTTCAAAAATACAAAATTCCGCTGATAGAGAGGTTCGGAAGCCGAGCCTTCAGTAAACAATTACTATTATTAAAGAAAGCATTAAAAAGATTAAACCCTCAAAAGATTAGGCAAGAGCGACAAGGAAATCGATTCGAGCGCAAAAAGCGGTCGTTTATCGGTCCGGGCGGAACGAGCGAATAATTCCCGCTTCCACCACATCCGGCCTCGCAGATTACGAACGCTGTAAATCATCGCTTTGGCATCCGCTCCTTAGCTTAGGATGTAGCATCCAACCCCTACACGTCTTTGTGTGAAAACCTTTTGAACACTATATAATGGAACCGAATAAATATGTGATATCTTTGACATACGTATGGGTTGAAATTGTAAATCAAAACCATTAAATATTAATGACTGGTTTCTGCTCGATTGCAATTCACTCGCCGGAAGTATTGTTGATGAAGATATAGAAGTAGAAGACTTTGAATTTGTGCTTCGTTTTAGTAATATATTAATGTGATATATTACAAAATTTATCTTTGGGGGAGGCCTAAGTTCAGCAGTGAACGTCTGATGTGTATGATCATGATTACAAAATTTTGTATCTCACTCATAAGTTGTTATATTATTATCATTACTCTATAATATTAAACTGTAAGTTTTTTATGAATAAATAAATAAATAAGGGCCGAGATTTTAGAGGTCTCAGGTTAAACAACTTTTTAAAAATATTTAAACGACTTCTTTTACATATTTAAAATATTGTTCGGAAAACTAAAATTAATCAAATCATCCACTAAAAGAAATATGTATTGTGAACATACATTCGGCTACATTTGAGAGCTCACTAAGTCAGTGAAAGCCATACAGCAAGCAGTATAATAAAGTAGAGTGTGGTGAGTACAAGAGCGGGCTGCGAGCTGCGGGCTGCGGGCAGGTGTGGCCTCACTTCACTAGATTTATGTAATCCTGTGGAGTGTGTGCAGAGTGCGGGCTGTGCGTGTAATGTCTATTGAACGTATGGAATAACATTTTCATAAGTAGTGGGTGGTAGTGATTTTATACAGATTGTAAGGCTTAAATGAAATTTGGTAGGATACATAATTAGACTAACGACAGATGAAGCAAGGTAATTCCGTAATGTTGAGCACCCAGCAGCAAGATATGTGGACAATATTGTCAATATCGTAGGTTAATTTTGCAATCAAGCAGCATAGAACCGAAGTGAGTGAGTGGTAAAGCCACACTGCAGACAGTTCTACAGCATGAATGGGTCAGATCGACCGGTTTGATACGACGACGATAAACAAACGACGTAAAGTGGTAGCTTGCTGTCTATCCTTATGAGAAAACTGCTTGAGTCTTTGAATGTGTTTCAACACTTTTTACTTTAATATTAAAGTAAAAATGTTATAAGTCAACATTACATTTCCCTATGATAAAGATCTGTTACAAAATAAAGGGGTGAGGAAACAATTCTATGAAATTATGCAAAATAAAACAAGGGAAAGTCCCCGGAAATCCCCGAAAACAAAACAATTTGAATACGGCCCGAAATTACAGGACAAAGTAAAGTAAACAAGTTGAGGGAGACTCGTGTACATTTAATATGATTATGGAATGAAAACAGATCTAAGGTTGTAGGATCCTAAAATCATAAACGTTCCAAATAAATAACACATGGTTAGTCAATCAGTGATTTTAGCTATCTAATATTTACAGTAAAACAGTATAATATAATTTATTGTCTGATTGACTGCCTCGGTGGTGTGGTTGTATTTCGGTACGACTATCGTCCTGAGGTCTCGGGTTCGATCCCCGAGTTGGGCAAAGTGATATTGGATTTTTCAATATCAGGCTGGAGTCTGGAATTTGTGCCCGATATGGCGATAGGCTCGCCCCCTATCCCAGCTGGGACGGAACTAAGCTCGGCGAAATGTGGGTGTTTAATTCGTTAGTGCGCCTTTGCCTACCCTTTCGGTGATACACGCATGAGCTTATGTATGTATGTATGTATAATTTATTGTGTACTAGCTTTTACCCGTGGCTACGCCCGCGTGAGAGTCTTGACAAACATTCATCCCCCATTACATCTCCTTAGGGGATGAATTTATGCATGTATTATAAATATAAACCTTCTTCTTGAACCACTTTATCTATTTAAAAAATGCATCAAAGTCCGTTGCATAGTTCTAAAGATCTAAGCGTACAGACCGACAGCGGGAAGCTACTTTGTTTTATGCTATGTAGTGATAATATCCCGGGTTATCTCTTGTTTCTTTGTAATATGACACTGTAATCTGGGAAAACTATTTTTGGATAATGCTATATCTTCATTATTCTTTAAAAAATGTCTTATTGTATTTGTTGTTTTCTAAATAAATGAATTGTTACACTTTGAAGACTGACATTCCGACGGTCAGCCACCTTCTTGCAAAATTTTTGAGCGAAAAATTATACTTGCATAAATATTTTCAGTAACTGAATAAGCAGAAAAAATTCATACTTTCTAGAGTATTATAACCTGCCTTTTATTTCGGACTTCCGTGTCGACACAAACAGGCCCTCTCAAATGGGAGAAGACCCAAACTGGCCGTCAAAAAGGGCCGTCCCATAAATTCCGGTCGCCAAAACTACGGGACCTACAGTGTTTTGTCAACACTTTATGGTGTAACAAAAGCGCCTTTCAAAACTCTTACCAAAATCCCTTTTCATTCGAACACAATAAATTATGCGCGTTCCATCGACGGGTTATTTCGCGCCAGCTGTTCGTAATTGGAATTTAATCCGCTTTGTAGTGCAAACATTACGTTTTCATACACTTGATCTGATAAGGCTTGCCGTGAGGCTGACAAAGGGTCGCAAAGTACCAATACTTTTACTTATACTTGTGATTTGTTATTTGTATTTTAATTAAATGTTACATTTGAATGCTAATTGGGAAATGTTTATGCGTTCAAATTTTAATACTGGTATCCGTTTTCACCAAACTTTGGCTATTATTATTTGACCCCTATCCACCGACATACATGGAATTGGTGAGACATTGCGTCGTGAGTTAATTTGAGTGGTAGAGTCAACTTCAGAATCTACAGTGTAGACTGTAGAAGCACGAATGGGCTGGTTCCACCGGTTTGATACCACAGTATATTGATGTGCAGTTGCAGCTCGCTGTTGAATTTCATTCAGTGATCGAGATTACAGGTGGCATAACTTCTCCCTCTTCCTTCTGCTCTTCCCAATGTCTAATTCATTACCATTTTTGGGGGATATTTAATGAACGGTGGAGATCATGTATCAGGTGACTCGCCTGCCCGTTTGCCGGTCTATTAAAAACATTCGATATTCAATCAACGGTACAACATATACTCAACAGTTTGCTTCAGGCATATCTAATACAAAATGTCATACGAGGTTGTATAATTTGGGTAAACAAAATTGAATATTGTTTGATGTCGTCAGCCGCATAATGTTTTTATAAGACGCCGACGTTTTATGGTATCGTTTGAGATGTGTTCGGGTGTATGAGATGGGTGGAGGGTATTGTTATTGTATCGTTGAAACATAATACATATTTCATCTGTACCCAATTTCGACAAGTACAAAGAAAAGTTACAGCCTCGGCTCAGCGGGCGAGTAGCCGGCTGTAAAGCGAGAGGCCGCGGGTTCGATTCCCGCATGGAGACAAATGTTTGTGTGGCCCACAGATATTTGTTTCAAGTCTGGGTGTTGTGAGACCGAAAGTCTCTTATAGTCTCTGACACCCACGATACAGGTTATACCCAGTGTGGGGTCAGGACTAGGTGTGTGACTGTTGGGTGTATTTATTTATTTTATTTATAATTTACATTCCACTATATCATTCCGTTTTTTTTTAAGTAAATATGAGTAGTAGAGTCACACTGTGGAGATTTATGTCTACAGCACGAATGGGCTGGCCCGACCGGTTTGAAACCACTATGTTATAGAAAACCGAAGTTCGGTGAGTGAGATTTCCGATGACCTAATAACCTCCCTCCCTTTCCCAATCACTGTTTCCCTCCTTTTAGGTAGGCAACGCACCCTTGGTTATTTATTGGAGTAGAATGGAATCGTAGAGTTTCTTACTAAATGATTTTGTTTGAGATATCAAATTACGCATCAACTAGGATCATATTAAAAGAATCCATACAAACTACAAAGATGTTTTCTGATGAAATTTCCCTTGTAAATTACCGACATTATCTAGGTCAGTCGGAAGCTGGACGAACAATTTAATTTATGTTGTTTTTATACACTCTCCAAGAAGTAATAATTCTTATAAACTCGTACAACTTTACAGCAGAATCCAGCAACCAATTATTTTTGCGAGTCATAAGATGTTAAGGCTTAAATATTTTAACATAAACATAACATAACATAAGCTCACGCCTGTATCCCCGAAGGGGTAGGTAGAGGCACTAGCGAACTAGAACACCGACATTTCGCCGAGCTTAGTTCCGTCCCAGATATGATAGGGGGCGAGCCTATCGCCATATCGGGCACAAATTCCAGACTCCGGGCTGATATGGAAAAATCCAATATCACTTTGCCCGACCCGGGGATCGAACCCGAGACCTCAGAACCGTAGTCGTACCGAAATACCACCACGCCACGGAGGCAACAAATATTTTAACTTGTTATTAAAGTGTTCGGATTCAAAACCTTTGGATAAGAAACAACAGATCTTACGTAAGGTAGTGTAGCGAGCGGTAGATTCAAAACTAACAAATAGAAACTTAATGGACCGACTTCAAAACTCATCCGATCGAGACCAAATTTATATGGGACCACCCTTGAAATAAGCACTATCGAACACAAGAATTTTGAAAATGGGTCCACATTTAGCGGATATCGGAGAGGACCTTCTCCTTCTTGAAAGTTTTCGAAAATAATTTCACAATTCATTATAAAACATAGTAATACTTACTGAACCCTGTTGCTATAAGGGTAGACAGACAGAACGTAGAATTTTCACTTGCTTCGTGTACATTCATGCACATTTCTTGTGCCCCATTTACGTTCATTGAATTCTTTATAGAGGTATATGGGCTTAGGGTGCTACTTACTTAAGCTTTCACGAGTATAATTTTGACAGGGCCAGGGAACGTTCGACAAGGGCTTTTGTTCCTGTGTATTTCATAGTAAACCATCTTCCGATTAAATAAATATTTGCAAAAATAAATACAGTAATAAGTATTATATAATTACAAACGACTGCCTCGGTGGCGTGGTGGTATTTCGGTACGACTACGGTTCTGAGGTCTCGGGTTCGATCCCCGGGTCGGGCAAAGTGATATTGGATTTTTCCATATAAGCCCGGAGTCTGGAATTTGTGCCCGATATGGCGATAGGCTCGCCCCCTATCACATCTGGGACGGAATTAAGCTCTGCGAAATGTGGGTGTTCTAGTTCGCTAGTGCGCCTCTGCTTACCCCTTCGGGTATACAGGCGTGATACAATACACTTTAAGTATGATGTGGAGCTACCCTACTCAAATCTTGGGCATAACAACACTATACTAGGATGGTCAATAAAAGCTATTTCTGTAGTGTACACTGTACAGTATACTGACTGTACAGTCAGTAGACCGAATATATTCCACGAATAACACAATACAGGCTGAGTTCGACATCTGTCAACCCTTTACGTACAAAGATCTAAATTGACAAAGGCAAACGTCGAAGTTGTCACCTTGAACAAGTAAAGTGGGGCGGTCGGGCGGCAGGCGGGCGGTAGGCGCGGGATCGGCCGTTGAACAACAGCCGCTTCAATTCCGACACCCTACAGATAGCTTTATCTGTGATAACAATGGTACAAGATACGAAGTGGGTACGGAAATTGTGTTTGCTAAGTGATGCTTTGAATCTGTGCATAGTAAGTCTAGATACTTTGTTTCGTTTCTAAGAACGACGTAAAGAGAAGGGAAATGAAGATAAAAATATTAGTTTTGGGCTTATGGGATCAAGAGTTTCGTTGGTAGGATTATGTTGGTTAATGATTGATATATAATTCTTTCTTCCACCTGCCCTTATTACACTCCAATATGGCAACATAATAGATTAAATCATATTATGGACAGAACCCAGCAAATAATTTTAGTAAAATCAAGAAAATCTGGTGTCTGACTTAGGATACGAATCCAAAATCTCACGGTCTAAAAGCTAATAAATATACGCTGCCACTATACCAAGGAGGCGGTTAAAAAGTCTTTTCCAAAAATATTTATTCACAAATGCACGTACAGTATCTAAGATTTCAAAATGTATTTTTCAAAGCGAAATCTTTTTGAACTATATCAGAAGGTTACTAGATTCTCGCTTCCACTCCACTAGGTTTTTGTACAAGTTCCATTAAAATATCGGATATTTCAGACAATGCTCTCTCGCTTTTGTCGCAGAAAGTAGAAAAAAAAGAAAAAGGAAACGCAATACGAGTAATTTCATTTAGTTACTTGTTCGAGGAGAGTGCTATCAAAATAAATGAACGTAGAGGGGGATTCGCGACGAAAAAATTCAACGATATTTGTTGGAGAAATAGAAAAAAGTTTATTGTGCAATTTACAAAATCTATTCTAGCTGCTGAGGGAGTAAAATTAAAACGCACCGTCCGGGATTCGGATGGCCTAAATTTTTTGCCCTAAAATGGGGAATGCGTCCTTAACCTGTTATTTTTGGTAAACCGTGATATTATTATTTTTTTTATCCGGGCACGGCAAAGTGGCTACACTGCACTTGATGATAAGCGTAGTGCAGTCCAAAAAAACCACTGACAAATAGTGTTTTTAGTGGTCGCCAGAATCATGCCAGCCTGTTTATGTTTCTTCACACTTCGAATCCGAAGAGGGAAGAAGCAAATCGAGTTGCTTGCGACAAGATAGGCGGATGACCGATGCAGATACAGGGATACCCCTACACCAGTCTCAACCAACCATCAAGTCATGCCGCAAGCACCTCGAGAGAGTCACCTCTTCGGCATAATGGCAACCTAAACTGTGGAGCGCGAGGTTCAAATCCCAGGTCTGGCACCGCAGTTTTTCATACAATTTCCCCAAAACTAAACCCCCCAGACGCGATTGACGTCAACCATATAGTGTAATCTAAGCCGAATATTTTCCGTAATATATCTAAAATGTGTGTTGTGCAATGTGGACACCACGTGAAAATGGGATAAGGGCCGCTCGAAGGTAATTGGGAGTAATAATTTCATATCAGATGTACGCCCTTTCTCCCCTACAGAGGGTTGACGTTAGGTAGGCAGCTGGTTGTATAAATTAAGCCGAATCTTACTATAGTATGCTCGCAAAAGTGTCTTCCGCAGACCTCACATTGGAGTAGGATAATGGCAGGTGGAAAACATAAGGCGTATGTGCGTTCGCTTACAAATACCAGACTCACAAACTCCATAATATATTTTCTCTGAAACGTCCTCGACCTTTCACCTTCAATTACTCACATAGAAACATAACACAATAACGAACACTCACGTCGCGTCGCGTCGCGTCGCGTCGTATTGAGTAAGCACGAGCCGCCACGGGCCGCCCATAACCTGACGTCAACCCTTCACATACGTAATTGTGCCACTTTAATTGCCGAATTTACATAACAATTGTTCTAAACGCTGTACAATTTAGGAATTGTTAGACACCGGGTTAGTGTTAGCATGAAAAGGATATTAATGAAGGTCTATTGTGTTACATCGTGATAAAACTTTAGAATAAAGTACCTACAAACTTTTAAAAATCGTATTATGATAAATGTATTATGAATGAAGAGATGAACAAGCTGCTGGCCGGATAGTTAGCGATACGATTACTATACCCATGAACAGTATCAACACCACCCGAATTTGAATACTAAGCACTGAGTTACCCGTTGGAGGCGGCATATATACATTACATAAACATCTCGTCCACCGGTGGCCGATCCGCCTCTCACTATTTACGAGCACTGTTTAAGAAGTATTTAGCAAACTCTGTATAGTCACTGTATGGGCTACCTACCTTCCAAATTTAATTATATGTATTCGGTCGCAAATTATTCATTAACACAATCAAAATATTATAAAATAAATGCGTTGGAACATGAGAAGTCGCCTCCTTGGTCTAGTGGCAGCATGTATGGGCTGTGGACCGAGAGGTCCTGGGTTCGATTCCCAGGTCGGGCAAAGCAAATTTCCTAATTTAATTTGCCCGGGTCTGGACCCCTCATAGGGTTGGCGTCAGGCAGGCGGCCGGTTGTAAAAACTAAGCCAAATCCACTCTGCAACATGCTTGAAAAAAGTGTGTTGCGCCGACCCCACATTAAGGTGGGATAAGGGCAGGTAGAAAGAAAGAAAGGAACATAATATTTCATTGCTTTCGTAGACCAATAATGTGATTATCAATATAATTTTCTTTAAAGAAACCCTTTGTCAATATTGAGATTAAATTTGGTCTATGTAGTAATATTCTATAATAACACTATCACAAAGAAAATAAAACCTAATAATAGCATTAATGAAAATCTATTTTCATTATTTGCTATAAATGTAATTGAAGTAAACATTTACTTTATTGTTCTATGTAATTTTCTCGTTCTATCCAGTACAATAACATCAAATGTATCATTAGTTCTAATCGGTGTTTGTTTGCTGTAGTAAAACAACACGTATTACATTTCTATTTAAGTCTATAGTCCGATCTCTATTAATTGGTACACTCAGGTACAGCACTTTGTGATATTCTGTTACATTAGTTAGGGTTAGATATTATTATCTTAGTGTTGTTATTATTTTGTACATGTTTCTATGTACCTCTATATACAAGCTTTAAAATATCGTATTATATGTATATATTAACATATGAGCAGCGATAGCTCAATTGGGAATGGTAGGGACTGCTGCGATGAGTGTCGGAGGTTCGAGACCAACTCCAAAATGGAGCATGCACCTCTGATTTTTCTACGTTCAGTGTGATTTCATTATGAATTATCGCTTGCTATAACGGCGAACGAAGATATAGTGAAAAAACCTGCATACCCAAGAATTTCAAAAGTATGTGAAGTCTACCAACCCGCAATAGGCTATCATGGTAGATTAAGGCCTATCCCTCTTATTAATAGAGGAAGCCCGTGCCCAGCCACTGCTGGAATAGTAATATTATTTGGCTAGTATTATCATTATTATAAGGTTATATCCCCGGAGCGATAGGCAGATGTGCACTAGAGAACTATGACATCTTCATCTCGCTGAGGTTATTTCCATCCCTTCATGTGTAGAGGACAATCCTATTGCTGTCGGGCATAAGTTCTAACCTCGGGTAAGTTACTAAGTTCTTACCTTTTTATCAATTAAACTCTCTCTCTCTCTCTCTCTTCCAAGCTAGTTATCCCACATGGTGGTGGGGTCAGCTTTCCTTGTTTTTCTTTTCCACTTCGCTCTATCCATAACGTCGTCTTCGGATACCTCACACTCTCTCATATCTCTTAGTACTACATCTCTCCACCTTGTCTTTGGCCTGCCTCTGGATCTACGTCCAGGGATGGATAGTTGTAGCGCTAAGTTTCCAACGTAATCAGGCGGCCTCCTCTTCACGTGACCATACCATTTCAGCCTATTCAATAAAACTGACTGAACATATAACCCCAATCAGGCATTAATACCAATATGTTAAAATGACATAACAATATAAGACCGTAATAATATTACTGTTCCACTTTTTTTTTTCCTCGGGGAATCTATTTACAGATCTCTCCATGCCGGAGCATGGAGGTATGTCGGACTCACCGGCCCTAAAGCCGTCCTACCGATTAAACCCCGCGGTGTTCCTCTCTCTCCCTATTACGAAGGTCACGAGGTACGCAGTTGCATTCAGCCGCAACCTCCGCAGGAGACGGCCCTTCTTCAAGGCCACTCGCGGTCTGAGGACTGCTCAGACGGAGCGCAGTCATAAGCGCATTCCACGCTACCCCTACAGGCCTTATTGCAAGGTGGCGAGCTGGTATAGGCATCCGACACCAGCAGCCCAGTTCACGGAGGTTACTGTTCCACTACTGGGTTCCGACCTTCTCTAGTAATGAGAGTGCATTATAATGATTTTCGATATTGCGGGAATTGTAAAATGATCAAAAAGTTATGTATAAAACCTTTAAACCAGACTCATTAAAAACTACGTATGCAAAACGATTGAATTTATATTTTCAATTTTCTCTTTTTTTTACAACCACATTTAGATTAAGCGTTCAGCAATAAATTCAGCAAACTGTTTCAGTGAATCCGCATCGACCAGCAAAAAGCCAATGTCCACATTAAAAGCGGGTGATTTGGGGAGAGCTGAGTCGCGAAGCGGATTCCGATAGCGCCGCGCCGTAATAATAGAAGTAAAAAACAGTCGGGGAACTACGGCGAGATTGGGCCGGCCCATTAATATTCCTACATCAATGTCCGGTTCACGTGATTTTTCAAAGATAACAGAATCTAATAAATTCGTTTTTGTAAAATAAAATCTAGAGTTTCGTTGCGAGCGACAAGCGACAGTGACAGAGTCATTTATCAACAACCTGCGATAGGCATAGAATAAATAATAGCTACGTACGAGTACTATAAAAGGCATCAGTGACTATCTGCATTTGTAACGACTTCGCTTATATAACGAATGGTGAATCATAGATTTAAATATGGAATAAAACGTTCATTATGACGCTTGAATTAATCTTCCGAAGTCCGCCTTATGACTATTTTAGTGGTTGCTATAGGCTTGTATCGCTTAAGAAACTGAGTACGCGTATTGACACGGTATAAGCGTTTATAATTGTAAGGAATCCTACGTCGTAACCACAGCTTAATAAATCCGCTAATTTATTTCCATGGCAAAATGTTTTTGTATATGCAAAAAGAGTTAATTTGGAAGAAAACAAAACACAATGGTGGTAAAAACAATCAAAACGTAGGCAACACCTTACATTAGACGCTAATAAAATACTAATAAAGCATTCAAAATCACTCTAGATGTCGCGACCTTAGGACTATTCATTTATTTTATAAAACATACATATAGGTACTATGTATATGTAACTTTAAACTATCAATACATAACAAGGAGCCAATACCCAAAACAACTATGTAACCTAGATCCAAACTTCAAATGCATCAAATACCATCAAAACAAGCGACGCAAACTAATAACTGAACCAAACTGTAGCCAATTTCACGCAACAGCTAATCTGCCGACAAAGGAGAACGCATGGCTGCAGAATTGCTCCCAAACTTGTAGAATTCGGGATTGTTCGAACATTCCTGTAGTTGACGCCACTGACTGGGGATTTCCGTCATTTAACGCCCGGTTTCATGGCGATCTAGTAAACAGAAAAGATAGTCAAAATCTTGAATGGTTTTGTTATTAATTCAATATTGATTTGGACTGCCTCGGTGGCGTGGTGGTATTTCGGTACGACTACGGTTCTGAGGTCTCGGGTTCGATCCCCGGGTCGGCCAAAGTGATATTGGATTTTTCCATATCAGCCCGGAGTCTGGAATTTGTGCCCGATATGGCGATAGGCTCGCCCCCTATCACATCTGGGACGGAACTAAGCTCGGCGAAATGTGGGTGTTCTAGTTCGCTAGTGCGCCTCTGCCTACCTCTTCGGGGATACAGGCGTGAGCTTATGTTATGTGTGATTTGGTAATGTAATAAGAAATCGGGGATATCTAAATTTCTTAGAACTTTAGTGAGAAATTTCTCTACCAAGAAAAGCTCTATCTACATGTGTGACTTGTCTGTACGTTTATCTTTGGATTGAAATAGCTTGACAGCCTCCATGGCGCAGCGGGCGAATATCTGGCTGTGAAGAGAGAGGCTGCGAGTTCGATTCCCGCACTGAGACGAATGTTTGTGTGGCCCACATATTTGTTTCAAGTCTGGGTATTGTGAGACCGAAAGTCTCTCATAGTCTCTGACACCAACGATACAGGTTATACCTAGTGTGGGACCAGGACTATGTGTGTGACTGTGGGTGTATATATTTATATTTATTTTATTTCAGAGCTCTTAATGGTGCAAAAGTATGTGTAAAGAAAGCTAATTGATAGGCGAGATGCCTAAAAATACAACCTTCTTTGTTACGGTTTTGTCTTCGGCACCCAGGATTTATGTTTTCAACGTTTATGAAGAAGTGTTTCTCTTTCCATTAGGTGACACACGTGCTTTCTCGATTTGCTTTAAAATAAATTAAATGTTGAATAACGCTAGCACGGAGCAACTCTTGAAAGTCACTTTACTTTGGCTTGCCGAAAAACTATTTGTAGTATAGTTCGACGACAATGTTATAAACATAAAAACAGATTGAAACTGAAAAAAGAAAATTCAGATATCGAATAAGGCGAGTCTGATAGTGTTTTGCGAAAATATTTACAAAATGTGTAAGATGGTTTGACATAAAACTACGTTGTGGAATAATTTAGTTGTGTATATTTTTACAATGAACCGAATTGATTTTGTGTGATCAACATAAAAACAATTTAAAGGAGAGTGTTTCCAGACAATTTTGATTATGTCGTGAATGGAATGGCTCTACTGGATTATTAGAGTGAAAGGCAGGTTACTGTTGCGTTTCGTGCGGTGAGATTTCAAGGCTCAAATATTGCTCAAATATTTATATCCTTGCCAGTGCAGTTGTAACAAGACGAATATTTTCACACACTTTACAAGAGCGCGGTAGCTAAACGTTTTGGATAAAAATATGTAAGCCAATGGTCTCACTGTGGAAAATGCCCAAGTGGGAAGGCGGACGGAAGGAATAACGCCAGGCAGAAAGTAAAGACAGGAGCATTAAAGATTATTAATGATTAAGAGTTTTTAAGGATCTCTCTATACTCTCTCTATCTCTCTATACTAAAATCCAATGGAACTAATACATTAAGTCCCTCAATGCATCCTCGAGTACATTCTCAAAGAGCACGCTCACAAAGAGACCGCTAAAGACGTAGTTACAATATATCACAATCTAGGGATTTTGGGCGATAAATCACCGCTGGCTCTATGGAATCTGAACATTCCTAGATTGGGACAATTTATACTGCAGTTAAAACACCCTTGAAGCTTATCGTGTGTAACGGTCTTACTCAAAGAGTTATGTTTAAAAACTAATTTCCGATGTCATTTGATATTTTTCTACTAGTTTATAGCATCTTACAGGTGATAATCTGTAAGAGTTATTTTTGCACTCAGTATTGAATTGCTTTCACTGCACGGTACGATATGGTACGGTTCTTAAAATATGAGTTCCATATAATATCTTTGAAATTGTAACAGAATATTATCCAAAAAAAAGCAGCGATAGCTCAGTTGGGAATGGTACGGACTGCCGAGACGAGTGTCGGAGGTTCGAGACCAACCCCAAAAAAGAGCACACGCCTCTGACTTTTCTATGTTAAGTGTTTTTTCTTTGTGAATTATCCCTTGCTATAACGGTGAAGGAAAACATCGTGAGAAAATCTGTATGCCCGATCATTTCTCCACAAGAATTTCGAAGACTTCACATAAGTCTACCAACCCGTGGTAGACTAAGGCCTAACCCCCCTCATTGGTAGACGAGGCCCGTGCCCAGCAGTGGGACAGTAATATTACAAGGCTAATATTATTCTTTATTATTATTATTATCCAAATTTTTCTTTGTGTTTGGTGAAGTTGATTATTGAAGGTGACGTGAGATAGAGAACTATTGTTCGTTTTGCCGTGTTTTATTTCCGTCATATAATATGATAGGGGAAGCCTTACGCCATACCGGGCACATATTCCAACCATGGAAGTCATGATTTTACGAACCATAAAACAAATTTTAATTACTGGAAACTTTTAAACAAGAACGTGCCGGTTCCAGTCTAAATGCGCAGCTACCTTAAGCTGCAACGAGCTCCCCGCATAGCTATACTGATCATAGATCTATGATCAATAACTTATAGTTCTCCTAAAGCATGAAGGGATAGAAATATAGATACTAGTTCTACATCTTCCTACCCTTTCGGCGACATAGACTTAGCTTTTATGTATACCGTTGTAATTAAATTAGAGCAGACTCTAAATCTAATCCGTTTATTGAAACACTGTACCTCTATATTATCATACGAGATAAAGCACTAAACCCAAGTGGTTGTCTCATGTCTGCACAGCGAATATAATTAGTGGATAGTGCAGAGTGTTGACAAACACAGGCTATGGAGTAGAGACTACAGACCATCCGCAAGCAATCGACGCTCTAATGGAAGCTGTATTCAAATTGTTTAGAAAGCAACCTGTCTCGTAGATCGTAGTTAGCATCCACTACGATCGTTGGGGTTATTATCTTCAGATGGAAACCGCAATAGTTTAGAGAGTAGAAAATCATTTGCATGATTGGTTTAAACCAAAATGCATTTTATGTAGCTTAAGTTATTTACTTCAATTTTATCCGATGTTATTTGTTTTAGTAGAAAAATGAAGATATTTTTTTTTATAGCAGAGATAGGCAATCGAGCAGATGGGTCACCAGATGGTAAGTGATCTCCACCGCCCATAGACACCCAAGACATAAAAAGAATCATGGGTGCGTTGCCAACCTAAAAGGAGGGAATGGAAGGGGAGGGAAGGGGATTGGGAAAGGGAGTGGCGAAATGGGCCACCGGAAATCTCACTCACCGAACGAAACGCGACAGCAAGCTGCCACTTTACATCGGTTTTCTGTGAGACAGTGGTATCTAACCGGTCGAGCGGGCCCATTCGTGCTGTAGACGTTACTGTCTACAGCGTGGCTCTACCACTTTAAAATATAAGGAAATAGAAAATTATAATATTATTTTTATATATTTTTTACGACGATTATTGCAAATACATTAGCTTATATTGTCTCATTATTAAGCCAATCTAGTAGTAATAAGTGTTAATTTCAGGTGACCCATTTCAATCCAAATATAATACTAAAGTTCTAGTAATTGGTATTACATAATCAAAAGGGTTAATGAATTTCCCTCACGCGCCACAATATATGAAGCGCACGTGACACCGCCCGTGTTTGCGTTCGTAAATTTAATAAATTTTAGTTAGTGTGCTTTATTAAATTTCCGATAATTTGGTAGAATTTATTTCAGACGCGTGTCTGAATTGGATTATATTATATAACTCAGATACTGCCTGGGCAGCGTGATTGTATTGTGATACGATCACCGTTCTGAGGTCTCGGGTTTGATCCCCGGGTCAGGCAAGGGATATTTAGTTTTACTGCTTAGTATATGCCTGGAATTTTTGCCCGACATGGGGATCGGGCTACTATACATTTCGCTGAGCTTAGTTCCGTCCCAGACGTGATAGGGGGCGAGCCTATCGCCATATCAGGCATAAATTCCAGACTCCGGGCTGATGTGGAAAAATCCAATATTACTTTGCCCGATCCGGGAATCGAGCCCGAGACCTCAGGACGGTAGTCGTTCTGTAATACAACCATGCCACCGAGGCTGTCTACATCGAAATTAGTATACATTGAGTCAAATAGAGCCGTCGCTACTAACAACATCCCATAATTTCAAAATGCTATCACAAAAATTAAGTCATCTTACAAAGAAACCACTCAACAAAACGAAACAAAGAAATACAACTCCAAGGGGGATGAAAATCATTACTCATAGCACTCGGAGGGACAGTGCCTTCCCGAAATCACACCGCACTGCTCCCGACACGGACACGGGACGGGACCCCGAGACAATTTATAACGACCCGGGATAATTGTTCGGGGACGTGATTAGGAATTCACCTGGTATGTCTGTGTTGGAAAAAAAAATATTTGCGTAATTGTACTGTGTCACGACTCACGTGCCATCTGGGAAGGGATTTGTGACTTTATCTTGTGGGACATTTATAAATATAATAAATAAAAAATTTTAGAGCAGTTTTTTAATGCGAACGAATAAATAATTTAACATAATATGTAATATAATTAAACGGTTAAATAGGAAGGCGGACCCTGGCACTAGGCCGCGATAGCGCGTGGTTCTGCCTGAAACAATATGTAATACTTACAATTATGTATTTAGTTAAGAAATTAAAGGCACCGTAAGTAGTGCGGTAAAAGGTCTAATTTTTTCCCCTAATTAAAAAAACGGACCAAATCCTCAATTCAGTGCGTATTTTACTTGTTTTGGAAATATTAAATTGTGTATGAACTATTAGAACTTAAATACTTTTGTAAAGTTCAATCTCATTTGAATAAATGATATGGAAGAATAATACTCTTTAAAAATAAAATTATTTACTGCGATTTTATTGTTGCTCTTACAAAATAAGGGCGACTTGCATCACTATTACTAACCTACAGTTAGTCCTAACCTCAAGTTATTGAAAAATAAATACATATATGAATGACGTGTAATTCACTACATGTAATTAATTAAATGTCGTCATATATTAGATATCTGTAATTACATGTAGTACTACATTACATGTAATTCATATATTTCTTTTTCTATTTAATTTGAGGCTAGGACTAACTATGGGTTAGTAAAAGTGGTGCAAGTCGCCCTAAGTAATAAAAAATATCTTATCTACACCTCAGATTTAAGCATCACCAACAACTGCACCGAAAACGACAACTCATCCAAAACAATTACGTCTGTCAAAAGTAAAATCATAGCTTTGCTGCAGATACGCAACCAGGGAGGTCCTGGGACTATAATTAACATTCTTTGTGCGTCTGACAGTTCTTACATGGGGCGACAGCGTCGGAAACAGTCGCCTCGGTCATAATTTCCGTTGTAACTTTTGCTAACTCATTTTAATGTGTAATTTTTTAACAAGGTTCCATGGTTCATTGTGATTTTAGTGGTTAGACAAAGCTCACGGCTAAATTTCGTTGTCAATTTTAATCAACATTTAAGAACATTTTTTTAACGCTCAACAGTCACACACGTAGGTCTGGCCCCACATTAAGATGGAGTCTTGTGTCGTGGGTATCAAGGAACTACGAGAGACTTTCGGTCTCACAACACCCAGACCCGAAACAAATATCTGTGGGCCACACAAACTTTTGTCTTGGTGCGCGAATCGAACCCGCGGCCTCTCGCTTCACAGCCGGCTACTTGCCCGTTGCGCCACGGAGGCTGGATGGATGGTGTGTGATGTGTGGATTTGTGTATAATAACACGATAAATTGTCAGAATTCAGTTAGAAAAGCATTTTAATACACCTAACTCTGAAACACTAGTCTGATAACATGGTTGAAGAGAACTGTGAGAGATTTTATAATAATTTATACAGATACACAATAAGAAGGATGTCCAAGGGGCCTAATTAAAATTCTTTGTGCATCTGACAGTCATTATACAGGACGACAGCGCGTCGGAAACAATCACCTCGGTTAAACTTTAATAATTATACTTTTGATAAAGTAAAATTCATTTTTGTTGATGTATCACCGTAAAGCCAATGTTACAAATGAAAATTTTATTCCAATATCAGATTAACAGAGCTTCCAAATACAATACTAATACCGAATACAGCGGTCCAAGCTGGAATGATTTTGACAATCGAATTCATATCGAAGTCATTTTTTTTTTCATAGCATAGACTGGCAAACGAGCAGATGTATCACCTGATGGTAAGTGATTTCCAACGTCCATAGACACCCAAGACACAAAAAGAATCATGGGTTCGTTTCTAACCTAAAAGGAGGGAATGAAAGGGGACGGAAAAGGGATTGGGAAAAGGTAGAGGGGAATTGGGCCACCAGAAATCTCACCGAACGAAACGCGACAGCGAGCTGCCACTTTACATCGGTTTTCTGTGAGACAGTGGTATCAAACCGGTCGAGCCGGCTCATTCGTGATATAGACGTAACTGTCTACAGCCTGGCTCTACCACTTAAAATTAATTGGTTAATGGAAATTTCATAGACGATGCAAAGAAAAACGATTGGAAAATTATTATACGGATCTTTTGCCGCTATTTTTTAACTAATAACTTTATCTTGGTTTGGCTGTCACCTTCGAGGTCCAGTGGCTATCCATATGAACTGTGTACCGGGAGATCCTAGACTGCTAAAGCGATTTTTTGAAAGGAGTGTTGCGCTGACCCCACATAAAAGTGGGATAAATGCAGGTATTTATTAGCAATAAAAATGTATTTTAATGGATGTCAACATAGGGTTCCTGCTGTCCATAGTTAAATAATGCTGTTATTAAACCATACCAAACTCAAAAGTGAAACTCTTGTTACAAAAATAAAACGTGTACACACCGGAGCAAGTAAAAACGTCAAACAACACCAATGAAACTAAATAAACCCCATTTCACTCGTTTATCCCCCGTTTGCACCTACAATTATCGTTTTCTGACAGTTCTCAGCAATTTAAACGTTCAGAAAACTAATTAAACTTTATTGAAGGAAGGAGGGTCGATATATAAGCTATCAAATAATACGGAAGAATGCTCTAAGAGAAAATTAATATGGGTTTTATTACACTTTTAATTCATACTTTCTGGGAAGAAATATTAGTAGGAAAATTGCGATAACGTCTGTGGTGCAGTGGGCGTGTAGCCGGATATGAAGCGAGAGGTCACGGGTTCGATTCCGGCACCGAGATTTTTTCTGGGATCCATAGATTTCATTCATTGTGGGTGTTCTGGTACCGCAATTTATTTTTAATAAATAAATAAAATAATACCCACGATGTCGTTTAAACCTAGTGCGGAGTTATGACAATCTTATGACCTTGTATTTGTGCCCGATGCCCGATGGACGATAGGCTCGCCCCCTATCACATCTGGGACGGAACTAAGCTCGGCGGAATGTGGGTGTTCTAGTTCGCTAGTGCACCTCTACCTACCCCTTCGGGGATACAGGCATGAGCTTATGTTATGTATGACTTTTGGGTGTGCTTAAGTTATTTGGATGGCATGATGTCAAGATAAAATCAGCTTCCTAGAACTAGATAGTAAGGCAGTTTTACTAGAATTCAAATTAAATCATTTTATTAAATGAACGATATAAACATTTTTACTGGCACATCACTTAAGCTTAGTTCATAACTACTCATGAAACATGTAAACAAACTTAGTAGTTTACTTGCTGAAAGTTACAATGCCGAACACAGCTCAGCTGCCATTTAGCTGATTTTTTAACTAATAAAATAAACCCTCGTTTCGTCGTTAAGGGGTGTGGTTATAACAATAAGCTAAATCATATTTCATCTTCAGCCACAGGACGTCCACTGCTGGACATAGGCCTCCCCCAAAGATTTCCGGATCGACCTGTTGGAAGCGGCCTGCATCCAGCGACTAAATAATATTCTATATTTATTCTCTGCCGGAAAGTATACGCCGTCTCAAAAAGCGACGTGATATATTTGAATAGGATAGTCAACGATAGGATGACTCCATATTATGTATTAAGAGGCTTGCTTCGCTGGGAGTAACGCCAAACCCGAGTATTCTACTGCACCGCATCTGCTTATAGTCTTCGTGACTGATCGCATGATAATATATATATATATATATAAAAATAAAAAAAAAACTGGTGGGTGGACAGACGACCTGATAAAGGTCGCAAGAAATCATATTTAAAGAGAGTAAATTATAGATGTAGACACGCTTTTATACGAGCAGTGTCACTTGGATGTTAAGTTCTATTTACGTAAATACGACTAATACGAGAAATCCTTTAAAACTAAACATATGAAAAACTCATTTACAAGTTCCGTTGAGCACAAAGTTTAGTTTGCGTATCACTGCCGCAATTTATCTGAGCGGTCGTAATTCCACACAAGTTTAATATGAAAATGCGAGCAAATTACAAAGTGGTATATTGCGCTGTCGGTCCGTGCAACTCAAATAAAACCGCCGAGGCTGACTCGCTGCACACTGCATGCGTGTGTTGTTTGGGTATAGGAGGTAGCGAGTATTAAATGCAAACCAGACCACTACCAGTAGTTCTTGGATAGTCGTACTGAGAAATATAATTACGTATTAAAAACATAAAACATTTAAAAATTGCTTGTTTAATTTTTTTTATTTTATTAATTTATTTTTATCCGCCCCTATTACCTCAATATGTAGTCGGCGCAACATACGTTTTCAAGTATGTTGTAGAAAGGCTCGACATCAAAAGTAAACAAAATCAATTTAATTATATACAATCAGTTCTAACGTCAGAAGTTACATAAACAGCAGTAAATAATCATCTAACGCTTGTCTCTTTTCACTTGTACTATAGCCTCAGTACACACGCAGTCAGTATCAATTTACAAACGGACCGCGGTATAAGCGGCAGCGTGCAATCACGGATCATTTAAAAGAATGTAAATAAATGTATCTGTAATAAAATGGCGTCAATATCTCGAAAAACACAATCAATTAATTTTCGCTTGAGAAATAATGTTGAAATACTTGACTTAAAATGGAGGTGTTTCTTAATTCATCAGTATTTTTGATGTAACTATGTAACTTGATATTTCCGGTAGGTGTGAACCGATTTTCAAGATTCTCTTTATGTCCGATAGAGCTTGTTTCAAGGATAGTCCTATATACGCTTTGGTCCGGATTGGATACAATTTGACGTTGGTTCTTAACTTTGGACTTGTGATTTTTTAGCAATAAAGTCATATCTTAATTCCTGCATTTTAAATTACCCACCAGCTACCACGCAGTGTAGAATTTTCAATTTTAATAGATGTTTACCTGAAACAAATGATAAAACATTAAGTTTTCATTTTAACAGTTTAATAATGTATAGGAAAATTAAATACAAAAAACAATAAAATGGCATTTTAGTAAAAAAAAACAATGATTAAACAATAACAACTACGGAGCAACTAAATAAATACCATCTACAGCGCGGCGTAGCATAATCGTTGTAATATGCTACACCGTAGCATTATCGCTACGAATCCAATGCGTTGCTACAAAATACAACTACGCGTCTACACACGTAGCTGACGTAGCTGTTAACATTACTGTAGCAAATGTGTTTAGGTTGAGAGCACTAAAGCTGTAGTTGTGCTTCAATTGTTGTAAAAATAGTATTGTACATAAAATTCAGCATTTTATTAACCTCAGTAATCTCGGACAATAAAGCTGTCAGTCTCACTGTTTAGTTTGTATATGTCAGAATATAATATATATTTGAGTGACTTTAGACTTATAGAATATATGTACTAAATATAACATTTAATGTATAATTTAATCAATATAACTTTGTTAATTCTAGAACACAAGTTTTGTGTTATAAATATGTTACAAAACCTTGTTTGTAGCAATTTGTACCAATATTTGATTGTAACCTGTTTTGTGTTTTAAATAAATAAATAAAATAAAAATATAACAAAATATGATATAATATCAAAATATGTTATGACTCGGCTCGTTCTCATTTATAATTTAATCATGTGAAAATATATTCTGTGTTTGATATAACTCTTCATACTTAAATACTCTTTTACCACGATCAAAGTACCTGTTGTGAAGGGTTTATTTTTTTCCAAATCATTGACCTTAACAAATACTAATTTTAAAATTTTGTTACGGATTATCTTTTGAATATTTTCATCCTTCGCCACTATAATCAAGTAAGAGTATATGTGTAAAATGTGTCACAACAAACACGACCTTACCTTTTTATCTATTTAAAATGTGCCAGTTAACATTTAATAGTGTCAACGAGACCGACCCGTGCACCGCACCGCGCCAGTTAGCTAAATCGTCAAAGGGTGCATTACGGCTGCTCTACAGCTCTACGTAGAGCGTTCACTTGGAGAGGTTAATGCGTGACTTGTGCACTAAGTACGCTTATGTGCTTGAGAATTAGGTGAATGGTTTTGTAGTGTGTGTAGGCAATTTAAGTTTTAAAAGTGACATTTTTATTTTGTGCTCTGTTGTGTATTTTTGTACTATAATGGACATAATGGTAGGTCGACGTCATTAGATCCCGGGACGCAACGGTTACCAATATTATGCCAGTTTGATAATACTGAATATACCAGTATATTCGATATTTTCAATGTTTTAATAGAAACGAGGTTTGTCTGTGTGTATTCTAGATAAATGTGTAAAATGTGTGTTCTAGTTCACTTACCACTTCGGAGACACAGGAGTGAATCTATGTATGTATGATGTTTTTAGTATTTCATGCAACTCTACTCCGCTTACCTGTAAAATGCTTGAGGAAATAATTATCTCTACATTCATTAAAACGCAGCTAAAATTATTTCCATAATTAAAACCGTCGCGTCGCGTGAATATCTCTTTCAAAAACTTCATTTAATTACTTTTAATTGCATATCATTTTAATATTCAAACTTTATATACAACGAGTCTAGATAAAGGGTTAAAAACTACATAATTTTTCTTCTCATAATTTTCAAATAAAACAATAGTTTTTAAATATTTTATGACATTAAATCATCACCATCATCATCATAATCATCATCATCATCAGCCATAGAACGTCCACTGCTAAACATACGCCTCCCCCAAAGATTTCCAGATCGACCTGTTGGAAGCGGCCTGCATCCAGCGACTTCCTGCGACCTTTAAATAGTGAAAAATAATTTATTATTATAAACAGAGAGGTCGCAAATGAAACAAAGTTAATTAACATTGGCGCAGGGTCGTTCTAGAAAGTCAATAACAAATTATTTGCACTGGCAACAATAAATAAAAAAAATGTGATTACCTTCAAATCGTAACACAACACTGGGTCTACCCACCAGTAATTAGTAATTGAAACGTCAATGACATAACATGGAATTGTTGTTTTTTTTTTAAATTCTGGTAGATACAGTTGTCACAATATTATTATCTGATAGTCCGGTACAGAAAACTTATTTACAAACTACGCCCTAATGCCTTTTTGTTTAGGCTTAATACTAAAAGTTTTATCTGAAGGCCTTGAACTTTACAGAATAGAAATATTATTTTGTGTACAAATATTAAGCTATCCTTTGAGTTGTTTTGCTGTTGATATTCATATACACCCATATAGCGACCAACCTACACATATTAAAACCTGCCACAGTGATTTCAGAATAAGCTAGTCTATAACTAGTTCTTTTGAGGCAATTGCGACACGACTAGATAATATCCACATCCACATCCTTGTAACCTTGGGCCTGCTTCTATCATCCGTCTGTATTCTTGCAGACCCCTCATGTGTTTCTTCACTCATTTATGCAGAGGGATATGATTTTGGTGATCATCAATTAACACATTGTCGATAGTCGCTGGTAGTTTTGAATCGCACTACGCTTACAATCGGATGTAGTGTTACGTACTGTAGGGCTGAGATCTATAGAGCAAAATTCGACTAAGTCTAAGTCAAAGAAACGAACTTAGTGAGGATTTTACCTTAGTCAGAGTCATTTTTTACAAGACAATCTTTGCTTAGTCTATCTGTCTGTTTTTCTTGAAAAATGACCCAGACTAAGACCAGTTCGATTTAACAATTCCAAATTCAAATTCCACTGAGTTCGTTATTTTGAATTAGACTTAGTCGAAGTTCGCTCTATAGATCTGTCTGTGCGTGTAGTGAAGTGACACTGCTGTACTCCGATAAAAAACTTTGTTCGAAGATGAAAAATAAATTTTGAATTTTGGCTATCAAATTTGTCACAATTTCTGTCAATAAAAAAAATAGATACCACATATTAGAAAATAAAATAAAGTGGATTCAATAAATACTAGTCTAAGCGCTAACATAGGCATGGTCGAGGCATTGAGAAATCACGAAGTTTTTTGTGATTCTGTAGAGAGCATAACAATTGTAATAAAACGAAGGGTTTATATCTGTTCTTAAGGAACGCAGAGGAATACTTTCGTAAAATTAAATTATATGAAATTAAAAATAAATAATATTATGAAATATCACTCCTGTGTTGATAGAGACGGAGAGCAGTGAAAAGAGATGGAAAAAATCTTTACCTAGCAAAATAGAATATAATCAATAAATTGTTTCTATTCCACTTGTGAGCTCTTATGTACTAATACCTAGATAGATAACTCCTTATTGAACACTTTTTAAAGATACAGTAAAATAAACTTAAAATCCGGCTTATCGCTGAAAGTTCTCTTTACCAGGCAAATAATGAGAAGAGTTAATAGTTTTAGACGAATACAATACAGTAGTTAAAATTGTACAAAAGAAAACACACTTAAATCCTTGCGCTAAACATAAAAAAACGATATAAACTTTTAAAATAAAATGTGAGGCGACGCTTGGCTGCGAAAATAAACACGAAAATCCCATTCCAATAAAAGTAATATAAACAAAAAGGTCGGAGTATCGACATTCGACACAAACAAGGCGAGGCGGGCTCGAGACGCGTCCGAGGGAGGGCCACTATGTTATATAACGAAAGGAACATAGATTTTTTTTATAAATAATAATAAAAAATATAAAACCCAACAGTCACACATATAGCCCTTACCCCACACTAAGATCGAGATCGTGTATCTACTTTTAGTCCCACAACACCCCGACACAAACATATGTCTCGGTGTGGGGATCGAACTACTCGGGCTACTCACCCGCTCCGCAGCGGAGGCTGTAAAAGTTATAGCATACCCATTATAATAATAATTAAGTATCTAATATAATATATATATATATATATATATATATATATATATATATATATATATATATATATATATATATATATATATATATATATATATATATATATATAATGTGGGATGAATGAAATATAAGATGCGTGAAAGGGAATGTTTACTAAAAGAGGGCAACACATAATTTGAAAAAAGTGATTCAGTTTTGTTTTAAAAATGGAAGAGAAGACGTAGGACGAAAAACAATTATAAGAAATAAAAATATTAAGAAGATTCTTTCCTTTCAATTTTATTTTACCACAAAATTTGGGGGCTCGTCCGGGATCCGAAGAAATAAGACGTTTCGCGCGATTCGCAAAAGAAGAAATTATGGTGACTTTTGTACGACGAATAAAGACGAAAGACGTGAAAAATAAGATGGCGGAAAAAGATATTGGCATGCAAATGAATTCTTTTATGATGCCTGAAATTGCAAAATTCAGCGGCGAGGATCACGCATATACATCATCCAAGTGGGCACAGGATCTGGACGACAACGCCGAAATATTTGGATGGACTCCACAGCAACAACTCATAATAGCCCGTAGGTCCTTGACCGGGACCGCAGAACTCTGGTTGAAAACAGAAAAAGTACACAGAACATACGAGGAATTCAAAGCGGCTGTACTTAAAGAATTCCCTGATGGTTACAATATTAAGGAGATGCATGGACTTATGGCGGCACGTAAGAAGCGCAAGGATGAGTCGTATTATCAGTACATGTTAATCATGAAAGAAATGGATAAGAGAGCAAAATTCCCTGATTATATCTCCATCCAATATATTATCGACGGAACACGCCCACAAAAGTGTATATATATATATATATATATATATATATGTATATATATATATATATATATATATATATATATATATATATATATATATATATATATATATATATATATATATATATATATATATATATATATATATATATATATATATATTTAATATCTAATTGTGGTAGTAGATCGATTGACGCGCCGGGCGATGCTTGTTGACGTCACGATTCCACATGATGAGAACCTTGTGAAAGCCGAAAAAGACAAAATGTCGAAATATTTAGACCTGGCACATGAGGTTACTCGCATGTGGGATGTGGATTCAACAATCATTGTTCCGATAGTTATTTCTGCCCATGGTTTGATACCACTGAGCCTCGACCAACACCTCAAGAGGCTCTCGGTTGGTGTTTGGGTCAAGAGCCAGATGCAGAAGGCAGTATTACTGGATACGGCACGAATTGTGAGGAGGTTCCTCACTCTGGGGTCCTAACCGCCGGTGGCTTGGGTCCTGAGCCTCGCCATCGGAGGGAAATATTTTTATATTTTTAAATGTATTTTTTTTTATAACAGTATATTTAAAAATGTAAAAAAAACTTTTAAAATAAAGAGTACTGAACATTAAGTATCTACTACTATTATGATGAATTTGCAAGTAAAAATACAATATTAACATTTTTATTTCCCAGAGTTAACCGAAATCATTAAGAGCGAGTCAACTGATTGTTGTACTCAGTCTGGGTAGTCATGCTCGTTTAAATGTCTATTTTAGCGATGCCTATAGGCACAATAAATAAATAAATTGCATAATTTATTTGCCTTGCCCTTCGGAAATAATAATAAAACGTCTGTCACCTCTTTGATCTAGTGATAGCGTAAATAGGCTGTGAACCAGGAGGTCCTGGTATAGATTTTCAAGTCAGACGTGTATTGTTCTATCAAGATTTACTGGGAATTAGATCCCCAACAGAGATAAGAATGTTTTTTCCGAGCCAGACAAACTAAACGGTGGACCAAAATCGTTTGCAAATTTGAAACATGAATATAATTAAAACTAGAAATGATACAAATGATTCCTTCGACGTAACAAACATCTATGTTTTATTTAATGATGTCTCCTCGCCGGGAATCTAGCAAACATCTTTGCAAGTCTTTGAAAACTCTTTGACACATGCTGCCGGTGATTTTTTCGTGGATGTTTTATTTTAATCGGGATATTGTCGTCGGTTTCTTAGATATACACAACTTTTCAGGTATCCCCACACGAAAAATTCGCAAGGTACGGGCCGGGCTCCTCAGAGACAATGGTATATCTTGTAGTTGGTATTGCCGGAGCCACCGAACGCTTATGTTTCTTACGAAAATTTCAACCTCCCAAATGTTCTATTTGCTCCTTGTTGAACGTGGCCGCCTTCTTTAATATTCGGTATGGAAACAATTGGTTCGAACTTCTTGTTGGGTCAAGTTTTAATTAAATTAAGACTCACATCTGGTAATCAATTCTACACAAGCGTCGTCTAGTAATGTAGGAGTTGTTGTTTTTGTTAAATTTGATACCTGACTCACAGAAAACCGACGTAAAGTAGCAGTTTGCTATTGCGTTTAGTTCGTTGAGTGAGATCTCTGGTAGCGCAATTCCCTCGCCCCTTTCCCAATCCCTATTCCCCTCCTTTTAGCTTACCAACGAACCTATGGTTCTTTTCGTGTAATCGTTTTTCATATTTCGTCTGGGCACAGAGGACAACAGGCAGTATTTTGGAACACAGGCAGTGTTCCAAAAGTTCCAAAAAATATTTTAAAAAAATTGCTGTTACTGTACTGACTATTTTTATATTAACCTAAAAATATATATAAGGTTGATTTATATAATTGTTTTGTGTTATATATTATTACTAGCTTTTGCCCGCGGCTTCGCACGCGTATTTTGTTGGGCCAACGGTAAAGGTTTTGATTTATCGAGCAGCCATGTCGTTTTAGTCTAAATATTCTACAACGGGGCGACCCAGATATCGATTTTGAAGTCAATTGGCCCAAAAACAAAGAAAAACAAAATGACGGTCTTTTTTGTAAGTTTTAACACCTGTTTCTTCGTTAGGAACCACCGGGTGACCCAGATATCGATTTTAAAGTCAATCGGCCCAGAAACAAAGAAAAACAAAATGGCGGCCAATTTTGACAGTTTTTACGTCGGTTCCGTAGTTTGGAACCACGGGGTGACCCAGATATCGATTTTGAAGTCAATCGGCCCAGAAATAAAGAAAAACAACATGGCGGTCACTTTTGACAGTTTTGACATTGATTGCGTCGTTTCGAATCACGGAGTGACCCAGATATCGATTTTGAAGGCAATCGGCCCAAAAACAAAGAAAAACAAAATGGCGGCCAATTATGACAGTTTTTACATCGGTTCCGTCGTTTAGAACCACGGGGTGACCCAGATATCGATTTTGAAGTCAATCGGCCCAGAAACAAAGAAAAACAAAATGGCGGTCACTTTTTAGATTTTGACCGCGGATCACTAACGGAAAACTAACGACTTTAAAATGGTTCAGAATTCGAAAAATATTCAATATGACTAAGAAAATATGGTAACGCTATCTATTGATAAACTTAAAAATCACTTTCAGGCTTTATAGAGCTCCCAACAATCGCACACATGATACAAAAATATCCATATCTTTTGAAAGAGTAGACCGATTTCAATAAAACAAAGCCTAAATGTTCTTCCCAGATGTGGTCTGCGATTTTCTATTCAGTTTCGTAAAATTACTTTGGTGGTTTTCATTTGATGCGCGGTCAAACATACAAACAGACAGACAGACAAAAAATCTAAAAATCATAAAAATATATCCTATTACTAATTCTAAACCCCCCCAATTAGTTTTTTTGGAAATCTATGTAATGTACAGACACGCGATATTTACATTCTTATTATATGTATTGATGATGATGATATTGACTTGTCATAAGAGGTATTTATTAGCCTACATTTCATTTTATTTCAGTGTAGATCACTTACCATCTGGTGACCCATCTGCTGGTTTGACAGTCTCAAAAGCACGCTTAGGCTCAATCTTGACAAAAATTGCATGTAGCGACGCATGATGCATACATAAGTTCACCCCTGTATCCCCGAAGGGTTAGTTAGAGGCGCACTTGCGAACTAGAACATCTACATTTCGCTTAGCTTAGATTGGTCTCTCGTAACCTGATTTTAAATAATATCCCTAATCTTAGTTTTCCGCATGGCAAAGACCTCCTCTAACTCCCTCTGTTGGGTCCTATCCCGTTTTACTCTTTTTGGCGAGGAAGTTACACGAAGAGGCAGTCATAATAACCGCATAATATCCCGCCACCCCTGAGCCCATCCCTCTTATGGTTTTCTTTAATAAACTCAAACAGACGGTTGATATTTGAAAAAACTTTTGGCCCACACTTTATATCGTATGGTAAGCGCAGTGCACTCAAAAAAACTCCAGTAATCACAAAATATTACATTCAAATGCTTGTTTACACTACGAAGAGGGAACTAGTAAATTAAATTGAGGGGCCACCGCCACTTCAACTTGCTAATCCGTTGACTTATGTCAAGAATGTTCGTTCTTCTAAGGATCACCTTATTCCTAATTCCGAGCATGGCTTCCTCATAGTCAAAGAACTCGTTTCAGTGGCCGTAAGTTGTCACTAGTAACGGTAACATACAATGATCAAAGACTTTTGTATTCAGGCACTGAGGTATTTTTCACGGGAAGACCTCAACAACATAATTTGCCGAATGCTATCCAGTCGAACTGAATTTGATGATTGACCTCTTTCAAAATTGAACCTGTTTAGGTAGATACCCCATGTAATAGACATTTTTCTATATCCAGAGTTTCCTATACTAATTTTGGAGTGTGCACAACATGAAAATTCGACATGATCGTCGTCTTATGCATGTTCATTTTAAGACCCCTAGTTGGAACAGTTGGGAATATTATATTACCTAAAAAGAGTACCCAGTTACTGTTACATTTCATACTCCAGAGGGGGGTTAATGTCAAGCAATTTGTCGTAAAAACAAAGCCAAATCCTTTCTGCAACATGCTTGAAAAAGTGTGTTATGTTGAGCCCACGTGGTCGCTGCCGTGAGATAAGGACAGGCAGAAAGAAAGATATCACATTCTAAATTCTATTCTGTTGCTATCGCTTAATTCATTACAATCAATCATAATCATGAGATGAATAATTTAAATCAGAACAAAATCCAATTATGTACTTCAATAAAAATGTAGAGAAAATCTCAAAACATGAATACAAACAAAAATCGTCTAATATCAAGTCGAGTATGGTCGCGCTATAATTACTACAAATAATTGAAAATTTCGTAATTCGAACAACTGAAAATGTCGAAAAAATGCGATACGTCCTCACTCTGAGACCGCTCAGTGCGGTGTGACTTGACTGTCCAAACGGCTGGCTATTTATTCGCTGTTTATATCGATTTTTGTTATGGTTTCAAAAACATATTTTAGATATTATATGAATTAATTTGGCCCTCATATTTATTTTTATAAAAGCCAAGATATTAAACTTTATTATGCGATATTTTTTATTTTCATGTGTAGTTTATATTGCGCAAAATAAATTATGATTTCAGACGCAGTTTTCAAAATTGTGTTTGTTTTAAAAGCTATTTTTTTGTCATTTTTGTATAAAACGTGAAAAAAATATATTAGCCACCACGGATAAGAAGATATTCTTGTTATGTGTGCATCAATTGTATGTCATAATATTAATGTATCGTTTCTCAAAAAGTTATCAAAACTTTTGATAACTTTTTGAGAAACGATACAAAATGTTACTTTTTCGTGACTTTTGATTATCAAAAGTCACGAAAAAGTAACATTTTCGAAAACACCTCTTCTAGTACGCGGAATCATAAGGTTTTGTCTTATTTAATGAAAAAATTAATATGTACACCACGTCCGGAATGAAATGACCTTCAAAATGCATATGTTTTTAGGATTTGTTTGGTACAAAAATTTTCAGCGAGACACTTTCAAAAGTCAAGCAAAAACGTCGAATTCACCGAAAAGTGCGAAAGCCCTTTTAAGACAGACATGTTATAGTTACATAATATGTTCCTAGCTAAATACGATTTACGACGGTTTTGATATCATGTTTTTTATATCTTTGTAATATTCGAAAAAAATATTCGAAATTCAATGCTTCGTTTCGTTTCGTTTATATTGTAGGATCTAGATGCGAGCACCGGCTAAAAAGAACGCCTCATGTAACATTCATGAGGCGAACCTCAAAACTGTTAGCTTTTAATTATTTGCAATTATTGTTCGCTCGGTTATTCTGAAAATGTTTTTATCTTTTTATTTTAAAACAGACGGGACTTGAGACGTCGTTGCTATTAAAATATAAGTGGTTGTAACTTTTTACATTAAAAATTACGGACTTTGTTCTGAAGAATGCAAACAATAATGGAAGAGTTGCGTCAAAACATTTTAATTGCTTATTAAGTGATTCTAAGAATATTTTTTTGACTACAGAGAGGGAAAATCTTAATTACTGAAGTATGAATAAATATAATATGGAGTGTATATTACTAGTATCCTTATAGTTGCATTCCTCTGATATTATAAACACAAACATACATATACATAAGCTCACGCCTGTGTCCCCGAATGGGTAGGCACAGGCGCACTAGCCAACTAGTACACCCACATTTCGCCGAGCTTAGTTCCGTTTAGATGTGATAGGGGGCGAGCCTATCGCCATATCGGGCTCAAATTCCAGACTCCAGGCTGATATGGAAAAATATAATATCACTTTGGCCGACCCGAGGATTGAACCCGAGACCTCAGGACAGTAGTCGTACCGAAATAAAACCACGCCACCAGTGATATTATAAAATAATAAGTAAATATACTATCAAGCTATCTGTTTCAGCAGATAGGGATCAAAAATAGTGCTCGTTATGACTAAAACTTTAATCACGACACTGAATATAAGCTCAACCGAACTAAAGGAATACCAACCCACCGAATTTTGACACTCGATTCGATTTTGTCTACGATTCGGTTTCATTTATTGCCTTAAAATTCCACCGACATCCAGTTAAAAAGTGCGCTAACGAATCGTAGTCGCAATCGATCGACTGTCAAAAGTTACCTTACTGACTTTTGACAGTCGATTCCGTTTCGACTTAAAAAAAGAAAATCGAGTGAATCCAACACAACATTAGCGCACTTTTTAACTCGATTTCGGTGGAATTTTTAGTCACTAAATAAAATCGAATCATACTCGAAATCGAATCGAGTGACAAAAGTTACCCTAAAAGCTTTTGTAACACTTTCGTCGAATTTGATAAAGGAACCAATTATTTTAAAAGTTTCTTTTTTAAATTACCAACCATTCAAAAAGCAGTATGACACATTTTCTTTAACCTATCTTCCCTAAATCATACAAAGCCGTTAGATGTAGATAGTACAGCCATATATATATTAAGTACAGATAATAAATCTGGCCTAACTCTATTCATCACAATATTTCATAAAATTATCTTTAAAATTAAATTTATTTTTAGGAGAGTATTGGGTGTGCTTTTAATTCATTCCGAACGGGTTTTGTTTAATTTCAATTATCACTTGAAATAAATTCAATATTTATTTAGGGTTAATGGTAAACAACGTAAATTATTTTATATCTGGACCATGATAAGCTTTAAAAGTACTATAGATAATTTAAAATATTTAATATTAATTTTATTATAATACTACTTTAGTGTGCTTGTAACTTGTATTAAATACTTTTAAAAAAGAAAATAATTTCCAAAAAATATTTTAGTAATAAATATAAACTAGCCACCAATCAATTGGCTTAATTTGCAAGCTTTTTATAAGTTCTTATAAAATATTATCAATTATTTTGTTGTATACAACCGTTAAAAGTTAACAAAATGTTAACTTACGCCCGATTTCAATAAACAATCTCATACTGATTTCTTAAGTTTACGTGAATATTATACATTGAAATAAAACTATTCTTACGGATTCTATCACGATTAGGTTTTAATTATTATTCCCGACGTTCACCGTTCGTTCGTCTGACCCGTGACAACGAAGACTGCAAAGCCTTCGAAACGTCGGGAATAATAATTAAAACCTAATCATGATAGAATCCGTAAGAATAGTTTTATTTCAATAAACAATCTCAGTTCGAATGTGCAGATAGATTACAAAAATTAGCCAATAAGAACACAGTTTGAAGTAAGACTCCGTCAAATTATTTGATTTGATTGGTGCATAATCGGGATCTATCTGCACTCTAAACTGAGATCGTTTATTGAAACCGGTCGTTAGTTGTCTAACACATTACTAAAGTTTACATACAAACATATGTACATACACACTCACGCCTGTATCCTAGGGGGCAGGCAGAGACTATTGAGTTCCACAAGCTACGATCTTGATTTTTGACACACGTCTTTCAGTTTAACTTTACTAAAGTTTGCGCAACAAAAAACTTAAGGTACGCCCTCGACCTAAGAATCGAACCCAGGACCTCTCATTTCACAGTCCGTATGTGCTGTTACTAGCCCAAGGAGGTGACAAGTAACAAACAATTACACAATTAGTCAAAGTAGTTGCAGTGACATTACAAAAACCAACAACGCGTCTATAAAAAGTTTTGTAGGAACCGCTGCAGTCCATACTTTAAGGCTCTCGTGACTCGTCACAGCACGAGCCCGGCCATGAGTCCACCACACTCAGACGACCAATTATTGGATAATTGAATGCCGGCCCATCGACGCGCAGACGTCTGTCCCGCACAGTAACCACAGGAGGTCACAACCCCGTATATATGCGATTTTACACATAAGAACTAAGTACCGAGTTTTTCCTACACTTTACCTCTATAGGAATTGGCCAGCACGACTAAGTCAGTAATCGTATATCGTAAGAATTACAATGGTAAACTGTTTATTTAAGAAATACTTACTTAGTGTACCTTTCTTTCTACCTGCCCACCTTAATGTGGGATCGGCTCAACACACTTTTTCAAGCATATTGCAGAAATGATTTGGCAAAATTTTTACGCCTTGCTGCCTGCCTGACGTTAACCCCCTCTGGGGGATCCAGTAGCGAACAAATTAAATAAGAAAATTCGCTTTTCCCAACCTGGGAATCGAATCCCACATATGCTGCCACCAGACCAAGGAGGCGACCCACTTCATCATCATCATCATCAACCATAGACCCACTTAGTCCATCGTATATTAAAATTGAATTGTTTAATTTTTTTCCTCGAAATACTACAAGCTATAATGATATTACGGACTTAATACTATTTTGTGGAATACTAGTTATAAATCCCAACGCTAATCATACATTTAAAGTCATCCCGCATGAATCCAGAGTGATATATTAATACCCCACATTAGCAGTGAAGATATCTGCCTAGCAACGGACTAGTATAAAACAAGGCTGAAACATGGCATGAACTTTCCCCGAATCAATAAATAACATCAAAAGAGCGCTGCCGTAATTTTTAATAATTCTCCCTTTGTAGTTAATTAATATTCGTCACAGAGGGCGTGGTACAAATTGGCAACAAGTTAATAACGCAATTTATAACTAATTTGCAATATTTCACTGCGTACCTCTAAACACGACAGCTGAGATTACGGCGCACAACTCACGGACTCGCTTCTGCGAAATTAAATACAAAAACTTTATAAATACTTTTTCCGCCGTCTTCCCTAGTTGGGCTAGTTAAATCTAATAGTATGGAAATGTGAATTTGTGTTTTTAAAATCGAAGATTAGGAGAGATGTCTGGGAATGGAAATACCGAACCGTGAAAAAAATGTGCTTCTTCCTGCTTCGAAGTGTATTTCTTTCTACTTGCCCTTATCCCATGTCAAGGTGGAGTCTGCGCAACACACTGTCGCGTTGCAGGAAGGATTCGGCTTAGTTTTTACGATCAGCTGCCTGCCGGACGTCAACCTCGCCTCTAATCCCGGAAAATTGAAATTAAAAAAGGTGTAGTATGTGGCTTATTGTTTAGTCGTTTTGCAGTGCTTGGTAAAAGAATCTCAGTCTTATTATCATAATTATTTCTAAATCATTGTTAATGTGTTTCATTTATAATATCCACGGATTCCGATATAAATCATTAAATTACGATAGGATCGCTCCCTACCACTATAGGCTCGCCTCCTATCACATCTGGGACGGAACTAAGCTAGGCGAAATATGGATGTTCTAGTTGGCTAGTGCGCCTCTGCCTACTCCTTCGGGGATACAGGCGTGAGCTTATGCATGTATGTATGTAAATTACAATAAGCACATAGTTACTTTTAATCTACCTCTACAGTAAGATAGGCCTGTGTTGTAGGTGTCAGGAATGACGAAAGGCTTCCGATGTTGCAACACTCGGACCCGAAACAAAATCTACAGTGGCGAAGAGTCCATAGATCACGATTCATATCGGCTTACAATTGCCAAATAGCCGCCTTGATGAATAGGTATTTGTCGGCGCCATATCGGGCAACCACCCATATTCATGGCGTAATACAAAAACACATGTCCTTTTAAACACTTTCATATTTTCTACAAATCAGTAAAATTAGTCACAGAAGTTCACAACACGATTTACAGCACTTTTTGACAATTAAACTTATTATTACACATTTAAACAAATTAGCACTGCATGTATTAAACACCATTTACACAAAATTACTGTCACTGCTGTTGAACAGAGGATGGATTTAAATAGGAAACTTATAATAGAAATACCGTCCGAGTTTTTGTTAACAATCGATAACATTAATGATTTTCTTTGAAATGAATTTAAAACAAGACAAATAATTATAATAAAAACTCTCTAGGCCTTTAAATAATGAATTATTATTAATTCACAGTGTAATTAAAACAACGCTATAACAATGTAACATAAAATTACAGTCGGAGGATATCCGCCAAGCATAATTAATTTAAAGTATGATTTTGGTTAATTGTAATCCAAACCTTAAAATCAGATAAATATTAAAATCACTTTAGAGTGATAAAACATAAATTTACGACATTCTTTATAAGTTCAATAATTATTACACAAACATATATCCGGTTACTGAAAGTCACTTTATAACATAGCTTAAAAACAACTTAAAAATTCAGAGAAAACAGCAAATAATATTAAATGATTAATAAAACGTAATTCACTCCAAAATTACAATGATCTTAGTTTTTCAGATAGGAACAATATATATTTTTGTTTCTTAATTGAGGGTGTAATGCAGATGCGCCCATATATTCATTCAAACAAAATGCAGTATCCGCTTCCATTTCGAAAATTCTCACACTTCGCCACTGGTGCCAACCTTAAGGGAAGGGCAAGGGAGTAAAGAATGGAAAGGAGTAGGCGGATTGCAGCATCCGGAAAATGTTTATTTGCTTATTTTGCGGTCTGTTGCTGTAGAAATGTTTACCGACAGTTTTCACAGAAAACCAACGTAAAGTGGCTTGCTGTCGCGTTTCGTTCGGTAAGTATGATTTCCGGTAGCCCAATTCCCCCTCCCTTTCCTAATCCCTTTTCCCTCCCCTTCCATTACATCATTTTAGGTTGGCAACGCACCCATGATTCTTTTTAACTCTCGGGTGTCTATGGGCGGTGGAGATCACTTTACATCAGGTTACCCCTCTGCTCGTTTGTCAGTCTCTGCTGTAAAAAATTTAAAAACCCTTCGTCATGAATGAACATTTAACTAAAGTAACATTTTTTGTCAACGACCAGTCCAAAATGTAAGACGGAAGCTACAATAGAGAGTCAAATTTACTTCCGAATAAACTTAACAGATTCCAATCTAACTTATTTCATTAACTGATTTAGAGCTTTTGCTTCTCAACTGCGAAGTCGCGTTGAAAATCAGAGGTTTTTGACTAAATTATTGGATTGGCAGTCATGAAATATATTGGGCCTTACTTATAAAAACCTGTCCCTTTTATTTTCAAACGACGTGACACAAGGAAAAAAGTGACAGCCTATTCTCAGCCATTTGCTCAGCTAAACTGTTTTTATAAGTAAGGCCCATTATGACCAGTAGCCCGAGCACGAAAAACTAATGTAAATGTAGATGTACTCGAGTTCGCTGCGCACTGATGACGTTTGGTAAATATTTCAAACAAATTCCATAGACGCGCATCGAGTTCGAATACATTTACGGTTGACAGAAATTTTCCTGCTCAGGCCGCAGAAATTGAATTAACGTAACGTGACAGCTTGCATTTCGTACGGTGAGTGAGATTTCTGGAATCCCAACTACCACTCATGGTTACCGTTGCCCGTGGAGATCATGGCGTCTATACGGTCTACGTCTGATGGCTTCGTGAGCCAATAAAAAAAATATTCTTGAATCAAACCTGCAGTGTGTCGTAACATAACCGGCTTGTCGCTTACTGTGCCACGGGGGATCAATTTATACAAAGTCCTCTGGCACTCGGCCTTCCCTCCAACATCTATTAAAAAGTAGCCACAGCAATTTAACCACTATATTCTTGCCGCTTCTCAGCATGTCAACAGTAACCCTGTCATACCCCACAGCCTTACCCAACTTCATACCTTTCATCGCATTCACTATTTCATCTTCCGTAATGTCCTTGCCTGCATCGTCCTGTGAGTGGGTTACAGTACTCCCTTCTCTAGTCGTACTCTCACTGCCGCACTCAAAAAGTTGTTCGAAGTAAAAAGCAAAAGAAATCTGTACTCTATTAGAGTTCCAGTTTACAATACACGGAATTTCATTAAAAAAACTGTTGAAATGTTTAATAATTGAAAATTGTGGAAATATAAAAGAAAAAGTTACAATTTTACTTTATTTATAATATATGCAGCAGAAGAATGAAGAAGAATGCAGGATAATCTAAGCAAAACATAACAAAAATGGTAGCTGAAAACAGACAGCGTTTCGTCTTTAAAATATTAATTGATGGATACCGGAAAAACCACCACAAAATAAAAGGAATAAACCTTAATGAATGCGTGTAATAAAACGTCCCACAGCACGTCGGCACAGTCTATCGAACTAATTAAACGATTCAAAGACGACCGACCCAATTACTAGCCATCGAGCCCCTGTGTGCCGGCGCCCGGCACCCGCGGACATGTCTCGGCATATTAATGGCAGTAGGAACTAGGAAGGGGAACACGGCCGGCATGTGACTGGGGGAATCGAACTGGCTAATTATGGGATTAATCGCCTTATTGGTTTAGTAGCAACTCTAGCTATGTATTATGGCTATGACTGGAACAGGATCCGATTCGAAACATATTGTTCTTTATACAAGCTCGGTATAATCTACACTTGATAATAAACGCAGTGTAGTAAATGATTTTGTATTGTCTAGAATGTGGTTGTAATTTGGTGGTAGCGTTGCGATATGGGAAAGGATTTCCAATGACAAATTGCACCTTTTTTATCTGACTTGGAAAAGTGAGGTTATCATTATACCCTTTGGGTTAACTGATATTGTATTCTTCTACCTGCCTCCATCTATTAAAACTTGTTGCAGACAGGACTCCGATTATTTTTTTAAGGTGTGAAAATTAGTCTCGGACAAATAGAAAAAACCGCTTCGCCCGTACGGGATTTCTCGGTTCAAATCTATACTAATATACTAATATTATAAAGCTGAAGAGTTTGTTTGTTTGTTTGTTTGTTTGTTTGTTTGTTTGATTGAACGCGCTAATCTCAGGAACTACTGGTTCGATTTGAAAATTTCTTTTTGTGTTGGATAGCCCAATTATCGACGGTGGCTATAGGCTATATATCATCACGCTATGATCAATAGGAGCGGAGCAGAAATGAAAAATGTTTAAAACCGGGGAAGGCGATATCTCAGAAACTACTGGTTCGAATTGAAAAATTATTTTTGTGTTGGATAGCCTATTTATCGAAGATGGCTATAGGCTATATAACATCACGATTTGACCAATAGGAGCGGAGCAGAAATGAAAAATGTTGCAAAATCGGGAAAATTTATATCTCGGACAGAAACTACTGGTTCAAATTGAAAAATTATTTTTGTGTTGGATAGCCCAATTATCGACGGTGGCTATAGGCTATATAACATCACGCTATGACCAATAGAAGCGGAGCAGAAATGAAAAATGCTGCTAGCGGGGAATTTTATGTCTCAGAAACTACTGGTTCGATTTGAAAAAATATTTTAATGTTGACCAAGGGGATGAATGGTAGGGTGACTAAGGGGTGACTGACGGGGTGACCGACGTGAGGAATGACGGGGTGACTGACAGGCTGACTGATGGGGTGGCGGACGGAGTGACTGACGAGGTGAATGACGGGGTGACAGCCGGGGTGACAGATGGGGTGACCGACTGGGTGACAGACTGGGTGACAGACGGGGTGACAGACGGGTGACAGAAGGGTGATAGACGGGGTGACAAACGGGGTGACAGACGGGGTGACGAACGTGGTGACAGACGGGGTGACAGACTGGTGACAGACGGGGTGACCGACTGGGTGACAGACGGGGTGACCGGCGGGGTGACAGACGGGGTGACAGACGGGGTGACAGGCGGGGTGACAGACGGGGTGACAGACGGGGTGACAGAAGGGGTGACAGACGTGGTAACAGACGGGGTGATAGACTGGGTGACAGACGGGGTGACCGATTGGGTGACAGACGGGTGACAGATGAGGTGACAGACGGGGTGACAGACGGGTGACAGAAGGGGTGACAGACGGGGTGATAGACTGGGTGACAGACGGGGTGACCGACTGGGTGACAGACGAGGTGACAGACTGGGTGACCGACTGGGTGACAGAAAGGGTGACAGACGTGGTAACAGACGGGGTGATAGACTGGGTGACAGACGGGGTGACCGATTGGGTGACAGACGGGTGACAGACGAGGTGACAGACGGGGTGACAGACGGGTGACAGAAGGGGTGACAGACGGGGTGATAGACTGGGTGACAGACGGGGTGACCGACTGGGTGACAGACGAGGTGACAGACTGGGTGACCGACTGGGTGACAGGCGGGGTGACAGACGCAGTGACAGACGGTGTGACTGACGGTGTGAGAGACGGGGTGACTGACGGCCGAAGTAGATCATCCCATTACCTCTTTTAGAATTATTGTGCTATAGGTGCCTACGACTCACTCTTTCAACCCTCTCTCTCATACGCAGACGAAGTTGCGCGGGTCAGCTAGTCACATATAATTACGTTGAGCAAAATAGTCAAATTATTATGTACTTGACACCGTGTCCACTTGCCCCTAGATTACATGTAGTGTTTACTTATATTGTACACTACCCAACAGTTACAATGTTTGTTATTGCGTCTTAGTGTAACTATTATTGTAAACCTTTTTAAATTAATAAATGTACGGCAAGCACGCCCGGAGTCTGGAATTTGTGCCCGATATGGCGATAGGCTCGCCCTTAATCACATCTGGGACGGAACTAAGCTCGGCGAAATGTGGGTGTTCTAGTTTGCTAGTGTGCCTCTGCCTACCCTTCGAGGATACAGGAGTGAGCTTATGTTATGTACGCCAAGCACGACGCCAAGTCATTAATCTCTCACAGATTAGTCTATCACTATACAAACAGTCATACATCAGCAGTATCTATACCCCAATTAATATTGTTTAGTGCAAAGATAAAGCTCGCTTGACGTGTATGAGGTCGAGAAGTCAAACACCGGCGCCGACGCTCGCACGTCCTAAGTTTGTGCTGGCGTTGTGGAATCAATGTGTACTTTGTACATGAGGTAAGTTTTACTTGGCTCTACTCAAAGTTAGGCTGCATTAGAATAGATAATTTAAGTGAAACATCTATGTGTGGGCAGAGTTCGGACTTTGTATGTATACGTAAGATTGATTGATTATAGTATACACTAAACCCTAAAATTAGTGTCAAAATTGTTATTGTATACCTCTATTATTGCAAATAAATATTAAATTATTATACAAATTACGATTATACAAAAATTAAAAAGCATGTAAAAAAACATTACCAGAACTAAATATCGATTTCCAAATTATTTATATTAATTTATAATTATTTGCCAAATAAAAAGCCTCCCCGGCGCAATATATGAGGCGGCTGAGAAACGAGAGATCACGGCTTTGATCGCCACATCAAAATTGAATGTTTGTGTGTTCCACATTTACCAATTTGTTTAATCTCTGGGTGATAATGGGACCGTGATACCCATGATATAGATTAGGAGTAAATAATATGTGGCTGTTATGTATATTTATTTAATAACTATCATCGTACTAAATGTACAAATTCCACAGCATATTTAAATTGTTACAAATATCTACCAAGGCTAATTTTACATTCACTTTCCGTGAAAGAGCTCAGATTCACGACAAGGTTACGCAATAAAGCAAGTATCGCAAAGAAAGTTCTCGCTGTCAGAGGCGCGGCAAAACATCATTAACTTGTTTTCCTTCTTCGTGTAAACAGTATCAGTATGTGCCGCCTTTGTGAAGCCATTACGCGTTTGAGGCGCTCGCACACTAGCCGAGGCGGAGACGCTAATTGACGCGAGGCATGAGGCATTCATGTGCTAGTTTTGTTTACATCGTCAAAATGTTGTTTTTACGACGTGTTAAATAGTTTGTCTGTTTTTAATTTTTTTTTTTTGGAGACATTGTGGTGATTTTATACGATGTTTTTGTGTTTAAAGATATATCGCGGGATTTTCATATTATCTTGATCAACTAATAGGGTGTCTGAGGTAATTCATATCCTTTATTGCATTCTTTGTGCTTAAGTAAACAATTCTATCAAAATTGAACTGAATAATTTCACTCGTATCACAAAGTACCTACACTCTTACAAAGGTAGAATACATAATATGAACATTTTGCATATTATGACGAAATGGTTGAGAAAAACGGGTTTATCTACCGTAAAAGATTTGCTGAACATAGAATTAAATATCACCAATTTTCCTGCTTTAACCCCAACATAATACAACACCCAAAACGTTTGAATCCATAACCTACATGAAGCTATACATTTTCACCTTATTAAACCATCGCAGTAATACCTGAAATGGTTTCGCAAGCCTTACAATGTCTCGATAAAAATTCATAGTGCCTTCGCGCGGTGTGAAGGCTCCTTTAAACACATTCTCATGCAGATCTTGACTGAGGACGCCTCGTATTATGTAAATGGGCCACTATGTAGGTGGGAGGTCGAAAACAGGGCAAATTCATTTGCAATATATAAGATCTTGGTGGAATAATGAAGGCGTCAAATTACACTAGAGAATAGTTGGAAATGTAAACTTGTTTATTATGTGTCTCTATTTGGATTGACATTGTGTGAAAGTCAAAGTAGAAATACAAAGTAGCTCCCAAAATTCAGACAGAAATTGTAAGGCTGCGATCTCTGCGACAGCCTCCGTGGCGCAGTGGGCAAGTTGCTGGTTGTGAAGCGAGAGGCCGCGGGTTTGATTCCCGCATTGAGACAAATGCTTGTGTGGCCCACAGATATTTGTTTCAAGTCTGGGTGTTGTGAGACCGAAAGTCTCTAATAGTTTCTGATACCCACGACACAGGTTATACCTAGTGTGAGGTCAGGATTAGGTGTGTGACTGTTGGGTGTATTTATTTATTTATGTAAAAAATGACTCGGACTAAGTCGAAGTTCGATTTATGAATTCAAAATCCTCACTAATTACGTTTTTTTGACTCAGACTTAGCCGAAGTTCGATCTTTAGATCTCAGCCTAAGTTGTCTCCATACTGAATATGGTAAAGGTAATAAAATAAAATATATGGTAAAGGTTTGTTTATTACAAAACAATCCACTAAACAAAATAAAAGGCAGTCGGGTAAAATTAATACAGTTTATGCGATATTACAGTGACTAAAAGAAACAATTGAACTATTGAACGATGTCGAATAATTCCCGTCTCGAAAGAGCCAACATGATTGTTAAAGATTTCATATGGACACGAGCGGAGCGGTGAGCGAGAAAAGAAATTGTCTTTTTGTTGTAGTGCCTCACTAATTAGTGAAGTCTGGGAGTCAGCTTAGCATATTTTTCTTTATCTTTTTGGAGGTATATGAAATAGATCATCAGTGCTCGTAGCTCCACAGTAGACTGCAATTCGGAATTATTTTTGGCATTACAAGAGTCCAAGAGCGACGGTAACCACTAACCAGTAGATGGTCCGTCTGCTCAACAACCTTCGTTAATAAATAAATAACGTCGCCGGAATTTTAAAAATATTCAAGATGTGATCAAGAAAATAAATTTAATATCCAAACTAAATATACTATATGTTACAAACGGTACTCGGCAACATTGAATTAAAAAGCAATCGCATTGTGATTTAGTAGCGACTATACTTAGAGTCGCTGGATGCAGGCCGCTTCCAAAAGGTCGATCTGGAAATCTTTAGGGGAGGCCTATGTTCAGCAGTGGACGTCCTATGGCTGATGATGATGACGATACTTAGAGTGACACAAACTGTTTGCTATCAAGGTGCAAGGCCCAAACAGACAAGTAATGAGAAGACCGTTTCCAATAATGCTTGGATATAAACATAAATATATAATAATAAATTATTTTTTTTAGTATAATATAAGGTCAAAATTAATTACAACTTGATGTTTTGGTAAGGGGGCATATTACCTTTTCTTATAGAGTTGGAACCTTATTAGCGTGAATGCAGTGAATAGCTCCTATGCGGGTAAAGCTCATAAATAGTTGATATATTACATTTTAGATCAGCATTAATTACGTAACCGTAACCGTAAACGTTGAGATGAAATTAAACTATTAATATATTTAAATGTCCGGAGCATTACTGTTTTAATTACAGTCCATACTATTTTCATATAACATTAACTGTTTTCTCCGCTCACGCTCCGCTAACTAACAAAACCATATCTTTATCAAACAAGTTCAAATCATTCAACCATTTCCAAGAACCCTGTCTGCATCGGATTTCTTTCTTCAAGACGAATGCTAAATGCAGGGCTTTTGTCGCTGAATGCTGAATACATAGTTAAACACTAGATCCCATCAAGCGCGTACCGAAGTGCTTTTTTAGTTTCTACATTGCAGCAAATATTGCTGAGTGCGCGATGTACGGTTAAACGTAAGATTGATTCGACGCTGCAGCACTTTACTTATTTTGTGTTTTTTTGGCCCTACAGCTGCCAGCCCGACCGTTAGTTCTACATATATTTTTTTATAGCAGAGACTGGCAAACGAGCAGATGGGTCACCTGATGGTAAGAGATCTCCACCGCCCAAAGATACCCAAGACACAAAAAGAATGATGGGTGCGTTGCCAACCTAAAAGGAGGAAATGGAAGGGGAAGGAAAAAGGGATTGGGAAGGAAACGGGGAAATGGGCCACCGGAAATGTCGACCTGGATGTCCTGGGTTTGGTTCCCAGGTCAGGCAAAGCGAATTTTCTAATTAAATTTTCCCGGGGCTGGATTCCTCAGAGGGCGTTGACGTCAGACAGGCACCTGGTCGTAAAAATTAAACCAAACACTTTCTCCAATGTTTGAAAAAGTGTGTTGCGTCGACGCATTAAGGTAGAATCAGGGCAGGTAGAACAAAAACGGTAATTTATCAGGATGCAGACATTCAAGTTTGATGTTTAAATAAAGTTTCTGATTAGTCTTTCTTTCTACCATTCTTTCGACGTCGGCAAGTCGTTGCAACAAACTTTTTAAGCATTTGGCACAACCCCTTTCCTCTTTTTCTCTTTAATATAACTGTTTTTAATTAAATAATAATAATATTATGCTATAGAATGATATGGCAAGTCTAAAATTACTGTTTCCACTTTTCTCTATCATGGTTATGAAAGTCAATACAAAGTATGTTAATATGTAGGTAATATGTAGGTTACAGTAACATTTGTGGGTGCGATGGGTGTGGAAGGAGTGGAGGGGAGAGCGGGGGAAGGTTGTACGGCGCCGCGGCGTCGCGACTGGTCGGCTCGGCGACGACACACCGGCGCAAGCACTAATTGATCCAAACATAAACAACTTATTCTTACAAGTTACATAGGAAAATCACTAGAGAGTACACGCGTCGTCACTCGTCAACAACGAGTTTCTAGTTAAGAACGGTAGTGATGGTATCGATGCTGCTTGGTAGTAAGGGGATATTTTTTCATGCCACAACAAAGTTATCTACATTAAATAATTAAAGACGCAGGACAATATTCGTTGTGTCACCAAGTGAATTTTGAAGTTAAAACTTAATCGGGGTGTTTGAGCTTTCATCATCATCAGCCATAGGACGTCCACTGCTGAACATAGGCCTCCCCAGAGATTTCCAAATCGACCTGTTGGGAGCGGCCTGCATCCAGTTTAGGATAAATAAAAACTTAATAATGGTAAATCTTCTCGGCCAAATATAATAAGGTGATACCATATAATTCTACAGATCTACAAAGTGTGGCATGGCTATCTCGATTCTTCGTTCCCCGGAATATATTAAATTGAATCTTTTTGTTATGTTTTAGTAAGATAAATTAATAAACAAAATATTTATACACACGACCCGCCAATCCATCACGTGCACAGAATTAAACAAGGCAATATTGAATGCAATTTGTACAGATATCGAAAAATCCGCGCGTTGAATATAATTTAATATTCGGGCGCACTCGATCGTAACTCGGTGTCGACTCGTTTATATCGGCAATAGGCTCAATTGGAAATTAAAAAAAAATGGGTACGTGTACTTATGTACGCGCGTGAGAAGTTATACTTCTTTGTCATCATTAAAAAATAGTTTTTAATTGCATGCAAATAATTAATTACAATAAAATAATAGAAGGATTGGAAAAGGATAATCAACAAAAAAATTTCATTAAATTTATTTAGTTATTTTTATAAACATTTATTATTTATTCAATTTAATAGCAAATATTAAAAATTAATATTATAATTTGATATTCAATTTTAATTTTTATCACAAACTTTTTATTAAATGTTTTATTAAATTTATTTCTTTATTTTGTAAATATTAAATAACCAATAATAAGTATTTAACATTGATAATTTAATAATATTTAGTGTTAATTATATTAAATAAAAGTATTTTTAATTTATATCAATAAATAATACATACGGATAGTTAACCTCAATTATATTGGAGCACTTGAAAAAGTATATAAGCAAAAATGGTTAAGCAGACAACTTCATACTGTAGACAACTTCATACTCTTAATTTTGTGTCACAGATGCGCGCGCATCTGAAAGTTTCACTCTCATCATTTTTTCATAACGCGCCTAAAGAAGTATAACTTCAAAAATGCTATCATATTAACTCCTCCAGTACATATGGGCTCTGAACCGGGAGGTCGTGGGTTCGATTCCCAGGTCGGGCAAAGCGAATTTTCTAATTTATTTTCCCGGGACTGGATCCTTCAGAGGGGGTTGACGTCAGGCAGGCAGCCGGTCATAAAAACTTAGGCAAATCATTTCTGCAACATGCTTGAAAAAGTGTGTTGCGCCGACCCCACATTAAGGTGGGATGAGGACAGGTAGAAAGAATTAACTATTAATTAATATTCAAATGACACCGTAATATAATATAATATTCAAATGGAAACGTAGTTACATTGTTACGTACGCAGTGTAGTAGTGACACTACAGTGGCGGAGGATGCTGTGACGCGATTCCTTATCAAATTGTCTATTAGTAAATAGGTATAATTCAAACATAAACTGGCATTCATTTCCCTTTTATGAATTTTCACCCTTCGCTAATGCTACAGTACACCCTGATACTAAGTGCTGTACAGTCTAACAAACAGTGATTAATTGATAAATAATTATTTTTTCAGTTGTGACAAGAATCATACAGACACGCAAAATTGTTTCTTCATAAATGAAAAATTCCTTAACCTTTCTTTCTTTCTACCTTCACTTATCCCACCTTAATGTGGGGTCGGCGCAACATACTTTTTCATGCATGTTGCAGATTAACTAAACTGTTGCAGAAAAAGTAAAAAATCCTTAATTAAATTAGTCATTTAAATATTCGAAACGACCCTTTTATTACCCACCATATCGCACCATTATCAACGGTAGAAAATTGTGGCCCGGACAGTAGATGGGGGCATTAATTTTAACTAGGGTAATTATGGTCTAATAACAACTCGTCAGCACTGTTATTTTGAATCTAATAACGTACAAGTATATACCGAAAATAACTTATCATTATGACGCGACGTTTCGGATACTGTACGATTTAATTTTATATGATGAAACTAAAATACAATTTTTATCTATCTACCTGCCCTTATCCCACCTTATGTGGGGTCGGCGCAACACACCTCTCAAGCATGTTGCAGAGAGGATTTGGCTTAGTTTTTATAACCGGCCGCCTGCCTGACGTCAACCCCCTCTGAGGGATCCGTCTTTGGCAAATCAAATAAGAAAAATCTAGCCCCACCTTAGGAATCGAACCCAGGACCCCCGTTTTACAGATCATATACATAATTATGGTGGCACTAGACCAAGGAAGAGACTTCGAATAAACACGGGATTATGTATCCAAAAAAAATACTTAGTTAATTTTGACAAACTTTTGAACAGTAGAGCTGCACTGAAGACAGTTACGTATACAGCACTAATGGGCCGGCTCGGCCGGTTTGATACTACTGTCTCAAAGAAAACGGACATAAAGTGGCATCTCACTATCGCGTTTCCTTTGGTGAGTGAGATTTCCGATGGCCCAATTACCAGCGGCGTGCAGTCCACATAGACAAAAAGACATTGTCTACCCTGACAAATCGACAAGGAAATAAAATAAATCTTAACTAATACCGATTTAAAAATTGCCGCGCACGGCGCACGGCTTATCGGTAGGTATCAAGCGGCGCGTAGCGCGTACAACACGGTCAGTGACTGACCTTGCACTGATGAGTCTATGATACGTATTTCTGAAGAGCTCAATTTGCACGCATTAAAGCTGTTTTTTCTATGATCACACGGTTGTGTCGACCGTAGTGGCGTACGCTTATTGGTGAAATCAATGCACAAAAGTCAAGATTTAGATGTCGCCTCCTGTCAAACTCAAGTATAGTACGAACAATTTGAAAATGCGTTCACTTGTCATGTTATCGTCATGGTACAAGTACAATAAACTGAATCGTATAATAATGTTCACTCATGATCGATACATTCAGCATTATTTCGTTCGTTCTCCAATAAATTTGATGTTGTCTTGTTTATTTACTATTTAAAGATTTTTTGTTGAAAACTTGTAATATATATTTTCATTGAAATGAAGTAGGTTAATAATAATAATATAAACATTTGTTTCTTCTGTGAGAATTGTGGTAAAATGTGTTTACTAAATGCTATTTTTCGAAACTTTCTTAAGACGAAAAAATCTACTATTTGGTACACAGAGGACAATCGAATTTCAAGTGTAACAATGTATTAAAGTGGAGTATGAAATGCAAGTATTTATTTATACACAAAGTAAAGTTACTTATATGGTTATGATAACTATTTATTTGTAGCTACTAGATAGTTAAAGTACCTACATGTAATTGTGGTGACCCATTTGACTCATCATGAAAGCTATTTTGCGGATTCGACTTTTAGTTTCATTTAATAACTTTAACTCACCATTTTATTATTTACTAAATAGTTGTCATATTATTAATTAAAAAGATATGCGTCACGAATGTAGGAAAATTTTGATAACCTACATATTTCTTTGTTTAAATGCGCTAATGTCTGGTATTAAAGCACCTAGAATAACATAAGCTCACGCCTGTATCCCCAAAGGGGTAGGCAGAGGCGTACTAGCGGACTAGAATACCCAGATTTCGCCGAGCTTAGTTCCGTCACAGTTGTGATAGGGGTGAGCCTATCGCCATATTGTCCAGACTCTGGGCTGATATTGAAAAAAAAACAATATCCTATTAGGAAGGCAGACTATTTCTGAATAAATAGGTTACCTTTTTGTAGCGGGAAAAGACACAAGGGAACTTTTATTAGTATCTATACCACTTATGGGAGGAATTTAATATTTTGCCTACCCTATGGAATATGTCTGTGCACGTCCCTGCCAATTACCCCCCTCCCTTTCCCAATCTCCATTTCCCTCCTTTTAGGTTGGCAACGCATCCATAATTTTTTTGTGTCTTGAGTGTCTATGGGAGGTGAAGATCATTTACCATCAGGTGAACCATATGCTCGTTTGCCAGTCTCTGATATAAAAAAATGGGTGCGTGTACTTATGTACGCGCGTGAGAAGTTATACTTCTTTGTCATCATTAAAAAATAGTTTTTAATTGCATGCAAATAATTAATTACAATAAAATAATAGAAGGATTGGAAAAGGATAATCAACAAAAAAATTTCATTAAATTTCTTTAGTTATTTTTATAAATATTTATTATTTATTCAATTTAATAGCAAATATTAAAAATTAATATTATAATTTGATGTTCAATTTTAATTTTTATCACAAACTTTTTATTAAATGTTTTATTAAATCTATTTCTTTATTTTGTAAATATTAAATAACCAATAATAAGTATTTAACATTAATAATTTAATAATATTTAGTGTTAATTATATTAAATAAAAGTATTTTTAATTTATATCAATAAATAATACATACGGATAGTTAACCTCAATTATATTGGAGCACTTGAAAAAGTATATAAGCAAAAATGGTTAAGCAGACAACTTCATACTGTAGACAACTTCATACTGTTAATTTTGTGTCACAGATGCGCGTGCATCTGAAAATTTCACTCTCATCATTTTTTCATAACGCGCCTAAAGAAGTATAACTTCAAAAACCTTTTTACAACTACCGAGTACCGAAAACACTTATAATTTATCAGTTGGACTGCGCTGCGCTTACCATCTCATCTCTTGTAATCATTATGTCATGCTCAGATAATATTGACCAAGATTTAAAAATTCAGTTTAAGGTACATAACAAACAACTACCGTGTAGAATTTAAAACACAATTCCAGATTAGACGGTGGGTGTAGCTCTGTATTAGCATTGTATATGTACCCGGACGTTATTCCGGGCTCAGGCATCAACAGAGCGCTAAATAATTGAATAAGTTCCATATCCGGGCCGCGACACGGCTGCTCAAATATTAACGCGCTGGCTCGCTTTATTTATAGGCGGGATCGATTCTTCACGAGGTATTTTTAGCATTTCTGCAATTCTTAAAAGGGTTGGAAGTGGAAATGTTATTACCGAAGGTCTAACAACCCCTTCTCGCCCGAATCTTCTTTCCTTTCCAGCGTTTCTTTCCTTTAAACAGCTAACAGGAAGTAAAAATTAAACTGACTTTTTACAGCAACACACTTAAAAAGTGTGATCCCACATTTGCGTAGGGAAGGCCAAATGAAAAAAAAATCTTACTTCAAATCCCCAATTATGACTGTTGATTATTAATCTGATTTTGGCCAAATCCTTGGAGCTTACTCTATTTTTCTACCTACCTTTATTCCACCTCAGTGTGGGGTCGACGCAACACACTTTTTAAGCATGTTGCAGAAAGCAGCAATTTATTTTTTTACGCCCGGCTTGGGAAAGCTCTATCGAACATAAAAATCTTGTAAATCTATATTTGCCCGAGATATAGTATGCCCGTATTAGAGAGAATCTCATCCTTTTGAAGTAGGTTGTAAGCCGTCTCTTATGTGCCTACTGCCAACTGCCTACCAATCTACTGATACGCTCATGTAAACCCATAAAGGGAACTTTTTGTTCAATCAGAGCTAATACAATATTCATTAGAGGCAATAAAAAGCGGCGTAATGATTGGACGCGGATTGATGAGCGTACGCACTCGCAGCGCCCAGATGTTCCGAGAGATGTGTTACCATCTGGTTTATCCTTATGTACGGTGATTAGATTTAACGTTCCCTTCTATTGGTATTCGTTGATTCGATTTTCTTTATTGGTAATAGAATTTTAAATAAAAAGGATTTTTTTTTCTTATATTTATATGTATTTTTGTGATACATATTATCTAATTTCTTTGTCACTTATAGGTTAAAGATAGAAATTTCATCAGGTAGAATATGATTGCCTTTATAAAATCATCCCTCTCTTCTTCTACCTGCCCTTAAGCCACTCTACCGCGCCACTGTCCACGCAACTCACTTTTTAAACATGTTGCAGAAAAGATTCAGTTTTTTTTCAGTTCTTGCTACAGGGCGTCTGTCCGAAATAAACTTCAAGGCATCATGTTCTAAATTGCTGGATTTTCAAACCTTCAAGTCCACAATCCATAATATATGCTTCCATTATACCACGGAAACGACATAGAAATATGTTGTAAAAATGAAATCTAGTGCCTCAAAAAAATCCATAAAAGACTGCAAATTGTTTTTTGCTCTAGTTTCAAAAATAATGTATGTTTCTCATGTCTCATAATAGAGTATATAAAGTAATAATCACAAATTTAAAAACACAAAAACTGACTTCAAAGTTTATTAGATGCTGACCCAATTTATATGAATCCCATATACCCTCGGTATAAGCTCTATCGAACATAAAAAGAAACTTGAAAATCAGTTCGCATTTGCCGGAGATATTGAGTAACTCACATAAAAAAAATACCGACGAATTGACAACAAAGTTTGCTGTAAACATGGCAAAAGGAGTTCCTCTCTCTTCTTTCTTTCTTCCTACCTCCCCTTATCCCACTTCTACCTCCTCCTTCTCCACAGTTCCTCTCTCTACCTACCTTTATAAGTAGCACGCTGAGTCTATACATATAACTCAGACGTTACAAACCTTTTGTAATAAAAAAATAATATATAATTCAATATCTACAATTAAATTACAGTGAAAACATATTTTTTTAAAATCCGCTTTGTCTAATTACTATTAAAACGAAATAACGAGCACCCAAAATCCTTAATTACTTTTTAAAATCCCTTTCACTACACTAATTCCATTGTATTGATTAAAAAAAGTTCGTCTGGAGCTAAATAGCCAATCAGCCATTTAATTTGAGCTAAGTAATCTAAGTCCCGGGGGTCTGAGCGTGGAATTAGAGCGGTAATACGCTGTATTACAGGTTATTACTTCGGTAATAAACAGTGAAGTGTGATCGTGACCTCTGATCTCCAGAGGACGGACAGACGGGCAGAGGGTACCACGTCAACTTCTTATTATAAACAATGTTTTTAGTTTGTGTTAAGAGGTATTACGACGAACACTCGAACGAACATAAATAATACAGTTGCACATATTGTGAAACAGATTTTTGTTATAGAATAGGGGGCCAACAAGCATGTGAGTCATCTGATGATGCACCAAGATCAAAATCAAGTGGCAGACTCACCATATAGACAACTTTACCTAAAAAATCAGCTGTAAGGTAAACATTATGGCACTCAATGATTTTGTAACTTCCTAATACAGAAAAATAAACTAAATGAGTTGAGCAGGTCCTGAGACGAAGATTCGGTTTTATAACATTACTATAGAATACCCCAATTTGCCTGGAACTGAAATCCCTAGCAGGGTTTGATCTTCAAGCATGCAGCTAGTTGTAAAAACTAAGCCGAAACCTTTCTGCAACACACCTGATGGTATGTTGCGCCGTTCCTGACTTTGAGTGGGAAAAAAACTGGAACAAAAAAGTATACATTACCCTAAATGTTATTAAATCCCCGACGTTCTCATCTCTCGCACGACTGTGAACACTTTTTCTCCGCAAGCACACACAGCGCTGAGTGTACTTAGCTATTACGCAGGTTTATTATGAAATTCACTTAGCTCTATAGGATCCCGATATATGGAATCGTTTCAACTCTATCGGTGCTATAACGTGGGAGTAAAAGGAAGTATTATTTTTTGTGGTTGGGATTCAATATACCCTCGGGGTGTTTTACGGTAAGAGTATAATGGGGTACAAAGGACGGGAAATATGCAAATATTATAAATATAAAAATAATTACACTTTCTGGCGTCTCCGTACCCTACGGCAACGTATTACGGTAGTAAAAGTATATGTTGCGTTTCGTTGAGTGAGTGAGATTTCCTGTGGCCCAATTATCTCCTCCCCTTTTTTTTTTTTTTTTTTTTCTATTTTTTAAAGAAGTTTTGTCATAGATGACAATGCCACTTCCGTTAATGATTTCGAGGGTTTATAAACTAGGTATATATAGAATTCTTACTAACTAGATATCACCAAAACAGAATAAATATACATTATATAGCAATTTTGCCTCACTGCTTAAAGGTAGGGCTAAAATACTGTTAACTGAGCCGACATTAGTTGTGGGAAACAAATCCCTACGTTTGGATTCGTTCCGTACACACTCCGCCAAAACATGTTGAGTATCTTCTACAACTCCGCAAATCTCGCAATTAGGTGAATCAGAAAAACCCATTAAATGCTTAAATTGATTAGATGGGATGTGTCCGGAACGAAGTCTCAATAATGTAACAACATATTTGCGACCTAAATCAGTCTCTTCGAACCATGGGTAATGAGGAGGTTGACATTGAATTGTTTTGTACCATATACCTTTATACCGAGAACGTTCATCAAAATATTCTTTCCATTTTAACATACATTTATCTTTGTGATCTATTAGAATATCATTAAATAGGGGAAGACAGGTTAATGAAATTCCTTCACTCGTAGATTGTCGCGCGGCCTTGTCTGCCTCCTCATTACCCATAATACCGATATGATAAGGAATCCACTGGAGTACAACATGTTTTTTATACTTTTGCAATTTCCAGATAGACTCCAAAATTGTGTAGGCTATCGGATATCCTCGAAAGCTCGAGGATATCCGAGCCAGATGTTGTAGAGCGCTCTTGGAATCCGACAGAACAACAAAATTGTCATGATCTATGCTTTCGATATACGAAAGCGCTTCTGCTATAGCTATGAGTTCGCAATGCATTATCGAAGTGTTGGTTTCAATTTTAAATTTTACACATTTATTCAAGTCGGAATCAAAGAAAGCGGCCCCAGCACCAGTTACAGCCTTCGACCCATCTGCAAAAATTTGATAAAATAAACTATATTTAGATGCAAGCAATGTTTCGCATACTTTTCTCATTTTAGTATTATTTATATATTTTTTAGCTGTAGTTATTCCTTCAATATTGTAAACAATGTGCTCAGAGGTCTTGAATTGGCCGACCCAAGTATCTAACCTAAACATATCTAAAGGGTTGCTCGATTGAATCTTAATATCTTTGTATTCTCGGTGAAATTCTATTATAAGGGGAAGACGTTTATTTGTCCAGTACCAACTATTACACAGATCGAATAGTTTACTTATAGTGCTGATTGTTATGCTTTCCTTGATAGATCTCGCTTTTATATAAAATTTACCAGTTAAGAAAAACCTGCGTAATTTTAAAGGTGGAAGGCTCAATTCAGATTCCATTACATGCGTTGGGGTAGATCGAATAAAGCCGCCAATAACTCTCATGGCACTGTTTTGGATCCTGTCAAGTTTTTGTAGATGAGCCAAGGCAGCATTTCCATAGAGGAAACAACAATAATCAATCCTGCTACGGACAATCGCAACATATAAACATCTGAGGTGTTTATGGTGAATGCCCCATTTTACTCCAGCTAAAACCTTAAGCAAATTAATAAACTTGAGAGTCTTGTTACAAACACAGTCTACATGTTTCTTCCATTTAAGAGACCGGTCCAACCAGACGCCCAAGTATTTTAAGCAATCAGCTTGTTGGATTACATTATTGTTTATTTCGATTTTAATGTCATGAGACTTTCTACCTCTGCTAAAAATGCAAAATTTAGTTTTTGAACATGAGATACTTAAACCGAGTTCTTTAACTAGCGATTCAAAACAGTTGATTGCTATTTGAATATCATTTACAGTGTCTTTGATATTGTTTTTGCAACTATATAATATAAAATCGTCTGCGTATTGGGACATGAATACATTACGTATATTTTTACGAATATTAACTGTGGCCAAATTAAATAACATTGGAGATAAAGGATCTCCTTGGGCAATACCTACACCTGTAGTACGTCTTAAGCAAGTATTTTCATACGTGTCGACGAGAAGAAGTCTGTTATGAAGAAATTCCCATAGATATTTGCATAAAGGGGCCCCTACATTAAGACTGTCAATAATTTTGAGTAAACTAATTATATCAACATTGATATATGCACTATCGATATCTATAAAGCAACCAACAGTGGAATGACCATGGGTGAAGCCTATTTGTATTTGTGTAACCAATCTTACTAAATTGTCCATACATGATCGGGATCTCCTAAACCCGATAGTCTGCTCAGATAGAATATGATACTTTTCTACGAACCACTCTAATCTGCGTGTTATTATTGTATGGAATAACTTACAGATACAAGATAGTAAGGAAATCGGTCTAATACTAGATGTGGAATTAGAATCGTGGCCCATTTTGGGTATAGGAACTACTTTTATGAGTCTCCACTGCTCCGGAACGAAGCCGGATTTAAAAAATTTATTAAACAGGGAAACTAGTATAACTTTTGCTGTTATTGGCAAGCGATTTATCATAGAGTGAGATACACCGTCTGGGCCCGGAGCAGTGTCAGATTTTTTTTTCGCAGTTTATAAGTTCCTGAATCGTAACTGGGCCGCATATTTGGGAGTTCACAGAAGAGAAATATGGGACAGGAGGTGAAGCAAAGTCTGGAGCTATACTGCACAAAAGAGCTTGCGCTTTGTCAGAATCTATTATCTTTTTAGCAGCTCTGTAACCCTTGAGCCATTTCATTTTATTCCACATCTCGCTAGAAGATGTGGCGTAGTCAATACTATCACAGAAACTTTGCCAAGACTTTGCTTTTGCAATTCTTATTAGTTTTTGGGCGACACTTGTCTTATTCTGTAATATATCTAGGTTTTGAGGGGAAGGATTTCTCCTGAATTTTGACAAAGCTAAACGTCTCTCTGCAAAAATTTTTGATAATGTATGATCCCAATATGGTTTTGGCGAAAATGTTGTTGCTGATGTAGATTTATCAGACAGTCTGAGTAGTGGTATAGAAGACTCGGCCGCTTTGTTGATAATGCTTAAAAATGTATCGTACGCTAACTGATCGTTTTCTGGGAAAGTCGAATAAGAGATTTGCATCTCCACTTCTTCGTGATAGCGGGACCAGTCAGCCTTTTTAAAGTTTCTTTTAAGTTTAATTGAGGCTCTGGTGCTAGACTCCGTCTTTATTTTGATCATTAAGTGGTCACTGCCAAGGTTTTCATTTAGAATTTCCCAGGAAAATTTCAAAGCTGAGTCTAGTGATATCAAAGATAAATCTGGTGACGTTTGTTGTAAAAAGTTGTTTACCAGTTTAATTCTTGTATGCGAACTATCATTCAAAATAAAAAAATTATGATCCAATATTGCATCCATTATTTGGGAGCCCCTTGAATCTGATTTGGATGACCAATTCGGGTGGTGTCCATTAAAGTCCCCTGCTAACAATGTCTTTTCATCGACAACAGAAAACAGTCTATCCCAGTATTCTTTGAGGGTTCGTATGGAAGGTGGGCAATACACGGCAATAATATTTTTAATATTTTCACAATTAAGTATTTTTAAATGTAGTAACTGAATTTGAGTATTACCAATATCAATAGCACATTGCATACATTGAATTGACCAATGAACTAGTATGGCCACTCCTCCATAACCGTCAAATCGATCGTTTCTGTAGATATTATAACCGCTTATTCTAAAATAGTCATCTTTATCAAACCATGTTTCATTTATAATGGCAATCTGTATTTTCTCTCGGTTTAGAAGTAATTCGAATTCATTTCGTTTTGGTTTTAAGCTTTGTGCATTCCATTGCAGTATATTTATTATTCGTTTATTAGAGTTTGAATCCATTTTTGAAAAGTGCTAGGAAAATTGGCCACAAAAAACATAGCTGTTGATAAAAATTCGCTAATCAGAATGTCTAAGCATCCCTTGATCTTTTCTTCCCACGTTTTGTTAGTCTCAAATACTTTGTCTTTAAGTTTCTTTAGTAATATTTTCCACGACATAAACCCTCCATAATCCGAATCCTGACTCCTATTCCTCGTATTTTCACATTCTTTTTCACTCACTCCTTCCTCTTCCCACCAAGACACTGTCCCCTCATAGTCCTTTTGATTAATCTTTTTATTACTAGATTTAACTAACTTTTTACTTTTCTCCTTTGTTTTCTTGGTGGTATTTGCATATGATGTGTCGCCGCGGTCCCCACTAACAGGTGATACATTATTTTCTCTAGGGTTTTGAGGTAAATCAGGAACTTCACTGCTTTCACGCTCTTGTAATAATTGTGGACGGAGGTCTTTTTGTTGATTAGGAGATGGTGGAACGTACAGAAGTAGTGCTTTCTTATAAGAACAATTGAATTCTGCCATAATGTCTCTTAGTTTTCTTTCTTTTTGGTATACTGGGCAAGTTCTGGCTAAGGTCATGTGCTTACCTCCACAGTTATTACATTTGAAATCAGTTGTCTCACAGTTTTGGTGAAATCGGCTACATTTTGGGCATACAGTTTTCGTTGAGGGACAAATCTTTTGAGTATGGCCAAATCTCCAACAACGTGAGCACTGGGTGACTTGATAAACATAAGGGCTGACGCTTATTCTGGTGTCAAAGATATATACATAGGAAGGTAAAGACGAACCTTTAAAACATATCCGCACTGTTTCGCTGGTTTTCCACTGTCCATCTTCACTACATTTTCTTTTCAGACGTTTTGCCCCGATGATAGGTGTGGAACTATTCAGACTTTCTAATATCTCCTCGTCCGTTAACTCTGTTTCTATATTTTTAATTACTCCAAAAGCGTGATCCATTTCATAGGTTTTCTGACATTTAAATCCTTTGTCTTTAAATGCTTCACAATTAAGTAATATCTCTGCGCTGTTTTCGTCACTAAGCTGTACCAACACCTTATATGCATTTACGTATTTAACTCGTATGATATTTAGAATATTTTGAGATTTTAACAGTTTTGCCAGTCCAAATTGCTTTGGTAGTACTTGCGGTGATGTTATGCTAATCTCAATTTTATCTTCAGCTACTCTTTCTCCGGAATCACGTAAACGTGCAAATCGTTTCCCCCGTCTCTCTACAGTAGTCCAAATTTCATTTTCATCCATTTCCCTGTTCCTCTTAGTGGGTGTTTTTCTAATATTGCTCATGTTTAAATCATAATTCTCTGCCTCAGTGCAATATTGAAATGGTGTCACATTTCCCCTTGTCACCTCATAATCTTCTATCGCATCCATATCACTAAATCCATCCGTCTCATTTTGCATAGTGTTTAAAACTTCGCTAATGATAGCTCCGTTTAATAAATAGCATCGTACACAATACCCGAGAATAAGTACTTGCAACACGATCGAGCAAGCGGCCGCTCAGAACCGGTTTACCGATAAGACGATGCACGTCTACCGATACGGGATGTCCGCGCGCGAATGCTCCTCCCCTTTCCAATCCCTATTTTCCTCCTGTAAGGTCGGTAACGCTTCATGACTGTCATAGGTGTCTTTGGATGGTGGAGATTACTTACCATCAGGCTACCTACTCGTTTGCCAGTTTCTGCTATAAAAAATACATACATCAGTATCTATAAGAATTTCAAAGGTATTTGAAACCTACCAACCCGCCTTAGACGAATATCAGTCTGAGCCCTCTCATTATTACAGGCTCGTACTCGTACACATCAGACAGAAGATATATATCGGTTAATATTGTTTTCATGAAGAGTCTTGAAAATTATTACCTAAAGAAAGCTCTTCACAAAGAATTATAATACCTCAATCAGTATTGATAACTTGTTTACATCGAAGAAAACCGTTTGTTCGGTAAGGTTTCAGAGAAAATATTGTTTTTTTTTCCATTTGAGGGGATTTTGGAAATACAGCAGATTTATCTTTCCACTTGAATTTTTCCCAATAATCGATAAATATTCAATGAACAAAATATACATACAAACACTTTTAATATGTTTATCGGTACCGTACCTACCGTAGTACGAGATTCTCAAATCGTCTTTGGACTTTTTTCATAGAAGAGGGGGCAAACGAGCATGTGGGTGAGCTGGTGTTAATGGATCACCGCCGCATCACATCACAATACCAGAGGAATCATGGATGCGTTGCCTTGTCGGCCTGTAAGAGAGGTGTTATGTACCTAATGCTTTCTAGAAAGTCCCTAACTCGTAGCGGTCTGGAAACAGCTGCCGAAAGCTGGTTCCACAAGCACGTTGCACACGGAAGAAAGTTTCTTATAGAACGCACTGTTGACGAACGCCATACATCGATATAGTGGGGATGGAATTTTTTAATTATGTATGTATATTCACCGGTCTTGGGTTCGTTTCCCAGGCCGGGATTGTTGTTTTTTACATGATTTGCCTGAGATTGGATCCCTTAGAGGCTTATAGTGTGTTACGCCGGTACTACATTGAGATGCGATAAAGACAGGTAAGAAGGAAGAATATTCACCGAAAACTCCGATATGCGGAAACCGATTAGAATATTTGAAACGGTCCCATATAAATTTGGACAAGATCTAATAAAGGAGTAAGTGTAAACTCTTTAACTATCGACAGCATAGACCTCACAGGTGGGTTAAGTTGGATAATTTCTGACGTTGTACTGTAAGCTACAAAATAAATAAAGTTTAACAATCATTAAAAAAAACTTCTTTAAAACGTCCTTAATAATGTCTTACCCATTTTGGAATCGGTGCATTTTCATTTTATCGGCCTCGGTACAGATTCTAAAGATTAAAATAAATATGTTATTAATAACCAACTGCTCAAGTCACAACAACTCCATTAAAGAGAACAAAAAGCCGAAATCACAATCGTAACGATTTGAACTGAAATAATAACAAATCAATGTATCACTGCGGGAAAGGTTTGGAGAGGAGTCGCGGGGAAGGGAGGGGTAGTACCAAGTTTTGATTAAATTACACGAGAGATGTAATCTGGGGGCCAATTGAAATCGATCTTCGATGTCAGTGAAAGGGTCAGGTTGGGAGCGAAAGCGATCTTACCGATAGCCGATATAGTAATATGAGGGTTAGAAATGCGTGTATTTTCTTTGGAGAAATATTTGATTTTAAAGCACATCTACTGTACAGCAACAGCATCGGAAACTGCGTCGATTTTATCGTACCTCATACGTATTTCGGTACGGCACTCGGGCTACGGAGCGGGAGGTTACCACCACCTCTTATAGCAGGATTATTATAATCTTACTTGTACCGATTCCCATACAAAACAAACGAAGAACTATTATAATAATACTGCTATAAGAGGTGATGGTAACCCTGCTGGAAGTCCTAGTTTCGACAGGATCTTGTCCGCCAAAACGGGTTTTCTATCAAGATTTACTCAGGACTGGATTCCATAGAGGGTGGACTTCAGGAGGCAGGCGGTCGTAAAAAATAAAAAGAAACGTTCCTGCAATGTGCTCTAAACAATGTATTGCGCTAAACGCTTATTAGGATAAGGACAGGTAAAGGAGGTATCATAAGAAGATAGGGTAGGGTATAGGGTTAGCTCTATTATAAAAATAACCTAATACTACGTACGTTTTGAACTCGTTGGTGATATAAATAAACTCTTAAAACTTTAAACTTTCAATCGACTTCCAAAGAGGGGAAAGTCCTTAGTTCGTCTGTATATATTTTTATGTATGTTACGCGATATCTCCGCCAAATGTGGACCGATTTTTATGTTTATTTTTTGTGTTCGATAGAGCTTATTCCAAGGGTAGTCCTATATAAATTTGGTCACGATCGGATAACTTGTACAGTCGGTCCGATAAGTTTTTAAACTTGTGATTATCTAAAATACCATCCTCTACATTGTTTATAATTTGGGGATGACCAGCGGCCTGAGCAGGAAAATTTCTGACAACCGTAAATGTATTCGAACTCGATGCGCGTCTATGAAATTTGTATGAAATATTAACCAAACGTCATCAGTGCGCAGCGAACTCGAATACATTTACATTTACATTAGTTTTTCGTGCTCGGGTTACTGTTTGTACCTCTATAGTTGGAACTTCTTTAATATGAAACAGTAACGAATAAGTCATTTGTACATTAACTAAAGACGCGTCTTAAACTAACTTTCAGCTTAAAGTCGCCGAGTATTTATAGATAAAGTTTGGAGTTTCTCCAGTGTAAAGTTCCTTACCAGCGAGCACCTGCAGTCTTACCTGGAACAAAAGCAGTTTATTATTTTGGTGGTTTGCGTTTTCGCGTCTTATTTTACTCAGAGTTTATAATTACCTGAGACTACATTTCAACGATTAAGATTTTCAAAACAATATATGTTTTTGTTTTGGTCATTTCATAAGTAATGACTGGATTGACTAAATACTTCTTAGCATGTTTTTACTTTGCACTTATACATTTGCAAAAATGTTGACGCTATCGAAGTTGAATTGCGGTTCTGAGTTGAAGAAAAAGGTAAGTCGGTAAGATTCGTATTACATGGATACTATTAACGACAAGTGTACTTAATAACTACATACATAGTTTGTCAGCTTTTATCACAATGATAACCAAATTTTTTTGAACTCGTTAAAAATACACAATAACATATGTATTATTGTAAGAATATATGTAAAACTAGACATAGATCAATTACTAAAAATACCACCACACGTTAAACAAATGACAAAATAATTACACTAGCTATAACGCTTGTCAAGCTACAATTTTACTATAACGATATTAATGGGCGCTTACAAAAATATATAGTTTCCCTAATTTTATTTGTCGAGTAATCGTTAAGAGGCATTAAAGTGAAATAGAGCTGTTTTTATATTAGGGGTAGAGATGAACTGGTTTAAGGATAGTATTAATGTATAAGGAAAATGTAAACTTTATTGCAGGGTATAAAAGAAATGAGAAGCTCACTGTAAATTGCCCTGGTATCATTCGTTCACAAATTATACTAGGGCAACTTACGGAATTAAATATTATTTATATTTGATTTTATTACACTATCACATTTATTAATGGTAATTGAATTACTCAAATATTTTCCGATGTTTAATATTGTGATTTTATGCGATTTGTAAAATTGGTGCACTCCGTCAAGTTTTATTAAATTTTGGCTTAATATGATACTATGGCATTTGAAATAAGTGAGACCGGGCCTAAGGTCGACTTGCAGCACTTAGATAAATCTCAATTTATCCCAAATCTCTATTTTAATATAGGAATGCGCTGTAGGTTAAATCGAGTTTAAGACTATCTTAAGATTAGTAATAGCGCTGCAAGTCGCCCTTAGAGTACACAAATGAAAACTAAGTTAAATGTTTAAATAACTCTATTCGCTTGTGAGTTAAAACGGTCATTAAAATGTAGCGGCGGGCGAGTTGAGCGCGAGTTCAGAGCGAGTTCAGGGCGCGCCAGTGTCTCGTATTTCTATGATTTACTGCAGCGGACTGAGCAGTATTTCACTCGCTTGTTTATCTACTAACAGCTAGTTTGCATGTTTTTCAACTTACATTATTAGTATTATGTTTGACGATAAGGTTTGCAGCTGTTTGTGTCAAGATGTTAAAATGGCGGCAGTTTCAGTTTCTAAGTAAGTATATCAAACTAATATTATGAAGGTCAGTGTGTGTGTTTTTTACTTCTTCACGCACAAATGGCTGGCCCAATCTTGATGAAATTTGGTATGGATGTTATTACATCCAGGCCATTCCCTGGATAAATATAGAGGTATAGGCTTTTTATGCCGGAAATAAATTGTATCCCGGAAAATAAATTTTCACGCGAACGGAGTCGCGGGCAACAGCTATTTTTAATATAAAAGCTTTATTAAGATAGCCCAAAAGCGTTTGTATTTGTTCAAAGAAATCAAAAACTGAACAGAATAATATAGTTTGTACGCGCTAATATCTAGAGCATATTTTCAAACGTTTTTAACTATTAGAAAGCTACCCTATTCCTGAGTGACATAAACTACTTTTTATTTCGAGAAATCAGAAAAGACTTCCTGTTGAAAGTCGCGAGTTAGAGTTCATTCAAAATACGATTCACGGCAGATTTTAATAAAAACCGCTGACTGGTCTGTTCGTTATTTGTGGATAATTTTCTTTTGTTTGATTGGTTGATTGACCACTGCTGTTTACTATTGGTCCAAAATAAACACGAAATGTTGTTTAAATAAATTGTTTCTAGTTTATTGGTTGCCACATAAAATAATTTGGTGCGACTTTAAGTACAATAAACCTACTGCGTGGTAGAGCCGCGCTGTAGACAAATTAAATATTATGGTTTCGATAGATATTATTGTTGTACTATTTTCGACGTTAATAAATTTAAGTGCCTATAGCACATGAATGTCCCACTATCTCCGTTTCACCTGCGAACAACTAGAAGAATGGCCGGATTCCATCCTTACATAGTCGACATTTCACACATCCGCATGAAGAGATTTGCCTCATCTTTTATCATGCGTACTGCTAAGGAATGGAATTCGTTGCCGGACTCTGTGTTTCCTGGACACTACAATCTGGGACTCTTCAAGGTTAGAGTGAATAGGTATCTTTTGGGCAGGCTGGTAACATCGTAGACTATATCATCACTTTCCATCAGGTGTGATTATGGTCAAACGATTTGCCTGTATTATTATAAAAAAAAAGTATGGCGGATTGACCAACTAAGGTACTAGTGTTTTACAGAACCAGCAACTTGTGAAAAAAAGAGATTTTGAGTGAGATGAACTCAGTTTCATTAAATACTCAGCCTAAATATGCTGTCGCAGACCAATTATTAACATTCCAGATTGCACATTAATTTTAGTAGAGGAATCGACCCTGAGGCTTTTCGTTTCACAGCAACTCGTCTACAGCGCAAAGAAAGCTTATTATTCTATCGAAATATACTTAGCATTGCATGACTTGCGATAACCACCCCTTACCCCTCTCTACCCCCACCCCCCTCCCCACCGCCACTCCCTCGTCATGTTTGATTGAAGAACGATGGGGTGTGTCACCACAATATACATTGTACAATGATGCTTTGTTCAGTTTTAACAAATTGCTGTTAACCTGTCCACCATTTTGTTTTGACATTTGACATCCGTTGTGGTAGAGTGAGAGTAGCCGGCAGTAAAATTCAAAGCCAACGTTTGTTGAATAATAATATTAGCCCTGTAACATGACTGTCCCACTGCTGGGCAAGGCTCGCCCCTACTAATGAGAGAGGATAGGCCTTAGTCTACTACGCTGGCCTTAGGCGGATTGGTAGACATACCTTTAAAATTCTTGTGGAGCCATTTTTGGGTATGCCGTTTTTCTCACGATATTTTCCTTCACATAGAAAAATCAAGGGGGTTACCGCCACCTCTTAGTATAGCAGTAATATTATAATTATACTTGTGCCGATTCCCATACAAAACAAACGAAGAACGATTATAATAATACTGCTATGAGAAGTGGTGGTAACCCTGCAGATGTGTATGCTTCTTTTTGAGGTTGGACTCGAACCTCGGATACTAGCAATTATAGACAAAGTATATTGATTATTTATACGTATTTGTGTCCTTGTCGAAATGGTCAAATACATCTTTTTTCTTTCTTTCTTTCTTTCTATCTCCTATCATGACCCTGGCTTCACCGGTATCCATAGGCGGCGGTATCACTTACCATCAGGTAGCCCGTCCGCTCTTTTATTGGTACAGGTTTCATCAAATGAATCGTTAGTACACATAATGCCCTTACAGATTCCAGCCGAAATATCCTCCACGGTCCGAATACTGTTACATTTATGTTTTCTAATTACATTATCCCGTGCGTTATAGTAAAACGTGATGTTTACACATCCACAACTAAACGATAATACTCTTAATTAGTTAGGGATTGGAAGACGAAACTTACAAGTTACAGGAGAAGTGGGTAACTGAACAAATATTATTAACCAATTTCAAAAAAGGAGGAGGTTAGCCTAATTGTAAAAGAAATAATCTGGGTGGGTTAAATTCCTAAAAGGATGAGAATAGGGATTGTCAATGGGAATACCGCCCGGTATTTAGTACCACCGGAAGGAAACCTTATTCACCCAACAATATATGTGTTTAAATTGTTTGATTCACCTCCGTATACTGTTTCGGAGATACAGACGGAAAGTATGTTTTGTGTATTTATATGTCATATACTGCTTGTTCTAACGCCTCGAGGTCGTTTCTCTTGAGATCAGTCTTTGAAACAAAGTTCGCAAGAATTATAACAACAAATTAACAACACGAAGAAATCAATCGAGCTAATTTATTGCATTAATTTTAGTAGCTCGGTGGGAAATTGATAAAGTTTTGCTGTTTGCGTTGAAGCGCAGTTTGCTTCAGCTAAGTTTGTTGAGCAAAGATATTACTATGGAAGAAATAATAAATACTGTTGCGAAAATGCGGTACGAACCTAAATGACTCCATTGATGTGATTAGTTATACCCGTCACATATCTCGTTATGCCACTTCAATGTGGGGTACGTTGGATGCAACACATTATTTTAAGCATGTTGTGAAAAAGATTCGGCTTGATTTCTACAACTGGGCTAACATCAACATCAAATAACATTAACTCACTTCTGGGCGATCCAGTGCCATGTAAATATTGATAGAAAACCTACTTTTCCTGACCTTGGATCCAAATCCAACACCTCCAGGTCCAGAGCCCATATACGCCACCAACGAGGTGTCTGATGGCGACTTTAGAAAGAAAGGAAGGTTTCTTTGTCTCACTAAAAAAGACAAGCAACAATTTACATTAAAGTTAAACCCAACTAACCTAATCTAACTAATATTTTAAACACGAAAATATGTTTGCATGTATGTTTTTTTGTTACTCTTTCTAACAAAAACTAACCACAATACTTACTACATTTTGATGAAACTTCATTATTACATCAGAATAACATATAGGCTACTTTTATCCCGGAAAAATATGCCGGCCGTAAAATATTTCCACGTGGATGAAGTCGCGAATAGTTTATTAGTTCTTGTCCACCAGCTTTTCTGTAGATGCTAATGAGACGTGTTAGATCATTACATTCGCCTACCAAACATTAAACTTCACACACCATTGCATTTCTTATAGGAATTAAAGGTACGTGAATTATATCGACCAATATAAACATAGGTACTACATAATATGTTTCCATTCATTATAAATAAAAACCATTTAAAGTTAAACAAAAGATGACTTAAACCTCCAGGCTAGTATTAATTCAAATACAAAAGAATATTTACAAAGTATTCACTTAATTTCTTATCAAAAAAATAACAAGCGAAAAGATTGTTTAACTCTTAATCACAAAGAATAGAGACAAAGGGTAACAAAACAAAAAATATTCCAATAAATTGCCAACACATTCCAGATAAGTCTGCGTTCACAATTTCGTTAATTAACGACAGAGCGAAGTATTTCTTTTGTTTAATTAATGTACAGTTTGTTCTGAAGATAATTTGTACTCGGTTGGACAGTCGACCGGTCGCGTCGCGTCGGTAAGGTTTATACACTTTCTTTTATTACAATGTTATAATTGATTGGGGACAGAAAGATAAAAAAGGAAAAGTTTGAATTTGTGTTTTAAGATAAAGTCAATTTACTTGATGAAAGAATAGAATGTCCTATTAAATGGGACAACTTGAACAAATGGTAATCTTTATATTAATATTAAAAGCTATGTCGCGTCACTTTATACCTACACAGAAAAAACATTATCAGAATTTGTTAATAATTCATAGTTTCAAAACATTTCACTCATTTTTATTGAATTAAACTGTCATTATTGTCTTAAACTTATCAAATAATTTATCAAATTGTTATTATTATCAAATTTGATAAGTTTACAGCAATAAAGGCTCATTTCATTTCATTTCATATTGTCTTAAAGTAGGTTATATTTTTTACTATAGTTAATCTGCCTTGTTTTTCTAGAAAATTACAAAAAACTTTCAAATTTTCGTACTTCAAGCTGTTGTAAAGTTTTAACTGTAAACACAAACCCCAGAACGACTCCGAGATCATTCGATCTGTTATAAAATAATGTATTTTAAAATTGCACGTCGTGAATACACCCCCTTTGACCGCGTGGAAATTATCATATAAATAGGCTGCATTAATTATTGCGGCAATCAGTCCATTCAATTTTTTTTCGTAATAAACATTAAATAGTACAGATCTTGTAACTTGGTTAAAATTAGAGCAGTGTGTAACAGGGTGTCGTTTCATTTATTAAAATCCTACGGAGCGCCATCCTTACAGATCGCAGAGAGCGGAGTCGGGCCGGGCCGGTGGTCACGCTTCAATAGCTCAACCACTCATTAAGTAGAGACCTTTTGGCAACCGAAAACAGATTCAGGATGTAGCGTGGAATGTTAAGTCTTTTACTACATTTATTATTTTTGGAATATAATGAAACTTCACAATTATATGACAGCCTCCGTGGCACAGTGGGCGAGTAGCTGTGAAGCGAGCGGCCGCGGGTTCGATTCCCGCATTGAGATAAATGTTTGTGTGGGCCACAGATATTTGTTTCGGGTCTGGGTGTTGTGAGACCGAAAGTCTCTCATAGTCTCTGACACCCACTATACAGGTTATACCTAGTGTGGAGTCAGGACTAAGTATGTGACTGTTGGGTGTATTTATTATTTATTATTATTTATAATATTATCCGGAATATTGTTATTAGTACATAGTTTCACTAACAGACATATGAAGTGACGCCATCATTTACAGATCATAGTCGGTTTTTAATATTTATTTATTACTCTCCTAAGTGCTCAAAGTTTATGTACAAGATTCGTGATTGTAACAGTCAGCAGAATAAAAACGCTTCTTAGGTGATTCTTAGGTTACGTAAATCTTTTTGTTGCTTAAAATAAAATCATATTTTAATATATGTACGTTTTTTAAAAACAGGGTTCAGCACTTTATACTATATTTATAAAGTGTGTAAAATAGTGTAGTCACTCGTAGTCAGGTGCAGTGAGCGCTCCAGTGGCCAATCACAACGAGTCATTAACTCCGGCGTGTGCGGTGTATGTGGCGTGCCCCCACCCCACTCCCTCCACCCGGTACAGGGTACAGGGGGTCCCTGCGACTGTCAGCACCCTTGATCCTTGCCTAATTACCTCGCATTATACTCGTGTCAATTGTCTTACAATAAGTTCCATGAGAGCGTTCATGAGAAGCCGAAGCGATGGAGTGAGGACCGAGAAATATTGTTATAGTAAAAAACATAATCTTGTTGTAATCTCAATCCTAATAACATGCATGAAATACGAGGCCGCAGGTTCGAACTCCGCACAGAGATGGAATTCGAGATTCGTTTCGGGCCTGGGTGTTATGAGACCGTAAGTCCTTCGTTGTTTATATTTATAATACCTACGACGATACACGTTTAGCTGAGGACGTGAGCTATGTATGTTACGGTTTAATGTATTTATTTATTGAAAATTGCCGTAACAAAATTTGACATAATAATATAACTTCTCGCATAAAATATTTCCTTACAAAAATGTAAGTGCAATGCATATCCGTAGAGTAATAGATGTAGTCATTACCTAATAATTATGATAGTAAGATGTAATAAATAACAAATAGTGCCTGGAGCGGTGAAGTTTACTGGACCGCACGCGATGTCTCTCACGCCCACTCTAATCCCCTCGTAATTTATATTTGGAGCATTGGTTGCTAAGCGAAAACGATTTTTATTATAGATATCGAATGACATGATGAGTAAGCCTTAGACCTGTACCTCCACCATGAGTTTTAATGACAATTCACGTTAGCGACTACGTAAAATAATTTGTATGAAAAACGTTTGTTCCCCATTAGAGGTGTTTCGATGATTTTCATATAAATATTTATATTCATAAAAACAACTCATAGCTGGCCTACTGATGGTAAGCGATACAACTACTCGTAGTATTGGTGCTTAGGCCACTGATTTGACCAGAGCCTAGACGTTGTTAAGTAATGACTTAAGTCTAACGTTTATTTAGAAAAACTTTATGTATTTTATAATCTAATTACTAAAACTTATTTATTTACACTTGTGGAAATATTTGTACCAAAATACTGAATTTGTGCTTAAACACTCCGATTTTATTTCGAGTCTGTCAGTTAACTCTCGGAGTAACAGCGGGTGAATACAATTTAATATTTTCCGAGATACGAACGTCAAATATTCAACAGAGGTTCTAAATTAGGCGGTTATGAGTCCCCCTTCCCCGCACCCTCCCCGCGCTCCGCTTGCACTCATAACCGTACATCCATACAGACGTGTGTAGGCTTTATTAACATGCTATTTATTAAACTTCACAACACCGCCGTATGAACTTTGGCAAGGAAATATGAAGAACAAAAAATATTGGATATGGTACACACGGGAAACCGTGAGAAATATGACTTTCATTGTATCGGAAATAACGTTAATTTTGCTTATTTCTATGTATATTTAATCTGACCTGGTCACAATTTATTAATTTATTTCCTGTGGCTGATGATGATGATGATTATTTATTTATTTCCCTTAGCATTATGGAGCGACTAATGGGATTGAATAATGCACTGAGGCAAAATGTTTGCGCCTCAATTACAAGGTATTTGTTTCCGACTAGTTTGTTGTGGGCCATAACAGTCTGTAGTCCTCGTAGTTCCTACTACATACGACACAAATTCAAACCTACTGTGTGTGACTAACGATGTATATTTATTTTATCACGACATATTGGCATGATTTAAATAAACTACAATTAGGAACTATACTAATTATACAACTACATACATACACATGTACATATGTAGGAATTGTACAACTACGAGTAATTAATTATGATACAATGTTTAAACTACAGAAATCGCACTACGATGCAACGAATCCGTAAGATACATTGCCCCACCATTGTAAGAGTAAGCTTATTCAAAGTATATTTTAATTTGTAAATTTACGGGTGAGAACCAACACTAGTCTAAGGGGAATCATTATATAAGATGTGCCACAAAAAGTATCTCAGTAAACTGTCACCCGCCTTGTTCAGTGAAATAATTAAAAATCCACGGATTCCGACAAAGTTTTGAATTTATACACTTCAATTCCATTTTACATTGTAAAAAATATATTATATTGTTTAGGTTATAAACTCACAACTGCTAGAAAAAAGAAATAAAGCTTAAACAATGTTTCTTTTTTCTAGCAGTTGTGAGTTTGTGACTCAGTCACTCACTTTAAAGTCAGCGAGCCAAGATCTTCTCAAAACTTACCTACCTCGGGACCAATAACGCACAAACTACTACCAGGAAGAAAAAGTTTCGGGAATGTAAAAACGAACAATAAATCTATCCAATGTGGCCTTAAAGATGGTAATGGTGGTGAAATGTGGATTATAGAGGCATGGCGTGAGTTCTGATCGTTAATTTTTTTACTGAAATAGCTCGGTATGGACATATTTATGTTCTAGTTTAGCAGACAAAAGGCTGAGCTGGGACTTATTCTAATTAAGGTGACATCATTTTTGGGAGGAGTATATTATTATATAAAGTGAAACAATTGTAATATATATTTTTATATATTCAACTGCTAAGTTGACTATTGATTACAAGTTTGCAGTTTCAATTTACCATGGAAGTAGTGTAGACGGTAAAGCGCGAAGGGATTAGAGCCTTATTTGAAATTCAAAACTGACGATAAATTGCGGTGATAGTGAAAATTTATGTGAAACACGCGCCCGTCATGGGAATGTGATATAAATATGGCTTAGGCGGTAATTTTTGCGATACAGGTATATATTTTTGGCTGCGCTGTAATACTGTAGTGCGTTGCTTATATAATTTTTTTATTCGCTTACGAAAGCAGTGAGCAAATTGATCTACTGATTGTAAATGGTTACCCTCGCCTTTCGAGGAGCACAGTCAAGCTATGAGAGAAAGAGAGCAAACGAGTGCTCTACAGTGTAAAATCGACCACTATAGTGTGATGATAAATATTTTTTTCTATTGAAAGCTTTGCAGGCTTCGTGGTCACGGGTTGCACCCGGTTGGTCCACCCAATTGGTCCAACCCGTGACCACGAAGACTGCAAAGCCTTCGAAACGTCGGGAATAACAAATTAAAACCAAATCGTGATAGAATCCGTAAAAATAGTTTTATTTCAATGAATAGCATTCGCGTAAACTTAAGAAATCAGTATTTTTTTTCTATGTAATATGAAGTATAATACAAAATCAAACTAACAGCGATATTGTATGAAACAACGTCAACAAATGTAACATTAGGGAGGCTCTGAGGGAATAAATTCAATTTCCCGTAGAGTCGACACTCGGCACTCGGGAGAGTCGCGACTCGGAGGACGGAGTCTGCTACATAGCACATCCGATACTTCCGAGGATGATAATCTTACAATATTATTACATTATTGACAGCGGAAATTTATTTTTTGAACACCGCGTCATATTGCAAATATGTTTTCTGTTTGTTTGTGTTATGTTTTTATTGTTATGTTATCGTCGAGTACGCTGTCGCACGCATCGATTGAATCGCTTTTAATAAATATTTAGAGTGAACATAACAGTCTATATGTTCCTCGATGTTAAACAAAAGTTCATAAAGATTGGTTCGTCGATTACGAGTTTCAACTGTTAACAAGTTCCGGATCAATCGATCGACACAAACGGCAGTTAAACAAAGTATTAGACATTACAATCATCTATTTAAGTTTTAACTGGCTCAATAAAAACCACCTTTTAAAACAAACTCGAAAAAAATTGTGAATTAAAACAAAGATAAAGGAGTTGTCCCTAATCTTTTTCCCTTTTCCCTTTGATTAGATTCACCGGCCGTGCTCGCGGCAGATTTCCCACGGCGCTTACTAGCGACGCGACGGTCCCCTCACCGTGCGAGTACAACACAATTTGCATTTATCGTTATTACTGAAATTGGGAATTTTATTTTATCATTTATTGTTGTTTTATGTCAACTAATTACATGCCATGTATATCGAATTATAAACATTTACGTATTTTCACTCAGATACATACGATACAATCTACAATCAGTTTTTCCAAAAAATATTCTCCTAAGATCCTATCACGGTCAGCACGCCATCGTGGCGCATGTATTCCTTTTACAACAATCTTAGCCAATACGTGGATATTTTTAACATTAAAATCCATCAAATCAAGCAACTTTTAAAGAAACGAAGGTGCTAACATCTAAATTAAATATGTCATTTTGTATAATTTTAAATTATTTTGTTTAAAGTAAGCAGGTATCTAGATGTATGTATATACATTGTCTATTATTAACCTTTTCTTTCATGAAGTGAATATAGTGTGTTCATTTACAGTTATTATTTTTAAGCATGTTTTGTTCACTTCTAAAAGGTAATGCACTTATGTTTGTCAATTATACATTTATATAAGATATTATGTACTTGTGTTGTATCGACCGGTTACGTGAACATAAAAAAAAGGTCTCCAGACCGAGCTGTTGACAGCGCTCTGCATTCGGCCACTTTCTGTTACTTTGAGCAGGTCGTCTGCCGATATGTGATCTCCACATAAAAGCTTTATTAGCCTATCGTGTTTTCTGCGATTCATGCCGTTGGTAAAATGGTCTAAAGTGTGACTCTACCAGTTATAGTAATTAAGTTGACATTTTTAAAAACCGTGCGACATTTTGGCACAAAGTTGACGCGTGTGTAGGTACTGTATACGACTCGGCACTCGCTTCGACTATGTACCGAACTTATATTTTGACAAACATTTCCCAAACTTCGTGCTAATTACGAAATGTTCTGAAAACATTTTTTTCCAGTTCGTAAACTTTCATAAATCAGCGGGAACGCGAGTTGTTTCTCGGTGCCATATTTTACCTACAAAATATGTGCCAACATTTTGTGATGAAGGTATATTTTATTTTTGTAGCGCATATTGTCGTGCCAGTGATAGGTAGTTAAAAGTTTGACGCACAATCGACGTGAAAAGAAAGTCTTAATCACAATCACTTTACATAACATCACATAAGATCACGCTTGTGTCCCCGAATGGGTAGGCAGTGGCAAACTAGTGAACCAGAATACCCACATTTCGCCGAGCTTAGTTCCATCCCAGATGTGATAGGGGAAGAGCCTATCGCCATATCGGGCACAAATACCAGACTCCGGGCTGATATAGAAAAATCCAATATCACTGCCCGTCCCGGGGACCGAACCCAAGAACTTACGACGGTAGTCGTACCGAAAGACAACCACGCTACTGATGCAGTCAATCGCTTTATAAGTTTATACGAATATATTTTTTATTTTAAACGTCATGTAAAAATTGTAATTTTGTTCATTCTGCTGTCATAATTCGTGAACATGAATAAGAGGATAGGTCCTTTTTTATTTTGGTGTGAAACACTCATTTCAGTCAAATATTATGTAAAATATTTGAAAGGGCGCCATAGAAAAGTTTTTTAATAAGAGCGAACGCGACACTCGGGAAAATCGCGTTGAAAGAACTTCCGCTTGTGACAGGAAGTGATGTACAAGATTATATTTACTCTACATTTTTATAGCTTTTTGTTCTTTTTATAGTTGCTTATCAAAAGACTTTGAACATGATTAAAACCGTTTGAATAACCTTAGCACGCGATCGCTCAGAGAAAGTGCCATGCATAACTTTCGAATACGTATTCGAATCGAATATCCTACTCGTTCAATACATTTATATACTTCATTAAAATGTATTGAACTATCTACGTATTTGAAATTTATTCGTATACTGATTTCTTAAGTTTACGTGAATATTATACATTGAAATAAAACTATTCTTACGGATTCTATCATAACGTAACGTATAACGTCGGGAATAATAATTAAAACCTAATCGTGATAGAATCCGTAAGAATAGTTTTATTTCAATTTATTCGTATTTTAGAAACCATGTTTTTTTTAAAACAAACATAACATAAGCTCACGCCTGTATCCCCGAAGGGGTAGGCAGTGGCGCACTAGTGAAGTAGAACACCCACATTTCGCCGAGCTTAGTTCCGTCCCAGATGTGATAGGGGGGGAGCCTATAGCCATATCGGGCACAAATTCCAGACTCTGGGCTGATATGGAAAAATCCAATATCACTTTGCCCGACCCGGGGATCGAACCCGAGACCTCCGAATCGTAGTCGTACCGAAATACCACCACGCCACGAAGGCAGTTTTTTTTAAACTATTATTTATTTTTACATTTTTTAGTCTCTGCAAAAGCGTTATTAGTATCTATATATACATAGATATATAAATATATATATACTAATAACGCGTTATTAGGTAGTATTAATAGTAGTATAATTAGTATTAGTAGTAGATACAATATACATACAGGTGAAGCTAATATAAAGCGTGTAAAAAGAACTTCCACGCGTACGGATCCTCAAGGAGAACCTAGTAATTTCACAAATATCAACAAATCCATTCTATTATAAATGAAATTTCAAACAATTCTGTAATGGTTACAAAGAATGTAAAACAAAACTAACTCAATTATTTGGCAGTGATCTCAAATGTCTCGAGACTGCCTCCAGTGTCGAGTGTCGGTTCAGTTTGAATCCAAATATCATTTTCATTACTAATATAATTGTGGAATTTGTCGTTGTTTTATTTTGTCCCGTGGCTGTTGGCTGTCTAACGAAGATATAATGTTATATTTTATAACGAGATTGGTTGTTTACCAATTTGTGTGCGATATTTTCTCTAGAGATTATATTTAAGTAAACTTATAATTCAATTTATTACTCGTCTTACTTCGATATTTGTGTAAGAAGATAATATGTATATACTACATATGAATGACAGTTCATTAAAAACAATGGCATTATTTATGAATTTCAAATTTATTCACGTTTAAATATATTACTTTGAATACAATATTCCAATATGACGATTGCTAATGAAGCGTTTGACTAGTTTTTATATTTACTATGAGTAGTACATAAAACTATTTATTAAACAAATATCGTTACCACTCTTTCCGTTAAATGCATTATTGACCTGAAAGTCTGGATTTTGATTCCCAGGTCGATGATAGTGTTTTTTTAAAACGATATCTTTCGGACTAGATCCCCGGAATTAATTAAGCCAAATTATTTCCTAAACATGGTAAAAAGTGTCCTGTGCCGCACACGCCCACGATGCGGTGGAATTATAGCACAAGAAAGAAGAACAAGTGATATTAATAAATCACATTCTCATTAGATAAAATAATTTGGAAAAGAAAGACAAATTCCCATTTCCACATAATATAAATGGCACGAAAACTGCATACGAATAGAAAAGCTTCCACAAAACAATGTAACATCCAATAAAAGAACAATAACTGACAAGCTGTGTGTGCAAATTATATTGCGGCGGGCGGTCGGCGCGCGTCCTACCGAAACTTTGGCCACCCAGCGTGCTATGTACAACAAAAAAAATCCACCACTTCCTACACGTTGCACTAAAATGACTTGTTACGTGAACAAAAAGCCGTTAATTAAATTCAAGTTTGAAATATGTTATGCGTATTTAAAGGTGGAATACAATCTGCGTTGGGGATTTTCCTCCACCCATAGTTTGGGATAGGTTTTGTAGTGGGTTTTTAATTTATCTACGTACGTGGTATATTTTATTTACATTGAAACATAATAAACTACAATGTGTCATATCTAGCTGGTAAGAATATGTATACGTCATTGTAAAAAACAACTAAAAAGTAACTATGCATTTGGAATTTGGAAACTGCATATTATATACATACATAATAATGTGCCCTATTAAAAATATTGTAACATATATCACGATTTAAAAACCGACTAAAACACTAACACTAGCTGCATAAATTTCTCAACAAAATGTATGAAAAGGTCGGTGTGTTAACGAGCAACACAAAACGTGTGGACAAATTACATTACCGCCTCTACGGTGAACGCGCCGCGCCGCCCCGCGCCGCCCCGCGCCGCGCTGAAACTTTGCCCGCCCGGACTATACCAACGAATATTAAAAAAAACAACCAGCGGAACTTACATGCAGTTTTATACTGAACTTCATATAAGTGAATAAACGAAGTTTGAATGTTGAATAAATGAATCATCTTGAATATTTTTCCGTTTTATTTTCAAACCCGGCATCATGAGAAACATTTCTCCAAAATAGAACAGCATACAAAGTTAAACTCAAAAATATTTTAACTACAAAATGATATTTATTGCCTCTTTCTGAACAAATAAATAAATATTTTTAATTTGCAGCCTTACCGAATAAATAAAACTTATTAATACTTGTGCTACAGTACATTTAAATTCTGTAACAATATTTATGTATGTACTTATAAAAATTATACACAACCAAAGAGATTTAATATTACTCACTATATAGGGGCTATCAAGCAAGTTTCTATACAAAAAATGTATCTCAAACTTCAGTACCGCCATCAACTACTTATTACAATGCGAGGGCGATTATTACAATTAACACCCTCGAATATTTTGTGAATAGTTAAGAATCATGTAAGGTAAGTTTATTCTCTCAATATTATTTTGCTGACCGACCTGACGCGCGTACATTTCAAATAAACTGAGCGACTTATGACCATTAGGTCACAACTTTTGGATCACATGTTTTGTATTCTTGTCCCGTCTATACACTATTGAATGTCTTTGGACACAACGCTATTTTGTCTCGTCACTCCAGTGACACTTTACATCATAGAAATCAGAATAAAACCTTCTGTAACTCTTCATACAACTCTTATAAATGAACAATGTTTAAAAGCTATTAATAAAATTAATGTCTTAAACATAAAGGCTGGTTGTTAGTTGACAGTACCCTCTACAATATAAGTTGATAAATAGCCTGTTTACATTCAATAGTGACTACATTTAATTAAAGTAACAATAAACACAATACTACTACTTTGATGTTTTATTATACGTTGTTATGTTAATTTATTGTTTATGTAAATGACGTGGGTCGGTATAATTTTTTGTAATTTTATAAAACATAAATTATCCTTCATCGAGCGTGAAAACGGCACCAGCTTACAATAAACTTTATTCAGATGACAAAGGTTAAGCTCATAAAAATGAAATATAGTCTTGAATTAGTACTAAACAAAGCAGATGAAAAGGTTTGATAAATTGATATTAAAAATATTAACACATTTTAAAAGATCTAAATTGTCATTAAATTATTTATTATGTTGTATTAATAAAAGCGAAGGAGAAGTTACAATCAACTTATTTACATTGAAATACTATATATACGGAACCAAATACAAAAAGACTAATTACATAACTTTGGACTTCCTCTCATTTCAGAATTATTCATCCGAATTAAGATTCAAAAGTGAAGGCTTCGAATGTCGTCAACAGTTTATTAACAACGGGAATGATGCCACGAACAGCGGCAAATGTTCTGTACACAGTGGGACGGATGGAATACACAACAAGACTTGGACAAAACTGTACATTTTTATTATTGTGATGTGTTTTCAATTAAGGTTTAAAAGGAGGAGATTTTTCCCATACTGTAGGGTTGTCGTCAATCAGGCAGCCATTCGTAAAAATCAAGGCGATTCCTGTCTGCGACACACTTAAATACATAAGTATATGGGCTGCACGCTTTGGAGTGGAATAAACGCAGATGGAAAGAAAAAGGATGAGATTCTCAATTTTTAGGATAATTCACGTTATCTGGGTTGAATATTGATAAAAAATCATTGGATAGAGTATACCTACTATGCATATTTTGGTCCAAATCTAAATATGGAATACAAATAAGGTAGAAAAGCGCCTCATCTACAGGAACACATCGCGAATCAAGTTTGGAATTTTACTTCTTCACTTAGATAGTGCATGTATTAAATTTTATGGAATCACAATGTCATTTGTAATTGAATAAAATAGGACAACAGCGGCCTGAGCAGGAAAATTTCTGACAACCGTAAATGTATTCGAACTCGATGCGCGTCTATGAAATTTGTATGAAATATTAACCAAACGTCATCAGTGCGCAGCGGACTCGAATACATTTACATTTTACATTAGTTTTTCGTGTTCGGGCTACTGGTATACTTTAGAATATAATGTAAAGCGCACTTATAGCGGACGGACGCTTACTCGAACAATTTTATTGTATTCAATTATTCAATTGGACAATGTAAATTTTATTTTCACAAAAACTCATGTTGAAACTGTCATCAATTACTGCTGTCTGGAATATTGGCGACTAAGTGTACGCCTCGCACGTACAGTGTACAGATGTGTACAGATAAGAGGTGATAGCCGATTCGCTTATTGAAAGAAAATAAACATTGTGTTCGCTTTTGCCGTGTGCTATTTATATTTTATGGATATATTTAATACTAGTTTCTTTCTTTTCTTTCTACCTGCCCTTATCCCACCTTAATATGGGGTCGGCGCAACACACTTTTTCAAGTATGTTTCAGAGAGGATTTACTTAGCTTTTACAATCGACCGCCTGCCTAACGTCAAACCCCTATGAGAGATCCAGTCACGGTCAAATTAAATTGGGTAATTTGCTTTTTCCGACATGGGAATCAAACCCAGAACCTCCCGGTCCACAGCCCCTACATGCTGCCACTAGACCAAGGAGGCGACGACTACTACATACATATTTAAATGACACATATTTCAGTTATATAAGATTGAAATAAAACTATTTTTACGGATTCTATCACGATTAGGTTTTTAATTTTTATTCACCTCAGTCTGACCAGTGACAACGAAGACTGCAAAGCCTTCGAAACGTCGGGAATAAAAATTAAAAACCTAATCGTGATAGAATCCGTAAAAATAGTTTTATTTCAATATATAACATTAAAACTTAAGAAATCAGTATATATAGTAGAAGGTAATCACATGGTAGAAGTGTAAACTGCACTGTTCACACCAGTATCATTAACGTCTGATTTACACTGTGGACGTGCACAGTGGGACAACACGATACCGACATGGACACAATTGTTTATCGCCAACATTTGTTGCCGAATTGATTTACTGTGTTGTTTTGTTACTTACATAAATCAAGCTTAGAACAGACGATTTAGCAGTTACTTTAGTACCATTTATTTGGGATTTACTTCAATTTAGATTTATTTGATTCAATAAATTAAGTTAGGTAAATAAGCTTTGGAGGATAAATTGTCAATACATTAATTATATATCAGAACGTACTGACTTAAACGTTTAACTAATAAATGAATACATAAATAAATTATACAAATAACATAAGAATGCCTCCTGGATCTAGCAGGGACATATATGGACTGTTGATCTGAAGTCCCAGGTTCGATACCAAGTCGGGACATGCATATTTTCTAACACAATTTCGCCGGAACTAGATCTTTCGTGAGAGCCAAGACCAAGTCGAATCATTTCTGTATCTTGCTTGAAAAAGTGTGTTGCAGCGACCCCACATTAAAGTAGGATAAGTGTAAGATGCTTGACAATCGCTGCTAAGTTGGTGGCTATTTTATGTTATTTTTTTCCTAGTATAATAATACTATCTGATCCTATTCTTGTTTTCTACCTGCCCTTATCCCACCTTGATGTGGGGTCGGCGCAACACACATTTTTTCAAGCATGTTGCAGAAAGGATTTGGCTAAGTTATTACGACTAGACTAGTTGTAGGCTGCCTGCCTGACGTCAACCCCCTCTGAGGGAGCCAGTCCCGGGCAAATTAAATAAGAAAATTAGCTTTGCCAGACCTGGGAATCGTACCCACGACCTCCCGATCCACAATCCATATGTGCTGCCACTAGACCAAGGAGGTGACTACTATCTAATATAAATATTAATGGTAATAAAACATAACATAACATAGGCTCACGCTTGTATCCCCGAAGGGGTAGGCAGAGGCGCACTAACGAACTAGTAGGTACACCCACGTTTCGCCGAGCTTAGTTCCGTCCCAGATGTGATAGGAGGCGAGACTATCGCCATATCGGACACAAATTCCAGGCTTCGGGCTGATATGAAAAAATCCAATATCACATTGCCCGACCCGGGGATCGAACCCGAGACCTCAGAACCATAGTCGTACCGAAATACCACCACGCCACCGCGAGCAGTGGTAATAAAAATTGATATTAAACCGATAACAATCAATTTCATACTCATTATACATATCTATTCATCTTTAAATTCTTCCACTTTTCGTCAGATCAAACACTCAAACCAAGCCCGCCGTCGACGGAACCTTTATAAATAAAAATGGTTTTTTCCTTTGAATTTCAATTCTCCGAGCCACAAACACTTGATGCTGAAGTCTTATTTAATTTTCAGATTGATTCGGAATGTACATTTGATTTCTTTTCAACTCTGAATAATTATAAGAATATCGTAAGTCTTTACAAAGTAAATCTAATTACTTAGCCACGTCTCAACCGCCAAAATGTTTATAAACGCGTAATTAACATTTTAAAATATTACTAAACATTTAATAAAGAGGGTGGGGGTTTTGCCACCTACATGATGGACCGACGACAAGATAAAGGTCGCAGGAAGTCTCCGGATGCAGGTCGCTTCCAACAGGTCGATCTGGAAATCTTTCGGCGAGGCCTATGTTCAGCAGTGGACGTCCTATGGCTGAAGATGAAACATTTAATAACTATGGCAAGTGATAAATATCATAATATTTGCAGCGGCCCGAAAAAGAATATTTTTGACTATAGAATTCGTATCATATTCGCTGCGCACTAATGACATTATTTGGTTAATATTTCATACAAATTTCATAGACGCGCTCGATTCGAATTCGGTTATCAAAAATATTCCTGCTCGCAGTTCTAACTTCTAAAAGAATCTATAGGGACTAAGATGAAATCTTTCTTTCTACCTGTTCTTATCTCACATGTAACAGAAAAAAATTGCTTAGTTTTTATGACGAGCTGCCTGGGAATGGAAATCAGGACCTCCCAAGGTTCAGAGTTCATGTACACTGCCACTAAACCATAATGGCGACATAACTGAGACGATATAATTGATTTATTTAAAGCCCTATATAAACCGGATACCTATCACGTGCGTATCAGAAATGTCTACATCTAAGTTCAGTGTTTCATATTTTGTTATGATATTTGACATTTCGTGGTGAACATAAATCACATCTCGACACTACATATTTCGTTTCGCACACATATGAAACCACTTTTCCACAATGTTGCCGAAACCACTATTCGAAACACGGAAATTGAATACACAAAATATCGAATACATTTTGTGAACGAGATAACTCTACAATGAATCAAAATATTTTGCTGTGTAAAGTTGATACTATACCCTTAGAGATGAAACAATGTAATGTAGATAGAACAAGAATATAGAGTTAAGAGTACTTAGCCGGGTGGAATAAGAGACCGTGGGTTTGAATTTTGTAGAGACAAATAAAACGGCAGCGACGTCCCTGTGGCTTTGCCGATTTGATGAAGGGTATAAACATTTGGTAAGAGAGGAAGTCTATGCCCAGCAGTGGGACAGTAATATTACAAGGCTAATATTATAATTATTACACCATTGACAGCCTCCGTGGCGCAACAGACGAGTAGCTGGCTATGAAGCGAGAGGCCGCGGGTTCGATCCCCGCACCGAGACAAATGTTTGTATGGCCTATAGATATTTGTTTCGGGCCTGGGTGTTATGAGGCCGAAAGCTTTTTAACGTAAGGTACAGCAGCTATTGCATACATTCTGCAAGTTAATAAACCAATCGTGAGGTCTATGCTGTAGTTAGTTATGTACTTACTCCTTTATAAGATCTTGATCAAATTTATAAGGGACAATTTCAAATATACAAATATTATTTATTTATTAATAAGGCGGGATTTATTTGGGGGACCTGAAATCTAACCTTATGAAATGTAACACCGAGCTGCCATTTCAAGTTGACTTTTTAATCGATCGAGTCGACCCAATCTTGCTGTAGACACAACTGTCTACAGTGTGGCACCATCACTCAAATTTGAAAACTGTAGACCATACTGGTAATTAATCAGTTTATTTTAATTTGTGGACATGGGAACAAGGTGCTGATTTTAAAAGAGCATAATAATTATGTATGTATGTAATAATATTTCATCATTACCATCGCCTGCACATAACCATACCTCTGATTGACGCAGTGCGAGCTCCAGAGGAAGCCTAGCCTCTTTTTATAATTTCGTATATCGTCACAAAAAATTAATGAAGGCGCGAAAATGGGTCTATCCGCTGTGCTGTTAAAACTCACGCGTAATGAGCTCAGTGAACTTTTTGAAAGACATCAAATACGGAGCGACACATCTCACGTCCACAAAAAAGTGTATGTGAAAAGAAAAAAATATGTGAATTTTCAACAGACTGAATGTTGACCATTTTCTGTATTTTTTTACGCTTGATCGCTCTGTGTAAACTTGGCTAAGATCTGATGAAGGAGTAAAGAGTTTTGGGGATTGGAGTTTCGTTTTGTAAATCTTTGATTATTGATATAATAAAATCTATGATCACTTCAAAAATATTTCCCAGAATACATTAAAATATCACCAGATCTAAACCGCTGTAGTTATGCAGTTAGATGAGATAAACTTTTCTTCAATCCAATACCTACATACCCTACCAATATAACCCATAATATAAATACCGTACTCTGTACCCACAAAGCAACGCAATTTTAAAATGGAAAAAATTCCCTCCCAACCGTCTCTATAGAAATCTTTTGTGGCATTATTAGGTTGGGATTCCAGGACTAAGCATGTCTTCCATTATGGTCGTGGAATGCGGACACTCTCAATTCAGCCAATGCCAGAGTGGCTTCTGAATGATAACAATGGAATATCGGGCGCTTTCTAGGTTCCTATTGTAGGTGTGGTATCAAGATATTAGATATTAATTGTTGGTGGCAACCTAACTACATTATAGTTATATGGCTTTCCGATACTAGAGCCTGGTTTCTCGAGTCAAAATTAACATTAAATTTGTCAAATGCCATGGTTGGTTGGTGTACACACAATTAGTTAACTCCCAGGTCAACCAATAACAGGTCGTGCAATGGTTTTGGATTTATTACCAGTATGAGAATAGCCTTAATGAAAAAAACCGCTACATGTGGGCGCTCTAATTTTCCTGTACATTTCCCCACTAGTAAACAGGTATAAACTTACCTTTTTTACTTCGCTTTTTATGTCAGAATTGGTCTCTTTTATGTATCTTTGGACTTACCTGAAAAAGAAGAAAAACTTAAATATGCGAAAAACTAGAAACATTGTGGCAAACGTATCGTATATTCTAGTTAAACTACAAAATTATTTACAATATAAAAGAGAAGTAAAGCCGAGTAAAATGGTTTTCAACAAATCCCAGTAAAAGTGTATAGAATATAAATCCGTTGATGTATTCAAGTGTGGACTGGCGTTAACAATTTGTACAAATCGTGGAGTAAATCCTAAACACGTGACCGGACTCGGTGCATTGATGCCTCCAGCTTGCATACTATTCTGCATGCTTTCACGAAATACTATCCGAATACAAATACTCATACTTTAGTGATAGTAACATAACATAAGTTCACGCCTGTATCCCCGAAGGGGTAGACAGAGGCGCACTAGCGAACTAGAACACCCTCATTTCGCCGAGCTTAGTTCCGTCCCAGATGTGATAGGGGGCGAGCCTATCGCCATATCGGGCACAAATTCCAGACTCCGGGCTTGGTGATAGTAGATAACGAATTATGTGTGAGGATCAGATATTTAAAGTTTTTTTACGTGGAAAGATTTTAGAGCCCCAACATACTAGTTCCCCTGATTAAGTACGTCAGAGTCCTTTTTAATCTATTGTATTTTTATACTGTACTTTGTTTCATAAAAGAAAAACTTATTTAGTAAACGCCTATTTATTTAGTAAAACTGTCGCCTCCTTGGTCTAGTGGCAGCATGTATGGGCTGTGGATCGGGAGGTCCTGGGTTCGATTCCCAGGTCGAGCAAAGCAAATTTTCTAATTAAATTTACCCGGGACTGGTTCCCAATTAGGGAGTTGACGTCAGGCAGGCGGCCGGTCGTAAAAACGAAGCTCTCTGCAACATGCTTGAAAAAGTGTGTTGCACCGACCCCCACCTTAATATGGGGTCTGAGTATCGAACTATTCAGAGCCGGTTTCAGGGGTACTGTTGATATTGGTTTATGTGATCGTCATTTACAACCACCCTAACAGATCGTTGTTATCCACGTACTCGTATACACGTTTCAATATGTTAAATGTCGTCTTAACTATCAAATTTATTTCACAATACACAAAACAAAGCGAGGTAGGTGACTAAATGCTTTGTAAAGTCGCGTCACGTAGAGAGCGTCCGCGTCGGATCGAGTACAATCACTGCAGTATAAATAAATTTAATTGTGCCAATTGTGAATCTTTCGCTTTTGTTTTATTGTTTGAATTATAGCCCATTTATTTCTACTAAAACAGTAATAATCTTAAATTACTGCTGAAGATAAATCTCACAAGTTCGACAACCAAAGAGCCCTAATATTTTCTCTGAATGACTATCGTTACTCCACTTTACAATAATAATTGTCGATAATAAAATATGTGAGAAGCTTATACTTGACATTTCGTACGGTGGGTGGTACGAGTATTTTCGAAGGTCCATATACTTTCATCCATCACAATAGTTTTCTTTTTCACAGTATACATTGGTTTGACTTTGTCGCCTACTTGGTCTAGTGGCAGCATGTCATGGCAGTCCTGGGTTTAAATCCCAGGTCGGGCAAAGCAAATTTTCTATTTAATTTTCCCGGGACTGGATCACTCATAGAGGGTTGACGTCAAGTAGGCGGCCTATGTGCAACATGCTTGAAAGGGTGTGTTGCGCCGACTCCACATTAAGGTGGGAAAAGAGCAGGTAGAAAGAAAAGTATACATTGGTTTGACTGTAGCAGTTTGGCATTACCGATGTAATGAATTATAGAACCGTGTGTATTAGAGTACCTGGTAGCTTTTCTAATAATATACTCGTAGTAACTAGGAGCTAAATATTTTACGTGGAAATTCAACACTTTTAATTAAGCGAAATAAAGAAAACATAAACACATAAATATTTCAAAGTTTATAATTTAAAACGGGTATTAGAAAGTAACATTATTAATAATTGTCCTGTGAATCTAAAGGGAATAATGAGGAAATGAAGCAAAACGGAATATTATCGAAATTGTGATGAGCTCTACGGATATAGCAAGCATTCGAAGATTGGAACGCTTTGCACACGTGTTGGATTCAGAATAAATAGTATCCGAAAGAGTATCGTTCATTATTCATTCAAATGAACATTCATTCAATCATTCATTCATTTATTCATTCATTCAACGCTTAAAGAAAAATATCATTTAACACTACGTTAAGTTTGCATTTAATATTAGTAGGCAAGTTTTAGAATGAACAGCGAGTATAATAAAATGAAAGAAAGAAAAAAGGCCCGTGTTTTAATCTCACGAGTTATGTGATTCGCGACCTAGTACGTGTGAAATTACTAAGGCACTAAGAATTTTCCAATTTTCCACAAAATAACTCTTGTGAAGTGTTGCTCCGTCACAGAATTCACAAACTGTATGACTAAAAATTATTTTGGTGACGGTTTTGCGAATTAAACGTACTCAAGACCCCTTATACCTGACATTTCAGAATATTATGTCATGTAGTATATTTATATTGTCACATTATTTTTATTACAGCTGAATGACAAGACGAGCAAGCCACTCGCATGACGATACGCGAAACGACTACCTAAGAACAGTAGTCGCTCACCACCAACCGCACTTTGAATAATAATAACACAGTACTGAGTGGCAGTCTCATAACTAAAATAAAACAATTTTTAAGGATTCTATCACTATTTGATTTCAATTTTTATATTCTTGAAGTTTCGAAGGTTATGCAGTCTTCGTGGTCACGGGTGAGATGTCTAATCTCAGTCCAAATCGTGATAGAATCCGTAAAAATAGTTTTAATTCAATCAAACATTCGCGTAAACTGAAGAAATCAGTAAGTCTCATAATACTCATCATCATAAGCTCACACCTGTATCCACGAAGGGGCAGGGAGAGGCGCACTAGCGAACTAGAACACCCACATTTTGCCGAGCTTAGTTCCGTCCCAGATGTGATAGGGGGTGAGCCTATCGCCATATCGAGCACAAATTCCAGACTCCTAGAAGCTGGGAAAAAATCAAACTTCTAAGCCAACGCAATCAAAAGATACAGCCGTTTATTTGCGACACTCGCATAGGAATTAAAACCTACAACCTTTCGTGAACAAGAATCTTGAAATTTGGTACGAAGCAAGAAAAATTGCGAAATTTATTATATACCTACAGGTTTGTACGGAACCCTCGGTGCGCAAGTCCGACTCGCACTTAGCCGGTTTTTTTAAGTAATCTCACTATTAGTTTGAATATTGATAGCTGAACAAAATGAATTGCAAATTCAAAAGTAATTTAACTCCGATCACGCTTAAATGAAAATCTCAATTTCGCTAAAAGTCATATTTCATCACGTCGCGTCGCGTCACTTACCGCGCGAGTACCTACCGTCGATTGCGTGTCGCGTTTCAGAGCAAGCTCTCTGTCAGCTCACTAATCACTCTTATATTCGCTCATACGATCATTAGTACTATATATTAAGTCTACGTTTAATGCCTAAAGGGGTAGCCAGCGGTGAACTAAAGGATTAGAGCGGCCACATCTCGCCGAACATATTTTCATCTCGTCATGTGATAGGGAGTGACCCTATCTTTCTAAAACTCTATCTATATCTATCTATCTCGCGCTTTTTAGGCCGTTCATATATATGTACATTACTACAAAAATATGATTAATTTCTTATTTTCTCTATAAATTAAACATGTTATTCATTTTTTAAGAAATTGATAGGCTATACGGTGACTGCAGCTTGACTACTGAGTCACGTAAGTACAAGACACAAATCTCCAATTAGTTTAACAAATAATCTAATTAATTTTACAAAGCCTCCATCCAGCATGATGTGTAGCTGCCATCTATTGGTTAAACCTTGTCAGACTTCTCTTTATTTATTAGAACTCGTGTTATAATAATGAAGCCCGTGGTCTAAGCTTGGCATTTTTTTATACGCACGGAAAATTCCAAAATAATATTTTTATTATCTGTGGGAAATTAATAAATTAATCACACCTCGTAACTTTTAAAAATACTGTGCGGAAATATCAGAAAAATATCATGATAGTAAAGCTTAGTTACTTTCAACGAAATAAGATGTACTGAGTAAGTGTTTGAGAAATAACACGTCTGTAACTTTGTTCAAAATCAGACAATAAATAAATTCTCTGTATATCCCGTGTGTTTATTTCTAAATTGGCACGGGAGACTTTCGTGTCACTCTCGTGTGACGGGTGACGTGCCGTAGAGTCGCGTACGTTTGAATGGCTCTATCATCAATCATCGCGCGTCACTCGCACGGGGCTAGTAGAACCTTTAGACTTTACAGATTTACGCGTTGTAGAGGTGGGTAATTACAATTTTATATAGAGATTGATTTAATACTGGTCCAAAATTCTATAATATTGTGTATCTATTAAATGAAGTTTGATGACATTCTGTGATGTTTAAGAATATGTATTTCAACATAACATAACATAAGGTCACGCCTGTATCCCCGAAGGGGTAGGCAGAGGCAGTAGGCAGCGCACTAGCGAACAGGAACACCCACATTTCGCCGAGCTTAGCTCCGTCCCAGATGTGATAGGGGGCGAGCCTATCGCCATATCAGGCACAAATTCCAGACTCTAGGATGATATTGAAAAATCCATATATCACTTTGGTCCCTACCTGGGGATCGAACCCGAGACCTCAGGACGGTAGTCGTACCGAAATACAACCACGCCACCGACGCAGTCAAATGTTGCAATATAAATACACTCAATAAAAATTTAAGTGATTAATTTATATAAATAAAATTATTCTTAAAAATATGCGACAAACTTCGAACTACAAGTTCGAATCAAACAGTTTCAGATGGAATTGAAAGAGAATCGCATTATGCAAAGAAGGGATTTAGTTTGCTCACATTTTTATTTCTGTTTAAGACTGTGGAAATGTCAAGGGCGACGGTGGTACTGTAAAGGTCATACCTTTTGTTACACAGTTTGCATTCATGTCTGGACCTATTCAGTGGCAAATTGAAATGGCAAGAGGACAGACTCATATTATGTAAGTTCATGTTACGGTTATGTAGAAAATATAATAAACATTTATTTATATAACCCTTGCTGGTAGCGTTGTTATGCTAAGAAACGTAAGGTTCTTGAGTCATAAATAATATTTATGCTTTTATATTATGAACTCGGCGAAATATACATTATCCAGTCCTCGAATTCGCCTCTGCCTACCATCTCGGGAATACAGGCATGATCTATATATATCTATGTACATATGTATCTTAAAAACCGTAGCATTAAACGAAATATTAGCATTAAAAATACTCATTAATTTCCAGCAGAATAGCCATCCTTTATACAGATTAATAAGAGTTGGATTGCTGTCACCTAGTAAACTGACGTAAAATTATTAGATTTGAATTTGAAGTCTCGTATTTCGCACAATTAGGTACTGGACCCACTCAGGTCCTGGACAGCGCTTCTTTAGAAAATCACAAAGTAAACAAAGGCAAAATAATTGTGATAGGTATCTAGCGGTGTGTCTAGTCATATAATGTCGAAGCAGATCGATGCGACCGTCGGAGGTAAATTTAGCGTGGAAGCCTTAGGAGTTGACCGCTCAGTAACCCGGTTAGGGCATCGTGTGTCGATAGCCGATACCCGCCTAATAGTATAGGGATTAAAGTAATTTGAGATTTTGTATATACTCGTACCTCAACAATCAGTTCAGTAAGGTTACAGGGTTAAGGGTGTAGACATATGAGAATTTGGAAGTTATTCAACTATGTCCGACAGTGGTGAGACGGGATATTACATTATTATATTAGCCCTGTAATATTACTGTCCCACTGCTGGGCACGGGCCTCCTCTACTAATGAGAGGGGTTAGGCTTTAGGCTACCACGCTGGCCTAATGCGGGTTGGTAGACTTCACATACCTTCGAAATTCTTGTGAAGAAATTCTCGGGTATGCAGGTTTCCTCACGATGTTTTCCTTCACGTTATAGCAAGCGATATTTCAGAATGAAAATACACTTAACATAGAAAATTTAGAGGTGTATGCTCCATTTTGGGGTTGGTCTCGAACCTCCCACACTCGTCTCGGCAGTCCGTAACGTTCCCAACTGTCCTATCGCTGCTATCCTGTCATATTACATTATTACATGATAATAATATTTTACGGATGACATTATTTTAAGCGCCGCTTAAATCTAAAGCTAGATTGTCCTGTTATTTCTTACGTCAAATAGTTGGAAAATAAGAGAGATAGAAAAATAAAAGTTAAGTGCTGCTTAATAACAAATAAGACCTTAATAAATAAGATCTAGATATATCAAACAATATAAACCACAAATTAACCTTAAGAACATGATTAAATTGCATATTACAAAAGTTTCAGACCGCCATTTCCAACTCATAACTAGCATCGCATAGAGACAAAAGAAACATAAAACACCATTACCCAAAAAGTAATTTACTTAAACTCACCACAACGAGCTGGAAACATAATTTAGAAAAACTCTTGTGGAAATTCCAGCGTCACATCATCTAACGCCGCTCTGTCTCACTCTAACCAAGTTGTTTTAGTTGATTAACTTTAAAGTATCCAATCGGCTCATCCACCTTTAATATTTAATACAATTTGTCTCAGCCAATTTGGTTGAGTCGGCCTGATGGAATCGGTTCCCAACATTTTGGGTCGCAGCCAAAAGTTTTCGTCGTGATATAGTGTGTACCTAGTTATAGGTTAAAGAGGTGACTGCGCCTTATACTCGTACCGTCTGGCTGCCCGAGCTTTGAAAGAAAATATCAAGATTTTGCCGCAAGAATTTTCGATATTAAAGCTATTTACCAAAAGTGATTTATTTTATTCCCAATACGTGGTAGGTCATTTTTTTTTCTTAGTCATAAAACTGATTGTTTTATTATAGTCGAATGACGAAATCAGAAAACCGCCCAAGACTAGCCTAATTCGTGTGAAAAAATTGCAATAATTTTTTTAATCATCATTTTTTTTGGCGTCAAACGTCGGGACTAAAAATTAAAACCAAATCGTGATAGAATCCGTAAAAATAGTTTTATTTCAATGAATAACATTCGCGTAAACCTAAGAAATCCTTACTTTTTTTTTATTTTAAACTTTTCATACTTATTGGAATAAAATAAATAATAAATAAATAAATACACCCAACAGTCACACACCTAGTCCTGACCCCACACTAGGTATAACTTGTATCGTGGGTATCAGAAACTATGAGAGACTTTCGGTCTCACAACACCCAGACTTGAAACAAATATCTGTGGGCCACACAAACATTTGTCTCAATGCGGGAACCGAACCCGCGGCCTCTCGCTTCACAGCCGGCTACACGCCCGCTGCGCCACGGAGGCTGTCAAAATAAGTGTTACGTATAGTAGACATCAGAACTTCCTGGTCCAATTATTACATTTAATGACAATCGATATTAATGAAACCCTATCGTATCTTTAGCAGAAACTCCAAGCATAAGATAAAACAACATTTAACGACCAATTTTAAAGGAAAACCTTGGGAACCGTTGTTTTTAATCGAATTGAAGCGCGTGAGAGCGCAGCCCCGCGCCGCACTGTTCCGACGCGACGTTCCGAGACAACTCTTTTACATTGAGATTAATGAATTATCGACAGCTAAATTGAGTTAACATGTACAGTAAATATGCTTTTATTTAATATAAACTGGCTTTTTGGGACGTGTACGCTTTTAAGATATACGACAGGTATCAAAATGTTAAAAGCTTTGAAGTTATCGCCTTCCTATTTACCTGTACATCGATTTGATAAACAGTTAGGTACTGAATGACAGCTAGATGGTTCAGAGTTGCAATTTGGATGCGAATTGTATTGCCTTTGACTAAATCAAACCTCGCGCACTTTCGTTACCTACCTAGTAGTACTATTAGATATGTTCGTATAATATTATGTCTTTTCACTGCAAAATATATATAGTCGCAATGAGTTTAAAATGCATATCATAAGTAATGTAAATAGTTTTTTATCATTCTACCTACCCTTATTCCACCTTAATGTGGGGTGAGCGCAACACACATTTTCAAGCAGTTACAAAAAGGATTTGGCTTAGTTTATTTACGACCGGCTGCCTGCCTGATGTCAACCCCCTCTGGGGGATCCAGTGCAAATTAAACTAGAAAATTTTGCTTTGCTCGACCTGGGAATTGAACCCACGACCTCCCGGTCTACAGTCCATATATGCTGCCACTAGACCAAGCAGGCGCCTCATAAGACTTTTATCATATAAGTAGCAATATTAGCTATGAGTCTCAAAATTACAACTTTTTCCGTAAGCAAATAGTACTTTATTAAGGAATACAATAATTTTATGGTAAGCTATTTAACTGATCATAGAAAACGATCTGATATTTTTGCAGAGGACTGGCGTAAAAACTGCAACCAATTTCTTTTTGCATTAAACCTAAATATTTGCATTGCCGCCTCACATTACAGACTGATAAAGTGAAAGAAGAATACACCAGCCCCAAATGTTACAAAATATACACTCAATATGCACAGCAGTAAGTATATATATAGAGGTACATATACTATAACATAATGATGGCACGTCAAAATAAAAACAAGTGAAATGCTAATCGTATCGTAATAGGTATATCGCTCTAAAAAGCCCCTGCGCCATAATTTCACGTAGTATTCTTTATTAACCTCCGTCCATCAATAGTCACGCAATTTCAGAACATACATCGCATTCCAAATTCGACTTTAGGATCACAGCATACGGTTACTATATATTTGTGCTTTGTGAACACGCCACTCCATCAGTAATAGGGGCTTGTAATACTTGCAAGGCGCGATTCAAACGAGACGGCAGTGCGCTTGTATCGCAAGATCATGATTATTTGAGCGATACAGTGAGGTTGTATACACTGAGAAAAACGTCTAAGAAGTGCGACATTAATACATCGACACAAAATTAACAAAACTGCAGATACCCCGCATCACAATAGAATAATATCTATGCTAAATAGCATTTGTATCTTAATTGCGTGTGTTAAGCCTCGCGGCAATCGAAACGCAGCGATCGGGTATAACATTATTTTACTTTATTGGATTTCCGCATGAGAATCGGCATGCAATTTTAAAATCCTTATTCCTAATACAAAATAAGTGTATTTATTTTAGTTATTTAAATAGTGCGGTATTCATATGGGAAAAGTCGCTGTGTATGGAGGAAGCCTTTAGGCCAGACCCATAAAGGGTTACTTCGTAGAACGGCTACGTGTTCGTAGAACAGCTACGAACTGACATCGCTACAAGCTCTACGTGTTGTTTAACAACCCGGAAGCCTTACTCGACTCTTTATTGAATGAGTAAATTGACCCAGACTATATGTTGGGAGTTGGGACAGGGTGTAACTTTGTTATTTTATGAAAATGTTATGCAAAACAAAAATAATATTCCGTTTTAATAAAGCGATGTCACTATAAGTAGCAAGGGTCGCTCGTTTTATATATTACACTGTGACCGATATTTTCGTTGTTGATCTACTTTAATATTTCTGTATTAAGTATAGTAAAAATTATGTACCTCTATATACAATATTTTTGTTTTGTTAAATCCGTATTTACTCTGCAAAAAGGCATTTGCAATGTATTAATTATAATGCAAACTTGGTTTGCAAGAATCGTAAAAGGTTGAAATATGTCACTCCCTACCCCTGTAGGATAAAGCGTGTCTATATTTATTTACGTAATAACTGCAGTGTCATTTAAGATATTAAACCAGCTCCTCATTTTAAAGTATGAACGTAATAAAAATTAAGAAATTCATGTAAAATATGATTCCATCAATACAACTTCAATTACCGAACCCTTTTGAGCAATTTAAATCCCCATTAAAACGGTCTGAGCTGGCGCTCTGTAAGTCTAACTAGTTGGCTGTACTTACAACTAATTAGTAACAGGTTGATGTTATCAGCTTGTAACAATTTGTTGTAAATTGTTGTAGAGTTGTAAGGCGCCGAAACTCCTACAGAATACATTCTTGATTATAGAGTTCGGGAAAGTTAATTTTATATATTTTTCTGAAATATAATTTACGTTCATTTGCATCTGTACTAATATTGTAAAATGGAATTTGTTTGCAACTAATGAGTAATTTTCAGAAGTACATAACCGATTTAAAAAAAGATTTCACTACGAAAGTGACCCTATTTCTGGTGCTATGTATGAGTGGTAGAGCCACGCTGTAGACAATTACGTCCATAGCAAGAATTGACCGGAGCGACCGATTTGATACCACTGCCTCACATAAAACCGACGTAAAGTGGCAGCTCGCTGTTGCGTTTCGTTCTAGGAGTGAAAACCACGAGTTTAGCCGATACATACAAACTAATCCCAAATTCACAAAGCAACAATGAATAAAAATAAAGTTCTTCAATCTTATAGTTATTAAACGCCTCACATTAATTTTATTCGATTCATTTATAATAACCAAAAATAAAACAATAAAGGACTCCATTAAACAGTTCTGAACTTAATTAACGAAAAATTCGGCTTAATTACAATACTGTAAGGTAGAGTAGAGTAGGGCAATGTAGGGCGCCACCCCGCCATATAGATGTCACGTGACTAGATTTGATAAATTCAAATCATTTATTCTGCAAATAGGATATTATATATCACTTTTACTTGTCAATTATATATGTCCATGTCATATCAAATCAATCATTTGTTTAAAAATAAAGACGCCGGTATTTCGTGGCTGTCCCTGAGAAGAAATGCCGAAACAAACTCAAGGGTTATCGCCTCTCTTAAAGTCCAGACAAATGTTATAGATAAGCGATAAAAAGCGGCTCGTATACTACGTAATATGGGTAAATATGGAGTAATCGATGCTTGTATGAGAATTTGAGTAGTAGGAATATATTAATTAGTCTAGAGCACGAATGGACCGGCTCGATCGATGCGATACTACAAGTTGTCTCACTACAAATACGACATATGTAAAGTTATATCTTTCTGAGTAATATTTCTGAAAGCAGAAAAGCCTTCCTCTTCCCAAACCCTATTGTATTTATATAAAAGTGGTGATAATTGTTAAATCTTAGTTTAAATATTTTATAAACATGACTTTCTACATTATAAGAGTTATGAGACTGTAAAGCCTACTGTGACATAATAAATTCACTATATCAAAATAAATATTACGTTTCTTTCAAAATTCAATAAATCACGTAATTATACATTCACTGACTCGTAAAAGGCTAATAAAAATAAAAATAACAGAGGCAGAAAAGTTCGCAGCCGAATAAGAAATGCCATTCTATATATTTTATTATCTATTGTATAGGCAGTGAAGTTGTTTACGTTACAACGTACTAGTACTATTGTTACATTGTTAGGAGAGGAGACGCGTGGGATCACATCCCGAGGGAACGCTTCGGTTGGAAGGAATCAACACCGTTATAAACTATACACTAACTAGGGGTGGCGATTGGTTGTACTCTTGTTATTTGCAATACTTCTAGGGCCTCTGGGGAAAAATATATAAACAATATTCTATGACACACTTTAAACATAGCTGTGAATTCATATCTTAAAGCACGCGATTTTTAATTCAAGTATATAAAGCATGCCTATCTCACTTTTTTAAGTGTGTATGCATTGTGACTTTCTGTTTAAACGGTATAATATACAGACCATTAACCCGCGCTAGGCCAACGTGATGGACCAACCTTACTAGAACAAAACAATATAGCACCGTGTTCCCCCAAAAAGAGTGAACATCAGGCAGGCAACCGATCGTACAAACTACAGACAAATATTTTCTGTAATATGCTTAACACATTTAAATGGGGTAAGGGGAGGTGGAGGAATTCTAAACACAAGTATTTTAAATATGACACCATTAGTCGAAAAATATATAACAATATTATTACATATTTCAATTCATATTTGAAAAATCATATATCATAGAGCCACCCATAATTATATCTGTGTGAACTAACGAGAGCACCTGACAAAGCCCGTATACCTGTATACATCAGTTCTCTCGATACTCTACATTTTTTTATCTATATTTTCGAGTGCAAACGTTTCCAACATTATTCCGTTTGTAGAGCCCACGCTGTGAACTCTACCGTCCGTAACACGTGCATGTTATGTCTGCATTCCATTTGAAATAAAAAATCGAGATACATTTTTGTCTCTACATTCCTTGTGTGGATCAAGCTTTTTTGTAACTCTAAACATTGTAGTATAGCAAGTAAAAGCATTTAGTTCACAGTATTTAAACAAACAAAGAAAATATCGACAGAGCGTGTAAATAATAAAAACACTGCGTCGATAATTACAATTAAGTTTAAATACCATGAGCAGCTTTTGACTGCATATTCAAAATTAATAGTACTCTTTTTTATGGATATAGAATAAATACATGAGTGATATCATAAACCAGACATGTTTTCTAGTTAGAAGTTTCTGTGAGAAGAAATATACCGTGTAAAACTTTTGAGAGAAATCCTTTTTTAAACCAATACAGAAAACTCTTAACTAGAAGACCTTGCAAACACGAAACAATTTTCCGCAATCACATCTCAAACCGCTGCACTTTAAACGACTTTTAACAATACTTCGAACGCTACAACTTGAATCCGAGCCTCCTCCCCTTCACGGCCCCATGCCCCTCGCACGCCCCCCGTAACACAGATAATGTATTTAGGCACGAGCCGACGGCACGGCGTCCAAGTTGCCAGACTCTTGAATAAACTATTATGGAGAATTGATTTTAGCCGCTCGCGACCTTTTAGTTGCGTTACTGTTTGATAGCTACTAAATGTATCGTATGTGAAATATATGTCTGCACTGTTCTCGTCCACTCGAATCATTTTATAAATTCCATAACATAACATAAGCTCACGCCTGTATCCCCGAAGGGTAGACAGAGGCGCACTAGCGAACTAGAACACCGACATTTCGCCGAGCTTAGTTCTTAGAGCTTAGCCCAGATGAGATAGAGGGCGAGCCTATCGCCATATCGGAAACAAATTCCAGACTCCGAGTAGCCGGCTGTGAAGCGAGAGGCCGCGGGTGCGATTCCCGCATTGAGACAAATGTTTGTGTGGCCCACAGATATTTGTTTCAAGTCTGGGTGTTGTGAGACCGAAAGTCTCTCATAGTCTCTGACACTCACGATACAGGTTATACCTAGTGTGGGGTCAGGAATAGATGTGTTACTGTTGGATGTATTTATTTATTATTAATGTATTTTATATTGAAAAATCCAATATCACTTTGCCCGACCCGGGGAACGAACCCGAGACCTTAGGACGGTAGTCGTACCGAAATAAAACTACACTACCGAGGCAGAGCAGTTTATATATTTTAGGTAAACATCGATCGGCATCCATCCATAAGACATGGCTCGCCGAGGCACGCTAATCCAATAAAAACATCGCAACTAACAACATTGTTTTTTACAAACCTACATATTATTTGTGACTGTTTTCATATTCAATAAGTAATAGCTTTCTCAAAGGTTAAGGTCGGGTTTAACTAAGCATCTGTCAAACCTTATGACATGTTAACTTGTTAATAGCACTATTAATCGCAACCCTTTCGAATTCAGAATATTGAATTGTTTTGACAGTATTGTCAACTAATGTACAACAGTTGCGTCATAAACTACTCTTTCAGAAATCGGGGGTATTTGATTGGCTGATTCATAAACACCTACATGAGACTGCGGAACTTACCGCCTTATTTGTCATAACTGTATGCCGAAAATAAATTTAAGAAGCCGTTAAAGTTGAGTAACGTTTGACCATTCGGGCGTTAGAAAGTTAAAATTCTAATAACGTATTCCTGTGTCATAATATAGGATAACACAAAATATGTCATTGAATATAATAAGATAACCCTTTATTGATTTGGATAGTCATTACTCAATATCTTTGGGTTTAAATAAATGGTAATAAACTATCCTAACATTCACTAATAAAAACGACGAGTGTTGTTTTTCTTATGTATTAAATATTTTTTATGGTTTATAAGCTGAAAAAAAGGTTTTAAAAGTTTGATTTAATTTTCAAATTAAAAGATTCAAGATATGGATTATGCGTAAGGTGACTTATGTTAGGAATGTAAATTATCGAACAAGATCACATAATAACTGTAATAAATCTGTCAAAAAAAATCCTGAACCACTTCGATAAAATCTACAGGGCAGAGGTTTTCGGGACAAATAGTCAATTTGTCGTATTTGATTCGATTGAATCAATTTATCCCTTACCCTGACATGATATGACGGGCGAGGGGATTGTGAGCGACCATTTGATCTGCATGGCGATACTGTAACCCGGTAACACTTCTAACACAGTAACACTTTATTTATTTATTGATTACAGGGAGAACAAACGGTTAGATGTTAAGAATATACATATATTATAATAAGTGATCTCAGCCTGCTGGCTGATATGTGTACTTCCACTATATCCCCTAGTAGGAGTTTATTTTTTCAGTTCTTGATTCTCGAAATCGACGATAGTTTGCGTTTTGTCCACACATTTGACTAGCAGCGCCAGTTTTCGGAAACTACAACGAACTAAAATTTTTTTTCGAAAAGCTGTAAACTATTATCGATTTCGAGAATCGAGAAAAACTCGTATTAAGGGTACAGAAGAATCAGGCTCGAAACTTTGTCAACTTTAAAATATAGAAGTTTAGGAAGGGTAGGAGTTAATTAGACTTAACTCACAATTAGAGTTAACTCACTCAAGCTGCCATTTTCGTCGGTTGACTGTGAGACAGTGAGCCGGTCCCTATGTGTTGTCTTTATTTATAACATCAATATAAAGTTTGTTTTGTCTGTAAATGTATCGACTAAAACAAAATAAAATAGAAAATCTTACCTAAAGCAATATATAAAAATATGATAAGTTGGGGAAGAAGACATAGGAATAAAATCATAGATCTAAGCTTTTCTCTGTAATCCATATACCGTATTTAAGAAGTATAATATGTTAGTTTCGAAGGTCCATGAGTTTTATGTAGGTAGCCCACTCAATGCCAGTTCCCGACCCACTATAAAAACAGTTTCTTTTCACTGCTCTGCGCTAAATTGCAAATGGCGTTGTACTTTTTGTGCTGACTTCTTTTAGTTTATTGTGACCCGTATTCTTTGGGTTTTCAATTACAGCCGTCAGATAGTCTTTCTCCCTTAGCCTTTGTCTAGGATTGTACTCGACTTTACGTTCTTATGAAACTCTAGTTTCTTTTGGCTTAGTTTTATTTTTGTTGAATTAATTCGTTTCTTTATCTCGACTGTTTGTAATATAAACCGACCGAATCTGATTTCTTTTTTGTTTATTATATTCACCTCCACATCTATTACGTTGTGCCTTTGCTGACATTGTTCGTGAAAGTTCATTATTTTTGTAAATATGATTATAATAAAATAGATATTAGTTGAATATAACAATCGAATATGAACCGTCAAATATGCGTGGACGTATTTATTAAAATAATATTTTAAGTAAGAGTTAAGTAAAAACAATATTTATTCAATAATGTTTTATTAATTTTGTCACTAATTTAATACTTCACTATTGTCAACAGAGGATACTAATCAATATAATCGTAATCCTAAATTCATAATTCAAATCAATTAAAATAAAATCTATTTTCTGGTGTTATACCTCTACAATACTTTACTTTTCTTTTTTTATGTTATCTACGTTAATACGTTAAGATATATGAAAATAATACTATTTATCTTATGCAAAATAATAAAATTGGAGTGCCTTTGTATAGTATCGATTGATGTACTGCTACATAACAATACACATCTAAATCAGAGCACGCAACTGGAAAACCAATTATGCTGAGCACTAGAGGTACAACAGTTAAGCGACAAAGCACAGCAACGTCAGCAACGCAGGATTTACATAGTTCCATTTTCGATACTAATTGATGTTTGCGTATTTTTTTAAAGATTGCCATAGTATGTACATTCAATATGTATATTCTGTGGTAGCTACAAGAGTTACTTTAGCGATAATTATTAGAGAATAGACACTTCGTAACTGGAAACAACATATTATTATAGTGTGACTTCCGAAGTTGTAAATCCTTCCCCGCTTTCCAATCGTTTCCTTCCTTCGGTATGCAATGGCTGTGGCAGCGACATATACCCGTGTTTATAAATGATTTCCATGGATACCGGTAACTACTTATCATTAGTACCTTACTACGAGTTCAAAAGGAGTAAAAATTTGGCTTACTTCTTACTAACCCTCTTCTTGGGGATTCAGTTCCGGGCAAACCAAATTAAAGAAATCATTTCGCCTGACTTGAAATTCAAACCCAGGATCACCCGGTCCACAGCTTATATATGCTGCCATTAGACCAAGGAGACGACTAATATAAGTATACAATAAAATTTAACTTAAGGAAAAATTAGTCGTCTGTTCGTCTGCTTTCTTAACCCAACAACACCAAAAATAATTCAAAATCGATACACATGTCTTAGACTACTGCGTTCGCCTTCGTCTGAGTACACGTTTAACCTTATTAAAGGATGCGTGACACGTCACAGGAGGCACGGAGTGTACTGAGGGTGTTCAATCAATCGTTTCTCACAATAAACATGTTAAGTGCTATTTAAATGGAAAGGAAACGCGGGATAATAACAACCGTGGATCGTGCAGATGTGACTCGTAGAATGTAGACACATCTGAGGCCTGTCTATATCAATCAATCGTAAATTGGTTTTAAAATAAATGTATTTGTATTCTCGTTTGCTGAATAATGAGACGGTAAAAAGAATATCTTTGTGGCTAGAGTTGTATGCCACCCTAATCGAACAAGAAACATATTTATTGGTTATGGGTAATAATCGTTTGTAAAACACATACTATTTACCTTTGCACGTCTGCCTACCCTTTTTGTGATATAGACATTGTAGCAGCACAGTGCATTCTTGAACAATGACGCATATCGAAAATATGTGTGAACCAAACTTGGATTTGTTTATACTCATGTCAATTACACCTACTTCACCTACTTGTGCACGGTACTTAATATGATTTGTTAATTGTTAAGTTTGGTATTTTCAACGTATTCTTTGTTCTCACTTCCCTATGCATTCCTTTGTATTTGATTTGTTATTTTAATAAATATTTGGTGAGAGCGAGAGGCACAGCGACCCCTTACGGGATAGAGCAGTAAAGCAATCTCAGACTAGCCACCTTAAATACGGTGTCAGAAAATTCAGTAAACAGTATTCCATTTGCATTGATCGCGCACGCATAGTTCGCCACACAGTATTCCATTTGCATTGATCGCGCACGCATAGTTTGCCTCTCTAAATCGCTCACACTTTACTGGCACCTAAGTCTTTCATTTACCAGAAATCATTACTCGATACAAGACACTGCCAAAACATGATCCCGTCAATGTAATCTTACAGTCTTTCTCTCGGTTTCTCTATGAGGTTATCAAATAAACATAAAATTGAATCTACATAATATAATTGAGTGCAATGTATACCTTCGATACACACTTAGGGATTCTGAATCGATAAGAGTTTGATCACGTATTTTTAAATTTTGATTTGATACATGAGATGTGACGTGCTATTAATTTCGGCATTCATTAAACCATTTTGGTAACGATAACACTAAAGCCCAAAACATTAAACATAGGACGGTCAGTACATTATAAGCAAAAAATCTCATCTAAAAAGTGTACGTATGAATAAGTGCATGATATTCAAAGGGCTGGCCGGGACGGAGTAGGGTCCGGGTTGTTTAATCATTGCCCTGATTAGTGCCTTGATGACGGTCTGACGTGGGGGGGCGTGAAGGGTTGAGGGGGGACACGTATGCAAACTATTGTGGACGGGGACTGGGGAACGTTTGGGATTAATCGCAGTGTTATGTAAAAAGTTGTTATTTTTTTCTGATATAGAAAATAGATCTTTGTTGTTTCATCCGTAATAACACCCATTTTTTTGTTATTGTAAGTTTTGTAAATTTTGACTGTTCTCCGGTACTTATACTGAAGAAATACGTGACAAGTATATATAAAAGCAGTGATCGTGTGTGTCTGTATACTATTTATTTAATGACACATCACCTCGGTGACGCAGTTGTATTGTACACGCGGTAAGATCACCGCACTGAGGAAATCAACTTCCAACACTGACTCGGGAAAATATTGGGGTTTTTACTCAGTTATCCTGTCGATCGGTTTGATACCACTGTCCAAAGAGAAAACTGACATAAAGTGGGAGTTTGCTGTTGCGTTTCGTTCGGTGAGTGAGATTTTCGGTTGTCCAATTCCTATCTCCCTATTCCCATCAATTAAAGTTTGATTATTTTCATATCTGTGGGCGTGCAGTGATACGTGGAGATCATTTACCATCAGGGGTACCAATAGCTCGTTGACCATTCTCAGTTTTGAAAAAACTGAGAGAGAAAACTAGAGTTTGTGCCCGAAATGATGTTAGGTTGATAAGATTGATCCTATTACGTTGTGGTATGTATCCCAGTTAAATTGGCCTGATGGACAGTGGATGTAGTGTGTAGTAGTGCGTGTCTACAGTGTACCCACCCCACCCGTCACTCCTGGCGCACAAATCGAGGCCACACATAATATCATATTCGGCGGGTTACCACCACCTCTTATAGCAGTATTATTATAATCATTTTCGTTTGTTTTGTATGGGAATCGGTACAAGTAAAATTATAATAATACTGCTATAAGAGTTTGTGGTAACCCCCCTGTGCATAAATTACATCTGGTTATTAATTATTATAGAAATTATTAGGAATGACATATAAGAATAATTAAATTAATTGAGTCACAAATGAGATTATAACCATATTACTATATGACTACAATCATCATAACCTCATCTCATCTAGTAATTAAAACCTGACCACACTATTATTAATTTAATTTAGAGATAAGGCCTACGATGTGATAGATTTCCCGTGGTTAGTTTATAAAATCGGTATTGTACAGTATACAACTGCAAATCACTCATAAAGTAACTAAGCCAGTTTTTATTTAATCTGCCACATGTCAGGTTATTCGAGACAGTAACTAAACTAATCAAAAAATATTAACTAAAATCTACATATTCCACCATAAATCCTAACCTTTATATATGGAATCACGACCTAAATAAACTCCATCGAATATGAATAATAATATTATTTAAATTGGTTCACATTCCAGATAACATTAAGACTAATAAAAAATCTATCCAATTCAAATCAGTTAAAAGCTTGATCGAATGTCAACAAAGCTAACCAATATAATTGGATTCTTTCATCTGTCGATATCAGTAAACAAAATCTAAACTTCATTATCCAGAATTTTTATTTATTTTTTCCTTTTGTTTTGGAACATCAAAGCACTGAATTTATTAGGTAAAGGGTAAAGTTTTCACTGAACCAAATATTTTCATCAGAGGAAAAATTCTGACGTTTTGGACTGTTAATGTATGAAACATCAATTAATGGCAAACGAGTAGATGGGTCATCTGACGGTAAGTGATCTCCACCGCCCATAGACACCCGAGATAAAAAAATAATCATGGATGCGTTGCCAACCTAAAAGGATGGAATGGAAGGGGGGGAGAAGGCATTGCGAAAGGGGCCACCAGAAATCTCACTCACCGAACGAAACGCGACAGCAAGCTGCCACGTTACGTCGGTTTTTTGTGAGACAGTGGTATCAAACCGGTCGAGCTGGCCCACTCTTGCTGTAGACGTTACTGTCTACAGCGTGGCTCTACCACTCAAGAATCCTATATATATATCCTTCCGATAAAAGACTTTTATAGACGGTTGAAAATAGCCGCGTGAAATAATAGCGTGTAAAAAGCGGTATTAAGGCAGCTGTGCGCCGATTGATTTCCTTATTGCTGGGTTATTGCGTTATGTCGGATCTTTTATTTCATTATAGAGGTAGAAACTTTCCGTTGCATAAGTAATCGGATATATTGGCCCAATAACAGTATCATGGATAGCGATGTTAATGTCATTTTTATCCAAATATAGTTTCCTCCCATGAAACAACTTGTGATCGTTCATATGAGCCATGACCGACTCATAAATAATAAATAAATACACCCGACAGTCACACACCCAGTCCTGACCCCACACTAGGTATAACCTGTATCGTGGGTTTTAGAAATTATGAGAGACTTACGGTCTCACAACACCCAGACTTGAAACAAATATCTGTGGGTCTCACAAACATTGATCTCAATGCAGGAATCGAACCCGTGTCCTCTCGCTGCAAAGCCGACTACTCGCCCACTGCGCCACGGAGGCTGTCCACTAATTATCATTGCCCAATTAATTTCAGATTAACAGGATTTACATTAACATTATTACAAAGTACATTGACAAATCGATAGACACGGAGCCTAAACATACTGGTGGTAGAAATCTCACATGTAAGAATCCGTCTGGGTAGATACCACAGTAAGTTCTATTTATACTGAAAAGTAACACTGTAAGTAATGTTCGTATTTCGGGTTCGAAGAACACTGTGACCAGTGGAATAACTGGTAATAGTAGGATCTAGCATTGCCTGAGAAATTGGCTGAATAAATTTTATCTATTTCTTTCTTTCTTTATCATCTCAGCTTTATTCATGCACCGTGTAGTGTTAGTAAACTTAATAACTAAAAGTAAACTTAATTGCAATCTTAATTTAATTTTATACTGTATTAATTTTGGAAATGTGAAACAGAATTGATATAATTGAGTTTGAACAAGTCAGTAGCCATAACTTTATATAACAGTCGCATCGCATCATTTTAGCTCATTTCTTGATATGTCACAGCGTCATTTTCAAAATGTTTATTTTTAACGTTTTCGTTCCTACATACGAATCCAAAAACGACGAAGTATTGGCAAACGAATTGACATTTAAAAGCGAACCAACCAGGTCGAGTCACGAGTGGAGTAAACAAGTGCTGTGTAAATGTATCGCAAAACGGTTTTTATAAACGAATTGTATTTTTGTGTATTGTGTTTGATAGAGGAATAGACGCCGAATATTATGGCTGTGTTTGAAATAGTTACTATACTATTCACTGACATGTTTTAGACATAATTTAGCTAAAAACATTACATAAAGTTTAAATAAACACCAAACAGTCACACACTTTTTCCACAGAAAGATTAGAGTCTCATGTCGTGGGTATGATAAGCTACGACAAATTTTCGGCCGATCAAGTCACAAAATACAGAGCAGGATAACACAGAAATATTTTTTTTCTTGCACAGATCAAACTTGCTACACGCCCGCTACGCCTCAGAGGCTCTCAATTATTATTATATATGAAAAAACAGCATTATAAATATCGTACGCACCACGACCTATAGAAAAATTGTAGCTTGTTTGTTCAAGGAAAAAACATCTTCAACACAAAAACTGTATACTTTATATCGTGAGAGACCCACACGTCGTTAATCTGCTTTTAGCTTACACTACTTCAAATATTCATGGCACCTTTATTTTCTATATTTTCAAAGGCAACATAGCACGGTTTCATTCGTATAGATGTGGTTGTAACAGAGCACTGCGCGATTCATCAACGTCCCTACATCCCGAGAGTAATGGAATTCGGCGATGCAACAAAGCAATCTAGAGATTCTGAAACCGATCCGTTGAACCGATCCAACATCATTTGTTTTACAGTTATTGCAAATGGAAAGTGCATCGCGTCTCCTCCGATGTTTATATATGTTTTCATTATATTTTATGATAAACGCTGTTGGAATATTGATGCAGATTATTTTTAAATAATGTCACGTATTTGTTTTGTTTATCCGAGCACGGTAAAGTGACACATGATGGCAAACGCAGTGCAGTAAAAATAAACAGGGACCACTAGCAAACAATGACTTTATCGATAGTCACTAGAACCATGCCGACCTAATGTATGCTTCTTCAGCCTCCGAAGAGGGAAGAAGCAAATTCGAAGGGCTTACGACAAGACAAGCGGATGACCGATGCAGACACACGTATGTATCTTCCTGAAGATGTTCACGCCCAGCAATAACTGGGTGAAATTATTATAGAGGTACAACTATGTATAATACATAACTATATAACTATAAAAATATCACATAAGCTCACGCCTGTATCCCCGAAGGGGTAGGCAGAGGCGCACTCGCGAACTAGAACACCCACATTTCGCCGAGCTTAGTGCCGTCCCAGATGTGATAGGGGGCGAGCCTATCCCAGATGTGATAGGGGGCGAGCCTATAAAAATATCACAGTAAATAATATACCTCTACAAAGCTTTATTTCTTTCTTCCTGCCCTTATCCCATCTTAATGTGGAGCCTGCGCAACACACTTTTTCAAGTATGTTGCAGAAATGATTTGGCTAAGTCTTACGACCGGCTGCCTGCCTAATGTCAACCGCCTATGAGAGATCCAGTCCCGGGCAAATTAAATTAGAAAATTCACTTTGCCCGACCTGGGAATCGAACCCATGACCTCCCGGTCTACAGCCAATATAATTTACCACTAGACCAAGGAGGCGAATAATATACTAAGCTACAATATAAAACTAGAACAAGATTACAGTAAATATATATAAAGTATCAAGCAAACCATATTTTTCGTGCCTCAAAAGTGCCTACATGTAGTAAATCCGCAGACTAACTGTAGCACAGTAACAACACGTGTTACAAATGGCAGAGTTTTGTGCTAACGACCAGTCTTCACCACAACTAAACCTCGCAACACCCCCCCCCCCCTCTCTACCTACAACTACCTCACTCCCTACCGCTCCCACTCTCTATACGCCGCGCCCGCAGTTCAAGGAATAGATGGTTCGGCGTGTCTCCGCACCGAATTTATTGCCTACGCAAATAAAAGTATAGTTGGTTTAACATCGTCTAGTAACAGCGTAAATGGCCTGCGATATGCGATATTCTGAGTTAAGTAAAAAGTATTTATACCGCAGCATGGATATAGATATAGCGTACTTAGACTCAAAACCGTGACGATTCAATTCAATTTAAATGTGACTTCTGTAGTTGGCCTGTGTCTACGGCTTCGAAGATACAGGCTTGGGTAGTGTTACCAGATCTATTTTGTGAAATATCGGAACACAAGGTTAAAATGATCGGGACATAGGTTTTCAAATCGGGACGTTACCGGCCGATGAGTATAACAAGGACATCAAACTATAATAGGTATGTTTTTCTAAAGATAAGTAAATTTATGGTCGAATCTCAGCATTCGCGAAGTTTGAATGCGTTTTTTAATCGCAGTTGTATACCCCACTCTCCGATTCGAATTCGGGATTGAGTTCATACTTCAACTCTACCCACAATCGAAATACATATATCCAGCCTAGGACAAAGAGTGCACCGTTCTCAGAGCAGTCAACGCAAAAAGCTTCTCGGTATCAGGCATGACCTGAACCAAGTTTAAGAGCCTAGCATGCAGGGGCTAACTTTTACGAGATTATCATCTCACAGAAGGAGAGTGCCGAGAGAAATCGGGAATGATTAAATCCTTGATTCTCTGTTTTTTTTTATTTGATCCCTCCAGAGGCCAGAGAGGCATAGGAGGTGCGACTGACTCTCGTATCCCACTCTGTGGTTTTGGGGCATTGTAAAAAAATCATCCCAGTTTCGCCTGACCGTTGTAAGCTTCGACTTATAGGGTCCAACGGGGGTCGTAGTAAGTGGCTGTCGTAGCGCCCCCAAGATGGATAGCAGCGCAGTTGGTCGGCCTCGTTTTGTCATTGACGCCTAGGGCGTCCCTCGGAAGCTGGGGTTTATGAGCGCCCCCTCCGGATTGGAGACGAACAACAAGGCGGCACCGCTAAGGAGCGATTCCAGCCGAAGCCTGGGCGCTTCTTACCTAGGGAAATTCGGAGTCGTTCCTAATTGCCGCGAGGCTTTTAGTCGATATAGCTAGTGCAGGATGTGTTACGCCTGGACATTTTCCATATCTCCTGGACATTATGGCCCTGGACCATATGACCGGTGACTCCGATATAACCGTCACGGGTCTTACCAGAGATGGCGTTAGTAGTAAAACATTTTTCCCCGCGAAAATTTGGTTTCCAAGATTTTCCGCTAGTTAGCTTCGTTGAAAGTAGATAAGTATATAAACAGAAAAACGTTGACGTGATTTGGCCTGCCCGTAAGGGTCATGTTAGCGAAAACCACGCCGCGGAGATGAAGATGAAGCGATGGTTGTGCAACGTTACACGATTGGACCGAATATGCAAATTAGTGTCAGATAAACTGCAGGAATGTCGCTTGAAAGGTATTATCACATTTTGAACAAACCACGGGAGCAGTCGGTCGCAAGTGTCTGGACCAACGTGCTAGGGATGTGTTCTCGTGGACGGCCCAAAAAGCGGCGTTTAGTCGTTTTAGAAAAAAGTATAATATCTAATGGCTTCATTATTCATTGAATGCTCAAGACCGGGTGAAGTGGAAACATTTGAACAAAACAACCATTTAGCTGGCAGAACGAGACACTTTTTTATCCACGGAGAAAAATTCACTCTAAAGAATGAATTATGTAAGTAATGTAAAAATATGGGGCAATGGGGCAGCTTGGGGGCAGAGGGATGGTCATGCCCGACTCATCGGCCTTTCAAGGACGGGTCCGAAACCAAAATACCTACACCGACACTAACCACTAAAAACACCCGTGGGTGCATTCTTCAGCGCATGTGAGATGGTCCCGGAAGATGCGGAGTACCTTCTGGATTGCTGCCGGAAGCGACTTTGCCGCCATTTATGCCGTCTTTGGCGAGCACGATACACGATGTTTTCGTGCCGCCGTGCAATAAAACTCCTGAGATGCAACCCTTGGGTGGCATCAATGTAAGATAAAAATGCCGCACATCCCCCGCTGTACGGCCCTGATTCCAATCTGTAGGCCTGTAGGCGCCAGTCAACGACCAGGCGCCTCTCTTCTTGTTTAGCGACTGGAATCCAAGCATTCCCAATTCCGTCCAGCGCTGTTATTGTGCAACATAACACGTTCACAGAAGGAGGTCATACCGCGTCACGTCCTCCGACTACTGACCATGGTAGCTACTATTGCCGTCAGAGAGAAACCGTTACTGTGTACAGCTCTGAGATCGCTGCGTTATTCTTCCCAGGCTGGACACGCTTCGAGAGTGTGCTGGGACGTATCCTCGGGGCAGTCGCCACAATGGTGGCACACGACAAATTCCTCCTATCCTATCTGACAGGAACCAACCGAAGCACCCATTCCCTGTCAGCGCCTGCGTCAGACAAAATTTGACTTTAATACTCTTCAGTTCAATTACAGCTGCCATATACCGTTTCCTTTACTGCAAATCACTATTCCTTATTTATGCCCCATCCTTGTTATTATCTCATTACCTGCCTGCTTGTTTCTAAATTGATAGGGTTATAACACAAGTTATTATTTAAAAGGAAATAGAACTAGACCTTGTTTGTTGTGACTTGTGACCAATAAAGATTTTTATTCTATTTATTTATTAAAAAAAAAATTCAATAATTAATATTATGCAAACGGACTTCTGAATCGAAAAATGGTTTAACACATCACAGTAATATTTACTACTTTGTCGGTAAGCGAGTACGAGCGACTATTAAAAATTTCTATTAAAGTACATGCCAAGAAGGATAGTCAAAAATCGGGACATTCGGCGTCCCGATTAAGAGTAAATCGGGACGGGTCACCAGACCCCTGAAAATCGGGATGTCCCGCGCAAATCGGGACATCTGGCAACACTAGGCTTGGGCTTATGTTTATCTATTCTTAAAGTGTGCAAGCTTATATTATTGTATTCTTCGATGAGTATTGTCGCCTCTTTGTTCTAGTGGCAGCATATATGAGCTGTGGACCGGGAGGGCGTGAGTTCGATTCCCAGAGCGGGTAAAGCGAATTTTCTAATTAAATTTGCCCGGGACTGGATTCCCAGAGAAGGTTGACATCAGGCAGGTAGCCGGTGGTAAAAACTTAGCCCAATACTTTCTGCAACATGCTTGAAATAGTGCGTTGCGCCGACCCCGCGGTAAGCAAAGGCTTGGCTATTAATCTGTAATCCTAGAGATTAATGTAATACTAATGTTTGAGGGCGACGGTAATTACACATTTATCTGCCGCCTCCTCGTCTGCCATCATACACCAACAAAACAATTCAAGACCCCGAGTAATAATAATATATTTTTTCTGATTAAAAAACAAGCAAAATAATTATCAAGCTACATATACATATGTATGGGATAGGCTCGTCCCCTATCACATCTAGGACGGAACTAAGCTCGGCGAAATGTGGGTGTTCTAGTCCGCTACTGCGCCTCTGCTTAACCCTTCGGGGATACAGGCGTGAGCTTATGTTATGTTATGTGTAAGCTACACTCAACATAAACTTCAAACTAAGACCTAACTAATCTAACATTTACAAAGTTCTCATCTAAACCTATTTTTTACCAAACCACAGACAATTTTAAATGATTTTAAAGTATAAATGACAACACTAGTAAAAGTTGTCGTGTAAGTTTCACATTTATTTTTAAGTTCTATTCGCTCGCTCGTCTCCACATGATATAAAAACCTCGTAAAACAACAACTTCAAGACAACATTCAAAATGATCGTGGTATCATCCAACTTTCACGTTTTTGTAGTTCATGACATTAATATCTAATAGATTTTACCAACTCTAGCAATCGCCATACCTACCAAATATTTTAACTCTAGAACACTTGCTTGCTGTCGTTACTTTACTTCCAAAATTATAAAGGTCTTATGCTAGTATAATCTGATACATCTATATCAGATTTTAAATACGCTGTAGACCGTTTTGTTCATATTGATAACGCAACTACAAACTCGCAACTTCTTTGTTGTTTATAAGAGCAAGCACGTAAAACTTTCGTCAATAGACTTCGGTGAACGCTCATAGAATTTGTATGAAATTCCCCTTATGTCCATATATTCGAAATGTACAATGTACCCCTGATTCTCCTAAACATCACAAATAATGATTTATATCTGACCATTTAACAATGGAAGTAAAAACTAATTAGTCGATCACAATTTACAGGATATCTTAAGCTATCCTAGTAAATTTTGTAAAACTACTTATTGTATATGTTGTTACAGCGTATATTAAGCTAAACAGGTGTACTTAGTCGCTTATGAGAGTCATGAGTGTAGAGTGTTTTGTAGATGTTATGTGATGTTAAAATCCTCAACCTACGAAATTAAAAACCATTCCAGCCACAAGAATATGAAGCGACATTCTTAACCCGAACACCAGCTTGTACAAAAGTTGTAACGCATTAAACTCTAGCTGTAGTTAATGTTCCGGGCCCAATAACCGTCGGAACCTCTGCGCGAGACGCCCAACTTTTATACACTTTACGAGCGGCGTCTTTGCCCGCACAAAATTCTAATTGGTTTTAGCGGCTCAGCGCTCCGAGTGAAACTTCGTGCACTTTACAACTGTTTTAAAGAATCATTATGGATTGGATATTACAGTGTAGTTGGCGTTGTTATCTTAATCGAAGAAACTATTAAAGGTCTAGTAACCAATAACCACCAGTTTATGAAATGTTGCTCAAATCAGAACTTTGATTTTAACCTGTTTTGTCTCAGTTTAAAGTGTACTTGGTCGGTCTTGTTACTTACAACATCTACCGATTTATAATGTTCGATAAATCAACAACGGCAATAAACCACAACTATAAAAACACTAAACGTAAAAACTAGACTCCGCAATCGACGATTCGATTGCGAATTCAAGAAAAACCTCGTAAATATTCCGAGAATAAGGTCACGGAGCGACGTAAGACGTAAGCACCATTTCCATTTCTGGCGCGACATGGAGGCGGTGCGTTGACCCGCCCTATGAGCGATCGATGTAGCTGGCCGCACGCCAAACTGTCGAGGCTCGTTGGCTCTGGGCCACGGGTCCCGACTGCACCTATTGTTGGCTATTTAGACTATCCTGCGTTTGATGTCAATGGCAAGCATAATTTACTTAATCTATGATGCTGAGAGTTTCTAGAATGTCAATGGACATGAACGTGTCGAATTTATGATCAAATTTGGTGTTCAATGAGTTCAGTTACAACTTACATAACGAAACCCTGGCCTAGAAACAAATAACATTCTGAAATATATTAGAAAAACAGTTCAGTCACGATCAATTTACACCATTTTTGACACGTCATTGCTAAGCATTTCTTATGATTGATCAGATACCTAGTCAGTAGTCACCTTCTGGTCTAGTGGCACCGTATATGTGCTGTGGATCCAGGTCGAGAAACGTGACTTCTCACACTATTTGCCCGGGAATGGCCTCCACAAAGGGGGTTAAAGACGTACGTTACTGACGGGTTCTTCGAGGTATTTAAATGGAGATCATAAAATAAAACATGAAAGTGTGAATCTTACTATTATAATGTGTACTTAAATCACTCTCTTGTCGACATCGATTAATTATATTATCGATGCATCAAAGGTAATCCAGTAGGCTGCCATTAATTATCCTATGAACAGTAAACACGCCGGCATAATTGATCAACGACGCAATCAAATTAATATATTCACATATATTAATATGTGAACATCTATATAATTACTATTCGTAATAGTGCGTTATAGACATCCTTCATAGTTGATTTAACTGTTGTTTCAACGCTTCTGCTCGGCTTCTGCTTTTTTGAATGCCTCGTTGGCGTCGTTGTATTTCGGTACGACTCCTGAGGTCTCGGGTTCGATCTACGGGTCGGACAAAGTGATATTAGATTTTTCCATATCAGCCCGGAGTCTGGAATTTGTGCCCGATACGGCGATAAGCCCGCCCCTTGTCATATCTGGGACGGAACTAAGCTCAGAGAAATATGGGTGTTCTAGTTTGCTAGGGTGCCGCTGCCTACCCATTCGGGGATACAGGCGTGAGCTTATGTATGTATGTATGTTCAACGCTTCTATAGCAAAGTGATATACATAGTCCAAAGCCCCGTACTATTAACAACTTTCGACCATCAACAATTTGAATTCATATTAATCAAATTTCAATGTCGCCTTCTTGTACTAGCAGCATTGGATATGGGTTGAGGATCGGAAGATATTGGGTTTGATTTCTAAGTCGGGCAAATAGACTTTTTTTCTAACACAAGGACGTCTTTTTCACTTTCATTTTCACTGCCGCTGAATACAAAAAATAGTAATTTAATAATTGAAACACAGTTTGTGCCTAAATATAAATATAGAGGTACAGCAGCCTAGTACACAATTTAAATAGAAGTAATAGGAATAAGCAACTATACTTTTAAAAAAGGAGAAGAACAATATCTTTGGAATCTATTTATATTCTTCGCCATAGTTCTTTGTTACCGATTGCTCGCGATTTTGTGCGACGTAATTTATCACGTGGATTTCAGAGTCCTATGGGAAATTTCAAACGTTCTAAAGAAACGAGGTCAATTGAAGATGATATACCATTATATTAATAGCCAGTACTCTGGAAATGTTAACCTGTATAAGCCGTAAAGCGTTTTGCCTCTTTTACTCTCAAACTAGGATCTTAGGAAGAAGTTACAAACTAGTTATTTTAACCGTTTAAATGTTTGTAAGTTAAGGACTATATGGTATATTAAATATATTTATGGGTTCAATAAGATTATAAATAAGAAATTGATAAGACGTGATTATTTTATGACGTAAACATGCGTTTAGAACATGTTTTTGAAAATTTCAACTTTAAAGAAGTAACGTGAATAAAGACGCGAGAGGAAAGCTAGTTAATATACAAAAATATTCTAATTAGAAACATTTATCATTCTTTTGTAAATGTAGGTGATTGCAAGGACCTTTTATTAGTTACGGCGCTACATAAATTGTGCTAATCCGACATTAGACGAGCATGAGTTGGACTAAGATCTCCTCTCATTGGTGGAGAGCCAACTTTCAGTAGTCGGACCTCAATACAGGATTTTCCGGAGGTCCATCATGTCGTATGTCACGTCGTCATACTCCCTCCAAATTTTTTTCTTGCCACTGCAGGCAGTAGCTCGGGTATATCTCGGATATTTCCGTGGATGACAATAATCACTGACCATCAGGTGGGTCGCCTACAGTCTGCCTTTGTAAGTTAATACTTCATTAATAATAAAATAAATAAATACACCCAACAGTCACACACTTAGTCCTGACCCCACACTACGTATAACTTGTATCGTGGGTGTCAGAGACTTTGAGAGACTTTCGGTCTCACAACACCTAGCCTTGACACAAATATCTGTGGGCCACACAAACATTTGTCTCAATGCGGGAATCGAACCCGCGACCTTTCATTTCACAACCGGCTACTCGCCCGCTGCGCCACGGAGGCTGTCATTATATTGTTTTGATTCGGCTTTGAGCATCGAATGTTTACTCACACTCCCGCTAACAAGTAAGCAAATCTCAGCAACGACACAGCACACAAGTAACACCACATCTATAGTATACAACACCTACAATGTAAATAGCTCGGATACAGCTCACATTGGCGAGGGACTCTAGTGCCACTAGAGCCACTAGTCCCTACAACAGCGCCGCAGTAACACCGACTCGTCCATTGTGCGTTAACGGTCACACATTTACATAATACCACTTCAACAACTGAACTCTCAGGACACGCCTCAATTTCAAATATATTTGGTATGGTTACCGAGTCAATATTTCTAATGTTTCACTGAACAAACAGTATTAATAAGTATTATTAGAGCCACGCTGTAGACAGTAATGTCTACAACACGAATGGGACCATTGTCTCACACTCGTTCGGTGAGTGAGATTTTCGGTAGCCCAATTCCCCCTCCTTTCCCCACTCCCCAATTCCCACCTTTTCGGTTGGTTCTTTGGGCGGTGAAGATCTCTTACCATCAGATGACCCATCTAATCGTTTGCCAATCAATGCTATAAAAAAAGTGTGTACCCGAGAATTTCAAAGGTACGTATGTGAAGTCTACCAAGCCGCCTTAAACAATTGGTTGGACTAATACCTAACTCCTCTCAATAATAGGTCCGTGCTCGGCAGTGGTACCGTATCAAGTCGACAGTACAGTAATAATAATAAATACACCCAACAGTCACACACCTAGTCCTGACCCCACACTAGGTATAACATGTATCGTGGGTGTCAGAGACTATGAGAGACGCACGGTCTCACAACACCCAGACCCGAAACAAATATATGTAGGCCACACAAACATTTGTATCGGTGCGGGAATCGAACCCGCGGCCTCTCGCTTCACAGCCGGCTACTCGCCCGCTGCGCCACGGAGGCTGGCACAGTAATGTTGAACTCGTTACCAAAAGCAGTACAAATTACAAATAATATATTATAGCCATAAAACCGTATACACGTAATCACAAGTTAAAAAACTTTACAGACCGATTTCAAATCCGATGAAGACCAAATTTATATAGGGCCACCCTTGAAATAAGTTCTGTCGAACACAAAAAGAATTTTGAAAATCGATCCACATTTGGCGGAGATATCGCGTAACATACATAAAAAAAATGAGGACCTTCTCCTTTTTGGAAGTCGGTCGAAAATATTTCACATCCAATTTCCTATCAGGTTCCTAATCCAATAATAATATATTGGAAGTAGTATAACGTCAAATCGTATCAATTTGCGACGGCTCCGCGGGTATCCTGTGAAATATCGTGTTTCATCGTTAATCTCCAACGATCGCACCGACCCAGTCTTTCATGTTTCTGAGGAACGATGCAACATATTATATCAGGATTCTAAACTCTTTACAGATACTATACAGGTGTACTGTGTAGCCTTAACTCGAAATGATGTCCGCAGATACCTATAGAGGTAGTTATCCTCGCAGGCTGCAAGATCGAGGTTTCGATTCTTGTGTCGAGGAGTCAAAAACTACGTTTCCGTGTTATTAATAGACTCTAAATGGGTTTTACTGAGTGTCTTCTTGAGTGAAAGCCATGGGGAAAAAAGCGTCCCCAAGGAAGCCCGCAAAGGCGCTGGAAAGACGACGTGAAGAAGGTCGCCGGTTCGAACTGGATCCACAAAGCGCAAAGCCGCGAAAATTGGAAGTTGATGAGGGAGGCCTACACCAAAATGGTTGAGAGAGGCTGAAGAAGAAGAAGAAGGGTCTTACTGAATGTTATCTTCCTCCGTATACACATTAAAATATATTTTAATATGATAAATTATACTACAACAGACTTTTGCCAACATTCCATATAGTTTCTGATATTTAGTATAAGAAAATAATACCTTATATAAAATACCATTTAGTATAATATTAAAATGTTAATGGTCAAATGGCATGAAATACGAGAGGCCTATGCCCAGCAGTGTGATGAAAAGGGGCTGTGAATGATGGTGATATGTTAGACTAAAATAATATTATTTAGTTCCATTATTACTTAACACCAATATACAAACTAAAATTATTATTGAAATTTGTGTGTTGAATGTGTGTTGAACGTTATAACATAAAAACATAATTGTTATACTAAAACATACTTAAAAACCATCTACTCGTAACTTAATTACACTCTTCCACCTCTACATTTAAAAACACTCAAACGAAACGAACACGCAAGTTATATTCAAATCGTAAGTGCAAGCAGCCCCCTACTAGCCACTAAGTAAAGTAAGTAGTGCTAATCTATGCGGGTGATCGGATACTGACCGCCTCACCGCCACGCCGCGCCGCGCCACGCCGCCCGCACCACTGCTACTCTGAACTTTCCCGGCGTCCATAAAACTTGCCTTGTTATGTACTCCTTATAAATACATATGTTTACAAACTTTATGTCACTTTTCTGTTTTTGAAACAAACGTGTATTTTTTTAATCATGTATGTATATATGTACCTTATAATAATATATGATGTATGTAGTGATAACTTAGACCTGAAAGACGCACTAGACACAAGCCATTATAATAATAATGTGTTGACTCTCAGTGTCCAATTTAAATCGGGTTTAATTCTGCATAATGATTACACTAGTTTAGGTCTTAAAGTAATAATGTAGGAGAGTCGAGAGACACGTGTTAATCGGCCGGTGGTTGGTATAAGACTTTTATTTACGACTGTCCTTACATATTATTACACATACAACTTATACAATAATGCTTACACACTACATTATTTATATTCAGAACATTAAAAAAACCTCGGCAAGTCTTATCTGACATTGCACTTCTAAGCCATAAACTCATTGTCACTAGCACTGCGTTCATCATCAATATTCCGCTATGGGTACACTGGGTAGTCAGTATGGGGTGCTCGAATAAAAAAGTATAGTCATACACAGCACACTCGTTATGTGAAGCTTGCTATCACATTATAACTAACAATTCGTTACATAATTACCGATACTTATTTTTCCGGCATAACGGTTGGTTGGCTATCTCACGAGGAAATAACAAATGATTAAAACTTTTCTTGTAAATTATAACCACGATAAATCTCCCCGATCCTCGATCTTATCACGTTACATCCAGAGTAAGCTGGGACCTCCGCAAAAACACCGAGTATACGTACATAGTTCAGGAAAATTGGTAGGTTTTTTAACAAGCAACGGGGAAATTAGGGCAGGATATAAGTTTGAACCGCCGTTGATCAATCGGTTAGATTAGGTCTTGTTAGTGGGCCGAAGTTTGAAATCTCGTAATGTGCGGTAAGACGGAAACTAGGCTGAGGTGACATGAGTTTTAATTTGCAAAAAAATATTTAGAAAGAAAGAAAGAAATAAACTTTATTTAGCCAATGTCTCAGGCAACAACGAGTAGGAATAAAAACAAAAAAGTAGTACTAAGAAGTAACAAATTGAGGTAATTACTAAGTACAAAAATGTTTAATCTATACTATCTATACTAATATTATAAAGCTGAAGAGTTTGTTTGTTTGTTTGTTTGTTTGTTTGTTTGTTTGATTGAACGCGCTAATCTTAGGAACTACTGGTTCGATTTGAAAAATTCTTTTTGTGTTGGATAGCCCAATTATCGACGGTGGCTATAGGCTATATAACATCACGCTATGACCAATAGGAGCGGAGCAGAAATGAAAAATGTTTAAAACCGGGGAAGTTGATATCTCAGAAACTACTGGTTCGAATTGAAAAATTCTTTTTGTGTTGGATAGCCTATTTATCGAAGATGGCTATAGGCTATATAACATCACGCTTTGACCAATAAGAGCGGAGTAGAAATTAAAAATGTTACCAAATCGGCAAAATTTATATCTCAGACAGAAACTACTGGTTCGAATTGAAAAATTCTTTTTGTGTTGGATACCTCAATTATCGACGGTGGCTATAGGCTATATAACATCACGCTATGACCAATAGAAGCGGAGCAGAAATGAAAAATGCTGCTAGCGGGGAATTTTATATCTCAGAAACTACTGGTTCGATTTGAAAAAATATTTTAGTGTTGACCAAGGGGATGAATGGTAGGGTGACTAAGGGGTGACCGACGGGGTGATTGATGGGGTGACTAATGGGATGACTGACGGGGTGACCGATGTGAGGAATGACGGGGTAACTGACAGGCTGACTGATGGGGTGGCGGACGGGGTGACTGACGAGGTGAATGACGGGGTGACAGACGGGGTGACAAACGGGGTGACAGATGGGGTGACCGACTGAGTGACAGCCGGGGTGACAGATGGGGTGACCGACTGGGTGACAGACGGGGTGACAGACGGGTGACAGAAGGGTGACAGACGGGGTGACGGACGTGGTGACAGATGGGGTGACAGACGGGGTGACCGACTAGGTGACAGGCGAGGTGACAGACGGGGTGACAGGCGGGGTGCCAGACGGGGTGACAGACGGGGTGACAGACGGGGTGACAGACGGGTGACAGACGAGGTGACAGACGGGGTGACAGACGGGGTGACAGACGGGTGACAGAAGGGGTGACAGACGGGGTGACGGACGTGGTGACAGACGGGGTGATAGACTGGGTGACAGACGGGGTGACCGAGTGGGTGACAGACGGGGTGACAGACGGGGTGACAGACGGGGTGACAGACGGGGTGACAGACAGGTGACAGACGAGGTGACAGACGGGGTGACAGACGGGTGACAGAAGGGGTGACAGACGGGGTGACGGACGTGGTGACAGACGGGGTGATAGACTGGGTGACAGACTAGGTGACAGACGGGGTGACAGACGGGTGACAGAAGGGGTGACAGACAGGGTGACCGACGTTGTGACAGACGGAGTAACAGACTGGGTGACAGACGGGATGACAGGCGGGATGACGGACGTGGTGACAGACGGGTGACCGACTGGGTGACAGACAAGGTGTCAGACGGGGTGACAGGCGGGGTGACAGACGGAGTGACAGACGGTGTGACAAAGGGTGTGACTGACGGGGTAAGAGACGGGGTGACAGACGGTTTGACAGACGGTTTGACAGACGGTGTGACTGACGGTGTGAGAGACGGGGTGACTGACGGCCCAAGTAGATCATCCCATTACCATTTTTAGAATTATTGTGCTATAGGTGCCTACGACTCACTCTTTCAACCCTCTCTCTCATACGCAGACGACGTTGCGCGGGTCAGCTAGTATTAATAATAAAGTAATCATATTTACCATGATTGATGTGTATACACATGTATGTATGTGGCTGCCCCGTTGACGCAGTTGTTTCGTTTACGCGGCACTACCGCTCCGAGGTCTCAGATTCGATTCTCCAATTGGGTAGAGTTATATTGGGTTTCAGTATTATAATTCCCAAGCCGCCGATGCGACGATAAACTAGATCCATATGAGACAGAAATAAGCTTTACGAAATCAAGCTTGAGTGGGTATGGGGTACAGTTTGTTTACTGGTTACTTATTAAGATTAAAAAAATGTTGATTTGATTACACACATAACATAAGCTCACGCCTGTATCCCCGAGGGGGTAGGCAGAGGCGCACTAGCCAATTAGTACACCCACATTTCGCCGAGCTTAGTTCCGTCCCCGATGTGATAGGTGGCGAGCCTATCGCCATATCGGGCACAAATTCCATTTTCCGGGCTGATATGAAAAAATCTAATATCACTTTGCCCGGCCCGGGGATAGAACCCGAGCCCTCAGGACGGTAGTCGTACAACAACCACGCCACCGAGGCAGTTGATTTTTTTAAGTTTGGAATCCGAACGTTGGACCTCATCAGTTGTGTAATCTATGAACCACCACTATTCCAATTAGGCGAATTTAATTGCAAATTGTGTTGTATCAACATTTTCATAACGGTTATGTTACCGTAACTTGACTTACTCAATTTAACTAACATAAACCTCTGCGCCCAACGATATTTAAACTTTAACTCTCGGGTTAAGTTAACTTTACATCGCTTTGTTAGAATAGGTATTACAATATTAGGTTTATTAATAGAATTTGGATATAATTGTTGATCTAGTCCAGTGGCACAGACTCGTACGTGGACAGTGGACAATCGCCACTCTTATGTCGAAGTTAAGTAATATCTAAAACGTTCTTTCTACCTGCGGAGCCCTTATAACACTATTATACTACTATTACTATTATACACACATATACCACTATAAACAATATTATAAATGTGAAAGTTTGTGAATGAGTATGTTTGTAACTACTTCACGCTCAAACGGCTAGATAGATTTTGATTAAATTTGCAATGAACGTAGATGACCCCTTAGATTGACACATATGCTACTTTCTATCCCGGAAAATAAATTTCCACGCGAACGGAGTCGTGGGCAACAGCTAGTTAAACATATTGCAAAAAGGTCAAGTTTTTCCAACTGGTTGCATGTTGACGTGAACCCTTTCAGTGGTCTAGTCTCCATTAATTTGTGTTAGAAAAACCGCTCAAACTGGAATTTTAACCTAGGACCCCACGAATCTCAGTCTATGTACTGTGTGATTAGATTATTGACGCTAATCACAGACAAGACTAGCACAAACTATCGATTATGATACTTAAAAAATTTGACAAGTACACAAGTAACTCAACCGAAATAAATACAATTCTTTGTAATACAGGCATTTTATACGTTTGAGTTCCCTGGATGCATCATGCACTGGATGCCAACGTTCTGCCAATTACTGTGTATACGAAACAAAGGTCGACATGCAATGCTTTACATATTTTATCAGGTACAAGCATTGTGAAGCCCCCACGACAACATTCATGCACATTGTCTATAAAAAGGAGTCTATAGTCTAGTCTATTATGCTTTATTTTGAAATCGAAAATTCAATATCAAAATGTCCATGTGTGAGCGATATCTTTGAGAGTAATTTTAGGCAGGCCACCTGATTAATGGCGTCTACATGCCTCGCTTCAAGGATTCAATATTGTCGAGGTACGTGAGTAGCAAATACAAAGGTAAAGTTCGTCGAATAAACACTTCATACAAATTATTGGATTTATTTTGCTACGTATTCATTTAATTACATTAGCAATTGTTTATAGTAGATATTAGTAGATTGCAAAATTATATATGGATAAAAAGGGAAACAGAATGGATCCCATTGAACGGCAACAGAAAACAAGACAAGCCACATACAATATGGCGGGACATCTCCACTAAGAAATGTGGACCGAATTGGATTATGAAAACGCGGGACAGAGACCTGTAGCAGGAGTTAGGCTAGATCTACGTCGCGGAGGCGACTACTAAACAAAGAAACTCTTGGAAATGCAGCTATAAGTAGGAAAATAGATATAGTAAGAACATTGTATGTTCTCTTATCAGTTAATACTTAAGCCGTTATTATGCATGTAAAGTTAGAAATTATTAGTATTAAAAGGCTGTTTTATTTCATTTTTATTTAAACTATACCATAAAAAAGGAACAAGAATTTCGAAGGTATATGAAGTCTATCAACCCGAATTAGGCCAGCGTGGTGGGCTAAGGCCTAACCCCTCTCCTTAGTAGAGGAGGCCCGTTCCCAGCAGTTGTTGATTTGTGTCGTTGTTCCGAAATAATAATATTATTATTATATAACATACCTTATTGAGTAGTGAAGGTGGTCAGTCTGTCGACTGAACTGAAACAAACAAATACACGTTAATGTGTTGTTACTTGTATTGTGAGTATACAAATAGAACAGAATTACAATATCAACAGACGTAATAAATATTTGATGGATCACGACATACATGTGTGGAATATCATTTCACACGTATGAAATATTTGATTGTCGTATCTTAGTTAGCCCCACAGATATGTTAAATCGTTTGTGATGGCAGTGTATCGAATTGATTAATAAGAAAGACTTTAAATTAGATATTAATTATTAATAAGTAATTCATTATTAATCAGCAACGATCTTTATTCAACGCAAACTGATTATTTTAACAAGTTTCAAGCAAAAATATTACATTGTACATTTATTTAATTACCGCCGCGAACCTCCAGCGAAAATAAAAATAGTGAAGTGAGCAAGCTGTGAGAGCGGGCGGGGGGAGTGGTGGGAGGCATTCCACAATTTGTCTCATTACTTAACTAGTTGGTAGTTTAATTTGCTGTACAACACTTCAAAATGTCAGTGAGTGTATAGTTTTACGTTGCCCGTGCCGGCGCGAGCGAAAACATGCGGAAATGTAACGAGTTTTCTAGAAATGTTCATTACGTTGTTCAAGTATGAAAAGCAAAATTCTGAAAGGAACATGCTATTACCTAGGATTTTAGTTATTTTTTTTATTCTTAAAGATAAAAAGGCAAACATACATAAGGCCATGGTGATGGGAGCGAGCCTGTCATCATATCGGACACAAATTTCAATTTCTCATGAACTGTGATTATTTGACCTGGGAGTTGAACCCAGCACCTCGGTCTTGGTCAAATACGATATCACTTGAAAAACAAGCAGAGATAAAATATATGACCACACACTAATATATAAACACCGATCGTATACAATCATTAATAACATTAGATACTTCTTCATTCTTCATTTCATTCTACGTTAAGTAGCGGCTGCCATCGGCAGAATCAACAGAAGAGTCTCAAGATTTTCTCCACATACAAGCGAGGGTGATAAATATAGTAGATAAAGCTAGTATGCTTCCGTTCGTAAGATCCTTTAGTAATACAAAGGCGTGGTACGACGTTGATTAATTTAATTAAATCGCTGTCGACGCGGTTCCAAGAGTTTGTTCACTAATAATACAATGTCTCTACCGACGTTGTATTGGTTTCGTGGGAAAGTACAATACGGGTGTCATGGGTTCGATTTTTGTTTTTTTTATATCAGAAACTGGTAAACGAACAGGTGGGCCACCTGATGGTAAGCCATCTCCACCGGGCCGCTAAAAATGCACAATGCCAATAAAGGAATCATAAAAAAAAAGAATAGGGATTCATTTTAGACCAGGCAATAATATAAGGTCTGGCACATCTTCGCCGTTTTAGTGTATTTGCAGCATATATAGGCCATGAGAACCGAGAGGTGCTGAGGTATATAGAGTCTCAGGAGTCACAATTTGTGTTCTAGATTTTTCAATCCAAAATCACATATCCGTTGTCCAGAGTTTATGTCTGTTCAATTCATCTCTGCTTCCCCCTACGGGGATACAGGCGTGACTTTGTATTGCGTCATTATAAGATTGTAGTTGTTTATTTGTTATAATTGTCGCCTTCTTGATCTAGTGGCAGTGTATATGGCCTGTGAATCGGGAGGTCCTGGGTTCGATTCCCAGGTCAGGCGTGGTGTTTTTCTTACACTATTTTTCCGGGACTGGATCCTCCAGGAGTTGACGTCAATAAGACAGCCGGTCATAAAAGTTAAGCCAAATCCTTTCTGCAACATGCTTGCAAAAGTGTGTTGCTACATTAAGGATGGTTAAGGGCATGTAGAAAGAAAGTGGAGAGGTATCCTATAGAGCGAACTTCGACTTAGTCTAAAGCTGAGATCTATACAGTGAACTTCGACTAAGTCTAAGTCAAAGACACGAACTTACTGAGGATTTGTCATATTTAAATAGAACTTTGACTTCGATTTAAAAAATTACTGTAAAAAATTACTTCATTTTTTACAAGAAAATATTTGCTTAGTCTGTTTGTCAGTCTGTTTTTCTTGAAAAAATAGCTCGGACTATGTAGAAGTTCGATTAAAAAATTTCAAATCCTAACCGAGTTCGTTTCTTTGTCTCAGACTTAGCCCAAGTTCGCTTTATAGATCTCAGCTTAAGACTCATATTTCACGTGACACCTTGTTACTATACAGTAATCCTATCCCGTGACTTAATTAATCGTGTTTACATCAACGAGACTTCAGATAATTTCATCTGAAGCAGTGAAGAACGGAACAATCTCAATCACGTTTACCATTAATTTGGTGAAGTGACGCGTCGGTGGCCTCGGTGCCGGAGCTGAGTGGAGCTGGTGGGACTCACGCGACATCCTCCAGCCGGCGTTCATTACAAATTAATTAATTTGTACAAGCGAGCGTGGTTTCGCCTCAAGCATCTTGTTACCCTTGAGATGTAAATATTATGGTGGATCGGATTATGGGAAACAAACGTTATTTGAACAAAGACGCTGTTTTTTGAACGATTAACAATGATTGTTGTTAGGAAAGTGTATTTAAAACGTGGACAGTCCAAATAGCGCTGGCTGAACGTTTTGGAGACAGACATGAGAGCCAATGGCCTCACTATGCAGCATGCTCAAGACCGGGCGAAGTGGAAACGTTTAAGTGGGACGGCGGAACCTGGCAGAAGAAAGAAGAAACCAGGCAGAAAGAAAGATACATTATACTAAGTTATGATATGTAGAACAACAGAAAGGAACAATCGCATAGCGCAATATTCATATTAGATCCATTTAACATACACCAGCCCCCTTTAACCCTGAGAGCGGATACGGCAGTATCGGAATACTATAGCATCCCTATCGCGCGGCGTTTATTTCTACTCCATTCTATAATAAGAGTTTATGCCCCATGAAAAGCTTTATTTATAAACTTGCTGCGATAATTTCATCCCTAGATACATTTAGAAAAGTCCCTTTATTACAGCGATAGTAACAAGTAAAAACGGTACGTCGCGACAGCCGCAATTAGCGGGAGCGTCGGAGCGACGTCGGTCCGGCCCTGACGATAATTGTTTTATATCAACGACAACCTCTACGGCTTAGTGAGCAAATAGTCGATAATAAAACCAGAAGTCCTGAATTTGAACCCGCACAGGCTGTCAGGCTCAAATTGCTGGAATAAACGAACCAACTACGTAATGTGTATGTTGCACTTGTGCACATCAGAAACGGATCCAGTGGTCTAAGAAACACTGTTTTATTATTATTCTTGAGTAGTAGAGCTACGCTGTAGACAGTTACGTCTACAGCATGATGGCCCGGATCGACCGGTTTGATACCACTGACTCACAGAAAACCGACGTAATACGACGTATAACCGACGGCTGTCGCGTTTCGTTCGGTGAGTGATATCTCCGGTGGACCAATTCCCCCCACCCTTTCCCAATCCCTTTTGCTTCCCCCTCCCATCCCTCCTTTTAGTTTGGTAACGCACCCATAATTCTTTTTGTGTCTTGAGTGTCTATGAGCAGTAGAGATCGCTTACCATCAGGTGACCCATGTGCCCGTTTGCCAGTCTCTGCTATAAAATGTACGTGTTTTAAACTCAATCATATTTCTGAAACAGCCTGTATAGACAAATTTCTGTATAATATATATTTCAAAATTGACGTCAGCCATACTGAAGTCACCCGTTTTTAAAAACAACGTTAGCGTTGGCCCTCCGACATATATGAGTTCCTAGATAAAGAAAGTTAGAAAAGTCGTCTGTACAATTGCAGTAGTAGTAACAATAAAAATGCTACGTCGCGAGTCACAATTAGCGGGAGCGTCGAAGCGTCGGAGCAACGTCGCGTCGGTCCAGCCCTGGCGATAATTATTTTATATCCCTGACGACTGCACGATTCAACTGCTCTTGTATTATTTACTGCACTCCGGTACTCCGCACATTTCTGTGTTTCTATTTAATTGGATCTGTGACGTTTTACTTTTTAATTGGTAGTGTACCTCTGTATTGTGTTGATAACAATACCAGCTTTGAAAATACAATTTGATCCTTCACAATTCATTTAATATAAGATGTAAATAAACGGGAAAGCTAATAAAAAAGAATTCCAATGTTATTAAAATCGGCAATTAAAACATTTCGTAGTACTTAATCACCATAATGTTTACAACAAATAATGCCGCATACATAATATATGGAAGATACTACTGCAATGTAAATTTTAATTTATATTAAAATATTTCGAAATAGTTAGAACATTTTAAAATCTTTCTTTCTACGTGCCCTTATCTCACATTAATGTGGGATCAACCCAACACACTTTTACAAGCATGTTGCAGAGAGGATTTGGCTTAGTTTTTACGACCGGCCGCCTGCCTGATGTCAACCCCCTCTGAAGGATTCTCTGTCCTGGGCAAATTAAATTAGAAAATTTGCTTTGCACGACCTGGGAATCGAACCCAGGACCTCCCGGTCCATAGCCCATTTTTAATGCCTGCCTCCCTTTAAAATACCTGCATACCGAAACGAATATTACTATAAAGATAAAGGCGACTGCAACAACGATTTACATAAGTAGAAGCCCGTAACATTTATTTTGTTAAGCTTGAAGTACGATGTAGCATTAAAGAGGAAAGCTCGCCGAGGTTGTAGTTAAAGTTGCGTTAATTCAACACTACTAGGGTAGTAGTTTGTAGGTGTTAGTTACGGGACTCGACAGACATCCGAGATGAATGTTCTTAATTAAATTCAAATCATTTATTCTGTAAATAGGTTATTTTAAATCACTTTTACATGTCAATTACGAGTATATATTGAAAAAAGAATGATGGCGTCGGCATTTCGTGGCTATCTCTGAGAAGAAATTCCGAAACAAACTCAAGGGCTTACGAGTATTTACATGATGCCGGCAAAGATATGATTAAAAATTGGTGTTCAGTTATACCTACAGGACGTATAAACCGCCTCAACTGGTTCTTATACAATATTTTAGAAAATAGACGATGTTGCTGCTCGATATTACGTATCATTCTGTCAGTAAGTTTTCCAGTAGCCTAAAATGAACCTTATTCCGTTTAGTTAAGTTTGGCAATCCACCCATGATACTTGGTGGTTGGTGGTATAGGTGACTTACCTGCTTGTTTGCCGGTCTTTTCTATAGAACAATCTTACTACTTTCAATAACATAATATAAGCTCACGCCTGTATCCCCGAAAGGGTAGGTACAGGCGCACTAGCGAACTAGAACACCCACAATTCGCCGAGCTTAGCTCCGTCCCAGATGTGATAGGGGACAAGCCTATCATTTTCCTAACTATCTACTTTCAATTTAATCTATTAAAAAACTTTCAAAGTAAAAGTAATCAAAGATAGGTACAATAATACTTTGTTATTTTAATGACCCCACCATGTCAATGAATACAAAAATATAAAATCTAACAATAACCTTACTCCGAAATAGTATCATCTGCCCACTCAAATAGTTTTATACCTCTAGTATAGTCGTAAATACACGTCGTATTAATAACCTCACTCGGCCACTAGGTTTATATCGGTACATGTTATAAATAAAAATACACAAGTAATGTGTAAGAGTGGTGCGCCATTCATGAATATCTTCAATTACTTTGTGCTATATTATATCGTAAATTGGCAGGTGGTTAGTTTTCTTGCATCAACACTTTTATGTAGTTCATATTGTTATATGATAGGTCTAAGACATGGCACCCTTATTAAACGTAAAAATACATATAGTAATTTTAAGTGGACTAGATGTTGTTGTTAGAAGAGTTTTCTGGGATATCTGTTTTATTGTATTTTCTTGTTTTTATACAAAATCTGTGTTTATAATAAAAATGTAACACAGTCATGTATAATTTTCATCCCTTATTTCCCCCCGTCAAGGTTTTTGAATGAAACGGTAGCCTATACCGTTGCCTAGACTTCGAATTATCTTCGTGCCAACCATTAAAATCAACTAATAGATTTAACAGAGAAAACGTTAACAAACAAGGTTATTTTCGTATTTATAATATTGAATACCGATAATATAATAATTGCACTCTATCACTTCTGAAGAGATGCGTAAAACTTGGTCCATATAAAATGTCAAAGTCAGAGAGCTATATTGAAGCGTGACAGGTGACGGAGTAGCGAACTGTACAAACTGGGTGAATGTGGGCGGGATGAGAGGGACGGAAACGTGAGGATCTGTCAAACACGCGATGGAGTTTGACGGTCATTGTGTAGTTGCGAGGCGTACGCGTATATCAACGTGCACTGATATATGATTTTATATTTTGTTTTTATTCTTTTTTTCCTACTCATTGTTGCCTGAAACATTGGCTAACGAATTTTTATTTCGCACATTAAAATTACCGTTCCACACTGTAATAAATAATTAGTTTTTTCAATTAATGAATTCGTAGAACTATTCTCTTATAAATATTTCAGAGAAGAAAATCAATAATTATCATCTTATAAGCTAAAATCCAATATAAGTTTTCTCGCAAATATAGCCCGCGATGTTGCGTCTCGCACGCGAAGTTTGTAAGAAGAGTCGTAAAGCGAAGTTGCGCTAACTCGTCACATGCGGTCTTTATGGACACCCACCCAGCCTGCTCGGTAGACCCACGCATGAATTTAGGTAACATTTGTAATGCATACACAACTGTCTACTGCGTAGTTTTACCTCAATAATTGAACTTCAAGAGAGATTAATAAACACATTTGAAACAAAATCTTGAATATAATTTATTAAACGCTCGCGAATCACTACACGATTTTCTACTCAAGACATATTTGTACATTAAACATCTGCGGTACGGGGTGCTATGTGAGCCTCACACGGCACACACCGAGCATCACTCGTGTGTTTACTGCGTCCGGCGCGGCGTCCCTAGAACGCACTCGGTCTAGCCTAAATAAAAGCGAAAGTAACTGGGTCAAGAGCGCTGAGAGTACAGCAGAGCTCCACACAGCCAGCGGGCCTTGGTGCGAAAATACGTCATTTGCAGAACGGCTCCCGGCGATTTATGGATAGAGACTGCGGCTTTCTACAGATTTATTAGCATGTAGTTTTGAATAACAGTGCCTCGGCGGCGTGGTTGTAAGACGGTAAAACTATCGTTCTGAGGTCTCGAGTTCGACCCCGAGTCGGGCTAAGTGATATTCGTTTTTTCCGTGTCAGCCCGGAGTCTAGAATTTGTGCCCGATATGGCGATAGGCTCGCCCCCTATCATATCATAACTAAGCTCGGCAAAATGTGGGTGTTCTAGTTCGGACCGGGAGGTTCTGGGTTCGATTCTCAGGTCGAGAAAAGTGAATTTTCTAATTTAATTTGCCCGAGACTGTATCCCTCAGAGGGGCTTGACGTAAAGCAGGCAGCCAGCCGTAAAAACTAAGCAAAATACTTTCTGCAATATACTTGAAAAGGGCAGTATTACAGATTTCCAATAACAGACTCGACAATAATATTAAAATCAAAACTATAAAATTAACCTGGAATATAGTTACGAATCTTAATAGACTTGTTTTAAAAGTCGATATTTTAAAGCAATAAATGAGTCATGATTTTATAATATAAGTAAATCAATACAGCTGATAGATAATGTTGTGTCTATCAACGTGTAAACATGAGATTACTACTATCTCGGTCTGTTTGATAACATGTACTTGATAACGGTGTGAAAATATACGATTTATAATGTTATACAATATATAGTCAGTTTTTAATACTAATGAGGTTGAAAGCAATCTAAGAAGGGAGAAGCAAGATAACACAGATTACGAATATAGATTTTTAAAGAAATCCAGGGAAAACTTAAAAAAAATGTCATTATTTTGCATATTCACGGAAAACCTCCCAAATTATATTATGCAAAAAAGAGTAAGAAAGTGATCTAAATTCAAACTACATAAGAAATTGAAATTATTGCGAGTGTAATAAGTCATTAAGTAACTGTACCGTTTATTCGAAACCTAAGAAATAATAATGAAGAACGGCTATTCCTTTCCCTTTCTTCCTCCATATAGCTATCTCTTTCGCACATCTCCCACCACCAGCAGGAATCCCCGCAGCGAGAGCGATGCGGGGCAGCGTTCATTGGCGTCCTATTTCCCGCCGCGTGCGCACGTATTCCTCTGCTGACACTGACGTTCTTCGCGTCGGTCAAAATACATTTTTATTTTATATAAGCACAAGTATATAAGGTTTGGTTACAAAACTTGTTTTTCCTAACATTGTTATTTGTCGAAATCACAGTGTTTACTATATTTTTTGTGCTAAGATAACTGTTTCTTAACTACACGATTTTATTATTTTGTTTTAGCATAATATTGTTATAGCTATCATGGATAATACACAAGAAGATTCTGTTGTGGATAAACAGCCTACAACACGCCCGGATTATGATGACGACGTTAGTTCTTATACCTCGTCTTCGGAAACTGGCAATTCACAAAATCCGGGACCAAGTCGGCAGAAATCGCGCCGTTATAGGCGACATAAACGGCGCAAAACGCATCGTTTGCTGGAAAAACTTACCAAACAGGTGACTGATTTACGTACTAAATATACACTCGCACATGAGCAAACATTTACGAGCAGTCGTCACTCAGACGACAGTTCTATGTCTGATGCAGTCAGCCGTGACCTTTATAGAGATGCGGATGAACCCGTATCCGTATTACCATCAGAGTTCAATTTTAACTTAGAGACTAGTCTCAAAGTACCGTCCGTGCCAAAGACTACCCTTCAATATTTGGAAATGTTAAATAACCTGCAAAGGTTTAATAGTACAGATTGGACTGAGGTCCGCTTTGCTGAAGTTCAAAAAATGTATGCTCATAGTCCAGGATTTATTGAACTCGAGAACAATGATGAAATTAAAGCCTATGGTACCAACCGTCACTTATCATACTCAGAAAAATCCTTTGCGGTTTTGACATACGCTGTTCGTAAACAAAGAGATGTTCTTCAGGATGAATTACGTCAATTTTTATCGTGGGCTCGCACGTCTGAGCTTAATTTTGAAGAACTAAATAAGAAAATAAGTGATATATTCTTGAAAGGTGAGTTTTTCAAAGTCTCCAATGATATATTGCAAATGATATGTGGTCACAGGGCTGATATTATACAGCAACGACGCGACAATATACTATCCTTTGTTAAGGAGCCTTTGACCAAATACGCTCTAAAAAAGATACCTCCTACGAACAGCCACCTCTTTGAACCGCGAGCTCTTATGTCTGCCTTGGAAAAAGCTGGTGGCGTAAAAAAGGCTTTTTGGTCCGTTTCCAAACATGGAAACAATGATCCTGCTGCGCAAGCAGGACCTAGTAGATCATCACGAGACCCCGCGGAGGGGCACTCAAAAACTAAAACACCTGCGCAAGGTGTAACTTCTAGCAATACAAGGTCTGCGCAAGGCCAATGTTGCTCACATTATGCAGATTACCAACGGCATCCCCGGAATTTTCCTGCGCAAGGATATTTTGATGGAGAGTACTCCTATAAAGGAGCCGCTAAAGGAAACGGTAGATCATATCAAGAAGGAGCTAGAAAGCACCCCTTTCATAATCAAGGAGGGCGGCCCTCAGCTAAGACAAACAAGCGTACTGCGTCACCTGTCTTTAAAGACAAATCTGGCAACAAACGCAGACGTTTCTGACGCACTGCGAAGAAAGTTTCAAGCGGGACAACTTCAGCTCTTTTATCATCATTGGGAGCAATTGGGCGCACCATTGCACGTATTAAAAATCATACAAGGGTACCGTATACCTTTCGTTCAGAAGCCTCCTTTACTAATGCCTCAAGGAAAGGGTCAGTTGTTCCACACACCCATCTCTGTAGAAATGACAAACGCTATAAACGAACTACTAAAAGACAGGGTTTTGGTAGAAGCCGAGATGTCACCAAGTTTTTTGTCAACAATGTTTCTTGTTCCGAAAAGCGACGGGTCTCTCCGGCCAATATTCAATTTAAAGAGGCTGAACCAATTCGTTCACATAGGCAATTTTCATCTGCTCAACATGTACCAAGTGAGCAATTTTTTGCAGGCCAACGATTGGTTGGTGAAAATAGATTTGTCACAGGCTTATTTCCATCTACCAATAGCAACAAGTCACAGGCCGTTTCTACGCCTCGTTTACAAGGGGAAGATGTTTCAAATGACCTGTTTACCATTTGGCCTGAGTTCAGCACCACAAGCATTCGCTTCCGTGACAAATTGGGTGGCTCAGATCCTCAGAGACCAGGGCATAAGAGTCCTGGTATATTTGGACGATTTCTTGATCGTTCATCAAAATCCGAATGTGCTGAGGTCGCAAGTCAACATGGTTTTGAACACATTAGTATACCTCGGCTGGAAGATCAACACTATGAAGTCGATTTTACAGCCACAAAAGAAGTTAGAGTATTTAGGAATCGTCTGGGATCCATCTCTGAACCTGAAATTTCTTCCCGAAAAGAAATGTCAAGGTTTGAGTGCGAAACTAGGCCATCTTCTAGATCGCAAAGAAGCATGTCTGAAGGTGCTTCAAAGTCTGGTCGGTATCATGAACTTTGCAAGTTTTGCGATAACCAGAGGAAGACTAAATTACAGAAAGATACAAGCACATTGTATTTCTCTTCTCAAAGCTCCAACACTAAAAGTATTTCCGTTACCACACCATGTACTGCAGGAAATGGAATGGTGGTTAATTCATTTGAGAGAACCATCAGCAATCCATGTTCCTCATCCAACGTATTATATTACAACCGATGCTTCGAACGTCGGTTGGGGAGCACGCCTGAACAGCCATTACCTGTCGGGACTATGGTCGGATGCAGAAAAATCCCTAAACTCCAACCAAAAAGAAATGTTGGCCATTTTGAGGGTATTAGAAACCCATGCAATTCTGATGAGGAATCAGAGCGTATTGATTCAGAGCGACAACTGCACTGTTGTTTCGTATATTCGAAACGAGGGAGGAACAAGGTGAATAGCCCTCACAGAGCTTTGCAAGTTGGTTTTCCTACTGCTAGATCAGAACAAGATTCAAGTCTCGATACATTATATTCCCGGGAAATACAACAGCGAAGCAGACAAACTATCGCGACGCTTAGCCCTTCCAGAGTGGCATTTGTTGCCCTCGGCAACAAAGAAAGTGTTTGCTTATTACGGGAAGCCAATGATCGATCTTTTTGCATCCGAGAGAGCTCATGTAGTCCCAGTTTACTGTTCGTTGGACCAGAAAGATCACAAGGCATGTTTTCACGATGCATTCTCAGTAACATGGAACTACCGATTAGCGTGGATATTTCCTCCACCTCACCTAATCCCGAGAGTGTTATCTCACCTGAACGAATCACAGGGATGTTACCTAATAGTGGCTCCCCAGTGGGAACGAGTTTTCTGGAGAGCCGATTTGATAAACAGAGCATTGGCACCACCACGGATAGTGGAGAACCTTCAGCATGTTTTGGTGGACGTCACAACAGGTCTATGTCCGCCCAATGTATCTCAGATGACAATAGAGATTTGGAAATGTGGGGCTGGTCGCACAACCTGACTTCTTGGTCTCAAAAACAGAAAGCCCTGCTACTCTCAAGTTGGCGTCCGTCAACATTACGAACTTACAAGCCTGCGTGGGAGCGTTGGTGCAAATGGGCCACCGATCATGACATCGATTACTCGAAGCCATCTGGCTCTGATTTAGCTCGCTATCTAGCAGATCTACATGAGATACATGGCTTATCTTATAATACAATCATGCTTCACAAATCGGTCGTATCTACGTTATCAAATGCTGATTTTTCTGGAAGCCTGAGTTCTCATATTCTGGTGAAGCATGTCCTTAAATCAATTGCACTAAAGAATCCCAAAAATCTAAAATCTCCAATCTGGGATGTGGACATTGTACTAAAATATATGCTGAACAAAGTTTTAGAAGAAGATAGTATGTACGAAATGGCGAGACATACAGCTACACTATTAATGTTATATTCTGGCAGAAGAATCCACGACCTTACTTTGTTGCTTACAGATCAGACACACTGTATTATTAGCGATGATCACATTACCTTATGGCCATCTTTTGGCTCAAAGACTGACTCGGCCGACTATCGTCAATCAGGATGGAGGCTTAATAGGAATCTAGAGAGTAAGTCACTAGATCCTGTTTTTTGTATCCAACGGCTTATCCAGCTCTTCGAGCACAAACGCTCTAAAGCTAAGTGCTATAATTTATTTATGACCTTATGCGGTGAACCTAAAGCCGCTTCACGCACAATTATTGGCAGATGGGTAAAATCCATCCTGAAGGATGCAGGAATTGTGGCATCTGCTGGGAGTGTCAGATCTGCTGTCGCGTCTAAAGATTGGGTTGAAAATTTTTCAGTTGACGATATTATGGCCAAAGGTAATTGGCGCTCTGCAAAAACTTACCATCGTTATTATTGTAGAGAAATCATGCGTATAACGAGACCAATCTCTGTTATGTTTAATCCTATTTGATTCGATCAAAGTAATTGTTTCAACCTCATAATTATGTTGAGTTTTCAGATTTGTGATGATTTCTGTTCATTAAAATTTGATTTATATCAGATTGTATTACTACAGGTAGATACATTAATACTTTGTATCTACTTAACCCAGAAATTGGTAAACCAACTCCTATTTTACGCACATCTTATGATTTTATTATTAATTACTTGTCTCTCTTTAAGACAGTAGCCTTTGTGCCCACTTTCTATCCAAGTTCACATTGGCGTCCACCACCAGGCGATAACAAACACGTCTCCATTATTATTTCTTAGGTTTCGAATAAACGGTACAGTTACTTAATAGCGGCGTTTTACCTACCAATAAAACGCTTATTAAGATACTTACCTTTATTCGAAACCTAAGAGGTAAAGCCTGCCTGGCGCACATTGGGTCATTCTTTATGGAATCACAATGGAGAACTCAATGAACGCTGCCCCGCATCGCTCTCGCTGCGGGGATTCCTGCTGGTGGTGGGAGATGTGCGAAAGAGATAGCTATATGGAGGAAGAAAGGGAAAGGAATAGCCGTTCTTCATTATTATTTCTTAGGTTTCGAATAAAGGTAAGTATCTTAATAAGCGTTTTATTGGTAGGTAAAACGCCGCTATTATGGTATAACTGTTTCACAGGTGACCAGAAGGACAGGTTTACCGTATAGACCAGGGTAGAAGCCTTTAAAAATAATGAAAAGTGAAAAGAAATTATAGTAGGATGAAACCCATTAGAAAAGGAGGGAAATATTATAAAAATGAAAGGAAAAATAATTTACGGGCGATCTGAGGTCGGGAAGGGGATGGGGGTGAGTTTTTAAGGGTAAAAAACAGTTTTTCTCGATTTCCGTCAAAACTAAAAGTCCTATCGAAAAAAGTCAAATGGCAAAGTTGTAGATAATAAAAAGATCTAAAACTTTTGTATTTACACTTTTTTCACATAACCTCAAAATTTATGTGAAAAATTCAAAAAAAGTTTTTGGTTTTTTATTTTTATCTTTTACAAAAAATTATTTTGTTTAACGAAATTTTGTGAAAACTTACCTTTTTATGTCCCAAATACGCTGTAATTTATTTGATTAAAAATATTTATTTTTTCACCTTATTTTGAATTAATATCGAAAAAACACCCTAATTTTCAATCGAAAATTGACCCGTCAAAATATCAGCTTTTTTCAAAAAGTTGGTATGGTTTCTGTTCGTTGAAATCTCTACTTTCCGATGGTAGAAAAAAAATATATGTTACTATGGTAAATCTTCTCAGAAAATGCAAAAATTCAAAAAAAACTTGAATTCGAAAATTTTTTTTTAATTATTATAAATAATTTTGAGCTATTTATTAAAATTTACACTTTTATTACTTGAAAAACGTTAGATTTCATGTGACGTTGATAACAAAAAAATTGCAAATAAAAATATACTACTATAATTAAGAAACAAATAAGTTAATTAAATTAATATTTAATAAGACATCTACAATATTTGGAGAAAGTTGTCTAATTTTCTTTAAATTATATGCGTAGATGCCTATTTATAACTATTATGAGATAAATTATATATATACCTGAGTAGATATACCTGAGTGACCTACGAAAAATTGTAGCCCATCAAAAGGTATTTCGTGGAGAAGTGGGGAAGGGGCTAGGCGGGTCTGGGTCTTACTACATACATACCTACTATTATATACTATATATTTCGTAGCAGCTGTTACAACTGCTAGCCTAACCAGTATTCGAAATACAGTACAGTATACAACATCGTTTATAAAAATACACGTGCACGCTGAGTTTCTTGAAGATAATTGTGACAAGTTTACTTAAAAAAACAAAAAACTTTTCGAATCTGCATAGGAAGGTAAATACTATCTCTATTTTTATCTGTATCAATCAACCCAACCATAAAAATCGTAATATTTTCTTTAAAAAATAGTATGCTTAACGTAACATAACCTAAAGATTGAAATTAAATGATATTTTTGTACAAGATAAAAAAATAATAATCTCCTTAATTTTGCACAAACAAATTTAGTTAATCCCATGAAAAAAAAATATATTTCAAAATACATAAAAAATATATTTAAATTCTATAAAAAATATATAAAATATATATCGTGGATATATTTTTAATAAAACAAACTTTTTGCCGATTTTCATATATATTTTATAAATTTTTTATAGATTTATAATATATTATTCATACATTTTGACATTTATTTCTTTAATATTTTTTTTTCATGGGAGTTTATTCACGATTAAATAGTGAAGACATTATTAATTCGATTTTGTCTTTTCAGATTATCAGTATGGATGAATCTGTTTGTATCATTTGCAATAAGGCAGATGATAAGCAAGTGTATGCAATAAAAAAGCAGCTTTGAATCGTTTAGTGGTATCCAGCAAGAAAAGAATCGACAATAAATACAAAAAAATTGAGCCTTTGACATCAGCTTTTATTCATCGAAGTTGTCAAAGTCAATTGCATTTTCTGAGAAGATTTACCATAGTAACATATATATTTTTTTTCACCGTCGGAAAGTAGAGATTTCAACAAACAGAAACCATACCAACTTTTTGAAAAAAGCAGATATTTTGACGGGTGAATTTTCGATTGAAAATTAGGGTGTTTTCGATATTAATTCAAAATAAGGTGAAAAAATAAATATTTTTAGTCCATAAATTACAGCGTATTTGGGACATAAAAAGGTAAGTTTTCACAAAATTTCGTTAAAAAGAACAATTTTTTGTAAAAGATAAAAATAAAAAACCAAAAACTTGGTTTTTTGAATTTTTCACATAAATTTTGAGGTTATGTGAAAAAAGTGTAAATACAAAAGTTTTAGATCTTTTTATTATCTACAACTTTGCCATTTGACTTTTTTCGATAGGACTTTTAGTTTTGACGGAAATCGAGAAAAACCGTTTTTTACCCTTAAAAACTCACCCCATCCCCTTCCCGACCTCAGATCGCCCGTAAATTATTTTTCCTTTCATTTTTATAATATTTCCCTCCTTTTCTAATGGGTTTCATCCTACTATGATTTTTTTTTGTTTTAAAAATTATCGACCCTGGACTAGTAGCGTTACACAATCAGTGAGATTGTCAGAGGTTCAACGAACAAACCAAATCACTATGCTTTTTCTAACATACATTCTGAAAATATTGAGTGTATTTAAACATTTACAAACGCACGACGACACGACACATTCGTGAAATACGACAGTATGTGTTGGAAAAGGAAACTACCTCTACGATAGAAGTAACAAACGTCAGCGCCTCGGTGAGAATGCTTCGCGTATACACTATGTACACTGTACTTAAGTGTATTTGGATACGATACAATATTTTCCTCGCAGATAGGTTTTATGAATAATATAAGACTAGCTGTTGCCCGTGACACCGTTCGCGTGGAAATTTATATTCCGAAACAAAAAGTAGCTATGTCTTATTCTGATGTATAATCTATATAACTGTAAAGTTTCATCAAAATCTTATCAGTACTTTTTGCGTTAAAAAGTAACAAACACGCACACTGAAAAAAATCATAATATTAGGAGGGTGTTTTATATGAAATTATATTATAATTGAAAGAAACACTTGAAGTTATCTTAGTAAAAGCACAACGAGAAGTACACACGTATAACACAAGTATAACACGTATGTAATAATAATAATAATAATAATAATTTATTACCAAAGTTACAAATCTTATATAAAACAGTTTACCAATAATAATTGTAATTGAACAAATTAGGTGTTACAGGTCTTAGAATATCTGATGCCATCCACACTAGGTCGAGCCTGTCTCGTGGATGGCTTGGTGCCGTTTTACAAATAGTTTATTAAAATACTACTTACATACATGCTAAAACTATGAGATCGAATATTAACCTATCAGTAACATTTAAATACTGTTACATAAAAAGGTATGCATACGCGCGCGTGCGTGTGTGTGTTTGTGTGTGTGTGTGTGTGTGTGTGTGTGTGTGTGTGTGTGTGTGTGAGAGTGTGTGTGTGTGTATGTGCGCGTGCGTTCGTGTGTGTGTGTGTGTGTGTGTGAGTGTGTGTGTGAGTGTGAGTGATTGTATGCGTATTGTGTACTTGTTTAGTTATGTGAGCGTTAGGGAGCGACTCTAACTAAATTTTCCGTCTCCAAGTATGTGGTGGAGAGCAACCAACCTTTCACCTTTTTCTTTGCATGATGTAAAGAACACGTTTTAATGTCACATTTTTTGACTACCTTGTTATATACAAATGATAGCATGAATACTTGCATGTGTTGCGCAAAAGCAGTTTTAACTGTGGTATGATGAGATTTGAACACACGACGTTGCAATAGTGAGGAATATTCTGAGGATTGGATGATGTTTTTATGTTGTTTAAGAGTAATCTTAAGTATGTACAGCTGCCTCACGTTTAGAACTCTTGCTTCGGCGTATAGACGGTCAGTGGGATATGTGAAGGTTTTTTTTAACATAACTTTTAGGACTGAGCGTTGTGATCGTTCTATGTTTAACATAGTCGATGAGCCGACTCCACCCCAGATGGTAATACAGTAAGATAGTAATGATTCACATAAAGCACTATAAACAAGCTGTAGAATTTTCTTATCGGCAGATTTACGTAAGTATTTCATTATGTGAGTAAGTTTTCTAATGCGTTTACCAACTTGAGTAACATGCTGTTTGAAAGAGAGATGCTGATCTACAATCACTCCAAGATACTTTACCGATTCAAGTTGCTGAAGTTCTTCGCAAGAGCAATTGTTGTTTGTGCTAACGCAAGAGGCTGTGTGAACTGTCAATTTGAATTTACTTTTGGGGGCAGATGATATTGTTTTGTGAAAACAGATATAGCAAGACTTACTGGTGTTTAATGAGAGTAGGTTCCAGTCAAACCAGCGCTTAAGATTAGAAATTCCAGTCTGAGCAGCTTTATGAGCTAATTCCCAGGTTTTGTCATGGAATAATACCACTGTATCGTCCGCATAGCAAATAGTTTCAGCATTGTGTCTGAGCGTGAGGTGGATGTCGTTGATGTACATGAGGAATAAGGTGGGGCCAAGGACGCTACCTTGCGGCACGCCGAACTGGATGGGTTGTTGACTACTGATGCTATCTCCTACCTTAACAATTTGTCGACGATTGGACAGATAAGTTTTAAACCAATTGAGAGGAAGACCCCTGATACCGAAAGTTTCGAGCTTCTTTAGGAGAACGGGGATTGCAACAGCGAACGCTTTCGCAAGATCAAGGAAGACGCCGATACATTTATCATTATTATCTAAGTAAGATGTAACTTTGTTAGTGAGAAGGCTAACCGCATCCTCCGTGGACTTGCCCTGCTGAAATCCAAACTGATTCTTTGATAACAACTGCTTTTTGTCTAAATAAGTGCTAATTCTTTTGTTAACCACCTTCCCGAGAAGTTTTGAAAATATTCCTAGCAGAGATATTGGTCTGTAGTTCCGGGGATCCTGCTTCGAGCCGTTTTTATGGATAGGGATGACTGTAGCCTCCTTCCATTTCTCCGGGAATATTCCTAAGTTTAGGCTTAAGTTAAATATGTGTGTTAAAGGGACAATTATAACTTCTTTTATTTTCTTTATTAATAAAGGAGTAAAACCATCTGGACCAGGGGCACTGCCAAGTTTGAGTTGTTGAATAAGTTGGGAGACTTCATTTATATCAGTTGGCTGCATGAAAAAGCTGTACCCTACGGAGTTCTCCGTGTTGACTTTCGATAAAACGGTGTGTTGGTCTGCATTCATCTGTGAGAGAAGTTTATTGGCCAGGTCTTTGCCGACTGAAGAGAAATATTCATTACAGCTATCAATGGAATGTTGCGGACTGGGTTTACTATTGAGTAGTTCTACTGAGTGATTAGTTTGGGTTGAACGGTAGCAGATATTGTTGATAGTTTTCCATAGCTGTCTAGGGTTGTGTTTATTTGTCTCTAACTGTTTACTGTCATAGTCATTTTTTAGTTTGTGTATGAGGTTAATGTAGAAGTTTCTGTACCGTTTGTAAATTAGTCTTTTTGTATCATCTTTAGGATGTTTTCTAGAGTCTAGGTGCAGCTTGTCTCTGTGGTTCATACACCTGATTAGACCTGGGGTGATCCAAGGTTGTCGGATATGTTTGGAGCGAGAGATCTTTTTTTCTGTGGTGTGGTTCTTAACAGATTCTGTAAGTATGTTATGAAACTCCGTGACTGCGGTGTTAATATCAGTTTCATCCGTTACCTTGGACCAATCATAGTTACTAAGCTCATCAGATATAGCCAAGTAATTGATTTTAGTGATCAGTTTTTGGTGAAGTCTTGTATTGTTAGGGAGATTAATGTTATGTCCCATTATGACCATCCGATGATCAGTGATGTCAACATCGTAAACTACACCCATGGTAGGTTGGTTGTTGGTTTTTAAGAAAATGTGGTCCAAACATGAATCTTTCCTAGTGGGCTTCGATATAACCTGCTTCAGGCCGTGACTAGCTAACATACAAAGGTAGTCGGAATATGTTATTTCAGTATTCGACAGCAAGTTGATATTTAGGTCTCCAGTGACTATTACATTATTGCGGCCGTTTATGGAACTTAAGAGGTTGTCAAGTGAAGAGATAAAATTGTCAAGGTGTCTGAAAGATGGGGAGCGATATATTGCTACTATCGTGATTTTGCTGGAAAGATCTATAGTTAAAGCCTCTGCATCGGTAATCTGAGACTCTGAGACTGTTGCGTTCCATGAGTCTTTAACAAACACAACCACTCCACCACTCTGGTTAAGGTTTTTTTCAGTGTGAAAGGATGTGTAACCCGGTATTTGTCCGATTGTCGTACCGCGGGCCAGCCAGCATTCGGTAAGTACTATCACGTCAAAGGGAATGTTTAATCGGTTAAGTTCTGCACAAAGTGCATTGAAATTATTTTGTATACTACGAATATTAAAGGTTAACATTTTAAAGTTGTAATCTGGAATCAATGAATTTCGAAGAGATACGGGATTATCATGTTCTTGACACTCTATATCTGTAATGTTGTCAATTTCGTCTATTTGGATAAGAATGGACATTGTGAAGCGTAAGTATGTAAGTACATAATTTATTAAGCTATCGCAACTTTTCTCAGAAGATTAGATTATTCTTCTGCAATCAGTAACTATATTCACAGTTTCCATATTTAAATTGAATGATGGTAGATGATAGTTATAGGTGAGCTTATCTATCTTATACTGAGTACGTACTTAGTCCACTACGCTAACCGCGTACTTAAACCACTCAAACTAAAATTGTAAATTTGACCAACCCGGGAACAGAAGCCAAGAGTTCATGGTTTCACAGTCGGATTACGGTTCTACTACTAGGATAATGAGGCACAGTAAAACATTAGGAATTTAGATTCTTCCCTTTGAAAAATATTTAAAAGTAACAACAAACTTCCACGAAAATATTCAAAAACATTCTTTTGAACAATCTTCTATTTGCCTTTATCGCACTTTGCCGTGAGGTCGGTGCGGCGCAACATATTTTTCAAGTATGTTGCAGAAAATATCCTAATTTTAGTTTTTACGACCGACGGTCTGCCAGATCTCATCTCCCTCTGAGAAGATTATTTTGAACGTTGATTAAGTATTTATCTTGGCGAGACTGTATGAGTTTCCTAAAGTAAGGATGTTATGTTAAATAAGTAAAAACAAATATTCCCTTTTGAAGTTGTTCCAAAACAACCATTCTAGCATATCCGACCAATTTATATTATGTAATCAAATCAGGAACCCCTACAGATATATCTATCCTTGTCGCTTACAACGTGTGTAAGAGAAATGATGTTCATACATATTTAACAGAGTTCCGGGTGTTTGTTCGTAACGGGATTAACTAAAAATTGGATGAGATCGCGCGCGAGTGTTCCCATGTAATGTTGATGCAATAAGTACATTTTCATGACAATTTGATAGCTTCCGTGGCGTAGCCGGCTGTGAAGCGTGAGCCCACGGGTTCGATTTCTGCTTCGATACAAACGTTTATGTGGCCCACAAATATTTGTTCCGGGTCTGGGTGTTGTGAGACCGAAAGTCTCTCGTAGTTCATGGTATCCACGTCTCAAGACCCGTATCTTAATATGGGGTTAGGACAGTGGCAAAGAGTCCCTACAACATGATTCCTGCCGGCTTATCTTTTCCAAAGTGTTTGCTAATAAATAGGTATTAATTCAAAGTGTAACTAGCATCGGCTTCCCTTTTAGACATTTTCACTTAGGCACTGGGTTAGGACTGTGTGTGACTGTAGTTTTTTTTAATAAGACTTATTATGTCTCTAAGAATATTCTGGAAAATATACGTAATTAAAAAATATCCCATGAAATTACGACGCACAGTTTATATACGATCGTAGCTCGTAGCTAAGTCTTGATTATGCGTAGCATTTGCATCTACATAGCGGCGTAGTTCCGAGCTTCCACTCTCGGTATAATTGCGTAGATACACCATTACGATGTAGCAGCGCTGTTTACTCGTAGAATGATGTAATCGCGTAGCACTACGTAGCGCCGTAGCGCAATTATGCGTCGTAGCAGCATGCTGATGACATAAACGTATTTTTTTTTAAATGACATGTAAGAATCCGGACAATCGAGACATAAGTTATACATATACTTTGTGAATATTCATATCAATTGTTATATTCGATATCACTCTTAAAAATAGGGATTTACAAGTTGTAAAAAATAGGTAATTGACAAGTTTTCTTATAACTCGAACAAGCTAACTTGACCGGATTATTACCACAGTCTCGCATAAAACCGACATGAAGTGGTATGCTATTATGTCCCTTAAAGGTAACTACCTGTTTCCTTTGCATATTCTTTTACTTTTCACGGCAGCAAGCAGCACTGCCGATATCTATGGATTACGTACAACACGTACTAAACACACGCCACATTAGGTTTGGCACGTGCGAGTCACGCATCGAGATTGTGTCCCGGATGAGGGCTTGTTAGCATGCGAATTACTGGAGATGGTGTCGGACTGGCATCCGGGCGGCTGTATGTACGGAAATTGGACGCGAGACAAAGTTTTATGAAGACCCTTGTGTTGATGCAGTATTGGGTAACATTTTATTTTAGTAATTTTGGAAAACTTTTTCTGACGATAATAAGCCTAATGACAACATATCCAAGTCATGGAATACATCTTACTTTTTAGAGGACTAGTTTTTGCCCGCAGCTACGTCCGCGTGAGAGTGTTGACAAACATTCATCCCCTATTACATCCCTCTAAGCGATGAATTTATGCATGTATTATACATATAAACCTTCCTCTTGAATCACTCCATCTATCAAAAAAACGCATCAAAATCCGTTGCTTAGTTTTAAAGATCTAAGCAGAGAGACCGACAGCGGGAAACATCTTTGTCTTATAGTATGAAGTGAAGCTGGAAGGAATCATATTAAATGGAGACCTCGTCAACAATTCTACCTATCCTTTCCAAAATAACGTCTTGATATTGTCAATACAACAAGTAACACAAACAATCCTTAATCAAAATTACTTTAAATGTATAAAGCTAAGCAACTCATGTATAAAGTATACCACCACAACAGAACAGACATTAAAGCGTTGTATATTTTTCGAGCGGTTGGTTCCGGTATAATTACATTAAGTTTATTCGTACACAACGCTCGTAATGTAGAGATGTAGAGCGGAAAGCGCTGATAGCGTCGCGCTGCCAAAATTTCTCTTTCAGTAGAGCGAAAACTGGTATACAATAAAATATATTGTAGATGGCTAAACATAACGCTGTTTTTTATATATTCGCAAAGCATGGTTGCCGGGGACATTTTATATGCAAATAGTTTAATGCTCTATGAAGACATTTTGTGTAACATTTCAAATATATAATCAATTATAAGGGCATTTTCTCTTTGTGTCAGTGTTCAGTGAGCAACAATAGGTAAATAAGCTCAGTCGTCACAGTTTGAAGAATATTAATATTAATAACATAACAAACGTTACATAAGCCCACGCCTGTATTCCCGAAGGGGTATGCAGAGGCAACAACGAACACCCACATTTCGCCGAGCTTAGTCCGTCCCAAATGTAATAGCGGGCAAGCCTATCAATATATAGAGCACAAATTCCAGACTCCGGGCTGATGCTGAAAAAATAAACAACATAACTTTACCCGATCCGGGATCGGATCCGAGAACACAAGACGGTAGCCGTAACGAACTACAACTACACCACCGACGCAGTCAAATAAATACAATAATTACAGATTCACACACACACACACTTTGGGGGAGGCCTATATCCAGCAGTGCACATCCTGTGGCTGATAATGATATGGATATTATAGAGTCAAATAAAAACAATAAACATAAAAATACAGAATTCCGCAATGAACGAATAATATCCACGCATTCCGAAAGTTTAATGTAACATTAAATAATTTCAAAGAGGGAATGTAGAGTTAACGAGAGAATTCACGAGCGGAGTTACGTTCAGAACAACGTTAACTATTAGCTAGAATTATTATTTGCATGCGCGGAATAATTGCCGCCGAATCTCACGTAGCCAAATTTTACTGCGTGACGAAATTGTTTGTTCAATTCATATGCTGATTGTATAGTTTTGAAGGTGATGTATGCTTTACAGCAGTCACCGTGTAACGTAGGGATTAAACACCGCTCAAGTGAGTATCGATGACACATCGCACAGTGAAGGGTTTCGTAAAGGGATGAACAATCACGGAAAACATCTAAACTGATAAAAAATACTAAAGTTTGATTTGCTTACTTCATATTTTTTTTAATGTTTACACTGCATTTATTTACAATGACTGTTGTGATCTACATAAATTAAAAACTTAAAACTGCTTACAATAAAGAAAATACATAATAGGGTTATAAATAACTTATAATATGGATAATGAATCGCGTCCTTGGTCTAGTGACAGCATGTATGGGCTGTGGACCTGGAGGTACTGGGTTCGATTCCCAAGCCGGACAAAATGATTGATTTGCCCGGGACTGCATTCCCCAGAGAGTGGTTGACGTCGGAAGAGAGTCGGTTGTAAAACTAAGCCAATCTTTTCTGCAATATGCTTTAAAAAGTGTGTTGCGATCGGTATCGCTGGGATAAGGACAGGTAGAATTTAAAAAAATATGAACATTAATGTCAAGGAAAGAATTCAGACGACCGTTTCGCCATGACCCAAATTCCCCTTTGCAATATCGTTTCCCTTTACTTGAGTTTGGTGACGTTCCCATGATTATTTCCGTATCGTGAGTGTGCATGAGCGTTTAAGATCACTTACTATCAGGAGTATCGGTCGGTTGCCAGTCTCGGCTATAAAATAAAACCATATTATTATACTAATTAGACAATCAATTGTTAATGTTAATAAACTGGTAATGTTGTAATATGTAATCAATGACTAAAGAAAAAATAAGAGGATCCGGCATAACCAAGAAAAATACGTGTTTACTATGAAGCCAGTTCCGTCATTTTAGTTTCGCGATCTATTTACATGTAAGTTGTCACAGTGTCATATGAATTAATTAACGTATAAATACTTATTGATTTTATTGTAAATACGGTGTTTTATTTACAATAATTCTAATTTCGGAATATGAAGAATATGCCCAACTGTTATATTAATGCGATCTTATTTGGCAATGTCGCCATTTTGGTTTCGTTCCATTAGGAATGCTTCATTTTCTCGTAGTTATGTCCTCTATCTTCTTTTGTCTAAGTATGTAATATATGGGTACACCCAAAGCCTTCAACAATAAACATATGAACAAAGAATTTATTATCTACCAGCGCTTACTCGTATCACAAGAAGTAGGTAGATCTAATGAGTACCTACCGTTGTGCGTGGAGAAACCACAAGTCACACACACCTGCCGACTGACGAACGATCTTCATACAACGGGTGTTGGCAGTTGGTACGTACTTACATATATGTATACCTACATACACATCCAACACGTATTATATACTTAGGTGTGTATACATAACCAGTAACCACAATTAATATTAATGGATTCATTGCTGTATTTTATGCTTTTAATTCTAAAAACTTATTCCACTTGATGACATCCAAATTATTATATTAATACACTCTATATCTCTTCTAACTACCCTTATTCTATGCAATGTGGTATCGATACAACATATTTTAAACAATTTGCAAAAAGGATTCTGATTCGTTTCTACGACTGGCTATCTGCCTGACGTCAGTTCTCTCTAGGGATCAATCCTGAGCAGATCGCTATGGAAAAACACCGTTTCGGGAATCGAACCCAGGATCTCCAGGTCCACAGACCATTTAGACTGAGACCAACATATAATTATAGAGTATAATATGTATAATACATACGCCTCGGTGACGTTGTGGTATTTCGGTACGACTACGGTTCTGAGGTCTCGGGTTCGATCCCCGAGTCGGCCCGGAGTCTGGAATTTGTGCCCGATATGGCGATAGGCTCGCACCCTATCACAACTGGGACACAACTAAGCTCGGCGAAATGTGGGTGTTTTAGTTCGCTAGTGCGCCTCTACCTACCCCTTGGGGGATACAGGCGTGGGCTTATGTATGTTTATGTATAATACATACTCTACTGCGTTAAAACACGACAAGACAAAAGAAAATAGAATTCCAAGTAGGAGTCACAACAGATTTTTTCCCTCATTAACTGTCTTCTAGTACTTTTACATTATCTCGGGAATATCTCAGTACCAAATTAAAATGAGGTCCACTCTCAACCTACAGAATTATACCTAAAACCTAGACGCTTCTAAAAACTGATTTCCCAAATCCCTTGTCAATAAGCGTCGACTCAGATCCATTATGTAAAGAAGACAGGAGCGTCGCGAGGTCCCTTAATGTACCGCCCGATGTACGAAATAAGTGTCTACGCTTACAATAACCTTTAAGAGCGGTGTAATGTACCGAAAAGAAGTCACTTTACTAGCCGGATCTGACGCGTGGACGTAAGAGCATACTTAACACTGACCACCATTTATTTTTCAATTGTTATTTTATACAACCACTATAAAAATATATCAATCAATCTGAAAATCTTTGGGGGAGGCCTATGTCCAGCAGTGGAAGTCCTGTGGCTGATGTCATCATCTCATCATCATCATGTGTTGATCATGATGATGCAAATTTAATTAAAAGTTGTTTTATATTAATGGGTACATTCATATCAATGTTTTAACATTTCAACCATAATTTGACTCCATTAGGAACGCTATAATTTCTCTCCTCCTTGGACTATTGGCAGAACATATGGGCTGTGATCAGGAATGTCCTGAGTTCAATTTCCAGGTCGGGAAAAGCTAATTTTCTAATTTAATTTACCCGAGACTTGATCCCCCAGAAGGGGTTGGCGTCAGGCAGGCAGCCGGTCGTAAAAACTAAGCCAAATCTTTTATGCAACATGCCTGAAAAATTGTGTTGCGCCGACCCCAAATTAAGAGCAGGTAGAAATAAAAAAACGCTCTAATTTCTTCAAAATAAAATCTTTCCAACTAAGAGGTAACGACGATTTCAGTATTATTATCTCGTATAAACGTAGTAATAAATTAAAAACAGCGGCACCTGAACTATGAAGTCCAGTACCAGAGAAGCAACAAAAACTTCACCAACAATGAAACGAGCCGTTTAATGTTATGGAAATGGAATGGAAATTATGATGAATGAAATGAAATTATGAAGTAAGTGACCGTAGGTCCCATTAATGAATCCAAAACTAAGTAAATGCTATTCCTACGAGCTAAATTAAATAATAATAATTAATGTGGTGGAGCCTATTTAACCCCACGAGGCAATAACGTCTAGTATTTTCAACACTTTTTTTTAAATAAATAAATACAACCAACAGTCACACACCTAGTCTTGACCCCACACTAGGTATAACCTGTATCGTGGGTGTCAAAGACTATGAGAGACTTTCGGTCTCACAACAACCAGACTTGAAACAAATATCTGTGGGCCACACAAACATTTGTCTCAATGCGGAAATCGAACCCGCGGCCTCTCGCTTCACAGCCGGCTACTCGCCCGCTGCACCACGGAGGTTTTAACAAATTGTATTTCATAAACACACAAGTAGCGTCTACGGTGTAGGATCAAGACTCTACGACCCTAATGAAGGAAGCCCTTAGCCTTATAGAGGGACGTGTTAAGACTTATTATGTGCGGAGGCTTAGGGATTTATAAGGGCCTTAAATAAATGTAGGTCTGTAGTTAGGCACTCCTAAGTTAAGTAAGCTAGGATACGTTGAAGGATTATGGTAATGCTACGTAGAAGGGCTACGCGAAGTTCCGGAAAATTACATAAAAAACAGCGCAGTGGTGGATGTCATTAAGGTCCATTAATGAATATAGGACTCCCTATAATAATACATGCTAATCTATGAGAACAATAACAGCATTTGGTGAGAGAAGATTATTAGAGTAAGTGGCTCCATGACTTGTACAAAACAATGATTTATTAATAATCTATATATATAAAACAAAGACGGGTTTGTTACAACACTTATAACTCGAGATGTGCTGAACCAATTTTCATGGTTTTTGATTCGTTGGATTTGTCTCCTCTCCGAATAGCAGAATACATATTAAAAATAGTGAAAAACTAAAATCTACAAAAAAATAAAAAAAAATAAAAACTAAAAAAAAAAAAAATAACTAACTAAACTCGATATGTGTAATGAATACTTAATCATGTCAATAAATGCTCATGTGTTTATCATATGTCAAACATTTGTTGTCCAATCCTGTCAAATGTAACAACTATTCATGTATGCGTTCAGAAATTTTTTTTTCGTAAAATATCTCGAAAGTTCAGGTACTGTTGTATTTGTTTCCACGGTTTCACGGTTTCCACGGTTTTGCATTCGTTGGAAAGGTCTCGGGCTCCGTGAGGTTTATAGCAAAGAAAATTCAGGAAAAATTTCAACAGAAAAGCGGGAAAATCTTTTTTCACATACAGCGCCATCTCTGATACATAGCATGTACTACAAACCAATATTTTAAGAAGATGGCGCCGGTGCGTGAAAAAAGATTTTCCAGATATTTGAGATTTGACAGACGGGGTGACAATCGAGCAGACAGATGGGGTGACCGACTGGGTGACAGACGGGTGACAGACAGGTGACAGACGGGTGACTACAGGGTGACAGACGGGTGACACATGGGTGACAGACGGCCTGACAGACTGGGTGACAGACGGGTGACAGGCGGGGTGACAATCGAGCAGATAGATGGGGTGACCGACGGGTTGACCGACAGGGTGACTGTCGGGGTGACCGACGGGGTGATTGACGGGGTGACTGACGGGGTAACTGACGGGGTGATGAACGGGGTAACTGACGAGGGTACTGACTGGGTGACTGACGGGGTGACTGACGAAAACGGACCAAAGTAGATCATCTCATTACCTCCTTTAGAATTATTGGATTATAGGTGCCTACAACTCATTCTTTCAACCCTCTCTCTCCGCCGCAGACGAAGTTGCGCGGGTCAGCTAGTTATACAATAACATAAACTCACGCCTGTATCCTCGAAGGGGTAGGCAGAGGTGCACTAGCGAACTAGAACACCCACATATCGCAGAGCTTAGTTCCGTCCCAGATGTGATAGGGGCGAGCCTATCGCCATATCGGGCACAAATTCCAGACTCCGGGCTGATATGGAAAAATCCAATATCACTTTACCCGACTCGGGGATCGAACCCGAGACCTCAGCACGGTAGTCGTACCGAAATACAACCACGCTACCGAGGCAGTGATGGTTATATAATCATTTTTACGTCATTACGTCATTACAATCTTTGTTAACACTTTACATAGTTAATAGAATAATTCTAATATTTCTTTCCTTAACTAAAGGATGTCAAACACAAGACTCAAAACCATACCCATATAGTCATAGGGAAACATAGGACCTTTCCCTTCTCATTTATCTATTTTCAGCAATCAGCTCGGTAAGTATCCACCATTAATCATTTCTCCTCCGTTATTAACAGCAAGCCACATCCAACAATCCTTTGTACAGAGACAATACCCTTACAACGATGTGTCACTAAGATGCATTGATTAAGTTCGGCGCGTGCCTTGAATTTGCCCAGTTCCGCACTTTAGCCCCCTCGCGTTGGCCACCTCCGCCCCTTCCGCCCTAGTAACTAGTTTGGACACAAGTTTGACTCTTTATAAACATGACGTGAGCGTGTGATGGAAGGACGATGTTATTTTATTTCGTCGTATATTATATAATAATTTTTAAGAAACTCCGCCAAACAAGCAAGTAGGTGGTGGTGATAGTAAGCGAAACGTCGACCACACTAGTAGAATCACTGGTATATTGCCTATCTTAAAAGGAACAAAAGAGGATTGCGATTTAGTTTCGTTCTCCTAATTATCATATATTTAAATGTGGCTTGGCCATTGCGTAGTGATTTTTAAATATCCCAACTCACAAATTCAAAACGTCCAAACTTATAATTCATAATATGTCTATACATATATAGTAGGAATCCACAGTTTATAAGTTCGTTGGACAAGTTGCTCGCGATCAATGCGATAGCACATGCACTACTAAAGACGAGCTAGTCAAGTGTGTGCGAGAAACGAATTCTACATTAGCAATATCTATTATAGTAAAACTATTTTAATTAAAAATTACTCTGTTTCGGATTGTGAATGATACTCCTGAAATCTTTTCTATGAGCAGAGAAGCTTCTACCCACACAGGCAATAAAAAACCACTCTGGCAGCACAGCCTAAAACCTACACTCATTCACGTATTAACTATTTCTAAAATCTAGCTCATACAATAGGAGTGGAGTGGCAGTAAAGTGGCACGCACAATGTCTAAAAGGCTTTTTATGTAAGCAGTGTACACCCAGCGCTACCGTCGCGACGCGCCTCGTCCCCGTATAGTGTTTTTTTTTTTTTTTTTTTTTTTTTTTATACAAATACTGGCAAAGCGTTTGACCATAATCACACCTGATGGAAAGTGATGATATGTTCTACGATGTTACACGCCTGCCCAAAAGATACCTATTCACTCTAACCTTGAAGAGTCCCAGATTGTAGTGCTCAGGAAACACAGAGTCCGGCAACGAATTCCATTCCTTAGCAGTACGCATGATAAAAGATGAGGCAAATCTCTTCGTGCGGATATGTGGAATGTCGACTATGTAAGGATGGAATCCGGCCGTTCTTCTAGTTGTTCGCAGGTAAAATGGAGACGGTGGGATTAAGTCATGTAGAACCTGCGCACAATCACCGAAGTGCAACCGATAAAACACCGACAGTCTAGCAACATTACGCCGGTGGTCAAGACTCAGAAGTTTAGCGTTCACAAGAGGGTCATTGCCTTTAAGCCTCTTTGCACGTCGTTCGATCAGGTCTAAAGCGGCTAACTGGTATTTTGCAGATCCGTCCCAAAGATGACAGCAATACTCCATGCCCGAACGGATCTGGGCATTGTACAAGTTCAGAAGTTGCTCAGACGTAAAGTAACGCTTTACCTTGAATAGGATGCCGATTTTTTTTGCAGCAGTTTTTGCAATGGACTCGATGTAACTTCCGAAGTTCAGCTTGCACGATAGAGTAACACCCAGCATCTCGAGATGATCAGAGATGGGAACGGATACCCCTCGAAAAACCGGAGACAGGGTGAAAGGGTCTCTCTTAGCGGTGAACAAACAAGCCTGTGTTTTGGTAGTGTTAAAATTAACCAAATTGGCATCTCCCCAGTCTGAAACGGCCTTTAATGACAGATTGACACGATTCACCATAGTGTCACGAAGAGCTCGTGTTTCCTCCTTATTAGTCAGTGCACTGGAAAGGTATCTTTCAACTACAGTACTGTCATCTGCGTAACCAACAATGCAAGGCACCATTAGTAAATCATTAATGTGTAGCAGGAAAAGCGTTGCGGAAAGAACAGATCCTTGAGGGATTCCGGCATTAATGCCTTGTAATTCGGAAGAACAGCCATTTAAGACTACACGAATAGATCTATCTTTTAGGAAGTCACCTATCCACGCACACAAGACATCAGGTAAGCCATAAGATGCCAGCTTGCTTAAAAGGCTCCCGTGCCAGACTCTGTCAAAGGCCTTCGAGACATCAAGAGAGACAGCAATAGCTTCACCGTTTTTTTCCAAGGCTTCGCCCCATGTATGAGTGGCATATACTAGAAGATCCCCAGTGGACCGACTTTGTCGAAAGCCAAATTGGCGGTCACTGAGGAGGTCGTTGGATTCCAGGTATGCCAGCAGACGATGGTTTAATACACGCTCCATAACCTTACAAAGTAGCGAGGTTATTGCGATTGGGCGATAGTTGTTTGGGTCAGCTCGGCTGCCCTTTTTGGGCACAGGTTGCACATTGGATAACTTCCAGGACTTGGGAACGGTACCTGATTTTAGAGAGAGACGAAACAGACGAGTTAGAATAGGCGATAATTCAGCAGCGCAATTTCGAAGCACTATAGCGGGTATTCCGTCCGGACCACTTGCCTTATGGACATCCAGGGTGCGTAGGATGTTTAGCACGTGTTTGTTATGGATAGTGACGTCCGGCATTGTGGTGTCACAGCGTGCTAACGTGGGTGGAACAGCGTTTGCGGTGTTCAGTCGGGAATTCTCCGCAAAAAGAGAAGCAAATAGATTTGCCTTCTCTTGCGCAGTGTGGGCAAGAGAACCATTGGGACACAATAAAGGTGGATGTAACAGGCGTGTACAGTGTACACGCCTGTTTTTGTGTTACCAGTCGCCGGGAGACACTGAAAACATGTTGTAATATTACAATTACTATTATTGTGTATATTTTAGTTTTTCTTTAGACCTCTCACACTCAATTACATATAGTATATGCTTATAGTATAAATGCGAAAGATTGTTTTGTGTTTTGTTCTTCTTTCACACAACAACCAAATATGAGATTGGCATAATTTTTGGAAAGATATATTGAATCAGAGGGTGAAATAATTCATTTCCGCGCAAACATTACTTATTTTGTGAACATTACTTAACGAATATTAGAACAATTGATCGGTGTCATTTATACAACATGTAAAAATATGTATATATACAGGCGTGAGCTTATGTTATGTTTAAAAAAATATAACAACCAGCGAAATCCCCAACGGCTAAAGTTATTATATTCCCGAATGCATTTCAATTTCACGATATAGCTAGATTGACGCGCGTCAAAGCGATCAAATGTAAAATTAATTTTACGCGCCGGTATTACATTGCTGTCGGCCGCCGCGCCGCGCCTCTCGGGCCGCGTCACGCACTCACTGCATGCACATTTCTATTGATAATGAATGATAAATAAACAATAGGGTTCGAAATCACACATTCATATTATAATAGTGATTAATTATTATCATCACGAAGAGGATGGTGAATATTTATTTTGCATAGGCCGTCAATTTGGAAATGATGCGCGCTGACATTCGATTTCGAATCTTATGCATAAAACATTTCGCGATTACAAGCATGTCGTGTACACAGTACAACATAATTGCTATCATGGTACCACCAGAAAGGAGATGAGACTTTCGATCTTGATTGAAAACCTGCTCGTAATTGCCTTCACGTGGCTATTTTCCATAGCAAACAACTTTATTGAACTATGTTAAATAACTCATAAGCACCAACATATTCGCGCAGTGAGGATAAGGTAATCCGGCGGAGATAGGGAGCACCGACATGGCTATAAACCGTGATAAACGCCACACTTCCTGAATCGTTCGGATAATGTCCGTAAATACCATCCACGCTTAAAATAGACTGTGACTATAACTGTTTCATACGGTTATTTAGATTTCTCATTTGACCAGATACCGCATATATATGAAAAAACGCAACAATTTACTATACATACTTTCTTTTTATCTCGCCTTATGCCACCTAAATTTGAGGTCAGGGCAGCACACTTTTTCGTGTATGTTGCAGGAAGGATTCGGCTTAGTTTTTACGAATTCCCTGACGTCAACCTTCTGGAGGATCCATTATAGGGCAAATTGTGGAACTTCCGGTTCACAGCCATCAGACCAAGGAGGCGAACCATTATACTATGCATACATACTTGTAATATATATATTTTGTATAAAAAATTGAGCTTCTGCCGAATACGAATTTCAAAACCTTTCTTTAGAAACTCATACCCTTATAAATCAATATCCTTTTTATGGGTATTAAAAGGAGAGTTTAGTGAATCGGTCCTTCGAGCCGGATTTCTGAAATAATTTCACACCGACGGCACAAATTATAAGCTCAGCTGGCACCGGTTTGATGAATATCCTATTGAATACGGAGTGATAAAGAGACTTTTTGTCAAATCTTATACGTCATCTATCATTATGAAGCTACCATTACTTAAGATCCCGATTATTGAATATGCATGGTTAATGCTTATGATTACTGTTTTTTTATTGGCTTATGAAGGTCGTCGTCGATACCTTTCCCTATAGATATCAGCAATGCCAGGGAAATAGTTAAGGGGGAAAATAATGGGATTTCATTTGGGTAAATCTCAGTACCATGTGCATCTTTATGTTATATTTTTTATTTATATATAATATTAGCCCTGTAATATTACTGTCCCACTGCTGGGCACGGGCCTCCTCTACTGATGCGAGGGGTTAGGCCTTAGTCTAGTACGCTGGCCTCATGCGGGTTGGTTAAATACTGATAAAAGGTAAAATTATATTATTTTTATCAGAGCACGCCAAATTACTCTATACCTAATGGTAAGCGTAGTGCAGTACAAAAAAAACAGTGAATACTGACAAACAGTGGTCACCCGAATCATGCCAGTCTATTTATGCCTCTTCACACTCCGAATCCGATGAGGGAAGAAGCAAATCGAGAGGCTTGCCTCAAGACAGGCGGATGACCGATGCAGCACAGGGTCAACCATCAAGTCATGCCACAAGTCACTCGAGGATCGGTAATGCAGTTGCTGATCCTGGAACGCGAACCAAACCACACAAGAAGTGTGGGTCACTATTGCAGTTCTTAGCGCCGTGTGCACGGTGGTCACGATCCGAGCGGACATGAATATCCTACCACCAACAGGCACGTATCTGCACCTCTAAATTGGATTTTTCTTAATAAAAACGTGTTTAATAAAACGTACATATTTTAAATTAATTGATGTTAATATAGGGGGTTGACGTCAGGCAGGCGGCAGGCCGTAAAAACTAAGCCAAATCCTATCTGCAACATGCTTGAAATAGTGGGTTGCGCCGACCCCACATTAAGGTGGGATAAGGGCACGTAGAAAGAAAGATTGCATTTTAGACTAAGTGTTGTTTTAATTATAAGTTGTTACATGTTTTAATAGAAACATTAAAAGTATTCTAATAAAATAAATTACCTTAAGAAAATTTACTAACATAAACAATCAGAGATTCCACACAAAAGAACAACATTACTCCGCACACAATATCAACGACGCACAGACGGACAGACGAGGATCTAATGCGGATAAACTCGGAGGCAAACAATACTCCTACGGGCTCCCCCCGCGTGCCGACAAATCCTTTGTCAAGTTGTTTTGTGTTTCATTTTAGAACGTGATTGAGTGATCAAGTGTTGTTCAGTGAAATGTATTTACATGTACTGAGTGTTATGAGATAACATCTTGACGCGGATTGCGAGAGTTTCTACATAAAATGTTAAATTGTTAACGAAACAAGTAATCCTAATGACTAAAGAAAAAATAAGAGGACCCGGCGTATCTACGAAAAATAAGTGTTTACTATGAAGCCGGTTCCGCCATTTTAGTTTCTTTATCTATTTACATGTAAGTTGTCATCGTGTCATAAGAATTAATTAACGTATAAATACTTATTCATGTTATTGTAAATACGGTGTTTTATTTACAATAATACTAATTTCGGAATATGAAGAAGATGCCTAACTGTTATATTAATGGGATCTTTCTTTCGCAAAGTCGCCATTTTTGTTTCGTTCCATACATTAAGAATGCTTCAGTTTTTTGTAGTTATGCCCTGTCCTCTACCTTCTTTTGTCTAAGAGTAATTCTCATTTCTGTGGAGTTTGCCACACGTATAAGTGCTGGCTAAAGCGCCAATTGGGAACAAAAATGACCTAGTGACATGCAGTAAAATAAATAGCACCCAAACGTCACACACATAATTTTGACGACACACTAACATAAAAGTCTTGTGTCGTAAGAACTACGAGAGACTTTCGGCACACACAAACATTTTGGCAATCTGCAAATAAAAACTGTATGTCGCGACCTCGGTGATATTCTCCCAACTAACATATTTTCATGGAAATAAAACTATTTTTTACGGATTCTATCACGATTTGTTATTATTTTTATGCTCGACGTTTCGAAAGCTTTGCAGCCTTCGTGGTCACGGGTCGGACTGAGGTGTCATTTGTCCAAAAATGTTAGTGTTACAATATCTAACTTCATTTTTAAATTATACAAAATTAAAAAGTCAATTATTTGTGTTCCGATCTACGCAGTACGAGCTCACGGTGTCTCGAGACCTAGCAAATCGTGATAGAATCCGTATGATAATAGTTTTATTTAACGTATAACATTGGCGTGAACTTAAGAAATCAGTAGATAATATCTTTTCGTCAAATAAAGTCCATACAACAGAGTTTTCTGAGCTTTAGACTTCACATACCTTCGAAATTCCTGTGAAGAAATTCTTGGGTATGCAGGTTTTCCCACGATGTTTTCCTTCACCGTTATAGCAAGCGATATTTCACAATGAAAATACACTTAACATAGAAAAGTCAGTGGTGTATGCTCCATTTTGGTGTTGGTCTCGAACCTCCGAGTCAAGTGTCGGACAAGTCCATACCATTCCCAACTGAGATATCGCTGCTGTTAAGGAGATATTATATTATATTATTATTAGCCAGTGTATTTACTAAGAATTATGGGCCTTAATATTTAATATCTGAGAAACCTTTCATCACAATCTGATTTGCTCCACAGACTATAAAATTAATCTATCATCTTGCACAAAGTAAAGCTAATTCTGCATTACCTAATCGAGTCAAACGTACAAATATACAACTGTTTTTAATGTCTGTAGAACTAGAACGACGCTTCCAACTGTAGTTATGGACCTCCAGTTAAACTGCATTGTACTTTAGTTTCATCGGAGTATCCGTACAAAATATAACTTCGTCCCAAAACGCTTAATCGGTTTGAATGGAATTAATGTGAGGATTTATTTACGAGGATTATGGATTTTAATAAAATATGCAGCTACATTTTGGTAACTGAAACTTAAATTCGGTTTTATAGACTTTTGAAACCAATTTTTGAATAACATTTAAAGAAATTATTCTTGACCATAAAAGGGTCCATATGCTAATTTGCCAGTCTCTACTATAGTCCATGAAGTACTACGATTCATAGCGGCTAGCCGTGACATCGACCATCATACCTTGTCAGTAATAAGAGGTGGGGCTTCGAGATAACGAAGAGAGTGCAAAAGAAAAAAATTGTCAAGAGACAATGCATAAGAATATCTCTAGCTTCTCCATAAAAGTTGACAATAAACAGCAGACACAGAAGCGCGTAGATGTTTTTAAAAACATCTTTAGTTTGACCCTCTCATTTTCAATTATTGTAACGCAAGGCAAAAAAGGTTTGTCATTATTGCACAATCGTAAAAGCCATCTTTATCGTGGCTGGCGTTTGTGTAAGATATATTTCCACTAAACTGAAAAGTTTATTTTTTTATTGATGGCAGAATCCCACACTTTTCAGTGTATAACAATGCAAATATGAATAAAATAAGACAAGTGATCATTATTATCACAGCCTGAGGTCATTTCAAGTTATCTCCTGACCGCGGGTCGCGACTAGTCTACCTCTACATCGAGTGGTATCCCGCCTGAAAACCCTTAACGCACTAATTAAACTAATGCCTTTCTACGCTTAATTAAAAATTTAAGGACTTAGGGAATTCTCTCTCCAGAGACCGTTAAAATTATTGAAATAATTATGACTTAGGGATTTTAAAGTATTATAAAGAGAAATATTTCAGAGAAAAAACTAAAAGCAATGCCGAAGTAACGAGATGAGTGGAGGGCTCGAGCGCTGAATATCGCTCGAAATCATAGTTTAAAGAGGTCTGTGGGCTCTGTGGCTTTGGCCCGGATTGTGGTACACTTGCCGGGGTCAACACCGTCTAGAAATAAAGACATCATTACTATTATAATCTACAAATTTGTTTTCAAAATAAGGTGTCTAGTGGCGAATTAGGTGTGATGCTTCAAAATTAAACATATCATGATCATCATCAGCCACAGGACGTCCACTGCTGGACATAGCCTCTCCCAAAGATTTCAATTAAATATATGCGAATACTATATCATCAAACTTGACTTAATTACATTCGAGTTGAAAATCGTAGGCAATATTTTAAATAAAATTTTATCTTGTTTACTTGTCGCAGTTACTTTTCTTATTTGAAGAATCAAAGAAGTTATTTTTGTTTTGTTATTTCTTATTATCTTGCTTGAATAAAGAGACACATTTACTTATAGATGTAAAATATTACTATAATTTATAGAATGTACTTGAATGTCCTTCAACATAGTAGATCGCCGGGACTGAGTGCTCAGTGCTCATCTCTCGGTACTATATGTATGTATATAAAACGCGGCATAGATAATGGCGCGCGTAAAAACACCGTAACCGATGAACCACTTACTAAGTTTTTACGAGTTAGAGTTTGTGCAGTAAAGACACTTTTTATATCCACCTATTATTCTCAATCAGAAGGTATTTTAACAATATATTTTAGTATAAAAGTTGAAATTTTAATGATCCTACTTTCACGATAATTTGATCTCTAAAGAATATAATAATCTTAAGTCACATTGACTAAGACCACATTCACACGAGAGCTTTTTCAACGTTCGTTAAAAACGCGTCAACATGTCTGTTCATGTGAGTGCTTGAAAATCATCGTTTTCCATTTTTTTTACAAAGCGCTCAACGACCAGCGTATAAAAAACTCTGGCGTTTGAATATGTGTCATCATCATTATCAGCCACAGGACCTCCACTGCTGCTTTTGAATATGTATACTAGAACTCTTTGAAAAAAAAACTCGTGTGAATAAATGGCTTTAGATTATTTTTGGAGGTTTCGTTTAGTGTTCATAATAATATAATTCTAGGTATAGTGTTATTCCTGTTATTACGACTAATTCCATGGTAATTAAGAGTGCATGTTAACCAATGTTAAGTAACAACATCCTGACAACATGATAGTATTTTTCCACGTACTGGATGGACACTTAAACTTTAGATGATGAACACAATTTATAGACTTCTTCCAGCGAATCGGATTCGGGGGTCAGCCAGTATCTCGTATGTACTTTAGGATGACGTAATTCCGACGACAGGCGAATAACATAATGACTCTCAATTATTATATTGTTATTTGTTACCATCATACGGCTTTGTATACAGTGACAGTATAAGCTTTACCCCGTGAAGGAAAACATTTGTTGCTCTCTGCCAATGAGATTCTATTAAAATGTTTAAAACAAAACCTTCAACGTCGCTTTGTATTTCATTTTCCTGAGTCGTCATCTTGAAAGTACATTATATATATTAATCCCTGTAAGAGATTATTCCCCGAAGTGAGTTCACACCTGGTTATCTAGACTCCATAACTTCGGTTTAATTTAGTCGCGCGACCGCGACGTTTCAAAATTAAATTGGATTTGTATTTTTTTAATCAACGAGGCGACAGTCGAGACGAGGCGAGACCACACCAATTTCATTACACTGCGATGAGATGTGCAATCTAACTTAGAAATCATTTGGATGAGTACTTTTAGAAACAACTTTACTATTTAAAGAAAATAATGGAAGAATAATATTATTATTTCCTTTATTTTAACTTATCTTCTTCTTACATTTTTAAATATAAGTAATAAAAAAAAACATTTAAAAAATAAAAATAAAAAAAAGATATCACCCTCCCGATGACGAGGCTCGAGACCCAAGCCACCGGTGGTTAGGGGCTCAGAGTGAGGAACCGCCTGCGAATGCGGGCCGTGTCCAATAACACTGCCTTCTGTATTTCTTCTTCTCTTGACCCAACACCCGATTGAGAGCCTTTTAAGGTGTTAGTCGAGGCTCTTTGCTATCAACCCATTAGCGGTAACGACTATCGGGACAATGATTGTTGATTCTACATCCCACATGTCGGTAATCTCGTGTACCAGATCTAAGTATTTGGACATCTTGTCTTTTTCGGCCTTAACGAGATTTTCATCATGCGGAATGGTGACATCAACAAGTATTGCCCGGCGCGCCAATCTATCTACTACCACAATATCATTATTGGCTTATTGGCAACAATAGTCCTGTCCGTAATAATAGATCGATCCCAATACAGTGTTGCATGTCCATTTTCAGGAACTGGCTGGGGCACATATTGGTAATATGGCACTTCAGAAGTCACAAGAAGAGCAAGTTGCTGGTGTATGATCTTGGCTACTAGGTTATGTCTTATAATATTATTATTATCTCTTTAATAATGCATAATTGCGGAGGAGCTTCAGTGCGCGAAAGGTCCAGATATGATAATGTATTCATAATTTGGACATCTCAGCGCTCAAATATCATGTACTCCCTGTGATTCACTTATGTATTATGTGAACTTTTACGATACTACATAGTGAAATGAAGAAGATATGAAGCGCTTTGACTTGCTAACACTGCAATACGAACTTCTCATGCTTCAGAATAAATTTAAAGAATTTTAAATAAGATTTACTCACTATTTAAATAAATAATATACACGTCGTTTATCATTAAACCATACTATATCCCGCAATGTACCGCCTTTTTTGGTATGACAAATAAACTTTCTTTTTTCTTCTTTTTCAATGTTGGTATAATTATTCGCGGAAAATGATAACTGTTTTTTCGACCGACTTCCAAAAAAAGAAGGTCCTCAATTTGTCTGTATTTTTTATGTATGTTACGCGATATCTCCGCCAAATGTGAACGGATTTTCAAGATTATTTTTGTGTATGGTAGACATTATTTCAAGGGTGGTCCCATATATGAAAGTCCCATTTGAATTCGGTCCGTTAAGTTTTTTAACTTATGCTTATTAGGGTTCCATAATAGAATGCCAGAATCCGAACCATTATGATTTCAACATGTCAGTCTGTTCATCTCTAACTTTCAAAGCATTGTTTGGATATATCTGTTAAAAGTTATTACCGACTACCTTTATATGATCGCAAACACGCATGTGGATGGATGGCACTTGTTTATTTCAATATTCATAAGTTTGTATTTCGATGTATCAAATGAATTCAAACGCCACAACATGAATATCAAACTTACAACAATGTAACTTAACAGAACTCTATTTCCTTCTAGAATTCATATTCCCTTGAATACAAATAGTTTAATATGAATCCCCACAAACCCGACAAGTATCAGTAACTCGGGCAACATTTAATTCTGAACAAAGAGACTCGAGTAAGTTATGTTCAGAATAATGCGGCTCCATACATTACTGTTCAGTGTTCACGCAATAATATCGTTAGAGAATCCATTGTGCTCCACTTGGTACCAACTATCTCCAAACTACATTACTATGGTACGGAACATTGCTCAAATAAGTTCTAAAGTCGTCTGTCGTACTGTTAGAGGTGTATTTAAGGGGTAAACCAATGATGAAAGAAAAATAAGAGGACTTGGTATTACTCCGAAAAGGATGCTTATACAAAAGTTCAATTAAATAAATTACTGGGACACTGGTAAAATCAGCGCCAGGGCGGTGGAGTCATATTTCTTAAAAGAAGAAGAAAACTACGAAAAATATATTGTGTTTACTATGAAGCCGGTTCCGCCATTTTAGTTTCGCGATCTATTTACATGTAAGTTGTCAACGTCACATAAGAATTAAACAACGTATATACTTAATGATTTTATTTAAAAAATCAAAAACATGTCTACTAAACCAAAGACGCTGTACTAACCTGTAATAACTCATGAAATACCAGAACTACTCACTTTTAGCAACTGTATATTATTATAGAGTTCAAACACAACTCACAATCCTTTTAATGCTCCTCACTGAACTTCAATCCTAGAAACCGCTATAAAGACACTTCCGATCTTCTGACGTAAGAAATCCCACTCAATTGTAATATGTAGCAGTCACAAGTTACGCGTCCAATAACTGTACTAGAGCACCGTCTACAGATCTGCCACTTACCCCTATTTATTAGGGGTCGAGGCTCAAATCCGTATAACTCAGGAAACTAATTAAAGAAAACCGCAGGTGTAAGGTGACCTCGTGGTTCGGTCAGTCCGCAAGCGCTTAATTAGGACGCGTTGACCTGATACGTGCCCTAAGTAAATACTGTTAAGATCCATTTTGGTTTTACCGCTGTAGGTTGTTATAATTGTAGGTAGTTGAAGTTGTTTCAATTAAACGGTACATGTACATTGTACGGGAACACTTAACGCACGCGGCGTCTCGAGACTTTCGACACTTACTTATGATACGTAATACCAATATATTTATTTTTTCTATTATTGAGAAAAAAGGAATTAAATTAATCTAAAGTGATAAATATTAATTGAAAGCATCAGTCATCTTAACAATTTGCTTATGTAAATATACTACATAATATTCCTATCCTACGATATTTTGCATTTCATTAAACATAACTCATACATAAGCTCACGCCTCTACCCCCAAAAGGGGGTACCGAAATACAACTACGCCACCGTGCATTCAAATAAATCTGGTTAATTGATATGTAAAGGTAGGAAAACTTTACCAAACAAATTTCGATCGAAATTACATGAAAAATGGCTTCGTAAGCTAAAATAAACTTCAAACAAGGTATATCATGTTAAATGGAGTTGTATCCTAGTCACGCAACTACTTCACGTGACGTCACGGCGCGGCGTGCTGGGAGCCTGGGACGCGCGGCGGCGGCGCGGCGCGGTGTGGCGCGGTGGGTAGTCGCGTGCGTGCAGTTTTCTCCCACAGGGCACAGGATTATTGAGTAAGTAGAGATGTTGTATCAAGAGGTGATGTTATAATATTATAATATACGCCCAACAAATATGAAAAACGGAATAATTGTCGCCACTCCCAACACTTCTGTAACAGACATTTACTTTAATTTTCTTCGATGTGTGGCCAAATGTTTTTTTTTATTAGAGAAGGTCGGCAAACGAATAAATAGGTCACCCGATTATAAGTGATCTCCTTCACCCTTAAACACATACAATATCAGAAGAATCATTAGTGCCTTACTGAACTTAAAGGGAAAGTTTAGGAGAAGCAGCAAGTAGACAAAATTGACTATACCGATGCTATCATTTACGAAGTGACCTACTTGATCGTTTGCAAATTCTGCTATAAAAACCTACCTCACCTTCGCTTTAGACGTCGAACTACATTCTAGACAAACGCTTGCAATAAACACTAAAATGTTATTAGTTGTCTAGAACGCAAATTGTTTCCACTTCATTTAGTTTTTCGGTCAATTGCTCAGACTCAGATTAAGTTAATGTTTCGTACAATAACAAATTATGTTGAAGCAACTTATAATGTAGCCGCAGTGGCTGGGTTCACGTCATTACGACCAATCATCATGAACATCAAGAAAAGTAGAGAGATGTGTTAGTCAAATGTTACAGTTAGGTAAATCATAAACACGGATATGCTAGACCTACACTATGCTGCTCTACAAGCAAGCTTCATAAGACTATTTCATAAAAATATATCATAATCCTGTAAGTGGAGAGAAAGTTAGAGGAAGTTGATCGTAATTTTTGAGCGAGAATTTAACAGAAATTCGACATTTACAAGGCCGCATTATGCGATTACAAAATGTAAATCGCATGAGGTCGACTCGTAAATGACTGTTTCTCTATGTAGGTATTATACGGGAACTATTTTCTAATTGCGAGAAGAAATTACAAAAAAATATAGAGTCGGGTTTCCACGCGTTCGTAAAATCAATTGTTATCGTTATTTTCTTTGACAACTTTTACCACAAGTTCTTTTACAGATCAAATAGTAATACAAATAGCTTATTCAATTAACCAAAAACAAACGAAATAATGTTGTCCTCTTGGTATTGTTTTCCGTACGTACGTCTTCTACGCCAGACTAATCAAATTAGTTAAGAATTTACCTCGTGCTTAATAATATTAGCCCTGTGTTAACTAATATATATCTATTGAACACGTGTCTTTACTACCAAAGAGGTTTAAATATCTTCAAAAAAAATAATTTATACTATGGGACTTCATTTAATAGAATAATTTTGTCATTTTATCTGCATATTTTATCGAGCCCAGAGGGGTTTCCTCAAGCTTAGAAACAAATGACAACCGTAAAGACTGCCTCAGTGGCGTCGTTGTAATGCGGTACAACTATCATCCTGAGGGCTCGGGTTCGATCCCTGGGTTGGGCTAAGTGATATTGAGTTTTTCCACTCAATATCAGCTCGCAGTCTGGAGCTGATCTATCACATCCCCCGACTCCCCTATCACATCAGGGACGGGATGAGCGTGGCGAAATGTCGATGTTCTAGTTCTCTAGTTCGCCTCTGCCTGCCCCTTCGGGGATTCAAGCGTGAGTTTATATTTGCATGTGTAGAGAATTGTAGTGCTAATACTATTGTGATACTATTCGTGCTGATACTATTCAAGACGTTTTTATTACTTTATGAAGACAGACGAGCCTGCAGGCCCAATGGAAAATGAACACTGGGTACCCTCGGCCGCTTCACTGTGCACCACTTCCTACCTTAGATATGAAAGGATAATGGATTGGGAAGGGATAGTTGAACCTCCGTAACCGGTAATTCATACGAAATATAACAGCAAGCCAATTCACGTAACATTTTATGTGATTGTAAGTAAATCATACAGTATTCTGGAGTGAAGTGTGGTACTGCGGCCCGAGCAGGAACATTTCTGACAATCGTAAATGTATTCAAGCTCGATGCGCATTTATGAAATTTGTATGAAATATCAACCACCACCTCCTTGGTCTAATGGCAGCATATATGGGCTGTGGACCCGTAGGTCGTGAGTTCGATTCCCAGGTCGGGCAAAGCAAATTTTCTAATTTGATTTACCCGGGACTGGATTCCTCATAGGGGGTTGACGTCAGTCAGGCAGCCGGTCGTAAAAACTTAGCCAAATAATTTCTGCAACACCCTTGAAAAAGTGTGTTGCGCCGACCCCAAATTAAGGTGGGATAAGGGCAGGTAGAAAGAAAGTATGAAATATTAACCAAATGTCAGTAAAATATATAAATAAAATATATAATAGTTCGTGAGCTCGCTGGACCTCACGCCAAGAGGTATCAACTGACCAGAACATTTGTGACAACACTGGCTTCAGATTCACTAGTAAACAAAGTTAACAAATCATGAGCGTCTCTTACATGCTGACTAACGTCCGGTACACTTAAGTGTTAGTTATGATAAAACAACAACAACAGATCTAAGGGTTCCATATCATGTATGCAGAGGGCGAGGGTCGCATGCTGACAGTTCTGTAAACAACTACATCGAACCGACTGACACTAACTTATTGCAGCGGCGAAGAGTCTATACACAATATCTACTGGCTTACCTTTCGTAAATAATTGAGCAATAAATATATTATATTAATAAATTATAGTAAAACTATCATCCTCCTTTTAAACATTTATACCCGTTGTCATTTACTTATTCCACAATTAAGTAAACAGCGAACGATACGCAATCGCCACTTCACGTCGCGTAGGTTGTTTTTGAGACAGTGGTATGGTGGTGATATCGAACTGATAGATATATAGATAAAAAAAATATATATCGATCGAGTGGATATATTTGTGCTGAACCCATAGCTGTCTACAGCTTGTCTCTATCACTCAAAGGTTTTTTCGAATTAAAACTTCCACGAAATTAAAATATCTCAAATTGTTTTCACAGACAAAAATGTTGACGCCAGATATGTGTGTTAAATTATTTTATTTGAATAAATATTTCTGTTTGTGACAACCCTACAATACAAACATATCAAAGAAGGCCAGAATACACGCTGCAAATTTAACTCTGGAATGTCACAAAGAGCTTTATGTTAGCCCTTACAAACAATGAAAGGAATGTCTGCCCTGGTCACACCAGGGCAAAACTATTTCATATAGCTTTAGGGAAATATTTAAACGCCGAAGTTGAGGTGGTTAGCTCTGAGTGGTGACGCCTATGAAACGTCAGGCTTTGAGTTCCATTGTCGATTTCGTTTGTTTTCACACGCTTTATTAATTGTGATTTATGATGTCGCGGAAATGTCACTAAAACGCACAAGTTATTGGAATACTCTTGACCTACTTGCATTGTTGAGGAAGGCAACATTGTGGTGGCGTTATGTGAGATAAAGTAAATGTATTTTCTCCTTTTTTTCTCTTTCTTTAACTTTTTTTATTACAGAGACTGGCAAACGAGCAGATGGGTCACCTGATGATAAGTGATCTCCACCGCCCATAAACACCCAAGACACAAAAATAATCATGGGTGCGTTGCCCACCTTAAAGGAGGAAATGGAAGGGGAGGGAAAAAGGGATTGGGAAAGGAAGGGGGGAAATGTGCCACCGGAATTCTCACTCACTGAACGAAACTCATAAATAATTATTTTTTTATAATTGTACATTGATATCGAAGCTATACTTCCTAGTAGAAACACGTAATTTACACTTAATTTATGCGCTGTGAGAATCATTTCATGTGCAATGTGTACCATGATAGACCATCATTTTAAAATTTGTCTCGTAACGGTCTTATTTATCCTAATAGTGTCCGTGTCGCCTCCTTGATCTAGTGAGTAGTGACAGCGTATATAACTATATGTATGTATAAGGCTGTGAACCGGGAGGTCCTGGGTTCGATTTCTAGGTTGGGTGGAATGTTATTCTAACACTTTTTGCTTTGATTTGGATCCCCCAGAGCGCGGTTGACGTTAGGGGGTACATAAAATGTCTGAAAACATAAACCAAGTCCTTTCTGCAACGTGTTTGAAAAAGTGTGTTGCGCCGACCCATTAATTACCCATTATTAATGTGGGATAAAGGCAGGTAGAAAAAAAACAATTATTACGTAGAGTTCCCAACAGAACCCCATACAACAATCGCAATGTTATGTAATGTTGCGTATGTGACATGCTGACGTCTGACCTACATACATTCCCCAAGAAAACAACCACAAATTATCTACTAGTATCGTACGTTAAGTTAACATTCAGGATTTCCTGTAGACTACATCTAAAATCTGTGGAAGCCTATGTTTAGCAGTGGATACTCTGTGATGATGGTGATGATTATGATAACTCCTTTGGTTCTAATATCCAGACCTGGGGGGTTACCACCACCACTTAGAGTAGTATTATTATAATCTTACTTGTCCGATTGCCGTACGATATCAAAGTAAGTTTATAATAACACTGCTATAAGACGTGGTGGTACGCCTCCGGGAGACATTTCTAAAGCATCAGTGTCCCTACAGACATTAGGTTAGTGAGCTGTGTGATGTCTGTCATTCCAAAATATCTTTATACATATTATCGGTAAGATGTGTACGTAGTAGGTAAACAGCCTTTTGATTATATTGACGTGTTTTAAGCCGTAAAGCATTTTTTTTAATAATACTGTCTAATGTAACAATTTTTTTACAAGTGGGTATGCAAATTATTAAGAGTAGGTACCTACAGTACGTACTGTAGTCTGTAAGCGATATAGTGATGAATCACCGGCTACTGTTGCAGGAAATACTGCGATAAATGCCATACTACACGCTTTATTGTTTTCATACATTACAACAGCTGTTATTATATCAAACTGCAAGATGGACCATGTAGAGATATCGCTCTTATCTACGATAACTTATAAAACAGCTATATAATTTACAATAATTACTAACTGAAATGGAAATAATACATCAAGGCCGTGTGTTTTTTCCCGGGAGTCAAAGTTGGAGCTAAATTGCGCGCGGAAGAGAGCGGGCTCTCGCAACTTATACATACGTACACACGGACTATAATAAGTGAATTTAAACACACCGCCGATCCAATTAACGGTACACCGAGTAATATACAGCGTACAAGTACAGACGTACTAGCGCGCAATATTAGCGAGTATTGGACAAATAAACACAACCGAAATCCTCCGCTGCAACGAATATTTCAACATTTATACTAATTACATAATGACTCATCTTTAGACACCAAATATTATAGCAAAAACATTACGGATTAGAAATAAAACATGATAAAAACACTTACCAAATGCCGGAGGTGGTGTGATGTGAAACTGCGCTCGGGTTAGGTTATGCGCCGAGTGCCGACCGGGGCCACAGAACGTGTGCCGCGAATAGAGGCCGAGCGCCGACTGCTTGCGTCGATCGATAGCACGACGGCCATTGCTGCGTTACGTTCCGTTTACAGAAAACCTTGCAACGAAGAATTTAAACGCAGCGTTTACGTTCCGTTTGTATTTCGAACATATTTTTGTTTCGTATGGCGGAATATTCTTTTTAATCTGTGCATGGTTTTGAATTTGGAATACAGTATTTCGAAGCAAATCATAACACTATTATAACTGTAACTGGGAGTCATGATATAAGTGTTAGTTATTTAATTTTGTTTATTACTCCTTGGCGGTCCTAAATAAATAACAGATTTTTTTACCAATTATTTTACTGGTGCTTAGCAGCTCAGCGTATCGTACGGTAAATGAGATTTCCGAAGGCCCAAACACCAAAGTTAGGCACGAATGGCTGCCATTGTTTATGTTCATGGACTCCTATAACCACGTATGGTAGGTAGGTATATGAAAATTAATGACTAAAGAAAAAATAACAGGACCTGGCATAACTACTAAAAATACGTGTGTACTATGAAGCCGGTTTCGCCATTTTAGTTTCGCGATCTATTTAGGTAGATACATGTAAGTTCTCACCGTGTATTAAACCGTCTCTCGTAGTTCCTGATACCCACGACACAAGACTCGATCTTAGTGTGGGGTCAGGAGTATGTATGTGACTGTTGGGTGTTATTTATTATTTATTAAATAACATTAATATATTTATTGTAAATACGATGTTTTATTTACAATAACACCAATTTCGGAATATGAAGAAGAGAAGATGCCTAATCGTTATATTAATGGGATCTTTATTTCTTTAAATCACCATTTTGCTTTCGTTCCATACATTGGGAATGTTTAATTTTTTCGTATTTCGTCCTCTATCTTCTTTTGTCTAAGATCGAAATTCGTAACACAAATACCCTCTGATATTAACATCTAAAAAATATTAAATTATTTTAAAGTACCCTACTTTAGCTTATTTTGCCTCTTTGATCTGGCGACAGCATGTACAGGCTGTGAAAGGAGAAGTCCTAGGTTCGATGTTTAAGTTTCAGTATTTGAACCCTGAATATTGAAATGTGTTGGAGACGAATTTGGCTTAGTTTGATGCTTGAAGCGACGATTTAATGCACGATGCTACGGCCGCAACACTATACCACAATGATAGGGTTACCCTTACCCGCCTTGACATATGTAGGAAGTATGAAACAAGTTGTAAGTGAAGGACCAGTCCCTCTCTATCTCATTCACCAAATCACATTATTATTTCATTCCAATCATTATAATCTATAAATCTATGAGTCGCCTCCTTGGTCTACTGGCAGCATATATGGTCTGTGGATCGGGAAGTCTTGGGTTCGATTCCCAGGTCGGGCAGAGCGATTTTTTTTAAATTTAATTTGCCCAGGACTGGATGCCCCAGCGGGGGTTGACGTCAGGCAGGCAGCCGGTCGGAAAAACTAAGCCAAATCCTTTCTGCAACATGCTTGAAAAAGTATCTTGCGCTGACCCCACATTAAGGTGGGATAAGGGCAGGTAAAAAGAAAGATAATCTATAAGGTCACTACCCTGATTCAGATAGCCAATTCAATTTTATTTAATTTACATTTTCGTCTATGATTTTTACATTGCCACCAGACCAACAACATGAAGTGATTCTTCCGAGAGACTTGCTACATGACTTGATGATTTTTTGAGGTGGGTGAAAGATAAGGTTTAACTGTTCTTGCGTCGGTAATCCGCCTGTCCTATAGGTATTTTTTTGTTATCACCATAAACTTGTAGTTTGTGATTTGGACTGCAATGCGCTTTAGCATCCGGAGTCGTAGAGTCACATTGTCATATTCGGATAAAAACAAGTAGAGGCAGCTTAGAATACTATGCACAAATCATTACAGTAAAGTTATAGACAGCGGCGCAGTGTTTGATTAGGCATTTTCTATATTTGCACCTCACCCTTGACCCCAAGTTCAGATAACCTTGAGTTGCGTTTGAAGTTAGTCACGGTTCTGTCCAAGTGTCAGAGTTGTGGTGACTAGTCGGCATCGATCAAACACACCGCGCCGCGCCCACGGGTATTATCCACGAGCCGTGAACGGTTCAAAACGCTATACTACCGCGCTGCCATCCATACCGCTGTGCGCTGCTACCAATAATATTGAAATCATCTTAGCTGTTAAAGCAAAATTCGGTAAGTTTTTGAGATGAAAATTCTTTTGTTTCCATTCGTAACATTCAGTACAAGTGCAGTATTAAAACAACCATAACGTTTTCCGTTAGATGTGGTTATACCGGCTGTTTCATAAAGTTGGTACCCATAACATTTCCACATACAGGAAGAACGATTAAAGCGCAATGGTAAAGCTAAATAATAAAAAATAACTTAATTTTTTTAAGCTCAGCATAAGGAACTAAGCTTTGCGAAATTGTGGGTGTTCTCGTTCTCTAGTGCACCTCTACCTACCCTTTCGGGGATGCAGGCGTGAGCTTATAATAATATTTCTTTAATAAAATTTATTAAGGACGGCGATTTTAAATTTGTAGTTCGTCGCAATTAGCATGGGAATGACTAAAAATAATTAATTACACCATAGGTGGTTTACTTTTTTCAAATGTACTGCAGCTGACAAAATGAGCCAGAAATCAATTCAAGTTTCCATTATTCAAAAACTATGAGCCTTACGAAATTTTAAACTCTACTGCTAGATTGCTAGCCATCCTCTCTTTAAATGTAGTTATTATTGATACTAACTTTATGAAACACCGTGCATATATGAGAACATATTTTATAACGTAAATATTAGTGTTAATTTAATTGAATAACAATATATTGACAATAACAATACAATCGATTATTCTATTTGATGTATACCTCTATATACTAAAATAGTTATCATTTATAACAAAAAACAATACTTGGCCGTGCCTATTCACGGTATATGATCGCCTCTACTGAATAATGTGAAGTCATTCGTATGAATATCTATAGATATTACAACCCTAGTATAATTTTTTTTTATAGTATTTTCATGGTCCTAGACTATTCCCAAAGAGTGAAATCGAACCACTAACTACATGGGAAAAGGAGAAACAATACTTTACGCAATATATAGTACTTATTCGCATAAAAATAAATATTCTAAGTTATCTTAGTTACATAACGCATTATCATCCACAGGCTACAGAGTCATTTGGCACCCATCCACATCCGAGCACTGAACCAGTACTTCACACCCACACAGACGAAGCACAACGTATAGAACATCAGACGGTGCCAGCTGATTGGTTGCCAAATCGTACATAGACTGCGCGACACACAGGGCTGGACTTTTAAACTGGAGTTCTAGATTAGCCTACATCTTAACTAACAAGTTCTGCTTAGACATCGTAGGGATTAAGGTAAGACGAATTTACATACATACATACATAAGCTCACGCCTGTATCCCCGAAGGTGTAGGCAGAGGCGCATTATCCAACTAGAACACCCACATTTCGCCAAGCTTAGTTTCGTCTCAAATGTGATAGTGGGCGAGCCTATCGCGATATTGGGCACAAATTCCAGACTCCGGGCTGATACTGAAAAATCCAATATCACTTTTCCCGAACGAAGATCGAACCCGAGACATCAGTATCATAGTCGTACCGCGCACGCAATACCACTACAATACCGAGACAGTCAATTTAGATGCTGCCATTAATTCTTTCTACCTGCCCTTATCCCACCTTAATGTGTAGTCGGCGCAACACACTTTTTCAAGCATGTTGCAAAAAGATATCATTAGGCAGATGTCGTGCCTAACCGTCCTTCCGTTGGTTGATCTTCGGAGGTTGTATACATGCAACGTGCGCTGCGACTTTTGGCAACTCGATTTAGACTCAGATCTATAGAAGCAACTTTGACTAAGTTTGAGTCATAGAAACAAACTCAGTGAGGATTTGGAATTTTTAAATCTAACTTCGACTTAGTTCGAGGCGTTTTACAAGAAAAACAGACTGAAGGACACACTAAGCAAAGATTTTTTTGTATAAAATGACTCGGACTAAGTCAAAGATTCAATTAAAAAATTCCAAATCCTCACTGAATTCGTTTCTTTGACTTAGACTTAGTCGAAGTTCGCTCTATAGATATCGATCCTTTGATTCGCAGTTAGGGACGTTGGGCCCGTTACTAGATATTTAGTTCGGGGCTTGTTGCATAGATGTCGCCACAAACTAATTATTATTTTTGATATGACGTGATCATTGGTTATAACGACTACAGTGCACCGCCATGAAGTAAATGTTTATCAATAAATATTATGAGTGGTGTTGCTATAGTTAATGTGCAGGTGTCAAACTGGCTGCTCTAATGCCACAGAAAATAATGAGTGAAACATTCCTAAATCCCTATTCCCCTGTCGTTCTTTAAATCTAGCTAGAGCGGTATCAGTAAATGTGAATACATTTCAGGATAAATGGCACTGCAGGAGTATCTCGAGGAGAAATTCAAAACATGGAAGCCCCCCGAGCCAGAGGTGTTGAATAGAACCAAGGGAGATATAACTCTAAGCTGGATCCAGTTGGAACCTTTCGAGTTTATGACTGGAGATCTTATTTACAAAGTAGAAAAGTACAACAAAATGCCTCGATGGAGCGTCGTATATAGGTACACTCATAGTAGAATTAATTTTGTATTTCGAAATTCCTATAAACCTCGAATTTAAAATACTAACGGGGTATTTATAACATTAAGCTAAATTATGAAAAATCCTGAGTAGATTTTTTTTAATAATATAGATTCATTTTGAAGAATTTATCATGAAAACGACACCCAACCTACCCAACAGTCACACACCCAGTCCTGACCCCGCACTAGGTATAATCTGTATTGTGGGTGTCAGAGACTTTCAGAGAGATGAGAGACTTTCGGTCTCACAACACTCAGACTTGAAAAATATCTGTGGGCCACACAAACATTTGTCTCAATGCGGGAATCGAAACCGCGGCCTCTCGCTTCACAGCTGGCTACTCGCCCGCTGCGCCACGGAGGCTATCAAATGCTAACTAAGTTACGTTAATAAACTACATATATTCTCTTAAATCTGGTTTCACAATTAGTAGTTTGATCGTCATTTCGAACTGAATGGCTTTATTTCCAACTCGAACATACAAACAACTGTTCCAAAACTTTATCAGGTCATTTTTGGCGATTTATTTTGCTTGATTACAGTAAATTTTACAATACTTCATGCAGACGGTATAAACATTGAACGTTTGTACCACAAAAATATCGCACGAATTATATTATAGTGCACGTAACCTTATCAGTCAGATCGAACCGCTTTAGCAATAGACCTAACAATTCTATCGTGGCGTAAGTTTTTGTGATATCATTTGTTCTCTATACGGATACTGACCATAATACCCTTATAAGAAATTTGTATGATCATAGAATATAGATCCTGTATAGGTTCGTACATTACTGGTAATCCCCGTGGGAGGGCCACAGCGTACAATGGCGGGCGTTCAATGAATATTTAACAGCCTCTGGACGCGTACGTAGGCCCCACTTCCGAATGAAAGTTACATCACTCTTGAAATGTCTGTTACATTGTAACTTATTGCTTATTGTAGCAGTCAGCGCTGAAAATGTTTTCAATCTTGATTTAAAACGTTTCTGTTAACATTAAAGTGTGTTCTAACTAGCTTATGAGTATTTAGTGTAGTCAGAAATTTGCTCGGCACTGAATGAACTCTCTGAAGAGGGTTTGACGTCAGGCAGCCGATATAAAAATTAATCCAGATCTTTCTGCAACTTGCTTCAACACGTATATTGCGATCCCACATTGAGGATATTCGTAAATGGAAACGAGAAGTAGTCAACAATTCTAACGTAATATCGGGCAACCAAAAATATTCATAAAACAGATTCGAGTTCCTTAATTTAGAGAATAGTTCAAGATATTAAATGATCATAATATTGGAATTCCAGCGACTAATGATTGTGTAATATAATGATACTTACCTTTATTTGATTTATTTAGCGGTGGTAAAACAACAAAAACAATAGACAATCTGGCGCCGCGATATCCACATAAGTTTCGATTGAAAGTCATTCTCAAAGCAGAAGCAGTACCACGTCTAGCCGAAAAAGCAATACAGTTTTATAGCGATGAGAAAGCTGTGTATGAGAAATTCGGCAAAACTGATGAAGCGGTAGACGACAAGCTCGGTAAAATTAATCTAGCAGGAGACAATATGGAAACAGGAGACGACAATACACCAACAACCTGCATTACTATAAAAGAAAGCGATAAACAAGTTACAAATGAAGGAATTTTTGAAAGGTACACCGTGCTTCTTACTATCAGACTTTACTTTTAATAAAATATTAAATTAATTTAATAATATAACTCTTAGTTATTTTTAATAAACAGCAGCGGTGGAGACGTCAATACCAAAAATTCAGACAAACGGAAACGCAAGTGGTTGGAGTCGCAGTGGTCGGAGGAGACGTGGACCAGCACCGACACCGACGGCACCTCCGCCGTGTGCTTCTCCATGGCCGTACGTTGCGGGTATACCAAGCAGGTCACCAACATATCATAATAGTACATCAGTATATATGTCAGCACTACTGACCTACCAAGTCGTCTTTAACACGCGAGTATTCATGTAGGTACTACCGGTTTGTCTGATCCGAAATCCAAGCCGCTGTGTGTTCCACTATTATCCGACTTGAAAGGCGATTGAAGCCATTGAAATTGATCGGAATATTTTATAGGCCAGACGTGGTTGACGTCAGGTAGGCAGCTGGTAATAAAAACTAAAGATTTATCTTGTCTGTAACATGCTTGAATTTACTTCACAATGGAGTGGTAGAAGAAGAAGGATCTTAATGTCTTGCTCCATGAGTATAAAAATATTGTGGTGCTAACTTTGAAACTGATGGTAGGGGAGACCGTGGTACATCGACCTTCACTCATCTGATAACCAGATGAGACATTTTTTACCAAATATAATTTATTTACAAACACCCCTATAATGGCGTGCCTACCAAAATGCGTTCAAAGATATTATTTCATTTAATTAATTTTAATTAATTTAATGAAATAACCTTCACTCTTTTGATAACCTTTCTTTCTTTTTACCTGCCCTTATCCCACTTTAATGTGGGGTACGCGCAACACACTTTTTCAAGCATGTTGCAGAAAGATTTTGGCTTAGTTTTTTTATGGCCTGACTGCCTGACCTCTACCCCCATCTGAGGGATCTTGTCCAGGGAAAAGTGTCAGAAAATACCACACCCAACATGGGAATGGAACCCAGGATCTCCTGGTTCACAGCCTATATAGGTACAATAAATAATAATATAATACCTAAATAGACAGAAATAATTATTTCTTTTAGTTTTGGATACAATCATGGTCAATGAAGCTTTTGCTCTATATTACGCTAACAACCACGTCTCCTGCACATGTTTTTCTCGAAACAAAACAAAATATCACCTTCTACCCAAAACAACGTTTTTCAGTGTCTCTTACTCATGGACCATAAACAAAAATGTGTAGGGAAACCATGATAATTGTGTAGTGTTTTAGTCTAGGAGACGCTTACGCTGTACTGTAGCCCGAGCACGAAAAACTAATGTAAATGTAAAAGTCGAGTTCGCTGCGCACTGATGACGTTTGGTTAATATTTCATACAAATTTCATAGACGCGCATCGAGTTCGAATACATTTACGGTTGTCAGAAATTTTTCTGCTCAGGCCGCTGCTGTGAAACATATTGCTTTTTTACTATTAAAACCATCATAAAATTTTATATCATGTTCAGTTTTGTGACCTTTTGGGTCAAAGTATGTATAATATGTATTTATACATGCCGTATGAGATTTAACAACATCTTATTATATAGGTACAAAGTATGTTGGAGGAGAGACCGGAGCTGCTCGGCGTCACCAACCCGCAGAACGGATTCACGCCACTTGCGACGGCTGTCAGGCGAGGTGATTCTATCACACTGAGTGTTGAAATAATATAATTATAATGTTACTCAGAGAGATTCAATATTACTTACTACTGTTTAATGTCTTTGATGTTATTACATGTACAATCAATCTTCATTTATATCTTTGGAACGTAATTTTCTTCACAATTCTCTTTTTACACGCTTTATTTATTTGTTAGAACAACTTAGCGTCCGTGACGTGGTAGATAAACTCCAGGAATATCGCTTACGAAAATGCGTTGCCATGGATGACCCAAAAAGCATTGGCTCGACGTTCTGGAGCAGGACATGAGAGCCAATGGTCTCACTATGAAGGATGCTCAAAACCGGGCGAAGTGAAAGCTTTTAAGTAGAAAGGCGGACCCTGGCAGAAGGTCGAGATAACGCCACGCAGAAAGAAAGACTAGAATTACATATTGTTTAGTTGTGTTCTTCACTTTTATAAGGATAAAAGGCTCTGTAAGCTTTAACTGCTCATAGACAAACGTGGTACAGAAATCATGGTCATCTAGCGTCATCATATAGTTGGTTTTATTGAAATATAAATGGCGCGTTGTACATAATATTCTAGGTGACATGAACATGGTGCGTTTACTATTGTCTATGGGAGCCGATATAAACCAGCCGTCATCGGTGGGACAAACGCCGCTGCACCTCGCGGTATACGCCGCCAACATACCCATGGCAGAGTTACTGCTAGACAGTGGGGCTGATTACCAGGTGATTAGGCTTTCAAAATCTTTACATACATCGAGAAAATTGACTGAGCATACAACTGGTCTAACTGTAAAGTGGTTGCTCTTTACTACAGTATAGAATACAGAAGACAGGGTGAATGAAATTATACCATTATCATTTATGACAGTATTATTTTCCAGGCTCGGGACTGGAACGGTCTCCGCGCGGAGCACTACGCAGTGGACTCGAGGGATCTGGACACTGTGCGGTTTGTGTTGGATCGCGGAGGAGACGTTGCCGTGGTAGATAGTAATGGGTGGACGCCGCTATTTAGAGCCGGTTAGTCACATCACATGTCGTTTATAGAGGTAGAATCGTATCATTAATAAAATAATGTGAGACTCTCGATAATAGAACAAGTCGCAGATATTGTATTTATAGTCCACAAATAATTCATACTGCTTCGGTGGTGTAGTTATATTGCGTGCGCGGTATGACTACTGAAGTCTCTGGTTCGATTTCCAGGTTGAGCAAAGTGATATTGTGTTTTTCTATTCAATATCAACGCGGAGTCTATTATTATGCCTGATATGGCGATGGGCTCGCGTGACTCACGTGTGTAATGAAAATGGGCTCGACGAAATGCGGGTGTTATGGTTCTCTAGTTTGCCTCTTCTCGCTTCGGGTTACAAGCGTGATATCATGTATTTATGTAAATATTGAATAGAATTGATTTGAACATATTATCGGTGCCCTGCGGCCTGGACTCTGCGATGCAGTATGTCAGGGCGGCAGCACGGCGCTGGTGCGCGAGCTGGTGTCGCGCGGCGCCGACGTGGACGCGCGCGACCGCGCCGGCCTGCCGCTCGCCTGCGTCGCCAGGATGCTCAGCGACAGGCAGTGAGTTCACAACTACTCATAGCCTATTTATATACTCAGTAGACACTTTAGTCCCTGGACATTTTATATCAATATAAATGTGCAACAAATCTCACCAAGGATACCTACACAGTACAAAATGTTTGTTAAACAAATTGTATGCAAATTAATACGAAATTGTTGGTTTGATGACAGCGGGCGCAATCGGGACTCGATCCTGCGGCTGGTTGACTCTAACTACCCGCACGAGAAGGCGCTCGCCAACTTCACCAGACTCACCAAGAAAATTTACAATGTGCACTCACTGCTTAAACTTATTTAATAACAAAACGCTTCGTTACTAAGCATTTTGAGAAACCTCTGATTTAAACTTTACGAGTGCTAGACTTGAAAGAATTCGAGTAATACAAGTCTTATGAATGCTACAGTATCAATCCGGTCACGAAATTAATGAATGAATAAAATAAATCAATAAATTGTAACACTAATATTTATTAAAAATAATAATATTTACAAAAATCCTAAAACTAACGAAGTATTGATTGCATATTGCGTGTATAAGTGGTAACAGGTGTCACTGAGATGCATCCATACAGAGACTCGCCCACAAGCCCGTACACGCTCGAAGAGAAAGCAGTGGCCAACGCTGTCCGCTCACCGACACAACACGACGCCGACACGACGCCGACACGACACGACACGCGACGTCCACTCGAAATGCATTACTGGCAACGCCTACACTCTTCCAATAAATAATTTACTAATAATAATTTAGAACAAATTCACACAGAGTGCTAATAATAGTAAATGCGTCCAAAAGGTGGTTGCGGTTGCGGTTGCCGCCGCCGCCGTCGACGACGACGGCTCGAAGTTCATCTGGCTGACGGGCAAGCTGTGCCCGTTAATCGGTTTCTGTTCCGAGCTTTCGCTTTTCTCGAAATGCGTTGTTCTCGCATCTCTTTTGTTTCTTTTTGTATCTTCTTCTTCTTCCTCCTCTTCCTCATACTCTTCTTCTTCATCTACATCATCCGGTTTTTCTGTAACTTCATGAATTTCGCTGCCGTCAGCTTTTATATCTTCGAGAACCTCACTAGATTTATGTAAGTTAACCAGTTTTAAATGCGTCGTCATGGAATCTTGCACAGGCGGTATGTCTTTGGTAGGCGGTTGTGGTTCCTTGTTAATGTGCGCAGCTACCGGCGGCGGGATCTCGCCCTTGAAAGGTCCAAACTGCGGCGTTTTTAATAATAACTCAGAATTTCCTGGGAGTTTAGAAGAGAACTTGTTACTTGTCTTGTTCAAGTCAGGGACACTAGTTAATGTAGCCGCGGAAACTGTTTTACCATCATATGTCGTAAACGTTTGTTCGTCCATGGACAGTTTTTGGGAATGCTCCTTCGATAATTTGGGATCTGGCGGCAAGTAATGGGGACTGATACGGTCCGATTCCATCACCATATCGGACGGCACGTCGCGATCCATGTTCTTCTTACTGAACAATGCGTTTAGTTCAGTTGCTGTCTTTACATAAACTGGATGCGGTCGGTCTTCTTTTGCATGATTTCTTGGAAACACTTCCTTCGTCCTGTCGTTAACTGACAACAGATGGTCTGGAGGTGACGGTATAAACATTGGCTCAAATGTTTGTGTTAACTTCTCACTAGATGGAGCGTAACTCGCAAGAGGCTGAGGCGATTCTTCATAATCTTCAACAACGTCGGTGTCTTCTCTTCTGTTAGCATTGGTTTCGTATTCAGCTATTCTATCTTCGGCGGCCATTAATGGTTCTCTTATAATAGGTTTGAATCCGCTTTCTACAACTATAGACTCGGGTCTAAACCCGGTGTTCATGGCGGGTGCTAATGTTGACGAGTCCGTGGACTCGCCGATGAAATCTGACGATTTGATTTCATTTAATATAGGGAAGTCATTTTCTAGTTTTAACCGAAGGGTAGACGATTGGAAGAATTGGGGCGGTGGCGTTGGAGGCGTTCTAATCACTTGTGGTTTCGTTTGAATCATCTGTTGATCTAAAGGCACTGGATGTTCCATAGGTTTCCCCAGTATTATTTGCCCAGGTTTCATATAAGTCTGAGGTATACTGTGTTGTGCTATAGCATCATTGCCACCGGGTAGCATAATATGACTTTTCACAACTTGATTTGCTATAATATCAGTTTGGCCCAGACTTAAAGTTTGGCTTTGTGTAGGCATAGGTATATTTGTAGGTCCTTGTTTACTGTTAGCCAATATGATTGTTAGTGGCGCTTGGGGTGTCGGTGTAGGATTATTTTTGGCTACCTGTTTTGATATTTGGTTGAACATTGGTTTAGTATATAATTGAGGCATCGCTTTCATCGGTGGAATGCCGGGTGGTCCTCCGGACAGTGGCGGCCGGTTCATTGGCCGATTGTTGTTATACTTATGTGGTGAATTTGGAGATTTCTTCAATGCGATGTGTTGGTTGTGAGAGTTAGGCATCGGCAGAGGGTATCCCGTGTTAGAAGCTTTTTGGTGCATAGGAGGCGGTCGACGCAATTTGATTTCTGGAGGCAGCGGTCTTCTGAATTGCGGGCGCATATTGCCGTGCGGCTTATTAGGCCCATTAGGACGCAGAACAGATTGCAGCGTCAGGGGTTTCTGATTAGGTGGTAAGAAATATTTTTCTGGTATCTTTCCATCAACAAAGTACTCATCGTCCTCCCTGATCGGTTGTTCGGGTACGAACATCTCGCGCACATCCTCATGTACCTGGTATTGGTGCGAGTTGTGCCCGCCGTGTCCGTTTTGTACATTGTGTCCGTGCGGCGACTGCGGCCCGTTTCCGTGCACGTGACCTTGTCCGTGTTGCATCGGGTGCGACGCGTTCCGCATCATATCATCCCTCATCTTGAACTCGAGACTTTCCACCGTCTGGATTACCTCCTTCATTTGTCCTTTGGTTATTGGCAGTTCATATTGTGCTCCGGTGCGGTACGGCTGCTCCCTGTCGTCTCTGTATACTTCGCCCGTTAGCTCGCCATCCTTATAACTACTGAAATCGTCATAATTCGTTTTCGTATTGATAATTTTCTCTAGCTTCTTGCGCTGATCTAGAAAGTTAGTATCTGGCGTGAGTCGGCTGTGTACCTGCACGGACTCCTCGCTCTGGAGGTCGTCGGGCAGCGCGACCGACTCCGCCACGCGACTCTCCTCCGCCTCCACTACGTCGCAGTCGTCCAACACGTTGATCTTCCACCCGAGGTGGCGGTGCGTGAAGCACTGTAACACAAACATACGTTAGCGAGGGAACGGCGACGTCACACCACGTCCCAGTACTGTCACCGCCCGATATTATTATAGCGATGGACATGTCTCATGCACAGAGAAGGCTTGGAAGGCTGAAACAGAAAAAGATGACAGATTATGTACAGAGCGCAAACATGACAATGAAATGATAGTCGAGTACATTGCTTTTTGCTGTCGGATTTTACTACATCACACGTAAACAAAACTAGTTAGCATATACAGAGTAAAAGATGAAGAGTATACGACATGTTGGGAGAGAAGTACAGGCAAGTCCCGCGCCGCGCCGTCTCTGTCCAGTAGCCGAACCAGTTATGTACAACGCCGTGGCTAGAATTAATGTAACGCGATCGTGGCACAACATGCTGTCCACTCATGCTTAGCTTATATCGCTGCAATCTCAGAATAAATAGAATTATAGTTTTATAGAAATTGTGTATGATTCATAGTAATTAGAGATACTTCCGATAATCCCGTCAAGTGTGAATTAGGTACTTATGTGATGATCATACATATATGATGATGATCTTTATCTGCAAGCACCAACGAGGCACGCGGTTGTGACCCACGCGCCTGTTACTTATCGTGATGATCAGAAGTCAGTAATAAATAATAATGTGTATACATATAACAGCTAACACCTCATAGCGTTAGTTAAAACATAGTATAGATGAAGTTAACTTTGGAAATGAAACGTTGGATGAATCCTGGTATATTGAAATGACTAAAGCATTAAAATTTGATAGTTATTCTATGTAGTGGTAGAATGAAGTAAAATAGTAAAGCAGTGAATGAGACCGCTTGTCATGACACGATCTCAATTCGTAAATCTTGTTAATTATGGGGTCATCCATAATGTTATATGCATAATTATGTATTTTCGTTTGATAGACACATGTCTACTATGTCACTTTGCTTTTTTCTTACAACAATCGATCAGCAGAATCAATGAAAACCGTGTCAAGAAAACGACCTTAGTCCATATTAAAGGAACTAACCTGATAGTAGACGGTGTCGGGCGTGTTGGCGTCGGGAGTCCACGTGACCACGCCGGGGTTGCCCACCTCGCACTCCAGCGTGAGGGAGCGCTGGTACGCGCCGAAGCTGGGGTACTCGTCAGCCTCAGGACCCCTCGCGTCTGGAGTCCAGTTGCACAGCCGCCCCACGCCGGCGGGGACCACCTCGCCGGTGCGAGACCGACGTACTCCAGCGTAGATCTCGATGCCCTATATTTGTTGGAAGAACAAAATACACTAACTACATTGAAATAACGATATTATATTTGTCATATAAGTTATCACTAAACCCTGTAACCACTAATATCAATAATTAAGAATATACCTCGATCTAATCCACCTTTTGTATCATTTGCGGACCAAGAATTATAAACATTTTTCCAAATCTTACTTTTTAATCAATAATCCGGAAATGTCTATCAAACCCAACCTATGTAAATTATTCCGACCGATGTTTATTAATTATTTCTACACTAAAATTGTACGAAAATGACATCAAAATCAGAATTATTGCCTGCATATTATTTATACAAGGTGTTGCAAAAAGGTGCTGCATACTAACTACACTTAAAGGGACTGTATCTAGCATTTACCATTAAAGTTAAACATTTCGTAAAGCTCATAGTTTCTACAACACTCTGTATACATATTGATAATTGATGATTTCCTTGCCGGTTTCCACTAAGGCGACTGCTTCCGGTTTTCGTATGTATCGCTACTTAATTACATTTAGTACATAATATTACATGCCGGCCGACATTATTCTGGTGCCCATCGATAAAAACATAATATAATTTGTCGGTGGTTGCTGTTTGGGCCACACTGCGCTTACGATTCCGTGTAGTGGAGCCACTTTGGAGTGATCCGATAAAAAAGTTGTAATCTAATCCTACCGTCGCGTCGTACCCAAGATTTGAATTAGAACTGGACACCAACATACCTTCTTCTCCTCGTTGGTTTTGTGTTGATACCCGCCGACATGGTCGTTGGTGATATAGAAGGGATGGTAGCGCGCCGGCACCGAGGGGTCCGACCCGCCCTCCACCACGAACGTGTACTTCTTGCCGCGCACCACGTTGATCTCCGGGATCAGCAGTCCGTTAATGTACCACGATATGCCCCAGCCCACGTGACCTGAACACCGCATGCAACGTATTGAATGTAAAGCTTTAATTTGGATCAATAATTCTGAAATACATAAACACCGTCTTAATTATGGTAAACCATTGCATGTCCCTGAAAGCACGGGCAACGACGCATCTTGAAAATAATTTCTTCCACAACTCGGCAAGATTATACTGTCCCATGATGTATTATTACATGACACAAAGCATTACCTCATCAAAACCAGAACCCTGAATTAGACTAGTTTCAGAAACTGAACAGTTAATACTTGACTGAGAGAATAAAGAACTATAAATACTAAATATACCATAGTAATAATATATAACGAATGATATATATAATATACAAGTAATTAAATGATATAATTACAAAACGAACGCTGCCTCATATTAGCATTGCTTAATGACCATAAATTAAATATTACAAAGTTGTATTAGAGGTCAATTAACTGTCCTAAATAACTTTTATTAGTCCATACAGTAATTACGCAAAAAGTACGTAACGAATATAAATTTATATTATAAGTATGACGGCTTGCGTCGTAAATTTTCATTAGGAGTTTATTTTAAGTTAATCAGTGGGGAAGTTCTCACGATGGTAATAAAGTTGGCGAGTGAAATCACCGATAAATATATCAGCAGAACCAAGTTGTCCACTAACAGAAGAAGACACACATGACACAAACGTGCCTTAACTATTATGCTATAACACGTAGAACTGGACATGAAACTGGACATTGTAGTAACTAGCCGACACTACTGAGCTGTATGAAACTTATCATCGAATGCGTCGCGATGAGGAGTGCAGTGGAATGCCACCCAGTGGCTCACCCAGCCAATGCTTCAGTTTTCAATGTGTCAGTGGTGTTTGACATTTATATCGCTTACCATCAAGCGAGCGAGTGGCTCTTCTCGTCATTCGGCAGTATAAAAACCAGTAAAAAAGCGCATCTAGTGGCCTAGTTAGTGGTTAAAAATTTAATTTAATGAATTTGAACTATAATTTGATGAAAATAGAAACGTAAATTACTTTATTTAAAATCAGACGAATAAGTAATAAGCCCGCGTGAGTTAAAACAATTACTAAAACAATCATTAAAATAACGAAGCATGATGATTTTACTTCTCAATCATTATGTATCGTGAAATTATAACATTTATCGTGATTTATGTCATCATTATCATCATCATCATCATCATCATCATTATCATGAGCCATAGGACGTCTACTGCTGAACATAGGCCTCCCCCAAATATTTCCAAATCGACCTGTTTACGTAATCACGTATAAATTACAACATAGCCAATAAACTAGCCAAATAACAAACATGTCATATTGGCCATCAATTTGTCGTATTGGTGTAATGTTTTAGTGCAGGAGACGAGGCTTAACTTACACAAATCTATTTTTATTACCTAAGGCGCAGCAAGATGCGTAATGGCTATTGCATCAACTTGTGCTCGAAACTTTATATTCGTGAAGCTAACAATGTTTTTCCTGAAGCGGGAATCTAACCCGCAGCATTTCGTTTCGCCATTTTAATTTATTACTGTAATACGGTCCAGCCAGCCCGTTCACCCTCTAGACAAAACTGACTGTAGGCTATCTCTACTACACATGAAATAGGTTGTAAGAGTAAAGTGAGTGACCGGTGATGGCAGAGTATCCGTGCTTGCCGCCCGTGGGCCCCATCTGTGCGTAGAACACGCCGTCTGCAGGCTCGTAGCACTGGATGGCGGGGATCTCCCACGGCTTCGTCTTCGGAACAGGCTTCGGAGTCGGCACCGGGTGCGGCTTGAACACTGGCGCCTGCGAGAAATTACAATAAGCTTTATAATATTAACAACTTCACTACTCTTAATAGTTGTCATCCTTCTAAGCTTAAGCTTTTATATATGTTATTTCATCAATCTTCTTTGAACGTTATTACGCAACCAATATTAAAAATTAATATTACAGTATTTACATACCTCTACAATGAGAGAGAAATACGGTCAATAAATATGTATACTAACATAATTTTAAAGGTGGTGAATGGTGGTATGAGTGTTAGGAGTGTACTCACAGGTTCCTTGGGTGGTGGCGCCGGTGCGGGCGTGGTGGCGGCCGGAGCTGACGCGCCGATGCGTTCCTCTTCAGTCTCGGGCATGGGACAGTTCCAGTGCGGCGGACGACCGAAGTCTATGAATTTGTCACCCTGGTACCAATGAAATACGGATTTATTATTTAAATGGAATACTTAATTGAAATATCAGATCTACTCGATCGCTGTCGTTTTCTTAGTGTTCTTCACGATGTCAGAGACCTATATGTTTGCATCTAAACTGTTATTTCCTGTTCATTTATAGCTAGCTGGCATTTCTTCAATATTTTTTCTCTGTAAATTACATGAAATGAAAAGTTAGGTAAGTACTTTAAAAAAATTATATTAAGTTGAAGATTTAAAACAAACATTTGTGCATAGCCGGTGTATTCGTATCTCAGCGTTTAAATGCCGGAGTTGAACCACTTAAAGGTTAATTTAATTCAAGGTAATGTTCAAATGAAAACGAAGTAAACAGAGCTTTATGAAATTCTTGCGTCGCGGTCGGAATGAAATGCAAAAATTCATTTTAGTTTGTAGCGCGGCCGCCGCGCCCTCTGAGGGAAACTATTCCTGGCGGTTCAAGTGTTTGTGGACTTGAGTGTGGCCTCACCCCTACGAGACCTTCTACCCTCATTTAGTAATCGTCTCATTATTGTCATATTATTATAAGCTCCTAAGTTTGAATTACAATAAATCACGTATGATGATTATTTTTCTACACCTTGATGGCAAAACATGGAGAATTAACTAAATTCTATATAGGACCAAAAGTATATATTGCGATCTATGTTTGCAAATAAATAAATGATTATGATTGTATAAATGAGAAAAGCTATTTTTAAAAACTGAAATTTCCTCTTCCACTGAAATGTCTAGAAGAAGCCTAGTCGACTATGACACGCTACTTGTAATAACACCATCATCATCATCATCATCATCATCAGCCAAAGGACGTCCACTGCTGAACATAGGCCTCCCCCAAAGATTTCCAGATCGACCTGTTGGAAGCGGCCTGCATCCAGCGACTTGTAATAACACATCACACAAATTGTTTATATTAAGTTTATAATGTGATGCATGTAACAACTATTGAAACATATTTATCTTTTGAAAGAACTAACTTCACTTCGCAATAAACTTAAGTTCAACTCAAACAAAAGTGTTAAACTTCACCAGTTTTATTGTAGTGCTTAGTTTTGTTTGTGTTTCACCTGCAAAAGCAGTTCATACTTCAGTTATTACAGTAGTACTTGTATGAACAATTTCAAATTCTTAAGTCTCGCTGGAAAGTAGTCACATAATAAACTTTCGTTGGTACTTTTTATTTTAGTCTACCTAAATTAATGCCAAACTCGATAGCGGCCATCGTAAACGTAGTAAGAAACCCTTTATCGCATTGACTTCGATCGGCGCCTCATGTCCCGGGGTTGAGCAGTGTACATAAAATGAGACAGTTCACGGAAGTTTTGCGATGGTAGAGTAACTATAACACAAAGCCATGATTATATTTTGACCGCATATACTTTTATTGACCGCCAGGTGCATTGAAGCCGAAGGTATGTATGTGGTGGTGCAGTACTAACCTTGGTATAGTGGTGATGGTAGGAAACTTCATTGAGGGAGTTGAGGGGTCCGATGGCCCAGATGACGGGCTGGGAGCCGTTGGTAAATATGGGCAGGTCGAGCTGGTCGGCGGCGCGCAGGCTCCGCTGGTACGTCACTATCGAGTATCCGTTCACGAGGGCGGCGTTCAGGAGGCGCACAGAGTCGGTACCGTCCTGGACAACATCCACGCCGACCGTTCAAATAAATAACAGGACGCCGGGCTCATAGTGATTTTTCAGTAGAACTACTACTAACTAAGGACTTTTCAGCTCTCTCATTAATTTACCAACAAATCTACTCCGAGTAGTCCCAGTAGATCTCCTGATTTTTTTAAATATACATAAAAATACTATCCTATTGTGTCCCACTGCTGGGCAAAGGACTCACCCATCAGCAGTGGGACACAACACTACTATTGTGTCCCACTGCTGATTGGTGAGTCTACAGATAGATAGATAAACAAAAAATACTTTTTTTTTAAATTAATCTAATGGTTTTTATTCCAAACATGTAGTGAGATTTTTTTTCATTTATTTGTCAAATCTGATCTAGCCCTAAGTTATAACACAGTTATTTTGTCTAATACATTACTACATTAGTAAAAATAATAATAACGTCACCAAAATTATATTGTAGGACATCAAAAACCATATCAGAAAACTGATATTGTTTTGTTTCATTTTGATATGACAAAGTAGATAGCTGTAAGTTGATCGAGGCAGAAGCTCATCATGGCTGCAGTCTGACCTATAAACCCCGGAATGGTGGCCAGAGTAGCCCCCGGCATCTACACTTTATTATATTAGCACGAAATGAGCGCACTAATGCGATCACCCGCCCTCGATCTCAGACACCACCTCTCTAAAACCGTTAGCGAGCGACACTAATGCAATTGTAAAATACTACCATCAACTTGTAAATCTTGTAATCCAAGGGTCTCAGAACATTTTAGAGTGTCTACGTCATACTTTGATATCAACTCAAATCAAATCAAATCAAATCAAATCGTTTATTGAATCCATAAAATGTCATACATTGTTTAGATTCCGTCAAAAAAGTTTACTCTACCGCCAGTCTGGAAAGCTGGTTCGCCAGAGAAGAACGGGCAAGAAACTCTGACGTTGCTCTTTTTGAGAATACCTGAATTAACTGAAACCAATTCAGATTGCAGTTGACATGTTGAAGAGTAAACTAAACAATTAGTGGTATGAGTTGAAACTAGAAAGTCTTGAAGTAGATTGTGATCATTTTTAATACTGTATTATTTATTTATAGTAAACTGACTTTAATAAAAGCACTGTCAGTTTTTGCCTGATCTTCTCTGGAACCAGCTTTTTGAACGAATGCTAGCAGAGTTATGTAGGAAAAGGTTGTTCTATTTAGTGAATGATATACGTATACATAGTAACACATTTAATTAGCATATTTAGTCACAATAATCACAATACCTTCTCCAGACTATTTTTATCAAAATCAAGATACATACATACCGGACTTCACACGTACTTATCTAATAACCCTCACTTATGATTTTCAACTCGTCTCCTTCCTTAGAGGCAACTTGTCGATCCGAGTGCCGAGAGCGAACTGCGCCGTTATGTTGCCTACCCCTACTCATCGGTTCGTTTTGTTGGTGTTGCCAGTTTATAAATTAAATAATAACCGCAAACTACCACAAAATATTTTAACAGTGGCAACACAATTGATGCTTTTAAAATGAGGCGACAACATCCGGCCCTCCTGCAGACACATTCGTCCCCGAATAGTGTTATAGTCTGGTGTATATAGCTGAAAACAGATAAAGGTCATAAGTTAATTAGGTATGTATCTAATGCGAAGCGGTAAGCGTAATAAAGCCTCATCAACCAGGCACTTCATCACGGCAATCGCAATGTATCAAATAGCGTAGGTATCATGGCTTAACCGACAGCACCTTTGGCCACTGCGGTTGCGTATCGCCATGCTAGATTCAGCAAGAGACAGCGTTCACAATGGATGCCTGTCTCATGGCTTAACCGACAGCACCTTTGGCCACTGCGGTTGCGTATCGCCATGCTAGATTCAGCAAGAGACAGCGTTCACAATGGATGCCTGTCACTTGTCTCTACAACTGCCATAGTGCACCGCTCCGTTGCAAGCTTTATACACCAGACATGAACAAAGGCACTGCATCATGGCAATCGCAATGTATCAAATAGCGTAGGTATTATACAAGTTATCCCATCGTCGGCCAACTTGTCGCACCTCATGGCTTAACCGACAGCACCTTTGGCCACTGCGGTTGCGTATCGCCATGCTAGATTCAGCAAGAGACAGCGTTCACAATGGATGCCTGTCTCATGGCTTAACCGACAGCACCTTTGGCCACTGCGGTTGCGTATCGCCATGCTAGATTCAGCAAGAGACAGCGTTCACAATGGATGCCTGTCACTTGTCTCTACAACTGCCATAGTGCACTGCTCTGTTATAAGTTTTATACACCAGACATGAATAAAATGTGTGATCAATTAAACCTTGTTTTACGTTATTTACCCTGACAATTTACCGACAACATCCGTATACTTCGTTAGATATTTTTATCCAGGGTTTTATGATCTCAATACCAGTTACACCATTGTATCGTTTAGAAGATCTTTTCGGTCCCCTTATATCTTCTACGCGATATCTATAATTGCCTAAGCATTCCTTTATTTGGAATGGTCCCTTGAACTGTGGCATTAGCTTTTTGCTCTGGCAGTCATTATTATGGCTGGGAATCTTGATCACCACCAAATCATCAACCTTGTAGATCGGAGCTTCCTTTCTTTTGGAATCGAATGCCCGTTTTTGTTTGGCCGCGCTTTCTTTAATTCTAGCATCAACTTTTACTCTTGATGCAGTCATGTCCACGATAGGTTCTTCATTATCTGTCATATTTTCGTGGTTCAACCTTAAGCGATAGCCAAAAAAAAAATACCTCACTGGGTACCTCCGATATAGTTTTGTTTACTGTGCTATCAATGCCTTGTTGAATTGTACAAATGTGTTGGTCCCATTTGTTATTTTCGTTATTTGCACCCAACGTGCGCAAGGACTCCAATATGGTTTGATTATACCGTTCAACTTGCTCATTGGAACGTGGAATAGCTGTGGCTATAATATGAAGTCTTATTCCTCTATCTTTGCAAAATGAATCAAACAAACTAGATGTAAATGCAGTGCCAGCATCGCAAATAATTTTATGTGGATTTCCAAAACTTTAAATATCTAAAAAGTTCATTAATAAAGCATTTACTTTTAGTATTTTTCACAAGTGAAATAAAAACAAACTTTGTAAAAGAATCAACAATGACTAGTAAGTACGAATTCTGCTGAGTAGTTTTTATAAACGGTCCTAAATGATCCAAGTGGAGTGTATGAAATAACTTTCGTGAAGGTTTTTATAGTAAATACAATAAATGCAATTCTTTATGTATTTGGTAACTGTTTTCTTTAACCGGCGAAACCAGTATTTGGACTTAATCCTCTCTAAAGTTTTATCAGCCGCAAAGTGGCCAACGTCATCATGATTTGCTCTAATGATCTGCCAACTACACTGTTTTGGAACCAGCCAACGTCTACCGAATTCAGTAAGTCTGTAAACTTTATTACCTAACAATTCATAATTATTAAATATTTGCTTTTTGGACTCGGCCTCTCCTGATTGTAAAATATCTCAGATACTGCAAATACTGGGATCTTGTAGTTGTACCGATAGCAACCACTCACCCTCAATAATAGACATGACATTCAGCTCTGCACACGTATTCCCGATAGACTTAGTAACAGGGTTCCTGCTTAAGGCATCTACATGTTGCATTTGTGGCTCTGGTCGGTGCATAGTCTCAAGCTAAATTCTTGGGTTTGTAATACCCACCTGCTAATGCCAGAGACAATCTCTTGTTGACTTAAGGCATGACGAACAGCATTACAGTCCGTTATAATTTTAAAAACGGAGCCCAATAAATAATGCCTAAACTTTTGTAAACCTACCACTATCGCTAACAACTCAAGTTCAAACGAGTGATATATTTTGTTTTCTTCGTTACTTGTTTGCCTACTATAAAAGTGAACAGGTCTTTCTCCTAAATCGGCTACTTCCATTAAGATACACCCTAGACCCTCACGACTTGAGTCTGTGTACAGATTAGTAGGTGAATTTGGGTTGAATTACAAGTACAGAACCACTTGTTAAAATATTTTTCAATTTGGAAACGGAAAGTATTTGCTCTTCCCCCCATTGCCACGTCCTATCATTTTTTTAGGAGATCCGTAAGCAGGCGACATATAACGGCACAATCTTTAATGAATTTTCTAAAATAATCTACAAACCCAAGGAATTGCCTCACTTCGTGAACTGGTTTGGGTGCCGGACAACTATGAACAGCGTTCCTTTTCTTGTGACTTGGGCGAATCCCATCTTTTGAAATTTCATATCCTAGAAATTTTACAACCTCTCTCAAGTTGCCGAGGACGGAATTCATCAATCTTTGAAAGAGGGCTGGAGCATTGCATAAGCCAAAAGGCATCCTTAAAAATTCGTATTGACCGTCCAGAGTGATGAATGCAGTCTTATGTGCATCACTTTCCTTGACCATTATGTGATGGTAACCGCACTTTAAATCGAGTACCGTAAAATACTTGCATCCGCGTAACCTATCTATTAAATCTTCAATAAGTGGCATACGGCACTCATCTTTAATTGTAAGTTATTTAATTTTCGGTAATCCACGCAAGTCTCATTTTCCCCGAGGCTTTATCAACTAACAATGCTAGACTAGCGTATGGCGAGTTCCTACAGCGTATGATTCCGTTTTTTTTTTATAAGTCTTCAATATTTTCCCGCGCTATTCCACGCTCGCGATCAGACATACGATAAGGGCGTTGAAAAACAGATTTACTTGTGGATAGTTTAATTTCAAGTTCAATACCGGGCACTTTGCCCAGGTTACTCAAATTAGTAGAAAAAAATTCGGGTATTCTGACAAAATACTTTGAGACAATCTCTTGAATCACCGGCTGATTTTCAGTCATTTTTACACAGAAAGTTGCCTTCTTTTTATTGCATGAATCGTTAACATACTCAAATGTAAGTAAGTCACCAATACGTGTATTCATGATATTAATATTTTCTGTAAAATTCCTTCCAATAAGCACCCCGCAACCTGACAATTTTTTCGGCAATATATATTGTAATAGTCAGCTCGACATTATCTATTCGAGCTATAATAGATACCGCATAATCAACCATCACTTTGTGATCGTTCGTAAAACCGAATAAAGACACGGGATTTTGCAGTTTATAAGGGTTAAGTGAATATTTTTTTACAACGTTGGAATCTATCAGCGAGCAGTCACTACCCATATCAATAAATGCACGGAACTCAATATTATTAGTAAAAATATTTTTATCAAACTTTTGCCTTGATATTGATTCATTAATAACCTTTACTTTGACACCCTTTTCTGATTTTACTTTAGACATACAGGCCTGTTCTAAATGCCCAGGTTTGTTGCAGAATGTGCATTGAATAGTACCCTTCACTTTGCATTCGCTTCTCTTGTGTCCCGCTTCCCCACAGCGAAAGCACCGTAAATTACGTTTCTTACCCCTTGAATCTATGTTACTACGACTTATGCTTGTATTATTCGTATTAAGATCGGCAGCGGCACATTATGACCCTGACCACCACTTGGTTGACTACCTTGTCTTGGCAGGCTATTAATAATTCTTGAAGGTATATTTCTTTTTACTTGGAAAGTATCTGATAAACTGTCACTTGAGCAGTTTTCCTCAACTTAAGCTTGAAATTTTATCATCTCATCTGACCAACCGAACGCGCGAGAATTCGCTTCAACCACATTAAGCCACATGTCAACATTAGCACACAGAGGATCAAATTCTGGTATCACGGATGATAATATGGTACTTTGACTCACGGTTACAGATTTTTTTGTTTCCGGCCCCGTCGGCGACGGTCGTTACCACTGGATGATGAGGAGGAACTCGTAGAGGGTGAGTTTGAACTTGATGAATCCCTTCTACCTCTACGAGTTCGCTTACGGCTTCGCGGCAAATCTGTGGACAATCGGGCCTATCCCACTTCTGATGTAGGAAAAGGTTGTTCTATTTAGTGAATGATATACGTATACATAGTAACACATTTAATTAGCATATTTAGTCACAATAATCACAATACCTTCTCCAGACTATTTTTATCAAAATCAAGATACATACATACCGGACTTCACACGTACTTATCTAATAACCCTCACTTATGATTTTCAACTCGTCTCCTTCCTTAGAGGCAACTTGTCGATCCGAGTGCCGAGAGCGAACTGCGCCGTTATGTTGCCTACCCCTACTCATCGGTTCGTTTTGTTGGTGTTGCCAGTTTATAAATTAAATAATAACCGCAAACTACCACAAAATATTTTAACAGTGGCAACACAATTGATGCTTTTAAAATGAGGCGACAACAGTTATAACTTTATATTATCCTAAAATGTATATATGTATTCATTTTATGGGTTGTGAAATTAACATTAGTTTCCAATATATTGTAACACGATAAAACCTAAGATTAATTAATTAAATCATATCTCTACAATCTAGAGGTACGTACTGTCCGCGGAAACCTCGAATTACAAAACGAGGACTTGGTAACTGATATATGTACTTAATTTGGCATTAACTGGACATTTCATTTGGTCTTTGTTTTTCGGACAGTATGATCACTTTCAAGAAATGTACCTACGTGATGAGCAGTAGTGAAAGGTCTATAACACTTTACCTGTCACGGTTGCCAGATTACCTTCTCTAAGTCGACTCATAAATAAGTGTAATAGAACAATTCACGTTTATTAGAGTATTTTTTATTAGAGTAAGTATCGGATTCCCTTTGAAAACGTTCACCTTTCGACAGTGATGAAGTTGTGCGGACTACTGGTGAATGAGTATCGAACCGCGAGAGAGAGAGCTTTGCTCTTGGCGGGTCCGTGGTCCGTAGTTCCGTGCCACGGACTCTCGGATACATCACACAGCCCAAAGCGAAAGCGCCATGTATTTAGCATAATGTACACCAACGCATGACTACATTCGGCCGAGTTGCATACAATCTACATGAATTTTGTTCGCAACTCTAATTATACGGTTGTTAAATTTTGGCTCACATAGTACACATGTTGTTATATTATATAATTCCATATATTCCACACAAGTTTATCATATAATTCCAAGAAATCAAATTCAATATTAACTATTCCAGTAATAATTAAGTGTAGGTAGTGTGGTAGGGTAAGTGTTAGAGGCGCGGGCGCAGGGCGCGAACCGCTCTACCGTGCTATTTAATTTTTTTTTTCAACTTCAACAACATCCCATTCATTTCATAATAAACTACCTATCAGCAACTTACCTTGTATACCTCTAATACTGTCATGATGATCTTTTAGGATAACGCTCGAGATCAACTTTTAACCTTTTAAAATGGTTTAATAAAACTATTGGCCAGATCTCAGACTCCTCAGAACCAGCCACGTAAAATGGTCAGGTATTTTCTCCTCGTGTATATTAATAAATAAACATAATGATGTCCCGAAACTGATGTCAGACTGTAGACAGTAACGTCTACAGCACGAATGAGCCGGCTCGACCGGTTTGAAACCACTGTCTCACAGAAAACCGACGTAAAGTGGCAGCTTGCTGTCGCGTTTCGTTCGGTGAGTGAGATTTCCGGTGGCCCATTTCCCCCCTCCCTTGCCTAATCCCTTTTCCATTCCCTCCTTTTAGGTTGGCAATGCACCCATGATTCATTGTGTCTTGGGTGTCAATGGGCGGTGGAGATCACTTACCATCAGGTGACCCACCTGCTCGTTTGTCAATCTGTGCTATAAAAAAATATATATACATATATAATCTACCAATACGCCCGCCGATTATTCCGATTAATAAAGTGTCATACTTACCACGAACCGGTCATCAGGACAGGAGCCATGGACGCCGGCACACTGACTCTTGGCGTCGAGGTAGTAGTCGACGGCCCTGCCCTTGAGCGTGGTCTGGTTGAGCGACGCCACCGCCACGTCGCCGCCCACCATCTGCGAGTGCCGCGGGTCGCCGGATATACCGAACGACATGTATTCACCGTCCTCTGTATACCAGATTATAGTGCAGAAATACTGTTTAATAATAATAAAAATTAAATTATAAATAACAACCAACTGTCACATTCATTATCCTGACCCCACACTGTGATCGATTCTTGTATCGTGGAAATCAGGAACTACGAGATACTTTCGTTCTCAAGACCCAGACCCGCAACGAATATCAGTGGGACACACAGACATTTGTCTCGGTGCGGGGATCAAATCCGCGGCCACTCGCTTCATAGCCGGCTGCTAGTCCGCTGCGCCACGGAGGCTGTAGTTTAATAAGTAGTGTTTGTTAGTGTAGAGTACTCGTAGACCTGCAGCTGTAAGTGTTGAACATGCAACTATTCCGAGCAGGACAACTGCAACGTATTTTCGGCCACATTTGCATAACACCGTAAACATTTTAATGTGGTGTCGGTGTTTCCGCTTGAGGCATTTTATTGTTCGACATTACACCTTTTTGCATGTACCTTCGAGCTATTTACATTAGATTTATGGAAATTTATATAAATTTTACGTATAGTTGAATATACTCGTAACTAATAACGCTCTGTTGCTTGTGGTTCCGAAAACAGTTATATTGTTACTGCATAATCCTTGTTATCTATGAACTATCCATTATGACAAATATACAAAGACGCAATAAAAATATACGTTTAATCTAAACCTCCTCTTTAGAATACCACTCTGGAACAGACCTACAATTATATGACCCACTACCATGCCGCATGACTAGGTACGCCACGCCGCGCCGCGCCGGCTCGATCGATAATACCGTCTATGGCCGGTGGAGATCAGTTACTATCGTGACCCACCTGCTGGTAGCTCGTGTTCCAACAACAGTGTGAGTGTACTGACCGAGTTTCGCGACCAGTTGTATGACGATGCTGTCCCCGGCGACCGCCCAGCGCGCCTCGAACGCGACCTCCTCCAGCAACACCTCGCAGTTCAGCTTCGACTGCAACACACAACACAACAACAAATCTACATCACCACCCTTAATTCATAACACACTGGAATTCTAAAATCGCTGCGCCGCCGTCGGATCAACATTCAGTCAACATAGTGTTGATTTTGATTGCGCTGTCAAGTCGGTACAACGACCCTGCTTATAATATAGCTAACAGCTCAATTTTGACTGAACATGACATTTCACATTATATTATGTTTAATCGATTTAATTTTAATTATATAAAAAAGGAAAAAGATAAAGTTATGAATATAGAGTATGTTAAAGGTCGCAGGAAGTCACTGGATGCAGGCCGCTTCCAACAAGTCGATCTGGAAATCTTTGGGGGAGGCCTATGTCCAGCAATAGGCGTCCCCTCACGCATGTATCCCCGAAGGGGTTGGCAGAAGCCCCCTAGCGAACTAGAACACCCACATTTGGCCGAGCTTAGTTGCGCCCCAGATAGGTGCTATCGCCATATCGGGCACAAATTCCAGACTCAGGGTTGATATGGAAAAAACCAATACTTTGCCCGACCCGGGTACGAACCCGAAACCTCAGGACGGTAGTCGTACCGAAATACACCCACGCCACCGAGGCAGTCCCGGCAGGAATATATAGATAACGATAACGTAAGACTCGCGTTTGTATGAAATAGGTTAGGTCAGTAACAAGTCACGGGCCACGGCTGAGCACATACTGCTTGTATTCCTATATAGAACTTATGGCGCATCGCACTCTACATTAAACATTTTAACAACCTGTGTTGTGATCAGTAATGCATAAACATAACCTAATCAACTTTAACTTCAAAATACTTTATTATTATTATGCTTTACTTTAATACTAGGGTTGAGTATTCACTGGAAGTTCGAAAAGTATATGAACTAGGTTTCACAAGATAGTTACGAGTTTAGTACCTCCCCTGTGTTCCCAGGTAAACAATAGTAAAACAAAATTTTCAATATATATTAAGCTTTATTTATGAGTATTCAATGTCTTATAAACAACGATGAGTATAAAAATAGAAAAAATTAGAAGATTCCATCAGAACTCTACGCACCCTGAGCACGATCGCTGTGTAACGCATCGTCTCCGAAACCCCTTTAGAATTATCCTATATTTTATGGTTCAATATACTGGTCGACGATAATTAGGTATATAATATATGTACTTTAGTATTGGATGCGTTATTAAACTATACAATCGGCTAAGTGTGCGCTATACTCCATCTCTCCACGGGTCCCATACATATGACATCGATCAACCAACACGCACGCGGCACGACTACGAGTGATAATTTATACAATTTAACGAACAACAGTAACTGATGTGTCGGCGTTGACAGACCGTACAGTGGAAAGATTAAACTCAATAGTGACTGATGAATTTTACTATGAATTTTAATGGCGTATTACAATAATTAATCATAACCGATGCTTACAGCGTGTTTCAATATCAGATCAGAGAATTGAATATGCCAAAAAAAAAATCACAAAAAAAAGGTATTGGGTACTAACACGGTTTCTCAGTACATCCTATAGTTTCCGATTTCCCTGTAGGTACTGTCCCGGTTAAATGAACTCACTGTATAGTAAAAACGTCAATTAATTGGAGAGAGTAAGAGAGTATTATCTATCGAATTTAGTTTTTAGTTGTTCAGTCTCTCAGCGCAGACATTCAAATAACATCTGCTACATTATCACAGCTAGGAACTTTGTACTGCATATCACATTTACCGGCAAGGTATGTCAAAATAATCTAATACAAGTCAGTTTATACCATAAACTATTATAGCATGCGTGTCTTGACTGAGTCGAGATGTCTCTTCAACTAACATTTAAGCAAAAACAATATTATAGAGGTATAATGAAGTATTTTACAAGGTTTGTATTCGCACATGTCTCATTATATAAACAAACAATGTAAAAATTAGGGAAATCAGAAAATCTATGCATGCTTTTGAAACTAAATATATGAAGTAAGACCTGATGACAACTACGAGTGGGTACATTTCATGATATATCGTATCACATCTAACGTGCGAATACCAAACCTATTATTATACAAACATACTTAAAAGTAATATAACATGTACAATTGGTGGCACCATAAACACTTAAACACTAGTGGTAACTACTGGCTCTGGTTGTGTGTTGTGACCCGCCGCTGTGCCCGCGATGCATTCCACTCGCTACATAACAAGCACCACAAACACTATCTATGTACCTAACCTCAGCCCGGTACTGCAATGTATTATGAAATAAAACAGTGTAACTTCTCGCATTTTGTCATGAGTTTTAACACTAGTCATGTGAACGGTACGGTATATCCTATATAGTCATCCGTCTATTCTTCGCCAATTTGTATATCAATGCTGCATTTAAAACGACCCAATGTAATGCAGGAGGGTATAAACAACCCCCTCAATGCTCTTGTACGATAAGGCCCATTTACACAAACATCCCGCGGTGATCTCACCCGTGTCAGGAACATTACAATTATGGGACATTACACGGCTCATGACCGTGTCTCCAACTTTTGCAATGAAGTCACACAGTAATAACGAACAGGTTAGAATAAGAAAAGCAGACTGACAGATTGACTAAGCAAAGATTTAATTGTAAAAAATTACTCGAACCAAGTCAAAGTTCGATTTCAAAATTCCAAATCCTAACTGATTCGTTTCTTTGACTCAGACTTAGTCGAAGTTCTCCCTATAGATCTCAGCCTGAGAGACGCGTTTGATGTGTATTGTGTAGACTGTGTAGATAGAGGTGAGCGGTGCCTCTCACGCGCAGATGTTGCGCCGCCCCGCGCCGCCCCGCGCCGCCCCGAGCCGCGCCGAGGACGTCTGTACCGATCGCTAGCGAGTTGCGACACACCAGTTAATTGTAACCGTGTGAAATCTCTCATGGACCGCTCGTTATGATTAGCAAAATGTTTTGCCGAATGTATTACACCACGTGAAATTGTTTGTTAAATGTTATGATCTTTTACCGAGAAATATTGCGCGTTCCCACATTACTCAAGAACTGTGTTTTTATGGCTTAATGCAAAATGCCAAGTGGGTCAACTGATGCTAAGTGATAATCGTTCGTAAACACGTGCGGTGCTTGAGAAAAAGAAAAACAAGTGATCGTATCCCAAGATCCTATTTGTGCCTATGTGAATGGACATCTAAAATACAATCAAACTACTTACTAAATAGTAAATATTTTCATAACTGAAAACAAAAGTAAGGAAATTTCCCAGAAATGACGTTATTGCAATACGTTTTCAATAATAAAAGATTATCTGCATGTTACGTGTAACATGTTAAATGTGACCATGTGTATGTAGAGGTATATTATGTGTAGATGACCATATATGTGTGGATGTATTTGTTATTTGTTATGTGTATGTGAACGCTCTCACGACGAGAGTCGGGACTCGCCGCCCGACTCGGTGATCGATGTACGAGTATCAACATATTAGCGTCGATGATCAGTCACACACTAATGGGACAGTTTATAAGAAAGTAGTATTTATAATTGCAATAAGCCGTGTAATGAAAACTGACGATAAAGGGATATTAAATTTTGAGTCAACCGCGTATTGTCAGTGACCGGGCTAGAAACAAGTCTCTGTGCTATACCATATTATTATGAGCATAATGTAATGTGTGTTCACATCTAAGGTTTTAAAGCAATAAACAATGATTGCACTACGATTAAATCCTATAGATTCAATATTTGTGCAATATACACGACATGACTATAGTTGTCTATAATAGTTTTCTTTATACTTCTAGTACGAGTCTAGTACATTAGGCAATCAGCGGCGCGACATGTTTCTATGTTGTACGCTCAGTGGGCGAACCCGCGGTCGAATGGCAGCAGACGGTACCGGTAAGGATCGCTCTGTTGCTGCAGCTGTTGCAGTTGTCGCAATTGCTGCAACTGTTGCTGCTGTAACTGTTGTTGTTGCAACTGTTGCTGTAACTGTTGCTGCAACTGTTGCTCGTAGAGGCGCTGCTGTAATCCTGGTTGTGCGAGGTATTCATCCTGCGGGTAGTACTCAGGCTCAGACGGATAGTACTGAAGCTCGAGCAGCTCAGGCGCTTGAACTTCCACGTGCTGTTGGGGTTGGTTTTGCCGGGAATCGGCTTGTTCCTGCTCAGTCTTTTGTTCAGACGATTGTTGCTGTATTTGCATTTTGTTTTGATCATACACTTGTTGTTGAATCTGCTGTCTCTGATCCTCAAAAGTTTTTTGTTGTCGCTGTTGTTCATATACATTCTGCTGTATTTGTTGTCTCTGTAGGCCGTAAGCTTGCTGTTGCGAAAGATAATCCGGCTGAACCACATGCTGTGAGTCGCTCAGTTCACTCTCGGGAGGCTCCTGAGTGGGAGTTTGGGAAGCCTGCAATTTTTCTTCCTCATCCTTGGCTGCCTGATTTGGCTCATGGGGGTTTTGACTCTGGTCTGACCCTTGCTTCTCTTGCTCGTCCTTCTCTTGTTGGTCTTGCAGGAGTTGTTGGTGCGGTGACGTGTAGGAGTCGGCACGGCGATGCAGCGCGGAGTGGTCACTGGGTTGGTCGAACAGCGCCTGCAGCGGGCCGGTGCCGGGGCGCAGGTGGGGACGGTAGGTGGTGGCGTCAAGGCGCGCGGACGAGGCCGCGGGTCGGCGGCGGGACGGGGGGGTGGGGCTGTCCTCCATCGCGGCCGCCAGCAACATGTTGCGACTCTGCAACAGGAATACTGGACTCAGCGAGTGTCGGAGACAAGGGTGTCAGGTGTCGGGACGGGGGTGGGATCTGCGGCACTGGCCCGTTGACTGCGACAAGACATTACGAGCTTTTTGACACATCATTTGAAGGTATGGAATGCCATAAAGTCTATATTTAAAATTCCCATTTCTTGTAGGTTAGAATGGCTTCCACAATTCCGCTTTATATTATTGTATTTGTTTGCGGTCGTGATCATTTGCCATCAGGTATTTCGGTAACTAATTTCCTCCTGTTTAAATAAAATATGAGAGTGTACACAGATAGCTGCCGCATCGTTGTTTTCGAAACACGCCAAACTTATGCAACAGAGGTGAACTGCCCGAGTTGATCTGCGCAGACTCCGTCACGTCACGACTCACGATACACGGTGACACGACACACGTCGGTACTCGGCGGTAAACTTTGAATGACGAGAATTGTATATTTAAAGTTATATATGAAACTATGGGACGTTAAACTGTTAACTTTTAAACTCTATTGTTTTCATACTTTGTTATCATACAACTTATTTCATTACACTGTGACTTTTCTAAAAATAAAAATAAAATGTTGCAAATAACTTCTAAAAGAATATTGTCAATTTATTTCGATTTGTATCGAACGTGTATTAACATAAAGCATGTAAAATACCGTCCTAATTTAATACTGTATTAATAATCTTCTATTAATAGAATCTTTTTTTCTTTCTACCTGCTCTTATCCCACCGTAATGTGGGGTCGGCGCAACATACGTTTTCAAGCACGTCATGTTGCAGAAACGATTTGACTTCGTTTTTTCGAGCGGTTATTTACCTGTTTACACGTCCAATAATAGAATATGACAAAAAAATTAAAAATATTAAAACTTTGCTTAAAACTTTCAGAAAATCTCTAATTTCGATACATATCTGACTAGCGACTGCTACATTACGTACTTTTAGTGTAATAATATAATCAGCTCACACGCAACGAATTCCAAAATGTAATTAGTAACAATGTTCATTAAATGTGATTGATTGATGATTTCGATATAATGGCTAAAAGCACAGAAAGTTTGATAGGGATTCGTGGAACACATTTGATTTAGATCGTCAACATTATCTATGAGCAGAGGATCTTTCTTGTTCCCTGCCCTTATCCCACCTGCATGTATTGTGTGGTCGGCGCAACACACTGTCTCAAGCATGGCATGTTTCATCTTTTTTCGAGCGGCTGTCTGCCTGACATCAACCCCAAAGAATAAATAATATAAATAACCATTGTATATATTGACAAAATTGTCTCACTTGTCACATTTCAGAACATTTAAATAAAAATAATAGATGCATCAAACTTGCATCCTTACTAAACGAGGATCTATCAGAATAGCTAGCTATCAGAATACTACACAAATCTCTACACAATTGTTTAATCGGGGAGGAGTCTCTTCATCCTGCTTTCACTGTATTATATAACATAACATAAGCTCACGCCTGTATACCCGAAGGGGTAGGCACAGGCGCACTAGCGAACTAGAACAACCACATTTCGCCGAGCTTAGTTCCGTCCCAGATGTGATAGGGGGCGAGCCTATCGCCATATCGGGCACAAATTCCAGACTCCGGGCTGATATGGAAAAATCCAATATCACTTTGCCCGACCCGGGGATCGAACCCGAGACCTCAGAACCGTAGTCGTACCGTAATACCACCACGCCACCGAGGCAGTCTACTGTATTATATAAACAAAGTAATTTAGGTAATATGTACAATGAGCAAAGAGCACTAATATGATTGCACCAATAATGCGCTGCGATGCGCGGGATTGCAGCGAGTGCGCAAGTACTCGAGTGGCGAGTGGCGATCTTCTTACGTGATAGTGCGCGCTGAACACCAGTTTGAGATTGTTTGAGAGGGCAAACGAACAACCGATGGGATCATTACGCATCTTGCATTAGCAAATAATGCGGAAATAACAGTTATATTTTAGATATATGTAGTTTTTATATTCGTTCCAAGGTGTTAGGTGTCTAGGCTTACTAAACAAAGTCCGTACCATCACACTAACATTAGGAAATATCTATGATTTTCTGAGACAATAGGACTGGCCGCTTGTGCTGTACTATGAGTAAATATTGGTGTAACCACGTTATGATGTGGCTCTACATTTGTCCAAATATAAACCGGGCAAGTGCATGCTGCATACATAATATACATGTATACGCACAGTACAGGGTTCCGAAGTAAGGCTGTTACTCAAATATTATATTTTATACATAATTTTATAGACATAATTTTAAGTATATGGTTCATAAACTCATACCTGTTTTACGTAACTGACAACTACATATAGGTAATATTGAAAATAATTTGTACATTTCTTTTTCTTTTTACTTGTTCGTCTATTACTCATAAACTTGTAAAACCTGCTTCGCTGCTATAGTTTTCCTTTGAAATTCATTATAAGTATATGCTAGTAATATGAATTTTATCACGTATCCAAAACTAAGCGTTTCGGAAATAGAGGGGGGACGCCCTACTCTACCAAAAATTTGCAACATATGTCGCAAATAGAGTCTCCAATCGAAAAACAGTTTTTTACTACAAACCCACATTGGTTTACTACTCACTACACTCATACCATAGGATAGTCGCGAAAACATGGGCACCCTAAAAAATATGTTTCAAGATTTTATTCCACGACTTTTTAGTGTGACAGATATGTATACTCATGCCAAATTACAGCCCTCTAGTACTTATAGTCTCTGGGATAAACAGTAGTCAACAGACAGATGGACGGACATGGCGAAACTATAAGTAAACATGGTTCTTTTATTGCCATTTGGCTTCGGAACCCTAAAAAGGAATATCTCGGTTGTGTTATTTCGATGCCTGCGTCTGATTATAAATATGAATAACTTGTATGGCGAGCGGTCACAAATAAATTATACGACCTTTTTTAGAGGTCTAGCTTTATTATCAAAGTTGTTTCCTGTCTGGTATTTAGCGAGGAATGTGGCATCCCACCGGCGCGGCGCGGCGCGGCGCGGCTCGGCTATAAGATATTACGGCTTACGAGTATAACGACAAGCACCGAGTCTGCCACTATACTTATAGTTCCGTTTTATGTAAATCAAAATTAAAATATAAAAGGAGTTACTTATAAAAACATTTTAGCTGAGCAAATGGTTAAGAATAGTATGTCACTTTTTTCCTTGTGACATATTGTTTGAAAATAAAAGAAACAGAATATTCTTAACCATTTGCTTAGCTAAAAGTTTTCATAAGTAAGGTCTAATAAGAACAAATCTTTTAATGGATTATTGAAACTTATAAAAATCCACATTGATTCAAAACAGTAGAGGTAAATATACAAAAAACTTAGGAGGATAATTTGGAGTATACTTTTTTCGTAATGACCGCAAAGTTCCATTTAAAAGTCCTGATGATCCAGATACAGATTTACTTCAATTGATATCATACAATTATACCAACGTTTAGGTACTTTGTCCAGTGCTGTGAGAAATAAACCAAGACTTGTGTAGTAGAGATCGCTCTGAACGATAACAACGCTGCATTGCCTTGTTACGGTGATTTAAATTTTACTCTGTATTGTTTTTTTTAAGTGAACAATTCTAAGTTATCTATGTGTCTATCAAAGTCACTGTCGTACGCTACTGCTAGTAACTTGGTGTGTCGACAATCTTCAATTACTATCTTAAATAGAGGTAGAATAATCGGCATAATGTAAAACGAATGTGCTTTTTTTAACGAACTCAATTGTGGTAGAGCCACGCTGTAGACAGTAATGTCTATAGCACGAATGGGCCGGCTCGACCGGTTAGATACCACTGTCTCACAGAAAACCGACATAAAGTGGCAGCTTGCTGTCGCGTTTCGTTCGGTAAGCGAGATTTCCTGTGGCCCATTTCCCCATTCCCTTTCCCAATCCCCTTCCCTCCCCTTCCATTCGCTCCTTTTAGGTTGGCAACGCACCTATGATTCTTTTTGTGTCTTGGGTGTCTATGGGCGGTGAAGATCACTTACCATCAGGTGACCCATCTGCTTGTTTGGCAATATCTGCTAAAAAAAATAACTTTGAAAATGTGATAACATCATTTGAACCAGCAATATTTGTATATTGGGTGTTCTAGTTCGCTAGTGCATCTCTGCCTACCCCTTCGGGTATATAGGCGTGGACTTACGTTATGTTTTATTTGTAGATATAATGCAGTCGATGATGTAGACGATAATGTTACTCAAAATATACATTTCGAAATAAAAACTCATAAGCGTACCTAATGATGGCGACTACAAATGATGTATACTCTATCATTTAACGAGTTCTGAGAACAACACTTTAGGCAATCTTATACAATATTTAATATATTAAGCCTGTATGAAGCCTTTTCCTTGTATTGTTTTTGAGCGTGGCGTTGCGTCGGCGTCGCTCATACGAGACACGAGTCCACACACTGCAGTCTGCACACATGCTTACTGTACGCAGTTCGTATGACCGCACACAACAATGGGTTTAAAATCTACTCTTCATTATTGGAAGTAGTAGAAATGGTATTGAACTCACTGACACTTTTACCTTCGGATCAAACCATATCCTTTGTCACTCACGAATCACGATGTTCGATGGAGATGCAACCACAGTCTGACAGGAAACCAACATATAAAAGCGATAAGCTATTTCGTTTCGCACTGTGAGTAAATGATTTCCTCAACATCCTCCGATATCTGGTTACCATCAGATGACCCAGTTAATTTGAACTGGCCCGATGTTATTGTTAATAAAAGAGCGATAAAACGTGAGTGATTAGTGATGGTGTGTTGCGAGTTGCGAGAGAGTTGCGAATCTCCGGCGTGTTGCGACACTGCACCGGCGCGGCGCGGCGCGGTGCAGCGCGGTGCGGTGCAGCTCTGTACTAGGCGCGCCGCGCGACGCCACACAGCCGCGCCACACAGCCGCGCCACACAGCCACACGAGCACCGCGGGCCCTCAGCGGTGCTGTGGGACTGTGGGCTATGGCGCAACGTTGGACGCAACCAACACCATTGATATATATTGCAATATGTATACATACCACCTCTACATACACATCCTTAGGGTTATAGTCATCGGAGTGATGAGCCCAACTGTAAACACTAAGCATGTCTGTCTACTGACTGAATGGGCCAGTTCTAAACATGTAATGTAAAGATATATATATAGTCCTCCTCATCGATTTCGATGATGGCGACCTTAGGACACTCTGTCAAGGATCATTCCTATCATGAGCCCGTATATGGCTCGCTAGACCAAACTTGGTTTTAAATACCCTACGACACTTATGGCAGTAGAGTTGGCCTGCGGTGTTGTATGTATACGTGTAGGAAAGCTTAGGTTTTTCTTTACGTAATTGACGCTTTGAATCGAGTGTGCGAAGACGGTTTTCTTCAAACTTTTTTACTTTACTAAGTGAATGACGAGATTATTGTGTTGCTTGTCAGTTTGTTGTATTAAGACTATTGCCAGTGGGTGGACCTCATCACCGCTACATAAATGTTAAGTGCATCGCAAAATAGTGACCGCGTGTTCATTTACATGTTCGTGTGACTTTTATATTGAAACTACCTATATATAATATCATAGAATTATTAAAATCGGTTCACTTTCGATTCAATAGTGCTATACCGCTTAACATTTATAAACACAGATGAATTGATTTCTCTCTCTCTCTCTTCCCTTTCTTGAAGTTGTTTCAAAGTTAAGTGTAATGCTCACGACTTTGTTCGTCTTAAATTATTTTACATATGACTACTACAACGGGCCACTGGCCACGGCACACACGGATTATACACACACGCCCATCGTCGTGACTCGCGACTCGTGAGCGATCGGGCCGTGAGATACTGCGTCTTAACGTTTATAACAAAATAACGCAGAGCGAGCCGCGAGTGAGTGTGCCTTAAATGTAAACATGACTGCAAGTCCGCGACTATTATATAATTCATTCATAGTGCAATGAATAAATCAGCATCATCATCATCAGCCATAGGACGTCCACCTACAAGGTGGACCGACGACCTGTAGCCCGAGCACGAAAAAGTAATGTAAATGTAAATGTATTCGAGTTCACTGCGCACTGATGACGTTTGGTTAATATTTCATACAAATTTCAGAGACGCGCATCGAGTTCGAATACATTTACGGTTGTCAGAAATTTTCCTACTCAGGCCGCAGATAAAGTCGCTGGATGCAGGCCGCTTCCAATCCGATCTGGAAATCTTTGGGAGAGGCCTATGTTCAATGAATAAATAATACGAAGCAATTGAAAATATGCAATTGTCGTTGGATGCAGGTCGCTTCCAACAGGTCGATCTGGAAATCTTTGGGGGAGGCCTATGTTCAGCAGTGGACGTCCTATGGCTGATGTTGATGATGATGAATTGAAAATAAATTATAAAACAAAAATAAAAGTTTTATATAACACTAACAGTTGCCCGTGACACCGTTCGCGTGGAAATTTATTAACAATCAAATTATCCCACGGAAACCCTACATCTTTACGGTGTAAAAAGTAGCCCATGTATTATTTCAGACTATAGACTAATCTATCTCTGTGCCAAATTTCATCCAGATCGAATTAGCATGTGGCGACATCTCTGCAACACGCGCCGAACTACAAGCATCGCGCGCCAGCGTTACAGCGTACAAAGGCATTAGTTTCGAACCAACGGACGGCCTACAACATAAAACCAATCCATCCATCCTGAATCGCGATGGCAAAAATTGGGGCAGTCGTTGCATATATAACATAATCAACGAACATCAACCGTCGGAGGGGCCGAGGCGCGCGACGGTCAGGCACGACACCCGCCTTACGAGGAGATCTCTTCTTTTATGGAAGAACACTGACACCCGTTCCTCTATAAGTAGTTATTGCGTGAAAGAGTAACAAACATCCATACATCATCACAAACTTTCGCTTTTATAGGTTATTAGTAGGATATTATTAGTAGGGTGGTCTCAACAGAAGTCTCTATTAATGTTTATATTTTTACCGAAGTGGAAACCAAACCGATGATCGTTCGTTTTTCATTACCCGGTCAACGTTTCACCATCCTCATTATACAAATGGCGATACAAACTACCTACTTGAGATTATGTACATTTTAATATCATTTACAACACAAAAATCCATTATTATTTCATTGTTGTGTATACGTGTGTGAGTTTGTTTTGTTTGATGCAGTCGCGCGCTTGTGGCCGTGACCTTTCACTAACGACACAAGTGGTACAGATCGGACGACAATATCGGTCGGTAGTATAACGGATTGTCATGTAACATGCCGAATATGCGACGTCTCAGGCTCTGTGGTAATCTGTGATCCTCTGTGGTGCGTGCCGTCTGTGGTAGCATACCACTTTTACATTCAAAGTGAATAATGAAGTGGTAAACCCATAAAGGGCCGACTTAACCAGATAATTACAACAATCTCACAGAAACTTGAAGAAGCACCTTATTGATGCATTTCCTATTACGGTGAGTAAGATTTCCCAAAACCCTAATATTTCCTCCTCTTCCCGGTCTCCAGTCGTTTAAGGTCGGCAATGTACTCGTAATTATCCTGCTATGATTCATGGCCGATGAAGATCAATTAGCATCAAGTATCCACCTGATTGTTTGCCGGTCACTGCTGTAAAAGTGACCAGCAATATATTTGTAAATACACATAGAAATGAATCGGCCCCAGCCCCACAACATTACAGGCCACCGGCGAGTCGGCCGGCCCGCTACACAATTATAGGGGTTGTTGTATTTTTACAGTACATTTTTTTTAAATTAATTTTACGCGTGTTAAGTTTTGATATCATTGTTAGTATATCTATTAAAAGTGGAAAATTCTTTATACTCGTGTATAAACAAGGTGGAGAGAGTGTAAAGAGGACGACATGATCACATGAGAGTGAGCTAGAAACGTTATGCGGTTAATACTTTCCCTTTCGTCGAGAGGATGTGCCGAGCCGCGCGCGTTACTCTACATAGCAATACCAATGCTTGGCGTACACTCCATTGTATAATGTCTTTAAAACAACAATTGAGGTATATACAAAATAATGTAACAAATGTACAAAATTTACCAAGCGTAAAGCAAACCACTATAAGAATTCAAAGTGACGAGTCTCCATACAATTTAAGACATAACATAAGCTCACGCCTGTATCCCCGAAGGGGTAGGCAGAGGTAGTCTAGCGAACTAGAACACCCACATTTCGCCGAGCTTAGTTCCGTCCCAGATGTGATAGGGTGCGAGCCTATCGCCATATCGGGCACAAAAACCAGACTCCGGGCTGATATGGAAAATCCAATATCACTGCCCAACCCGGGGATCGAACCCAAGACCTCAGAACCGTAGTCGTACCGAAATACCACCACGCCACCGAGGCAGTCAATTTAAGCTGTAATCAAATATACCTTTTACACGTATCTCTTCGCCAAACAACCGACTCTATTATATATTCTCGAGACTTTTCGTAATTGAGTTCCTATTCTCCTGCTACAAAAATAACTATCGGGTTACGAGTGTCGAATCCACATCTCAGTTGTGAGGTACCTCGAAAGTCGTGTCAGAATATTTGGCTATTTTGTTATAATAATGTGTGTGCGTATGCTTTGTTCAGCCAAACCGATTATGCTACGATACGATGTTTTACCCTTTAGTGGTCGATTCTGATGACTCAAGCTGACGGCGACGGCTTGCAATTTAAACTATACAATTTCCAGTTGTTCTATTAGGTTGGAAGTCAGCAGTTTCTTGCCGCACCATAGATCGAGGTTAACGACTGTAAGCTGCGTGGCTGCGTGCAGCTTGAGTTTATCGCACGCGAGTGATCACACAGAGTGCATTCCACCTTCACTGACCCCACCGAATACCGATTCACTCACGGTCACAAACATATTAACCTACATTAAGTGTGATCCTGCCACACATTAGCCACAAATATCATATGTGAACCAAAAGATTATGGATATGAATTGCGATCGCAACGAAAACAAAATCATTATCATCAGCCACAGGACGTCCACTGCTAGGCATAGGCCTTCCCCAAAGATTTCCAGATCGACCTGTTGGAAGCGGCCTGCATCCAGCGACTTCCTGCGACCTTTATTAGGTCGTCTGTCTACCTAGTGGACGTCCAATGCTGGTCTCCACTCGAGAATCATCTGCGCCGTCGGCTATCGGTTCTACGAGCTATGTGCCCTGCCCATTGCCACTTCAGCTTGCTAATCCGCTGGGTATATCAGTGACTTTTGTTCTTCTACGGATCTCCTCATTTCTGATTTGATCGCGTAGAGAAACACCGAGCATAGCCCTCTCCATAGCTCACTGAGTGACTGTGAGCTTTCTAATGCGGTCTATAGTCAGAGGCCACGTTTCAGAGCCGTAAGTCATTACTGGTAACACACACTGGTCGAAGACTTTTGTCTTAAGGCACTGAGGTATTTTGGACGAGAAAATCTTGCGTAGTTTCCCGAATGCTGCTCCGGGCTGATATTAAATATAAATCACTTCACCCACCTGGGGATCGAACCCCAGATATCAGGACATTAGTCGTGCAGCGCATGCGATACATCTAAGCCACCGAGGTAGTTAGAGTATGTCACAAACATGTAGGTACCAGCCTCAAATCATGTGAAATCCGAATCAAAGCAACAATTTTACGAGAAGTTAATCATTCGGCATAATGCTGACACAAATTAGAGATTTGCCTCCATGGCCCAGCGGGCAAGGAGCCGGCTGGGAAGCGAGAGGCCCGATCCCTGTACCGAGGTGATTGTTTGTGTGGCACACAAATATTTTTCTTGGATCTGGGTGTTCTGAGACCAAAAGTCTCTCGTAGTTCTTGATATTCACGACACAAGACTCGATATTAGCGTGGAGATAAGACAGTGTGAGACTGTAGTGTATTATTTAATTTATTCAAACATATTTTACCAATTTATGTTATAGCGAGGCGTGCTATTTTATATTTTGTTGTAAGTTTGTAACATAAGCAAACACACAGGGCCAACATAGTAAAACTCGTCGATGATTATCTTTGTAACCTTGTATCAGCGAAATTATAAATCTATCAACATAAACTGGCCATAAAATATTTCAATTATAATGTGAATAGAAACGCGTCGCGTCACTGCTAAACTAGGGCACGCCACGCCGCGCCACGCCGCACGAGATACTTTACATAACTAGACCATCATACATCCACATTGATACAGTTACACAAATCATTTATACGCAATACTATAAAACATCATCATCATCATCATCATCAGCCATAGGACGTCCACTGCTGAACATAGGCCTAATAACTATAAAACATAATAGTGGTCAATTAATGGGAAACCATTTATGTCCATTTTTCCGACAAACTGCGATTTTCAAAAAGCGTTATTATAATAAATTCGACAATTCTAATCACATCGTCTGAAAATAACGTCTTCGGTTTAAAGGATGTTGAAGCTTTTAAAATATTGTAATATATGTCATAAAGCTCCATACCTTAATGTCTAAAGTGAATGTGATATTATTTGATATTTTATTGAAAGTTCATCACGGTATTGTAACCGTTTATGAAACAATTGTGACCTCAGCATCGGACGATGGTTCAGCTAGTCTCGTTCAAACTATGAAGTGAATATAAGTTGTATCGAACTTTCATTTAATTTATCAGAATGATGAAGTGATGAGTGAGAGGATGTCGCAACTCGCAAGCGGCACGGATGCAATCCACATTAGAGCTAGAGTTCACAGTAATTACATTACCAAATCTACCTTCACTAAACATATAACTACTTGGTACTGATTATTGCGCAACATTACTGAGAAATACGATTTGCAGTTTCAACTTTACCACGATACCGAAACATGTCAGATCGCAGTAAACTAACACGCTAGAAAGGAAGGCGATCGACTGAGTGACAAGTGACAACTATCTCATAGAAAACCGATATAAAGTTGCAGTTCACTGCTGCGTTTCGTTCGGTGAGTGAGATATCCGGTGGCACAATTCCCCCTTCCCTTTCCCAATCCCCATTCTCCTCGGGTACATATGGGCGGTGGAGACCACTTACCATCAAGTGACCCACCTGCTCGTTTGTTAGCCTCTGCTATAAAAAAAACATTCACTAAGCATTTACAGCAGTACTTCAATATTAAGATTGTGCAAAGATGTTAAGTAGAGACAAGGAACAGATGATATTAGTTCAATAGCAATATCCCAGATTTCCAAATACCCAGTTTAAGAATAAGTTTAGAAGGATTCTAGGACCACCGGAGTTTTTCAGCCATGGTCGATAGAAGACTATTTTTGAGGCCACCACACTCTCACGGCGTTATTGTTTCGTTAGGGTTTAAGTGTAAAAAAGATACACATATTATAAATAAATAATCATTACGTAAGATGACATTTATCTTCACAATCGGATTGAACTGTGAAACTAGACGTCAGAACAAACATACCGATTGCCAATCTCAAACATCGACTGCGATCAATGACCCCGAGCATGTATTATGTAAGAAATTGTGCATCACAGTACTGTTGGTGGATTTACCTAATGACTTGATTACACTTTGCGAGCTGGCGATTTATTTAGCCTCGTACCTTACTGCGGTACATCATATGCGACACATCTTTTTGTGTCGTCCGTAAAATCTATTAAGTATAGTACTCTGTTAGCTAATATTTGAGTTGTCGAATCGTCGCAATCACGTTGTCTCATGTCTGTTGAGCACTCAGGATACAAGATACAACATAGAACCTATTGCCATAGTAGAAGCCGTGGCGTGGTAAGTGGACGATGCCATCTAGCCACTGCACTGTCTGTTATAATATTGTCGTATACAATTATTTTGCTGTATATTATACATACATACAAAATATTGCGAAATAGGTACAATCTACATACATCTGCGTTCTCTATTTAGTTGCGAAACTATTTCCGTGCATTAAGAAATAGGTATACTCTGCGGTTTGGCTAACATAATAAGTATTAATAACTTGTATGTTACTTAAATACTCCAGACGCAGATTTCTCACATATGAGGTTCATCGCCAGTCGATCGGGAGGTCCTGGGTTCGATTTCGTCGAAGTCGCGCAAAACGGTTTCGACTTGTCCGGGCTGAACCCTACATAGGGAATTGACCTTAAACAAGCAGCGAGTCGTAAAAGGCGAATTCAACTCGTTTAAAAGTGTCGCCCCCTCCCTACGTTAAAAGTGGGATAAAAGCAGGTGGAAGAGAATATGATTAAGTAAGTTGTATTGTGAGACAGAGTTATATATAGAGGTACAGAATGTGAGCCAACTTTAAGTTATTTATAAGGAGTCGACAGTTGACAGTGAACAGTGCAGGATCCTACTGTAGAGGCAGCAACAACTAGTCACTGGGTCAATTTTGCGCTCGAACGCAAGCTTGAAGCAAGACTCACAAATGTTGACCATTCAATACCGAAATATTATTGTGAGGTGATGGTATCCTGTATTCTTTTGTACAAAACGAAAGTAAAAATTAATTTTAAATACAGACTGCATATCTACAGGCATATATAACTACCGGATACGAAAGTAACGTTATAGAATGGTTACATTAAGTAATCATTACTCAAATCATTTGAACTGTCCTCATACAACAATTTGCGTTTGTTGAATTTTTGTTTTGTAAAAGCCAATCTCATATAATTTAAATTGAACGCACAGTTACTGAAAAAATCGACTGACAAACCAGACTTCTACAAGTGCAGTGGATTCGTGAACAACGGCGCAGTTGTTGTAGTCATTACCTAAATTAAATATTTCGGATTTATCTGCGCTTCGACGAGAGCTAGACGAGCTATATAAAGGGAAGAACGTGTTTAATGCTCGTATTGTCCATATTTAGTTTCCATTTCAATATTGTGTCTATGTGTGTGTGTATAAATATACGCGTGCGTGTTTGTGTGCGTGTACATGTACGTACCTGTGGCGAGACGCCGAGCATCTTGAGGCTGGGCGGCACGTTGCGCAGCGCGGCGCGCGGCAGCGGCACGTGCCCGAAGTCCACGGTGAACGCCTCGCACCACACGCCGAAGTGGCCGATATCGAACACGGTCAGCTCCTGACGACGACACATCACGATCACGTACACGACTTTACGGAAAATGTCATTCACTCATCATCGCAATCCGACATCAGTTGACTCAGTCAGACCAACCCTAACACGAGTTCACATAATAGAGCAAAGTTCAAAGGTTGTACTCACGCCGGGTAGAGTCAACACGATGGTCTTCTTGTCGTATTTGCGCAGCGGCGACTCCTTGCCGTTCTCGTCGGGGATGCGGATGCCCTGCGGCGACGGAGACTCGCCGCGACCCACCCAGAACTTCGCGTCTAGTACAAACACCACACTATTAGATACATATGTACAATGTAGAGGTAGTATGTCTGGGGTGGCGCACGCTCGCAGCGCATCTTTTTTTTTTTCATGGCAATTGAAATACATTATGCCAATGTCAAGTTAGGGAAATTGTTTTCCTGCATCTAAGTTTTCGCAAGTACAATGAAGTCGGATGTGTACAGCGCATCTTATACACGATTACATTACTATTCGATGTATGACGCACACAGTACACACGCCACGCCACCGACACCCCACGCCACGCGCACGCCGCGTGTCACGACTCACGGCATCCACCCACACACGCGGAATTCATTAACCGTAATAGTTTATTAATAACATATTCTGCAAATAGGATATTTTATATCAATTTTACATGTCAATTATACATTTAAAAAATAAATATGGCGTTAACCCCTACACTCATTTTTAAATAAAACATCAAATTTATTTTGATATACATCCATTATTCTTGTTTTAATAACAACTCAACATATTTTAATTTAATTACATCATAGTAGTAGAGGTATGCAAGCACAGTAGCTTGACCTAATGCCCCCAGCTAATTTATGAAAACATTACATGGATCATTTAGTAATTCCCAATAATAACAGATAATAGTCGTAAATTATGCAAAAGAACTCTATTCAAAATAAAATACTTTTATTTATTCACATAATGCATTTGATATTTAAATTATTCGAACAATGTTATACATATTTGCCACAACCGTTGCACTGTTAGATGACTGATAGACAACTAGTCGTTATGTCGGCGCCACTGGGCATACGAATACTAATTCGTATCGAAATATATCTAAACTTGTTGAAAATTAATTCCAAACCAGTACTAGTGTTCTCAATTCAAATACTACCCTAATTATTATAAGATTGTTCGTAAACCGTGAGGTACCTACATATCTGCGGTACAACTAGAAGACTCCGGGGCGGCTCGCCTTCACGTTTCGACACACTCTCGCAATACTCACAATTAATACATGTTACGTAACGAGCATGTGTACTACCTACATTACACGCTTCTATCTGAACATTCATTCAAGCATTGGCAATAAGTTGGCAATGCGCGCACAACATGAAACTCATTAAATAACAAACGACAGTCGCCGACTGCACACGCTCAAGCAGTCAAGCCCAAAATCATTGTCTGCCGTCAATGTCCTCTATATTTTTTAAGACAACCAAATTTTCTAATTTAATTTGCCCGGGTCTTGATCCCTCAGTGGCGGTTGACGTCAGGCAGGCCCGTCGTAAACACTAAGCCAAATCTTCTCTGCAACATGTTTCAAAAAGTCTTGCGCCGACCCCACATTAAGGTGGGATAAGGGCAGGTAAAAAGAAACACTGTACAGTTCACCCCTTATCACATCTGGGACGGAACTATGTTCGGTGAAATGTGGGTGTTCTAGTTTGCTAGTGCGCCTCTGCCTAACCTTTCGGAGATACAGGCGTGAGCTTATGTTAGTTCAAAAAAAAATATATTTTTGTTTTTACTTACTGTATGATTGAATAATGTTGATGATATACTCTTACCAAAGACATTCAAAAATACATAGACGGGACAACAGCAGGGAACTTGTGATGCAAAAGTTTTGGCTACTACTTGAAACATACGCGTGCAGGCTCGTGCCAGCGTAATAATGTTTAGACTATAAAATTGTCTTACATGATTCTTGAACATTCATAGAACATTCTAGGGTGTAAATTATAATACACGTATGTGATGTATTTAAATGAATATAATGCAAGTGGCTCTCTGGATATAATCGATTCGAGGGAGTGCCGACTGCTGTAACAATTGCAATCCTCATTGTACAATTTGTTTTCCTTAAGTAGTGTACGAATCAAAGAGATTTAATAATATTACTAACTATAAAAGGGTTATCAAGCAAGTTTAAAAAAAATGATCTTAAACGTAGTACGGTCATCTATTCGTATCACTTAATACAATGCCCCTTGCATTAGCCTCCGTGGCGCAGCGAGCGAGTAGCCGGCTGTGAAGCGAGAGGCCGCGGGTTCGATTCCCGCGTCGAGACAAATGTTTGTATGGCCTAAAGATATTTGTTTCGGGTCTGGGTGTTGTGTGACCGAAGGTCTCTCGTAGTTCCTGATACCCACGACACAAGACTCGATCTTAGTGTGGGGTCAGGACTATGTATGTGAGTGTTGGGTATTATTATTATTATTATTTTATTTTTACACTACTAAAGGAGAACGAATAGTACAACGAGAATTGCAATTGTTACAGCAGTCGGCACTCACTCGAATCGATTATATCCATGGAGTTAGTTGTATTATATTAATTTTAATACATAAACACAGATCTCAATGGCACGTGAACAATGAGCGACGCTTTCGGGAACATAATATAAATAAATTATAATAATAATAAATTATAATTATTGTATTTATAATATAAATTGACAGAGTTCACGGTTTACACACTGTGACAACGGCACCATGCACCGCACCGACGCGCCGCGCCACACCGCGCCACACGGGTGACGGCCGACGGGACAGAGTTACACAACACTGTGACTGGGCTCGCGTGTTGCCATTCAACAACTTTATATTATGTCGTATTTCGTACAAGTCGTACTCCAAAAAAATACTATTATTACACGTACACACGCACAAAGCCAGTGTCCAGTGTCACTGTCACTGTAATGTATCGATCGAACAAAAAACAAAATCGATTACGTTGTAATTGCTGTTAGAAATCGATAACCGGTTTGAAAGGTCGCACGTTGAGTCTCGATTCTCGATATTTGCACTCCGAGTCGATTCATAAAAAGCGTAAGTGATTTGACACGACATGCGTGTAATATGTTCCTCATTACCGTAAGACAGATTCTGGTTACTGCGATAGTATACTATAGTCACACGACGCCCAATTCCAACTGCAATATGATATACTCGTATACCCTCTTGGAAGTCCTTCGCGATCGTACCCAATACCCACGAGCCGTACAATAACAGTCGTTATGTACATACCAGGCGCCTCGCCGTCATAAGAGAAGTGTGGCACGAGCAGGGTCTGCGCGTCGACTATCACGATGGGGTCCGAGGAGACGCCGTGCACTCCGTTCAGCGCGCCCACCTTCGCGGGCTTCGGGTACTCCAGGTCGCGCGGGATACGCACGTCGCCGAAGTTCACCTGCATACACAATCACTTTACATTTCCTTGACCTACGAGCACCAAACCTTCTCTGAAACAAGGTTAGTCGGGTCAGACAATCACACGTCTTTGACAATACAACACATGTATTATGAACGGGGAACATTGCATCCGACGTGAGTGGATCAATGGAGACGTCGATGACGTCGCATAGAAACGGACAGTAATTGCACTGAGTAATTCAGCTCCGATGATAATGGTAGTACACAATATACCTTATATCCACTCTTACCTTAAAATAATCGGCTAATGTGTAACATACATTGACAAGCATACGTAGATTATTTAGTAACGTTGACATAAAACCCCTTGGAACGATTCGCGAATCGCGACTAGCGACAACCCTGGGAGTGGTGACGTACCTACAGTTTAGGAAACACTTATTATAAGTATGCACTTAGATGTTATACCTGATATTTTAAAATTAATTTTAGTCTATGGTAAGCAAATACTTCTATGTATTACAAGACAGGCTGATCGGTACATAGAATTTGCACACTAAGTTTCCGTCAATTGACCGCAACTCACTATAGAGATCAGCTGTTTTCCTTAGCCGTCAAATATCAAACACTCGCCATAATATGTCACAATTTTACTTATAAACAGCTTGTCTAATAGTATACATATCAGTCTTTGATGGTAAACTATAAAATCAATAATAAAATAAGTGTTTAACTGGCTATGGAGTATTATTATTAGTTCAAACTTGAGAGTGAGATGTTGTTGTTGTTGTTGCGAAGTAACGACAAGACAACAGTTGCGAGTTGCGACACGATGACATTGTTCCGTCGGCGTCGCGCCCCGCGCGGCTTCTAGTTGCCACTGATCCTAATCAATTACATGTGCAATCGTCATGTTCTGATTACTGCTAGTGCTCTCTCGGGGCAGTCGGGACTCGGGGCGCACCGAGCCAGCGTGCGAGTAGCACGTGTACAACTGTACTGTACACTGTTTTATGAACAGAGTATATTATATAATATACGTCATAATAGGCCGGCAATTTCTTTGTTCAAAGTTGGGCAACACACTGACTAGTGCTATAGTATTACAGGTTACTTTTGATAAGAGAGGCCAGCAAACGAGCAAGTGGTGATGTCCACCGCTCATGGAGACCCAATGATTCAGTGAAATCATGGATGCGTGTGATGTGACAATCTATTATAAATCCGGCTTTACTTATAAAATGGCCCATAATCTCGGTCATTGCTGCGAACTATCGACGAGATGGTTCATTAGAAAGTTGAATGGTCGCAACATCTGCGTCGGAAGGCCTCACCTCGACGGCTCACCGCCGCGCCGCGCCACTCTCGATAGCTTCCATAGCTGCTTGTGTATAACGCAACACAGCAATTGTTGCGTATTGACTATCATTTTCACCCACACAATGACCTTTGTATGTGTTCTAGACAAACTTACGTTGCATAGTAACTCCCAAAACAGATCTATGTGTAATAATTGACGTCGTCGGAGATTTTAACTGTCGTACTAAGATAGTTGGATCGCTAGATTGTTTCGCGGGCAGCGGGCTACCGATTCTCAGCTCGGGGCACGGTCCGATGTTACTATTGTTAACAACCACAGTGCTGTAAACGGTTTCATAGTACAATTTCTACTCTATAAACGCACAGATAAGCTTGCTTGCTTATCGTAGTAGAGACTTGGAAGGAATGGGTTTATTTGGGCCTCTGAAGATCTCACTCACGAAATTCAAAAGTTAACTGTAACTTTATGTATGATCTCTGTAAGTCTATGGTTGAGCCGGCAGCTTCATACGGTAGGCGAAATTGTGTCCAGTGAGGCTTTTTCACTTCACTGTGAACCACACAAGACCACAATGTATTGACATTGAATTATCAAGTACGGCAAGAATAGCCGTTACGGATCGCCTTCAATACAAAGCAGCAGCACACTTTAAACACATTACAGAATGCAGTCGATACAAGAGCTGTTGAAACTCGGATATATGTACGTACATATGCGTCTGATGTGTGGTGTGGGTGATCAGAGTAATGAACGTCGTCTAACAGTAAAGTGTTCCGGCCGCTCGCCTCATTTCACATTGCCGACCGGTTTCCAATGACGAGGCGATTCTGCTGAACGACGACTCCTGGGGTATGAACATAAACAATCGACGTTGCGATGTAGTGCGTAGACGACGACAACCACTAACCATCAGCCCCTTTCATTATCTGTAATAGAGCACGGTGTCACCAGGACCGATACACCGATGTGTAATGTGTAACTGTGTATACTCACCGCGTACTCATCGCACCAGATGGCGAACCAGCGCACGTCCTTCAGTCCGAGCCCGTCCGGCAGCGTGAGCGTGACGCTCTCGCCGCGGTACCGGCGCAGCGGGCCCTCGCTGCCGCGCTCGTCCCGCACCCTCCGCGCGCCCTCCGCGCTCGGCGCCTTCGACTTGCCCACGTAGAAGTACGCCGCTGCACACACAACAAAACACATAAGCGCCCTGAGTCCTGACACTATAACATTAAATAACATGATGAATGTAGACCGGCCATGGAACGGACCAGCAGGATTACCACAACCTCTTATAGCAGTATTATTATAATCGTTCTTCGTTTGTTTTGTATATAGTAGGGGAGCCCAAGCGGGGATTTCGGGATCTACTAAAGCGCGACAGATTAATATACAGGGGGATACAATGTACCCGGTTAAGTACCTCCACAAAACATGAGGCCCATATATAAGGCCGCCCGTGAAGGATACAGGATCAGATTAGTAAAAAAAAATTGACCATCAGAAATTCTCGAGCGCGTCAGATTAAGATAGGGTGAGTTAATTACATCCTAAAAAGTGTATATTCCACTAATCTGACAATTTGAGAGTGACGTAAAAAAAGGGGAGGGCAACAAAGTTGTAAAAAAAAAACGTCATCTCGACATTCTCGAGCGTAGCTAAATTTTTTTTTATTTTGAAGGAAATAATTCAAGAATAATGAAAAATATATAATCTGACGATTTCCGCAAGCTGAAATAATAAAAATTCGTCGATAAAGTTAAATGCGTGCAGTTGCGTGATGCCTACATTTCTTTCTCCGCGCTTCTATTCCTCTCTCACTCTTTCTCTATCTATTACTCTCTCACTCCGTCCCCACTCTGGTTTCTGCTTCCTGAGCTTTTCAATTAATTAAGTTCAATGATTTAAAAAAAATATATATATATATATTGAAAGTGGTTTTTTCGGAATAACTTTTAACCGGCTTTATCGATCAACTTCAAAAACTAATCCGCCTTTGAGCTTGAAAAACCACGTCGATCGCCACCTAGCTGGTCAAAAGCGGTTGATTCGTTCGAGAGATATCGTGAACGAAAGAAACCAGAAAAAGGGTTTTTTCGGGATTACTCCGAAATTTGTGGTTCGATCAAAATTACTTATGAGGATGATAAAACTGCGTCGAATGCCGTCAAAATGCCGTGAAAATCGGTTGATCCATTCAAAAGTTATTGCGGTTTGAAAATTCCAAAAATAGTGTTCTATGAAATTTCTATTTCTTTGAGCTCAGCGAGCTCAAAATATCACATAAATTATATTTTGAGCTCAAAAATGTCATAAGTACAATTTTAAGAGCCCAAGAATGGAATTAGTGGGAAGTTGCAGGGATGGCCTTTAAGGTGAACCGTTTTTCAAATTTTTTTTTGTCAGATCAGGCCAATCCCTCTAGATAATCGTCAGATTATGAGACAGTACGTTTAGAACATAAAGATGAACCATATATATCTTAATCTGACGCGCTTGAGTATTTCAAAATGGCGAATTTTTTTTGCACATTATGAAAATGGCCGCGAGTTTGCGTCCCATCGAAATCGTCAGATTAGTGAATGAGAGCTTTTTTTTGGTGCACTTAACACTCCGTTAGAAAATCTGACGCGCTCGATAAATTTTTTTTTTTTTCATTTTCAACCCTTAAATACAACCACTCGCATCATGCAAACGATCAGATTAACATACGTACATTATTAAAAATACGTAGGGCATTGATGCTATCAATATCTGACGCGCTCGAGGATGTCCATGCAACAGTTTTTTTTTACATATTTAAAAATCTATAGCCGCTTCCCCCACCGATGTAAAGGTATATATCATATAACATTTTTTTCTTCATATCATCTAAGCTTTGCATCCCAATAGGTCTCTACGACGCTCGAGTAAATCCCCATTTAGCATCGTGGGCTCCCCTACTAATAGGAATCGGTACAAGTAAGATAATAATACTGCTATAAGAGGTGGTGGTAACCCCCCTGAACAGACGCAGCGCCGCGCCGCCTATTGCCCATATGTCTATTATCCAGATGTGTATAATTATTTGTCGTATATAAGTACAAAGTTGTCATATATTATATGTCATTATTAGTGAAAGGTGTATAGATTATATTGAAATCAGTTCAAAATCAAAACAAATTTCGACTGAAATTATCCTATGTTCATTGTTATCATTTATGCGAGGGTTAAAATGCAACGAGTGAGGTGCTGCGGTTGTCACTTGCCAGTTAGGACTTACTCGATAGTAAGGAGGATAGCACTCGTGGCTGCATCCGCCCACATACACGATACACCTCCTGCGCGTACTCCTTAATTAAGATTTCAAGCGACATTTAGGCAGGAAGCAGTATAAAATGTCCGGTACCGCCGCGTTGACTAAGCTTGACAGTGGCAACTTGCGACACGGCATCAACCAGCGATAAGGAAAGAAAGCACGTCCGGGCCGGGACCGGTGCGGATCCGGTGCGGATCCGGTGCTGGATGTGAAAGTGTCCTGTCAGCTCCACACACCCCGGCATTTATAGTTGCCATTAGCGTTACACGTACATTATTTTGAAGCCAAGGAATGAAGCCCCGTTTATTCGACCGACTTCCAAAAAGGAGAAGGTCCTCAATTCGTCTGTATTTTTTTTTATGTATATTACGCGATATCGCCGCCAAATGTTGACCGATTTTCAACATTCTTTTTGGGTTCGATAGAACTTTTTTCAAGGGTGGTCCCATATTAATTTAGTCACGGTCGGATTTGAAGTCGGTATGATAAGTTTTTAAACTTCTGATTATTATTGAACGAATCTAAAGAAAACGATCAAAACTCATTGCAAAATATCGCTATCGCATTATTATGAAGAAACGGAAAGTTTTTATCTGCCGGGGCACTATGTCGTGCAATGTAACATTTATTTTGATTTTGTTTCATTAAAATGAGAGGAACTGTAGCCCGAGCACGACAAACTAAAGTAAATGTAAACTTGCTGCGCACTGATGACATTTGATTAATATTTCATACAAATTTCATAGACGCGCATCGAGCACGAATACATTTACGGTTATCAGAAATTTTCCTGCTCGGGCTGCTGATCCTGTCGTGCAGCGTGCTATGGATGTAGTTACACGAGCCGCGATCAAGATGCAGTAGAGTTTGTGCGTGGTGTGGTGTGGCGGTGTCGAGTGTCGACGAGCATGTGCGAGTATGACGAGTGATGCGCCGAGTGATGCGCCGCATCGCCGCGTCGCTCCCATTAGTACGGACAATACATCAGCGGCTCGAGCAGGAATATTGTTGACAATCGAATTCGTATCGAGCTCGCTGCACATTGATGACGTTTAGTTAATATTTCATACAAATGTCATAGACGCGCGCTAGTCTAATCCCGCGCTTTGGCCTAAATATCTAGGTTAAGTATTGTTCATTGTCAGTTCTCACTCACAACTCCGAAGGCACGAGTACATATTAGGTATATATACAACATATATGATAAATAGACTGTGGTATGCACTGTGAATTATTATTTAGTTATAGGCTTGCTTTGCAGATGAAGTAAAACATCTTGAAAAAATCTTTTTACCAAAAAAAATTGGGAAATTTTGGAGATCCAAAGGATTTGGAAGAAATGAGATATTTATCCTAATTCGGTCGGCGTGGTGGAAAAATGCTAAACGCTGCTCGTTTACCAGTTTGTGACATAAAAAATAAGTAGTATGTGTGGCATGTACAGTGTAAACTGTGAGTAGTGAGTACTGACCGGGCCCCTCGCCGTCGTAGTGCAGCTCGTGTACGTGTATGGTGCGCATGTCGACGGCGAACACTCGGCCGCGCACGCCGTGGTGCAGCTGCGACAGCGCGCCTATCTCGCGGCCCTGGTACCGCGTCTGCGCACTGCACCATCTCGACAACACTGTAACAACACAAACAACAATCATTTAGGTAACCGTGTCACACTCACAGAATACAGAATAATACAAAACTATAATCTACTGCCAATACAGATATAACATTTCAGATTTCACTACAGTAAAAATATAGTCGTTTGTCATTGCGAAACTTAAACGAACCTAGCTATTATCGTTTTTACCGTATGAGTAACTGTATCTTACAAATCTATTAATATACATAGAACAAGCTTTTATCAATTTATTTTATCCAGTACCATGTAACCGCTTAACGCCATGAACTAACCTAACCCGCGACTCCTGCCCTTCCATTTCCAAATGTTGTGTGCGTGTGTCATGGTCATGCAGGTGTGCAGTATGTGTGAGTGGCAGGCGCAGGCGCAGGCGTGAATGTCACGCAAATGTCCACGGCTCGCCTTGTGCCACATACCGCGCCCGCTCCCGCTCCCGCTCCCGCTCCCGCTCCCGCTCCACACTCCACACTCCACACCACCACTCTAATGCTCTACTCACACAAAACGTGCTCCATAATAACACGCCACGGTCATGACCGTCAGACCTCACTTGTTACTCTCACGCTCGTATTAAGATAAATACTAACCGAATAATTTTCATGAGGGATGACCATGTCCTATTTTATATCTAAACGCCTGACGACATTCATCTCAGCGTCGGCCACATGCGCTACAAACCCAAAAGGTATATTAATTATCGCACATGCACGCGTCCTCGAATTCCACTTTCAATTGCAATTGAAATTGAATTGCGCCGCCGCGTGATGCGTGAACGATCTGAGAACATCTTACGCGCATGTGTTACGCCGATGTCGCATCAGCACTCGGCGCCCGCACTTTCACTGCACGTAGCGTGCCACGACACTGCTTTCGAGCCGCCTTACCACCGCGCCAAAATCTACATACTTCATCACCGCCACCGCTCCCTATGGATGTATGGATATCGCTAGACAGTAATAATCATTGACCAGTAACATACATACATATGAGTTGGTCATTCCCCGCTTCTACTACAATTATGTATAACTCATCATCATCTATGCACCATTACAGATTACCGTCATTAATTCGGGTTTTCATGTTTTACGCGAAATCAACTAATTTAACGACGGTATTATTTTTATAATATCTCCACCGCAAATGATGTCATCAAATTGATGAGTTTATCCAAATTTACTATATTATATGATTAAACTATGCTAATTACAGTACGACAAATACCCGGATTTCTGTTTTCGGGAAATACCTGGAAATTAAACGTACTTATTTCGATATGTCGGGAAATTATAATCTGTCGTAAACTCGTAATTACACTTCTTCCAAATCCTACTACATGATACTTGAAAAAGCGTGAGGTGCGGACGGCCGGACCCCGGTGGAGGGGGGGCCCTCTTCCATTGAAGTAGGGCAGGACCTTACTGTTTAAAATGTTTTACTTTATATTTATTAATGTTTTCTTTAATACTGCTGATGCTCCTATTCAAGTCAGTTAATTGAAAATTGTGATTTTACTTCTGATTTATACTTGTCTAACTTAAACTTATGTTTGCAATATAAATTATAAGGCCCTATAAGGCTGCCTCGGTGGTGTAGCGGTGTTGCGTGCGCGGTATAACTATCATTCTGAGGTCTAGTAGGGTAGGATTACCCTAGGGTTCGATCGCCGGTTCGGGCAAATTGATATAGGATTTCTCAGCCCGGACTCTGGAATGTGTGCCCGATATGGCGATAGGCTCGTCCCCTATTACATCTACGATGAAACGAAGCACAACGAAATGTGGGTGTTCTAGTTCGCTAGTGCGCCTCTACCTACCCCTTCGGGGATACAGGCGTGAGCTTATGTTATGTGTTATGCATGTAATAATGAATCCCTGCAACAGTCCTACACTAACCGGGGGTTGTCCTTCGGTGCATTCCTATAGTGTTTACAGGGATAACCGCCGCGCCGGTTGGTGTCTCATCTTACGGGTCACGCATGCCTATTAAAAGCAAAAGTCCGGGACTTCATTACTCCCGACTCCCCGAGATGTAGAAAAGAATTACATAGTAATAATAATCATAGCGACGGTTTGCCATTATGGCCGTGTCTTGGCTACGTTTCGGTGACGTATTTAGGGATATCGATGGTTTTGTCTTTGCAATTATGGATGAAGTCACCAAGACGAACAATTAAAAGAATCATAAAAGACAGAACGGCCCACATCTGTCGAGCAAGTCACCGTCCCGGAGAGTTCGTTAGGCATATTATTGCCGATTGTTCGTATCTTATTAACGGCGAGTACTTGCACAGGCAAAACCTAGTAGCCAAGATCATACACGTTGTTGGTGTAAGGCAGTGTTATTGGACACGGCACGCATTGTGAGGCGGTTCCTCACTCTGAGCCCCTAACCGCCGATGGTTTGGGTCCTAAGCCTCGTCATCGGGAGGGTGAAAATTGTTTTAATATATTTTTAATGTATTATTTATATTTAAAAATGTAAAAAATCGTACTGAGACTGCCTCGGCGGCGTGGTGGTATTTCGGTGCGACTACGGTTCTGAGGTTTCGGGTTCAATCCCTGGGTCGGGCAAAGTGATATTGGATTTTTCCATATCAGCCCGGAGTCTGGAATTTGTGCCTGATATGGCGATAGGCTCGCCCCCTATCACATCTGGGACGGAACTAAGCTCGGCGAAATGTGAGTGTTCTAGTTCGCTAGTGCGCCTCTGCCTACCCCTTCGGGGATACAGGCGTGAGCTTATGAGCTTATGTTAAAAATTATACTTTGAAAATAAAGATATAATAGGCCGTTTTATTCTGAACTACTTAGTGCAAATACTGTGGCCCGAGCTGGAATATTTTTGCCAATCGAATTCGTATTGAGCTCGATGAGCGTCAATGATATTTTGTAGGAAATATTGACCAAACGTCATCAATGCGCAGCGACCTCGATACGAATTCGAATGTTAAAAAAAAAATTCTGCTCGGCCGCTGTAGATTTTTTAAATATTTCAGAGTGCCTCTTGGCATAGGTCCCTAACAATTTCCGATGGGTTCTGTCACGCGCTCTTCCTCTACAGTGATGTCCAGGCGTGAGTTTTAGATCATCCTCCCATCTCGTTTGTCATCGTCCTCTATTGCGCTTGCCGTCCTTGTGATACCAGTCAATAACACTTTTATTCTATTCATCTTGGGGACCTCGGATCATGTGACCTGACTGTCCATCTTGACTTCTGCTGGTCGATTCGTGTAGTTATATCCACTACTTTAGTTTTTTCTCTTGTCGTCTCTTACTAAGCACTTCTCACTTTTTCTTGTATTTATATTGTAACATAAATGAACCTCTGATGTAGGCGATACGTGATTTCATACATCTGATTGATGAATGATCCCAGAAACATAAAAACAGGAAATGGCACATAGTGTCGATGCGTTCCAGGATCAGCCAGTACATATCCGGTACTTCCAACGAGCTCTTTGGTCCATAACCTACTCCTGTAAGTTTACAGGAGTAGGTTATGGACCAAAGAGAGAGAGAGAGAGAGAATAGTACATATACTCCTGTAGTATGCCAGTAAGTCCTGCATCGTTCATCCGCCTAGGCACACCAATAATTTCATTGTTTGTCAGTGGTCGTTAGTATTTTGTTCAAATGCACAGCGCTTACATAGATGCACTGTAGTCACTTTGCCATGCTTAGGAAAGTCTCTCGTAATTGTGTCTTAACAATAGAAAAGTGTTATTTAGCTTGCTTATACAATACATTTATGAGAGGATTATTTCGGTAATAGTGTTAATGTTCACGTACAGCAGCGAGCGTGTGTCCGTACTCAGTAGCGGATCACTTTCGCGACTCCTCTCACTTTCCACGCATAGCTGCGGCCTCATCCCCCGCCCCGCGCCTGCTCACGGCCCGCCGCACCGCGCCGCACCGCGCCGCCGCCAGTGGCGAGCGTCACCCGCGCACGCGCACGCCAACAGCAGCCGCGATATAATTGACTATTGTATCTCAAGTCACGCTAAACGTCGAGTTTCGTTCGGTGAGTGAGATTTCCGGTGGCCCATTTCCCCCCTCCCTTTCCCAATTCCTTTTCCCTGTCCTTCCATTCCCTCCTTTTAGGTTGGAAACGCACCCATGATTCTTTTTGTGTCTTGGGTATCTATGGGCGGTGGAGATCACTTACCATCAGTTGACCCATCTGCTCGTTTGATAGTCTCTACTATAAAAAAAACGAACAAACGATGACTGGAAAATCTAAAAATACATTGGCAAATTATTATAAACATTACAAAAACAGTTCAATTGTACTGTAGTCTACGCACTGTTGGGACTTGGGATCAGACGGTCCATACAATAGACATCAACGCGCGCACAAAACACATCTCGATGCGAGTTTCTAACAATTAAGCGAAACTTTAAAAAAAAACAACCAAGTGGCTTTCGCAAATAGATTATATATAAAACACAAGTTTAAAAATTCCAATTTAAACCCAACATCGAAATCCGACCTAGACCTTTATACGGGACAACATTCCTCCGACTACAAGATGGGATATGGGACTACCCTGAAATAAACTCAATCGAACTCGCATAAAATAATATGAAGCGCATAAAAAGAATCTTGAAAGATAAAAGTGTAACATAAATAATCACAAAAAAACATAATTGAAACAAACAATTTGAATTAGTCGCAAGTCGCAACTCACAACACGGCGCGGCGCGGCGCGGCGCGACAAGCGGCGATACATCTTGCGGTCACGCCGCGCCACACCATACTTGTTTCTCTTATACCATATCAGTGTACAATTATACAGTAACGCCATTATCACGTTACAATGCACACACAAGCACAACATATCTCATTGTTTCTCAGCCCACAGCCTTTAGTAAAGATGTCAGTATTTCGTGGCTATCCCACGCCGCGCCGCCCCACGCCGCTCCATCATCCCGTTCGAGTCCGACACGTGTACGGCGCGACGCGGCGGCTAACACACGTCATTTCTATAAAAAAAAATAACTACCATTTCTTAATTTATGCGAATCACTTAATCTGTCGGCGACTCCTCGTGTTCGTGAGCTGCTGATATATTTAATATCATCGACTATATAAAAAGACTCGTTAGCGACCTCGTCCCCATAATAACATGTAGTTAATGTAGTACTATCGTTAAGCGAATTAATCAAAAACCACCCTAACTTACAGGCCAAAAGCAAAGAAGTGTCACAGTGAAGTTCACACAAGTGTGAAGATACAAATATTAGAAACGATTACGCCCGAGACTAACTGCGGTGACTGATCACTACTAGCGGTAAAGCAACGAACGTTAGCAATGGGCGAGAACTGTGTGTAGTGGTGAGTCATGACTCGTTATGTGTGGCCGCGAACGAGGTGCACCGCTTCGGGTACCGTAAACCGTTGCATCGCGACTCGCGAGTCATGCCGCTGCACAACAGGAATGCGCTCAGCGCTGCGCTGTTGCGCACCCGGCACCAGTACCACACACATCTCTAAGTACCCACACGGCGCACCACACCTAGCACGTAGCACCAAGCGCACTGTCGCATATAACCACACAACCGAACCGCCTCAAGCGATGCGCTGCAGCGTGCCGCGAACCCGCGAGCCTCCTCAATTATCTCAATGTTGTGATATGCAACAGTGGCGAATACACGCGGCTTGCCAGCTTCCCTTAACCAAATTGTAGTCTAAATAAATATGTATTGAGTAGACGACAAACTAGTATTAGCTTGCCTTTTGAAAATGTTCACCCATCGCCACTAGCATCCAACGCAATAATTTTGCTTCGTTACCCGTCATGAGTGGTGAGTCGTGACCGAGTATGCGAATTGGCTGCCTAAGCCACGCGCCATGTCTCTTTGAGATGACGCTGTTAAAGCACAATTCGTATTTCGTAATGTTAATCTCCACATACTTCATCAACAATCCAATATAATATTTTGCTCACAGCTAGCCTCCCAAATACCACGACATCAATTTGCGCGTCCCTCGTACCTAACTACCTACCTACTATCATATTATGCTGAATCAAGTTATGTCAACTCTACTTCAGTTTACAAACTAATAACATTAGTAAGAGAGGAGTTGTTTAGTGTAATGTGGAATATAATAAGAAGAGTGCATACAACAGTACGAGCCGCTAAAGTAGGTACACACTAAACTCATAATGGACTGACACGTTATGCATAATAATAATAATGAACACCTATCGGGTAACGCGTATATTTTTTAATTCTGACGATTTTTAATTTCCTTTTCTTTTTTTTTTGTTTTTTAACGCACTTGGCTTTGGCCCGTGCTCTATCAACTCTTCTTTGCGAGGAGACACAAATAAGTAAACCGGAAATAATAATAATAATTGGGTCAAGTGCCAGATACAGTAGGTAGTGTTATTGGACACGGCACGCATTGTGCGGCTGTTCCTCACTCTTGAGTCCCCAATCATCGCGCCGCGCCGCGCCGTTGTCTTGGGTCTCAAGCCTCATCATCGGGAGGGTGATATTTGCTTTTTTTATATTTTTAAATGTATTTTTTATTGAAATAAAACTAGTTTTCATGGATTTTATCGCGATTTGTTTATATTAAAAATGTAAAAAAGCTACAATGAGAACAATGAAGATAATAATAATATGAGCCCTGCAATATTACTGTCCCACTGCTAGATACGGGCCTCCTCTACTAATGAGAGGGGTTAGGTAGTTTACCACGCTGGCCTAGTGCGAAAAACCTAATCGATGCAGCATATTTTAGTATTTTATCTAGGTAGAAACGGCAGCACGGCTGGCGGCGTGGTGTGTCGCGGCACTGGCGCCAGCGCACTCTCCAGCAAGTCTATAAACAAGATAATAATCGGAGAACTTTTCCCGCTGCATTATTTGTTGTCATATGTATTTACTAACAAACAGGTTCCCGCACTACCAGTGGTACCAGTTCACACATACAAACATAATATCACACTACGACACGTAATGTCATGTCTATACAACGACGGAATGTGCTTCAAAAGCAAGAATTTACTCGTAGTAGGTATTACTGCATTTTTCTCTCTGAAACTATCACTGTTTCAACTTAAAATATACTGGCGTGCCGCCAGAAATATTTGTAATTTTATTGATAACTGAAACAGTTTAACTATAACCAATAAAACAGTTGGACAAGGCTTTGCCTGTAACAGGAAATATAAATCAATAAGTGATTGAACTCGTATAATTATAGACGTCCTCTCGATATAACTACAATTAACTCAGTTAAGAGACGAGGGATGATGACTGAAATGAAACTTCATGCGTGGTAGCCCGTAGCAAGCGTGTGAGATACTATTGCTTCATTTGACCATTCTATTAGGTTACATAAGCGACGATTTGCATAGGTGATACAGTGCTATCATCAAATGCCAAGGCCTCGCACGGCGGCGGCGCCGGCGCCTCCCATGTTTTGTTTTGGTCGCGCCGCGCGCGGGTCACGCGGCTCGCGGCTCGCGAGTGCGCCTCTCCCAGGCTCTGTGGAGTGTCGACCGTTTCACCCAAAGACATTAAAAAGAAGTATAAGTACTATAAAATCTACGTTTGTTTCAACGCACACCGCACCTGATTATAGTAAATAAAAAAATCAAATTTGCTACTTTCTTCAATGGATAAACGTATAAACTGATATAAAACTGCCGCTTTTAGCTTTCGCCAAGGTTTTTATAGATTTTACAATAGCACTCCATCAATCCTTGAAGCGCGCTACTTAATATTGGACAAGACTATGCCTACCAACAAGACACCAGATGATTTTAATCGGACTGCACGCTTCCGTTCGTTTCAATTCAATGGAAGAGTAGCAGTCTGGACTCTGGAATAATAAGTCTAGTAGTAGTAGTAGGAATAACTAGTCTAGAATAATTTTATTCATAGGCCACAGTAAAAATATAATAAAAGCAGACGAAATGCAGGTGTTTGATAAATAAGAAACCCGGCCAAGTGCAAGTCGGACTCGCGCACTGAGAATTCCGTACAAACCTGTAGGTATATAATGAATTTCGCAATTTTTCCATTATCTATGCTATAAGACGTTGCTTCGAACCAAATTTCAAGATTCTGAGTTCACGGGAAGTACTCTGTAGGTTTTGATTCCCTTGCGAGTGTCGAAAATTTGCATGTATCTTTTGATTGCGTTGGCTTAGAAGTTGGATTTTTTCACAGTCCCAAGGAACTGCAGTACACCTGAGTATTTGATATGAATTTCAGCTTGATACATCCACGTGTTCCTGAGAAAAAGGGTCGTAACAAACATACAGACGGACAGCAAAGTGATTCTATAAGTGTTCCATTTTTTCCTTTTGAGGTACGGAATCCTAAAAACCGCTCTGATAACTTCGACCCATAATAATCGAGTGAATATAACTTAAATAACAAACTTTTTAGAACTGATGAGGGCCGTCTGTTACTGATGATATCCAGCATATTGTGATGAACCTGTAACTTTGTCTCGAATCGCTAGAGGTACAGTCAAGCTGCACCAGCTGCTAGATATTTTACAAAGTGCACACATTTGTTAATTTGTAATATATGTATAATTTTAAATTTGATTTTAATACTTAATTAATTTCATTTTATTTTAATAATGGATCAAGTAGTCCGAATTAAATAAATAATTAAAAAAAAATAAAGAATACTTGTACGTGTGTGTGTTTGGATCTCTATGGGTGTCAGGCGCCGGCGCCAACATTCTCCGGCGCGGAGCGTAAGCCACAATGCGCTGATGGCAACCGAAATCAGGTATCTGTACTCTTTGTGTCGTCCGATTTATTTGTTGTCTGACCCACTGTCCTTTCGCGGGCTCACACATGCTCGACTACATATATGTACCTACATACCAGTTATAACACAAAGATGATAATAGTAATAATAATAACCCGGTGATATCTTGCTCTATCAGAACACATCGTCTGACACGACACGATGCCAACTCAAATACATAAGTGCATTTGGGTATAGTGGTGGAAACAGCGCTCCACTGGCGTACTCCCCTACCCCACTGTTTCCTCGACTAGCGCCGAGCGAGTAGCGGCCCACGGCACAGGTTGGCTGATCTTCGGCACCGTTCACACGACACACTTCACGGTGGTTAGTGTCTTCGCGAGCCTAAAGCGGCTGAATAGCGGTACAGTGTTGGCCGGAGAGATTATATCGCACTTGGAGCACTCACCGCGCCGCGCCGCGCCGCGCCGTAACACTTCTAGTCAATGCGTACATCACATAGGTACTCCATTCAGCATTTAGTTCAGGCTCTGGCAACTCAATGCAATCTTTACTTAGAGTTGTGGACATTATTACGTGGTCATGTTAATGTTAAAAGCCCTGACTCTGATATAAATTGTTCTAATACTAGTTTCGTCCTGACTCCTGACGAGCCATCTTTAATGATTTGCCGCTACACGTGTAACACGATTCATAAACGACAGTTAGGTACACCATGCAAACGGTATTTGACGAAATGTTTATCGTGGGCCGTAAGTCGTAACGCGACGCTTTCACTTCGCGAATCTATAAATCCATTTGACACGATTAATTAAGATATTTCGAGGTATGCCGCTAGTTTCGCGAAGGGCATCATTACCTCATATTATATTCATTCTACAACTACTAAACACTCGAAATGTAGGGGTAACCCAAAATCAACGTGGCTGTTGGCACGGGCCGCACGGCACTAAAAACTTGTTGAATAGAACAAGAATAGTAACCTATCAAGCCAGGTCTCCTGCACTAGCTTTTTCGAAACAAAACACTAAAAACAACGGATTTAGCGGTCACCTGCTCGTGGAACAATGGACCATAGATAAATAATGCGTGTTTTGTATAACGTTCTAGCGCAGGAGACCCGGCTTTACTCAAAGATCAAACGACACCGTGAATATGAAAATCATAATACATCGTAATGTCTATCATTATCGTTGCCTTCTTGATCTAGTGGCGGCGTACCTATATGGCCTGGGGACTGTGAGCTCCTGGATTCAAATCCCGAGTCGCAGAAAGCTATTTTTCTAATTCGATTTGCCCGGGACTGGCTTCCCCAGACGGCAAGCAGCTGGTCAGAAAAATTAAGCCAAATCTGCAACATGCTTAAAAAAGTGTACCTATTGCTCCGACCCCACATTAAGTGGGATAAGGGCAGATAAGAAGAAATGATGTCTAATTATTATGAAGACACACACACACCACCTATCAACGTATTCACGCATTCATAGACACGAAATTATATAAGTACATACATCAGTTACATTACTTCGGTGTCATGTCCCTATTTATTTAAATTAGATATCGTTTATATAGATTTTTTATTAGAATTACTGGACTATGAGTTACGAGTTACGACGTAGGAGTTTGAAGGCCCACCAACTCTTGCAGACCACAATTAACACGACTCATTCAATGGCACTGAGCGCTCAGTGTGACTCTGACAAACATAAGTTGTCTAACCCACAACAAAATAGCAGCAGTACTACTTACTAGTACATATACATAGGCATGTACTTCTATAGTAACGTATAGAATAGAAGTGGCTCACCGAGTAAGGTCAGCAGAGGCAGCACCAGCGATCCGCGCCGGCTCGTCGCCATGTCGGAAACGGACTGTGGACGGTAGACACTCGAGCACTCGAGCACTCGAGCTCGGACACCGCGAGCTCTGGCAGAAGACGTGCGCGCGCGCTCACTGTCGCGGGCGACTGTGGGCGACTGATCGATCACCGGTCACTCACTACACTACTCACTGCGCGCGACAACTGAACGCTGAGCGCTACCACCACTCTCCACTCACCACTCACCACTCACCACAGCTCCCGCCACCGCCTGCCACCACCAACCGACCCACAAGTTACTCTAAGCCTAAAACCACTCGAAGTGGCTTCATACTACACACGGTACATCGACAGACTTTAGCCTTAAATACTACGTTCCACCATGGACGCTACTCTTCGATTTTCGATCAATTTATTTCGCTTGTACGACAAAAACATGCAGACTACCAGCCTGGTGGTCGGTGTCACACAGACTTTAAATTATGGTTGAATTCAACTTAACTGATTCAAATGCAAAAACATAGTGCACAATAATTTGACAGCTTGCAATGCCCTACGAGAAGAGTGCTTTTGCACTCTGCTGCTTAGCGGCAAATATAGACGAATCGGTAGTGCACACTTATATAAATTACTTTCGAATAGAAGAGGGCTACATAATAAGAAAAATCTTAACAGAGCTACTTCAAATCCGATGGGGACCAAAGTTTTATGGGACCGACCACCCTTGAAATAAGCTCTATCGAATACAAAATTAATTTTGAAAATCGGTCCACATTTGGCGGAGATATCGGCTAATATAACATAACATAAGCTCACGCCTGTATCCCCGAAGGGGTAGGCAGTGGCGCACTAGCGAACTAGAACACCCACATTTCGCCGAGCTTAGTTCCGTCCCAGATGTGATAGGGGGCGAGCCTATCGCCATATGGGGCACAAATTCCAGACTCCGGGCTGATATGGAAAAATCCAATATCACTTTGCCCGCCCGGGGATCGAACCCGAGACCTCAGAACCGTAGTCGTACCGAAATACCACCACGCCACCGAAGCAGTCATATCGGCTAACATACATAACAAATACAGACGAATTGAGGACCTTCTCCTTTTTGGAAGTCGGTTAAAAAAGCATGGAGCACATCAATAAGCAGTACCAGATCTAGTGGGGGTGAGAAGGTGCACGTGCGAGATTTGAAAGGCGGCAAAATCTGAAAGCGGCAAAACTCTGGAGGGCGTCCTAATTTGGGGGCGGTAAAATTTGGGATTTGGCAAATTGGCAGCTTGCCCCCGCTTTGAAAAAACCTAGATACGGTACTGTCAATAAGACACCAAGTCTATACGAAGCCAGCGTTACTAACGTGTTGATTGACTATAGATGACGCCTTCAATCAGACTTAAAGAAGGGGTGGGGAATTGGATATTTAGGCCTCCGGAAATCATACTCAGCGTATGAAACGCAACTGCAAGCTTTAAGTCCGTTTACTATGATATTAAAGTAATAAGATAACGCTAGGCATTAATGCTAATAGTTTTTTTTTATATCTACCTACCAACATTGGCAACAGTTACGTGATATTTCGGACGCCAATGTAAAGTTTTTGTTTAGGGCCACTGGGACGGAAACAAACCCGGGAAAAGAAGGTGTTCTCGTTCATTAGTGCGTCTCTGCCTACCCCTTTGGAGATACAGGCGTGAGTTTCTGTATGAAGTCGAATAGTAGGTAGAGGTACCTATAGTCACACATTTGACATTTCGTGTATGATCTTCGGGACACTTCGGGCCTTTGACTCGGATCCAAAAACCGACAACGATCGGAAGTTGCCTGATGCCAATTACAGATCAACCGAACGAACGATCGCGAATCTATGCCTGTTGCATTCACACAATAACGAAAGTTTATTTGTATGCACGCAATAGGCGTAGATTTGCGAACGTTCGTTCGGTTGGTGTATACCTACGCGCCATGAGGCGAAGTGAGTTTTTTTTGTGGTAAAGCAACGCTGTAGACAATTACGTCTACAGCACGAATGGGCAGGCTCGACCGGTTTGATACCCTGTCTCACAGAAAACCGACGTAAAGTGGCAGCTTGCTGTCGCGTTTAGTTCGGTGAGTGAGATTTCCGGTGGCCCATTTCCCCCTTGCTTTCCCAATCCCTTTTTCCCTCCCCTTCCATTTCCTTATTTTAGGTTAGCAACGCATCCATGATTATTTTTGTGTCTTGGGTGTTTATGGACGGTGGAGATCACTTACCATCAGGTGACCCATCTGCTCGTTTGTCAGTCCCTGCTATAAAAAAAACGTGAGGTTACACGACGTGAATTGAAGTGTCCCTCCACACTCTAATCTTCGTTTTACTTTCATCAGCTTCACGAGTAGTGTATTGGATGCACAAAGAGGTCGCATAGCAAGGATCGTTAGTCGTTAGTCGTAAACTAAAAACCGGCCAAGTGCATGCTGCATATTATATCACGCACATTACAGGGATCCAAAGCAGAGTTATATGTAAATGAAATAACTATGATTTTAATGGTCATACTTATGCGTACATGGGCCATAAACTTATATTTACTACCCATTTAAATAACTAACAACTTCATTTAGGTAGTAGGTATTCAATAGAATTTGTACGAAATTCTATTTATTTTACTTTGGTCAACTATTATTCATAAACTTGTAAAGTCTGGTTAGCCGTGATAGTTTTCCTTATAACTGTAAAAACTGTAAGGGTTCCATTATTGCCATTTGGCTTTGGAACCCTAAAAACATGAAATATCTACCTTCACTGTGAAAACGAGTGCTCTAAGCTAAATAGATACATTTTTCAGTATATACAAAGTACTCTGTGGATACATTCCTAAAGCCAGGTCTCTTGCACTAGCTTTTTCGAAACAAAATACTAAAAACACATACGCAAAACAACGATTATATCTGTCACCTGCTCGTAGAACAATGGATCAAAGATAAAAAAAAATATGTTTTGTGTAGGTGTTTTGTGTAATGTTTTAGTGCAGGAGACCCGGCTTTATAATGTAGGTAAATTACAGTTAACGAAACATTTTTATTAGGACGGATGTATACATTTTTTTAAATAGCAACACTAACTTAAAACTTTGAAGATAGTTCTAAGTTACGATGATTCACAAAAGTGAAAGTAAACATTTACTTGATTGGCTGCGACGGGTTACTTATAATCGGCGACCAATCAAGAGGCCGGCCTTGAAACAAATTTCGCAACCACGAACAAAACCTGCTGGCAGGCGATATGTCAGAACTTTGCTGACCGGAAGTTCAACTGGTGTTTAATAGTCAAGAAATAAGTTAGAAATGTTTCAACCTTTAAGTTAGAAAGTTTATAAATGTAAGTGATGTCGAGTGAATATAAAATGTTATCAATATGTTTTCTGGTGCTCGCTATAGTAGCAAGAGGTGTGTACAGTGTAACAGTGTTCACTTTACGTTCAACGTACATTTGAAACTTTCTCTTTTATTGTTTTGGTAGTTGTGTAGTAGCTTGCATTGTGCTTATTATTTCAGATTGCTCCACGCAAGACGATGAAGGACCATATTTGGGGAAGTTGATAGGGAAATTAAACTCATATCACCACCAGGTATGTTCCTTATATTTATACTGTTCGTGTTCGACGAGAATATAACACTACCTACAGACAGTAAGGCCACATACATTAACTTCCACAATATTACAATATTTTTAGCTATCTGACCATCACTCTTGATAGAGACACTGAATATGATTAAGGTTGTGTTTCACAAATATAGACGACCTTGACTGCATTCACATTTTTTTCTTAATATTAATTAAAATTATTCTTTTAAAATAAATGGCTTCCATATTAATTAATTACTTGTCTTGAATCATATTTATACATACATCACATAAGCTCACGCCTGTATCCCCGAAGGGGTAGGCAGAGGCGCACTAGCGAACTAGGACACCCACATTTCGTCGAGCTTAGTCCCGTCCCAGATGTGATAGGGGGCGAGCCTATCGCCATATCGCGCACAAATTTCAGACTCCGGGCTGATATGGAAAAATCCAATATCACTTTGACCGACCCGGGGATCAGATCATATTTATAGTAGTTTCTAAATAAACAATGTCCCTATGCTATGAATATGTTTAAAATTTATATTCATTCTTGTCTCCGAAAAATCTATCTATACTGGATTGTCAGCCCAAGTGTTTGCACTCACGAGCTGTATAAGCAAAAGGGTACTTTTATTATATTTCTAAATGAAGAGCATAATTTTCACCATTACATTGGCTATGTTCTCCAGGTTTCAGGTGATGTATATGCTGTGGATGACTGGACCATCCTGCTGATAAACTTCAACTATGATGGCACAGGGGATGACACATTCTTCTGGGCGGGAGACTCGGGCCGCCCTGGGCCACAGGGCTTCATAGTGCCTGATCAACATGGCAAGTTAGTCTCCATCATACTTCTATTGCATAGATTACTACCTACTGAAATAAAATTGGTAGCTGATGACTATGAATTAATAAGTTGTGATTCTGATAGGATAGTTGTCATATAACTCCCACCCACCATTGTTTGTGCATTAAGACAGCTTCATTTTGATGATCAATAATTACATTAATTGAACTACTATACAGTGCTCACCAGAAAACATTCTGTATACAAGTGTCCAATTACTAAATGTCAAGCGGGTAACAGGTGAGAGGGTATCTTATACCACCTTTGGGTAAAAATAAGAAAAAATCCATGTAACATGGTTAAGTGATAATAGTCAAAGAACAGTGTTCACTTCCAGACAAAGTATTTCACCTGTAATTTATATATTTTTTCAAGCGATGTATTAGAACATGTAGTGTATCAAATTAATTACTAATGCTATGACTATGAAAAAATTAAGTTACAATGAAAACAATGTTTAAGGTTTGTTAGCCCGTGAAGTTCAAATTTAATTGTTTTTTTTGGCAATTGTAGATATTTTTTTTGATAAGCAATTTAATTATAATTTAATAAAGATACAATATTGAGAAATCTACATGTGTAAACTTTTTGACAGTATGTATATAGCAAATTTTAGATATGCACTGGGGGGTTACCACCACGTCTTATAGCAGTATTATTATAATCATACTTCGCTTTTTTTTTTACGGAAAACCGTAAAGTTACACTAAGAATTACGATTTAAATTTAATATTCCAATTATATACAAATTTAAATTTGCTGTAACTAAAGTACATATTGACTAATTATTATAATATTATCCTAAAAAGGAACATAAGTTCATTTATATAATTATTTTGTGTTATATTTTATTGTAATGACTTCTCATGAGAGCTATTTATTAGCCTATGTGATTAATAAATCAATTAATTTCATAATAATACTGCTACAAGACATTGTGATAGCCTCCCTGACTTGACTTACGTAATTGACGGGACTGACGGGACTGGCGGTACTGAAGGAACTGATGGACTGACTAACTGTCTGATCGAAGTCAAGGCAAGTCCTTTCTCTCAAAGTTAATTTTCTAAAAATCCACTTCGATACAATTTGATTCGATTCTATATGCTTACACCCCACTCATTCTAATCCTTAGTCTATCTCTCTTATGAGATGCAAGCGAAGTTGCACGCTGTAGGTATAGTGTACCGTGTGTGTGTCGTGCAGGACGAACGTGTTGGAACGGTACTACAACGAGGAGGTGCGGCTGAGGCTGCCGGAGGGCAAGCGAGTATCGCGGCTCAAGTGGTTCGCGGTGTACGACATCGACTCGCAGAACGCGTTCGGCGACGTGTACGTGCCGGAGGAGTTCACCGCGCCCGCGCCGCAGAGCGTCGGCCCGCTCGCGCCCGCCGCCGGCTCCGCCGCCGTCTCCAGCAAGCCCGTGCGCTTCCTCGACGCCAACACGCTGCTGTCTGTACACTGTATCACTACCCGATACCCGTCACGCGACACCCGTCTCACACACACACTCACACAATCAGTCTCGTCCAGCACTGGACTTCCTGTGGCTCATGATGATGATGATGGTGAAGTGATTATTACATATTACGTTCGTCGCCCTTATAACCTACCTAACCGATACATGATTATAAACCTACTTGATGGTACAAATAGAATCTACAGTGGTACTTTCCCATATTCATAATATTTGTGATATCAATGTTGTCAAATAGAGCTAGAGGTTTGAATATAAATATGAATGAACGATTTTGTTTGGTGCAGCATACCGGAGTTCCGATACGATGGCAGCGGCGAGGAAGTGTACTTCTGGACCGGCAACGGTCCGCAGCCGAGCTCGCGCGGACTGAAGATCCCCGATGAGCATGGATAGTGAGTGAACACTGCACACTACTGTACACTAATCGCGCTCGCCTCGTTGTTCTGGTGTCAACGTAGGTATCTATATGGGCTGCGGAGCGAGAGGTTTTTGGTGCGATTGCCGATTTGGGCAAAATCTTTACACGATTCATACGGGACTGGATCCCACAGACGGATGGTGTTGACGCAAGGCAGCTAGACTCCTAAAAACTCAGTTGAATGTTTTCGGCAACATTTCTGAAATGATGTGTTGGGCCGACTCCATATTGGTGTGAGAGAATTGGAATTAGGTGCAAAGAAAGATCACGACATAATCATTATAATTCATTTGTTCTTGCTTTCTACCTGGCCTTATCGTTCCTGAATGTGGGGTCGACGCAACACACTTTTCAAATATGGCTGCCTGCCTGTCGTCAATCTCTGGCCTCTAGGGAATCCAGTTCCAGACAAATCGAATCCACCATTAGGGGATCCCAATAAATTGGATAATTTATTAATTGTTAAGGGTTTCCAGGCCAGTTGATAGAGGTCGGGTGTGTATGGTGTGTATGGTGTGTGTAGCCTGGAGCCGCTGCGTCCGTACTCCGGCGCGGACGTGCGGCTGGAGCTGCCGGGCGGGCGCGCGGCCGGCGACGTGGACTGGGTGGCGGTGTTCGACGCGGGCGCGGGCCGGTCGCTGGGGGCCGCGCTGGTGCCCGACGCGCTCAACGTGCCGCCCTCCCCGCGCCGCGCGCACCCCTACCGCTCCGCGCTGCCGCACTGCCGACAGCTGCACAGGGACTACCAGGTCTCCTGGGAGATGTTCGGCAACCAGGTCACCTTCGAACTCGCCGCGCAGGTACGGTGCCGTCCGATCCACATCGCATCCACATCGCATCCACATCGCATCCACATCGCATCCACACCGCGACGCACTCTCGTCACCACACTCACATCGCATCTCGCCACTCGCAGATAGCGGAGGACGAGTACATGGCGTTCGGCATCTCGGGCAGCGACACGAACTCGTCGATGTTGGGCGCGGACGTGGCGGTGGCGCGCTTCTCCACCGTCGAGCAGCGCGGGTTCGCGACCGACTACAACATAACAGCACTCGCGCCGGTCGGTATCTACGCTGTGTGCCGTGTATATGTGTGCGTGTGTATGGTGTGTGTATATGTGTGTATGTGTGTGTGCAGTGCGTGCAGGTGCTGGGCCAGTGGCTGGGCGTGTGTCGGGACGACAAGCTCGGCGGCGTGGACTCCAACCAGATGTTCACGGCGCGCCGAGACAACGGCATCACCGTCGTCACCTACCGCCGCACGCTGCAGCCAGGTACTCCACTCTACTGTACTGTCCCCACAACTCGCCAAGTATGGGTGTACGGCTGGTCAGTGAATGATTGTATTCACCATAAATGCACATCTCTTATTTTTACCACTTAGGTAAACTAAAATATGAAATTATTAAAACATCGCATCTACTTCGTTATGAGAATTGAAATATTAAACAATTTCAGTGATTACCCTGAATATATTATATATATTATCTTGATTCGTGTCGTTATTCTGGAGTCCCACTGCGTACAGCGGAGCCGATGGATCGCGAATGGAAAGCGGAGGGCGGCACCTACGTGGTGTGGGCCATCGGGCGCCTCGACGCAGACAACGAGCCCGCCCACCACCGGCTCTATCCCACCGGCGACGTGCGCCTGCTGCTGCAGCAGGACCCGCCCGAGAACGACTGCACGCCCTTCACTGTGTGAGTAAAAGTACCGCGTCTCGTGACTCGTGACTCGTCACTCACTCATGGCGTGTGTCGTGATCGTGTGTGTGTGTGTGTGTGTGTGTGTGTGTGTTCAGAGGTGATCGTGACAAGCCGACCCCGTGGGAGACGGCGCAGCTGTTCGACCCGGCGCTGCGCTCGTTCCGCGTGACGCTCGGTCCGGCGGGCGGGGCGCGCGGGCTCGGCGGCCGCGGGCGCGCGTCCCCGCCCCTCGCGCTCTACGTGAACGGGCAGCTCGCGCCCGACCTGCAGCTGCGCCGCGGGCTGCGGTACGCGCTGAAGGTGCAGGCGGGCAACGACCCGCACTCGCCGACGCACTACCACCCGGTGATCGTGACCGCGGAGCCGCGCGGCGGGCTCGAGCGGCTCGCGGAGGCGGCGCAGCGCGGCGCGCGCGTGCTCGCCGGCGTGCTGCACACGCGCCGCGGCCGGCTCGCGCCCGCCGCCGCCGGCCCGCTGTGTCGCGGCGACCGCGCGCCCGGCGAGGACGAGCGCAGGGACGAGCGGTACGCGACCTTCCGCGCGTTCAACCGCTCGCTGCGCTGGAGCTGCGAGCCGGGCCCGCCCGCCGACCTGCCGCTGGCGCCGAACTCCTCGTGGCCGGACCTCGTCTACTACCACTCGTTCACGCACGCCGGTGAGTTCACGTGCCGCTCCTCTCCTCTCCGCTCCGATCCCCGACCGTGTGCTCGCTCACGTGATGACCGATGATGTTCCGCAGACATGGGCGGGCGCATCTTCGTCGTGGACCGATACAATCGCAACCTCGGTCGTAAAAACTCTGCGGCGGCGGTGGGCGCGTGGACGTCGCTCGTGATGACGTCACTGATGTCGCTCGCGTCACTGCTGTCGCTGACGTCTCCCACCATCTGATACCGCATCTCATCGACGGGATCTCGCTTGTGTTTTAGCTTTATATTGTTTGCCTAAGCTTTATTTAAAATACTTGGATGACTTCACATGTATAAACTGTACATAATATTTGAGCTGCTTTGTTATAAATATATCGCATTGTATTGTCGTTTGCGTTGTAAATACAAAATTATGTATAGTATACTAAATGATACATCAATAAATAAAACGTATTTATGTGATTATATCTTTATTTATAATTATAGTGATAAAGAATAATAGTGTGGTTAATAATACTGAACACTCAGAGCATATGTAAAATAATGATACACCTACATTGTTCATGACGTAAAAGAATACAGACGCGACGAGTGTGCGTATCCGACGAGTCACCCCCGCGACGCATACGAGTGATAAATGACGAGTGACGCCACGCACCCGACTACAGTAGTACAGTGTCTACAAGACGTCGAGATCGACACGAACACGTGATTTATATAGCAATGGCGCGGAGGATTCAAGGAGCGTGCAGGTCGAGGAAGGCGACGAGCGTGGCCGGCAGCGAGTCGTACGGCGGCGGCACGTGCGCGCGGCGACACGCGGCCAGCAGCGCGCGCGCCGCCAGGCACGCCAGCGACACGTGGCGCAGCACGCGCACGCGCGACCCGCGGTTCAGCGCCACCAGCTCCGCCGCGCTGTCGCCGAACTTGTTCGGCTGGTCCAGGTGCGCGCCGCCCTCGAGCAGCGCCTCCACCAGCTCCGTGGAGAAGTTGTACGGGATCGCGGCCACGTGCAGCGGCGTCGAGCGCGCCTCGTTGCGCGTGCGCACCGACGCGCCGCACCGCAGCAGCAGCCGCGCGACGCTCACGCTCGGGAACACCGGCTGCACGGAGACCTCGTCGCCGAAGTACGTGGACCGGATCACGTTCAGCCGCGACACGCACAGGTGCAGCAGCGTGTCGCCGGTGTGAGCGCTGCGCACGTCCGCGGCGACGAGCTCGCGCACGAGCGTGAGCACGCGCGCGCGCTCGCGCCCGCAGCCGGCGGTGTCCGCGAGCAGGTGGATCAGGTGCGTGACGCAGCGCAGCGCGCGGTCGAAGGTCTCCGCCTGCGCCTTGTGCACGGGCCGCGCGTCGAGCAGGCGGCGCGCGGGCGGCAGGTGGCGCGCGAGCAGCGAGTACACGCGCGCGACGTGCTCGTGCCGCGGCAGCCCGCGCGCGCGCTCGAGCCGGCCGGCGCGCGCGTCCAGCAGCAGCCGCGTGAGCGCGCACGCCGTGTGGCACGTGTCGGTGTACAGCAGCGAGTCCTTCTCGATGCGGATCTGCAGCGCCCACGTCCACAGCTCGATGCACCGCTGGTACCGGAACGCGTCCGCGTACGACGCGCCGCTGTAACACACGCGTTTGTTCACGGACGGACGGACACTCGTTTCATATGCGTATCAAAATATAAATATTTGCTTATTCATGAGGTATGATGTCATCGACAAGTATTGTTTGGCACGGCCAAACCTACTTTTATATAAAATAATAATTATATTATGATACTTGTGATTTATATGACTCGGTCGATCGAAACACAATTGAGTTTCTCTGAAATGAAAAATTCTATATTACTAATTTCACACATCTCATTCACATTACTAAGTGTATCTAGAAGCAAGACTTTACCTGTAATGCAAGAAACGACACATTCTTAATCACAATCACTTAAAACTAGATTATTGCTAACTTAGACTCTGATTTTTTTATGGCTGCCTCGGTGGCGTGGTGGTGTTTCGGTACAACTACGATTCTGAGGTCTCGGGCAAAGTGATATTGGATTTTTCCATATCAGCCCGGAGTCTGAAATTTGTGCCTGATATGGCGATAGGCTCGCCCCCTATCACATCTGGGACGGAACTAAGCTCGGCGAATGTGGGTGTTCTAGTTCGCTAGTGCGTCTCTGCCTACCCCTTAGGGGATACAGGCGTGAGATTATGTTTTATTTTTATGGCCTGTTTGTCTTGTAAATTGAGTTTGAATTTTAGAAAAATGTAAGAGGAAAGCTAAATATTATTGTTTTGGTTGCGAATATTTTTATTATATATATAATTTTTTTTTTTTTTTTTATAGCAGAGATTGGCAAACGAGCAGATGGGTCACCTGATGTTAAGTGATCTCCATCGCCCATAGACACCCAAGACAAAAAAAAATCATGGGTGCGTTGCCAACCTAAAAGGAGGGAATGGAAGGGGAGGGAAGGGGATTGGGAAAGGGAGTGGGGAAATGGGCCACCGGAAATCTCACTCACCGAACGAAACGCGACAGCAAGCTGCCACTTTACGTCGGTTTTCTGTGAGACAGTGGTATCTAACCGGTCGAGCCGGCCATCCGTGCTATAGACGTTACTGTCTACAGCGTGGCTCTACCACCTTAAATATTAATAAGAAATCTCTGACTGATAAAATATTAATAAGAACATTGACTGTTATTTCTTCGAAATTCTGTAAACCAAAAAAACTATCACAATCCCGTAAATATAAAGAAAATACCGAAAATAATATAATATTTAAAACAAGTTGAAACACGTTTATTGCGTGCTCTCGAAAATAATTATTTTGTAGTGTATAATAACTGCATTAGTACCATGGCCCTATAAAGTCTATGGTAATTTGGTAGTACAACGTGACTTTATACGAAATCTAAACAAGTTCTTCGTAGATTTACGTTAAATTCCTATATAATAAGTAGAAAAAAAGCTGCTATAAAGTTCAGTCGGTAATATAATTATGAATTCCAAAGTTATTCAGTTTTTTCTCCTTCCCGTAAAATTTAAAAATGTAGATACGCGCAATTTACCAACTGTTGTTACGCGGTATTGCACGCGCATCGAAGATATGCAAAATGCTAACAGACTATACATGTCGGTCTTTCTGTACATACATATTTAGATTAAAATGTGCAATAATTTTTTTAGTAGGTGTAATGGACAAGATAAGAAATTAGTAAATATATTAGTATAAGCAGAAAGTAGCTGGATGCAGGTCGCTTCCAACCGGTCGATCTGGAAATCTTTAGCGGAGGCCTATGTTCAGCAGTGGACATCCTATGGCTGATGATGATGATGATGAAGCAGACGACGTTTTGAAAGCTGTGCCAATGACGCAAAAGTAGAAGTGAGTGTTGGTCGCGGTACGGCCATACTATGATATGGAGCATTTCACGTGAAGCAGGCAACGAAAAAAAAGTGAGGTTCTGAAATTCGTTCATATTATGCTTATTTATACTTCTAGAAGATATGAATGTGTACACAAAATATTTTTGTTATATAAGATCTAATTTTCAAATCATAGCCTCCTAAAGAACTGACCTGACTGATGAAAGGGTTCCTTTAGGATTTATTTTTCGTATTGGAGTTATTTATAATAAAATAACAAATGTGTTTTATTGTAATTTTTGAGGCAAATTCAAAATTTAAATTTTTTGTCATATGTTATACCGGAAATAAAGATTTCAAATCAAATTTTAATAATTTTGACCAGACAAATTTCCATTTTTTCAATGCAAAATAAAGCTTCACATACCTGTGTATGTACAATCTGTATTCTACCATAAAAATTGTAAAATGGGTGCTGCATTCGTTTAAAAATTTTATATCAATTCGAGTAGGTACATGTTGTACTGATCGAGGTACCTGACGCTTGCTAAAGTCGGCTGTTTTGCGTAAAAAAGAACACACATAATAAAATTGCTTTGATGTCGCCTATTTATGTATAATTATAATATTTACAGTTAATTTTATATCGGTAACCGACTGATCTGGAATGTAGGTAATGTTTTTCGAGTATAGGTTTGTGTTTATGTATGTCAATTTCTTTGGCGCGCTCTGCAGCCCAAACGGCTTGACGGATTTTAACATAATATGACCTCATATCATTTCATTTGTCTCAGTAGTGGAAGTAATATAAGATATAATAATCAGTTGTAGGGCTTGCGCATTAAAATAGAAAAGGAGAATTAACATGTTTTTCTATATTTGGATTTGATTGTGTTTAATGTCCATAATTTTAGAAATGATCCATCAAAGCATGAAAATTTTATTTGTTCACTAAATCGGAATTAGTAATCTGTAAATATCCCACAAATTAATAACAAGGAAGTGTCTCACACAATGTAACTTTCAACATTAGAATGACCATCTACAGTTTCCACTCAATCATCTATAAACACCCGCCTATGACAGACCGAGTTGCCCGCTTCATGTCAAGTGCCCCCTATGGGCTATGAGTGGAGTGATGAGTGTGGAGGTAACATTATTGTTAAGTCACCACTTACCGGTACATGAGCCGGAAGACGGTGTCCTTGTGATCGGGTCCGAGCACGCGCGCCGCCACCAGCAGCGACTGCGTCCGCAGCGCGTCCATGTCCGTGGCGGCCGCCAGCAGGTCCGCCGGCGAGCGCCACTCGCGCGCGCCGCCCAGCGCCGCCGCCGCCGCGCGACACTCGCGCTCCGGCCGCTCCGGACGCTTCGGCAGGTACGCGCCGCCCGCGTGCCGGATCGCGGTCGCGCGCCGCCACGCCGCCAGCGCCGCGGACACGTCGTTGAACTCGTCCAGCAGCGTCGAGCCGAGCAGCTCGTACGCATCCGCGAGCCGCTCGGGGCCGTATCGCACGCGGCTCGTCAGCAGCCGGACGATCTGCGAGGCGCCCTTCAGACAGGCGGTGCGCAGCGCGTCGTCACCCGCACGCGACGCGAGGTGCGGGTCGGCGCCGTGGTCGAGCAGCAGCCGCGCGGTCTCGACGCGGTGCTCCTGTATCGCGTAGTGCAGCACCGTCTTGAGCTGGGTGTCGCGCGCGTCCACCTCGGCGCCGTGCTCGAGCAGGAACGCGCACAGCGACACCGACTGCACCGAGTTGATGAGACAGGTGCCGCCGTTGTGGTTGGGGCGGTGTATGTCGGCGCCGCGCTGCACCAGGAACCGCACGACCGGCAGGTGAGTCATGAAGCAGGCGGAGCGCACGGGCGTGGAGCCGCTGTCGCTGGCGGCGTTCACGTCGGCGCCCGCGTCCGCGAGCGCGCGTACCACCTCCAGGTGCCCGCTGACGGCGGCGCACCACAGTGGCGTCACCGTGTGCACGGACCGGTCGTCCGGCACCTCGTACACGCCGCGCTGCTCGAGCTCGCACGCGCACACGTGGATCAGATACTCGACGATCTCGACGTTGCCTCGCCTGCACGCGACGAACAGTGGCGCGCACCCGTCCGACTTGCGGTCGCACACGGCACGACGCTCCGCAGGACTCAATCTGCATACACACACACTCACATACCCACTGTACATGTATGATATTGGACCACCTAGCATCTGCAGGAGCACCAGTATAACCAGTGCTCCAAGTGGACGCTTCCATGAGTACCTGAGGGGGTCCCCTGGCCGGCCCTCCTGCAGAAGTCCTACCCGACTTACATGTCAGGGCTTGTCTGGGCGGACGTGCTGGGTAGCCATGGGCGGACCTGAAATGTGCAAACCTGGAAGACCCCATGGTGCCTAAAGGCCAGTCTGAGCCTCAGCCAAAACCCAACAGTGATTTACCTCTTGAGGGCTATTACATAATCTGGTCACCTCCAAAGCAAAAGTGGAGTGTCACCCGGACTAATAATTAGGGGTAAAATAGTTCTAGTAAGAGAGCTGATCACCCATTTAGGCGGCTGCAGATGTCCCCACCATAAATAATAATGGCATCTGCAACATTATTAGACCCACAAATTATTTAAGATATTTTGTCAATTACTAAAACAAAGTAATGTTAATATTTTACATTATTATGTACCTATATATTGAAATAACCGCATTGTCCTACGACAATGCGGTAATGCGAAGTGAATATTATCACTCAAATTGTAGAATTTGAGTGATAATATTCACTCAGGCCCCATTATGAACATGTTGCAATGACACAACAGGTACATGAAATATATCTTCAAAAAATAAAACCATAAGCCCCATTCCCAGTCCAAACTAAAGATGAAAATAAAATATCAGCGACATAGCCTTTAGCCAACGAATAGAATGCTGTCAGACATACATACATGCTAGAGTAAAAGTAGAAGGTACCTCTCTAGTGAAGTGCGCAAGCGGGCGGTGAGGCGCGCACCTGGTGCGCTATATTTGCACTCCTGCATCAGCTCGTGGAACACCGCGTCATGCTGCTTGGACGAGTCTCCGAATCGCTTGCCGCTGCTAGCGCTGCCGCCGGCAGCCTCGCCAGCCTCTTGCCACATCGCGCGCGCTCTCCGCCGCTCCGGACCGACACTAACCAAGAGCAGCCGCACCTCAGTCGCTATCGATGCACTCAATACTTCCTACCAAAAAGCATGTAATCATTATTTCCTACTTACAAACTGTAACAGACTACAGTTTGATAGTTACATTATTTTTGGTTTTATGATACACAAGTCAGGAGTAACAGCAAGTCACAAACAAAGCACGATGTCTTCACAGTTTGCACTTTTGTATCTTTGGTCTGCACTAAATATATTTACTGTTGTAAAGTCGCGTCTCCCGCACTAACATTACACAAAACTTAGAGAAATAATGACACAAAACATTCAAAACACGGTATTTCTAAAATTTTTCTATCGTAAATCGTAACAAAGATAGAATATTCCCAGAGGGGCCCATAATGTCTACAACATTTTCATTTTACATCCTATCGACTACTATCGAGTATAAAATTTTATAGAAATAGCAAAAAATAATGCTGTGTCTTTTCTGCTAACGGATGTCAACTCAGGTAAAGAAGGACGAATATATAACGGTTTGTGCCTACTATACCCACATCCGTCAATAAGCCACGCTCCCGGGCCTAAGTAAAATAATACGGTAACAGAAATGGCGGTCTAGTGACCTGTGATTCATTGTGTATATTATCGATATCGACAAGATGTTTTATGTTACAGCGAAGCCCTACATTATAGAGGTATATTACTTCACCAATGTGCAGTGACCAATCATTTCCAATACGCAAAGGAGTAAAGCAAGGACTTTCTCCAAAACTATTTAACGCTACCTTAAAAGAGGTTTTCAAGAAGCTCGCACACTATTGGGTGGAGAGGAGCGTTGTCGTTGGCGATAAATGGTTAACCAACCTTCGCTTTGAGGGTGATATCGCCCTGCCCTCCTTTTGACTCTATGATATATATATGACCTTAGCCGAGCAACCTTCGAGATTGGATTAGAAATGAATATATCAAAGATCAAGCTTATGACACACAGTACGAAATACAGGATCGGTATCAATGGCGTGGAGATACAATACGTCCATAAGTATATCTATTTGCGCCAATTAATCTCTTTCTAGGCAAGACAACAACTGTTGCACGACATACTGCAATCACCTGGAAGATTTTATAAAGGGCAACCTCCCCTCAACTTGAAAGAAAACTCGTGGATATGTGTATACTTCCAATACTAACCATTGACTTATATGTATACACTAGACAAGCTGTTTAGAAGAAAAATTGTGTCACATTACGGCGAGCGTTTGACGTTTGACGGTTAAGGAAAAGAGCAGAACCAAGCAGAACTCTGTAGTGAGCAAGCAGGCTCACGCAGATATGACAATTAAAAGGAATTTTGCCTTTTTCCAGTTCGTCTCTGCGTAGTATGTGAACTTCAATTATTAATATTTATTCGGCATATTTTTGTCGCAGGTTTTAGAGAAATATAATTAATGCCATATATTTTAATTAATTTTGTAGTTAATTTTAAGATATCACTAATGACAGTATATTTCAGTTGATTTTTCTATATTCATATAGGGCAGGATTCGGCCATGTCCTTTCATCGAAATCGGTTCAGGGTCAAGCTAAAGGTTAAACGCAATGTGTGTGCGCATGCGGCATGAACCAACAGGCATGGCTTTCGACAACGCCACGCAACGCCGCGCCGCAACTATTCGTTGCTCAGTACTCACGAATCACGATCGTTGCCGAGTACTCATGAACGTTGCCGCGTTGTCGTGATTCAGGGTCGTTGCCGCGTTGCCGTGATCACTACCGTTGCCGGCGTTGTCGTGATCGCGATCGTTGCCGCGTTGACGGTTGACGGCTATTATAGCCGCGCGGTCGTTATTAGCTGTTAGCTCGTTGCGTTGAATTCAACAACTAGCTACAAGTGATTCAGCCGTTAGCCGTTGCGTCAACTAGTTGCGTTGCGCAACGACCACTTCTAGTCACTGACAGTTCTTTAAAATATTCGTTTTTCTGATAACGGTTGTGCAATCGTAAAGTAAATTGGACTTTCAATGACCAAGTATAATCAACAAAAACATGAGTGAAAATGAAGTAGATATCGATGAGTTGCCGCATATTGAAGTAGATTCTTTAGGTCTTCATACTTCTAATATTTCTGACGGTTTAAAGGCGGTAAGATCACGTTCTTATTATATTTTATACAAAATAGACGCTACAACAGCACGAAATTTGTGATCCAAAAGTAGTGACCTCGTGGTCATAAGTCGCTCAGTCTTATTTGAAACATAGGCGCGCAAGGTCGACCAGTGTAAATAATGCTTAGACCCTTAGTTTCCCAAAGTGGTTCAGGTGGACGTCCAGGGGTTCACGGGAGACTCGAGGTGGGTCTACAATTCGTAAGCGGAGGTCATAGACCTATAGAATAAGAAGGAACATTGAAAGTGAAGCACGGTTTTCTGTTCAATCAATTGATTGGGATATTATATGGATACCTACAAAATTTCCCCACTTGTCTTACACTAGTACTTCATAAGCACTAATTAGAATTGTTTGTTTTGTGTAATTGTAAGGAATTTCAATTAAGGTTAGGGCGTAGTCCTACTAGTCCTAGAAATAAAACTTTTAAGTTTTTGAACCTACCTCGGAAAAGGTTTTCTTTATGTATGTGCATCAAGTTTGGCCCTCCCTTAGTTAAATTTATGAATGAGTATTGTACCTGTTATAGAATATATTTAAAAAAACAGTTGCTGCGGAATGCCTGGCAGAAGTGAAACATTGAAAATTATGAATTAACAACTTTTTCCCACGGTTCCGTGTAAAATTCTAAACCAAAGGAAAAAGATATTTATTTTGTGTATTTGTTTTTTTTACGAGTAAAACCCGTTCTGTCGTTTTAGTAGTATTCATTTTCAAGTTAGTCGACCTTGAAACAAAGAAAAACCGAAAATCCTATCATCTATCTGTTTTATTTTATCAGCGATGTATCGATGTATCTATCGGCGCAAAATCAATGACAGCATATCATCCTCATGTCAACGGTATTGCTGATGAGGAACAGAGACATTAAACAGTATAATACTAGACCGGACATCAGAGCAAAACTCGTGAGCCCAAAGATTTGACCATCTTGGTCATAACGACTCAGTACAGTTTGATACATCCATGTGACGGGATGTGCTAGAAATAAATGATTTGCAAGTCACGTTCTGGGAAAAAAATGGACAAACTATAGTTTTATCTGCGTATTAGATAGTGTATTTACCTTTGAAAAAGAATAAAATATATTTTTTCTTAAATGATTCTAGAACACCCCTGTATTTTAATAAGCACCATCTATTGTTGAAAAGATAAATCACGATTGCCACTTGTTGACAGTCTCAGTTGTCAGTTGACATTTCATATTTTTCACGCACCAACCTTGTACAGAGGTATACACAATTTTGTAGAATACAAATAAAGTTATTTGTTTATGTTTTTATTGAATATCACTGTTTAGATACACATGATTTAAGAGCGGGAAGTAAGTTTCGATCATTCTCATGTAATATCTGTATTTGAATAATAATAAATAAATAAATACACCTAACAGTCACACACCTAGTCCTGACCCCATACTAGGTACATACATATAACCTGTATCAAGGGTGTCAGAGATTATGAGAAACTTTCGGTCTCACAACACCCAAACTTGAACAAATATCTGTGGGCCACACAAACATTTGTTTCAATGCGGGAATAGAACCCGCGGCCTGTCGCTTCACAGCCGGCTTTTCGCCTGCTGCGCCACGGAGGATGCCATCATCAATATAGTTTTTAGTGCGTTGATATAATATTTATATTCGCACTTCCACGATTATGAACTACTCTATCTAGTTGCTATATATTATATTTATTAAATCAAACACGTTTTTATAGAGACAGGACGAGCGAATGAATATTTAATTAATGGTTTTTTTATGGATACATACAGACTATAAATCATTCATCCAACAGATTATGTGACGGTTTCTGTTTCTTGACACTAGATACACAGTATTTTGATAAGACACAATAATATATATGGGAAGAAATGAAAATAATCACAAGTCTAAAAACTTAACTAACCGACTTCGGATTTACCGGCCGTAACCAAATTGGCATTGGCATTGGCATCCACTGAATTCTGAGTATGATTTGACCACAGGCTACTAATGTAGAATGTCAGACAGTGAGCTTTGCAAAGTGTTATCTTAACAGGCACTGAACAACCTGCAAATCTGCGTGCAACCATATTTCCCCTGACGGCAATGACCCTGCGTTCCCTTTCCATATCTGAATCATTTTTGAGGTTGTCTGTAACCACGTGACCCAGATATTTGAATTGTGATACAATCTTCAAAATTGAGTCATTAGGTTTTACTGGAGGGTGATGGACACTTTCACTCAAACTTTTTGGAGACATCACAAAATAAGTTTATTCACTTAACGGCATTATCGCTTGAGGACGGCAGAGTGGTGGTGTGGTGCAAGGTGCAGCTGACAGCTGAGTAACGGTTTGATTTTGGTACAAAAGGAGTGTTTCGTGATGCCGGCCGCGGACGAGTTGGCGTGTGAGCGGGAGCGCGAGCTGGTGTGCGAGCGAGAGCTGCGCGCACTGCCGCCGCCACCCGTCTCGCGCTCAGACTCCAGCGGCTCCGAGGGGGAAGCGCTGGCGGCGGCGGTGCAGGCGCTGCGGGTGTTGCCGCTCGCGCCGCACCACGACGCGCTCTCCGCGCATGCGCTACTCGAGGCGCTCGTACCGCACGTACCGCACGCACCGTACGCACCTCCAGACACCTTCCTGCACGACTACTTGGACGCGTGCCGACAACTACACGACAACATTCTCGCCGACATCACTGATCACGTAAGAATAATACACATTCTATAATATTATGTACATACCTCGATTCATTATATACATATACAACGTTAGTCGGGATTTATGTAAGAGGCAAAGAAGACATTATAGTACACGTAACAATGAACAACTTTTATACTTGCAAATTTTTCAATATACCTAATACTTTCATAGATAATGTCGTTTAAAGATATTGTGAAATATTCGCATACACAACCATAAGATCAGCTGTTTCATTTGTATTGGAGTAAAAATGCTATAAATTTAATCTACTCAATGATATACCGAGTGGAGTAGACATAATGACATTTAAATCTTACTAGTCATACCTTACAACGTTGGAAAGCCCTGTACCAAAAATCTGTCGAATTGGTGAAATAGTTTAGCCATAGGATTGATTTTGTTTTCTAAATTTTTGTACATGATGTACGTTCGTCGCTATCTAAAACAGCTGATCTTATCGCTCAGACTTATGGCGGCAACAAACACGAACGCACTTGTCAGGCGCGAGGGCCACGCGCCGCGTACCTACTGAAGTTTACCTACATGTACATTTTCGCGCATTATCGCGCTTTTACACAGGATAAATGGCGTGACATTTAGTAACCGAACTATTGCTATTTATTTTCTTCTATTTTTTTTCTTTGTTGACCTTAGAGCTTTTTTATTGGTGTGGCGAAATTTAAACATACCTGTCGGATGGCCAACGCTGACGTTGTTTTTCAAAAACGGTGACTTTTGACAATAAGATGATTACTCATCTTATTTATCAACTGTGAACACTGAAATTCACTAACTCCCCTCTATTAACGGTGCTTAACAGCACCGTCTAGTTAGGGATGTGGACAGTCCGAGTGCCGGAGCACGACTGTTGAATTTGCTGTGAACACTCCTTTTATAGGGTGCAATATTTGCAACTACCTACTCGATACCGAATATCGAATGTCAAAGAAATAATTATAACGATTATTTTAACTTTTTAGAATCTTTTAACGATTCAGCAGTTTAACAATTGTAAAATGAATTAATAACGTGAAATAACAACGGCTTTTTAAATAAGCTTGCGATTTTGCGCCGATACGGCCATTCTGATAGGCGGTGCGTGCTCTGCACCTTGTAATTTGTTGTGAATACTCGTAGAACCAAAATTTTTTTTTCTTTTTCTTTTCTTTTCTTTTTCTTTCTTTCTTTTCATTTGAAATAAGCACGTGCTCCTATTGAAAGCTCATGGTTGTACGCCGATACGGTCATTTTGAAAGGGGGTGCGCGCTCTGCACCAGCCTAGTTTTGTTCTTGCGAATTTAAGATTCCGATTTTTTTTTAACTACCACCGGATCCAAACGCGGCTCTGCCTGAGAAGACCCGGCGAAACAAACTCAGCGGGCAAAATTACCTAGCTCACAAAACAATTTCCCAAATTGACCACTCAGGATTTTTCAAATTGACCACTTATGACTTTTAAAGTTGATCACTGACGTTGACATTTAGACTTCAAAAATGACTGCAACAGTGTCACATACACCGTCTCGATCAATCCTGACCATATATCAGAAAGTTTTTTTTGCATTGAATTCTGAGATGAAATTGCACACAAATCAAAATACGGGTATTTAGACGCACCGCGTGCCCTAGTTTATATGGTTTTTAGAGGAGGTATCCGACCAGCCTTGCCAGACCATATTATAAACATTTGTACAAATGTTCCACACAATGCACAATCAGTAGTCAGTACTTAGTGCGAATGCTCCACGCATCTATGCACTTTTCTTACGGGGATGAAATGCTGTGGTGCTGAGCGGTCTTTTACGCCGTGGTCCACAGGGGCTCTAAAGGAACGGGAAGGGTCGGTGCTGTGGCGCTGAGCGGTCCTGTACGCCGTGGTCCACAGAGGCTCTGAAAAGGTTTTTTTTTTGTGCAAATGTTCCACACATTTATGCACTTTTTTTATTGTTAAGGATAATGCTGTGGTTCTGAGCGGTCCCGTACGCCGTGGTCCACAGTTTTTTTTTTTTTTTTTTTTTTTTTGTTAAGGATGATGCTGTGGTTCTGAGCGGTCCTTTACGCCGTGGTCCACAGGGGTTCTAAAGGAACTGGGAAGGACGATGCTGTGGCCTGGACCTTTATTATTGACAGTGGTCCACAAAGGCCCTGAAAAACTAGTACGAAAGTATCGATCGAACTGAAAGTATCTCGGATTGAAAGTATCAGTCGGATCGAAAGTATCAGTCGGATCGAAAGTATCAGTCGGATTGAAAGTATCAGTCGGATTGAAAGTATCTGTCAGATTGAAAGTATCCGTCGGATTGAAAGTATCCATTGTCAGGGCAGAAAGGTTCAAGTTAAATGAGTGGGATAGTTATCCCACTTCTGATGTCGGAGGGCCAACGCTGACGTTGTTTTTCAAAAACGGTGACGTCAGCATGGCTGACGTCACTTTTGACAATAAGATGATTACTAATCTTATTTTTCAACTGTGAACACTGAAATTCACTAACTCCCTTTATTAACGGTGCTTAACAGCACCGTCTAGTTAGGGATGTGGACAGTCCGAGTGCCGGAGCACGACTGTGTTGAATTTGCTCTGAACACTCCTTTTGTTAGGGTGGGGGGATGCACTCGAAGGACCAATGTTAGGGATGCACTGGGGTGATTGCACTGAGGGAGGTTGCACTGGGGAGAGGGTTGCACTGGGGAGAGGGTTGCACTTAAACACTTTTTGCACTGTTCACTATTTATTGCACTTACACTTTACACTTACTATTGCACTACTACTACTACTACTACTCACTTGTTGCACTGGTTGTTTTGGCCGAACTGAACTGACGACCCAAAATTCCCGAATTTTCCGATTCGGATTGACCGACTGATACTTTCGATCCGACTGATACTTTCGATCCGACTGATACTTTCAATCCGAGATACTTTCAGTTCGATCGATACTTTCGTACTAGTTTTTCAGGGCCTTTGTGGACCACTGTCAATAATAAAGGTCCAGGCCACAGCATCGTCCTTCCCAGTTCCTTTAGAACCCCTGTGGACCACGGCGTAAAGGACCGCTCAGAACCACAGCATCATCCTTAACAAAAAAAAAAAAAAAAAAAAAAAACTGTGGACCACGGCGTACGGGACCGCTCAGAACCACAGCATTATCCTTAACAATAAAAAAAGTGCATAAATGTGTGGAACATTTGCACAAAAAAAAAACCTTTTCAGAGCCTCTGTGGACCACGGCGTACAGGACCGCTCAGCGCCACAGCACCGACCCTTCCCGTTCCTTTAGAGCCCCTGTGGACCACGGCGTAAAAGACCGCTCAGCACCACAGCATTTCATCCCCGTAAGAAAAGTGCATAGATGCGTGGAGCATTCGCACTAAGTACTGACTACTGATTGTGCATTGTGTGGAACATTTGTACAAATGTTTATAATATGGTCTGGCAAGGCTGGTCGGATACCTCCTCTAAAAACCATATAAACTAGGGCACGCGGTGCGTCTAAATACCCGTATTTTGATTTGTGTGCAATTTCATCTCAGAATTCAATGCAAAAAAAACTTCCTGATATATGGTCAGGATTGATCGAGACGGTGTATGTGACACTGTTGCAGTCATTTTTGAAGTCTAAATGTCAACGTCAGTGATCAACTTTAAAAGTCATAAGTGGTCAATTTGAAAAATCCTGAGTGGTCAATTTGGGAAATTGTTTTGTGAGCTAGGTAATTTTGCCCGCTGAGTTTGTTTCGCCGGGTCTTCTCAGGCAGAGCCGCGTTTACATATACATGACGGTCGGAGAATCTTGACATTGCGATTTAGATTTGAACTAGCGCCATCTATTAGCGTTTTTCGTAAACTTATTTTTTCTAAGTGAATATTGTACTTGAACATACCGCCCACCAAGACCATTTAGTGAAAAATGGTCTTCACAAGCTGATCTCCGCCCACCATGGCGAAATAAACAAGATTGCCCTTGATATTTATACATGACCCAATATAAACAAGTATATTACATGCATGAAGTTATAGATTAATTTAACTTAGCACTATGTAGTTATGTATTTACATTAAACTTAAACGATATTAATACATTGCATCTTACATAACTATTATTCATTGACACATGTATACATGGTTTAGATGTATGTCTCTTCATTATTGAATTCTTTGTGCGCAATGTAACTACACGAGTAATTTGGTTTGACCTTGGTGCTTTTCTAATATTCGCTCTAACAACTATCGATTTGGTGGTAAATCATTTTTAATTAGGACTATGTCTACTCTACTTGTTCCTGTGTAAAAGATTTGTTACTCTTGACTCCAACGTCGTCGAAAGCTCATACATTTTGCACTAGCTGCCATTTACAAAAGTGTGAATTTTTGAATTAGGATAAGGGATTGCAACTAATGTCTCGCCTATTAGGAAATGAACTGGTGATAATGGAAGAGGTTCATTTGAAGTAGCATTTGTAATTACAGATATGAGTCTAGAATTTAAATAAGCTTCCTTTGATCTTCGTTTTCCTTTGCGTCCTTGTTGATTTGTGTACCAAATGTGTTGTCCTTTATTCTTTGACCTTTTGCATAATTAATTCCTGCTTATTCTCTTGGACTTGTTTATACGATAACACTTCTTCTCGGTTGGTTTGACTTTGACTTCATCGTCGCTTGATTATTAAAGTGCCCTGATCGCCATCCATCCGTATAACAGCATGGTGCGGTAGATATACTGTTTACTTTGCCCTGATTTCCTTTTCCTCTATTCGCTCTAGACGTAAATCTTGCTTGATCACTTCTTTGTGATTGACCTTGAGTTGTAAGCCTTTGCTAAGTTTGTTCTTCAATTAGTTACACTTTGCTCTCGCTATCTCTCGTGACCCGTTGCTCTGAAAAAGTGATTTGTTTGCTCTAAATGGTAAATTGAAATTATATTGTCCTTTTTGATTTTTATTTGTTGCTCTTTTAAAATGATCTTTCAAACTTGTTTGCTCTTGCTTCAACCATGTTTCACTTAGTAGTTGCGCTTCTAATTGTTCTTCCTTAGTTTTTGTATGCATTGCTGAAATAACGTTTTTGCTTGCTTCCTCGTCTGCCTTTTCCTTGACCATACCGCTGATTATCCATCCAAGCTCCGTACTTTGGGCAATTAAATTGCCATTTGGACTCTTCTTGACGCCTTCTTTTATAATCTGACTGTACGCACTTGCTCCAAGCAATATGTCAATTTTGTTTGGAATATTGAACTCTGGATCTGCTAAATGTAAGTCATTTATTTCTTCCCAATCAAATAGCTCTAACTTCCTTTCAGAAAGGCTTGAGGTTATATTTTTCAAGACGTAAGCATTGATTTGAAGTTTAAAGTTTTTATCGTTCTTAGATTTTATTGTAATCGTGACCATGTGTTTTGATTGCATGGCATGTTCTCCTAATCCTGTGACGATGCCGTTGGCAGGTGTCTTCTTTAGACGCAATAATTGGACTGCTTCTTCTGTGATAAAACAGGCTTGAGAGCCTTGGTCGACCAAAGCTCGTAGGGAAATATTATTTCCTAACCCTGACTCTGCTCTTACTACTGCTGTAGGTAATAAAACTTGACCTGGCTTGAAGATTTTACGAGAAAAATAACACGAAACTATTGGAGATTTGGTTTCGGTTGAGTCTTTTTGAACTGGTGTACGAGATGGGGAATGGAGTAAGGAGTGGTGCCTTTTGTTGCATAGTTTACAACGTCCTGGATTTTTACAATCATATGTACTGTGATTACTGCCTAGACAATTGAAACATATTGCCTTTTTACTCACAAAATCGCGTCGCACTGTGTAATCCTGATTTGCAAACTTTTTACAAAAGCAAAGTTTGTGACTATCGTTGCAATATTCACAACGCTTACTTGTGGTTACGAACACTTTTGTGTGTGGACGGTTGGAGTCAGGAGTTGCATGATGCTCTGATGCTTTCTTGAATTCTAAATTCTCTAATGCGCGAAAACGGCTTTCCATAAATTCTCTTAATTGAGTGAGTGTTGATAATTCGTTCGATTGATCATTGGCAGTTTTGATTTCCCATTGTTTACGCGTTTCAATATCTAACTTAGATGATATAATATGAATGATTAAAATATCCCATGTAGTTACATCAACACCGATATTTGCTAAAGCATCCAAACAGTCATTGGTGGTGTCTAATAAACCTTTTATTGCCGTCGCGGACTCAGTATTCATTCGTTTTTGACTAAACAATCGTTTAAGGATACAATTTGCTAAATACTTTTTGTTATTGTAACGCTTTTCTAATAAAGACCAACAACGACTGTAATTGGCGCTGGTAACTGGAGTGTTTCTTAAAAGCATTTCCGCTTCACCAACTAAGTGTGTCTTGAGATAATGTAATTTTTGGACATCGTCTAAACTATCATCATTATGCACTAAAGAAATAAATAGATCGCGGAATGTTGTCCATTCTGAATAATTACCAGAAAAGGTTGGAATCTTAATTTTTGTCAATTTTGCTTGTGTACTACTAAAACTAGGTTAATTGTCCTTCATATTGCATGATTGGTCAACCTTTTCTGTTGACATTTTATTTAAGATGGATGCCATCAATGACTTATAGCTAAAGTAGTTTTCTTCACAATTTTCATATATGTTCTGCGTAATATAAATTGAATGTTCTAATTCCTCTATGTTTGAACTTTCGTATAATTTACGATTATTAGATTTAAACATTTGCCAATCATTTTCTAAATTACTAATTCTAGTTTCTAAATATTCTTTTGTTATGCGCTCTTTAGGACTCTTTTTGAAATTAACTAGGCCTCTATTAATACAATGATGTATGTCTAATTGTGCATTAATAAGTCCTTGCATTGTTGCAATTGTATAATACTAGGTACTTATCTAACTAAGCTTGATGATTGCACGACACGGTGTGTTGACTTTGTGGCTGTTGCCTGGCACGACGTGTTGACCTTGATTTAACCAGCTGCCTGCACGACACGACGTGTTGTCCTTGATTGTCGATTGCTCTTGTCTTCCGGCGGTGACTGGGCCCTTGCTTGGTTAACCTGAATTTAGGAGCCTCAGTCCAATGCACTCACTGTTTGTATATAGTTCGTGTTTGCCGATGTATGCACAGCCCCATATAGGAACGTCCACTCACACCTTCGATACTAGCGGCGTGGTGTGCACTACAAAATTCACTACGCGCGTGGCGCAGACACTGTTTTTACTGCGCGGTTGCGAGACGCGATCACTGAACTTTGCGCGCGACGAGGTCACTGAACCTTAGCGCGAGACGCTGTCACTGAGTTTGATGCGCGGCGCGTGACTAACTGACTGCGCGGCGCGGGACGCGGTCACTGAGCTTTGTGCGCCGTACGGGTTAATGAACTTCGGCGCGTGACGGGGTCACTGAACTGGGGTCCTTGAACTCACAGTCCTGAGGTCATTGCACTAAATGTGGTGGGGGTCACTGAACTTACTGTCTTAGGGTCACTGAACTTACTGTCCGGGGTCACTGAACTCACCGTCTTAGGGTCACTGTACTTACTGTCCGGGGTCACTGAACTCACCATCCGGCTCGAAGGACCAATATTAGGGTGGGGGGATGCACTCGAAGGACCAATGTTAGGGATGCACTGGGGTGATTGCACTGAGGGAGTTTGCACTGGGGAGAGGGGTTGCACTGGGGAGAGGGTTGCACTTAAACACTTTTTGCACTGTTCACTATTTATTGCACTTAGGGCCTCGTTCACCAACTCCAAGTAAAGTGTTGATTAGTTACTTTCTGACTAGCGTTAATTGACAAGTAAGAGTTCCGAGTAACTTCTGTTAATTTCACAAGCAAAATTAGAGCTCTGAGTAGCAACTTACTGGTTAAGTGAATGATATCACAAATCCTGCGTCCCATTCGTTCAATATTACGTCAAAAGTATCTTATTTTGGCAAAAAAACACTCGTGACTCGTCCCGGGTCCGCACCACATGACACAAAAACCTACCGGACCCTTTTTTTGCTATATAAATAGTTACACAGGTACTAAATCGTGTGTCTATAAGGTCGAGTTTTGCGTGACTCCGTCCGGTCATCGGTGTTCGCTTCGCCCGAATTGCAGTTTGTTTTTGTTGAAACTACTTGATTTTTTAAATGAAAGGCTATTTTACAGTTAACACGTTTATTTAAAACGTTAAACATCGTTATTAAGGTATGACTACTATAATTTGATTTTATAGTGTATTTAACTACGATAAAATGTACAATTAACTGCCTACTTTAAACTTTAACCGTCAAGTAAACGCGCTACTTGGCAGACGACGTGGCAAGTAGCTTACTGGCCAGTTTAATCATAAGATGCATGCTACTCGAACGTCGTGAAATTGACACGTGCAGTTACGGGTGACTTTAACTGACGATTAGCCAGCGGCGTGCAGTCCATATAGACAAAAAGACATTGTCTACCCTGACAAATCGACAAGGAAATAAAATAAATCTTAACTAATACCCATTTAAAAATTGCCGCGCACGGCGCACGGCTATCGGTACGTACCAAGCGGCGCGTGGCGCGTACAACGCGGTCAGTGACTGACCTTGCACTGATGAGTCTATGATACATATTTCTGAAGAGCTCAATTTGCACGCATTAAAGCTGTTTTTTCTATGATCACACGATTGTGTCGACCGTAGTGGCGTACGCTTATTGGTGAAGTCAATGCACAAAAATCAAGATTTAGACTTCGCCTCCTGTCAACAGTGTAATGCTATTGGTTAACTCAAGTATAGTACGAACAATTTGCATTTGAAAATGCGTTCACTTGTCATGTTATCGTCATGGTACAAGTACAATAAACTGAATCGTATAATAATGTTCACTCATGATCGATACATTCAGCATTCTTTCGTTCGTTCTCCAATAAATTTGATGTTGTCTTGTTTATTTACTATTTAAAGATTTTTTGTTGAAAACTTGTAATATATATTTTCATTGAAATGAAGTAGGTTAATAATAATAATATAAACATTTGTTTCTTCTGTGACAATTGTGGTAAAATGTGTTTACTAAATGTTATTTTTCGAAACTTTCTTAAGACGAAAAAAATCTACTATTTGGTACACAAAGGACAATGCCTATTCGAATTTCAAGTGCAACAATGTATTAAAGTGGAGTATGAAATGCAAGTATTTATTTATGTAACACAAAGTAAAGTTACTTATATGGTTATGATAACTATTTATTTGTAGCTACTAGATAGTTAAAGTACCTACATGTAATTGTGGTGACCCATTTGACTCAACATGAAAGCTATTTTGCGGATTCGTCTTTTAGTTTCATTTAATAACTTTAACTCACCATTTTATTATTTACTAAATAGTTGTCATATTATTAATTAAAAAGATGTGCGTCACGAATGTAGGAAAATTTTGATAACCTACATATTTCTTTGTTTAAATGCGCTAATGTCTGGTATTAAAGCACCTAGTAGGCAGAGGCGTACTAGCGGACTAGAATACCCACATTTCGCCGAGCTTAGTTCCGTCACAGTTGTGATAGGGGTGAGCCTATCGCCATATTCTCCAGACTCTGGGCTGATATTGAAAAAAAAAAACAATATCCTATTAGGAAGGCAGACTATTTCTGAATAAATAGGTTACCTTTTTGTAGCGGGAAAAGACACAAGGGAACTTTTATTAGTATCTATACCACTTATGGGAGGAATTTAATATTTTGCCTACCCTATGGAATATGTCTGTGCACGTCCCTGCGATTAGCCTACTTGACACTTTACTCGAGGGTGGTGAACGAGGCCCTTACACTTTACACTTACTATTGCACTACTACTACTACTACTACTACTCACTTGTTGCACTGGTTGTTTTGGCCGAACTGAACTGACGACCCAAAATTCCCGAACCTATATACATGACGGTCGGAGAATCTTGACATTGCGATTTAGATTTGAACTAGCGCCATCTATTAGCGTTTTTCGTAAACTTATTTTTTCTAAGTGAATATTGTACTTGAACACCTTTTATAGGGTGCAATATTTGCAACTACCTACTCGATACCGAATATCGAATGTCAAAGAAATAATTATAACGATTGTTTTAACTTTTTAGAATCTTTTAACGATTCAGCAGTTTAACAATTGTAAAATGAATTAATAACGTGAAATAACAATGGCTTTTTAAATAAGCTTGCGATTTTGCGCCGATATACCTATGTTACTCATTATTAAATTTCATGTTATGTTGATGCCACTCGGTATATTGTACACTAGCTGACCCGCGCAACTTCGTCTGCGTATGAGAGAGAGGGTTGAAAGAGTGAGTCGTAGGCACCTATAGCACAGTAATTCTAAAAGAGGTAATGGGATGATCTACTTCGGCCGTCAGTCACCCCGTCTCTCACACCGTCAGTCACACCGTCTGTCAAACCGTCTGTCATCCCGTCTCTTACCCCGTCTGTAACACCCTCTGTAACACCGTCTGTCACTCCGTCTGTCACTCCGTCTGTCACCCCGCCTATCACCCCGTCTGACACCTTGTCTGTCACCCAGTCGGTCACCCGTCTGTCACCACGTCCGTCACCCCGCCTGTCACCCCGTCTGTCACCTCGTCTGTCCTAGTCGGTCACCCAGTCCGTCACCCAGTCTGTCACCCAGTCTGTCACCTCGTCTGTCACCCAGTCTGTCATCCAGTCTATCACCCCGTCTGTCACCACGTCTGTCACCACGTCCGTCACCCCGTCTGTCACCCGTCTGTCACCCCGTCTGTCACCCCGTCTGTCACCCAGTCGGTCACCCCGTCTGTCACCCAGTCTATCACCCCGTCTGTCACCACGTCCGTCACCCCGTCTGTCACCCCTTCTGTCACCCGTCTGTCACCCGTCTGTCACCCCGTCTGTCACCCCGTCTGTCACCTCGTCTGTCACCCAGTCGGTCACCCCGTCTGTCACCAGTCTGTCACCCCGTCTGTCCCCACGTCCGTCACCCCGTCTATCACCCCGTCTGTCACCTAGTCGGTCACCCCCATCTGTCACCCCGGCTGTCACCCAGTTGGTCACCCCATCTGTCACCCTGTCTGTCACCCCGTCATTCACCTCGTCAGTCACCCCATCAGTCAGCCTGTCAGTCACCCCGTCATTCCTCACGTCGGTCACCCCGTCAGTCATCCCATTAGTCACCCCATCAATCACTCCGTCAGTCACCCCTTAGTCACATAAAATTCCCCGCTAGCAGTATTTTTCATTTCTGCTCCGCTTCTATTGGTCATAGCGTGATGTTATATAGCCTATAGCCATCCTCGATAAATAGGCTATCCAACACAAAAAAAAAATCAATTCGAACCAGTAGTTTCTGAAATATAGTCTTCCACATTTTTCATTTCTGCTCCGCTCCTATTGGTCATAGCGTGATGTTATATAGCATATAGCCACCCTCGATAATTGGGCTATCCAACACAAAAATAATTTTTCAATTCGAACCAGTAGTTTCTGTCTGAGATATAAATTTTCCCGATTTGGTAACATTTTTCATTTCTGCTCCGCTCCTCTTGGTCAAAGCGTGATGTTATATAGCCTATAGCCATCCTCGATAAATAGGCTATCCAACACAAAAAAAAAAATTCAATTCGAACCAGTAGTTTGTGAAATATAGTCTTTTCAACATTTTTCATTTCTGCTCCGCTCCTATTGATCATAGCGTGATGTTATATAGCCTATAGCCACCCTCGATAATTGGGCTATCCAACACAAAAATAATTTTTCAATTCGAACCAGTAGTTTCTGTCCGAGATATAAATTTTTCCGATTTTGCAACATTTTTCATTTCTGCTCCGCTCCTATTGGTCAAAGCGTGATGTTATATAGCCTATAGCCATCTTCGATAAATAGGCTATCCAACACAAAAATAATTTTTCAATTCGAACCAGTAGTTTCTGAGATATCGCCTTCCCCGGTTTTAAATATTTTTCATTTCTGCTCCGCTCCTATTGGTCATAGCGTGATGTCATATAGCCTATAGCCACCCTCGATAATTGGGCTATCCAACCATCGATATAATAATATACCTAGATGCACAGTTGACGCTCAGAAAGTGGGACAGCCAACGAGTGCTTAAAATGTAAGTAAGCACTTGTTGGCTGACAGTCGGGCGCCGACCGTTCGTCTGTGAAGATGCCTAAATGCTCTGTGAAAGAGTGCAAAAATAACACTCTTACAAAGCGCAAAACACATGGGATTTCATATTTTAAGTAAGTATAATTCCCTTACTTGATTCTTAAAACCTTAATCATGTTAAATTAAGTATTAAACGTGTATAAATAATTAATTTAACAAATTCAGTTAATAAAATATTTTGTCCCTTTTGAAATCATGATTTGGAACAATGAAATATATGGAGTCGTTTTTTTTGTAAATATATTATATTTATTTTAAATTTATGATTTTTTTTATTAATTTTATTTCCATGAAATGAAATAATAAGAGATAAATGGCGTAAAATTATTTCCGAAGAAAGGAGAGAAGAAAATTTTAAACCCAATTACTCAAGTGTGGTTTGTTCAGACCATTTTGCCGATTCCGATGGATATTATACAGAAAAAGGGATTAGGAAAATTAAAAAAAATGCTGTACCAAAAATAAAGGTGATAAATTGTCATCAGCTACATTGTCCTTAACTAATGTTTACTATTTAATTTAACAATATGTATGCTGTTGGTGTACCTATAAATAAATAAATAAATAAATATTGCCACATTTATTGACTTTATTTTAGATTGTCGTAACTACAAGTTTAAATGAGGCAGGGTGCAGTACAAATGTAATAGTTGAAAAATATTTGATACAGAATTAATCAATAGCAAGCATATACTAGGTACATACTGCCATGTAAAATGACTATTTAATAATTTGCGGCTAATTCTAATAAATGTTTTCAATCAAAGTGTGCAGATCATAAAAAATTGCCAACATGAACAAAGTTGAACATTCCGCTGTCAAATAATAATTTTAATGGTTCATTCTCGCGATTTTTCATTTTTTAATTTTTCATTTTTATCTTGGATTCTCGGATTGAGATCATTTATTGGAACCGGTCGTTAGGCATAATTACTACAACAGTAATTGTGGCGTCATCATTTATTGGAAACATATTCATTTCCAGGAACCAGCAATTGAACCAATAAATAATGAAGGATCACCAATACCATCAGAATTTTCATCAATCTTTAACACACCTAAGACGTTATTTTTGAAAGATAATTTGAAAGAACGAAACCAAAAATTTAAACTTAAATCTAATTTAGTGCGAAACTTAAATAGGCAGAACAAAAGATTAAGAAAACGAAATGATAGTCTAAAAGAAATTATTAAGAATCTAAAGAGCAAAGGACGATCTTAGTGTGGGGCCAGGACTATGTATGTGACTGTTGGGTGTTATTTATTTATTTATGAATCACGCTAAGGCAAAACAGTGCTTATTTCATATTCATAACTTATAATAAGCCTTGTTATCTTCTAAACATTTATACTCTATCTATCTCTTAATGTAAGTAAAATTATTATACAGATATCGCCATTCTCATCTACATTGTACGCCACGTGATCAAAATTTCTCACAGATAAATACAAGAACTATTCGACTCCATTCAATCTTTGTCCAAGTGACTAGAATGTTTCTTTTAATAATGTCAAATTATTGTCAAATTCAAAAACGATTAGAAATTCAAAAATTTCGAATATAGGAACGTTTGAACATTCAATTTAAAAAGCTACTTTATGTCGCGTCTATAAGGTCATATTTGTGTTAATATAATTAAATTTGTGATGTTTATTTGTTTTGTCTGTCGAGGACACTGTTTACAATGATATTTGTATGGAACTGTGCATCTAGGTATATTATTATATCGATGTATCCAACACAAAAATAATTTTTCAATTCGAACCAGTAGTTTCTGTCCGAGATATAAATTTTTCCGACTTTGCAACATTTTTCATTTCTGCTCCGCTCCTATTGGTCAAAGCGTGATGTTATATAGCCTATAGCCATCTTCGATAAATAGGCTATCCAACACAAAAATAATTTTTCAATTCGAACCAGTAGTTTCTGAGATATCGCCTTCCCCGGTTTTAAACATTTTTCATTTCTGCTCCGCTCCTATTGGTCATAGCGTGATGTTATATAGCCTATAGCCACCGTCGATAATTGGGCTATCCAACACACAAAGAATTTTTCAAATCGAACCAGTAGTTCCTGAGATTAGCGCGTTCAATCAAACAAACAAACAAACAAACTCTTCAGCTTTATAATATTAGTATAGATTCGGCGTCATAGTTTTTTAACTGGATGATTTGACAAAAGCAACTTCAAATAATTCAGTAAATTCAAAAACATTTTTGGCCGTAGTAGCCACATCTAAATATTTAGGAGATAAAATTACTCATTAGCCCTTGTTATTAATTCTCCTGATTATAAAAAAATACACAGCTAACATTCAATCAAGCATTTTTCTTTATTTCGCCATAAATGCATTTTTCAAATATCTGAAAAACTACTAACTTTCTGTCATACATTGAGGGGGTTAAATTTGTATAACTTTTGCCCTTCTGTGTCTTCCTGGCCGGAACCCATAGATTTACCAATAATCCTGTATAATATGTATTATGTAACTTATACAGATGTTATCGCACGTGTCGGCGCTGGTGTCGTGCGAGGACAACGTGTGGAGCTCGGCGGAGGTGGTCAGCGTGGGCGTGTGGCTGTGCGTGGTGAGTGTGGGTGTGGGTGTGGGTGGCACGCGGGCCGCGCGGGCGCTGCGCGTGTTGCTGCAGCGCGCCGCGCCTGCGCACGCGGCCGCGCTCGCGCGCGTGCTGGGCCGCGCGCCGCCGCCCGCGCTGCTGCCGCTCGCCGACGTGATGCACCTCGCCGCGCACCACACGCTCGCCGCGGATCTGTGCGACGCCGCGCTCGCACACCATCTCGGCTTGCAGGTCTGTACCGACATACACACATACATACATACATACAGCCCTAAACTATAACACCCACATCCCGCCGAGCTCGTGTCCGTCCTGGACTCTGGGCTGACATCGAATAGAAAAATCCAATATCACTTAGTCCGAATCAGGCATCAAAACGGCGACCTAGGGACCTCGGAGTTTAAAAAATTAACTGACCGACTTCCAATTTACCGATCGTGACCAAATTTATATGGGACCATTTTGTGTTCGATAGAGCTTATTTCAAGAATAAGCTCTATCGAACACAAAAAGAATTTTAAAAATCGGTCCACATTTAGGGGAGATATCAAGTAACATACATAAAAAAAATTCAGACGAATTGAGGACCTCCTCCTTTTGTGGAAGTCGACCGAAAATAAAGCATGCAGTGGTGTTTTAAATTATATAAATTACTAAGATGTCGAGTTTGACACCTGTTTTCACCTACGTCACAAAAGAAAGCCGTGTGTAAAGTTTCACGCTCCTCGCTCCAATAGTTTAGGCTGTATCATGTATGTTGATCCTCAGTCAGTCAGTCATTCAGTATCGCCTTTTATATATACCTCTATAGATAATATTATACATATCTATGTTCTAAAGATAATTCACAGTAACCATTTTTATTTTTAAAAATTGAATAAAACATAATCCATAACTTGCAAGGCTATTTTAACAGATGTGATGTTAATCTATATCTAAATAATTGTTTATTACAATAAGTATTTAATTTAAAACATAATTTTATATTTCTATTTACACCATTTCATTAAATAAATATTTTAGGTGTTATTCCAAAATTATACTTGCACAATGAATTCTACGGATAACGCATTAGATTATTGAGATGTGCTGCGCATGTACGGCCGCCCAGCCGCGTCGCGCCCTACATAGTTGACAGTCCACTTTTTTCCTTTTCTAAAAACGCATTCAGAGTTATTTACTCATTTAGTAGTATCTGTTGACTGGTTAGGTGGTTTCGTCATTTACTTTTACCATAGACAAAACACCATTCATAGAAAAAATATCGATGATTGGACACTCGTTTTCAAAACTAAAAAATCCAATAGTCCATCGATCACATCAGCTTTCAAGTTTGTTAGCACTTTCACAATACGAATGCTTTAATAGCAACCATTTGTCAGGACTTCACTATATACAAACACTTATTTACCATTATAACCGGAGAAAGCTTTTACACATAGCTTTCATATGACAAACTGGCATAGCTTCGGCGTGCTATCCATTACTTAATTTGTGAACACAAACTGAGTTCCAAATGCCATGACCAGCCCTTATATTAGCTGTCGCCCCACCATTGGGTGCAACTGATGGGTACCCACCACCCTTAATAATATTACTGTTGGTACCGTCATTATGTACCTAATATCTTTGTCGATACCTTCATTAATTTAATAATAAGAATGTCGCTAACAAGTTAGGTTGAGTTTTAAACAAAAATATGAAAATCACTGTAACTAATTACTTGGAAGTATGTTGAGTTACCTTAGGTCTCCGTGGAATAAATGAGCAGGGAAAATGAGTAATGTTACGTTATATGTATGTACATCGTGAGTGGTATTTTAGGTCACGTAATTTACAGATATAAAAAATAAGTGCAAGTGACTGCCTCGGTGGCGTAGTTGTATTTCGGTATGACTACCATCCTGAGGTCTCGGGTTCGATCCCCGAGTCGGGCAAAGTGATATTGGATTTTTCCATATCAGCCCGGAGTCTGGAATTTGTGTCCGATATGGCGATAGGCTCGCCCCGTATCACATCTGGGACGGAACTAAGCTCGGCGAAATGTGGGTGTTCTAGTTCACTAGTTCACCTCTGCCTACCCCTTCGTGGATATAGGCGTGAGCTTATAAAATATAAAAAAAAAATAAGTATTTCAATTATTAGAATAAAATTAACCTTGGTGTTCTTGGCTTATAATAATAAATATATCATGGCGCGTACAAAGCAGATCGCTCGTTTTTAAAAAAATCTGATCCATAACGGGATTTCGATGATAAATCATACAGCTTTCTACAAAATAAAAACAATATTTCTTACCGTAGTCACGTACCTAATTGTACACATTAAGTTAGGAACAGTCCACTTGTCGAGGAGGACTATGGGTTACAGTAACGTTACGACCAATAGGAACGAAGCATCAATGGAAAATGTATATCTTTTTTTTTTTTTTTTTTTTTATTTATTACCAAATATTTTACACACATTATATTATATATATACACATCACTTAAACCTAAGTTGGTTTGTGGGTGATGATTTATGCATACATCACCGACCCTCTGCCAATGTTATATTCTTTAATTTAAACAAAGAAAGGAAATAATATTATAAGTGATATAATATGTATTTCTAATAACATATGATTTATAAATTTTGTAAGTTATCTAAAAAGTAGTATTTTAATTTGTGTTTTAAATTATTCTGAGTTAAGTGTGTTTTTTAATGTATTAGGTAATTCATTTATTAAATTAGGAAGTAGATATTCTGTAATTCTTTTACCATAAAAATTTGTATGTTGTGGTATCGTTAGTTTGTTAGCAGTGATTGATCTAGTTTTTATTTTGTTTTGTGGTTGCCTATAGGTAGTATATGTTATGTTCTCATCTTGGAAGTAGTTTTCTGTAAGCAGTAAGTATTTTATTCTTTCCGCTATGGGTAGTACGCCACAATGTTTAAACAGTAAGTTTTCTTTGTCTTTGTATAGTTTATTAATATTTCTTGGTACAATTGCTTTTAGTATTCTAATTTGCAATACATATATTTTTTTAATATAGGTTTTAAATGTCCTGCCATAACTACTTAAGCCGTACGACACGATGGATTCTACCATAGCTTTGTATAGTAACAAAAGCATTTTATATGGAGTATTACGTCTTAATATATAGGTTTTTGCCAAGAAAGCTCGTAATTTGGTGCAAACGTTATTTATATGTTCACTCCAAGAAAATTTGCTGTCAAAGGTTAACCCAAGGTACTTTTGGGATACTACTTTTTCTATCTCATTACAATTACACGTGTTGTTGTTATCGTATAAGTCTTTATGCAAGCATGAATGGTCGTGACCAGTTATTGTTAAGTTATGAGTTGTTTTCTTGTGTACCGAGTGTATATGGAGTACTTTCGTTTTTTGTATATTTAGGACTAGACCTGCGTCGTGTGACCATTTCAATATGGTGTTGAAATCATCCTGGAGCTTGATTTCTGCTTCTTCAATTTTATTATTAGATATAAGCAGGCAAGTATCATCAGCAAATTGATATATTGAACAGTTTTTTATTAGCTTAGGTAGTTCATTGACATAGATCAAGAAGTGCAGTGGTCCGATGACGGAACCTTGTGCTGTACCTTGTGACATTAGTTTCTTATCACTATAAGAATTTTTTATTTTTACTGTGAAGTATCTATCTTCAAGATAGTTTTGGCACCATTTATATAATGGCCCCTGAATGCCACTGTTGTATTAGTAGGGGAGCCCACGATGCTAAATGGGGATTTACTCGAGCGTCGTAGAGACCTATTGGGATGCAAAGCTTAGATGATATGAAGAAAAAAATGTTATATGATATATACCTTTACATCGGTGGGGGAAGCGGCTATAGATTTTTAAATATGTAAAAAAAAACTGTTGCATGGACATCCTCGAGCGCGTCAGATATTGATAGCATCAATGCCCTACGTATTTTTAATAATGTACGTATGTTAATCTGATCGTTTGCATGATGCGAGTGGTTGTATTTAAGGGTTGAAAATGAAAAAAAAAAAAAATTTATCGAGCGCGTCAGTTTTTCTAACGGAGTGTTAAGTGCACCAAAAAAAAGATCTCATTCACTAATCTGACGATTTCGATGGGACGCAAACTCGCGGCCATTTTCATAATGTGCAAAAAAAATTCGCCATTTTGAAATACTCAAGCGCGTCAGATTAAGATATATATGGTTCATCTTTATGTTCTAAACGTACTGTCTCATAATCTGACGATTATCTAGAGGGATTGGCCTGATCTGACAAAAAAAAATTAGAAAAACGGTTCACCTTAAAGGCCATCCCTGCAACTTCCCGCTAATTCCATTCTTGGGCTCTTAAAATTGTACTTATGACATTTTTGAGCTCAAAATATAATTTATGTGATATTTTGAGCTCGCTGAGTTCAAAGAAATAGAAATTTCGTAGAACACTATTTTTGGAATTTTCAAACCGCAATAACTTTTGAATGGATCAACCGATTTTCACGCGGTTGGCGGCATTGGACGCAGTTTTATCATCCTCATAAGTAATTTTGCAATTTTAATTGATCGAACCACAAATTTCGGAGTAATCCCGAAAAAACCCTTTTTCGGGTTTCTTTCGTTCACGATATCTCTCGAACGAATCAACCGCTTTTGACCAGCTAGGTGGCGATCGACGTGGTTTTTCAAGCTCAAAGGCGGATGAGTTTTTGAAGTTGATGGATAAAGCCGGTTAAAAGTTATTCCAAAAAAACCACTCTCAAAATATTTTTTTTTAAATCATTGAACTTAATTAATTGAAAAGCTCAGGAAGCAGAAACCAGAGTGGGGACGGAGTGAGAGAGTAATAGATAGAGAAAGAGTGAGAGAGGAATAGAAGCGCGGAGAAAGAAATGTAGGCATCACGCAACTGCACGCATTTAACTTTATCGACGAATTTTTGTTATTTCGGCTTGCGGAAATCGTCAGATTATATATTTTTCTTTATTCTTGAATTATTTCCTTCAAAATAAAAAAAAATTTAGCTACGCTCGAGAATGTCGAGATGACGTTTTTTTTTTACAACTTTGTTGCCCTCCCCTTTTTTTACGTCACTCTCAAATTGTCAGATTAGTGGAATATACACTTTTTAGGATGTAATTAACTCACCCTACCTTAATCTGACGCGCTCGAGAATTTCTGATGGTCAATTTTTTTTTACTAATCTGATCCTGTATCCTTCACGGGCGGCCTTATATATGGGCCTCATGTTTTGTGGAGGTACTTAACCGGGTACAAGGTATCCCCCTGTATATTAATCTGACGCGCTTTAGTAAATCCCGAAATCCCCGCTTGGGCTCCCCTACTATATAGTTTCTGTAATAATATTTGATGGTTTAAAACGTCAAAAGCTTTAGAGTAGTCAATAAACAAAATGATTACATGTTGTCTATTATTTAGATTTTTGTTAATTTCATCTGTGATTTCTGAAAGTAATTGTGTCGTACTTCTTTTTCTTCGAAAGCTGAATTGTTTAATGGAAATATAGTCGTGTTTTTCATAAAATGCGTGCATTTGTTCACAAATGATTTTTTCAATGATTTTATTTATGGCTGGGAGAATATGTATTGGCCGATAATAATTACAGTCAGTTTTTTTACCTTGGTTTTTATATATTGGTCTCACACAACTTTCTTTTAAAGGTTGAGGATACACTCCAGTTCTTATGCTTACATTAATAAGGTTGCAGATAGCGATTGCTATTTTGTCAGCGATATTTTTTAATACAACAGTTTTTATACCATCCGTGCCAGGTCCTTTATTTTTGTTTAGTAATTTTATATGTTTTTTAACCATACCAGATGTTATTGTTTTTATATACATGCTTGAGTCTGAACTGATGTTGTGGTTTTGGTTAAGTATTGGCTTATTGCATTTTGGTAGAATATTATTAACATTTTTATCGAAATTTTCAGCAAATAAATCGGCAATTTGTGTATCTGTAACATTTTGTTTATTGAAGGCTTTTTTTATTATGTCATCTAGATTATGTGTTAGTTTCCCCGTAAGTCTATTCACAATGTCCCATAATTTTTTCGTGTTACCCCAGCTTTTAGTTATTTCCATCTTGTAATATTTATTTTTGTTATAATGTATAATTTTGTTAGTTTTATTTCGCATTTTAACATAATTCACATGTTTTATTTTGTCAGATGTGTCCTTTCTCCATTCCTTGTGTATGTTATCTCGTTTGGTGCAGAGTTGTGCTAAATTTTCATTCATCCAAGGCTCTTTTGTACGTATTTTAGTGTATTGTTTGGAATAGTAAGTTGACTTTTCAACTGCATCATCGTACTTATTTTTTATGAAAGCAAAGATGGTGTTTGCATCGTTCATATTGTTTGTTTGTAGCCAATCTATGCTATTTAATGAAGTGAGTAATCTTTTGTGATTTATTTTAGGTATACTATGTTTGTAATAATGTGTTCGTGTTTGTGACGCTCCTAGACAGGTTAGTGCTCTCATTCGATGGTCTGCCAGTACTGTGTCGACGGCGCCCGAGTACGGTTCAAGTGAGCGGAGACGCGTAAACACATGATCTATGCTTGATTTTGTTAGATTATTACTTGTATATTGAATTCGCGTGAAATCAGATATCCCGCTCATCAACCCATACTCGGACATCGTATTCAGATACATGTCTTTAATGCTAGTACATGATTTTAAGTCTATGTTTATGTCTCCAATTAGTATGAGATTTTTTGTGTCACTGTGAAACGAAAGTATTTTGCGTAGCTCGGTTATAAATGCTATTTTGTTATTATTAGGAGGTCTATATAGTGCACACAGCGTTATCGAGTGTTCGTGCGTCTGAATAGTGCCTGATAACATTTCACAAGTTTTGGTTGTGTAGTTTATTATTGTGAACCCCAAATTCTGTTTGGTGTATATTATTATTCCGCCACCTTTTCTGGTTTTACGCAAAGCTGTGTGCATTGTATAACCTGTGAGATTATATAAATTACATAGAATATCGGAGATACCCGCCTCAGTGATTACAATAATGTCTAGGTATTGATAGTGAGACATAACTAACTGTTGCAACAAGGCATAGTTTTTTATCATTGATCGTATGTTGATGTGAATAGTTGTGATTCTGCTATTGCTAAATGGAACCATTTCAATGAAGTCTTTATAGTTAACACAATCAAATATTTCATTCTTTGACACAGCCATTTTAGAATTAAAAGGTAAATTAAAGTGCAAATTTTTTCAATTCTTGGTTGAAACTATTTAAACTAATCTATTGATCTCTTCTTCCGATCTGATAGCGACAACCTTACTCAAGTCATCTTTACGAAGCAATATTTTACCATTGTCGCACCAGATATATTTATATGTCGACGATAACTTTTGTTTGGCTTGCCACAGAAGGGTTTTTAGGGCTGGAATCAGGGCCTTCCGGATGTAAACTTTGTGATGGGCTAGTTCGGTTGGTATGTCTTTGATAACGTCTTCTATTAGGATATCTGTTCTTTTAGCTGCGGTTATCCACTGGTTCTGTACTTGCTTATTGCTGAGTTCTACTATAAGTATTCCTGGTCCGTTTCCTTTTTCCGGTTTTCTTTTGGCAGACTCCACTGATGGCGTGTTGATATGTAGCTTTTTTCCCACTTCTTTGGCGATTTCTATATCTGGTAAGTTATTTTTAGGTATTCCAGCAATTTCTACATAATTAGATAGCATGGCTTGATCGGTTTCCATAGATTTCTGTTCGAGTGCCGCAATTCTTAGTTCTAAGTTAGTGTTTCGGTTTTCTAAAGCTACATTTTTGTTTTCAAGTGCTTTTATTAGTTTTTGTTGGCTGTGTAGGGTTTCTTGAAATGTGTCGAATTTTTCATTAATGAATTCGAGTGACTCATTGAGTGTAGCTATCTCCAATGCTACTACCTTTTTTACCTCCTTAGTGATGTCGTTGAGCAATTTTTTAATGTCATGTGAGGTAAATTGTATATCATTTGGTGACGCCTCATCTTGTGAATCAGAATCCTCATTGGGTATTATGAAGGATGATCTTTTGCAAAAAGCTTTAGTGCAGTTATTACAATGCCAATCTAAATTATTAGACGCTTTGAGCGCTGTAAGTTGCTTATTTGACATACCTGAACATTCGTTACTTGTATGAACAGTGATTTTGCACTTGCCACATTCTAATCCCGGCGATTTCTTCAAAATTGATTTACCACACACTTGACACTTTCCCATAGTTGCGATTTGTTCAATTTAATTAACTTTATCTATTAAATTCGAATTAAAGTAGTAAGAGCAATGAACAGATAATGTTTACGGCAGAATGACGGTAGACGTATTTTGAGAGCTGCCATTGTGTGCGCTGCGTAAACGGTTAAAGTTACACAATGTTACGTAATTCAACAGACGGACTGACGTGACTGACTGACCGACTGATCGAAGTCAAGGTAAGTCCTTTCTGTCGAAGTTAATTTTCTAAAGTTTCACTTCGATACAATTCAATTTTATTCTATGTGCCTACACCCCACTCATTCTAACCCCCCCCCCCCTCTCTTATGAGACGCAGTTGCACGGGTCAGATAGTAATTAAAAACCGGTAAAGTGCATGCTGCATATCTCATCACGCATGGTACAGGGTTCCAAAGTAATGGGAACTATAACTTAAATATATATTATATAATTTTATAAGACTTATTTTTAAGTATATGGTTCATAAAGACATATTTACGACCTGTTTTACATAACTAACAACTTCATATAAGTTATATTGAAAATAATTTTTACGAGTTTTTTCCATTAACTTAACTTAACTTATATGTATACTACTAGACAAGCTGTTCAGTACATAGAACTTGCGGACTAGGTCTGGGTCAAACGACCACCACTCATTTAGTAGACAGCGAGAGAGCAACATAAATAGTTGTCAATTGTGAAGCCGTCAATATTGAATTGGAAAAATTATTTCGTATTAATTGTGTATTTGTGATCCTTTAAATATTATTATTATATGTTGTTGATGTCATTGAAAGATATTTATGGTTAGTAACTATTTAATTGTTTGATTGTTTTGTAAAATACAATTGTTAAAAATACAAATAATAACAGCCATGCCATTATTACTATCTCGCTTACTCTTGTTTAGAATGACTTAGAGTGAGCAGCACTACCGAAACGTTGATATAGAATATAAGAACGCAGATATGACAAAAAGTAGAAAAGTTATTAAGTAATTTTTAATAGGTGAGAGGTAAAGTTGTGTTTCAAATTTTGCATGTAAATAATAGAGACAGGTGCTGTTTATGTTTCAGATATTGTACATATTGTATGTAAATAATACTTTTACGAATGTACGTACGTACGTACGTACGTCTCGGCTACCGGTGGCTGAGCCGCACTCTTGCGAAAGTTGTTTTTGATAGCTAAAAGCACCATAGAAAAAAAATATTTCATCATCATCATCAGCCACAGGATCTCCAATGCTCAACATAGGCCTACCCCAAAGATTTGCAGTTCAACAGATAATTTAATTGTTTTTTTTTAAATTACGTATGTTAAATTTTATTTCTTTGTGAACGATACAGATTTGTTTTCAGATTCTCTCGGCATGGATACGAAATAAATTGATCTAATTCGTATAAAACAATCGAAACGAAGGTTTTTATGGGTACCATCAGAACATATAATTATGTTTATTTGTTCTGAACTCTTCTGAGAACAAGATTGATATTAAACTAAAACGGAAGGATAGTATCTTAAGAAAGACGCTGTACTAGTGCCAAATTGTAATGTATTCTAGAAAATTCTACCACACCGCCGCTTTGTGCCACGCGGAATTTTAACGCAGTGTCTCCCAGTTCACAATCCATATTACGCTGCCACTAGCATATGGAGGCGACGATATTATTTTTGTTGTTGTTGAAGTAATAGGAAGTTTCAAATAAATCAATCAATAGATAAAAATAATAATTAGCTTTTATTTATTTATTTATCGTTTTCCTCGATAACTATAATATAATAATAAAACCTAGCATATAATAATTGAAGTTCACATACTACGCAGAGACGAACTGGAAAAAGGCAAAATTCCTTTTAATTGTTACATCTGCGTGAGCCTGCTTGGTCACTACTCACTACAGAGTTCTGCTCTTGTCCTTAACCGTCAAACGTCAAACGCTCGCCGTAATGTAACACAATTTTTCTTCTAAACAGCTTGTCTAGTAGTGTACATATAAGTCAATGCTTTTTTCTCTTTACTTTGGTCGTCTATTACCTATTAACTTGTAAAGCCTGCTTAGCCGCTATAGTGTTCCTTTGAAATTTCTTGTATATTCTACCATTGTGAATTTTGACATATCCAAAATCAACGGTTTCGGAGACTACACGCCCTACCCTACTAAAAATTTGCACTTTGATAATGCTTAATATTTCGCAAACACACCCTCCAATCGAAAAATAGTTTTTGCTAACCTTCGTTGTTTTTAAAAGACCTATCCAACAATACACCATACTGTAGGATAGTCAAGAAAAAAAAATCACCTCCACTTTCCACGTAGGGGAGGCACCCTAAAAATATTTTTCAAGATTTTATTCTACAACTTTTTTGTGTAATAGATATATACTTATGCCAAATTACAGCTCTCTAGTACTTTTAGTGTGTGATAAACAGAGGACTGACAGACAGACGGACATGGCAAAACTTTAAGGGTTCCTTTTTTGCCATTTGGCTCCGGATCCCTAAAAATATGAAATCAGAAGGAGGAGGTGTCTTGGAGCTCGTGGTCGGAGATGGGCGCGGCGGTGTCGCGGCGCTGGGGCTCGCTCGCGGGCGACGCGCGCTACTCGCTCGTGCAGCTGGTGGGGCGGCGTCTGTCGCGTGACGCGCGGGCGCGTGACGCGCGGACGCGTGACGCACGGGCGCGTGACGCACGGGCGCGTGACGCCGGTGACACGCACGGCGCGGACGCGGTGCTGCGCGCGCTGGAGCGGCCGCCCGCCGCACACTTGCGGCATCATCCGGACCATCTCAAGGTCGGGACCCACGAGGCCACCACATATTACACAATACTCATATCTTACTGTGGGCTCAGACCAATGGGTGTGATTGTTGGGTTTTATTTTGTTTTTTGAAGTTAAACTTCTTTAGAATCGTAAATATATAATATATATCAGAGGCGGTACTCCCATACAACCAGAAAAGCTCGGCTTGCCCCCGGTGTTGGTAATATCGAACACGCAACATAATTCTAAATTCTAATACGGACTTTACCTAACAAAAATATTATTTGTACAATTTTAAAAACTCGGGGCTCGCGCTTACAGACGCGCGGCCGTGATGCCACACAGTGATTTCGTATATTAATTAGTGTCCGACCGAAGGTCGATTTCTGGCCGAAGCCGAAGGTTCAATAACCCTAAGAAACTCAGTTCAATTTGACTTTCTTTCTGCATGTGTCTATCTCACCTTAATTTGGGGTTGGCAAAACACCCTCTTTAAGCATGTTGCAGAAAGGATTTGGCTTAGTTTTTACGAACGGTTGCCCATTTGACGTCAACCTCATCCCGGGGATATATATACAAGGTGTTTCATAAATTTGGTATCAATAATAACTTCACTTATGGAGGGGATGGCTAGCGATCTAGCAGTAAAATTTAAAATTTATATAAAGGCCCATTGTTTTTGAATAACGGGAAATTGAATTTGTGACCAAAACATTTTTTCTCGCTTATTGGCTGCAGTGCAATTGCAAACTACCTATGGTTAACTAATTTATTTGTAGCATACACAAAACCATTCCTATGCTAATTGCGACGATTTACAGATCGCATTACGATTTTAATATTCCCATGCTTAATAATTGATCAAAAAAAATATTTTTTTATTTTTTAACTTTTATCATTACGCTTTAAATCGATCTCCTGTATATGAGATTGTTATTGGTACGAACTTTATGAAACACCCGGTAAACTCTTTACTCGGCTATCCACTTTACTTCACTTGCATGGCATAAAGAGACATAGAATATATAATATTCTGTTTACTTCATTTTCAGGTCGCTAATTATTATGCTTTTCGATTATTTGTCGAGACGCATTTTCGCTTATCGAGACGAATTTCCGTTTCATCGAGTTTTCAAATCACAAAGATATTAAAGAAGTTTCATTTTAAATAGAATAATACAAATTAGTCCACATGTTTCGGAGTTATAATAAAAAAATAAGAGTTTCATTTTTGCTATTGGGCTAAAGAGCTCTATAAAATATATTACTACTCCAAAAAAAATAAAAAACACTTTTTCACAGAAATTAAAATGTTGCTGTAATGTACAGGTGTCGGTGGGAGTATCCAAGCTGCAATTGCTTTTTGGTGCCAAGAATTAATCAGATACTACTGATCACATAGAGAAAGGAGAAGAGAAAAACATTCATAAGTGTGTTATTCTTAGTTTAATATTGTTATAAAATGTTTCAATAAAATATTAAATATATACTTTCACGTTTCATTGTGATTTATTTAGCTTCGAGTTTCTGCAAAACGTGCGGCGTGCTCTCGCGTCTCAGGCGAGTGACGAAGACTCGACGCCGAGCACCAGCACCGGCAGCGTCAGCGCCGAGCCCAGCAGCGGCCGGTGATACGAGCCGCGCACCTCCCACCTGCACACGTGACATGTGACACATCACACACGTGACACGTGACAAGTGACAAGTGACAAGTCACGCACGCCGCGATACTGTAGTGTACATAGTACATACCCGTCATCGTGCAGCAGTCTCGTGGCCTCCGCCTGCAGCGCGCTGACCGCCGCGAGCAGCCCTCCCCCCGCTCCCCGCGCGCGCCCCGCTCCCCGCGCACGCGCCGCCCGCACCAGCGCCCGCGCCGCGCCGAGCCGCCGCCACCGGTGGTGCACGGCGAGCGCGTGCAGCCACCCGCCGTCACCGCCGCGCATCTCCGACACGCTCACGGTGCCCACCACCTGCGTGTGCCTGGCTGTGTGCGTATCGAGTTGGATGTCGATGTCGTGGAGCAGCACGCGCACGCACACCCCCGCCGCCCGAGGGTCGGTCACCAGCGGGCCGCGCATCTCCGCCACCAACCCCAACACTTCCGCACGCATGTTCTGTACAACAATATATCATTATTTACTACAATATGAGTACTACAACATCACAAATGTCTCATTATATATATTTACATCATGGTGTAGCTTTACTAGTATTAGGTTATAATTTAAATATTTATTCAAATAACCCGTTAATAGATACACAAGGCAAACTGAACGAATGTGCTATCGTATGTAATTCCGAAAAACACAATATAAATCAGTTTGATGCTATATTTAAAAAGATATGGATGATTGTAAGGGGCCGATCTCAAATAATTACAAGTGGACATATTTTTATAATTACTTAATTTAATTGAAAAAGAAGTAAGTACATATGTACTACATCCCGAGTACATTATATGTACATAGGTAGTTCAGATAAATACCTTGTAGTTTTTATGTACAGAGCTATAGAAATAATTTCAGCCCGGCCCTGATTCCAAATTTCCTGATTGAATATCTCGTAAGATATTGCATTTTATTATTATATTAAGCCATACGTATATGTAATTTGGAGAGTACATTTCTTCTGTACCATCACTTTATCAGCATGTTTTGTTGTTTTTGAATTACAGAGGGGCCGGGCTGAAAAAGTCAGGCTGGCCCGGCCACCATAAAGCGCTTGTAATTTGAAAATCGGAGAGGTACATTGAAAATGAAAGCAGTACATATGATTTTCGCAAGGAGTACATACGTTTGGTATACCTGTTATCGCTAAAGGACGCGGGGCCGGGCGGGCCTGATATACGTATATATGTGCCACCTCCAACTGGTTACGTGGCATTTTTTGAAGCAGTCTCCTGCACTAAAACATTACACAAAACATGGTCTTTCTAAATTTATGTCTATGGTCCATTGTTATATGAGCAAGAGACAATGAAATATTGTTTTGTGTAGGTGTTGTTTGTTTCGAAAAAATATGTACAGGAAACACACTTTAAATGGTGATGACAAGCTTGGCCGGTGGCTGAGAAGCTTATGTAACATATACTATATATGCCGCCTCCAACAGGTTAAAGGGTACTGTTTATATTGCCAAAGAATTATATTTCCCATTGTAACCACATCGGGATTATGGTTGGCACATGTGTCATACTTGTACACGGGTGCTGCTTGTGGAGACTGGTCTGCCTAGACTGTTTTGTTTGCTTGTGTCAATTCAACTTGCCGTGGCTATGGGGGGTCACTCAGTGTATCTTGTATGTTACTTTGCCCCATTATTAGATACTGTGAATCTGGCACACAAACATTCTGAGGATATACTGAAAGTTTTCAGAAAGTCAAGACATTCAAGATCGACCTAGAAGCTACCAGATCAAGAGCCACAAGTGGAAATTATGACTGCTATGTACACTTGCCACTTTTGTTTCCATAAAATATATTTCAGTTTTTTTTTTTACTAAAACACCCATTTTCATAAATTACATTACCTCAAAGATTGACTTTGATGTAGTGTAAGTGATATGGACAAATGTGATAATGAGATAGATAGTAACGCCCCGTTGCTAGTCTAGAATATTGAACTGACTTTACGGAATAGACCAACTATGTCTTGTCTGATACCAAATTGAAAAACATCAATTTGCCCTACCTGGTGAGTGGACCTGAGATTTTAGGACCTAATGGTACTGAAATACAATTATGCAACCCAGGTAGTTTAGTCATTTTAGCTATAAAATTGTTGTATCGTATGACAACTGGACTGGACAAACAACAAAGAATACAGACTAACCACCACTCGGTTGAATAATGGCTATAAACTAGGGTATTTAATAAGGCTCTAGCAGTGATTCCCTATCATAGGTATTCTATGGTGCAACCACAGCAGAAATCTTAGCAGTTATCAGTTAATTTATACTTGAGCTATCCACATTACCGGTCAGTAAACCAATCACCTTCACCATGCATGTTCCATTTTTCATGCATGGTCCTTCCAGGTTTATATGAATGTGAGTATGAGTAATTACTTTTGTAAATCTATCGGTACTGTGGACTTTAATAAAACATTAACAGCAATTTTAACAACATATCAGATGTGTTTATTGTGTTGACACAATCAGCATGAACATTTGAAGTTTTTCAAGTTAGCAACCAGCATGGGCAACTGGGGGCAGACAAGGTTCCCGATCCATAAAGCAAATAGCAGTTTAAGGAGTAGAGAGTAGTTAGGAGGAGAGGCTATTAGAAAATTTGTGGTAAACATTAAAAAATATAGCATTGATACGAATAATTGGGAGTGGCGAGAGACCGGTCAACCTACCGAAACATGTTTATCGGCGAGCACCGCATGCGTGAGGTAGACACCGGCGGCGACTAGGAGTGCCGCGGCGGCCGGCACGAGCGCGCAGCACGCCGCCACCGACGCGCCGCAGAATATGAACAGCACCGCGCCCCCCAGCACGCACAGCTGCAGCGTCAACTGTCACCGCAACACACAATACAACCACATCACTGCACACTGGCCACTGCACACAACACTGAACGCAAACAGTGCGAACACACGTCACCTCACCTCCTGAAACAGGAACATGAAGAAAGCGTCGCGCATGTGGTGCATCACAGACGCTCGGATGAGCGCCGCCCGAGCTGCTTCGTCACTTGCGCGCGCACACCGAACCACGATCGTGCAACACATGTTTTATGTTCACTAAAAGTCACGTCCCTGCACTAGTTTTCATCGAAACATTACACAAAAACACATACGCAAAGCAATTTTGCGCCAAACATTTTTGTCAATGACCCATTGTTTTGTCTAAACCCAAACAATGTTTTTGCTTTCCGAGTCTGATGGAAAACATGGAACATTTCCTTCGTCCTTGCAGCGACCACAACCACAGCAGCGACACAGACTTTTTGAGAACTTGTTTTTTTTTTTTTTTAATTTTCCCTTTCGGGAAGGCAAAGGGATCTAGCCCATACAGCCTCGTCTTAAGTGCTTTTTATTTATTTATTTGCTTATATCTAATTTTTCACAAGTGCAATGAAATCGGATGTGTTCGATTTCAAGGCCCTGATGGAGTTTTGGCGTTAATTCCTTCCAGTTTGATGCTTTTCAGACGATTTTCTCGCAGCAGAGGAGTCGAACATGGTCGACCCATCCACCCGACAAAAAGCGTCCAAAATCACTTATTTCAAAGCTTCCACATACTGTCCATCTTCGTTGATGTTTATTGCTTAGATTCACATCACATTTAAACCACGAGCACAACTATAGACTAGAATATGAAATCATTAAAACGAGCGACCACCCGCACCGTCAGAATTCCCGCCAAAACTCCTTTTTTTTTTTTTTTTTTAATTTTCCCTTTCGGGAAGGCAAAGGGATCTAGCCCATACAGCCTCGTCTTAAGTGGTTTTTATTTCTTTATTTGATTATATCTAATTTTTCACAAGTGCAATGAAATCGGATGTGTTCGATTTCAAGGCCCTGATGGAGTTTTGGCGTTAATTCGACCGAAGCGACCACGCGCATCGTCAGAATTCCCGCCAAAAGTCCTTGAGAATTAGAATTTTGACAAACGTACGTATGGCAGGCAAAACGAAAACGAAAACGAAAACGAAAACGAAAACGTAAACGTAAACGGAAACGAAAACGAAAACGAAAAGTAAAATCTTACACAACTTGCTAAACTTATCTCCACGTCATGAAGAAGGCTTGAATTACTTTCCTATCGAGGCGTGGGCACTGGGCTAAACAACAAAACTGGGCAACAACAACAACAACAACAACAACAACAACAACAACAACAACAACAACAACAACAACAACAACAACAACAACAACAACAACAACAACAACAACAACAACAACAACAACAACAACAACAACAACAACAACAACAACAACAACAACAACAACAACAACAACAACAACAACAACAACAACAACAACAACAACAACAACAACAACAACAACAACAACAACAACAACAACAACAACAACAACAACAACAACAACAACAACAACAACAACAACAACAACAACAACAACAACAACAACAACAACAACAACAACAACAACAACAACAACAACAACAACAACAACAACAACAACAACAACAACAACAACAACAACAACAACAACAACAACAACAACAACAACAACAACAACAACAACAACAACAACAACAACAACAACAACAACAACAACAACAACAACAACAACAACAACAACAACAACAACAACAACAACAACAACAACAACAACAACAACAACAACAACAACAACAACAACAACAACAACAACAACAACAACAACAACAACAACAACAACAACAACAACAACAACAACAACAACAACAACAACAACAACAACAACAACAACAACAACAACAACAACAACAACAACAACAACAACAACAACAACAACAACAACAACAACAACAACAACAACAACAACAACAACAACAACAACAACAACAACAACAACAACAACAACAACAACAACAACAACAACAACAACAACAACAACAACAACAACAACAACAACAACAACAACAACAACAACAACAACAACAACAACAACAACAACAACAACAACAACAACAACAACAACAACAACAACAACAACAACAACAACAACAACAACAACAACAACAACAACAACAACAACAACAACAACAACAACAACAACAACAACAACAACAACAACAACAACAACAACAACAACAACAACAACAACAACAACAACAACAACAACAACAACAACAACAACAACAACAACAACAACAACAACAACAACAACAACAACAACAACAACAACAACAACAACAACAACAACAACAACAACAACAACAACAACAACAACAACAACAACAACAACAACAACAACAACAACAACAACAACAACAACAACAACAACAACAACAACAACAACAACAACAACAACAACAACAACAACAACAACAACAACAACAACAACAACAACAACAACAACAACAACAACAACAACAACAACAACAACAACAACAACAACAACAACAACAACAACAACAACAACAACAACAACAACAACAACAACAACAACAACAACAACAACAACAACAACAACAACAACAACAACAACAACAACAACAACAACAACAACAACAACAACAACAACAACAACAACAACAACAACAACAACAACAACAACAACAACAACAACAACAACAACAACAACAACAACAACAACAACAACAACAACAACAACAACAACAACAACAACAACAACAACAACAACAACAACAACAACAACAACAACAACAACAACAACAACAACAACAACAACAACAACAACAACAACAACAACAACAACAACAACAACAACAACAACAACAACAACAACAACAACAACAACAACAACAACAACAACAACAACAACAACAACAACAACAACAACAACAACAACAACAACAACAACAACAACAACAACAACAACAACAACAACAACAACAACAACAACAACAACAACAACAACAACAACAACAACAACAACAACAACAACAACAACAACAACAACAACAACAACAACAACAACAACAACAACAACAACAACAACAACAACAACAACAACAACAACAACAACAACAACAACAACAACAACAACAACAACAACAACAACAACAACAACAACAACAACAACAACAACAACAACAACAACAACAACAACAACAACAACAACAACAACAACAACAACAACAACAACAACAACAACAACAACAACAACAACAACAACAACAACAACAACAACAACAACAACAACAACAACAACAACAACAACAACAACAACAACAACAACAACAACAACAACAACAACAACAACAACAACAACAACAACAACAACAACAACAACAACAACAACAACAACAACAACAACAACAACAACAACAACAACAACAACAACAACAACAACAACAACAACAACAACAACAACAACAACAACAACAACAACAACAACAACAACAACAACAACAACAACAACAACAACAACAACAACAACAACAACAACAACAACAACAACAACAACAACAACAACAACAACAACAACAACAACAACAACAACAGTTAGGTCAACGAGTTAGGTTAGGTTAGGTTTTTTTTTTTTTTTTTTTTTAAATGTAGGGCCCTTAGAGCCCTACTCTTATCCCCCTGACGTAGCTCTCAGAGTCTTTTTTGTTCCCGTTTAATTTTTATTTTATGTTATGATGTTTTCTCTTATCTATGTATTTCATTCCTGTTCTTATATCTTCTACATTTTATTCAATTGTTATCTTCGTTTTATCTTGTTTTATTATGTACTTTCTTTTTATACTATCTTATATATAATCTATATTATATATTATAGTATTCAGTTTATTAATATTTGTTTTATATTTTGCATCTTATTTCTCTTTTTTAATATTTTGTTTTATCTTTAATATTTATCTTTCTGTTCTTTCTTGTATCGCCTTTCTTTCATATATATTGGGCCTTCCGTTTTTTGTGTGTTCCACTGTTGCCGCCATAAGTTTCACCTACACAAATGGTGTGTCATGATCATCATGGTGGCTTCCATTTGTTGCTGAGGCTGCTCTTTTCTTTGCTGGTGGTCTGCATTATTTATACTTATGTTTTCTTCAGTATAAGGTGCAGCATCCAGTAACACCCTATTTAATCCTAGTGGCAGATCTTCTTGCCGTATCCTAGTTGTCCCAATTTTCCTGTACACGTCCTTCCATATTCCTTCTTTATCCTGTCTCCTACAACAGTGTTTCCGCTTCCTAGATTGTAATTTTATATCTTTTACATATTGTTTATATTTTTCTTTCTTTTTCAGGTACTCAACGGCGACAGCGTTCCTGCAGAACTTCGCGATGCCGCGGATTTTACTCTTTTCGGCGCTAGCGGTTATTTTCAGCACAGTCAAGACTTCGGACCACCAAGGTAAGTTGTGTTTTTTATACATTTCTATTTTAATTTGTTCAAGTTTAAAATCAAACTTTTCCAAATTTATTTTCTTTATGTTACATGTTTTTATTGTTACGCTTATTGTCCTTTTGTTTTCTAAATATATTTTTTTAATTTTGGATATTATTGTGTTGTGACCCGAGTTGGCTGTGCTGTCGTTTATTTTCCAATCTAGCACCAATCGGAGAAGATCTTGTATTAGATTGCTGCCTTCGTCGAACACCTTAGCAATATGCGGTGGTAGACCTAGCTAGGTCGTCCCACCTCTTCCGTACCGAACACTCTGCACTGAAGGCATTGTGGTTTGTATCATCCATTTTTGCCTTTTGGCAATTACAACAAGTAGGGTTTTCTCCGGCTATTTTTTCAGGGCAGTCAAAGCTCAGGTGTGGGCCGCCACAGTGGCTGCACTTTTCCAGAGCTTCTTTGCAGAACCGCCTCCCATGCCCAAAACCTAAGCAGCGTGAGCATTGAATCAGTGGCGACTGGTCTTCCACTCGTACCTTCTGAATGTCGAGGTGGACTGCCCCTGTTTCCGTCAGTATTCTCCATAACTCTGGGGAGACCTGCATAACTACGTGAACAGTATGTGGATTCCTTGTCCTTCTCCTATATTTTTCCTTCATCCTCTCCTGATTTACATCTATATCCTTCAGTAATTGTTTGTTCTGTGCTTTTATTGCCTTTATAATTTCTTCTTCTGTGTAAATTTTGATGACATTCTTGAGTACTATTAAAGGATCTTTATTTCTGATATCCTCCACTTCCAGGTCTCCTCCCGATTTTACCCTTTCCTTCACTTTGGTTATTTCTTCCGTGGTGTTGCAACTCACAATCACCTTTCTGTCTTTCGCCTTTCTTATCTTCTCTATTCTTATGCCTTCTTCCGTAGCATTCACTGTCTTCCTAATTTTTTCGAGAACTTTATCACCGGTGTCAATTTCGTTTTTTGACGTTATAACAACTGAGTGTAATGCTGTTGCATTTTCCACCGGTTTCCCTCTGGTAGTGCCGGCTGTTACGCTTGCATAGGTGTGTTGTATTTGTTTGTGTTCTTCTCTTTGCTTTTTTATTTCCTCATTAAGTTTCTCCATCTCTTCCTTATTTTGTTTTAATAATTTTGAATGCTCTTCTAATTTTTCTATCAATTCTATCTCTTCTTTTCCTCTGTTTCTTTTCCCTTCCTCTTCACACTCTATTTCCTTTTCACTGCTCTTTACAGGATTTTTTGTCATTTCCTTTCCTCTGTATGGCTTTCCTTCCTCCGCATCTCTCACTAATCTGTATAACCTTTCCGCTGCTTCCATGACTTCTATTTTTATTTCTGTCTTCAGATTTCTACTATTATTTATTTGTATCTGTGTTTTCGTAAGGCAAGCTTTTGCCTCCGATGTCCTGTTTTTATATTCTGTAGTATTTTTCGGGGATTTTAAGTCCATCATTGTTGCTATGTTGCCACTCGTCGTTGGTTTTTTCACAGCACCAGTCGGGTTGGTTTTGGGCTTTTGTTTCACAGGCGCCGCGACCCTTGGATCAAAGCAGGTATCCAGCTTTGATTCAATACTTCGCCGCGCCTGTGCCACATTAGCTCTGATCTGATCCGATGGGCTGGACTCCGGCGACTTCGCGGCTGTCTTTGCGGGGGTACGGAAGCCGAACATGTCTATTGTTTGTCAGGGGAACGCGTCACAAGTATATAGATATACAATGTGGGCAAGTGTATATGGCTTGCTCACTGTTTGTTTTATGCTAAGTCAGTACGCTATATTGCGTTTTAAAAGTGTCAAATATAGGTATACTAATAGATAATGTCCTTTTTTATACGTCCGTTGTAGATCAACTACAATTAATGTCTCTTTTTGTCTTATTGTTTTATTATAAAATGTTATTAATTTTGTTGTGTTTTTTTGTTGCAGGTACTCCGGGCAGCGAGCGGGCTTCACTGAAGACGACACTCTAGCTTCGACGGGGCACACGTGAATCAATTTCGGGATAACAGTTTTAAATGTTCTTTACAAGGCGGGTGTAAAATTTTGGTGGGGGTAAGTTAATAGTAACTAAATAAGACCGCGAGAGCGTGACGAGTACAATGACACGTCGCACTTGACTATAAAGTGAATATTTACCAAGATATTTCGATTTAAAAATTTGTTAGTGTTGAGAATCCACCTTAGCGATTGAAACCAGGGTGGGTGGGGGGGCAATTTTTTCGGTTTGTATGTGTCGTACAGCGGCGTGCGATACGTCAAAAGACGCGGCTCGCCGAGGACTATACGAAACACAAACAAAGGCGTGCGATACGTCAAAAGACGCGGCTCGCCGAGGACTATACGAAACACAAACAAACCGTGTAGCAGTCAATACAAGAAATTTGGAAAATGTCCAAAAAACTGTCAAAATTTTTGAAAAAAGTCAATTATTAGTGAAAATTTTTGAAAATTAAAAAATCAAAAAATGCCAAAATATACGCCTCTGTGGGCAGTATTTATAATACCAACCAGTTGGTATATGTTGGATACAAAAAATTTTGGAAATAGCCAAAAAACCAAAAAGTGCAAATAATTCCCGAGTTTCAGGAATTTAAGTACGGCGCTAACGCAGAATTACTATATTAACTTTAGATTAGCACCTATATGTAGAAATCGAAAACAATTTATGTTAATTTTGATGAAAAATTTGGAAAAAACACAAGTTTTTGAAAATTTTCAGGATTTTTCAATTTTCAGGAATCAAAAGGTAATCCGAATAATAGTCCTAATTTTTCCCTTTAATTTGATATATAACACTCTATAATAATCTATAGTAAATTCAACGAAATTTCGAAAAATCGATCGGGGTTAGGTTAGGTTAGGTTAGGTTAGGTTAGGTTAGGTTCTCCCGGAGAAGCGCCAGGTGTTCTGGTGGTCGGCGGAGCTCACGCGGCTGCGCGCGTCCTGCGTTGCCGCCCTCCGCCAGCTGTCCAGACACCGTCGTCGCCGGATTCGTCTTCCCGGCGACGAGGACCAGGAGCGGCTGCTTCACGGCCTCCACAGGGAGGCTAAGAGAGCGCTGCACGTGGCCATAGCGAGGGCAAAGTCTGCGGCTCAAACTGAGTTCCGGGGTACTCTCGACAGCGACCCGTGGGGGCGTCCATACCGTGTGGCGTTGAGAAAGCTCCGCCCATGGGCGCCCCCGCTGACGCAGAGTCTCCGGGGCGACCTCGTTCAGGAGGTCGTCGCGGCTTTGTTCCCGGCCACGGAGGATGTCACTCCTCCACCGATGGCGTCGCGTTCGTCGACGCCATCGTCGTTGGATTCGGCAAGGGTTATTTCGGAGGTTTCACCCGAGGAAATGAGGGTGGCGGTGCTTCGGCTGCGGGGCAAGAAAACCGCCCCGGGTCTCGACGGTATCCCCGGACGCGCATGGGTGTTAGCCGTCGAGCACCTGGGGGCGAGGCTCCGCGGCCTTTTCTCCGCGTGCTTGGAGCAGGGCCAGTTTCCATCCCGGTGGAAAACCGGAAAGCTGGTCCTGCTCAAGAAGGACGGTCGACCCGCAGAGTCGCCATCGGCCTACCGGCCCATCGTGTTGCTCGACGAGGTCTGCAAGTTGTTTGAGCGGATTGTCCATGCTCGCCTCGTCGAGCACCTTGAGGGGGCCGGGCCGGACCTGGCCGACAACCAATTCGGGTTCCGGCATGGCCGATCGACCATCCACGCGATTCTGCGGGTCAAGGCGCACGCGGAGGATGCAGTTGCCCGGGGTAAGGTGGTGGTGGCGGTGTCGCTCGACATCGCCAACGCCTTCAACACCTTGCCCTGGGCCTGCATTCATGAAGCACTGCGGTACCACATGGTGCCACTTTATTTGCAGCGTCTGGTGCACTCGTACCTATCCTCTAGGTACGTAGTGTATCCGGGCGCTTCTGGGTGGCACCGGAGGGCCATGTCTGCCGGTGTTCCACAGGGTCTATCCTCTAGGTACGTAGTGTATCCGGGCGCTTCTGGGTGGCACCGGAGGGCCATGTCTGCCGGTGTTCCACAGGGTTCAGTTTTGGGCCCACTACTGTGGAACATCGGTTATGATTGGGTCCTCCGTGGTACCAACCCCCGAGGCGTCGCTGTCGTCTGTTACGCGGACGACACCCTGGTGACAGCGACGTCGGGCACTTTCGAGGATGCCATCCTGCTCGCCTCGTCCGCTACCGAAGACGTGGTGGGCAGGATTCGGCGACTGGGCCTCACGGTGGCCCTGAACAAAACCGAGGCCCTGTTCTTTCACGGGCCTCGGCGAAGGCCACCTGTAGGGGCCCATATCACAGTTGAGGGGGTGCGGATTCCCATCGGCTCTACGATGAAATATTTAGGGTTGATTTTGAGTAGCCGGTGGGACTTCCGCGCCCACTTTGAGAAGTTGTCGCCGAAATTGGTGCGGGCAGCGGGCGCGCTTGGGAGCCTGCTGCCGAACCTCGAAGGTCCCGGTAACCCTTGCCGGAGTCTGTACGCTGGAGTCGTGCGGTCGATGGCCCTGTACGGTTCACCCGTATGGGCCGAGTCCCTGAGCGCCCGATGCGTCGCCATGCTGCGCAAACCGCAGCGTCTGGTGGCGCAGCGGATGATCAGGGGCTACCGCACGGTCTCTCACGAGGCGGCCTGCTTGTTGGCAAGCACTCTCCCTTGGGACTTGGACGCCAAGTCCCTCTCGTCAGCATTCCACTGGCGGGAGGGGGCGTCCCAACATCGGGAGCGGCTTGCTCCGAGGGAGATTGCGGCCAGGTTCCGCAGAGCCGCCGTGGAGGAGTGGCATGCAAGGCTGGAGAGCCCGAGTTCGGGCTTGAGGACCGTCGCGGCAGTGCGACCTGTCCTCGAACAGTGGCTGGACAGGCGCCACGGTGCGCCTACGTTCCGGCTGACACAGGTACTGACGGGGCACGGGTGTTTTGGTGCGTACCTGTGTCGCATAGCCGGGAAGGAGGCGTCCGCCGTGTGCCACCACTGTGGCAACTGCCGCGAGGACACGGCCCAACACACTCTTCAGGAGTGCCCAGCCTGGGTGGAGGAGCGCAGCGCTCTCACAGCAGTCGTCGGAGGAGACCTCTCGCTGCCGGCCGTGGTGTCCGCCATGGTCGGCAGCCGGGGGTCATGGCGTGCGATGGTCTCCTTCTGCGAGCGCGTCATCTCGCAGAAGGAGAGCGCCGAGCGGGATCGTGAGCAGAACGATCCCGCCCGCCGCCAAAGGAGACGAAGGAGACGTCGGGTGGACGACTGACCGGCGTCTCCCGCCCTGTGGAATGGGGGCGTTTGGAGAATTCCACCACGGTATCCCCTGCCTGTCGTAAGAGGCGACTCATAGGGGCCTTCCGGGGTCGCGGGCGTGCAGCGGGGGGCTGTGCGCCCCTTTTAGTACTTTTGTACATGCGACCCCGGGACGGACGGCAGCACGGACGGTCGGCCTCGTGCTGCCGTAGACGCCGAGGGCGTCCTTCGGCGGCGGGGGCTTCTGAGCCCCCCCCAAATCGGAGACGGGCCGCAAGGCGGCACCGCGCAGGGGCGGTTCCGGTAGCAATCCGAGTCTATCTCCGGATACCCCGGGACCGCCCCACTCAAGCGCCGAAGAAGGCCACCGCGGGGTTTTTTAGTCGGTATTGCCGGTGTAGGGTGTATATAGTGTTAGGGACTCGGCCCAGCGTCGCCCGGATGTCGAACATCTCTCCCGGGCATCACGGCGCTGGGTCGTAAGACCGGCGAACCCGACATACCCGCCGCGTCCACCCCCCCGGGCGCGGCGGCAGTGGTAAAACACTTTTCCCCGCGACAAAAAAAAAAAAAAAAAAAAAAAAAAGGTTAGGTTAGGTTGGGGTGCGATTCGGCCTCGTGCTGCCGTAGACGCCGAGGGCGTCCTTCGGCGGCGGGGCTTCTGAGCCCCCCCCCAAATCGGAGACGGGCCGCAAGGCGGCACCGCGCAGGGGCGGTTCCGGTAGCAATCCGAGGCTATCTCAGGATACCCCGGGGCCGCCCCACTCATGCGCCGAAGTAGGCCACCGCGGGGTTTTTTCCCCGCGACAAAAAAAAAAAAAAAAAAGGTTGGGGTGCGAAGTCAGGAAACCTCCACGTGGTGCACCCTGGGCAACGGCGGTCACGGATGAAGACGGTTTCGAATTTTCGTCTGCTTTCATCCGTGACCACGGCTAATATCCTGGCGAGGTCGGTTGGCAGTCGTCGCGTGTTGTGGCGGCTGTCGTCCAGTTGGGGGGGTCATTGGGCCACCTTCAGGTTCTGTCCTGAGGGTGTCGGCGGGCTCGGTGTGCGCTCATCCCGCCGCCGAGCAGGCAGTGGAGGGGACGCTCTCCTTCACTGTCGCCGTCGAATATCGTAATCCGGTCTCGGAGGTCTGTGGTCATGTCTCGCGCTCCGACCGGACCGAGGGTCTTGGCTTCACCGCCCGGACCGCGAGGGAGAAATCCTCTATAAAAAGTTACCCCGAATCCCAAGCGGCGGCGCACCGCGAGGGGATGCATGGCCGATGGGTAGTTCGGTCTCTAGTGCGACCCCCGTCGGAGTAACGGCCGACACTCCGGCGGGTTACACCATAGGCTTACCCAGGTACAGGGGGCTCTGCCTGGGTGGACGGTTTATTTCCCCCACACTCGTGGGAACAACATGGAAAATGATAATAAATTCAATTTAAAAAACAAACCCGTCGTTATTTTGGAGAAGGTGGACGTTCCAGGGACCGTATGTGTTCCTGGACCAGCAGCAGCAGAGGAGCGAATGATTTTGCGAGAGCGTTCCGTGGTGCCTTCGCGTGCCCCGAGCCTCGAATCCGTGGCCGGGGCGAGCGGAGCCACCTCGGCGTCAAAAAGGAGTCGTCGAGATCGAACGGATTGTTTGATTTCGAGCGACACTGACCAGGGGCCGGCGGAGAAGACTTACAAGGCCGAGAGTGAGGAAGAGATGGAGCCCGGTGAGGTGCCAGACGAGGAAACCGACTGGCGCCTACGTTTGGCCGCCAATATCCGGGACGTATCAACCAAGTCCCGGAAAATAAAGGGCACATTTCAGCGGAAGTTGAATCTTGCAGCCCAGGAACTTGTTTCCAGGGCTGAGGAGACTGCTTCCGCTGAAGTGACTCGGTTGGAAACCGAGAAGGCGGCGATGGCCCGGCAGATCGCCCAGTTAAAGGCCGCCCAGGTGGCCCAACAAAAGGTCCTGGACGATGTCCTCGCCACATTGAGGTCCCTCGGCCAAAAACAACAAGTGGCCCCGACGGCGTCGACACCAGGACGAGAAGATCGCCTCGAGGAGCTCGAGCGTCGTCTCATAAATATATTAGACGCGCGCCTCGAGGCGATATCGATGCGGTTGCCTCGGGAGCCGGTCCTCCGTCCCCCTCTAGCCGCGGATAGGGCGAAGGATCGCAGAGAGAAGGAGGACTGGCCTTCTTTGCCCGTCACGGGACCTTTGGCCCCATGCTTTGCGGTGGCCGGGCCATCTAGTGCCCCGCATGTTGCCCCTCCGCCGGCAACACCAAAGGGGAAAGGCAAGGGGAAGAAATCTTCCCCTGCCCCATCCACTTCTGCAGCGGTAATTCTTCGGCCCACCCTTGGCTCCGTGCCTGGGCCCGCCCCTGCCGCCGCCAAAGTGCCACAGAGTGCGCCCCCTCAAAAGGGGGCAAAAAAGAAGAAGAAGGGCGGCCCTGTACCGGCTCAACCTGCCCCTGCACCCCGCCCGTTGCCGCCACCACCAGCATCCATGGATAACTCCTGGACGGTGGTGGTGAACAAAAAGAAAAAGAAGGGCCCTCAACCCGCATCGGGCGCTCCGGCCACTGCGCCGCCGCAACAACAACAGCGGAACCAGACGCAGCAGCGCCGGCCGGAGCCCAAGATTCGCTTGCCCCGAAAGGCAGCAGTCACAATAACCGTGACGCCCGAGGGGTTGGAGAAGGGTGTCACCTATTCCCAGGTTCTACGTGAGGTGCAGGCCAATGTGCGCCTCGCTGACCTGGGAATAGGCGAGATGCGGGCTCAATTGATGGCAACGGGCGGTTACCTATATGAGGTACCTGGCCCAGAGACGGAGGCGAGGGCTGACACCCTCGCCGAGCGTATGAGGGCCGTGTTCCGCGGCACGGAGCTAGAGGCGGTCGTACGAGTCTCCCGACCGTGCAAAACCGCGGAACTACGCGTATCCGGGTTGGATGCGTCCGCCGACCCGGAAATGGTCGCGACGGCCCTCGCAGGGGCAGGTGGTTGTGTAGTGGCGGACGTCAAGGTCGGGGAGATCCGCCCCGACCGGTCTGGCCTTGGCTCGGCTTGGGTGCGGTGCCCAGCCAAGGCCGCGGATAAGGTGATCAGGACAGGACGCGTCCTGATCGGCTGGGTGTCGGCACGGGTCCAGCTTTTGGCGCCAAGGCCCATGCGGTGCTTCCGCTGCCTCTTCAGGGGGCACGTGCGGAGGCACTGCACAGATGAGTGTGACCGCAGCGATTTCTGCTATCGCTGCGGTCAAGCGGGCCACAAGGCCAAGGAGTGCTCCGCGGCGCCGCACTGCACAATTTGTGCAGGTGCGGGCAAACCCGCGGGGCACCAGGTGGGCGCCAAGGCCTGCGTTGCCTCCGTCCGTCCCCGTCGCGGTAATCGCGGCCGGGGCGCGGCGGTTGTGACGCGGCCCGACCCGTCCACCCGCGCCGCACCAATGGAGATCGCCCATTAATATGGCGCAAAAATTCCTCCAGGCGAATATTAACCACTGCGCCAGGGCCCAAGACTTATTGGTCCAAAGCCTCGCGCAGTGGTCGATACATGTGGCTGTGGTCTCCGAGCCTTATTTTGTTCCCCCCCGGGATGACTGGGCAGGGGACCTCGACAGCTCGGTGGCCATCATCACCAGGGGCGCAGCCGGCTCCCCGCCCTTCGAAAAAGTCGTGAAGGGCTCGGGATGCGTGGCGGTCCTGTTGGGGGGGGTTTGGGTCGTGGGAGTGTATTTCTCCCCCAACAGATCCCTGGCCGAGTTTGAGCACTTCCTCGCTCGGCTGGGGGCCCTGGTGGTGCAAGGCAGTCAGCCTCGCCCCGTCCTCGTCGCCGGCGACTTCAACGCCAAGTCCTTGGCTTGGGGTTCGTCGGTGACTGACGCGCGGGGCGAGGCCCTGGAGGAATGGGCGATCTCGTCCGGCTTGGCCGTCGCGAATCGCGGGACGGCGGACACGTGCGTGAGGCATAACGGCGGTTCGGTGGTGGACATCACGTTCGCCACCCCGGCCCTAGCCCGCCGTGTCCGGGACTGGAGGGTCCTGGTGGGCGAGGAGACGTTGTCGGATCACCGATACATTCGGTTCGACGTCGCCTCGTCCCCAACCACCCGGTCGGGTGGGGGACCAACCGTCTCGCGATCGGACGGCCCACGCTGGGCTATAAGTCGCCTCGAAGTTGAGGCCCTGAAGGAGGCCGCTCTGGCCCAGGCGCTGGTGCCCGTGCCGGACGGGCCGGTACGGGTCGACGAGGAGGCGGAATGGTTCGGGGCGGCGATGTCGCGCGTCTGCGACGCAGCCATGCCCCGGGTCAGACGCCTCCCGGAGAAGCGCCAGGTGTTCTGGTGGTCGGCGGAGCTCACGCGGCTGCGCGCGTCCTGCGTTGCCGCCCTCCGCCAGCTGTCCAGACACCGTCGTCGCCGGATTCGTTTGCCCGGCGACGAGGACCAGGAGCGGCTGCTTCGCGGCCTCCACAGGGAGGCTAAGAGAGCGCTGCATGTGGCCATAGCGAGGGCAAAGTCTGCGGCTCAAACTGAGTTCCGGAGTACTCTCGACAGCGACCCGTGGGGGCGTCCATACCGTCTGGCGTTGAGAAAGCTCCGCCCATGGGCGCCCCCGCTGACGCAGAGTCTCCGGGGCGACCTCGTTCAGGAGGTCGTCGCGGCTTTGTTCCCGGCCACGGAGGATGTCACTCCTCCACCGATGGCGTCGCGTTCGCCGACGCCGTCGTCGTTAGATTCGGCAAGGGTTATCCCGGAGGTTTCACCCGAAGAAATGAGGGTGGCGGTGCTTCGGCTGCGGGCCAAGAAAACCGCTCCTGGTCTCGACGGCATCCCCGGACGCGCATGGGTGCTGGCCGTCGAGCATCTGGGGGCGAGGCTCCGCGGCCTATTTTCCGCGTGCATGGAGCAGGGCCACTTTCCATCCCGGTGGAAAACCGGCAAGTTGGTCCTGCTCCAGAAGGAGGGTCGACCTGCAGAGTCGCCATCGGCCTACCGGCCCATCGTGTTGCTCGACGAGGTGTGCAAACTTTTCGAGCGCATTATACACGCTCGCCTCGTCGAGCACCTTGAGGGGGCCGGGCCGGACCTGGCAGATTGCCAGTACGGGTTCCGGCAGGGCCGATCCACGGTCCACGCGATTCTGCGGGTCAAAGCGCACGCGGAGGAAGCAGCAGCCCAGGGTAAAGTAGTCGTGGCGGTGTCTCTTGACATCGCCAATGCATTTAACACCCTGCCCTGGGCCTGCATTCATGAAGCACTGCGGTACCACGCGGTGCCGGCTTACCTGCGGCGCTTGGTGCACTCGTACCTGTCAAATCGGTGCATAGTGTATCCGGGCGCCGCCGGCTGGCACCAGAGGGCCATGTCTTGCGGTGTTCCACAGGGCTCAGTACTGGGCCCGCTATTGTGGAACATCGGCTACGATTGGGTCCTCCGTGGTACCAACCCCCGGGGCGTCGCTGTCGTCTGCTACGCGGACGACACTTTGGTGACAGCGACGGCCGGTTCTTTCGAGGATGCCATCCTGCTCGCCTCCTCCGGTACCGAAGAGGTGGTGGGCAGGATTCGGCGACTGGGCCTCACGGTGGCCTTGAACAAAACCGAGGCCCTGTTTTTCCACGGGCCTCGGCGAAGGCCACCTGCAGGGGCCCACATCATTGTGGAGGGGGTGCGGATTCCCATCGGCTCTACGATGAAGTATTTGGGGTTAATTTTGAGTAGCCGGTGGGACTTCCGCGCCCACTTTGAGAAGTTGTCGCCGAAATTGGTGCGGGCAGCGGGCGCGCTTGGGAGCCTGCTGCCGAACCTCGAAGGTCCCGGTAACCCTTGCCGGAGTCTGTACGCCGGAGTCGTGCGGTCCATGGCCCTGTACGGTTCACCCGTATGGGCCGGGTCCCTGAACGCCCGCTGCGTCGCCTTGCTGCGCAAACCGCAGCGTTTGGTGGCGCAGCGGATCATCAGGGGCTACCGCACGGTCTCTCACGAGGCGGCCTGCTTGTTGGCCGGCACTCTCCCTTGGGACTTGGACGCCCGGTCCCTCTCGTCAGCGTTCCACTGGCGGGAGGGCGCGTCCGAACATCGACAGAGGCTTGCCCCGAGGGAGATTGCGGCCAGGTTCCGCAGAGCCGCCGTGGAGGAGTGGCATGCCAGGCTGGAGAGCCCGAGTGCGGGCTTGAGGACCGTCGCGGCAGTGCGACCTGTCCTCGAACAGTGGCTGGACAGGCGCCACGGTGCGCCTACGTTCCGGCTGACACAGGTATTGACGGGGCACGGGTGTTTTGGTGCGTACCTGTGTCGAATAGCCGGAAAAGAGGCGTCTGCCGTGTGCCACCATTGTGGCAACTGCCGCGAGGACACGGCCCAACACACTCTGCAGGAGTGCCCAGCCTGGGTGGAGGAGCGCAGCGCTCTCACAGCAGTCGTCGGAGGCGACCTCTCGCTGCCGGCCGTGGTGTCCGCCATGGTCGGCAGCCGGGGGTCATGGCGTGCGACGGTCTCCTTCTGCGAGCGCGTCATCTCGCAGAAGGAGAGCGCCGAGCGGGATCGTGAGCAGAACGATCCCGCCCGCCGCCAAAGGAGACGAAGGAGACGTCGGGTGGACGACTGACCGGCGTCTCCCGCCCTGTGGAATGGGGGCGTTTGGAGAATTCCACCACGGTATCCCCTGCCTGTCGTAAGAGGCGACTTATAGGGGCCTTCCGGGGTCGCGGGCGTGCAGCGGGGGGCTGTGCGCCCCTTTTAGTACTTTTGTACATGCGGCCCCGGGACGGACGGCAGCACGGACGGTCGGCCTCGTGCTGCCGTTGACGCCGAGGGCGTCCTTCGGCGGCGGGGGCTTATGAGCCCCCCCCAAATTGGAGACGGGCCGCAAGGCGGCACCGCGCAGGGGCGGTTCCGGTAGCAATCCGAGTCTATCTCCGGATACCCCGGGACCGCCCCACTCATGCGCCGAAGAAGGCCACCGCGGGGTTTTTAGTCGGTATTGCCGGTGTAGGGTGTATATAGTGTTAGGGACTCGGCCCAGCGTCGCCCGGATGTCGAACATCTCTCCCGGGCATCATGGCGCTGGGTCGTAAGACCGGCGAACCCGACATACCCGCCGCGTCCACCCCCCCGGGCGCGGCGGCAGTGGTAAAACACTTTTCCCCGCGACAAAAAAAAAAAAAAAAAAAAAAAAAAAAAAAAAAAAAAAAAAGGTTAGGTTAGGTTAGGTTGGGGTGCGAAGTCAGGAAACCTCCACGTGGTGCACCCTGGGCAACGGCGGTCACGGATGAAGACGGTTTCGAATTTTCGTCTGCTTTCATCCGTGACCACGGCTAATATCCTGGCGAGGTTGGTTGGCAGTCGTCGCGTGTTGTGGCGGCTGTCGTCCAGTTGGGGGGGTTATTTGGGCCACCTTCGGGTTCTGTCCTGAGGGTGTCGGCGGGCTCGGTGTGCGCTAACCCGCCGCCGAGCAGACAGTGGAGGGGACGCTCTCCTTCACTGTCGCCGTCGAATATCGTAATCCGGTCTCGGAGGTCTGTGGTCATGTCTCGCGCTCCGACCGGACCGAGGGTCTTGGCTTCACCGCCCGGACCGCGAGGGAGAAATCCTCTATAAAAAGTTACCCCGAATCCCAAGCGGCGGCGCACCGCGAGGGGATGCATGGCCGATGGGTAGTTCGGTCTCTAGTGCGACCCCCGTCGGAGTAACGGCCGACACTCCGGCGGGTTACACCATAGGCTTACCCAGGTACAGGGGGCTCTGCCTGGGTGGACGTTTTATTTCCCCCACACTCGTGGGAACAGCATGGAATTGACTAACCCTAAACTTTTAAACCAAAAAAATAAACCAGTTGTTGTGTTGGAGAAGGTAATCGTCCCAGGGACCGCGTGTGTTCCTGGACCAATGTCAGTGGAGGAGCGTATATACTCGCAAGCGAGTTCGGTGGTGCATTCGCGCGCCCCGAGCCTTGAATCCGTGGTCGGGCCGAGCGGAGCCACCTCGGGATCAAAACGGAGTCGCCGAGATCGAGCAGATTGCTTGATCTCGAGCGACACTGATCAGGGACCGGCGGAAAAGGCTTGCAAGGCCGAGAGTGAAGACGAGATGGAGCCTGCTGAAGTGCCAGACGAGGAAACAGACTGGCGCCTACGTCTGGCGGCCAACATCCGGGACGTTTCAACCAAGTCCCGGAAAATTAAGGGAACATTTCAGCGGAAGTTGAATCTTGCAGCCCAGGAACTAGTTTCCAGGGCTGAGGAAACTGCTTCCGCTGAAGTGACTCGGTTGGAAACCGAGAAGGCGGCGATGGCACGGCAGATCGCCCAGTTAAAGGCCGCCCAGGCTGCTCAACAAAAGGTTTTGGACGAGGTCCTCGCTACATTGAGGTCCCTCGGCCAAAAGCAGCCGGTTGCCCCGACGTCGGAAACACCAGGACGTGAAGATCGCCTCGAGGAGCTCGAGCGTCGTCTAATAAACATATTAGACGCGCGCCTCGAGGCTATATCGATGCGGCTGCCTCGGGAGCCAGTTCTCCGACCCCCATTAGCCGCGGATAGGGCAAAGGAGCGAAGAGAGAAGGAAGATTGGCCTTCTTTGCCCGTCACGGGACCTTTGGCCCCGTGCTTTGCGGTGGCAGGGCCATCTAGTGCCCCGCATGTTGCCCCTCCGCCGGCAACTTCAAAGGGGAAAGGCAAGGGGAAGAAATCTTCCCCTACCCCATCCACTACCGCAGTTGTAGCCGCTCGGCCCACCCTTACCGCCGCGCCAGGGCCCGCCCCAGTGGCCGTGCCACAGAGTGTGCCCCCTCAAAAGGGGGCAAAAAAGAAGAAGAAGGGCGGCCCTGTTCCGGCTCAACCTGCACCTGCCCCTGCACCCCGCCCGCTGCCGCCACCACCAGCATCCATGGATAGTTCTTGGACGTTGGTGGTGAACAAGAAAAAGAATAAGGGCCCCAAGACCGCATCGGGTGCTCCGGCCACTGCGCCGCCGCAACAACAACAACAGCGGCAACAGCCGCAGCAGCGCCGGCCGGAGCCCAAGATTCGATTGCCCCGAAAGGCAGCAGTTACCATAACTGTGTCGCCCGAGGGGCTGGAGAAGGGTGTCACCTATTCCCAGGTTTTACGTGAGGTGCTGGCCAATGTGCGCCTCGCCGACCTGGGAATAGGTGAGATGCGGGCCCACTTAATGGCAACGGGCGGCTACCTTTATGAGGTACCTGGCCCGGAGACAGAGGCGAGGGCCGATACCCTCGCCGAGCGTATGAGGGCCGTGTTCCGCGGCACGGAGCTGGAGGGGGTCGTTCGTGTCTCCCGTCCGTGCAAATCCGCGGAACTACGCGTATCCGGGTTGGATGCGTCCGCCGACCCGGAAATGGTCGCGACGGCCCTCGCAGGGGCAGGTGGTTGCACAGTGTCGGATGTCAAGGTCGGGGAGATCCGCCCCGACCGGTCCGGCCTTGGCTCGGCTTGGGTGCGGTGCCCAGCCAAGGCCGCGGATAAGGTGATCAGGGCAGGACGCGTCCTGATCGGCTGGGTGTCGGCACGGGTCCAGCTTTTGGCGCCAAGGCCCATGCGGTGCTTCCGCTGCCTCTTCAGGGGGCACGTGCGGAGACACTGCACAGATGAGTGTGACCGCAGCGATTTCTGCTATCGCTGCGGTCAAGCGGGCCACAAGGCCAAGGAGTGCTCCGCGGCGCCGCACTGCACCATCTGTGCAGGTGCGGGCAAACCCGCGGGGCACCAGGTGGGCGCCAAGGCCTGCGTTGCCTCCGTCCGTCCCCGTCGCGGTAATCGCGGCCAGGGCGCGGCGGTTGTGACGCGGCCCGACCCGTCCACCCGCGCCGCACCAATGGAGATCGCCCATTAATATGGCGCAAAAATTCCTCCAGGCGAATATTAACCACTGCGCCAGGGCCCAAGACTTATTGGTCCAAAGCCTCGCGCAGTGGTCGATACATGTGGCTGTGGTCTCCGAGCCTTATTTTGTTCCCCCCCGGGATGACTGGGCAGGGGACCTCGACAGCTCGGTGGCCATCATCACCAGGGGCGCAGCCGGCTCCCCGCCCTTCGAAAAAGTCGTGAAGGGCTCGGGATGCGTGGCGGTCCTGTTGGGGGGGGTTTGGGTTGTGGGAGTGTATTTCTCCCCCAACAGATCCCTGGCCGAGTTTGAGCACTTCCTCGCTCGGCTGGGGGCCCTGGTGGTGCAAGGCAGTCAGCCTCGCCCCGTCCTCGTCGCCGGCGACTTCAACGCCAAGTCCTTGGCTTGGGGTTCGTCGGTGACTGACGCGCGGGGCGAGGCCCTGGAGGAATGGGCGATCTCGTTCGACTTGGCCGTCGCGAATCGCGGGACGGCGGACACGTGCGTGAGGCATAACGGCGGTTCGGTGGTGGACATAACGTTCGCCACCCCGGCCCTAGCCCGCCGTGTCCGGGACTGGAGGGTCCTGGTGGGCGAGGAGACGTTGTCGGATCACCGATACATTCGGTTCGACGTCGCCTCGTCCCCAACCACCCGGTCGGGTGGGGGACCAACCGTCTCGCGATCGGACGGCCCACGTTGGGCCATAAGTCGCCTCGAAGTTGAGGCCCTGAAGGAGGCCGCTCTGGCCCAGGCGCTAGTGCCCGTGCCGGACGGGCCGGTACGGGTCGACGAGGAGGCGGAATGGTTCGGGGCGGCGATGTCGCGCGTCTGCGACGCAGCCATGCCCCGGGTCCGACGCCTCCCGGAGAAGCGCCAGGTGTTCTGGTGGTCGGCGGAGCTCACGCGGCTGCGCGCGTCCTGCGTTGCCGCCCTCCGCCAGCTGTCCAGACACCGTCGTCGCCGGATTCGTCTTCCCGGCGACGAGGACCAGGAGCGGCTGCTTCGCGGCCTCCACAGGGAGGCTAAGAGAGCGCTGCATGTGGCCATAGCGAGGGCAAAGTCTGCGGCTCAAACTGAGTTCCGGAGTACTCTCGACAGCGACCCGTGGGGGCGTCCATACCGTTTGGCGTTGAGAAAGCTCCGCCCATGGGCGCCCCCGCTGACGCAGAGTCTCCGGGGCGACCTCGTGCAGGAGGTCGTCGCGGCTTTGTTCCCGGCCACGGAGGATGTCACTCCTCCACCGATGGCGTCGCGTTCGCCGACGCCGTCGTCGTTGGATTCGGCAAGGGTTGTCCCGGAGGTTTCACCCGAAGAAATGAGGGTGGCGGTGCTTCGGCTGCGGGGCAAGAAAACCGCCCCTGGTCTCGACGGCATCCCCGGACGCGCATGGGTGCTGGCCGTCGAGCATCTGGGGGCGAGGCTCCGCGGCCTATTTTCCGCGTGCATGGAGCAGGGCCACTTTCCGTCCCGGTGGAAAACTGGTAAGTTGGTCCTGCTCCAGAAGGAGGGTCGACCTGCAGAGTCGCCATCGGCCTACCGGCCCATCGTGTTGCTCGACGAGGTGTGCAAACTTTTCGAGCGCATTATACACGCTCGCCTCGTCGAGCACCTTGAGGGGGCCGGGCCGGACCTGGCAGATTGCCAGTACGGGTTCCGGCAGGGCCGATCCACAGTCCACGCGATTCTGCGGGTCAAAGCGCACGCGGAGGAAGCAGCAGCCCAGGGCAAAGTAGTGGTGGCGGTGTCTCTTGACATCGCCAACGCATTTAACACCCTGCCCTGGGCCTGCATTCATGAAGCACTGCGGTACCACGCGGTGCCGGCTTACCTGCGGCGCTTGGTGCACTCGTACCTGTCAAATCGGTACATAGTGTATCCGGGCGCCGCCGGCTGGCACCAGAGGGCCATGTCTTGCGGTGTTCCACAGGGCTCAGTACTGGGCCCGCTGTTGTGGAACATCGGCTACGATTGGGTCCTCCGTGGTACCAACCCCCGGGGCGTCGCTGTCGTCTGCTACGCGGACGACACTTTGGTGACAGCGACGGCCGGTTCTTTCGAGGATGCCATCCTGCTCGCCTCCTCCGGTACCGAAGAGGTGGTGGGTAGGATTCGGCGACTGGGCCTCACGGTGGCCTTGAACAAAACCGAGGCCCTGTTCTTCCACGGACCTCGGCGAAGGCCACCTTCAGGGGCCCACATCACTGTGGAGGGGGTGCGGATTCCCATCGGCTCTACGATGAAATATTTAGGGTTGATTTTGAGTAGCCGGTGGGACTTCCGCGCCCATTTTGAGAAATTGTCGCCGAAATTGGTGCGGGCAGCGGGCGCGCTTGGGAGCCTGCTGCCGAACCTCGAAGGTCCCGGTAACCCTTGCCGGAGTCTGTACGCTGGAGTCGTGCGGTCGATGGCCCTGTACGGTTCACCCGTATGGGCCGGGTCCCTGAACGCCCGCTGTGTCGCCTTGCTGCGCAAACCGCAGCGTCTGGTGGCGCAGCGGATAATCAGGGGCTACCGCACGGTCTCTCACGAGGCGGCCTGCTTGTTGGCCGGCACTCTCCCTTGGGACTTGGACGCCCGGTCCCTCTCGTCAGCGTTCCACTGGCGGGAGGGCGCGTCCGAACATCAAGAGAGGCTTGCCCCGAGGGAGATTGCGGCCAGGTTCCGCAGAGCCGCCGTGGAGGAGTGGCATGCCAGGCTGGAGAGCCCGAGTGCGGGCTTGAGGACCGTCGCGGCAGTGCGACCTGTCCTCGAACAGTGGCTGGACAGGCGCCACGGTGCGCCTACGTTCCGGCTGACACAGGTACTGACGGGGCACGGGTGTTTTGGTGCGTACCTGTGTCGCATAGCCGGGAAGGAGGCGTCCGCCGTGTGCCACCACTGTGGCAACTGCCGCGAGGACACGGCCCAACACACTCTTCAGGAGTGCCCAGCCTGGGTGGAGGAGCGCAGCGCTCTCACAGCAGTCGTCGGAGGCGACCTCTCGCTGCCGGCCGTGGTGTCCGCCATGGTCGGCAGCCGGGGGTCGTGGCGTGCGATGGTCTCCTTCTGCGAGCGCGTCATCTCGCAGAAGGAGAGCGCAGAGCGGGATCGTGAGCAGAACGATCCCGCCCGCCGCCAAAGGAGACGAAGGAGACGTCGGGTAGACGACTGACCGGCGTCTCCCGCCCTGTGGAATGGGGGCGTTTGGAGAATTCCACCACGGTATCCCCTGCCTGTCGTAAGAGGCGACTTATAGGGGCCTTCCGGGGTCGCGGGCGTGCAGCGGGGGGCTGTGCGCCCCTTTTAGTACTTTTGTACATGCGGCCCCGGGACGGACGGCAGCACGGACGGTCGGCCTCGTGCTGCCGTAGACGCCGAGGGCGTCCTTCGGCGGCGGGGGCTTATGAGCCCCCCCCCTAAATTGGAGACGGGCCGCAAGGCGGCACCGCGCAGGGGCGGTTCCGGTAGCAATCCGAGTCTATCTCCGGATACCCCGGGACCGCCCCACTCAAGCGCCGAAGAAGGCCACCGCGGGGTTTTTAGTCGGTATTGCCGGTGTAGGGTGTATATAGTGTTAGGGACTCGGCCCAGCGTCGCCCGGATGTCGAACATCTCTCCCGGGCATCACGGCGCTGGGTCGTAAGACCGGCGAACCCGACATACCCGCCGCGTCCACCCCTCCGGGTGCGGCGGCAGTGGTAAAACACTTTTCCCCGCGACAAAAAAAAAAAAAAAAAAAAAAAAAAAAAAAAAAAAAAAAAAAAAAAGGTTAGGTTAGGTTAGGTTAGGTTAGGTTTTTTTTTTTTTTTTTTTTTTTTTTTGCTCTATGCCCCACTCTCGTTCCCCTAACTTTCGTCAGAGTTCTTTTCGATCTGTCTCTGTTCAACTTACCTCCTATCACTATTCCCTTCGTTGGGGAGTCCTACTTTTCCTATTATGCCTATTCCTATTCCTAGCTACTTTTCTTATTCTATTGGAACGACTTTCGTGTTTTCCTTTATTTACATACATTTTTATCTTATTTTAACTTATCTATCTTATTCTATCGCAGTTTATCTTATTATCTACTTTATCTTAGTTGCTAATGTTATATAATATACATTATATAATTAGCCTAACATATTTTTACTTATTTCTATTTATTATCCTTAATGCTATTTCTTTACAGTATGCCATAAACTTACTTCTATTGTTTTTGTCTGCCATGATTATACTTATATTACTTTTTTTAATCTCTATTCCTATATCTACTTCTATTTTCATTCTTTTATACAGGTATACTGGGCATTCGATTAGTGCGTGCACTATACTTTCATCTTTTTCAGGGTCACAGATGCATGATGGGCTCTCCTTGCATTTGAATCTGTGCAAATACTCGGAGAACCCACCATGCCCCGTGAACACCTGTGTCATGACCGGATCAATCGTGATTTTCTTGATATGCTGGTGTGCCTCCACAACGCTCGGGAAGAAGAGCCTCGTGGTAGAGGCGGTCTCCCCCTGTACGTAGCGCTCGTTCCATTCGTTAATCGATTCTAAACGAATTTGACGCTTAACGAATGAAACGGGACACTTACCGTAATCGGGTTTGACCTTTAGGTACAGTGCCGCATCCTTCGCTAGCTCATCTGCACGCTCGTTTCCCTCCAACCCTGCGTGGGCTTTTATCCAGAAAAGATTAATTTTTCTGCCGCGTTCTCTACTGGCTCTTATTTTCTTTTGTATTTCGAACGCCAGGGGATGGAGGGAAGATCCATCTGTGATGGTTTCTAGCGCCGCTCTCGAGTCGCTTAGGATGCTGCACTGGCCCCCTCCACCCGAGGCAGCCTCCTCCACCGCTCTGTGAAGGGCCAACATCTCCGCCTGGTAGACGGTGCAGAACGTTTCTAATTTCAATTTTTTGGCTTTCGTCTCTGCGGCGTTGCCCCAAACGGAGAACGCCGCACCGACTCTGCCATTAATTTTGCTGCCATCCGTAAAAATTGTTTGGCCTATGTTGGTGACTTCGTCCACGTCTGCACCGTCAGCCAGGCACCGGTACTCTATAGCGCTACGCTGCGCTGGGTGGTCGAGCTCATCGAAGGCCACAGAACATTCCACCTCCCGATCTCCTACTACTCGCCGGGAATATCCCCTTTTGATTTCGTACAGGGAGGCATTCTCCCTAGCACGAATATCTAGGGGCAATATCCCGGCGAGCAATAGGGCCGAGTGCAGTGATACTGTTCTGTAGGCCTTCGTGAGCTTTTGCGCAAATCCTCTTTGGACTACCGCGAGCTGCTTCCTTATTCCAAGTTTACGTGTGGCTGGAGCCCACACATTTGCTCCGTATAAGACTATTGGCTCCACTACAGCCGTATACAATAGTTTTATAACTTCTGGTGCCAGCCCCCACTGCAACCTTGCTGCCCTGGCCAATTGCTTGTAGATTGCTATCGCCTTCTTACAAACTTTGGACACATGAGCATTGAAGGTGAGCCCGCTGTCGATAGTAACGCCCAGTATGTTCATTTCCTTTTCAAGGCTAATGTCCACTCCTCCCATGTGGAGGATTGGGGAATCGTATTTTAACTTTCGCGTTATAATCATCGCTCTCGTTTTGTGCGGCGCAAACTTCAGTTTATTTTTAACCCCCCAATCCCCCACATAGGACAGTGTTTCATTAGCCTCTCTTTGTATTGTGCTCATTTCGTGGCCATCAAATACGAGCACTACATCGTCGGCAAAGGCTTGGCAGTAACTACCCCGTCTATCAAGCTCTGATAGTAGTGGGTCAAGGAGCAGATTCCAAAAAGTTGGTCCTCCAATGGAGCCCTGCACGCATCCCTTGGAGGTCCATCTTTCGTACTCTTCCCCAGAGTACATAAGTTTGACTTTTCTGCTCTCGAGGTAGCTATCTATAACCCTACGGATGTTGACTGGACATCCCTCTTCCGACAGTCTGACTCTAATTGCCGGCCACCAGGCGCTATCGAAGGCCCCCTCTATGTCCAGCGAGACAACGACAACGATTTTCTTTTCAGAGAGTCTCTGCCGTATATGTCTCACCAGAACATAGAGGGAGTCCTCGGTGCTTCTCTGCGGCATAAAGCCAAACTGTCGGGGGCTCGTCCTGGGGTACAGATACCACCTCACTCGTCCCACCACCATCTTCTCCAGTATCTTCCCCATCACCGGTAATAATCCTATCGGTCTGTAAGACTTGACGTTTGTGTAGTCCTCCTTTGCAGGTTTCCGGAGGACTATGACCGTCGCCTCCTTCCAGATGGTGGTTAGGTTAGGTTAGGTTAGGTTTTTTTTTTTTTTTTTTTTTTTTTTTTGTTTTTTTTTCTCGTTCCCCTAACGTGTTTGGAAAGGGACATTTGTTTTCGTACAAAATTTTTTATATTACACTTATTTATCTTTTACATTTTATCTATGTTACTTTAACAATATATATTTACTACATTTTACTACGCTTTTTAATTTGTTACAACCTTACTATTTTATGTTTTCTTATGACAGTATATATTTGTTACTAGTTGTATATAACCTTATATTATATATCTAAGTAACACTTATTTTCTTATATTTATTTGTTTCTCTTTATCACTTTTTCGGCTACAGTTTTACAAAATTTTATAAACTTCTCTCGGACATTGTTATTTTTCATTATCTTATTTATCTTATTTAGTTCTATTTTAATATCTATCTCTTGTTCTATGTTATATCTTTCTTTTCCGTATATTGGACATTCCGTTACCACATGCAGTATACTTTCTGATTTTTGCGAGTCACAGGGGCACGTTGGATTCTCTTTGCGTTTGAATCTGTGCAAATACTCAGAGAATCCACCGTGCCCCGTGAAAACCTGAGTTGTGATAGGATCTATGCTTACATTCTTTATTACGCTATAAGCTTCTGTAACGTCTGGGAAGAAGACCTTCGTGGTTGATGCTGTTTCTCCCTCTTTATACCTGCGGTTCCATTCATCAAGCGAGTCCTGCCGGATTTGCCGCTTGATGAATGAAACCGGGCATCGATCGTAGTGCGACCTCGTCTTTAGGTTTTTTGCAGCCTCCTTTGCGAGAAGGTCCGCTCTCTCATTCCCTTCAAACCCAATATGTGCTTTGATCCAAAAAAGTTCAATTTTTTGGTTGCGTTCCATTGCTTTCTTTAAGTTATTTGTAATTTTGAACGCTAAAGGGTGAAGGGAGTCACCTCTGGCGACCACTTCGAGAACGGACCTAGCATCGCAAAAGACGCTGCAATCCCTCGGCTCTCCTTTTAGCAGCTCGTCTGTTGCTATCTTCAGAGCCAGTAACTCCGCCTGATAGACGGTGCAGTACGGCTCCAGTCTCAGCTTTTTGGTTTTTATCTCGGCAGCATTATCCCAAATGGATAATGCTGCTCCGACTTTGCCGTCTATCTTGCTTCCGTCGGTGAATATACATAGACGTTCACCGACGTGCTGGGCTAGTTCTGCACCGTCTATCAGGCATTTGAACTCCTGGCTCATCATTCTAGCCGGATGCTCCAAGCTGACGTAGTCCACAGGCCGCTCCACGTCCCGGTCCCCTGTCACTCGCCGGGAATGCCCCTTCTTTATTTCGTAGAGGAGAGCAGATTCTCTGACTCTCACATCTAAAGGGAGCATGCCGGCGAGCAACATGGCCGAGTTCAATGAAACGGTCCTGTAGGCTCTCGTCAGCTTTTGCGCAAATCCTCTTTGAACGACATTGAGTTGCTTCTGTACGCATAGCTTTTTTGACGCTGGTGCCCATGCGCTGGCCGCATATAGAATCGTCGGCTCTACAACCGCAGTATACAATGTCCTTATTATTTCTGGCCCCAGCCCCCATTGTACCTTCGCGGCCCTTGAAAGGCGCTTGTAAAAGTCGATTGCCTTCCTACAGACATCCGCGACATGCTTATTAAATGTCAACTTGTTGTCGATAGTGAGACCGAGTATTTTAATTTCATCTACTAGGCCAATGTCAGCGCCGCCCATGTGCAGTATTGGGGTGTCGTGTTTTAATTTATTTGTTAGCACCATTGCTTTCGTTTTTTGGGGCGCAAATTTTAATTTATTACGGCATCCCCAATCCTGCACATAGGCCAGTGCGGCATTGGCCTGTTTTTGGATTTCCTCTATCGTCCCACTAAAGACAAGTACAATATCGTCCGCAAAGGCCTGACTGTAGTCACCCCGTTTGTCCAGTCCTCTCAGGAGTGGGTCGAGGAGGAGGTTCCATAGGATGGGACCCCCTATGGATCCTTGTACGCATCCTTTGGAGGTCCATCTCGCGTGCTCCTCCCCCGCGAAGCGGACATTCACTTTTCGGTTCTTGAAGTAGCTATCTATTACCCGTCTCAAATTTTTCGGACATTCTTCCTCCGACAATCTGAGTCTCATTGCAGGCCACCAGGCGCTATCGAAGGCTCCCTCTATATCCAGTGATATTACTGTTATGATGGTCTTTTCTTTCAATTTGTCTCTAATATAATTAACTAGTGTATAGAGGGAGTCTTCAGTGCTTCTCTGGGGCATGAAACCATATTGTCGGGTACTCATCCTAGGGAATAGATGCCACTTCAATCTTCCGACCACCATTTTTTCCAGAATTTTACCCATCACCGGCAACAAGCCTATCGGTCTGTAGGATTTAGGGTTTGTGTAGTCCTCCTTTCCGGGTTTCCGGAGGACTACAACCGTGGCCTCCTTCCAGATGTTAGGGAAGTGGCCTAGTTCGAGGCATTTGTTTGCCAGTGATAGGTACAATTCTGGATCCTGGTGGATTACATGTCCGCAGATGTCCGCTGTAAAGCCATCCACTCCTGGAGCTTTTTTCGGATTAAAGCTTGCAGCCGCCATCTGTAGTTCATGTTTTGTGAATGGCGGGTCTTGATGTTCATCATCCTCTCCGTCATTTAACCGGTCGGCTCTTTGCCTAATCTGTTGGTGATACAAGTTGTCACATTCCTCGTTGTCTTCCGGGTAAAACACCTCTGCCAGGTGCTTTACGGACTCGGCTGGGTTCAGTACTTTTCCTTCTTTAGTTAGAGGGGGGTCTTCCTCCCTTTTTGACGTCCTCCTTATTGCCCTATATATTCCGTCCCACATCTGTTCCTTTCCTTGATTCCCACAAAACTCTTTCCAACTATTCGTTTGTGCTTTTTTAACCTCATTTTCATATTTTTCTTTTGCTTCCAGGTACTCTTCGACGACTTTCTGTCTACGGATCGGCGCGGCGCAGCGGATTCTCCTCTTCCTGGTGTTGGCAGCTTTCTTCAGTGCAGCGAGTTCTTCGGACCACCACGGAATGGTAAGTATATTACTCTCTTTTTTATATGGTATGGAGTGCTCACATGCTTCTACTATTATTTTGGTATATTGTTCTACTGTGTTATCTATATCTTTTCTGTCATTGATTTTATCTATTTCTATTGTATTTATATTATTTTCAATTTTTAATTCGGCCAGTTTATTACTAAACTGACTCCAATTAGCTTTTTTAGTGTTATATTTTCGTGTGGTTCTTTTAATTTTTATATTTTGGACATTACTCATTCTGATCTTAAATAGTATAGTGTTGTGATCCGAGCTTACTACGTCTTCTTCCACTCGCCAGTCTTCTACCAAGCCAAGGAGCCCTACCGAGCAAGCTGTTATGTCAACATAGCTGGTATATGTCGTACATCCTCTTACTGTGTCGAACGTTGGGACCGATCCTACATTAAGCACCTGCAAGCCCAGTTCTTCTAGTAAACTAGACATCATCTCTCCCCTGTTGTCTGTCTTGACACTTCCCCACCAAGAGCTTTTCGCGTTTGTATCGCCTCCAATGAGAATATTAATACGACCTAGTTTGTTCACCACATTTCTCAACTGCCCCAAGTATGGCTCTAAAGGTGTGTTTGGCTCAAAGTAAAAGGAGATTAAAGCAAGTTCTTTCTTTTGAGTTTCAATCTTCACCACAGTGATGTTTTTTGTGGTAATTTCAGGGCACTGGGTGACTTTTGTAGTTTCGTCATATACAGCTATTGCTGCCTTGACGTCACCCTCTTTCTCATCATTTTGATATATTCTTGCACCTCCATAGTTCTTCATTTTACTCGAGCCTCCCACATAGGGCTCCTGGAGCAGAGCGAACGCGATGTTCCTGGTTTTTGCCTCCATCATAATCTCCTCTGTCGCTAGTTTTTTTCTCTGGAGGTTTACTTGAGCTATTAGGAAAGGTCTAACATTTGTTGGAGGTTTTGCTTTTTGAGGTATTCTTATAGAGCCTTTAGCAATATGCTATTTTTGCTCTTGCTACTGCATCCCATCTTCGCCTTACTGGGCATTCGTCGCTAAATGCGTTGTGATTGTTATTGCTCATTTTAGCCTTGTCGCAATTTCTACAGGTGGGAGGAACTTCTGACAACCAGTTTGGACATTCATTCCTCATATGAGGCCCGCCACAATGACTACAGACGTTAACCTGTTCTTGACAGTGCCGCTGTCCGTGCCCGTATCCCAAACAGCGTGTACATTGGATTAAGGGTGACTGGTCTGCCACCCTTATCCTTTGCACATCAATGTGTACGGCGCCGGCTTCAGTCAGTATTTTCCATACACGTGGAGCAACTCGCAGAACTACACAGGATGTTAACGGGTTTCTTGACTTTTTTCTGTACTTTACAGACACTTCGTCGCTTTTTAGTTCGCCCAAAAGATGTCTGTTTTGGGTCTTTATTGCCAGAAGTATGTCCTCGTCGCTATTGTAGTTGAGGACATCTTTGAGTATTATGAGCGGGTCTTTGTTCTTCATGTCTGTTATACTAAGTTCTCCCCCATTTGCTTTAATTTTTTCTTTAACTCTGTTTATTTCCTCTTTCCTTGTGCAACCTATTATAATTTTCCTATCCTTCGCTTTTCTTATTCTGTCTATTTGTAGTCCTTCTTGTTTCGCATTTATTGTTTTCCGTACGTTTTCCAGTATTTGTTCTCCTGTTATTGTCTCGTCTTTTGATGTTATGACTACTGAATGAAGCGCCGTCGCCGCTTCCACTTGTGGCTGTTTATTTTTCGGCGGTGCGGCAGCCACTTTCGCGTATGTCCTATATTCTTCCATTTCTTCACGATGCTTCTTTATTTCTTTATTCAACCTCTCCATCTCTTCCTTACTTTCTTTAAGTAATTTTGTATGTTCTTCAAGTTTTCCCGCCAATTCTCTCCCTTCCTGTTTCCCTAGTCCTTCTCTTAACGTTTCCTCTTCTTTCTTTCCCTCTTTTTCTTTCTGTGTTCTAACTTCTATACTTTTTCCTTTGTATGGTAGCCCTCCCTCTGCATCTCTGACTAACCTATACAATCTTTCCGTAGCTTCAATGACCTCGTTTTTTATCTCAGTCTTCAAGTTCCTACTATTGTTTATCTGAACTTGTGTTTTAATGAGACAAGCTTTAGCTTCAGCCGTGCGATTTTTATATTCTGGCCCACTTTTTGGCGATTTAACTTGGGCCATTGTAGCCACGGCACCACTTACAGGTTTTTTAGCCGTCGTAATTGTCGGTACTTTCGGGTTTTGTGTCATCTGCCCGGTAGGTCCTGAATCCGTTGAGCTGTTTAGCTTCGATTCGATACTCTGCCGGGCTTGTGCCACGTTTGACCTACTTGGTTCCTGAGGACTAGCTTCCGGTGTTTTTGTAACTACTTTTCTTATTTCCTTGGCGGGTGTACGAAAACCAAACATTTTGTAAGTATTTAGGGGAACGCGTCCAATGAATAAACTTTATCACAGTGAGTGTATAGCGCTTACTGTGTTTGTCTTGATGCAATATGCGTATTAAAACTCGTTTGTTTTCAGCGTCTTTGTATATCTTATGATATACTAGGTTATTCTTATAAGTCTATAGGCCCATTAAATGGTTCTAGTCAATTTGATTGTATAAATAGAACGTAAGTCATACACAAAGCAGTGCTTTGAGTGGCAATTTTACTATATAGAGGTATATATTTATTTTTTGTTTCTGTTTCAGGTGCAGCGGTCTATGGTATATTCCGTAGAAAGGGCTTCGGTATACAACGGTTTCAGCACGCAACACCGTCAGGTCAATGATACAAACGTAAGTATTGCATAAAGTAAGTTAAATGGTTAGGTTAGGTTAGGTTAGGTTAGGTTAGGTTGGATTGATATTGGGGTGCGAAGTCAGGAAACCTCCACGTGGTGCACCCTGGGCAACGGCGGTCACGGATGAAGACGGTTTCGAATTTTCGTCTGCTTTCATCCGTGACCACGGCTAATATCCTGGCGAGGTCGGTTGGCAGTCGTCGCGTGTTGTGGCGGCTGTCGTCCAGTTGGGGGGGTTTATTGGGCCACCTTCAGGTTCTGTCCTGAGGGTGTCGGCGGGCTCGGTGTGCGCTCATCCCGCCGCCGAGCAGGCAGTGGAGGGGATCCTCTCCTTCGCTGTCGCCGTCGAATATCGTAATCCGGTCTCGGAGGTCTGTGGTCATGTCTCGCGCTCCGACCGGACCGAGGGTCTTGGCTTCACCGCCCGGACCGCGAGGGAGAAATCCTCTATAAAAAGTTACCCCGAATCCCAAGCGGCGGCGCACCGCGAGGGGATGCATGGCCGATGGGTAGTTCGGTCTCTAGTGCGACCCCCGTCGGAGTAACGGCCGACACTCCGGCGGGTTACACCATAGGCTTACCCAGGTACAGGGGGCTCTGCCTGGGTGGACGGTTTATTTCCCCCACACTCGTGGGAACAACATGGAAATTGATAAATTAAATATAAAAAACAAACCAGTCGTTATTGTGGAGAAGGTAAACGTTCCAGGGACCGTATGTGTTCCTGGACCAGCAGCAGCAGCACAGGAAAAAATGACTCTGCGAGAGCGTTCCGTGGTGCCTTCGCGCGCCCCGAGCCTCGAATCCGTGGCCGGGGCGAGCGGAGCCACCTCGGGATCAAAGAGGAGTCGTCGAGATCGAGCGGATTGCTTGATCTCGAGCGACACTGACCAGGGGCCGGCGGAAAAAGCTTGCAAGGCCGAGAGTGACGAAGAGTTGGAGCCCGGTGAAGTGCCAGATGAGGAGACTGACTGGCGCCTACGTTTGGCGGCCAGTATCCGGGACGTTTCTAGCAAGTCCCGGAAAATAAAGGGCACATTTCAGCGGAAGCTGAATCTTGCAGCCCAGGAACTAGTTTCCAGGGCTGAGGAGACTGCTTCCGCTGAAGTGACTCGGTTGGAAACCGAGAAGGCGGCGATGGCACGGCAGATCGCCCAGTTAAAGGCCGCCCAGGCTGCTCAACAAAAGATTTTGGACGAGGTCCTCGCTACATTAAGGTCCCTCGGCCAAAAGCAGCCGGTTGCCCCGACGTCGGAAACACCACGACGAGAAGATCGCCTCGAGGAGCTCGAGCGTCGTCTCATAAATATATTAGACGCGCGCCTCGAGGCGATATCTATGCGGTTGCCTCAGGAGCCAGTCCTTCGTCCCCCTCTAGCCGCGGATAGGGCGAAGGATCGCAGAGAGAAGGAGAACTGGCCTTCTTTGCCCGCCACGGGACCTTTGGCCCCGTGCTTTGCGGTGGCAGGGCCATCTAGTGCCCCGCATGTTGCCCCTCCGCTGGCAACTTCAAAGGGGAAAGGCAAGGGGAAGAAATCTTCCCCTGCCCCATCCACTACTGCAGCGGTAGTTCCTCGGCCCGCCCTTGCCTCCGTGCCTGGACCCGTCCCTGCCGCCGCCAAAGTGCCACAGAGTGCGCCCCCTCAAAAGGGGGCAAAAAAGAAGAAGAAGGGCGGTCCTGTACCGGCTCAACCTGTCCCTGCACCCCGCCCGTTGCCGCCACCACCAGCATCCATGGATAACTCCTGGACGGTGGTGGTGAACAAAAATAAGAAAAAGGGCCCTCAACCCGCATCGGGCGCTCCGGCCGCTGCGCCGCCGCAACAACAACAACAGCGGAACCAGCCGCAGCAGCGCCGGCCGGAGCCCAAGATTCGATTGCCCCGAAAGGCAGCAGTTACTATAACTGTGTCGCCCGAGGGGCTGGAGAAGGGTGTCACCTATTCCCAGGTTCTACGAGAGGTGCTGGCCAATGTGCGCCTCGCTGACCTGGGAATAGGTGAGATGCGGGCCCAATTGATGGCAACGGGCGGCTACCTTTATGAGGTACCTGGCCCGGAGACGGAGGCGAGGGCTGACACCCTCGCTGAACGGATGAGGGCCGTGTTCCGCGGCACGGATTTGGAGGCGGTCGTTCGTGTCTCCCGTCCGTGCAAAACCGCGGAACTACGTGTATCCGGGTTGGATGCGTCCGCCGACCCGGAAATGGTCGCGACGGCCCTCGCAGGGGCAGGTGGTTGTGTAGTGGCGGACGTCAAGGTCGGGGAGATCCGCCCCGACCGGTCTGGCCTTGGCTCGGCTTGGGTGCGGTGCCCAGCCAAGGCCGCGGATAAGGTGATCAGGACAGGACGCGTCCTGATCGGCTGGGTGTCGGCGCGGGTCCAGCTTTTGGCGCCAAGGCCCATGCGGTGCTTCCGCTGCCTCTTCAGGGGGCACGTGCGGAGGCACTGCACAGATGAGTGTGACCGCAGCGATTTCTGCTATCGCTGCGGTCAAGCGGGCCACAAGGCCAAGGAGTGCTCCGCGGCGCCGCACTGCACAATTTGTGCAGGTGCGGGCAAACCCGCGGGGCACCAGGTGGGCGCCAAGGCCTGCGTTGCCTCCGTCCGTCCCCGTCGCGGTAATCGCGGCCAGGGCGCGGCGGTTGTGACGCGGCCCGACCCGTCCACCCGCGCCGCACCAATGGAGATCGCCCATTAATATGGCGCAAAAATTCCTCCAGGCGAATATTAACCACTGCGCCAGGGCCCAAGACTTATTGGTCCAAAGCCTCGCGCAGTGGTCGATACATGTGGCTGTGGTCTCCGAGCCTTATTTTGTTCCCCCCCGGGATGACTGGGCAGGGGACCTCGACAGCTCGGTGGCCATCATCACCAGGGGCGCAGCCGGCTCCCCGCCCTTCGAAAAAGTCGTGAAGGGCTCGGGATGCGTGGCGGTCCTGTTGGGGGGGGTTTGGGTCGTGGGAGTGTATTTCTCCCCCAACAGATCCCTGGCCGAGTTTGAGCACTTCCTCGCTCGGCTGGGGGCCCTGGTGGTGCAAGGCAGTCAGCCTCGCCCCGTCCTCGTCGCCGGCGACTTCAACGCCAAGTCCTTGGCTTGGGGTTCGTCGGTGACTGACGCGCGGGGCGAGGCCCTGGAGGAATGGGCGATCTCGTCCGGCTTGGCCGTCGCGAATCGCGGGACGGCGGACACGTGCGTGAGGCATAACGGCGGTTCGGTGGTGGACATCACGTTCGCCACCCCGGCCCTAGCCCGCCGTGTCCGGGACTGGAGGGTCCTGGTGGGCGAGGAGACGTTGTCGGATCACCGATACATTCGGTTCGACGTCGCCTCGTCCCCAACCACCCGGTCGGGTGGGGGACCAACCGTCTCGCGATCGGACGGCCCACGCTGGGCCATAAGTCGCCTCGAAGTTGAGGCCCTGAGGGAGGCCGCTCTGGCCCAGGCGCTAGTGCCCGTGCCGGACGGGCCGGTACGGGTCGACGAGGAGGCGGAATGGTTCGGGGCGGCGATGTCGCGCGTCTGCGACGCAGCCATGCCCCGGGTCAGACGCCTCCCGGAGAAGCGCCAGGTGTTCTGGTGGTCGGCGGAGCTCACGCGGCTGCGCGCGTCCTGCGTTGCCGCCCTCCGCCAGCTGTCCAGACACCGTCGTCGCCGGATTCGTCTTCCCGGCGACGAGGACCAGGAGCGGCTGCTTCGCGGCCTCCACAGGGAGGCTAAGAGAGCGCTGCATGTGGCCATAGCGAGGGCAAAGTCTGCGGCTCAAACTGAGTTCCGGAGTACTCTCGACAGCGACCCGTGGGGGCGTCCATACCGTCTGGCGTTGAGAAAGCTCCGCCCATGGGCGCCCCCGCTGACGCAGAGTCTCCGGGGCGACCTCGTTCAGGAGGTCGTCGCGGCTTTGTTCCCGGCCACGGAGGATGTCACTCCTCCACCGATGGCGTCGCGTTCGCCGACGCCGTCGTCGTTAGATTCGGCAAGGGTTATCCCGGAGGTTTCACCCGAAGAAATGAGGGTGGCGGTGCTTCGGCTGCGGGCCAAGAAAACCGCCCCTGGTCTCGACGGCATCCCCGGACGCGCATGGGTGCTGGCCGTCGAGCATCTGGGGGCGAGGCTCCGCGGCTTATTTTCCGCGTGCATGGAGCAGGGCCACTTTCCGTCCCGGTGGAAAACCGGCAAGTTGGTCCTGCTCCAGAAGGAGGGTCGACCTGCAGAGTCGCCATCGGCCTACCGGCCCATCGTGTTGCTCGACGAGGTGTGCAAACTTTTCGAGCGCATTATACACGCTCGCCTCGTCGAGCACCTTGAGGGGGCCGGGCCGGACCTGGCAGACTGCCAGTACGGGTTCCGGCAAGGCCGATCCACAGTTCATGCGATTCTGCGGGTCAAGGCGCACGCGGAGGATGCAGTTGCGCGGGGTGAGGTGGTGGTGGCGGTGTCGCTCGACATCGCCAACGCGTTCAACACCTTGCCCTGGGGCTGCATTCATGAAGCACTGCGGTACCACGCGGTGCCGGCTTACCTGCGGCGCTTGGTGCACTCGTACCTGTCAAATCGGTACATAGTGTATCCGGGCGCCGCCGGCTGGCACCAGAGGGCCATGTCTTGCGGTGTTCCACAGGGCTCAGTACTGGGCCCGCTATTGTGGAACATCGGCTACGATTGGGTCCTCCGTGGTACCAACCCCCGGGGCGTCGCTGTCGTCTGCTACGCGGACGACACTTTGGTGACAGCGACGGCCGGTTCTTTCGAGGATGCCATCCTGCTCGCCTCCTCCGGTGCCGAAGAGGTGGTGGGCAGGATTCGGCGACTGGGCCTCACGGTGGCCTTGAACAAAACCGAGGCCCTGTTCTTCCACGGGCCTCGGCGAAGGCCACCTGCAGGGGCCCACATCACTGTGGAGGGGGTGCGGATTCCCATCGGCTCTACAATGAAATATTTAGGGTTGATTTTGAGTAGCCGGTGGGACTTCCGCGCCCATTTTGAGAAGTTGTCGCCGAAATTGGTGCGGGCAGCGGGCGCGCTTGGGAGCCTGCTGCCGAACCTCGAAGGTCCCGGTAACCCTTGCCGGAGTCTGTACGCCGGAGTCGTGCGGTCCATGGCCCTGTACGGTTCACCCGTATGGGCCGGGTCCCTGAACGCCCGTTGCGTCGCCTTGCTGCGCAAACCGCAGCGTCTGGTGGCGCAGCGGATAATCAGGGGCTACCGCACGGTCTCCCACGAGGCGGCCTGCGTGTTGGCCGGAACTCTCCCTTGGGACTTGGACGCCCGGTCCCTCTCGTCAGCGTTCCACTGGCGGGAGGGCGCGTCCGAACATCGACAGAGGCTTGCCCCGAGGGAGATTGCGGCCAGGTTCCGCAGAGCCGCCGTGGAGGAGTGGCATGCCAGGCTGGAGAGCCCGAGTGCGGGCTTGAGGACCGTCGCGGCAGTGCGACCTGTCCTCGAACAGTGGCTGGACAGGCGCCACGGTGCGCCTACGTTCCGGCTGACACAGGTACTGACGGGGCACGGGTGTTTTGGTGCGTACCTGTGTCGCATAGCCGGGAAGGAGGCGTCCGCCGTGTGCCACCACTGTGGCAACTGCCGCGAGGACACGGCCCAACACACTCTTCAGGAGTGCCCAGCCTGGGTGGAGGAGCGCAGCGCTCTCACAGCAGTCGTCGGAGGCGACCTCTCGCTGCCGGCCGTGGTGTCCGCCATGGTCGGCAGCCGGGGGTCATGGCGTGCGATGGTCTCCTTCTGCGAGCGCGTCATCTCGCAGAAGGAGAGCGCCGAGCGGGATCGTGAGCAGAACGATCCCGCCCGCCGCCAAAGGAGACGAAGGAGACGTCGGGTGGACGACTGACCGGCGTCTCCCGCCCTGTGGAATGGGGGCGTTTGGAGAATTCCACCACGGTATCCCCTGCCTGTCGTAAGAGGCGACTCATAGGGGCCTTCCGGGGTCGCGGGCGTGCAGCGGGGGGCTGTGCGCCCCTTTTAGTACTTTTGTACATGCGACCCCGGGACGGACGGCAGCACGGACGGTTGGCCTCGTGCTGCCGTAGACGCCGAGGGCGTCCTTCGGCGGCGGGGGCTTTTGAGCCCCCCCCAAATCGGAGACGGGCCGCAAGGCGGCACCGCGCAGGGGCGGTTCCGGTAGCAATCCGAGTCTATCTCCGGATACCCCGGGACCGCCCCACTCAAGCGCCGAAGAAGGCCACCGCGGGGTTTTTAGTCGGTATTGCCGGTGTAGGGTGTATATATTGATAGGGACTCGGCCCAGCGTCGCCCGGATGTCGACCATCTCTCCCGGGCATCACGGCGCTGGGTCGTAAGACCGGCGAACCCGACATACCCGCCGCGTCCACCCCCCCGGGCGCGGCGGCAGTGGTAAAACACTTTTCCCCGCGACAAAAAAAAAAAAAAAAAAAAAAAAAAAAAAAAAAAGGTTGGATTGATATTGAGTAGCCGGTGGGACTTCCGCGCCCACTTTGAGATGTTGTCGCCGAAGTTGGTGCGGGCAGCGGGCGCGCTTGGGAGCCTGCTGCCGAACCTCGAAGGTCCCGGTAACCCTTGCCGGAGTCTGTACGCCGGAGTCGTGCGGTCCATGGCCCTGTACGGTTCACCCGTATGGGCCGAGTCCCTGGGCGCCCGCTGCGTCGCCTTGCTGCGCAAACCGCAGCGTCTGGTGGCGCAGCGGATAATCAGGGGCTACCGCACGGTCTCCCACGAGGCGGCCTGCGTGTTGGCCGGCACTCTCCCTTGGGACTTGGACGCCCGGTCCCTCTCGTCAGCGTTCCACTGGCGGGAGGGGGCGTCCCGGAATCGGGAGAGGCTTGCCCCGAGGGAGATTGCGGCCAGGTTCCGCAGAGCCGCCGTGGAGGAGTGGCATGCCAGGCTGGAGAGCCCGAGTTCGGGCTTGAGGACCGTCGCGGCAGTGCGACCTGTCCTAAGAGAATGGTTAGACAGGCGCCACGGTGCGCCTACATTCCGGCTGACACAGGTGCTGACGGGCCACGGGTGTTTCGGCTCGTACCTGTGTCGTATAGCCGGAAAAGAGGCGTCCGCCGTGTGCCACCATTGTGGCAACTGCCGCGAGGACACGGCCCAACACACTCTAGAGGAGTGCCCAGCCTGGGTGGAGGAGCGCAGCGCTCTCATAGCAGTCGTCGGAGGAGACCTCTCGCTGCCGGCCGTGGTGTCCGCCATGGTCGGCAGCCGGAGGTCATGGCGTGCGATGGTCTCCTTCTGCGAGCGCGCCATCTCGCAGAAGGAGAGCGCCGAGCGGGATCGTGAGCAGAGCGATCCCGCCCGCCGCCAAAGGAGACGTAGGAGGCGCCGGGTGGACGACTGACCGGCGTCTCCCGCCCTGTGGAATGGGGGCGTTTGGAGAATTCCACCACGGTAACCCCTGCCTGTCGTAAGAGGCGACTAATAGGGGCCTTCCGGGGTCGCGGGCGTGCAGCGGGGGGCTGTGCGCCCCTTATAGTACTATCGTACTTGCGACCCCGGGACGGACGGCAGCACGGACGGTCGGCCTCGTGCTGCCGTAGACGCCGAGGGCGTCCTTCGGCGGCGGGGGCTTCTGAGCCCCCCCAAATCGGAGACGGGCCGCAAGGCGGCACCGCGCAGGGGCGGTTCCGGTAGCAATCCGAGGCTATCTCAGGATACCCCGGGGCCGCCCCACTCATGCGCCGAAGTAGGCCACCGCGGGGTTTTTAGTCGGTATTGCCGGTGTAGGGCATTTGTTAGGGACGCGGCCCAGCGTCGCCCGGATGTCGACCATCTCTCCCGGGCATCACGGCGCTGGGTCGTAAGGCCGGCGAACCCGACATACCCGCCGCGTCCACCCCCCCCGGGCGCGGCGGCAGTGGTAAAACACTTTTCCCCGCGACAAAAAAAAAAAAAAAAAAAAAAAAAAGGTTAGGTTAGGTTAGGTTAGGTTAGGTTAGGTTCCGCCCTGTGGAATGGGGGCGTTTGGAGAATTCCACCACGGTATCCCCTGCCTGTCGTAAGAGGCGACTTATAGGGGCCTTCCGGGGTCGCGGGCGTGCAGCGGGGGGCTGTGCGCCCCTTTTAGTACTTTTGTACATGCGGCCCCGGGACGGACGGCAGCACGGACGGTTGGCCTCGTGCTGCCGTAGACGCCGAGGGCGTCCTTCGGCGGCGGGGGCTTATGAGCCCCCCCCCCTAAATTGGAGACGGGCCGCAAGGCGGCACCGCGCAGGGGCGGTTCCGGTAGCAATCCGAGTCTATCTCCGGATACCCCGGGACCGCCCCACTCAAGCGCCGAAGAAGGCCACCGCGGGGTTTTTAGTCGGTATTGCCGGTGTAGGGTGTATATAGTGTTAGGGACTCGGCCCAGCGTCGCCCGGATGTCGAACATCTCTCCCGGGCATCACGGCGCTGGGTCGTAAGACCGGCGAACCCGACATACCCGCCGCGTCCACCCCCCCGGGCGCGGCGGCAGTGGTAAAACACTTTTCCCCGCGACAAAAAAAAAAAAAAAAAAAAAAAGGTTAGGTTAGGTTAGGTTAGGTTAGGTTAGGTTAGGTTGGGGTGCGAAGTCAGGAAACCTCCACGTGGTGCACCCTGGGCAACGGCGGTCACGGATGGAGACGGTTTCGAATTTTCGTCTGCTTTCATCCGTGACCACGGCTAATATCCTGGCGAGGTCGGTTGGCAGTCGTCGCGTGTTGTGGCGGCTGTCGTCCAGTTGGGGGGGTCATTGGGCCACCTTCAGGTTCTGTCCTGAGGGTGTCGGCGGGCTCGGTGTGCGCTCATCCCGCCGCCGAGCAGGCAGTGGAGGGGACGCTCTCCTTCACTGCCACCGTCGAATATCGTAATCCGGTCTCGGAGGTCTGTGGTCATGTCTCGCGCTCCGACCGGACCGAGGGTCTTGGCTTCACCGCCCGGACCGCGAGGGAGAAATCCTCTATAAAAAGTTACCCCGAATCCCAAGCGGCGGCGCACCGCGAGGGGATGCATGGCCGATGGGTAGTTCGGTCTCTAGTGCGACCCCCGTCGGAGTAACGGCCGACACTCCGGCGGGTTACACCATAGGCTTACCCAGGTACAGGGGGCTCTGCCTGGGTGGACGGTTTATTTCCCCCACACTCGTGGGAACAATATGGATATTGATAACAAATTAAAAACAAAAACAAAACCCGTAGTAATTTTGGAGAAGGTGGTCGTTCCAGGGACCGTATGTGTTCCTGGATCTACAACAACAGAGGAGCGAAGGATTTCGCAAGAGCGTTTCGTGGTGCCTTCGCGCGCCCCGAGCCTCGAATCTGTGGCCGGGGCGAGCGGAGCCACCTCGGGATCAAAGAGGAGTCGTCGAGATCGAGCGGATTGCTTGGTCTCGAGCGACACTGATCAGGGGCCGGCGGAAAAGGCTTGCAAGGCCGAGAGTGAAGACGAGATGGAGCCTGCTGAAGTGCCAGACGAGGAAACAGACTGGCGCCTACGTCTGGCGGCCAACATCCGGGACGTCTCAACCAAGTCCCGGAAAATTAAGGGAACATTTCAGCGGAAGTTGAATCTTGCAGCCCAGGAACTAGTTTCCAGGGCTGAGGAGACTGCTTCCGCTGAAGTGACTCGGTTGGAGACCGAGAAGGCGGCGATGGCACGGCAGATCGCCCAGTTAAAAGCCGCCCAGGCTGCTCAACAAAAGGTTTTGGACGAGGTCCTCGCTACATTGAGGTCCCTCGGCCAAAAGCAGCCGGTTGGCCCGACGGCGGCGACACCAGGACGAGAAGATCGCCTCGAGGAGCTCGAGCGTCGTCTCATAAATATATTAGACGCGCGCCTCGAGGCGATATCGATGCGGCTGCCTCGGGAGCCGGTCCTCCGTCCCCCTCTAGCCGCGGATAGGGCGAAGGAGCGAAGAGAGAAGGAAGATTGGCCTTCTTTGCCCGTCACGGGACCTTTGGCCCCGTGCTTTGCGGTGGCAGGGCCATCTAGTGCCCCGCATGTTGCCCCTCCGCCGGCAACTTCAAAGGGGAAAGGCAAGGGGAAGAAATCTTCCACTGCCCCATCCACTACATCAGCGGTTGTTCCTCGGCCCGCCCCTGCTGCCGCGCCAGGGCCCGCCCCAGTGGCCGTGCCACAGAGTGTGCCCCCTCAAAAGGGGGCAAAAAAGAAGAAGAAGGGCGGCCCTGTTCCGGCTCAACCTGCACCTGCCCCTGCACCCCGCCCGTTGCCGCCACCACCAGCATCCATGGATGACTCCTGGACGTTGGTGGTGAACAACAAAAAGAAGAAGAAGGGCCCTCAGCCCGCATCGGGTACTCCGGCCACTGCGCCGCCGCAACAACAGCGGCACCAACCGCAGCAGCGCCGGCCGGAGCCCAAGATTCGATTGCCCCGAAAGGCAGCAGTTACTATAACTGTGTCGCCCGAGGGGCTGGAGAAGGGTGTCACCTATTCCCAGGCTCTACGTGAGGTGCAGGCCAATGTGCGCCTCGCTGACCTGGGAATAGGTGAGATGCGGGCCCAATTAATGGCGACGGGCGGCTACCTTTATGAGGTACCTGGCCCGGAGACAGAGGCGAGGGCTGACACACTCGCCGAACGCATGAGGGCCGTGTTCCGCGGCACGGAGCTGGAGGCGGTCGTTCGAGTCTCCCGTCCGTGCAAAACCGCGGAACTACGCGTATCCGGGTTGGATGCGTCCGCCGACCCGGAAATGGTCGCGACGGCCCTCGCAGGGGCAGGTGGTTGCACAGTGTCGGATGTCAAGGTCGGGGAGATCCGCCCCGACCGGTCCGGCCTTGGCTCGGCTTGGGTGCGGTGCCCAGCCAAGGCCGCGGATAAGGTGATCAGGGCAGGACGCGTCCTGATCGGCTGGGTGTCGGCGCGGGTCCAGCTTTTGGCGCCAAGGCCCATGCGGTGCTTCCGCTGCCTCTTCAGGGGGCACGTGCGGAGGCACTGCACAGATGAGTGTGACCGCAGCGGTTTCTGCTATCGCTGCGGTCAAGCGGGCCACAAGGCCAAGGAGTGCTCCGCGGCGCCGCACTGCATCATCTGTGCAGGTGCGGGCAAACCCGCGGGGCACCAGGTGGGCGCCAAGGCCTGCGTTGCCTCCGTCCGTCCCCGTCGCGGTAATCGCGGCCAGGGCGCGGCGGTTGTGACGCGGCCCGACCCGTCCACCCGCGCCGCACCAATGGAGATCGCCCATTAATATGGCGCAAAAATTCCTCCAGGCGAATATTAACCACTGCGCCAGGGCCCAAGACTTATTGGTCCAAAGCCTCGCGCAGTGGTCGATACATGTGGCTGTGGTCTCCGAGCCTTATTTTGTTCCCCCCCGGGATGACTGGGCAGGGGACCTCGACAGCTCGGTGGCCATCATCACCAGGGGCGCAGCCGGCTCCCCGCCCTTCGAAAAAGTCGTGAAGGGCTCGGGATGCGTGGCGGTCCTGTTGGGGGGGTTTTGGGTCGTGGGAGTGTATTTCTCCCCCAACAGATCCCTGGCCGAGTTTGAGCACTTCCTCGCTCGGCTGGGGGCCCTGGTGGTGCAAGGCAGTCAGCCTCGCCCCGTCCTCGTCGCCGGCGACTTCAACGCCAAGTCCTTGGCTTGGGGTTCGTCGGTGACTGACGCGCGGGGCGAGGCCCTGGAGGAATGGGCGATCTCGTCCGGCTTGGCCGTCGCGAATCGCGGGACGGCGGACACGTGCGTGAGGCATAACGGCGGTTCGGTGGTGGACATCACGTTCGCCACCCCGGCCCTAGCCCGCCGTGTCCGGGACTGGAGGGTCCTGGTGGGCGAGGAGACGTTGTCGGATCACCGATACATTCGGTTCGACGTCGCCTCGTCCCCAACCACCCGGTCGGGTGGGGGACCAACCGTCTCGCGATCGGACGGCCCACGTTGGGCCATAAGTCGCCTCGAAGTTGAGGCCCTGAAGGAGGCCGCTCTGGCCCAGGCGCTAGTGCCCGTGCCGGACGGGCCGGTACGGGTCGACGAGGAGGCGGAATGGTTCGGGGCGGCGATGTCGCGCGTCTGCGACGCAGCCATGCCCCGGGTCCGACGCCTCCCGGAGAAGCGCCAGGTGTTTTGGTGGTCGGCGGAGCTCACGCGGCTGCGCGCGTCCTGCGTTGCCGCCCTCCGCCAGCTGTCCAGACACCGTCGTCGCCGGATTCGTCTTCCCGGCGACGAGGACCAGGAGCGGCTGCTTCGCGGCCTCCACAGGGAGGCTAAGAGAGCGCTGCATGTGGCCATAGCGAGGGCAAAGTCTGCGGCTCAAACTGAGTTCCGGAGTACTCTCGACAGCGACCCGTGGGGGCGTCCATACCGTCTGGCGTTGAGAAAGCTCCGCCCATGGGCGCCCCCGCTGACGCAGAGTCTCCGGGGCGACCTCGTTCAGGAGGTCGTCGCGGCTTTGTTCCCGGCCACGGAGGATGTCACTCCTCCACCGATGGCGTCGCGTTCGCCGACGCCGTCGTCGTTGGATTCGGCAAGGGTTATCCCGGAGGTTTCACCCGAAGAAATGAGGGTGGCGGTGCTTCGGCTGCGGGCCAAGAAAACCGCCCCTGGTCTCGACGGCATCCCCGGACGCGCATGGGTGCTGGCCGTCGAGCATCTGGGGGCGAGGCTCCGCGGCCTATTTTCCGCGTGCATGGAGCAGGGCCACTTTCCGTCCCGGTGGAAAACCGGCAAGTTGGTCCTGCTCCAGAAGGAGGGTCGACCTGCAGAGTCGCCATCGGCCTACCGGCCCATCGTGTTGCTCGACGAGGTGTGCAAACTTTTCGAGCGCATTATACACGCTCGCCTCGTCGAGCACCTTGAGGGGGCCGGGCCGGACCTGGCAGATTGCCAGTACGGGTTCCGGCAGGGCCGATCCACGGTCCACGCGATTCTGCGGGTCAAAGCGCACGCGGAGGAAGCAGCAGCCCAGGGTAAAGTAGTCGTGGCGGTGTCTCTTGACATCGCCAATGCATTTAACACCCTGCCCTGGGCCTGCATTCATGAAGCACTGCGGTACCACGCGGTGCCGGCTTACCTGCGGCGCTTGGTGCACTCGTACCTGTCAAATCGGTACATAGTGTATCCGGGCGCCGCCGGCTGGCACCAGAGGGCCATGTCCTGCGGTGTTCCACAGGGCTCAGTACTGGGCCCGCTATTGTGGAACATCGGCTACGATTGGGTCCTCCGTGGTACCAACCCCCGGGGCGTCGCTGTCGTCTGCTACGCGGACGACACTTTGGTGACAGCGACGGCCGGTTCTTTCGAGGATGCCATCCTGCTCGCCTCCTCCGGTACCGAAGAGGTGGTGGGCAGGATTCGGCGACTGGGCCTCACGGTGGCCTTGAACAAAACCGAGGCCCTGTTCTTCCACGGGCCTCGGCGAAGGCCACCTTCAGGGGCCCACATCACTGTGGAGGGGGTGCGGATTCCCATCGGCACTACTATGAAGTATTTAGGGTTGATTTTAAGTAGCCGGTGGGACTTCCGCGCCCATTTTGAGAAGTTGTCGCCGAAATTGGTGCGGGCAGCGGGCGCGCTTGGGAGCCTGCTGCCGAACCTCGAAGGTCCCGGTAACCCTTGCCGGAGTCTGTACGCTGGAGTCGTGCGGTCGATGGCCCTGTACGGTTCACCCGTATGGGCCGGGTCCCTGAACGCCCGTTGCGTCGCCTTGCTGCGCAAACCGCAGCGTTTGGTGGCGCAGCGGATAATCAGGGGCTACCGCACGGTCTCCCACGAGGCGGCCTGCGTGTTGGCCGGCACTCTCCCTTGGGACTTGGACGCCCGGTCCCTCTCGTCAGCGTTCCACTGGCGGGAGGGGGCGTCCCTTCATCGAGAGAGGCTTGCCCCGAGGGAGATTGCGGCCAGGTTCCGCAGAGCCGCCGTGGAGGAGTGGCATGCCAGGCTGGAGAGCCCGAGTTCGGGCTTGAGGACCGTCGCGGCAGTGCGACCTGTCCTCGAACAGTGGCTGGACAGGCGCCACGGTGCGCCTACGTTCCGGCTGACACAGGTACTGACGGGGCACGGGTGTTTTGGTGCGTACCTGTGTCGCATAGCCGGGAAGGAGGCGTCCGCCGTGTGCCACCACTGTGGCAACTGCCGCGAGGACACGGCCCAACATACTCTTCAGGAGTGCCCAGCCTGGGTGGAGGAGCGCAGCGCTCTCACAGCAGTCGTCGGAGGAGACCTCTCGCTGCCGGCCGTGGTGTCCGCCATGGTCGGCAGCCGGGGGTCATGGCGTGCGATGGTCTCCTTCTGCGAGCGCGTCATCTCGCAGAAGGAGAGCGCCGAGCGGGATCGTGAGCAGAACGATCCCGCCCGCCGCCAAAGGAGACGAAGGAGACGTCGGGTGGACGACTGACCGGCGTCTCCCGCCCTGTGGAATGGGGGCGTTTGGAGAATTCCACCACGGTATCCCCTGCCTGTCGTAAGAGGCGACTAATAGGGGCCTTCCGGGGTCGCGGGCGCGCAGCGGGGGGCTGTGCGCCCCTTTTAGTACTTTTGTACATGCGGCCCCGGGACGGACGGCAGCACGGACGGTCGGCCTCGTGCTGCCGTAGACGCCGAGGGCGTCCTTCGGCGGCGGGGGCTTCTGAGCCCCCCCCAAATAGGAGACGGGCCGCAAGGCGGCACCGCGCAGGGGCGGTTCCGGTAGCAATCCGAGTCTATCTCCGGATACCCCGGGACCGCCCCACTCAAGCGCCGAAGAAGGCCACCGCGGGGTTTTTAGTCGGTATTGCCGGTGTAGGGTGTATATATTGTTAGGGACTCGGCCCAGCGTCGCCCGGATGTCGAACATCTCTCCCGGGCATCACGGCGCTGGGTCGTAAGACCGGCGAACCCGACATACCCGCCGCGTCCACCCCCCCGGGCGCGGCGGCAGTGGTAAAACACTTTTCCCCGCGACAAAAAAAAAAAAAAAAAAAAAAAAAAAAAAAAAAAAAAAAAAAAAAAAAAGGTTAGGTTAGGTTAGGTTGGGGTGCGAAGTCAGGAAACCTCCACGTGGTGCACCCTGGGCAACGGCGGTCACGGATGAAGACGGTTTCGAATTTTCGTCTGCTTTCATCCGTGACCACGGCTAATATCCTGGCGAGGTCGGTTGGCAGTCGTCGCGTGTTGTGGCGGCTGTCGTCCAGTTGGGGGGGTCATTGGGCCACCTTCAGGTTCTGTCCTGAGGGTGCCGGCGGGCTCGGTGTGCGCTCATCCCGCCGCCGAGCAGGCAGTGGAGGGGACGCTCTCCTTCACTGCCACCGTCGAATATCGTAATCCGGTCTCGGAGGTCTGTGGTCATGTCTCGCGCTCCGACCGGACCGAGGGTCTTGGCTTCACCGCCCGGACCGCGAGGGAGAAATCCTCTATAAAAAGTTACCCCGAATCCCAAGCGGCGGCGCACCGCGAGGGGATGCATGGCCGATGGGTAGTTCGGTCTCTAGTGCGACCCCCGTCGGAGTAACGGCCGACACTCCGGCGGGTTACACCATAGGCTTACCCAGGTACAGGGGGCTCTGCCTGGGTGGACGGTTTATTTCCCCCACACTCGTGGGAACAATATGGATATTGATAACAAATTAAAAACAAAAACAAAACCCGTAGTAATTTTGGAGAAGGTGGTCGTTCCAGGGACCGTATGTGTTCCTGGATCTACAACAACAGAGGAGCGAAGGATTTCGCAAGAGCGTTTCGTGGTGCCCTCGCGCGCCCCGAGCCTCGAATCTGTGGCCGGGGCGAGCGGAGCCACCTCGGGATCAAAGAGGAGTCGTCGAGATCGAGCGGATTGCTTGGTCTCGAGCGACACTGATCAGGGGCCGGCGGAAAAGGCTTGCAAGGCCGAGAGTGAAGACGAGATGGAGCCTGCTGAAGTGCCAGACGAGGAAACAGACTGGCGCCTACGTCTGGCGGCCAACATCCGGGACGTCTCAACCAAGTCCCGGAAAATTAAGGGAACATTTCAGCGGAAGTTGAATCTTGCAGCCCAGGAACTAGTTTCCAGGGCTGAGGAGACTGCTTCCGCTGAAGTGACTCGGTTGGAGACCGAGAAGGCGGCGATGGCACGGCAGATCGCCCAGTTAAAAGCCGCCCAGGCTGCTCAACAAAAGGTTTTGGACGAGGTCCTCGCTACATTGAGGTCCCTCGGCCAAAAGCAGCCGGTTGGCCCGACGGCGGCGACACCAGGACGAGAAGATCGCCTCGAGGAGCTCGAGCGTCGTCTCATAAATATATTAGACGCGCGCCTCGAGGCGATATCGATGCGGCTGCCTCGGGAGCCGGTCCTACGTCCCCCTCTAGCCGCGGATAGGGCGAAGGAGCGAAGAGAGAAGGAAGATTGGCCTTCTTTGCCCGTCACGGGACCTTTGGCCCCGTGCTTTGCGGTGGCAGGGCCATCTAGTGCCCCGCATGTTGCCCCTCCGCCGGCAACTTCAAAGGGGAAAGGCAAGGGGAAGAAATCTTCCACTGCCCCATCCACTACATCAGCGGTTGTTCCTCGGCCCGCCCCTGCTGCCGCGCCAGGGCCCGCCCCAGTGGCCGTGCCACAGAGTGTGCCCCCTCAAAAGGGGGCAAAAAAGAAGAAGAAGGGCGGCCCTGTTCCGGCTCAACCTGCACCTGCCCCTGCACCCCGCCCGTTGCCGCCACCACCAGCATCCATGGATGACTCCTGGACGTTGGTGGTGAACAACAAAAAGAAGAAGAAGGGCCCTCAGCCCGCATCGGGTGCTCCGGCCACTGCGCCGCCGCAACAACAGCGGCACCAACCGCAGCAGCGCCGGCCGGAGCCCAAGATTCGATTGCCCCGAAAGGCAGCAGTTACTATAACTGTGTCGCCCGAGGGGCTGGAGAAGGGTGTCACCTATTCCCAGGCTCTACGTGAGGTGCAGGCCAATGTGCGCCTCGCTGACCTGGGAATAGGTGAGATGCGGGCCCAATTAATGGCGACGGGCGGCTACCTTTATGAGGTACCTGGCCCGGAGACAGAGGCGAGGGCTGACACACTCGCCGAACGCATGAGGGCCGTGTTCCGCGGCACGGAGCTGGAGGCGGTCGTTCGAGTCTCCCGTCCGTGCAAAACCGCGGAACTACGCGTATCCGGGTTGGATGCGTCCGCCGACCCGGAAATGGTCGCGACGGCCCTCGCAGGGACAGGTGGTTGCACAGTGTCGGATGTCAAGGTCGGGGAGATCCGCCCCGACCGGTCCGGCCTTGGCTCGGCTTGGGTGCGGTGCCCAGCCAAGGCCGCGGATAAGGTGATCAGGGCAGGACGCGTCCTGATCGGCTGGGTGTCGGCGCGGGTCCAGCTTTTGGCGCCAAGGCCCATGCGGTGCTTCCGCTGCCTCTTCAGGGGGCACGTGCGGAGGCACTGCACAGATGAGTGTGACCGCAGCGATTTCTGCTATCGCTGCGGTCAAGCGGGCCACAAGGCCAAGGAGTGCTCCGCGGCGCCGCACTGCACAATTTGTGCAGGTGCGGGCAAACCCGCGGGGCACCAGGTGGGCGCCAAGGCCTGCGTTGCCTCCGTCCGTCCCCGTCGCGGTAATCGCGGCCAGGGCGCGGCGGTTGTGACGCGGCCCGACCCGTCCACCCGCGCCGCACCAATGGAGATCGCCCATTAATATGGCGCAAAAATTCCTCCAGGCGAATATTAACCACTGCGCCAGGGCCCAAGACTTATTGGTCCAAAGCCTCGCGCAGTGGTCGATACATGTGGCTGTGGTCTCCGAGCCTTATTTTGTTCCCCCCCGGGATGACTGGGCAGGGGACCTCGACAGCTCGGTGGCCATCATCACCAGGGGCGCAGCCGGCTCCCCGCCCTTCGAAAAAGTCGTGAAGGGCTCGGGATGCGTGGCGGTCCTGTTGGGGGGGGTTTGGGTCGTGGGAGTGTATTTCTCCCCCAACAGATCCCTGGCCGAGTTTGAGCACTTCCTCGCTCGGCTGGGGGCCCTGGTGGTGCAAGGCAGTCAGCCTCGCCCCGTCCTCGTCGCCGGCGACTTCAACGCCAAGTCCTTGGCTTGGGGTTCGTCGGTGACTGACGCGCGGGGCGAGGCCCTGGAGGAATGGGCGATCTCGTCCGGCTTGGCCGTCGCGAATCGCGGGACGGCGGACACGTGCGTGAGGCATAACGGCGGTTCGGTGGTGGACATCACGTTCGCCACCCCGGCCCTAGCCCGCCGTGTCCGGGACTGGAGGGTCCTGGTGGGCGAGGAGACGTTGTCGGATCACCGATACATTCGGTTCGACGTCGCCTCGTCCCCAACCACCCGGTCGGGTGGGGGACCAACCGTCTCGCGATCGGACGGCCCACGCTGGGCCATAAGTCGCCTCGAAGTTGAGGCCCTGAAGGAGGCCGCTCTGGCCCAGGCGCTAGTGCCCGTGCCGGACGGGCCGGTACGGGTCGACGAGGAGGCGGAATGGTTCGGGGCGGCGATGTCGCGCGTCTGCGACGCAGCCATGCCCCGGGTCAGACGCCTCCCGGAGAAGCGCCAGGTGTTCTGGTGGTCGGCGGAGCTCACGCGGCTGCGCGCGTCCTGCGTTGCCGCCCTCCGCCAGCTGTCCAGACACCGTCGTCGCCGGATTCGTCTTCCCGGCGACGAGGACCAGGAGCGGCTGCTTCGCGGCCTCCACAGGGAGGCTAAGAGAGCGCTGCATGTGGCCATAGCGAGGGCAAAGTCTGCGGCTCAAACTGAGTTCCGGAGTACTCTCGACAGCGACCCGTGGGGGCGTCCATACCGTCTGGCGTTGAGAAAGCTCCGCCCATGGGCGCCCCCGCTGACGCAGAGTCTCCGGGGCGACCTCGTTCAGGAGGTCGTCGCGGCTTTGTTCCCGGCCACGGAGGATGTCACTCCTCCACCGATGGCGTCGCGTTCGCCGACGCCGTCGTCGTTAGATTCGGCAAGGGTTATCCCGGAGGTTTCACCCGAAGAAATGAGGGTGGCGGTGCTTCGGCTGCGGGCCAAGAAAACCGCCCCTGGTCTCGACGGCATCCCCGGACGCGCATGGGTGCTAGCCGTCGAGCATCTGGGAGTGAGGCTCCGCGGCCTATTTTCCGCGTGCATGGAGCAGGGCCACTTTCCGTCCCGGTGGAAAACCGGCAAGTTGGTCCTGCTCCAGAAGGAGGGTCGACCTGCAGAGTCGCCATCGGCCTACCGGCCCATCGTGTTGCTCGACGAGGTGTGCAAACTTTTCGAGCGCATTATACACGCTCGCCTCGTCGAGCACCTTGAGGGGGCCGGGCCGGACCTGGCAGACTGCCAGTACGGGTTCCGGCAAGGCCGATCCACAGTTCATGCGATTCTGCGGGTCAAGGCGCACGCGGAGGATGCAGTTGCGCGGGGTGAGGTGGTGGTGGCGGTGTCGCTCGACATCGCCAACGCGTTCAACACCTTGCCCTGGGGCTGCATTCATGAAGCACTGCGGTACCACGCGGTGCCGGCTTACCTGCGGCGCTTGGTGCACTCGTACCTGTCAAATCGGTACATAGTGTATCCGGGCGCCGCCGGCTGGCACCAGAGGGCCATGTCTTGCGGTGTTCCACAGGGCTCAGTACTGGGCCCGCTATTGTGGAACATCGGCTACGATTGGGTCCTCCGTGGTACCAACCCCCGGGGCGTCGCTGTCGTCTGCTACGCGGACGACACTTTGGTGACAGCGACGGCCGGTTCTTTCGAGGATGCCATCCTGCTCGCCTCCTCCGGTGCCGAAGAGGTGGTGGGCAGGATTCGGCGACTGGGCCTCACGGTGGCCTTGAACAAAACCGAGGCCCTGTTCTTCCACGGGCCTCGGCGAAGGCCACCTGCAGGGGCCCACATCACTGTGGAGGGGGTGCGGATTCCCATCGGCTCTACAATGAAATATTTAGGGTTGATTTTGAGTAGCCGGTGGGACTTCCGCGCCCATTTTGAGAAGTTGTCGCCGAAATTGGTGCGGGCAGCGGGCGCGCTTGGGAGCCTGCTGCCGAACCTCGAAGGTCCCGGTAACCCTTGCCGGAGTCTGTACGCCGGAGTCGTGCGGTCCATGGCCCTGTACGGTTCACCCGTATGGGCCGGGTCCCTGAACGCCCGTTGCGTCGCCTTGCTGCGCAAACCGCAGCGTCTGGTGGCGCAGCGGATAATCAGGGGCTACCGCACGGTCTCCCACGAGGCGGCCTGCGTGTTGGCCGGAACTCTCCCTTGGGACTTGGACGCCCGGTCCCTCTCGTCAGCGTTCCACTGGCGGGAGGGCGCGTCCGAACATCGACAGAGGCTTGCCCCGAGGGAGATTGCGGCCAGGTTCCGCAGAGCCGCCGTGGAGGAGTGGCATGCCAGGCTGGAGAGCCCGAGTGCGGGCTTGAGGACCGTCGCGGCAGTGCGACCTGTCCTCGAACAGTGGCTGGACAGGCGCCACGGTGCGCCTACGTTCCGGCTGACACAGGTACTGACGGGGCACGGGTGTTTTGGTGCGTACCTGTGTCGCATAGCCGGGAAGGAGGCGTCCGCCGTGTGCCACCACTGTGGCAACTGCCGCGAGGACACGGCCCAACACACTCTTCAGGAGTGCCCAGCCTGGGTGGAGGAGCGCAGCGCTCTCACAGCAGTCGTCGGAGGCGACCTCTCGCTGCCGGCCGTGGTGTCCGCCATGGTCGGCAGCCGGGGGTCATGGCGTGCGATGGTCTCCTTCTGCGAGCGCGTCATCTCGCAGAAGGAGAGCGCCGAGCGGGATCGTGAGCAGAACGATCCCGCCCGCCGCCAAAGGAGACGAAGGAGACGTCGGGTGGACGACTGACCGGCGTCTCCCGCCCTGTGGAATGGGGGCGTTTGGAGAATTCCACCACGGTATCCCCTGCCTGTCGTAAGAGGCGACTCATAGGGGCCTTCCGGGGTCGCGGGCGTGCAGCGGGGGGCTGTGCGCCCCTTTTAGTACTTTTGTACATGCGACCCCGGGACGGACGGCAGCACGGACGGTTGGCCTCGTGCTGCCGTAGACGCCGAGGGCGTCCTTCGGCGGCGGGGGCTTTTGAGCCCCCCCCAAATCGGAGACGGGCCGCAAGGCGGCACCGCGCAGGGGCGGTTCCGGTAGCAATCCGAGTCTATCTCCGGATACCCCGGGACCGCCCCACTCAAGCGCCGAAGAAGGCCACCGCGGGGTTTTTAGTCGGTATTGCCGGTGTAGGGTGTATATATTGATAGGGACTCGGCCCAGCGTCGCCCGGATGTCGACCATCTCTCCCGGGCATCACGGCGCTGGGTCGTAAGACCGGCGAACCCGACATACCCGCCGCGTCCACCCCCCCGGGCGCGGCGGCAGTGGTAAAACACTTTTCCCCGCGACAAAAAAAAAAAAAAAAAAAAAAAAAAAAAAAAAAAAAAAAAAAAAAAAAAAAAAAGGTTAGGTTAGGTTAGGTTAGGTTTTTTTATTTTCAATGTGGAGCTCTTGGAGCCCCACTCTAGGTCCCCTGACTATAGTCGCCAGAGTCTTTTTCTATCTGTGACGATTTTTATTTAATTTTGTTTTATTTTACTTTCGACACTTTTATTCTAAATCCTTCTCTTTCTTTCTGTTGTGGTGTGTTACATTATGTTATTATATTTAATTACTTTAAGTAAGCTAACACTTTCCAATCATTCGCATCTATGGTATGCTACCGTTATCCTTTTCTTCCTTTTATCTCTGCGGCTGCTATCTATTGTTCTTTTTTAATTTATTTGTGTATTTGTTTATTTTTCTCTTTTATTTTATTTGTATTACTTTTTCCGTTATTTTTTACAAGTTACTAGGCTAGCATAATGTTATATTATGCGTATAGTAACAATTTATTTTTCGAATGCAATTTTTACTCTGTTTTTAATTATTTATTACTTTTCTTCTTCACTGTTCTTGCTTGGATTACGATGTCCAGTTGCAGTGTCTGAGATCATAGCCGACTTTCTACTTCGGGCTCTAAATGATAGTTCTAGATGGTCATCATCTACACTTGCATTACTCCGATTGGCTATTTCTCAGACTCCCTCACAATTTTGCTCTCTTTAAAATTTTTTAATTGTTTTTCTGTTTGTTTGCAGGTACTCTTCGGGCCTTCCACGTGCGGCGGATGCGGGGAAACGACTTCATTCTTCGGTATTGGTGATCTTCGGTGCTGCAAGCTCTTCGGTAAGTAGTTTTTATTTTCTGTTGGTACACTTTTTACAATAAACAAATTTTTCCAATTTTCTGACCTGACATCTAATTTCGATAGTTTGTATTGTGTTCTAAAGTTTTGTGTTTTAATTAAGGTAATTTTGAGTGATTTTTTAGTGTGACCGGTGGGATGTCTTGCAGGCCGGGATACCTCGGGAGCCACCTCAGCAATATGCCACCTTGGCTCTCGCCAAGGCGTCCCACCTCTGCCTCACCGGACACGCTTCACTAAATGCGTTGTGTCCTTTGTTGTCGATTTTCGCGTTCTCGCAGTTACAGCACGTGGGGGGCGAATCAGCAATCCAGTCCGGACACTCGTTCTTCTTGTGAGGTCCCCCACAGTGGCTGCAGGCCTCCAGGTGTTTTTGGCAATGCTTTCGACCATGTCCGTACCCTAAGCAATGCGTGCATTGAATTAGGGGGGACTGGTCGACTACCTTTACTCGTTGTACGTCAATGTGGACAGATCCCACTTCCGTTAGGAGCTTCCACAATGGGGGCGAGACCTGCAACACCACATGTGACGTCAATGGGTTCCTTGCCCTTTTCCGGAACCTCACTGAAAACCTTCTTTCCTCTTCCTTAAGTGTGTCAAGGAGATGTTTATTTTGAGCCCTAAGGGCTTGTTCGATGTCCTCGTTGGTGTTGTAGTTGAGGACACCTTTAACCATGACCAGGGGATCTTTGTTTTGAACTTCTTCAAAATTTAGCTCATTCTTTGCCTTTTCCAACCTCTTCTTTACCCTACCTATTTCCTCTTTCGACTCACATCCCAGAATAATTTTCCTATCCTTGCCTTTCCTTATCTTGTCAATTTTTAGTCCGTCTTCTTTAGCTTTCACCGCTTTCCTTACTTTCTCATACACCTCTTCCCCCGAATCTTCTTCATCCTTAGAGGTGATAACTACCGAGTGGAGCGCTTTGGTACTCTCCCCTTGGTAAGCCTTGGGGGGAGTCGCTGCAACACTCGCATAGGTAATTTCCCTGGTCTTGGTCTCTTCCTTATGTATCCGTATTTCCTCGCTTAACACTTTCATTTGTTCCTTACTTTCTTCCAATAGTCTTCTATGTTCTTCCAATCTTTCCAAAAATTCCTTTTCCTCAGATTCTACCCTTGCCTTTTCTTCCCGGTTTTTAACGTTTCCTTCTGTTTCCTTGTCTTTGGTTGCTCTTACTGTGTCCTTTCCGTGGTATATTCTCCCTTCCTCCGCCTCCTTAACAAGCCTATAAAGTCTTTCCGCAGCCTCCATGACCTCTATCTTGATCTCGGTTTTCAGATTTCGGCTGTTATTAATCTGCAACCGAGTCTTGATGAGGCAGGCGTGCGCTTCGGCTGTTCTGCTCGCGTACTTCGGAGTTTTGCCTGGTGGTGTCTTATCGGATACAGGGAGTACCACATTTAATTTTACTTTTGGCTTCGCTTTTATCGGGGCGTATGTTCTAATTTCATCGTCTCTCTCGATTTGGGACTCGATGCTGCGTCGTGCTTGCGCTACGCTATTTCGCGGTGTGTCTGTTGGACTGTTCTTTTCGGCCGAGCTGGTGGTTGGCCTTGTCCTCTCCTTGGCAGGAGTCCGAAATCCGAACATGTTGTGTTGTCAGGGGAACACGTCAGTTCTTTAAAAGTCTTCGTGGGTGTAAATTGCCCACAGAGATCCAAATAATGTCACTGTATAAATATAATTGTTGTGCTTGAAGCACTTTTAACGTCTTATAAAATATTTCTATACGTCAGTGTTTTGTGTCAATATTTCTAATATTGTTATTTTCTGTTTCAGGTATAGCGACGGCGGCGATGCAGGTATCTTCGAGTACGAGCTTGCTGTACGAGTGTGTAGCAGATTCAGCGCGCAACACCGTCAGGTCAACGATTTAAGGTATTGTATATAGAGTAAGTATAGGGATGAGTTTAATAATCAAAAGTTGTGTAAATAAATTTTTATAAGGGCTAATTCGGTCAATAAAAGCGTCACTCTTGGGTGTAGATATGATATTAGTACTGAAATGGAATTTAAATTTTTGCAAAATCTAGCAATCCACCTTAGCGATTGAAACTAGGGTGGGTGGGGGGGTAATTTTTTCGGTTTGTATGTGTCGTACAGCGGCGTGCGATACGTCAAAAAACGCGGCTCGCCGAGGACTATACGAAACACAAATAAACCGTGTAGCAGTCAATACAAGAAACAAGAAATTTGGAAAATGTCCAAAAAACTGTCAAAATTTTTGAAAAACGTCAATTTTTGGTGAAAATTTTGGGAAATTCAAAAATCCAAAATAGCCGAAATATACGCCTCTATGGGCAGTATTTATAATACCAACCAGTTGGTATATGTTAGATACAAAAAATTTTGAAAATAGCCGAAATACCAAAATTTGCTAAAAATTCCCGAATTTAAGGAATTTCAGTACGGCGCTAACGCAGAATTACTATATTAATCTTAGATTAGCACCATTATGTAGAAATCGATAACAATTTATGTAATTTTTAATGAAAAATACCGAAAAAACACAAATTTTTGAAAATTTTCAGGATTTTCAAATTTCAGGAATCAAAAAGTAATCCGAATAATAGTCTTAATTTTTCCCTTTAATTTGATATACCACACTCTATAACAATCTATAAAAACTTCAACGAAATTTCGAAAAATCGATCAGAATTATTTGAATGCTTGACTTGACCAAGTAACCTCGGTATGCAAATTTTGTATGGAGATAGGGTGGGGGGTAATTTTTTCGGTTTGTATGTGTCGTACAGCGGCGTGCGATACGTCAAAAAACGCGGCTCGCCGAGGACTATACGAAACACAAATAAACCGTGTAGCAGTCAATACAAGAAATTTGGAAAATGTCCAAAAAACTGTCAAAATTTTTGAAAAACGTCAATTTTTGGTGAAAATTTTGGGAAATTCAAAAATCCAAAATAGCCGAAATATACGCCTCTATGGGCAGTATTTATAATACCAACCAGTTGGTATATGTTAGATACAAAAAATTTTGAAAATAGCCGAAATACCAAAATTTGCTAAAAATTCCCGAATTTAAGGAATTTCAGTACGGCGCTAACGCAGAATTACTATATTAATCTTAGATTAGCACCAGTATGTAGAAATCGATAACAATTTATGTAATTTTTAATGAAAAATACCGAAAAAACACAAATTTTTGAAAATTTTCAGGATTTTCAAATTTCAGGAATCAAAAAGTAATCCGAATAATAGTCTTAATTTTTCCCTTTAATTTGATATACCACACTCTATAACAATCTATAAAAACTTCAACGAAATTTCGAAAAATCGATCAGGGGTTAGGTTAGGTTAGGTTAGGTTAGGTTAGGTTGGGGTGCGAAGTCAGGAAACCTCCACGTGGTGCACCCTGGGCAACGGCGGTCACGGATGAAGACGGTTTCGAATTTTCGTCTGCTTTCATCCGTGACCACGGCTAATATCCTGGCGAGGTCGGTTGGCAGTCGTCGCGTGTTGTGGCGGCTGTCGTCCAGTTGGGGGGGTCATTGGGCCACCTTCAGGTTCTGTCCTGAGGGTGTCGGCGGGCTCGGTGTGCGCTCATCCCGCCGCCGAGCAGGCAGTGGAGGGGACGCTCTCCTTCACTGTCGCCGTCGAATATCGTAATCCGGTCTCGGAGGTCTGTGGTCACGTCTCGCGCTCCGACCGGACCGAGGGTCTTGGCTTCACCGCCCGGACCGCGAGGGAGAAATCCTCTATAAAAAGTTACCCCGAATCCCAAGCGGCGGCGCACCGCGAGGGGATGCATGGCCGATGGGTAGTTCGGTCTCTAGTGCGACCCCCGTCGGAGTAACGGCCGACACTCCGGCGGGTTACACCATAGGCTTACCCAGGTACAGGGGGCTCTGCCTGGGTGGACGGTTTATTTCCCCCACACTCGTGGGAACAATATGGATATTGATAACAAATTAAAAACAAAAACAAAACCCGTAGTAATTTTGGAGAAGGTGGTCGTTCCAGGAACCGTATGTGTTCCTGGATCTACAACAACAGAGGAGCGAAGGATTTCGCAAGAGCGTTTCGTGGTGCCTTCGCGCGCCCCGAGCCTCGAATCTGTGGCCGGGGCGAGCGGAGCCACCTCGGGATCAAAGAGGAGTCGTCGAGATCGAGCGGATTGCTTGGTCTCGAGCGACACTGATCAGGGGCCGGCGGAAAAGGCTTGCAAGGCCGAGAGTGAAGACGAGATGGAGCCTGCTGAAGTGCCAGACGAGGAAACAGACTGGCGCCTACGTCTGGCGGCCAACATCCGGGACGTCTCAACCAAGTCCCGGAAAATTAAAGGAACATTTCAGCGGAAGTTGAATCTTGCAGCCCAGGAACTAGTTTCCAGGGCTGAGGAGACTGCTTCCGCTGAAGTGACTCGGTTGGAGACCGAGAAGGCGGCGATGGCACGGCAGATCGCCCAGTTAAAAGCCGCCCAGGCTGCTCAACAAAAGGTTTTGGACGAGGTCCTTGCTACATTGAGGTCCCTCGGCCAAAAGCAGCCGGTTGGCCCGACGGCGGCGACACCAGGACGAGAAGATCGCCTCGAGGAGCTCGAGCGTCGTCTCATAAATATATTAGACGCGCGCCTCGAGGCGATATCGATGCGGCTGCCTCGGGAGCCAGTCCTCCGTCCCCCTCTAGCCGCGGATAGGGCGAAGGAGCGAAGAGAGAAGGAAGATTGGCCTTCTTTGCCCGTCACGGGACCTTTGGCCCCGTGCTTTGCGGTGGCAGGGCCATCTAGTGCCCCGCATGTTGCCCCTCCGCCGGCAACTTTAAAGGGGAAAGGCAAGGGGAAGAAATCTTCCCCTGCCCCATCCACTACAGCAGCGGTTGTTCCTCGGCCCGCCCCTGCTGCCGCGCCAGGGCCCGCCCCAGTAGCCGTGCCACAGAGTGTGCCCCCTCAAAAGGGGGCAAAAAAGAAGAAGAAGGGCGGCCCTGTTCCGGCTCAACCTGCACCTGCCCCTGCACCCCGCCCGTTGCCGCCACCACCAGCATCCATGGATGACTCCTGGACGTTGGTGGTGAACAACAAAAAGAAGAAGAAGGGCCCTCAGCCCGCATCGGGTGCTCCGGCCACTGCGCCGCCGCAACAACAGCGGCACCAACCGCAGCAGCGCCGGCCGGAGCCCAAGATTCGATTGCCCCGAAAGGCAGCAGTTACTATAACTGTGTCGCCCGAGGGGCTGGAGAAGGGTGTCACCTATTCCCAGGCTCTACGTGAGGTGCAGGCCAATGTGCGCCTCGCTGACCTGGGAATAGGTGAGATGCGGGCCCAATTAATGGCGACGGGCGGCTACCTTTATGAGGTACCTGGCCCGGAGACAGAGGCGAGGGCTGACACACTCGCCGAACGCATGAGGGCCGTGTTCCGCGGCACGGAGCTGGAGGCGGTCGTTCGAGTCTCCCGCCCGTGCAAAACCGCGGAACTACGCGTATCCGGGTTGGATGCGTCCGCCGACCCGGAAATGGTCGCGACGGCCCTCGCAGGGGCAGGTGGTTGCACAGTGTCGGATGTCAAGGTCGGGGAGATCCGCCCCGACCGGTCCGGCCTTGGCTCGGCTTGGGTACGGTGCCCAGCCAAGGCCGCGGATAAGGTGATCAGGGCAGGACGCGTCCTGATCGGCTGGGTGTCGGCGCGGGTCCAGCTTTTGGCGCCAAGGCCCATGCGGTGCTTCCGCTGCCTCTTCAGGGGGCACGTGCGGAGGCACTGCACAGATGAGTGTGACCGCAGCGGTTTCTGCTATCGCTGCGGTCAAGCGGGCCACAAGGCCAAGGAGTGCTCCGCGGCACCGCACTGCATCATCTGTGCAGGTGCGGGCAAACCCGCGGGGCACCAGGTGGGCGCCAAGGCCTGCGTTGCCTCCGTCCGTCCCCGTCGCGGTAATCGCGGCCAGGGCGCGGCGGTTGTGACGCGGCCCGACCCGTCCACCCGCGCCGCACCAATGGAGATCGCCCATTAATATGGCGCAAAAATTCCTCCAGGCGAATATTAACCACTGCGCCAGGGCCCAAGACTTATTGGTCCAAAGCCTCGCGCAGTGGTCGATACATGTGGCTGTGGTCTCCGAGCCTTATTTTGTTCCCCCCCGGGATGACTGGGCAGGGGACCTCGACAGCTCGGTGGCCATCATCACCAGGGGCGCAGCCGGCTCCCCGCCCTTCGAAAAAGTCGTGAAGGGCTCGGGATGCGTGGCGGTCCTGTTGGGGGGGGTTTGGGTCGTGGGAGTGTATTTCTCCCCCAACAGATCCCTGGCCGAGTTTGAGCACTTCCTCGCTCGGCTGGGGGCCCTGGTGGTGCAAGGCAGTCAGCCTCGCCCCGTCCTCGTCGCCGGCGACTTCAACGCCAAGTCCTTGGCTTGGGGTTCGTCGGTGACTGACGCGCGGGGCGAGGCCCTGGAGGAATGGGCGATCTCGTCCGGCTTGGCCGTCGCGAATCGCGGGACGGCGGACACGTGCGTGAGGCATAATGGCGGTTCGGTGGTGGACATCACGTTCGCCACCCCGGCCCTAGCCCGCCGTGTCCGGGACTGGAGGGTCCTGGTGGGCGAGGAGACGTTGTCGGATCACCGATACATTCGGTTCGACGTCGCCTCGTCCCCAACCACCCGGTCGGGTGGGGGACCGACCGTCTCGCGATCGGACGGCCCACGCTGGGCCATAAGTCGCCTCGAAGTTGAGGCCCTGAAGGAGGCCGCTCTGGCCCAGGCGCTGGTGCCCGTGCCGGACGGGCCGGTACGGGTCGACGAGGAGGCGGAATGGTTCGGGGCGGCGATGTCGCGCGTCTGCGACGCAGCCATGCCCCGGGTCCGACGCCTCCCGGAGAAGCGCCAGGTGTTCTGGTGGTCGGCGGAGCTCACGCGGCTGCGCGCGTCCTGCGTTGCCGCCCTCCGCCAGCTGTCCAGACACCGTCGTCGCCGGATTCGTTTGCCCGGCGACGAGGACCAGGAGCGGCTGCTTCGCGGCCTCCACAGGGAGGCTAAGAGAGCGCTGCATGTGGCCATAGCGAGGGCAAAGTCTGCGGCTCAAACTGAGTTCCGGAGTACTCTCGACAGCGACCCGTGGGGGCGTCCATACCGTCTGGCGTTGAGAAAGCTCCGCCCATGGGCGCCCCCGCTGACGCAGAGTCTCCGGGGCGACCTCGTTCAGGAGGTCGTCGCGGCTTTGTTCCCGGCCACGGAGGATGTCACTCCTCCACCGATGGCGTCGCGTTCGTCGACGCCGTCGTCGTTGGATTCGGCAAGGGTTATCCCGGAGGTTTCACCCGAAGAAATGAGGGTGGCGGTGCTTCGGCTGCGGGCTAAGAAAACCGCCCCAGGTCTCGACGGTATCCCCGGACGCGCATGGGTGTTAGCCGTCGAGCACCTGGGGGCGAGGCTCCGCAGCCTTTTCTCCGCGTGCATGGAGCAGGGCCAGTTTCCGTCCCGGTGGAAAACCGGCAAGCTGGTCCTGCTCAAGAAGGAGGGTCGACCCGCAGAGTCGCCATCGGCCTACCGGCCCATCGTGTTGCTCGACGAGGTTTGTAAGCTTTTCGAGAGGATTATACACGCTCGCCTCGTCGAGCACCTTGAGGGGGCCGGGCCGGACCTGGCAGATTGCCAGTACGGGTTCCGGCAGGGCCGATCCACAGTTCATGCGATTCTGCGGGTCAAGGCGCACGCGGAGGATGCAGTTGCGCGGGGTGAGGTGGTGGTGGCGGTGTCGCTCGACATCGCCAACGCATTCAACACCTTACCCTGGGGCTGCATTCATGAAGCACTGCGGTACCACGCGGTGCCGGCTTACCTGCGGCGCTTGGTGCACTCGTACCTGTCAAATCGGTACATAGTGTATCCGGGCGCCGCCGGCTGGCACCAGAGGGCCATGTCTTGCGGTGTTCCACAGGGCTCAGTACTGGGCCCGCTATTGTGGAACATCGGCTACGATTGGGTCCTCCGTGGTACCAACCCCCGGGGCGTCGCTGTCGTCTGCTACGCGGACGACACTTTGGTGACAGCGACGGCCGGTTCTTTCGAGGATGCCATCCTGCTCGCCTCCTCCGGTACCGAAGAGGTGGTGGGCAGGATTCGGCGACTGGGCCTCACGGTGGCCCTGAACAAAACCGAGGCCATGTTTTTCCACGGGCCTCGGCGAAGGCCACCTGTAGGGGCCCACATCACAGTGGAGGGGGTGCGGATTCCCATCGGCTCTACAATGAAATATTTAGGGTTGATTCTGAATAGCCGGTGGGACTTCCGCGCCCATTTTGAGAAATTGTCGCCGAAGTTGGTGCGGGCAGCGGGCGCGCTTGGGAGCCTGCTGCCGAACCTCGAAGGTCCCGGTAACCCTTGCCGGAGTCTGTACGCTGGAGTCGTGCGGTCCATGGCCCTGTACGGTTCACCCGTATGGGCCGGGTCCCTGAACGCCCGTTGCGTCGCCTTGCTGCGCAAACCGCAGCGTCTGGTGGCGCAGCGGATAATCAGGGGCTACCGCACGGTCTCCCACGAGGCGGCCTGCGTGTTGGCCGGAACTCTCCCTTGGGATTTGGACGCCAAGTCCCTCTCGTCAGCATTCCACTGGCGAGAGGGCGCGTCCCAACAACGGGAACGGCTAGCCCCGAGGGAGATTGCGGCCAGGTTCCGCAGAGCCGCCGTGGAGGAGTGGCATGCCAGGCTGGAGAGCCCGAGTTCGGGCTTGAGGACCGTCGCGGCAGTGCGACCTGTCCTCGAAGAGTGGCTGGACAGGCGCCACGGTGCGCCTACATTCCGGCTGACACAGGTACTGACGGGGCACGGGTGTTTTGGTGCGTACCTGTGTCGCATAGCCGGAAAAGAGGCGTCCGCCGTGTGCCACCATTGTGGCAACTGCCGCGAGGACACGGCCCAACACACTCTTCAGGAGTGCCCAGCCTGGGTGGAGGAGCGCAGCGCTCTCACAGCAGTCGTCGGAGGCGACCTCTCGCTGCCGGCCGTGGTGTCCGCCATGGTCGGCAGCCGGGGGTCATGGCGTGCGATGGTCTCCTTCTGCGAGCGCGTCATCTCGCAGAAGGAGAGCGCCGAGCGGGATCGTGAGCAGAACGATCCCGCCCGCCGCCAAAGGAGACGAAGGAGACGTCGGGTGGACGACTGACCGGCGTCTCCCGCCCTGTGGAATGGGGGCGTTTGGAGAATTCCACCACGGTATCCCCTGCCTGTCGTAAGAGGCGACTTATAGGGGCCTTCCGGGGTCGCGGGCGCGCAGCGGGGGGCTGTGCGCCCCTTTTAGTACTTTTGTACATGCGGCCCCGGGACGGACGGCAGCACGGACGGTCGGCCTCGTGCTGCCGTAGACGCCGAGGGCGTCCTTCGGCGGCGGGGGCTTCTGAGCCCCCCCCAAATAGGAGACGGGCCGCAAGGCGGCACCGCGCAGGGGCGGTTCCGGTAGCAATCCGAGTCTATCTCCGGATACCCCGGGACCGCCCCACTCAAGCGCCGAAGAAGGCCACCGCGGGGTTTTTAGTCGGTATTGCCGGTGTAGGGTGTATATATAGTGTTAGGGACTCGGCCCAGCGTCGCCCGGATGTCGACCATCTCTCCCGGGCATCACGGCGCTGGGTCGTAAGACCGGCGAACCCGACATACCCGCCGCGTCCACCCCCCCGGGCGCGGCGGCAGTGGTAAAACACTTTTCCCCGCGACAAAAAAAAAAAAAAAAAAAAAAAAAAAAAAAAAAAAAAAAAAAAAAAAAAAAAAGGTTAGGTTAGGTTAGGTTAGGTTAGGTTAGGTTAGGTTAGGTTAGGTTAGGTTAGGTTAGGTTAGGTTAGGTTAGGTTAGGTTAGGTTAGGTTAGGTTAGGTTAGGTTAGGTTAGGTTAGGTTAGGTTAGGTTAGGTTAGGTTAGGTTAGGTTAGGTTAGGTTAGGTTAGGTTAGGTTAGGTTAGGTTAGGTTAGGTTAGGTTAGGTTAGGTTAGGTTAGGTTAGGTTAGGTTAGGTTAGGTTAGGTTAGGTTAGGTTAGGTTAGGTTAGGTTAGGTTAGGTTAGGTTAGGTTAGGTTAGGTTAGGTTAGGTTAGGTTAGGTTAGGTTAGGTTAGGTTAGGTTAGGTTAGGTTAGGTTAGGTTAGGTTAGGTTAGGTTAGGTTAGGTTAGGTTAGGTTAGGTTAGGTTAGGTTAGGTTAGGTTAGGTTAGGTTAGGTTAGGTTAGGTTAGGTTAGGTTAGGTTAGGTTAGGTTAGGTTAGGTTAGGTTAGGTTAGGTTAGGTTAGGTTAGGTTAGGTTAGGTTAGGTTAGGTTAGGTTAGGTTAGGTTAGGTTAGGTTAGGTTAGGTTAGGTTAGGTTAGGTTAGGTTAGGTTAGGTTAGGTTAGGTTAGGTTAGGTTAGGTTAGGTTAGGTTAGGTTAGGTTAGGTTAGGTTAGGTTAGGTTAGGTTAGGTTAGGTTAGGTTAGGTTAGGTTAGGTTAGGTTAGGTTAGGTTAGGTTAGGTTAGGTTAGGTTAGGTTAGGTTAGGTTAGGTTAGGTTAGGTTAGGTTAGGTTAGGTTAGGTTAGGTTAGGTTAGGTTAGGTTAGGTTAGGTTAGGTTAGGTTAGGTTAGGTTAGGTTAGGTTAGGTTAGGTTAGGTTAGGTTAGGTTAGGTTAGGTTAGGTTAGGTTAGGTTAGGTTAGGTTAGGTTAGGTTAGGTTAGGTTAGGTTAGGTTAGGTTAGGTTAGGTTAGGTTAGGTTAGGTTAGGTTAGGTTAGGTTAGGTTAGGTTAGGTTAGGTTAGGTTAGGTTAGGTTAGGTTAGGTTAGGTTAGGTTAGGTTAGGTTAGGTTAGGTTAGGTTAGGTTAGGTTAGGTTAGGTTAGGTTAGGTTAGGTTAGGTTAGGTTAGGTTAGGTTAGGTTAGGTTAGGTTAGGTTAGGTTAGGTTAGGTTAGGTTAGGTTAGGTTAGGTTAGGTTAGGTTAGGTTAGGTTAGGTTAGGTTAGGTTAGGTTAGGTTAGGTTAGGTTAGGTTAGG